>CM062814.1:732302793-734939113 GCA_031772625.1 Pinus tabuliformis
CAATCTTTTCATATTTTACGAGTCAGATGACAAGAGCTTAAAGAAGAACTCGTCTTTTGTGGAACGAGTGATAAAAGGGTTAGCAGCTGATTCCAGGTAAGGGTTGGAATTTTCCAATCACGGCAGTGTCACAAGGATGGCTAGTGAAATCACTCTTCGCAGCTGTTCCTCAAAATGGGTAAACAATCAAATGGAGGTGAATGATCGGCCAATGGAAAAGTGGAGGTGACGGTGCAAACACGACCAAGGATTTAATGGCTGATAATGTTACATTCACGGTGGTTATTTACCGGAGGATAGTTCATTTTTTAACGAGCTTAAACGCAGGTTGAAACACTTGCTCGATCTTATGTTTATTTTTTAACGAGCATGAACTATGTGCTAAAACTGCTCGATTATCCAGTCATATGATAAGAATGTCTCATGTAAGATTCCATTTTTTATGGAGCTTGCGCCTTACAAAGCTATGCCCCGCATCCTTTCATTATGCAAGTTCGGAAACGACTAATCCTACGAGTTTAAAGGGTTAGACCTACAGGTTTAAAGGGAGGACCTAAAAATTTAAAAAATAAATAGCCGCCCCTTGCTTGCACTCCAAAAGGGTTGCATGCCCCCAGGTATAAAACAGAGTTTCAAGGTTACCCCTACTTTAGTCCGATAAAACATTTGTTTCAGCGAGAGAGGCCTACCTCTTACAGGTCACCCAAAGATTGTTCTATTAATCTTTCAAACAAAACACTTCTTCGGCAATGTCTACCGAGATAGACAAAGGTGATTGACTCAGTTATGCCAACTCACACAACTTTGACAAGAGAATCTTATTCTAGAACAACCCCTCTTCCAATCACGGACGGGGTACGGACTAGTCATATTCTCTCGCGGAAACCTACCCTATACCCAAAGTTTTCCTGCCGAAGCAGACCAGGACGCATGCCCCCTGGGTTCCAGTCATATCCTTCCGAATTACTTGTGCTCATCGGGAGGACGGAGCGTGGGTTGAGACATTTCTTGCATGAAGAGACCATTTAGGGATGGTATATGACTATTTGCGATGCGTGATCCGGGAAATGAAAGCTGGTCCACGAGCTTGACCACTCTTCCTTCGTGTGGAAAACACATTACTCTAAAGAGTGAGGAGACGATGGCTCCCATGCAATATATATAGTCTCGTCCAAGGAGTAGGTTATAATCCAAGGGTCCTTGAACGACCATCACGTTCATTTGAATGGTCTTCCCTTTCAATGTGATAGGCACATTGGGGAGGATCCCTAAAGGTCGACTGGTTCCTTTATCAAAGCCTGTCAGATTTCTCATTTCAGGCAAAAGTGCTGGAGAACCAAGCGCTTTCCAAGCAGTAGAGGAAAGGATACTCACAGATGCTCCCTCATCAATGATGGTGCCAGCCATGACCATTCTGTATATTTGGACGATAATTCTGAATGGTATGCTTGGTGGCAAACAGGGTCTACCTAGTTGGTTCCAGTCGAAGGAGACAACTAGGTTGCTTTGTGGTGGGACCGAGTAGACGGTCGGGTATCGCTCTGACGAACTTCCTTCCTGCGATAAAGGAATGGGGGGATTGCCCCCGTGCTCGTCGGAGTCTGTGTTGATGAAGAGAATTTGGATGGTGTCATCTTTATCCTCTTAAGTGACTGTATCATTCGAAGACAAAACCTCTGAAGGCAAGACCGGTTCAATTGCCGCCTCGACCTTTTGACTTTCTTCGGGTATGGATTCAGCTGGTTCATCATCAATGACCGACGCTTTAGCTGACCACTTGAGCGGGTCAGCAGGATTTTCAACTAACGAAGGACTCGGCAAGAGTTTTTTATATCCAGGAGGAAGTCGTAACGATGAAACTAGACGATTCCAAAATTCTTTTTGCTTCATCTAAGAAGGGACAATGGTGGATAGCATGATTGCCTTCGCATAGTCTACAGGGAGATCTAGCTCTCCCTTTTTGTCCAAGGACTTCACTTTCGCTAGTTGACGGTGTGCATTCAACCTGGCTATCAGAGGTTGATGCCACCGGATTGTGCAAACGGGGAGACCAGTCCCTTAGTATCTGACGGATGCAGGGATAATCTCTGTGGAAATGGCCTCCCTTGCATATGACACATGGCGATTTAGGCCTAGTCAGTGCTGTGTGTGGATTTTTGTCAGATGACACTTGTTTGCCCCCAGTCGCTTTTGGCTCCTTCTTCTTCTTCTCTTTCTTCTTCTTTTCCTTCTTCTCCTTAGGAACTTGGTTTTTTGTTTTACCAGTTCCATCAAGCGAAGAGGAAGGAGGAGAGGAAGAATTAGAGGAAGTAGAAGGATGGTGGGTAACTATGGACTGGTCTAACTATTGATTCGACTGTTCAGGAATAGTGGTGTTCTGAACGACATTGGTTGAGAAGAGCGAGATCGGAAAGCCAAGTCAGTCCTGGAAGCGACAATGTGGCCATATGGGGCGCACCAACATCTCCCCAAGAGAAGGGACTAGGATTTCCACCAAGGGGAATTCCTTGGTTGGTAGGCTCCATTTTCTCAACCTAAAGATCAACGCAGGAAAAAGGGTATGAATATTCCGTTTGAAACAAATTTTAACGACACTTGGACACAACTTGCTTTTTCAATTTTAAAGAGTCGAGAAAAACCAAAAGATGACTCTAGTCTCCTTCGATTTTTTAACGAGCTCGAAGTGACAAATGCTCGGATGGACGTTTTCCATTATAGAGTCTAAAAAAGGCCAAAAGGAACTGCTCTGGAGTTCTAGGTAGAGGGTGTGCCAAACTTTTCACAAAACCGCAGAATACTTTTTAAGGTACGGGCGGTCAATCCTCCCGAATGCTGTGTTCAGTGCATTGCGATCAGTAGGGCGGCCGGCACGGCTTCCTAAGGATAAAGGTTTTATGCCTATAGGGGTCTCTTAATATATACTCGACGGTACGTGGGAGCACAATCTGTACTGGTGCTTATCGTCTCTCAAGAGGAATCACCCAACCATCAGCGAGATCGACAGTCACCAGGTTTTACGACGTCGGAACACGTCTCTAGCCTAGACCTCTATGTTGTGCGCTAAGTTACAAAGCGTTGTTAAGTTCATTCAATTTATTTTAGGCTGATCTTTCTTAGAAGTTTACCTTTTTGGATCATCACGAGATGTATGATACAATTCCTAAATGCAGTCTAAAGATGATAAGCAAGCTTTTATATCTTTTCAACAATGAAAATCCTAGCTACAAGGGGAAAAGAAAGACACAATCTTTTCTCAAAGAGCATAGAGCACACTGTAAATGCACTTTTCCTAAATCAAAGCATGCAAACTATCAAAATGCAAATGCACATATGCATGTATTTGTTTTTGCTTTCTTAATATTGATGCCTAAAAAGAAAGTTGTTGTACAAATTTGAATTCGATTTCAAGTGAAAAACATAAATAAGCTCCTTTTTCGAAATCAAAAAGACGATTACAACACTTTATGATTTACTTGTTTCGACACTAGAAATGCATAAATTCAAACCAAACGACAAAAGTAAAAGCTTAATCAACTGTGAATAGCAAACAAACTCACTCCTAAGATCAAAACGACACTTACGACAGGTCTAGATCTAAGGGTGACAGTATGACTAGTTTACTTTTGTAATGGGAAACTGCAAATGATGTAACAAATACACAAAGAACAAATACAGTTTCTTTATACAACTGAGGCGGAATTGAGGCAAAGAAAAGGGGTTTCAGATAGGTACACACACTGATAACAGGCTGCAAAAACAGAGACAAAACTGAGCAAAAGGAAGCAGGGAACTACAGCTGCACAAGGCAAGGGCTGATCAGCGCACCCTCAGCACAGAGAAACTGAACTTCAGTGCAGGTATCCTTCACGGGACCTGCATTGAAATGCAGAACCTCTTCACAGAGTCTGGGCTGAAGCAGAAACGAGAATTGTCTCTGGGTTCTGGGTCACGGTTTGCAGTTTAGTATACAGTTTTTGGCCGGATAAAAGCTATCAATTAGGTACAATTAGGAGGATGATTTAAAGGAGGACTAAGATCTATCACAAAGGGCTGTTAGAGCACTTGTGGATCAGCTGTTCAGATCATAAACAGGCCCAGCGAATGGACTAGAGTAGCAGATCTCTACTTTTCATTTGAAAATGGCAAATGTAGTTCGATTCGGCACTCTTGAGTTTATGAGGTGAACAACAATAGAAACAAAAATAAACTAACAAGATACGATCCCCAGTGGAGTCGCCAATTTGTTGTTGGGAAAAGTATCCATTCGGAATGCCCCTATCCCACTCTAAGGTGTGATAGTGCCTTAGCAACAAACAAGGAAAACTAATTGAGTATTTCTTCTTTATGAAATGTAAATGAGGCGAAAGGATGTAACTAACCTGTGTCTTTCACTAGTTTGTTGATCCAATCACTCCTCTCTTCAGTGGCTCTCAGCTCCTTGCTCCTTCACCGGCCCAGCTTCACCGAATTCCTGCAAGATCACAAGAGAGAGAAACTACACGAAGATATAGATATACATTCATAAAAAGCTCAAGATCAGATTAAGCTAAACATGTAAGCATAACAAAACATCATTGGTACACAGCATGTAGGAGAAACTCAAATAGTTTATTGATTAGAATAAGAAAGTCCAAGAGGAGATACAACCAAGTGAGTTCCGATCCAGCATCTACCTCCCAGCAAAGGAATCCCTTCCTCTCCTCCAACAAAGCATAAATCACCCAATGTACTAATCTCAATCTCAAACCAACAACAATTCTCTTCAAAATACAAAATTCCAGCCTCCTGGATCTCTGGGTGAGAGACCCATATATAGATGTAAGCAGAGAGGATGAGTCAGCTTATGTTTTGACTTGTGGCTTCTCTCTGTCAGTTCTTGCTTCCACTTGGAGGTTGACAGCCTCTTACTCATCACTAGTCGAATTCATTGAGGCAAGTGTCATTGGAGAAGATTCTGGAAGCTTCCAGGGTCTTTCCACCTCATTGAATGAGTTTTCCATTTGTCATTTCCCGCTCAGCGCACCCTGGTAGTGCTTTTAGGTGCGTTGCAACGCACCCAACTAGTGTACTGGGGAGCACTGCAACGCAGGTAGCTAGAAGAGCTTCTAAATTGATCCTGAATTGACTGTTTTTGAGTTGTTTTTGGTGGAGAACTTCTGGGAGAAGATGTCATTGGTTGACCTTGTTCCTTTAGGGGTAGGAACAACTCTTTTAGGGACTTTGGATCCCCTGGATTATGGAAATTTCATGCTCAATGTTGTAAGGCACAAAAATGTCTATAACAATCTTCCCATTCCTTTTGAAGAGAATTGGCTTAAGTTTTCCTTTCCTTGGTAAAACCATATGTGATTATGATCTAATTAATCCCTTGGAGTTTTTGTTCAACTTCTCTTTTGGCTTTGAAAATATTACCAAACTCTTTTTTGTTCCAATCTTTGAGTCTGGATTTGATGTGTTTAAGTCTTTGTTGTAGCATGAAAATTTTAGTGCCTTGAATGGGAGACTCTTCCTTCCACCATTTGTCAATATTGTTGGTGAAGTCAGGGGGAGAGAGCGAGACATTTTTAAACCTAAAAGGTTTGTTCCTTAGTGTACCCATAAAAGTGGCTTCAAGCTGGATAGGCTAGTGGTCCAAGCCTTGAGGCAACTTGAGAAGCCCCTTCTCTCTCGTTGTTCCAGGTGAAAGTGCCATTTATTGTTTCAGCATCAACTAGTCCCATGTTATTTATGAAGTTCTAGAAGGTAATGGAGTCTCTGCCTAGTATTCTGGTTCCACCTTTTTTCTCTGTAAGAGATTTGATCATATTGAAATCCCCTGCCAGAATCCAGGGCATATCAGGATATCTCTCTCTCATCTCCTCAAGGGAGGTGAGAAGCTTGAGTTTGTCCTCTAGTTTTTTAGGACAATAGACATTGGTAATCATGTAAATCTCCATAACACCCAAAGGTTGAATCACCAGTGATAGATAGTTCCTAAACGCTTCTGCATCTAGGATTCCAAGTTTCTAGGGATCCAAAAGCGTAAGAATCCCCCCCGCCAAGTTATCTGCCTTAACCTCTAGATACTCATACTTGCTTAACCATTTTCTATGTATTTCTCTGATCTTGTCCATTGAACACTTTTTTCCTGAATAAAAACCATATCTAGTTTTTTTTCTTTTATTATACTGCTAAGATTTCTTTGTTTCCTTTTAATTGTTAGGCCCCTAATGTTCTAGATTGTAAGCTTCATTAAGAAAGGTTTGTAAAGTAGTAACTGGTGTGATCAATCTTACCAGAGTTAATCATGAGTTTTCCACATTCGGTCAACATCTCATTCTGTCTTTTTCTTCCTCTTTTCCTACCCGGATTCTTGGAAGAGTGCCCTGGTGTTTCCTCCATTATTTTCATCCCTCTATCATGGTTTCTTTTGATTCTAGAACCCTTCGATTGGAATCTCCAGAGGAAGAGTTGTTGGACCTTATCAAACTCCTCTTTTGGGAAGGAGTCAACCACTTTGGCAATACCCTATTCCATAAACTTTTCTAGATCTATGTTCTCCCTCTCTAGAGTCTCCTGCAGTTCATGGTCCTCTATTCTTGCCTCACTTGGGGTCATCTCATGGTCCCTACTGAGCTCCACAATGCTCGATAGATCATCCTTTTTCTGGCTATTCTCTGGTATATACTCCATGCTAGCATCCCTATCCTTCTCAGTGGTATTAGTCTGTGATTCCTAGTTTGCCTCGTTGTTTCAAACTTATTCTTCTAAGATATTGAAACTATTGTGGCTCAGTTGCCCATCCTCATTGTTTTCTTTTGGTATTGCTTTCCTTCTTTCCCTTTACCCCCACCTCAGTGAAACCCTCGGGATCTTTGCCTGTGGTCGTTTTTGTGTTGCTATCGAGTTTGTTTAATGGGCAGTCTTTGTATAGGTGCCCGTGTTCATGGCACTTACAGCACCTAAATGGGACATGTTCATAGTCCACCTCCTGCACCCATTCTTTGTCATACACTTCTAAAATGATCTCGTCTGGAAGTGCCCTAGATAAGTCCATTTCCACACAAATTTTGGTGAAGGAAGTGTATTTTCCTCTTAGAGTCGCATCTGATATCTTTATAAAATGCCCTAGTTTGTTGTTGATAGCCTTTAGATACTTCGACAACCAATAATATAAAGGAAGGGAGTAAAGTCTTATCCATACCGATACCGAAGTGAACATTTCTCATTCTGGGACAAAATTCATCACCCATGGTCGCATGAAAAGGCCCGCAATAGCATAAATGTAGGGTCCTCCCTCGTACACTCTGTCTTTATCTTCTAAGCTCGTGAACACCGTCATAAAGAAGCCCTTGGACCCTAGGTGAAGGTTTATTTCTCCTTTGGGTTTCCAATGGTTCCTTATCCATGCATGCAAGGCCTTCTCCGTCAGCCAAATCCCCATAAATTTTTATATAATCGCGTGTTCCGCCATGTGATATCTGTGCACTCGTTACACTGGGTCACTTAAAATGACCTAAGGAATAATGGTCTACTTGGGTTTACAGACCCCTGTCGCACTCATAGGTACAACTTTCTCATTGCTACCCTCCTTCCTCTTCTACCTGCTATCTTCGTCATGATTTTCTTCTTGTTCGTGAGGTTTGATATTTCCTGTGTTAATATCCTTATTTATCACCTCTGTTGGTTTCTTGAAGTGATGCAAACCAACTCCCTTGACTGTAGGAGGGAGCAGAACTCCCTCCTCCACGACCCGCCATGGTTACCAGCAGCTAAACCCTAACTCAAACCCTAGTTCAGATTGTAGAGCCACCAATTTTTCTCCTCTCCCAAGAAGTTTTCAGACTTACTAGAAGTTACTTCCAACCATTATTTATGTTTTTCTCAGCACTTTTGTAGGAGTAAAATTTTAAATGTGTACATTTACTAGTGGTTACTACCCACCAAAATTTATGAAATTCGTTGTGCCGAAGCAAACAATTAATTTATCCACATTACACTTAATTTTATTAGTTCCTTCCAAAGAAATATCACAAGATTCAATTATCCTATTGACCACTATTAGCATCAACCATTGTTGATTATAAATTTTTATTTAATTTTCCTAAACCATAATTTCTAACTTAAGTGGCAGGGACTACACAAAGTTTGTTTAATATAGACGTTGAAATATTTTATTTAGGGATTTGAGAGAGAGTAAAAATATTTTTACCATATCTACTTCATAATAGGTTCTAATATTAACAACGAACTCACAACGAGCACAATTAGAGTAGCATTATTGTTGTTTTATAATGCTTTTAATTAAAACTAACATTTATGTTTTTACTATAGCTTTCTTTTTTTATTTAGTTAGAGTAACACTCCATTTTTATTTTAAAGGAGATATGTGTCAACTCCAGGTTGGATACCCAAGGAATTATACATCTCCCTCATATTGAACTGTACAATATACCTCTACCCAATAATAATTATATACTTATTCTCATTGTTATAACCAATGTCTTTATAATTATTAAATATTTATTTTCATAATATATTTATTGGCATCTAATTGTTTAAGAGCTCAATTTTTATTTTTATTTTTAAGATGGAAGGAAAAGATAAAGAAAATTAACCACTTAAAATCTAAATTATTTAATAAAATTTAAAATGATTATTAAATTTAAATTTAAATTTAATAATGATTATTTGAAAGAGGAATAGAAATGTACAAGAAGAGAAAACACTCAAGAAAAAGAAGAAACAATTGACCAGGAGATTATTGTCATTAATTCTCTCGAGAAAACAGAGCAATAGAAACCAAAAAGTGTAGAAGTCAAAGAAATGGAAGTACCTAAGGAGAAAGAAAAACAGGTATCTATTGGAACCATTACCAAGGAAAATAAGAAAAAAATGGAATCATTTAACATATTGGATACTATATCTATTGTATCTCCTTAAGCATCAATAACACTCATTTCTGCTAAGATTCCATGGGAATCATTCTTGTTTAAACCAGTTTCTGAATTAGAGCCAATTGCAGATATTATTCCTTCTTTTATAGATTATTATTTTAACACTAAAACAAAATCATTTGTCCAAAGAATAAAGAAAAGAAAACATGATACTCTGTAAACTATATCTGAATTCAGTTGGCAGGCTCCAGGAGACGTAAAATAAAAATATCAGAAATCTTCCAAAGATTTAGGAGCTTTTGTCAATTACAATCAGTATCATTTGAATTAGCTTGGAACTTCATATGATGACAATTTACACAAAATTAATGTTTTGGAGGAAAATTGGAAGAAAAATTAATTGTTCAGTGAAGAATACTGGTGGTAGAATTCAGTTAGTTTAATTCAAGGATTTGTTGTGGAAAGAGAAAACTCATAGAAGAGTTTTAAGAAACATTTGGAACAAGAAAATGAAAAACATGAACATGAGATTCAGGAATTGAGAAAATTACATGAAGACCAAACCTGTATCTGGAAAGAAGAAGTAGAAACAAATTTTGCCATTATGGTCACAACTTTGCAACAAGAAATTAAATCTCTTAAATATCAAGTGAATGAGAATCAACAGGAAACATAGAGTCTTGACATTTCTAAAAATCAATCTTTACAAATTTGTCTAATTTTAAGTAAGAAACAATAAAAATTCTACAAATGAATGGATAAAATCTCAATATTTTATCAATAAATTAAATATTTAAGTGAAATAATCGATTCATTGGTAGAAGAAGACAAATCAATTAAAAGCAAGTTTATGTCTATACTTAACTAGGAAAATGAATTTCAATCTACTAGAATTCCAAGAGTTACTAAGAGTGATAAAAGATTGATGTTTTCTTCATTAAGTTGTAGTGAGAAAGAACAAAAATAAATCAAGTCATGCATAGAAACGACATATGAGAAATGTTTATCAATTTGGTAAAAAGGAATATACGGTATACAAGAATTTGACCTATCGGGTAGAAAGTCATTAAAGGAAGTAGTTCTAGGAGAACTAAAAAAACCCACAGAAGATCTTGTTGCCAAGGACCAGGAAGAAATAAAAAACATTACATTTTGGACACAACAAAGTTTCCAAAAATTTCAGCAATTTCCTTTTGAACAAATCAAGTTTATTGCCAAGTTTAAGGTGAAATATCAGAAGAAGAAGAAAAAGACACAAGGATTAATTGTGAACTTCCAAATCAACATCAACATGTTTCTCCCATTTATTTCTCTACATTTTATGAGTTATATTCACAATGGGAAGGTTATATCGAAGTATATGCACCTCACCTGCTACTTAGTATCAATTACGAAGACTCTAAAGATGAGGGGAAGATTCCTACTTTCCTGCCAAATTTCAACTGAACATAAAACATTTTAGAATTCAGTATTCACTTTCAAAAAATCTATTTATTTTTATGTTCCAAGATCTATTTTATTTTATTATAGTTTATTACAGTTTATTATTCATAGGCCTTTATGAATTGTTGCAAAGTGTCCATAATCATTGAATACTGTAGATTTGGATGTTTTTAATCAATTTTGAAATAGAAACATTTTTCAATACCATTTTCAGTGATCATGTGTGATGAATTTTGGCATTTATGTGAGTGCATGATTTTAATTACTTAATAAATTCCTTTGAATTTACTCTATGAATTGTGTTGTTTGATTCCAAATAAATATTTTATAATTCTATTTAAGATTCCTTATGACAATTTTGAAATTTACATCTATTTATAATAAGAAATGAAAAAATTGTAGATTTACTTATTTCTAGTTGATCATTGCAATACAATACTCAAATGTAGAAAATACTAAAAAGACTGACTCGATAGTATCAAAACCCAAAAATATTTTTGATGTTTTTATTTAAATCTTTAGCCAAACTTATTTGTTTAATCTTGTGAATTCAATTCCAATTAGGAATTTAAATTTCATCATATTATGCATGGTGTTATGCTCACTGAAATCCTTTAATTGATGGTATTACATTTATTAAATCATTGGTTAAATTTGCATTTGTAGTTTATATTAGTACATGCATAATATAAAAAAGCTTTGGAGAAAGTGTTTGATGAATAGAATCTCAAGAAAACACCTTTTGTTTATATATTGCAGATATATATGTTAACATCAAATAGTACACAAATTCATTGTATTTCAAAACCTTTTTCCTCTATATGTCGATATGCATATGTCAATAATAATTTTATAGTATAAGCTTGTGAGTTATTGATACAATGCTCTTATTCAATGTTTCTAGTATCCAGGTCTTGTTTTAAGAAATTGGTAGTAGTATTCTCATTACAAATGAAACAATTATAAATAACTTGTACAATTATTTTTCTCACATTAGACATATGAAAACATGGTGTAAGGGTACAAGTAGACTAAAAAAAACAATCATCACAGTCATTGATAACTTGTCCAAGATCTACAAGGATTGTTCAAGTAAGATTTGCTAAATTGACAATATCCGAAAGTGTCCAAGTGAGAATTGCTATCCACATAAAAAAATTTGATTATCTTCCAAAATATTATATTCAAGGCCATAAATTGTTGGATTGAACTGTATATCTTAGTTTAATTTTAGTTTTAGATAGGCAAATAAATATTTTTTATAGGTCCTATGTAGCCATACTAAATGAAAAAAAAACTAATAATTGAATCTTCAATTGATCACACACTGGCTTGTTGCAAGAGGATTTTACCACCTGTCAACAATTCCTAATGTAAATTCGATACAAGCATATCAATTCTTGTAGTCATCATTGTGCCTTGATCCCTGTTCACATTGGTAATGCTTATAATATATCAAACTCATCTATTTCTTGTTAAAATGTTGATCATTATATATGGCACATTAAAGTTACTATTATTTTTAGCATTGTTGTACGAGTTTCCTCAAGAAGATAAATTCCACTAGTTTTTGCTGCAATGTTGTTTCTTGTTACATATGTGTATCATTATGTCCATAAAAGCCATTATTACTATAAGATGAAGCACAATGTAACAACAAATTCCATGTTGAACCTCGATTGCACATTGAGTGTGCCCAAAGTCCTAACAGAAGAGTTATTGTACACAAATATAACACAGGGAGTTGTTCAAATACTTGCACATTTTGTCAAAAACTTCTTTGTCAATTACTATATTGTTCTTGTATTAATTTGTCTCAAGTATTTAGCTTTGAATACAATTGCAACTTGATAACTCAAAGTTATCATTTTGTTGTTCTAGCAAAACAGGTATTTTTAGAAGATATGTTTCTTCTCCAGCTCGAGAAATTTTCATGAAAATTGTTCTTCTAGAAGATGAATACAAATACAAAGACAAAACAATTTACATTTCTTGTCCACTTGAAATTTTTTGTATATTTAGTAATGTGTTTCCAAGTTTGCGATAGCTTCAATTTTGCTTTCTCGACAAGATAAACATTTTTTCCCAAATTTGGTTAAATGAAATTGTAACAGAGAAACCCATTTTTGTCATATAATAATTGCAATTTGTTGCTTCACAATAGGGATCTAAAATAGATTGAACATCTGTGTTTCCTTCCTACACTATGTTCTTGTATTTAACTTTCTCAAGTGTTTTTCTATGAATACAATTGTAACTAGACATAAGCATATTTCTAGATATAAATGTAGACACAAACATATAGGAAATATGTGATTTGAAAATTAGTTACTGAATTCTAGAAAGACTTTATAGTGTCACATAGCATATATACTTCTGATATCAATAACTGAGCTTAGAGTCAATAAAATAATTTCCAATTTGCATAAAATAAAGTTTTTTCACAGTCTGTTGGAAAGAGGAAAATCCATTCTTATATATTTCTTTGTTTTATAATTTTTTGGTATGAAAATTTGAATCTAAATATTCACCAAATAATTTCCATTCTTGTTATCATGTTTACAACAAACTTTTTTTCCTTTTATGCGTCACAAAATAAAATAAAACTATCCTTAAACACCTTTTCTTTTTTTGAAAACTTAAGTCACACATTCGATGTAGAAAATTTTTGTAAAAGAAGTACAAGCTCCCAAATGCCCAACCTTCTAACCACATGACTAGGAACTTTATCTAACCATGGTTTAGTTTTATAAATAATCAGGCCGACCTACCGTCCTTGACATTGTCAGACTGTGAAACTGTGTGACCTAATGAATTCAGCCAACTATGGTATATTGCATGCCATGATAGAATAAATTAATCATAAAACAAAAAATTTCATAACTGTCTATCCTCCTGACTGTACGGTCCACTCATAAAAAAAAAAACTATGACAATCCCGACAGTAATCTTGTACTTTCATGCTTTTAGAGTCGGTTAATGAAAGTATAGTCTCCTTTATTTCTTTTTCTATAATTTTTTCTTTTGTGCATCACAGAATTCATAAAAAAAGCCTTAAACATTTTTCCTTTTTTGCAAATTCAGTTGGAAATCAAATCTAGAAACATTTTGTAAAAACGAAATACAACCTTCAGAGTACCTGACCTTTCGACCATTTGACTAGCAACATAGAATGACTATGAATTTTTTTATAATTAATCAACGTGACCTCTAACTTCAACATTCCCGACTATCAAACTAATTAACCTCCCGAATTCAATAATGCATGACTATGAAACTACTAGACCTAATGAAACCACCCAACTATCAAACACATTTCGACCATTCGACTTGGAACATCGAGCGACTAGGATTTTTTATAAATAATATACCTAACCTCCTGACCTTAACATTTCCTGACTGTCAAACTAACCCAACCTCCAAACCTCTGCATTTCTCGACTATCAAATTAGTCGACCTCCCGATCTTAGCATTTCTCGACTATTAAACTACCCAACCTAATGAAACTACCAGACTATGGTATATTCGAGGGTCATGATAGAATAATTGTCATAAACCAAAAACACCTGACTGTTCAACCTCTGAACTATATAATCATCATAATATTAAGTCAAATATTAGATAAAGAAACATTTTATAAGAAAAATGTAACCTCCAGACTACCTGACCTTCCAACCATGTGACTACCAACTCAGGGTGACTACAAAAGGAATACGAACTGACCTCCGAGCTTAGACTAAATGGATTTCAACTCCACTGTTCTTATGCTATTATGAAACTATTACTCTGTCCTGCCAACTCTTTATTAGCCACCTCATTTCTGGAAACTTGCAGATAATCCATGTGCGATGCTGAATCGTACAACAAGAGAATCCCACTAGCCCAATCACAAGTTTTTCTTCCCACGGTCCTAACTACAACAGGATAAGCCTTATCTAATTCTTTCTATAAATTGAATATTTTACCACTTTTCCTCACACTAAACATCCTTTCTTATTTTTCAAGAATGGTTGTGTCATGGCCCTTTAGCTCTGCACCCTGCATGGTCTTTAGTCGACATTTATGTACAGTCCTCAAAGACTAGGTTTCTTACTATTTGATTTACCTTGAATTAATCCTCTCGATTGTGGGTTTCTCTCAATAATTCATTCCACTTGTAGATATAAATGAGCACCTCGCCACTTTGTCGAAGTCATACTAAGAAGTTCCATGACATTACCCATTCTAAGCTTGGGTGATACCTAGATTGAGGAATTACTATCCCATGGGGCTTCTTTGCCTTTAGGTAGGGAATTCCTCGCATGGTGGCATAGGTGCTCGTACAATTTTTATTTGAAATAACTTTTGATCCACCTTACATCAAGATTCCACCTCACCTACCACACACCAACTATTCTAGAATACTCACGAACTCTCTTAGGAGCTCCTCGATATTGATCATGGGTAATCAGTGAATCTCGTTATTGACAAGGGCTTGTGATCCTCATTTCCAAGCTCCGTGTGGTGGGAATGGAGGATCATGCACAATAAAGGCTAAAGCCTATAGAATCACAAAAACTAGACATAATCAACCTAAGTATATTCATTTGCTCTTTCGCATAATATTTTCTTGTTAGGATGATATTTTGTAAATAGATCTCTTAATGTACACATTGGCCGTCTTTGTCAAAGAGAGAGTCTCTATTATATATTTTGTACATTAATACAGATATTCTCAGAACCCAATTCTTCTAACTGATCTTGTTTTGTAATTCGAATAGATGGTTGATGTCCTTAACTTCATTTATTGAATTATTTATGATATCATTAAGCATTTTGGAAAACCTGTTGTGGGACTCTTCTTTAATATCAACTTCAGACACTCTATAATTACTATTGTTTACTATATTAACTTATTTACTTTTTCATAGAAGCATAGGACACATGTGCCCATACATAATCATAACCACAATCAATATACAAATCACGAAAATATCGGTTCACATTTGCATCGCAAATATATTCAAAAAAAACATTGCACTTGCTATTTATCCATATCTATTATAATGACAATGCATCAAAACCCATTAATTGGAAATTGTAATCATACAATATTTATCTTTTTTGTCCTCAGTAAAACTAAATCTGACCCTCTATCCACATCCTCTCTTCCAAATTCCTCTCTTTCTTTTGAAGCAAGTTTCTTGTCCCTCAATTACTATTGCATCCTTATTCTTGCAATTAGTCCATAAAATTTGTTCCCTTTTTCTCCTTGTATTATTTCAAAAAATTATGGGCCTGAATATTTTCCTAAGGCCATTTAATGTCATGAACCATCCCCTTTACTTCATGGATCACTAAGCCTTTAATACCTATCATCAAGTTTAGGTTTCTTCCTTGCACAATAAACTATAACATCCCTACCAAGAATTCTCCATTCCTAGCTCTACAATCCATGTCCTCATACTCAGACACATCTTTCTTTTGTTATTCCAAATATTACAACATATGTACACTCTTTTACAATGCAACTCCATGGAAAATTTAAGGGGCTAATTTCACCCTTGGGTGAAATTAAGGGGTTTTAAATTTCTATTGGGAAAATATTTTGTATCATATTACATTGTTACAAATCGCCTCAAATTTATTTTATAAAAAAATGTAGGTATGGAGGTTAGCCCACCTTATTTTAAGGGAGAGGGTAAAAAAAGTAATCTTAGCCCTTGAAATTAGGAGTTACAACCTTCATTCACCCTAATTTTCAATAATAGGTATCTATAATAGTCATTTCACCCTCCCCATTTGGTAAAAAAAATGTTTTTTTTTTTCTTTCATTCGATGGTATTTCATGGTACTGGGATTAATTTTGAGAAAATGACCCTCATTTTTTGGAATAAATGGTAATAAAAGAATAATTCATTTTTATTTAAAAATTGAAGTCTCTTATTGTCATGTCTATTTAAATATTGAATAGTGCTCTTTCCATCTTCCAAGTCTGCTTATTTTTAGTCATAATCATATACGAGGGTTGCTCATAAAGATGTAGAATTTGAATTAAGAAGTCAAGATTGAGAATAGTGGTACAGGGTTGTTTACAAAGTAGTGAAATTTGAATTAATAAGTCAAGAATCAACATACAATGGTACAGGTAATTATGTGTTTTAATGGACTTTTGGTATATATAATTATTGATTTTCTTATATATAGGTGTCATTTTCAAATACTGTTTAGATAATAGATTTTTGAATTTTCAATCTTGCTAAAATAATTGATGTTTGATTCTTGATTTTTAGCTTCCACCCATCATTAAGTCAACATATGTGAAAATTTTAAAAATCTCTATTCTAGAAAAGTAATCCCTTACATTCAAAAATCAATAAAATCCAAACTCCATCATTTATTTTGTTACTTACCCTTTATCTTAAATGTAAACTCTATGAAAATTATGTTTCTAAGAAGAAATGATAAAGTAGTTGTTACTATTTGAATACGAGGGTGTTGACAGTTTGAAAAAATCTAAATCAGTTTGAAAAAAATCTAAACCAAATTTCACTAAAATTGTTTAAATTTTATTGATAAAGTAGTCATCGTTATTCTTGGAATAGTAAGGTGTTGGACATTTGAAAAAATCATTTGGAACACAATTGAATAGATGTCTGAAGACACCTTATTAAAAAAAACAGATATATATAATCATATGTATTATCAAAACAAAGACTGTCATCCATACTTTCAATATTGAAGCGAAAAAGGTTATATTAAAATGAGAATTTAAGAAAATGAATAATAAATTTGAAACTATTAAGTTCAAATAAATTTCATTCGTAAGATGAAGACGAAGGAGATATTTAGAGGCGTTTTATGTGCATGCAGTGAAATTTTTATTTACTGGTTCCCATAGACATCAACAATCATTGACATCTTATTCATATATATGGTAGCCATGAAGAGGAGAGAGATTTAACATTTTGAAGACATTAAAAAAAATGAAGACATTAAAAAACGACATGTGGTCTCTCTCTCTCTCTCTCTCTCTCTCTCTCTCTCTCTCTCTATATATATATATATATATATATATATATATTATATATATATATATAGATATATTGGTTACAAATCTATTAGGTTTATAGAGGTATTAAATTTGTTCTATGTAAATTCTAAAGACATTGAAATCATTTTATTCATTCAAAAATGTAATTTAAACAATGAAAAATTACACATGGTGTGTGTGTATATATATTAGGTTTCCAGAGGGATTAAATATGTTGTGTGCAAATTTTTTAGTCAAAATTTTCACTATAAATAAAAAATGTGGGCTATAAAAAAAATGAATATACATGTTATACTCTTATTGTCAACCATAAATAAAATATTTCAATTTCCATATGAACTATCATAATCTTATACCAATTTTATAGAGAAATAAAGTAACTAAAAATAATAATAAAAAAATGTTATACTTTTGAGTACAACAAATTGTATAATTCTTATACTTTCTAAAAATATTTCAATACATGACTTGAAAAAAAAAAAAATAAAAAAAAAATTGTACATAGATAAAATATTTCAAGGAAAATATTTAAATGTGCATATATTATGTATGATTAAACAAAACTATATATTCATTATATAAATCAATTGAAAAAAAAAAATATTTTAATGGCTAAACCATTTTAAGTAGTCTCATTGTGGCCCTTTTTTAAGAATATTAAACAATGAAAATTACAATGGTCTCTCTCTCTCCCTATATATATATATATATATATATATATATATATATATATATATATATATATATATATATATAATATATATATATATATATATATATATATTACAAATCTATTAGGTTTCCAGATTTGTTGTTCACAATTTTTTTAGTTAAAATTTCCACTGTAAAAGAGGTTTTCCTTGGAGCTACAAGATTTCCTTTCTCCCCCGAAAGAATCCTATATACTATCTCCAGAAGATTGAAATCCAATATAAACCAACACAAGCATGTACGTGTACACTGATTTGATCATGTGTGCACAAATTTGTTGTTAGTTCCAAGTACTGCAATTAAGTTTCTAATTAAAGAGTTGATCCACATATCCCACAAATGAAAACATACATGCAAACAAAAAAAAAATTGTGATCACTCTCAATAAAAATTTGAGGCATTGTACATACATATTTTTATCTAAAATTCTCAAGAATCACGTGGTGAAAGAAAAATATTCATGGATAGCCTGATTTTCAAAACCATGGGGTATAGAGGAACTATATCGTTTGGAATTTTCCCTTACAACAATCATATTTTATATCTAAACTTTTGCTGCATTAATTTTAATCAGAAGAATTATTGAAAATGTTCTATATTTGTTTTACCTCTAGTTTGGTGCATAAAAAGTGAGTTCTTATTTTAATAAAAAAATATTACAAGGTAAATGATTATGGTTAATTTGACTAGGAAGAATATATACCTCTAGTTTCATGCATAACATTGGAAAAGAAAGCATATGTTCCATCCATAGTTCGTTATTCCCTAATGCTATCCTATAACCATAATATTGATTGACATACCATGTTCATCAGAAGCTATAACCTTATGGATGTTTACAATCACACTCACATCCAAAAATAAATAGAGATAATGATAGTTAGTAAAAATGTTGTACCATCATATAAAATTCCACTTACAAGAATTACATTGGTATATATAACATTGGTTTCCCATTATGAAGAAATAGTAAACCTATAGCAATATTCAACAGTCAACTAGTGAATTGTATTATTCAATTGAATAAACAAACTAAAGGAAAAACTTATCTATTTGAAAGTTGAAGGTCGACATGAACTTACGTAGATAAATTTTCCACCCAACCGTACACTATATTGTGCTTATTATTTTTATACTAGGCCACCCCTATTGAGGCTATGGTACCACTAAGGAAAATTAGAACAATTTTATGGAAATTATTCTATCTTAGGACAAAAAATTACCTATCCCATTGTCTCACCACTTATTTTTTCTTGGAACAACACAACTATTTTTGTGACACATTGCTTTCCTTACATAGAAAAAGGAGAATACCTTCCTTATCTACTCAATATTCCCTCAAAAGTCTCTGAGTTCTCCCTCTATGTGTGCATAGAGGGTCTAGATAATTTCCATTAACTCCAACAACATTACTTATTTCTCGACCTTTTCCAAGTTTTAAAGGCTTCCTTACTTGGTCATTCAACCCACAGTATGCTTTACTCCTTAGATTCTATCCATGGCTTCCCCATCACATAGCTTGATATCTTTCTTGTATCCCTTTCCAGCCCAATTTTTGAATCTCTCTTTGTTCTCTCTCTCTAGATATCACTTATTTTCCAACTAATTAACTTCTAACCATTTGAATCTCTTCCTTGTCTATTTTCATAATCTGTACATATTTTTATAGTTCTCATCGCATGAATTCAAAATGGTCTCTATCATTCCTTTATCATCCTCCTATTATAAATCAATACCTATAAAACTACTTTAGTGTACGTTAGCATCAAACAAGAGAGAATGAATTTACCTCTCCCTCTATTTATTTCTCTCTTATAACCTACTTCTGTTCCATATGATTTTCATTCTCTATTATGTCTATTCCCTTGCATCTCTCTTCAATATTTTTTGCATGAGTTCATAATGGTCACACACCATTCATGTGAATGTGAAATGGACTCCGTTGTTCACCTTAGAACACAAATTAATTATGTCATTTTAGGTGATCATTGTATTGTACTATGTTTCTTGTCTTAGTCTAATAATGACCAATAATGAATCATTCCTTCTTCCCCACAACTATTCACATACATGCCTCTAAGACTACATGAATCATTGCCTCTCTATAGTCAATTCCCTACATCCAATCATGATTTTGTTCCCTCCCCATCAACCACGTGTGCTGGGGGTATAATGATGAAAGAATAAATAAAAAAATAACCTCATCCCCAACACCCCATGAGACCTCATTTTCCCCCTTATTATTGGGACATGATTTTTTTCAAATAAAATGTGAGAAAATCTAGGTTTTACCACTCCTCTCACAATTCCCATGGTGAAGGTACTAATCGCCTTTATTTCATAATTGTGCCAGGTGTACATATCCAAAAAAACCACATGTGTTACATTATTGGTAGTTAAGGTTTCTATACATTCAGTAAGGAACATGGTGATGAAGGAAACAAAGTAAATTTTGGCAAAATGGAAAACTAAGGATTATTCAGCATGTGGAACCCACTAGTACCCTCTCACCTTTCCCATCCCCTGGTATCATAATCAATTTTTATGTGCTCCTATCTCAGGTAGCTCTATTATTTTATTAAATTCAAGAAATTTAATACTTACATTATTCAATGTACCATAAAATTTCTTCCTCCTAGTGTAAATAAAGCATGGTAATTAAAATATACATGCTAAAAAATTGAACATTTAATCATAATTAAGTAGTTAATCAATGGGATTCAAGAATAGGATATTCTATCATATCCCCATTCAAATAACACAATCATAAATATTCTCTTCTCATTAACAACACTTATTTTCCTGATTCTTTAGTTGTATTTGTAGTGCCATCCTATTCACTACCTTGGTGTACCAAGAAAATTCAACATTCCAACAGATGCCTACGCTAGTAATCGAGTAAGAATACATATTATAGAAATTATCAAGAACCACTTATCTTATGCACACGATTTCTCAATTTCATGATGTAAGAATCTATTCAAATATATGTATGTATGTTTTATTTAAGACTTATCTCTATGGATATTCATCTATCCCATATAATGGCTTCCATAGGAAATAATTAATTCTATTATCCTTTCCAACTCACCCACAAGATTCTAGCCACCATCCCACATGAACTTTAAGTTTCCTCCTCCTTGATACACTCACCCTCTAGGTTTATATGTCCCCTTCACTACTAAACGCCCTTAGGTGCTCCATCTTGTCATGGATTTAGCGTGTAAGGAGAGGAGTAACGTACTACTAGAAAACCACTAGTAGTATATAATGTGTAGCAATCATAGGGTTCTTTTGTCCTAACAATGGAATTTCTTTGAGGGTTTCCATCTTCAATAGCCATCATCTACCCTGTATCATACACATACAATTACCATAGATATATTCATAATAATACAACTTATACATTTCAATTCTAATTCATAAATAATACTAGATTTCATAAGTATGAGATTCCTTCACAAAGTGTTTGGCTCTTGTGTGTTGTAGCACCTAGTCTTTCTTACATAATTACACCCATTTTCATATTTGAGACCATTCTACCTACAACCTAAACTTTTCAATCAACCAAATAAAAGTGAGTATCTATGCATATAATCCTTTCTTTCAATATTTACTACCATCCATGAGGTGTTCTGAAAATAATATTAACAAACTAATAATTCAATCATTTTTAGTTGTTAATCATACTAACTGAAATGGAACTATGATTAAATGTACATGGGTTGTTAAACATATCTACCATTACAATATGAAACTAAATATTTATTCTAATAAACCAATGCTCCAATACTCATGATCACATATACTCAATCAATATTTGTCTCTTGATATAAAAATACTACATTTATATACCATATATTCCACCATCATTAGTTGGAATATCTAGCCAACACCTCAACACATCACGTAGTCACCTCCCATCTATACCTTAAGAATACTAAAAGTAGCTTCCTTTCTCTACAATATATTACCTTAGGAACCCTCTCCTCTATAGGTTTTCCTCACTATTTGCAAGAAGGTTAGAGTCTACAACACCAATATAAACAGGGAGACAATTGGACACTTACACAGTAGTATATCCTTCCATATCCATCAACAATATGGTCTCACAAATTATCTATATTGGAATTCACTTTAACGTATTATAAAAATTCATAAAATTATTATGTTACCCATTCACCCATTTTCGTGTGACTCATACTAATTCATGGTTGAATAAAAAGGATTATAACAATCATTCCATACGAAACGCTTCCTCCTTCATTATATCCCAACTAGGTATCATTATCATACATACATTCCATAATAAAAAAAATAAATTAATATATAAAGTATTCCTAAAGGAATCCTTACTCCAACCATTTCAAGTCATAGATGTTGGGATGATTAGTTTTCATACTTGGATAGTTTCCTTCAGCATTCATGATGTTACTTGATCAGCTGATGTCTCGTGGCAACTCACATGATCCCTTAATTATCCTATTGAAAAGAATCCTATAATATTTATCCTTTTCACAAGGTTTTGTATCATAGGCTACTTCATCATCCACATTTTCAACCATTGTTGATATTTTTTTGGAATAAACTATGTTAGTATTGTAAATGCCCAATACACTCCCCTCATTATCAAGGAAAAAGAAAGAAATAAAATATGAAGTGAGTTTAGTAATGAAAAAAGAATATAAAGGTAATGGAAAGGAGTTAACCATGAAAGAAGAAAATGGGTTCCCAGGAATGGAAAAGATCTTTAAATCATATAAAGAATAATGTAGACATTACAAGAAATTTGAGGCATAAAAGATAAATGATTTTCTTTGTATATTTGATTATTTAAGGAAAGTTTTTGTATTCCGTTCACTTGTGGTGTCACAAAAGAATTTCCACCTCTTAGAATCTACTATGTTTATTTTATATTCTTCAAAAAAAAATTATTGTTTGTTAAGAAAGGAAAATGAGATCTCCTTAGTTAACTGAAGAGAAAAATACTATGTGTTCATCATAGGAGTACTATTATCATGAGACTGAAATTCATCTAGTGCAATTATACTTCGATTCTAATACAAGAAAAGAATCACATGTTATTAGATGAGAACGATAAATTTTTTAGTGCACTACCATTCTTGAAGTGAAAATCCCCTTCATGATGATTGTTTTGTGATGCATTTTTCCAAGTAATGAACATGAAGAGACTATTGTTTATATTTGTGCTATATTGTTTAACTCACTCATTATAGTCGTTTAATAAGTTTGTGTTATTACCTTCTTTATTTTTTCATCATGTAGGAAATTAATTTTCAATATATATTTATCTTCCATTCATTTTCATTTTTCATTTTGTGCGACTTCTAATAGTTGTTTACCAATTCAAAATTATTAGAGTTGCCAACTATAAAATAAAGTTCAAAAACTACTACAATAGTTGTGATTCAAAAATTAGCTGAAAAACCTATATATGATAAGGAAACACCATATTTTAAAGTTGTTTGTTTATTGAACTTGAGGAATTGGACAAGTATCTACCTTTTAGAAAAGTGATGTATGAGAAAACAAAAGAATTTGATGTAAATATTCATGATTTTGATATAGCTATTCATAGACCTTATTTTCATGTGAAGCCTGCAAAAAATGAATTACATTAAATATGATTAAGCTGTCTAGATGTATCAAGTCCAAGTTTAAGAAAATAAGTTCTTTAGTTCAAGATCATGCGTCTTTGGGGGTGCCTTTCCAACTATTTTCCCTTTGGGATGTGATAAGACCTTTGTGGTAAAAATGATAAAAACATGCAAAAAGATTTGGAATAATGTATAATAAGAACCTAGAGAAACATCACTCATGATTTTTCTTTTCTAAAACATGAAAATTAGTATATTATAAATAAAATAAATAATTTTCTTATTATTATATATATTTTTATACATTATCAAGGAATCACCAATATTTTACAATGTTTTCTATTTTTCTAGAAGATTAGCCAAGAATTTGCAATACCATATAACCTAGTGAAAAGTTCGCCAAAAAATTATATATGTATAGTATATCAATGAAAAAATAGCCTATACATATTTCTATATACCATGGGGATTCGCTCATTTATTATACATATAAATTTGGTGGGTCTCTAAAAAATTTCCATGCTTGTTACTCTAGCATCTTCCAGGTATATATTATTTCTGGCTTCATACCTTCGTCGTAGGCCCTCTCCTAGAGTTGTTTTGACCATAGTATGAAAATTCCCTATCGTGCTAAGGCTTAGTCCATTTTATTTAATCTTAAGAAAAGGTTTTGAGTAGCCTGAGGGCTAGTATTTGATGCTATATATATTTCTTTGAAAAAATTTCCTTTAAAAACAAGACATAGGACTAACCCCTTGTAGCTAGATCAATTATGGGAAACAATAAATAAGGGTTTCTCCACTTTGTTGGATTCACCCCAAATGTTCATTTATTCTAGCTATGACTGTAAACTATCATGGCTTAGGTTTGTGTATATTTGATTTTTTAAACAATTGAATGCTTATATAATATGTCTAGCTTCCTCAATTATAAGAATTTACTATGAAGAGTCTATATTTCCATCATGAATTCTATGGAGTTTATATATATATATATATATATATATATATATATATATATATATATATATATATATATATATATATTCATACGCAATGTATTTCTTTTGAGTTTCTCTCTGAATGTATAAATATTATGCTATCTTAATTTATCAATGTTATTTAATTTGTAGTCTTTTGACTATGAGTATTATACTTATACATATATTACATGTATGATTTATACTACAAGTAGGTATATAGGCCAAGGAACCTTGTATACACGTGATGTTGGGTTTCTTCATAATGTTACTGTAGAGGCACTATTAATATAAGAAAGGATTACATTCACTCATGGTTTGGTGATGAATTCTTTTCTTGTTCTTGGCATGTTCGCATGATAACCTTGTCTCAACTTTGATGCTCACTCCTTTTATAGCTTACTTCCCACAATATTTATAAACCTGGTATATCCTATTATCAATGTTTTGATGTTATCGGATACCACCAACATACAATAGGTCTCCCCAATGTGAATTCCCAATTAGACCTCACACCGTTTGGAGTAGGAGCCCCATCGAGAGTATCGACCTCGCTACCATAAGACTAAGGCTCACCTTGGTTTCAACGGATCACATAAGAGATTATATACATAAATCTTAAACATGTAAGTAAGTTGACATTGTGAAACAATAATTGTATAGTGTAAAAGGAGACCTTCACGAGCAGGAGACAAGAGTGAGTCTCTCTAAGGAAGTAGTAGTACTAACCTAAGAGAAAGACACAAGAGCATGAAAATATTTTTTAGCAAAATAGTTCACATAATGATTGTTAAAGTGAATACAACGTAGATTCAAAAAGATAAGTACCAAATCCAATGAAGTAGTTCAATTTCCTTAGTACAGTGCACATAACATATACCACAAACATCCCAAGAATAGTCCTAAAACATTCATGATGTGTTGGCTCAATGAGTTTAATTAGGTGAAAGATCCAAATACAAATTTACAATGATGAAGCAATATTTCCAGTAGTGAAACATTAAATCACTTCTTGATTCTCCAAATTAGAATACTTTTCTTTGCTATGCCAAGTAGAGAAGCCAAGACTAGCTCTCAAAATCTTAAATCTCCAAAAGCCCCTTTTTGCTTGATTTACGAGGTTTCTTTTATAATATGTCGAGGAATGACTTTTCATCTCCAATTGACTCTTGGTTTACCCTCATGACTCTTGTATTTCTAATATGTCATTAGGGCTTATCTATGTGACTTTTGGAGTTATTCATGTGAATTTTGTCGATATATGACTATGCGACTCTTCATATTCCACATATGACTCTTGGACTTCCACACATTACATTTTGTCCTTTTCTTGACAATACATCATTACATTCCAAATGATGATGTGACATGACACATGGAAGCATATTGACCATTATGATGACAGTTCTACAAGTTACAGCTTGACAATGATGACATGGACTTCATGATGAGGTTGCAATGGAAATTTGTCTTCCTTGTTGGTTCATCTTGCATTCTGGATGGTAGATATGTTCTATGCTTCATATTCATGAAGGATCCAATTATTTATTATCCTTCACCATCCAAAGGGTATTTTATTAATATTGGAATCCCTTGAGTCATCATGCAATCTATTCTTTCTTTCGTAGTGCATGATCTGCTTCATGTCTCCATGATAGCTCTCTTTTGTCCTTCTTCTCTGCACGTGTTTATTTATGTTTTATCCTTGCTATCTTCTTTGAGAATTACCTTGTCATTCTAGGAAGGTACTCCTACCAGTGAAAATCATTCATGACAAAGTGAAATTAATCTTAAAAACATCTATTCTATCACTACCTAGCTCATGGAATGATCAACTCATGATAGGCTTATGAAAGGGTTAAAAAGAGGAGGCTTGATTAGGAGGGAACTATGAAACTCATCATTGGATTAGTAAGGCTCCTTTGTTCATTTTTACTTCACCATGCACTATGAAGAGGAGGTATCCTTGGTCCAGTGTAGTGGGGAAGCTGAAGGAGGGAGGATGAAGCCTTCATGCTTAATTGTTGAACCATGCGCCCTAGAAGGAAAGAGGAGAAGACTTGAAAGTGTAGTTTGAATATTCAAGGGTTTAAAGGAGGCCTTGTTTAGCCTTCCTACTATGACATGCACTGAAGTGGAAGAGTATGCGAAAGGCTTGAGTGTAGAGCCCATTTGGGAAGATGGAAGGATGAAGGCTTCAACCTTCAATATTTCACCATGAGCCATAAGGAAGAGGAGGCCTCTTGGAAAGTACAATTTTACTGGCCAAAGGCTCAGATAAGGCCAACTCCAGCCTTCCCTACTGCACCATGCATTTATGGGACTTCTCAAGGAAGATTCTAGGGTGAAAATAACATTGGGGAAGGGGGAAGGATGAAGGTGTCAGTCTTCAAGACTTTTCCATGCACCCTGAGGGAGAGAAGGCTTGAAAGAAAACACAATTTTCTTCAATAAGGGATCACTGTTGATTCACAATGCAATTTTACTTATAGGCTATCACATTTTGACTCAACAATGGGTGCTTGGACATTTTGACTCAACAATGGGTGCTTGGCCATTTTGATTCACAATGCAATTTTACTTATAGGCTATCACATTTTGACTCAACAATGGGTGCTTGGCCATTTTGAATGCAATTTTCATTGAGGGGGACGAAAGGAAGGAATCCACTTTACCTAGTAGTGTTATCACTGAACTGGGAAGATAGGAGGGGCTTTGTATTACATGTTTTTCCTCTGCAAAATGGTTGAAAAGGTCCATGATTTTATCTATGAGTGTTTTATGTGTCATGCAAGGTGGAGGTGACAAAAATTTAGTGTAATGAGTTCGTATAAGTAAGAAGGGTTAGGTGACTGGACTTTGGGAGGATCATAATGTACAATAGCGTTGAGGTGATATTGAGGAGGACTTAGTGCACCAATATTAGGGAGTACAATTTCATAATTGAGGCATGCGCATAGGTTAAGATCCTCACTTGCTAAGAGGGATAATGTCTTCACAACTTGCATTGGGTTGAAGGACCCATAAGGGCTCCAAAATGGCTAAGTGTGAGACAAATAGAGTGAAAGAGATAAATGCATCTGAACACAAATAAAACATAGATTAGACACATAAAACCATCAATAAAATATAGAAGGATACACGAGACTCATGGAAAATAATCAAACCCTGAAATGAAAGCTAAGTCACACTTATTTCTAAGTGCGACATATGAAACGACACTTTACGACACTTAGAGCACAAGTTATGATAGAAGTGACATTTGTGACCAAAAGGTGTGATGGTTTATAGCCATATGTCTAGCACATATTCTAATGATATGTAAAACCATCCCATTCATAATAATTACCTAGAAATAACTTTTTTTCTACGTAAAGTTGGATCACATGTAGGATTGAAAACAACAAAGGAAACATTTGCGATAGGAAGAAAACATGAAGAATACACTTGAAAAATGCAAAACAAGTTTAAAGTGACACATGCTAGAGAAAATATAACATGAAAATGACACTTATTAAAGTGAACGTCAAAACCGTGAATGCGAAAGAGACACTTGTGAAAGCGAAAGTCTTTAAAAGATGATAATTGAGAAAACTCACCAAACTAAAAGTATAATTGTTATCAAAGTGTGGGAT
Organism: Pinus tabuliformis; assembly: GCA_031772625.1. Taxonomy (NCBI): domain Eukaryota; kingdom Viridiplantae; phylum Streptophyta; class Pinopsida; order Pinales; family Pinaceae; genus Pinus; species Pinus tabuliformis. Next base: position 732,331,089 of record CM062814.1, read on the forward strand.
GTTATCAATTGAAAGTGTGCACTAACTATCGACATGAGCTGAACATTGCATGTGGGCCATCTTGATGGATAGTGCTATGCATATTCAAACTTGTCTAAAGGAAGTATGTTTATGAATTGATTATGGACTGGGCATGTGTGACCTAGTGTGTTACAGGTCTATTTGGGCACATCACTCCTGATGATCAGATCAGTATAATTAGGGCTCATCAAAACCTAATTTAGTTGCTACATGCCCTAGATAAGTCATCAAATTGAATGCTTTCATCCATGAAAGTTTACTAGCTTGAAACCCGACTGAAATGCCTCCTTGGGACACCAGCGTACCCTTGGTTAGGGGTAAATGTGCTGCAAAGAAGGTAGGCCCATCCAAACCTACATTACAATGCACATAGGCCAACTTTGACCTGCAGTGGTGAGAATGAACGAAATCAATATAGGATTCTGGCAATATTCCTTGATTCTAGAGCATTCTAGAAGGACGCCCAGCTCTTACTACATCCTATGAGCTTGACTTTGGATAGGGTATGGATCAATTGCCCCTCTATCCTCTCATCCCTCTCTCCATGGAAACTAAATCCAATTTTTGACAAAACCACTTGCCTTTCCCTATAAATTGACCACTCGTCATAGTGATCACGGGTTGGAATTTGGATATTTTAGTGAAATACTGTTGGTTTGAGACTTGAAATCATTGTCAAGTAATTTTATGCTGCTGGATTGATGTGCCATTGGCATGATGAGGGTTTGGGCTAAGCTGGATGAGTGACAAAAGATCAAACCATATTGGGTGTAACTCCTCCTTCTATAATCAATAAAGTTGTTTGTTCCTTTTCCCATATTCTTGTTCATATATATGATGAATATATGCTTAACTTTTGTGCATTACATTTGTTTATAGTAGATAGATCATATGGTTTGATCATTGTCATCTTCTATTTCTGTTGAGAGGTACCAATTGAGCTAATTCAGTTCGAGCGGGATTGACGGGAAAAATTCAAAGGAGATCAAAGGAAGCGAAAGATCACAAGTAGATTCCTTCATCTAATTTATCTATTGTAGGAAAAGGTTAAATAATTTATTTCTGTTGTTCTAAGTGTAACTACCCACTTAGGGAAGATGTACTTATCTGTAGGTATTAATTCCATATAACAAATTTGCGACCATACTTAGGAACAACCATTTTTTCTGGTAGTTTACCCTTATCATATTACATCCTAGTATACTTTACTTGACTTCATTGATTTCTTTTCAGTCATATTGAAGCTTTTTTGGTCAAAAAGTGTGTTTAAATGTCTTCTAATTGGGTTCTCTGGCATCAATGTAGTATTGGTCTTGACACAGTGTGCTGCAGAGCAGCCTTAGCTTAGAGACAGTGCTCTACAATAGACTGTCTCCCACTCCAGGCTGCGTTGATCCTTGTCAAGCCAAACAACCCATCTTTTGCTTGATTTTTCCAAAGTTACTTCTGATGTTGTTTGTTGAAAGATCAATGTCTTCTCTGGCTCTGAAATCAATTTTCATTTCCTTTCCTAGCCCTACTTTGACCTTGATTGTTTAGTTTTTCTTCAGAGATTTCTTTATCATTATCAATTCATCTTCAAAGTTAGCCTACATTGATTAGTCTTTTCTGAAAAAGAATTTTCGTAAAGTCTTCGTTTCTTGTGAGAAGCATTGATTTATCGTTTGTGCATTCCGTTTCCTTATGTTCATTTAAACATTATAGGAATGAAAAGAAAAACATGCATAATGCATTTAGAAGTTTGTGTGTGCTTGTAGGAATGGTATAGGTAAAGTTTCATTAGATGTGCTCTATGATCTTTGTTTAAAGATTCTTATTTCTCTATCCCTTTTAGTTACGGTTTTCATTGTTTAAATAAAATGAAAAGAATGTTTCTCATTTTAGTTGCATTCTATGAGTTTCATAAACATCATGTGGTGAACCTGAAAGGAAAACTATTAAACAAGAACAACTAAAATTTATCTCAATTAACCTAATGGAGCATTGTAACTTAACACATAACATTTAGAGATCTAGGCTAGAGACGTGTTTCGACATCGTTAAACATAGCAATTGTCATTGATGGTCTGTGATACATTCTGAGTGTGATACCTCATTCCACATATGTAAGTATATCGTAGCTCGTCCATGTACCTTCGGGTATATAAGGTGCTGTTATAGTACGGAAAGTATAAAGGAATTCTCTTACTCTGTAGTTTTACATTAGACAATACTAACACAGATTAGGCCTCCACGTACTTTCGGGTATATATGGGAGAACTGCATTAGGTTTATATCCATCCATAGGTAACTGAGTCGGTCACCTTGTATACTGTGATACATAGAAAACAACATTCAGGGAGATTTCCTGCACGTATGCTAAGTCCTTAGCTTACTGAGGCAGTATATTGCATTTCACAATTACTTGGTAATCCTTTTGCGTAGATTATTCCTCTTTTTTTTTTGTTATGTAATTTTGATTAAAATAAAATTAATTGACTACGGACAACATCCTCCATCTCAATCCTTACTTGATATTAGGTTGAGACATATGGCAACAACTCTGGAGTGCACTGATCAAGGAATTCCTTTTGATGGGAATCCTAGCCCTTTTCCTCCTTTCAGAAATATTAGTGCTCCTTATATGGATACATTGTCCCTTCCGGGACTTACCATCAGCTTGCCAGTATGGTTTTTTTGAACCTCATTGGCCCCATAGCTAAATATTATACAATTGGACAAAATCAATGTTTAGTTGATCCTAAATTTGACCCTTTACCTTCTGTCTAAGTTGTTTCTTCCTCCCCTTCTTCCTCTTTGCCTGGTGAAATTATTGACACTAGTAACTAGGTGGATAAGAAGAAGAAGAAAGGGAGGAAGAAGAAGAAGAAGAAAATTTAGCAGGGGAGAAACCAAGCAAGCATTGCTTCGAATGCAACTTCTGATAAGAAACTGTCTGATAAGCCTCACAAACATCAATATCCTTGCAAAAATTTTAAGAGAGACCGTCTTCTTAGAAATTGTTTTAGTATTCCTCAAACCATAGAAGAATGGTCTTCTCATTCACATCATCCTGTGTCATCAACTTCGGGAGATCATTCTAGTGACACACCATCAACTAGTGGTAGTAAAGTTCATGGAAAGAAGGGTAAAGTTAAGTTTCCTTGTAGGTTATGCGAATGGAATCACCCAATTGACCTTTGTCCCCATCTGGACGAAGCCTAAAAAGTGTTAGATAATCATGTTGCTTTTCTGTAGTGACTTCCATCTAGTTACAGGATACTCTCCCTTAATCCTTCACTAGTTGATGAAGTCACTAACCCAAATCAACCGTCGTTCAAACCCACTCTCTCTGAATGTGAATCCCATGAGTCTATACCTGACCAATCATAAGTTGAAGAAATAGTTGACCTGATTTCACCTTCAGTTAATAATACCTTTCCCATAGAGAGTGAGTATGATACCACTCAGGTTCTTTTCGTTTCTTCAAATTCCAATGAGCTTGGAGGAAACCCTCAAGACAGGAGGAAAATCCTCCTATTCTCGTAACTCAAGGGGGTAATTCTCTCATTCTTATGGTACCCCATCCAAGTAGTTTGGTTACTTCCTTTGATTCGAATCGACTGGCAAGATGATGTCTTCCTTCTTATGTTCCTTTCTAGATCATAGTACAGGTTTATAATATGATTATATCTGGCACTATTATAGATGAAAGTGCATCTATGAGTATCCTTTCCTCCACTACTTGGCAAGCGCTCAGTTCGTCGCTGCTTGTGCTTATTACCTAGAATCTATTGGTTTTTAATAGAGGAACCAGTCAAGCATTAGGGATCCTTCCTCAGTTGCCTATTACTTTGGGAGGAAAAATTGCTTATCTCAATGTAATGGTAGGTCCAGTTCCTTTAGATTACAATCTACTTCTTGGGCGCGACTATGTTAATGACATGGGAGATATTGTTTCAACATGATGTGTTTCCTGCATGAAGACAGAATTTTCACTGTTGACCAGCTTTCATTTCTCGGTCCAAATATGGCTTCCAGTCAACCATCTTCCCTGAATGGTCCTTTTGCCCTAGTGGTATCTTCCCTGCCATGGGTTAATTATGTGGCCACCCGTTCCATGCCTACATCAACTGACAATCAATTCCGTGATGGTGTGCATTATGTATTGGAGGAATTGGAACTAGATCTCTCTAATTGATTCCTTGCTATGCATCCCTTCTAGAGTTCTCCCATCTGATGACAACCTCTTGGAAGTCATGACCTCTTATGGGTCATGATCAAGGAATATGAGGATAGTTCTTTTACTATGTCAACCTCATTAAAAAATCAAACAGGTCCATGAGCATAGTTCCTTGTCTTGTGTCAAGCTAGTTAAAAAATGAAACAAGCAATATGAGGATAGTTCTTTTACTGTGTCAACCTCATTAAAAAAATGAAACAGGTCCCATGAGAATAGTTCCTTGTCTTTTGTCAAGCTCATTAAAATATGAAACAAGGAATATGAAGATAGTTCTTTTACAGTGTCAACCTTATTAAAAAAATGAAACAGGTCCCAAGAGCATAGGCCCTTGTCTTATGTCAAACTTAGAAAATGAAACAAGCAATCTGAATAGAGTTCCTTGTCTCATGTCAAGCTCATTAAAAAATGAAACAAGGTCCCTTGGAGCAAAGTTCCAAGTTGAGCCTTTGATTAGATCTTGTAAAATCCCACTCGAGTCTTTCACTTGATCTTGTATATGAACCTTCATTCCATCCACCTCATAGCCACGAGTAGTCTACTTAGGTGAATGCAATGAAGCTTGGGGGTCATGCACCTAGAATTGAGTCATCACGCTGGGGGCATGTAAACCAATCTCAAGCATAGTTTTTCATTTCAAGCTTGTGTAAACATGAAACTGAGTTCAAGCATAGTTCCCTATGGTTCAAGTTGGTGTAAAAATGAACATAGTTTGTGTAAAAATGAAACTGAACCCAAGCATAGCTTTTCATTTCAGGCTTTTGTAAACATGAAACTGAATCCAAGGATAGTTCCTTATGGTTTAGGCTTGTGTAACAATGAACCCATTTCCATTTTAACCCTCGTGATTGCCATTCTATTAGCCCCTTACATCAGATGAGCCTTGGTTTTTCTCCTTCCATCTTCACTATATGCTTGGCCGATCATATGCTTTCACTTGGTTGTTTTACCCTTTTTGAGGAACAGTTGCAATGAGTGGTCTTATTAGTTAGCCTCTTGACCATTACATGTTTTTATAAGTTCCAACATCATCGGAACTAGTTTCTGTCCTAGACACCACTTGTTCCTCTAAGTGGAGTCCTCTTTAAGCTCTTTTCAGACTCTTGAAACATTGAAATATTGTCGAGTGTTTGTCCTTTTCAGCTCGTAAACAGATTGGCAATGACATCTACTCCGTATAAGTTTAACCCTTTTCCAGACTGAGATAGATTACTTATGAAAAAGGAATACGTTGATCGAACATGGTCAATAGGTTCTCTCTTGTATTATTTTACACTTTTTCGGACTTGAGAGACAAATTTATGAAAAAGAACTTGTGGAGTTCCCTTTTTGTTCCTTTTCAAACTCTTTAAACATGAAAAGGACTATGTTCTCATTATTGTTAAACTTGTTAAAGCATCAAATAGAGACAACCTTGTCCATCATGACAAGACCAAGTTTCACCTTCACTAGACTTGTTAAAACATCACATAGCAATGGATTCACTCAAAGGATGGAATTATACTACAATCATATGCTATCATCCTCAAGCTTTTTTAAAAAAATAAAGAGGTACTGGTCAACAATGACTGGGGAAAATGGGAAAAGAGATAAATCACTTTATGGTAGCAAGTCGCACTTGAACATGACACTTTCACTTCATCTCTATGGCTATTTGGGTTGGGTTATATGCTTGATGGTTATCATACCTATGGTCTATCATAACATCCATCACTTTGGTTTTGGGTCAATGCTGCCAATTCATTCAGTGCCACCGACATGTTCAAGAGAAGTCACTTAGTAAACTTCATCCTTTGCAATACTCATAAACCATTATTTTCATGACCACCATTCCTAAACATTGTGTCATCAGTCACATTCTTTGTTTAGAATCATTACGATTGTTTCATGTCGTTTATGGGGGATACATCAAGGCCCTCCTGCGACGAGTCGCTTCTTGTCGAAATCAGTGCATTATCTTGGAAGTTGACTTAGAACACCCTTCTAGCACCTTGAGGCTTGCATACATCAATGACAAGTTTCTCGCTTCCAACAATAAGTTGACTTCACATGCCTTCAACCAAAATACTTTGTATGGTGTTCGACAACGAAACATCTATTCACACCATGCAGAATGTATTGCAGTACCTTTAGAATCATTATCATTATCGATGATTTCTCTCGCATCTGTTAACAACTTACATCATTGGCTGCTAATCAGATGGTGTCTTCCCATGGTCGACTTCTGATCACATTTTCACATGGTTATACTCGTACTTGAGAAAATGATTGGACAAGATAGAAGACTCTAGATCTAGTTTCATCCATCTGCGATGTGATTTCAAGAGAGTACTAAATCATCTCTACGATGGCTTTACATAGATGGTCATCCTATCATGGGTCTATATCTGTAGACGACTATCTGATTTATTTACATGTAATGAAAAGTTTATATTCTTAGCATGGGTATGCCTTCCCTTAGAAATTCATGAAAAATTCAAAGATATCATGATATTATGTATTGTAATCGATGCATGTCACCATTCGCTTTAGATCCCCCTCATCACATCATAAAGCATATCACTCAACATTATCATTTTCAACTTCATGCTTTAGGGGGTAGCTATTACAGGTCTATTTGGGCACATCACTCTCGATGATCAGATTAGTACAATTAGTGCTAATCAAACCCTAATTTAGTTACTACATGTCATAGACAAGTCATCAAATTGAATGCTTTCATCCATGAAAGTTTCTTATCTTCAAACCATGTTGAAATGCCCCCTTGGGACACCAACACAACCTTGGTCAGGGGTAACTACACTCAGAGTAGGTAGGCCCATTCAGACCTACACTACAGTGCGCTTAGGCCCACTTTGACCTGTGTTGGGCAAGAATGAGTGAAATTGACATAGGATTCTGGGAATATTCCTTGATTCTAGAGCATTCTAGAAGGATGCCCAGCTCTTATCTCATCCTATGAGCTCAAATTTGGATAGGCTATGGATAAATTATCCCTCTATCCTCTCATCCATTTCTCCATGAAAACTAAATCCAATTTTGGAAAACCATTCAATGCCCAATTTATGACAAAACCACTTGCGTTTCCCTATAAATTGACCACTCATCATAGTGATCAGGGGCTAGAATTTGGCTATTGTAGTGAAATACTATTTGTTTTAGACTTGAAATCATTGTCAAGAAATGTTATGCTACTGGATTAATGTGCCATTGGTGTGATGAGGGTTCAGACTAAGCTGGATGAGTGACATGGGATCATACCGCATTGGGTGTAACTCATCCTTCTACAATCAATATAGTTGTTTGTTCATTTTCCCATATTCTTGTTCATATTTATGATGCATATACAATTAAATTTTGTCGATTCCATTTGTTTATAGTAGATATATCATATGCTTTGATCGTTGTCGTCTTCTATTTTTGTTGAGAGGTACCAATTGAGCGAATTCAGTTTGAGTGGGAGCGACGAAAGCCATCCAAAGGAGATCAAAGGAAGTGAAAGATCACAAGTAGGTTCCTTCATCTCATCTATCTATTGTAGGAAAAGGTTAAATAACTTTCTTTCTGTTGTTCTAAGTGTAACTACCCACTTACGGAAGATGTACTTATCCATAGGTATAAATTCCATATAACAAAGTGACTTGGGAGTTAAAACTTAGAAGAATAATTGAAAATTCTAGGAAACATCTATCGACCATGTAGTAACCATAGGATGAAAGACCGTAAGATCTTTAGAAGGATCTAAAATTCAAGTGTGGGAAAATTTTTGTAGGGTATTGATCGTAGCATTAACACTTGTCGACACATTGGTAGAACTCTAAATTATTTGTTTAGGTTTAATTATCTAAGTGTAAGATATCAATATTTCATGAAGTATTGGTTTTCAAAATAGATTACGCCAACATTTCCACTTATCCAAATTAAATATATAGTCTGCTCTATTCTTTTCTCAACTTAAAACACATCAAAATAGAGTAGTCATACCTTAAATGTCTTAATTGGCGAGAAGGGTAGTAAGTATACCAAGATTTTAAGAACATTTTCGAGTGTTGCTCCACTAAAAGTGAGCATGAAAAATACCCTTAAAAGGTAACCTCAAGAGAACACAAGCATCACTTCACTTCCAACAGGCCTAGATAGTACCCCAATGAAGTTGCTTGCTTCACCTCCCTCCACGGGAAGCCTTTCTCTTCTTTAATCGTTTATTTATTTTATTTACATAACTGTGCTTAGGTACTTATTTATTTAGTGGGCTGGAAGAGGGATCTAGACTTATTGAGAGTAGAAGAGGTTGTTCCTTTTTTAAGGGGTTTGAAAGATAACCAAATTTATATGCTAGTTTTAATTTTCTTCTCCTTTCTACTCTCTACTTGGTCTAGTTGATAGGTCAAAACCCCACACAATATAACGTTGAGTCAAGAAACAAGGTCCCAATAGAGATACAAACCTCATAGTTTATCCAAAGGCTTTCCATCTAGAATTAATCATATTTTTCGTCCCTAAATCATCAAATATAAAGATATGTAAACCCAAGATAGAGAAGAGGAAATAAATAAGCCAAGCATTGTTCATCATCACAACTACCCTTTTCAAGTTTTCCCACATCGTATTTTGAGCCAAAAAAGAGAATGTTTTATAAAAAGTATTATAAACATGACATAAAGGAAAATAAATAAGAAAACAAAGAATCAAGGAAAAAATAAAAATAATTTGTAAAGCAACATGCATAACAAAAAAGAAGAAAACAAAACAAATGCAAAGACTAGATGAAGAGCAGGACAAGGGGTGGGTGCGATGCAAGGGAAACTAAATGCAACTAGAACTACTCGTAACTTAACGAACTAGAAGGTTAGGGCTAAGTATAATGAAATTTCCAATGAAAGCACCATTGTTCCTAATTTACAAACATAAAGATATGAGAAAAGAAAACTGGCGTAATACAATGTGTAATAGAATTGATAAGAATTTGAAAATCCCGCACAAAGTGTTGAAGGTATTTTCCAGATGTAGAAAGATGTGTGATTCTTGAAAAACTTACAACCTTACCTTTTCGATGAGAGTGACAACAAAACAAACTTGGAAGGCTTCTTGGAAATGACCCTACATCTATATTGTCTTTCTTAGAAAACATCAAGAGAAATTAAAACTTGTTTCTAGAAAATGGGCATGCTAAGTAAGATAACTCAAACTAATCATAGATTTGATCATGAAATTAAAAAATATCCTCTTGAAAAACCTGAAATCCTTGAAAAGATAAATTATCAATCAGTGGCATGAAATTAGGATGAGAATCCTATAAGGGAAAATTAATATAATCATATTCTGAAATCTTGTGAAAATGGTGATGGCTTGACATAACCATCAGCGGAGGTTGAAGCGCCTCAACTACTTGACAAGTATATGAAAATTGAGAAGATAGACAATATATATCAATTAGTGTCAAACAACTATCATTAGGTATGCTAGTGGGGAAGTCATTAATTGAATGACAGTTGTTAGAACAAGAACCATGATCAGATGGTATGATTATGGCACAAGATTCAATGTTAATAGATAACGAAGATAGATTAGGTGGAACAAATTTTCATATTCTTTGGAAAATAGAACCATCTTCCTCATATGTTGAATGTGACAGACCATCTACTAGTGATTGGTTACAAGATGGACTAACATCATTAAAGAGGAATGCTAATATGGAAAGCACATGAAATGAGTCAAGATGTAGTGGATGAAAGGAAGAACTTATTCAATAAATAACACACGAATTCATTGATACTAATGAGGATATGTTGTGCCATGAAGAAAATAATTAGTATCAGAATATTCACAAGAAGGATTAGGAGTTGATTTCTTTCAAATGCATCTGATAGACATGAATCCTTCGACCAAGTATTATCTTTAGAATGGTAAAATTCACAGCTTCATGCATCAATGAAAGCTATACACTCCAAAACTGGGTTTGATACAAGATATTTGCAGGAAGATCAATTAGCTAAAAAGGGATTTTTAATCTGTTCAAGAACCAAACTTTGGAAGTTAGAAAAACTATATCTAAAATACCGCATAGCTTTCAAGAAGGAATTTACATCCACTGAAACCATGTAAAGGAAAGAATTGTGCTAGAAAATCCATATATGACTTAGTTGTGGGATCTTACTAGAGTGATAAGAACCTGACATAACCATAAATGGAATTTGAAGTATCTCGACTTCCTGAAAATTCCCGACACTTAAAAAAAATTGTAGAATGATATATGTAATCTTGGATCAGATCATGCATGGTACGTGGAAAACTATCATCAATAATTTCAACTAGATTACTACTACCCAAATGTCAGCCATTTAAATCATTGATTTGATCATAATTTACATCTTCAACAAATAGACTACCCAACTCATAAAATTCTTCTAATTACACACCTAAGGATGAATAGATCGAATTAATTTCATAAGTGACCTAAATAGAATAAGTTTCTTCACACAAAATTGAAAATGACAAAGAGTGGAAAGGATACATGAGAAGTTAATTACTTACTTTTTCATCATGGATGACCTCATTTCCTTCTGACAATTTAGTTTTATTCTTATCGAGTGGGAGATTTGAGGAGCAAGACATATAAGAAATAAGACACAAGGAACTAGGAGTTGGAAAAGAAGATTCCATGAGAGAACACTCTTTAACTAAATTATATTCCAAATCTAAATATTCCAAATTAAAATCTTCTTCAGAAACCAAAAAATTAGCTGACGCACTTGAGAATTCATCACCATATTTGACAATAGAATCTGAATCAATAAAATGATGGTTTTCCAATACTTCAAATTGATTAAGCAAATTAACTTCATTTGATTCATTACTAATATTTTGGATTTTGACAAAATCAAATAAGTATGGAAGAACATTATCTTGATGCAGAGTATTTTGAAAAAGAGAAGAAAGATTAAAAGAGTTCTCACTTTCCTACTCCTCTACCTATGAAGAGTGACTACCTTGCACCTGGTCAATGTCTAGAGAATCTGCAAAAGGAGAATGATCAAGTGGATCAAGGGACAAGTGATTATGAGAATGAGAAGATATTAGATGACAGGAATCTGAATAAGATTGAAGAATATATTTATGAGTGTCAATACCACCTTGAGGAATAGAAAGACTAATCTTTAGCATATGCTTCATAAGCCATTCCATTGGATCTGAATCATGAAAAGTGGATGAAGTTTGAGGATATGGATAAGCAATTTGATTTCTAGATTTTCCACCTTGAATATTATCATATGGAAGAACCAAAATTAGTATTGGAAAAGATGGAGGACAAGGAACAAAAAAAATAATAGGTTCCTCCTCTGAAATTGGAGGTATCTCGGAATTTACAAAACTTGGGGAAATAGGAACATCTAGGGGTTTAGATTCAAATTGATTCAAAGAAATTTGAAAAAAATGTTCAAACTTTTCCTTAAAGAAACCCCAATCCATATCTTCTTCAATAAATTCACAACATAAGTGAAGGAATTTATTAACAAAATTTTTAATTGATTCATTATGATTCATTCTAAGTTGATTGATTATTTATAAACATCTCAGTAATCATACATATTAAAAAACATTGATGAATCTCCCTGTGGAATTGATCAAAAGAATGGATAGAGGAAGGCTGTAAGGTATGACGCCATTGAATAACATGACGTTCAAGAGTGAGGATGAATATAATATAGACAACATCTTCATCATACATTTCGTGAGATTTACAAAACCCAAGAAAATAATCTATGTCTTTAGATAATAATGTACCACCCTGACCAGTAAACTTGAATTGAGATAAGACATGGATGATTTCCATGGAGATTGAAAGTTTTCTAGGAGGTAGGTTAGAAACTATATGGGATTATGATTTAGGAAAGAGCCATTTAAGAATAGACTCAATGGGAATGACTTGTCATTTGGCCCTCCTTCTAGTGCTAGAATGTTGGCAGTGCAAGATACCGCCAACATACAAGGGGTCTCCCCGATGTGAAGTCCCAATTAGACCTCACACAGTTTGGAGTAGCATTCCCATTTGAAGTATTGACCTGAACACCATAACACAAAGGTTCACCTTGGTTTACAAAAATAATCTAAGAGATTATATACATAAACCTTGAACAAGCAAGTAAATTGAAATTATTAAACATCTATTTTAATGTGTAAAAGGGTACCTTCACGAGTGGGAGAAGAGAGTGAGTCTCTGGAGGGAAGTAATAGTACTAACCTAAGAGAGACATGCAAGAGCATGAAAACATTAATTAGTAAAATATTTCACATATTTATTTTTAAAGTGAATACAACACACATTCAACAAGATAAGTATCAAAGCCACTAAAGTAGTTTGATTTCCTTAGTACATGTGAACATAACATATATCGCAAAAATTCCAAAAATAGTCCTAAAACATTCACGATACATGCATGAAAATGTGTTGCGTCATTGAGTTTAAATTAGGTTAAAGATCCAAGTACACAATTATAATGGTGAAGCACTATTTCCAGTAGTGGAACATTAAGGCACTTGTTGTTTCTCCGAAGAGTAGCTTTGTCTCATATACCAAGTAGAGAAGCCAAGACTAGCTCTCTGAAGCTTAAGCCTTGAAAAGCCAATTTTGCTTTAGCTATGAGGTTACTTTTATAACAAGATGAATGACCTTTCATCTCCCCTTGAATCTTGGTTTACCCTCATGAATCTTAGACTTCGAATATGCCCTTTGGACTTCTCTATGTGACTTTTGGGCTTATTCATGTGACATTTGTCCATATATGGCTATGTGACTCTTCATATTCCACATATGACCCTTGGACTTCTACACATTTTATTTTATCATTTTCTTGAGAATACATCATTACAATCCATGTGATGATGTGGTATGACACATGGACACATATTCACCATTATGATGACACTTGTACAAGTTACAACTTGAAAATGATAACATGGACTTCATGATGAGGTGACAATGCCAAGTTGTATTCCTTGTTACTTCATCTTTCATTCTTGATGGTAGATATGATCTATGATTCATCTTCATGAATGATCCACTTTGTTCTTCTCCTTCACCCTCCAAAGGGTCTTTGATCAGTTTCAGAATCCTCTAAGTCATCACGAAATGTCTTCATTTTGTCTCAGTCCATGATTTGCTTCATGTATCCATGATATCTCTATTTTGTTATTCTTATCTACAAGTGTTTATTTGTGATTTCCCCTAGCTATCTACATTGCAAGTTACCTTGTCATGCTAGGAAGGTACTCCTTCCAATGAAAATCATTCATGAAAAATTGAAATGAGTATTAAAAACATATATTTTGTCACTATGTACCTCATGGAATGATCCGCTCATGATAAGCATGTGAAAGGGTTGAAAGGACAAGGCGTGATTAGGAGGGCATAGTCAAAATCATCAGTTACTTAGGAAGGCTCCACTATTCATTTTTATGGTTCCATGTATAATCTAGATGATATCTTGTTGGTCTAGTGCCATGGGGAAGATGAAGGAGGAAGGATGAAGGCTTCAACTTCATTACTATGCCATGTGCCTGATAAGGAAAGAGGAGAACACTTGCAAGCATAGTTTGACTACTTAAGGGTAGAGAGGAGGCCTCCTTAAACCTTACCTATTGTGCCATGCACTGAAGAGGAAGGGTATAAGAAATTATTGAGCACAGAGTGCATTGGGGAAGAGAGAAGGATGAAGGCTTTAGCCTTCAAGACTACACCATGCGCCCTAAGGAATGGGAGGGCTCTTGGAAAATGTAGTTTGACTGGTCAAAGGATTAGATGAGGCCTTGTTTAGCCTCCCCTACTATTCCATGCACTCAGTGGACTTGTTAAGGAATAGGATAGGGCATAGAGCGCATTTGAGAAGGGGGAAGGATGAAAGCTTAAACCTTCAAGACTGTGCCATATGCCCTAAGGGAGAGAAGGCTTGAAACACAACACAATTTTCTTCAACAAGGGATTACTATTGATTTGGAATGCACTTTTCCTTCTAGGTTAGCACAATTTTGACTCAATGGTGGGTGCTTGGCCATTTGGAATGCGCTTTTCATTGAGGGAGGCCAAAGGAAAGAAGCCACTTTTCCTAGGAGGGTTTTCACTACACTAGGAGGAGAGGAGGGTCTTTGAAATGCATGTTTTGTCTCTGAAAAGGGGTGGAAGAGGTCCATGCTATTAGCTAGGAGTGATATATGTTTCATGCAAGGTGGAGGTGAGAAAATATTGGTGTAGTGAGTCAGTATAAGTAATAAGGATTAGGTGACTACCCTTTGAGAGCATCATAATGTGCATTATATTTGAGGTGATCTTGGGGAGGAATTATTGCACCAACATTGGGGATTAGGATTGCATCATTTAGGCCCATGGATAGGTTAATATCATCACTTGGTAAGAGGGCTAATGCCTTCACAACTTGTACTAGGCTGAAGGACCAAGAAGGGCTCGAAAATGGCTAAGTGTGATACCAACAAAGTAAAAGAGATAAATGCATATGAACATGACTCAAACATGGATCACACACATAAAACCATCCATGCAAGCCAAAAGGATACACATATCTCATGGATAACAATAAAAACTTGAAACAACAACAAAGCGACACTTATTTGTAACTGTGACACTTGAAACGACACATTACAACATTTCAAACACGAGTTACGAGAGAAGTGCCGGTTGTGACCAAAAGGTGTGCTAAGATGTAGGAATGTGTATAACACATATTCTAATTATATGTAAGACAATCTCATGTAAAAGAGTGAACTAGAACAAACTTTGGTGATACACAAAGGTGCGACACATGCAGGAGTGAAAACAACTAAAGCGACACTTGTGATAGGAGGAAAAAATTAAGATGACACTTGCAAAATGTGAAAAACATTCAAAAAGATACATTCCAAATCGAAGATGACATGAAAAGAACACATATTAAAGTGAAATAGAGTGAAAGTGACATCCACGAATGTGAAAGCAAAAGTGTGTAAAAGACGACAATTGAGAAAACTCATCGAACTAAAAGTATAATTGGAATCAAAATGAGGGATAGTATCAATTAAAAGTGTGCATTTACTGTCGACATGAGATAAAAATTGCATTTGCTCCATCTATATAGATATTTATAAGCATGCTCAAGCCTTTGTAAAGGAAGTGTATTTTTGTACTCATTACATACTGTGCATGTGTGAGTAAGTGACTTGGCAGTTAAAACTTAGAAGAATACTTGAAACTTTTAGAATACATCAATCCACCATGGAATAACCATAGGGTGATAAATCGTAAGATCCATAGTTGGCTTCAAAATTCAAGTGAGGGAAAAATTTTGGAGGATGTTGATCATAGCATCAATGGAATGATAATAATAAATGTCCACCCATATATATATATATATATATATATATATATATATATATATATATATATATATATATATATATATATATATATATATATATATATATCTGATTTAAACCCAATCCAATGAAAACCCTTTCTTTTCTTTTCTTTTTTGTATATTAAAGTATTGATTCACTTTCTTTATACAAGAGGGATTAGTGTTGGGCCCTGGTTCTAGGTTCCCTCACTCATATGTCCTCAATAAAGAGTTACCTAGGGTCTAAAATTTCGTAGAATAGGCTTAGGTCTCCTTTATATCATTTCTCTAGTCCTCCTGCCATATTCATTACACATATTTATATACTTAATTCCATAGATAACAATAAAAAAAAAAAAAAAAAAATCTAATCATATTAATATGCAAAAAATTTCATAATACTCATTCTAACATAATAAAAAAATATTTCTTTATACATTCTCACTAATGTTCCTTCTTCAATCATAAAATGACCCTGCGACTTCACATACTTAGTACAAAATCAAAAATAACTCAAATACTTATCTAATTATTTTTGAAATACAATAGAAGTTGCCACATTCTTCCCAACCATTGAAATATAGTCTTGGTAGTTTCCCTAGAGCTCTAGGAGCCTTTCCTTAGAGGAAACTAATAAAAAGTCTCCCACATATTTACGCTTCTTCAAACCAAAGCAATGCCTTTCTATTTTTGGGCACATGTCGGTTCTTTATCTCCCACATTTTTTTAAACATTTTCCACCCATGACATTTATGTCCATTCACATTAGTTTTGTTGGTTAGATTAGTCAAAAAGGTCCTCTCCTTTCCAAATGGAGGATCTTTCCCTTTTCTCTATTTCCTACCCTTTCTTTGACAATAACTAATTTTAATTGTTTCATGGTAGTTAAGAGTCTAATCTTTCACGTGGTGACTTCTGTTTTATTTCTGAAAATAAGAATAGGTAAGACAAGTTTGTTTTATTGACATAATAAATATTTACAATCTCATAAAATATTCACTTCTCACTTTTTATCTTTTTAGCCACATGTCAAACTTATAAAATCATAAGTATTTTGTAGAACAAATTTTAGTAGAGTTACTACAGTTCTTCCTGGTGTGTCAGGATCTAGTATTTGGGGCTTGCATTATTAGTAAAGGACTCATGCAATGGTTGACAAAGGGTGGTGGTAAAGGGAATGCAAAATCCTTCACCCATAGATATGGCATGCTTCATTCTTCAGGTACTATGGCCAAATAAGTGGCCACATAGGCCCAAATGGAATTCAGCCAACACATGGCTTACCAGATTATGAAAAAATCTCCTTTCAAAATGATGATGTTCGAAAGAGGATGCAGTTGCATGAACAAGAATAGTATATATTAAATTATTTTTCTTTTGAAAAAGAACATTTATTCACATGTATAACAATAATATCTATTGTATTAGTTCTTTTGAAAAATATTATGTAATTGCATATGCAAATAAACAAATAATGGGCTAATTTATTTTTAATAAGCTTATATATGCTGGAAATAATACTTAGGGGGGGGTCAATCAGTGATATCTAATCAATATAACTTTTTCATTTCCAAATTCAGTTTCATATACGCTACCTCAGTTAAGGAAAACCGCGTGTATACGCAACTGTGTGAAATGCAACAACCGTATATCTAGTAAACTTATAATTCAGTTAGTTGCTTCTTAATTAGTGCATCAGAACATTATTAACCATATGAACAAGAGTAGTAAAGCAGAGCAAATCAAAACACACATGAACACTGAGATGTAAGGTGGAAACCCAATGCGGGTGAAAATCACCTGCTGCAATTCATCTCTATCTTCTTTTAATTAGAAACTACTTGTTACAATGATTCTATACTGGTGCAGTCTTATACGAGTATGTAGGCAGCTACATGCAGAAGGATACAACCTTCTCTTTTCTTCCAAGGACCATGTTTCATAAATTTTCAAACTTGATGCATGAATAACAACAATCAAACATCAAGTATATCTGCATCAACCAATCTCTTTTGCACCAAATAAACTGAATCAAAGAATCACTTCTCTGAATGTTGTACTCAGAAAGCAGTAACAGTAACCAAACACCAATTCTGAACCTAGAAACCTACAAAAATAAACAGAAGTAGCTAAAACATCTTTCAAGAGACGTACGCTACTTCAATGTGTGCAACCTGCTTGCATACGCTTCTAAATTAAGGCCAACCAGCGTATACGTTGTTTTTACTTACTGAACCAGTGTGTATACGCACCTTTGATGCGCTGAATACGTACAGATCTATAAAAGATAGTTCACTCTTTCAAATATTCAGACATCAGTTATACCCAAATTATTAGATTTATAGATCTAGTCATGCGCCAAATATAACAGATCAAAAACACACAAATATACTACTATTCAAGCCTTGAGTTTTGACCCATCAATAGAACGTATCCATCTTTTTGTGCTCAGGTTCCTCCTTGATTCAGATTCAACTATGCACCATAAACCAATCACCAGTATTTGAGATCTTTCTCTTCATAAGATATTCAATGCTTCAATCAATACCTTTGCCAAATGATCTCCTCCTTTTTATAGTCTTAGGCCTTACTCAAACCATGGTCCAAAACCATAGAGAACCAATACTAGGGACCCAAAACCTGGGTTCAATACTTCAGATGCAATACCAAGGTCCAAAACCATAGGTCCAAATACCACGGTCCTAAAAATAAGCTTTCCCACATGTACGCATTTTTTCGTGCATGAAAGTGCATGCATACACATACGCAAATTTTGATCGGCAATCCCGCATGTATACATGAATTCGTCAAAGGAAACCCACGTATACCTCTCTCTCTTTCATTCTGAGAGCCTGAACAGTGATTTGCAATCTGAGTGAGTTGCCATCAAGGACAACACCTGTGCCATAGAGCTAAACCTGTGTCATAATGCCAACAATCTCCCCCTTTGGACTTGATGGCAACCACAAATCATTCAAAATCAGTCTCCCCCTTTGACATCAAGCGCAAAGGGTTATGCTCCCCCTGAGTACATGCTGAAATCTCTGCTTCGTTGTGCTGTCCATGTTCCCCTTGACTATAGACAAGGTCTGCAGAAAAATGATCTATAAGAAATACCATGACTCTATACATCATAAGCGACCTTCCCATCACCAAAGACTCATACATACATACATCTCCCAACCAAGTGGAGATATAACAATATTGACTCATCCACCCAACCAAGTGGGGATACACGAAAAGTTTACACAAGATAAAACAAGAACATTATATCAACCATCCCAGGCATAGTGGGGAAATCAAAGAAGGTCGTTACATGACCTCGATAAGAAAATAAATACATGACATAGAAACGAAATATCTATAACCAGACTGTGATAGTTATCAAAAACTATCATTAGCAGCATCTATCAATCATCATTCAAACCAGAAACCATGTTCTCCTTCTACACTTTTTCCCCATGAAACCAAAACACTGTGATCTAAACCAAGATCTTCTTGGATAATGCCAATAATGCATTATTATAAGAATATATATGCTCCCCCTGAACCTGTGCCAGATGGTCTCTATTAGACCCATATCAGACTCCTTTCATCCTGAGCCTGGCCCACTGTTTTTCTTCAAACCAACATATACACGACTGTACCCACATAAACTAGCGTATGTACGTGGATCCTCCTCATGAAACTCGTGTACACCCACTTTTCTCTGAGACAGACAAGTTTCAACAGCAAGATGATGCATCAACTACTCCCAACTTCTGCCTGAGGTATTCAAATGTTTCCCTGGGTAGTGGTTTCGTGAGTATATCAGCAACTTGTTCCTTGGAGGGAACATACTCTAATTTGACGTTTTGTTCAAGCACTTGTTCCTAGAGAAAATGATATTTGATAGGTATGTGCTTGGTCTTTGAATGCATGACGGGATTCCTTGAAATACTGATTGCACTTTTATTATCACAAAAAATGGAGATAGGTGGAGTATAAGTGATTTGCATGTCTTGTAGTGCTTGCATCATCCAAAGGAGTTGTGTGCAGCAAGATGTAGCAGCTACATATTCTGCTTCAGCTGTAGATAATGTAATTGAACTCTATTTCTTGCTGAACCAAGATACTAATCTAGGACCCATGAAGAATGCACCACCACTAATTCTTTTTCTATCATCCATGCTTCCTGCCCAATCTGCATCTGTATATGCATGAAGTGTGAGATCTATAATTCTAGGATACCATAAGCCATAGTTTTTAGTTCCTTGAAGATACTTGAAAATTCTCTTAACTGCCTGAAGATGAGTTTCCTTTGGATTTTCCTGGAACCTTCCAACTATTCCCACTGCATGCAAAGTGTCTGGCCAGGTACCTGTTAGATAGAGCAGACTACCAATCATGGATCTATAGGTTGGTTGATGCACTGCTGCTAATTCATCATTTGCGCTGAGGCTGCATCCTATTACAATAGGGGTACTTACTGGTTTTGAATCCTTTATCCCATATTTCTTCTAGATCTGCTTGAGATACTTGGTTTGTGATAGAAAAATATCGTCTTTGTTTTGTTGGACTTGCAAACCAAGAAAATATGTGAGCTCACCAAGCAAGGACATTTCAAATTCTTTTTGCATCACCAAGGCAAAGTTTTCACTCATGTCTTCTTCATTGCTACCAAAGATGATATCATCAACATATACAGAAAGTATTAGCAACTTATCATTGTCAATTTTTATATATAGATTGCTATCTGTTGATCCTTTTGTAAAACCTTGTTGATGAAGATACTTATCCAAACAATAATACCAAGCCCTTGGAGCCTGTTTAAGGCCATAGAGAGCCTTTTTGAGTCTACATACATGTTTTGGATCATTTCCAAGGATAAACCCATCCGGTTGCTCAATATACATTTCTTCATCCAAGTCTCCATTTAGAAAAGCAGACTTCACATCCATTTGAAATAATTTGAACTTCTGAAAGCTAGAAAGAGAAAGGAACATTCTTATGGCCTCAAGTCTAGCAACTGGTGCAAAACTTTCTTCAAAGTCTATGCCTTCTTATTGAGCAGATCCTTTACAAACAAGTCTTGCCTTGTTTCTAATAACATCTCCATTTTCATTCAGTTTGTTTTTGAATATTCATTTTGTGCCTATTACATTTTTATCATTTAGTCTAGGAACCAACTCCCAAGTGTTATTCTTTTCAATTTGCTCTAGTTCTTCATTCATGGCCTTGAGCTAGCATTCATCTTTGCATGCTTCACTTAGATTTTGTGGTTCAATGGAGGAGAGCAATGCTAGGTAGCTTGAAGCCTCTGAAATAGTTCTTCTTGTTTGTACACCTACCTCTTTCTGCCCCAAAATTTGAGTTTTTGGATGATTCTTCTGAACATACCTGGATGGTCTTTTCTTCTATCCTTATCTATTCTTTTGGTGCCTCATGGGTTTCTTCTTCATCATGAGTCTGATTTGTTGTTGAAGGATAGTCCTCATCATCTTCAAAATCTTTAGATTTTACTTGCCTTGGAATGTTTCCTTCTTCATCAAACACTACATCAATACTTTCAACAATTTTTCCAAGTCTTTTATTGTAACACTTATATGATTTGCTATGGGGAGAGTAACCAAGAAGAATTCCTTCATCTACTCTAGGTTCAAACTTACCAAGGTTTTCATCAGACATTTTGATGTAACATTTGCTTCCAAAAATTTTGAATTATTTTACTGTGGGAGTCTTACCATACCAAAGTTCATGAGGAGTTTGAGTGTCGTTCACCCAGATGTTTATCTTGTTCAGAATAGTGACGACAGAAAAATCATCTTCACCCCAGAAGGTTGCAGGAGTCCCAGATTCATCAAGCATTGCTTGAGCCATTTGTTGAACTATTATGTTCATCCTTTCTACTACTCCATTTTGCTGAGGAGTCCTAGCAGTAGAGAATTCCATTATTATTCCATTTTCTTCACAAAAATCAAAAAATTCATTCGAGGTAAATTCCCCACCTCTATCAGACCTGAGGCATTTGATTCTGTGATCTGATTCGTTTTCAACCAAGGCTTTGAATGCTTTGAACTTTTCGAAAGCTTCGTCTTTATGCTTCATAAGTCCTATCCAACACATCCTGGAAAAGTCTTCAATGAACAGTATAAAGTATTCTTCTCCTCGAGGTGACCTTTTCCTAGATGGACCACATACAGTAGTATGGACAAGTTCAAGTGGCCTACTAGCTGATCCTTCCATCTTAGGGAAATTAGTTCTGGATTGCTTTCCAAATTGACATGTTTTTCATATTGTGTTGTCTGGAATTCTGATGTCAGGGAGATCACGAACCACCTGATATTTACATGCTTTCCTTATCTTGGAGAAGCTTAGATGCCCTAATCTTCTGTGCCATAGCTAATGTTCATCATTCTTGCTGAGATAACAGTGTTGTTGTTCTCCCTCGAGTATGTGTAAATTATTTGGATTTCTTATGCCTTTAATCACGGTTTCTCCTGTATCAAGCTCACGAACAATACATCCATTTGATCGAAATATTACCTAATTTCCTTGATCACACATCTGACTGACACTTAATAGATTATTCTTTAAGCCATCAACATACATAACATTCCCAGCTTTGACCTTTTCTTTCAAAAGAACAGAACCTTTGCCTTTTATGAATGCCAGGGTGTCATTTCCAATGAGACATTCTTTTCCTTTTCTAAGGCACTATATGATTGAAGTTTTTCTTTATCACCTGTCATATGTTTCAAGCATCCACTGTCGATGTACCACTGATTTTCCTTCCCTTCCACATATAAGTCTATGCCACATCTTTCTGGTTGTGGTTCTTTCGTCCTCCATGTTTTGGGGCTTAATGAAGCTTGCTCCTTCAGAGTTGTTTGCCGAAACTTATTCCTTCATTTAGAATCTTCATGACCAAAGTTGTTATAGATAGAACATTCTATTTCATTTTCAAGAGCATAAAAGTTATTGTAGGTTCCTTACATGATTCTAGTCACACTCTTTTGATTTAGTGATTCTCTGGTCATGATGGTCTTGTAGGCAACACATTGAGCTGCTTTATGTCCAATGTTATGACAAGAGAAACATTGCCCATTGAAGAAATTCCTGTGATCATCAAACCTTCCATTGTAATAACCATTCATTCTTTAGGTAAATTGAGAATGATGTACCTATGGTTGGTTGTAGCTTATGTTCATCCCTGACGTAGATTGCCCTTAATTTACTTGGTGATTTCGATTCATTCTTGAAGTAAATTGTCCCCAATTTACCTGGTGATCTTCATTGTGCCTTTGTTGTCGATTGCCAACCTGTTCACTTCTCCTTACAACTTCAAGATAACTTTTGGAGGTAGATGGATTGTGTGCTTAAGATGTTTCTTCAGTATACCCAAGACCTGTCTTGATTAGAGGAGAACGCTGCACTTTGATAATCTCATCTAAAGTTTTAGATCCTTTAGCAAATCTAATATTAAGAGCTTTTTCTTTCCCAATGTCCTTTCTAAGTCCCACAATTTCAAATTCTAACCTTTCATTGTGTTTCTCCATTTCAGCAAGTTGGAATGTCAGAGTATCTATAATCATATTCTTTTCTTCTAAGCAAATTTTGAGTTTAGAAATTTCTTCATAAAGACCTTCTTCATCTATAGCATCCAAGAAATCATCATCTTCAAAATCCATCAAAATTCTATAATCATTACCTTGTTCATCTTCATCACTATTTGAAAATCCATCGCTGTCTTCATGTGTGTAATATCTCTTCTTACTTACATTCTGTTTTCTGTTCCAACTAACTGATTCCTTACCTTTCTGAAGCTTATCTTTATGAGGACACTTGGCATCATAGACTCTTCCACAAGCAAAACATTTGAAATGTAGCTTACCTCTGAATCTTCTAGAACCCCATTGAATGTTCTTGACAAAATTTGATTCTTCCTCTTCTTCCAACATATGTCCTGATTCATTATAATCTCCTTTTCCTGAGGCTTTGAATGCGGATTCTCTCTTGTCTGATGGTCCCCCTTTTCTCATTTCGTAAGCGGTTAGGATTCCATGTAGTTGTGACATGGTAAGGCTCTGTAGATTTTGTTTTTCTTCTACGGCAGAAACTTTTGATTCAAACTTAGAAGACAAAGATCTTAGAACCTTTTCAACTAAAAAAACTTCTTTTATTTCTTCACCCAAATTTTTCATACAATTAGCAATCTCATTTATACATAGGAAATAGTTAGCCACACTTTCATCATTGTACATTCTGAGATTTTCATATTGAATTCTGAGACTTTGTAGTTTTGCTCATTTTACCTGATCATCTCCTTCATAGCTCAGAACGATCTTGTCCCATATTTCTTTTTCGGTTTTGAGTTGCATAACCTTGACGAATTCTGATTGAGATAGACTCCCTAATGAGTATTGATAGTGTTTGCATTTGTTTCATATTGCTTCTTACCAGTCGTATCTGTAGGAGTTGCTAATGGAAATGTGTATCCTGTTTCCACGATATCCCAGACTTCTGTACCAAGAGATTGAAGATATGTTGTGATTCTTACCTTCCAATAGACGAAGTTGCTCCCATCAAAAACTGGTGGCCTAATCGATGCTTCTTTCTCGTAATTGCTCATGATGATAGATCTTCCTTCAAGTGATCAAGCTTCTTCTGAAGGACTTTCTCTGATACCAATTGTTGGAAATAATACTGAGAGGGGGCGTGAATCATTATTATCTAATCAATATAAATTTTTCATTTCCAAATTCAGTTTCATATACACTACTTAAGTTAAGGAAAACCACGTGTATACGCAACTGTGTGAAATGCAACAAGTGTATATCTAGTAAACTTATAATTCAGTTAGTTGCTTCTTAATGAGTGCATTAGAAAATTATTAACCATATCAACAGGAGTAGTAAATCAGAGCAAATCAAAACACACATGAACACCAGGATGTAAGGTGGAAACCCAATGTGGGTTAAAATCACCTGCTGTAATTTGTCTCTATATTATTTTAATTAGAAACTAATTTTTACAATGATTCCGTACTGGTGCAATCTTATACCAGTACGTAGGAAGCTACCTACAGAAGACTACAACCTTCTCTCGTTCTCCAGCTTCTCCTAGAAGGGAGCTACAACCCCCTTATCTCTTGTACTAGCTGAGGTACTAGTACGTAGGTGCTCACCTACAGAAGGCTACAACCTTCTCTTTTCCTCCAAGGACCATGTTTCATAAATTTTCAGACTGGATCCATGAATAACAACAATCAAACATCAAGTATATCTCCACGAACCAATCTCTTTTGCACCAAATAAACTGAATCAAATAATCACTTCTCTGAATGCTATACTCAAAAAGCAGTAATAGTAACCAAACACAATTCTAAACCCAGAACCCTGCAGCAATAAACATAAGCAGCTAAAACATATTTCAAGAGATGTACGCTACTTCAATGTGTGCAACCTGCGTGCATATGCTTCTGAATTAAGGCCAACTAGTGTATACGTTGTTTTTACTTACTGAACCAATGTGTATACGCGCCTTTGATGTGCCGACCCTGCATACATATCTATAAAAGATAGTTCACTCTTTCAAATATTCAGACATCAGTTATACCCAGATTATCAGATTTATAGATCTAGTCATGCGCCAAATATAACAGATCAAAAACACACAAAGATACTACTATTCAAGTCTTGAGTTTTGACCCATCAATAGAACTTATCCATCTTCTTGCGCTCAGGTTCCTCCTTGATTCAGATTCAGCTATGCACCATAAACCAATCACCAGTATTCTAGATCTTGCTCTTCATAAGATATTCAATCCTTCAGTCAATACCTTTGCGAAATGATCTCCTCCTTTTTATAGTCTTAGGCCTTACTCAAACCATGGTCCAAAACCATAGAGAACCAATACTAGGGACCCAAAACCTAGGTTCAATACTTCGGATGCAATACCAAGGTCCAAAACCATAGGTCCAAATACCATGGTCGTAAAAGTAAGCTTTCCCACATGTACGCACTTTTCCGTGCATGAAAGTGCGTGCATATGCATACGTGACTTTTGATTGGAAATCTCGCGTGTATATGCAACTTCATCAAAGGAACCCTGCGTACACCTCTTTTTCCTTCATTCTAAGAGCCTGAACAGTGATCTGCCATCTAAGTGAGTTGCCATCAAGGACAATACCTGTGCCATATAGCCAAACCTATGTCATAATGCCAACAATATAAGTATGTGCAGGAAGATAAAAGCTAAGATGTTAGTATCCTTTAAAAGAATATGGACAGTTGTGGCGGTTTTCCTTTGGAAAAGAACATGTGATTGTGTGAGGGGAATAAGAGTTAATGTGGTATTTATCTACACACATGGTTGATGGTTATATGCTTTTTATTAATTTGTTTGCATTGATGCTAAAGAAGGCATGTCATGATATATATTTTTTTTATGTTTCATGTATGCATAGAAATAGATGTTGAAGCATCATTAGTATAGATTTATTATTGGTTTGATTAATGTTTGATATAATCATGATATCAAGGGCTGCTGATAGTAGAAGTTGTAGAAAAGACTGCGAAATATGAAAAAGATGGATTATATTTAACATAATGGCAAGCAATAAACTAGTGGTCTATGTGGATTGAAAGAATTTCAATTGCAAGATAATCCACTAATGGAAAGAACCAAGCCAAAATGACACAATGCTCAAGGATTTGTGAGAATGATATCATGATGATTGTAATAAATTATAGATAGTTATGTTTTATTTAAGCTAATATTTATTTATAGTATTTTATGACAATGGTCAAGGGATGGACTCACTTACAATTCATTGAGTGAGGGGTGAACATGCTCATGAGCATTTAATAAAATTAAATGTTTTCTAGTTTTCACCCTACAAGGTTTCTAGGCTATATCAGTGTTCCATGATGTGTTTTCCTATTGTGTCATTCTAATGATGTTGATTACTTGCATGAAATGATGTTTACATTATAAAGTCTATGATAAATGAACCTAATTGAAAGAATCATGAAAATGATGTAAGGTTACATCAGGCTTTCATACTGCAACAATGGTTGTTACATTATGTGATTTACTATTCCATTCCTTAAGGATACTCCATGTAATGATGATGATTCCATCCAAATCATGGTCATTTAAAGAATATCGAATGGTGAATTCAATTATTATTTGTTAGTAATTCCGTAAGAAAATCTATGGATTTTTACACGAGGTTACCAAGGGATGTTACAGGTGGTATCAGAGTAAAAGGTTTTAGCATTGGCCCCTTTTGGGAGTAGGTAGGTGAAACAAAAATAGACATATGATACTAGTGGGAATCAACTCAGGTTTGATTCTAACAAACTACATAACAATATACGCAGTAGACTACTTTTGACATGATATGCATGATGTGTGGTTAATAATTGCATTACAAAATGGTGAGTGAAAATGTTCTTTTTTTCTTAATGTGTTCATGGAATTAATGCACATAAAAGAGTATAAGCCCTTTATTAAACCTATGAACAATCCTGAGCACACACTAGGGATAATAAGGATTAACTACCAACCTTTGCATACATAATGTTAGATAATCATTATGGCGCATTTAAGGAACATGACTAAATTTACAATGCACTGCTTATAAAGAATGAACGCATTTATTGTTATGTGTCATAACGAAAGGATGTAAAAGGTGGGGGTTGTCCTTGAAGAGGACAATAGTATGTTTTAAAATGCATTGAAAGAGTCTCTTTTAGAAGTTAAGGATAAAAAATAAGTCAAGGAGAAAAAAGGTGTTAATTTTTTTTCACATGATAGATAGTTATGGACAATTGTGAAGGAAAATGAGGCCTTGGGATAATGGTGGTTTCCTACTAAAATTTCCTCTCCCTAGATATATATGATCTTAGTAAGGGAAAATATTTGGACAAGATGGTGAAGAGAGGAAAAATCCTCAAGCAACTCTTCTTATTTTGAAGCCTATTAGAGGAGGCCCAAAGAATGAGTTCTTGAGCTCTAAATTCCTCACGGACATGATACTATCAAAGGAATAGGCAAGATGCTACCAATAGGAATCCTATGTTAGGCCAAGTATGTTCTGTGTCAGAGAACTATTTGGATGTGAAAATATCTCAATATGGTTGTGGAAACCAATTCCCATTGTTTGGGAGCACTCGTTTTCCATTGTGGTTCTCATAGTTGAATAAATTAACTAATTATTTATGTGTTGTGTTAAAAATGAATTTTGCATATGACTTTGTAATAATTTATGTACATATTGAAGGGAAAAAATCCTAGTGCTTAGAAAGAAACCATTTGATGTATGAGATCCTTTATTGTATTACCAATCTTGTGAATGTCTTTAGTAGGAGGCTAAGATAGTATGCACTTGGTGCAATGATTTATCATCTTAATGATTAGAGAGTTAGGTGTTCTCTGAGTACTTGTAAAATTATTATGTGGATGTTTTTCATAGGAGGCTAAGATAGTATGCACTAGGTGTAGGATTTATCATTTTGATGATTAGAGTGTTAAGCGCTCTCTATGTGCTTGTGGAAGTATTGTGATTAAAACATCATTTGACATTGCATAAATAACTAATGATTAAAACTATTGTGATTACTATGATTATATTGAGTTTGTTGATCATATATTACAGGGTGCTTTCCATGGAGGCCGGGGAATTATTGCATAAGGTAACCATGATTTCCAATGGTAATTGGGAAGTAACAATAAGTTGGTATATAGATTTTGTTTTGTTTCTATAAAATTGAATAATGGCTAAGTGATAGAAAGTAGAAATTGAATATTTTTTGTAGTTGTAAATGCTTATGATTATTGATAAAAAAATTATTATTTTTCCTTATTGGTATTTCTTGGAAAATAAGACCTTCATTTTGAAGGGGAAGGACCCCATTTTGGGTTATTTAGATTGTTATATCATGAGTAAAAGCTAATGTTCCAATGGGAGATGAACATCAAGGATGATATTCTCTTTAAGGGGGGGAGTATGTAATATCCCAACCCATAACGCTCATGAATTTATGTATGGTAAAATATTATTAATTTATTTAACTGTCCTATCAAGAATTCATTGCAAAACTAATTACTGTAAAATCTCATATATTTATTTGAGTAAAAGTATTATTATAAATTGTTTCCACCAGGAACCAATGAGGAGTTAAATGAATTCTTGGTAGTTGTCTTTTCATTCTTTAGTTCACCATGGATCCATGCTCTGGGAAAAAAGGGTAGACACTTTTGTTGTATGGAGGTGGTGCGATTATCAAAAATTGGAGAGGGAGCATTGTATAGTTTGAATATTGTAGTCTCTTTCAAAGTATGTTTTCCTAATACTCCCTTTACAATAGTTCTTGTTTGTTAACAATTGTTATTTAGACATGAACATCTTCATAAGTCACAATATAAATGATGTCATGGTCCTTATATCTCATATGCAATGGGATGAGTAATGCATCTCTAAAATAAACATAGCAGATTTTAAGGATTGGAGTGATGAATCATTCTTTTCTTGTGAATTAAAATTAGTCTCAATGTGGTTCTCCTCGTTGGTAGTCAGTTCTCCTTGTGTGTTATCAATTATGCTTTTAGAAATACCTCTTTGCTACCATTCATATAGAATCAATTGAGGATTGTTTATAGATCAAGTCAGTTGACCTGAGGTCATCAGTCCTAGAACTGTTATTGTTTAAATCAAATGTTTGAGGTCGCTTCTTCCAAATTTGCAGAGATGAACAGTTGAAGTGTTGCAGTTCAGATAGAGAAAAGTTAATTTCTTAGAAAGTTTATTTATTCCTGTGTGAAAATTTAGGTATGTCTAATCATACTATTGTTAGATATCATTTTTGGGATTCAACTGCGTTAAGTAAGTCATTCAAACGTATGACCATTTCCATGAGAGGTAGTCGTAACTGACTAATTTCTCATATAATGCACTGCGTAAATCCCCCATACGCATACTATTGTTCTTTAAAATTAATTATTTATTTTTGTGCACAATGACATAGTTACTTTGGTTAATTTATTTCGAAAGTCTCGCAAAATTCCTGTGCGTTAAAAAAATTGTAGGTTTATATGTGTTCTTAAAAATATTTGTTTAGTCCATGCATATAACAAGATAAGTTACAAATGTTGTTTCACTTAAAAGAGAACTCACATGAATCCTACACACAAAAGGTATAAGAAGTCATCAAATTTTCCATGAAACATAAATGCATGTGAAATTTGGTTATGAAAAGAAAAATAAACTAAGTTATTCGATTAAAAATACTGATGGATATTTTCATATGATGCATATGCATTAGATTCCTAAAGAGAAGCATTACACTTTTAAAGAGAATATGTGCTTATGTGCATAGGAATAATATATATTATATTTCATTTCTAGAAATGAATATGTGAATTTTCTTGCATGGGAAGAAATAAATTATTGTTTTCGTCATTGAAAAGGAAATATACATTTGCATGCATAAAAATAATAACTAAATTTGATAGCTTTTCCTAAAAATGAAATACGTTTTTCATGCATGGAAAGAATAGCTATTAAGTTATACTTCATGGAAAGAAATGTGTTCTTTCATGCATGAAAAGGATAGCCAGTGTGTTAGTGTTCTATGAAAAGAACATTTGTATATATGCACAAAAGAAATGGTTGTTGTATTCCTTGAGAAATAAATGTGTTTTTTTCATGTAAGATTTATTTACCTTCTTTTGGAAAGAAAGTTGTGTTATGCATGCAAGATTAATAGCTATCATGTTAATTTGTTTTGGAAAGAACAAGTAGTTGCATGGAAGAAATCATAACTATTATGTTAGTTTTATTTTGGAGTTGTTCGTGTTTTTATAATGTACAATTTCTATTGTGAATAACTCTCCTTTGGGAAAGATGATGTTGGAAAGAACATGCAGTTACATGCACAAAAATAATATTTATTACATTAGTTTTCTTTTGGAAAAAAACATGCATTTGCATGCATAAGAATAATATCTATTGTATTATCTCCTTTGGAAAGGAATACATAATTGGATATACAAAGAAATAACTGAGTGGTTATTTTCCTTTGAGTAAGCTTATATAATTACATGCATGAAGATCAAAGATAATATGTTAGTATGCTTTACAAGAATATGGACAATTGTAGTGGTTTGCCTTTGGAAAAGATTGTGTTCCTCTGCGAGGGGAATAATAGTTAATGTGGTATTTATCTATAGACATGCTTGATATTTATATGCTTTTATTAATGTGTGTGCAATGATTTTAAAGAAGTTATGTACTGATATTTTGTTTATGTTTTGATGTATGCACATGAATAGATGTTGAAGTCTGAGTAGTATAGATTAATTATTGGTTCACTTAATACTTGATCTAATCTTGATATCAGAGGTTGTTGACATTAGAAGTCGTAGAAAATATTGTGGCATATGCAAAATATGGATTATATTTAACATTATGGAAAGTAATAAACTAGTGGCCTATGCAGATTCAAGGAATGTCAACTATAGGATAATCCATTGACAGCAAGAACCAGGACCCAAATACACAATGCTCAAGGATTTGTTTGTAAACGCTATCATGATGATTGTAATAGCTTATAGCTAGTTAGCTTTCATTTAAAATGATATTTATTTGTATTTTATGACAATGGAGGTATGAACTCCCTTACAGGCCATTGAGTGAGAGGTGAACACCCTCAAGAGCATTTAATACAATTAAATGTTTGTTGGTTTTCACCCTACGAGGTCTCCAAGGTATATCGATGTTCAATGATGTTTTTTTATATTATTCTAGTGTAATGATGTTGATTCCTTGCATGACATGACGTCTACATTATGAAGTATTTGATTAATGAACCCACTTAAAACAATCATGAAAATGATACAAGGTTACATAAGGTTACTATAATAGAACAATGGTTGTTATGTTATATGATTTAATATTCCATTCCTAAATTATATCTAAGTAATGATGTTGATGTCATCCAATGGTGAGTTAAATAATATGGAATGGTGAATTTGGATTATTATGTGTTGGTAATTCCATAAAAAATTCTAACTCTGTGTATTTTTACATGAGGTTACCATGGATGCTACAATAATGTAGTTATATAAATTAAATGATTGGTAAATTTTAATGCCATCAATATATGATAAACATCAAAACATTTACTTCATAATACATCTTAAATTGTGAAAAATAAAAAAATAAAATCATAAAAATAACTAAATTAAAAATTTATCTCAAATTAATTTTATTATGACTACAATCGGTTCTAATAAACCCTAGATGATCAACATGCTTCTAATGGCATCCTTGGATGGGGAACTTCCTCCCCCTCCCCCTCATTACATGACTCTAGAAGAAGAAGCAACAACATTCAGTAACTTGGTAGTTTCCATATCAAATCTTATTCACGAAAACTCTGGGCCAACAAGATTCTTCAAGAAGGCCAAAGTGATCCCCACCATTTCTCTATCATCGAAGGTTAGGAGAACGTCTATAGAATTTTTGAAAGGGCCTTAGTTGGGAAATTTGTGGGAATATGGCCCTCCTCGCAATCAATGGAACTTTGGGTAAAAAAAAATTGGAGAGACAAGATGAAAGGTCAGGTTTGTCTCTATGCATGCAAAAATGGGTTCTTTACGTTCTTATTTGAGCTCAAAGAAGATAGAGATGTAATATTTTGATATGGCCCATATTTATTCAGATCTAGGGGTATGCACCTGAAAAAATGGACTCTTTCTTTTAACCTAAATGAATACATACCCATGAAAATCCCATTTTGCGTTAAACTTCCTCACTTGCCCCTCTCCTGTTAGAGTCGATTATTTGAGATCCATTGGAGACATGGTTGGGAAGTACCTAGATTAGGCTGAACCAAGAGGGTCCTTGTTTCTCTGTGCCAAAATTTTTGTTGAGGTTGATTTCGAAAAGGTGATCCCATTATAGATTAATCTCACATTGGGGAAATGGAAGTATGGTCAAACCCTATACTATGAGAAAATCCCCTTCAAGTGCAGATACTCTCATGTGTATCGAACATTAATGAAGGAATATCAACCTCTCATAAAGAATATTAGGCCATTAACTTCAAAGAATCAATATGAAGTGTTACAGGATCTAGTGGAGAATGAGACTTCATTTCCAAACCTCATAGATCTGAAGCCTCCAAATCAAATCGAGTCGAACCATGAGGGAGAAAATGGTGAATCTCGGAAAAATGTAGGAGATAGAAGAAAGTTTGCAACCAAGGCAAGCCTTGAGATACTCGAGATGGAGGAGAGAAAAATATGTCATAAGATGTTAAGGAGTTGGGGAGTAATCACCTACACACAAGGGTAGTCACTCATAACAAGGCCCAGTTCTAAATTGGGCTAATTATGGGAGTAGTCAAAAAGTCGAAAGTGGGAAAAAGAAGGGATGTCCCATGAAAAAATTGGCTTGAGAAAGGGAGGCAGAGCTAAATAAGAATCTGGGAATATAATCAGTTACCTCTGAAGCCCTAAAAGGTAAGACTAGTAGAGGAGTGGAAGCTATGGAGATAGGTTGATGAGCTTCATCCAACCCTTTGAGAACCTCATGATATTTATATCCTAGAACATAAGGGGTATTGGGACCTGCGTTAAATCCTTGGAAATAAGAGATTTGGTCCATCAAGAAAAACCGTGGATGATATTTCTTCAAGCAAGAAATCTCACGGGGAAGGAAGTATTGCAATAAAAAAAGTCCTTTTGGTGTGACAATTATGGTATCGCATAAGATTCTAGAGGGGATTCTGGAGGTATAGGTATGTTTTGGTCCAATTCCCTTTTTTTGGTTGTTGATATCCTTCAATATCCCTTTTGAATGGTGGCCCCTTTGGAGAGAAAGGAAATAGGAGCCTGGATCCCTATGATATGTGTATATGATCCTGTGCAATATGCGGAAAAAAAAATAAATTTTGGAACTCCTTGAATTTAATCAAGGAAAGAGATTGGCATGTCAACTACACTCTTGGCAGTGATTTTAACACTATGCTAAGCTCTATAGAGAAGAGGGAGGGGATGTCTACATGGAGAATTTTAGGGGCTAATATTTGCAAGTGGGATAATTTTCCATGGTTTTCTGAAAAAAGGATTTGTCAATTTCCATTTTTCTCTAAAAATGATTTGCCCAAATTTTATAGTATAAAATTTTTTTACCTTAAAAAATTCCAAATTGTATAAAGACTATATATAAAACTATTAGAATTTTTCACGTTTTTACAAATATATCAAAAAACATTTATAATTTTCAATTTGGGAACTAGTAAAATTCACCAAGGTTTCTAAACTTTATGACAAATTTTCATCCTTAAAATTTTCCCTAGATGTCTAGTTCGTGATACCTTCCCCAAGCAAGTGGATGACCTCATAGTTGATTGGGATCTAGTGGATCTTCCTTTGAAATCTAGGAAATACACCTAGTACAACAACTGTGTTGGATAAAATTACATTATAGTTAGGTTGGATTAGTTCCTAATTCATAGTAGTTGGCTACTCTCAAGTTTCCATTGCTCCTCATCCATTTTAGCAAATGGAGTTTCTGGCCACCACCCAATCCTTTTAGCGCTAGATAAGAAGGATGATCTAGGCGCTTTACCCTTTAGGTATAACCTTGTATGGGTACAGGAAGAAGAAGTGGTCCAACTTATTAATAAGGCGTGGAAACAACATGTGGTGGGATCCCCATTTTTTTATGGAAACCAAAGCTTCAAAACATTAAAAGGGCCACAAGGCAGTGGCTTAGGGAGTCCTAATTGATACCACACAAGAAGAGAGACAAATTGTTAAAGCAGATGGAAGACCGTAAGAGCATTATAGAAACCAACACAGTGGAGCCATGGAACCTTAATAAATAAAAGGAAATATCCAAAGAAATATTTAAACTAAATCAGCAGGAGGAAATTGTTAGGAGATTAAATCTCGAAGCCTATGGCTTTATGTGGGGGACTTAAATACCTCCTTTTTTGATAAGAAATCTCAAGAAAGGGAAATTTGGACCAAAGTAGAAATATCACCCCTAAGGGTAGGCCTAAAATTACTAGGTATGAGGATATTAAGCAAGAATCTTTCATCCATTTCCAAGAATTATACCAAGAGTTTGGAGTTTTGGACTTGGATTGGGCCTAAGAATTTTGATCTTGCATACCCTCTATAGTATTTGAATCATAGAATGTACCTGTAAATAATGAAATTGATGAGGAGGAGGCTCTTGAAGCAATTTGGTCTCTCAACCCAGAGAACGTTCCTGGTCTTGATGGGTTCTCAAATAGTTTTCTCATAACCTTTTGGATATTAATTAAAAAAGATATTTTAAGGATGTTGAATATTTATCGAAGAAAGAACAAGAATAGAGGAAGAAAAAAATATTCTTTCCTGGATGTTATTCCCAAGGACATAAACCCATCAAATTTTTTGACGTTTTGACTGATCTCTTTGTGAAATTCGGCTTATAAGATGAGATAATTACTTTCTGGAATTTTTTTGGAGAACCAAGATGGTTTCATGAGTAGTAAGAATATTTTGGACAACATTATCTTGGTTCGAGAAGAAATAAATTCCAACAAAATAGATGGTGAACTAGGTTTGGTAACTAAATTAGACATGGATAATACACTCGAGAGAGTGAGGCATGAATTTTTGTTTTTAAGGTTGGAATGTTGGGGTTCAGCAATGGGTTTGTTCATTGGATTAAAGCATACATTATCTCCCCTTGGATTTCCCCTTTAGTAAATGGAAGACTTTCCTCTTTCTTTTATCCATCGAAGGGGCTTCACTAGGGGTTCTTGTTGTCCCCTTTCCTTTACATATTAATGGCATAAAGTCTAAGTTGAAACCTAGAAAAGGATTGACTTGAATGTAAGTTGGTTAGGTTCACAATTATGCACAATGTTAAAACTATCAACCATTCCCAATTTTTCGATGATACATTGAGTTTGGGTGGTGCCTCTAAAATAGTTGTTTCTAGATTTCAAAGGATCCCAAACGATTATTTGAACCATTCTAACAGATAGATCAATAAGATAAAATGTCATCTCTATGGCTAGAACTGCTCCAGTGAGCTACTTGAGGTGATTGTTAAACAATTAGATTTTCCCTTATCCCTAGAATGGAGGTTTTTCAAGTACCTTGGCATGTCAACCTCTCTAGGGGTTTTGAGATGAATGGGAAGAAGTATTGGTAAAAATATGAAAATAGATGTCATCTTGGGGATGCAATGGATTAACACTATAGGGGAGGAAGTTCTCATAAATTCAGCTTTCTTAACTCTTGTACTATATGTTGGTTCAAGCATTTTGCTGCCCAAAGGAATCTTAAGTCAGATCATAATCCTTCTCTAGAAATTTATGTCATAAGGAGGGTGAAACAATGATAATAAGTTCATCATGGTTAACTAGAGGGTGGTGTGTCTCCCCAAGGAAAGTGGTGCTATTACCATAAGGAATTGTTGAGCCTTGAACCTGCACCTTCCCATACACCCTCTCAGCCTTCTTTTCCACTCATTTTATCCACCAAGTTGATTAAATCATTGTATTTTAGTTTAAAAACGAGCTTTTGACATGGTTTTTTAACTACGCTGATGACTGTTGTTTGTTTAGAATTTTGTTCAGACAGCTGCGGAAGCTTCTCAGTTTCCGTAGCCGATACAGGTTTCCGCAGCTGACTCAGGTTTCTGCAGCCAGCACAGGATTCCGCAGCCGTTTTGTCAAACACCATGCTACAGGTGTCCTCTCAATAAATGAGCCACATGGGCAAGTTACAGGAGTCAAGGACATGGATCGTGTCCCTCCAGATCATCCAGCATGGCCATAAAAGCCCGCGGTCAAACAAGGGGCAAAGGATAGTCAACGGAAGTGTTCAGCGGTGGCACGGCTCTACGTAGCTCTATTTTTGAGCACGTGAAGCTACGTGGCACAGTCCTTAGCCACAAAGACATCCTGATAGCATGAATCCAAAAGCCATACCTCTCAGATTTAATAAACATGACGACAGTTACCTAGATCCGGGCTGAAGAGGATTTATGTGTCTCTGGCAGTGTGGTTAATAGCGTAGATTTAGTTAATCTGTTTATCTTTCTTTCCTTATAAATAATGCGTCCATGAACGCTATAAAAGTTAATCTTTTTGTAATGTAATCCGAAGCTGTTGTATTTCCCCACTGCACTTTTACGTTGTTGTTTAATATATGAGAAGACTGGTTTAAACTTAAGCTTGTAGCTGTTTGTTGAATCGGTTGAAGTGGCAGAGGGCCCCTGCTTACTGAAGCCTTGTACAGTTGTCTTTTAACTCTTGCACTAATTTTTCTTGTTCATGTATATTAGCTGTACAGTTGTCATTTAAATGCTGCATTTTATTTCATCATGTATATTAGCTGTACATAACAAAGCTTTTGATTTCTGTTGATTTACATTTTCATTGCTGCTCTTTTATGGTTACAACTGATCAGTATTTTTGCAGGTTTTCTTAGGCAGCCCGGGGCAATTTTTCACCTTTTCTTTTTTATAACTATTGGCATACGAGATCATCTTGTCTTTGTCGCTGACTCTTGTTTTCTGAAGTTTGATTTCCAGAACTATCATTTCCTTAAGTTGTACATTTATTTTCTGCTCTTAGATATCATGCTATTCATCTGTTAACGGTTCCTTTCTATAATCAAATAACTTTATTAGGAACCAGAATATCACTCATTATAGCTTGATTTAGTTTGCTTTAGATCTCACATTGCTTGACTTGTTCATGACTGTTTCTCACAGGGTAAATTAAGCTGAAAGGCAAAAGGTCAAGAAAGTTAAAGTAGTGTGATTAGTTTCTTTTATGCAGTTTAACTTCTTTTAGATTTCACATTGCTTAACATTTCATGATATCTTTTCACAAGGAAGATTGAGTTGAAGAGTTGAAATAGTGTGGATTAGTTGTTCTTACTTTTAATTGAATTTAGTGTAGATTTCACTTTCATTTTCATTCAGCAACAAAGATACTGGGCCGATGTCATAGTTCATTGTTTGATGTCTTTATTTCTTTTGAAGAATTGATTTCATTGCAGTTATTTTAAAGCTTTCTCTCTTTTAAGTTTTGAAAACCACTTAGAGATCACCATAATCATCCATATTTCACTTGCTTTATCACCTTTTCATAATCTCACATTATGGAAAGATAAATTCAAAAACAAACTTAAAAAACTAAAAACAACAAAAGACTAAGGAAATGGTTATCTAGTACATATAGTACACTTCACTTCGTCAGTTTACGAACCCCGGGTTGACATTATAAATAGCAATTTAGATCACAGTAAATTGACCAAACATTTTGGCGGCGTTGCCGAGGAAGTGAAATTAGGTAGCCAAATTCTTAAAAAAAAAACCAAGAAAATTTCAAGGAAGGAAAATTGATAACCTCTCAAAGTATGCTCTCCTCTTGCACTTAATGTGATCTGGATGATCAGAAAAGAGAAAGTTATTGGTTTAATAGTTTCTTGAGTATGCTCTCTTCTTGCACCTAGAGTGACCTGGAAGATCAGAAAAAGAATTATTAGCCCGACTTGAAGAAAAAAAAAAATGACATGCATAGAGCAAGAGATTCTAGGGGAAGGTTTTTAGCTAGAGCTAAGAGTTCAATTTTTACAAGTCCATCTACTTCAAGGAATAGACAAGAGACACCTCCATCATCTCCAACTTACACTCCTAGCCCTAGGATTCCTGGAATTCAAGAGGCAGGAGTCGACTCTCCCACACCTTCCATCGAATCTGAATTAGAAAGAGATCCTTTCCTTCCTTCTACAGAGAGACAAATTGTAATTGAAGAGGTAGAATCATCTGAAGAAGAAGAGGGAGAAATTCCTTCTCGTTCACCCTTAGTAGAAGAACCAGAAGACTCTGAAGTCACCAGGGAAACTACCATGACAGAGGAAGGAGCAACTGGATTTGGTAGAGGTAGAGGTAGAGGAGGAGGAGGAGGAGGAAACAATGGAGGAGGCAGAGGTAACATTGGGGGAAATAGGGATGGAGATAACTCATTCGGATTTCCTATAGTCGATGAGGACTCCCGAGCCACAATGAAAAACATCTCACCATCTGTCCTCCCAAACTTCCATGGGTTAAGGGATGAGGACCCTGAAACATTTCTATTTGAGTTTGAAGTCGTGTGTCGAACTTATGATTATCTGGAAGACTCTCAAAAACTCAAACTGTTTCCTTCAACATTGAAAGGAGCAGTCTTGAAATGTTTCATGGGATTACTCACTCAATCCATTAGGTCTTGGAATGATATGAAACAAACATTTTTGGATAGGTACCTGGACTATTGTATGCCCACCAATCACAAGGATGAGGTATTCAAAATGGTGCAAAAAGAAGATGAAAACTTGGAGGATTTACTTGAAAGATTTCAATACAACTTGAAAAGAGCAAAAATGAGTAACTTAGATGAGGAGACTTTGAAAGCCCTTCTATTAAAAGCCATTAGAGATGAATGGATAGATATTTTGAACATGATGGGAAAAGGAGACATATCTCAACTTCCACTTCATGATATAGCAGAGCTATGTGTCCATCTCTCAAGGGGGAAATCTAAAACTCAAAAAGGGCCTAGAGATCCTTCTATCATCAGGGCAAACAAATCTGTAATTGGATCAGTAAGTAGGGCTGAGATTGGCAACATGCTTGATGAATTCAAAACTGACATCTTAGGGATTCTTAGCAAGCAACTAGACACCCTTAAGATTCACAATAAGCAGAAAGCAGAAGCTGAGGCTTTGGCCATCTTTTTCCCAAAGTGTAGGAAGAAACATGCTCTAAGGGAATGTCCCTTGGATGCGAAAGTTGTAGAAACATGTGTAATTTTTTCAGAGAATCATGAGACTAAGGATTGTCCTTCAATTCCTGGGCTCAAAGCTGTCTTTCAAGAAGATCCAAATACAATCAAATCTCTCTGTTTTGTTGCAAGGAGACCTTGGCAGGGGCAACAAAATCAAGGGTTTAGCAACTCTATGAATTTTCAACCCCCACCAAATTGGAATCCTTGGCAACAACCTTGGTCCCAACCTGAAAATCCTTTTCAATAATGGGTACAAGGTATGCAAAATCCTTATGGGAGATTTGCTCAATTTTACCAATATCCCCCATCTTTTCAAAACCAACAAGCTCCACAACTTCCAAATCAAAATCCACAACTATCATTGCCATTTCCACAACAACAACAACCTTCTCAACAGAATCCAAATTCTCAACTCTTGCTTCCATTCCAATAGAATTCAAATCAACTTCCTTCTTAGCCATTGCCAAACCCCAATAATAAAAACCCTCAAAATGCTTACATGATGGAAGGTCAACAATTTCCTACCTATATGATTGTTCCTCTCAATGAAGTAAAACTCAGATCAGGTAGAGTCCTAGATAAGCCTTCTATAAATGCTCAAAAGCAAAGCATTTTTGAGGAAGAGTCTCTTGAAGCCAATAAGGGTTCTGAAGCATCTCTTCAAAACCCAAACACTCAAAAAGAAAAAGAAAAAGAATTAACCCCCACAACTCCCATAGTTGAGCAACCTGCATCTTTATCCACACCTCCTTTTCCTGAAAGATTACAAATTGACAAAGGAGTGGAAAAACAAATTTGGTTGCCTGACTATAATTTTCTAGATGAATTAAAGAATGTCTGCATCAAGATTCCCTTGTTACAATCCATTAACGAGATTCCTATTCTAGAAAAAACAATAAAGGAATTGAGTCTTAAAAGACCAGGAAGGAAACCAAGAGATACCAGAAGAATCCACCTGGTAGGGAAAATTGCAGATATCATGATGGGAAAAATTACTATGCAGAAATATGTAGATCCCGGTAGTCCAATTGTCAAAACACATATCAATGGGGTAGAAATACCAAATACTTTGATTGATTTAGGGGCTGCTATCAACATCATGAGTAGAAAGACTATGGAACGGCTAAAACTTCCTAATCTTCTTTTTACACCTACTTTATTGCAACTTGCAGATCGATCAATTATTAAACCAGATGGTGTATTAGAAGACATTCCAGTCTCCTTAGACTCTTGGGAATATCCAGTGGATTTCATGATTTTAACTCCCAAGAGTAATCTAGGAGGACATCCTCTTATTTTAGGAAGACCTTGGCTAGCCACAGCTGATGCTTTCATAAGTTGTAGGTCTGGGGATATGTATATTTCTGATGGTAATTTGACAAAGAAGTTCAATCTGTATCCTCCAGCAAAAGCAATTACAGAAATAGGAGATAATGAGTGGGTTGATGATGAAGATACTATACAACCTGTCTTTACCATTTCTGAGATCAGTGAAGATAGTCAAATTCTGAACACATTAGAAAACTTTGAACCATCTTCAGAATATGATCACACACAATTTCAGTTGGATTCTAACATTGAGTGTCTATCATCTAGACAAATGTCTCTTTTCTCTATGGAAGAATTTGGTAGTTCTGCCATTGAGATTTTTCCAGGAAAAACATTGAATATCAACAGAAACTTGGAAAAATCACAACAGGGGGAGCTAACCAAAATCTTGCAAAAACATTCTACTGCATTTGCATGGGAGTATACCGATATGAAATGTATTGACCCTAAGACTTGCATTCATCACATCTACATTGAGGAAAACAGTAGACCAATCAGACAACCTCAAAGAAGGATGAATCCAAACCTTAGGGAGATAGTGAAAGAAGAGCTCCAAAAGTTACTTAATGTAAACTTCATTTACCCCATTTCAGATAGCCGGTGGGTTTCTCCTTTGGTTATAGTACCTAAAAAGAATGGTAAATGGAGGGTTTGCATTGATTACAGGGAATTGAACAAAGCAACTTTGAAGGATCACTTTCCTTTACCCTTTATTGATCAAGTATTAGATACTTTAGCAGGCAAAAAGTATTTCTCATTTTTGGATGGTTTTAGTGGTTACAATAAGATTCAGGTAGCACCTGAAGATCAGGAAAAGACCACATTTACCTGTCCATGGGGAACTTTTGCTTACCGAGTACTTCCTTTTGGATTATGTAATGCACCCGCAACATTTCAAAGGGCAGTACTAGGAATCTTTTCTGATCTAATTCATGATTGTGTAGAGGTCTATATGGATGATTTTACAGTTTATGGTAATTCATTTGAAGAGGCATTAGAAAATTTGGAAAAAGTCCTTATAAGATGTAAAGAAACAAATCTTTCATTAAGTCATGAAAAATGTTTTATGATGTTTACTGAAGGGATTGTTTTAGGACATCATATTTTAGGAGATGGGATTAAAGTTGATAGATCAAAAGTTGAAGTCATCTCCAAGTTACCTATTCCAAACTGTAAAAAAGATGTTAGAAGTTTTCTTGGATTTACTGGATATTATAGGAGATTTATTGAAAACTTCACCAAGATAGCATCTCCGCTCTTCAAATTACTTACAAAAGACTGTGAATTCAATTGGGATCCTGACTGTCAATCTGCATTTGAAACTTTGAAAACAAGAATATCTGAAGCACCCATTTTGAGAGGGCCAAATTGGAAACTTTGTTTCCATATTTCTACAGATGCTTCAGATACAGCTCTAGGAGCTGTGTTGGGTCAAAAGGATTTAGTTCCTTATGCCATTTACTACACGAGTAAAAATTTGACTCCTACTGAGTTAAATTATATTGTGACTGAAAAAGAGTTCTTAGCTATTGTTCATGCAATCAACAAGTTTAGACATTATATAACAGGCTATGAAACTTTTGTCCATACTGATCATTCTGCAATTAGATATCTCATGAAAAAACCTGTTACTAATGGCAGAGTTACAAGATGGCTTTTACTTTTACAAGAATTCAATATTACTGTGTTAGATATACCAGGGAAACAAAATACAGTAGCTGATTTCTTGTCTAGAATCTAAAATACTAACGAAGATTCTCCTGTAGAGGATAAGTTTCCAGATGAATATTTGTTTGTAGTAACTACTAAAACTCCTTGGTATGCAGATATTGCTAACTATTTGGCTACAGGGAAGCTACCTCCACACTTATTTCCTAATGAGAAAAGGAAAATCATTCAGGAGAGTTCAAATTATTCATGGATTTCTAATGAATTGTTTAAAACAGGGCTAGATTGTGTGATCAGAAGATGTGTTCAGGAAGATGAAATGCCTGGCATCCTTAAGGCATGTCATGATGAACCGTGCGGTGGACACTTTGCTGACAAGAGGACAGCCTATAAAATCCTTTCTTTAGGATATTATTGGCCTTCTCTCTTCAAAGATGCAAAACAATATGTTAGAAGGTGTGACAGCTGCCAAAGAGTTGGGAGACCAACTCTTTCAAATGAAATGCCATTACAGCCACAGGTACTCATCGAACCCTTTGAAAAATGGGCTTTAGATTTCATTGGACCCATTAATCCACCATCTAAACAAAAGAAGTATATATTGGTTTGCACTGATTATGTCACTAAATGGATAGAAGCCAAGGCATTGCCTTCTGCCACTAAAAATTCAGTTGTTCAATTTCTTTTTGAGGATATTTTTACTCGTTTTGGTGTCCCAAGAGAAATTGTGACAGATCAGGGAAGTCAATTTACATCTAAATTGATGGAGAAGCTGATGGAAGAATACAAAATCAAGCACAGAAAATCTACTCTGTACCATTCGCAAGAAAATGGTCAAGTGGAATCTACAAACAAAGTTCTTGAGAGCATCATCACCAAAACTGTTCATCTCCACAGAAGAGATTGGGCCGAAAGGCTTCCTGAAGCCTTATGGGCCTATAGAACTACATGGAGGAACACAACAGGACATTCTCCCTATGAACTTGTTTATGGGAAAGAAGTCCTGCTCCCCATTGAGTTTCAAG
The DNA here is from genome assembly GCA_031772625.1 of Pinus tabuliformis. Taxonomy (NCBI): domain Eukaryota; kingdom Viridiplantae; phylum Streptophyta; class Pinopsida; order Pinales; family Pinaceae; genus Pinus; species Pinus tabuliformis. The sequence continues at coordinate 732,374,570 of CM062814.1, forward strand.
TCAAGACCTTCAAGATGGCAGTTCAGTTGGGGATGAATCTATCAGAAGCCCAAAAGCACAGAATGGAGCAGCTGAATGAGCTAGATGAAATAAGACAAGATGCAATTTTAAGGACTGATCTAGTTCAGCACCAAAGAACTAAGTGGCATGACAGATATATCAAAGAGAGAAATTTTCAAAAGGGAGATTGGGTGTTACTGTTTGATTCCAAGTTTAAAGACTTCAAAGGAAAATTTCAGACTCATTGGCTTGGACCATATGAGATTGACGAAGTCTTTAGCAATGGAGCAGTTCGAGTCAAGACCATTGATGAGTTTCAAACTCCTCTCATTGTGAATGGCCATCGATTGAAAATTTATCATAAGCCACTCTCAAAAGAGGACTTTGTCAAAATGTTTCAAGAAAATTCTGCAATGAGGCTGGTGGAGAGTAATCCTTCTCCTCCATCAGCCTAGTCTTTGTTTCTTTTAGTTAAAAATAAAAAAATAAAAAAAATAAAAAAAATAAAGAAAATAAATCTTTTGTATAAGCCTGAAAACCAATCATAGATTGGCAGTCTTATACATAAAATGTAGAGTGAAAATTAGGGGCACCTGACACTCTATATTTTCCAAAAAAAAAAATCTCTCTCTCTTTCCATCTTCACTCCACCTCACTTGTCATTTCACTTCACCTCCATCTCATTTTCATCTCCATTCCACTTCACTCCACTTCATTTCCATCTCATTCCACCCATTTCATTTCATTCCATCAATAAAAGTCCCTCTCAAGACTATTTTATTTAGTTAGTTCTTCTCTAACTATCTTTGTGCAGTTAAAGGGGTGTTGTCTTAGTTTCCGCAGCTGGAAACCGTTTCCGCAGCTAGAACCAGTTTCCGCAGCTAGAAACGATTTCCGCAGCCAGCATCACTCTGTCTCTACAACCGGCATCACTCTGTTTTCAAAAAAAAAATCACAGTCAAAGGTTAGTGTCATCATCATCAAGTGCAGCAAAGACATGGGGCATCTTCAAGATCAAAGAACGACCATGGGTCAGAAGCCTTAATCAAGAAATGATAAACTTCCAAAGGTATGATCACAAATCTCTACCAAATAACAATTCAATGTCATTATTATGCATAGTTATTTAAACCATGGCAAGTTCCACTAAATGCAATGATTTGATATGACAAGCCCCATACCACTCCTCTTCCACGATGTCATTCCATACACACCATTCATTTCTAGCGGTCCCATGATCATTCTAAATTTATGGACTGCTCTTCCATTTATTGGCCGTACTTTGAGACGTGACCTATTGTACTACGACTCTCCTTCACCATAATTTCCGCAGCCGTCTGCTGAGATGTGTGCGCAAGTCATCTGATTCAAAAGGACTCAGCCATTATTCTGCCCATTTATCACTTCACTCCCGCATGCATTCGATGTTAAACTCGTTACTGTTGCTTACCCTTTACTCCCTCGGTACTCATACCATTCCCTGTTCTCCATTTCCGCTGCATCCACTACAGTTTGCTCCAAACCCTGGCTCCAGTCACCACATACATCCTGAACTTCGATTACGGCTACTCCAGTTACCCTAAGAATCCCGTAATCAGCCCATTTTTTTCCTGAACCTTCATACGCAGTAGAATTCTCAGTCGAAATTTAAAGCCGAGAATGGGAAAGCTACTAAGAGCTGAACCGGAGGGACCAAAATATCTGGAGGGTTATCCTCAAACGAAGGAGTCGTTGAAGAAAGCAAGGTGGCTCAGATTCATTCAAAAGTTCAGGGGCTATAACAAAGAAGTGACTAAAGCCTTTGCACGGTCCTTTAATGGACACGCAGTGGAGATAGGAGACCTAAAATTTACAGTGACCGAGGCCACAATAGCAGCTGCAACAAGTCTCCCACAAGAAGGCGAAAGGTGGTTCAAAAACAGAAGTGTGGACGATCAAGGATGGAAAATCATGCTCAAAAACCCAGGTATGGATACCTCTGTATTTACCAAAGGAATCCCTGTGCATGCAATAAAAGAAGAATGGTCCACTCTGTTATTACTTATCCAGAAGTTTATCACATGCGAGGGTCGTTTTGGTACCATGTACATGTATCATGCCAGGATAATGATGAATTTCATGGAAGGTTATACCCTTAATTTTCCTTATTTTCTGTTATCAAGCTTGAAGAAAATGAGCTCTACTGTTCAAAAACACGTAGGTAGTATTGAATCCCATCTTTACCATCACGGGTTCATAAAAATCCTTATTGAAGATCAGTTGAAAAACACTAAGGATACTTGGGAAAAGTTTTTGACAAGAAACCACTTCCAAGAACTGACTGAAGCCTCTGGAAGCAGTTCCCCAAAAATTCCAAAGAGAAGTAGGAGGAAAGAAAAGAATATTACAGCCCAAGACTCTCCTACAATAGACATTCAGGAAACTGTTCAGAAAGAAGAAGAGGAGGGAACTAAAAACAAGAAACAAAAGAAGGACAAAGGCAAGATAACCATTCAAGAAACCTATCCATCCCCTGAACAATCCATAGAAGAAGATTATCAGCCTCTATCAGAGAGGTTAATAGATCTTCAAGCTGCTGCCATAACCAAGAAAAAGCAAAGAGGAAAACATGCTGCACAAGAGAAGAGTACTAGTTCATACCTGAGAAGGAGCACTAGGCTAAAAGGGAGGGGGAATAAAACCAAAGAAAAATAGTCTCATTTTATTGATTTAGATAAAGAGACACTTGAGAAATCTCCAACTCAGCCAAGCATTGAGCCAAGTCCTCCACGCGAGGAAAGCCCTTTTCAGCCAGAAAGAGAAAGCAGTCCTCCTTCACCAGAATTTGAGTTCAGGCCGAGAAAAACACCTGAGGTAGATTCAAACTAGCAAGAAGCATATAACTACCTAGAGTCCTTGGAACAATCAGCTGCAGGACCAAGCACCACCTTGCCACTTGATGTAGAAGTACAGTCTTTAAAACAGGAAGTGTTTGAATTGGAAGTCTTAAATAGGCACATCAAACAGGAAAACGAAGCACTCAAAGAGTAGAGTAAGGTAGAAAAGATTGTCCATGATAACACTATGCTCCATTTAGGACTGTGGCAGAAGAAGAACAGGAAGCTGAAGAAGAAGTGTAAAAAGTTGAGCAGGGCATTGATTAATCTTAAGTTCAAATGTCTAGTCAGGAAACCAAGGACCATTTTAGCATCAAAGAGAAAGAGAAGAGGGCTAGATGTTCTTGCAGAAGCCTTAGAGCATATGGATTGAGGGAAAATAACTATGTTTTGGTTGCATGAGGACATGCAACACCTTCACAGTGGGGGTATGTTGAGCCTCGAACCTGCACCTTCCCATACACCCTCTCAGCCTTCTTTTCCACTCATTTTATCCACCAAGTTGATTAAATCATTGTATTTTAGTTTAAAAACGAGCTTTTGACATGGTTTTTTAACTATGCTGATGACTGTTGTTTGTTTAGAATTTTGTTCAGACAGCTGCGGAAGCTTCTAATTTTCCACAGCCGATACAGGTTTCCGCAGCTGACTCAGGTTTCTGCAGCCAGCACAGGATTCCGCAGCCGTTTTGTCAAACACCATGCTACAGGTGTCCTCTCAAGAAATGAGCCACATGGGAAATTTACAAGAGTCAAGGACATGGATCGTGTCCCTCCAGATCATCCAGCATGGCCATAAAAGCCCGTGGTCAAACAAGGGGCAAAGGATAGTCAATGGAAGTGTTCAGCGGTGGCACGGCTCTACGTAGCTCTATTTTTGAGCACGTGAAGCTACGTGGCACAGTCCTTAGCCACGAAGACATCCTGATAGCATGAATCCAAAAGCCATACCTCTTAGATTTAATAAACATGACGACAGTTACCTAGATCTGGGCTGAAGAGGATTTATGTGTCTCTGGCAGTGTGGTTAATAGCGTAGATTTAGTTAATCTGTTTATCTTTCTTTCCTTATAAATAATGCGTCCATGAACGCTGTAAAAGTTAATCTTTTTGTAATGTAATCCGAAGCTGTTGTATTTCCCCACTGCACTTTTACGTTGTTGTTTAATATATGAGAAGACTGGTTTAAACTTAAGCTTGTAGCTGTTTGTTGAATCGGTTGAAGTGGCAGAGGGCCCCTGCTTACTGAAGCCTTGTACAATTGTCTTTTAACTCTTGCATTACTTTTTCATGTTCATGTATATTAGCTGTACAGTTGTCATTTAAATGCTGCATTTTATTTCATCATGTATATTAGCTGTACATAACAAAGCTTTTGATTTCTGTTGATTTACATTTTCATTGCTGCTCTTTTATGGTTACAACTGATCAGTGTTTTTGCAGGTTTTCTTAGGCAGCCCGGGGCAATTTTTCACCTTTTCGTTTTATAACTATTGGCATACGAGATCATCTTGTCTTTGTCGCTGACTCTTGTTTTCTGAAGTTTGATTTCCAGAACTGTCATTTCCTTAAGTTGTACATTTAGTTTCTGCTCTTAGATATCATGTTATTCATCTGTTAATGGTTCCTTTCTATAATCAAATAACTTTATTAGGAACCAGAATATCACTCATTATAGCTTGATTTAGTTTGCTTTAGATCTCACATTGCTTGACTTGTTCATGACTGTTTCTCACAGGGTAAATTAAGCTGAAAGGCAAAAGGTCAAGAAAGTTAAAGTAGTGTGATTAGTTTCTTTTATGCAGTTTAACTTCTTTTAGATTTCACATTGCTTAACATTTCATGATATCTTTTCACAAGGAAGATTGAGTTGAAGAGTTGAAATAGTGTGGATTAGTTGTTCTTACTTTTAATTGAATTTAGTGTAGATTTCACTTTCATTTTCATTTAGCAACAAAGATACTGGGCCGATGTCATAGTTCATTGTTTGATGTCTTTATTTCTTTTGAAGAATTGATTTCATTGCAGTTATTTTAAAGCTTTCTCTCTTTTATGTTTTGAATACCACTTAGAGATCACCATAATCATCCATATTTCACTTGCTTTATCACCTTTTCATCATCTCACATTAGGGAAAGATAAATTCAAAAACAAACTTAAAAAACTAAAAACAACAAAAGACTAAGGAAATGGTTATCTAGTACATATAGTACACTTCACTTCGTCACTTTACGAACCCCGGGTTGACATTATAAATAGAAATTTAGATCACACTAAATTGACCAAACAAGAATCAAGAACTGATGAATAAAGAGTTTGAGGAAGAAATCATATGGAACCTTCTTTCAAACCTGAAAGAGTGGTGGAAGACAACTTTTTTGAGAAAATATGTAACAACCCTGGTAAAAATTCATGTAAAAAATATAAGATCGTAATTGATGGGACACATATTCCAAGCTTTATGGTGGGAAAACATCCCAGTGGGTGCTGATTTTGGTTATTATGGCTAAAGGAAAGTGGCAAAGGAAATGGAAAAGGCTTTGGAAAGGAAAAAATGAATTTTTGGCACATTTATTTATGAAAATAATGGAAATTAGGAGAAAAGTAAGGTGAAAGGTCACATGTTTCATGTGAGGAGGAAATTGAGGGAAAATAATGGAAAATGAAGAAGAGGCCTCAAAAGGATTTTGAGGATCAATTGGCATGCTCTTGGCTCAAACCTTTTCTCAGGTTTTGCATTATATCAAGAAAGGCAAAAAAGGCTAGAGGAAGAAAATATTAATTAGGGAAATGAATGATCAAGTAGGTAGAACGGTATTCTTTGCAGGTATCGATTTGTATGTGTATTTTCCTTGCTAGATTTGGCATGCATGGCATTTTGTGTGGTTCTTTTGTTCTTATGGCATGATTTTGCTAGGTGTGATAGTGTTTTAAAACTAGCCTTTCTATTTCTGGATAGCCATGGTGTGATGGGTTTCTCATGTTTTGGTTGAGATGAATTGCTGAATGGATTAGAAGTTGAGTGAGGTGGATCTCCAAATGATAGAGCACATGGCCTAGTGGTCCTTGAACTAGATTGTGGATCAGGGTAAAGCCACTGGCCTAGTGACCCCTGATCCAGACAATGGGTTCCAATAAATCTACGATTGTGTTACCTTGAAGAGCCTACAAATCCTTGCCGGTGAATGGCAGGATATATGGTAAATCCAAGAGGTGGTTTTCTCTCTGATCGGACTAGTAATATTGGGTTTGGGATATGCGGTCAAGCCTAGAGAGTGGGTCTCGGTTTAGGGCCTAGCGATCTGGGATTGGATTTTGGTAAAGCCTGAGAGAATAGGAGACAAGATTCCTCATGGTGTAGGTGGATAAATCTTGTGGAATCCATGCTTGTTTGGGCTAGCGATCAGGTGGAGATCATGATAAAGCCTATTATGACATGTTTATTGTGTTGGCCTGGTGATCTGGGATGGATTATGGTAAATCCAAGAGGTGGTTTTCTCTCCGTTGCGCCTAGTAATCCCAAGTTTGGTATATGCAGTAAATGATATAGAGTGGGTCTTGGTTTAGGGATTACTGATCTCGGATTGGATTGTAGTAAAGTCTGAGAGAATAGGAGATAAGAAAATTCCTCACGGTGTAGGTGGATAAATATGGTGGCATCCATGCTTGCATGGCCTAGCGATCAGGTGGAGATCATGGTAAAGCCTGTCATGATATGTTTATTGTGTTTTCCTAATTATCTAGGATGGATTACGATGAATCTTGTTTTTTATTGATGAGGGTGAGGTGGTTTAGCCTTAGGATGCCTTGGTTGGTTCTTTTGGTTTGAGAACCATATTCATGCTTGGAGTATAGCACGGGGGTGAATGGATGAAGAGATATTTGGCTCAACCATTCTATGGTCGGGTGGAACATTGTAGTCCCATCTTGGGTTTGCATTTTGTATCATCAATATGAGGTTATTTCTCCTTGTATTTCTATGAGTATTATACTAATTTATATTTGGATCATATGGTTGTGATTTCTTTGGTATTTTTGCTGCTATTATGCTAGTTATATATGTGTTTTATGACAATGGCTATTGATAGCTCTCATCATGATTTTACTTGTAAATGAATGGAAAATGTATCTAATACCTAATCAATGATAATGTAGAAAATGATATGTGGGAACAATGGTTATTAGTGATTCTAAGGTAAGTATGAGAGCCCTATGCTTAAATTTGTTGTTTACACCTATAGATTACATATTTGTGATATGTTTGATGAAGCTCATGTAATGGCTAGTAGGGGTCTAGTTAACGGCTTGTTCAAGTATTTTATTTTGCATCATTCTTTCCCTGATATCTTATTGTTCTAGATATTTCATTCAATTATGGGCAGTGACCTGGGCTTTGGGCCTAAAAAAGTGGCTCAAATCCCAAGGAGGTTGGCATAACAGTGAGAAAAATAGCCCCTAGATGTTGGCATGCCTTGTCATGAGAGAGTCTAGAGCCTCTTGGATGCTGGAAGTCCTATAGAATGAGAGAATCTAGAGGTAAAGTGGTCAAAAACATCAATGGGACCCAATGGCTAGCTACCTGAAGAGTTGGGATGGTTCTCAGGGGTTTTGCAGTTGATGTGGAAGGTTTGTATGTTGTGTTTTTGCCAATTCCATTTCCTTAAGGTCACATAGGAGGATGAATCTAATGATAGTAGCCTCTCATCGCATGTTTACCCTGGTTGGTCACTTACTTGGGTAGAAGTGAGAGGAGGGTGTTACAAAGTGATATCAAATTGGTTTGTGCTCTTTTTGGGTCATATCTGATACCACAGTGTGGTATCAAAGAATGGTTCACCCCTCGGATTGGATGGATTGTGTGTTGGTTATGCATTCATGTTTGTTTCATATGTGTTCCTTATGCTTATATTCCATGTACTTATTGCATTTTCATGGTGTTTATCATGGTTGTAGTGATGTGGCCATGTGAAGGTTGATGGAATTGTTATGGGATGTGTCATCATGAATGTATGGTTTTTTATGAATTTTATGCATGTCAGTGTCTATATGTTGTTATGCATGCATTGTCACGGTGAAGGTTGTTGTGCATGAGGTAAAGCAGGAGATGCAAACCATCCAAATGAAGTTGCAACATTGGACCTCGATGCAAGAGCATGTCATAATATAGGTTTGCATGTTGGGCATGTAGGTATGTAGGTTAAGAATTTTCATATGAATTATGGTCATGTGTATGCGTTTCATTTTATTGTTGTCATGGTTACATGTATGATAGATGCTAGTTGATTAGTGTAGTCATATGCACATGTGTCAGATAGTCATGAATGATAGTAACCTCTGGTTGTATGCATTTCTATTGTTGTTTTATGTTAGATAACTTGATGATTATGTTATATGTTGTTTATGAGTATGTTATAAATTAATCGTTGTTGTTATATGATAGTTAGCTTGATGGTTATGTTATATGTTATTGATGAGCATGTTCTATGTTAACATATTATTGTTATATGTTAGTTAACTTGATTACTAGAGTTATAGCATTACTATCTTGATGTTATATGTATCATGCTAAATTGGATTGGCCTATGAAAATTGTTAGGGTTATGGCATTTTAGGTATGAGTTAATAAGTTGTGATATTATGTCATACTAGTCTAGATTGACTGTGCAGATGTGATTATTATGTATGAATGATAATTTTTAATGTTGAACATGTTAGCTAGTTATTGTTATGGATATCATGACCTTATTTATGGTTGAGTTTATATGTTGTGAACTTATATTGTACTAATATAGATTCATTGTCCAGACAAGATAACCTCCCTTGAGATACATCAAGGTATGAGTTGTCTTAAGTCATATACTTAGTGCTTGACTATTTGATTATGCTGTCTATTTGGTGTTTGAGTGTTGGATTATGTCTTCTAGTTGAAATATCTAACATGGTACGCTTACAGTCTATTTGAATGTTTGATTAATTGCATGATATGAGTATGTGTCTGTAATATTTATGTTTGTACTAATTCATATGTGTTGAGACAACTAATATGTACTTGAGTGTAAGTAGGTGATAGTTGTAGCATTATGTATTATGACTAATGAATGTGAGTTGATTTTTGAGTATGCCATGGTTGTTAGACTTGCTAAAGGTTGATTTCAAATTAATATACATGATTTATTAATATTTGGAATGCGAGAATTACATGTGTGAGTAGTTGCAAGGCAACATGCTTGGTATTTTCTTGATAAGGTAATAGTTGATGTGTTTATATAACTAACAACTGGATGACGTGAAAATACATAGTAAGCCTTGACTACAACAAAGTAAAAAGGTAAAAGAAAGGAATTGGGCAAGAATTCCTTTGGCTATGTTTGGAAACCCTAATTCAAAACAAATGAGTGATTTGCACACATATAGTCTTTTGAACCTTGATTTTGTTTGACATTATGTGCTATAGCCATGGATATGTATTTAATAGGCATATCAACAAGATTCCAGTTATGGATGGATTGTCAAGGTAATTGGAGTCCATTGAGGGATGGCGTGGAGGTGTTCAGTTGCAAGAAACATGCTTGGAACAAAAAGGTAAGGTAACGAGTGTATTTTTACGTTTATTTATGCACTAACAGTTATGTGTTTATGACAATATGATGTAGGAAATTGCATGGAAAAAGAGATAGCCATGAAATGTTGGGTCCCTATAATACTAGTGATTACCCCATTACTATTGTAGTTATACCCCTTATTTATATTGTTGTGCCCCTATTACCCCCATATTGTTATTTCTGTGCCCCATAGAATCCCTCTATTGTTATTTTTGTGGCTTTATATTATTATTGTTAGGTCGGCTGGATTATATTGTGACTCCTTAGACTCCTATATATAGAAAGGAGGTTTTGTCATTTGTATCATCCAAGAATTGTTCATTTATGTAATGTAAAGGAGGTTGCCCCCTCGAAGAGGCTGAATTCTAAGGCGTTGATCTTTCTTTTCTATCTTTTCTTGAGCTGGTTTCATAACATTTGGTATCAGAGCTTTGGATTCTAGGGTTTCGCTGCTCCAAACAGGTCATCGTGGCATTTTCGCTATAACTTTTTTTCTGTGACGTTTCAGAAGTCGCAAAAAAAACCCATTTGAGAAGAAATCGCGCTGAACCTTGGGTCCGAATTTCAGAGCTTTTCGCGTTATATTTTCGGAGATATGATCTGAGGAAGTTGGTCTTTTTGCAGACTCCTGAATTACATTCAAAACAGGTGACCTGGGAAAAATCGTCATAACTTTCTCTCTGAGGATCGGATTGAAATTTCGTAAGAAGGTACAGAAAGAGGACGGACTGTAGTTTTCTTGTATATATTTTTTAGATCCAAAGGTTGAAACAGTGACTCGTGGCACGTCGTACAAGTTCGCTCTACTGAACTAGTCTATAATCAAGTCACTGTGGGAGATTTGCATAACTCTTTCTTGGAGAATCCAATTTGGATCAGACTTGTGGCATTGGAAAGAGGACATAGAAGGCTACTACAGGTCACAATTTCAGAACTGGATGATTCGAAATTACAGAGATACATCAGATTCAATATCAGGCTTCTACAAAGTGAAAAAAGGTGTGTAGTTTTTTTTTTTTAATTTTTGTAAGCTTGGTTTGAAGGAATTCAAAGGGCATAGTAAAGCATTATTATCGGTAACTGATGCCCCGAGGAAAGAAAATGCAAACACCTAGTAAGGAACCTGAAAGCTCTAGCATGACTCATGAAGAAGAGGAAGAAATGCTACATGATATATCAAAATTACAAGAACAAGTGCAACAAATGTCACGCTCACAAAAGCTAACAGAAGCTAAGATAAATGGCGTGGAATCTAAGATAAATGGCATGGAATCTAAGATAAATGGCGTGGAATCTAAGATAAAGGGCATGGAAGCTAAGATGGATGATCTGAAGACAGATTTGAAGATAGATTTGAAGACAGACATGGCAGATTTGAAGACAGATTTGACAAATTTTCTACAAGAAATACTTACTAATGGTGAAAAGGTAGTAAAGGAAACTCATGATGAGAACAAAAGAAATGTTAATCATGATTCCATAGACTCTAATGTTGGATCGAAGACCCACCATGTTCCAAAAATCGATATGAGGAAGTTTGATGGCAAGGATCCCGCCACATGGATATTACAGATGGAGCAATTCTTCGATCTCAATAATGTGCAAAACACACAAAAGGTACGTATGGCAACTTTATATTTGGAACCAAATCAGTTTGTATGGTATCAATGGCTTTGCTCTCGTAAAAATTTATCACTTGGGCAATTTTTACGGAAGAATTGATAGCACATTATGAGGATACAAAAAGCAACACTTTTTTTAGCCAATTGATAAGTCTCAAACAAAAGGGTTCAATAATGGAGCACATTGAGGAGTTCCAAAAATTGAACATAAGGGTAAAAGATATTCCAGAGGAGCATAGGATTGATGTGTTCATAGGGTCTTTAAAGGATAATATCCAACATGATGTGCGCCTTTGGGAACCTGATTCATTAGAGAAGGCATTCAGGTTAGCAAGAAAAATGGAAAGCAAAATTATGGCAACTAGGAAGCATACCATTCACAACTATAAAGACGGAAGTGTTGTTGCCCATAGTCTTCCACAACCTACAAGGTTGACACCACAACAATTGGAAGAAAAAAGAGCAAAAGGGCTTTGTTACAATTGTGATAGCAAATACACAAAAGGTCATAAGTGTGCTGAGAAGAAATTATTCTACATAGATTGTGAAGAGGAAGAAGAAAAGGAGCAAGAAAGGTCAAAAGAAGAGGATATATTCCAGGAACAAAGCCTAGATGAAGAACAAATAAATCCGACCATATCTTGTAATGCATTGGCGGGAATTACCACTCCTCAAACCATCAAGATAGAAGGACAAATCAAGAAGAAAAAGGTAATAGTGTTGATTGATTCAGGAAGCACCCACAATTTTATTCATTGTAGGGTAGCAAAAGAATTGAATTGCTTCCTATATCCAGCACCAGAGTGTCAAGTGATGATTGCAAATGGAGGAACAATAAATTGTTCTGGAAAGTGCCATAATATCAAGCTATCCATGGGAGAATATGTATTGACTAGCCCAATGCTTTCCATTCCAATGGGAGGTGCTGATGTTGTACTAGGAGTCCAATGGCTACAATCCTTGGGTACAATAGCTTTTAATTTTCAAGAACTTTTCATGAAATTTTCTGTGGAAGGAAAGGAAGTTGAATTAAGGGGTATTGCAGGGAAACCAGGAAAGATAATCAGCTCTAATGGCATGACAAAGCTTCTAAAAAAGGAGCAAAGAGGTGTAATTGCACAATTATGTTCGCTAGATGTTTCCACATTGGAATCATCTATTTCTCCAGATCTCCAAAAAGTCCTGGACAATCATTCCAAGGTATTTGAGACTCCCAAAGGTCTCCCACCTATGCGTGATCATGATCATGCTATTCATCTGATTCCAGGAAGTGTTCCTCCAAACATCAGGCCGTACAGATATCCCTATGTCCAAAAAAGTGAAATTGAACGTATGGTTGCAGAAATGCTAGAGGCTGGTATAATTCAACCGAGTCAAAGTTCTTTCTCAGCTCCAGTAGTATTGGTGCACAAGAAGGATGGATCATGGCGCATGTGTCCAGATTATAGGGAGCTCAACAAGCTCACTATTAAAGATAAGTTCCCCATTCCTGTCATTGATGAATTACTGGATGAATTGCATGGATCAATTTACTTCACCAAGTTGGATCTTCGTTCGGGATATCATCAAATCAGAATGAAGATTGAAGACATTCCGAAAACGGCATTTAGAACTCATGAGGGTCATTATGAATTTTTGGTCATGCCTTTTGGCCTTACCAATGCACCTTCAACATTTCAAGGTTTGATGAATTCAATTTTCAAACCATTCCTTAGAAAATTTGTGTTAGTATTTTTTGATGATATACTAATCTACAGCAAGTCTTGGAAGGATCATGTTGAACATGTTGACAAGGTGCTACAACTATTGGAGGAGAAACAATTATATGCAAAAAGATCCAAATGTTTCTTTGGAGTCCAGGAGGTGGAATATTTGGGTCATATTGTATCTCATGAAGGAGTTAAGGTAGACCCTAGCAAAATTAAAGCCATTAAGGAATGGAAAATCCCCACATCCATAAAGCATCTGCGAGGATTTCTTGGGTTGACAGGGTATTATCGCAAGTTTGTTAAGAATTATGGGAGAATAGCAGCACCTCTAACAACATTATTGAAGAAAGATTCATTTTCATGGACTCCGGAAGCAACAAAGGCCTTTGAACATCTTAAAGAGGCAATGTGCCAAGCACCGGTCTTAGCTACACCGGACTTCACAAAAACCTTTATTGTGGAATGTGATGCTTCAGGAAATGGAATTGGTGCTGTTCTAATGCAAGATGAAAGACCCATTGCTTTTGAAAGTCGTCCAATCAAGGGAAAGTTTTTAAGCAAAGCTATTTATGAGAAGGAAATGTTGGCAATACTCCATGCACTTAAGAAATGGCGACCCTACCTAATGGGAAGACACTTCAAGGTAAAAACGGATCATGATAGCCTTAAATACTTTTTAGAACAAAGATTATCCTCTGAAGAGCAACAAAAGTGGGTCACAAAGATGTTGGGTTATGACTTTGAAATCATCTACAAAAAAGGGAAGCAAAATGTGGTGGCAGATGCACTCTCAAGAAAGGATGAGGATGTGGAAGCATTGTTGTGTGCCATTTCTATTATCCAACCAGATTGGATAAACGAAGCAAAGGAGGAATGGAAGAATGACGAAGAAGTGTGGGCACTTATTCGAAAGCTACAACAAGATTCCAGTACTTCTGATACATTTAGCTGGCAAAATGATTCGTTATGGTACAAAGATCGCTTATACCTCTGTAAGAATTCCCAGCTAAAACAAAAGATTCTTATGGAATTGCACACTTCTCCCTTAGGAGGGCACTCAGGATTTTTAAAAACTTACCACAGGGTTAAGAAGGAATTTTTTTGGGATGGCCTTAAATCAGATATTCAAAAGTTTGTGGCGGAATGTTTGGTTTGCCAACAAAATAAAGTTGAAACAATTAAGACACCGGGTCTATTACAACCTTTATCCATTCCAAGCCAACGTTGGGAGGAGGTTTCAATGGATTTTATCACAGGTTTACCCAAGTCTGAGGGAAAGAGTGTCATCATGGTGGTAGTTGACAGACTTACCAAGTATGCACACTTTTGTGCATTATCACATCCATTTAAAGCCAGTACAGTTTCTACTGCATTTATGGAAACAGTTCAAAAGCTACATGGAAACCCAAAGATTATTGTAAGTGACAGAGATCCCATTTTCACTGGAAATTTTTGGACAGAATTATTTTCTTGTCTTGGTACTCAGTTAGCTCATAGCTCATCTTATCATCCTCAATCTGATGGGCAAACTGAGATAGTAAACAAATGTTTGGAAGGATATCTTCGTTGCTTTGTATCTGATAAACAGACACAATGGGTCAAATGGTTGCCTCTGGCTGAATGGTGGTATAACACTTCCTTCCATACAGCAACAAAAATGACCCCATTTATGGCACTTTATGGGTATCAACCACCATCCATCACATCATATTTAAGAGAAAATTCTAAGGTTCAGGCAGTGGAACATCACATCGAACATCAACAACAAGTCCTCCAACTCTTAAAGGATAACCTCGTGTTGGCACAAAATAGAATGAAACAACAGGCAGATCAACATCGCAGTGAAAGAAGTTTTGATGTAGGTGATTGGGTATTCCTACGGCTACAACCATATAAGCAAATGTCCCTAAAGCAAGCTAAGAAGGATAATAAATTATCACCAAAGTATTATGGTCCGTACAAGGTGTTGGAAAAGATTGGTACTATGGCATACAAATTGGAGCTTCCTGCAGCTTCTCGATTGCACCCAGTTTTCCATGTTTCATGTTTAAAGAAGGTTATAGGCGACAAGCTCCCAGTTCAAACAATATTGCCAGAACTTGACGAGGAAGGAAAAATTATATTGGAACCGGAAGCAGTCACAGAAACAAGAACTCGACAGCTACGAAATCGATCAATTTCAGAGTATCTTATCAAGTGGAAGAACTTATCCGCTGAAGATTCCACATGGGAGGATGAGAATTTTATGCAGAAGTATCCAGAACTACTCAAGCGTTGAGGACAACACTTTTTTGAAGGAGAGGGGCATGTTGGGTCCCTATAATACTAGTGATTACCCCATTACTATTGTAGTTATACCCCTTATTTATATTGTTGTGCCCCTATTACCCCCATATTGTTTTTTCTGTGCCCCATAGAATCCCTCTATTGTTATTTTTGTGGCTTTATATTATTATTGTTAGGTCGGCTGGATTATATTGTGACTCCTTAGACTCCTATATATAGAAAGGAGGTTTTGTCATTTGTATCATCCAAGAATTTTTCATTTATGTAATGTAAAGGAGGTTGCCCCCTCGAAGAGGCTGAATTCTAAGGCGTTGATCTTTCTTTTCTATCTTTTCTTGAGCTGGTTTCATAACATGAAATCTCTAATAATTCTTAGGTTGAGCTTTTCTTTGGAAGCACTGGGAACCATGGGGATTGAATCATGGTGTCTGTTAAGAGTCTTGTGATTTTGATTTTTTTTCTTTTTTTTTGTGTTTTATTTGCAACTTTCTTTATGTCTGTCTAGTGTATGGCCATAGCACTTTGTTGCGGTGTCGTATTGCTTTTGGCTTTTTGTGATATTATTCTTGTTTGTCTCTATTCCTGCCTTTTATGTTTTGAGTGTCCTGGGAATTAGTGTGGGAAGGAGTAAACTTAATGGAGCTTATGGAGAATTGTGTGGTACCAAACAAGTAATGTAAAACATAGAGCGTGAGTAAGCGCAATGGATGGTAAGACTGACAGTCAGTTGGACTTGTTGGGTCCATTGTGATAAGTGGACGGGGATAGTACAGACATGAGAAAGGTAACTAAAAAAGGTAAAGTAAATGGATCTCAGGTGTAAGATGCCTCAGCTAAGTTGGGAAATGTGGTTCTCAATGTTGTGCATCTTATGCACAAATAAAGGAAGTACTCTTAACCTTGGCCTTATGACATCTAGTAATTATATTGTGATCATGATTGTTTTATGCTAATGTTTATATGCATATATGTATGTACGTACATTGTTATATGACAAGGTCATTCGGGGTCATGATTGTTTTATGTTGATGTTTATATTTATACATGTATGTTTCTATGTCATTGTCTGACATCATTGTCAGGGATAATTTTTGTGGAGGGATGATTGCTTATACAGGTGAATGGCATGAGGAGATTCCTGGTTCATGAGGAATCAAGTAGGAAGAGTAGGCTGACAGATCTTTGTGGTCAGTATCATGTGGATATGAATTGATATTATATCTTTGTATTATTCCTATGTTGATGTTATGGATAGTTAATGTCGAGGGTTACATCAGTGGAATGAAAGCAGTGTCCTTTCCATCATGCTAGGAAAAGCATGGATTGTGGAAAGACACTTGAAACAAGGTTGCCTAGTAGAGACAGTGTGGTATCTACATGTTTGGTACTATTGTTGTGCATATGTTCTATATGTTGTACATGTTGCATATGTGATGTTGTGTGCATGTGGTGTGATGTATATATAGTGTGTGTATAGGTTGTTTATGCAATGTTATGTACAAGGAAGTACAGTTAGTGTTGTGTGAATATTGCATATGCATTGTTGGGTATATATGGTGCTATGTACATGTTTTATATGTGATGTTTTGTACATATTGTACTCTACCCATGATGGATATGAGGTGTTGTGTGCATGTTGGATACGTAGTGTTGTGTACGTATGGTGTTATGTATATGCAGTGTTATCTACATATGGTGTTGAGTTCATGTTGTACATATGGTGCTATGTACATATGGTGTTGTGTGCATGATTATACAAGTGGTGATATGAGCATGTGGTGTCATGTACATGTTGTACATGTGGTGTTGTGTACATGTCATGCATGTGGTACTGTGTACATGTGGTAATGTGTATAGGTTGTACAAGTGGTGCAATGTACATGTGGTGTAGGTGCTGCCATGTACATGTGATGTGGTGTACACCATATGCAGGTCTTGTTGTGTATTGGTCGTACTATGTACGGGTTATACACATGGTACTGGGGTACATGTGGTATTGTGTGCATGTTTTACATGTTATGTTGTGGGGATGTGGTACTATGTATGTTCATTGTATAGTTTTGGTATTGTTACATGTGTACTCATTGTGTTGTACTCTGCATGTGTTGTGTTTTTTTGTACACCAGGTGTAGCTACATATATTGTACGGTGTTTTACATCGTCTATAGATGTATATGTCATGTTGTGCATTGGGTGTACGTGTATGTGTGGTGTAAGTGCATGTATCACATGGTGTGGTATGTCATATGTGGTTGTGTGTGTGTGTGATTCACACTATGTGTACATACCCATGGTTAAGGGGAAGGAATTGGGTGTTTTCCTAGTGTGGAAACCAATATGATGTGCGCACGGAATAAGGAAAAAGGTAGAAGCTAAGGATTGATTAAAGGATAAGTATTAGTATTTTATTTTATTTTTATTATGTGTGTGAATTATGATTCTAGTTTATGATGGTTACATGTGATTTATGAGTTTTATCTATGATAGTTGTGTTTTGAGCTAACAATATGTGATATGTTTATTCATGATGATTTGGTCAAAGATGCTAGTTTGACTTGTTGTGACATGAAGTAAACATGATTGCAAGTGTATGTTATTGACGAGTTACCAATGAGGTATGATGTGAATTTATTTCAATTCATTTTAAATCTAATGGAAGTTATGTGCTTGCTACAAGAAACACAAAAATTCCCAGTTGGGTGGTTGAAACTGACTATAAGAATTAGTTGCATTAGTGAAAGGAATTCGAACAAGTAGTATTATGCTTGTAAAACACTTCAAGAGCATGGCCATTATGGGACACTGGTACCCAATAGTGTCCATTGATTTCCATGAGCATGCTATGATCAGTATGATGGTTTCGAGGCAAGTATATGCCTTGGTTGTTGACCTTCCAACATAAGGAGCCTTGCCAAGAGATGAATTTCCCGAAATAGGGGATGTCGGGGAATTTGAAGCATGAGTGATTGAACAGAAGGGTGTGACTGGATTTCCTAAGGGTCTTTGTAGAAGAGAAGGTTAGGTTGGGGATGGATTTGTTTTGGTCATCAACATTGCCAGATGGAATCAGGTGCACATTACAAGTGCGCCTTGGAGCAATGAGTAGATAACTGTTCGTTGTGAATACAAGTGGCACAGGATTGTAATGTTGGACATTGGATGTAGCTTTTACTGTGGCAGTGGATTTTGGTCTTCCTATGAAGTCGATCAATATTGGTATTACTTTGAGGGTAGAGGTGTGAGCCTCTAGATTCCCTTTTTGTGGATGCAAGCATCACATCCTTTTATTTTCTAGTTGAGAAAATGTGCATATGTGTATATGTGTATTGAGCTAGTTTACAAAGCTCCATAGGCAGTATGGTTATTCATTGGTTGAAGCAAATGTGTATGTGTGTATAAGTGGTTATTATTGTAAATATCATAATGAGTTGTGTTATAAGGCTCCACTAAATGGTATGTTTGTCATGTTTTAGTAGGTGGTCATTGCAAATACTGCAATGCGCTGTGTTATAAATCTCCATCGGCAGTATGGTTTATTTTCAGCAATTTTATGGTTTATAGGTTTCATTGAACACAAAGGAGGGGGAGGGTTCTGTAACAACACTCGTAAAAATTCATGTAAAAAATATAAGACCACAGTTGATGGGACACTTATTCCAAGATGAATGGTGGGAAAAACATCCTAGTTGGTGTCCATTTTGGTTACTATGGCTAAAGGAAATTTGCAAAGGCAATGGAAAAGGATTTCGAAAGGAAAAGAGGAATTTTTGGAACATTTATTTATGAAAATAACGGAAATTAGGAGAAAAGTAAGGTGAAAGGTCACAGGTTGCACGTGAGGAGGAAATTAAAGGAAACTAATGGAAAATGAAGAAAATAGTGTCCTCATTGATAAAAAGGCTTCTTAGGATTAGTTGGTAATGTATTTGCTCAATATTTTGCTCAGGTTTTGCATTGGATAAAGAAAGGAAAAAAAGGCAAGAGGAACCAAAGATCAATCAGGGAAAGCGATGATTAAGGAGGTACAATAATGTTCTTTGCAGTTATTGATTTTCATGTGTATTTTCCTTGCTAGATTTGGCATGCATGGAATTGCATGTTGTTCTTTTGTTGATATGGCATGGGTTTTTCCAAGTGTGACAGTGTTTTTCAGCCTAGCATTTTCATATCTAGGTAGCCATGGTGTGATGGGGTTGTCGTGGTTTGGTTGAGCTATATTGTCAAATGGATTGGAAGTTGAGTGAGGTAGATCTTCGAATGATAAAGCACATGGCCTAATGGTCCCTGAGCCAAACTATGGATCATGGTAAAGCCATTGGCCTAGTGACCCCTGAGCTAGACTATGGGTTGTGGTAAATCTAGTATTTTGTTGCCTTAGTGGGCCCAAGAATCCTTGTCGTTGAATGGGAGGATATATAGTAAATCCAAGAGGTGGTTTTCTCTCCATTGGACCTAGTAATAGTGGGTTTGGGATATGCAGTAAAGCCTGTAGAGTGGGTTTCAGTTTAGGGCCTAGTGATACGAGATTGGATTGTGGTAAAGATTGAGAGATTAGGAGATAGGAAAAATTCTCATGGTGTAGGTGGAGAAATTTTGTGGCATCCATGCTTTTATGGCCTAGTTATTTGGTGGAGATCATGGTAAAGCTTGTTATGACATGTTTATTGTGTTGGCCTAGTGATCTGGGATGGATTATGGTAAAGCGAGGTTTCTATTGATGAGGGTGAGGTGGTTTAGCCTCGGGATACGCTAGTTGGTTCTTTGGCTTTAAGTCCTACATTCATGCTTGGAATATTGCACGAGGATGAATGAATAAAGAGAGATTGGGCTCAACTTTTCTATGGTCGGGTGGAATGTCGTAGTGCCATCAAGGGTTTACATTTTGTGTCATCAATATGAGGTTATTTATCCTTGTATTTTTATGAATATTATATTAATTTATATGTGGATCATATGACTGTGATTCCATTTGTATTTCTACTGTTATTATGCTAGTTATATATGTTCTCTACGATAGTGGTTATGTAGGGATGTCATCATGTTTTTACTTGTAAATGAATGGAAAATGTATCTATGACCTAACAGATGATAATGCAACAAATGATATGGGGAACAATGGTTCTTAGTGGTTCTCAGATAAGTATGAGATCAGTATGCTTAAATCTGTTGTTTACACATGTAGATTACATATTTGTGATATGTTTGAAAAAATACCTGTCATGACTAGTAGGGGTCTGGTTGAGGGCTTGTTCAATTATTTTCTTTTGCATCATTTCTTCCTTGTTATCTTGCTTTTCTGGAGATGCCATTCAATTCTGGGCAATGACCTGGGCTTTCAGCTCGAAAAACTAGCACAAATCCAAGGGACGTTGGCATGCCTTTTCATGAGAGCGTCCAAAGCATCCTGGACACTGACAGGCCTATAACATCAGAGCATCTAGAGGTCAAGTGGTCAGAAACATTGGGACCCAGGGGCTATCTACATGAATAGTTGTGATGGTTCTCATGGGTCTTATAGTTGATGTGGAAGGCCTCTATGTTGTGTTCCATTGATTCCATTTGCTTAAGGTCACGTAGGAGGTTGAATCTAATCATAGTATCCCCTCATCACATTTTACCCTGTTTGGTCAGTTACATAGGTAGATGTGGGAGGAGGGTGTTAAAAAATATTTTGGCAAAGCAAGCTATGCCGACCAGAAGTGGAAGAATGACAAAAAGAAGATCCAAGATATGGAAGTTATGTAAGGAAACTTCCTCTGTCATCATTGCTAATCTAGGATGGCTGGTCGGAAATAGAGCCTGAATACACCTATTGACATAGTATAATCCAATGAAGGAGTAGCTCATCTAGCTCAATGGATGAAATCATCAAGGAATTGAGTATGTACCAGATATCACTATTTCATCATATCAGGGCTCATGGATTGGTTGTAAGTGCCCTAACATTCCCCTGAATCTTGTCTCTCTTTGGCCTATCTTAGTCAATGCGCTAAAAGGATTTGATATGGTCAAGACCTCCAAGATATATAGGCACATATGGATTGGTGGGAAAGGCTACGCCTACACAATTAAAGAAGGGTATCAATCATTGGTCAAGGATTCTTCGGCTCTACCCTCCTACCATATTTGGAAGAGAATCTCGAGCTTAGACTACATGCCAAAGGCTAACCACTTATGCTAGGAATTAGTCCATGGTAAGGTTCTAATGGTAGAAAACATAAGAAAAATGAAAATCGATGGTCCATCAAGATGTACTTTGTGTGAGCAAGATGAAGAGGATATCCCTCATGTTTTTCACCAGTTACCTTATTCTCTTGAGTTATGGAAGTGTGCATTATACAAGATCAAGAACATCTCAAAAGTATGAAAGTATTGGAATGCTATGTTTGTAGATTGGAAGGACCAACTTCTGTTAAAGAGGAAGGAAGGATCCATAATCTCTCATTGTTGGACGGTCACCTTGAAATTCCTCTACTGGGAAATTTGGCTGGCACGTAATCAATATATTTTTAACATCTCTCATTCTCCAATTGTTAAAATGATTGTGAAGGTGATGAGTATGTTATTTGAGTCAATTTCTTCCATGGGGTGTAAAGTGAAGGAAATGGGGGAATTTACACAATCATAATTGTGTTGGTTGGATCTTGGTTCAGTCCTAATTCATGTTTTTAGCTTTAATCTCGGATGTGATAAAATTGTTGGAAATAATACTGAGAGGGGGGGGGGGGGTGAATCAGTATTATCACATTAATAAAACTTTTTCATTTCCATAATCAGATTCATATATGCTACTTCCACAACTTCTTATGATTAAGTTAATTGATCTTCAATGAGTGCATTAGAACATTATCAACCATATTATCAGTTAACAGATGCAGTAACATAGAATAGATCATCACACATAAGGCACACACATGAACACCATGATATAAGGTGTAAACCCAATGCGGGAGAAAACCACCTGCTGCAAGTCATCTCAATCTTCTTCTTAATAAGAAAATCCTTTTACAATATTTGTACTAGTGCAGTCTTATACCAGTACGGGAGCTACAACCCCCTTTTCTCTTGTACTAGCCGATCCATTTACTAGTACGCAAGCTACAACCTGCTACAATGCTCCAAAGATTTCCTTTAGCTCTTGTACTAGCTTAGATACTAGTACGTAGGTGCTGACCTACGATCTTCTCTCCTTCAGGTACCTCGTTTCATCAATTTTCAGACTGGATAAACTGAAGCACAACACATAATTTGAAAGGCCACATTTCATCCAATTTTCATACTGGACCCAACAACAACTCAAACAACCTTCTGAATCACCCAATCATCAGATCCATACATATACAATGATATTATGAGAGTTATCAACCAGATCTAGTACATCAGATCTCATGAAGATTAGTCATTTTAAATCGATCCATTCATCCAACAAAACTGAAGTTAATCATAATCATTCACTCAATCACTGCTATTATCTGAACATAATATTAGAACCAAACATCACTTCAACAACTCAGATCATAAGAATGATAAGCAGAGATTTTAAGAGAAGTAAGCAGCTTCACCCATGTACTGCCTGCTTACGTAAGCACCCTGCTCAACTGCTCGCCTTCTTACAGTACGCACCCTGCTCAACTACTCGCCTGCTTACAGTACGCACCCTGCTCAACTGCTCGCCTGCTTACAGTACGCACCCTGCTCAACTGCTCGCCTGCTTACAGTACGCACCCTGCTCAACTGCTCGCCTGCTTACGTACGCACCCTGCTCAACTGCTCGCCTGCTTACGTACGCACTGTAGCCAACTGCTCACTTGCGTACCTCTCTCTTTGTCCATTGAACTGCCTGTGGACCTCTGCACCTGCAACCCTTCTGTGCCTGCGTACCGGCGCACCTGAAACCCTTCGTTCCTGCGTATGTACGCACTTTTCTTTCACTGTACCTACGTACCTCTGGGCATAGATGATTTCAAGACTTCAAGAATAACCCAGATAGTCAGATCTACAGATCTGATCATGCACCGAAGAGATCTCAATCCATCAGTAGATTCGCCTTATTTAGATCTAGACATTACTCCCAAGAGATCATAATATTTCAGATCTAGCTCTCATAAGATGTTCAACCCAAGCACACACCAAGCCAAATGATCTCCTTTGCTTTATATAGGAAAGCTCTTCCTCAAATCATGGATCAATACCACGGGCCGACACCATAATAACACAAATACCGTCGGCTAAATACCAAGAGTAAAACATAAGAAACCCCACATGTGAATTTCTTTGCCTTGAAATGTGTGCCCTGGGGGTACGCACCTTATGTAAAGTGTACCTGCGTACCCCTTATTTTCTTCAATATTTGATAGCTGATCATCAATCTCTGCTGTTGACTTGAAGTACTGTGATCTATCACCTGAATGGGTTGCCATCAAGGACAACACTTTAGCCATAATGCCAACAATCTCCCCCTTTGGACTTGATGGCAACAACACCAAATCACTCTCCCCCTTTGACATCAAGGGCAAAGGGGTATGCTCCCCCTAAGAACATGCTCCCCTTGACTATAAACCAGATCTGCTGAAGTCTCTGAATGAGCTCCCCCTTTGTATATGCCATGGTGCTCCAATCTGATAATGGTCTTTCTGAGAACAAGCTGAGATGTCTGCTCTGCTATATAGTGTTGTTCATGCTCAAGCTCCCCCTGACTGTAAGCAAGGTCTGCAAAAAGATGTTCTACAAGAATATCATAAATGACCTTCCTATCACCAAAAGACTCAATGCATACATTCATCACAATGGTGATACATCAAAAAATTTACATATGATAACATCATTCATCCCAGGCATAGTGGGGAAACATAGGCCGTTACATGACCTGAAGAGATAACTACAATAGAGACCCACTATTACATCATGAGTAAAGACCAATCACCCAAGATAAACATCAGCAACAACACTGTATGATCTGCTTCATAGTATCTGTCAACAGCAAGGTACTTCTGCATCAACTCATTCATAACCATCTTGATCTACATGAACCAAGAGCCATCAAAAGGAAGCATCTGCATCAATCAACATATGTACGAAACAACCTATCATCATATAGGTAAGATCTCATCATCATCATGTCTCCAACAATGCAACTTTGAATAATCATCCAGCCAACAATCCTCATCCATATATGTGCTAAGAATAATAAAGACTCCATGCAAGCACCATCTGATCCAAGAACCATGTGAACAACTCATAACCATAGCAAGATGGATCATAAGCATCAAAGACCATAATGCCAACAATGCATTAAGAACATATGCTCCCCCTAAACTGGTGCCATCTGTCAGATCTGATCAATAAGAAGAGTCAGCCAATAAATTCCCTACGACAGGTACGCACTTCACCTTCTGCTCCCCTGCGTACACCCGCAGAGATCCTTCTGCTGCACTGCACATGTACGCAGACAGTCTTCTACTACAGCGCGTACCCACGCATCTGTTCCATCAGATGCGCTGCGTACCCTACGCAGCCTTTGCTTCCATCCCACTGCGTACTTTTATGTACCTACGCAGGTTATCCTTCTATCGCACCGCGTACCATCGATCATGATACGCACCTTTTCTTCTGTCTCGCCGCGCCCGTCCGCATGTGCTCTTCTGATAAGTTGCGTACCTCTGCACAGGGACTATGCCTTCATTTGCGTACATCCGCACCCAGTCTTAAGCTTTGCTGCGTACGCCCGCACTTTCCCAGTTAATGATCTGCGTACTTCTGATTAGGGCCAAATTAACAGTCCTCCTTTGTGCCACTAACAGTCAGATTCACTTCCAACTTCACTTGCCTACTGCCTTCAAACAAGCATATACGCGATTGTGCAGTATCCAACTCATGTATATATTCGACTTTCCTTTATGAAGTTTGCATATGAGATTCAGGACACTGAAGTTTTGTACTTTCAGCTCCCTCTGATTCTGGTATGTCTGTACATTGTGCTGTGCCACCTTTTTCTGGCTGTACTTCCTTTTTCCTCCATATCTTCAAGCATGATGATGGCATTTTCTCCTTTTGATATGGTGCCCACACTTTGTTCCTACATTCCTTAGCTATACGTCCAAGCTTGTTACATGCATAACATCTTACATGTTTCATATTCCTCCTGTAACAATCAGCAGCTTTGTGACCAAACATATTGCAAGCAAAGCAATATCCATAAAAATACCTTGATTGAGATGACTTGTTTGCATAATGGTCTTGAACCCTTCTTCTTCTACATCTAGCTGCAATATGTCCAAGATTATGACATACATAACATTCAACATTATTCATAGGAGGAGTAAAGGATTTTCTTTGAGGAATCTCTTTCCTTGGTTGATGATGAGATTGATCTTTCATTTCTTCGTTGATCATTTTAGATTTCTCTTTAGAGTTCCTTGCCTCACCTTGTGAACTAGATTCACCTTCAACAGATTCATGGAAACCAAGACCAGTCTTTATAGCAGGAGACCTTTGACTACTAAGAATATCATCCAAGACTTTAGAACTATCTTGAAATTGTAGAAGCTTATCCTTTTCTTCTAGTTTACCTTTCAAGATATTTACCTCAACCTGAAGCTGTTCTTCCTTTTCAAGAGATTGCTTTTTCAAATCTTCTTCAGCTTTCCTTCCTTCTTCCATTTGTTCCCTTAGTTTGAGAATCTCCTTTTCTTGTTCTTCATTCAGATCCTGCTGCATTTGACGAACTCGGAAGGCACATTCTAGTTGAGATTTTAAGCTGGTGACTTCGTTTTCTTGTTTTGCAATAGCTTGGAGTAGATCTGTATTCTGCTTCTTTGATTCTTCAAGATCTCCTTTTAGTGAGAGGATTGTAGCTTCAAGATTTTCATAGTAGCTGGATCTATCTTTGAGTTTCTTGATGGTTTTGCTTCTTTCGTTGACTTCTTTTCTTAATCATGTCACTTCATGCTGCAATTTTTGACATTGGTCTTCCTTGTCCTTGAGTAACTTTCTTACCTTGTTTCCTTCTTCTAGTTGGGCCTTTATCTTGGTAGCTTCTTCTTTGAAATCACATTCCCTTTTGTTCAATAGATCTTGTTGATCTCTAATTTTGTCTGTCAGCCTTTTAAATTCTGCCTCTATTTGATATCTTTCTTGTTCACCCATAAGAGAAAATTCAGTAGTTTCGCTATCACTTTCATCTCTTCCAAAAGGAAAGATAGCTGGAACATCAGAGGATAATATATTCATACCTGATAATGATTCTGAATCTGATTCTGAATCTGAAGAGCTTCTTATACCTAATCCCCAATCGATTCTCCCACTGTCATAGTTCTTTTGAGATGACTTCTTTTTCTTAGGTGCTTTCTTCTTAAGCTTCTTTCCCATTGTTCCATGGATCTCCTTCAAGCGATCAAGCTTCTATCAAAGGACCTGCTCTGATACAAATTGTTGGAAATAATACTGAGAGGGGGGGGGTGAATCAGTATTATCACATTAATAAAACTTTTTCATTTCCATAATCAGATTCATATATGCTACTTCCACAACTTCTTATGATTAAGTTAATTGATCTTCAATGAGTGCATTAGAACATTATCAACCATATTATCAGTTAATAGATGCAGTAACATAGAATAGATCATCACACATAAGGCACACACATGAACACCATGATATAAGGTGGAAACCCAACGCGGGAGAAAACCACTTGCTGCAAGTCATCTCAATCTTCTTCTTAATAAGAAAATCCTTTTACAATATTTGTACTGGTGCAATCTTATACCAGTACGGGAGCTACAACCCCCTTTTCTCTTGTACTAGCCGATCCATTTACTAGTACGCAGGCTACAACCTGCTACAATGCTCCAAAGATTTCCTTTAGCTCTTGTACTAGCTTAGATACTAGTACGTAGGTGCTGACCTACGATCTTCTCTCCTCCAGGTACCTCGTTTCATCAATTTTCAGACTGGATACACTGAAGCACAACACATAATCTGAAAGGCCACATTTCATCCAATTTTCATACTGGACCCAACAACAACTCAAACAACCTTCTGAATCACCCAATCATCAGATCCATACATATACAATGATATTATGAGAGTTATCAACCAGATCTAGTACATCAGATCACATGAAGATTAGTCATTTTAAATCGATCCATTCATCCAACAAAACTGAAGTTAATCATAATCATTCACTCAATCACTGCTATTATCTGAACATAATATCAGAACCAAACATCACTTCAACAACCCAGATCATAAGAATGATAAGCAGAGATTTTAAGAGAAGTAAGCAGCTTCACCCATGTACTGCCTGCTTACGTAAGCACCCTGCTCAACTGCTCGCCTGCTTACAGTACGCACCCTGCTCAACTGCTCGCCTGCTTACAGTACGCACCCTGCTCAACTGCTTGCCTGCTTACAGTACGCACCCTGCTCAACTGGTCGCATGCTTACGTACGCACCCTGCTCAACTACTCGCCTGCTTACGTATGCACTGTAGTCAACTGCTCACCTGCGTACCTCGCTCTGAGTCCATTGAACTGCCTGCAGACCTCTGCACCTGCAACCCTTCTGTGCCTGCGTACCGGCGCACCTGAAATGCTTCGTTCCTGCGTATGTACGCACTTTTCTTTCACTATACCTGCGTACCTCCGGGCATAGATGATTTCAAGACTTCAAGAATAACCCAAACAGTCAGATCTACAGATCTGATCATGCGCCGAAGAGATCTCAATCCATCAGTAGATTCGCCTTATTTAGATCTAGACATTACTCCCAAGAGATCATAATATTTCAGATCTAGCTCTCATAAGATGTTCAACCTAAGCACACACCAAGCCAAATGATCTCCTTTGCTTTATATAGGAGAGCTCTTCCTCAAATCATGGATCAATACCACGGGCCGACACCATAATAACACAAATACCATCGGCTAAATACCAAGAGTAAAACATAAGAAACCCCACATGTGAATTTCTTTTCCTTGAAATGTGTGCCCTGGGGGTACGCACCTCCTGAACGGGATAACTGCGGGTATGTATGCACTTTATGTAACACTGACCTGCGTGTACGCACCTTATGTAAGGTGTACCTGCGTACCCCTTATTTTCTTCAATATTTGATAGCTGATCATCAATCTCTGGTGCTGACTTGAAGTACTGTGATCTATCACCTGAATGGGCTGCCATCAAGGACAACACTTTAGCCATAATGCTAACAAAAATGAATTCCAAGAAGATTATAATGTATTAGGCATAATTCCTACAATGGCGTAGGGCACAGGAAAATATAATGCTTTTCTTTGATGGTGCCTCGAAAGGAAATATGGGGAAGGTTGGAGTGGGAGGGGTTACTTTTTGCCCCAACAGAGAAAAATAGATCCATTATGCTTGGGGTATAAAATTCTCAAATAATAACCAATATGCGATGTTAGCATTATAGAAGGGGATTGAAATTGCCACCTAAAAATCAATAACTCACATTTAGATTATTGGGAATTCTCTCACTATTGTCTCTTAGGCTGTTACAGATCCATTTGGGCACATCAAATCCCAACATTCAGATCAATGTTTTAGGGTTCATCAAACCCTAAAATCAGTTGTTTCATGCCCTAAACAAGTCAACCTTTGAGTACCTCCTTCCTAGACAGTTTCATGACCCGAAGACATCCAGAAATTGCCTCTAGACGGACTAGCGCAGGTAAGCCCTTATGAAGGTGCAGTGAAGAGTAGTTGAGTCCACTGGCAGGGTGCTCTGCAGAGCATTTAGGCTTCCTTTCACTTGTGCTGGGCAAGAACAAGTGAGATTCATGGGTTTGGGGAATATTCTTATCTTTTGAAGTCATCTAGAAGTTTCCCTGTCTTATCAACTCCTATGAGCTCAAAAATGGATGAGGAATGAGTTAAGGATCATCCTATCCTCTCATCCATTCCTTCATGGAACTAATTGTAAGTATGGAAGGCCATTCAATGTCACCATTAATGACAAAACCTCCTTCATCTTCCTATAAATTAACCACTCTTCTAGGTGATCAGGGGCTAGATTATTTTGAATTGTAAGGAGATAATGCTCCCATGAGACTTGACTTTGGAGCAAATGATGTTATGCCACAAACTTGTCTTGCTTTTGATGTGATGTGGATGGGATCCAAGTTGAAGGAATGAATTTGAATTAGACACGGATGGTTGTAATTCATTCTTCTATCTAATAAAGTGTTTGAACCTTTTTCCATATGATGTGTTCTTTCATAATGCTTATATGTATGAATTTCTTCTGATTCCTTTCATTTATATTCAATGGATCATATGATTTGATTAGTTTTCATCTTCTGTTGTGTTTATAGGGTACTTTTCAGGCGGATTAAGTATGAGAAGGAGCAATAGAATCGATACAAGGGAGATGAGAGGAAAGTGGAACTACAGGTAGGCCTTCTATCCTCTCTTCTTATCTATTGCTTATAGGGAAAGTCTAAAACAATTTAAACTATTGTTCTAGTTACATCTACTTGTCTAGTGAATTAGTGTTTATCTGTAGATGCTAAATTCTCCAAAACAAATTACCGACTCTGTTGGGGAAGAATCCTCTTTCCTAGTATCTTATCCACCTCCTAAGACAGCCTTGTAATCCTCATCTGTGTTCATAGATTGTAATTCAACTATTTACATTGAAAAATTGGTCAAAACTGTGTCAAATTGCCTCTTGAAATGGCTTACTGTCACCAGCACAGGCTTGTGAGGGACATAGTGTGCTGCAGAGCATCCCTGGCTTAGGTATAGTGCTCTAAATCACACTGTCTCCCACTCTGGGCTGTGCTGATACTCCTAGGATCAGTTTCCGACATTTGGAAAGAGTTTTTTGCCAAGTTTTCTATATTTGATTGATCAATGAATGTTATGTCTCAGAAAATGAGTTGTTATCTCCTAGTCCCATAGTACATATATTATTTTATTACTTGTGGAATTCCATTTTCTCCGTCAACAGAGGAAAGCAAAAATATTGTTCTCATGTTAATGGATGTGTCTTACCCCCTCAAGTTTTCTAAATTGAGTTTATGCCAAATGAATCTTGTAACATGTACTTACCCTTTTGGTTCAAACTTTACAATAATAATAATTTTGTCACTATATAATTAACTTATCCGCTTACCTCAAACCTTCCACTACTAATATTCCTTCCTTCTGGAGTGATGTATGGTAAGCATGAGCATAATATTCTCTTTATTGTATTAAATATAAAACCGTATTATCCATTTGACATTTCAAATACTATTGTATTCTCTCATTTAGTTGAGCATTCAACCTTCCTAGTACAAACTTTTAGGTCTATAATAGAGTGGATAGTTGATGAACCAATGAACTTGTATGAGTATAGTAGGCGAATATGATATTTGAAAAATATATGATATGTGGAAGGGAATGTATGTTAAATTAATAAGTTATTTATTTGTTATATGAGTGATTGTGTAGGTATATGTTATAAGTTGAGGTCCGGCTAACTCTAACTCAATAACATATGGGTACAAATTTATTAATCATGTTTAATCACGTTTTGATGATGATATGAATCAAAATATAAATATTATAATTATTTATAGTATTTTGCGTGATTAAATTGGTGAATACTTTTCAATGAAATTAGTGAATAATTTTTGCAAAAAATATCTCATTTGTGAAATTTTGTCTTTTAAAAAATATCTTATTTGGAGTCTTTAGCAAAAAAATATAGAAAAGGTACATATGCCACCAAGACAAAGATGTAAAGTCCATATTACCTTATTAGCATAAAGAGTTTGTATAGTAAGGGTGTGGAATCTTTACTCCCCAACCATTAGCTTCCACATTTCCAAGCTAAGAAAGGTAATTACAATGAATCATCGTGGAATAAGATAAGTGAGGTCTCGCTAACTTACCAACGTATGGGTACAAATTTATTAATCCTTTTTAATCATGGTTTGATGACGATATGAGTCAAAATTTAAATATTATAATTATTTATAGCATTCTACGTGATTAAATTGTTGAATAATGTTCAATGAAATTAGTGAATAATTTTTGCAAAGAATATCTAATTTGTGAAATTTTTCCTTTTAAAAAATATCTTATTTGGAATCTTTAGCAACAAAATATAGAAAAGGTACACATGCCACCAAGATAAGGATGTAAAGTCCATATTGCCTTATTAGCATAAAGAGTTTGTATAGTAAGGGTGTGGAATATTTACTCCCCAATAATTAGCTTCCACATTTCCAAGCTAAGAATAAAGAGTTTGTATAGTAAGGGTGTGGAATCTTTACTCCCCAATAATTAGCTTCCACATTTCCAAGCTAAGAAAGGTAATTACAATGAATCATTGTGGAATAAGATAAGTGATTAATTCTCATTTAGGAGGGGCACGCGCACACATAGGTGTTTGTGTGTGTGTGTGCATGCACGCGAGTGCGCACACACATACACATATAAAATAAAAATTATCTATAATGATGATGACAATGATGAGGGTAAATTGGGAAGGGGTATCAATAGCCATGCAAAACAAATATTTTTAAATTTAAAAAAAATAAAAGAAATGGGTTGTTTTGAATGAGGGGTGAGGTGCCATTTGAGGAGCATGAGATAAATAGAGGGAAATAAAAACCATGTAAAGAGAGGAGATGGAAAATTGAGATGTTGTCAAATTTCAAACCAAGGAAGACTTAGAAATCTTAGAGTGACTCTTTACTACTGGTGATTTAAGTTAAGGAGTGAGTTTTAGTCCATGTAGCTTGAAGGCCTTAAGGGAAGAAGATTTCCTTAAGAGAAACTAGGAGGTAAATTGGTTTCCATTTGGTGAAATGACATAGGTAAGTAGTGAGACATGGAAATCCATATTTGGCACTAAAAATGATAAACCTTTGTAGTTAATAAAGAAATAGTTGTGTGGCTGATTATAGTCTCAATTTTTCATGCATCTAGTATATTTTCAGTTATATGGAAGAGATGGATTAACGATTTCTTTAATTTTGGTGTCTTAATGGTTGAATAAAGGACTTGATTACAAAAGAATAAATCAGATGATAAAATGTATGATTCAATCCTATTGTATATCTATATCAGTTATATGGAAGAGATGGATTAACGATTTCTTTAATTTTGATGTCTTAGTGGTTGAATAAAGGACTTGATTACAAGAGAATGAATAAGATGAGAAAATGTATGATTCAATCCTATTGTATATCTATAAGAAGATAATGCTTCCTTTGAAGTGTATCTCCCATGTTAAATAATGGGTTAGAATTGCTATTGACAACATATGCTTGAATTTTGGTGGTGTAATCATCAGATATAAGGTGTGTGATACAAATATATATTTGGTATATGAAAAAGCTATGTTATGGAGGAAAGAATTAGCTTGAGGTTGCAAATAAATCATCTTTATGTATAATAGGAAGGGAAAATAAGTTTAATTAATTACAATTTACTATCTAATGATTTATT
Organism: Pinus tabuliformis; assembly: GCA_031772625.1. Taxonomy (NCBI): domain Eukaryota; kingdom Viridiplantae; phylum Streptophyta; class Pinopsida; order Pinales; family Pinaceae; genus Pinus; species Pinus tabuliformis. The sequence goes on from CM062814.1 coordinate 732,407,126, forward strand.
TGTAATTTTTTTTATAATTTTTTAATATTCAATATTCTTTTGTATTTTTTTTTCTAATGTTTTAACAATTATATTATAGATAATAGATATTATTATTCAACATATGTTAATATTTTAATGTACAAAAGTAAAGATAATTGAAAAAATGTAGAATTGTATTTAAAAATGTGAATTTATTATTTCACTACAAAAAATAAAAATAAAAATGTATAATTGTATTTAAAAATGAGGATTTATTATTTCGTTACAAAAGATATTTCTAAACATATTTTAAAGTATTTCTAAATATATTTATGTTAATATCTTATGATACAAAAGTAAAAGTAATTTGTAATTGTATTTAAAAATGTAAATTTCTTATTTGATAGTAAAAATGGTTTTTAAATATATTTTAAATTAAATTTTTCATTATTCTTATCCTTGTTTTTAAAATTCATTTATGTAATAGAAAAATTATTCTCTACCAAAATTCTTTTGATTCTTTTTCTTAGTTTTACACATGATTTTCCTTCTCATTTGCATTTATTTCTTATATTGTTTATCATAGTAATTATATTTTCTAACATGTTCAAAGGTTATAGTGTTTTCACAGAAGTTTTAACTAAGAGGATTTAATTGTGATTGTCATGGAAATAGTGGAAATAACGCAGAAAGCTTGGTTGTTGTTGTTGTCATTTTATTATTAGTGTTATTATTATAGAGAAAAAATATATTAATGAAATGGTTTTAAAAGTTTCATGAATTCTCTCTTTACACAAATATTATATTTCTTTCATAATCAATCAAAAGGTCATTTCATTCTTCCCTTCCTTGAGGTCTAAAATTTCCCAAATCATTCTCAATAGCTAAATGGGTTGAGAGCATATGATCATATAATGTAAAACCAAAACAATTCAATGGTGGATCTTCTAATACTCTTCATGAATATTAGCTATTTTTCTTTGAACGGAAATGTTAGCCTCTCTTTTACAAGTGGCAACTAAGGACCAATGAAATTGCACAAACGAAATGTATGATTCTCCCCTCTTCCTCTCACTACATGATCCCCTCTTAGTCTTCTTCTCTACTTGATGTCATAGGAATGAAGAAAATTTCAAGTAAAACCCCTCTTATATCCATATCACAACCTTTTAAAGGCCCCTTCTCAACCAATCAAAGGGCCAAAGGACTCAAGAAAATATAATGGAAAACTAATTGTTGAGTTATTGATCTTGTACACTTGTCTAGCAAATATCCAAAATAAAACCAACTCAAGAAATAATGACAAAGCCTCTCATATTCATTGAGCTTGAACTGTGCATGAAACTGCCTTTTAGGCCTTCTCATTTTTTCCATCCAATGTCCTCTAGTTGGTTACCCTATATATGTGGCTATGTCACATGCCATCTACGCATAAACATTATTTTTTGTCCCACCTTCTTTATTCTCTTATTTAGACATAAAGTCATATTGTGCTCTACTCCACATAACCTCTTTTCTTATGCTTATATTCATTTCCTTGTGCCCCTTTGCTTGTCTCCTTTTCACTTCTCCTCACTGGCATCCTCTAGTCGGCAATCATATGCATGTGTTGCCATTCTATGTGGCCATGTAACATTTCATCTAGGCATTCACCCTATTTTCTTAACTTACCTTCTTTATTCTATTGTGTAGAGATCAAGTTGCTTTCTTCTCTACTCCACATAGCCCCTTTCCTTATGCTTTTTCTCCACATGCACAGTGTGATGAGAGGACATAATGTGAAGCCATGCAATAATGATATCATGTATTAGTGAAGCCACGAAACTACAAAGTCACATAAAAGTATTGAGTGAAATAATGCAAGGTGAGTGCCCCATCCATTGTGTTAACTCACCATTGCAAATATTTATTTTTAAATATTTTGAGTTTGTATTTATATAAAGGGTTTTTGCAAAACATTCTCCAATAGCTTTGAAGTCTCCTTTAAATAAGTTGCATCTTTAAACTACTTCACAATAATTTCAATCTAATATACTTCTAGTAGAATTTTAAAACATAAACAAAATATTCACATTGATTAAAAGAAAACTTTACAATTTAAGAAATAGATAGAAAATATTTTATATTTATATAAGTTATTCCATGATACCTAAGAAAAGTAAAAGAATACTCGAAGATCCATTTACATCAACATTAATCAATAATCACACAAATATATTTTCCTAAGATATTATAGATATTACCACTATTATTACACTCACCGTATGTAGTTTATAATGCAACGAATTTTTGGTTTGACCTCTATTAGTTTCTTGTTTGATCCAAAAAAATTACATATTTTCAATAGTTTAACCTTTCAAATTTAGTTTTAATAGTTTTTAATAATATTTTAATTTATTTATTTTGAATATGATTCGTTAATCAACTCTTATTTTTTAATGATTACATGTGTACAATAAAAATTCATGGATGTAACAGTTTGACACCCAATGCATCGAGTTTTGTGCATAAGTCTCGCAAGACGTTTAATGACATACATTTGGCAATGGATTGTATGGTCTAGTCTTCTAGGGAAAAATAATGTTAATCCATCCAAATGGAAAAACACAATATAGTTTGAGACGTGGAATCATGAAGGGATGACATAGTCTTTATATTAAATATTTTATACAAAGAAAATTAGCCCAACTCACACTAGAAAATCAAGTCTCTAGTTTATCATTATTATTCAATTCTTCATGTACTATAAAAATTATTGTACTAATGAATCAACAACACATCATATAGATAAAGACATAATCCATCATCACAAAATGACAATATAAAATCCAATGGCATTCACCATTCTGACTTTTTCAAAAATGTTAACCATTTAATTAATATATAATAAAAATATAGAAACTTTACTTATCTCGTACAAATGTTTACTTCACAAATTCTATTCAAAAAATAGATTAACCATTTCATAAATCTAGTATCTTTACTTAGGTTTTAATCATAATATTCTATTAATGATCATCATAGGATGGATAATAGTTCCACTTGTTAATAAAACCTTGGTGTATAATTACATATTTTTGACCCCCTCGCATGGGCGAATGGTATCAAAGATTGACATAATGCCACAATCTTACCATGTGGCCCTATGTCACAATTATGTCTCATCAATGGCACATGGCTATCACATGGGTTTCCATTTTTCACAATGGAGATCAAGCGAAGGGATATAATGACTAGAGTGATTAGGGTTTGGGGAATAAGATATACTACTCCATTCTGAATTCATTTCTTGTTTCTCCTAGTTCGTCGACACTCTGCTCTGCACTGAGAGGACGTTAGCCTACGACCATAACCTATCTATATCCTTTACATAATGGATTTATTACATAATTATTGGTTATTTGGTTAAAATGGTTTTAGAATGTACCCAAAAGCAACTCAGGTAACCTCTAGTTTTATTGGTTTTTGACTTTCTCAGTTTCCATTTTATATATTGTGTTCAGGTATTCAAGTAGGAATTATTTTCTAGGGACCAATACTTTCTAGTCTCCTTTTTTTGAATTAGTTCAGGGAATTAACATGGTGAGATGGACTCGCCCACTAATTCTCCTTGTAATTTTTACTCAGATCTATTGTCACAATTTATAATTCTATTTTTTTATTTTTTTTTCTAACCCTTTAATTCCCAATAAGTCAAGTATGCTTGTGGAGATGGTTGGACAAGGGTTTTTCCTCTCTATAGGTATTTGAAAATCGACTTGCATTGGCTAGAGCTCAATAATGTATTTGACTTTCTCCCCTTTTACTACTAACCCAGAGAACCCACAAGTTATATTCTACCAATAGTTTTCTCGGACATGCCTCTTGTCTTAGTTAAACAACTAACATGGCATTAAAGGCTTCTTTATACTAGGTAAAATGTCCAGGGTTCTTTTATCATTATGGGCTCTATGTATATAATAATCCTTTTTATTTTATTTTATTTGTAACTCTGACAAAGTTATTGGGTTATGTTATAGGTAGAGAGTGATCCCTACTTCATGCCAAATCGCTAACAAGGAATTGTTTTCTTATTCTATGACTCTTTCCTAGTTTATCAACAATGTAAGGTTGATTAAAGTTATATGATATGGTTTAATACCATTTTATTGTATAGTTTTTGCTTAAACTCCTTGTCCCCTTTTCATGAAATATTTCCTTCAAGCTTCCAATGCAGGACCCTTACTTCATCTTAGATCTTGTTTTTTCTTACAGGTGAGACACGCTGTGACTTTTTAGGGGTTGGTAGGAAACCCAGGTGTTCACCTCTAAGTATCTTTGAATAGAGAGTCATTTTTTTGTTTTATGGGCATACCAGGGGATACCCATTTGTGATTAGACCAAAACGTTTAATTTCTTGTAATGCTACATTTTTTTTGATGGAGTAGTGTCTTACCATTATCTCCAATTTCTCTATATTATCACTTAGCCATTTATATGTTATACAAATACATATCAGATGCTTGTACATATTTGTTTCTTGTCTTTAATATAACTTGCTAAGAGTACTTTTTTTAGTTTCTCTTGTTTACAATATTGAATACTCATTTTGGTTACCATCCTTGGGCTATCTTCCCTAGCACTTTTCCTCCTTAATTGGTATATTGGAACTTTTCATGAATAGACTATAGGGTACTTGGTTATTTCATTCGAATAGTAAAACTTTGTTTATATGTATCAATCTTATTAATTTTTTTTTCTCCTTCAATGCATGTTAGTCATAAGTTATATTTCTCTACTTGTATACACAACCCCTCCTGTAGGAGTATGGTATGAATTTTTATTCATTTTATCATTAGATACATATTATCAGAAAGGATTCCTTTGACCCAAGCAACCCTGATCTGTTTACTTGATAGAGTTTAGTGTTAAGTTTGTACCATGTTATATTTAATATGAGTTTAGCACGTGTGTGGCTTTGCTAAGCATACTGAGACCCTAAATAAGATCTTAATGTTCCTTGAATATTTCCATTCAACTTGCGACAAGTTACTATTTTATTTATGGAGATTATCTCGAGACCCATTTGATTTCTACATGCAAATTGCCTCTATGTCCCCCACCCTCATTACAAGGGTTAAATTTATCTATGATATACCTTAGAAAATTATATATATATATGATAATCTTAAATACCACAAGGGTGATACATGCATTCTATATCTTAATTACCACTCAACTATACCATTTTTCTTAACTAACATGTCATAACATCTATTATAATACACAATGTGATTTTTCCACCACACCATCGTATCCAATAATGCCACTAACTTCAATTTTTTTCCTTTCAAACTATAAAGTATTCTTTGGACAACATATTAGTTTAAACTTGATACAAAACTTACACTACAACAAAATTTTGAACCATACTCTCATAATAATTATTTGTTATGAACTTATATTACTGTTCTCCTTCGACAGCAAAACAAAATGTCCAATGGGTTTATACCATCATAGTAGATTTAATAGTTAGGCCCATATTATTTGAAAATGCCACACGTTAAAATTTAAAGGAGTAAAATATATATACCTTTCTAAAAGTATAGTATTTGGAAGTGGATTTCTCAACTCACAAAGAAAAGAATCTCAAAGTTACTTAGCATGTACATTGAAAATTTGGTCATAGTTACTGTTTTTAGTATCTGTCACTTCAAATTCCATCGAAATGAGTAAACATTACATTTTTTATTTTTTTAATTATATAAATTTATTATTACTTTAAATTCCGTGTAAGTTAGTGAATTTTATTTTTTCTTAATTATAAAAAAAATTAAAAAATTTTAATAATATAAAAATTTCTTACAATAATAAAGACTTTTTAAATTTCTTATAGTAACAATGGTCTAGCTTGATGGCCCTGAAAATAAATAAATATACATGGTTAATTGATACATGAAAACCATAAGAACTAAATAAAATTTAAAAAGTTAGGGGAATGCATGACAATGAGGTGCTTCATGAAATAACACTTTTCCACTTGTTGGTGTTGAGTAAAATTGTCATAAATGTCATTTTTTATTTCATTTAATTTTGACTGGATTCAAAACTTTAGTTGTTAACTTTTGCAAAAATATATTTTAAACTTTAATTTAGCTATATATTTTCTTATTATTGAATATAGAAGAAGTTAATCACACTAATATGTTACTATTGAATGACAAATATAAAGAAGAATCCTTATGGTGTATCATGGATTTATTTTAAGGATATGGTACAATAATAAAATAATTTGTAATAACATTTCATTCCAAACTTGACAAAGAAAGTCTTGTATTTTACAATGAATAGGTGATGGGATGAGTGAAGCACAAACACACTAACGAATAAATAGATTTAGTAATTATCATTTGTATGTTGTGCCATTTAGGAATTGGTTACTTTACAAGTTATTAACTAACATGTGATCTAATATTCACATATGATTGGTGTATAATGTATTGATATAGTAATTTGATAGCAAAAGTGATTAAAATTGAACATAAGTGGGATTCCATGTTAAAACTAGTACAACCATATTAAAAATATTAATGTGGTTGATATAGCTGAAGGCTTCATAAATATAACCAAAAAAACTATTGCAACACGAAGAATGCCTTAGTAATGCACACATTTACCTAATTAACCATGTATAAAAAGGTTATGGATCAACTTTAACTTAAGAAAAAAAGGATTATAAATGAATGTTATAAATTATAATGAGGAACTTGTCATGGTGGAACTTATTAGAATTGGAATAATCTCAAATCCATAAGAAATTAGTGGGTGGGGAGCTAGGTGGCACGAATATATATATATATATATATATATATATATATATATATATATATATATATATATATATTAGAAGCAATGGACCATTTTGCTAAATAAAATGTGTTTATATATAAATGAATGTTATAAATAATAATGAGGAACTTATCATGAATGAACTTTGATGTCCTGACGATGAACCGCACTAACGCGTCCACAAATGAATTTTGATGTGATTTTCGCCAAAAACTCCCCTCAAAAAACATGGAGGAACTTATTAGAATTGGAATAATCTCAAATCTCTAGGAAATTGGTGGTCGGGGATGTGGCACAAATATAATTTATTAAATTTATTAAAAGTCAATGCAACCTAACAAACTCTTTAATACACTACAACCCTTGATATGAATTAAGACTAAGTATATGTTGAGCATATTCCCTTGAGAATCAATCTAGGCCCTCAATTAAAACAATAAAAAAAGTCAACAAATCCCCATCCACCTTAAGTTGAAATAAAAAGCCTTTTACAACTAGTTGTACTCTAGACCTACTCAACCTCCATTTGATTCTCAATAATAGCATGTTGCACCTCTTTCTACTCATCCCATGCTAGTTAGATTCAAAGTAAATTGCACATATAACTTGTAGCTTTTGCAATATGCTTGAATTATTAAGAGTGGAGACATTTTTTTTGTTTTTGTTCTCCAATGTACTTATTGAGTTAACATTTCACATAGTGTTTTCATAGAGATTTTAGAATTAGATTTAGCTCACATTATTATCAACTAATTGCCATCATGAAGATAATTTTTTTACTTTGATTTACTTATATTTAAATTAAACCGAAAGTACTAACTACTATGTAGCACTCGTTAATATCAAAATAGTATTTTAAATTTTTACTTAAATTCACTTATATTTAAACTAAATTATAGATATTAATTAATATTACAATTGTCAATATCGAAATAATATTTATATTTTTACTTTAATTTATTGATATTTAAAGTAAACAATAAATACTAAATATTATTATATAAGATTAGTCAATATCAAAATAATATTTTAAAATTTTTTACTTTAATTTACCCCTATTTAAACTAAACCTCAAATACTCCCCGCTATATTTGACAGTGGTAAATATCGAATAATTTTTTTAACTTTTATTTCTTTCTATAAAAAGAAATAAAGGGTGTACGGAGATTGTATCATCAATATCAGATTTGAGGCGTACCATCCTCATTTGGAAGCCAACGAGATCTGATCTGTAATGCCAATGCCACGTTGTCTATTTATCTCGCGCCCAAACAAATATGCCACGCCAAGCAACTGGCCCGTACGGTTGTCTAATTTCCACATAACTGTTTAGCACAATCACAGTTGGCAGCTTTGGAGAGGGTTCTGTCGGCAGAAGATGGAGTCCAAAGCTGCCTCGCGGACTTAATCATTAATATCCGCGGCTATCTCCTGATGGTAGCAGGCCATGTGGTTTCCAACAGAACCTGCAGATTTGGTAGCACCACGGGCTTTGCGTACGTGGTGCGTCGCAGGTTCAGGATGTTAAAGACTTTACCACATAATTGTGGCGTATCTCGAAAATAAATGAAGTGATGATCATGAGGTAGGTAATACGGAACATGGGTGAAGCACAACACCAAGACCCTGGCTCTCTGACCGAAAATTAGAATTTTTACATTTTGAAAATCTGTTGGCTGAGGATTAGTAGAATTTTTTATTTTTTTAGAGCGAAAAAAATAGCGAAAAAAAGCTTGATTGTATTATATAAGATATATAAAAAAAATTTCATATTATATCAGGATATAGCTTGTAAAAGCGATTCGACCAAAATCATAACAGAATCAGATCTAGATATGGCAGGTGGTCAAAAAGTGCCCCTATAGTACAATAAACTGCTCTCATTATTGGAAATGGAGAAGCAAATTTTTTCAGCAGATTAATTTTTTGTTGCTCAAAAAATTAAGCAAATTTTGGTAAGATTTTGATAAAATTAGGCATGGAAGTTTGTAAATCTAAATTACAGTTACTAGATTATTTTTGATAGTAACAAGATTTTCAAATGCATGTTATTTATCATAAAAAGTTTGTAAATTTTACTTATGATCTGAAAAATTGAAAGACTCTTTTTATTGAAGAAATTAATGTTAAAATTCACACTTGGTTATAAATTAAGTTGGTTGTTTACTACTATAGCTATTGTTACATTTCTAATGATATTGTTATGTTTCTATTTTTGTATTTTTTTTGTTCTCTTTTATGTTTTTCTATTTTATTTTACAAGGTTATACATTTCTATTAGTATGCTTTTGTTATTGTGTTTTTATTATTTTTGTGTTTTTCCTATTCTTATATTATAAGTTTCCACAATCACGGTAGAGGGAATTTTGCTTCTCAAATAAAGAGGGAAAATGCCAATTACCAAGCATACTCACTACAATAGTCTATTAGATGAGAAGATAAACCATGATGTCACTAAAGAGACTTTAAATACAATAGTTAAGTAACATAAGCAAAGTTAACTTAACAAAAGGAGGTAGAAGTAGATCCTTATTTTAAGAACATGGTTGAATTGGGCCATGGGGTGGAGTTGAAACAAATAAAAACCTCAAATCTCGGCTAATGTTGCTTAAATCTACCAATGGAAGCATAATCCATTTAGAGACGGATTTCTTAAGAAATCATGGTGGGAAAGGTTTAAGGAAACACATCTAGGGCTTGTGTTACAAATAATAAAGGGCTTGGATAGAGTTGAAGCATTGAATTTATGCGCTATAATTATACTATGTTCTATGACACTCTATCCAATGCCTTTGTGAAAGATTCCTAGAGTCTAGAATGTATATGAAACTGCAACATGATTGGTGTACAAGCTAGAAGGAATTGTGGTATGTATGTAATTACCAAGAAAGAGAGAAAGAATGTGCCAAAAATTCTTCCCAATAGCATGGAGTGGATAAATAGTTTGTGTTGTGTTAATGAAATTGGTCTATCAATCCTTAAGTTTTATTTGCTCACAAATTTTGGGCCAAAAGCATGCATTACTACATATCCCAATGCAGGAATGACTAAATAATTGTTTATGAATTAGATTTACCATTTTGTTGCATTTGTACCTAATAATGTCTAACCTACTAACACATATTTACTTTTGATGTCCATGGTAATTGCATAACTTTACAAATCAGGGAGGAGGCAAACAAGATGAGCACAAACTTGTTGACTTTGCCTACACAACTACTTGTATGTTGCAAACCTTGATCTGAGTGTATATGGGCCTTTTAAGAGTTAATTTAGGTTTGAGAGAGTATGCTAGATGGAAAAGAACATGGGTAGAGAGATACAAATGCTTGAATTAGTAGAACTTGCTAGTAGAGCTTTTAAAAAGGATCTTACACCTTCAAATATTATGGTTAGATTTAGGCGAATTGGAATTTGGCCACTAAATGATATTTCTCTTATTAATGATATAGATTGTAGCCAAGTTTTTGATATACATGGTCAAGATGATGTAGATGTTGCAATGGATATGTTGAGCCTCTCTCAATGCCATTTCCATTCATCAGGTGATGATGGTGAATGTGTTAATGCTATTCAATTAGATGATGAATCAACTAAAGATAATGTGGAAGTTGTTGCATCACACAAAACACATACAAATTCTACATAGCTATTGAAAATGATATTGCACAATTGAATATGATTGAAGGTTATAAAGTGACAAAAAACATTAATGAACATATCACATTTCCAAGCTAAGTGCCCCATCTTGAGTGGTTAGCAAAAGCCATGATACCAATAGTAATGAAAAATCATTAACATGCCTTTGTTGCTAGCATATTTGAAGAATAATGATACCCATTATTATGTGGATGTTGGAGGTGTAGAAGAACATAATGGAGGTGATGAAGAACTATATCATGAAGCTAATGAAGAAGCATCATTGCTTCTAGATGATCTTCATATTCAACCAAGCAGTAAATACTAGAGCAACACTAAGAAAGAGTTTGTCAAATTTGTAACACTAAGACAATTGAAAATCAAAAACATTTTCTCTTAAATTGTTTACAATATATTTAAATTAATTCTAAATTTCAAAATATTAATCACACTAAGTTTCTTGATTTTTTAACTTAGCAAAATTGTATTGATCTTGAAAATACTTCTCTTAATACTTTTCTAACATAGAAATAAACTTTAGAAGGATTTCAAGTAACATTTCACTTCCTTAATGTTTAATAAAACATTTTTGTTTTATTCTAATCCTTGATTTTTTAACTTAGCAAAATTGTATTGATCTTGAAAATACTTCTCTTAATACTTTTCTAACATAAAAATAAACTTTAAAAAGATTAGAAGTATCATTTTACTTCTTTAAAATCTAATAAAACATTTTTGTTTTATGTTAATCTTCTTCGTAATATTTAAATTAAAATAAATTTATATTAATATAATTTACTTAAGTTATCTGAATTAGATTTGTCTATAATAATTGGAAGGAATGATTTCTACTTTTCCAACTAAATTTAATTTGTGATAAAAAAAAAAATTATTTTATTATGTTTTATAACAATAAAATTATATAAAAATAAAATCAATAACTAAATGTTTTGGTCAAATTATATATATATATATTTATATTTATATTTATATTTATATTTATGATTATATTTATTAATTATCAAGATGAATTGAACATGTTTAAGGTTTGAGAGCGATTATGAATATGTGCCTTCAAAAGTATGATTATTTTGGAGGGAATTGAGCGTGCGTCCGAAGCGGAAGCCTCTGCATTTTTCTGCAAACAGCGCACTATACAAATAAATAGTCAACGTGTCTCGGATTTCATGAAATTCAGGGCACCTGTACATACCATACCATACCGAACACGTTTATTTATTCCCATCTATTCTTGTGTTCCCAACTGGCGCCTTACCGTGATACCTCTTATGGAGTTTTGGCCCACGTCTTTACCCATACCATCTTTGACCACAGCTCACCGACTCCACTCTAACCCTATAATTTCCATGTTAAATTTGTCGGTTTCTCTAATCTTAAATTGTTTTATTCATAGTGGGGGACAAAGTTCTTGCAGCTGCATTCTATTTGTGGGTCGTAATGATAATTTGAAGCTAAGAGATCCGTTTGTATTATCTAAGATTTAGTATATAGTGTTGCCAAAGTGATATAATTAAAATATTCGCTTATGATATCCCATGTGTGCCACTGTTCCTCTCGTGAAGCACATTGGTTTGAATGGGTTGATAGATGCTGGTGGCATGTCCATTTATGAGTTCTGTGATGCCATACGAAATTTGTTAAAAATGGTTTAACTTCAGAAATGGATGTTCTCGCGAAATAAAAATTTGAGCAGCTGAATATATTACTTTCCTATTTAAAATTAAATTACAAAGTCATATGATTCACTTTGCACTACAGAAACAATGCACAAAATTACAATTATTTGGAGATTCTCAAATAGTTTGTAATTGGCTCAACAGAAAATCAAATTGCAATGTTTTTTCTTTACATCATCTGCTGGTGGAATCACACAGGCTAATTGCTGCTTTTGAAAAATTTGATTGTAATCATATATACAGGGAGCGCAACTCAGGGGCAGACCAATTGTCCAAGCAAGCAGCGCAGAGGCAAGAGGAAGACTGGTTAGTGGAGGAGAATACGGATGGGACCATCTACCGTTACCATCACAGGCCTTACATAGACCTGCGAGCTCAAAGAGGAATCACACAGTAGATTGGCACCATCATTTTATCACTCTTTTTTTTGATATTTACAAGCACGGTGTTTCATAAACACTATAGTTTTTTTTAATACAGCAATACGCTTATATAGTAACAGCTTATGGACTTCACGGTCGACACAGGCCGGAACTCTCATTATTTTTTGATTACTGCTCTGCTGAACATGCGCGGAGACTTATATTTTCACAGGCTGGAACCTTTAATAGTTTTATGATTCTGCTCTGCTGAACATACGCGGAGATATGAATATTTACAGAATTTTGTCCCTCCCTGCGTGGAGGAAAAGTAAAGTAATCTTTTGGTTTTTTCTTTTTTGGTACAGAATATATGGATGAATATACATGCTGTATATATACACCATGGTTCTGAACAGAGAAGGAGATGGTCTCACTCAGTATATGTTAACACATCTGCAAAATGTAATTTTCTATTGACTAATGAAAATTACGACTTTTTTCCATGTGAAAAAAAATTATAAGCCCTAATAAAATTTAATAAAATTTTAAATAAAAATAGTAATGTTGAATTGAAGTTTTTGTGATTTATATGAAGTTTATGTGAGGAGTGTTTCGTGAAAATCATATTATATTTTATTTGTGGAAGCAACTTACAAGTGTGGTTCATTCAAACTTATTAGTATGGTTCATCAAGGACAAATCACATTCGCGGGTTTGGCTGGGTTTGGCTTAGAGAAATAAAATATAATGCGATTTCTTGACGATAAACCACACTTGTGGATTTAAAATGCATCAACAAATAAAATATGATATAATTTTAGCCAAAAACTCCTCTCCTGCTAATAATATTATTAAAAAAATCTTTTAACAAAACTCCAACAACTAATAAACCACTTCTATTTATATTCTATATATTATTATAAGCAATATTCCAAATTCACATCACTTCGAAAAAAAATTGTCTACCTTCCCTTACTCATTTATTCTGTGAAGAATTGTTTTAGTTAGAAAATGAAAATAAAGCATGAAGATGTCACGAATAATACAAGCGAATGGGAAACAAGCTAGAACGCGGTTATTGTTTTTGTAGAATAATAAACGAGCATTTGAATAGGAAGGTCAACTGAGAATAAGATAAGATGGTGAAAAATGGATATTGTTTTTGTAGAATAATAAAAGAGCATTTGAATAGGAAGGTCAACTGAGCATAAGATGAGATGAGATGGTGAAAGATGGAAGAGTTTTTTTTATTTATATTTTAACCCACCCATCACACTTTTTTATATATTATTATTTTTTAAATTAATACAAAGAAAAAGTAGAATAGAAATATTTACATAACTTGGATGGATGGATGGATGGAAATATGATAAAAGTAACTAACTTACATAATTGAATTTACAGTATTAAATAAATGTAAAGAAAATGTATTACTGTCAATATTACAGATTCACTATATTAAAACAATTTTTTTTTGAAGTAACTAATTAATTTAGTAAATATCATAATATCAAAATTAATAAATACCATGCTATCCATTTTGAGAAAATTAAAATAGTCATATTTTGAAAATATTTGATTAAATAAATATTACAATGTTAAACTTTGAAATACATATAGTTAACTGCATAAATTATCATATATACTTTACAAATTAATTAATTCAGATTTTATATAATTAATTCATTTCATCCTATGGTGATATATGTAAATTTTTTTTTGTTAAAACAGATATGGGATATCGTACACTACATACATTTTAATTCATTTTGATGAGAATGCTGGTTATCATGCACTATTCACATTTAATTTATTTCGATGAAATACTATTTTTTCATTTTACTTTTCCTTCAAATTATATATATATCCTTGACATTTTAGTCGTTTATATTAATATGGAATGTATTTTAGTCATTTTACTTTCCTTCGGATAATACAGTGACATTGCAGGATCCAACCCTTCTTTTTAATAATGTTACAAGATTGATCCCACCTTTTTCACGATGTTACAAGTTTCATATTTTCGGAATGGTTCTTTTATTCTTTCTCTGCAAAAACAAAAACTGAGGATTCTTCCCTTTTCCAATTTCTCGTCAAGCTATGAAACATCTAAACTCGTCAAAAATTTAAAAGGATAGTAACAAAAATTACTAAACCATATATATGTACAATTTATCTTCATATTTTATTTATGTAAAATAATTAATTCAATTTGTTTTGCCATTTTGATTTTGTAAAAGAATTAAGAAAAGTTTACTAATCATTTTCTTCGGTTGAAATCAAGAAATTAGATATATGTATTATAAAGTATGTGCATGAGTAAAGGAAATTTCAAAAAATAGCACAAAGTATGTATGAGTAAGAGAAATTTCATAAAATAAAAATCTAATATTAGACAGAGAAATTTCAAAATATAAAGTCAAGAACAAAATAGCACAATGTATGAGTAAGAGAAATTTCATAAAATAAAAATCTAATATTAGACAGAGAAATTTCAAAATATAAAGTCTTTAATAAGAACAAAATGAATTTGATAAAAAATTAATTTAAAAAAATATATAAATAAAAAATTGATATATTATTTAAAAATTAGAAAATTTATTTAATAATTTTTCCTCCATGAAGATTATGAATAACGTTATATCCCCTCCCAAATAAAATTAATTAATTTATTATTATTTTATAAATAATATTATTTTAATGATTTAATAATAATTAAAATACTATTACATATATTATATTTTTTATTAATATAATAGTAACTTGTTTAATTTATTAATAAAATGATAATTTATTTAATTTTTTATTAATATAACAATAATTTAATTAATTTATTAATATTTTTTTATTTAATATCTTTCAAATTATTGAATTGAGGTTTATGTGATCTATATCTAATTTTTGATATAGGTTTTCCACGATAATCACATCGAAATTCATTTGTCGATGAGGTGAACCACACTTGCTGGTTTGAAACACGTGGAAAAAAGAATTTCGTTGTGATTATCGTCGAAAACCTATCTAAAAAATGTTAAAAATTATTTTTTAATTTATATAATACTTACAGTTGAAATAAAATTCTTAATTTTTTAAAATTAATTTTCTGAATAAAAGTCTTAAAAATAATAGTATTGATTATAATACTATATAATACACATTTATCTATTTTTTATTTAATTAGTAATTGTCAACATAGATCTATTTTAACTATAGCTTTATGAAGGATGGGGAAGAATCAAATTTCTTGATTTGCAAATTTTTTTAGAATGCAAAAATTGAAAAAAAGTTACATTTCAAAATATTTAACCCTTCTTTATGTCGAACACACAAAAGATTGATTAAAAAATGTAGCTAAAAAAACTCCAAAATGTCAAATACTGAGACTATTTGAAATATTTTAAAATGGTTTTACCATAAAAAATAATTGTTTTATATACATATGTATACATACATAACATTCAAATATTTTATTTAAAACTTTTAACCTTAAGAATTTATGTTTTTTAATTGCATAGTTAATATTGAATATTTTATTTAAAAAATTTAGCCATAAGAATTTATGTTGTTTAACTGCATATTTCATATTGAAATATTTTATTTACAAAGCACATAATTTTTTTTAAAATACCATATATCAATTTTATATTAGGAATTGAATGAATTATACTTCTCTCTCTTTTTAGGATGTATCTAAATTTTTTTACTTTAATTACTTATTATTTTGGGGCATTAAACTATTTTACTATAATTCACATTTTTATTGTAAGCCTGGAAGGACTACATCTTCAACATGTCCAATATATCACTCCAATCTAAGCGGGGAATTAAACAGATGACTTCATATCAAGGAGTGCCTAAACAGAGCACCCTATCTCAATCTATCCAAGACCCGGGTGACAATATAGTTCACATTTTTAGGTAAAGTTGATATAAAATTACATTATTTAATATAGACATTGAAATATATTATTTATGGCCTCTAGAGCAAGACTAAAAATATTGTTACCATATCTACTTCATAATAAATTGTAATAGTAACAAACAACTGAGCAAATACCATTAGAATGACATTATTGTTGTTTTAAGATGATTTTATTTAAAACTGTCTTTATATGTTTACTATACTAATTTGTTTTTTATTTAAAATTTATGTTTTTTTAATTTAGAGTATACTTTATTTTAATTTTAAAAGTAACATGAACATATCCCTTATATTAAGCTATATAATATACCTCTCCACAATAATAATTATATACTTATTTTCATTATTACGGGCAAAACCTATTAAATATGTATATTCATTGTTATGGTTAAATTTTATTTATTGGTATCTAATTGTTTAAGAGTTTGTGTTATAAAATGTAAGGAAGAGATAAAGAAAGATTACCAACCTAAAATCTAAATTATTTAATAAAATTTAAAATCTATTCTTTATAAATTATTATTAAATTAATTAAATTCCATTTAAGAAAAATATTATTAAATTATTTAAATTTCATTTAAGATTATTTTAATTAGATGATAATTTCTCTATGAAAACATATAATTTTTCGACATATAATTCAAGTTACAATTATTATAAAATTTTACATGTCATGTATGTTTTGGATGGTGTAAAATCTATTTGTATCTTTAACATTGGGAAGACTTCTAAATCAAGACTTTAGAAAATAAAAAATATCACATTATTAAACAAAGTATTTTATTTTTGTATAATAATTTATTTATATATTTAAATTTTAAATTTAAATCGATATATATATATATGAATGAGAAACAACACACAATAGTATCAACAAATCAAAATAAAAGGTATAAATTAATAAATTAAAATATTAGCTTTAATGTCCATTGTTATCGTGATAATGAAATAAAAGGTATAAATTAATAAATTAAAATATTAGCTTTAATGTCCATTGTTATTGTGATAATGAATTAGGATTAATTTTTTAGGAAATGGAATAAAAGGTATAAATTAATAAATTAAAATATTAGCTTTAATGTCCATTGTTATTGTGATAATGAATTAGGATTAATTTTTTAGGAAATGGTCCCACACAGAAATGTTTGAAAACTATATCAAATTAATTTATTATTATTATTATATGATTGTTGAAATTAATTAATATTAATTAAATTTTAAGTAAATAATTTACTTATTATATTAAGAGTATTATGGTATTTTACAATATTAGTATGTGTGAGAACTCACTACAAATTAAAGATATTTCTTTAAACTTATAATAAAAAAATTAAAAATACAAATGGAAGTCATTTTAAATAAGATAAATTAAATTAAATAAAAATAAATAATTATATAAATAATTTTTAGAAAAATTAAAGATGAAGAAAAAAGCTTAAAAATTTTAACTTATTTTATGAAGAGATCTAATAGGTAAATATAATATTTTTAATACTAGCTTAGACTTATCTTAACATTGGATCTATCAAGCATAGAAAGGGATCAAATATCTCGAGTTGCAAACTTCTTTTTTGAGTGTAAAACTTGAGGAATAGTTTTCACATCAAGAAATTTGATCCCTCTTGGATTGATTGATATGGGGTTAGGATGTATATATGATGGTTTTAGGTGTGTGTGGTCATAAAATATTTGTTGGAAATTTTATTAATCTAATAATTTTAACTATGTTAAATATGTGTACGATTAATCTAGTCATTTTAATTTTAAATTTTCTTAGTTACCTTTATTTGTTGAGATGATAGAGACTTTTAATAATTTGAGTTTCACAAATGATGAAATAAAAAATTTGAATGCAAAGTGACAATGTAACAATGTTGAATGATAGAAAATGTGAATAATAAAAATGTACTCAATTACAAATAGTCTTCATTGTGATCAATCTCAAACTATTTTTTCTATTGTTCTTGCTGTCACACATGTTAGTTTTTCCATCTTTTCATATGGATCATATGAAAATGATGGTTGAAATCATAGTCCATTCAAATATTAAACTCGAGCTATTGTAGTAAATGCCATACCTTGTTTCTCTTGCTCTCCAATATTAATAATAGCTTTCTCCAATGTCAATCATTGTGACTTATGGAGTGTTAAAGTCCAAGTAAGTTTCAATGATAGTGGTTTTCTATTACCTCGTTTAAATGCAAAGTGACTAACAATGTTGAATGATGGGAAATGAGAATAATAAGAATGCAGTTAATTACAAGTAGTTTAGAATTTCAAGAAAATAACATTTCAAGTAAGTGAACATTTTTGCTAAGATGAAAATTCAAGTATTTTATTTATTGTTGAATTACTATAACACATAAATCAATGGATGCCTTCAATAATTTTTTTGGTTCTTACACTAAAATCATTCCACATTGATTATTTAATTACTTTGAAATTAATGTAGATCCTACATCTAGTTACATCAAATTAGAAATCAACATCTACACTGAAATCAATGCATCTAATGCAAGCAATCAAATGGGATTAGAAATCAACTTCCACACTGAAATCAATGCATCTAGTGCAAGCAATCAAATAGGATTAGAAATCAACATAAAAACTGAAATCAATGCATCTAGGGAAAACAATCAAATAGGATTAAAAATCAACATTCACATAAAAATCAATTCATTTAGCGTAAGCACTCAAATAGGATTAGAAATAAACATCTAGACTCAAATCAATGCATCTAGTGCAAGAAATAAAATAGGATTAGAAATTAAAATATTCGCTAAAACCAATGCATCTAGTGCAAGCAGTCAAACATGGTTAGATATCAACAACTACACTGAGATCAATGCATCTAGTGTAATCAATAAAATAGGATTATAAATCAAAATCTAAACTAAAATCAATGCATTTATTTTAGTGAATTGTAACTCTCCCTCCCTCTCTCCCATTTCTCTCTATCTCCCCTTCCCTCTCTCCCCCATCTCTCTCTCTCTCTCTCTTCCCATTTCTCTCCATATTATCTATGTCTATGTCTCCTTCTGATATAGATTTAAGGAATGACGAAATGAAATACGTAACTGAACAGAAAAATAGAGATACAATCAGAACAAAACTTCAATTCATTAACAGCAAAGCACTGAAAAATGTTTACATGAAAATGAAAAGAAACTAGCTCAGACGATGGTAGCTTATGTAAGGTCCCTATAATACTAGTGATTCCCCTATTACTATTGTCATTGTAGCCCTTATTGTTATTGTTATCACCCTATTGTCCCCATATTGTTATTATTATGCCCCATAGAAACCCACTATTGTTATTGTTGTGCCCTTATATTATTATTTTTATGTCGACTTTTATTGTATTGTGACCCCTTAGACTCCTACATATAGAAAGGAGGTTTTGTCATTTGTATCACCCAAGAATTGTTAATTTGTGTAATGTAGAGGAGGTTTCCCCCTCGAAGTGGCTAATTTTGAAGTCATTGATCTATCTTTTCTTATATTTTGTGAGTTCGTTGCATAACATTTGGTGTTAGAGGCTTTAGATTCTAGGGTTTAGCTGTTCCAAACAGGTCATTGTGGTATTTTCACTACAACATTTTTTATACGACAGTTCAGAATATAAAATTAAAAACCATTTGAGTCAAAATCTCTATGAATCTCAGGTCCGAATTTCAAATATTTTCTCGCTATATTTTCAAATATATAATCCAAGGAAGTTAGAGTTTTTGTAGGCTCCTAAATTACATCCCAAACATGTGACGTTGGGAAAATCATCCTAACTTTCTCTCTGAGCATCAGATTGAAATTTCGTAAGAATTTACAGAAATATAATGGACTGTAGTTTTCAGTGTATCGGTTTTAGGTCCAAAGGTTGAAAAAATGACATATTGCAAGTTGTACAAGTTCGCTCTACTGAACTAGTCTATAATCATGTCATCGTAGGATCTTTTGCATAACTCTTTATTTAAGAATCCAATATTGATAAGAATGGTGGGGTTAGAAAGAGGACTCAGAGGGCTAGCATAAGATGAAATTTCAGACCTTGGAGATCCTAAATTACAATGATACAACAGGCTCAATATCAAGTTCCTACAGAATGAAAAAAGGAGTGTAGTTTTAATTTATTTATTTATTTTTATTTTTTGCATAAGTTTGGTTTGAAAAATTAGTTCTAAGTGATTCAAATGGCATAGTGAGGCATAATTATCATTAATTGATGCCCTGAATAAAGAAAATGGAAACACCTAGTAAGAAACCTGAAAGGTCTACCATCACTCATAAAGAAGAGGAAGAAATGCAACATGATATATCACAATTAAGAGATCAAGTGAAATAGTTTTCACACCCACAAAAAGTAGCATAAGCTAAGATGGATGGTTTAAAGAAGATGGTTGGCATGGAAGCTAAGATGAATGGCGTGGAAGCTAAGATGGATGGCGTGGAAGCTAAGCTGGATGGAATGGAAGCTAAGATGAATGGCGTGGACGCTAAGATGGATGGTATAGAAGAAAAGCTTAAGGGAAACATAGAAGATTTGAAGATAGATTTGACAAAGTTGCTACAAGAAATGCTTACTGTTGGCGAAAGGGTAGTAAGGAAACTCATGATGAGAAGAAAAGAAATGTTAATCATGATTTCATAGACTCTAACATTGGATTGAAGACCCACCATGCTCCAAAGATCGATATGAGAAAGTTTAATGACAAGGATCCCGTAACATGGATACTATAGATGGAATAATATTTCTATCTCCATAATGTGAAAAAATCACAAAAGGTATGCATTGCAACTTTATATTTGGAACCAAGTAAATTTTTATGGTATTGATGGATTTTCTCTCGTAAACAAATTGTCACTTGGGAAAATCTTATGGAAAAAATGATAACAAATTATGAGGATATAAAAAGCAATACCTGTTTTAGCCAATTGATAAATCTCAGACAAAAGGGTTCAATGATGGAGCACATTGAGGACTTCCAAAAATTGAATATAAGGGTAAAATATATTCCATAGGAGTATAGGATTGATGTGTTCATGGGGAATTTAAAGGATAACATCCAACATGAGGTTCACCTTTGGGAACCTGATTCATTGGATAAGGCATTTAGGTTGGCAAGAAAAATGGAAAGACAAATTATGGCGACAAGGAAGCCTACCACTCACAACTATAAAGATGGAAGCATTTTCACCTCTAGCCTTTCACAACCTAAAAGGTTGACAACACAACAATTGGAAGAAAAAAGAGCAAAAGGGATTCGTTACAGTTATTATAGAAAATACACTAAAGGTCTTAAGTGTGCTGAGAAGAAATTATTTTACATAGATTATGAAGAGGAGGAATAAAAGGAACAAGAAATTTCAAAAGAAGAGGATATACACCAAGAATAAACCCTAGAGAAAGAAGAAATGAATCCGACCATATCTTGTAATGCTTTGGTTGGAATTACCACTCGTCAACCTATCAAGATAGAAGGACACATCAACAAGAAAAAGGTAATATTGTTGAATGATTCGGGAAGTACCCATAACTTTATTCGTTGTAAGATAGCCAAGGAATTGAATTGATTCCTATATCCAACAGTAGAGTGTCAAGTGATGGTTGCAAGTGGAGGAACCATAAATTGCTCTAGAAAGTGCCATAATATCAAGCTATCCATGGGAGAATGTATATTGAATAGTCCAATGCTTTCTATTCCAATGGGTGGTGCTAGTGTTGTACTAGGATTCTAATGGCTACAATATTTTGGTATGATAGGTTTTAATTTTCAAGAACTTTTCTTGAAACGTTTTTCAGAAGGAAAGGAAGTTGAATTAAGGGGTATCGCAAAAAAAACCAGAAAATATAATCAACTCTAACAGAATGACAAATCTTCTAAAGAAATAACAATGTGGCGTAATTGCACAATTATGTTTGCTAGAGGTTCCCACATCGAAATCATCTATTTCTCTAGATCTCCAAAAAGTCTTGGATAATAATTCCAAGGTATTTGAGGTTCCCAAAGGCCTCCCACCTATTCGTGATCGTGATCATGCTATTAATTTGATTTTTGGAATTTCTCCTAAACATTAGGCCTTACAGATATCCCTATGCCCAAAAGAGTGAAATTGAACGTATGGTTGTAGAAATGTTAGAGGTTGATATAATTCAACCTAGTCAAAGTTCTTTCTCTCCTCTAGTAGTATTGGTGCACAAGAAGGATGGATCATTGTGCATGTGTCCGGATTATGTGGATCTCAACAAGCTCACTATTAAAAATAAATTTCCCATTCATGTCATTGATGAATTATTGGATGAAATGCATGGATCAATTTACTTCACCAAGTTGGATCTTCGTTCAGTATATCATCAAATCATAATAAAGACTAAAGAGATTCCAAAAACAACATTTAGAACTCATGAGGGTCATTATGAACTTTTGGTCATGCCTTTCGGCCCTACTAATGCACCTTCGACATTTCAAGGCTTGATGAATTCCATTTTCAAACCCACCCTTAGAAAAATTTTGCTAGTATATTTTGATGATATACTAATCTACAACAAGTCTTGGAAGGATCATGTTCAGCATGTTGACAGTGTTCTCAAACTATTGGAGGAGAAACAATTATATGAAAAAATCCCCAAATGTTTCTTTGGAGTACAAGAGGTTGAATATCTAGATCATATTGTATCTCATGAAGGTGTTAAGGTAGAGCCTACAAAATCTGAAGCCATTAAGGAATGGAAAATACCCACATCCATAAAGCATCTGTGATGATTTCTTGGGTTGACAAGGTATTATCACAACTTTGTTAAGAATTATGGGATAATAGAAGCACCTCTAATAACATTATTGAAGAAATATGCATTTTCATGGACTAAAAAACAAACGAAGGCCTTTGAACATCTTAAAGAGGCAATGTGCCAAGAACCAGTCTTAGCTACGTCGGAATTCATAAAAACCTTTATTGTGGAATGTGATGCCTCAGGAAATGGAATTGGCGATGTTTTAATGTGTTATGAAACTAGCTCAAGAAAAGGATAGAAAAGATAGATCAACGCCTTAGAATTCAGCCTCTTCGAGCGGGCAACCTCCTTTACATTACATAAATGAACAATTCTTTGATGATTCAAATGACAAAACCTCCTTTCTATATATAGGAGTATAAGGAGTCACAATATAACCCAGCCAACCTAACAATAATAATATAAAGCCACACAAATAACAATAGACGGATTCTATGGGGCACAGTAATAACAATATGGGGATAATAGGGGCACAATAATATTAATAAGGGGTACAACTACAATAGTAATGGGGTAATCACTAGTATTATAGGGACCCAACATGCCCCGCTCCTTCAAAAAAGTGTTTTCCTCAATGCTTGAGAAGCTCTGGATGCTTTTGTATAAAATTCTCATCCTCCCATGTGGAATCTTCAGTGGATAAGTTCTTCCACTTGATAAGATACTCCGAAATTGATCGATTTCATAGCTGTCGAGTTCTTGTTTCTGTGACTGCTTCTGGTTCCAATATAATTTTTCCTTCCTCATCAAGTTCTGGAAATATTGTTTGAACTCGGAGCCTGTCACCTATAATCTTCTTTAAACATGAAACATGGAAAACTAGGTGCAATCGAGAAGCTGCAGGAAGCTCCAATTTGTATGCCATAGTACCAATCTTTTGCAACACCTTGTATGGACCATAATACTTTGGTGATAATTTATTATCCTTCTTAGCTTGCTTGAGGGACATTTGCTTATATGGTTTTAGCCGTAGGAATACCCAATCACCTACATCAAAAATTCTTTCGCTACGATGTTGATCTGCCTGTTGTTTCATTCTATTCTATGCCAACACGAGGTTATCCTTTAAGAGTTGGAGGACTTGTTGTTGATGTTCGATGTGATGTTCCATTGCGTGAACCTTAGAATTTTCTCTGAAATATGATGTGATGGATGGTGGCTCATACCCATAAAGTGCCATAAATGGGGTCATTTTTGTTGCTGTATGGAAGGAAGTGTTATACCACCATTTAGCCAGAGGCAACGATTTGACTCATTGTGTCTATTTATCAGATACAAAGAAACGAAGATATCCTTCCAAACATTTGTTTACTATCTCCGTTTTCCCATCAGATTGAAGATGATAAGATGAGTTGTGAGCTAATTGAGTACGAAGACAAGAAAATAATTCTGTCCAAAAATTTCCAGTGAAAATGGGATCTCTATCACTTACAATAATCTTTGGGTTTCCATGTAGCTTTTGAATTATTTCCATAAATGCAGTAGAAACTATACTGGCTTTAAATGGATGTGATAATGCACAAAAGTGTGCATACTTGGTAAGTCTGTCAACTACCACCATGATGACACTCTTTCCCTTAGAATTGGGTAAACCTGTGATAAAATCCATTGAAACCTCCTCCCAACGTTGGCTTGGAATGGATAAAGGTTGTAATAGACCTGGTGTCTTAATTGTTTCAACTTTATTTTTTCGGAAAACCAAACATTCCGCCACAAACTTTTAAATATTTGATTTAAGGCCATCCCAAAAAAATTCCTTCTTAACCCTGTGGTAAGTTTTTAAAAATCCTGAGTGCCCTCCTAAGGGAGAAGTGTGTAATTCCATAAGAATCTTTTGTTTTAGTTAGGAATTCTTACAGATGTATAATCGATCTTTGTACCATAACGAATCATTTTGTCAGCTAAATGTATTAGACATACTGGAATCTTGTTGTAACTTTCGAATAAGTGCCCACACTTCTTCATCATTCTTCCATTCCTCCCTTGCTTCGTTTATCCAATCTGGTCAGATAACGGAAATGGTGCACAACAATGCTTCCACATCCTCATCCTTTCTTGAGAGTGCATCTGCCACCACATTTTGCTTCCCTTTTTTGTAGATGATTTCAAAGTCATAGCCCAACATCTTTGTGACCCACTTTTGTTGCTCTTCAAAGGATAATATTTGTTCTAAAAAGTATTTAAGGCTATCATGATCCGTTTTTACCTTGATGTTTCTTCCCATTAGGTAGGGTCACCATTTCTTAAGTGCATGGAGTATTGCCAACATTTCCTTCTCATAAATAGCTTTGTGTAAAAACTTTCCCTTGATTGGACGATTTTCAAAAGAAATGGGTCTTTCATCTTGCATTAAAACAACACGAATTCCATTTCTTGAAGCATCACATTCCACAATAAAGGTTTTTTTGAAGTCTGGTGTAGCTAAGACTGTGCTTGGCACATTGCCTCTTTAAGATGTTCGAATGCCTTTATTGCTTCTGGAGTCCATGAAAATGCATCTTTCTTCAATAATGTTGTTAGAGGTGCTATTATTCTCCCATAATTCTTAACAAAATTGCGATAATACCTTGTCAACCCGAGAAATCCTTGTAGATGCTTCATGGATGTGGGAATTTTCCATTGCTTAATGGCTTTAATTTTTCTAGGGTGTACCTTAACTCCTTCATGAGATACAATATGACCCAGATATTCCACCTCTTGTACTCCAAAGAAACATTTGGATCTTTTTGCATATAATTGTTTCTCCTCCAATAGTTATAGCACCTTGTCAACATGTTCAACATGATCCTTCCAAGACTTGCTATAGATTAGTATATCATCAAAAAATACTGACACAAATTTTCTAAGGAATGAAATGTTGAAGGTGCATTGGTAAGGCCAAAAGGCATGACCAAAAATTCATAATGACCCTCATGAGTTCTAAATTCTATTTTCAGAATGTCTTTAGTCTTCATTCTGATTTGATGATATCCTGAACGAAGATCTGACTTGGTGAAGTAAATTGATCCATGCAATTCATCCTGTAATCCATCAATGACAGGAATGGGAAACTTATCTTTAATAGTGAGCTTGTTGAGCTCCCTATAATCCAGACACATGCGCCATGATCCATGCTTCTTGTGCATTAATACTACTGGAGCAGAGAAAGAACTTTGAATAATTTGAATTATACCAGCCTCTAGCATTTCTGCAACCGTACACACAATTTCAGTCTTTTGGGCATAGGGATATTTTTACAGCCTGATGTTTGGAGGAACACTTCTTGGAATCAGATGAATAGCATGATCATGATCACGAATAGGTGGGAGACCTTTGGGAGTCTCAAATACCTTCGAATGATTGTCCAATACTTTTTGGAGATCTGGAGAAATAGATGATTCCAATGTGGAAACATCTAGCAAACATAATTGTGCAATTACACCTCTTTGTTCCTTTTTTAGAAGATTTGTCATACCGTTAGAGCTTATTATCTTTCTCGGTTTCCCTGCAATACCCGTTAATTCAACTTCCTTTCCTTCCATAGAAAATTTCATGAAAATTTCTTGAAAATTAAAAGCTATTGTACCCAAGGATTATAGCCATTGGACTCTTAGTACAACATCAACACCTCCCATTAGAATGGAAAGCATTGTGCTAGTCAATACATATTCTCCCATGGATAGCTTGATATTATGGCACTTTCCTGAGCAATTTATTGTTCCTCCATTTGCAACCATCACTTGACACTGGTGCTGGATATAAGAAGAAATTCAATTCTTTTGGTACCTTACAATGAATAAAATTGTGGGTACTTCCTAAATCCATCAACACTATTACCTTTTTCTTCTTGATTTGTCCTTCTATCTTGATGGTTTGAGGGATGGTAATTCCTACCAATGCATTACAAGTTATGGCCAGATTCATTTCTTCTTTATCTAGGCTTTTTTCCTGGAGTATATCCTCTTCTTTTGACCTTTCTTGCTCCTTTTCTTCTTCCTCTTCACAATCTATGTAGAATAATTTCTTCTCAGCACACTTATGACCTTTAGTGTATTGTTGGCATTATGATGCATGTGTTGCACTTGATGGCAACACTCTCATAGAAGAACATCTCACTTAATGAATCATCAGAAGAGATATCAGATGTGACTGAATGCATGGGATGTATTATGGCTCAAAGGAATCAGATGACAGTTCTCAGTATGACAAGTTAGCTTTGCCATCAAGTCCAAAGGGGGAGATTGTTGGCATTATGATGCATGTGTTGTCCTTGATGGAAACTCACACAGATGGTAGATCATAGTGCAGCAGATCAGCAACAAAGATTTGATGGTCAGACTACAAAGAATGAAGAAAGAAGAGTATATACGCAGGTTCACTATATACCAAGTAGGGTATACACGCAAGTTCACTAAATACCAAGTCACGTATATGCAGGTTCACTATATACCAAGTAGGGTATACATGCAGGTTCACTATATACCAAGTCACATATACGTAGGTTCGCTATATACCAAGTAGGGTATACACTCAGTTTCATGCACGGAAAAGCGCGTACATGTTGGAAAGCTTATTTTTGGGTCCGTGGTATTTAGACCTATGGTTTTGGCCCGTGGTATTGCACCCATAAGTGTTGATCCAAAGTAATGGGTCGATGGTATTGTTTTATTATGGTTTTGGTCCATGGTATTGAGCAAGGCCTAAGACTATAATAGGAGAAGAAGATCATTAGGAAAATGTATTGAAAAAGTCTTGAATATCTGAAGAAGTATGAGATCTAATATGCAGGTTATGGGTTGATGATGCATTGCTTGATCTGAGCTAAGGAGGGATCTCACTGGTTGATGGAGAATAAGAACTAAGGAGAAATCGAGATCAAATGGTTTGAAATGAACTATCTTTATATGGTTGATTATGCTTATTCTAGATCTGCATACTCACGCATGTGATGTTCTATAAATGTTATGAGTATGACTGAAGTCTAGTACAGCTACAAAGTTATAAGAAAATATTTTTAGATCTCTACGCGGGTTGGCCTTTGGAAAAGCGCGTATGTACGCCGGTTTGATTCATCATAGTAGCGTATACATTGTAAAGTATGATATTTGAAGTTGCAGTTGGGTCTGATTGTTATTGCAGAGTTCTGTTGTCTGCTCTGTGTTCTGGTGACTGTGTTGTTGACAGGGTTTTAGTGTTTCAGTGATTCAGAGATTGATGATGCTAGTATTGATTTTTTTGTGCTTCAATGATATTTATGGGCCGAGTATGAAAATTTTATGAAACGTGGGCTTCAGATTATAGTGTTGTGCTTCAGGAGTATCCATTCTGAAAATGTATGAAAGGTGGTACCGGAGGAGAGAAGATTTTAGGTCGGCGCCTACATACTAGTATCTTAGCTAGTACAAGAGCAAAGGGAGTTGTAGCTCCCTTCCAGGAGAGTCTGGAGAACAAGAGAAGGTTGTAGCCTTCTGCAGGTTGTAGCCTACGTGCTGGTAAAGGACTGAACGAGTACATTGTAAAAGAAGTTTCTTAATAGAGGAAGATAGAAACGAATTGCAGCAGGTGGTTTTCACCCACATTGGGTTTCCACCTTATATCATGGTGTTCATGTGTGTTGCTTATGTGTGTTTATCTATCTGTTTTACTGCTATTGTTGACTGTTAATATGTCTAATAATGTTTTGATGCACCCATTGAAGATCACATAATTGAATCATGAGTTTAATGGTTATACGCTAGTTGCAATAGACATAGTCGCGTATATGCACGGGTATACTTAACTGAAGTAGCGTATATGAATCTAAGTATGAAAATGAAAAAGTTTTATTGATTAGATAATACTGATTCACCCCCCCTCTCAGTATTATTTCCAACAATTGGTATCAGAGCAGGTCCTTTGGTAGAAGCTTGATCGCTTGAAGGAGATCCGTGGAACAATGGGAAAGAAGCTTAAGAAGAAAGCACCTAAGAAGAAGAAGACATCTAAGAAAGTCTATGACAGTGGGAGAATCGATTGGGGATTAGGTATAAGAAGCTCTTCAGATTCAGAATCATTTTAGAATGAAGATGAACTATCAAGTATGAATTTGCTACCCTCTGATGTTCCAGCTATCTATCCATTTGGAAAAGATGAAAGTGATAGCGAAACAAATGAATTTGCTCTTATGGGTGAACGAGAAAGATATCAAATAGAGGCAGAAGTTAAAAGTCTGACAAACAAAATTAGAAGTCAAGAAGAACTTTTGAACATAAAGGATGGTGCCTTCAAAGAAGCTGCTACTAGACTAAAGATTCAACTAGAGTTATTCAAGGACAAATATCAGAAGTTGCAGGATGAAGTAACATCTCTAAGAAATGAAGTCATTGAAAAGAACACAACAATAAAGGAGCTCAGAGATCGATCTAGTTATTATGAAAGTCTTGAAGCTAAGATTCTCTCGCTAAAGGAAGAACTTGAAGAAACAAAGAAGCAGAATAAAGATCTACTCCAAGCTATTGAAAAACAGGAAAAGGAAGTTATCAGCTTAAAATCTCAGCTGGAATGTGCCTTCAGAATTCGTCAAATGCAGCGCGATGTGAATGAAGAACAGGAAAAGGAGATTCTCAAACTAAGGCAACAAATGGAAGAGGAAAGAAATGCTGAAGAAAACATGAAGAAACAATGTCTGGAAAAGGAAGAACAACTTCAAGTTGAGGTAAATATCTTGAGAGGTAAATTAGAAGAAAAGGATAAACTATTACGATTTCAAGATAGTACTAAAGCCTTGGATGATATTCTTAGTAGTCAAAGGTCTCCTGCTATCAAGACTGGTCTTGGTTTTCATGAATCTGTTCAAGGTGAATCTAGTTCACAAGGTGAGGCAAGGAACTCTAAAATGATCAACAAGGAGATAAGAGAGATGAAAGGTCAATCTCATCATCAACCAAGGAAATAAATTCTTCAAAGAAAATTGTTTTCTCCTCCTATGAATAATGTTGAATGTTATTTATGTCATAATCTTGGACATGTTGCAGCCAGATGTAGAAGAAGAAGAGTTCAAGACCATCATGCAGAAAGATCATCACATTCAAGGTACTTTAATGGATATTTATTTGCTTGCAATATGTTTGGTCACGAAGCTACTGATTGCTATAGGAGGAATATGAAACATGTAAGATGTTATGCATGTAACAAGCTTGGACATATAGCAAAGGAATGCAGGAACAAAGGACGGACATCACACCAAAAGGAGAAAACATCATCACACTTGAAGATATGGAAGAAGAAGGAAGTACAGTCAGACAGATGTGGCACAGCACAATGTACTCAGATACAGCACAACACAGAAATAACAGACTCAGAGGGAGCTAAAAGTATACAAATTTAGTATCCTGAATCTCATACGCAAGTTCCATAAAGGGAAGTCACGTATATGTCAGTCTGAGGAAAAGCAGTGGGGACATGCTCAGAAAAAGGATCTGATATGATTCAGTCCATTATTTGCTCTATTGGTTAATAGTTACAGTCTGCTGAGGATGTGTAGAAATGTTTTGATACTTGTAAGATGTCTAGAAGTGTTTTGATCCTAACTAGATGATGATGATGTCTTGATGCTTATTGTTGATATATGCATGATCAGATCTAACAGATGGCACAGGTTGAGGGGGAGCATATGCCTTTAATAATGCATTGTTGGCATTATGGTTAATAGTCCTTGGTGATGATGCTTATATGGCTAAATGATATATCTTGCTATAATATGGTTATGAGTTGTTCAAATGATTCTTGGATTTTTAGATCAAATCTGTGGTTGATTCTCTAATGGTGCTTACATGGTGATATTCATAAAGATAAGGAGAAGTACATAGCTTGAATTCACATCTTCTTTACTTGATGATGAGTCACTCATATGTTGTTGTCATCATATGCATAAGGATCATATTATTCTTGGCACATATATGGATGAGGATTGTTGGCTGGATACATGGATGATTATTCAAAATTGCATTATTGGAGACATGATGATGATGAGTTCTTACCTATATGATGATAGGTTGTACATATGTTGATTGATGCAGATATTCCCAATTGATGATACTTGGTTCATGCAGATCTGGATGGCTATGGTGTTTCTCACATATGATAAAATGTGAATGAGTCTGTATATGCAGAATTTTGTTCAAAGGGATGAATTGATTATACCCTGTCATAGGACATTTACAGGTTGCTGATCTGAAATTGGATGTACGTGAGTTTAATAAGGAGTATCTGCGTATATACGCAAGTTTCTGTGGATACAGTCGCGTATATGTTGGTTTGAATAAAATCAGTGGGCCAAACTCAGAATGAGAAGATTCTGATATGGGTCTGACAGAGACCATCTGGCACAGGTTCAGGGGGAGCAGATAATCTTCCAATGATGCATTGTTGGCATTATCTTAGAAGCTTTTGGTTCTAGTTCACAGTTGTTGTTGGTTTCAGGTGAAACAAAGGCAGAGGGAGAATAGAAGGATCTCTTGGTTGCTGATCTGAATGGTGATTGACAGATGCTGGCGATATCAGTTATTGGTGACTTTCATAAAGTCTTGCTCTAGATATTTCGGTCATATATCTCTTTTGTGATATCTCTTTCATGGTGTCAAGGTCATGTAACGGCCTATATTGGTTTCCCCACTATGCCTGGGATGAAGATGTAATGTTCTTGCTTTATCATGTGTAAACTTTTGATGTATCCCCACTTGGTTGGGTGGATGAGTCAATTCTAGTATATCCCCATGTGGTTGGGAAATGGATGTATGTATTGAGTCTTTTGGTGATAGGAAGGTCTCTTATGATGTATAAGTCATGGTTCTTCTTGAAGAACATCTTTTTGCAGATCTTGCCTTCAGTCAGGAAGAGCATGAACAACACACTTCAGCAGTATAGAGACTTGGCATGTACTCAGGGGGAGCATGGAAAGATTGGTACACCTTGGCATATACACAGGGGGAGCTCATTCAGAAATTTCAGCAGGCACTTAGGGGAGTATGAGCATTGGAATGCTTATCTTGGAAAGAGAATATCTTGGTTCACCCTTTGCCCTTGATGTCAAAGGGGGAGAGTGATTTGGTGTTGTTGCCATCAAGTCCAAAGGGGGAGATTGTTGGCATTATGATGCATGTGTTGTACTTGATGGCAACCCTCTCATAGAAGAACATCTCACTTAATGAATCATCAGAAGAGATATAAAATGTGACTGAATGCATGGGATGCAGGACGGCTCAAAGGAATCAGATGACAGTTCTCAGTATGAAAAGCTAGCTTTGCCATCAAGTCCAAAGGGGGAGATTGTTGGCATTATGATGCATGTGTTGTCCTTGATGGCAACTCACACAGATGGTAGATCATAGTGCAGCAGATCGTAGCAAAGATTTGATGGTCAGACTACAAAGAATGAAGAAAGAAGAGTATATACGCAGGTTCACTATATACCAAGTAGGGTATACACGCAGGTTCATTATATACTAAGTCGCGTATACGCAGGTTCGCTATATGCCAAGTAGGGTATACACGCAGGTTCACTATATACCAAGTCGCGTATACGCAGGTTTGCTATATACCAAGTAGGGTATACACGCAGTTTCATGCACGAAAAAGTGCGTACATGTCGGAAAGCTTATTTTTGGGTCCGTGGTATTTATACCTATGGTTTTGGCCCGTGGTATTGCACCCATAAGTGTTGATCCAAAGTATTGGGTCGATGGTATTGTTTTATTATGGTTTTGGTCCATGGTATTGAGCAAGGCCTAAGACTATAAAAGGAGAAGAAGATCATTAGGCAAATGTATCGAAAAAGTCTTGAATATCTGAAGAAGTATGAGATCCAATATTCAGGTTATGGGTTGATGGTGCACTGCTTGATCTGAGCTAAGGAGCGATCTCACCGGTTGATGGAGAACAAGAACTAAGGAGAGATCGGGATCAAATGGTTTGAAATGAACTATCTTTATATGGTTGATTATGCTTATTCTAGATCTGCATACTGACGCATGTGATGTTCTATAAATGTTATGAGTATGACAGAAGTCTGGTACAGCTGCAAAGTTATAAAAAAATATTTTTAGATCTGTACACGGGTTGGCCTTTGAAAAAGTGCGTATGTACGCAGGTTTGATTCATCATAGTAACGTATACATTGTAAAGTATGATATTTGAAGTTGCAGTTGGGTCTGATTGTTATTGCAGAGTTATGTTGTCTGCTCTGTGTTCTGGTGACTGTGTTGTTGACAGGGTTTCAGTTTTTCAGTGATTCAGAGATTGATGATGCTAGTATTGATTTTTTTGTGCTTCAATGATATTTATGGGCCCATTATGAAAATTTGATGAAACGTGGGCTTGAGATTATAGTGTTGTGCTTCAGGAGTATCGAGTCTGAAAATGTATGAAAGGTGGTACCCAGAGGAGAGAATATTTTAGGTCGGCGCCTACGTACTAGTATCTTAGCTAGTACAAGAGCAAAGGGGGTTGTAGCTCCCTTCCAGGAGAGTCTGGAGAACGAGAGAAGGTTGTAGCCTTCTGCAGGTTGTAGCCTGCGTGCTGGTAAAGGACTGCACCAATACATTGTAAAAGAAGTTTCTTAATAAAGGAAGATAGAAACAAATTGCAGCAGGTGGTTTTCACCCACATTGGGTTTCCACCTTATAACATGGTGTTCATGTGTGTTGCTTATGTGTGTTGATCTATCTGTTTTACTACTACTGTTGACTGTTAGTATGTCTAATAATGTTCTGATGCACCCATTGAATATCACATAACTGAATCATGAGTTTAATGGTTATACGCTAGTTGCAATAGACATACTTGTGTATATACGCGGGTATACTTAACTGAAGTAGCGTATATGAATCCGAGTATGAAAATGAAAAAGTTTTATTGATTAGATAATATTGATTCACCCCCCCCCCCCCTCTCAGTATTATTTCCAACATATTTGCTATCACAACTGTAATAAAGCCCTTTTTCTCTTTTTTCTTCCAATTGTTGTGGTGTCAACCTTATAGGTTGTGGAAGGCTAGGGGAACAACACTTCGATCTTTGTAGTTGTGAGTGGTGTGCTTCCTGATTGCCATAATTTTGCTTTCCATTTTTCTTGCTAACCTAGATGCCTTCTCTAATGAATAAGGTTCTCAAAGGCGAACATCATGTTGGTTATTATCCTTTAAAGTCCCTATGAACACATCAATCCTATGCTCCTATGGAATATTTTTTACCCTTATGTTCAATTTTTGGAACTCCTCAATGTGCTCCATTATTGAACCCTTTTGTTTGAGACTTATCAATTGGCTAAAACAAGTGTTGCTTTTTGTATCCTCATAATGTGCTATCAATTCTTCCGTAAAAATTGCCCAAGTGATAATTTGTTTACGAGAGCAAAGCCATTGATACCATAAAAATTGATTTGGTTCCAAATATAAAGTTGCGATACGTAGCTTTTGTGCGTTTTGCACATTATTGAGATCAAAAAATTGCTCCATCTGTAATATCCATGTTGCAAGATCCTTGCCATCAAACTTCCTCATATCGATTTTTGGAATATGGTGGGTCTTCGATCCAACATTAGGGTCTATGGAATCATGATTAACATTTCTTTTGTTCTCATCATGAGTTTCCTTTACTACCCTTTCACCATTAGTTACCATTTCTTGTAGAAACTTATTCATATTTATCTTCAATTCTTCCATGTCTATCTTCAAATATCTCTTCCAATCATCCATCTTAGCTTCCATGCCATTCATCTTAGCTTCCACGCCCTTTATCTTAGATTCCATGCCATTTATCTTAGCTTCTGTTAGCTTTTGTGAGACTGACATTTGTTGCACTTGGTCTTGTAATTTTGATATATCATGTAGCATTTCTTCCTCTTCTTCATGAGTCATGCTACTGCTTTCAGGTTTCTTACTAGGTGTTTGCATTTTCTTTCCTCTGGGCATCAGTTACCGATAACAATGCTCTACTATGCCCTTTGAATTCCTTCAAAATAATTTTTCAAACCAAGCTTAAGCAAAAATTTAAAAAAATCTACACACCTTTTTTCACTTTGTAGGAGCTCGATATTGCCTCTGATGTATCTTTGTAATTTCTGATCATGCAGTTCTGAAATTGTGACCTATAGTAGCTCTCTGTATCCTCTTTCCAATGCCACTAGTCTGATCCCAATTGGATTCTCCAAGGAAGAGTTATGTCAAATCTCCCACAGTGACCTGATTATAGACTAGTTTAGTAGAGCGAACTTGTACGATGTGCCATTTGTCCCTGTTTCGAACTTTTGCTCTAAAAAAGATATTCAAGAAACTATAGTCCGTCCTCTTTTTGTAGCTTCTTACGAAATTTCAATCCGATGCTCAGAGATAAAGTTATGACGATTTTCCCCAGGTCACCTGTTTGGAATGTAATTCAGGAGTAGCGAAACCCTAGAATCCAAAGCTCTGATCCCAAATGTTATGAAACCAGCTCAAGAAAGAGATAGAAAAGATAGATCAACGCCTTAGAATTCAGCCTCTTCGAGGGGGAAACCTCCTTTACATTACATAAATGAGCAATTCTTGGATGATTCAAATGACAAAACCTCCTTTCTATATATAGGAGTATAAGGAGTCACAGTATAGCCCAGCTGACCTAACAATAATAATATAAAGCCACAAAAATAACAATAGAGGGATTCTATGGGGCACAATAATAACAATATGGGGATAATAGGGGTAGAAAAATATTAATAAGGGGTACAACTACAATAGTAATGGGGTAATCACTAGTATTATAGGGACCCAACATAATGCAAGAAGATAGACCCATTTCTTTCAAAAGTCATCCAATCAAAGGAAAGTATTTACACAAAGATATTTATGAGAAGGAAATGTTGGCAAGACTACATGCACTTAAGCAATGACGACCCTACCTAATGGGAAGGCACTTCAAGGTAAAAACTAATCATGATAGTCTTAAATACTTCTTAGAACACATATTTTTTTTTTCTCAATTAGTCTACTCCTATTATTCATACAAAAACATTACAGCGAGGCAGGCCTCGAGATTTCTTGCCATGAGGTTGGAATATAGCAAAAACTTGACATCCTGACTGTAGAACCATCAAATTGACTTACAACAACGAGCATAATATCCAGGAACATTGAACATACTAGACAGACATAAAATCTGACCCAAACAGCGTTATCGAGCTGAATGAAGCAATGCTGTTTCAAGGATCAAATTTTACATAGATATAGGAAAAAAAGACCCTAACCTGAGACATGAACAAAAGCCTGAGACAGGCATGAGCTTTAACTTCAGATACAAAACCATAGAACGAGAGGTGCAGACTATCAATCTTCATCTGAAGTGGTTGGCTGTTCCTCTATGACCCTGCACCCAAAATGACCGGAGTCCATGGAGTCAGAGGTGCGGATTGCAGAGCTGGAAGGCTCTCCTCTTGTGCTTGGTCTGACATTATCCTCAAGGTGCATGGTAGGCATGCTTCCAGAACCTTGGTGCAGGGGGGTAGTTTGATTTGCCACCTTCTGCTCCTCCGTAGCCCCCTGATGAACAACACCCGAACTCGAGTTGTGCTCACATCTTTTGATGGTGATAGAAACGATGAAAGAGGAATTTGAAAGCGAACAGGAAATGCGATAGTGGGCAGTGGGATGCACATGGTGCTGACAGGCTTCTCCTCTATCCTGTCCTCGACCTCGACCACTGCTGCTTCTTGTTGCTGGGTTGGCGGACGCTTCTTCAGGGGGATCCAGAGAGGACGAGATATGCTGGGCAGTGGCTCGACCACGTGAACCTCCACGCCGGCTAATCATTCGCATCCTTTCTTTCAGCATGCTTACGGGATGGAAGCAATTAAAGGGAGGAGGGAAAGCAGAAGATCTACAGAGGGACGAAATCAACGAGAGAGCGGGAAACTGAGCCTGTGAAAAGTAGAGGGCTTTAGGAGGAGGAGCTGAAGGGAGGTCGAAGCAGATTAAAGCGTAAAAAACTCTGCAGAGTAGGACCAAATGGGAGGAATTCTCGTCATTCACCAATGCCGCAAGGGAGCCTACAGGCAGTCACTCACTAGGAGAGAAGCCCAAGACCGCGACTTGGAATGAGCCGAGAGCATACTAGAGAACCGTAACAATGAAAATGAGACGGAGCGCCATCGTTCCTATGACCAAACAGAGGGTGGGCAGAGTAAATTCCGCCTTAAATGCAAATGTGCAAAGCTTGTTGTCCTTGCCAAGGGTCATGTGCTTCACGCAGGTGGGCTTCCACCTACCCATCTCGCGTGCCTCCAACAAACCTTTGTGACTAAGAATCACCCGCATCCAGGAGCGAGTAATCTTGTTGCACCAGAGAAGTGTATTCATTTTTAAGTTGTTCATCATCTGAGTCACCGAGAGGACTTGAGAAGTAGGGGATCTGTTGGTTAACCCCTTGATTGGCCATTCTCTCTGCTACTTTGTTGGCACTGCATCTTACATGTTTGAAGGTAATGCTTTGGGGGTTCCGAAGCCAATCCTCCAATAGTTCCAATCTGCTAAGTAGCCTCCAACTAGATGCTATCTTGGCTGTCGAGGTACCTGCTTGAATCCTGATAGCTGCTGTTATTAGGATAAGGGAGTCTCCCTCGACCTCTAATGGGAAGAAGTTTTTTTGATCTGCTATACAAATCCCTTTCCACAGTCCTTCCAGTTCTGCAGCATTGTTGGCATCTTTTCCCATAGTTCCATAGTAGACATGCAATACTGCGCCCACCTCATTCCTGAAGACCCCTCCAAAGCCCGTCGTCCCAGGATTGCCCTTGGCTGCTCCATCGAAATTCAATTTGAAGGAGTTGGATGCTGGAGGATACCAAGTGAGAGGAGAGGCCGAGCTAATTGGAGATCGAGCTTTGACATGATCCAGAAAAGACAGTTCTAAATTCTAGGCGTTCATGATGTGGCATTCCTGAGGTGATTCTAGCAGATTCGTGTCATGCCAATGTCTGATAGCTAGAGTTTCTTGGAGATTTTGCTTCAGAAGAAGCCATAGAGTATCAATAGGCTTGCTGATATTGTTAAAACTTTGGCTGTTCCTTTCCTTCCAGAGAATCCAATAGAGAAAGCTCGGTAATAGAGTCCACAGAGAGTTTAAAAGAGGGCTTTGAAAAGGTTTCTTAGGCCATTTTCTGATTGTATCTGTTATATCTCCCGTTATTGCTCCCTATCTTCGGTTGCATTGGTCAGATTTCTCCCATAACTGAGTAGCCAGAGGACAGGTCTCCATGAGATGTGTTATGGTTTCAGAGTTGAGATTGCAGTTGGGGCATCTCGATGGGCCAATGAATCCCCTTTTTTGCAAATTTCACCAAGTGAGGATACGCCTCTTGCTTAAGAGCCAAAGAAAGGTGGATATCTTGGGCCATATTCCTGGTTGCCAAACCCGTTCCCAGAGCTGATCCTTGTCTATCTGAAGGCTGAGTAGTGAAGCTGGTAAGCTTCCTTGGTAGTGAACACCCCCCTTGGTGTATGTCCCCATCTCAGTTTGTCCTGCTGATTTGAGCATTTGATTCTTCTTTGGTTTAACTCCTGATCAATCTCAGTGAAGGTTTCCCCTTGCCAATTGGCTTACCAGGTACTAGCTAGTTTCAAAGGTGAAAGTCTTGGGTTGCTTGCTGCTACCAGAATTGATGGACATGGGTAAGATTTGCATGTTGCATCGAGACCTACCAGATTGGCTTGTGGAAGAGAGAGGCTAGTTTTGGGTGTTATTACCAAGAGTCCTCCCAGAATCTAGCCGTGGTGCCTGAATGAATTTCCCTGAAGCTATGCTCTTGAATGAAGGCTCTGTGGAGCTTGGCTGCATTCCAAATCAAAGAGCCTGGGGTTGTAATGCTAATTCTTATGAGGTCATTCCCTTGACTTCCTGGTGCATATTTTTCTTGCCATAACCGTGCCCAGGGCATTTGTGGTTTGGAGATCCAATTCCACCAAATACGGGCACCCATTATA
This sequence comes from Pinus tabuliformis, assembly GCA_031772625.1. Taxonomy (NCBI): domain Eukaryota; kingdom Viridiplantae; phylum Streptophyta; class Pinopsida; order Pinales; family Pinaceae; genus Pinus; species Pinus tabuliformis. The sequence goes on from CM062814.1 coordinate 732,446,290, forward strand.
TTGTTGCTATGGAGAGGATCCCTTAATCCCAGCCCTCCCTCTGATTTTGGCTGACAGACTTCCTTCCAATTGACAAGAGCCCATTTCCTATTGAGACCAGAAGATCCCCACAAAAAATTTCTCTGTAGATTGCGAGTTACCTTAAGGACCCATTTTGGCGTCGCCAGGACGGAGAAGAGATATAGAGGCATGGCCTGGAGAATAGATTTGATCAAAATGAGTCTGCCGGCTATGTTGAGAGAGCGGTAAGTCTAGGATGAGAGCCTAGAATCCAATTTGTCGGGAAGAGTCCTCCAGGAGGCATGTTTTATGGCTGATTCCAACAAAGGAGCTCCCAGGTATTTCGAGGGCAGCGCTACTGTGGAGAATCCCAGAATACGAGCGATGTTCCTTTGAGTGGTGGCCGGGGTGTTGAAAAAGAAGAGTTGTGATTTGGAGGCATTGATAGAGGTCCCTGAGGCTTCAGAGAAGAGAGAGAGCATATTTTTGAAGGCTTTAGCCTCTTGAGAGGAGGGGTGGCCAAAAAGCATAGTGTCGTCTACAAACTGCTGATGCGATAAGGGGTGAAGACCATGGAGATAAATTCCTTTTAGAACATGAGAGGAAACGACCGAGTGAAGCAACCAACTGAGCCCCTCTGCCATAAGGACAAACAGGAAGGGGGATAAGGGATCCCCTTGACGAATACCACGAGAGGGGTAGAAGGGCGATGAGGGGAAGCCATTGAGCAGTACCGAGAAACAGGGAGATGAGATGAGGTTCATGATCCATCATGTCCAAGTGGAATTGAAGCCAAATGCCAATAACATCTAATGAATATAGTTCCAGCTGAGTTTGTCAAAAGCTTTAGATAGATCAAGCTTTAGAATCATACCTGGCTTTTTCAAGATCTTCAGGGAGTCGATTACCTCATTTGAAAGAATGATGTCGTCCATTATCTGACACCCTTCTACATATCTAGTTTGCTCTAGTGAGATGAGAAGAGGGAGGAGAGGTTTGAGCCTATTCGCAAGTACTTTAGAGATGAGCTTGTAGATGACGTTGCATAATGCAATCGACCTGTATTTGTCTGGCGTATTTGGTTCATCCCCTTTAGGCACTAGCACTATGAAAGTGGCATTTAGGGAGGGGAGAATCCAATGCATAGTTCTTGAATCCTCCGCTAATTCCCATACCTCTATCTTGATGAGCTCCCAAAACTCATGAAAGAAATTGGCTGTAAATCCATCAGGACCAGGTGCCTTGCCATCCTTGAGTTGGACCATCGCCGTTTCTATGTCCTGTAGTGAGATAGATTGGAGCAGTTTATTGTTATGATTCTCCATTATGATTTTAGGGATGTGCTACGTGATGGTTCTAATAGCTTGATCTCTGCTTCCTGGAGGCTCCCTGAGAATTTCCTGAAAGTATTCTTTAATTTCCTTTTCCATGTCTTCGTGTACTTCTAATCTGTCCCCTTGTTTGTTGTTGATGAATGCAATATTGTTGAGAATTCTTCTTTGGATGGCCGATCTACGGAAGAATTTTTAATTCTTCTCCCCTTCCTTGAGGCACCAGATTCTGGACTTTTTCCGCCATAGGATTTCTTCTTGCCGCCTACAAGCCTCAATTTTAGTCCAAAGGTTCTGCTCCTCATGCGCCTTCTCTTCTGTCCTACCCTCCAAGATGATAGTCTGTTGAAGTGAGCTCATTTGCTGTTCCAACTTTTTCCGATTCTCGAAAATGTTGCCAAATTGAGTGCGGTTCCAAGCTTTGAGCACTTGTTTCAGGTTTTTTAGTTTCTGTTGGAATTGAAACATTTTAGCTCCTTCAGGTGGGATAAAGGATTTCTAGGCCTCACTGACCACTGTTTTGAAGTTAGGATTTGAGAACCAGAAGGCCTCAAATCGAAAAGGTCTGTTGCATCTTGTACCTGGCCGTGACCATTGTAACATAATGGGCCAGTGATCGAATCCTCCTTGGGGCACTATGGAAGCATGAAAGTCCCCTCCCAGGTGTATGGCATTGTCCAATATGAGGAACCAATCAAGCTTGGAAGCAATATATTGGGTACCCCTTCACTTATTGGTCCAGGTGTATACACCATTGGAAGTCTGAATATCCATTAATTGGTTACTTTGAATGAATTATTTGAAGCCGCTGCTATCGTTTTCTAACCTTGATCTTCCACTGTTTTTCTCCTCCAATGACGTTATGATGTTGAAATCGCCACCACAAATCCAAAGGGGGAATTTCCTGTTGGAATTTAGAATGGTGAGAGTATCCAATAGTTCCAGTTTTTGCTGTAAATTTTGTGGAAAATAGACATTAGAGAGATGCCCGTGAATGTTTGTTCCTGTGAGATGGAAGGACGTTTGGATGAGGAAATGGGAAGCATGAAAGTCTTGAAGGGTGAGAACCTGCGGGTCCCACAAAATTGCTAGTCCTCCGAAAGCCCCAGAGGCATCTACTAAACCTAAGCAGCTGCCTAACCAGACCTTGTTGAGGATTCTTTCTATGGTAGTATTATTACTTTTTGTTTCTTGAAGAAAAACTAGTGAAGGTTTTTCTTGCTGGACCAAGTTTTTAATCATTCTATGTTTCGGGGGGCTATTGAGCCCTCTGACATTCCAGGAGATGAGCTTCATGAGAAATAGTGGGGTTTGGGTTTGTAGAACTTTGTCAACTTAGGGAATCTCCCTGATTCCATAAGTATTTCTCCTACGATAATGGTCCTTTGCAAGTCTATTTTGCGCCGTCTTTTCTTCGTTTCTTTGAAAAAAAATTTTCCATCCCAGGGGCTTCCTGCTTCTATACCTAAACATTTATTATGCTGAGCTTTGGTGAGAACTCCTTCCCGCCTGTCGATTTGCCATGGGGGTATTGAATTGTATTCTTTCTGCTTGCATGCCGTTTCCAATTTGAGGATGTCCAGACCATCCAGGCTTACATTCTCTGGATCCTCATCCATTATTGTGGGTGTGTTCTGATCTTCCATGTATGCATTGTTATGCAGACTAAGAGCCAGAGTAGCATCTAGATCCATAGAAGAAGACTGTTGGCCTGATTCTGCCACAGTTTTCTCCAAGGTAGAGGGATTTGGGCTAGAATCTGGAACAGGTTTCTCCGAGTCAGAGGATATTAATGAGCTGGAGGGATCAGAGGTAGAGGAAGGCCATGAAGCTTTGTTAATCAGGGAGGCGGAGGGAGGGGAGGGGATCACCTGAGGATCGGAGCTTTGCTTCTCTGAGGGATCTTGAGAGGATAGTAAAATGAATCTGTTATGGGACTCAGGCTTTTTGGGGCTTTCTATGACTACAGGATTTTTCTTAGCATGCCTCCGGCGATTAGGGACTTTAATGAATCCTTCAGAGTCTACGTTAGATTCATTAGCAGAGGTATTGGGCTGGGAATTCAGAGGATAGTCCCGGAAGGGATGGCAGTGTTCGTACAACGAAAAGGGATATGCTCGTAGTATAAAGGTTGGATCCATTCAAAATCGTCATGAAAGAGACTTACCGAGTCTGCAAGAGCTTTGGTCAAGTGCATCTGGACACAGATCCTGGCATAAGAGGTGTATCGACGGGATTTGGTTTCCTCAACAACTTTGATGAAGACCCCCAATTTATTGCCGATGTCCGCTAGCATTTCCTCTTTCCAGTATTCCACAGGAAGGGAGTACATCCGAATCCATACTGGAGCCCAACTAAAATCTTCCTTATCTGGGTTAAACCTAGCTTTCCAGTTCCAAAGGTATAGACCTTGAGGAGTTGAAGAAGTACAGGCTTCCTTCAAATATGCAAGATTTTTCCTCCATGGAGTGGAAAATGGCCGTGAAGAAGCCTTTGGGGCCCAACCACAGAGTGACTTGTCCTTTGGGATTCCATTTTGAAGCTATCTAGCCTTGCAGAGCCTTTTCAGTTGGCCAAAATCCAAGGAATTTTCCTATGAGCCCGTGGTCCTGTATAAATTGGATTTTGTTGTTGATTCGATGTCTGGGGAGATCGACTTTGATTCGTTCTGCTGCTTTCGGGATACATGTTGCCGATGTCGCCTTTGGCTATGACGTTGGAGACTTTTGGTTCACGCCTTTGTCTTGGTCATCCGTTTCACGTGTTGTTGAGGGATCAACTTAATTATTGACAGGTTTGGAACCCTCATCTGTTTCTGAGAAACCGCCAGGAGGGGTCAAAGATGCTGCAGGCTTTAAAATGTGAGAGGCTGAGGCGTTGAAAGGAGCGGGGGCTGATCCCGCCCCTCCCGAGGGTGCAACCATGGGAAAGAGATCAGCAGGAGCGTTGCGGTACAAGCTACGAGAACTAGAGGAATGCAGTGATTAGGGTTTGCTTGTTTTGAGCAGTGCGCGGCATTCGCAGTGATCATTGTCCGTGCAGATTGCTTCTTAGAACAAATATTATCTTAAGAAAAGTAGAAGAAATGGATCACAAAGATGTGGGGTTATGACTTTCAAATCATTTATAAAAAGGGAAGAAAAATTTTGTGGGAGATGCACTCTCAAGAAAAGATGAGGATGTGGAAGGATTGCTTTGTGCCATTTCTATTATCCAACCAGATTGGATAAATGAAGCAAGGGATGAATGGAAGAATGACGAAGAAGTGTGGGTACTCATTCAAAAGTTACAACAATATCCTAGTACATCTGATATATTTAGCTGTAAAAATGATTCGTTATGGTACAAAGATTGCTTATACCTATGTAAGAATTCCCAACTAAAACAAAATATTCTTATGGAATTGCACACCTCTCCCTTAGGAGGGAACTCAGGACTTTTAAAAGCTTACCACAAGGTTAAGAAGGAATATTTTTTGGATGGCCTTAAATCTAATATTCAAATTTTTGTGGCAGAATGTTTGGTTTTCCAACAAAATAAAGTTGAAATAATTAAGACCCTAGGTGTACTAAAACCTTTATCCATTCCCAGTCAATGTTGGGAGGAGGTTTCAATGGATTTTATCACAAGTTTACCCAAGTTTGAAGGAAAGAGTGTCATCATGGTGGTAGCTGAAATACTTACAAAGTATCCACACTTTTGTGCATTATCTTATCCATTTAAAGCCAACACATTTTCTATTTCATTTATGGAAACAATTCAAAAGCTACATGGAAACCCAAAGATTATTGTAAGTAACAGAGATCCCATTTTCACTGGAAATTTTTGGACATAATTATTTTCTTGTCTTGGTACTCAGTTAGCTCATAGTTCATATTATCATCCTCAATCTAATGGGAAATTTGAGATAGTAAACAAATGTTTGGAAGGATATCTTTGGTGCTCTGTATATGATAAAAAAAACAATGGGTCAAATGGTGGTATAACACTTCCTTCCATACTGCAACAAAAATGACCCTATTTATGACATTTTATGGATATCATCCACCACCCATCACATCATATTTAAGACAAAATTCTAAGGTTCAAGCAGTGGAATATCACATCGAGCATCAAAAACAAGTTCTCCAACTCATAAAGGATAACCTCACTTTGGCGCATAATAGAATGAAACAACATGAAAATCAACATCGCAATGGAATAAGTTTTGATGTAAGTGACAGAGTATTTCTATGGCTACAACCATATAAACAAATGTCCGTCAAGCAAACTAAGAAGGAAAAAAAATTACCACCTAAGTATTATGGTCCATACAAGGTGTTACAAAATATTGGTACTATGGCATACAAATTGGAGCTTCCTACAGCTTGCCAAGTGCACCCAATTTTCCATGTTTCATGCCTAAAGAAGGTTATAGGTGACAAGATCCCAGTTCAAAAAATATTGCTAAAACTTGACGAGGAAGGAAAAATCATATTGGAACCGGAAGTAGTCACAAAAACAAGAACTCGACAGCTAAGAAATAGATCAATTTCAAAGTATCTCATCAAGTGGAAGAACTTAATTGCTAAAGGTTCCATAGGGGAGGATGAGAATTTTATACAGAACCATCCATAACTACTCAAGCATTGAGGACAACACTTTTTTGAAGGAGAGGGTCATGTTAGGTCCCTATAATACTAGTGATTCCCCCATTACTATTATCATTGTAGTCCTTATTTTCTTCCATCCCTCTCTCCCACTCCAACTCCTTTTCTTTCTCTCCCTCTTCACTCCTCTTCTCTCTCCCTCACTCTCTCTCCATCTCTCTCTTGTCACTCCCTCTCACTTGGTGCTTGGTAGAACCACACTTAATATGGATCTAGTTTGTTCACTTAATTTTTATGATTTTTTAAAATCTTAACAACATGACATCTATTATTGGATAGGTGTTTTGATGTTTATTAGGCCATTTAATTTATATAACTATGCTAGTTTAATTTTAAATCTAACAATTCAACATGACATCACCCTACACTAAATTATAAAACACCTCTTAACACAACCAATTATAAACAAAGAATTAAAATGAAACCCTTCTTATTTTTTTAAATTCTAAAGTAATTAAAATTTACATCTTAATCTTAAATCTAATCTTAACTCATACTCAGGTAAATAACATATTCACCATGGGTTACTTCCCACCATAATTTAAGAAAGTCTTTGCATAAAAAATGGATAGAAATAAGATATAAATAAATATATTTATCATGAGTCTCTTCCTACCATTATTTATGTTTTCCTCAACACTTTTGTAAGAGTAGAAATCCAATTGTGTAGCCTTACTAGTTGTTACTACCCACCAAAAATTGTGCAAGTCTTTGTGCCTCATGAATCAATTAATTTATTCACTTCACATCTCAATATATTAGCTTATCCCAAAACAAGACTGTATTTCATTTTAAATTTGTTAATTTCACCCATCTCATTTTGATTGATTCATTGTTAGAGACAAAATTGTTGGTGTGTTCTATTTGGAGGTTGTAATGATAATTTGAAGGAAGAGATTTGATTGTATTATCTAAGATATAGTATGTAGAGTAGCTAGAGTAATATAACTAAATATTTTCTTATGTTATCCTGGTGAAGCACATTGGTTTTCATGGGTTGATGGATGTCGGTGGCAGGTCCATTTATGAGTTCTGTGATACCATATGAAATTTGTTAAATATGGGTTAAATTTAGAAATGTATGTTATCGCATCACTTCAAACACTTTCAATTCAAAAAGAAAAAGTTGACCTTCACTCACATTTATTCTATGGCTACGGTAAGCAATTGTTTTAATTGGAAAATGAAAATAAAGCATGAAGTTTTCAAGAGTATAAGCTAATGGACGAAATCTAGAACACGGTTATAGTCAAGTGGTCCACTTTAAATATATGAAAGATTTGTGGTTTTGTGGAATAATAAGAACCATTTGAATAGGAAGGTCATCTGAGCATAAGATGAGATGGTAAAAAATGGAAGAGTTTTTTCCTTTATATTTGAACCCACATTAGGTATGCTATCACACTTTTTATGTGTAGTGATGTTTAAGGAGAGCGTGATATTGATTTATTTCCCAATAGACTATTAAAACCACAATAAAAATATTAATGTGGTTGATATAGTCAAAGGCTTCATAAATATAACAAAAAAATATCGCAACATGAAGAATGAATTACTAATGCACACGTTTACCTGATTAACCATGAATAAAAATGTTATGGGTCAACTTTAACTTAAGAAAAAAAGGAATTATAATTAAATTCTATAAATAATAATGAGGAACTTATTAGAATTGAAATAGTGTCAAATCGCTAATAAAAGGTTATGGGTCAACTTTCACTTAAGAAGAAAAAAGAATTATAAATAAACGTTATAAATGATAATGAGGAACTTATCATGGAGGAACTTATTAGAATTGGAATAATATCAAATTCTTAGGAAATTGGGGTGGGGAGCCACGTCACAAGAATCTCATTTTTTAAATTTATTAAAATTAATGAACCATTTTGTTAAATAAAATTTTCTTATATATATAAATGAATGTCATAAATAATAATGAGGAACTTACCATGGAAGTTATTAGAATTGGAATAATCTCAAACACCTAGGAAATTGGTGGGTGGGGAGCCACGTGGAATGAATAATTTTTTTAATTTATTAAAAGTCAATTCAACCTAACACACTCTTTAATTCACAACTATGCGTATATATATGAACTTTAGATGGAAGGAGGTTTGTTGATTTTTTTTTAATTGAGGGCCAAGATTGATTCTCAAGGGAATATACTCAACATATACTTCTTCTTAATGTTTATCAATGACTGTAGTGTATTACAGAGTTTGTGCTGAGTTGGGTCCCTTGTCCCACAAACAAGGGCGTCTCATACAACAATTTGGTGTCTAGCTTGGTTATGACCTTAAAAGTGGATAATAATAATGATTAGGTTTCATTGACTTTTAATAAATTTAGAAAATTATATTTGTGCCACGTGGCTCCCCACCCACCAATTTCCTAGGGATTTGGGATTATTCCAATTCTAATATGTTCCTCCCTGTTGATATTATTCTAATTATAATAAGTTCCTCTTATTATTTATAAAATTCATTTATATATAATTTATTTAGCAAAAATGTCCATTACTTTTAATAAATTAAAAAAATTAGACTCGTGCCTCATGATTCCCCACCCACCAATTTCCTAGGGATTTGAGATTATTCCAATTCTAATAAGTTCCCCATTATTATTTATAACATTAATTTATATATAAGCAAATTTTATTTAGAAAAATGGTTCATTACTTTTAATAAATTTAAACAATTAGATTCGTGCCACTCGCTCTGCACCCACCAATTTCCTAGGGATTTTAGATTCTTCCAATTCTAATAAGTTCCTACATGATAAGTTCCTAATAATTATTTATAAAATTGATTTATATATAAGCAAATATATAACAAGGTATTTTCCTATGACTTTAAAGTTCAATATTGATATATTTTAATAAAGAATCTAAGAAGTGTTTAGAGTGATACAATGTCTTTTTGTGTAAATTTTTTAAAATGCAAAATTTGAAAAAAAATGTTTACATCTCAAAGATAAAACTGGCAAAAAAATATATCCCAAATACAAAATAATAACATTACTTGAAATGCTTAAAAATGTTTTAACTATGAAACTTTCTTTCTTTTCATTGTACATATTAGTTGACATTGAAATATTTTACTTAGTATGGCATTGAAATATTTTACTTATGAAGTACATTGTTTATATTGATAAGTTCCTCCATGATTAATAAATTTCGAAATTTAGAAATTATGGTTGATGTTTTGTAATGTATTTTTATTTTTAAAATTTGACATGCATTACATTGTAAATTGATTATAAGTAAAATAGATGAAGTAAAAATATAAAATTGGTTTTCTTTTTTTTAATTATCAATTTTTGACATATATCATAGATTAAATAATTGCAAATTTATAGATTTAAAATTCCATCAATAATGTTTCACATGATATATTTTTTAAAACTTTAATATATGCAAATGCAATTATAGTAAATGAATTTATGAATTTACAAATGCTTATATAATTTCATTTTTATTTTATATGAATTTAGTTTTGAAAAAATCACTATCTATTATTCATTTGTTTTTAAGATTTTGCAATATATTTTTTATTTATTTTTCATTCAAAAATTCTATAAATAATAATTTATAGGGTTTATTAATCTAAGGCTTCATATTCCTAGGGTATAATATTATTCATAAGGCTTATAATATTAATCTTTAGGTTTAATATAAATCCACTGGGTTTATAATCATGGTCACCCATGCTCCAACATCACATTGCGATAAATATGTTCTCAATATTAAAATCAAACAATATTGCATTATGACAAACATTGTCTCAATATGAAAATCAATCATGGTCAACCATGTTCCAATGTCTCATTGTGACAAAGGTTGTCTCAACCAAACATGGTCAATGTTGGTCAACCATGGTCACATTGTGACAAATACTGTCTCTTGGTCGAATGTCACATTGTCACCATTGTCACAACCATGGCCATCCATGGTTAACCATGGTCCAACATCGCATTGTGACACAAATTGTCTCAATATAGATATCAACCATGGTCAATGATGGTTAGCCATTTTTCAATGTCACAATGAGACAAATGTTGTCTCGATATGAAAATCAATCATGGTCAACCATATTCCAATGCTGCATTGGGAAAAATATTTATATTAGGGTTTATATTCCTTGGGTTTATAATATTTATCCCTTGGGTTTAATATTATTCCCTTTGGTTTATAATATTTATCTTAGGGTTTATATACCTTGGGTTTATAATATTAATCCCCTAGGTTTAATATTATTACCTTAGGTTTATATTATCAATATGTTGGGTTTTTAATATTAATCCCTTGGGTTTATAATATCAATCCCATTAGGATTTATATACCTTGCATTTATGATATTAACCCTTGGGCTTAATATTATTATCTTAGGTTTATAATATCTTTGGGTTCAATCATGGTCAACTATAGTCAATAACCATGGTCAACCATGGCCACATTGTGACAAAGAGTATCTCTTGGTCCACCGTCACATTGTCACAACCATGGTCATCCATGGTCAACCATGGTCCACCATCGCATTGTGACAAATATTGTCTCAATATGGAGATTAACCATGGGCAGCCATTGTCCAATGTCACATTGTGACAAACATTATCTCAATATGTAAATGAATCATGGTCAACCATATTCCAATGTCACATTGTGACAAATATTTACCTTAGAGTTTCTATTCCTTGGGTTTATAATATTTATCCTTTGGGTTTAATATTATTCCCTTGGGTTTAATAGTATTCCTTTGGATTTATACAACTTGAGTGGGCATAATAGTTAAGAGCACGTGTTTCCTCCTAAGAGATCACAAGTTCAAAACCATAGGGGGTGGAGTATGTATGCCTTCATAGACTTAACAGTAAAATCGTTGCACGGAGGTGGGTCCTTTGTCCCACAAACAAGGGGTTCTCATACACCAATTTGGTGTCTGGCTTGGCCGTGACCTTAAAATTCGATAATAATAATAATAATTCCTTGGGTTTATAATATTTATCTTAGGTTTTATATACCTTGGGTTTATAATATTAATCCCTTGGGTTTAATATTATTTCATTATGTTTATATTATCAATCATTGGTTTTTTATTCCCTTAGGCTTTTAGTGTTAATCCCTTGGGTTTATTATTACCTTGGGTTTATAATATCAATCCCTTTAGGGTTTATATACCCTGCATTTATAATATTAATCTCTTGGGTTTAATACTATTCCCTTGGGTTTATTATTCCCTTCGGTTTATAATATTAATCCCTTGGGTTTATTTGGTTAATATTCCTAGGGTATAATATTATCCATAAGGTTTATAATATTAATCCTATGGTTTATAATATTAATGTTAGGGTTTACAATCATAGTAATCCATGGTCAACAATGGTCTAATGTCACAATATGCCAAATATTGTCTCAACATGAAAATCAACCATGATCAACCAAGATGCAACGTCAGATTGTGACAAACATCATCTTAGTATGAAAATCAATGATGGTAAATCATGGTCAACTATGTTTATTTTAGGGTTTATTTGTCTCAATATTGAAATCAATCATGGTTAACCATATTCCAACATCGCATTGTCACAAATATTTATGTTAGGGTTTATAATATTTATCTTAGGTTTTATATTCCTTCAGTTTACAATATTTATTCGTTGGGTTTAATATTATTCCCTTGGGTTTATAATCCCTTGGTTTTATTATTCCTTTGGGTTTATAATATTTATCTTGGGGTTTATATACCCCGTGTTTATAATATTAATCATTTGGGTTTAATATTATTCCCATCTATTTATATTATCAATTCATTGATTTTTTAATCCCTTGGGTTTATTATTCACTTGGGTTTTTTACATCAATCCATTTAGTGTTTATATACCTTGCATTTATGATATTAATCTCTTGGGTTTAATATTATTCCCTTTGGTTTATAATACCTTTGTATTTAATCATGGTCACATTGTGACAAAGGCTATCTCTTGGTCCAACGTCACATTGTCACAACAATGGTCATCCATGGTTAATCATGGTCCAACGTTGCATTGTGACAAAGATTGTCTCAATATGGAGATCAACCATGGCCAACAATGGTTACCCATTTTCCAACGTCGCATTGTGAGAAACATGGTCTCAATATGAAAATCAATCATGGTCAACCGTATTCCAACATTGCATTGTGACAAATATTTATCGTAGGGTTTATAATATTTATATTAGTGTTTATATTCCTTGGGTTTATAATATTTATCCCTTGGGTTTAATATTATTCCCTTGGATTTATAATATTTATCTTAGGGTTTATATACCTTAGGTTTATAATATTAATCCCTTGGGTTTAATATTATTCCCTTGGGTTTATATTATCAATCCGTTGGGTTTTTAATCCCTTGAGTTTTTGGTATTAATCCCTTTGATTTATAATATTGATCCCTTTAGGGTCTATATACCTTGCATTTATAATATTAATCCCTTGGGTTTATAATACCTTTGGGTTTTAGAATTAAACTCTTGGGTTTATTATTCCCTTTGGTTTATAATATCAATCCCTTGGGTTTATTTGGTTCACATTCCTTATGTTTATAATAATATTCATAGGGTTTATAATATTAATCTTAGGGTTTAATATAAATCACTTGGGTTTACAATCATTGTCATTCATGGTCAACGATGGTCCAATGTCACAATGTGCCAAAGATTGTCTCAATATGAAAATCAACCATGGTCCAACATCACTTTGTGACAAACGTCATATCAATATGAAAATAAATGATGGTAAATCATGGTCTAACATGTTTCTTTTAGGGTTTATAATATTTATTTTAAGGTTTTTATAACTTGGGTTTAATATTATTCCTTTGACATTTACAACTATATGAAAAGTGAAATCAATAGATGGTTTTCAAATTTCACCACCTTTTTCTTTTCAACATTATGCTAAAATGCAAGACAATGCATGAAGGGATTGGCTAGAAAGAGTGAATGGTCGTGATTATTATCTTGTTGAATTGAATTGTTGCAACTTTTTTCATTGGTCTCAGTGTTTTTTGGAAGAGGCTAGCATTTAATAATTGTTTACCTTGGGTTTAATATTATTCCTCTGACATTTACAACTATATGAAAAGTCAAATCAATAGATGGTTTTCAAATTTCACCACCTTTTTCTTTGCAACGTTATGCAAAAATGTAAGACAATGCAAGAAGGGATTGGCTAGAAAGAGTGAATTGTCGTGATTATTATCTTGTTGATTTGAATTGGTGCAATTTTTTTCATCGGTCTCGGTGTGTTTTGGAAGAGGCTAGCATTTAATAATTGTGTTCTAGTGGAATGTTTAAAGATCAGTTTCCTATCAACCACATTTAAATTGTTGTTTGATTTTTATTAAATTTTTATTTCATAATTACTTCATTATTATGTATTAAATGATTATTAATATAATTGTTGTTGTTATTATTATTATTAAATACAATAGTAATAATATAATATTAATTATTATTAATATGGTTCTTATATTTATATTAATATTATTGATAATAACATTAATTACTAATATTATTAATAATTGATATATGTGCTTGATATAGGAATATCAACGTTTATCAACCACATTTATTAATGTGGTTGTACTAGTAGACTAATACAATACAACCATTGATAAGAATTAAGACTAAGCATATGTTGAGCATATTCTCTTGAGAATCAATTTAGGCCCTCAATTAAAAAAAAAAAACCTCAACAGATCCTCATCCACTTTAAGTTGAAATAAAAAACCTTTGACAATTATTTGAAATTAGTTTTCTTTAATAAAATTATAACGTACCACCTTCCAAATATTCGATAAGTTCGATTCACTAATAAAATCAAATATATATTATTAAATATCTTTATTATTTTCTAATTATAATATCTAAATTAAAAGTTGTAGAGAAAAGATTATTATAAGATAATTTGGATGATAAAAATATGATGAAGCGAACATAGGTTATAGAGAAATATAACTTAACTTATAGAGTATTAAGTAAATTTAAAGAATAAGTAATATTGTCATCACATTAAAATAATTTAAGAAGACTCTATTTTTGAAGTAAGTAATTAAATAAATACCATGATACCACTTTTAAGGAGATTAGGAAGATCATATTTTAAAAATATTTAATTGAGTAAATATTATAATGTTAAACATTGAAGTGTAAGTGTATATAATATTAATGTTAAAAATTATATATATTTCACTATTTTATATATATATATATATATATATATATATATATATATATATATATATAATTCATTTCATTCCTATATAATATGGTAATATATATAATCTTTTTCTTTAAAAGAGATGTTAAGTATCATACAATATATACATTTAATTTATTTTGATGGAATAGGTTTTATTTTTAAAAATTGTTTTCGTTTTATTTTGAATATCTGCATATACGTATAATCCTTTACAACTGCTTAATAGTCTTTATTTTCAAAAACTATTTTGTCATTTTATTTTCTTTAGGATAATATGATGATGTTACAAGCTTGATCTAACCTTTTTCACATGTTATAAGTTTCATATTTCCTGATTTTTTTTAATTCCTTCTTCTCCAAGAACAAAAACAAAAAAGGGCTTTTTCCTACAGGTAAATTCTCCACTTTTCTGATTTCTCATGTTGAGAAACATTTAAATTCATTGGAAATTCCAAACAATAGTAACCTAAATGAGAAAACCATATCTAGATATGTATGTTCTATTTATCTTGATATTTTTATTTTTGTAAAAGAATTAATTCAATTTGTTTTAGGTTTTTTGGTATTTCGTTAATATAAAGTAATTGAGAAAAAATTACTAATGTAAGATCTTCAGGTAACCTCTCATGAAAATGCATGAGGTTAGAAATTCTTTACACCATTTACCCATTGGTAAGTTTCCAAATTACTATTCTAGATTCCTCATTAACCATTAGATGAAATTTTCATCATTACAAAGAGTAAATTACATAACTATTAACAACCATTGTTGTAGCACATTAACATAAACTTTATGATGTATCCTTGCATCCATTTCGTGGTTCATTTAACAATATTAGCTAATTGATATTTGAACATCACCTCATGCAAGGAATCAACATCAACAAACTGACACAATATGAAATCACATCATTGAACACCTATATACCCCGGAAACCCATAGGGTGAAAACTAGACAACGTTTAATTTTATTACTAAATGCTTGTGAGGGTTGTTTGCTAATTTAATTAACCCTATATTAATTTTATAAAATATTGGCCAGGGCTAGTAAGTTGATGAAGTGTAAGTGCACTGGATGTGCTATAAGTCCTTGGTTATTCACAACAATTCTAAACTAACATGAGTCATTGAAATATGAATTCTCAATTAAGTTATTGAAATGCACATGAGAAAAGAAATTATTCCTAGAAAATAAAATGATCACACTTTTTATTATCAAAGACTACTTTTGGAAAATCTCACACTTTGCTTCAAAAGAAAATCTCACAACTCTGCATATAAGTAAATCAATCCCACACCTATTGTAAATGAAAATTAATTGCACTCTTATAAAAATTATATCTAATTATGAAATCCACACAACCAATAAAAATCTCAGACTTATAAATCAATCTCACACTTGTAAAATGAAATTCAATTCATAAAACACACACACTCTGCTATATATCTGAAATATGCTTTGTAAGAATCAACTCATTTATCAATATAACACACTCTTGCATGAAAACCAAAATAAATTGAATCTCTACTTAAATATGTTCACACTTTCTCATTACTTATAAATCACTCATGCTTGAAATATAACATCTAATTCTATCTGCAAATAAATCCTCTGTTTTGTAAGGAAAATAAAGTAATGTCTAAGTATGAATCATGTCATTGCTATCATTGTTGTTAATCTTAATTCATGCGCATCTATAAAGAAAAAAAATGATTAGAAAAACAATCATAATGTGAATCTAAAAGAAATTAAAAACGCATATACTCAGAAAAATTATGAAATTATATGGAAATCCTAGCTACTTAAGATGAATTAAAAAATCCTTACTGCTCGAGGGGGCCCTCCATGAGAATCAGGTAATTCATGCTATCAATCAAACAATCCACCACGCAAGGAAATGAAAAGGTTCTTCATAAACTAAATTAAAAAATAGAGTTTTATGTCTTGATTGTGCACATAGAAATCAGTATATTTGTGTCTGCTATGAGGCCTTTTTTTAAAGCCTGTATCCTTAAATGTTCAGAGCTCTATGCCTAACCTTGCTAACAGAATGCTAAAATTAACTATCAGAAGGTAACATAACAAAATTCTCTCACGATTTTCTATTAAGAAAGAAAATCATGAGCCGTGTATCCCCTTCGTCACTCACTTTTTATAGTTGATAGAGTTGACTTTATCCTTGACCACGTAACTCGAAGCTTATTTTATCAATTTGGTTCATGAAAGTAGAAGGGAATCATTGAGTGCATTGATCACCACCATTCCATATATTTCACTCTTCTGTTGGCACCCTGGAATCTATCAAACCATGGACTTGGCTGTGAAATTACACATTAGATGCAGAATCATCCCAATTCGGTAGCTAAAGAAAATATTAGACTAATAATAAAGAACATTATAAACTTATGGAATACAAAACAATTATATACCTCCCATGCCATAAATCTTGTGACTTGATGCCCATTGTGTGATTATGATGGTCAAATAAGAATAAGATAGGTGAAAAAGGGTGTAAAAACCAAGAAATTATGAGGCTCAACAAGGGTGTTCACCCCTCACTCAATGGATTATAAGGGAGCCCATACCTTAACCATTGTCATAAAATATTACAAACAAATATCATTAAGATACAACATATCTAGCTAAATGTTATTACAATCATCATGAAATCATTTACCCACAAGTCTCTACTCTTTATATCTTTGTGGCCTGGTTGTTCCATCAATGGACCATCCTATAGCTTGCACTCATCTACATGGACCATTAGCTCTTTACCCGCCACAATGTTAAAGATAATCTATCCTTGCACAAGTCACCATCCTTTCATGTCATTATTGTCGTCAACAAGCTTTGATATCATTATTCGATAAAACATTAATAAACCAATAATAAATATTTAAAAGTGATCCTTTAACATCTAATCATGTGCATACATGAGATGTAAATATAATATCACAACATGCTTCTTCTAACAACACTACTCATGCATTAAGTGTAAGCAAATAGTTATCAAGAATGTCAAAATAAATACCACATTACTATGACCCTTCTCATCCAAGCACATGTTCTTTTCCAAAGGAAAACCACTGTAACCATCCACTTTCATTTAAAATATACTATCATCTTCGCTTTGATTTCCATGCAAGTAATTAGCTAAAACTTAATCAATGAAAGTTAGTCCATCAACTTTGTATCTACTTGTAACTAAGAAATATTTCCAATACAATTATTACTATTATTATAATACATACAAATGCATGCCCCCTTCTAAGGGAAATCTAACATACTAGATATCATTATCATGAATGAATATGCAAGTCCCTTTTCCAAAATCATATCTCCCAAGACATAGCTATTTACAAAGTCTATTTTACATGCAAATACATGCTTTGTTATAAAGGAGAACTACTGTGTTAGTCATCATTTCTTGTGTGCGGATATATGTATTTTTTCAAAATAAAGCTAGTGCATTTATTGCATGCAATTGATTTTTTTCCTTTCCAAAGTATAACATAATAATTATTTTTTTCTGCACATAGATTCATGTTTAGCTTCAAGATATATAACACAATAGCTCTATATCTGTGCATGTAAATAAAATCTTTCTTTTTAGGAAGCCTGTCACAATTTGAATATTCCTTATGCACACAATACATGTCGCTCCCTCAAGGAATCTATAAAAATTAAAGATACACCCCTTTGCAAGGAATTAACACCACGATTATTATTCTTACATAGAAATACACAATGTGAATACATAATCTTTTCCATAATAGTTATTGTTCTAGTGTGCAACCATAATATTTTCCAAGGAAACTATAATTGTAGCTCTATTATACTTGCATGAAAAAATAATAATTCCAAATGGAATTGACAGAACAACTATGACACTTGCATACAACTACATGTTTTCTCCAATAGAAAGATAATATGAAACACATGCTCTTTTGAAAAACAATATTTTTCAAGAGAAAATGAATACAAGATATTTCCCTTTCAAGATATGATATGTATTTATGTCTTTTACAGGCAAGGTTCACATGCAATAATTATTTCCATAGAATAGAAAAACAAATAATACATATTTATTTCCAAGAAAAATCAATTTAAAAATATTTTTTTCTAGGCAATCTAGCATGGATTCTTTATCTTTTATGTGCATATTTTATTTTTAAGAAACAATAACTTATCTAATGAACACAAAAACACTTTCAATCTCTTTTCCAATGAAATTAAAATAGATACTTATATCTATATGTACATGGTTCATAGACAAGTTTTCAAGAAAATAATCCTGGTTCTTAACATTTAATACACAAGAATTAATATGCTTTTCTTTCCAAAGTATTAGCATGACTAGTTTATCTTTTATTATCCAATGTTTCTAAAATAATATGGCTAATATTTTATGCAAGTGATAATTTTATGCATTATTTTACTGAAGATGATTATAATCAATTTTACTTTTACCATGATTGTATGCAAGAATATCCTTAACTTTAACACAATTAAAACATGCAAACACATGTTGTTCTTTTCCAAAAATAATAATAATAGTTATATTTTGTCCATGCAAATAATTTATTTCTTTTCAAAAAATTAAAGGTATATTAGTTAACTTTTCAAGCTTTCACACAAATGTTTCTTTTCCAAGAAACCAAATACATCTCTTTTCAAAGAACTCTAACACAATAGTGGTATTTTTTTTTGTGCATGAAAATGACATATTCCTTTTAAAGAAAAATCTAACTTAACTATTTTTTCTTTAGTATGCCTTTTTTTCTCCAAAAATGCAATAATTTTTGTTTGAATATGTGTTCTTTGCAACCAAAATATCTATTTCTATGTGCAAAATAAATATATATTCATTTCAATTACTAGCACAAAAATACCTATCTTTTCCAAGAACTCTTTCAAGAATTCTATCCAAAACTTAACACACACGATTCACATATAACCTTTCTAAGTTAATGATAATATTATTTATCTCTCTTACACACAAGATTCACATGTAATTTTTTAGGAAAAATGAGAGGGTTACTTATATTTTGTGTGAAAAATGCTCCTTTTGTTTTCACCTCCCTCTTTTATCCTTCATGTTTGCAATTGTATTCCCCCCCTTATTTACATCATAGATGTCTTTGATTTATGCAAATAAATAATTCCACAGTATTATGAGCATTAACTTCTTAGAAATATCCAAAATATTTTTTCATTCTTGATCCAAAAAGGTAGCCAAATGTTCCCAACAACATCACATCTCTCTTCCCATAAAAATGGCCTTGCGGTTGTTCATCAAAAAAGTGATAGATGATATATGTGTTGAGGTTCGAATCATTCACTCTACCATTGAACACAAGTAAGAGTAGGCATATGAATTTTGAATGCATTTCTAGATTAAAAAAAAGATGCTCAACCACCTAATCCCTTCATCTCACTCTTCAGATCTCCCCTCACATTAACTAAATGGAAAACATAATAATCCATATGAAACTATTGTGTCTTGTAACAAATAGTTCATTTTTCCCACACAACGAATTGGTTTTTTTTTACTTTTTACTTTTTCCTGGATTTTTATGGTGAATAAAGAACGAAAGGAAGGTTACCCAAAAGTTTGATTATCTTACAACTAATTCTTGATACAACAAAGGTTATCCTGTTCTTTGCCAATAATTCATAACCACTTCTTGATTCTAACCAAAACCTAACAATGGACTAATCATATGTCCACAAGTGAAAACAATAATATTTTTGGTTATATACATGGTAAATACTACTTTAAGGTTTTAGGGATGTTACATACTCCCGCCCTTAAATAGAACATCATCCTCAGTGTTCATATATCATTGAAACTTTAACTTTGTCAATGTTCATATATCACTGAAACTTTAACTTTTATTCGTGATATAACAATCTAAACAATCCAATAGGAAATCCTTATCATTAAACATAAATGACTTTCATTTCCAAGGAATGCAATTAAAGGAAACAATAATGTTTTTAGCAATATTCATAAGTGTATATAGCTAAAACAATATTTAAGTTCTACTTCCATCATTTGGCCATTACTCAAATTCATTGAAGAAAAACATAATCTCTATACCAACTTACCATTACATCCCAATTACTCTTGGAATTCATGGTCATTTTTACATGAGCGATTCAATCTTCTAAGCACAATGTAATCTATGATCAACAAATCAAACATAATCACATTAGTCACAACATTTTCAATCAAATGAAATACGTATAACTATCATTCATTTATATAATGTCAAGTTATATTTTAGCCACAGTACTTACACAAGTACTCAGAGAGAACCAACCTTCTAATCAAAATGATAAATCACCGCATCAAGTGCACATTGTGAGTACTTCTAAAAGTACTCAAAGAGTTCCCAACTCTCAATTCAACAAAATAATTAATAACTGCACCATGTTCATAATATCTTAGCCTCTACTAAAGACATTCACAAGATTGGTAATATAATAAAGGAAATTACACTTCTATTAATTCATTTCTGAGCACTATGCTCCTTTCTTGTCAAGATGAACATGAATTTTTTTTACACAAACATACAAAAAGAAATCATAACACATAAATGATTATTTAATTATTCTGCTATGAGAACTAAAATGGTAAAAGAATTCCACTCCCATCCAATGGGAACTGTTTTCCACAACCAAACTGAGTCATTTTCACATCCAAACAGTTTTCTGATAGGGACCGTGTGAAGTCAATTATGGAATTATACTTGCCAACCAGTTGAAGAATTCCAATGACCAAAAATGGTCCAATACATGATTCTTCTTGGCAATGTCCTCCCTATTCCTTTGACAACATCCCATCTATGAGGAATTTTTGGGCCTCCTCCAACAGGCTCCAAAATAACTAGGGTTTCCTCAGGATTTTTCCCCTCTTCACCATCTTGGCCAACTCTGTTACCTTATTGAGATTGTTAGGTCCCTATACTATTAGTGTAACCCCTTATTGTTATTAGTACAACCCCCTTATTATATTGTTGTGCCCATGTAGTCCCCATATTGTTATATTGTGCCCATAGGAGCCCACTATTGTTATTATTGTACCCTTACATTATTATTTTTATGACGACTCTGATTATATTATGACCCCTTAGACTGCTATATATAAAAATGAGGTCTTGTCATTTGTAGCATCCAAGAATTGTTCATTTGTGTAATGTAAATGAAGTTGCCCCGTCGAAGAGGCTAATTTCTAAGGCATTGGTATTTCTTTTCTATCTCTTTGTGAGCTAGTTTCATAACATTTTATATCAGAGATTTGGATTCTAGGGTTTTGCTACTCCAAACAATTCATCGTGGAATTTTCACTATAAATTTTTTGCTACGATGTTTCAAAAGCTTAAAAAAAAACCCATTTGAGAAGAAATCAGTCGGAACCTCGGGTTTGAAGTTTATATCTTGTTTCGCTATATTGTTGGATATATGATTTGAGGAAGTTAGGGTTTTTGCAAGATCCAAAATTTCATCTCAAATAGGTTGTTGTGGATTTTTTGCCATAATATTTTTTCTATGAAGGTTCAATCTCTGAAATTAAAAGAAATTATAGCTAAAATTGTGGTGAAGCTTGTGTCCAAATATAAGATCTTGTCTCTCTATATGTTTGGAGATATAATCTAAGGAAGTTACGGTTTTTGTAGACTCGCGAATTACATTCTAAATAGGTGACCTTGGGAAAATCATCATAGATTTCTCTCTGAGCAACAAATTGAAATTTCATAAGAAGTTACAGAAATATGACAGATTGTAGTTTTCTGTGTATATTTTTCAGATCTGAGGGTTGAAACTGTGTCACGTGGCACATCGTCCAAGTTCGCTCTAGTGAAACATTATATAATCAAGTCATCTTAGGAGATTGGGCATAACGCTTTCTTGGAGAATCAAATTCTGATCATACTTGGAGGGTTAGAAAGGGGACTCAGAGGGATATTGCAGGACACAATTTTAGGACTTGGAGATCTGACAATACATTTATAGTAATTTCAAGATCAAGCTCCTAAAATCAAGAAAAGGCGATATGAGGAAGTTTGATGGCAAGGATCCAGTAAATTGGATACTACATATGGATGAATATTTTGATCTACATGAGGTTCAACTGTTACAAAAGGTACATATTGCATCTTTATATTTAGATCTGAATCAATTTTTATGGTATAAATGGCTTTGTTCTCGTAAAGAACTTGTCACTTGGTGAATTTTTATGGAAGAAATGATATCATATTATGAGGATACAAAGAGTAACACCTTCTTTAGCCAATTGATAAATCTCGAACAAAAGGGTTCAATGGCAAAGCACATTGAGGACTTTCAAAATTTGGATATAAGGGTAAATGATATTCCAAGGAAGCAAAGGATTGATGTCTTCATAGGGACTTCAAAGGATAACATTCAACATGAGGTTCATCTCTAGGAACCTGATTCATTGGAGAAGGTATTCCGGTTGGCAAGAAAAATTGAAAGAGAAATTATGGAAACAAGGAATCCCACCACTCATGACTATAATTATGGAAGTGTTTTCTCTCCTAGCCTTCCATAACCTACAAGGTTTACACGACAACAATTGGAAGAAAAAACAGAAAAAGGGCTTTGTTACAATTGTGATAGCAAATACACTAAAAGTCATAAGTGTGGTGAGAAGAAATTATTCTACATAGATTATGAAGAGGAGGAATAAAAGGATCATGAAACATTAAAAGAAGAGGATATACACCAGGAACTAGCCCCAGAGAAAGAAATGAATCTGACCATATCTTGTAAAGCACTGGAAAGAATTACCAATCCTTAAACTTGCAAGATAAAAGGAGATATCAAGAAGAAAAATGTTCAAGAAGTGATAGATCACATCAAGAAAGAAGAAATGAATTCGACCATATCTTGTAATGCATTAGACAGAATTACCACTCCTCAAACTATCAATATAGGAGGATATATCAAGAAGAGAAATGTTCAAGAAGTGAAAGATCACATCGAGCATCAAGAAATGAATCCAACCATATCTTGTAATAAATTGGAAGAAACTACAACTCCTCAAACTCTCAAGATAGAAGGAAATATCAAAAAGAAAAAGATTCAAGCAGTGAAATATCACATTGAGCATCAACAACAAGTTCTCCAAGTTTTAAAGGATAACGCCACTTTGGTGCAGAATCAAATGAAACAATGGGCATATCAACATCACAGTGAAAGAAGTTTTGATGTAGGTGATTGGGTATTTTTACGGCTACATCTCAAGAAAGCTATTTATGAGAAGGAAATGTTGGAAATACTACATGAACTTAAGAAATGGTGACCTTACCTAATGGGAAGACACTTCAAGGTAAAAATGGATCATTATAGTCTTAAATACCATTTAGAACAAATATTATTTGTAGCAGAACAAAAAAAATGGGTCTCAAATATGTTGGGTTATGACTTTGAAATCATCTACAAAAAAAGGAAGAAAAATATTGTTGCAGATGCACTCTCAAGAAAGGATGAGGATGTGGAAGCATTGTTTTGTGTTATTTCTATTATCCAACTAGATTGGATAAACGAAGCAAGGGATGAATGGAAGAAGGACGAAGAAGTGTGGCCACTCATTCAAAAGTTCCAAAAGATCCCAGTTCAAACAATATCGCCAGAACTTGACAAGGAAGGAAAAATCATATTGGAGCCTAGAGCAGTCACAGAAACAAGAACCCAACAGCTACAAAATCGGTCAATATCATAGTATCTCATCAAGTTGAAGAATTTACCCACTAAATATTCCACGTGGGAGGACAAGAATTTTATACAGAAGAATCAAGAAATACTCAAGCATTGATGACAACAATTTTTGAAGGAGAGGGGCATGTTAGGTGCCTATACTACTAGTGTAACCCATTATTGTTATTAGTACAACCTCCTTATTATATTTTTGTGCCCATGTAGTCCCCATATTGTTATTATTGTGCCCCATAGAAGCCCACTATTGTTATTATTGTGCTCTTGCATTATTATTTTTATGTCGGCTATGATTATATTATGACCCCTTAGACTCCTCTATACAGAAAGGAGGTCTTGTCATTTGTAGCATCCAAGAATTGTTCATTTTTTTAATGTAAAGGAGGTTGCTATGTCGAAGAGGCTGAATTCTAAGGCATTGATCTTTCTTTTCTATATCTTTGTAATCTAGTTTCATAACAAATATCATTTATCTCTTAAGAGAAGAAATTCAGGAAGGCAAGCACCATCAACCCCTTCGGGCAAGAAACCACCATCAACCCAAGGCCTCTTGGCCTTTTACAAATGTGCACAACTATCTGGCATGTAAAAATATCTTTTAGCTCTCTTTCCTGTAATAAATTACATAGCGATCTATATGCACATTATCATTAAAACAGAATAAACATTTCTATACACCATTCATTTATACTTGAGGCTCAACATGGGTCCATGATATCTAGATATATAGGAAACATAATTGACATACATGTGATATACATTCTAATTTTCCAAATAACACAATCATGCATATCATAACATTATAATTTCTCATTTACGGTTGCAACTCACATTGAAACATTTTACCTTCACATGTTATCTTGTTTCCATTAAGATACCCCCGCTTATTCCCATCAAGAATGTTACTCATAAATATGCATTGTTTAAATAAGTATTCATTTTCACAACCATTTTAGTTTCATGTATACAATACTGGCATGCATAAAAATATATGAAAATATCAATTACTGTCTAAATGTCAAGAACAATTAGGATAACAATCCAAACATTTCGAATTCCCACAATGTTTTGTTACCAAAAAACTGACACATGAAGTAACTACCATAATATTATAATTACATATAAGTCTTATTAATTAGTCCTGTAGCACTAACTAATTAGCCATGACAAAACTCAATCAACAACTAGCTATTATAGTCAAGTCTCACTACTTGACTCATTGTTTATTTTTAACATCAAGATGGGTTATTTTAATGTCCTTTTAAAACACTCTATCATACCCTTCAAGGACATTACCCATACTTTACATTCATTCATTTATTCTTTATAAGTAATGAATTGTAACTTTAGTCATGTTCAATAAATGTATCTGTAATATTGACATATATGCAAAGGTTGATAGTTGACTCTCACTTTGACTAGTGAGCACACATGTTGTTCATAGGTATACTAAATGTTTTATTATCTTTTAACCTCAATAGGATTAAAAATCCATGAACATAAAATTCCTACAAAATTTATTACTTACTACTCTTCAATTTAATTATAAACATGCATGATGCATATCATGTTGAAAGTAATCTATTTCATATTTTGATATGTAGATTGTTAGAATCATACCTGTGTTGAATCCTACTAATATCATACCTCGATCTCTTTTACTCTTACCAATTCCCAAAAGGTGTGAGTGCTGCAACCTTCACCCTGATACCACTTGTAGCATCCCCCAATAACCTCACATGAAAATGCATGAGGTTAGAATTTTTTTACACCATTTACCCATGGGTAACGTTTCAAATTACTATTCCAAATTCCTCATTAACCATTAGATGGAATTTTCATCATTACAAAGAGTAAATTACATAACTATTAACAACCATTGTTGTAACACATTAACATAAATCTTTTGAGGTAACCTTGCGTCCATTTCATGGTTCCTTTAACCAGACTAGTGAATCACATACTTGATATTTGAACATCACAGCATGCAAGAAATTAACATCATCAAACCTATACAATAAGAAATCACATCATTGAACACAGATATACCCTGAAAACCTCGTAGGGTGAAAACCAACAAATGTTTAATTTTATTATTAAACGCTCATGAGGGTGTTCATTCCTCACTCAATGACTTATAAGGGAGCCCATCCCTTAATCATTGTCATAAAATATTACAAATAAATGTCATTAAAATACAACATATTTATCTAAATTCTATTACAATAATCATCAAATCGTTTACCCACAAATATCTACTCTTTATATCTTTGTGGCCTCGTTGTTCAATTAATGGACCATCCTGCAACTTGCACTCATTTGCATGGACTACTAGCTCTTTACCTGCCACAATGCTAAACATAGTATATCCTTGCACAAGTCACCATCATTTCCTTTAATTGCTGTCATCAACAAGCTTTGATATCATGATTAGATAAATCATTAATCAACCAATAATCAGTATTTAAAAGTGATCCTTTAACATCTAATCACGTGTATACATGAGATGTAAATATAATATCACAACATGCTTCTTGCAACAACACTACTCATGCATTAAGTGTAAGAAAACAACTATCAAGCATGTCAAAATAAATACCACATTACTATAACCCTTCTTGCACAAGCACATTTTCTTTTCCAAAGGAAACCACTGTAACCATCCATTTTCATTTAAAAGATACTAGCATCTTCTCTTTGATTTTCGTGCATGTAATTAGATAAAATTTATTCAAGGAAAGTTAGCCCCTTTTCTTTGTGCATGGAATTAAGTAATCTTTCCAATACAATTATTACTATTATTATAGTACATACAAATGCATGCCCCCTTCAAATGGAAAGCTACATAATAGATATCATTATTGTGTATGCAAATGAAGGTCCTTTTTCCGAAAGAATCATTCCCAAGATAGAGCTATTTACAAAGTCTATTGTACACACAAAGTCATACTTTGTTCTAAAAGAGAAATAGTGTGTTAGTCATTATCTCTTGTGTGCAGATATATATATTTTTTTAGAAGAAAGATGGTGCATTTATTGCATGCAATTACTTGTTTTACTTTCAAAATTATAACATAATAATTATTCTTTTCTACACACAGATTCATGTTTCTCTTTAATAGATATGACACAATAGTTCTATTTTCATGCATGTAAAGAAAATATTTATTTTTAGGAATCCTATCAAAATTTTACTATTCCTTATGCACACAATACAAATCTCTTCCTCAAGGAATCTATCAAAATTAAACACACATCCCCTTGCAAGGAATTAGCACCATGACTATTATTCTTGCATAGAAATACACAATGTGATACATAATCTTTCCCACAATAACTATTATTATAGTGTGGAACCATAATCCTTTTGGTGGAAACTATCATTATAGCTATTATACTTGCATGCAAAAACAATAACTCCAAAAGGAATTGAAAAAACAACTATGACACTCTCATACAACTTACATGTTTTCTTCAACAAAAATCTAATATGCAATACATGCTCTTTTGCAAAATAATATTTTTTAAGAGAAAATTAATACAACATAGTTCCCTTTCAAGATATGATATGTATTTATGTCTTTTATGTGCAAGGTTCACATGCAATAATTCTTTTGAAAGAATAGAATAGTAAAAAAACGCAGATTTCTTTCCAAGAAAAATCAATTTAATAGTAATTTTTCTATGCAATCTAGCATGGTTTCTCTATATTTTATGTGCATTTTTTCTTTTTAAGAGACAATAACTTATCTAATGGACAGAAGAATAATTTCAATCTCTTTTCCAATGAAATTAACAGAGATATTTATCTCTATATGTACATGATTCATTGGCAAGTTTCCAAGAAAATAATATTGGTTCTTAACATTTAATGAACAATAATTCATATGATTTTCTTGCCAAAGGATTAACACAACTAGTTTATATTCTATTATGCAATGTTTCTAAAATAATATGGCTAATCTTTTATGCAAATCAAAATTATGTGCATTATTTTACTAAAGACAAGTATAATCAGTTTTACTTTTACCATGCTTGTATGAAATAATATCTTTAATTTTAACACAATTAAAACATGAAAACACATGTTGTTCTTTTCCAAAAATAATCATAATAGTTATATTTTTTCCATGCAAATAATTTATTTCTTTTCAAAAAAATAAAAAGTAGATTAGTTAACTTGTCAAGCTTGCACACAAATGTTTGTTTTAGAAGAAACCAAATACATATCTCTTTTCAAGGAACTCCAACACAATAGTGTTATGTATTTATTTTTCATGAAAATGACATATCCCTTTTGAAGAAAAATTTAACTTAACTATTATTATTATTATTATTTTTTTTTTTTCTAGGAATGCAATATTTGTTGTTTGAATATGTGTTATTTTCAACAAAAATAGCTATTTCTATGTGAAAAATAAATATATATTCATTTCAAGTACTGGCACATAAACACCTATCTTTTCCAATAACTCTTTCAAGAATTCTATCCAAAAACTAACACACAAGATTCATATATAATATTTCTAAGAGAATTATAAGATTATTTATCTCTCTTACACACAAGATTCACATGTATTTTCTTAAGAAAAATGAGACAGTTACGTATCTTTTATGTGCAAAATGCCCCTATTTTTTTCACCTCCCTCTTTCATCCTTCATGTTTTTAACTCTATCCTCCCCCTTATTCTCACCATATGCGTCCTTGATTTATGCAAATAGATAATTCCACATTATTATGAGCATTAAGTGCTTAGCAAGCTCCAAAAGAAGTTTACATTCCTGATATGAAAAGGTATCCAAAAGTGGTCAATGTCATGCCATCTCTCTTCCCATAAAATTGGCCTTTCGATTCATCATCAAATAACTAATAGATGATTTTTTCATCGAGGTTTGAATCCGTCACTCTACCATGGAACAAAAGTAGGAGTAGGTGTATGAATGTTGAATGCATTTCTAAATGTAAAAAAAATGCTCAACTACCTAATTCCTTTAGCTCACTCTTCGGATCTCCCCTCACATTAACTAAATGACCAACATAATAATCCATATGAAGTTGTTGTGCCTTGTAACAAATAGTTCACCTTTCCCTTTTCTTGGATTTTTATGGTGAATAACGAATGAAAGTATGGTTACCCAAAATTTTGATTATTTTACAACTAATTCTTGATACAAGAAAGGTTACCATATTCTTTTCCAAGAATTCATAACTACTTCTTGATTCTAACCACAACCTAACAATGGAGTAACAGGATGTACACAGGTAAAAAGATAATAATTTTGTTTATATACACAATAAATACTACTATAAGGTTTTAGGGATATTAAATACTCCCTCCCTTAAAGATAACATCGTCCTTGGTGTTCATATATCATCAAAACTTTAACTTCCCTAGTGTTCATATATCACTGAAACTTAAACTTTTATTCATGATATAGCAATCTAAACAATCCAAAAGGGAATTGTTGGGTCCCTATAATACTAGTGATTACCCCATTACTATTGTAGTTATACCCCTTATTTATATTGTTGTGCCCCTATTACCCCCATATTGTTATTTCTGTGCCCCATATAATCCCTCTATTGTTATTTTTGTGGCTTTATATTATTATTGTTAGGTCGGCTGGATTATATTGTGACTCCTTAGACTCCTATATATAGAAAGGAGGTTTTGTCATTTGTATCATCCAAGAATTGTTCATTTATGTAATGTAAAGGAGGTTTCCCCCTCGAAGAGGCTTATTCTAAGGCGTGGATTTATCTTTTCTATCTTTTCTTGAGCTGGTTTCATAACATTTGGTATCAGAGCTTTGGATTCTAGGGTTTCGCTGCTCCAAACAGGTCATCGTGGCATTTTCGCTATAAATTTTTTTCTGTGACGTTTCAGAAGTTGCAAAAAAACCCATTTGAGAAGAATGGGCGCTGAACCTTGGGTCCGAATTTCAGAGCTTTTCGCGCGATATTTTCGGAGATATGATCTGAGGAAGTTGGCCTTTTTGCAGACTCCTGAATTACATTCAAAACAGGTGACCTGGGGAAAATCGTCATAACTCTCTCTCTGAGGATCGGATTGAAATTTCGTAAAAAGGTACAGAAAGAGGACGGACTGTAGTTTCTTGTATGTGTGTTTCAGATTCAAAGGTTGAAACAGTGACTCGTGGCACGTCGTACAAGTTCGCTCTACTGAACCAGTCTAAAAGCAAGTCACTGTGGGAGATTTCACATAACTCTTCCTTGGAGAATCCAATTTGGCTCAGACTTGTGGCATTGGAAAGAGGACACAGAAGGCTACTACAGGTAGTAATTTTAGAATTGGATGATTCAAAATTACAGAGATACATCAGATTCAATATCAGGCTTCTATAAAGTGAAAAAAGGTGTGTAGTTTTTTTTTAAATTTTTGTGTAAGCTTGGTTTAACGGAATTCAAAGGGCATAGTAAAGCATTATTATCGGTAACTGATGCCCCGAGGAAAGAAAATGCAAACACCTAGTAAGGAACCTGAAAGCTCTAGCATGACTCATGAAGAAGAGGAAGAAATGCTACATGATATATCAAAATTACAAGAACAAGTGCAACAAATGTCACGCTCACAAAAGCTAACAGAAGCTAAGATAAGTGGCGTGGAATCTAAGATAAAGGGCATGGAAGCTAAGATGGATGATTCGAAGACATATTTGAAGAGAGACATGGCAGATTTGAAGATAGATTTGAAGATAGATATGGAAGAATTGAAGAAGTTGCTACAAGAAAGTGTTACTAATGGTGAAAAGGTAGTAAAGGAAACTCATGATGAGAACAAAAGAAATGTTAATCATGATACCATAGACGCTAATGTTGGATCGAAGACTCACCATGTTCCAAAAATCGATATGAGGAAGTTTGATGGCAAGGATCCCGCCACATGGATATTACAGATGGAGCAATTCTTCGATCTCAATAATGTGCAAAACACACAAAAGGTACGTATGGCAACTTTATATTTGGAACCAAATCAGTTTGTATGGTATCAATGGCTTTGTTCTCGTAAACAATTTATCACTTGGGCAATTTTTACGGAAGAATTGATAGCACATTATGAGGATACAAAAAGCAACACTTTTTTTAGCCAATTGATAAGTCTCAAACAAAAGGGTTCAATAATGGAGCACATTGAGGAGTTCCAAAAATTGAACATAAGGGTAAAAGATATTCCAGAGGAGCATAGGATTGATGTGTTCATAGGGTCTTTAAAGGATAATATCCAACATGATGTGCGCCTTTGGGAACCTGATTCATTAGAGAAGGCATTCAGGTTAGCAAGAAAAATGGAAAGCAAAATTATGGCAACTAGGAAGCATACCATTCACAACTATAAAGACGGAAGTGTTGTTGCCCATAGTCTTCCACAACCTACAAGGTTGACACCACAACAATTGGAAGAAAAAAGAGCAAAAGGGCTTTGTTACAATTGTGATAGCAAATACACAAAAGGTCATAAGTGTGCTGAGAAGAAATTATTCTACATAGATTGTGAAGAGGAAGAAGAAAAGGAGCAAGAAAGGTCAAAAGAAGAGGATATATTCCAGGAACAAAGCCTAGATGAAGAACAAATAAATCCGACCATATCTTGTAATGCATTGGCGGGAATTACCACTCCTCAAACCATCAAGATAGAAGGACAAATCAAGAAGAAAAAGGTAATAGTGTTGATTGATTCAGGAAGCACCCACAATTTTATTCATTGTAGGGTAGCAAAAGAATTGAATTGCTTCCTATATCCAGCACCAGAGTGTCAAGTGATGATTGCAAATGGAGGAACAATAAATTGTTCTGGAAAGTGCCATAATATCAAGCTATCCATGGGAGAATATGTATTGACTAGCCCAATGCTTTCCATTCCAATGGGAGGTGTTGATGTTGTACTAGGAGTCCAATGGCTACAATCCTTGGGTACAATAGCTTTTAATTTTCAAGAACTTTTCATGAAATTTTCTGTGGAAGGAAAGGAAGTTGAATTAAGGGGTATTGCAGGGAAACCAGGAAAGATAATCAGCTCTAATGGCATGACAAAGCTTCTAAAAAAGGAGCAAAGAGGTGTAATTGCACAATTATGTTCGCTAGATGTTTCCACATTGGAATCATCTATTTCTCCAGATCTCCAAAAAGTCTTGGACAATCATTCCAAGGTATTTGAGACTCCCAAAGGTCTCCCACCTATGCGTGATCATGATCATGCTATTCATCTGATTCCAGGAAGTGTTCCTCCAAACATCAGGCCGTACAGATATCCCTATGTCCAAAAAAGTGAAATTGAACGTATGGTTGCAGAAATGCTAGAGGCTGGTATAATTCAACCGAGTCAAAGTTCTTTCTCAGCTCCAGTAGTATTGGTGCACAAGAAGGATGGATCATGGCGCATGTGTCCAGATTATAGGGAGCTCAACAAGCTCACTATTAAAGATAAGTTCCCCATTCCTGTCATTGATGAATTACTGGATGAATTGCATGGATCAATTTACTTCACCAAGTTGGATCTTCGTTCGGGATATCATCAAATCAGAATGAAGATTGAAGACATTCCGAAAACGGCATTTAGAACTCATGAGGGTCATTATGAATTTTTGGTCATGCCTTTTGGCCTTACCAATGCACCTTCAACATTTCAAGGTTTGATGAATTCAATTTTCAAACCATTCCTTAGAAAATTTGTGTTAGTATTTTTTGATGATATACTAATCTACAGCAAGTCTTGGAAGGATCATGTTGAACATGTTGACAGGGTGCTACAACTATTGGAGGAGAAACAATTATATGCAAAAAGATCCAAATGTTTCTTTGGAGTCCAGGAGGTGGAATATTTGGGTCATATTGTATCTCATGAAGGAGTTAAGGTAGACCCTAGCAAAATTAAAGCCATTAAGGAATGGAAAATCCCCACATCCATAAAGCATCTGCGAGGATTTCTTGGGTTGACAGGGTATTATCGCAAGTTTGTTAAGAATTATGGGAGAATAGCAGCACCTCTAACAACATTATTGAAGAAAGATTCATTTTCATGGACTTCGGAAGCAACAAAGGCCTTTGAACATCTTAAAGAGGCAATGTGCCAAGCACCGGTCTTAGCTACACCGGACTTCACAAAAACCTTTATTGTGGAATGTGATGCTTCAGGAAATGGAATTGGTGTTGTTTTAATGCAAGATGAAAGACCCATTGCTTTTGAAAGTCGTCCAATCAAGGGAAAGTTTTTAAGCAAAGCTATTTATGAGAAGGAAATGTTGGCAATACTCCATGCACTTAAGAAATGGCGACCCTACCTAATGGGAAGACACTTCAAGGTAAAAACGGATCATGATAGCCTTAAATACTTTTTAGAACAAAGATTATCCTCTGAAGAGCAACAAAAGTGGGTCACAAAGATGTTGGGTTATGACTTTGAAATCATCTACAAAAAAGGGAAGCAAAATGTGGTGGCAGATGCACTCTCAAGAAAGGATGAGGATGTGGAAGCATTGTTGTGTGCCATTTCTATTATCCAACCAGATTGGATAAACGAAGCAAGGGAGGAATGGAAGAATGACGAAGAAGTGTGGGCACTTATTCGAAAGCTACAACAAGATTCCAGTACTTCTGATACATTTAGCTGGCAAAATGATTCGTTATGGTACAAAGATCGCTTATACCTCTGTAAGAATTCCCAGCTAAAACAAAAGATTCTTATGGAATTGCACACTTCTCCCTTAGGAGGGCACTCAGGATTTTTAAAAACTTACCACAGGGTTAAGAAGGAATTTTTTTGGGATGGCCTTAAATCAGATATTCAAAAGTTTGTGGCGGAATGTTTGGTTTGCCAACAAAATAAAGTTGAAACAATTAAGACACCGGGTCTATTACAACCTTTATCCATTCCAAGCCAACGTTGGGAGGAGGTTTCAATGGATTTTATCACAGGTTTACCCAAGTCTGAGGGAAAGAGTGTCATCATGGTGGTAGTTGACAGACTTACCAAGTATGCACACTTTTGTGCATTATCACATCCATTTAAAGCCAGTACAGTTTCTACTGCATTTATGGAAACAGTTCAAAAGCTACATGGAAACCCAAAGATTATTGTAAGTGACAGAGATCCCATTTTCACTGGAAATTTTTGGACAGAATTATTTTCTTGTCTTGGTACTCAGTTAGCTCATAGCTCATCTTATCATCCTCAATCTGATGGGCAAACTGAGATAGTAAACAAATGTTTGGAAGGATATCTTCGTTGCTTTGTATCTGATAAACAGACACAATGGGTCAAATGGTTGCCTCTGGCTGAATGGTGGTATAACACTTCCTTCCATACAACAACAAAAATGACCCCATTTATGGCACTTTATGGGTATCAACCACCATCCATCACATCATATTTAAGAGAAAATTCTAAGGTTCAGGCAGTGGAACATCACATCGAACATCAACAACAAGTCCTCCAACTCTTAAAGGATAACCTCGTGTTGGCACAAAATAGAATGAAACAACAGGCAGATCAACATCGCAGTGAAAGAAGTTTTGATGTAGGTGATTGGGTATTCCTACGGCTACAACCATATAAGCAAATGTCCCTAAAGCAAGCTAAGAAGGATAATAAATTATCACCAAAGTATTATGGTCCGTACAAGGTGTTGGAAAAGATTGGTACTATGGCATACAAATTGGAGCTTCCTGCAGCTTCTCGATTGCACCCAGTTTT
This sequence comes from Pinus tabuliformis, assembly GCA_031772625.1. Classification (NCBI taxonomy): domain Eukaryota; kingdom Viridiplantae; phylum Streptophyta; class Pinopsida; order Pinales; family Pinaceae; genus Pinus; species Pinus tabuliformis. Next base: position 732,480,967 of record CM062814.1, read on the forward strand.
CCATGTTTCATGTTTAAAGAAGGTTATAGGCGACAAGCTCCCAGTTCAAACAATATTGCCAGAACTTGACGAGGAAGGAAAAATTATATTGGAACCGGAAGCAGTCACAGAAACAAGAACTCGACAGCTACGAAATCGATCAATTTCAGAGTATCTTATCAAGTGGAAGAACTTATCCGCTGAAGATTCCACATGGGAGGATGAGAATTTTATGCAGAAGTATCCAGAACTACTCAAGCGTTGAGGACAACACTTTTTTGAAGGAGAGGGGCATGTTGGGTCCCTATAATACTAGTGATTACCCCATTACTATTGTAGTTATACCCCTTATTTATATTGTTGTGCCCTATTACCCCCATATTGTTATTTCTGTGCCCCATAGAATCCCTCTATTGTTATTTTTGTGGCTTTATATTATTATTGTTAGGTCGGCTGGATTATATTGTGACTCCTTAGACTCCTATATATAGAAAGGAGGTTTTGTCATTTACATATCATCCAAGAATTATTCATTTATGTAATGTAAAGGAGGTTGCCCCCTCGAAGAGGCTTAATTCTAAGGCGTGGATTTATCTTTTCTATCTTTTCTTGAGCTGGTTTCATAACAGGAATCCTTCTCCTTCAACATAAATCACTTTAATTTCCAAGGAATACCATTAAAGGAAACAATAATGTATTTATCAATATTCATAAGTGTTTATGGCTACAAAATTATTTAAGTTTCACTTCCATCATTTGGAAGTTACTCAAATTCATATAAGCAAAAAATAATCTCTATACCAACATACCATTACATACCAATTACTCTTGGAAGTCATGGTCACTTTTATGCGAGTGATTCAATGTTTTAAGCACCTTGTAATATATGATCAACATATCCACAATAATCACATTAGTCAGAACTTTTTAAATCAAATGAAATACTTATATTTATCACTCATTTATACAATGTCAAGTGATATTTTAGCCAAAGTACTTCCACAAGTACCCAAAGAGAACCAACCCTCTAATCATCAAAATGATAAATCACTATGCCAAGTGCATAGTGTTAGTACTTCTAAAAGTACTAAGAGAGTTCCTAGCTTTCTATTCATCAAAATAATCAATGACTGCACCAAGTGCATACTCTCTTAGCCCTTGCTAAACGAATTCACATGATTGGTAATATAATAAAGGAAATTACACTTCTAGTAATCGATTTTTGAGCACTAGGCTCTTTCCTGTCAAGATGTACATGACTTCTTTTTACACAAACATACAAAAAAAATTCATAACACATAAATCATTAGTTAATTGTTTTTCTATGAGAACTAAAGTGGGAATAGAGTGGTCCTCCCAGCCATTGGAAACTGGTTTCCACAGCTAGATTGAGTCATTTTTATATCCAGATAGTTCTATGACAAGTACCATACGAGGTCCATTTCGGAATTCCACTGGCCAACTAGGTCAAGAATTCCAATGACCATAAAGAGTCCAATACAGGACTCCTCTTAGCAACATTCTGCCTTTTCCTCCAACAATGTCCCATATATGAGGAATTTTTGAGATTCCTGCAATAAGCTCCAAAATCAATAGAGTTTCCTCAGGATTTTTCCCCTCTTCAGCATCTTGGCCAACTCTTTTCTCTTATTGAGATCATAAATCTCTAGGGAGAGGAAATGCAAGTAGGAAAGCACCATCAACCCCTCTAGGTAGGCAACCACCATAAACTTAAGGCCTCCTAGTCTTTCATAATTGTCCACAACTGTTTGGCATGTAAAATTATCTTTCAGCACTCTTACCCATAATAATTTACATAAAGAGCTATATGCACATTATCGTCAAAACAAAAGAAACATTTATGTACACCATGCATTTATACTTGACCCTCAACATGGATCCAACATATTTAGATTGATAGGAAACATAACTGACATATAGGTGATATACATTCTGATTTTTCAAATAACATAATCATGCATATCATAACATTATAATTTCTCATTTACAATTGCAATTCACGTTGCAACATTTTACCTTCACAGGTTATTTTGTTGCCATTAAGCTACCCTTGATTAATCCCATCAACAATGTTAGTCATAAATATGCATTTTTTAAATAAATATTTACTTTCACAATAATTTTATTTTCATGCATACAACAATGTGATGCATAAAAGTATATGAAAATATTCATTAATGTGTAAATGTAAATATGAATTAGGGTAACAATCCAAACATTTCCAATTCCTACAATGTACTGTTACCAACAAATCGACACATGAAGTAACTACCATAATCACTTGTTTAAACCTTGCAATAAGATTCAATTAAAACCAATCCATTCATATAAGTTTTGTTAATTAGCCCCGCAACACTAACTAATCAACCATGACAAAACTAAATCAACAACTAGCTATTACAATCAAGTCTCACTACTCAAGTCTTTGTTTATTTTTAACGTCGAAAGGGGTTAATTCAACGTCCTTTTAAAACACTATATTCTCCTTCAAGTATACTCCTCATATTTTACATTCATGCATTTATTCTTTATAAGTAGTGCATTGTAACTTTAGTCGTGTTCACTAAATGTATCTGTAATATTGTCATATCTGCAAAGTTTGGTAGTCAACTCTCACATGGACTAGTGAGTACTCAGGTTGTTCATAGATGCAACAAAGGTTTATTTTTTTTTATCCTCATTAAAATTTAAATGTCGTGAACACAGTTTTGCAAAAAAATTTATTACGTACTACTCTTAAATGCAATTATAAACATGCATGATGCATCTCATGTCAAAATACGTCTACGGCATGTTTCGATATGTAGATTGTCAGAATGATACCTGAGCTGATTCCCACTAGTATTGTACCTGACCTATTTTCCTCTTACCAATTCCCAAAAGGCGCTAGTGCTGCAACCTTCAACTCTGATACCACTTGCAACATCCCCCAGTGACCTCACATGAAAATACATGATGTTAGAAAATTTTTACCCATAATAATAAAATAATAATTTACCCATATCTTTAAATAATAATATTTTACCCCTATCTTTAAAAATATTCTTAATTTATATAAAACTTATATTTGTAATAAAATTCCTGAGTTTTTAATATTTTTTTCTAAATAAAAGTTTAAAAAATCATCTTTACAACTAAAATATTTTGATCATAATATTATTTAATACGTATACATTTTCCTTTTATTTTATTATCATTGTAGATCTATTTTAACCATATATCTATTAAGAATGAGAAGTAATTAAATTTCTTGATATGAAAACTTCTTTAACCCTTCTTGATGCCCCTCTCTCTCTTTCACAAACACACACACACACACAATCCTTTATTGTTTAAATTTCTTTTTAGAATGCATAAACAATGCAAGTATAGTGTAGAATATATAACTTGCAATCATAAAAAATCATTTCTATATTTCACACAAAGTTGATCAAAAAATATAATTAAAAAAGCCTCAAAATGTCATATAATGAGACTATTTTAAATATTTTAAAATGTTATAACAATAAAAATTATGACTTTTTTTTTTTAATGCATATATGTGTAGTTAACATCAAAATATTTTATTTAACACTTTTAACAATATGAATTTATGTTTTTGTAACATCTATTACCATAAAATAAAAAAATATTACAACTAATATAAGCCCATAAAGTTCTAAGTAGTAAGCTTTTAAATATGTGTAATGTGATCGATTTATAAATAAGGGTATATGACACTAATTTTATAATGGTATTATATAGATGTTTGATGTTCTAAGGTGGAGTATTTACGTATTATTATTTTAAATTTTGTGTGTGGAGGGATTTAAAGGATGGAAACCATGTTATTTGACTCCTTCATAGCACTAGGTATATGGTCCTTCGGTGATAAGTGGGTTGGTAATTGAGTTCCTGAACTTTCCTGAGACCTTATTGGAATTACAGTTGTAGCATATATGGTCATTGATCTGTGGGGGTATAGATCTAAGGAACCTATGGGTTTACCTAAGGTTATGTGTAACTACCTAGTTTTTTCTCTGGTTCCAACGGTCATTTGTGAGCAACTACCTAGTAGCTGAGATTTGTGAAAACCCTTGCTACAATGCGGCCCTTTTTTCAGCTGTAACCAGGTAAGGTAAAAAATTTAGTGCATAGGATCAGATGTGTGTGTTCCACTATTCATTTTTTCTTCACATCTTAACAAATCCGACTATATTCGTTTCACGGTTAGGTTTGGAAATTGGAAGGAACACATTGTTTGTGCCTTCAATATTTTCTGTATTCAATCCCCTGAGGATAATGATATCTTGTCAATTTCTTAGTATCTTGTTTGCAATGTTACTTTTCTTTTCTCTTTAAATAAACAATGCTTCAGCTAAACCTTTTTGGATTTCCTTCTAGTGTAGAATCTCTCCATCAACGTCAAAAATTGCAATGTAATAGCTCAAATATTGTATTCCCTTGTACTTAAGGTATAACAATCCTTTGGGTTCATTCCTCTAATAGTTTGAATTTTTTTCGAGTCAGCAGCAGGTACATTGTGCATATCAACCTTTTCTTTCTGACACATTAAATGCTTTAGCCATTGCGTTGGATGCATGTTGTGCCTTACAAGGGTCTTTTGTCCTTTTTCCAGGTTTCTTTCCTGCCTAACTGCTTTCACTTTGGGTTGAGTATCGTCTAACCATTCTTGCTTACTGTTAAGCTAAAGTTAGCCTTACAACCTGACTGAAGTCTTCACTGGGGATGAAGGCTTTATATTTTTACAAATTTTAGGGTATGAACCCTATTATGGGTGTAAGGGTTCTATTATTTCTCTCATAAGTTGTGATAGAACCCTCGATTCAAGACTTTGGTTCTCCCAATGAAGTTTTTGGAGTGTTAATTCATTATGGAACTATTGTCCATTTCTGTACAATTTTTCCATTGTTCCCAAAATAATAGTTAACATTGTAATGTGAATATGATTGCATCCGTGCTCTGATTTTTCTTTTTCTCTGCCTCCACATCATTTAGTGATGTCCGGTTCAATATATATATGTGTGTGTGTGTGTGTGTGTGAAAATTAAATATGGATTCTATTATATTGGTCATGTTTTATTGCAAGACCTCGTTAATCTGAAATTCTCTACACAATGTGTAGTTAATTTACACAATTTTGACAGAATGTTCATTAATTATCCAAATGTTTGGGAATTTATTTTTCTTTGTTCTTAAGTATGTGAAAATTAATTACTTTGTCTGAATAATTATTTTGAGCCACAATTTCTCTTAGCAGGTTCTGCTTTCTTTTATAACTTAACACATCAAGGATTGGCTAGGAAATTTGGTAGATATGGTTATGTTTCATCAACTATATAATGATGAGGTTTTCATTATTTTCTTTCTTGTGTTATATGAGGATTACAACCCGCTTTTTTTTGTGGGGGTGGGGGGTAGTTTCTTTTATCAGTAAAATATTATTTTTATTTAAACAAAAAAGAAATAGTCCAAGGCCATGTGAGACCTGACTCCTCTAGGACCTACCTTAGCCCACTGGATTTAACCTCTTTAACTTCCAGATGAAGGATTGTTTTTACTGACGGTTCCATTCTATAAGTCGGGACTAACCCACTTCAAGTTGTCCCAATGTAAAGTATTCATTTGTTGTTAGATGACATGAATCATTTTTTTTTTTTTTTAAATTTTGTTTATAGATAAGCCCCTCCCTTGTGGGAGTTTTCTACACAAGAGATAACCCCCTTTTGGGTCAACATTTACTTTAACCTTTAATAATAATAAAAAACATCATTCATAATAATCCCTATTCCTTCAAAATATACTTTCAATAGTCCATAAATACAAGCAGATAAACTGCCAACAAAACCAAACTTTTACTTCCATAAAAAGATTGTAATATAGACAAATTAGCATAAATTATAAAAAGTTTAATGTGCTTCTCTGGTTCAGTTAAATAATCAAGGAACTCAACCCACATAAAGACTGCTCCTTCCTACCAATGAGAATGGAAATTATGTTCACTTCTCCCCCCGAGATTCTCAATTTCAAGAACAATCAAATTAAAAGTGACCTTACAAGGTTATTTTGTAGGCATCAAGATCCCACAGTCTAGCTTAGAACTTGTAGAATTTCGTTTGTCTTGGAGTTTTCCACTGGCACTAGTCCAACTCAAGAAATAGTCCTTAGGAAGCACTCAGCTTATCATTCCCATCATCTTGTTTATGTTTACAAACTTCCCTCTTTCTCTCTCAAAGTGGCTTCAACCTCTTTCCTTTTGTTGCCAACCCCTTGATTTCCCACTGAGATTTTTTTATCTCTAGGGAAATGAAAGAAGATAAATATCGCCAAATGTTTGGAAGTTGAAAATTCGTTTACGGTCTTTCCCATGAATTCCAAGACTCATCATAATTTTTCTATTAAATAAAAATAATAAAAAGAAACCTTTTAAACATTTAGAGTTTCATTAGGCTTTTCCTCTAAGGCTTTAGTTACTGGAGTCTCATATAGTAAAATTAAATCACACTAAATAATAACTATTTATAGTAATTGGGGGTGTTACATTTTTTAGTTGATTTATATACATATATGTATAGTTAATATTGAAATATTTTATTTAACATGAGCATTGAAATATTTTAGTTATGGACAATATTCTCCACATTAAAATGTTATTTTGTTGTTAATAAATTTTGAAGTACATAATTTTTTACGTATTTTTTGTTCAATTGGTGAGACATGTCCCGGGGGATTGGATTTTTGATCACTTAGATACACAAGGGCTTTCCAACATGCTTTTTGCCAACTGTGCTACCACTCGCTGACAAAAACATGCCAATATTACTTAATTTGACATAGTGAGATATTTTATTATATGACGCACATTAAATTTTTTGTTATTAATAATATGTTTTAAATATGACATATCAATTTTATATTAAGAATCGAATGAATTACACTTATCCCTTTTGTTAGGATGTAAATACTTTTTTTACTTTTAATTACTTATTGTTTTAAGGCATTAAATATTTTACTATAGTTCACCTTTATATATAAGTTTTATATTGAAATATTTATAAGGAAAAGTTGATATAAAATTACCTTATTAGTCCCTTCCAAGGAAGGACTCTAGTAATTGATTTTCTTATTGACCAGTATTAGTTTAGCATTGACTAATGCAACTTATATTGTCGAACATTGAAAAAAAATGACTTTTCAATATTTAAAAAACCAAATATTTAAACATTTGATTGGACCATAACTTGATGGTATTCTTACCACCTTTACATAATATAATGTGATGTGGATAATTGCCTTACATATTTTATGCTATAATTTATGGAAATGGTTTCAATATTCATGCATGACTTTTAGATAGTTTTGTATTGATTTGTTATATCCTTGACAATAACTCATACTCAAGTAAATAACATATTTATTATGAGTTACTTCCCACCATAATTTAAGCAAGTTTTTGCATCAGAAAATATTAAAATGAGATGTAAATAAATATACTTACTAGTAGTGTCCTCGATCGAGGTGGGAGGTGTTAATAAGGGACTAATGGGATCCGATCCCATGCTCGGTGGAATAATCAATGTGATGATGGTGGTGGAGTGACGTGGAAGCCATCATACTGCCCACACCATGGAGCAATTAAATGTATGTAAGGGCAATGTCGATGAGTATTTAAGCCTAACGAGGTGGCCGAAGAATGGAATCTCTAGGAAAATTCGACTCTAGGGTAAATAGAGAATATCATTTCTTGGGTTGGAGTATATAATTGCAGGTCTAGGAAGAAGCAGTCAGCATGGGAGATGGTAGAGGATGGATGGGATCAACATTCAGCCTTGCGAGATAGAGAACTTCCACCAAATCCATCACCCTAGGTATGTAGGTAGTCCCTCCATGCCCTTCATCACATGGTGGTGTTTTCCAACAAAAAGGTTTAGTGGTTTTGGTTTTTATTCTTCGCTGCATAGTTATAGTGAGTCGTAGGTCTATATGTGTCTCCACTGTAATTGTGTCTAATATATATATTGGGTTTGGGAGCCTTCTTGTTATTAAGTTTGCATGAAGGGTTTGGATATGGAGTCGGGGTGTTTAGGGGATCTCTGTCTAGTTTCTTAGGGGTAAATATTGGATATCTATGGTGTTAAATTTGCATATTTCTAGGTTGGAGCTCTTTGGCACTACGAGTACTGTCAATGGCATGATGTTTATTTCATTTTTATGGTAGCTTTGGTTTGGTGATGCTTATACAAACAACAACAAGATGGGCACTTTATGTTTATCCTTTTATACCTTTAGTCAAATATTTTATATCAAAGTCCATTGGGTCTATTGGGTGGTCCATTAGGGGTTAAGATGAGGTCTCTGCATACTCTGGGAGTTTATGGTTTTGTATGCACTAGTTTTATGTTCTATTTGATTGAAAAATTCAATGATCCAGTGTTTATTATAGGAGACAAAATCTCGTTTGTGTTCGTGACTAAAAGGGACCTCAACATCAAAGTACCTACCGACTTTCATGGTCTTCTGATCTCGATCTTCTCTAGGAAGGGAATTAGCACCCACATAATTTATTAACAGTGTGAATAGCTGGAAATCATTGCTTGACCTCCTACTATGCATCGTAAAGGGGCCATAATAGGTCATGTTGGGGGTGGACACATTTCCAGGAATGGTAGAGGTAGAAGACAAACTGATAATGATTAACTTAAGAACTAAATTATTTAATAAAATTTAAGATATATTTCTTATAAATTATTAAAAAAATATTAAATTAATTAAATTTTATTTGTGTATAATGATTTAATTATACATTTGAATTTTAAATTTATATTAACAAAAAAAATTTATAATTCAAGTATTTTAAATATATATATTTTATATTTTGAAAAGAAAAAATTAATACTTATTTTAAATATAATTTTTTTAAATACAAAAGTATGTACACAATATATTATATTAAAAACATATGTAGTAAATTAATAGCATATGAGAAACAACACATCAGAGCACCCAAAACAAAAATAAATTAATACATTATAATATTATCTTAGAAGTCCATTATTATAGGGATAAAGAATTATGATTAAATTTTTAAGAAACGGTTTTCTTCACAAAGGTTTGAAAGTTAAATGCGAACATATACATATATATATATATATATATATATATATATATATATATATATAGATATATATAGATATATTGAAATTAATTAATATTACTTAAATTTAAAAAAAATATTATATTAAGTGTAATGTGGTGTTTTACAATTCAATGCGTGAGAACCTATTATAAATTAAAGATAAGATTGCCAGGATACTGAAGAAACATAATTTTCCATCGACCTTTAGACCCCTTAACACCATTCGTAATTCCCTCTGGTCAGTGAAGGATCCTGTCAACCCTAAGGACATGAAAGGTGTCTATATTATTCCTTGTTCTTGTGGAATCCCCTACATTGGGGAGACTGGGCGTTCCATTAATCAAAGGATTAATGAGCATGCGACAGACCTAAAGCATGGGAGAACCAAGTATTCTACATTAACGGAACATGTGGAGAAGACTAAACATCATGTGTGTCTTGAGGAGGCCTAAGTGATTGCTATGACTGCGCAGTTCCATCACCGAAAATTTAGAGAAGCCATTGAGATTGAAAAGAGACCAAGCAATCTCAATAAAGATGACAGTTGGAAGATAAGTAGTTGTTGGATCCCCGCCCCCTCTTCCTATTCATTTCTTCCCCTTCCTTCCCCTCCCTCTATTATTGACATGCTCTTTATTTCCTTTTTTATCCCATATTGTTTCTTCTTTCTATTTTGTGTTTCTTGGTCCTTTATGGAGATCTCCCTCATTCTCTTTTCCTTTCGTTTAGGAGATAGTCCTTTTCATGACTATCTAAATGGGTTAAAACTAGAATTTTCACCACATGTTGCAAAGGAAACATCGTAAGGCAATGGCATAAGAAAGAATAGCATAGAAGAAAGAAGTCAATTTTATGCAATTTTGTTTCTTTACTAATGTTTCTTTTTTATCATAAGTAAGACTTTACATTGATTTGTGTGTCATGAAATTTCTCATATTATATTCTTCCATAATTATTTCACTTTTGTGTGTCATGAAATTTTTCATATTATATCCTTCCATAATTATTGCACATGCAAGAACTCCTTTGATCACCAATATGCAAAATCCAGTGACCTCAAATTCTGTATAAACCTGAAATGGATCCATATCAAAACCAGGTACGCTTTTATTATTGCATCTCTAAGCAAAGGATAAACCCAGTTGCATAAACAGACATGTAAACCTTGTGGTCTCACATCCTATATAACTCAATGATGGAAACATACCAAATCCCACTAAACTTTTCTTGTTGTATACTTATGTTGAGCATATAAACATGCAAATATGTGTGTGAAAATTCATGGCAAGATGAATTACAGGGTGAAAAATGCCTTCAGATCAAGACCATATATAACATGAAATGAAGACAAATATTGTCTTGGAAATGTAAGGACGATCATATCAGGTGTAAAGAAAAACCAACACCCTAACAATTCTCTCTCACTACCTCATCCCACTTCAGTGTTCACTCAAGACATGTTAATTTGATCAAATAAAAAGGAAATTCTGATTAAAAAACAGAAAATATCATCCAATGATCAATAAGTGTAGCTTTTTAACTTTAGAATACCATGTTGAGAGAACAATATGTGATCAAAATAATGCTTATAAGCCATGTAAAAATAGGGAAACCAAAGAATTCAGTTAAAGAGCTGCATGAAAATGTTATGTCACTAGGGTTGAAGAAGCCTTCTCTACCTATGCCAAAATTTTCATGAAGATACATATAAGCAAAAACTCGCCAAAATCTAATAATGCTCAACCTGCAAGCAACATAGTGGCTGCAGCCATTGGATTTAGAAAAACACAACATTCCAATGTCAACACTACCATTTTTTTGGCTACCTTATAGAGGCTTGTCCAAACTAGACAAACCAAGTGGTGAATCTCAAGAACCCCCCCAAAACTTCCTCAACTAAGGAGGATGAGGATTTACGGCCAGTTTAGTATTGAAGAACAAAGACATTGGAGAAGAAAATCTGAGAAATGGGGACACCAAAAGTTAAAACAATCAAGGCTCGAGAGGTGCCGCTGGAAATAGGACAATAGTCTAGACTAGGAATTATGGGCTCCTTGGCCCATTATGCTACAAACAACCACCCTTACTCAAAGGAACCCAAAGAATTCAGAAGCCTAAAGCTTACATAGTTCCTCATTTCTCTCCAAGTTACCACCCCTTTTCTGATGTCTTTTTTAAAGACTTCTTGTAGTTAAAAATGCGAAAATCTATTGCTGTGATGTTTACTCATATGTCTTTTATGACACATGAAAAGAGAAAATGGACCCAAGACAATATGTCGTTGTTGTCTGCAAATGCAGGTCTATTATAAAACAATGGTTTCCAAAATGAATGTAGGTCTATCATAAAACAACGTTTCCAAAATGCATGTGGTTCTAACATAAAATAGTGTTTCCTTAATGAATGCAGTTCTAACATAAAACAATGTTTCCATAATGAATGTGGTTCTAACATAAAACAAATTTTATAGAATGAATGTGGTTGTAACATAAAATAGTGGCTTCCAAAATTTAATTTGGCCACAGTTCCAATCTCATCCAATTCAGTGTGGGTAAAGATCATCAAAAACCTCATTCATTTCTAGGTAGAAGCCTTTTGAAAGAACATGAAAATGTTATGGCACAAGGGTTGAAGAAGCCTTTTCTACCTATGCCAAAATTTTCATGAAGATACATATAAGCAAAAACTCACCAAAATCTAATAATGCTCAACCTACAATCAACATAGTGGCTGCAGCCATTGGATTTAGAAAAACACAACATTCCAATGTCAACACTACCATTTTTTTGGCTACCTTATAGAGGCTTGTCCAAAGTAGACAAACCAAGTGGTGAATCTCAAGAAACCCCCCAAAAACTGCCTCAACTAAGGAGGATGAGGATTTCTTGCCACTTTAGTATTGAAGAACAAAGACATTGGGGAAGAAAATATGAGAAATGGGGACACCAAAAATTAAAACAATTGAGGCTGGAGAGGCACTATTGGAAATAGGACAACAGTCTAGACTAGGAATTATGGGCTCCTTTGCCCATTATGCTACAAACAACCACCTTAACTGAAAGGAGCCCAATGAATTTAGAAGCATAAATCTTACATAGTTCCTCATTTCTCTCCAAGTTACCATCCCTTTTCCGATGTCTTTTTTGAAGATTTCTTGTAGTTAATATTGCCAAAATCAATTTCTCTGATGTTTACTTACTTTCTAGAGGACATATTTGGGGTAGCTTGTAGCTTAATGATTTGAACCCAACTTGAATGGTACAACAAAGCTTTGTTAGCTATCTGTTCCTCTACTTCTTCATGAACAGAGTGTTCAAGGCCACTTCTTGAGATTTTTGAAAGGATTTGCTCAGGAGTTTTTCATCTTAAGACAAGTATCTTCTTTGATGATAAATGATATGCCCCTCTGTCATATTATTTCCTCTTAATAATATTGATATGCAGTGAATTTCGATAGAGACAGTTAAATGACAATTAATTTCATCATTCCATCACTCTATTAACTCTTTTAAAAAACAATCGAGTAGAAATAAATGTACAGTAACTTACCAAGACAACAAAAAAGTGGACCACAACATTCGATGATCTAACAAGTTTATACTGCATCCATATTTTTATGACAGCCATCCAATCTCCAAAGTGGTTTCCTGCAGAGAGTGTCCCAATGAAAAGATCCACGAGGCCTTTTAGCAAAGGTGGAGCTCTCCATTTTTTTGACATGTCTAGAAGTCTTTGAGGTGAAAAGATTGGATGTGAGACAAGAAAGGAAGCAACAACAACTGTATGCACATCAATGTCACCATTTACAGAGAAGCCAGTGGCATCTTCAAGCACAAATCCCTGGTCCAACCACTTATAAATTTAGTGCATACATTAATTTATACTAATGCCATAAAGTTTCTTGAATCTGAGAAAAAATTACTGTGCAGGCTTAACATGGATGTCATATACAATTGTCACATTAGTAACCTTGTGAAGCAAGTGGAATCTTCAAGCACAAATCCCTCGTCCAACCACGTATAAATTTAGTGCATACATTAATTTATACTAATGCCATAAAGTTTCTTGAATCTGAAAAAAATTACTGTGCAACGCTGGCTTAACATGGATGTCATATACAATTGTCACATTAGTAACCTTGTGATTTTGAATTTTCTTTAATGTTCATTCAAGCCTCTAGAAAAGCATGAGCTTAAGTCTATTTCACAATTTTCGAACTACGCTCTAGAATTGTAATATTGTGCAGTGATTAGTTTGGCAGAGAATCAAACTTTACAAATGGGAGTGTATAAAAATGGGGCTACAAGAACTCTGTAGAATCAAAATTTACAGATGGCAGTGTATAAAAATGGGGCTACAAGAACTCTGTAGAATGCACTAGCTTTTGTGAATGCAAATATTATGCATAATATTCATATATTTGAGTACTCAAACAATTGATGGACGGGGTTCACAAAGTTAAAAAAAATGTTTAAATATACAGAAATCAGGGGTGAGAAAGTAGTGGAGAACCCCCTTTGGTAACCAGTGAGAGTTTCTCCATAGGTTCGGAGAAAAGACAAAGCCTAAGTTGTAGGTAAACCTCCTTATTGCATTTTTTTCTGACCCATATTAATAGCTGCATCAATGATGGCTTCTAGGGTTTCGACAGAGTTATCGTGAACATAATCCACGAGAACCGCTTTGAAGGCCATGGGAGGAGAGTACTTGGGTCTTCCCAACATAAATTCTATCAAGTAACATGAATCAACCTTCCTCCTAATGATGGACATGCCACTAGGAGGAATGAAGAAACCCATGTCTACGTCGCTCATATAGAGAAACCCTCTGTCCTTTCTCATGAATCTGTAGTCATGGGCTAACGCGAAAATAAACCCCCATGTAGAAGCATGCCCACAGATGGCGACAATTGACGGTAACTTCAATTCCATGAGGGTTCTAACGAGCTTCATGAATTTGAGGTAGAGGATCTCAAATTGATCCTCTCTATTGCGAGCTTCGATCCTCTTTGTTGTGAGCTTTCATTGTTGTGCGATGCAAATGTGTTGCTTATCATTTTCACGAGTAGAGGAACCCCGTTATCACCGTTCAATAATTGTTTCAATCTAATGGAAAAGGATTCTTTAATCGTCTAACATAATATACCATGGCAGCTAGGAGAGTTGTTTTCAAAGGGAAGCGCCTTTTAATACTTTTGTAGCTGTTCTCAAAAAAAATACATAAACACTTTTTTTTAAATTCCCTTTTTTCACAACATAACATAAGATTCTTTTTAAACAAAAATGAATCACCTTTATTTTAGAAATCCTTTGAGACAAATTTGTTAAAACAAAGGTGTTTGCGGTACTAATAAACCGCACCTAAATCACAATTATTTTAAGAAAGCCTTTGAAACAAATTTGTTAAAAAAGGGTGTTTGCCTTACTAATAAATTGTGTCTTTACCTTTTTATGCAAACTGACTTTGTGCCGACTTCATGCTCCAAATGAGTTTTCAACTGTGATATGCTGACCTCAACGATGTTTTAATGGGTGCGTTGAGCACAATGATTATATTGGAGACATAAACAATAAATTAATGATTGCAGTGATTGAATTAAATTGGACAAAGTGAAAACTGAATTAAGATACTTGGGATGATACTTGGATGGACGGTTAATAGGTTGTTGAAATTAAATTCTCCAATAATATTTAGTTATGCACTCTAAGATATCCAACAAAACCATTTGAACCAAATTCCTTACTAATTTTATATGGCGCCTGAAGGCTCAAGGTGTCATCCAACATTGAATTATTTTTCTTGTTCCAATCCCATTTCTTCTTCCACATAAGCATGATATTTTTCAACTCTAGGGTGTTTTACAAGCAATAAACCAAGCGAAAACTAATATAATACAAATTATTTCTGAACTCAATATTAAGCAGTCACAACAAATCTTGTTCCAAGATTAATTTGAACAATTAGAAACAAAATGCAATGTTCTTTTGAGAAGAAAAAATATGTTATATTTTATATATAAAAAGAGAATCCATATATATAATTTTTCATCTAATGAATTTTTGTTTTTCTTATGTAATATTTTTTACATACAATCTGTCAAAATAGACTTTTAAGAGAATTAGTATTTTAGAGGCATGAATAGTCCTTTCAAAAAAACATATTAAGTATTCAAAACCAAAATTATTAAGATTAGAAGATATTAGAATTGTCGAATTCAATCCTATTTTCATGAATGTATGAAGTATATGAGATAACCCCTGAAGTTCTTGTCACACCTCTTTTGAATAGAAAATCTGCAACATGGTTGTGCTGCAGAAAAATGTGTAAAAAAATGTGTCAAAAGTAACCCACCATACATCAAATGTTGATGAATATTTCAATGAATTAAATGAATGGCTTGATATGATTTGTTCTATTAATGCACGTGTGAGGTGAAATACGATCGTTAGATTTTATGTAAGTTAAGTTGCAAATATGGGAACACAAGTTAATGCATCATGGTCAAATTATGCAATAATTTGTAATCCTGGAATGGTTCAAACCTAGCAAGCTATACATAAACCATCCATGTATACTCCACAGAACAGAAAATTTGGTGAGTTATGTCCACCAAACCGTTTCACCACACGGATCATTCTAGTTATGACAAAAGGAGTGCGCTACAGATTTCATTAGCACTCGCATCATCCTGAAACACATCGACAATTCTGCAAAGCATTCTAAATTTTGTTTGGGTGTCTGTTCGAATTTAATAATTCTTATAATAACTTGGTGGGTGTTGTAGATTGAACATCGAGTCTGCAAAAGATACACTTAAAATCTCGATGAAAAGCATGAGCTCAAGTCTATTTCACAATTTTCGAACTATGCTCTAGAATTGTAATATTGTGCATTGATTAGTTTAGCAGAGAATCAAAATTTACAGATGGGAGTGCATAAAAATGGGGCTACAAAAACTCTGTAAATATACTCCAACCTAACAAATGACTAACCGTTGGTCCTGATTTGTTCAAGCCCACCAACCTAAGTGTGATTACATGGCTAAATATAGTGTAGAATAAAAAATAACAGTACATAAATTTTACATAGAACAATAAGCCGTTAAAATTTCCTGAACATTGTTGAAGCGGCCATAGATAAATCTAAAATCATCCTCAAGAAAATCTTGGGTAGAGATTATACAATGTCCATACATTAATAACAAAAAAATACATAAGCTGTAGGCTTGGTGGGCTCCAATTGAGTCTTCAACTCTGATATGCTGACCTCAGTGATGTTTCAACGATGTTTTAGTGGGTGCGTTGACCACAATGATTATATTGGAGACATAAACAATAAGTTAATAATTGCAGTGATTGAATTAAATTGGACAAAGTGAAAACTGAATTAAGATACTTGGGATGATACTTGGATGGACAGTTAATAGGTTGTTGAAATTAAATTCTCCAATAATATTTAGTTATGCACTTTGAGATATCCAACAAAACCATTTGAACCAAATTCCTTACCAATTTTATATGGTGCGTGAAGGCTGGAGGTGTCATCCAACATTGAATTATTTTTCTTGTTCCAATCCCATTTTTTCTTCCACATAAGCATGATCTTTTTCAACTCTAGGGAATTTTACCAGCAATATAACAAGGGAAAACTAATATAATACAAATTATTGCTGAACTCAATATTAAGCAATCACAAGAAGTCTTGTTCTAAGATTAATTTGAACAGTTGGAAACAAAATGCAATTTTTTTTTCAGAAGAAAAAATATGTTGTCTTTTATATATAAAAAGAGAATTCATATATATAGTTTTTCATCTAATGAAGTTTTGTTTTTCTTATGTAATATTTATTGCTTACAATCTGTCAAAATAGGCTTTTAAGAGAATTATAGTATTTTAGAGGGATGAATAGTCCTTCCAAAAAAACATATTAAGTACTAAAAACAAAAATTAGTAAGATTAGAAGATATTAAAATTGTCAAAGTCAATCCTATTTTCATGAATGTATGAAGTATATGAGATAACCCCTGAAGTTCTTGTCACTCCTCTTTTGAATAGCAAATCTGCAACATGGTTTTGCTCGAGAAAAATGTGTACAAAAATATGTGTCCAAAGTAACCCACCATATAACAAATATTGATGAATATTTCAACGAATTAAATGAATGGCTTAATATGACTTGTTCTATTAATGCACGTGTGAGGTGAAATATGATCGTTAGATTTTATGTAAGTCACAAATATGGGAACACAAGTTAATGCATTATGGTCAAATTATGCAATAATTTGTAATCCTGGAATGGTTCAAACCTAGCAAGCTCTATATCCACCGTCCATGTATACTCCACAGAACAGAAAATTTGGTGAGAGTTATGCGCACCAAACAGTTTCACCGCACGGATCATTCTAGTTATGACAAAAGGAGTGCGCTACAGATTTCATTAGCACTCGCATCATCATGAAACACATTGAAAATTCCGCAAAGCGTTCTAAATTTTGTTTGGGTGTCTGTTCGAATTTAATAATTCTTATAATAACTTGGTGGGTGTTGTAGATTGAACATGGAGTCCGCAGAAGATACACTTAAAATCTCGATGAAAAGCATGAGCTTAAGTCTATTTCACAATTTTCGAACTACGCTCTAGAATTGTAATATTGTGCACTGATTAGTTTGGCAGAGAATC
Source organism: Pinus tabuliformis (assembly GCA_031772625.1). Taxonomy (NCBI): domain Eukaryota; kingdom Viridiplantae; phylum Streptophyta; class Pinopsida; order Pinales; family Pinaceae; genus Pinus; species Pinus tabuliformis. The sequence continues at coordinate 732,498,783 of CM062814.1, forward strand.
AAAATTTACAGATGGGAGTGTATAAAAATGGGGCTACAAAAACTCTGTAGAATCAAAATTTACAGATAGTAGTGTATAAAAATGGGGCTACAAGAACTCTGTAGAATGCACTAGCTTTTGTGAATGAAAATATTACGCATAATATTCATATATTTGACTACTCAAAAAATTGACGGACAGGGTTCACAAAGTTTAAAAAATGTTTAAATATACAGAAATCAGAGGCGTGAAAGTAGTGGAGAACCCTCCTTGGCAACCAGTCAAAGTTTCTCCATAGGTTCCGAGGAAAGACAAAGCCTGAGTTGTAGATAAACCTCTTTATTGCATTTTTTCTAAACCATCTTAACGACTGCATCAATGGCGTCTTGGTTTCGACAAAATTATGGTGAACATAATCCACCAGAACCCCTTTGAAGGCCATGGGAGCTGAGTACTTGGATCTACCCAACATAATTTCTTTCAAGTAACATGAATCAAACTTGCTCCTAATGATGGACATGCCACTAGGAGGAATGAGGAAACCCATGAATAGTCCAAACAATATGGAATCATTGGCATTTATGACACTAAAATAGAGTGGGAAATAGGAAGTGGAAGTTATAAATATACATTGACTTAAAGGTCCTATATAGTTGTTGTTGCACAAAGATTATATTGTGAAATTTTTAACTTTCAAGGCCCGTCATTAATTACCGTCATCTGACACCGACCTCCAAACAATACACCAATAAACAATTGTAAACATTGGCCAAAGTTACAAAACCTCTTCTCATGAGAATTAAAGCAGGTAGCTTATGTAAAAACTTTTCATGCATTTCGGCACATGGCTTGCATGAAGTTGTTGCGGAGTGTGGATTCTCACTAATTGTTAGGGAAAACCGAACTATGGAATATAATCACTAAAAATTTCAATAAGGTCAAAGACAAGCCATATGTTACTTTAACTAGACTAAGGCTTATTCTAATAGAACTTTTAGTCAAGTTAGAGCTAAAGAAAAATTAATTTCAAACAGAGATAATTATCTCCCTTCATCGATGAAATTTTTGTAGACAGTAAAGAGGCTCCAAAAATTAAGATTCGATTACAATCACTGGAATAAAATCATAACCTCATGATCCTAAAAGCTAGTTATGGTCATATTTGTTAATTTGAATAGAATTTTTTCATAAACTGTGTTTAACAGAAACCTAACAACCTCGGAGGAAGAAATGACCTACAAATTTACTTAATTAAAATCTAGCTTATTCTGAATTTATTAAAAACTTGCATAAAAGCAAAAAAATAGTCTTAGGCCCAGTCAATTCTATAAATTTGCAGATGCAAGCCTACATAGAAAATTACTTTTCCTGATCCATAAAAGCAAATTCATTGGTTGATTGGTTAAACAACTACAGTCTAGAAAAAAAATGAACTTACATGTGGACAACGGAGAACAATTCCTTCTTGCACAAATATGGAGGATTTTGCATAGATCACATGGATTACTTCTCTATTAAAATCTATTCTAGGTGAATACAGTCGTCATCTCCATGTAAATATACTCCAACCTAACAAATGACTAACCCTTGGTTCCGATTTGTTAAAACCGCTAAGTGTGATTACATGGCTAAATGCAGTGTAGAATAACAACAATAACAATACATCAATTTTACATAGAATAATAAGCAGTTAAAACTGCCTAAACATCGTTGAAGCGGCCATAGCTAAATCTAAAACCCTCCTCGAGAAACTCTTTTGTAGAAATTAAACAAGGTCCATACATTAATAACAAAAAAATACATAAGCTGCAGGCTTGGTGGAAAATTCGTCACCTGGGAGAAGAAAGGGAGCACTTGGTTATTTAGAGGAAGTCAATTTCAAACCACCTTCAAACATGGATTGAGAATTGTTCAATCACCTGCAAACAAGAAAACAAGAGGGGTCTCATAAGAGTTGATAACTCGTAGCAAAAAGTAGAGAAGAACGACTTTCATAAGAGGCATGAAGCCAAGAGAGCAACCGCAAGAGGAAGATGATGATGAAGAGCCCTCGTGGCGCTGATTACACGCCAAACGATGACACGGAGGAGCATTGCCAAGACAGTAGGTGAACAATGTTTCGCTCTTGTAAGCTAACGGAGAGGCCGAGGATTGGTATCACCACTCCAGACTTCACGCGATGGCTCCCCCTCTGCTTTAGAAGGTGCCGCGGCTCTTCCTCTGCTTCAAAAGGTGCCGCCTTATTTGAACTTTTCCTTACTTCCTGGACGGAACTTTTCCCTGCTTCCCGGGCGGAATGCGGGCAAGGAAGCGGAAAACCAAATTCCCATTTGCAAAAGAGAATGAGTCAAGACCGTTGCAAGAAAGCCTTTCGGGGGCTCCCACGAAGGCTATTTTTGTCAAACGGTTGGGGCACCCGTAATGCCTAGCTTGAAAGAACCTGCATAATTAACGCCCTAAGAGAATCTCTGTAACTGAATAATACCAGTTTTTAATCGGATGGAACTGGTGATTTCTATAGTGTAACACTTAAATTAAAGGCATACAAAAAGACACGTGGCATTGGAGGGAGTTCTTTTCATAGGGAAACGCCTTACTGCATAATTATCTAGTAGTATATGATAGTTAATTATTTTAAGTAATAAGTTTATGCTAATATTAGATAACTTTAATAATATATTTATATTAATTAGTCACCATAGCCATTAGGAATAAGAATAATTATGTTATTGTAATATTATTATGATAATAATAATATAATAATAAATAATATTATTAATTTAGGTGATATTAAATCCATACAATTTCTATTGGTTATAATCCCTAGATCTATTATTATTTGTTAACATTTTAATCATTATGATTCACCCTAGATTAATTTTAACTCTATATTGGATAAACATGTTACATAAAATAACACTCAATTTAAACCAGAAAAGATTAAAATAATATTTCAGCATTCTAGACTTTATTAAAAATCCAGAACATTATAAAATATAATATCCACCCCAAGATAACTATTTTTTAATTATATTATTATTATTAAATAATCTAAATGATCAAAACTAGCCGTTTTATGGGTCCATTATAACCGTTTGTCCAGTCTAGTCTAATATAGCCATTTTCCAGTCAAACCTAGCTATTGGAAGATCTACTATCCCTATTTAGCATGTAGCCATGGTCTGATTCTTCAACTTGTCCTCACGATGAACCACACTCGTTAGTTCGAAACGCATCGACAAATGTATCTTCATGTGATTTAGGCCGAAAAATTCTTTTCGTAAACTTGATATGGATCACAGAAGCATCAATTCAACAAAAGATAATTTTTTAACTTTACATTAAAAAATTTAAAAATATAAGTTGAAATCATCTTAAATATTTTAAGTTAAATTAAATAAAAAATAAATATATACATACATAATAAATAAATAAATAAAGACATCGTATTCCATTTTATCGAGAAGGATTAGATATGTTAATACATTTTTTTAATATAAAGGAATTAATATGTAACATGAGATTAAATGATTAAAAAATTATACATTAAGAAATTTGATCTTTCTTGAACATAGATATTTATAATAATTTAATATTTGAATTATTTAAAATTATTTGTGTGAGAGTGATTAGAGGAATCAATTATGACATGGGGTTGATTCCCACAACTAATTATATGACCTAACTATAATCTATAGTTGAGGATTAGGTAGGTGGGACACTCATGAGGTTTCAAACCAATGAGCATTAAGCAAAGAGTGGCTTAAGATTACACATATAAACTATTCTCTGTCTCATGTGATTATTTTGTAATATATTATAATAATTTAATTTTCATTAATAATATATTTATTGTTAAAAGGATTAAATAAATAAATTTAGATAAAATAAAGGTTATATATATGAGAAGATGTCTTTTTAATAAATATATTTTATTTAAAAAATTAAATATATAATATCACCTTAATATAAATATTATAATGTTATGTGAGAAAAATGTTATTGAGTTCCCTATGGTGGGTGTCAAATATGGAATTCCCCTCATGATCATGAATGATATAGTTTGTCAACTTCCTCTTAGGCAGAAGAAGTAGATGTGACAATTGATAACCTCCTAATCCATAAGCTTAAGAAAATGAAGAATGATCTACTAGAACTTTTTGGGAAAACATTCCTCCTAAGATTCAAAGAGAAATTAACAATGTTGAACATAAATCATAGGTTGAGAGAACATTTATTTTAGTTGTGGAAATTGAGGAAAATGTTGGATGGTGGATCCCTAATATAGGGAACACCTGCATAAGGAAGACTAGACATATGTAAACAATAGACCTATATTGGTAGATAAAAACTATCAAGGTGCCTATGGAATAGTTAGAAGCTCAACAAGAAGTCTTGATAAACATTAATAATGTGCAACTATAGTTGATGAAACTAATTTCTAAGGACTCTATGCTAGCAAAGGAGGTAGCAGGATTGGAATTATTTAGCTCAGATGAGGACACAAAGGGACGTGATACATTCAAGTAGATTCTTCATTTAATAAATGGATACTCTTTTAATTATTGTTTTCTACATTAAAATCAACAAGGAAACTAATAAAGGAAATGAAATGACTCAAATTTATAGTAAATTTTTAAGCTATTTAGTTTATCTAATAAATGCAATACATGGGCATCATTTATATCGCCAAAGGAAACCTCACTATGGTAGTAGCCTCATTTCCATAGTGGAAAACCAAAAACCATAGGAGAAACATTTGGATTTTTTGTAACGTAATATAAATATTTACATACATTATATTTAAAAATTCTCTATGTGTGCGTGTGTGTGTGTTGATTTTCTATGGAATTACGTCATATTTAAATTAATTTCAATAATTTCCCTAGATTAGGTGTTCTTGTCAAGTAATAATGTAATTGAGCATGGAGACTTAAATATGTAGCCCTCATTTAGATCCTTCCCCTAGTCAAGTTTCGCAATGGTACTCGGATTATCATGGCAAGTCAAGGGCATTTTAAGATTAATTAGTTGGAAATGAAGGAGGTCTTGCTTCTAGGTATGTGAGGTGATGGATTTTTTTCTAATGATTCCCTTAGTATCAAGATTGTAACTAGATTGAAGATTCCTAAATAGGAAGAAAACAAATGATAATTATGGTGGGTGGTGCAAGTACTATTAACATGCAACACCCCAATGGGTTTTTTGTTACACTCATGCTCTCATTGTTTTGTTTTGCTTCACCAAAATAGATAGTTTTTCTCCCTACACCACTAGTCCTCCTTTCAATTTTTATATTTACTGCTTGTGTTAGTGTGAGGTTTAGCTTGGTTATTTTCTCTCTATTATCTAGGCTCGCATCATTCACCCCTTATATTTATCCACTATGATGGATAGTGGGGTGGAAAAACTATAGGGTCTTCTCATTTAGAAAAAAAGTGTAGTGGTTTTTCTTTATAAATGCCAAGATCTATTAAAGCTTATTATTTATTTTTTGGCTTCAAGTGAGGGAAATAGTTAGCTGTATCTCCACCCTAGAGTGGATTTAGTGGTGGAAACTTGTGTGGGGTGATGGTGGTGGTTTTGCTGCTACATCTCGTGTTTTCTATTGGTGGGTTCTTGTAACATGTCTCTAAAATTCACCCAAGTAACATTCAATATTTACCTAGTAACAATTTTTCTAAACAATTTACATCATCATTATTATGGGAAGCTTGGCTATTGCATTATTATCACATGAAGGAATCACTACAATTACCATTGCACGTTTACTCTTACATTATGATGAATTGATTACTATTTTATTCTCAAATTATTACTTGTTCCTCATACTTGGATTGGTTATGGTACTCAGACTATTTAAACTATATCCCAATGTTTACATATCATTTCAGACATTCATTTTGATTGTGTTGATGGTCGTGACTATGCTAAATTCATAATGTTTAATTATATATGCATGTTAGTATAATTTTCAAATTATGTGTCTATTAGTTCACTTTTAGGGTTAGGCTCTTTCCTTTTGTCGACTTTTTCTTTCCTTATGTATTATATTTATACTCCTTTCCTTTGCATCCTTCTCTCAATTTTTTTTCTTGATGATGGGTCATGGTATGGAGTTGAAACGTTGACCTAAAAGCAAAACTGTGGAGAAAGTTTTGGATCTCTCTTCTTCAAACATGTAACAAGTCTAGACATAAAATTTGTAATAGTTTTGTGTTACTTGTTTGGACATAAACTTGGATAGAACCAAGGTAAACTTTATGAATCTCCCTCGCTATACGTTAGAACATCATATATATAATTATGATGGCTCTATGCAAAGGAACTACCTTGTGGTACTATGGTTTAAAGGTAGAGGCGTCCAACTATGTTTCAATTCATGTGATGGGGCCACATGGTTGGAGGCCTCAACCAAAACCTCTCACTAGTCACATCGAGCTACACTATGGATGGTGGTGATCTAATCTAAGTTTTTAATGGTGGAGATTGATCAAAGCACAATTAGGGTAATGAAATACTCTTCAGTCATCTATCGGTTGAACCATTTCCATGTTCAGTTTTTAGAGCAAACATCTCCAACTATGTAGAATAGTAAGATACTAAGGTATATCCTCCATCCAGATTAGCTACCACAGTGATTATTTGTTTAGAAGAAGGGTTTTTTTTTATTGATTATTTTATCTATAATTTCTAATAGAGGTAAGATTTCATGCCTAAGTTATAGTGCTAACTTTGTCTCCTCATAATTTTGCTTCCTACGTTTTTATTTAAGTTATATTTCTTTTAGTCACATGAATTCGATAATGGACTAATTATTTTTTTACAAATGTTTTTTTTCTTGCAGGGGGTGTGGCCTTCCTCTATGAAGTCTTGGTAGGTGAATATAGGGTTTTCCCATGGCATTTCCGCTTCTGTCCCCTCCTAGTTTTATGAGGTATAAACAAGACTTGGATATCAATCTTATTTTTAAGACCCTTAGTCTAGTTGTTTATTTTAGTATATCAAGATTAAATTCATTGTCCATATGGTTTATGAGCACAAAACCTCATTGTACTTTGGTGGTAGTGAGGAGTTTCACTTTCCCATATGAGGTAATTATCATTTTTCTTCCTTCTATATTGTATCTGGGTCTTGTTCTATCTTTGAATTATAATGTATAACCAAGGTCACCTTATTATAGGCGAGTCTCTGTCCTCATATTTCGAAGCTAAAAGGAAAGAGAATATTGTGAGGGTTTGCGTGTTACTCTAACATCTTCCAGGTATATATTGTTTCTAGCTTCATACCTTCATTGCAGGTCCTCTCCTAGAGTTGTTTTTACCATATATGATAGTGCTCTTCCATGCTAAGACTTAGTGTGTTTTAATTAATTGTAAGAAAAGTTTTTGAGTGGTCTGAGGGCTACCATTTGATGTTATATATATTTCTTTCAAAAAATTTCCTTTAAAGGCAAGGCATGGGGAAAATTCCTTGTAGTTAGAACAATTATGGCAACCACTAAATAAGGGTTTCTCCTTTTTGTTGGAAAACTGAATTTTTATTTATTTCGGCTACTACAATAGACTATCATGGCTTAGGATCATGTATATTTTATTATTTTTAATAATTAAATATTTTTATAATATTTTTAGTTTTCTTATTTATAAGAATTTACTGTGAAGAGTTTATATTTCCATCATGAATATTGTGAATTTATACTTTCTTTTGATATATTCATAGACAAAGTATTTCTTCTAAGTTTCTCTCTGCATGTATACAGATTTTGTTATGTTACCTTCTCAATGTTATTTAATTTGGAGTCTTTTGACTATGAGTATTATACTTATACAAATAATACATGTATGATTTATATTGCGAGTAAGTTTATAGGTTAGGGAACCTTTCATATTCATACTATTGGATTCCTTTGGCCCAGTAACACAAAATCTAAATTTTCCTCCATCGCCATTTTGGATGTTTTGGCTATTTGTCTGCAATAATATACAAGTAACCAATATTTGGAGAGTAATCCCTGGACAGAACATGTACCCATCGTAAAGCATCTGCTTCTTCACTAGTTCTAACATGGTAAATATTGAGAGTATTTGTATAAGGCCGAAAATGAGTTGATAATTCACAAGGTAGAGAAAAGTGTGCATATTTTTACCATCCATGAGCCCATATAGGTGTGATTTCTGGATCTGCCGCTTGATTCAAGGTATACTTCCCATTTTCATTTATAAATTCAACTGAGGCTAGAGGTAACAAATAGTTTTCACCACACACTACCCATGGGGCCACTCCAATTATAACCCTTTCACGAGACCCAACCTTCCATACCAAGCCATTCACAATCACATTGAAAGATGAAAGTATAACATTCCAAACCACAAAGACAATTTTCCTATTTTATTTGAGAGTTTGACTCATTCTTTAGTCGACAGGGGGTGTATATATCTCTTGTTAACCACTTCACTCCATAGATTAACAGGGACTATGAGCCTCCATACAACCTTTCTCTTTAAGGATTTTAAAAATGAAATATATGTTTTAAACCCCATCCTCCCCATTTTTTTGGGAAAAGTGATTTTTTCCCACCTAACCCAAGGAAAATCTTTCCCATCCTTTGAAACCTTCCATAATAATATAAAACATGTTTGAAGAATTTTATTTAGAATGCATTTTGGGATCCATGATAAAGACATCAAAAAATAGGGATGGCTTCCAGTATGGATTTAATAAGCACTATTATTCACACCTTGGACATCCATTTGCAACTCCACCCTTTCAACCTATTTTCAACTTTTGTAATCAACCAAAGCCAAACCCCATTTTTTATTTCAATGAGATTTAAATAAAAATCTGGATACTTAACTCCTGCTTCAAAATCCAATGAGTGAAAAGTGAACAAAGACTATGCACTTACAAGATCATTCCTAGATAAACCAACCTCTGAAAGATAATATTTATGAATATTAATAACCATACATGTATCCTTTTCAAAGATAACTAGAGTTGACATGATAGATGTTGTATCTCTTTTGGAGGCATCATAGAAGAGCAGGATATTATCAACAAATAGGAGATGAGTTATGGTCAATTCATTCGATACAATGGCTCCCTTGACATGACCACATCTCTTAGCCTCATATAATAATTTACTTAGGCCTTCCACCACTAGGATAAATAATAAAGGAGAGAGGGGGAATCTCTGACCCAAGCCATGTTTAACACCCAAAAAGTGGGAATCAACCCCATTAATGAGAACAATGAAAGAAACTGACAAAACACATCACATAAGTGAATTGATGAATTGGACCGCAAAGCCCAAATTAATCAACAACATTTTGATGTATATCTAGTTCACACAATCATAAGCTTTAGACAAGTCAATCTTTATAACCATTCCCTTTAATTTCTTTGTTTTGAGGATATGTAGACATTCAACACCAATGGCCTCATGTATTTTCTCACCCTCAAGAAAGGAAAATTTCTCCTTTGAAACATTTTCGAACAACATCGGCCTCAAACTTTTTGCAACTACTTTGTAAATGTTGTTGCATAGCACAATGGGTCTGTAATCATCAAAAGACCTAGGAGAATCAGATTTTGGGACCAAACCTATGATGTTAGCATTGAAAGGATCACCCAAACATCATGATGTACATCATTTTTTAATTACTCTCAGTGGTTCTTCTCCCAAGAGTTCAAAAATATTAGTGAAAAATTCCACTAGCCAACCATTGGGCCCTAGGCTTTTATCTTGCTGAAAACTGTGAAGGATCTTTTGTACCTCTTCCACCAAAATAGGTTCCATTAGTGAATGGTTTGATTCATCATTTGAGAACCTTCATAAATGTTGTGTGAGAATAATAACCTCGGTAATGGAAGCAACCTGTGGAGCCATGAACATGTTGTTTAAATTATTAACCCCTACGTGAGATATATCCCCAAAAGAGGTAACCTTACCACTGTTTGGATATTTTAGTTCCCAGAAGGTGTTTATAGCTTGCCTCTCTTTGGTAAATGAATGATCTTTTTTTTATTTTCGTCACCCCTTTTGAGCTATATTTCTCTTCTCTTAAGCCTCCATCCCTCCTCTTTCTCCTTCAGGATCTTGTTCCTGGTAACTTCTAATTGAATAATTATTTGTTTAGCCTCCTCCTAAAGGTAGTACCCTCTTCCAAGATCCTCAAGTTCCTCCATTTCATGGTCAAATTTTTTAATATTCTCTTCATCTCTCAATTTATTCACCCAATACCACTCTTTTGTTTTATTTTTTAAACTTTTTAAATTTGCAATGATTTGAGCCACAACTGAACCTTCAATCCTAGGATTGTAATGAATCCATTGATCAGTGACAATATTTTGAAACAATTCATCCTTAAGGAAAATTGAGTTAAACTTAAAAGGGGCCCTTGGATTATTTAGCCATCTTATTAGCTCAATAAAAATTGGGTGATGATCTAAATGACCTCCTATACCAACCCATTGATGGAATAGGGGAGTTCCTCCCATAAGAGATTTAGCAAGAAAGAAATGGTCTATGATACCTTCACCTATGCACCGATTTCTCCACCTAGGCTTTAATTTAATAGGGTCAACATCACAGAGTTAATGAGATTGTAGTAGGTGGGAGAAATAATTCGCTAAGGGATCGAGACGAACATGGAATTCCCATTTTTCCAAAGCTCCTAGAGAGAAATTCAAATCACTTCCCACTACTAAATTGTCAATGTTCATGAAATAGTGATCCATTAACTGATCCTAGAAAATATTTCACTCTTGATAGGGGCCATAAATTCTCACAATATTTAGTTCCATACCCATATAAGCCACAAAAGTATCAACCCCCATAAACCCTTCCAAACCCCAAGATCCAATAACCTTAAAAGTTTTCTTGGTTGCATATTATTGCTAACCTACCCGACCTTCCACTTGCATCAATAGCCATAAATTTCCATCCAGGAATTGAATATTCTAGTATTCCTTCTATAGCCTCACCCTACACTGGAGTCTCTTGAAGGAAGATAACATCAATGCGATCCAAAAGAAATAAATTTCTTAGAGCTAGTCTTTTAGGGTGACTATCCAAGGCACACAAAATTGAAGGAACATAAAATGACAGAGAAACCTCCATCAGAGCCTGTATTGCTCTAAGTGCCCCAATAAGGGATTTTTACCCACCTGTGATGACTTCTTGGCTAGCATTGACCTTCACTTGGTAGAGAAAATATTGATGACCTTGAGGGTTTTTAGTGACCTTGTAAGGGGAAGAGGTCTCAAAACCTCCCATGGACATCAACAAGTGATTTTTCCCAGACTTGGATCTAAGTTTGTATTGGGGACATGTTCCTGATGAAATTGATAAGCCTCTGACAGAGGAGGGGGTTGGGGAAGGACAACAAACAGGAGTAGCAAGGATAGAACAAGGTATTGAATCTATAGAAAAAACTAAAGACCCCAACAATAGATAAAGGAAAATAAGAGGAAGGGGAGAGTGATACCATAGGAAGAGAGTTAAATGAACTAATAATATTTGATACATGAAAGAAAATAGATCCAGTACCCAATGTGGAGGTAGATGACGTAGAATGGTTGGCTGCCTTGGAAATCTAATCAGATTCTTTGGCATTCTTCGGCCTGATCTAAGGGTCGTCTTCCACTTGAAAATTCTCCTTTACCACAGAATTCTTCATCAGGTTTAGAGCCCAAGGAGAAGACCCAGAATCACACTTTTCTTTATTTCTTCCAACAGACTGACCTCCTTTAAAATCCTATCCCTTTTCTTTGATGTATGGTAAGGGATTATCCCTTAAAATAACTCACAAAAGATAGAAAGAATATATGAACGACTTAGAAATTAGCCGTTTCTTGGGGGAAACCTCCTTTACATTACACAAATGAACAATTATTGGATGATACAAATGAAAATATCTCCTTTCTATATATATGAGTCTAAGGGGTCCCAATAAATCAGAGCCTACATAATAATAATATTGTAGGGGCACAACAATAACAATAGTAGGTTTCTATTGGGCATAATAATAACATGGGGACTATATGGGCACAATAATACAATAAGGGGGTTGCACTAATAATAATAAGGGGTTACACTAGTGGTATAGGGACCTAACATGCCCCTCTCCTTCAAAAAGTGTTTTCCTACACACTTGAGTAGTTTTGGATGCTTCTATATAAAATTTTCATCCTCCCATGTGGAATATTCAATGGGTAAGTTATTCCACTTGATGATATACTCTAAAATTGATCAATTTCATACTTGTTGGGTTCTTATTTCCATGACTGCTTTAGGTTCCAATATGATTTTTCCTTCCTCTTCAAGTTCTGACAATATTATTTGAACTCAGAGCTTGTCACCTATAGCCTTATTTAAGTATGAAACATGGAAAATTAGGGGCACTTGGGAAGATGCAGGAAGCTCAATTTGTATGCCATAGTATGAATATTTTGCAGCACTTTGTAAGGACCATAGTACCTTAGTGATAATTTATTATCCTTCTTAGCTTACTTGAGGGAATTTTTTTTGTATGGTTGTAGTTATAAAAGTACCCAATCATATATATCAAAACTTTTTTCACTGTGATGTTGATATGATTTTTGTTTCATTTAATTTTGCGTGAAAGTGATGTTATCCTTTTTCTTCTTTATATGTCTTTATATCTTGAGAGTTTGAGGAATGGTAATTCCTACCAATGCATTACAAGATATGGTTGGATTCATTTCTTCTTTCTCTAGGGTTGGTTCCTAGTGTATATCCTCTTCTTTTGATGTTTATTGATCCTTTTATTCCTCCTCTTCACAATCAATGTAAAATAATTTTTCACAGCACAGTGATGACCTTTAGTGTATTTTCTATCACAACTATAAAAATTGTCATTTTCTCCTTTTTCTTCCAACTGTTGTGGTGTCAACCTTGTAGTTTGTGGAAGGCTAGGAGCAACAACACTTCCATATTTATAATTGTGAGTGGTAATGTTTCTTGTTGCCATAATTTTGCTTTCAATTTTTCTTGCCAACTTGAATGCCTTCTCCAATGAATCAGGTACCCAAACACGAAACTCATGTTGAATGTTATCATTTAACGTACCTATGAATAAATCCATACTATAGCTCTCTGGAATATCATTTACCCTTATATTCAATTTTGGAAGTCCTCAATGTGCTCTGTTATTGAACCCTTTTGTTTGAGATTTATCAATTGGCTAAAGAAGGTGTTGCTCTTTGTATCATTATAATGTGCTATCATTTCCTCAGTGAAAAATGTCAAGGTGACAAGTGGTTTACGAGAGCAAGCCCTTTATACCATAAAAATTCGTTCGGTTTTAAATATAAAGATGCAATACATACGTTTTGTAACAGTTGAACATCATGTAGATCAAAATACTTCTCCATCTGTAGTATCCATGTTATGGGATCCTTTCCATAAAACTTCCTCATATCAATATTTGGAATATGGTGGCTCTTCAATCTAATGTTAGATTCTATGAAATCATGATTAACATTTATTTTTTTTCTCATCATGAGTTTCCTCTACTACCTTTTCATCATTAGGAAGCCTTTCTTGTAGCAACATTGTCCCACCTTCCTTCAAACCATCCATGTATTTCTTCAAATCTTCCATGCCTTTCTTCAAATCTACTTCCCTAACATAAATATTAGCTTCCATGAAACACATAAAACTACATATCTTAGCTTTGATTTTCTTGATTCGAGTCATTCTTTTCTTGCTTTTAGCAGTTCGATTGTCAATCTATTGTATTGCTGAAATTTTGGATCTCTAAGGTCTAAAATTGTGACCTATAGTAGCCCTCTGTGTCCTCTTTCCAATTCCACCAGTCAGATCAAAATTGGATTCGCCAAGAAATATTTATGGCCAATCTCCCAAGATGACCTGATTATATACATTTTCAGTAGATCAAACTTGTACAATGTTCCACGTGTCATTATTTCAACATCTGGACCTACAAACATTACATAGAAAATACAGTCCGCCATCTCTATGTAACATCTTACGAAATTTCAATCTGATGTCCAGAGAGAAAAGTATGATGATTTTCCTAATGTCACCTGTTTAGGATGTATTTCGAGAGCCTACAAAATCCATAAACTCCTTGGATCATATCTCCACAAATATAGTGAAAAAAGATCTGAAATTCGGGCCCGATCTTCATCCATATTGCAGCTCAAATGGGTTTTAATTTCAAAATTTGAACCTTCGTATTAAAATAATAATAGTGAACTTCCGCGATGACCTGTTTATAAGGAATTTTGGATATTGAAAAAGCCTTAACTTCCTCAGATCATATCTCTGAAAATATAGTGAGACAAGCTCTAAAATTTGGACTTGAGGTTCAGAACAATTGTCTCTCAAATGGTTGTTTTTTGAGATTCTGAAACTTTGTAGAGTAAAAATTATAGTGAAAATTCCACGATGATTTGTTTGGAGCAGCAAAACCCTAGAATCGAACGCTATGATACCAAATGTTATGAAACCAACTCACAAAAAGATAGAAAATATAGATCAGTGACTTAGAAATCAGCCTCTTTGAGGGCGAAACCTCTTTTACATTACACAAATGAATAATTATTGGATGATATAAATTAAAAGACCTCATTTCTATATATAGGAGTCTAAGGGGTCCCAATATAATCAGACCCTACATAACAATAATATTGTAGGGGAACAACAATAACAATAGTGGGCTTCTATGGCGCATAATAATAAAAAATGGGGACTATATGGGCATAGTAATACAATAAGGGGGTTGCACTAATAACAATAAAGGGTTACACTAGTATTATAGGGACATAACATGCTCCTCTACAACATAATTCTTCCTTAGGTTTAGAACCAAGGAGAAGACCCAGAATCCCACATTTCTTTTCTTCTTCCAACAAACTTGCCTCCTTTAAAACCCTATCCCTTTCTTTTGATGTATGGCAAGGGACTATCCCTTAACATGACACACTTTACGCCACCTCTAATAGAGAAAGGGTATTCCTTCATAATCAAGAATATTATTGTGCGCATAGCCCTTGTAAGTTATGTTGAACTCCGCTGTTAATCCTTCTCGAGTATCCAGATTGACGGGGATTCAAAGAAAAACCTTTTTGTAATTCTCGTCATGAGATATATATGTGTCCAAAAAGGATCCCAGTTTGTCACCAATGAGCCTGAATATATCTTTAGACCAAATTTCAGGAGGAGAACCTAGAAATATAACCCATACTGGAACAAAGGTAACATTGAAACGAGGGCTCCATTTCTTCAAAAGACCAAAGATGAGTCAATCCATCAGGGTTTTTTTAGAACCCAACTTACATCATCTACATTAGAAAACTTTAGCATAAACCATCCTCGCACAATAATTTTGACCACGAGGAGTTCTTTGATCGACTCACTCCAATTTTCCCCTATTCAATCCCTAATAGTGTCTGCCATGAAGATTTGACCTCAAGCACACCCAAAAATAACCTTCTCAGTGGTTTCCATTACATCCCCAAATTAAACCCCTTCACTGAGCGCTAAATTTTCAAGATCAAGTTTATCCTTGTTACACCTAACTATATTTTGCTTCGTTCCTGAATGCAACACATTCCGCACTCAATTATGATCTATTGGGGCTTCATCCAGTTGGGTTTGAGTACCTTCTTGACCCACAAATTGGATGAGAGAACTACAAACAGATTTAGGAGATATGAGGGACCTTCCAATGAAAACCCTACTAGAGTGAACATAAAATCGTGGGAAAAACTATCCACAACCAAAGGCCCATAGATCCGTAATGGGACTTGCCCAATATTTTTAGAAAGATAACATGGACCGCACGAAGTCAAGTTAGGAAAAGGCCCATTTTTCATTATCTGCTCAACATCAAGAAAGGGCTCAATGAAAAAATCTTCCGATGGACATATCTGGGGATTTACATGGTTATTTTATGCACTTGCAACTAAAACATACCATCCATACCCTAAATCCTTCTCCTTATCTACCACAGGCGAAAATATCAGGAGATTTTGACGAGTGAAGGTTGCACTTTCTTTTGAGATTGACAAGCCAAACCCTAGCTCCTTCTAATTGTTTGTTTCGAACGAAATTTCAAAACTTTGAGCCTCAATACCCACCATCGAGATAAGGTGAAGACCTTCTGAAACACTTGAGATCAATTCTATGGTAAGAAAAGAAGAATATATCCATGAGTCTGCATCATCAGATGTCATCCACACATCCCCTACTGGACTCTTAGGTGGCACCTCACTCAAGATAGATATGTGTTCATAAGGGTCCATGGTATAGTCCACCGCTTGTGAACCCAAGGAATACCCTAGGAGTACCAAAACCGCTAGTAGTGTCTACAAAGAATGAATGAGGGGGAAATTGTTCACCTATGGTTAACACCAGAAAAAATCCCTCTACTTATCGCTTCAACCTGTCATCACCGACTAGAAACTGACAAGTCTACAGAGACCTTAAACACTATTGGTTGGCAACAAAAGCATACTCCATCCTCCCTCCAATCTAATTTTATGCATATTGTAACATGATTGATCTATAATTATGTTATTTAATATAGATAATGCAATATTTTATTTATAGCAAAGGAAAATAGATTATAATTTTTTAATAGAAGCATAGATCCATTTTAACCTTGAATCTAACAATCTTTGAGATGAATCAAATTATTGAAGATGAAAACCTCTTCTTGAGTGCTAAACTTGAGGAAAGATTTTCACTTTTGAGAGATTTGATTCCTCTCACTTCTTAGTAGGTGTAGAGTTGAGATAAATCTATGTTGATTTTTAGCAACATACTAATAAAATGTTTTATTTACACATCACGTAATATCAATAATATTAGTGCATAATAAATTATGTACCTCTTTCATATTAAAAACTAAATTAATTTTTTTACTCTCAATTACTTATGGCTTGATATAAAATAGACATAAAATTAAGGTGGAAATTGAAGTATTTTATTTATGGTGGATAATGATTTTTTTTGTTCTTACTATTTATTATTATAAGTAATATTTTATTATTTTTAAATGTAATGTTACAAGACAATATCTCTCTCATACAAATTTGTAGAGCCTCTTTTGATGTAATTAGATTTTAAAATATATTTAACTTTTTAGGTGTACAAAATGATCACTAAATTTTAAAACATATATATTTTAAGTTAGGAATGAATTTATATTTATCTAAAATTAAATATACATAATAGTAGTTATTGCTTTGTTATTGGGGAAATCAACCTAATATAAAAGACATGAATTTCATCCAAAATATCATGTTGATAAAAATAATGCTATAGCTAAGCAAAAAAAAAACCTTGCATTTTCTAGAAAATTAATAAATAACTTCATGTTTTGTCTAATGTAAGGAGCGAGGATGTTGCTTGTGGAAAAACAAACAAAAAAACTAAACCTAAACATGTTAAATCATCTAAGAGTCAACATGAATAGCTTCAAGATTTCCTTTCTCCTCCTCTAAATATGGGAAGTCCAAATATGCAATGTTCTTGGCTAGGAGAGAGACTTTGTGATCCAACTTCTTAACCTGTAATTAGAAGGCATCAATGTACCTTAAACGGTGTGGCATTTCCAGAGTAGCTGTTGGAAGCCGATGCATCGCCTCTAGGTAGCCACTGAAGGATTTGGGCAAAGCTGTCCATCATCGCGTTCCTTTGTCACTGGAGGGCTTCTTCGAGCAAGATTTTCATAGGATCTCCTGCCCCCTCATTTTTCTTCTCATCCGCCATGGGAGGTCGTCGAGATTTACGAGGCTGGTCTTGTAAAGTTTCGACCAGTTCCAGACCTAACTCCTTATATCCCGACCTCGTTGGGGACATGCGAAGAAAAAACAGAGAAAAATCAGACCCCTCTGATACCACTGATCCAGATTTAAACAGGAACACAATAAAATACAGAGGCAACCATAAAGACAAATATGCAGTAGAAATAATACTTCATTTCATTACTATAAAATACTGAAATATGCTTACAAATAGAAATGGAAATAACCCAGCTAGGGCGATGGTAGCTTATCTCTGAGAAGAGATGTGTCGGCTACATGCCTCTGAACTGTTCTCCAAAAATTGTGTTACAATGAGGCTCGAGGGCCTATTTATTGTTGAGAAACAATGGAAAACCCTTCAGATTCCAAAACCTAACCCTAGAATATGAAACGCCAAATTGTGGGCCCCGCTTTTGGGTAAGTTGGTACATCAACTTCCCGGGGTCGCGAATTGGTCGTACTATCTCCATTTGACATGCATGATAGCCCGTTGGAAAGATCTCTCCAAGGACTACAACGGCAAAGAATATTTTTAGACAAAAAAATCGTTGGCGGTGGATTTCCCAAAAAACGTCGTTTAGGGCCTTAAAATGGCTCCGGAAGTTTAGGACCTGAAAAACTACTAAAAATAGTAAATTGTGCTATAATTAAGGAAATAGAAAAACTGAAAGAGACAGTTGTGGGGGTCCAAATGGGATAGGTGGGTGGCCACCAACATCCACTTGGATCAAGTGGATATTTACCAGCCCATTGTTCGAGGGTGCACTAACAATGTGTATATGATTCCATCAGGTAATGCTCATGACCACACCAAATTCATCCTCGACCTTCCCTTCTCTGCTATACAGTCCATCGGGAAATCCCATCACCCCCTTCCATGCAGTCACTCACCTTCCAAGTTCCTTGGAATCCCCTAACCCAGGAGATCCATCCCTTGGCAAGGCTTCCTTGCATCAGACGATATAAAACGAAGGAATATACCTACCTCAAAACCCCCATATCGGTCATAACATGCTCAAGGAAATCAATGGGCACTATTGGGTGCTAGCGTCCCATGATGGCCTTGTTCCTGAAGTGCTTTACCAACATCTAGTTGCATGTTCCAATTTCTTTCAGCGTTGCTGCGAATTCTTGAATTCGATTTCGGCCACTCAAGTGGGCATGCTCATGCATTCCTATTATAAGCACATAATTTCCATTAGATTAAAAAAAAATTGAAATAACTTCAAATCATACCTCATTGGTAGCTTATCAATAATGTACATTTGCAATCCCGTTTACTTCCTGACACGACAAGTCAAAGTAGCATCTTTGACCGAATCATCATGTATAAACATATCACATCAGGTTAGCTCAAAACAAAACCATCATAGATCACATCATAAATCACATGTAACCATCATAAACGATAATCATATATCACATATAATCATCATATACCATAATCATAAATCACATGCATAATAAAACTAAATAAAATGTTGATACTTATCCTTTCATCAATCCATAGCTTCTACCTTTGTCTTTATTTTGTACGCACATCAGATCGGTTGCCACACCCAATAAACACTTAGTGCCTTATCCTCAACCATGTGCATATACACATAGTGTGCTTCACACACATACAACCACACACGCCATACAACACCATGCAATGCATGCATCTAGTAACGCGTGCCTTCAACACAACATGTATGACGTGCACAATACCACACATACACCTATACCATATATATCAAGCACCACTTGCAAAACATGTGCATAGCATCACATGTACACGACACCACCTACACAACGTGTACATAACGCCACATGTACACTGCACCATTGTAAAACGTGTACACAATAACACATGTACACAATACCACATGCATGACATGTACGCGACACCATATGTACATAATGCCAGATGCACGACATGTACACAATACCACCTGCACACAACACCACCTGCGTAACATGCACAAAGCACTACATGGACACAACACCACTTGTACAATCATGCACACACACCACACGTACATAGTGCCACATGTAAAACATGCACATAACACCACCTATACATATAATTGCATATCCAACATTTACATAGCATCATTTGTACACAACACTTCATACCCAACATGTACATAACACCATATATACCCACCAATGAATATGCAACATTCATACAACACTATATGTACTAACACCCTATACATAATATTGCATAAACAACATGTACACACATTACATATGAAAAATACCTCATGCACACAATCATCCTAGATGCAACATGTATAACATATACAACATACAAACAACAATAATACCACACATCTGAAACCACATTATCCTTATCGAGGAACCTTGCTTCTAGTGTCTTATTCGTGCTTATCCTAGCATGTCGCATACCACACTGCTTTCATTTCACTGATGTGTCCCTTGGTATAACCTATCCATAACATAGACATAATATAATCACATAATATAAACTCATAACCACATGACACTGGTCACATATATCTTTCATGACTACCCTTCCCAATTGATTCCTCGTAAGACTAGGAACCTCTTCAAGCCATTCACCTACATAAGCAATCATTCCTCCACAAGAAAAATCCCTGAAAATACCGTGAGACAGTGGCATGGATACATAGATACATACATATACATACATATATAAACAATCATGATCTTGCCAGACAATGTTATGCATACATACATATATATACATATAAATGTTAGCATAAATAATCACAATCCATGACAACCTTTTCAAACACGAAATACATACACACCTACATGTATAGATATATAAACATCAGTATAATCGTGATCATAACATAATTACCAGATAACATAAGGTCTATGTTAGGAGAACTTCCTATATGTGCAACATTGGGAACCACAATTCCCAACTTAACCAAGTCATTTGTTGTCTCAAATCCATTCAATTCACCTTTCCTATTAACTTTCTCATGAATATACTGCCACTATCCATTTACACCAATGGACTGAACTAATCTAATCAATTGTCATAGTCTTACCATTTGCTGCACTTACTCATGCAAAAAGCTTCATCTGAATCTCACATTACATGTTGGGTACCACACAGTTCTCCCCGAGCTCCATCAACTTTCCTCCTTCCCAACTAATTCCCAAGACTGAAAACTTAAAATGAAAGCACAAGAACAAGCAAGAAGAAACCCATGAAAACCAAAAGCAATACGACACTACAAAAAAGTGGCATAGCTATGCACCAGACACAATCAAAATTGCAAATCAAACACAACAATCGCAAAAGACCAAAAGCACAAGACTAATGACAGACACCATCACTCAATCCCCATGGTTCCCAAGGAAAGCTCAACCTGAGCCTTCTCAAGTATTTCATGAAAATTTCCTTTGCCATGCAATCCCCTACATCATGCTTCCATAAAAACATAACTGTCAATGCATAAATAAATATAACAATACATTAGTTACCTCACCTTGTTGAGAAAAACATGTTGCTTACAACTGAACACATCCACGCCATCTGTGAAGGGTCTCCAACCCTTTGATAGATCCACTTGTAATTAAAGACTAGGTAATATACATGTCAAGTACATGTTCATGAGTATAGAATGTATCCACATAATTTCAGACAAATCAAGGTTAAGAAGATTTCTTGTATACAAAGCACTCATTCATTTAGAATTAGGGTTTCCAAACATAATCGAAGGAATTCTTGCCCAATTCCTTTCTTTTACCTTTTTACCTTGTAGTAATCGAGGCTTACTATGCGCTATCACATCACCCAACCATTAGTGATATAAACATATCAACTATTACCTTGTCATTCTAATACCAAGCATGTTACCTTGTAACTACTCACACATGTCAACCACATGTTCCAAATATTGAGACAAAAATATCTATCAATTTTAAATAAACCTTTACCAAGACTGGCAATCATGTCATAATCCATAGTCAACTTATAGTCATTAGACATAACACTATAACTGTCACCTACTACACTTGAGTACATATCATCTGTCTCAACACATATGTATAAGTACAACCACCTTAAAAGAAGATCATTTGAACACATTCATATTATGCAATTCATCAAACAATCAACCAAATTGCAACCATACCATGTTAAATAATTCAACTAGACAATGTAATCAAACAGTCAAGTATCTCAAGGGAGGAAATCTTATGTGCATAGTCAATCTAATTAGCATGATATAGCTTCACAAGATATTAACTCAAACATACATAATATCATGTTATCCAAAATGGTCACTAGCTAACATGTTTACATCATAACTCATACACAATTATCATTCACACATATGCAAAGTCAATAGATAAATTATTACATCACCATATCACAAATATGTTCGCTCATACCTGAATATCGTAATCATAACCATCTGCATAAGCTAATCCAACTTAGTGTGATACATATAACATCAAGGTATAAATGCTATAACCCTAATCATCAAGCTAAATATCATTTAACAACAACATATTAACCTATAAGATACTTCATCAACAACATATAACATAATCATTAAGTTATCTAACCTAAAACAACAATAGCAATGCATACAACCATAGGTTACTATCGTTCATGACTATCTGACACATGTGCATATGACTACACTAATAAACTAACATCTATCATGAATGTAACCATAATCATCAAAAGACATGTACATAAACCTAATGCATATAACAATCCTTGACTTACATACCTACATGCCACACATATAATCTGTATATGACAATATGCTCTTACCCCAAAATCCAATGCTGCAACCTCATTATGATGATCCACGTCTCCTGCTCTATCTTAGCCACCACATTAGCATCATAAGATACCAATATGACCTTGATGACCTAAATTGCATACCATGACTGCATATAGACATATAACACATGAGTGAAAAACCTTAAACACATCCTTCGAGCTAGAGTCCAGTCATCAATGCATGACCGTATGAACTTCACAAACCATGACCTCATGCATGAAAAAAACCATTACTCCATTGTACGCATTGCCACATGCAACCATCGACATGCATAAGCAATGCATAATCAACTACACATATGCATGAATATATGTAGTCGAGCATAAGTGATAATACTTATAACCAAACTACAACACTGATACATGTAATCAATCATACAAGAATGTAAACTAATATACAAGGATGTAATCGAGCAACATATAACAACATGTAAGTGACATATAACATCATGTAAGTGACATATAATGATAAGTAACTAATCATATACTCATGACGATGCATTCCACAAAATCAACGTCAAGTTCCTCATGACAACCTTACTACAACCATGATCAACATTATATAATGCAGCAAGCACATGGAATGCAAGTGTAAGAGACACACATGCAACTAACATGCATGCATGATCAACACGCACCGCCCATCTAGTCCTAGGGGTGAACCATTCTCTAGTTCCACTCTGTAACACCCTCCTCCCACATCCACCCAAGTAACCATGCCAATCGGGGTAAACATTAGACGAGAGGCTACTATGATCCGATTTGACCTCCTATGTGACCTTAAGGAAGTGGAATCGACGAAAAATCACACACAACCATCCAACATCATCAACAAAACCCTAAGGATACAAGTCATCCACTCAGACAACATGTCCCTGGGTAATATTAGGCCATAGTCGCTCTCATGCTATGAGCAAGGGAGCGACCAAAAACTTAAAGTCGCTCTCATAAGATTGCTTGCTAGCAACCAGAGACCAAAATTGTCAGTTCTATTCTAGTGACCCTAGGATTCAAGCCATGTTTTCAGGCACGGAGCCCAGACCACTACCCAAAATGGAGTGATAGCCTGAAATCATTAAAAATACAGGGAAATAATGATGCAAAAGTAATAAGCTGAACAAGAATATAACCAGACCCCTACTAGCCATGTCAAGAATTTGGTTAAACATATCATCAACATGTAACCTATAGGTGCAAACAACATAATTAAGTGTAGAGATATCATACTTATCTGAGAGTTTCTTTGAAGCATTGTTCCCTCATGTCATTTGCTGCATTATCATCTATTAAGCCATAAATACACTATCCATTAATTTACAAGTAAAAACATGTTAAGAGCCATACTTAGTTACTGTCATAAAATATACATATAACCAGCATAACAAGAACATAATTACCATAATCATATCAACCATCAAAACCCTCATATACATCAATACAATCTCACATGGAAATAAAGGGAATTAATTTCTCATTAATGAATGCCTGACCATAGAATGGCTAAGCCAAATCGCTCTTAAGCCATTCACCCCCATGCGATATTCCAAGCATGAATGTGGGACTCAAACCAAAAGAACCAACCAGGGCATACTAAGGTTAAACCAGCTCACCCTCATCAACATAAACCAGGTTTTACTATAATCCATCCCGAATCACTAGGCCAACATAATGAACACATCATAACAGGCTTTACCATGGTCACCACCTGATCATTAGGCCAAACAACCATGGATGCCAATGGATTTATCCACCTACATCATGAGGAATTTTCCTCTCTCCTAGTCACTCAAGCTTTACTGCAATCCATACCCGGATCACTAGGCCCCAAACAGAGACTTACTCTCCAAGATTTACCACATATACCAAACTTGAGATTAGTAGGACCGACGGATAGAAATCCACCTCTTGGCTTTACCGTATATCTAGCCATTCACTCGTAAGGATTCCTAGGTCCACCGAGGCAACACAATCTATGATTTATCACAACCCACAGTTTGGTTTAGGGTTCACTAGGCCAGTGGCTTTACCGTGATCCACAGTTTGGTTCATGAACCACTAGGCCATGTGCTCTATCATTCTGAAATCCACCCCACTCAGCTTCAAATCCATCTGGCAATCAAGCTCAACCAAAACATGAGAAATCCATCACGCCATGGCTATTTGGAAATGGAAAGGCTAGGCCGAAAATACTTTACACCTAGAAAAACCCATGCCATGATAGAAAAGAACCACAAGCAATGCCATGGATACCAAATCTAGCAACGAAAACACACATGCAAGTTGATACCTGCAATGAAGCTTGTTGTAGCTGCTTGATTCTGTCTTTCCCTACTTGATCTTTGCTTCCTCTTTCCTCCTTTGCCTTTCTTTCTCCAAAAAACTACTCGCTAAGAGCTTTCCAATTGATACTCAGAAGCCTTTTTATTGGTGAGATTTCTAACTTCCTAATTTTTCTCCTCACATGCAACTTGTGACATTTCAACTTTCTTTTTTTCTAATTTCCAATATTTTCATAAATAGATGTGCCAAAAATGTCATTTTTCCTTTCCAAAGCCTTAGCCACTGACAATTTCTTTATCCATAAACAACCAAATGAACACCCCCTACGATGTCTTGCCCAACATTCAACTTGGAATAATTATCCCATCAAGTGTGGTTATTATTTTTAACTTTTATTACATGAAATTTTCACCAAAATTATTACATCAATCCGTATACTCTCCACTTTTATCACCCTATCAACACATAATTTTATATTAATTTTATATCTACATTAATATTATACTATTAATTATTATCGATAAAAATAACTACGCTAATTATTTTTCTATTTTCACATTTTTTTCATTGCCCTTATCCTATTGACTTGATTCAACTTCTACTAACATTATTAAAATTTTGTTACATAGTAACCCCTATAGATACGATTAGGCCAACGTGCCACTTTTTGAAAATTCAATTAGAGATTACATGACACGTAACTTCGGAGACATTCCCGATAGAGGATATTGCCTAAGTCCACTGTCCAACCAAAATATATTACGTGAATCTCTGTCTGCCTGCACTCCATATATTATTTTCTTACTGGTGGAATTCCTCTTTCTCCATCAACAAAGGGAAAGCGAAAATATTGTTCTCATGTTACTGGATGTCGTCTCACCCCCTAAGGTTTTCTAATTATGTAATTGAGCTTATGCCAAATGAATCTTTTAACATGCAATTACCTATTTGTTTAAAACTTTACGATAATAATAATTTTGCTACTATAGGATTATCCACTTACCTCATTCCATTATTAATATTCCTATTAATATTCCGTATTCTCTTTAAGTTGATTTTTTTGAAAAAAAAATTGATTTTTTTTTCGATTTTAGAATATGGTACAAATTTCTTGAAATCACAAGTTTGATGGGTAGACTCCACAAAATTAAAATGCTTTAAGGATTTTTGAGGGTGTTGAATCCATATATGTAATCAACAATCTAATTTAAATAACAAAAATCAAAATTTCACCTCAAATTTTTCTACTAAATTCCAACCAAAAATCTATCAAAAACTTTAAAAAACCACTAGACAAATCTCTCATATTCCCATATTCCTTCTTTCTAGAATGATATATTCCTTCCTTTCGAAATAATGTATGATAAACATGAACATAATATTCTGTTTATCGTATTAAATATAAAACACTATGATCCATATGACATTTACGATAATATTATATTCTCTCATTTAGTTGAGCAGCCAACCTTCCTAGTACAAACTTTTACGTATATAATAGAGTAGATAGTTAATGAACCAATGAACGTGTATGAGTCTAGTAGGGGAATGTGGTATTTGAAAAAGATATGATGTGCGTCAGGGATTGTATGTTAAATTAATAAATTATTTATTTGTTATATGAGTGGTTGTGTAGGTATATGTTTTAAGGTGAGGTTTTGCTAACGCACCAACATATGGGTACAATTCATAATCATGTTCTGATGATGATATGAATAAAGATTCAAATATTATAATTATTTATAGTATTTTGTATCACTATTTTAGTTTAAAAATTATATATAGATATTTAAACACATATTTAATAAAAATTAGTTTACTATTAAAAATTGTAAAGTTTTGGTTAATATTGTTAATTTAATCATATATACTCCAAAGAAATTCGAAAATAATTTTCAATAAAATTAGTGAATAATTTTTGCAAAGAATATCTAATTTGTCAAATTTTGTCCATTAAAAAATACCCTAGTTGGAGCCTTTAGCAATAAAATATAGAAAAGGTACCTATACCACCGAGACAAGGATGTAAAATCCATATTTCCTTATTAGCATAAAGAGTTTGCATAGTAAGGATGTGGAATCCTTACTCCCAAAAAATATTAGCGTCTATATTTCCAAGCTAAGAAAGGTAATTACATTGACACCTTGTGGAAAAAGATAAGTCATTAATTACTTGTTTAAGAGAAAGAGAGAGGGGGCGGGAGGTGGGGGGGAGGGGTGGGTCTGTATGCACAAGAGAGAGAGAGGGTTCTGTGTTAGAGGAGAGAGAGAGAGAGAGAGAGTTTTGTATGCATGAGAGAGAGGAGGGGGGTGGGGCCTCTATATGCACGAGAGAGAGAGAGAGGGGTCTGTATGCATGAGAGAGAGAGGAGGGGGGTCTATATGCATGAGAGGGAGAGGGGTCTGTATGCATGAGAGAGAGATGGGTTTGTATGCAAGAGAGAGATGTTTGTATGCGACATAGAGAGAGAGAGAGAGAGAGAGAGAGAGAGAGAGAGAGAGAGAGAGAGAGGAGGGGGAGGGGGCAGTTCTGTATGCACGAGAGAGATAGGGGTCTATATGCATGAGAGGGAGGGAGGGGTCAGTATGCATGAGAGAGAGGGGTCTATATGCGAGAGAGAGAGAGAGAGAGAGAGAGAGAGAGAGAGAGAGTTATGTGTGTGTGTGTATGTGAAAATGTGCACACACATACACATATAAAATAAAAATTCTCTATAATGATGATGATGATGATGGGTGTAAATTGAGAAGGGGCACCGATAACTATGCAAAATAAATATTTTTAAATTTAAATAAAATAAAAGAAATGGGTTGTTTTGAATGAGGGGTGAGGTGTCATTTGAGAAGAGTGAGATAAATAGAAGGAAAGAAAAGGCATGTAAAGGGAGGAGATGACAACTGATATGTTGCTAAATTACGAACCACAAAAGACTTTTAAATCTTACAGTGACTCTTTACTACTAGGGATTTTAGTGAAGAAGTGAGTGTTAGCCCATGTAACTTGAAGGTTTCAATGGAATAATATTTCCTTAAGAGACACTAGGAGGTAAATCGGTTGGAATTTTGTGAGATGGCATAGGTAAGTAGTGAGACATGGGAATCTATATTTGGTGTTAAAAAGGATAAACCTTTGTAGCTAATCTAGGAATAATTGTGTGGTTGATTACAGTCTCAATTTGTCATGCATCTAGTATATTTTCTAGTATATGGAAGAGATGGATTAATGATTTCTTCAATTTTGGTGTCTTAGTGGTTGAATAAAGGACTTGATTTCAAAAGAATGAATA
The DNA here is from genome assembly GCA_031772625.1 of Pinus tabuliformis. Classification (NCBI taxonomy): domain Eukaryota; kingdom Viridiplantae; phylum Streptophyta; class Pinopsida; order Pinales; family Pinaceae; genus Pinus; species Pinus tabuliformis. Next base: position 732,526,914 of record CM062814.1, read on the forward strand.
GGACAAGAAAAAGTATGATTCAATCCTATTGTATATCTATAAGAAGGTAATGCTTCCTCTGATGTGTATTTCCCATGTTAAATAATGGGTTACAATTACTATTGGCAACATATGTTTGAATTTTGGTGGTCTAATCATGATATATAGGGTGTGTGATTATGAAAAAATTATGTTATGGAGGAAATAATTAGCTTGAGGTTGCAAAGCAATCATCTTTAGGTATAATATGAAGGGAAAATAAGTTTAATGATTTGCAATTTACTATTTAATGCTTTGTTTGTAATGTTTTTATAATTTTTTAATATTCAATATTCTTTTGTATTTTTTTCTAAAGTTTTAACAATTATATTATAGATAATAGATGGTATTATTCAACATATATAATTATGTTAATATTTTAACCTACAAAAGTAAAGAGAATTGAAAAAATGTGATTGTATTTAAAAATGTGGATATATTATTTGATTATAAAACATATTTCTAGATATATGTTAAATTAAACTATTCATATATGTTCATGTTAATATTTTATGGTACAAAAGTAAAATAATGTGTAATTGTCTTTAAAAAAGTAGATTTCTTATTTTATAACAAAATTGTTTTCTAAATATATTTGAAATTAAAATTTTCATTGATTCTTATCCTTGTTATATATTAAAATTCAATTACGTACTAAAAATTTATTCTCTACAATATTTATTTCTATTCATTTTCTCCGTTCTACACATGATTTTATAACATTTTATAACATGTTCAAAGGTCATAGTGTTTTCATAGAAATTTTTACTAAGAGGATTTAACTGCAATGGTCATGGAAATGGTGGAAATAATGTAGAAATCTTGGTTTGTTGTGGTTGTTGTTGAGAAAAAAACAATTATTGAAATGGTTTTAAAAGTTGTGTGAATTCTCTCTTTGCACAAATATTGGATTTCTTTCATAATCAATCAAAAGGTCATTTCATTCTTCCCATCCTTCAGGTTGTAAATTTCCCAAATAATTCTTAATAGCTAAATGGGATGAGAGCATATGACCCTATAATGTAAAACCAAAACAATTCAATGGTGTCTCTTCTAATACTCTTCATGAATAATTTCGCTCTTTTTCTTTGAATGAAAATGTCAACATCTCTTTTACAAGTGACAACTCAAGGCCAATGAAATTGCACAAATGAAATGTATGATTCTCCCCTCTTCCTCTCACTACATGATGCCCTCTTAGTATTCTTCTCTATTTTAAGTCATAGGAATGAACAAAATTTCAAGTAAAACCGCTACTATATCCATCTCATAACCCTTTAAAGGCCCCTTCTCAACCAATTAGAGGACCAAAGGACTGAAGAAGCAATAATGTAAAACTAAAAATCTAGTTATTGATCTTGTACACTTCTCTACCAAATCTCGAAAGGAAAATCCACTCAAGGAATAATGACAAAGTCTCTCATATTCATTGAGCATGAATTGTGCATGAAACTACCTTTTGGGCCTTTTCATTTTTTCCATGCAATGTCCTCTAGTCGGTTACCCTACATATGTCACTATGTCACATGCCATCTATGTATAAACCTTATTTTTGGTCCCACCTTCTTCATTCTCTTATTTAGACATAAAGTCATATTGTGCCCTAGACCCCATAACCCTTTTTCTTATGCTTATCCTCATTTCCTTGTGGCCCTTTGCTTGTCTCCTTTTCACTTTTCCTCACTGCCATCATCTAGTTGGCCATGCTACAGATGTGGTGCCATTCTATGTGGCCATGTCACATTCCATCTAGGCATTGGCCTTAGTTTCTTGACTTACCTTCTTGACTCTATTATGCAGAGATCAAGTTTCTTTCTTCTCTACTCCACATAGCCCCTTTCCTTATGATTTTTCTCGATAAGCAAAGTGTGATGAGAGGACATAATGTGAAGCCATGAAATAATGATATCATGTATTAGTGAAGCCACACGAATACAAATTTACATAAAAGTATCGAGTGAAATAACGTAAGGTGAGTGCCCCATCCATTGTGTTAACTCACCATTGTAAATATTTATTTTCAAATATTTTGAGTTTGTATTTATATAAAGGGTTTTTGCAAGAAATTATTCAATAGTTTTGAAGTCTTGTTTAAAGACATTACATATTTAAACTACTTCACAATCATTTCAGTCCAATATTTTTCCAGTATAATTTTGAAACATAAATTAAAAAAACTCATATTTATCAAAAAAAAACTATATAATTTGAGAAAGAGATAGAAATATTTTATATTTATAAAAGTTATTCCAAGATACCCGAGAAAAGTAAAAGAATACTCTAAGATTCATTTAGATCAACATTAATCAATAATCCAACAAAATATCTTTTCCTAAGATATTATAGATGTTACCACTATTATTATACCCATTGCATTCAGTTTATAATTCTATTGAGTTTTGGATTGACCTCTATTAGTTTTTTGTTTAACCCAATTTTTTTCATACTTTTCATAGTTTAACCTTTCATATTCAATTTTATTATTTTTTAATAATATTTTAATTTATTTATTTTGAATGTGATTGGTTAATCAACTCTGATTTTGTAATGATTACATGTGTACAATAAAAATTCACAGATGATAAAAGTTCGATGCCCAACGTACCAAGTTTTGTTCATAAGTCTAGAAAGACATTTAATGACATAAATTTGGAAGTGGATTGTATGGTCTAGACTTCTGGAAAAACTTATTGTGAATACAACCAAATGAAAAAACACAATATAGTTTCATATATGGAATCATGAATGGATGGCATAGTCTTTACATTAAATATTTTATACAAAGAAAATTAGCCCAACTTGCACACTAGAAAATCTAGTCTCTAGTTTATCATTATTATTCAATTATTCATGTACTATAAAATGATTGTACTTATGAATCAATGACATGTCATATAGATAAAGACATAATCTATCATCACAAAATGACAATATAAAATCCAATCGCATCCACCATTCCAACTTTTTCAAAATGTTAATCACTTAATTAATATATAATATAAATATAGCAACTTTACTTATCTTGTACAAATGTATATTTCACATATTCTATTCAAAAAATAAATTAAACATTTCATAGATCTAGTATCTTTACTTAGGTGTTAACCATAGTATGCTATTAATGATCATCACAGGATGGATAATAGTACCACTTCTTTAATAAAAACTTAGTGTATAATTACATATTTGTGACCCCCTCACATGGGCGAAGGGCATCAAAGATCGACATAATGCCATGATATTACCAAGTTTCCCTATGGCACAATTCTGTCTCATCAATGGCACATGGGTTTCCATCTTGCACAGTAGAGATCAAATGAAGGGTTCTAACAAATAAGGTGGGTAGGATTGGGGGTAATAAGCTTTACCACCCCATTCTAAATTTGTTTCTTTAATTTGTTTCTCCTAATTCATTGACACTCTACTCTACACTTAGAGGACATAGACCTATGACCATAACATCTCTATGTCCTCTCTTCAATGGCTCTATTACATAATTATTGATTATTTGGTTAAAATGATTTTAGAAGGTACCCACAAGCAACTCAAGTAACCTCTAGTTTTATTGGGTTTTTCTTTATCAGTTTCCATTTTATCTATTGTGCTCATATAGTTTTAACTCGTTCATGTGTTTCTATGGAAGGTTGATTACCCTGAGCTAAGGTATTAAGCAAGAATTATTTTCTAGGGGCAAATACTTTCTTGTCTCCTTTTTTTGAATCAATTCAAGGGATTAGAATGGTGAGATGGATCCTCCCACTAATGCTCCTTGTAATTTTTTCTTACATCCATTGCCACAAATTATAATTCTCTATTTTTTTTATTTGCTAATCGTCTGATTCCCAACAAGTGAAGTATGATTATGGATATGGTTGGGTGAGGGTTTTTCCTCTGTATAGGTAATTGAAAACCCACTTGCATTGGCTAGAGTTCAATAATTTATTTGATTTTCTCCCGTTTTACTACTGACTTGGTACAAAGAAGCCTCTAATTCCTTGTTAGTTGTTTAACTAGGACAAGGGACATGACAAAGAAACCTCTTGGTAGAATCAAACTGTTAGACTCTACCAAGAGGTTTCTCGGTCATCCATCTTGTCCTAGTTAAATAAATAACATGGCATTAGAGGCTTCTTTGTACTAGGTAAAATGTCCAACGTTCTTCTATCATTATGAGCTTTCTTTCTATAATAATCTTTTGTGTTTTAGTTTTATTTGTAACTATGAAAAAGTTATTGGGTTAGATTATAGGCAGAAAGTGATCCCTACTTCATGCCAAATCATTAACAGGTAATTGTTTTCCTAGTTTATCAACAATATAAGGTTGCTTAAAGTTATCTGATAGGATTTAATATGATTTTACTATACATGTGTTGCTCGAACTCCTTGTATCCTTTTTATGAAACCTTTCCTTCAAGCGTCCAATACAGGACCCTACATTTGTCTTAGATCTTCTTTTTGCTTACAGGTCAGACACACTGTAACTTTTTAGGGGTTAGTAGGCAACCCAGGTGTTCACCTCTAAGTATATTTGAATAGAGATTTATTTTTTCTTTAGTGGATATACTAGGGGATACCCATTTCTAATTAGGCAAAAACATTTAATTTCTTGTAATGCTACATTTTTTTTATGGAGTAGTGTCTTGCCATTGTCTCTAGTTTCACTATATTAACACTTATCCATTTGTATGTTATACAAATACATGCCAAATGCTTGCACATATTTGTTTTTTGTCTTTACTATAACTTTCTAAGTGTAACTTTTTGAGTTTCTCTTGTTTACAATATTGAATACTCATTTTGGATAGCATCTTGGGGCTATCTTCCCTAATTGATATATTGGAACTTTTTGTGAATAGACTATAGGGTATTTTGTTATTTCATTCAAATAATATAACTCTATCAATATGTATAAATCTTGTTAATTTTTATTTTCTCCTTCAATGCATGTTAGCCATAAGCTATATTTCTCTAGTTGTATACACAACTCCTCCTATAGGAGTGTTGTATGGATTATTATTCATTTTATCATTAGATAAATATTATTAGAAAGGATTCCTTTGACCCAAAAAATCCCGATCTATTTACTTGATAGAGTATAGTGTTAAGTTTGTACCATACTGTATTTAATATGATTTTTGGCACTTGTGTGGCTCTGTTGAGCACACTCAGGCTCTCAGGCCGTGAACGAGAACTTAATGTTCCTTGAAGATTTCCATTCAGTCTGTGACATTATTTATGGATATTATCTTGAGATCCAATTGATTTCTACATATAGATTACCTATATTCCAGCCCACCCGCTCCCCTCCCCCACGTCCCCATGACAACGGTTAAATTTATTTGTGATATACCTTAGATATATTATTAAGATAATGTTAAATACCAGAATGGTGATACCTGCATTCTATATCCTAATTGCCACTCAATTATACCCTTTTTCTTAACTAGCATGCCATAACATCTATTATAATTTACAATATGATTTTTCCACCACACCATCATATCCAATAATGCCACTAACTTCAATTTTTTTATTCTTTTGAGCTATAAAGTATTCACTCGTTTAAAGTTGATACAAAATACACTGCAACAAAATTTTGAACCATACTCTCATAATAAGTAATTGTTATGGAGTTATCTTACTGCATCCTTTGCAGTACAAGGAAATGTCCAATGGGTTTATATTATCATAGTAGATTTAATAGTTAGGAACATGTTATTGGAAAAAGTCAAATGTTAAAATTTGAAGTAGTAAAATATATATCCCTTTCTAAAAATATAGTAGTTGGAAGTGGATTTCTCAATTCCCAAATAAAAGAACCTCAAATTTACTTAGCATGTACATTGAAAATTTGGTAATAGTTACTTGTTTTTAGTATCTATCATTTCAAGTTCCATCCAAGTTAGTAAACTTTACTTTTTTATTTTTTTTAATTATATGAAGATTTATTGTTATTCCATCCAAGTTAGTAAACTTTACTTTTTTATTATTTTTAATTATATGAAGATTTATTGTTATTTTAAATTATGTGTAAGTTAGTGAACTTTAAATTTTTTTAATGATATTTTATTTATTTATTTTGTAATGATATAAAAATTTCTTATAATAATAAAGATTTTTTAAACTTCTTATAATAACATTAGTCTAGCTTGATGGGACTAAAAAAATAAATATACATGCTTAAGTGATACATGAAAACCATAACAACTAAATAAAATTTAAGAAGTTAGGAGAACACATGACAATGAGGTGCTTCATAAAATAACACTTTTTCTCTTGCTGGTGTTGAGTAACATTGTCATGAATGCTCTTCTTTATTTTGTTTAAATTTGACTAGATTCAAAACTTTAGTGGTTAACTTTTAAAAAAAAATGTTTTTTTTTTTTTTTTTAACTTTATTTTAGCTATATATTTTCTTATTACTAAAAATAGAAAGAGTTCATCACATTAATATGTACTATTAAACTACAAATATAAAGAAGAATTTTTATGGTGTATTAGGGAATTATTTTAGGGAAATGATAGTGTAATAAAATAATTTCTAATAGTATTTCATTCCAAACATGCAAAGAAAGTCTTGTATCTTACCATGAATAGGTGATGGGATGTGTGAAGCACAAGCACACACTAACTAATAAATAGATTTAGTAATTATTATTTGTATGTTGTGCCATCTACGAATTGGTTGCTTGACGAGCTACTAATTAACATGTAATCTAATGTTCACATATGATTGGTGTATAATGCATTGATATAGTAATCTAATGGCAAAAAGTGATTAAAATGGAATATAAGTGAAAGTCCAAGTTAAAACTAGTTGTACTCTACCCCTACTAAATCTCCATTTGATTCTGAATAGTAGCTTGTTGCACCTCTTTGTGCTCAACCTGCGGTAGTTAAATCCAAAGTAAAGTGCACATATAACTTGTAATTTTTGCAATATGCTTGAGTTATGCTTAAATTATTGAGTTAACATTTCGCATTGTGTTTCCTTTGGAGATTTAGAATTAGATTTAGCTCATGTTATTATTAATTGATTTCCATCATGGAGATTCAAAATTTACTTTAATTTACTTAAGTTTAAACTAAACCACTAATACTAGTACTTGTTAATATCAAAATAATATCTTAAATTCTTTACATGAATTCACCTATATTTAAACTAAGTTATAACTATAAGTTACTATGTAGCGCTTGTGAATATCAAAATATTATTTTACAATTTTTACTTTAATTTTCTTATATTTAAACTAAACTACAAATACTAAATACTATGTAACCCTTCTCAATATCAAAATAATATTTAAAATTTATACTTTGATTTATTTATATTTAAATTAAATTACAAATACTACCTACTTATAACACTTCTAAATATCAAAATAATAATTTTATTTTATTTTTAACTTTTACCCACCCTTTATTTCTATAAAATACAACTCCTAAACCAACCAAATACAACGGCATTACATACTTCCGTGCGAAAAATAATTGTCCCTCGTTACACAACATCCATCACAAATATTAAAGGGTGTGCAAAGATTGTATTGTCCATATCAGATTTGAGGCCTACCATCCTCATTTGGAAGCCAACGAAATCTGATCTGTAATGCCAATGCCACGTTGTCTATTTACTCCCGCCCAAATAATTATGTCACACTATCTTCATTGGAGATAACTACGTCTCAACCAAAATAAGCTACGTAGTCTAACTAGGTGGAAGAGTTTTCTGGAATGTTATGGAAATTCTAGTCATAATTAGAGAAAATCTGGCAAGGATTTTTGTAAATCCAAATTATAGTTGTTAAACTTCAAAATTTTAGGTGTCTTGGAAGTTTTTGATGGTGTTGAATCCATTTTCACCATCAAAAATATGATTCAAACACTACCTCTACAAGAGTTTTTGAAATTCTTTTGCCCAAATTCTGACCACCTTTGACCGTCTGGGCAATTCCTCCACCTCCTTAGACGACTCCAAAAAAAAGCTTGCCAGTACCATTGTCTAATTTCCAGATAACTGTTTAGCACAATCACAGTTGGCATCTTTGGAGAGGGTTTTGTCAGCAGAAGTTGCCACGTGGACTCAATCATTGAAGTTGTATGGGCTTTGCTTACGTCGTGTGTGACAAGTGCAAGATGTTAAAGACTTTACCACATAATTTTGGCATATCACGAAAATAAATGAAGTGATGATGGTAAGGTAGGACATGAGTGAAAACAGGTCTGGAATTTGATGTTCCACAGGATGTATTTCATATTTTACGAGGTATTTGAGAGTTGCTGTAAATTTTTCCCAGTCAAATATGACATGCTTCATAAATCAGAAACTGTCGTTTTCACGTTTAATTTAGGATTTGTCCCATCAAAATTTATAGTACCTGTCTTTAAGTTAAAAACACCAAAGTCACACTAAGCCTAGGGTCATAAGGCATAATGCATACAATACCTCTAGCTCACATGGCAATGGAGCCTAGCAAACTTTCATAGATTTGAATCATATAAAAAATTATCTGGTTATATACCTTTCATAGATTTGATCTTTATGAAGGGAGATCTCACCCTAGGAAACTAATAAAAACTACATTTTAATCTAGGTGTTACATTCAAGGAACTGACCAACCAGTCTATGTCAAGAATGTGAATTCAGCCATCAAACTATAAGCCAGTACATGATTGAAAATAACTGAAAATACACATGCATTTTTTGTTGTGTATAACACCGAAAAGGGGTGGTGGGCTTGTTTTTGTCCCTTAGGCTTCCCTTAATAATTCCAAACTTTCCCTCTTGTTTGATTTTGCCATCTTCCAACATCGATGAAGAAGTGCGATCGAGAAATAAAAGCAGCTGAGGAACAACTGGTGACGTGAAGGGCAGTTGCAGTGTTTAATTCGAAAAAATCTTTGCCAAGCCTTCTCAAAAGTCACATCAAATTAGAAATAATGGTAAGGCTCCCTGCTGTGAAAAAGTTGGACTTAAGAAGGGCCCTAGATGCTCAAATAAAATTAGAAGCTCGTTACTTATATACTGTAGCACAGCCATGGAAGTTGGAGGGCTCTGCGGCAGAAAGTTGGGCACTGAGATAAGAAAGAGCTGGAGATTACATTGGGCTAACTATCTAAGACAAAATATCAAGGGGAAAAATTCAGTGTGCAGGAAGAGAAGATTATTATTCAACTTCATGCTCTACTAGGAAATAGGTGGTCTACCATTGCTACTCACCTTCCCAAGAAAACACACAACAAAATAACAATGAAAAGGGGTAAGCAAAAAGTGGACCTTAAATTCATTCAAAACGGTAGTCCTATTTTCTTTATTTTCTTGAATAGAAAGGATATTTATTGATTTGAGGCTCTTGCGATCCATTTTATGTGTCGTGTTGCCTTCCCGAGTGATTTCATAGAAATTTTTGGAATCTATGTTTCGAATTATTCTCAGTGGTTCACGAACCACCACGAAAGATGGTTTGAAAGGTTGATTCCAAAAATTTGTATGCGATAACTCCGGAAGACAACACCACAACCAAAAATAAGTTGCTAAAATTAAATATTGGAGCTTTCTACTGAAATTGCCCTCATCATTTACTTCAAAATCAACAAGATTTACCAGTTTTCAAGTCCCAAGTAAGTTGCCTTCATGATTTACTTTAAAGTCAACAAGATTTACCAATTTTCAAGTGCCAAGTAAGTTTCCTTCTTCAACTAGTTTCAATCTCATTGGGTTGTTGTTTTTTTTTTTTAATTTCTTTCTTAGTATTTGTTTTATGTGAAATAAATGTTGTAAAATTATACAGGCTTGTCAAAATGAATTTCTTTGAGGTCCGTTCTTTTACAGGAATAATATATTATGTCACAATAAATTTTTTTCTTAAATATTAGAAAAATAGCTTGTGATTTATTCCATAATGAAGTGCTCAATTACAATTTTGAAAAGCCTATGCTTATTTTGATTATTTTTGTTTTTTTGAGTGCCCTAGCTTATTTTGACTAAAAATAGCTTGTGATTTATTGCATAATGAAGCACTCAATTACCATTTTGAAAAGCCCAGGCTTATTTTGACTATTTTTGTTTTTTTTGAGTGCCGTGGTTTATTTTGACTAATTTTTGTATTTTGAGTTTTTAACTAAATGTTCTCAACTTCATTTCTATCGTAGTGAATTTCTCTTTAAAAAAAATAACTATATAGTTATTAAGCTAAACTTCTCTTACAATAAAAATAATTATTGAAGATGTTACAAACTCATATTTATTTAACATACCTATTTAGATTGTCAACCACTTCTAATATAATTGTATTTGGAGGATTCAACTCGTACTAAGTACATGAATAGAATAAGTGATGGTATTGTCTAGGGAAATGTTTAATAGGAAGGATTTCTTTGTGTAATTGGTTGGGCTGTATATTTCGTCTATGATGTGGACAGTAATGTGAATCTAATTTTTTAAGATGAGGAAATCATAGGCTCATATTTAAGATATTATGAAAATGATTAGTTAACAATGTTCAAATGTAGATGATGAGTTGATTACCTCGTAGATAGATTGCAGAGTTTACCTCGTAGATTGCAGAGTTTGCTTAGTCTTGACATTTTTCAGTGTCATAGTTTTAGGAATAATGTGTTCCAAATATGTGTAATGGATATCAAATTAGTTGAAAGGGTTTACAAATATTTAAAAAAATATGTAGCTATCATCACTAGATTTTGGTGAAAATAAGTTATTGAGAAATAGTTAAACATGTAATTATATGTTTAATAAAGTTGATATATGTAGTAGATTATTGGATTTAAATAAATTATAAAAAGGGATAGTAGTTAAACTCTTGATATTTAAAAAAAATAACTCTATCTCATTTACTTGCAGTTGAGAATCCTTATCATCTTAACTATATGGCTTTCTTTAGTTTCTTTCACATGTCAAAATTTATGTACATAATCAAAATTATTAACTCTCAAAGGCTAAAAAGCTTTATAAAATCTTTAAAATATGGTTGTATACTAGGTGGAAACACATATGCTAACTTAGGAAGAAACAAGGCACTCTAAGAGGGAGATTAAAGGAAGTGGAGACATGGTGAAACACATATGCTGAGAAGAAACAAGACACTCTCATAGGGAGATTAAAGGAAGTTGAGATGAAGGAATAGTTGTAAGAGAATTTCTAGATAAGGGGAAGTCGACACTCACAAATTTAAGTAGAACTTAAAATGAAAGGCATGAAAAATGCCAAAACATCATCAAATTTTCATTTGACAGGCAGAGGGGATTTGAAATTCCCGAGTGAAAGCACTAGCATATAGGATATTTGATGATGTTTTCATTGTTGTTTTTCTATTCTTCATATGTTTTTAAATTCTTAATCTATAAGGTTCCACAATCATGGTAAGAAGGAATTCTGCTGGTCATATAAGGAGGAAAAAGGTCAATGACAAACCGTATCTCACTACAACATTCTCCTCACTACAATATTCTCTATTAGATGAGAAGATAAACCATGATGTCACAAAAGAGATTTTAAATACAATAGTTAAACAACATAATAACAAAGAGGTTGAAGGTGTTACTCCACCATCAATTTTGCAAGGTTCAAGTTCAACCAAAAAGATTAGTGTTATGAAGCACTGGTTAAAAGAGAATATAATGAAGGTAATCTATAATGTTGAATTTAATGGATATTCAATGAGAGCTATTGCAAAAAAGTACAGAATGTGTTAATATCATCACAATATTGGCTAAATAGCCTTACAAATACAAAGAGGAATGTGCATCTTGCAAAGTTAACTAAACAGAAGGAAGTTCAATAGATCCTTTTTTTAAGAACATGGTTTAACTGGGCCATGGATGGAGTTGAAACAAATAAAGACCTCAAATTGGGGATAATGTTGCTTAAATCTACCAATGGAAGAAAAATCCTTTCACAGATGGATTTAGTGGGAAATCATGGTGGGAAAGGTTTAAGAAAGCATATCGGGGGCTTGTATTACAAATAATAAAGGGCTTGTATAGAGTTGAGGCATTGAATTTATTCTGTATAATTGTGACTAAGTTCTATAACACTCTATCCAATGCTCGTGAGAAACATTCCAAGAGTCTATAATGTATATAGAACCACAACAAGATTGTTTTAAAAGCTGGAAGGAATTGTGGTATGTAGGTAATTACCAAGAGAGAAAGCAAGAATTTGCCAAAAATTCTTCCCAAGATCACAGAGCGGATAAATAGTTTGTGTTCTGTTAATGCAATCGGTCTATCAATCCGTAAGTTTTATTGTTCATGGTAGATGCTTTACTAAAGAATTAAACCATAACTTTTGGACCAAAAACACACATCACAGCATGTCCCAATGCATGAATGACTAAATAATTGTGTAAATTGGCTTTACAATAAGTTTTATTTGTTAATGGGAGATGCTTTACTAAAGAATTATACCATAAATTTTGGACCAAAAGCATGCATGAGTCCATGTCCCAATGCACGAATGACTAAATAATTGTGTAAATTGTATTTACCATTTTGTTGCATTTGTACCTAATAGTGTCTGACCTACTAACACACATTGATTTTTTTATATCCATGATAGTTTAATAGCTTTACAAATCATGGAGGAGACAAACAAGATGAGCATAAACTTGTTAACTTTGCCTACACAACTACTTGTTTGTTGCAACCCTTGATATGAGTGTATATAGGCCTTTTAAGAGTTAATTTAAGTTTGACAGAGTATGTTAGATGGAAAAGAACATGGGTAGAGAGATAAGAAAGTTTGAATTAGTCTAACTTGCTAGCAGAGCTTTAAAAAAGGCTCTTACAACCTCAAATATCATGGTTAGATTTAGGAAAATTGGAATTTGGCTACTGAATGATATTTCCCTTATTAATTATATGGATTGTAGCCAAGCTTTTGATATACATAATGGCCAAGATGATGTAGATGTTGCAATGGCTAGGCTCAGCCTCTCTCAATGACATTTCCATTCATCGGGTGATGATGACAAATATGTTAGTGCTACTCAATTAGATGATGAAGCAACTAAAGTTAATATGGAAATTGTTGCATCACACAAACCGCATACAAATTCTACATAGCTATTGAAAATGATATTTCTTGATTGAATATGATTGAAGGTTATAAAGTGACAAGAAACCGTAATGAACAAATCACATTGCCAAAGCAAGTGCCCCATCTTGAGTGGTTAGCAAAAGCCATGATACCATGACTAATGAAAAATCGTTAACATGTCTTTGTTGCTAGCATATTTGAACAAAAATGATATCATTATTATGTGGATGTTGGAGGTGTAGAAGAACATAATGGAGGTGATGAAGAAGTATATCAAGAAACTAATGAAGAAGAATCATGGCTTCTAGATGATCTTCATACTCAACCAAGGAGTAAATACTAGACCAACACTAAGAAAGAGTTTGTCAACTTGGTAACACTAAGAGAATTGAAAATCAAAGACATTTTCTCTTAAATTGTTCACAATATATTTAAATTAATTCTAAATTCCAAGATATTTATCACACTAACAACTTTCTTGATTTTTTTGACTTAGCAAAACTGTGAAAAACACTTCTCTTAATACTCTTTTAATATAGAAATAAACTTTAGAATAATTTCAAATAATATTTTACTTCTTTAATATCTAATAACATATTTTTAGTATAGGCTAATTTTCTTCAATATAATATTTAAAATTAAAATAAATGTATACTAATATAATTTACTAAAATTTTGTAAATTAATATAATTTACTAAAATTTTGTAAATTAGATTTAATTTAGATAGCTGGGAGAAATGATTTTTATATAAAAATGATTTTATTATCTCTTATAACCATAAAGATATATAAAAATAAAATCAATAATTAAATGTGTTTCTGTCAAACTTGGTTAACCGAATAAAACCAATGATTAAATGCTTTCAGGTCTTCGAATACATGTATAGAATCGATCATTTAGATGCTTTGGTCTCTCTTAATACATCTTTTATGGGCATATTCTTAATACATCTTTTAAGGGCATATTCTCGATTGTCTGGTATTGAGCACGTAATAACGAGAATAGAGAATATTTTAACACAATCATTTCTTTTATATTTGTGAGAGGAGATCATTAAAATTATAATAATTCGTTTCGAGAACAGAGGATAGAGAATATTTTAACACAATCATTTCTTTTATATGTGTGAGGAGATCATTAAAATTATAATAATTCATTTCGTAAAGCACCTTCTGTATCAGATATATATTGGATTCCAGTATAAACTCATTATGTAAAACACTGTCTGCACAAGAGATATATATACATATATTGGATTCTCCATGGACATATAAATATGGAAATATGATATATTAATTATCAAGATGAATTGAATATGTTTAAGGTTTGTTGCGCGTTCATGGATATTTGCCTTCAAAAGTATGATTATTTTGGAGGGAATTTAGCGCGCAGTCCGAAGCGGGAGCCTCTGCTTTTTTCTGGAAACAAATAAATAGAACGTGCCTCAGATTTCAAATTCAGGGCACCTGTACATACCAAACCATACCGAACACGTTTATTTATTCCCATCTATTCTCCTGTTCCTGACTGGGGCCTTACCGCGATACCTCTTATGGAGTTTTGGACCACATCGTTACCCATACCACCTTTGACCACAGCTCACCGACGCCACTCTAATCTTATCAATTATTTCAAAGTTAAATTTGTCGGTTTCTCCAATCTTAAATTGTTTTATTCATAGTGGGGGACAAAGTTCTTGCAGGTGCGTTCTATTTGTGGGTCGTAATGATAATTTGAATCTAAGGGATCCGATTGTATTATCTAAGATTTAGTATATAGTGTTGCCAAAGTGACATAATTAAAATATTCGCTTATGATATTCCATGTGTGCCACTGTTCCTCTCCTAAAGCGAATTGGTTTGAATGGGTTGATAGATGCTGGTGGCCGGTCCATTTCTGAGATCTGTGATGCCATACGAAATTTGTTAAAAATGGGTTAACTTCAGAGATGGATGTTCTCTCAACACAAAAATTTGAGAAATATATATAAGATACATATTATTTTCAAATTATTTATTTATTTAATTCAAACCTAAATTACAAATCATATAAATATATAAAGTGTTTATGAGATTCAATAAATTCAAAAAACAATATTGTTAAGAATATTTTTTAACAAAACTCCAACCACCGATAAACAATTTCTAAAATCCTTCCGATATACTATTGTAAACATTATTTTAATTTCACATCACATCAGACACTTTTCAATTCAAAAAGAAAATGTCTACCTTCACTCACTCATTTATTCTGTGAAGAATGTGTTTGGTTAGAAAATGAAAATAAAGCAGGAAGGTTTCACGAATAATACAAGCTAATGGGATAAAAAGCTAGAACGCGGTTATTGTTATGTGGTCCACCTTAAATATATGGAAGATTTGTGGTTTTGTAGAATAATAAAAGAGCGTTTGAATAGAAAGGTCAACTGAGCATAAGATGAGATGGTAAGAAATGGAAGAGTTTCGTTATGTTTGAACCCACATTACGTGTCCTATCAATTTTATTTTTTAATGTGCAATCATATTTAAGGAGAGTGTGATATTGATTTCTTTCCAATCTCAAATTAACGTTTTTTTAAACAAAGATTATAGTGTATCACTTTCTATGTTCTGTTAGGATATTCCGACACATAGGAAATAGTTAAGTACAACTTGGTCTAGTATAGAGTTAGATAAAGTGTGTTTCTTTACCTTGTACATTTTGTAACTTAAAATCTGACGGTCAAGATATGTAGTGATCCGACGGTTCATTCTCTCCTCGGTATTACCGACACTTGATCCGTGGCTTGACACCCGGTTGGTCCATGATTTCTATTTAAAGCGCATGGAGGGTCATTTGTAGGGTAATCCGTGCATGAGAGAAGCATATGTAAATTTTCATTCTTTTATTAATAAATTGCCTGAAGTGGCCGCGTTGGCTCAGGCCGTGGACTGTTTCCCTCTTTGAGGGTTTTAACCATGTCAAAAATACTGGTGTTTTGATCTGCGATCTGGTTGTGAGCGGTGTCCTTTGGTGTTCTGTCTGAGGAACTTACCCTGTAAATTCTTACATGGTATCAGAGCTATTTGAGGGCTACGTCCATTGGTGATCTAAATCTGAAGCCGGTAGAACTGCATCCGACTGCCGTTTCCTAGATCTACTGTTTCTCACTGCTTTCGGGCCAAGAGGACTGCTCTGTTGTGTTGGGAGCATCCGTTCCAGTGAGGAACCCCTTTCGTTTCACGCGAAAAGGTTTTCGGTAGCCCTAGCTACGTCATTTTTAAGATCTGGAGGTATACAGTGTCTATTTGCAGTTTACAATTATTTTCTCTCTGTTTATTTCGGTTTCGGTTTCTGTGTATGCTCTTTGCCCTGCGACTCTGTGCGATCTGGGCAAATTAGAAACAGAAAGGAAGGATTTTTCTCATGCGTATGCTCTTTTCCCTGCGCCTTAATGTGATCTCGGAAAATCAGAAACATTGAGAAAAATATTTAGTTTTCGGCTAAAGCTAACTTTGAGCCGCAAGGTTCATTTTTGAAAATATTTAGTTTTTCAGCTAAAGCTAACTTCGAGCCGTAAGGTTCATTTTCTTTGCATGTCCGTGTTGGGCTTTGTATTTTTTTGTTTTGTAGGGAAAAAGAGCTTTCTCAAAGCAAGCACGCAACCCAAAGCACCCCCCCCCCCTCTCCCTCTCTCTCTCTCTCAAATTTTTTGTATAGCTCAATTGGTTCAAAGCTATTTTAAGAGAGTAGAGGTCTTGGGTTCAAGTCTCCATTTTGTGGGGGTGGACTTTTTCATTTCCGCTCATTCCCGCACTTCGTCGGCAACTTCATCAACTTTTTTTCAAAAAGCCATAACTTCTTCATCCGAAAGCCGTTTTCAGAGCCGTTTTTTAAACCAGCCTAATTTTTCGAGATCTATCCATTGGAACATTTAGTTTCAGCATCTTTAGCTTCAGTTTCCGTTGAAATGGAAAGTCAATACCAAGTTACCCTTAATAGCACCAACTACTTCCAATGGTTGTCCTACATTGAGGATTTACTTAGAAGTAAAGGTCTCTACAGAATAGCCTCATGCCAAGAAAAGAAACCGAAGGATGAAGATAAGGCTGCTAAATGGGAAAATAGGCAAGATCAAGCACGTGGATTGATAGGGATGTCTATTTCTCCATATCTTAGATTCCATATTGCAGAACTTGATATTCCTGATGAAGTAATGAAACAAATCAATAAAGTTTTTGGGATTAAAAATGAACTTAGAGCCCATAAACTTGAAAATGAGTTGCTTACATTGGACCCTAATAATTTTTCTTGCATAGAAGATTTATTGTCCAAGTTCAAGACCCTTAGATATCTCTTGGAAGGTGTTAAAGTTAAGAAAGAAGATAGTAACCTTATCTATTCTATTCTTACTAAGTTGGGACCAGCCTACTTTGTCTTTGTTTCCACCTTCCATTCTACAAGAGAAGCCTTCATTTCTCAAGGAACAGACTACAAGTCCCCTTCCTTTGACTCTTTTTGTGATTCTTTAATAAGAGAACAAGAAAAACTCTTACACCTTGGTCTTCTTAATCTTGGAAACTCTTCCAAGAAAGCGTTAGCCGCCCAACAGCAACCAAATTTGAAGAATCCTAAGAAGTCATATCCTAAAAAGAATGGTCCTAAACCAAACAAGGGTCCTAAGCAATCTCAGCCTCAAAATGAAAAATCATTTCCACAAAATGATAAGACAAATAAAAACAAATGGAAGGAGACTGATAGACATTGCAACTTTTGTAATCGAGATGGCCACTTAGAATCCAAATGCTTTAAGAAGATGGAAGCCTTGGAAGCAGCGATGAAGAAACATAACATCCATTTGGAGCATTCTTCACCTTCAACTTCATCTTCAGGAATGACACTTTCTGCATATGGTTGTTAATCATCTCGGTCTGGTTATGCATTAAATGTATCTTCTTCTTCTCATTCTCATGAGTGGCTCATTGATTCTGGAGCTTCTTATCACATGGCCAAAAACAAAGCCATGTTTTCTTCTTTAAATGATTGTAACACCAAAAATATATATGTTGGTGATGATAGATCTCTTAGCGTTGTAGGGACTGGAACTGTTCATCTAGACAATGGTCAGTTTAATGATGTATTATGTGTTCCAACCTTATCCTGCAACCTTCTATCTGTATATCAGATAACTCATTCAGGTGAAGGTAAAATCGTTGAATTTTCACCACATGATGTTGTAATCAAGGACTTTAGAGATCCTAAGAAGATTTTGGTTACTGGCATTGTTGATGATTCTACAAGGTTGTATAAGTTTCACAACTTTGGGTCATCAAATCTTCCCTCAGTATTTGTTGCTCATAACGATGAAGTGAGCAAACTTTGGCATGAGCGATTTGGTCACTTAAACTATCGCTCCCTTCAGCATCTATGTAAAGAAAATATGGTGACAGGTCTTCCTATGGTATCTTGTAGAGATGGTGTTTGTTCCGGATGTGTACTCGGAAAACATCATCGGGACAGTTTTGAAAAACATGCCTCTTGGCACGCCTCAGCCCCTTTACAGCTTGTGCATAGTGATTTATGTGGTCCACTTCCAGTTGTGTCATTCTCTGGCTGCAAGTATTTCTTAACTTTCATTGATGATTTCTCCAGATGCACTTGGGTATACTTCTTAAAACTCAAGAGTGCAGTATTTAACACAATTTTGGCCTTCAAGGCCTTTGTTGAAAAACAATCTTGACATTAAATTCTTAAGCTAAGATCTGATAATGGTGGAGAATATGTTAAAAACACATTCATCAACTTTTGCATTGAAAATGGAATTCAAATGCAACATACTGTTCCTTATACTCCACAACAAAATGGTGTAGCTGAAAGGAAGAATCGCACCTTAAAGGAAATGGCTAATTGTATGCTACAATCTGAAGGACTTGGTCTTAGTTTTTGGGCAGAAGCAACTAACTGTACAAATTACATAATAAATCGCACTCCTACTAAGGCTTTAAAGAATATCACTCCAGAAGAAGCATGGAGCTCAATCAAACCGGATGTAAGTCACTTTCATGTTTTTGGAAGTGAAGCGTGGGCCCATATTCAAGATGAGAAGCATAAAGCTTTAGAACCTAAGAGTGAAAAATGTACTTTTGTTGGATATTCTGAAGATGTCAAAGGCTATAGAATTATTCCATTTAAGTCCAAAAAAGTTATCATTAGAAGAGATGTAAAATTTGATGAAAATATATTGGCTTGCGAGCCCGGCGGATGTGCCACCTCTCCCTATCTCTTCTACTTTTGAAAACATTTCTTCTTCAGATGATGAAAGTGAGGATGACAATCCTCCCCCACCATCTCAGGATCCTCCTTCAGCTCCTCAGCTTCCAAAATGGGTTCGTGCTACTCGAGATGCAGCAAGTTATCTTGCCGGTGATCCTACAGATCAGCGACGCACACGTTCTCAGTTTGACAGAGCCTCCTCTTTACTGGCTCAAGCTCCAGTAAATTATGATCCTGACACCTTTGCAGAAGCTTCAGGCCATCCAGATTGGGAAGCAGCTATGAATGAAGAATATCATTCATTATTGGCAAATGATACATGGGATCCTGTTCCTCTACCAAAGGGACGAAAACTTGTTAGATGCAAATGGGTTTACAGAACCAAGTATGGACCAGATGGGAAAGTTGATAAACATAAAGCTCGTCTTGTTGCTGAAGGTTTGTCACAGGTTGAAGGCATTGACTACACTGAAACCTTCTCCCTTGTTGCCAAAATGAACTCTATCCGCCTTGTTCTTTCCCTTACTACCTCGTTCAAATGGGAAGTCCATCAGATGGATGTTAAATCTGCCTTCTTGCATGGGGACTTGCACGGAGAAATCTACATGGAACAACCCATTGGTTTCATAAAAACAAACTCCAGCCTTGTATGTCGGCTTAAGAAATCCCTTTATGGTCTCAAGCAAGCTCCTCGAGCTTGGTATGCCAAAATGGATAGCTTTCTTTTAGAATCTGGCTTTTCTAGGTGTCATTCTGACAATACTGTCTACACCAAGCAAGTGGGCAAGTCTCTTATCATTCTTGTTCTTTATGTTGATGATCTTATCCTTACCGGTAGTGATCCCAACCTTATAAACCATGTGAAGTCTAGCCTTAAAAGGAAGTTTGAAATGACAGACTTAGGACACTTACATTATTTTCTCGGTCTTCAAGTCTTGTAATCCAAGGAAGGTATTTCCCTTTCTCATTCCAAGTATGCCTGTGATATTCTACGCCACTTTCACATGGAATACTGTAAGCCAGCCCCTTCTCCCTTTCAGTCTGGAGTCAAACTTTCAGTCACTTGTACTTCTCCTGAAGTTGATGCTACCTTATACCATCAACTTGTAGGAAAACTTTTGTATCTAACCCATACTCGTCCTGACCTTTCCTTTACTGTTGACCTTGTTGCACGGTTTATGAAAAACCCCCGTGAAAGTCATTGGAAAGCAACTAAAAGAATACTTCGTTATGTTCGAGGTATAGTTCAGTTTGGGATTCATTACAGTGCCAAAGCATCTCCTCTATTGGTTGGTTTCACTGATTCTAATTGGGCTGGTGACCCTGATGATCAGAAGTCTACTGCCGGTTATGTGTTCACTCTTGGTTCAGGACCTATTACATGGGCTTGCAAGAAACAAGGAGCCATTTCTCTTTCATCAGCTGAAGCAGAGTATCGTGGTGCCGTAGAAGCTAGTAAGGAAGCCTTGTGGCTTCGTCAGATCCTGTCAGAGTTTGGCCTTCAGCAGCAGCATCCGACTACACTTTGGTGTGATAATCATAGTGCCATTCAACTATGCAAATATCCAGTGCAACATCAGCGTAGAAAACACATTGAACTGCACATGCACTTCATCAGAAAGCTCATCCACGACCATGTTCTTGAAGTGCAATATTGTTCAACAGATGATCAAGTTGCAGACATCTTCACAAAGGCTCTCATAGAGGCGAAGTTCACTAAACTTCGATTTATGGTTGGAGTTCAGGAAGTTGTCACTAAGGGGGGATAGGCTCTAGTGCCTCCTTCCTTCTCCCATTGTGTCATATTTGTATATCCTTCAATCTTATCCCAATTTGTTCTTAAGGGGGGATGTTAGGATATTCTGACGCATAGGAAATAGTTAAGTACAACTTGGTCTAGTATAGAGCTAGGTATAGAGTTAGATAAAGTGTGTTTCTTTACCTTGTACATTTTGTAACTTACAATCCGACAGTCACGATATGTAGTGATCCGACGATTCATTCTCTCCTCGGTATTACCGACACTTGATCTGTGGCTTGACACCCGATTGGTCCATGATTTCTATTTAAAGCGCATGGAGGGTCATTTGTAGGGTAATCCGTGCATGAGAGAAGCATATGTAAATTTTCATTCTTTTATTAATAAATTGCCTGAAGTGGCCGTGTTGGCTCAGGCCGTGGACTATTTCCCTCTTTGAGAGTTTTAACCACGTCAAAAATACTGGTGTATTGATCTGCGATCTGGTTGTGAGCGGTGTCCTTTGGTGTTCTGTCTGAGGAACTTACCCTGTAAATTCCTACATGTTCGATCACTATTAGATATATATTATTAAATTTGTTAATAATATTAATGTTTTGAATTATTATTTAATTATTTTTAATTATTTTTAATTATTATTTCAATTAACAGATATAGAAAAGGATAACTCAATTTACAAAGTATTAAGTAAATGTAGAGAAAGAGTATTATGGTCACTATATTAAAAATAAATTGAAAAGATTTTATTTTTAAGGTAACTAATTAAATAAATACCATGATACTAGTTTTGACGGGAATCAGATGTTTATATTTTGAAAATATATGATTAAATAAATATCGTAATGTTAATTTTTTTTTAAGTTTGGTAGGACTCTTTGATTTTCTAGTTTACATGTCTATTATCCACCCCGCACAAAATTCGAACATAAGATATCCGGTTCGGTGAGACTTTATTCCAAGATATGTGGTTAGGTGAGAGACTTCATCCCTGGTCACTTGAGCTACCCTAGGCGGACTAATAGTTTTGCACAACTATATATTTATATAAGCTTGGGAAGACTACATCTTCATCATGTCCAATATCAAGCACAATTATATTTATATATATAAATTTGGGAGGACTACATCTTCATCATGTCCAATATATCTCGTGATGAGAGCCGAGAATTGCACTGGTGACTTAATATCAAGGAGTAGGAGACTCCATAGAATACAATGTTAAATTTTAAAATGCATATAATTAATAAAATAAATTATGATATATAATTTACAAATTAATTAATTCATATTTTTGTTTATATATATATAATTATTTCATTTCATCCCGATATACATATGGTGATACATGTAATTTTTTTTTGGGTTAAAAGAGATATTGGTTCTCGGGTTAAAAGAGATATTGGTTCTCGTACACTTTATACATTTGAATGAAAATCCTGATTATGATACACTCTAGACATTTAATTTATTTTGATGAAATAAATTTTTTAAAAACTATTTTGTCATTTTACTCTTCCTTCAAATTGTATATATATCCTTTACCTTCCAATTGTATATGTATCCTTTACATTTTAGTCATTTATATTAATATGGAACGTATTTTAGTCATTTTACTTTCCTTCGGATAATACAGTGACATGGCATGAACCAACCTTTTTCATGATGTTACAAGATTGATCCCACCTTTTCCTCGATGTTACAAGTTCCATAATTTCTGAATTGGTTCTTTCATTCTTTCTCCGCAAAAATTAAAAAATTGGGGATTCTTCCCTTTCTCAATTTCTTTCGTTAATCTAGGAAACCTCTCTCTAAACTCATAATGTTTTTTTAAAACGATGGTAACAGAAATTACTAAACCATGTATATATGTACAATTTATCTTCATATTTTATCTATGTAAAAGAATTAATTCAATTTGTTTTTCTATTTTGATATTGTAAAAGAATTAAGAAAAGCTTTTCTTCGGTTGAAGTCAAGCAAGTATATATATGTACTACAAAGTATATGTATCAGTAAAGTATGTCAACGAGTAAAGGAAAATTCAAAAAAATACTACAAAGTGTATGCATGAGAATGAGTAGGAGAAATTTAAAAAAATAAAGTTTTTAATTAGTAAGGGAAATTTCAAAAAAATAATGTTTTTAATAAGAAGAAAATGAATTTGGTAAAAAATTAATTTAATATATATATATATATATATATATATATATATATATATATATATAATTTGATATATTATTTAAAAATTAAAAAATCTATTTAACAAATTTTCAAAAAAACATTATAACTCTCCAATAAAATTAATTAATTAATTAATTAATATTATTATTATTATTATTATTAATCTTTTAAAAATAATTAAATATAATATTAGATATATTATATTTTTATTATTTATAAAACTACAAAATATAACTTTTTTTTATTAATATAATAATAACTTATTTAATTTATTAATAAAATGATAATATACTTAATTTTTTATTAATGTATCAGTAATTTAATTGACCCGTTAATAATAAAATTTATTTAATATCTTTAAAATTATTTTTTTTAATTTAATTTATATAATACTTACGGTTGTAATAAAATTCTTAATTTCTAAAAATTAGTTTTGAGAATAAAAGTTTAAAAAATAATATTATATATTAAAGCTTTTGATTATATATAGATGTTTTTTATTTAATTAATAATTAGGAATACAGATTTATTTTAATTATAGATCTATGAAGGATGGGCAAGAATCAAATTTCTTGATTTGCAATTTTTTTTAGAAGTATAAAACTTGGAAAAAGTTGTATCTAAAAATATTTAACCTTTCTTTATGTCTGATATACACAAGATTGATAAAAAAATGCAGCTAAAAAAGTTCCAAAATGTCAAATACTTAGACTATTGGAAATATTTTAAAATGTTTTTACCATAAAAATTTATGTTTTTAATTATTTTATATACATATGTATGTATACATAACATTCAAATATTTTATTTAACACTTTTAACATGAAGAATTTATGTTTTTTTAATTGCATAGTTAATATTGCATATTTTATTTAATACTTTTACCCATAAGAATTTATGTTTTTTAATTGCATAATTAATATTGAAATATTTATTTATGAAGCACGCCATTTTTTTTAAATACCACATATTAATTTTATATTAAGAATTGAATGAATTATACTTCTCTCTTTTTACGATGTACTTCAATTTTCTTAGTTGAACTAATTATTTTGAGGCATTAATCTATTTTACTATAATTCACATTTTTTTTGTAACTTTGGGAGGACTACATCTTCAACATGCCGAATCACATCAAGGAGTGCCTTAACAAAGAACCCTGTGAACACTATAGTTCACATTTTTATATAAGCATTAGAATGAAATATTTATAAAGTAAAGTTGATATAAAACTACAATATTTAATATAGACATTGAAATATTTTATTTATATCATCTAGAATAAGACTAAAAATATTGTTACCATATCTACTTCATAATAGGTTATAATATTAACAAACAACTCAGTGAGCACAATTAGATTGACATTATTATTTTCTTAGAATGCTTTTAATTAAAGCTATCATTTATGTTTTTACTATACTTTTTTTTTTTTTTATATAATTTATGTTTTTTATTTTAGAGTATACTCTATTTTAATTTTAAAAGCAACATTCACATCTCCCTTATATTGAGCTATATAATATATGTCTCCATAATAATAATTATATACTTATTTTCATTATTATGGCCAACACCTATTAAATATGTATTTTCATTATTGTGGTTAAATTCTGTTTATTTTATTGGTATCTAATTGTTTAAGAGTTTGATTTTTAAAATGTAAGGAAGAGATAAAGAAAGATTAACAACTTAAAATCTAAACATATAAACATATAATTTTTTGACATGTAATTTAGGTTACAATTATTATACTAAACAATTTTAGGTGTCATGTGGGTTTTTGAGGGTGTAAAATCTATCTACCTTCAAAATCTAGATTAGAACACTTTCAAATCAACATTTTATAAAATAAAAAATATCTCATTTTAATAATAAAAAAATCACATTTTAGACAAATTCTTTTATTTATGTATACTAATTTATTTACATATTTAAATTTTAAATTTACATTCATAAATAAAATTTAAAATCAAATACTATATAAAAATATATATTAAATTAATATCATATGAGAAACAACGCATCATAGTACCAAAAAATAAAAATAAAAGGTATAAAGTAATAAATTAAAATATTAGCTTCCATGTCCATTATTATCGGGACAACGAATTAGGATTAAATTGTTAGGAATTGGTTCCTCACACAGAAATGTTTGGAAGCTAAATTCAAATTTAAATAATTTATTTTTATTTTTATTATAGGATTATTGAAATTAATTAAATTTTAAGTAAATAAATTATTTATTATAATAAGAGTAATGTGGTATTTTACAATATTGGTATATGTGAGAACTTATTATATATTAAAGATATTTTTTTAACTTTATAATCAAAAAATGAAAATACAAATGGAAATCATCTTAAATAAGATAAACTAAATTAAATAAAAAATAATCAATTATATACATAAATTTATATAAAAATAAAATTGAAAAAAAAACTTAATAATTTTAACTTATTTTTATGAAGAAATCAAATCTATAAATCTTATTTTTTTAATACTAGATTAGATTCATCGTAACCCTTGATCTATCAAGTGTAGAGAGGGATCAAATCTCTCGAGTTACAAACCTATTTTTTGAGTGCAAAATTTGAGGAAAAGTTTTCACATCGAGAAATTGGATCCGTCTTAGATTGATTCGGGTTAAGATGAATCTATGATGGTTTTTTTGAGTTGAAAACTTGAGGCAAAGCTTTCACATCGAGAAATTTGATCCCTCTTGGATTGATAGATCTGGGTTTAAGATGGATCTATGATGGTTTTTTTGAGTGTAAATGTTGAGGAAAAGTTTTCACAACGAGAAATTTGATCCCTCTTGGATTGATAGATCTGGGGTTAAGATGGATCTATGATGGTTTTAAACGTGTGTAGTCATAAAATATTTTTTGAAAATTTAATTATTCTAATCATTTTGATTATGTTAAATATGTATATGATTAATCTGTTCATTTTAATTTTAAATTTTCTTAGTTATCTCATTTTGCTATAGAGACTTTTAAAATTTTGAATAGTGAAGAATGATGAAGTAAAATTTTTGAATGCAAAGTGGCAATGCAATTGTGATCAATCTCAAACTATATTCTTCTATTGTTCTTACTATTACAAATGTTAATTTTTCCATCTTTTCATATGGATCATATGAAAATGATGGTTGAAATCATAGGCCATTCAAATATTTAACTCGAACTATTGTAGTAAATTCCATACCTTTTCTTGCTTTCTCTCTAATTTCAATAGTAGCTTTCTCCAATATCAATCATTGTGACTTATGGAGTGTTAAATTCCAAGTAAGTTTTAATGATAGTGGTTTTATATTACCTTGTCTGAAGGAAAAGTGACTAACAATGTTCAATGATCGAAAATGAGAATAATAAGAATGCAGTCAATTACAAGTAGTTTACGATTTCAAGAAAATAACATTTCAAGTAAGTGAACATTTTACTTAAGATTAAAATTCAAGTATTTTATTAATTGTTTAATTAATATAACACATAAATCAATGCACACCTTCAATATTTTTTTTGTTTTTTACACTAAAATCATTGCACAATCTAATTACTTTGAAATTAATGTAGATCATACATCTAGCTACATCAAATTAGAAATCAACATCTACACTGAAATCAATGCATTTAATGCAAGAAATCAAATGGGATTAGAAATCAACTTCCATACTGAAATCAATCCATCTAGCACAAGCAATCAAATAGGATTAGAAATAAACATACAGACTATAATCAATGCATTTAGGGAAAACAATCAAATAGGATTAAAAATCAACATTCAAATTGAAATCAATGCATCTAGTGTAAGCAATCAAGTAGGATTAGAAATCAACATCCAGACTGAAATCAATGCATCTAGTGGAATAAATCAAATAGGATTAGAAACCAAAATATTCTCTGAAACCAATGCATATAGTGCAAGCAATCAAACAAGATTAGAAATCAACAACTACTCTGAGATAAATGCATCTAGTGCAAACAATAAAATAGGATTAATAATAAACATCTAAACTAAAATCAATGCATCTATTTTATTGAATTGTATCTCTCCCTCCCTCTCTCCCATTTCTCTCTGGCTCCCCTTCACTCTCCCCCTCATCTCTCTCTCTCTCTCTCTCTCTCTCTCTCTCTCTCTCTCTCTCTCTCTCTCTCTCCCTACTATCTATATCTATGTCTCCTTCTGATATATATTTAAGAAGGAACGAAATGAAATAAAAATATTAATAGAAACACAGAGATACAATGAGAACAAAACTTCAATTCATTAATAACAAAGCACTGAAAAATGTTTACATGAAAAATGAAAATAAACTAGCTCGGGTAATGGTAGCTTATCTGTGAGAAGAGATGTGATAGCTACATGCCTTCTGAACCATGTTATGTTGAGCCTTGAAGGCTTATTTATTATTGAGAAATAATGGAAAACTCGAAACATCCAAAAACCTAATCCTAGGATATGAAGTGCCAAAATTATATGGGCCCTATGGCGTAAATTGGTATACCAAATTCTCGGGGTCGTAACTTTGGTATACAATCTCCATCCATTTGATGCGTATGGTACCTCATTAGAAAGATCCATGCAAGGAATACAACTTTCAATTCCAAATCCTTACTATGATCTATATGTTTACCACTTTTTTCAAAAAAATGTTGTTTAGGGCCTCAAAACGGCTTCGAAAGTTCACAACCAAAAAAACAGATAAAAATAGTAAATTCTACCACAATTAGGGAAATTGAAAGAAATAATAGTGGTAGTCCAAGTGGAATAGGTGGGTGGCCACCAATATTCATCTGGATCACCTTCTATCCCTTCTTTGTCTCTCTATCCCACCCCCTTAAACACACACGTTCTCTCTCCATATTGTTAGAAAATGTAATTACTACTTGTCTTACTTTCTATGTAAAGGAGTCCATTCCTATTCTATAAGAGTGGTTATATCTATATTTCCATAGTTTGGTGTGTGGTTAAGATATTCTCTCAACCAACTGATTGTGTGTCCAAGATAGTTTCCCTATCTTGAGACAACACTTCATATATTTATTTGTAACATTATTTGATAGAATATAATATATATTTCCTTATGGAAATTTAACATGGTATCAGAGCCTGTATGGGTTGGACCTTGGCCCCTCCTGGGCTAAGGGAAATAAAAGAGAGAGTATATTTTTAGTAGTTTTAGTTTTTCCATTATTCAGAGTTTTCAAAGTCAAATACAAGTATTTGTTCGATTGCTTGTGAATGAGGCTACCTATTATTTGAGAGAGTATTTCAGTCAAAGAGGAGTATATCTGTGCAATAATTTGGCTCATGAAGAAGCATGGCATTATAACTCTCGTTGATTTGTGGAGGCATCAGTCGAGAGGTGTGGTTCCCTCTCAGGTGGTGTTTGGATCTAACAATGTTTCTATCAAGCAAGTTTGAGTTGCTAGTGCATGGTGTAGCGTAAGAGAGTGAGATCATTATAGGTGCCTAGTGTGTGGTGCCTTCTATTGTTGTAGGTCATAGTGTTAATCCTGGTAGGACCTATAATATCAGAAACCGTGGTGTGTATTCCAGTCGGAGAGTGAGATCTGAGAAGGAGACAGAAAATCGGTCGAGCAAGTGGACTGGTAATGTTGGTAGAGGTCGACTGACAGTGCTGCTACTATGTTTCTAAAGTGGTGGCATGGTGTGGAAAGGATTGTTGGCTGAATATCACTGTACGATTGGAGGAGGTTGGGATGGCAGTGTGTTCCATGATTGATTGCAGATCACTGGCATGGTTGCTGCATAGTGAGACGAGGTCGAGAGGTCAACGGTGCCAACACTAATACTAGGAGAAGTGTGGTAGTGTTGCATTGATGAACCATGGAGGAGACTGTGCAGCTCAGTCTGCAACATTGAAGGCGAGTCGACCTGTGTTTTGTTTCGTGCTCTGGAGAAGAGTTGATGCATTAGGCGTTGGGAGTGTCAAAAGCTAAAGTAAGGGAGGTTCTAGATACATTTTGTGTAGCTGTAGAATTAGGAAGTGAATCACTTGAAGCTTATGTTATTTCAATGGCTTCAAAGGGTAGTGATATTATGGTTGTGGAGTTGCTATAGAATGATGCACATCTAGCCGTAAGCGGAGAACTAGTACAACCTTGCCCTAATAACACCTTGCGTGTTGTGCCCCTATTTGAGATTGTCAAAGATTTGAGAGGTGCTGGATCAGTAATTCAGAAGTTATTATCAATAGATTGGTATTGAAACCATATTATTGAAAATGATAATGGACACTAGGAGGTTATGATTGGTTATTCTGATTCAAGAAAATATTCAGGGTGTTTCACTGCTGCATGGGAATTATATAAAGCACAAGAAGATGTTGTAGCTGCTTGTAAATAATTTGGCATTAAAGTTACCCTATTCCATGGCCGTGGAGGAAGTATTGGGTGTGGTGGTGGACCTACATATCTTGCCATTCAATCTCAACCACCTGGTCCTGTTATGGGAACTCTCCGATCGACAGAGCAGGGAGAAATGGTCCAGACAAAGTTTGGTTTGGCACAAACAACAATGCGACAACTAGCACTTGGTATCAATTATCTAACAAGTGCAATCTCGATTTATTAAGGCATATCCTAGAGCCATTGTAGTCCAATGATTGAGGATGCATGAACCCAGTATGCAACTCTACCTTCCAATGGTGCTACATGGATGTGTGAATCTCCTAGTATTCCACTCCCCCATTTGTAGAACAAGGGCCACTTGCAACAATGACGAATCATGTGACTGATAGTGTTGCAGTGACGTTGTAGGAAGAGGAGACACGTGATGAATGTCCTGAGAATCATCCTCGATGTCTTGCAACTGATAGTGATTTTATTAGATTGTGGAATATTGAATTCTCCAACTTCACCACCAGAAACACAAGCCGGTTCACACTCCCATGGAATTTCCATGGAGGTGCATTTCTCAACTCCACCAATGGTGACAATATTATGGAAATTTTTTGTTGTGGTAATTTCTTTTTTTTTGAATTTACTTGGTGTTTGGAAAGATAAATATGTTGGACCTAATAAACTCAATACATAAATGTAATCGGTTAGAAATAATTATTATTTCATGTTTAGAAACTCCAAAGAAGAACACATAGTGGTATTTATAAATGTTTTGGAACTTTTTACATTGAGCTTAGCTAACTCAATGGAGTGGTTTTGTTAGAATTAGCTACTCTAACAAATCACATAGGTGAATGCGGGACAACAATTAAAGAAGAAAAAGAAAGAGGATGAAAATACACTCCGTGGTGGACAATAAGGTTGAAGTGCAACAAATATTGATTTTGTGAAAATTTGGAATGATGGACAACTAGTTGAGAGTTTGTGTGGGTTTGTAGAATAGACTCATGGTGTATTATGAGTCACATATTGTAATTACAGAAAATCTACATGTCATATGTTGTTTTCTAATGGTTAGTTGTGGTCATTGAAATGTTTTATGTATCTACTGTAAGACCCAAAGAGGCATGCATACCCTTTGCTATGTGATCCCTCTGTTAGAGAGTTTTAACACCCTGGAAGACTGTGTCATGTGGGATGGATACACTTGGGTGGGTTGTATTTTTTTAGACTCCATGAGGTGAAATTTTATATTTAGGGGGATTTCATTGACAGGTTGGATGAACCATGTATGTGAAGGACTTCCTACTAGACCGGTGATTGCAATGGTTGGGAACCCATCCATTCCAGTAGACGGTTGTTCCTTTATAGGGAAATTTCTAGTTTCATGAAAAAGGTACAAGATGTAATTACCATATTGGACCAGATGTAGATCTTGCATATTTTCACGAGAGTATTCATTAAAGGGGAGTGTTGGAAAATGTAATTCCTATTTGTCTTAGTTGTGACTTTCTATGTAAAGGAGTATGTTCCTATTCTATAGGAGTGGTTATATATACATGTCCCTAGTTTTGTGTGTGGTTGAGTTATTCTCTCAACCGATTGATTGCGTGTCCAATATAGTTTCCCTATCTTGAGACAACACTTGAAATATTTATTTGTAACATTATTTGATAGAATATAATATAGATTTTCTTATGGAAATTTAACACATATCAATCTATCTCTCCCTCCATCCCACCCTCGGTATCTCTATTTTTCCCTCTCTGCCCCTCCATCTATATAGATATCCCCTTTGTCTCTCTATCTCACCCCACAAACATACACTCTCTCTCTCCATATCTATCCCTCTCTCTCCCTCTCTCGTTGTCCCTCCCTCTTCCATTCCCTCTCTCACTCTCTCTATCTCTTCCCCTTCACTCCCTCTCTCTCTCATTCTTTCTATATTCCCTCCCACTCTAGTCTCTCCCTCACTCTCTCTTCATTTCTCCCTTGTCACTCACTCTCTCCCTCTCCACCTTTCTCTCTATGTATTTTCTTCTTCCATCCCTCTCTCCCTCTCCAACTTCATCTTCACTCATTCTCTCCTCTTTCCCTCACTCCCTCTCCATCTCTCTCTTTTCACTCCATCTTTGTTGGTGCTTGGTAGAGCTACACTTAAGATGGATATGGGTTGGTCACTTAATTTTTATGATTTTTATAAATCCTAACAACATGACATCATTTATTAGATAGGTGTTTTGATGTTTATTAGGCCATTTAATTTATATAACTATGTTAGTTTAATTTTAAATCTAACGATTTAACATGACATCACCCTACACTAAATTATAAAGCACCTCTTAACACAACCAATTTTAAACAAAGAATTAAAACCAAACCCTTATTTTTTTTAATTCTAGAGTAATTAGAATTAACATCTTAACTCTAATTTTACATCTTAATCTTAACTCTAATCTTAATTCATACTCAGGTAGATATCATATTCAGCATGGGTTATTTCCCACCATAATTTAGGTAAGTTTTTTCATAAAAAAAGGATAGAAATAAGATGTGGATAAATATAAGTTGGCATTATGATAAATGTGTTGTACTTGATGGAAACCCACTTATAGTAGAAAAAATCACTTGTATATGGTAACTAGATGAATCTATGTAACCAGTTGAATTTACAGGAGAAATATCAGATGTGTCAGAATGCATGGCAGTTCTGTTTACATATGTGACAAAATGTAGGGCAGCTCAAGGAATCATTTCAGAAGTAATATGGAAACTTACAGTGTAATAGGTCTATTAAGAGGTAACAGGTCATTGGCACAGAAGAACAGGAAGATGTAACTAAGGTCTACTGATCAGAATAAAGAAGGTAAAGGAAAAGGTTGATGAAAAGTAGTTTAAGAAATATATGCAGGTCCACTTAGTCAAAACATCGTATACATGCTAGTCCACAGAACATAAAGAGCATATATGTCTACATGTAATTTCATAAGAGGAAAAGCACGTACATGTTGGAAAACCAAGGTATTTTGGTCCAAGGTATTGATCCACGGTATTTGGTCCAAGGTATTGATCCAAGGTATTTGGTATGAGGTATTTCGTTTGAGGCATTAACCCTAGGTATTTGGTTCAAGGTATTGGTCCTAAGTGGTTTTGGTCCACGGTATTGAGAAAGGTGTAAAACTATATAAGGAGGAGAAGGTCATTAGGCCAGGTGTGCAAGTAATAAATATCTTATGAAGAGTGAGATCATATATGAAGGTTATGGAAATGTAATTGAGCATCATGTCGGGATCTTGGGTTGGATTGGGGAGAGAGAATTCGAGGGTTTCTGCAAATGAGGGTTTCAATGGCGTAGAATAGCAGGAGTAATTGTCTTGTATGCAGTCTTGAAGCAAAGCGACCAGGGAGCACAGCTCTCATTGTGCAAGGTCAGAGCAGGGATTACTAAAGCGCAACACGAGGGAACGAAAGAAGAATTAGCACTGAGGGTTTCTAATGGAAACAAACCGGGGGAGGGGAGAGATCCCCTCCTACAAGAACATGGCAACGGGGGAGGCAAGCAGGGAGCACACGAGGATTGGAACGAAGCTAAATGGCAGCAAAAACTCAGCAAGCAGAGCAAACTGGCAGACGGGACTGAAAGGTAAATGTCTGCCCAGGGCATCGAAGAAACCCAGGTTCATAATACCAAACAACAAACTGGAAGAATATAGGAGTTACATGAAAGACTATGCATTAATATGTAAATTTATAGGGTTCTGGCCGTCAGAGAAAGATTTATCCAAATGGATACAACAGAGATGGAAACCGAAGGGACATGTGGAACTAAAACTAGGCGCAAAGGGTTTTTTTACAGTGATATTCTCTAACATAGAAGACAAGGAAAGGATCTTTGAGGGAGGACCTTACTTCATGAACAATGCAGGCTTATTTATGAGACATTGGGTGGATTGCTATAACCC
This sequence comes from Pinus tabuliformis, assembly GCA_031772625.1. Taxonomy (NCBI): domain Eukaryota; kingdom Viridiplantae; phylum Streptophyta; class Pinopsida; order Pinales; family Pinaceae; genus Pinus; species Pinus tabuliformis. The sequence goes on from CM062814.1 coordinate 732,560,516, forward strand.
AGACAAAGAGAAAATGTTGGCAGCCCCGGTTTGGATAAGACTCTTTGGGCTTCCAATGGAGTTCTGGGATCCAGAAATCTTAAAAGGCATAGGGAATACAATAGGATCCTTTGTGAAAGTTGCAGAATCCACAAAAAGAGGAAGATACACATCATATGCCAGAATATGCGCGTATATGAATATAACTGAACCCCTCCCAGACTTCATTGAGCTAGAATATCACGATGAGATCTGGCAACAACCAGTGGACTACGAGCACATACCCTTTCGATGTAGACGATGTCACGAATACGGGCATCTTTTCAGGCAATGTCCTCTAATCAGAACAGAGGATGTAAAGGAGAGGAGAGAAGAAGAGAGAACAACAACAGAGGAAATGGAACAGGGGGAAGAAGGTTTTAAAGAAGTCCAACAGAGAAAGAAATCAGGGTCTAGCAAAACACAACGACAAGTGCCAAAGGAAAATATTACCCTGGAGACACAGAACAAATTCAAAGTCCTCCAGGAAGAAGAGATTGAGATGGGGGAAAAAGAAGACAACGACGAAGAGAAAATGGAAAACTCAAAGGAATCAGGAAAACAAATATCAGAACAAAAGGGCACAGACCTTGGGGAGGCAGAGGAAAAAGGGGAACAACCAAATGAACAAATACAAATGGAGATAGACCCACAAAAAGATAGAGGAGGAGAAGAGGAACGCATAATGAGGAAGCTGCTGCAGGAGTGGAGATCGTTAGATGAAAGATTCATCCCGGAGGAGCAGAAGCAACTGTATAAAGAAGCATTTCAAAAATATAAAGAAAAAGTTGGGGTAGCAATAGCAAACAGATTGGAGCCGATAGATCCACAGGGTAACCAGAACATGGGAATGAGCAGCTCTGGCAAAGGAGGTAGAAAGAGGGGCAGGAGGACGATGAGCGAGACAATTCAGGAGGTAGGAGAGACGCTGGTAAACTCCGGAAGGGTCATACCTCTATCAGAGGTATTCCAAATACCACCAAAATTATTAAAATGATTATTACAAGTTGGAACATCAGAGGCCTCAATAGCAGAGGTAAACAAAGATACCTGAAGGAGAGATTAAAAAGAGACAGACCAAGTATAATGATAGTCCAAGAAACAAAGATTAGCACAGAAAGAATGAGAGAAATAATGAGCAAGGGCAATACCAGATATGAAATAATGGGGCAGGATGCAATAGGTAGCGCAGGAGGACTGGCAATCATATGGAACCCGGAGGAAATATAATTTGAAAACTGGATAAGTCTCCCACGAATTCTATCGGGAACATTCAAGGTTATAGGATCATCAGAATATGCTGTTCTAACAGGAGTGTATGGACCACATACCCCAACAGAACGAAAAGGATTCTTGAAAAATCTAAAAGTAATGAGAAATCTTATTCCAGAGAAGCCATGGATTATAGGGGGTGATTTTAATATGATCAAGACCCTAGAAGAAAAGAGAGGAGGGCTGAGAAGGACATATTCATATATGGAAGCGTTTGGAGATATGATAGCAGAACAAAGATTGGTGGATATCCAAACTATAAATGGTTCCCACACATGGAATAATCGTAGAGGAGGGACAAATCAAATAGCCTCAAGGTTGGATAGGTTCCTTATCTCTGAACAAATCATGATGAAAGATGTGTTTATAGAAGCCATGATCCTCCCAGTAGCAGGCTCAGACCACTGGCCAATAAAGTTGGAGATTGACCTTAAGCAAAGCCCCAAAAGTAGGCCTTTCAGGTTCGAAGCTTTCTGGCTTAGAGACCAGAAGTTTCTGCCGAAAATAGAAGAATGGTGGACTAAAAGCGAACAAAGAGGTAGAAACAAAATGCAAACCTTTCAACTTAAACTGAAAGAGCTTAAAGGGAGAATAAAAAAATGGAATAAAGAGGAATTTGGGGACATCTTCAAGGAGCAGCAGCGCTTAGAACAAAAAATGAGTGAGCTGCAGCAGAAGGATATATTGGAAGGCAGAAACGAGGAGAGAACCAGAGAAGAAGGCATTGTAATAGGCCAATTAGAAGAGCGAAGGAAACAGGAAGAAATTTTATGGAAACAAAAGTCCAGAATCCAGTGGCTTAGAGAAGGAGAGAGAAACACAAAGTTTTTCCACAAGGCTATGATTCAGCACAGGCAGAGAAATAGGATCTTCTCAATCAAAAATAAGGAAGGCCAGCGCATAATTCAGCACGAGGAAATGGAACAGAATTTGGTAAATCATTTTAAAGACCTACTCAACGAACCCCAGAGGAATAGATCAGAGGCAATAGCCAAGGTAAGTAAAGAAATACCCAAGTTAGTAACCAGAGATCAAAACCTAGCCCTGATGAGGGGAGCAACCTTAGAGGAAGTAGAGGAAGTAGTGAAGGGCTTGAAAAGAAATAAAGCCCCTGGTCCTGATGGATACACTGCGGAGTTCTACCAAGCTTGTTGGCATTTCATAGGAGAAGAAATCCTAGAAGTGGTGGAGGAGGCACGCATTCATCAAAAGGTATGGCCGGGGCTAAACTCCACTCTATTAACTCTAATCCCTAAATCGGCCCACTCTGAATCAGCAGAAGGCTTCAGACCGATCGCCCTATGTAATGTTATTTACAAGATTATAGCCACCTTAATGGTCAATAGGCTCAAACCGATCCTGCCTAACATAATATCCCCAGAACAGACAGGGTTCGTGGAGGGAAGACAAATCTTAGATGGACTGGTAGTCTCTCAAGAAGTTATACATACCTTAAAACAAAAAAAAGAGCCAGGCATGATGATCAAGCTGGACCTGTCAAAAGCATATGACAGATTGAACTGGAAGTATCTGGAAGCCATTCTTCAAGCCTATGGGTTCTGTAATAGATGGGTGAAATGGATACTTAGCATGATAGCCACACCGAACTTCTCCATACTCCTAAACGGAACACCAACAGCAATCTTTAATGCTACAAGGGGCCTGCGCCAAGGAGACCCTCTGTCCCCTTTTTTGTTCATAATAGCAGCTGAAGGGCTGGGAAGGTATTTCAAGAAAGAGCTAAGAGAAAGGAAACAACATCCCAGTTATGCACCAGTAGTTCATTGATGATATCATGATCTTCTGCAAAGTATCATTGAGAGAAGTGAAAAAGGTAAAGGAGATCCTGGAGGTATTTATGGAAGCATCAGGAACTGAAATAAATAAGGATAAATCGAGCACTTTCATATTCAACTCACCGGAGACTGTTAAAACCCACCTAACAAGAATCTTGGGGTTCAGAAAGGGAGAACTGCCCACCAAATATCTAGGAACTATGCTCGATCTAAGCTCTCTAAGGATAGCCAACTGGCAGCCCATTATAGAGAAACTTAAAAATAGACTTGAAAACTGGTCTTTTCGGTCTTTGAATATCGCAGCTAGGCTGGTGCTTCTCAAATCGACACTACAATCAATCCCTATTTACCCCCTATCGGTTATGGCAGTACCGAAAGGAGTCTGCACCAAAATGACTGAAATTTACAGGAAATTTCTATGGGGAGGACCAAAACAGCAGAAGAAATGGGCCCTATGCTCATGGAACAGCTTAACAAAACCTAAGGAGGAAGGGGGGCTAGGGTTAAGAGATCCATACACCCTAAATCAAGTCCTCGCGGCGAAGCTCTGGTGGCAGTGGTTGAAAGGAGGCAAAGATCTCTGGAAGGAAATATGGACATCAAAATATAATATGCCCACAGCAACCGAAGAAATACTGAGAAAGGAAGAAATGCCAAAAGGCTCAGCGATATGGGAATTGGCATGCCAGAACAGAGATATCATAAGTGGGCATGCATTCTGGGAAATAAGGAATGGATGAACAACAAAATTCTGGGAGGAAGCATGGCAACAGAGGGGAAAAATGATGGAAATCCAGGAGCTGCAAAACACTTACAGAGTAGCCAAGGCAAAAGGATTAACCCTAGTCAAAGACTACTGGAAGGAAGGAGGTGAAAATGAGGTGTGGAGAGAGTGGAAAGGGCCGGAAGAATGGGACAATAACATAGAGGAAGACCTAAAAGCCTGGATAAATAGGGAATTGGGTTCAAGAAGGATTAAAAGTAGAGATGGCCTAGATATCCTCAGATGGGGAGGAAACACAAAAGGTACATTCACAACCAAAGAGGCATATACCATAAAATCCAAATGCGCTCAGGACGATCGAAATCAAGACTGGAAACAATTATGGAAGAACAGATGGTGGCCAAAGGTCAGTATGTTTGCTTGGCTGGTAGGAAGAAAATGCATACTCACATGGGACCAAATTCAAAAAAGAGGGTTCTCAGGACCGCCAAGGTGTAGCTTATGTAATCAAAATGTAGAAGACCAGGAACACATCCTTAATGGATGCAGAGTAGCTCAATATCAATGGGAAGAAACTAGAGGCCTCTTCGGAAAGACAAAAAGAGATCCCTAGGATATAACACAAACTATATTCCAATGGGGGAAGGGACAATTCCAAAGCCCGGTGATCAGAAGAGCTTGGAACCTGGTAGTGGGGTTCAACATATGGAACATCTGGAAAGAGAGAAATAGAAGGATTTTTCAAGGTAAGACATCTACACCTGAGGATGTATGGAAAAGAACTCAGAGCCAAATAAGAGAAACAATTCTATCGGAAACGTGGGCTGAGGAAGACTGGAATACCTCGGAGGAAGAGACATATATTCTAAGAAAGTTAAACCTGGAACCAGGAATGGTTTTCCCGCATCACCAAAAAAAATAGGTTACAAAAAACCAAAGCCCAATTGTATTCATCCGCCCTCAGGAAGGCTTCACCAAACTTAACTTCGACGGAGCATCAAAAGGAAATCCAGGGCCGGCGGGATATGGCGGAATCTTCAGAGATAGCCAAGGTCAAACCAGATGGATCTATGCAGACAGAGGAGGTATAATGAGTAACAACGAAGCCGAATTCATGGCGGTATACCAAGGAATCAAGATCGCTATAAGGAATGGATATAGGAAATTAGAAATAGAAGGGGACTCTAATTTGGTAATAGAGACAATCAGAAAACTAAATCATGGCAAGTCTTGGGAACAGGTGGCTAAGAGCTGGAGAACGGCGGGTCTAGTATAGGACTTAGAAGAAACTATGAAAAGTATTGAGTACAAGGTCATCCACCATGTAAGAAGAGAAGGCAACAGACCAGCAGATTACCTGGCAAACTGGGGATGCAACGAAACGGGAGGAAAAGTGGACATCAGATGGACATCCCAGCTGGCCACGACAAGATGGGTACACTTAGACCGAATCATTGAACAGGACTATAATGCAGCAATATAACCATGAACATGATAACACACATACCCCGATCGGGGTGGAGAAATACGGTCAATCCATGGCAGTGATGGGATGGGGAGGTGGTCGGCAGACGCCACACATCACGATGATCATTAATAGAGCAGCGATGAAGGGTGGTGAAGTAGTACGCATACCAAGGAAAGGAGTAGAATGAATTATGGCAATGGCAGGGGAAAGGTCCGGCGGCGATTATCTGCAGCAACAGAAGCTAGGTGGCGGAACCCATTTAAGAAGTGATGCAGGAGGAATGACAAACAATCGGAAGCCGAGGAAGGTGGTGAGGGAAGGAATAGTCTGGCAGAGAGATGTGAAACAAAGACTCAGGTGTCGTCAAAGTGTTATGGCGGAGGGAGGAAGAAGGGGAAGACAAGAGAAGGAGGGAGAAGGGAAGACCACCCGGAGGGAGCAGGAACAGATTACGGTGGCAACTGATAGCTCTGGAGAGAAGGAAATGGAGATAGGGAAGGAGGAATGTAGGGCGAGGGTGACTTTTGAAGTTGGGAAGAGTAGCAGAAACAACAATAGAGGTAGGTCGGGTATAAGAGGTAAAGGAAGGAGACGCAGGGGATGAGGAAGAACGAGGTAGGATGAACATGGTGAAATGGAGACTCCAGCACCAGATCAGCAGAAGAGAGGGCGGTGTTCTATCAGGTAGGCAGCTCAGGTAGTGGAGATAGCCTACAACAAAGGAACAAATGAAGACATAAGGAGGATAATTGATGCGTTGGAGAACAGAGTGTTGGAAGAACCCTCAGATCCTAAAATGGAGGAGTGGAATACCCTACTGCCGGACCCTGGGAACACGAGACGGAGATTAACGGTGTACAAGCAATCATTACATATGTACTAGGTGATGAAGCATCCGCTTGCCAGAGCCATGGAGCAAGTTGCAGTCGAGATGACAGAGATAGTCCAAGGGGTGCCGGATATGAAGAAAGAGATGGCCAGTTTGCAGTTCATGACTCAGAAACAGGACATCAAAATAGAGGAAATTTGAGGTATGCTGAAGGACATGACAAAGGCAAAGTGAGATGAGGAGAATAAGCAAGAAATTATGGTAGATTGAAGTGTCTACCCAGTTACTCTTTTTGAATTTTTCTTGCTGTTATAAGCTGTAATGAACCAATGTGCATAGTAGTTTGTCAGGTTTTTGAATCTAGACAGCTAGGGACAAATTGCAGATAGAATATTGTCATGACTTTTGATAGGCTATGTTTTTACGTTGGATAAGCAAAATTATTCAGATAATATTTTTGAGGGACCAACAGACCCGGTTTCCCTACGGGGTGGGTTGAGGTCACCTTTTCTCGTATATTTTAAATTCGCTGTATATAATAGAAAAGGAAACGCTGTATCTTACAAAAAAAAATATATGCAGGTTATGAGCTTTTGATGCTTTTCCTGATCGAAACTAAGGATGCACCTATGTGGTTGATGATGGATGATGGATTGGGATCATAAAGCATGGAATGAATTATCATTATGTGGTTTGAACATGGACAGTCTAGATCTAAATACTAACAGATGTTTTATTCTATAAATGTTATGATCTAGGTATGACTAAAGTCTGGAATAGCTGTGAAGTTTTAAGTTAGTATTTGTAGATATGTATGTTGTCTTACTTTGGTAAAAGCGCGTATACACACTGGTTCGACACATCGAAGAAGCGTATACCTTATGAAATATGATTTTTGAAGTTGTAGTTGGTTCTGGTTGTTGATGCAGAGTTCTGGGTTATGCTTTGTGTTCTAGTGACTGCATTCTACTGACAGTGTTCTGAATGTTCAGATTAATTGATTGTGATGAGATCTAATGATGGATCAGGATCATAATGATTTATCATTATGTGATATTATAATGGATGGGCTAGATCTTATTGCTAACACATATTTTATCCTTTATATATGATGATCTGGGTATGTCTGAAGTCGGGAAGTACAACGAAGTTATAAATATTTGCAAATCTATACGCTGGTTCACTTTGGTGAAGTTGCATATACGTGCCAGTTTGACTCTTCCAAGTAGTGTATGTAAAGGAAAATCTTGATGTTCAAAGATGATTGATCTATCAGATCAATACTATTGTTTTACTGCTATTTGTCAATGATGTCTTCTTAGATCTGAATATACAAGGAAATTGAGTCTGATTGATTGATTGATTGAGAAGGAAGGGTGATCCTTGTTTCTATCTGTTTAGAACTAAAATGATGGACCCTCTTTTGGGTTTGAAACGTCGACAAAATAAACACAATACTGTGGATAATCCGGATCATGCTACTCCACAAAACTCAGTAGATCTTCAAAATGTCACTGATTGGTAAAATTTGTGGTTCAGAAGTTTTATGATTTAGTATCTTTACATATATACACACGTTGGGCTAAGAAAGTAGCATATACATGCAATTTTGGTTCAGCCAGGTAGCATATACCCTCTGATGCATGGTTTTGGAGGTTACAGCTGGTTCTGAATGATGATGCAATGTTACAGTGATCTATCTATTCTAGCTAATTGGTTGAATTTGATTAAGTATGAATGAATGATTCAGTTGTGGGATAGGTTTAGAGGTTGTTAGTAATTGAATGAGTTATGGATTATTGAGAAAGTGATGATTGAATTTTAGTGGTTGGTTGATGCAGATGTATTTGATGGTTGTACTGCAGTAGTGATTGATTGTGAGCTTCAATGTTGCCGATGGGTCAAGTGTAAAAATTTGATGAAACATGGCCTTCAGATTATCATGTTGTGTTCCAAATGTATCCAGTCTAAAAATTTATGAAACATGGTCCCTGGAGGAAGAGAGAAGGTTGTATCCTTCTGTAGGCTAGTGCCTACGTATAGGTAAACATATCGGCCAGAACAAGAGCTATGTGGTTGGAGATCTCTTCTAGTAGCAGCTGGAAAATGAGTGAAGGTTGGAGCCTTTTGTAGGTTGGCGCATACGTACTCGTAAACAGATTGGCTAGTACAAGAGCTAGGGGGTTGTAGCTCCATTCCAATAGAAGTTGGAGAATGAGAGAAGGTTGTAGCCTTTTGCAGGTGGGTGCCTGCGTACTGGTGTGAGCCTGCACCAGTACAATGTTGTAAAAAGATTTTCTTATTATTAAAAGAGGATAGAGACAACAACAGCAGGTGATTTTCACCCACATTGGGTTTCCACCTTAAATCTTGGTGTTCATGTGTGCTGCTTATGTGTGATGGCTTATTCTGTTATTACTACACATGGTTACTGTTTAATATTTAATAAAGTACTGATGCATTGATTAAAGATCAACATATGATGAATTAACTGAATCACAAGTTCAATGGATATACGTTGGTTGCCTTAAGAACAATTGCGTGCACACGTGAGTTCCCTTCATTGAAGTAGTGTATATAAATTTGATTATGGAAATGAAAAATTTATTTATTTGTAAATACTGATTCACCCCCCCCCCCCCGCCCCTCTTAGTATTATTTCCAACAATTGGTATCAGAGTAGGTCCTTTGGCAGAAGCTTGATCGCTTGAAGGAGATCCATAGAAACAATGGGAAAGAAGCTAAAGAAGAAAGCACCTCAAAAGAAGAAGGCATCTCAAGGGAACTGTGACAGTGGGAGAGACGATTGGGGATTATGTGGAAGCAACTCTTCAGATTCAGAATCACCTCAGAATGAAGATGAACAAGCAAAAGAACTATCAGGTATGAATTTGTTGTCCTTTGGTGATACATTTCTCTGTTCATTTGAAGATAATGAAAGTGATAGTGAAACAACTAAATTTTCTCTTATGGGTGAAAAAGAAAGAAATTAAATAGAAGTAGAATTTTAAAGGTTCATAGATATAATTAGAGATTAAGAAGATCTAATTGATAAAAGGGAATGTTCCTACAAAGAACAAGTTACTAGATTAAAATATCAGTTGGAGGAAGGAAACAAGTAAGGAAGCAGTACAAGGAAAAGGAAGATCAATGTCAAAAGTTGTAGGATGAAGTGACATCATTAATAAATGAAGTAAGTGAAAAGAGTACAACAATCAAGAAACTTAAAGATAGATCTAGTTACTATGAATGTCTTGAAGCTAAGATCCTCTCTCTAAAAGAAGATCTGGAAAAATCAAATAAGCATAATGAAGAACTACTCCAAGCATTTGAAGAACAAGAAAACGAAGTTCTAAAATTAAGGAAACAAGTGGAAGAAGGAAAAAAAGCTAACAAAATCACGAGGAAGCAGTATCTTGAAAAGGAAGAGCAATATCAGGTTGAGGTAAATATCCTGAAAGGTAAATTAGAAGAGAAGAATAAAATTTTACGATTTCAAGATAGTACTAATATTTTGGATTATATTCTTAGTAGTCAAAGGTCTCCTACCATCAAATATGGTCTTGGTTTTCATGAAATTGTTAAAGGAGAATTTAGCTCACAAATTGAAGCAAAGAACTCTAGTGCAAAATCTGAGATGCTCAACAACGAGATAAGAGGTCAAACCCATCAACAACCAAGGAAAGAGAGTCTTCAAATAAAATCATTTACTCCTAAATGGAAGTGATAATTGGTTCTTTCATTTGATGAATAATGTTGAATGTTTTATATGTCATAATTTTGGACATGTTGCAGTAAGATGCAAAAGTAGAATGGTTCAAGCTAATAACCATCACACAGAAACATCATCAGCTTCCAGGTACTTCAAAGGATATTGTTTTTCTTGCAATATGTTTGGTCACAAAGACATTGATTGCTATAGAAGGAATATAAAACATGTAAGATGTTATGCATGTAAAAAGTTTGGAAATATAGCAAAGGAATGCAGGAGAAAATTTTGGGCACCATACCAAAAGGAGAAAACATCATCACACTTGAAGATATGGAAGAAGAAGGAAGTATAGTCAGAAAGATGTGGCATAGCACAATATACATATATAACAGACTCAGGGGGAGCTAAAAGTGTGAAAATTTAGTGTTCTAAATCTCTAACACAAGCTTCATGAAGATAAGTTGCGTATATATGCGAGTTCGAAGCTGCATAGTCCCATATATGTTGGTTTGAGGAAAAAGAAGTGGGACAAACTCAGGAAAAAGGGTTTGATATGGTTCAGTCAATTATCTGCTCTATTTGATTATGGTTACAATCTGCTAATGATATGTGGAAATGTGTTGGTCCTCATAAGCTGTTAAACAAATTGACGTATATCTGATTTATGATGATGCCTTGATAATTTTTACTGATATTTGCAATGATGAGATCTGAAAATGAACAGTTTGCACAGGTTTAGGGGAAGCATATGCTTATAATAATGCATTGTTGTCATTATGTTTAGAAGTCTTTTGGTAGCTTGAGTACATATACTTAGTTGATTCATGGAAGGTTATGATAAGGCTCTTTCTACTAAGAAAAGAAAGCAAGTAGATCTTGATGAGATCAAGAGGATGAGTTGATATCTATATACGATATACTTTGTCACAAGTTGATGATATTTTATTTTTTCATGGACATATACAAGTTGGAGGTTTGGATGTTGCTGACAGATGCTATATAGTTGTTGATGACTATCATGGTCTTGTTTAGATATTTGGTCTTTGTTAAAAATGTCATGTATATCATTTGAGCTAAAGGTCATGTAATGGCCCATGATGTAATAATATGTATCTATTTTTTATAGTCTTTTGATGAGTCCTTTTTGGTCATATGATGTAATTTCCGCCCTCACTATGAGTTGAAGGATGATGTAATAATTGCTATATTTTAATCATGTATAAACATTTGGTATATCCCCACTTGGTTGGGAGATTGATGTATGTATGAGTCATTGGTGATAGGAAGGTCATCCTCACATAGTTGAGTTATAGAGTCATGTTATTTCTTTTAGAAAATATATTTGAAAACTCTACACGTTGTCAGGGGGAGCATGGATGGTATAATGCATCTCAGCATGAATAAAGGGGGATTTTAATAAGAGAATTCAACATGTTCCTAGGGGAATCATGATCAATGTTCATATTCAGTTGTTTAGATATGAAAGTCTTCATTTTTGTCAGCCATTTACCATTGATATCAAAGGGGGAAAATATCTTAGTCCGCCCCTTTGCCCTTGATGTCAAAGGGGGAGAGTATTTTGGTTTTTTTTTGTTACCTCTAACAGTTTCTATATCTTCCAATAATCAACACCAACATGGTTGCAATCAAGTCCAAAGGGGAAGATTGTTTGCATTATGATACATATGTTGTACTTGATGGAAAGCCACTTATAGTAGAAAAAAACACTTGTATATGGTAACTAGATGAATCTACGTAACTAGATGAATCTACAAGAGAAATATCAGATGTGAAAGAATGCATGGCAGTTGTGTTTACAAATGTGACAAAATGCAGGGCAGTTCAAAGGAATCATTTCAGAAGTAATATGTAAAATTACAATGTAATAGGTCTATTCAGAGGTAACAGGGCATTGACATAGAAGAATAGGATGATGGAACTAAGGTCTATTGATCAGAATAAAGAAGGTAAAGGAAAAGGTTGATGAAAAGCAGTTTAAGAAGTATATGCAGGTCCACTTAGTCAAAACAATGTATACACGTTGGTCCACAGATTAAAAAGAGCGTATACGTATACACGCACTTTCACAAGAGGAAAAGCATGTACATGTTGGAAAACCAAGGTATTTTGGTCCAAGGTATTGATCCAAGGTATTTGGTCTGAGGTATTTGGTTCGAGGCATTAACCCTGGGTATTTGGTCCAAGGTATTGGTCCTAAGTGGTTTTGGTCCAAGGTATTGAGAAATAAAAAAACTATATAAGGAGGAGAAGGTCATTAGGCCAGGTGCGCAAGTATTGAATTTCTTATGAAGAGCGAGATCATATATGCAGGTTATGAGCTTCTGATGTTTTGCTTGATCTCAACTAAGGATGCACCTATGTGGTTGATGATGGATGATGGACCGTGATCATAAAGCATGAAATAAATTATCATTATGTGGTTTGATCATGGACATTCTGGATCTGAATACTAACACATGTTTTATTCTGTAAATGTTATGATCTGGGCATGATTGAAATTTGGAATAGCAAGAAGTTTTAAGTTAGTATTTGCAAATATGTACACTGTTTCACTTTGCTAAAAGCACGTATACACACTGATTCGACACATCGAAGTAGCGTATACCTTATGAACTATGATGTTTGAAGTTGCAGTTGGTTCTGGTTGTTGATGCAGAGTTTTGGGTTATGCTTTGTGTTCTGGTGACTGCATTCTAGTGATAGTGTTCTGAATGTTCAGATTGATTGATTGTGATGAGATCTAATGATGGATCAGGATCATAATGACTTATCATTATGTGATCTAATAATGGATGGGCTAGATCTGATTGCTAACACATATTTTATCCTTTATATATGATGATCTGGGTATGTCTAAAGTCGGGAAGTGCAGCGAAGTTATAATTAAGTATTTGCAGATCTATACACTGGTTCACTTTGGTGAAGTTGCGTATACATGCTGGTTTGGCTCTTCCAAGTAGCGTATGCAAAAGAAAAGCTTGATGTTCAAGGATGATTGATCTATCAAATCAGTACTATTGTTTGTCAATGATGTCTTCTTAGATCTGAAAGTAGAACTGAATATATAAGGAAATTGAGTATGATTGATTAATGGATTGAGAAGGAAGGGTGATCCTTGTTTCTATCGGTTTAGAACTTAGCATATCTTCAGAATGTCACTGATTGGTACAATTTGTGGTCCAAAAGTTTTATGATTCAGTATCTTTACAGATATACATAGGTTGGGCTAAAGGAAGTAGCATATACACAAAGTTTGGGTTCAGCCAAGTAGCATATACCCTTTGATGCATGGTTTTGAGGTTAAAGATGGTTCTGAATGATGATGCAGTGTTACATTCATTTATCTGTTCTAGTTAATCAGTTGAAGTTGATTAAGCATGAATGAATGATTCAGTTGCACCAGAGGTTCAAAGGTTGTCAGTAATTGATTGAGTTATGGTTGATTCAGAAAGTGGTGATTGAGTTTTAGTGGTTGGTTGATGCAGATGTATTTGATGGTTGTATTGCAGTGGTGATTGATTATGAACTTGATTGTTGTTGATGGGTCTAGAGTGAAAATTTGATGAAACGTGGCCTTCAGATTGTGGTGTTGTGTTCCAGGAGTATCCAGTCTGAAAATTTATGAAACGTGGCCCCTGAAGGAAGAGAGAAGGTCATATCATTCTATAGGCTCGCACCTACGTATTGGTAAACATATCAGCTAGTAAAAGAACCAGGGGGTTGGAGCTCCATTCCAGTAGCAACTGGAAAATGAGTGAAGGTTGGAGCCTTCTATAGGTCGGCACCTACATACTAGTAAACAGAGCGGCTAGTACAAGAGCTAGGGGGTTGTAGATCCCTTCCAGTATAATCTGGAGAATGAGAGAAGGTTGTAGCCTTCTACAGGTGTGTGCCTACATACTGGTATGAGTCTGCACCAGTACAATGTTGTAAAAATATTTTCTTCATTTTTGACATCTGTGGTATATATCTTTAGACTTAGTTACTAGAGAATCCACAGTAAAAACCATTTTTTGTCAACGTTTCAAATCCCAACTGGGATCTATCATCAGGAATTTATTTTAATAATATTTTCTTATTATTAAAAGAAGACAGAGATGACAGTAGCGGGTGGCTTTCATCCACATTGGGTTTCCACCTTAAATCTTCGTGTTCATGTGTGTTGCTTATGTGTGATGGTTTATTCTGTTATTACTGCACATGGTTACTGTTTAATATTTAATAAAGTATTGATGCACTGATTAAATATCAACATATGATGAATTAATTGAATCATAAGTTCACTAGATATATGTTGGTTGTCTTAAGAACAATTGCGTGCACACGCGAGTTCCCTTCACTGAAGTAGTGTATATAAATCTGATTATGGAAATGAAAAATTTATTGATTTGTAAATACTAATTCGCCCCCCTCCTCTCAATATTATTTCCAACAATATATTTATCAGGAGTCTCTTCCCACCATTATTTATGTTTTCCTCAACACTTTTGTAAGAGTAGAACTATAAATGTGTAGCCTTACTAGTTGTTACTACCCACCAAAATTTGTGCAAGTATTTTTCCTCATGGATCAATTAATTTATTCACTTCACATTTAATTTATTAGCTTATCCCAAAACAAGATTATATTTCATTTTAACTTTGTTAATTTCACCCATCTCATTTTGTTTGATTCATTGTAAGGGACAAAATTCTTAGTGCATTCTATTTGGCGGTCATAGTGATAATTTAAAGGAAGAGATTTGATTGTATTATCTAAGATATAGTATGTAGAGTAGCGAGATTGATATAAATTAAATATTTTCTTATGTTATCGAGTGTGTCTTATTTCTGGTGAATAACATTGGTTTTCATGGGTTGATGGACGGTAGTGGCAGGTCCATTTATGAGTTCTGTGATACCATACGAAATTTGTTAAAGATATGTTAAATTCAGTAATATATGTTATCACATCACTTCAAACACTTTCAATATGAAAAGAAAAGTCAACCTCCACTCACATATTTATTCGATGGGTACTGTGAGCAATTGTTTTAATTACAAAATGAAAATAAAGCATGAAGTTGTCACGAATATAAGCTAATGGAAAAAATATAGAACATGGTTATAGTTAAGTGTTCCAATTTAAATATATGAAATATTTGTGGTTTTATGGAATAATAAAAACCATCTGAATAGGAAGGTCATTTGAGCATAAGATGAGATGGTAAAAAATGGAAGAGGTTTTTTTCTTTTATATTTGAACCCACTTTACGTGTGCTATCACACTTTTTATGTATAGCGATGTTTAAGGAGAGCATGATATTTATTTATTTCTTAATAGACTAGTACAACCACAATAAAACTATTAATGTGGTTGATAGAGTTGAAGTCTTCATAAATATAACAAGAAAAAACAATTGCAATAAGAAGAATTCCTTAATAATGCACACATTTACCTAATTAACCATGTACAAAAATGTTATGCGTCAAGTTTAACTTAAGAAAAAAGATGAATTATAAATAAATGTTAGAAATAATAACAAGGAGCTTATCATGGAGGAACTTATTAGAATTGGAATAATATCAAATCTCTAGGAAAGGGTTATGGGTCAACTTTAACTTAAGTAAATAAGAAATTATAAATAAATGTTATAAATAATAATGAGGAACTTATCATGGAAGAACTTATTAGAATTGGAATAATATCAAATCCCTAGGAAATTGGTGGGTGGGGAGCCACATGGCACGAATCTAATAAATTAAATTCATTAAAAGTAATGAACAATTTTGCTAAATAATTATTTCATATATATATGTTATAAATAATAATGAGGAACTTACCATGGAATACCTTATTAGAAATGGAATGATCTCAAATCCATAGGAAATTGGTGGGCGGGGAGCCATGCGGCATGAATATAATTTTTTTAATTTATTAAAAGTCAACGCAACCTAAGAAACTCTTTAATTCGCCTATAGGCATATATATGTATTTTAGATCGAAGGAGGTTTGTTGATTTTTTGTTTTTTGTTTTTTTATTTTATTTTATTAAGGGTCTGGATTGATTCCAAGGGAATATGTTCAACATATGCTTCCTCTCAATCTTTATTGACGACATTAGTGTATTATAGATTTTGTTAGGTTGCATTGATTTTTAATAAATTTAGAAAAGTATATTTGTGCTACGTGGCTCCCCCCCACCAATTTCCTAGGAATTTGAGATTATTCCAATTCTAATAAGTTCCTTCATGTTAATATTATTCCAATTATACTAAGTTTGTCATTATTATTTATATAATTCATTTATATATAAGAAAATTTTATACAGCAAACTGGTCCATTACTTTTAATAAATTTAAAAATTTAGATTCGTGACTAGTGGCTCCTCACTCACCAATTTCCTAGGGATTTGAGATTATTCTAATTATAATAAGTTCCTCATTATTATTTATGACGTTAATTTATATATAAGAAAATTTTATTTACCAAAATAGTCCATTACTTTTAGTAAATTTAAACAATTAGATTTGTGCCACGTGCCTCCACACCCACCAATTTCCTAGGGATTTGAGATTATTCCAATTCTAATAAGTTCCTCCATGATAAGTTCCAAATTATTATTTATAAAATTCATTTATGTGTAAGAAAATATATAACAAGGTATTTTCCTATGTGTTTAAAGTTAAATATTGATATATTTTAATCACAAATCTAAGAAGTGTTTAGAGTGATATAATTTCTTCTTATGTAAGCAAATATATAACAAGGTATTTTCCTATGTATTTAAAAATCAATATTGATATATTTTAGTCACAAATCTAAAAGTGTTTAGAGTGATATAATTTCTTCTTGTGTATTTTTTTTTAAAATGCAAATTTTGAAAAAGAAATGTTTGCATCTGAAATATAAAATTGACAAAATAATATATCCCAAATATAAAGTAATAACTTTACTTGAAATGCTTAAAAATGTTTTAACCATGAAAATTTATTTCTTTTTGACATTGAAATATTTTACTTAATATGGAATTGAAATATTTTACTTATGAAGTACATTGTTTATATTAATAAGTTCCAAGATAAGTTCCTCCATGATTAATGAAATATGAAATTTAGAAATTATGGTCGATGTTTTGAAATGTACTTTTATTTTTAAAATTTGAAATGCATTATATTGTAAATGGATTATAAATAAAATATATGAAGTAAAAATACAAAAAAGGTTTGTTTGTTTGTTTTTATTTTTTTTAAATTTAATTATCAATTTTTGAAAGATATCATACATTAAAAATTGTAAATTTATAGATTTAAAATTCCATCAATAATGTTTCACATGATATATTTTTTAAAAATTTAATATCTTCAAATGAGATTATAGTAAATGAATTTATGAATCTACAAATTCTTATATCGTTTCATTTTATATGGTATGAATTTATTTTTGAAAATTTCATTATATATTATTCATTTGTTTTTAATATTTTGCACTATCTTTTGAATTTTGTTTTCATTAAAATAGTCTATAAAATAATAATTTATAGGGTATTTTAATCTAAGGCATCATATTCCTAGGGTATAATAATATTAATAGGGTTTATAATATTAATCTTTAGGTTTAATATAAATCCATTGGGTTTATAATCATGGTCAACCATGGTCCAACGCCACATTGTGATAAATATTTTCACAATATGAAAATGAAATAGTGTCGCAGAGTGACAACCATTGTCTCAATATGAAAATCAATCATGGTCAACCATGTTCCAATGTTGCATTGTGAAAAAGGTTGTCTCAACCATGGTCAAACATGGAAAATGGTGGTCAACCATGGTCACATTGTGACAAATATTGTCTCTTGATCGATTGTCACATTGTCACAACCATGGTCATCCATGGTCAACCATGGGAAAACATCGCATTGTGACACATATTGTCTCACTATGGAGATCAACCATGGTCAATGATGTTCTTCAATTTTCCAATGCTGCACTGCGACAAGCATTGTCTCGATATGAAAATCAATCATGGTCAACGATATTATGATGCCGCATTGTGACAAATATTTATATTAGGGTTTATAATATTTATCTTAGGGTTTATATTCCTTAGGTTTATAATATTTATTCCTTGGATTTAATATTATTCCATTGGGTTTATAATATTTATTCCTTGCGTTTAATATTATTCCCTTAGGTTTATAATATTTATCTTAGGGTTTATATTCCTTAGGTTTATAATATTTATTCCTTGGATTTAATATTATTCCCTTGGGTTTATAATATTTATTCCTTGGGTTTAATATTATTCCCTTAGGTTTATAATATTTATCTTACGGTTACACTCGGATGCGGGTGTTACTGTTGCGCATTTATGAGGATTTATTCCTCGCAGGCAGTTGTCCCTGCACCTGGCTCGCGGACGAGGATCGCACATTTCCATGGCATGCGATATCAATTGGACAGAGTACAGAATTATGGTCGCACAGTTCGTATTCAATGCGCGCTTGGTTCGAGAGACTATGCTCGATGTTTTATCCATGGCCTGGTGTCTGGTTTATGCCATTGCCCTCGGCTCTTTCCACCTCCACCTGATTTTCTTCCCGCACCCCTGTTTCATTCAGGTATATTGGAAGCTCTCTTGGATTCTAAGTCTTGCTTGGTTCGTCTGCGCTCAATCCTTCCCCCTTCGGCTTTGCCATTTTTCCTTACCTGGCTTCTCTGATAATTCGAAGATGCCTCACCATCATGGAGTCTCTCGCCGTGGAGGCAACACTCGTAATCGAGGCTGGGCCTCTCATTCTGCTCCTCAAAACATTGTCCCTATTGCTTCTGCCTCCCCGTCTTCTCCGCCCTCTGGCCATGCTAGACCTCTCCCGCACAACTCCTTTCAAACAACCCGCTTCACCTTCCATAGTAGGCTCAATAGGCCAGTGTTGTCAGCCAGCATCACCGTAATTCTTATTGAGGAGGAGGATAAGCCCAGCAGCTTGGCCCACACCACCACCTCTCAGTCTCAGGATGACAATGTCCTTCAGGGGGAGATGGCTGGGGTCGTGTTCAATGACGACAACATGCAAGAAGACGACATTGTTCCTGAGGCTCCTCAGCCTCCGGTAGAATCCAGTCAGTGCGAGGTGCTTTCTTGTGAGCCGGTTCATCATCGAGGTAGCATCTTGAATCTGGTAATTCCTCCAAATGGTGGTATCGAGGGGGATGTAGATAATGACTTCGTCACATGGATTGCCTCTTCCAGCCAGGTGCACAAGGATGCGCCCGACTCTCCGCAACATGTCTAATGATTCTGGTTCATTGCCTACGAGTGGCACTCTTGCATCTCCTCTATTTTATCTTATGTTATGTGTCTATGTTTTGGGTCTCTGGATACTGTTCTTGTCTCAGTTCTTGTTTTGTATCAGTGCGAGCCAATATAATCTGATGAGCAGCAACAAATCATGGCTCAACAAGCCTTGTTTTTGCTTTAATTTTGTATATGGCGATTATGACAGAATGCTTATCAACAAAGCCATAGTCGGCGATAGTACTGTTGTGCTAGACACAGAACTGGATTACTTTCTTGTATGTCAGGGTCTTAAAAATCATGTTTCGAAGTCTCTCAATCCTGAAAGGGTGGATAGAAGGATTTGTATGTCTCATAATCTCTGGTTTAGGGGTGGCTTCTACCCCCTCTGAAGTCCCAACCTCTTTGTACATATTTTTCTCTTTTTTTAATAGAAATAGTCTTTATGCAGAAAAAAAATATTTATCTTAGGGTTTATATACCTTGGCTTTATAATATTAATCCCTTGGGTTTAATATTATTACCTTAGGTTTATGTTATCAATCTGTTGGGTTTTTAGTATTGATCCCTTAGGTTTATTATTCCCTTGGGTATATAATATCAATCCCTTTAGGGTTTATATACCTTGAATTTATAATATTAATCATTTGGGATTAATGTTATTCTCTTAGGTTTATAAAACCTTTTGGTTCAATCATGGTAAACCATGGTCAACACCCATGGTCAACCATGGTTACATTGTGACAAATACTATCTCTTGGTCCACTATCACATTGTCACAACCATGGTCAAACATTGCATTGTGACAAAGATTGTGTTTCCTCCTAAGAGGCCACAGGTTCAAAACCAAAGGGGGGTAGAGTATGTATGCCTTCGTAGACTTAACAGTCAAATAAATGCATGGAGGTGGGTCCCTTGTTCCACAAAAAAGGGGGTCTCATACACCAATTTGGTGTCTGGCTTAACCGCGACTTTAAAATTGGATAATAATAATAATAATGCCTTGGGTTTATAATATTTATCCTAGGGTTTATATACCTTGGGTTTATAATACTAATCCCCTGGGTTTACAATATCAGTCCTTTTAGGGTTTATATACCCTGCATTTATAATTTTAATCCCTTGAGTTTATAATACCTTTGGGTTTTAGATTGAATCCCTTGGGTTTATTTGGTTCATATTCCTAGGGTATAATATTATTCATAGGGTTTATAATATTAATCTTAGGGTTTATAATATTAATCCTAGGGTTTACAATCATGGTCATCCATGGTCAACGATGGTATAATGTCACAATGCGCCAAAGATTGTTTCAATATGAAAATTAACCATGATCAACCATGGTCAACCATGGTGCAACGTCAGATTGTGACAAACATCATCTTAGTATGAAATTCAATGATGGTAAATCATGGTCAACTATGTTTATTTGAGGGTTTATTTGTCTCAATATGAAAATAAATCATGCTCAACCATATTCCAACATCACATTGTGACAAATATTTATGTTGGGGTTTATAATATTTATCTTAAGGCTTTTATTCCTTTGGTTTATAATATTTATCCCTTAGGTTTAATATTATTCCCTTGGGTTTATATTCCCTTGGGTTTATTATTCTCTCGGGTTTATAATATTTATCTTAGGGTTTATATACCCTCTATTTATAATATTAATCCCCCGGCTTTAATATTATTCCTGTCTATTTATATTATCAATTAATTGAGTTTTTAATCCCTTGGGGTTTTAGTATTAATCCCTTGGGTTTATTATTCCTTTGGGTTTATAATATCAATCCCTTTAGGGTTTATATACCTTACATTTATAATATTAATCCATGGGGTTTAAAATTATTCCCTTGGGTTTATAATACCTTTGCATTCAATCATGGTCAACCATGGTCAACAACCATGGTCAATAGGGAAAATTTTAAGGATGGAAATGTACCTTAAATTTTAAAATATTTGGTGAATCTCAGTAGTCCATATTATGCAATATGTAGAATGTTTTGTAATATTTATGTCAAAATTTTCAAAACTCTAATGACTTATGCAGTATTTTTAATTTTTTGAGATTTTCATGGTAAAACAATTTTACACTATAAAATTTAGGCGAATCACTTTTAGAAAAATTAGAAATCAGTGAATCTTTTTTTTGGAAAAATGGTAGAGAATTAGCCCATCTGTGAATATTATCCCCTAAAATTTTCCATGATGGTTAACTATGGTCATATTGTGACAATGAATATCTCCTTGTCCAACATCACATTGTCACAACAATGTTCATCCATGGTCAATCATGTTTCAACGTTGCATTGTGACAAAGATTGTCTCAATATGGAGATCAACCATGGTCAACAATGGTTAACCATTTCCCAACATCACATTGTGACAAACATTGTCTCAATATGCAAATCAGTCATGGTCAACCATATTCCAACATCCCATTGTGACAAATATTTATCTTAGGGTTTATAATATTTATCTTAGTGTTTATATTCCTTGGGTTTATAATATTTATCCTTTGGGTTTGATATTTTTTCCTTGGATTTATAATATTTATCTTAGGGTTTATATACCTTTGGTTTATAATATTAATCCCTTCGGTTTAATATTATTCCCTTGGATTTATATTATTAATCCATTGGGTTTTTAATCCCTTGAGTTTTGGTATTAATCCCTTGGGTTTATAATATCAATCCCTTTAGACTTTATATACCTTGCATTTATAATATTAATCCCTTGGGTTTATGTTAGCCTCACTATCTTAAAAAATAATAATATATCTAACTATTAAATTAAATAAATAAAATCACGAGAATTCCTCAAACTAAGGAGTCTAGTTTCGATGAGAGATTCTCACCAACTAGCTCTCCTAAATTAGTGTATAAGTTGAGAAATTGTCTCAACCAAGTGAGTCTAAGATATACACACTATCTTAAGACCACTTACTCATGTATTTAAATGTATTATTAAATTATTTGAATAATGTGAATTACATGAGCATAAGAGACCACATGATGGCTCTCTGCCTTTTCCACTAGTTTAATTTTTGTGTGTTAATTTGTTGTGCATATGGTTATATGGCTTTGTGATTCTTCTTCATGTGGTATCAGAGCCATATGGGTAACACTTGAAGACTAAAGATTGAAAAATTATAGGGCCAAAATTATTAATGTGCAGGGATCAAATCAGGAAGTGAGAAGCTGAAATCTTTGTTCAAAGGGCTAAGTTTTCGATTTTGGGGATGTTGTAGCAAAGGATCGGAGTTTTATTATTATTATTATTATTATTATTATTATTATTATTATTATTATTATTATTATTTCTTCCAAGGGCCGAGCATCACTAGATCGAATGATCATGTATAAGAGGGCCATAATTTATTAGGGGCCAATCCACATCTTGAGGTGGCCCACACACAGACACAGAGGGTCGATCTGCACAAGGAGAGTGATTGATATGTGCTCTGTGCGCATGAACATGGGATTGATACATTGTACAAAAGAGGATCGAATTTGGTCATGATGTTGAGTAAATCATAAATGCGCGCAATTTGGAGAGTAGCAGTGCAATGAATTTGTAGGATATCACACCAATGGTTGAGTGTGATCGAAGCAAGTTTTATGCATATGAGTCTGATTCAGTGCAATCTAGACCAAATGTATTCCACCAAAGTGCAATCAAATTGATGGTTTGTGCATTGGCAGTGATATTGATGCATATGGGATGAGTGACTTGTTCCAAAACACGTCAGATCCAGATTGACAGAGTATGGATCGTGATGACCCATGTATAGAAGGAATGTAGGACCATTTTGGTAGCTTTGTGCACTCCTGAGAAGAAGATCAGTACAATAGATCCATTCTGAACATAGTCTGCAGACTGAGATGAAAATAATATTTCTGGTGACGTTCAATGCGTAAATCTAGTGCGAGTAAATGTTTGATTAATTAGAGTCTCTCAAAGATCTATGCTTTATATATTTTATACTCCGGTTGAGCAGGGCCAGCATTGATTTCCCTGACTCCTTCCACACAATTCCAACAACAACCCTATTTGCAGACCAAGAGAAGGTGAGGTCATGAAACTTCATCAGTGGCTTCTACGTGAACTGTATGGAAATCTAGTTGATATTAAGGAATCAAATATTTCAAGCAGCACCTGTTCACAACCTTTGTAGTGGAGACCCATATTTTGATCGATGCCATCAGTTTTTCCTAGCTAGGACCGTGTTTTTCTATTGTAGCACATAGAGGAGAACCCTGTCTTTTTTTTTGTGACAACAACATGGTCAGAAAGCAGTTGATTCATAGAAATTAGAGGAGTTTAGTAGAGAAAAACTGCCAAATCATGCTATTGTAAGGCCTATAGTTCTGATCTAGTGGGATTCTTCCGACCAATGGCGAAGGATCATTGAGGAGCTGTGTTGGAAATGCTTCCCGATCCAGATTACCAGAGTTCTGAGTCTCAATTCAATTCTGAGCCAAACGATCAAGGATTGATAAACATGAGACGACGTTTACTGTGGGTAGGATTTTTGGAACCAGAATCTTTTGGCAAATGAAATAGACTGTAAATAAAGAAATGATGGTTGGGGCAAAGTCTTCACTATTTCTTCCAAGAAGACCTCACATTACCTAGTGCTGTCAGCAGAACAACACGTCCCCTACTTCTATTCAGGCAAAGCGTTGCTTCCATAAATATTGTTTCTTGTCTGGGAATTTTAATTGATATTGCAGGAAGCATAGTCATTTTTTATTTTGAGAAAATCATACAATTCAGTAAAAAGTTTTGTTTAGATTCAAATCCTTTTTTTTTTATCCGAAATATATGAATTGAAAGTAGAGTTTTTATAGAGCTTTTGAAGAGATAAGGTTATTAAAGTTTTTTTTTGTAATCATGATAAAGTTATTGGAGTCATAAGATGCATATTTTGTAAATTTGGAGTGATAAGGGAATAATTTTAAAAAGAAAAGTCATTGTTGTACTCCAAAGTAATTTTTACTTTGAGAGCGATTAAGTCAGTACAGGCAATTTTTGAAGACATGTTGCTTCAAGAATTTGTGAGCTTGGCATTCTCATTGTTGGAGAAATTTCATTCATGATGTTGTGAAGGTGAAGGTTGATGTAATTCACTATTTAAATAAAAGCATATTTTTTCTGTGGTGATCGTGTCCTAGATCCGCCCAAAATTGAATAAGGGGATCTTAGGTACATCGTGTGTAATGAATGCATGTGCATGATTTGTGTTCAAGTTATCTCTTTGTATTATGCTTAAACAAACACATAAGCAAGCTTAAGTATAAAAAAATTTAATCAGAGATCTTGTAATCAAGCTTAAGTACATAAGAACAAATCATCACATCATCAACTTGATAACATGATTTTCCCAGAAAGCACATTTCACATCATGTAATCAAAGCAATCAAGCTAAGGATGCTACAAAATCAACAGTTTCAAGTCAAGATGACATCAACATCATCAACACTTTTTATATCACTTGCAGATAAACATTTTTTAACTAAATTGTACGGGTGCATTCTCGGTTGTAACCAACACCCTAATTTGCATTGTTAATGTGAATACATTAAGTCATGAAAGTCTTCAACTGAGCCATCAAGATTAAACTTGTCATTTGTCTCTTGGGTGCATTTTCAAAAGTGTTCGACACCCTTCCTTTTTAAAATTAGTAGATTCAGTGAGTACATTCAAGAAAGCACAAAGTGTCGTTCAAACAATGAAAGCAAGCCAATGTGTCGTTCAAACAACCAAGCAAGCGAGTGTGTCAAAATCAAGTGTGAAAGTTCAAAGCATGACATCTACAACAAACGAGCCACGATAAAATTCATTAAACAATTCATAACATTTCATTCAACCAAAGCAATAGTCATCAAGTGAGTGTACAATTAGTAGTTCAAGAAAGTGTTTAATAGCATCAGCAATCAACAACCAGTATGAGCAAGCGTGTCATTTTAGTGATCGACTCAAGTGAGCAATTTTTTCAAGAACAAATTCTACGACAAGCGATCCAGACTTCAAAGTAAGCAAGGCAACATGGCGACACACATTCAGTTGTCCCAAATTATTAAAAATTTAATGTTATCATTAGCCATTGACATGGTGCACATCAGCAAAACTAGTCTTGCTGACATTCAAATGCATATTCAACATGCACATGAAACGATTGAGTTCCTTCAACTGGAGTCACAACTGCAGAGAAATGAGTTGCAAGAGAAGCGTGTTGCTTCCAAGTCTTTGACCAATCCAGAGACAACTGATCATTGGACTTCATTCATCCAACCAACTTCAAGTGTTAAAGTTGTTCCAATTCAACTTTCCTCCAAACCCATCATCAAGCCATGGGAATAAATTCAAAGTAATCAAATTCAACGCGGCTTAGGATATTTCAAAGATAATGATAACTTACATAACCCTAATTATTCAAAACCCATTCAGTTCATCAGTGCTGGATTGCTTAAACAAATCACCTTAGAAAGTTCTCAGCAACTTGCAGACTAACGTCAATGCACACAAACTGAAGTTGTAGACAAATAAAAATGCACACAAAATCATGTTGTAGACAAACTGACATGTTCTCATTTTCAAAGAACTTGTCATCTGGAAGATCAGTGTTTTGATCTCCATCCTTGTCACCATTGTGGCAAGAGGAATCATACATTCGAGAAATGTTGCAAACAAGACCAACCTGCCAGATAAAGATTGATTGTTCATGGACAGATCCATGGGAATGGTCATCCACAGCCAGAAGTTTGTATAAGGTTTACAATCAGATTCACTCACACATATTGCAGCCAACAGTCAAATGAAGATGGTACTCTCATGCAGTTGAATGGGGGAGTACACAAGTGAAATACTTCACCACCTACGGGGGGGGTTCAGATATAATTTGGAGAAGATTGCCTCTCCTTTCAGCTGACAAAGGGGGGAAAATGTCAATGAAATTGACAAGTGGTTGTCAGAAAGAAAGTTTGGAAAACATTAGTGAAGCAGACAGTGGGATCGCCATCAGCCAGTGGGTGATCATCATCAACAAATACGCTAGTGGGCAATCATCATCAACAAATATGCCAGTGGGCATTCATCAAAATGTGTCATTCGACACTAGATGTTGATACAATCAAAGGACAGTTGGATCCTTTTGCAGCTTGGCACGTGATGGAGTTTTCAAGAGACATTCAATTGATTCATGAGCTCTTCAGATTTCAGTTTTTTCAGCATCCAGCATTGGTGATTTTTTAGGCAAATTTTTTTTGAGGATCAACTTGAGAACTTGGAAGATGGTTCCCTGTTTGTTTTGGATTTATCATTGATGGGGGAAATGTTAGCCTCACTCTCTTAAAAAACAATAATAAATCCAATTATTAAATTAAATAAATAAAATCATGAGAATTCCTCAAACTAAGGAGTCTAGTTTGGATGAGAGATTCTCTCCAACTAACTCTCCTAAATTAGTGTGTAAGTTGAGAAATTGTCTCAACCAAGTGATTCTAAGATAGACGCACTATCTTAATACCACTTACTCATGTATTTAAATGTATTATTAAATTATTTGAATAATGTGAATTACATGAGCATGAGAGACCACATGTGTTGGGTCCCTATAATACTAGTGATTACCCCATTACTATTGTAGTTGTATCCCTTATTAACATTATTGTGCCCCTATTGTCCCCATATTGTTATTACTGTGCCCCATAGAATCCCTCTATTGTTATCTTTGTGGCTTTATATCATTATTGTTAGGTTGGCTAGGTTATATTGTGACTCCTTAGACTCCTATATATAGAAAGGAGGTTTTGTCATTTGAATCATCCAAGAATTGTTCATTTATGTAATGTAAAGGAGGTTACCCCCTCGAAGAGGCTAAATTCTAAGGTGTTGATCTATCTTTTCTATCTTTTCTTGAGCTGGTTTCATAACATTTGGTATCAAAGCTTTGGATTCTAGGGTTTCGCTGCTTCAAATAGGTCATTGTGGCATTTTCGCTATAACTTTTTTTCTGTGATGTTTCAGAAGCTAAAAAAAAATCCCATTTGAGAAGTAATCGTGCCGAATCTCGGGTCCAAATTTCAGATCTTCTCGCTATATTTGGGGAGATATGATCTGAGGAAATTGGTATTTTTGCAGACTCCTGAATTACATTCCAAACAGGTGACCCGGGAAAAAATTTCATAACTTTCTCTCTGAGCGTCAGATTAAATTTTGTAAGAAGCTACAGAAAGAGGACGGTCTGTAGTTTCTTGTATATATTTTTTAGAGCCAAAGGCCGAAACAAAGACACATGGCACGTTGTACAATTTCGTTGTACTGAACTAGTCTATAATCAGGTCACTGTGGGAGATTTGACATAAATCTTCCTTGGAGAATCCAATTCGGATCAGACTGGTGGCATTGGAAAGAGGACGGAGAGGGATATTACAGGTAACAATTTTAGAACTTGATGATTCGAAATTACAGAGATACATCAGAGGCAATATCGAGATCCTACAAAGTGAAAAAGGTGTGTAGATTTTTTTAAATTTTTCTTAAGCTTCGTTCGAAAAATTATTTTGAAGGAATTAAAAGGGAATATTAGAGAATTTTTATTGGTAATTGATGCCCTGAGGAAAGAAAATTCAAACACCTAGTAAGCAACCTGAAATATCTAGCATGACTCATGAAGAAGAGGAAGAAATGCTACATGATATATCAAAATTACAAGACCAAGTGCAACAAATTTCACTCTCACAAAAGCTAAAAGAAGCTAAGATAAATGGTGTGGAATCTAAGATATAAGGGCATGGAAGCTAAGATTGACGATTTGAAGACAGATTTGAAGAGAGACATGGCAGATTTGAAGACAGATTTGACAAATTTTCTACAAGGAATACTTACTAATTGTGAAAAGGTAGTAAAGGAAACTCATGATGCGAACAAAAGAAATGTTAATCATGATTTCATAGACTCTAATGTGGGATCGAAGACCCACCATATTCCAAAAATTGATATGGTTTGATGGCAAGGATCCTGCAACATGGATATTACAGATGGAGCAATTTTTCGATCTCAATAATGTGAAAAACACACAAAAGGTACGTATTGCAACTTTATATTTGGAACCAAATTAGTTTGTATGGTATCAATGGCTTTGCTGTTGTAAAAAAATTATCACTTGGGAAATTTTTACGGAAGAATTGACAGCACATTATGAGGATACAAAAAGCAACTCTTTTTTTAGCCAATTGATATGTCTCAAACAAAAGGGTTCAATATTGAAGCACATTGAGGAGTTCAAAAAATTGAACATAAGGGTAAAAAATATTCTAGAGGAGCATAGGATTGATGTGTTCATAGGGAATTTAAAGGATAATATCCAACATGATGTTTGCCTTTGGGAACTTGATTCATTAGAGAAGGCATTCAGGTTAGCAAGAAAAATGGAAAGCAAAATTATGGCAACCAGGAAGCATACCACTCACAACTATAAATATGGAAGTGTTGTTGCCCCTAGT
Source organism: Pinus tabuliformis (assembly GCA_031772625.1). Classification (NCBI taxonomy): domain Eukaryota; kingdom Viridiplantae; phylum Streptophyta; class Pinopsida; order Pinales; family Pinaceae; genus Pinus; species Pinus tabuliformis. The sequence goes on from CM062814.1 coordinate 732,589,146, forward strand.
ATTCCACAACCTATAAGGTTGACACCACAACAATTGGAATAAAAATGAGCAAAAGGGATTTGTTACAATTGTGATAGCAAATAAACTAAAGGTCATAAGTGTGCTGAGAAGAAATTATTCTACATAGATTGTGAAGACGAAGGAGAAAAAGAGAAAGAAAGGTTAAAAGAAGAGGATATACTCTACGAACAAAGCCTAGATAAAGAAGAAATGGATCTGACCATATTTTGTAATGCATTAGTGGGAATTACCACTCCTCAAACCATCAAGATAGAAGGACAAATCAAGAAGAAAAAGGTAATAGTGTTGATTGATTCACGAAGTACCCGAAATTTTATTCATTGTAAGGTAGCAAAAGAATTGAATTGCTTCTTATATCCAGCACCAGAGTGTCAAGTGATGGTTGCAAATGGAAGAACAATAAATTGCTCAGGAAAGTGCCATAATATCAAGCTATCCATGGGAGAATATGTATTGACTAGCCCAATGCTTTCCATTCCAATGGGAGGTGTTGAAGTTGTACTAGGAGTCCAATGGCTACAATCATTGGGTACAATAGCTTTTAATTTTGAAGAACTTTTCATGAAATTTTTTGTGGAAGGAAAGGAAGTTGAATTAAGGGGTATTGCAAGGAAATCGAGGAAGATAATCAGCTCTAATGGTATGACAAAGCTTCTAAAAAAGGAACAAAGAGGTGTAATTGCACAATTATGTTCGCTAGATGTTTCCACATTGGAATCATCTATTTCTCCAGATCTCCAAAAAGTCTTGGACATTCATTCCAAGGTATTTAAGACTCCCAAAGGTCTCCCACGTATTCGTGATCATGATCATGCTATTCATCTGATTCCAGGAAGTGTTCCTCCAAACATCAGGTCGTACAGATATCCCTATGCCCAAAAGAGTGAAATTGGACATATGGTTGCAGAAATGCTAGAGGCTGGTATAATTCATCCGAGTCAAAGTTCTTTATTTGCTACAGTAGTATTGGTGCATAATAAGGATGGATCATGGCGCATGTGTCCGGATTATAGGGAGCTCAACAAGCTCACTTTTAAAGATAAGCTTCCCATTCCTGTCATTGATGAATTACTGGATGAATTGCGTGGATAAATTTACTTCACCAAGTTGGATCTTCGTTCACGATATCATCAAATCAGAATGAAGATTGAAGACATTCCGAAAACAACATTTAGAACTCATGAGGGTCATTATGAATTTTTAGTCATGCCTTTTGGCCTTACCCGTGCACCTTCAACATTTCAAGGTTTGATGAATTCCATTTTCAAACCATTCCTTAGAAAATTTGTGTTAGTATTTTTTGATGATATACTAATCTACAACAAGTCTTGTAAGGATCATGTTGAACATGTTGACAGGGTGCTAGAACTATTGGAGGAGAAACAATTATATGCAAAAAGATCCAAATGTTTCTTTGGAGTACAAGAGGTGGAATATCTTGGTCATATTGTATCTCATGAAGGAGTTAAGGTAGACCCTAGCAAAATAAAAGCCATTAAGGAATGGAAAATCCCCACATCCATAAAGCATATGCAAGGATTTCTCGAGTTGACAGGGTATTATCGCAAGTTTGTTAAGAATTATGGGAGAATAGCAGCACCTCTAACAACATTATTTAAGAAAGATGCATTTTCATGGACTCCAGTAGCAACAAAGGCCTTCGAACATCTTAAAGAGGCAATGTGCCAAGCACCGACCTTAGCTACACCAGACTTCACAAAAACCTTTATTGTGGAATGTGATGCTTCAGGAAATGGAATTGGTGTTGTTTTAATGCAAGATGAAAGACCCATTGCTTTTGAAAGTCATCCAATCAAGGGAAAGTTTTTACATAAAGCTATTTATGAGAAGGAAATGTTGGCAATACTCCATGCACTTAAGAAATGGTGACCCTACCTAATGGGAAGACACTTCAAGGTAAAAATGGATCATGATAGTCTTAAATACTTTTTAAAACAAAGATTATCCTCTGAAGAGAAACAAAAGTGGGTCACAAAGATGTTGGGTTATGACTTTGAAATCATCTACAAAAAGAGGAAGAAAAATGTGGTGGCAGATGCACTCTCAAGAAAGGATGAGGATGTGGAAGCATTAGTATGCACCATTTCTATTATCCAAATAGATTGGATAAACGAAGCAAGGGAGGAATGGAAGAATGATGAAGAAGTGTGGGCACTTATTCGAAAGTTACAACAAGATTCCAGTACGTCTGATACATTTCGCTGGCAAAATGATTCGTTATGGTACAAATATCGCTTATACCTCTGTAAGAATTCCCAGCTAAAACAAAAGATTCTTATGGAATTTCACACTTCTCCCTTAGGAGGGCACTCAGGATTTTTAAAACCTTACCACAGGGTTAAGAAGGAATTTTTTTGGGATGACCTTAAATCAGATATTCAAAAGTTTGTGAAATAATGTTTGGTTTGCCAACAAAATAAAGTTGAAACAATTAAGACACCGGGTCTATTACAACCTTTATCCATTCCAAGCCAACGCTGGGAGGAGGTTTCAATGGATTTTATCACAGGTTTACCCATGTCTGAGGGAAAGAGTGTCATCATGGTGGTAGTTGACAGAGTTACCAAGTATGCACACTTTAGTGCATTATCACATCCATTTAAAGCTAGTACAATTTCTTCTACATTTATGGAAACAATTCAAAAGCTACATGGAAACCCAAAGATTATTGTAAATGACAGAGGTCCCATTTTCACTGGAAATTTTTGGACATAATTATTTTCTTGTCTTGGTACTTAGTTAGCTCATAGCTCATCTTATCATCCTCAATCTAATGGGAAAACTGAGATAGTAAACAAATGTTTTGAAGGATATCTTTGTTGCTTTGTATCTGATAAACATTCACAATGGGTCAAATGGTTGCCTTTGGCTGAATGGTGGTATAAAACTTCCTTCCATACAACAACAAAAATGAACCCATTTATGGCACTTTATGGATATCAGTCACTATCCATCACATCATATTTAAGAGAAAATTCTACGGTTCAAGCAGTGGAACATCACATCGAACATCAACAACAAGTCCTCCAACTCTTAAAGGGTAACCTCGTGTTGGCACATAATAGAATTAAACAACAAGCATATCAACATTGCAGCGAAAGAAGTTTTGATGTAGGTGATTGGGTACTTCTACAGCTACAAACATATAAGAAAATGTCCCTCAAGAAAGCTAAGAAGGATAATAAATTGTCACCAAAGTATTATGGTCCGTATAAGGTGTTGCAAAAGATTGGTACTATGGCATACAAATTGGAGCTTCCTGCAGCTTCTCGATTGCACCCAGTTTTCCATGTTTCATGTTTAAAGAAGGTTATAGGCGACAAGCTCCCAGTTCAAACAATATTGCCAGAACTTGACGAGGAACTAAAAATTATATTGGAACCAGAAGCAGTCAGAGAAACAAGAACTCGACAGCTACGAAATCGATCAATATCAGAGTATCTTATCAGGTTGAAGAACTTATCCATTGAAGATTCCACACGGGAGGATGAGAATTTTATACAGAAGCATCCAAAACTACTCAAGTGTTGAGGAAAACACTTTTTTTGAACGAGAAGGGCATGTTGGGTCCCTATAATACTAGTTATTACCCCAATAATATTGTAGTTGTATCCCTTATTAATATTGTTGTGCCCCTATTGTCCCCATATTGTTATTACTGTGCCCCATAGAATCCCTCTATTGTTATTTTTGTAGCTTTATATCATTATTTTTACGTCGGCTGGGTTATATTGTGACTCCTTAGACTCCTATATATAGAAAGGAGGTTTTGTCATTTGAATCATCCAAGAATTGTTGATTTATGTAATGTAAAGGAGGTTGCCCCCTCAAAGAGGCTGAATTCTAAGGCATTGATCTATCTTTTCTATCTTTTCTTGAGCTAATTCCATAACAACATGATGGCTCTTTGGCTTTTCCGCCAGTTTAATTTTTGTGTGTTAATTTGTTGTGCATATGGTTATATGGCTTTGTCATTCTTCTTCAGTTTATAATACCTTTGGGTTTTAGAATTAAGCTCTTGGGTTTATTATTCCCTGTGGTTTATAATATCAATCCCTTGGGTTTATTTGGTTCATATTCCTTAGGTTTATAATATTATTCATAGGGTTTATAATAGTAATCCTTATGGATTAATATAAATCACTTGGGTTTACAATGATTGTGATTCATGGTCAAAGATGGTTCAATGTCACAATGTGCCAAAGATTGTTTCAATATGAAAATCGACCATTTTCAACCATGGTCTAATGAAACATCATCTCAGTATGAAAATAAATGATGGTAAATCATGGTCAAGCATGTTTATTTTAGGGTTTATAACATTTATCTTAGGGTTTTTATACCTTGGGTTTAATATTATTCCTTTGACATTTACAACCATATGAAGAGTGGAATCAATATATGGTTTGTAGATTTCACCACCTTTTTCTTTTCAATGTTATGCAAAAATGAAAGAGAATGCGAGAAGGGATTGGTTGGAAAGTGTGAATGGTCATGATCATTATCTTGTTGATTTGAATTGGTGCAACTTTTGTCATCAGTCTCAGTGTGTTTTGGAAGAGGCTAGCATTTAATAACTATGTTTTAGTGGAGTGTTTAAAGTTGAATTTCCTATCAACCACATTTAAATTGTTGTTTGATTTTTATTAAATGTTTATTTCATAATTACTTCATTATTATTTATTAAATGATTATTAATATAATTGTTGTTATTATCTTTATTTATATATTATTATTACTTTTAATTATTATTATTTAATATAATAGTAAGAATATAATATTAATTATTATACAATATAATAGTAATAACATAATATTAATAATTATTAATATGGTTCTTATATTTATATTAATATTATCGATAAATACATTAATTCTTAATATCATTATAATTGATATATGTGCTTGATATGGGTCTATCAGCGTTTATCAACCACATTTATTAATGTGGTTGTGCTAGTACACTAATACACTACAACCGTTGATAAGAATTAAGACTAAGCATATGTTGATCATTTTTTCTTTAGAATCAATTTAGGTCCTCAATTAAAAGATAAAATAAAAAGTGAACAGATCCTCATCCACTTTAGTTTTCTTTAATAAGATTATAACATACCATCTTCCAAATATTCGATAGGTTAGATTCCCTAATAAAATCAAATATATATTATTAAATATCTTTATTATTTTTTAGTTATAATATTAGATTAAAAGATGTAGCGAAAATATTGCTATAAAATAATTTGGAGGATAAAAATATGATGAAGCTAACTGAGGTTATAGACCAATATAACTTAACTTATGGAGTATTTGTAACAGCCCAAAATAAATATGTAATTAATCAACTAATTAACATAAAGTTCAGACTATGAGTAGTACTTACCCGTGGTTGAAGTATGCTTACTACAACAAGGTTTTGGGGACAACTCTGCACCCAACCGTAGGCTCAGTTGCACAAGGACTTGCTACAACTGGCCACCCCCGAGCCTCAATCAATGTACTACTTCCAGGGACTCCTCTGTCTTAGAACACTATTCTACGAACAAAATGAATGATAGAATCTTGGAATGATGGAATGCCTCTCATCTTCCTCACCATCTATTAGATACAACAAACATTGGAAGGCGAACCACATGCACACACTCCATGTGTCTAACTGCAACTTTATTTCTTTCTTATTTTATTTCTTTTTGATAGCTTTAGTTATTTGTTTTACTGTTTTCTTGTTCTATTTCTATTTCTATTTATTTAGAGTTTTAATATGGTTATTTATTATTTTTTACTATTTTTATTTTTATTATTTTTTTAATTCATTGTTTATTATTTATTTTCTTGTATTTATTATTATTATTATTATTATTATTATTATTAAGGGATATTACATACTCTCCTACTTTTAAGGAACTTCATCCCAAAGTTAAGTCGAATTATTATTAGTATTAGTATTATTATTTATTTATTTATTATTTATTATTTTTATTATTTATTATTTATTTAACATTTTGTTTTGTTATTTATTACTTCATGTTGCCAACAGCCTCTGTTGAACTAGTATAACCAGCAAGCATCGAAAGTTTCACAACACCCGGTAAATCCCAAGGAATCTATGTCCTTTTTCCCACTTTTGGAACTAGGCATAAGCTTGACTCGGTCTGTTTCCTAGTCCAAGTCTAGCCCCAAGGCTCGCACTTGACTCATACCTCATCTGCCCCAAGTCAGGAATCCAGTATGCTACTCAATGACTCCGGGCATTGCACAAGGCTGGCCCACTCCCTCCACGACAACTAAGGCGCACAACCACAAGCATCGAAGTCCTTACACCCCTGCCAGACTTCGGCATCCCAATCTAATAATAGGCACTTAGCCTAGAACATCAGGCACTTGGCCTCCTCAAGATGGTCCCATATCCCTTCAAGTGCTATCCATCAAGAACTACACAAGATAAAGGAACCACTGGCATATGTAGTGCTGATAGAGTTTGTCCCCAGCCCATATGGTGTTACTTATTCTCCTTCGTGCATATGGGCTCGCACGAGATGATCAAATAAATTGGCCCTCTTAGCCCATTTGTGGAGTCTTGTGAATCATCACACCTCAACATGCAACCAATGCATTAGTTATACCATGATAGTATCATAGAAAATAATCCACATGCCTAGTCTTGCATGTCATCATGTAACACTCATCATTGTTAATCACATCATTATGAATAATAACAAACTGCATGCTCATGCATGTCATACATTTGTATGCCACTATCACCTGCTTTACCTCATGAAAAGCCATCATAAGTTATAACATCAACATATTTGCATCAAAGACATATCAAAACTTCACATAATAAATGAACCACATGTCAATAAATGTCATATTATAGCATTATAATTCCTATGCCATGTTATGCATATCATAATCATCATAAGGATACATCACCAATATTGTAACAATTATATAAATATGAACCACATGTGCATGATCACCCTCATACCATCATATCATGAAACATGAGAAACATCTCAATACTTATCAAATATAGAATAATACTCTATAAGCATTCTTATGAAGATTCATCAAAAAAATGAATTTCTTTTACTTTACAAACATTTAACTATGAACTACGATTATTCAACATCCATATAGGATCTATGTTATCCCATCAATGTTATTTGTGTTATTTTTTCATCAAGATACCAATTAGCTTTGCAATAATCATTTCCACCTCTTTCAACTTGGAAGTTGACCATTTACACCATAGGTATAACCATCGAAGTACATCGTTAAATTTCACATGAGCCTCATCATCTTGAGTCTTAATCTCTCGTTATACAATCATTATTTAAATCTTCTATCTCAAAACTAAAATCCCCTGGTTTTACATTGATTTACCCTTTGGCTTACTGATTCCAATACTGCTATATGCAATTGCATATAAACACTAGGTCATCATGACTTAATTTTATATTGTGCTTAATTTACTTGCATGAGGGTTTGTTGATCCATGTTGACTTATACCTATATCACTTGAAAATTATCATTTTCTTATCTCATCAAGTTCCTATCTCAAATACCACTTGATTTCTTTATCATAAATTCACCGTTCATCAAGTTGGACAAAATATTCTTTCTCATTAAATAGTATCATTAATTTAGATTTTGAAACAATTGGAAACACTACTACCATTATTGTCCATGAAAAATTTAAATGTGCGGTGTTATTTGGAAACAACATATTTTAACGCTATGGGAACAAAACTTCTTCACATTTTTGAACTATGTAGATCATCACTATGACCATTACCAATCATGTTTCTCAGTCCACTCATCAATACCCTTAACAAAACTTCCTTCTTGATAGCACATCCCTTCATTTCCTCCTACCAGATATCCATAGATATATTTTTATAAATAAGTACTATGGTCACCACATTAAATGTAAAGAATTACAATATTAAGTAAATGTAAAGAATAAGTACTATGGTTACCACATTAAAATAGATTAGTAACACCCTATTTTTTAAGTAACTAAACAAATACCATGATACCAATTTCGAGGAAATTAGTAAGATCATATTTTTAAAATATTTAATTAAGTAAAATATTATAATGTTAAACTTTGAAGCGTAAGTGTATATAATGTTAATGTTATATATATATATATATATATATATATATATATATATATATATATATATATATATATATATATATATATATATATATATATATAACTCATTTCATTCCTATATAATATGGTGATATAGAAAAAAATATTTTAGGTATCATACAATATATACATTTAGTGTATGTTGTTGGAATAAGTTTTATTTTTTAAAATTTGTTGTCATTTTATTTTTCATATATATATATATATATATATATAATCTTTTAAAATGATGTAATAGTTTTTATTTTCAAAAACTATTTTGTTATTTCACTTTATTTTGTCATTTTACTTTCTTTGGGATAATATGATGATGTTACAACCTTGATCTAACCTTTTTCACATGTTATAAGCTTCATATTTTGTGATTTTTTTTATTCCTTCTTCTCCAAGAATGAAAAACCAAAAAAGGGCTTTTTCCTATAGATAAATTCTCCACTTTTTTGATTTCTCATCAAGTTGAGAACCATTTAAATTGATTGGAAATTCCAAACAATGGTAACCTACATGAAAAAACCATATCTAGATATGCATGTCCAAATTATCTTGATATTTTTTTTGTAAAATAATTATTTCAATTTGTTATGTGTTTTTCGGTATTTTTTTAATATAAAATAATTGAGAAAATGTTACTAATGTAACATCGTCTAGTAACCTTGCATGAAAATGTATGAGGTTAGAATTTTTTTACACCATTTACCGATGGGTAAGTTTCCAAATTACTATTCTAGATTCCCCATTAACCACTAGATGGGATTTTCATCATTACAAAGAGTAAATTACACAACTATTAAAAAGCACCCTTGTAGCATATTAGCATAAACATTTTGATGTAACCTTGCATCCTTTTCATGGTTCCTTTAAGTAGAGTAGTTAATCACATACTTTATATTTGAACATCACATCATGCAAGGAATCAACATCACCAAACTGACACAATAGGCAATTACATCATTGAACACCAATATATCCTAGAAACACTGTAGGGGGAAAACTAACCAACATTTAATTGTATTACTAAATTCTCATGAGGGCGTTAATCCTTGAGGAAATGGATTATATGGGTTCCCATCACTTAAACATTTTCATAAAATAATACAAATAAATATCATTAAAATAGAACATATCTAGCTAAATTCTATTATAATCATCATGAAATCATTTACCCACAAGTCTCTACTCTTTATATCTTTGTGACCTGGTTGTTCCATCAATGGACCATCCTGCAACTTGCACTCATCTGCATGGACCATTAGCTCTTTACCTTCCACAATGTTAAACATAATCAATCCTTGCACAAGTCAACATCCTTTCCTGTCATTATTGTCGTCAACAAGCTTTCATATCATGATTAGATCAAACATTAATAAACCAATTATCAGTATTTAGAAGTGACCCTTTAAGATCTAATCATGTGCATACATGAGGTGTACATATAATATCACAACATGCTTCTTCTAAGAACACTGCTCACGGAAGAATTGTAAGAAAATAGTTATCAAGCATGTCAAAATAAGTACCACATTACTATGACCCTTCTTGCACAAGAACATGTTTTTTACCAAAGGAAAACCACTGTAACCATCCATTTTCATTTAAAATATACTAGCATCTTCAATTTTATTTTCGTTCAAGTAATTAGATAAAAATTATTCAAGGAAATTCACTCCCTCAACTTTCTTTGTGCTTGTAACTAAGTAATCGTTCCAATGCAATTATTACTATTATGATAATACATACAAATGCATGCGCCCCTTCTAAGGGAAAGCTAAAATAATAGATATCATTATCGTGCATGGAAATACAAGTCCCTTTTCCAAAAGCATGTTAAATCCCAAGATAGAGCTATTTACAAAGTCTATTGTACACACAAATACATGATATGTTCTAAAAGAGAAATAGTGTGTTAGTCATTATTTCTTATGTGCAGATATATATATGATTCGAAAAGATATCTAGTGCATTTATTGCATGTGATTGGTTTTTTTCCTTTCCAAAGTATAAATTAATAATTATTGTTTTCTTCACACATATTCAAGTTTCTCTTTAAGAGATCTAACACAAAAGTTCTATTTTCATGCATGCAAAGAAACTATTTCTTTTTATGAAGCCTATCACAATTTGACTATTACTTATGCACACAATACATATCTATTCCTCAAGGAACCTATCAAAATTAAACATACACCCCTTTGCAAGGAATTAGCATGACAACCATTATTCAGGAATAGAATACACAATATGAATACATAATATTTTCCATAATAGCTATTATTATAGTGTGGAACCATAACCTTTTGCAAGGAAACTATCATTATAGATATTATACTTGCATGAAAAATAATAATTCCAAAAGGAATTCACAGAATGACTATGACACTTCCATACAACTACTATAAATTTCTCCAATAGAAAGCTAATATGCAATACATGCTCTTTTGTAAAACAATATTTTTCAAGAGAAAATTAATACAACATATTTCGCTTTCAAGATATGATATGTATTTATATATTTTACGTGCAAGGTTCACATTCAATAATTCTTTTAAAATAGTAGAAAAAAATACATATTACTTTCCAATAAAAATCAATTTAACAATATTTTTTTCTATGCAATCTAACATGGTTTCTTTATCTTTTACGCGCATATTTTATTTTTAAGAATTAATAACATACCTAATGCGTAAAATAACACTTTCAATCTCATTTATAATGAAATTAATAGAGATACTTAACTCTATTTGTACATGATTCATAGACAAGTTTCCTAGAAAATAATCCTAGTTCTTAACATTTAATACACAAGAATTCGTATGCTTTCCTTTCCAAAGAATTAGCACAACTATTTTATCTTTTATTACGCGACACTTCTAAAATAATATGAATAATATTTTATGAAAATGATAATTATTTGCATTATTTTACTGAAGATCAATATAATCAATTTAATTTTACCATGCTTGTATGCAAGAACATACCTAACTTTAACAAAATTAAAACATGCAAACACATGTCGTTCTCTTCCAAAAATAGCCATAATAGTTATATTTTGTCCACGCAAATAGTTTATTTCTTCGCAAAAAAATAAAAAGTATATTAGGTAACTTTTCAAGATTGCACACAAATTTTTCTTTTCGAAGAAACTAAATACATATCTCTTTTCAAAGAACTCTAACTCAATAGTGGTATTTTTTTGTGCATGAAAATGACATATTCTTTTTAAAGAAAAATCTAACTTAACCACTATTTCTTTTGTATGCCTTTTTTTTGTTTCCTCCAAAAATGAAATAATTGGTGTCTAAATATGTGTTATTTTCAACCAAAATAGATATTTATTTTTGCAAAATAAATATAGATTCATTTCAAGTACTAGCACATAAATACCTATCTTTTCCAAGAACTCTTTCAAGGATTCTATCCAAAAATTAACACACAAGATTCACATATAATATTTCTAAGATAATGATAAGATTATTGAACTCTCTTACACACAAGATTCACATTATTTTTTAAAAGGAAAATGAGAGGGTTACTTACCTTTTATGTGCAAAATGCCCCTTTTGTTTTCACCTCCCTCTTTCATCCTTCATGTTTGCAACTGTATTCTCCCCCTTATTCACACCATAGTGTCCTCGATTTATACAAATAAATAATTCCACAGTATTATGAGCATTAAGTGCTTAGAAATCTCTAGAATAAGTTTGCATTCTTGATCCAAAAAGGTAGCCAAAAGTTGTAGACGCCATGACATCTCTCTTCCCATAACACTCGCCTTCCGATTGTTCATCAAATAAATGATAGTTGATCTCCTCGTTGAGGTTCAAATCCTTCACTCCGCCATGAAACACAAGTAGGTGTAGTCATATGAATGTTGAAAGTATTTCTAAATTTTAAAAAATATGCTCAACCACCTAATCCATTCAGCTCACTTTTCATATCTCCCCTCACATTAACTAAATGGAAAACATAATAATCCATATGAAACTGTTCTATCTTGTAACAAATAGTTCATATTTCCCACACATCAAATTGATTTATTTTTTACTTTTTCCTTTTCCCGGATTTTTCATGTTGAATAAAGAATGAAAGGAAGGTTACCCAAAAGTTTGATTATCTTACAACTGATTCTTGATACAAGAAAGTCTACCGTGTTCTTTTCCAAGAATTCATAACTGCTTCCTGATTCTAACCATAACCTAACAATGGAGTAACCTGATGTCCACAGGTGAAAACAATAATATTTTTATTTATACACATGGTAAATAATACTATAAGGTTTTAGCGATATTACATACTCCCCCCTTAAAGAGAGCACCATCCTCGATGTTCATATATCACTAAAAATTTAACTTCCTTAGTGTTCATATATCATTGAAAATTTAACTTTTGTTCATGATATAGAAATCTAAACAATCCAAAATGGAATCCTTCTCCTTAAACATAAATCACCTTCATGTCTAAGGAATACCATTAAAGGAAACAATAATGTTTTTATCAATATTCAAAAGTGTTTATAGCTACAAAATTATTTAAGTTCTACTTCCATCATTTGGCCATTACTCTAATTCATAGAAGCAAAACATAATATCTATACCAACTTACAATTAGATACCAATTACTCTTGGATTTCAAGGTAACTTTTATGTGAGAGATTCAACGGTTTAAGCACCTTGTAAACTATGATCAACAAATTCAACATAATCACATTATTCAATACATTTTCAATCATATTCAATACTTTATGACTATCACACATTTATATAATGTCGTGATATTTTAGCCACAATACTTCCACAAGTACTTAGAGAGCACCAACCCTCTAATAATCAAAATGATAAATCATTGCACCAAGTGCACAATATCAGTACTTCTAAAAATACTTAGAGAGTTCCTAGCTCTCTATTCAAGAAAATAGTCAATAACTGCACCAAGTGCATACTATCTTAGCCCTTGCTAAAGACACTCACAATATTGGTAATATAATAAAGGCACTTACACTTATAGTTATTCATTTCCGAGCACTAGGTTCCTTTCTTGTCAAGATGTACATGATTTTTTTTACACAAGCATACAAAAAAAATTCATAACACATAAATGATTAGTTAATTTTTCTGGTATGAGAAATAAAGTGGCAAAATAACTCCCCTCCCATCCTATGGGAACTGCCTTCCACAACCAGATTGAGTCATTTTCACATCCACACAGTTCTCTGACAGAGACCGTATGAGGTCAATTATGGAATTCCACTGGCCAACTAACTCAATAATTCCAATGGCCACAAAGGGTCCAATATAGGATTCCTGTTGGAAAAATCCTCCCTATTCCTCTGGCAACATATTGTCTATGAGGAAATTTGGGCCTCCTCCAACAGGATCTGAAGAAACCTGGGTTTCTTCAAGCCTTTTCCCCTCTTCACCATCTTGGCCACCTCTTTTCCCTTATTGAGATCTATAGGGAGAGGAAATGAGGGAAGGCAAGCACCATCAACCCCTCCAGGAAGGAAACCACCATCAACCCAAGGCCTCTTGGCCTTTCAAAATTGTCCACAACTATCTAGCATGTAAAATTATCTTTTAGCACTCTTTCTGATGGCGGGACTGCAGGCGTTAGAGTCAATCTCCCTAATCTGCCAGTAAGATCTTCTATATCTCGATCAACTTCTCTTACTTCTGGATTGAGCGCATCAAACATTAAAATGATATTTCATTTCTTTTCAAAATCCTCCACCCAACTTATTAACCTAACGGTGGCTTTCATTGAAGTCAAAACAAAAATTTATTCAATCGACGGCCTTACACAACATAATATACATATCTATGCTCCGTTATACATACCCACGGCATCCTCTTTGGTGTGAAGGCTTAAAAGCGGTGTCCATTTGGCAGATTAAAAGCGATATCTTTTCTTTAATGTGGATTACATAAACGCCATATATATCCATGCAATACATAATGGAAATCACCATAAACAAAGACTCACATATCCAGGAATTCTATTTGTATATACCTTCATGTTATAATTGCCACGCAACATATATATAACCGGAAATTCCTTACCTACATATATATCTCTGCTCGCTATACTTTTAAAGTCGATATATATATGTATGTGTATTGAACTGAACCTACAATCACTTAAGATTCAATAGCCAGTTATCATTATATATGCGCCAAACTACAACCGTTAACCGTGATTGCTGGCTACTCAACAGTCACTTGCAGTCGATGCGTATGTGCACACAATGGACAGTGTTAAAATAAAACACAGATAAGGAAGCAAAGTCGAGTGTGGACAGATTCGCTCTCGCTGTATGTTTTTAAGGAGATCATAGTATATCAACAGATTCACCCAATCTATATCACATAAGTTAAGCACTAACAGTTAACAATTATATCATATGCGCGCTGGAAAAGGAATGCCTAAAACAAAACAGAGTAATATATAGCTGTTTATATGGTGGAAACTATAACCATCAGCCCGCACCTTTATTCATCGTTCATCCATATATACATTACAGAGTCTGAATACCAAGCGCATAGCTTTTGTCGTTTTTGTTTTAAAGTAATTGCTCAGGCGCTTGAGCGCTTTTCTGGCCTTTATTCTGTTTTATGTTTTTGTTTTTTTCTTCAAAGGATAAGTCCTCTCGTCTTATCTGATACAAGGAAAAACATGAATGATTTAAAGCCTGAGAGCTTTATTACAATGCCTAATTTATTGCTAGATTTGTTCTAATTTTTAACTAAAAAAACATAGAAATTGCAGGCTAAAGGACCCCACTCCTTTGCTTGTAATTTTTTTTGGATTTTTGGAATAATTTGGGAGATTCTTCCTTCTGAGTCCTATGCTCCTGCATCAGACTCCCAAGGTAGAAAAATTTCATGATCTCCTGATCATGTGTTCAGATCTCCAGGTCTCCACACTTTATGCTGCATCGCCGCACTGACTAAGCCTTCATAACCTTCTGCTATCTTTCTTTCGCTGCTTCTCCTTTGTTTTACTACTGTTGGCCTCTTCAAGGATACTGTCGTCATCAGTTTTCTGATGTTTTCAATCTCTTGGTCCAATAAATCTCCCAGCTGTTGATTTCTTGCTGCCTGCTGACTTCTTACCTCTATGCTGGTCTCTGTTCTGACAGCCACCCGATCATCCACACCCTCTTGTCTTCTGGAACAGAGAACTTCTTTTCCCTTCAATTGACTGTTCAGCTGAGTCAAATGTTTCTCCCCACCGGAAACAATCCCTGCATTCATAGAACAATTTTTAAAATAAAAACCATAAGGCTTTAGTGCCTCTTCTGCTGCTGTCAATGTTGTCTCAACTATCGCCATAATTACTCTAGCTTTCATTATAGATGTTGCTGTCTCCCAAACTTCCTAACCCTCTGCAACATTCTTTGGCTCACCACCTTCTTTGACAATCTCTGGTAATTGTCCAACATCATCTTGATTGATTTTTCCAATCAAAGCAAGTTCTTCAAACATTGTAGCCTCATCTTCTAACATTGTAGCAGCTCTCTCTTGGCTATTTAAGCAAGCCAGCTCTTTATTGTCACCCATGGAAACAAGTTTATGCATAACTGTCTTATCCTCATTCTGCAACAGTTCTTCTTCCCTTAAGACCATTCCAAGTGATGGATTGTCTTCTTCATCACCTGCACTCACAAAACATTTGTTAAAATTAAAAACATAAGGCTGTTGTGCCTTATCTTCTTTTGGCAATAATTCAAGTGGTTGCTCTGTTTTGTCCTTCTCTTCTGCCAGCATATCAGCATGCTGATCCGAATTCTTGACACTATCCATGATGCCTTCTTGCTCTTGTCCCTTGTATTGAACTTTTTCACTTGCAATCTCTCTGTCATATCTTGGATTCTCCAACCAGTACTCTAAGAATGCAATTTCCTTATAGCACTGTTGCGGCATTTCATCATCACTTACAGTCCCTGCATTCACACACAAACTGCTAGTTTGAAAATCACAGAGTTCAACAGTCTCAACTGTTGCTTCACTTGTACGTGCTACAGACTGATCTACTTCTTCTGCATCCATAAGAACTTCTTCTTGTGCTGTAACAGCTTCACGAGATTGCATATCCTCCTCAGCCCTTATCATCTGCTCCAGGTATTCCTTTTTCCCAAGCAACAGAGTTCTTGAATTAGTCTTCTGTCCCGGCTCATCTTCTTCTTGCAGAGGCAACAATGTATGATTGATGCCATCCTTCCCAAATTTATAAGTGTTTCTCTTCCCATCATGCATGGCTCCTCTGTCATATTGCCAAGGCCTTCCAAGCAATATGTGACACATGTCCATAGGCATAACATCACAAACGATTTTGTCTTTGTACTTGCCCACTTGAAATTCCACCTCACACTGTTCACTTACCAACAGTTGATGTTCCTTTTGTAACCATGACACCTTATACGGTGTTGGATGCTTCGTTGTCTTCAACTTCAATTTCTCCACTACCTCTGTAGAGACCAAATTATCAGTGCTGCCACTATCAACAACCATCCGGCAACATTTCCCTTGGACTTTGCATACTGTCCTGAATAAAGCTTTCCTTTGTGGTGGTTCAGCAGCCACCTCCCTCATTGGCTTAAGTAAGATTTTATGAATCACCAGAGATTCTCCTCTTTCTGGTGCATCTTCTTCTTCTGTTACCACTGTTGCTGGTGCTTCTTCTTCAGCTAGAGCAACAACTGCATTCCTCTGCTTTATGTCTACATTCTCTGGGCACTCAAAAGCTCTGTGTCCCAGCTTGTTACATCTGTAACATCTTATCTCTCTGCCTCCTCCTCTGCCTCCTCTTCCTCTGGAAAAACTCCCTCTGCCTCTTGCATCACCTTCTCTGGGTGCATGCGGGGTTGAGCTACTGCTAGCTCCTTCTTTAGGTGTTGTAGATCCTCCTCTACCACCTTGACTTCCTTTTCCTCTGAAAGTCTCTTTCCCTCTGGCAGACTGCTTCCTTATGAGCTTTTCCTCAGCTTTCAGGGCCAGCTGATAAGCTTCCTCTACTGTTTTAGGAGAAAACAAACTGATCTCATCCTGAATGTCCATCGTGAGGCCATTCATGTATCTAGCCACCTTCTCATCTGTGTCTTGGGCTTCACCAGCTCTTATGCTTATTTTATAAAACTCTTCTGTATACTCTTTTACTGTTAAAGCTCTCTATCTAAGATTTTGCATTTGTCTAAACAATGTTTGCTGATAATTACTGGGCAAGAACTTACCTCTTAACTTTGCTACCATTCGGCTCCAGTTCTTGATTGGATGCTTACCAAGTCTCTTCCTTTCCGCCTGCACACCATCCCACCAAAGTGCTGCATGGCCCTTTAATTTGGTGACAACAAACTTCACTTTCTTCTCATCCTCTGTTTCTTCGTAATCGAAGAATTTCTCCATGCTGTTGATCCAGCCGATCAATTCCTCTGGATTGAATCCTCCTTGATATACTGGTACTAATTGGTTCCATGGCCTGGCTGTGGATTTTAACACTGACTGGAAGAATCTCATCTCAGGAGTAACCTGTACAGCTTCCTCCTCTTCAGCAGCTTCAACTTCAGGCTCACTGACATCTCCATCATCTATATTTCGACCTGTAGTTAAAGCATCCACTCTAGCTCACAGATCCTCCATTGATTCAAATAATTCAGCATTGGCAGTAGGTCGTCCTCTTCCACCACGTCCTCGTCCTCTTCCAACTCTGAAGGCCATCCTTCTTCTGCTCCTGAGATTCAATTCAATGTCAGTCGTTGGCTTTGATACCACTAATGATGGCGGGACTGCAGGCGTTAGAGTCAATCTCCCTAATCTGCCAGCAAGATCTTCTATATCTCGATCAACTTCTCTTACTTCTGGATTGAGCGCATCAGACATTAAAATGATATTTCATTTCTTTTCAAAATCCTCTACCCAACTTATTAACCTAACGGTGGCTTTCAGTGAAGTCAAAACAAAACGTTATTCAATCGACGGCCTTACACAACATAATATACATATCTATGCTCCGTTATACATACCCACGGTATCCTCTTTGGTGTGAAGGCTTAAAAGCAGTGTCCATTTGGCGGATTAAAAGCGATATCTTTTCTTTAATGTGGATTACATAAACGCCATATATATCCACGCAATACATAATGGAAATCACCATAAACAAAGACTCACATATCCAGGAATTCTATTTGTATATACCTTCATGTTATAATTGCCACTCAACATATATATAACCGGAAATTCCTTACCTACATATATATCTCTGCTCGCTGTACTTTTAAAGTCGATATATATATGTATGCGTATTGAACTGAACCTGCAATCACTTAAGATTCAATAGCCAGTTATCATTATATATGCCGCAAACTACAACCGTTAACCGTGATTGCTGGCTACTCAACAGTCACTTGCAGTCGATGCGTATGTGCACACAATGGACAGCGTTAAAATAAAACACAGATAAGGAAGAAAAGTCGAGTGCCGACAGATTCGCTCTCGCTGTATGTTTTTAAGGATATCATAGTATATCAACAGATTCAACCAATCTATATTACATAAGTTAAGTACTAACAGTTAACAATTATATCATATGCGCGCTGGAAAAGGAACGCCTAAAACAAACCAGAGTAACATACAGCTGTTTATATGGTGGAAACTATAACCATCAGCCCGCACCTTTATTCATCGTTCATCCATATATACATTACAGAGTCTGAATACCAAGCGCATAGCTTTTGTCATTTTTGCTTTAAAGTAATTGCTCAGGCGCTTGAGCGCTTTTCTGGCCTTTATTCTATTTTATGTTTTTGTTTTTTTCTTCAAAGGATAAGTCCTCTCGTCTTATCCGATACAAGGAAAAACATGAATGATTTAAAGCCTGAGAGCTTTATTACAATGCCTGATTTATTGCTAGATTTATTCTAATTTTTAACTAAAAAAACATAGAAATTGCAGGCTAAGGGACCCCACTCCTTTGCCTATAAATTTTTTTCGATTTTTGGAATAATTTGGGAGATTTTTCCTTCTGAGTCCTATGCTCCTGCATCACTTTCCCATAATAATTTACATAACGATCTATATGCACATTATCATTAAAACCAAAGAAACATTTATGTACACCATGCATTTATACTTGATGCTCATCATGGGTCCTACATATCTAGATTGACAAGAAAAATAACTGAAATATAGGTGATATATATTCTGATTTTCCAAACAAAACAATCATGCATATCACAACATTATAATTTCTCATTTACGGTTGCAATTCAGATTGCAACATTTTACCTTCACAAGTTATCTTGTTTCCATTAAGCTACCCTTATTTAATCCCATCAACAATGTTAGTCACAAATATACATTGTTTAAATAAATATTTACTTTTGTAATAATTTTAGTTTCATGCATATAATATTGTGATGCATAAAAGTATATGAAAATATTAATTAATGTGTAAATGTCAATACAAATTAGGATAACAATCCAAACATTTCCAATTCCCATAATGTATTGTTACCAACAAATCGACACATGAAGTAACTTCCATAATCACTTGTTTAAAACTTGCAATAAGATTCAATTAAAACCAATCCATTCATATAAGTTTTATTTATTAGTCCCACAACAATAACTAATTAGCCATGACAAAACTCAATCAACAACTAGCTATTATAGTCAAGTCTCACTACTCGACTCATTTTTTATTTTTAACATAGAAAGGGGTTATTTCAATGTCCTTTTAAAACACTCTATCGTCTCCTTAAAGGACATTCCCCATATTTTACATTCATGCATTTATTATTTATAATTAGTGCATTGTAGCTTTAGTCATGTTCACTGGACATATCTGTAATATTGTCATATATGAAAAGGTTGGTAATTAACTCTCGCTTTGACTAGTGAGCACTGAAGTTTTTCATAGGTGTAATAAAGATTTTATTATCATTTATCCTCAATAGGAGTAAAATGTCATGAACATAGTTTTGCAACAAACTTTATTACTTATTTCTCTTCAATGCAGTTATAAACATGCATGATGCATCTCATATTGAAAGTAGTCTACTGCAGATTTCAATATGTAGATCCTTAGAATCATACTTGAGTTGATGCTCATTGGTATCATACCTTTATCTATTTTACTCTTACCAATTCCCAAAAAGGTCCATTGGTGCAACCATCAGCTCTGATACCACTTGTATCATCCCCAATAACCTCGCATGAAAATGCATGAGGTTAGAAAATTTTTACACCATTTACCCACTGGTAACTTTTCAAATTAATATTCGAGATTCTTCATAAACCATTAGATGGAATTTTCATCATTAAAAATATTAAATTACATAACTATTAACAAACATTGTTGTAGGACATTAACATACACATTTTGATCTAACCTTGCATTTCCTTCATGGTTTCTTTAAGTAGGTTAGTTAATTACATACTTTATATTTGAATAACACATCATGTAAGGAATTAACATCATCAAACTTACAGAATAACAAATCACATCATTGAAAACTGATATACCCTAGAAACCCCAGATGGTGAAAACCAATATACATTTAATTTGATTATTAATCGCTCACAAGTGTGTTCACCCCTCCCTTGATGGATTATAAAGGCACCCATCCGTTAACCATTTCCATAAAATATTACAAAGAAATATCATTAAGCTACAACATATCTAGTTAAATGCTATTACAATAATCATGAAATTGTTTACACACAAATATCTACTCTTTATATCTTTGCAGCCTGTTTGTTCCATTAATGGACCATCCTGCAACTTGCAGTCATCTGCATTGACAATTAGCTCTTTATGTGCCACAATGTTAAACATAATCTATCCTTGCACAAGTCATGATCCTTTCTTGTCATTGTTGTCGTCAACAAGGTTTGGTATCATGATTAGATAAATAAATAATCAACCAATAATCATTATTTAAAAGTGATCCTTTAAAATCTAATCATGTGCATACATGACATGTAAATATAATATCACAAAATGCTTCTTTTAACAACACTGATCATGCATTGATTGTAATAAAATAATTATCAAGAATGTCAAAATAAATACCACATTACTATGACCCTTCTCACATAAGCACATGCTCCTTTCCAAGGGAAAACCACTGTAACCATCCATTTTTGTTTAAAAGATACTAGCATCTTCTCTTTGATTTTCATGCATGTAATTAGATAAAAGTTATTGAAGGAAAGTTAGCGCCTCAACTTTCTTTGTGTATGTAACTAACTAATATTTCCAATACAAATATTATTATTATTATAATACATACAAATTCATGCCCCCTTCGAAGGGAAAGCTAACATAATAGATATCATTATCGTGCATGAAAATGCAAGCCCCTTTTCCAAAATAATCTTTCCCAAGATAGAGCTATTTACAAAGTCTATTGTACACAAAAGTACATACTCTCTTCTAAAAGAGAACTAGTGTGTTAGTGATTATTTCTTGTGTGCAGATATATGCATTTTTTTAGAAGAATTATAATGCATTTATTGCATGTGATTACTCATTTTACTTTCCAAATTATAAAATAATAATTATTATTTTCTGCACACAGATTCACATTTCTCTTTAAGAGATATAACACAATAGTTCTATTTCCATGCATGTAAAGAAATTTTTTATTTTTAGGAAGCCTGTCAAAATTTGAATATTCCTTATACAAACAATACAGATCTCTTCCTCAAGGAATCTATCAAAATTAAACATACACCCATTTGTAAGGAATTAGCACGATGACTATTATTCTTGCATATAAATACACAATGTGAATACATAATCTTTCCAATAATAGCTATTATTCTAGTGTGCAACCATAACATTTTCCAAGGAATCTATCATTATAGATATTATACTTGCATGCAAAAACAATAATTCCAAAAGGAGTTGACAGAACATCTATGACACTTGCATACAACTACATGTTTTCTCCAACAAAAAGCTAATATACAATACATGCTCTTTTGCAAAAGAATATTTTTCAAGATAAAATTAATACAACATATTTCCCTTTCAAGATATTATATGTAGTTATGTATTTTACATGAAAGGATAAAATGCAATAATTCTTTCAAAAGAATAGAAAAACAAATATTGCATATTTGTTTACAAGAAAAATCAATTTAATAGTATTTTGTTCTATGCAATCTAGCATAGGTTCTTTATGTTTTATGTGCACTTTTTCTTT
Organism: Pinus tabuliformis; assembly: GCA_031772625.1. Lineage (NCBI taxonomy): Eukaryota > Viridiplantae > Streptophyta > Pinopsida > Pinales > Pinaceae > Pinus > Pinus tabuliformis. The sequence goes on from CM062814.1 coordinate 732,611,552, forward strand.
TTAAGAAACAATAACTTATCTAATGGACACAAGAATACTTTCAATCTCTTTTCCAATGAAATTAACAGAGATATTTATCTCTATCTGTACATGATTCATAGGAAAGTTTTGAAGAAAATAATCCTGGTTCTTAACATTTAATTAACAAGAATTCATATTATTTTCTTCCCAAAGGATTAGCACAACTAGTTTATCTTTTATTATGCAATGTTTCTAAAATAATATGGCTAATATTTTATGAAAATGACAATTATGTGCATTATTTTAGTTAAGACCAGGATAATCAATTTTACTTTTACCATCTTTGTATGCAAGAATATCCTTAAATTTAACACAATTAAGACATGCAAACACATGTTATTCTTTTCCAATAATAATCATAATAGTTATATTTTGTCCACGCAAATAATTTATTTCTTTTCAAGAAAATCAAGAGTATATTAGTTAACTTTTCAAGCTTGCACACAAATTTTTATTTTCCAAGAAACCAAATACATATCTCTTTTCAAAGAACTCCAACACAATAGTGTTTTTTTTTTGTTCATGAAAAGGACATATTCCCTTTAAAGAAAAATCTAACTTAATGCTATTTCTTTTATATGGCTTATTTTTTATTTTATTTTCCATAAATGAAATAATTGTTGTTTGAATATGTTATTTTCAACAAAAATAGCTATCTCTATGTGAAAAATAAATATATACTAATTTCAAGTGCTAGCACATAAACACATACCTTTTCCAATAACTCTTTCAAGAATTCTATCCAAAACTTAACACAAAAGATTCATGTATAATATTTTTAAGAGAGTGATAATATTATTTATCTCTCTTACACACAAGATTCACATGTATTTTTTTAAGAAAAACGAGAGGGTTACTTATCTTTTATGTGCAAAATTCCCCTTTTGTTTTTGCCTCCATCTTTCATCCTACACGTTTGTAACACTATTCTCACCCTTATTCACATGATAGACATCTTCGATTTTTGAAAATAAATAGTTTCACATTATTATGAGCATTAAGTGCTTATAAAGCTCCATAAGAAGTTTACAATCTTGATTCGAAAAGGTATCCAAAAGTGGTTAACTCCATGACATCTCTCTTCCCATAAAATTGGCCTTCCGATTGATCATCAAATAACTCATAGATGATCTCTGCGTCGAGGTTCAAATCCCCCACTCCACAATGGAATACAAGTAGGAGTAAGTCTATGCATGTTGAATGCATTTATAAATTAAAAAAAAAAATTGCTCAATCACCTAATCCCTTCAGCTTGCTCTTTGGATCTCCAATCACATTAACTAAATGACAAACATAATAATCCATATGAAATTGTTGTGTCTTGTAACAAATAGTTCACCTATCCCACACAACGAACCAATTTTTTTTACTTTTTCCCTTTTCCTGGATTTTTATAGTGAATAAAGAAAGAAAGGAAGGTTACCCAAAATTTTGATTATCTTACAATTGGTTCTTAATATAAGAAAGGTTACCATGTTCTTTTCCAAGAATTCATAACTTCTTAATTCTAACCACAACCTAACAATGGAGTGATTGGATGTCCATAGGTGAAAACAACAATAATTTTATTTATTTATATATAATAAGAGAACACCATCCTCAATGTTCATATATCATCGAAACTTTATCTTCCTCGATGTTCATATATCACTGAAACTTTAAATTTTATTCATCATATAGAAATATAAACAATCCAAAAGGAAATCCTTCTCCTTCGACATAAATCACTTTCATTTCCAAGGAATACCATTAAAGAGAAACTAATGTTTTTATCAATACTCATAACTATTTATAGCTACACAATTATTTAAGTTTCACTTCCATCATTTGGCAATTACTTAAATACATGGAAGAAAAACATAATCTCTATATCAACTTACCATTACATACCAATTACTCTTGGAAGTCATGGTCACTTTTACGTGAGTGATTCAATGGTTTAAGAACCTGTTAATCTATGATCAACAAATCCAACATAATCACATTAGTCACAACATTTTGAATCAAATGAAATACTTATATTTATCACCCATTTATACAATGTCAAGTGATATTTTAGCCACAATATTTCCATAAGTACTCTGAGAGCACCAACCCTCTAATCATCAAAATGATAAATCAGTACACCAAGTGCACAATGTTAGTACTTATAAAAGTACTTAGAGAGTTCCTAGCTCTCTATTCATCAAAATAATCAATAATTGCACCAACTGCATATTGTCTTAGCCCTTGCTAAAGACATTCACATGATTGGTAATATAATAAAGGAACTTACTCTTCTAGTAATTGATTTCCTACCACCAGGCTCCTTTCATGTCAAGATGTACATGATTTTTTTCTACACAAACATACAAAAAAAACATTCATTACACATAAATGATTAGTTAATTGTTATTCTATAAGAAATACAGTGGGAAAACAATGCTCCTCCGAGCGAGTAGGAACTGGTTTCCACAACTAGATTGAGTCGTTTTCACATCCACACAGTTCTCTGACAAAGACCATAGGAGGTCTATTATGGAATTCCACTGGAGAATGAGCTTAAGAATTCCAGTGACCACAAATGGTCTAATAAATGATTCCTCTTTGCAACATCGTGCCTACTCCTGTGACAGTGTCCCATCTCTGAGGTATTTCTGGGCCTCCTCCAATAGGCTCGAAAATCAATAGAGTTGCCTCAAGATTTTTCCCTTCTTCACCATCTTGGCTAGCTCTTTTCCCTTATTGAGATCATATATCTCTAGGGAGAGGAAATCTGAGTAGGAAAGCACCATCAACCCCTCTAGCTAGGCAAGCACCATCAACCTAAGGCCCCCTGGCCTTTCACAACTATCCACAACCCTCTGGCATGAAAAATGATCTTTTCTCACCCTTTCCCATAATAATTTACCTAATGAGCTATATGCACGGTATCATTAAAACAAAAGAAACATCTATGTACACCATTCATTTATACTTGACCCTCAACATGGATCCATAATATTTAGATTGATAGGAAACATAACTAACATACAAGTGATACACATTTTGATTTTCCAAATAACACAATCATGCATATCATAACATTATAATTTCTCATTTACGATTGCAATTCACATTGCAACGTTTTACCTTCACAAGTTATCTTGTTTCCATTAAGCTACCTTTGATTAATCCCATCAACAATGTTAGTCATAAATATGCATTGTTTAAATAAATATTTACTTTCGTAATAATTTTAGTTTCATGCATAGAATATTGTGATGCATAAAAGTATATGCAAAATATTAATTTATGTGTAAATGTCAATACGAATTAGGATAACAATCCAAACATTTCCAATTCCCACAATGTATTGTTACCAACAAATCGACACATGAAGTAACTGCCATAATCACTTGTTTAAAAATTGCAATAAGATTCAATTAAAACCAATCCATTCATATAAGTTTTATTTATTAGTCCCACAATAGTAACTAATTAGCCATGACAAAATTAATCGACAACTATCTATGACATTCAAGTCTCACTACTCGACTCATTGTTTATCTTTAACATCAAAATGAGTTATTTCAATGTCCTTTTAAAACACTCTATCGTCTTTTTCAAGGAAATTCCCCATATTTCACATTCATGCATTTATTATTTATAAGTAGTGCATTGTAACTTAGTTATGCTCACTAAATGTATCTGTAATATTTTCATATATGAAAAGGTTGGTAGTTAACTCTCACTTGGACTAGTGAGTACTCAGGTTGGTCATAGATGAAACAAAGGTTCTATTCTATTTTATCCTCAATAGGATTAAAATAATATGAACACAAATTTGCAACAAAATTTATTACGTACTACTCTTCAATGAAGTCATAAACATGCATGATGCATATCATGTCGAAAGTAGTCTACTGCATGTTTCAATATGTAGATTGTTAGAATCATTCTTGAGTTGATTCCCACTAGTATCATACCTTCATCTCTTTCCCTCTTACTAATTCCTAAAATGCACCATTGCTGCGACCATCAACTTTGATACCACTTGCAACATCCCTTGATAAAATTGAATGGAAATGCATGAGATTAGAAAATTTGTACACCATTTACCCATGGGTAACTTTTCAAATTAGTATTCTAGATTCCTGAAAAACCATTAGATGGAATTTTCATCATTAAAAAGAGAAAATTACATAACTATTAACAACCACTATTGTAGCATATTAACATAAACTTTGATATGTAAGTTTGCATCCATTTCATGGTTCCTTTAACCATATTAGCTAATCACATACTTGATATTTGAACATCACATCATGCGAGGAATCAACATCATCAAAATGACATCATAGAACACCAATATACCCTTGAGACTCCATAAGGTGAAAACTAGAAAATTCTTAATTTTATTATTAAACGCTCCTTAGGGTATTCACCCCTCACTCAATGGCCTATAAGGGAGTCCATCCCTTAACCATTGTCATAAACTTGCACTCATCCGCATGGACCATTAGCTCTTTACCTACCACAATGTTAAACATAATCTATCCTTGCACAAGTCACTATCATTTCCTGTCATTGTTTTCATCAACATGATTTCATATCATAATTAAATAAAACATTAATCAACCAATAATCAATATTTAAAAGCAATCCTTCAACATATGATCATGTACATACATGATATGTAAATATAATATCACAACATGCTTTCTCTCACAACATTGCTCATGCATTAAGTGTAAGAAAATAATTATCAAGCATGTTAAAATAAATACCACATTACTATGACCCTTGTCATACAAGCACATGTTCTTTTCCAAAGAAAAACCACTCTAACCATCCATTTTCATTTAAAATATACTAGAATCTTTTCTTTGATTTCCGTGCATGTAATTAGATAAAGTTTATTCAAGGAAAGTTAGCACCTCAGCTTTATTTGTACATGTAACTAAGTAATCATTATGATACAATGATTACTATTATTATAATACATACAAATGCATGCTCCCTTCTATGGGAAATCTAACATAATATATATCATTATGAGGCATGCAAATTCAAATCCATTTTCCAAAAGCATCTTTCCCAAGATAGAGCTATTTATGAAGTCTATTGCACACACAAATACATGCTCTATTCTAAAAGAGAACTAGTGTGTTAGTCATTATTTCTAGTGTGCAGATATATGTGTTTTTCCGAAAGAAATATAGTGCATTTATTGCATGTGATTACTTGTTTTCCTTTGTAAAATGTAACATAATCATTATTCATTTCTGCACATAGATTAATGTTTATCTTTAAGAGATCTAACACAATAGTTATATTTTTGTACATGTAAAGGAAATCTTTATTTTTTGGAAGATTATCACAATTTGGTTATTCCTTATGCATGCAATACATATCTCTTCCTCAAGGAATGTACAAAAATTAAGCATACACCCCTTTGCAAGGAAATAACACCAGGATTATTATTATTGCATAGAAATACACAATGTGAATACATAACATTTCCTATAATAACTATTATTCTAGTGTGAAACCATAACATTTTCTAAGGAAACTATCATTAGATCTATTATATTTGAATGAAAAAATAATAATCCCAAAAGGAATTGATAGGAAAACTATGACACTTGCATACAACTACATGTTTTCACCAAAGAAAGCTAATATGCAGTACATGCTCTTTTGCAAAATAATCTTTTTCAAGAGAAAATTAATACACCATATTTCCCTTTCAAGAGATGATATGTATTTATGTTTTTTACATGCAAGCTTCACATGCAATAATTCTTTCAAAATAATAGAAAAAAAATTAATACATATTTATTTCCAAGAAAAATCAATTTAATTGTGTTTTTTTCTATGCAATCTAGCATGGTTTCTTTATATTATATGTGTATTTTTTTCCTTTTAAAAAGCAATAACTTATCTAATGCACACAAGAATGCATTCCATATCTTTTTCAATGAAACTAACAGAGGTACTTATCTCTATATGTACATTATTCATAGCTAAGTTACCAAGAAAATAATCCTAGTTCATAACATTTAATGAACAAGAACTCATATGATTTTCTTTCCACAAGATTACTACAACTAGTTTATTCTTTTACTGAAGAGTAGTATAATCAATTTTAATTTTACCATACTTGTATGCAAGAATATCCTTAACTTTAACAAAATAACATGCAAACACATGTTTTTCTTTAAATACAAAAATAATCATAATAGTTATATTTTGTCCAGGCAAATAATTTATTTCTTTTCAAAAAAATCAAATGTATATTAGTTAACTTTTGAAGCTTGGACACAAATGTTTCTTTTCCAAGAAACAAAATACATACCTCTTTTCAAAGAACTCCAACACAATAATGGTATTTTTTTGTGCACGAAAAAGACATATTCCTTTCAAAGAAAAGTCTAACTTAACAGTTATTTCTTTTGTAGGCCCTTTTTTAGAAGTGCAATATTGTTGTTTGAATATGTGTTCTTTTAAACCAAAATATATTTTCCTATCTACAAAATAAATATATATTCATTTCAAATACTAGCACATAAACACATATATTTTTCAAAAACTCTTTCAAGAATTCTATCCAAAAATAATCTTCGTAGAGAATGATAAGATTACTTATCTCTCTTACACACAAGATTCACATGTATTTTTTAAGAAAAACTAGAGGGTTACTTAGCTTTTATGTGTAAATGGTTGTTTTGTTTTCGCTTCCCTCTTTCATCCTTCACGTTTGCAACTATATTCTCCCCCTTATTTGCACCATGGATGTCCTCGATTTATGCGAATAAACAATTTCACAGCATTATGAGCATTAAGTGCTCTAGAAGAAGTTTGAATTTCTGATCCAAAAAGATAACCAACAATTGTCAACGCGAGGACATCTCTCATTCCATAAATCTAGCCTTCCAATTGATCTTCAAATAACTTATAGATGATCTCTGCGTTGATGTTCAAAGCCCTCACTCTGCCATGTTACACAAGTAAGGGTAGGCATATGCATGTGGAATGCATTTCTAAATTAAAAAAAAAAAAAATGCTCAACCACCTAATCCCTTTAGCTTGCTCTTAGGATATCCCCTCACATTAATTAAGTGGTAAACATAATAATCATATGAAATTTTTGTGTCTTGTAATAAATAATTCACCTTTCCCACACAACGAGCCGATGTTTTTTTTACTTTTTCCTTTTCCTCGATTTTATGGTGAATAACGAATGAAAGGAAGGTTACTCAACGACTTGATTATCTTACAACTTATTCTTGATACAAGAAAGGTTACCATGTTCTTTGCAAAGAATTCATAACTGCCTCTTAATTCTAACCACAACCTAATAATGGAGTAATCTGACGTCCACATGTGAAAACAATAATATTTTTATTTATATACATGGTAAATACTATAAGGTTTTAGGGATATTACAACTAACCATTTCGGATATTTGTGCAACAAAGTATATGTATTACTGAATAGAATTTGAAAATATAAATTTGAAAAAAAATTGAACTAGGTAAAAATAAAATAAAAATAAAAAGATTTATAAATATGCAACTAATATATTATTTAAAAAAATGGAAAACCTATTTAGCAAATGATTTAAAATGAAGCTTATTTTTACTCCTACTACGTTTATTGCATTATATTTTCTTCCAAATAAAATTAATTAAATCAATATAAACAATATTAATTTTAATATTTTAATAATAATAAAATATAATATTATTTACCTTATATTTTTATTATTTATAAAATTCCAACTTTTTAAATTTATTTTTATTAATATAATATGACTTATCTAATTTATTAACAAAATAATAATTTACTATTAAACTATTAATTAAAATAACTTATAATATATATATATATATGTAACACTTATAATCGTAACAAAAATCTTCATTCTTTAATATTAATTTTCTAAATAAAAGTTTAAAAAATCATCTTTACATAAAATATTTTGATCATAATATTATTTATTATATATACCTTTTATTTTTAACCACAAAACTATTAAGAATAAGAAAGAATCAAATTTCTTCATATTGAAACTTTTTTAACCTTTCTGGATGCATGTGCCTCTCTCTCTCCACACTCATGCAAACACACAATCTTTATTATTTAAATTTTTTTTTGAATGTATAAATAATACAACTATTATTTGGAATATATAACTTAAACTTGAAATCTCTAGATTTCACACAAAATTGATCAAAAAAATATAATTAAAAAATCCCCAAAATGTCAAATATTAAGATTGCTTGAAATAGTCTAAAATGTTTCAAGCATAAAAAATTACGTTTTTTTATTTTATTTTTATATACATATATGTATTGTTAACATTAACATTGAAATATTTTATTTAATCCAAGATAATAGGTTACAAATTTTATTCCCTAGTACTTAAGGAAGAAAGGTCCTTTGGTTTCATTTCTCTAACAATTGGACTTATGCTGTTGTCAAGTGTAGCTACTTTGTGAAAATCAATATCTTATTGTTGACACATTAAATTCTCGAATGGATGCATGTTGTGCCTTACAAGGGTTTTCCATCCTTTTTCTAGGTTTCGTTCTTGCCTAACTACTTCCACTTTGGGTTGAATATCATTTAAGGTTTCTTTACTACTGTTAAGTTGAACCTGGTCTTACTGCCCAACTAAATTCTTCACTCGGGATGGAGGGTCTATATTTTTACAAAAAATAGGGTACAAACCCTATTATGGGCTTAAGGGTTTCTATTATTTTTGCCATAAGTTGTAACAGAGCGCTCGATTCGAGCCCTCCAATGAAGTGCTTGGAGTGTTAATTCATTATGCAACTATTGTCCATCTATGTACATTTTTTTCATTGTTTCCCAAAATAACAATTAAGATTGTAATTTTAATATGATTTCATCCGTGCATCATTTAGCCATGTCCAACTCAAGTTATATTTTTCCTGTTTAATTGTAAGATCCATTTTTCTAAACTTATCTGCAAAATTTGTAGTTAATTTATGAGAATTTGATAGAATGTTCAAAATGTTAAGTAATTATCTAGATATTTGGGAAGCTATTTTTCCTTGTTCTTAATTATGTGAAAATTAATTACTCTATCTGAATACTTATTTTAAGTGACAATTTCTCCTATCAATAGATTCTTTCCTTTATAACATAATGCATCGAAGTTTGGCTAGGAAATTTGGTATATACGATTATGTTCCATCAATCGCATAATGATGAGGTTTTCATTATTTTCATTCTTGTGTTATATGAGGGTTACAACCACTTTTTTTGGTGGTTTTATTTTATCAGTAAAATGTTGTCATTCTTTTTAAAAAAAGAAAAAACCTAGGTCCATGTGGCACCTAACTCGTCTAGGACCTGCCTTAGCCCACTGGATTTACCATCTTTAACTTCTAGATGAAGGACTGTTCTAGCTGATGGTTCAATTTTATCAACCAGGACTAACCTGTTTCAAGTTTTCCTAATGTCGAGTCTAGACAACAAATTTATGATGTAGTTCATCCCTGGTGGACTACGTCTCCGGGTCCGCTTTCAAGATGGGTGACCATTTTTATTAGGAATGAGAAGAAAGGAGTCGATTACACAGTGATTTAGTCAAACTAAACTTACACAGAGACAATTCTTACCTCTGTCATCAGATAGACCTCTGAACCAACTTTCCAACACTACTTACGGTTTTCAAAATAGACCCCAGATGCTCCTTAAAGACTGAAATAAAAATTTCCTATGTCCTCCAGAATCTACATACAAAAGTTAAAAACCACTCCAAGGTCGTTCAAAGGATAAATATGCATCTCAAAGACCTCCAGGTTCATGAAAACGACTTTTGCTAAATGCATGGTGAATTTGGTTAGGTTGTGGATGTTTTACAAGCTTGGTCTAGCTATATTTTGCCACTTAAGGTTTAGTTCCATGGTCCTCGCATCAGTTGGTAACCAAAAAACTTTAAAAAAACCCAAATTAACCATATATTAAATACATAGCTATTTGCAATCAGATTAACTAGATGGGAGCACCGACAGCGCATGTGCACAGTTGTTACGAACCGTGATTAGGGCTCTGGTGGTTCCGGCAACTACCCGCTGACTTCACGATCTATTGTTTGGCATTCACTTGCTAACGGTTACGTACAATTCTCTGCGTGGTTCCACTGTACTGATTGTTAGCTTCCAAACCACATTTTCCTTGCTCACATGATAGTTGACCCCCGCTATGGTTTTCAACATGGTTTATGTTGCTATCTGCATGGTGAATGCTAACCTTGAGTGGTGTTCACATGACCAAACTCCTTCGATGCAGTTAGTTGGTGTTTTGGACAGTGTGTTTAATTTATAATTTTTTTTTAATGTTTTCAAAAGGTTTGATGGTTATTACATAGGTTTTAAAGTATTGTAATGGATTTTTAATACATAGTTTAATGTATTAGGGTCTAGAAATTTAGGTTAGTGTTTAGATTAGGATTTGATTTGCATCAAGACCCAATTACCACCCTTTTACAATCATTTGTCACAATATGACAGAACCACACACATCATCCACACAAACCACATACCTATCATCGACAACCCTGATGACATATCAAACCTCAGTAATGGATGACACAACCATGTCAACACAAATCCTGTAGAGAAGAACGATAAAGCACATGTCGCTGATCAATCCTAGTGGAACCATCAAAACTGAACGACACCCATGAACTGCATGTTGATGATGACATTGAACACTGGTGACGAAACTTGAACACCTATGCAATTGATTCAACGGATCCTCTTGGATCATGTAATCATACAATATTTATCTTTTTCTTCTACAGTAAAACTAAATCTAACCCTCTATCCGCATCCTCTCATCCAAATGCCTCTCTTTCTTTTGGAGCAAGTTTCTTGTCCCTCAATTACTACTGCGTCCTTGTTCTTGCAATTAGTCCATAATTTTTTTCCCTTTTTCTCCTTGTATTATTTCAAAAAATTATGGGCTTGAATATTTTCCTAAGGCCATTTAATTTCATGAACCATCCCCTTTACTTCATGGACCACTGAGCCTTTAATTCCTATCGTCAAGTTGAGGTTTCTTTGTTGCACAATAAACTATATCATCCCTACCAAGAATTATCCATTCCTAGCTCTACAATCCATGTCTTTTGACTCACACATTTTTATTTTGTTATTCCAAATATTATAACATAGGTACATTCATTTTACAATGCAACTCCATGGAAAATTCTAGGGGCGAATTTTCACCCTTGGGTGAACTTAAGGGGTTTTATATTTTTATTGGGCGAATATTTTGTATCATATTACAGTGTTACAAATTGCCTCAATTTTATTTTATAAAAATTTAGGTATGGAGCTTAGCCCACCTTATTTTAATGGAGAGGATAAAAAAAGTAAATTTATCCCTTGAAATTAGTATTTACAACCTTCATTCGCCTTAATTTTTAGGAATAGGTATCTATGATAGCTATTTCGCCCTCCCCATTTGGTGTAAAAAAGGTTTTTTTCTTTCATTCGACAGTAGTTCATGGTACTAGAATTAATTTGGAGAAAATGACCCTCATTTTTTGGAACAAATGGTCATAAAAAAATAATTCATTTTTATTTAAAAACTCAAGTCTCTTATTGTCATGTCTATTAAAGATTGAATAGTGCTCTTTCCATCTTCCAGGTTTTCTTATGCTTCTTCATAGTCATATACGAGGGTTATTCACAAAGTTGTAGAATTTGATTTAAGAAGTCAAGATTGAGAATAGTGGTACCGCGTTGTTCGCAAAATATTGAAATTTGAATTAATAAGTCAAGAATCAACCTTCACTGGTACAAGTAAGTCTGCGTTTTAATGGATTTTTGGTATATACAATTATTAATTTTCTCATATATTCTTGTCGTTTTCAAATATTGTTTAGATAATAGATTTTTTGAATTTTCAATCTTGTTAAAATAATTGATGATTGATTCTTTCTTTTTAGATTCCACCCATCATTAAGTCAACATCTGTGGAAAATTTAAAAACCTCTATTGCAAAAAAGTAATCCCTTACATTCAAAAATCAATAAAATCCAAATTCCATCATTTATTTTGTTACTTACCCTTTATCTTCAATGTACAGTCTATGGAAATTACATTTCTATGAAGAAATGATAAAGTAGTTGTTACTATATGAATACCGGGATATTGAAAGTTTGAAAAAATCTAAATCAAATTTCACTAAAATTGTTTAAATTTTATTGATAAAGTAGTTATTGTTATTCTTGGAATAGTAAGGTGTTGGTTGTTTGAAAAGTTCAGCCAGAATCCAATTGAATGGATCTCTGAAGACACCTTATTAAACAAAAAACCAGATATATTTAAATAATATGTATTATCAAAACAAACACTATCATCCAAAATTTCAAGATTGAAATGAAAAAGGTTATATCAAAATGAGAATTTGAGAAAATGAATAATAAATTTGAAACTATTAAGCTCAAATAAATTTCATTCTCAAGATGAAGATAAACGAGATATTTTGAACGATTTTATATGCAGAGATGCAATGCAATTTTTATTTATTGATGCCCATAGACATCAACAATCATTAACATCCTATTCAAGTAAATATTTAAATCTCTATATATTATGTATGATTAAAAAAAACTATATATTCATTATATAAAGCAATTGTTTTTTTTTTTTTTTTCTATGGCTAAAGCATTTTAAGTAGTCTCATTGTGGCCCTCTTTTAAGAATATTTTTGGGTCAATTTTATTTGAAATCAAGCAAATATTTGTTAGAATTGCAAGTTTAAGATATCTAATTTACACAATCCAAGTTCTCAAGTAATTTTTGAAGACATTGAACTCATTTTTTACATTCAAAAATATAATTTAAACAATGAAAAATTAAAACTGGTGTGTGTGTGTGTGTATTACAAATCTATTAGGTTTCCAGATTTGTTGTGTGCAAATTTTTTAGTCAAAATTTTCAGTGTAAAAGAGGTTTTCCTTGGAGCTACAAGATTAGGATTCTTTCTCCCCCGAAAGAATCCTATATGCTCTCTCTCCAAGATTGAAATCCAATCTAAACCAACATGAACATGTACGTGTACACTTATTTGATCATGTGTGCACAAATTTGTTGTTAGTTCCAAGTACTGTAGTTAAGTTTCTAATTAAAGAGTTGATCCTCATATCCCATAGATGAAAACATACATGTAAACAAAAAATCACTCTCAATAAGAATTTGAGGCATTGTACATACAGATTTTTATTTAAAATTCTCAAGAATCACTTGGAGAAAGAAAATTATTCATGGATAACCTGATTTTCAAAACCTTGTGGTATAGAGGAACTATGTCTTTTGGAATTTTCCCTTACACAATCATATTTTATATCTAAATTTTTGTTACATTAATTTTAATAAATTTTTTTTATTAAAAATGGCCTATATTTGTTTTACCTCTAGTTTGGTGCATAACAAGTGAGTTCTTAAGTAGACAAGGCAATATATATACCTCTAGTTTCATGCATAACATTAGCAAAGAAAGTATATGTTCCATCCATAGTTTGTTATTCCCTAATGGTATCCTAGAGCCATAATATTGATTGACATAACATGTTCATCACAAGCTATAACCTTATAGATGTTTATTGTCACACTCACATCAAAAAATAAATTGAGATAATGATACTTAGTAAAAATGTTGTACCATCATATAAAATTCCATTTACAAGAATTACATTGGTATATAACATTTATTTCCCATTTTGAAGAAATAGTAAACCTATAGAAATATTCAACATTCAACATTCAAATACTAAAATACTCCAGTGAAGTGCATTGTATTAATCAATTGAATAAACAAACTAAAGGAAAAACTTAATATATTTGAAAGTTGAAGACCAACATTAACTTAGGTAGATAAATGTTCCACCCAACAATACACTCTATTGTGCTTATTCTTTTTATACTAGGCCACCCTTGTTGAGGCTATGATACCACTAAGGAAAATTAGAACATTTTTATGGAAACCATTCTATCTTAGGACAAGAAATTACCTATCCCATTGTCTCACCACTATTTTTTCTTGGAACAACACAACTATTTTGGTAAAATGTTGCTTTCCTTACATATAAAAACGAGAATACCTTCCTTATCTACTCAATATTCCCTCAAAAGTATTTGGGTTCTCCCTTTATGTGTGCATATAGGGTCTAGATACTTTCCATTAAATCCAACAGAATTTACTTAGTTCTTGACCTTCTTAAAGTTTTAAAGGCTTCCATACTTGGCTATTCAACCCACACTATGCTTTCCTCCTTAGATTATATCCATGGCTTCTCCATCACATATCTTGATATCTTTCCTATATCCCTTTCCAACCCAATTTTTGAATCTCTCTATGTTATCCCTCTCGATAATTCCCTTATTTTCTAAGGAATTAGCTTCTAACCATTTAAATCTCTTCCTTATCTATTTTCATAATCTATACATATTTGTGTGGTTCTAATCACATGAATTCAAAATTGTCTCTATCATTACTTGATCATCCTCCTAGTGTGAATCAATACCTCTAAAACTACTTTCATTGTTTTTAGCATAAATCAAGAGAGAATGAATTTACCTCTCCCTCTATTTATTTCTCTCTTATAACCTATTTCTCTTCCATATGATTTTCCTTCTCTATTGTGTCTATTGCCATGCATCTCTCTTCAATATTCTTTGCATGAGTTCATAATGGTCACACACCATTCATGTGAATGTAAAATGGACTCCACCATTCACCTTAGAACAAAAATTAATTATGTAATTTTAGGTGATAATTTTATATTGTGCTATGTTGCTTGTCTTACTCCAATAATGACCAATAATAAATCATTCCTTCTTCCCTACAACTATTCACATACATGCCTCTAGGACTACATGAATCGTTGCCTCTCTACAGTCAATTTCATACATCCAATCATGATTTTGTTCCCTTCCCATCAACCAAATTTTTGAGGGGTATAATGATGAATGAATCAATATTAAAATCACCTCATCTCCAACATCCCATGAGACCTCATTTTCCCCCTTATTGTGGGGACATGATTTTTTTCAAATAAAATGTGAGAAAATCTAGGTTTTACCAATCTTGTCACAATTCCCATGATGAAGGTACTTATCCCATTTATTTCATAATTGTGGAAGGTGTACATCTCCACAACCACCGTATGTGTTACATGATTGGTATTTAAGGTTTCTAGACTTTTAGTGAGGAACATGGTGATGAAGGAAACAAAGTAAATTTTGGAAAAATGGAAAACTAAGGATTATTTTGTATGTAGAACCCACTAGTACCCTCTCACCTTTCCCATATACTCCTATCATAACACATTTTTATGTGCTCCTATCTCAGGTAGCTCTATTATTTTATTAAATTCAGGAAAGGTAATACTTACATTATTCAATGTACCATAAAATTTCTTCCTACTAGTGTAAATAAATCATGCTAATTAAAATAGACACGCAAAAACGAAATTGAACATTTAATCATAATTAAGTATAGTTAATCAATGTGATTAAATACTAGGACATTCCATCATATCCCCCTTCAAATAAGACATTCATAAATATTCTCTTCTCATTAACAACACTTATTTTCCTAATTCTTTAGATGTATTTACAATGCCATCTTATTCACTACCTTGGCGTACCATGAAACTTCAACATTTCAACATATGCCTACGTTAGTAATCAAGTAAGCTTACATATTATAGCAATTATCAAGAACCACTTTTCTTATGCGCAAGACTTCTCAATTCCATGATGTAAGAATATATTCAAATATATGTATACACTTTTTATTTAAGACTTATCTCTATGGCTATGCATCTATCCCATATAATGTCTTCCATAGGAAATAATTTCCATTATCATTTCTAACTCACCCACAAGATTCTAGCCACCATTCCACATGAACTTTTAATTTTCCTCCTCCTTGATACACTCACCCTCTAGGCTTATATGTCCCCTTCTCTACTAAACAATCCCTTAGGTGATCCATCTTGTCATGGATTTCTCGTGTAAGGAGAGGACTAACTTACTACTAAACATCTACTAGTAGTATAAAATGTGCGGATATCACAAGGTTCCTTTGTCCTAATAATGGCCTTTCTTCAAGGGTTTCCATCTTCAATAGCCATTGTCTACCATGTATCATACACATACAATTACAATACATACATTCATAATAATACAACTTATAAATTCCAAGTCTAATTCATAAAGAATATCATATTTCATAAGTATGAGATTCCTTCTCAAAGTGTTTGGCTCTTGTGCATTGTAGCACCTAGTCTTTCTTACAAAATTACACTCATTTTCATATTTAGATCATTCTACTCACAACCCAAACTTTTAAATCAATCAAATAAAACTAAGTATCTATGCATATAATCCTTTCTTTCCAAATTTATTAACATCCACGAGGTGTTCTCAGAATAATATTAATAAACTAATAATTCAATCATTTTTAGTTGTTAATTATACTCAATGAAATGGAACTATGATTAAATGTACATGGGTTATTTAACATATATACCATTACAAGATGAAACTAAATATTTATTCCAATAAACCAATGTTCCAATACTCATGATCACATATACTCAATCTATCCTTGTCACTTGATATCAAAATACTACATTTATGTACCATGTATTCCACCATCATCATTTGGAAGATCTAGCCAACACCTCAACACATCATGTATTCACCTCCCATATATACCTTATGAATACTAAAAGGAACTTCCTTTATCTACTCTATATTACCTTAGGAACCCTCTCCTCTATAGGTGTTCCTTACTATTTGCAAGAAGGTTAAAGTGTACAACACCAATATAAGCAGGGAGACAATTGGACACTTGTGTAGTAGTATATCCTTCCATATCCATAAAAAATATGGTCTCACACATTACCTCTATTGGCATTCACTTTCATGTATTATATCAATTCATAAAATTATTATGTTACCCATTCACTCATTTTCGTGTGACTCAATCATGAGATACTAATTCATGGTTGAATAAGAAGGATTATAACAATATTTCCATACAAAAATATTCTTCATTCATTATATCCCAACTAGGTATCATTATCATACATGCATTCCATAATAAACAAATAAATTAATATATAAATTATGCCTAAAGGAATCCTTACTCCAATTTCAAGTAATAGATGTTGGCATGATTACTTTTCATACTTAGATAATTTCCTTCATCATTCCTGACGTTACTTGGTCAATTGATGTCTCATGGAAACTCACATGATCCCTTGATTATCCTATTGACAAGAATCCTATAATATTTATCCTTTGCACAAGGTTTTCTATCAGAGGCTACTTCATCATCCACATTTTCAAACATTGTTGATATTTTTTTGGAATAAACTATGTGTTAGTATTTAAAATGCCCAATATTCAAGTGGACACTCCACCCATTATCAATGAAAAAGAAAGAAATAAAAAATGAAGTGAGTTTTGTAATGAGAAAAGAATATAAAGGTAATGGAAAGGAGTTAACCATGAAAGAAGGAAATGGGTTCCAAGGAATGGAAAAGATCTTTAAATCATATAAAGAATGATGTAGACATTACGAGAAATTTGAGCCCTAAAAGATATATTATTTTCTTTATATATTTGATTATTTAAGGAAAGTTTTTTTTTTCCTTTCACTTTGTGGTGTCACAAAAGAATTTCCATCTTTTAGAATCTACTATGTTTATTTTATATTTTCTTTGAAAATACTTATTGTTTATTAAGAAAGGAAAATGAGATTTTCTTAGTTAACTGAAGAGAAAAATGCTCTATGCACTAGGACACTATGTGTTCATCATAGGAGTCTTATTACCATGAGACTGAAATTCATCTAATGTAAGTATACTTTGATTCCAATACAAGAAAATAATCACATGTTATAGATGAGAATGATAGATTTTTTAGTGCACTACCATTATTGAAGTGGAAAATCCCTTCATGATGATTGTTTTGTGAAGTATTTTTCCAAGTAATGAACACGCAAAGACTACTGTTTATATTTGTGTTATATTTTTTCACTCACTAACTCTAGTCGTTTAATAATTTTGTGTTATTACCTTCTTTATTTTTTCATCATGTAGGAAATTATTTTTTAATACATATTTATCTTCCATTCATTTTGTGTGATTTCAAATAATTGTTTACCAATTCAACATTATTAGAGTTGTCAACTATAAAATAAATTGCAACAAGTACTACAATAGTTATGATCCAAAAATTAGGTGAAAGACCTACATATCATGAGGAAACACCATATTTTAAAGTTTTTGGTTTATTTGAACTCAAGGAATTGGAGAAGTATCTACCTTTTAGAAAAGTTATGTAGGAGAAAACAAAAGAATTTGATGTAAATATTCATGATTTTGATATAGCTATTCATAGACCTTATTTCCATGTGAAGCCTGCAAAATATGAATTACATTAAATATGATTGAGTTATCTAGATGCATGAAACCCAAGTTTAAGAAAAATAAGCTCTTTAGTTCAACATCATGCGTCTTTGGGGGTACCCTTCCAACTAGTTTCCCTTTGGGATGTGTCATCCGGATAAATCATTCTTGCAAAGAAGATTGATCTCCCTAGTATCAACTGATATCTAGCAACAAGTAGGACAAGAAAATCTACCTTTCTCTAAATATATTGCGATTCATTAATCAAAAATAAGAGGTGTTTTATACCCTACCTTAATTCCAACGCTAGTTTGTGGCAGCCACACTTCAACCATCCGAAAGAGTTTCCTTTTGAGAACCTACAATCACAAACAAGCACACATCAAATAACACCTGCATAGCTAATATAATAAATAATATTCATCATGGTGATCAAGGAATCCATAAAATAAACCATAAAACACAGCTTATTGAGAAAAATAAACTTGATTGTATTAACTTTGAAAAAAGAAGAACTTTACAACCTTTGGTACCTTGATGTTGTACAAGCTCTTCCCAGGGTCTAGATAGGAATCTTCTCTACTTTGACAAGCCTCACACTCTTCCCAATGAGATCCAAAAAGGTATGTAATCTCTCCTCTCAAGCTTAATTAGGAAGACTAAATTCCAACAACATTTCACTTCAAAAATCTTTAGCTTTCAACCTCCTGAGTAACCAACCCAATGCTTCATTTCATAGTGCAAAGGAAGGAGGTTACAGGTCCACCTATGAAGGGATAGATTCCTCCTTCAAGGGGATAAGCTCCTCACATCAAGGGGTTAGCTCCTCAAGGTATGGGATGCATGAACCTTAAAGGAGCGAACTTGCCACCTCAAGATTCCTTCTAGAAGCTTCCAGAAATGACTCAAAGTGAGTTTTTAAGAATGTACTTGCACCTTTTTGACTTTTACAGGGGTTTGCACCCATTACACAGAGACAGAGCAGTCAGGTACACAGGGGACATGACCAGTAGGTATGGGACCGTAGGTAATACTAAGAGAAAGTGCTTCATTTTATAGTGCAAAGGAAGGAGGTTACAGGTCCACCTATGAAGGGATAGAGTCGTCCTTCAAAGGGATAAGCTCCTCACATCAAGTGGTTAGCTCCTCAAGGTATGGGATGCATGAACCTTAAAGGAACAAACTTGTCGCCTCAAGATTCCTTCTAGAAGCTTCCAAAAATGACTCCAAGTGAGTTTTTAAGAATGTACTTGCACCTTTTTGACTT
Source organism: Pinus tabuliformis (assembly GCA_031772625.1). Taxonomy (NCBI): domain Eukaryota; kingdom Viridiplantae; phylum Streptophyta; class Pinopsida; order Pinales; family Pinaceae; genus Pinus; species Pinus tabuliformis. The sequence continues at coordinate 732,631,273 of CM062814.1, forward strand.
TTACAGGGGTCCGCACCCATTACATAGAGACAAAGTGGTTAGGTACACATGAGACATGACCAGTAGGTGTGGGACCGCAGGTAATGCTAAGAGAAAGTGTGGAACTAGAGTTTTAGAGACTTTTAAGGACTTTCTCTTATTTTCAAGGCTTGACATGAAGAACTGAGGTTTAAGACTTGCAAAGGAGGAAGTATGAGTGGTGATAGACTCACACAGATTGCAGAATGTCATGGTGACAATATTTTGTGCAACAGGATGTGATAAGATGTTTGTGGTAAAACATGATAAAAACATGCAAAAAGATTTGCAACGGTGTATAATAGGAACCTAGAGCAACATTACTTGTGATTTTTCTTTTGCAAAACATGGAAAATTAGTATATTATAATTTAACTAAATATTTTTCTTATTATTATATATATTTATACATTATTTAGTAGTCAAGAATTTCCAATACCATATAACCTAGTGAAACATTCACCAAAAAATTATATATGTATATTATATCAATGAAAAAATAGCATATACATATTTCTATATACGATGGAGATTTTCCCATTTAATATGCAAATAAATTTGGGGGGTTTCTAAAAAATTTCCCTACTTGTTATTCTAGCATCTTCTAGGTATATATTATTTCTAGCTTCATACCTTCGTCATAGGCCCTCTCCTAGAGTTGTTTTTACCATATTATGAAATTGCCTTGTTGTGCTAAGGCTTAGTCCATTTCAATTAATCTTAAGAAAAAATTTTGAGTAGCCTGAGGGCTACTATTTGATGCTATATATATTTCTTTGAAAAAACTTCCTTTAAAACAAGGCATAGGGCTTACCCCCTGTAGCTAGATCAATTATGGGAAACACTAAATAAGGGTTTCTCCACTTTTTTGGAACCTTCGATGTTTATTTATTCTATCTATGACTATAACTATCATGGCTTAGGTTCATGTATATTTGATTATTTTAAAAAATTGAATGTTTTTATATTATATCTAGCTTCCTCAATTATAAGGATTTACTATGAAGAGTCTATATTTCCATCATGAATTCTATGGAGTTATATTTTTTTTTTATATATTCATACACAATTTATTTCTTTTGAGTTTCTCTCTGCATGTATAAATATTATTCCATGTTACTTTCTCAATGTTATTTAATTTGTAGTATTTTGACTACGAGTACTATACTTATACATATATTACATATATGATTTATACTACAAGTAGGTATATAGGCCAGGGAACCTTGTATACACCTGATATTGTGTTTCTTCATAAGGTTACGATAGAGACACTATTAACATAAGCAAGGATTACATGTAATCATAGGTAGTTGATGAATTCATTTCTTGTTATTGGCATGTTTGCATGTTAACCTTGTCTCAACCATGATGCTCACTTCGTTTATACCTTATTTCCTACAATAATTATAAAATGGGTATATCCTATTACGAATGTTTTGATGGTATTGGATACCACCAACATACAATGGGTCTCCCCCATGTAAAGTCCCAATTAGACCTCACATTGTTTGGAGTAGGAGCCCCATCGAGAGTATCGGCCTGGCTACCATAACACTAAGGCTTGGCTTGGTTTCAACAGATAACATAAGAGATTATATACTTAAATATTGAGCACACAAGTAAGTTGACATTGTGAAACAATAATTGTATTGTGTAAAAGGAGACGTTCACGAGCGAGAGATGAGGGTGAGTCTCTAGAAGGAAGTAATAGTACTAACCTAAGCGAGACACACGAGAGCATGAAAATATTTGTTAGAAAAATAGTTCACATAGTGATTGTTAACGTGAATACAATGCACATTCAAAAACATAAGTACCAAATCCATTGAAGTAGTTCAATTTTCTTAGTACATGTGAACATAACATATACCGCAAACATCCCAAGAATAGTCCTAAAACATTCATGATACATGAATGAAAATGTGTTGGCTCAATGAGTTTCAATTAGGTGAATGATCCAAGTACAAATTTACAATGATGAAGCACTAGTTCCAATAGTGGAACATTAAATAACTTCTTTGTTCTCCAAATTAGAATAGTTTTTTCACCTATGCCAAATAGATAAGCCAAGACTAGCTCTCCAAAGCTTAAGCCTTGAAAATCCCCTTTTTCTTGATTTATGAGGTTGCTTTTATAATATGTTGAGGAATGAATTTTCATCTCCACTTCACTCTTGGTTTACCCTAATGACTCTTGGATTTCTAATATTTCCTTTGGAGTTCTCTATGTGACTTTTGGAGTTCTTCATGTGACTTTTGTCCATATATGACTATGTGACTCTTCATACTCCACATATGAATATTGCACTTCCACACATTACATTTTGTCATTTTCTTGAGAATAAATCATTACGTTCCAAATGATGATGTGACATGACACATGGAAACGTATTGAAAATTATGATGACACTTGTACAAGTTACAACTTGACAATGATGACATGGACTTCATGATGAGGTTCCAATGGCAAGTTGTCCTCCTTATTGCTTCATCTTTCATTCTTGATGGTAGATATGATCTATGCTTCATCTTCATGAAGGATCCAATTTTTTATTCTCATTTACCCTCCAAAGGGTCTTTTATCAATATTTTCATCCCCTAATTCATCATGCAATCTCTTCTTTCTGTCTTAGTGTATGATCTGCTTCATGTCTCCATGATAGCTCTCTTTTATCCTTCTTCTCCACAAGTGTTTAGTTATGTTTTCTCCTTGCTATATTCTTTGAGAATTACCTTTAGTTATAGGAAGGTACTCCTACCTGTGAAAATCATTCATGAAAAAGCAAAATAAATCTTAAGAACATATATTCTATCATTACCTAGCTCATGGAATTATCAACTCATGGTAGGCTTATGAAAGGGTTAAAAAGAGCAGGCTTGATTAGGAGGGCACTGTCAAACTCATCATTGGATTAGGAAGTCTCCTCTATTCATTTTTACTACACCATGTACTATGAAGAGGAGGTATCCTTGGTCTAGTGTAGTGGGGAAGCTCAAGGGAGTATGAAGTTCATGCTTGATTGTTGCACCATCCGTCCTAGAAGGAAAGAGGAGAAGACTTGAAAGTGTAGTTTGAATATTCAAGGGTAGAGAGGTGGCCTCATTTAGCCTTCCCTACTATGACATGCACTGAAGAGGAAGAGTATAATAAAGATTTGAGTGTAGATCCCATTGGGTAAAAAGGAAGGATGGAGGCTTCAACCTTCAATATTGTGCCGTGAGACATAAGGAAGAGGAGGCCTATTGGAAAGTACAATTTGACTGGTCAAGGGCTTAGATAAGGCCACCTTTATCCTTCCCTACTACACCTTGTAGTTAGGGGACGTGTCAAGGAAGATTCTATGGTTAAAAGAACATTGGGGAAGGGGGAAGGATGAAGGCGTCAGTCTTCAAGACTATTCCATGCACCCTAAGGGAGAGAAGGCTTGAAAGAAAACACAATTTTCTTCAACAAGGGTTCACTATTGATTTTGAATTCACTTTTACTTATAGGCTACAACATTTTGACTGAACAATGGGTGCCTAGTCATTTTGAATGCACTTTTCATTCAGGGGGACCAAATCAAGGAATCCACTTTACCTAGCAGTGTTTTCACTACATTGGGAGGATAGGAGGGTCTTTACATTACATGTTTTTCCTGTGCAAAAGGGTTGAAGAGGTCCATAATATTATCTAGGAGTGTTCTATGTGTCATGCAAGGTGGAGGTGACCAAAAAATAGTGTAGTGAGTCTGTACAAGTAAGAAGGATTAGGTGACTGGACTTTGGGAGGATCATAATGTGCAATTTCGTTCGAGTGATCTTGAGGAGGACTTAGTGCACAAATATTGGGGATTATGATTTCATAATTGAGGCATGTGGATAGGTTAAGTTTCTCACCTGGTAATAGGGATAATGTCTTCACAACTTGCACTGGGTTGAAGGACCCATAAGGGCTCCAAAATGGCTAAGCGTGAGACCAACAAATTAAAAGAGATAAATGCATTCGAACATGAATAAAACATAGGTCACACAAAAAAAACCATGAATAAAAGCTAGAAGGGTACACAAGACTCATGGACAATAATCAAACCTTGAAATGACAGAAAATCGACACTTATTTCTAAGTGTGACAATTGAAACGACACTTAGAGCACAAGTTATGATAGAAGTGACCTTTTTGACCAAAAGGTGTGATAATTTATAGGAATATGTCTAGTGCATATTCTAATGGTATGTAAGACCATCTCAAGTAGAAATTATCACTGTAGATTAACATGATAATGCAATACAACCAAAGAAAAATACGTAATCAACTTCTACAATCAAACTTGCGGAATCTTAATAGATTTGAGCAAGATCAAGCAGAACACATATAACCATAAGCAAAATCAATACACATGAAACACAGAAGAATACTTAGGGGAAAGCCTCAGCTAAAAACCCCACTATATATATTATCATACAAGTGGAAATATCTCAGGATTACAGACAACTTTAGCTCTCATAGCTAGCCAACACTCAGTACAATCCTCATAGATGCTCATAGGCAAAATAGACTTCTCATTAAATCCTCCACACTACTCTCCAAGCTCCTATTTCGTAGCGTAATTTTTCCTGGGTGATCCTATCATTACCATGTATAACACTGATCACTCACATTGATCTTACACCCTATAAAACTGCTCAAATCTCAAAGAATGAATTCCTTCTGCATGCAAGAGTTTTCCTTAAAGGAAAATTCTAGCAGCTGATAGTACACTGTCCCTGTCTTCAATCTCAACTCGGTCTTTATCTTAATAGACATGCATGAATTATTTGTGAGAGAATATTTAGTTGTCTCGAGTACACTAGTTTGATGCATGCATGCATTAACTAACTGAACTCACAACTAGTTCCTCAAACTGTTTGGAACTAATTTAAATGGAAATAACTTAGTTAACTAAGCTAACTAATTACAACTCAAATACAACTCAATCTCATCTCCTTAATTAAGGGATAATTTCCTTAATTTAAGGGATACCTGTTGCATGACTTCACAAAGACTTCTAACTTGAATTTCTCCAACTAATTAATCCAAGATGAAATAATTAGTTATTTTTCAAGTAGCTGGTGAGACTAAATTCAAATTTTAATTCTCAATTTTAATTCAAGGACAAATTAAAATTGGAATATTCTGGATTCTATTTTTATCATTTCTTGTTGCTATTTTTAACCCTCCCTCTCAACAATAAAGGAATTCAACTTGATCCCGATCCTGAACCTTTGGAATGTTCTGCATGCAACACTTCTATCTAGTTTTGTTACTCCAGCAACTCCAAAAACAAAAAAAAAGCATCCAACTTCAATAATATGATGCATTTCTCATCAAAGTCTCTGACTGCTATTGTCTCTGTCGACTGAAAAATCTGCGCTTCTGCTAACTCTTCCTTTATGCAGTATTGTCAGTCCTTCTTTTCTCTCTTCAGTATCTTACTACTCTAGCCTTTTTCACTTTGATCTCTAACTACATCAATCCCATTGATTCCTCCCACTACTATGTATTTTGGGCTCCCATACCAAGGTACAGTCCATGAGATAAAACCTCTCAATGGACCCTGACCAATTTCAGCCTTCTTGGGACTATCACTTCACATCATGCCACCTCACACCTGGAGGTATGTCTACATGTTCTCCCTCTGCTGACTTGTCTCAAAATTCCCCCTACTGGAGGTCTCTACATGAGCAGATGCCTCCACTCAGTCTCCTCTCAACATCTCTGATTGTGGCTCCTCCATAATTTTCTGAGACTTCTTCTGCGGCTGTATGTTGAGAGGTAATTTACTCTCCCTCTCAACCACCATGTCTCTAACATTTGCCTTTCTCCTCAAGGTTTTGCATGCATCTTGAACCTAAAGAGGATATAGGTTCTTGACTCGTGAACCAATTTGTCTAACATGTCTTTTGGTGATGTGTCTAAGGAAAACCTTTCCCTTACTAAAGATAACATTGTACCCTTTTTCCTCCAACATCGCGACCGATACCATGTTCTTCTTTAGTCTAGGCACATACTTCACATCTATCAAGGTGATAAGAGCTCCATGCTCCCTCTGAAAAGAAACCATGCTCACTCCTAAAACACTATACCTTTCATCGTCACCCATCTCGATGCAAATATTGAGGTCTTTCTCCTCCAAGGTACTAAATAAAATTTTATCATTGGTCATGTGGAATGCGGCTCCATTGTCAATAAAACAACCACTACCCATCATCGATGACATCATGCATGTGATGAGAGTAAAGTCCATTCCAAACTAAGAGGCTAATGCCTCACCTTTTGATCCTTCCAAGGATCCCTTCTTGGACTTATTCAATAATGCCCCATCCCATGAAAATTAAAGCATCTAATTTTAGACTTGTCAACCCTTTTCCCTCCATGAGAAGAATTCGATTTGGAATGAGAATCCTTCTCCTTCCCTTTCCTTTCCTTACTTGCTAAGGCCAAATTTTCTTCATCATCATTAGATGAGGAACCATCTCATGTGCTTGTCCTGATCTCCTCTTGCATGAGATCTGACCATAGTCATTCCCAATCTAACAGTTTCTCCCTTCCATTCATAGTGTATTGCTAGCTATTCTAGCTCTTTGGAAAGCCGAGGAGAGTGAGGCTCACCAAATATTCATCATCAATAGTTATTCCACACTTCCAAGCTCATCTCTACAGGTCGTGAGCTTGTTCAGATATGTGGAAATAGTATCTTTGTTCTCCATCTTGATTCTTCGAAGCTTATCCTTGAGTGCCAATTTCCTCTGGTTGCTATTGTTCCGGTAGAGGTCCTTCAATGTCTTCCACATTTAATATGGAGTATCCTTCCCATGGAGACTCGAGACAATATGGTCTCAAACTCCCTCAAGGATGATCTGTCTCACCCTTGCCACACACTTCTTCCACTCAACCAACTCTTGTGCATTAGTTGAAGTTGGCTTTGGTATTTCTCTATCAATGAAATCCTTCAAGCTGTTGTCTTCTAATATAGCCTCCATGTGATCTTTCCATGATATGCAATTCGAGCTGCCATCTAAGGCATACTCGAGTCTCAAGCCATAGAATGCCATTGACCAACCTAAAGTACGAGATGAATTCGATTTGTACCTACAACCCCGAACCTAAAAATTTGAATTCTATTCTCAGTATACTTTTCACAACTCTGATAACCTTTTCTCTAATACCATGTAGAAATTCTCATTGTAGATTAACCTGATAATGCAATACAACTTCCCATGGGCCTTTGGATTGATGGTGAATGGGTGTACTGTTAAGGCACTCCTTGTGATAGGTCACCAGTTCAAATCCCCCATGGGTGCTTAGGTAGTATTATATAGGGAAAAAAAAGATAATGCAATACAACTAAAGAAAAAGACTTAATCTGCTTCTACAATCAAACTTGTGGAAGCTTAATAGATTTGAGCAAGATCAAGCAGAACACATATAACCAAAAGCAGAATCAATGCACATGAAACATAGAAGAATAATCAGGGGAAAGCCTCACCTAAAAACCCCACTATTTGTATTATCATACAAGTGGAAATATCTCAGGATTACACATATCTTTAGCTCTCACAGCTAGCCAGCACTCAGTACAATCCTCACAAATGCTCATAGGAAAAATAGATTTCTCATTAAGTCCTCCACATTGCCCTCCAAGCTCCTATTTCCTAGTGCAGTTTTTCTTGGGTGATCCTACTATTACCATGTGTAACACCGATCACTCACATTGATCTTATACCCTATAAAACTGCACAAATCTCAAGGAATGGATTCCTTCTGCATGCAAGAGTTTTCCTTATAGGAAAATTCTAGCGACTGATAGTAAACTGCCCCTATCTTCAATCTCAACTTGGTCTTTCTCTGAATAGACATGCATGAGTTATTTATGAGAGAATCTTCAGTTATCTAGAGTACACTAGTTTGATGCATGCATGCATTAACTGACTAAACTCACAATTAGTTCCTCAAAATGTTTGGAACTAATTTAACTGTACATAACTTAGGTAACTAAGCTAACTAATTACAAATCAATCTCATCTTGTTAATTAAGGGATAATCTCCTTAATTTAAGGGATAACTATTGCATGACTTCACAAAGACTTCTAACTTGAATTTCTCCAACTAATTAATCTAAGATGAATTAATTAATTATTTTTCAAGCAGCTGGCGATACTAAGTTCGAATTTTATTTCTCAATTTTAATTCAAGGACAAAGTAAAATTGGAATATTTTGGATTCTATATTTATCATTTCTTGTTGCTATTTTAACATCTTATGCATAAGGGTTACCCAGAAATAACTTTTTTTATACACAAAGGTGCATCACATGTAGGATTGTAAAAAACAAAAGAAACATCCGCGATAGGAGGAATACATGAAGACTGCACTTGAAAAATTTAAAAGAAATTAAAAGTGACACATTCCAGAGAAAAGATAACATGAAAATGACACTTATTAAAGTGAAAGCAAGTTAAAGTGAAAACCGTGAATGTGAAAACGACACTTCTGAAAGAGAAAATATGTAAAAGATGAAAATTGAGAAAACTCATCAAAGTAAAAGTATAATTTTAGTCAAAGTGAGGGATATTATCAATTGAAATTGTGTGTTAACTATCGAAATGATATGAACATTGATGTGGACCACCTTGATGGATAGTTCTATGTCATCATGATTATGGACTACGCATGTGTGTGCAAGTGACCTGGGAGTTAAAACTTAGAAGAAGACTTGAAAATTTTAGAAAACATCAATCCAACATGGAGTAACCATAGGATGATAGACCGTAAGATCTTCAAAAGGATCTAAAATTCAAGTTTAGGAAAATTTTTGGAGGGTGTTGATCGTAGTCTCAACGCTTGTCAACACATTGGTAGAACTCTAACTTCTTTGATTAGGTTTAATTGTCTAAGTGTAAGGTATAAATATTTCATGAAGTATTGGTTTTCCAAATAGATTATCCCAACTTTTCTACTTATCCCATTTAAATATATAGTCCCCTCTATTCTTTGCTCAACATAAAGCACATCAACATAGACTAGTCATACCTTAAATATCTAAATTGGGGAGAAGGATAGTAAGTATACCGATATTTTAAGAACCTTCTCCAGTGTCGCTCCACTACAAGTCAGCTTGAAAAATACCCTGACAAAGTAACCTCAAGAGAACACAAACATCGCTTCACTTCTAGCAGACCTAGACAATACCCTGATGAAGTTGCTTGCTTCACGTATCTCCATAGGAAGCCTTTCTCTTCTTAAACCTTTATTTACTTTATTTACATAAGTGTTCTTAGGCACTTATTCATTTACTAGGGTGGAAGAGGGATCTAGACTTAAGAGTAGAAGAGGTTGTCCCTTTTTTCAAGGGATTTGAAAGATAACTGAAGTTATATTCTAGTTTTAAATTTTTTCTCATTTCCGACCTCTACTTCGTCAAGTTGACAAGTCAAAACCCCACTCAATACAATGCAGGGTCAAGAAACAAGTTCCTAATAGAGATATAGACCTCATAGTTTAGCCAAAGGCTTTCCATCTAGAATGAATCATATTTTTCATCTTGATATCATCACATTTAAAGATATGTAAACCCAAGATAGAGAAGAGGAAATAGATAAGACAAGCATTATTCATCATCACAACTACCCTTTTCAATTTCTTCCACATCTTATTTTGAGACAAATAAGAGAATATTTCATACATAGTCTTATAAACATGACACAAAGTAAAATAAATAAGAAAACAAAGAAGCAAGGAAAAAGTAAAACTAATATGTAAAGCAACATGCATAACAAAAAAGAAGAAAACAAAACAAATGCAAAGACTAGATGGAGAGCACGACAAAGGGTGGGTGTGATGCACAGGAAACTAAATGCAACTAGAACTACTCCTAACCTAACCAACTAGAAGCTTAGGGCTAAGTATAATGAAATTTCTAATGAAAACACCATTGTTCCTGACCTACAACACAAATATATGAGAAATGAAAACTAATGTAATACAATGTGTAATAGAATTGATAAGAATTTGAAAATCCTGCACAAAATGTTGAAGGTATTTTCTAGATGTAGAAAGATGTCTGATCCTTGAAAAAATTGCAAACTTACCTTTTTGATAAGAATGACAACAAAACAAACCTGCAAGGCTTCTTGGGGATGCACCTACATCTATATTGTATTTCTTAGAAAACATCAAGAGAAATTTAAACTTGTCTCTAGAAAATGGGCCTACTAAGTAAGATGCTACCAACTAATCATAGATTGGATCATGAAATTCAAAAATATCCTCTTGAAAAATTTGAAATCCTTCAAAAGATAATTTCTCAATCCGTGGTGTGGAATTTGGATGAGAATCCTCTAAGGGGAAATGAATATGATCATATTCAGAAATCTTGTTAAAATAGTGATGGCCTAACATAACCATCAGCGGAGGCTGAAGTGCCTCAACTTCTTGACAAGTAAATGGAAATTGAGAAGATATAAAACACAGCTCAATTGGTGCTAAACAAATATCATTTGGTATGCTAGTGGGGAAATGATCAATTGAATGAAAGTTGTTAGAACATGACCCATGATGAGATGGTATGAATAGGGCACAAGATTCAGGGCTAATAGATAACAAATATAGATTAGGTTGAACAAATTTTCATATTCTTTGGAAAATAGAATCATCTTCCTTATATGTTGAATGTGATAGACGATCTACTTATGACTGGTTACAAACTGGACTGGCATCATTAAAGAGGAATGCCAATATGGAAAGTACATGAAACCACTGAACATGTATTAGATGAAAGGATGAAATTGATTTAGTAGATAACACAAAAATTCATTGATACCGATGAGGATATATTATTCCATGAAGAAAATAATTAGTATCAAGATATTTACAAGAAGGATTACGAGTTTATTTCTTTCAAATGCATCTGATAGACATGAATCTTTCGACCAATTATTATCTTTAGAATGATGAAATTCATAGCTTCATGATCAATGAAAGATATACACTCCAAACCTCAGTTTCATACAAGAGATTTGCAGGAAGATGAATTAACTAAAAAGGAAATTTCAATCTGTTCTAAAACCAAACTTTTAAAGTTTGAAAAATTATATCTGAAATACCACACAACTTTCAATAATTAATTTACATCCAGTGAAACCATGTAAAGGAAATAATTATGCTAGAAAATCCAGATATGACTTATTTGGGGGATCTTACTAGAGTAGCGAGAACCTGAAAATTCCTCTAACTTAAAAAAATTGTAGAACAACATATCTAAGTTGGGATTAGATCATGCATGGTACATGGAAAACTATCATCAATAATTTCAACTAGATTACTACTATCCAAATTTAAGCCATTTACATCATTGATTTATTAGAATTTACATCTTCAACAAATAGACTACCCAAGTCATAAAATTATTCTAATTGCACACCTAAGAATGAATAAATTGAATTAATTTCATCAGTGACTTGAATAGAATAATTTTCTTCATGCAAAATTGAAAATGAAAAAGAATTGAAAGGATACTTGATAAATTGATTACTTAATTTTTCATCATGGATGACCTCAATTCCTTCTGACAATTTAGATTTATTCTTATCAGGTGGGAGATCTAAGGAGAAAGACATATAAAAAATAAGGCACAAGGAACTAGGAGTTGGAGAAGAATCTTCCATGAGAGAACATTCTTTAACTGAATTAGATTCCAAACCTAAATATTCCAAATTAAAATCTTCTAGAGAAACCAAAATATTAGCTGATGCACTTGAGAAATCATCACCATATTCGTCAATAAAATTAGAGTCAATAGAATGAAGGTTTTCCAATACTTTAAAGTTATTAAGAAAATTAACTTCATTTGATTCATTACAGAGATTTTAGATTCAAAATCAAATAAGGATGGAGGAACATTATCTTGATGCTGAGGATTTGGAAAAAGAGAAGAAATATTAAAAGAGTCCTCACTTGCCTGCTCCTGTACCTGTGAAGAGTGACTACCTTGCACCTCGTCAATGACTAGAGAATATGCAAAAGTAGAACAACCAAGTGGATCAAGGGACAAGGGGTTATGAGAATGAGAAGATACTGGATGACAAGAATCCAAATAAGATTCAAGAATATATTTATGAGTGTAAATACTACCTTGAGGAATGGAAATACTAATCTTCACCATAGGATTCATAAACCATTCCAAGGTTTCTTCCACTGGATATGAATCATGAAAAGTGGATGAAGATTGAGGAGATAGATAAGGACTTTGATTTCTATATTTCCCAACTTGAGCATTATCATAGGGAAGAACCCAAATCAGTATTGGAAAAGGAGGAAAAGGAACAAAAGAAACAATATGCTTCTCCTCTGAAATTGGAGGTATCTTGCAATTTACAAAAGTTCGGGAAATAGGAACATCTGGGGGTTTAGATTCAAACTGATTCAAAGAAATTGGAACCAAATGTTGAAACTTTTGCTTAAAGAAACTCCAATCCATATCCTCTTCAATAAATTCACAACATAAGTGAAGGAATTTATTAACAAAAATTTTAATTGATTCATTATGATTCATTATAAGTTAATTGATTATTTTATAAATATCTTGGTAATCATACCTATCAAAAGCTTGATTAAGCTCCTTCTGGAATTGATCAAAAGAATGGATAGAGGAAGATGGTAAGGTATGAGACCATTGATTAACATGACCTTCAAGAGTGAGGATGAATATAACACAGACAACATCTTCATCATTGATTTCATGAGATTTACAAAACCCAAGAAAATAATTATGTCTTTGGATAAGCATGTACCACCCTCACCATTAAACCTGAATTGAGACAAGACATGGACAATTTCCATGGATATCGAAAGTTTTCTAGGAGGCAAGTTAGAAAATCTCTGGGATTATGATTTGGGAAAGAGCCATTTAATATAAAATATTCAAAATAGACTCAATGGGCACGACTTGTTATCTGACCCTCCTTCTAGTGCTAGAATGTTGATGATGCTAAATATACATGGGGTCTCCCCAATGTGAAGTCCTAATCAGACGTGACACTGTTTCGAGTAGCATCCCCATCTGAAGTATCGACCCGACCACCATAACACTAACGTTCACCTTGGTTTCAACAGATAACATAAGAGATTATGTACATAAACCTTGAACAAGAATGTAATTTGAAATTGTTAAACATCGATTGTAATGTGTAAAAGGGTACCTTCATGAGTGGAAGAAGAGAGTGAGTCTTTGGAGGGAAGTAATGGTAATCACCTAAGAGAGACACGTAAGATCATGAAAATATTGATTAGTAAAATAGTTCACATAATTATTTTTAAAGTGAATACAGCACACATTCAACAAGATAGGCACCAAAGCCACTAAAGTAGTTCAATTTCCTTAGTACATTTGAACATAACATATAATGAAAACATTCCAAGAATAGTCCTAAAACATTCATGATACATGCATGAAATGTGTTGTATCATTGAGTTTATATTAGGTGAAATATCCAAGTACATAGTTACAATGATGAAACACTAGTTCCAGTAGTGGAACATTAAGTCACTTATTGCTTCTCCAAAGAGTAGTTTTGTCTCATATACTAAGTAGAGAAGCGAAGACTAGATCTCTGAAGCTTAAGCCTCCAAAAGCCAATTTTGCTTGAGTTATGAGGTTGCTTTTATAACAAGATGAATGACCTTTCATGTCCCCTTGAATCTTGGTTTACCATCATGAATATTAGACTTCTAATATGTCCTTTGGACTTCTCTTTGTGACTTTTGGACTTCTTCATGTGACATTTTTCCATATATGACTACGTGACTCTTAATATTCGACATATGACTCTTGGACTTCCACACATTATATTTTATCATTTTCTTGAGAATACATCATTACATTCCACATGATGATGTGGTATGACACATGGACACATATTGACCATTATGATGACACTTGTACAAGTTACAACTTGAGAATTATAACATGGATTTCATCATGAGGTGAAAATGCCAAGCTGTCTTCCTTATTGCTTCATATTTCATTCTTGATGGTAGATTTGATATATGCTTCATCTTCATGAATGATCCACTTTTTTCTTCTCCTTCAACATCCAAAGGGTCTCTAATCAATTTCATAATCCTCTGAGTCATCATGCAATGTTTTCGTTCTATCTCGGGTCATGATTTTCCTCATGTCTCCATGATAGCTCTCTTTGGTTATTCTTGTCTACAAGCATTTCTTTATGCTTTCTCCTTGATATATAAATTGAAAATTACCTTGTCATGCTAGGAAGGTACTCCTTCCAATGAAAATCATTCATGAAAAAGAAAAATCAATATTAAAAACATATATTTTGTCACTACCTACCTCATGGAATGATTTGCCCATGATGAGCCTATGAAAGGGTTGAAAGGAGGAGGCTTGGTTAGGAGGGCATGGTCAAAATCACAGTTGCTTAAGAAGGCTCCATTGTTCATTTTTATGGTTCCATGCATAATGTAGAGGATATCTTCTTGGTCCAGCACAGTGGGGAAGTTGAAGGAGGAAGGATGAAGGCTTCAAGCTTCATTACTATGCCATGCTCCCTAGAAGGAAAGAGGAGAACAATTGAAAGCATAGTTTGACTACTTAATAGATGAGAGGAGGCCTCCTTAAACCTTCCCTATTGTGCCATGCACTTAAGAGGAAGGGTATAAGAAAGTCTTGAGTGTAGAGCAGACTAGGGAAGAGTGAAGGATGAAGGATTCGACCTTCAAGGCTACACCACGCGTTGTAAGGAAGAGGAGGACTCTTGGAAAATGTGGTTTGGCTGGTCAAAGGATTAGATGAGGCCTTGTTTAGCCTCCCATACTATTCCATGCACTCATTGTACTTGTTAACGAATAGGATAGGGTGTAGAGCATATTGGGGAAGGGGGAAGGATGAAGGCTTACACCTTCAAGACTGCGCCATATGCCCTAAGGGAGAGAATATTTGAAACACAACACAATTTTCTTCAACAAGGGGTCACTATTGATTTGGAATGCACTTTTACTTCTGTTAGCACAATTTTGACTCAATGGTGGGTTCTTGTCCATTTGGAACATTCTTTTTAGTGAGGGAGGACAAAGGAAGGAAGCCACTTTTCCTATGAGGGTTTTCATTGCACTAGGAAGATAGGAGGGTCTTTGAAATGCATGTTTTGTCTCTAAAAAAGGGTAGAATAGGTCCATGCTATTAGATAGAGCAAGATCAAACTACAATAAGAAACACTCATACAACTTAGGAAAAACACTTAAATAAACAAACAATGTGAGAGCGACCATACTCGGATGTCCTTCATTCGAGTAGATCCCGTAGGCTTCAGACCCTCTACAAATCCTAATGTTCTCCAAACCTGAAAATTATTCAGTTGAAACATACATAGCAGTATATAGATAAATCATTTTAATGAAACTAACTTTATATCATATAAGAAAATGATTAGTTATACATCAAAATAGCATTCATATATGAATTACAATAGTATTTGATGCATAAATACAGTTAATCTCTTAAACAAGACAACGCTTATTTTTATTGTAGAAAGCTATAACTAACACAGAGGGAATTCACCTGAGTCTTCTTCTTCCATCTCCAAGTGGAACCATCCTCTAGATCCGTCCAATCTTAGTCTTCAACAACCTCCTTCGATAACCAATACCATGATGTCTCAAGAAAGAGGGAGAGTATCGACAATTAAGAAAACAAGGGTTTCCTGAAACTTTGGGAAATGCTTGAAGCACAAGGATACTTCAGACTCAATCAGGCATAATCTGAGTATAATAACTCTATCTCTTCTCCTCCTTAAGGCCTTCCCATATAAGTTTATTTATACTCCTCCCAATTAGTTTTTTAGTTGGGAAACAGTTGGGCCACAGGCAATAGGAGGTAATCAATAGGTAAAAACGATGAACTCTGCCCATAATTAAGGAAATTTGATTTTTTAAAGTGTTTTAACACATATACATGGGTTGGGTATTGACTAACCCACGTGTACACGTTTTTATCTCAGGGCAAGGTAGCGTACAGGGAATAAAACATTGTTTTTAAAATATTTGGACCAAGTCTGGAAGGAGGGGTTGCCCTAGGCCATAAACCAAGCATCACAAATACCAAGGGTGGTAAATTGTGCTATAATAGATTCCCCCCAATATATGAGGTCAGAAGGGGTACATGATGGCCAAAATGTATTAAGTATATGGAAATAACCCTACCGAGACTGAGAAAGACTTCACTAGAATTTAGCCTGCCAAGCCATCAAAAAGAGATTAGAAAGAAATTGTCATCTGAGGCAAGCATACCCATGCTTAGAGAAAGTAAAGCATCTCCGCATATCAAGTACAAGTGGATCCACTATGTATACAAGTATAAATAACTGAAAGTACATAATGGATCATCTGATCGTGATTGAAAATGTACATGTCTGAATATCACATATAAGAAGATGATCAATGAAGCTGAAAGATGAAGCTGATCACTGATGTCAAAAACTGATCCCAATAGTACCAAATGAACATGATGGAATAAAATGATACTACATCGCAACTTGGATGCCAGCATATAAGATGTCACTGTGAAGAACTGCAACATATATGGTGGATGGTGTCAACTAGCAGTAACAGGAGCAACTGAAAAGTGAACCAAAACATGTTGATGCAACCTGAGGTCTTCACCGACTACCGTGGTACATTTCTACACAATGGGAATAAATGATCTGAGGTCAACAACGTGAGAAATCATTTGATTACTGGTCATTGAGGTATACTGCTAACAAACACTAGACTACTCATCGATAATGATAATGAGAGTCAAGGTACCCAGTACAATCTAACAAGTGTGAATGAATGAGCTAAAGTTGAACACCTAGAAGAATATATCAATCAAGGGACAATGATGGTTTCCCACTGTCAATAGTGAAGGAATCTGCCACTTATGACTGAAAACCCAAGGTATAGCCAAATGGACTCTAAATTTTTGTCCTAGAGCAATGAGCCATAGTCGATAGGAAAAGATTCACTAGAAGCAAGGCATTAAGGCATCCTTCGTCAATCTAGGGTGAGTGTAACCCATAGGCCAATAATGTGGAAGGAATTAGATGAAAAAGATATAGTAACCCAATCGAAGTACGTTTCCTGTGTACACAAGATGTAGCTAGCATGAGATAGAAACCCTTTGAAACAACCAATAATGAAAGCTGACACAAAGGTGAGGAATCCACCAATAGGGTGAAATGGAAACCAAGGTACTGCACAAATCGCAATGTGTGATAATGAAAGCTGATGTCAAACACAAGGGAAACCATTGAGTCAAAGACCCATGATACTAATCGATGTTGAGCACAAGGTGACCTATCAATAATGAAAATAGGGCCAGGGTGTGTCTCTAGGCCTGCCCTCAGAGCAATATGTCGTCATTGATAAGGACAAGACCCGCCAGCAAGAATTCAATGGAGACCTTCTCAAACCGGCACGAGCAAAGGACCAATATAATTGATGTGATGATAAACATGACACTGACAACCATGGATGGCTGACTGAAAAATAGGTCACCACCGCAGAGAGGATGACTCAGGCTTACTTCCCTTCAACAAAAGCACGACTCAATGATGACTATGTGGAAACATATGATAACTCTATATAAGTTTGTCATGCAAGAGGCATGAGCGAAATCTCCACATAATTGGAAGAGGTAACCAATCAGAGGAGAACTGACTCAATAACAAGGTTAAGGCATACCTAAGTCAAACTAAATCCTGCCCAAAATGGAGGAGAGACTTTCTTTTGAGTGCTTTGTTCAAGGGCTACACAACTAACTCTAGATGCCAATAATATATGGAAATGTTGTCCTATTCCCGCTCTTTTTGGAATATATAATTTATTTTTCTTTTTCTTTAAGCTGGAAAAAGAATAAAAGAGTGCTATAGTACAGTGGAAAGAACAAGTGTCAGAGAAATAGATGATCTAATTCCTGGGATGGGAACTGTTAGCGCTTGAAATTTCACCTCAGGCTGAGAAAGGTAAACCTCAAGGCTACATAAAACCATTTAGCCTCGTAGCTAGCCCTACGGGGCAGGAGAAGGCTCTCTCCGGTCAATCTCGGAAGATCTTCAATGGGATGAGATGACCAACAAGGTAACATTGATATTAGGCTAGTAGACTGATTAAAAAGGTTGATTTGGGGTTTTTTGGGTTTTTGGTGGCAAATTGAGGAATTGCAATTTTGGGTGCGGGGATTTGACACAGTTTCTGCAGGGGGTTCTTTGGGGCGAGGTAGGAGACCGTATTGATGCCTTTGATTGAGGTGAATGGATGGAAAAGACTGGTGAGGAGCTAAGGAGAGCAAATAATACTTTGAATTCTCCTTAAACAGTAGAAAACATAGAAATTAAACAAATTTAAAAGCAGAGCATGGCAAGCATGAATTCTTACTTTAACACTTCATTTGTTTAATATGCAGAAGGAAATAAAGGAGATGAATCACATAACACACTTACAAGAACATTAAGAAGCACTCCATCAATACATGAAACCACAATAATCCCAAAAAGGATTGCAAAACCCTGGTCTTCCTTGGCCAAAAATTGCAGAGATACAAGTGAAATAATACAATGATAGCTCCTCCCTCAAGAGTCCAACCCTAAAAATGAGCAAGAAAATACATAATATAGATGATCTAACCTCTTTTCCTGCCTCCATGGGTCGAGCTCACTATCCTAGGAGCTGTTTCAACCACTTCTAAACTAAGCACTACAAACTAGGCAGTCAAAACAACTTGCCTCTATAAGCTAGGAAACCAATTCATTCATTTAATTTTCACCTTTTTCATGAACGAATCTTCTAGAAGAGGTACATAAGAGTAAAATTGTCAATAAAGTACAATAATTACATCAAATAAGATAATAATCCACCCCAAAAAGTCAAACAAGGTCAAACTGCGTTTTTCTGAGCTGTACAGTGAAATCTGGAGAAGTTTGCCTGACGGGTTGCGCACCTTTGCCTGACGGGTCGCGCGCCTTTGGGACCACATTTGGGGCACTTCCCGGTTTCCAAATTGGGCAAGAGTAGGATTGTTGGAAAGGCCTGTGAGTCTACTTTCCAACCCGACTGGAATGTTTGAATTTGGAGTTCATTTTCCCTGTCAAAAATCAAATCTCCCAAGACTGCTTTCTGCAATTCAAAAAAGTGGCAGAAAGTCATTTTTTGGTAGTTTTTTGACCCTTTGGGGGACCAAAACTGCACAAAATCTCAATTCCATCCATGGGAATATGTAACTTTGCATGAAAAATCTAGAAATGCTGAGTTTTTGCCAAACTGAGTTGCCATGATGTAGGGTCGCGCGGGGGGTGAGACCCGTTAATGGGAAAAACCTGTAAATTGCCAAAAATTGCCAAAATTCACCCAAAATTCTCAAAAAATTTTAGGATTTGTGCTGTGGCTGGGCTAATTAGTGCCTTGATCTTTGAGGGAAGCCTCAGCCAAGATACAGAGTGGATTGGTCTTCTTTTTCCGTTTAAGGGCCTCGGACAACCGCCTTTGAAACATTTTCATCTTAGCCTTGCACACATGCATTCTTGCCCAGTAATGGTTTTTCATGTTCCTCAGCAATTTCTTCTCTTGGTTGGCCTTAGCCAACAGCCTCTCTAAGTGTACATTCTCCTGGATGAGCATGGACTCTCGGTCAGCGGGCAAGGGATCACCGGGTCTTCTTCGGTTCAAGACTCGATCACTACGAATCCTCCATAACTCATCAAGTGCCTGCTCATCTTCCAACTATTTGTTGCGCTGCTAAAGGTATGTGATGGTCCATTGTGCCCCCTCTAATCTCCTCTGCAAGGCATCATTTTCAGCTCTGAGATGCTGAATGGTCTCCTTTGCCTCTTGGCTCGGAGAACTAGCCTCTAGATCAACAAGCTCAATATCGGGAACTCCTGATGGACCCTCATCAATCATGGGCTGTTTGCCCCTCTTTGGTACCTGTGCTGGTGAAGAAAGCGAGACCCCTTCCACCTGATGTGGAGATAACACTCGCTGAGCCGATGATGAAGGCGAGACCCCTTCCACCTACTGTGGAGATAGTACTCGCCTAGCTGCTGCAAATAAGGCCCTCGGGCCTTTCTGATATGTAACCAGAGGTGAGGAGCTGACATGTCTAGTGACAGGGATGTCATGCTGCTGTGATGGTCCTCCCTCCTCGTGAACAACCCCATGATGTGGTGAAGGTGGTGCTGTGAAAAAATCTTGAGAGATGAACTCATCCCAAGAGATGCCCTGCTGAGTCAACTGATGCAATACCACTAGCTGAATCAAACCATAATGATAAAGGCTCCTGTACTGCTGTGCCGGGCTCTTCCTCTGCATCATGGACACCATCTTCTCAATGTTCTGGTAGAAGAAAACAGGGATGTTCATCATCCTCACTCGGGTGAAGTGCATCAGGAGGCGAATGTGGTATGAATATACTTGTGAAAATCTACCCTCACAAGTAAAATAATGCATAATGAGCCTCATGATGGGAGCATACTCACTCCTGAGAAATCTGAAGGGAAACACTCCTGTCAAGTGTCTCATGAGTGCTGGTCTAACGAAAGGCTCAAAATGAACACTATCCAGCACTTTGCGTTTATTCCATATCTCTCCAACATTAGGTATCCCTATGGCCTGTGCAATCACCTCAGGTGTCAAAGTGAACTCTACCTCGGCAAGGTTGACATGTCTATCATGCAAGTGTAAAACAAACAGGCAAGCCAACTCTCTGTGGTGCTGAATACGAGAGATCCTCTCACAAAACTCATAACATGACATATACTGAAAGCAAGAGACTGCCATAGGACAGGACTGTAATTCTGCTAAAGATGTGGGCTCCTCTCGCCTGTGATGTCCACCTTTTCCACCCTTTTGTGGCCTCCTCTGTACCTCAATCTCTGGAGATGATGAATGGTCATCAGTCTGCTCATATGTTTCAGTGTCTGACATGTTTGAGGAGCAGAATGGACAAAATGTACTGCTGTTTCTGCCTTTAAAAGTGTTGAATTCTATGTTGTTTCAAGGGGACAATGACATGAGGGAAATGTTAGGGGAGGGACCTTTTTACAAGGAATTGGGAATACATGAACATAACAGGGAATTTAAGGAAACATTGCAAACAATTTTTGCATATAGGAATACATTTTTATACTCAGGGATATTGGGAAATCATTTGCAAAGATCACTGCATATGGGAATACAAGTATAAAAAGGGAAAATATGGGAATATGAATACATGTATTAACAGGGGAAGATAAGGAAATATACAAAACTTTTTACATATTCACCAACAAATTGTTGTGTTTTCTCATGCATATGGTGCAGCAAGATTAGGGTTTGAGTGTTTTTGATGCTTTGGGAGAGGGGTAGGGTTTGTATTTCTAGTGATTAGGGAGAGGGGAGGGTTTGCATTTTATTTATGGAATAGTATGGGAAGCTAGATATGAGTACACATACGAGTGGAAAGGGGAAGGAGGGAAACAATTACAAAGGGAAAAAACCTTGAAACAACATAAACCCTAGCACATTTAACCATTAACATTACAGTCATTTGAAATTTCATCCACTTGCACAATTTAACTTTTAAACACAAGCATGAGGGTCATCAATCATAACCAACCACCAAACTGAAGTGTAGAGGGCCTACCTCGAACAATCTTGAAGATTTGAGGGAGTTTGAACGGTTTCGAATTGAATTTGCAGGGGAAACCTTGACTGGTCGCGCGCCACGCCCAACGGGTCGTGCGCGCTTGACGGTTCGTGCCCGTTACAAAATGCACTGCGGAAATTGCGCTGACGAGTCACGTGCACCTGACGGGTCGCGCGCCTGGCCTGACGGGTCGCGCGCCTGTCCTGAGCCCGAATTCGACCAGACTTTGCCCAAAACTCTTGAATGCTTGCTCACTCTCACTCCTCAATGCCTTGGATGCACAATGAGAGTAAAAGGAGGGAGATTGAGTGTTTATAGGTTTCATTTGAAAAAATTTCATGCTCAAACCCACTTTCTAAAGTTTTCTCATTGACACTTTTTAAAACTGACTTTTTGGCTTCCTTTGTCCTGAAATTGACTCTTTTAGTGCTTTGACTTGATTCTTTTTGCAGGGAGATCATCTGAGGGATCTTGGCAAGGGGACCAGGGTTACTGCTGCCCTTTTGAAGTCTTTTTGAAATTTCATCACTTTTTACAAAAACTTAAAATGACCTTGGGTTTAAAAACAGAGTTTTTAAATCCAAGGTGAAAATGAACTGTACAAGATAAAAATATCAAAGAAACATCTTTACAATCCTCCCTCTGGCTTGCTGAGCACTTATGAACTTTCAGAGACATGACCTTGCAGAGATAAATGACCAAAACCCTAGACCTAGGAATTGACTTCAAGACAAAACAAGACAAGCTTTGAAAGAGCTTCATGACTGATATGACCTGATCCAGCAATGCCAAGAGTGACACAAAGACACCAGCTCCTCCATCAGGGTTATGGCATGCCTAATGGAATGCAAAACATGACACTGATGAGACACCTACCTATGCAAATGAAAAGAGTTTTGATCACTGATGGAGGGCTCAAGACCGACTCTAACAGGAACAATCCTATGCTCAATGTAGGGAGGCGAAACTGGTCAAGGACACTCAAAGGGATGTTCCTTCCATGGGTCAAAGGATGTGTCAAGTTGTAGAAGCTAGGTGATTGCATGGTTGATTTTGCAAAAGACATGGTCAAATAAGTGGCTTAAACATGAGCCCGAGAGAAGCCAGCTCGAGGCCAAAAGGTACAAATAGTCAAAATGCAGTGTAGTAGTATAACTCAACATAAAGAAGCCTCTAGGGTATAAGGCCAGAAATAAGCGTAGAAGCAAGGAGAATTTGTCTTCAACGCACAAGTCATGGCAAGACTAAAGAGGATTCTCGAGCCTATTCAGTATAATAGCATGGGCAACCAATGTCAGTGAGGTTCTTACTAAGATACCTGTGTAAAGTATGGCTCTACCATCACATCATGATTTAAAAGATCGGTGAGTGAACATGGTTTTCTTACCAAGACACGATGGGCTCGACCCTATGGCTAATGTATCGTTGAACGAAGGCTAGTATGCAAGATTCAATGGAAAAAATAGTTTTCCCTAACCTATATGCCAGTGAGAGAACGATGCATGCCATAACAGGTTAGCGGTCATGGGACCAAAAAAACATCTTGAAGAAGTCTCCAAAATATCCTAAAAGATAACCCATTCTCAACAATCCAAGCCCACAAGCCAAAAAATTCATGAGACAAAAAATCAAGTTTTGAAAAATATTTTACAATTTCAAAGTTATATAATGACAGTTGGACTTGGAGTTTTTTTCATTCTGTTTGGAGCAAACTTGCCTCTAAACAAGTCGACCGTTCAAATCACACCAACGTTATCAGGTAACCCTAAAATCATGCTTGCAATGTTTTGTGATAGTTTTTAGAAGTTTTCATTAAGTTTTGACCGTGGGAATTCATGCCAAAAAATCCAACTCTGCATACAAGTGGGTTGGATGTGATCATTCCATGTATACGATGGCCCTGCATTTGATTGTGTGTAAAGGGAACCCACATGTATGGGAGTTGAAGTCTAAACACAAAATCTAACTTTTGAAACTCAAATTCTTTGAGGATGACCATCACATAGAAAGAGAGAGAGCATACCACAATTGATAATGAGGTAATGAATGACCAAAATGCACTAGATGCATTGAGAGGGTGTGGCTTATTGAAATTCTTCAAAATGAAAAACATGAAAGCCAAGACATGCCTGCTCAAATGGTTGATCCACTACTGGACTGTAGAGGATGATGCCTTATGATAGATTAGATGCCTCTACAGATTGAGGTTGAAGACATCTACTTTATTACAGGTCTCTCCCAAAGAGGGGAGGTCGTGCATTCGACTGGCAGGACAGGAAGTAGTCTTTCAGTAGAAGACTTTGTACATATACACTATCTTGGACACCCAAAAAAGATTGGAAGTCAGAGTCAAATCAAACACATGGATTGTTTATTTTTGAGGATTCTGTTATTTACCATTGTAAGGGTAAATGGATCAGCTTCATTACATTGGGTTTCACAAGTGTCCATGAGCCTGCCAGTGGAATTACATACCATGGTTTTTGACTGGTGCATGCCTCCTCTGACCAACATGAAGAGCCAGCTGACCTTTATTCAGAAGGGTCAAAAGAAGAACTTTGGATATGGGACTATCTCATGCTCGTTCTTCGAGAAGGTACCTGGGCTATGTCCCAAAGTATTTGTCCCCATCAGCATCCCTCGAGATCCTTTGATGGGTAGATGGGCTAACTTGATGAAATGCCTTGGAGGTGGGGACGTGTCTAGGATGACTATCGATGATGAGTTTTTCGCCTGGTGGGACCAACAGATCATTGCAGTCAATGACTACCTATATGCTGGTATGGATTTCTAAGGAGATCCAGACTTGGTGTTGCCACCAAACGCAGCATGGGGAGACATAGGTAACAATGTTTAAGTTTTTGTAAATTTTTAAGATTTTTTATTTTTTAATGAAACGAATTTAGAAATATTTTTATGGGAAAAAGTACTGACAAAATGACTATGTTCCAGAAGTGGGTCTAGTGGGACCAGATGGATATATGAGGCACAGGCATTGCAGAAGAGGTGCCAAATAAGCAACAGTTGAGACAGAGAGAGTCCTATATGGAGTTCAGAGAAACTTGGTGAGACTGACTCGCCAGGTACTGATGATAGCCATAGAGGATCTACCTGAGGAGATGTAGCGTCGCATGGTAGGGATACCATGAGACTGGGCCTACATACTTTGGCGTGTAGCCAATGTAGTAGTTAACTTTTTAGCTACTCATCCTGATTTGGGTCGATAGACAAACTGGATATGATTGTGGGCATTTCGTCCCAATTTTGTATATTATTGTTTGAACACTTTATATACATAGGCAATTTTATGATATATATATAATCCAAATTTTTATGTTTGTTTAATTTGATCAATGATTAATATGCCAATCTAATGCTTGATTAGCAATAGAGTCTGCTAATGAATTCTTAGATCGTGGAATGTGAACATATGTAATATAAACAAATGATCGTTGCAACACTATCACTCTCAAAAATTGGTGATATAAGTAAGGATCACGAACCCGATAAATGTTATTTAATTGTGACACTACCAGTTGTGAGTCAAGATAAACTACCAACGAATCAATCCCATAAGAATTAACTTCAGATAGTAAATTAAGAACAGCAGTATATTCGGCAATGTTATTTAAAGCAGGACCAACACATACTCCCCTTGACACCATCAACTGGCCAGATGGACAATAAATCACCCAAGCTATGGAAGCAAGATTCTGAATGTGCCGACTAGCACCATCGGTGAATCCGAAATATATCAGATCGTCCATCAACACCTGCCAACGCAGATAAAAAAAATGTCGATATCACAAAATTCCCGACAAATATGTACAAAAATACAATATATACAAACAAGCAATTCCTCGGTCGGAACCTAAGAAAAATACTTCTTAAGGTAGAGCCCATTTCGAGGCTCTGCCAACTTGTTCCCTTAACAATCGACTAATTCATAAGCCCATTTTCCCAAAACTCGTTTTACTATAAAGGGACCATACCACATAGACTTGAATTTACCTACTCCCAAGGTGTCTTTATCTTGGTCATACACTAAGACAAGGTCGCGTTTGGAAAAGACCTAACGATGGACAGCTTTATCATACTAAGTTTTAACCCTCTTCTTATGGGCTTCGTTTATTATGGCGGCACCTCGATGCTACTCATCGAGATGTTCCAAATGAACGAAGCATTCTTCGAGACTAGATATCTCTGGAAGAAGTTCTACAGCTAGATTAAGGGATGGAATTTCACATTCGATAGGAAAAATATATTCCAGCCTGTAAATTAATTGAAAAGGAGTAAAAATCGGTGGCAGTCTTCACCGAGGTTCATTATGCTCAGTGTATCGGGTACAAAATGATGTGCCAATTGGAGCGATTTTTTATCAATTACCCTTTGCAAGATAGTCATGAGGGATTTATTCATAGCTTCAACTTGCCCATTGGCCTGAGGATAATACAGGGACGAATGCTCTTGCTGGAAGCCCAAATTGAGAGCCAATTCAATCATCAATTGGTTCTGGAAGTGACTGCCATGGTCAATGACAATCTCTCTCGAGATACCAAAACATGAAATAACCTGATTGAAGAGAAGCAAGGTTGTTGTTTCACTATTGTTTTTGTAAGTAGGCATGGCCTTAGCCCACTTCGTAAAGTAGTCTATGGCCACAATGATGTATTTTTGATTCACCGCCAAAGGTATATTACAAGTAGTAAGTTAAATGCCCCACTTTATAAATGGACCGACAGTGATAACACGAAAAAGTGGAGCTTGATGCACATGCATTTTCTGAGTATAGATTTGAAAAGGGTGGTAACGTTTGACCGCTTCAATACAATCTTTGAAAATTGAAGGCCAAAAGAGCTGGCACGAAAAATTTTATGGGATGTTGCAAGCCCTAATAGATGACCACCACAAGCTCCACTGTGGAAATCATTGCGTACAGATTCTGGTTCTTCCAAAGTGAAGCAATGCCTAAGGATTGAATCAACCCCTTTGCGATATAATGTATCACCAATGATAACATATTTTCTGGCAAGGTGACATAACTTTTGACGCTCATCCTTGGAGGAAGTAGGTGAGAACCTCGAAGTCTGGAGATATATGATGATATCTCCATATGAGGGATCTTGTGAAGAAATGAGGAATAAATGTTCGTCGGGGAAATTTTACTCATAAACAATGTCTTCCTCACAAGGCACCTTGGAAATTAATTCTGCAAAAGCCAATGACTTCTTAGACTTGGCTGACAATAACTCGAGATCAAATTCTTGAAAAATAACAATCCATCGATTGTATTTGCCCTCAATCACTCACCTACTGAGGACAAACTGAAAAGGATTAACAGTTACTATGATGAATCTTTTACGTAGCAGAATATAATAACGAAGCCGCTAGACACCATGGATAGCTTTTGAGGCCAATTTCTCAATAGGAGAATAGCGTAGTTCAGGACCTACTAAACATCGACTCAAATAGTAAATTACATGCTTAGTGAGAGCATCATCCTCTTGAACCAAATCCATACCTATGGTTGATTCTGCCACTACGAGACACAAAAGGAAATCTTTGCCATAATCTAGTGGAATTAACAATGGGGCAGAGATTAATGTCTGCTTCAAGGAATCAAAAGATCGTTGCACAATGTCATCCCATAAAAATTGAACTCCTTTCTTAAGAAAATGCATAAATCCTTTAGTAATCTCGGCGTAATTTGCTATAAATCTTCTCAAGAAATTTGCCTTTCCTTCGAGACTTTGAAGTCAATGAATGGAAGACAAGAGAGGAAACTGAATTATTGCCTCAACCTTGAAAGGATATACTCAAATCCCTTCATTTGATATGATGAATCCTAACAACTGACTAGATGTGACTGCAAAAACACACTTATTCGAATTCAACCAGATTTTATAAAATTGACATCTCTCAAAAACTAACCCAAGGTGGTCGGGATGATCGATTCTCTTTTGAGAACAAGCAACTAAGTCATCCAAGTATTCTTCAATAACATGTTTGATGTCGTGGAAAGCATAAGACATGGACAACTGAAACATAGCTCCAACATTTTTAAGACCAAAAGGCATCTTCTTGTATGTAAACATGTCCCAGGGACAAATAAAAGTTGTCTTATGCTGGTCCTCGTGATAGATAGAAATTTGATTATAACTAGAGAATCCATCCATGAACGAAAAAATTTCATTACTCGCACATTCATCAACAATTTAATCAATAAGAGGTGTGGGATAATTGTCTTTTCGACAAGCTCTATTCAAATCCCTAAATTCGATGCACACTCTGATCATTCCTTGCTTTTTATCTACCAGGACTGGTTGGAAACCCACTCCATGAGAGGAACGGTGTATATGAAACCCCCCTTAAGCATTTTTTCAACTTTAGCTTTAATACCTATTGCTTTCCAAGGATTGACTGGTCAAAGCTTCTGACGAATAGGCTTGGCATTTTCGTATGTCTTGATCTCATGCTGGAATATAGATGGATCAATACTAGGCATTTCCTCATAAGACCAAGTGAACATGTCTCAAAAATCTTTGAAGAGGTCAGCGTAAATTTGAATCTCTTTAGGGGAAAAATTGGCTCTGATGAATACATTTTCTATAACGTTAGGATTCCTACAGATGTTTATAGGTATAGTTTTTGAGATAATTGACATATTACCTTCAGAAAATAATTGTGCTGGAGCCAAAGGGTTTGAAATTGTACAAACATCGCTAGTAAGTAGATTGGAGAACCTAGATTCGACTTCATGCAATGGAGGAAGAAAATATGAATGATGATGTAAATCTTCCCACGGTCGATCTACACCCATCATTGCTTCTAAAATTTCTTCCTAAGATGGTAAAACTATATCTAAGGAATCAAGAGCAGAATTAGAGTTAAGGGTCCAAGCTAGAGCCACATCACCATCTAACTCCACCTCTGAAAAAGGAGTGGTATGTTTGTCTGTAGATTTAATGATAGATTTATAGCTAATTTCTATTGCAGACATGGGAAATGCCATTCCACCAACCTACCCTCCATCTAATGTGGTCGTAGATGAAGGTATGGTCCAAGGGTCTGAAAAATAATGATTCTGAAAGAACTCTTTCCATGAAGGCTCGTTGGAGGATGAAATTGTATTGATTCTAGCTGTAGGAGGGGGAAGGTCAAATATACCCATTAGGGAAGAGTACATCCCAACTCCTAAATTCTCAATAGGTTGATGGGGATTATCCACCAATGGAACGGTATAATCTGAAGTTGCGCAGGATTCACCTGGAGAATAATCTAACTGATCAATTTTAACAATTCTCCCCTCATGAGGAAAACAGAGGATGTGGAATAAAGATGAAACTATGGCATCCATATCATAAATCCAATTCCTTCCTAAGAGGAGGTTGTAATCCAGGTTGGCATCAATGATTTCTACCTCAATATTAACACATATAGGAAAGGTCGGGATAATTCTGTGTGGCCTATGAGAATGTCCATCAAATGTTGTTAAGAGAGTCGGTGAAGGAATGGCTAAAGGTGATCCAATGGCCTTCCAACATGACATGGACATTACACATGTGGAAGTTCCCTCATCTATAACTATTAGAAAAATATTGGTTTTTCGGTAAGTGGACTTTATTTGGAAAGCCATATGGTGAGGAACTCTCTTTCTCACATTTAGCATATCAAAATTGAGCACTAAAGAATTCTTTGGATCCACTGCCCCGATTGCCGAAAGCAAAGCACTTCTCTGAGCAAGACATGACTGGAGTACCTCCAATGCAGACATAGCACAAGGACTTTGAGCCATATCTTCTACAATTGAGTAGTTCTGGACTTCCCTAGCATCAGGGTTAATAGTCGAGCACCTTGGAACCTTTTGGTATTCAAGGCATAGACTAAGTAGAGGGTCTGTCAAAATGAAGTGGGTCTATGGTTTCGGGAACAAATTTAGCCTTAGATCTTTCCGTTTCACCATAATTGTGTGTTTGTGAAGCAACGTCAACATGAGAGTTCATCATATAAACATTTAAGGAATTTCCCTTTCCTAGTTTCCCCCTGTAGAGGTACCAGCGTTCGAGATCGTACCAGCAAGTAATTGCTGCCCTTGGGGAAAAGGGTTAGTCAGGATAGCTTGGGAGCTAGAGGACCCTTGTTGCACTAACAAGCACTGAGCATCTTGAATCTTAGGGCAGAGGTGAGTCAAATGATCTCCATTGCATAACTTGCATGGAAATTTAACCTTTTTCTTGGACTCTTTTCTACCCTCACCTGCACCGATGTCGGGCTTGTTCGCACTATCCTTCCCTTCCTGGTTCTTATTCTTACCTCATCCCTTCTTCTTCCCATCATATTTTTTATTTCCTTTGAGATTAGAGGCGTGGACAATGTTTATAGAGGTAGATTGGGAAGGCGAAGGTGTACACAATGCTGCCTGGTTAGAAGAAGGAGTTTGTAGATACAACTGCTACAATTGGTTCAAAAGGTTCACCGTATTTGCGTTAATTGATCCAACTAGACCATTGGCATGAGGGATTGACTTTGGTTTGGCTAAATCAACCTTAGATCTAGGAGCACCAAGTAGGACTTTCTAAAGAGTCCCAGATTGAGAATATATTAGTTCTAATTGCTGGGCTCAAAAAATAACCTGCTCTTTTGAATAAACACCAAAAAGAGAAATATCCTTCGATAGCTTAGGTTGTAATGATTTTAGAAACCATTCGAGATGGAACTCTGGTGGAATTTTTCCTGATAAGCCTTTTTATCCATCTCCATTCCTGGATATGTTTTGAAATGTGAGTTGTCGTGTCTTGATGAAAGTTGGCCAGAAATTCAGTTCCGGCTTCATAGCGGATAGACAACTAAAAATGGTTCAAGAAAATTTTAGCCAAATCAATGAAAGAAGTATAGGTGCCCCCTGGAAACTCTATATACCATTTGGCCACATTCCTATTTAGGGTGCACTAGAATAACCTCAACCTGATCGAATCATCTATCAGGGAATTGGATGAGCACCATAAGTGAAATGTGGTCACATGGTCTTCCGGGTCTTCACCACTCTTCCCTTCAAACTTTGAAATATTTGATGGAAGTTTAGTTGGGACTAGAGGCCAAGCCGAATTCTACCTAATTGGATCATTCATCAATTTAGTTAATTCTGGCAAACTAAGTGTGGCCAGAAAAGGAAGTCGTGGAGGACCTTGGGAATTCCATTTAGAATGGGCAGGGTTCCCGAAGGTTTGAAAAGAATGACCTAGATTTTGAAAGGCACCAGGTTGCCTGAAGTAACGCGTACGACCTATTGAACCAAAAGGTGATCCTTGTGGTCCAGCAAAATTCAGAGTTTGTCCAACTCCTGCTGAAAATCCTCCGTAACGAGTGAAGTTACCCCCTAAAAAAGTATTGAAAGAAGCTGACAACCCCTAATAAGGGTTCCATGCATTAGCAAAGGGTGAAAAAATTTGAAATTAATTAATCGAAGAATATGACACATTCCCTTGTTAGCTATAAAATTGATTCCCAGCTTCTATCCCACTAACCACAGGGTTTTTCCAACTTTGGAAGGGGTTACTACCTTGACTTATAAAAGGAAAAGGCATTAACCCTAATGTCAGATTGGAATTTGGTATATGACCACTTCCAAATGGGAAACCATGAAAATATGTTGATCCACTCATCATGGATGTAGAGGTGGTTGATGGTATAGACAAAGGAATCGAAGGAATACCTTGAGAGGGCATTCCAAAAGGGAAAAATCCAAAACTGGATGCATTAGCTTGAGAACTTCCACTCGTCAAAGAAATGGAAGTGGACCCAAATATAGTTGTGCTGGGAGTGTTAGAAGGGATGGAATCTCTTCTACTTCAATACTATCTATCAACTCGAAGAGTACTCGAGAAATAACTAGCGTGTTCCTCTCTAACTTTGTACTAATACCAGGTCTATATTGTGAACTAATGCCCCCAAGTGGAGGATCAATCTCTAATGCGCCTGCTGCCACTAGTTGGAAACCACTGGCAGAATCACTCTTACGCCTTCTAGGAGAAGGCTCCACACTCATAGGTGAAAGCCCACGAAGTCTCCAAGACCGTCGAGATGGTCAGTCAACCACTTTGAATTATTTAAAATATCTACTTAAAAACTCAAGAAAATTATAGAGCTAGGCTAACTTGGAGCACAAAACGCTCACTAAAATGTCCCTAAAGATATCAGCAATCAAACAAATTCCAATTATTTCCGCTTCGGGTGATTAGGATAGGACACTAAAATACAAAAAAGTTAATAATAAGGGCCTTCCGAAAGTAGACTAGGATAATTACACCCCAGGCCTACTAGTAAATGTATCAGAGGTAGTTAAGTTGACCTCCAAACAACAACCTTTGCCAGTGCAAGCCCCCAAGCTTTGCAAGGGTACCCTCCAGAAGTACTGCTGAACGTGATACAATGTCAACCTCAGGCGCCATGGGGTTCCCCTCCACAGCCACCTATGTGGATCCTAGGATAGGCAGCTATGGTCAGCAACTTGTATCAGAAGCTGAGCGGAATGGTCATGAGGTAGGATCCGACAAGTAAGATAGGGGGTATCTCTTGTCCTTATCTTCACTAACCCTCATGCTTTACTCCCAGTCAGAGAGCTTTCCTGGTCTCCCTAACACTATTGGATTTTTCTCTTTAATCAAAATTCTATGTTTTAAAATTTAGAGTGGCCTTGGAGAGTTAACTCTCCTGTCACCTAATCCAAGGCCCTTATAAACCTAAAATTGTTGGTTTATTTTGATGACAATACAAAAGTTCTAGTTTATTTTAATTAAGTGCTTGATTTTTAATGGTTGTTCTTTTAAGTCAAGGGTATAAATGGAAATGAAACAAATGGTGTTTGTATGACGCAAAAGAAATCAAATGAAAAACTAACTACATGAATGCAATCGTTTGTTCTTCGATGAAAATATATCTCTATGTGGGTTCTATGAAAGTTCTATAAAACAAAAAGCCTTTTCTTTTCTTTTCTTAAAACACACTTCACACATACAAAAACTAAAAAGACTATTGATGCTTTAATAATGCAAAAGTACCATAATGCAAGGTGTAATGAAGATGCAAGATCCTAAGTTACTCTAAAAAATAACGAAAGAAATTGTTTATAACTATTAATAAGCCAACTTAAGTGTTGAAAAGAATACAAATTTTGAATACAAAATTCTCTCCAAACAAGAAGGACAAATCCCAAAAGATCACAATTCACTTTCAAAAAATCAAAAGAAACCAAAATCAAACTTGGAAAAATAAAACAAAAACAATGTTTTTTAATATCTTTTCTTTTTCAAGAAACAATCAAAACAAACTTTTGAAAGCACTCTAAATGCCACTAAGACTCAAAGACCGAAAGAAGAGCACAAGGAGTCTTTGCAAGTTACAAATTCGATAACGAATGAAAACTTGAACAAAAAGGCTTCAACTTGTACTAAACGACCCAAACAGCAGCAAAGAGCTTGACAAACTGACCAAGAAGTTAGGAAAGAAATACTTTCAAATTCATCAAAAAAGACTTCCAAAAAGCAAGAAAAAGTATAAGGCCACAAAATGACAGAACACAAAGCATGTAGTCCAATAACCGAGCTTGACACTAAGATTGAAAACAATCCACTGTTCTAGAGGACCATAACAATCAAGAATATCTATATGAAGCCTTGTACATACCAAAACACAAATCATAAAACTCACTCAAAAGCAAACATGGGCCAAATATTTTCAGATCGGAAGATAATTCAAAATAGTAGGATCGTAGAATAATAAAATTCTAGAGATGGAAATTGACCTCTCAAAGACTAAACAGACCAAGAAACAAATCTCTTTAGGTAGAGAGACTTGAAAAACCAATACAGAAAATGGTATATGCAACTCTATTCAAGCACAGAGGCGTGTACACGCACTTCTGATAAAGGAAGCTCACGTATACGCAGGTTCACTTCACAGAAACTGGCATGTGTATGCTACTGTAAACAACCTAAAGTTCTTATACAAAGCTTTGAAAGAAAAATAAAAAACAAAGACAGATAAAAAAGATCAGACTTAAGGTCTAAGATTCTACTAGAGTAAATAATACTGTCACAACAAGCAAACCAAGAACTGAGCCTTGATTGACATTGAACAACCAAAACTAGGAATAACACAATTGTTATCCCCAGTGGAGTCGCCAATTCTGTTACGGGAATAAGTACCCTAGGGCTTTGGGTTGGAACCCCAAAAGTGGAAGAGCAAACTGCAATAAGAAACACTCATACAACTCAACGAACATGCTTAAATAAACAAACTATGTGAGAGCGACCATACCTGTAAGTCCTTCATTCGGGTAGATTCTGTCGGGTTCAAGCCCTTTGCAACTCTTGAAATTCTCAAAACCTAAAAATTATTCAATTCGAACATACATAGTAGTATATAGATAAAGCATTTTAATGAAACTAACTTTATATCATGCAAGAAAATCATTAGTTATACATCAAAATAACATTCATATATGAATTACAACAGTATCTAATGCATAAACACAGTTAATCATGGAAACAAGACAACGCTTCTTTTTATTGTAGAAATTTATAACTAACATGGAGAGAATTCACCTAAGTCTTCTTCTTCCAATGCCAAGCGGAACCGTCCTCTAGATCCATCCAGTCCTAGTCTTCAACAACCTCCTTCCATAACCAGTACCATGATATCTCAAGCAAGAGGGAGAATATCAACATTCAAGGAAACAAGGGTTTCCTGAAACTTGGGAAGTGCTTTAAGCATAGGGATACTTCAGACTCAGTCAGGGATAATCTCAGTATAATAACTCTATCTCTTCTCCACCTTAAGGCCTTCCCATAGAAGTCTATTTATACTCCTCCCAACTAGCTTTTTAGTTGGGAAATAGTTGGGCCACAGGCAATAGGAGGTAATCAATAGGTAAAAACCATGAACTCCGCCCATAATTAAAGAAATTTAATTTTTAAAGTGTTTTAACACATATACGTAGGTTGGGTATTGACTAACCCACGTGTACACGCTTTCATCTCAGGGCGAAGTAACGTACAATGAATAAAACACTATTTTTAAAATATTTGGACCAAGTCTTGAAGGAGGGGTTGCCCTAGGCCATAAACCAAGCATCACAAATACTAAGGGTGGTAAATGGTGGTATAATAGAGATATATGTTTCATGCAAGGTAGAGGTTATTAAAATTCAGTGTCGTAAGTCCGTATAAGTAAGAAGGATTAGGTGACTACCCTTTTGGATGATCATAATGTGCATTATATTTGAGGTGATCTTGGGGATAAATTATTACACCAACATTGGGGATTAGGATTGCATCATTGAGGCCCATGGATAGGTTAATATACTCACTTGGTAAGAGGTCTAATTCCCTCACAACTTATACTAGGCTAAAGGACCAAGAAGGGCTCGAAAATGGCTAAGTGTGAGACCAATAAAGTAAAAGGGAGAAATGCATCTGAACATGACTCAAACATGTATCACATACATAAAACCATCCATACAAGCCAAAATGATACGTAGGTCTAATGGATGACAATAAAAACTAGAAACAACAATAAAGTGATACTTACTTGTAAGTGTCACAATTGGAAAAACACATTACGACACTTCAAACACGAGTTACGAGAGAAGTGACGAATGTGACCAAAAGGTGTACTAAGCTGTAGGAATTTGTATAGCACATATTCTAATTATATCTAAGAGAATCTCATATAGAAGAGTGCACCAAAAATAACTTTGGTGATACGCAAAGGTGCAACACATGCAGGAGTGAAAACAACTAAAGCAACACCTGTGATAGGAGGAAAACATAAAGATGACACTTGTAAAATGTGAACAACCTTCAAAGAGACACATTCCAAAGCGAATATAACATGAGAAAAACACTTATTAAAGTGAAATAGAGTGAAAGTGACATCCACAAATGTTAAAGTGAAAGTGTGTAAAAGACAACAATTGAGAAAACTCGTCAAACTAAAAGTATAATTGGAATCAAAATGAGGGAGAATATCAGTTGAAAGTGTGCATTCGCCATCGACATGAGATAAACATTGCATCTGCTCCATCTTGATGGATATTTCTATGCATGTTTGAAACTTTGTAAAGGAAGTGTATTTTTGAATTGATTACATGCTCAACATGTGTGAGTAAGTGACTTGGCAGTTAAAACTCAGAAGAATACTTGAAACTTTTAGAATACATCAACCCACCATGGATTAACCATAGGGTGATAAATCATAAGATCCAT
Source organism: Pinus tabuliformis (assembly GCA_031772625.1). NCBI lineage: Eukaryota > Viridiplantae > Streptophyta > Pinopsida > Pinales > Pinaceae > Pinus > Pinus tabuliformis. The sequence continues at coordinate 732,667,251 of CM062814.1, forward strand.
AGTTGGCTTCAAAATTCAAGTGTTGGAATATTTTTGGAGGATGTTGATTGTAGCGTCAACAAAATGATAATAATACATGTACACCCATATATATATATATATATATAGCTGAGTTAAACCCAATCCAATGAAAAACATTATTTTTTATTTCTTATCCTAAAGTATTGATTCACTTTATTTATACAAGAGGAATTAGTGTTGGACTCCTAGTTCTGGGTTCCATCATTCATATGCCCTCAACAAAGAGTTACCTAGGGTCGAAAATTTCATAGAATAACCTTAGGTCTCCATTGTATCATTTCTCTAGTCCTCCTGCCCTATTAATTACACATGTTTATATACATAATTTCCATAGAGACCAATCATCATAGAAAAATTAAATCTAATTGTATTAATATGCAAAAACTTTCATAATACTCATTCTGATATAATAAACAGAATATTTTTTTATAAATTCTCATTATTGTTCCTAATTCAATCATAAAATGACCCTGAGACTTTACATACTTAGTACAAAATAAAAAATAACTCAAATACTTATCTAATTATTTTTGAAATACAATAGAAGTTTCCACATTCTCCTCAACCATTGAAATACAGTCTCAGTAGTTTCCCCAGAGCACTAGTCTCCTTTATCTCCCACATGCTTTTTAAACATCTCCCACCCATGACATTTATGTCCTTTCACATTAGTTTTGGTGGTTAGATTAGCAAAAAAGTCCTCTCCCTTCCAAAATGGAGGATTTTTCCTTTCTCTATTTCCTACTCTTTCTTCAACCATAACCGATTTTAACTGTTTCATGGTAGCTAAGAGTCTAACCTTTGACGTGGTGACTTCTTGTTTATTTCCAAAAATAATAATAAGTAAAACAATTTTATTTTATTAGCATAATAAATATTTACAATCTCATAAAATATTCACTTTTCACTTTTTAGCTTTTCAGCCACATGTCAAACTTATAAAATCATAAGTCTTTTGTAGAACAAATTTTAGTAGAGGTACTACAATTCCTCATGGTGTGTTAGGATCTCGTATTTGGGGCTTGCATTATCAGTAACGGACTCATGCAATGGTTGACAAAGGGTGGTGGTAAGGAAAGGGAAGGCCAAATCCTTCACCCATAAATATTATCTGCCTCATTCTTTAGGCACCATGAAAAAATAAGTGGCCACATAGGCCCAATCAAAATTCAGCCAACACATGACTTACCACATTATGAATAACTCTCCTTTGGAAAATATGTTGTCGGAAAGAGGACGAAGTTGCATGCACAAGAATAATATATATTACATTAGTTTTCTTTCGGAAAAGAACATACATTTACATGCATAAGAATAATATCTATTGTATTAGTTCTTTTGGAAAAGATTATGTAATTACATATGAAAATAAATAGATAATGGGCTAATTTATTCTTAATAGGCTTATATAATTACGTGCACAAAGATAAAAAATAAGATGTTAGTATCCTTTAAAATAATATGGATAGTTGTAGTGGCTTTCCTTTGGAAAAGAATATGTGCTTGTGTGAGCGGAATAATAGTTAATGTGGTATTTATCTATGGACATGATTGATAGTTATATGCTTTTTATTAATTTGTCTGCAGTGATGTTAAAGAAGGCATGTCATGATATTTTTTTATATGTTTTATGTATTCGCACAAATAGGTGTTGAAGCATCAGTAGTATAAATTTATTACTGGTTTGATTAATGTTTGATATAATCATGATATCAAAGGTTGTTGACAGTAGAAGTTGCAGAAAAGACCTGCGAAATATGAAAAATGTGTATTATATTTAACATCATGGAAAGAAATAAACTAGTGATCTATGTAGATTGAAGGAATGTCAATTGCAGGATAATCCACTAATGGAAAGAACCAAGCCCGAAACACACAATGCTCAAGGATTTGTGGGTAAATTATATCATGATGATTGTAATAAATTATAGATAGTTATGTTGTTTTTAATATGATATTTATTTGTAATATTTTATGACAATGGTCAAGGGATGGACTTGCTTACAAGTCATTGAGTGAGGGTTGAACATTCTCAGGAGCGTTTAATAAAATTAAATGTTTTATGGTTTTCACCCTACGATGTTTCTAGGCTATATCAATGTTCCATAATGTGTTTGCCTATTGTTTCATTCTAATGATGTTGATTCATTGCATGACATGATGTTTACATTATAAAGTATGTGATAAATGAACCTAGTTAAAAGAATCATGAAGATGATGTAAGGTTACATCAAGTTCTCATATTGCAACAATGTTTGTTATGTTACGTGATTTACTATTCCATTCCTTAAGGATACTCTATGTAATGATGATGATGTCATCCAGTGGTCAGTTAAAGAATATGGAATGGTGAATTCAAATTATTATTTGTTAGTAATTCCATTAAAAAATTATAACTCTATGGATTTTTACTCGAGGTTACCAAGGGATATTACAAGTGGTTTCAGAGCAAAAGGTTTTAGCATTGGCCCCTTTTGGGAGTCGGTAAGTGAAAAAGAAATAGAGGTATGATACTAGTGGGAATCAACTTAGGTTTGATTCTAAAAAAATACATAATGATATATGTAATAGACTACTTTTGACATGAGATGCATGATCTGATGTTAATAATCGCATTAAATAATTGTAAGTGAATTTTTTTTTTAATGTGCTAATTGAATTAATGTATATAAAAGAGGATAAACTATTTATTACACTTATCAACAATCTTGACCGCTCACTTGTGATAATAAGGATTAATTACCAACCTTTTCATACATAATGTTAGACAATGATTATGGCGCATTTAAAGAACATGACTAAATTTACAATGCACTTCTTATAAAGAATGTATGGATGTATTGATATGTGTTATAATGAAAGGATTTAAAAGGTGGGGGTTGTGCTTGAAGAGGACAATAGTATGTTTTAAAATGCATTGAAAGAGCCCCTTTTATAATTTGAGGATAAAAAATAAGTCAAGAAGAAAAAGGTGTTAATTTTTTTTTTCACATGGAAGATAGTTATGGTCAATTATGAAGGACAATGAGGCCTTGGGATAATGGTGGTTTCCTACTCAAATTTCCTCTCCCTAGAGATAGATCATCCTAGTAAGGGAAAAGTGTTGGCCAAGATGGCGAAGAGAGGAAAAATCCTGAGGCAACTCTATTGATTTTGGAGCCTATTGGAGGAGGCCCAAATAATGAGTTCTTGAGCTCTAAATTCATTATAGTCATGACATTGTCAAAGGAATAGGAATGATGCTACCAAGAAGAACCCTATGTTAGAACAGGGATGGTGTCTCTCAGAGAACTAAATGGATGTGAAAATGGATCAATATGGTTGTCGAAACCAATTCCGATTGGTTGGGAGCACTCGTTTTCCACTGTGGTTCTCATAGTTGAACAAACTAAGTAATTAGTTTTGTATTGCATTAAAATGAATTTTCCATATGACTCTGTAATAATTTATGTACATATTGAAGGGAAAAAATACTAGTGCTCAGAAAGAAATCATTCGAAGTATAAGCTCCTTTATTGTTTTACCAATCTTGTGCATGTCTTTAGCGAGAGGCTAAGATAGTATGCACTTGAAGCAGTGGTTTATCATCTTAATTATTAGAGAGTTATGTGTTCTCTGAGTACTTATAAACATACTATGTGGACGTCTTTAGTAGGAGGCTAAGAAAATATGCACTAGGTGCAGGATTTATCATTTTTATGATTAGAGTGTTGAGCACTCTCTGAGTACTCGTGGAAGTATTGAGATTAAAAAATAATTTGACATTGCATATATAATTAATGATCAAAAATGTTGTGATTACTATGATTATACTCAGTTTGTTGATCATATATTATAGGGTACTTTCCATGGAGGCTGAGGAATTATTGCATAAGGTAACCATGATTTCCAAGAGTAATTGGAAAGTAACGTTAAGTTGGTATAGAGATTTTGTTTTGTTTCTATAAAGTTGAATAAGGGTTAAGTGATAGAAAGTAGAAATTGAATATTTTTTCGTACTTGTAAATGCTTATGGTTATTGATAAAAAAAATATTATTTTTTCTTATTGGTATTTCTTGGAAAATAAATCCTTCATTTTGAAGGGGAAGGACCTCATTTTGTGTTGTCCAAATTGTTATATCATGAGTAAAATTTAATGTTCTAGTGAGAGATGAACATCAAGGACGGTGTTCTCTTTAAGGGGTGAGTATGTAATATCTTGACCCATAATGCTCACGTATTGACATGTGGTAAAATATTATTAATTTATTTAACTGTCCCATCAAGAATTATTTTCAAAACTAATTATTGTAAAAACTCATATATTTGCATGAGTAAAAGTATTATTATAAATTGTTTCCACGAGGAACCAGTGACGAGTTAAATGAACTCTTGGCAACTTTATTTTTGTTCTTTTAGTTCACCATGGATCCATGCTATGGAAAAAAAGGGTAGACCCTTTTGTTGTATGGAGGTGGTGCGATTTTCAAAAATAGGGGAGGGGGCATTGTATAGTTCGAATATTTTGCTCTCTTTCAGAGCATGTTTTTGTAATACTCCCTTTACAATAGCTATTATTTGTTAACAATTGTTATTTAGACATGAACATATTCATAAGTCACAATAGAAATGATGCCATGGTCCTTATCTCTCATATGGAATTGGATGAGTAGTGCATCTCTAAACTAAACAGAAGGGATTTTAAGGATTGGAGTTTTGAATCATAATTTTGTTGTGAATTAAAATTAGTCTCAGTGTGTTTCTCCTCGTTGGCAATTAGTTCTCCTTGTATGTTATCAATTATGATTTCACAAATACCTCTCTACCATCAGTCGTATGGAATCAATTGAGGATTAGTTAGAGATCAAGTCAATTGACCTGAGGTCATCAGTCCTAGAACTGTTAATGTTTAAATCAAATGTTGGAGGTCACTTCTTCCAAATTTGTAAAGATGAACAATTGAAGTGTTGTAGTTCAAATAGAGAAAAGTTAATTTCTTATAAATTTTATTTATTCCTGAGTGCAAATTTAGGTGTGTCTAATCATAGCATTGTTCTTTAAAATTAACTATTTATTTTTTTGCACAAAGGCATTGTCAATTTGGTTAATTTATGTGTAAAGTCTCGCAAAATTCCTGTGCATTAAAAATATTACAGGGGTATATGTGTTCTTAAAAATATTTGTTTAGTCCATGAATATAACAGGATAATTTAGGAATGTTTTTTCACTTAAAAGATAATGCACATGAATCCTGCACACAAAATATATAAGAAGTCATGATATTTTCCATGAAACATAAATGCATGTGAACTTTGGTTATGAAAAAGAAAAATAAACTAAGTTATTTCATTAAACATATTGATGGAGATTTTTACATGATTCCTATACATTAGATTCCTAAATTTAAACATTACACTCTTAAAGATAATATGTGCTTATGTGCATAGGAATAATATATATTATATTTTATTTCTATAAATGAATATGTGAATTTACTTGCATGGGAAGAAATAAATTATTGTTTTAGTTATTCAAAAGGAAATATACATTTGCATGCATAAAAAGAATAGCTATTAAGTTAGACTTCATGGAAAGAAATGTGTTCTTGCGTGCATGAAAAGGATAGCTAATGTGTTAGTGTTCTTGGAAAAGAACATTTGTATATATGCACAAAAGAAATGGTTGTTGTATTTCTTGAGAAATAAATGTGTTTTTTGCATGGAAGATTTAGTTAGCTTCTTTTAGAAAGAAAGTTGTTTTATGCATGCAAGATTAATATTTATGATGTTAATTTATTTTGAAAAGAACAAGTAGTTGCATGCAAGAAATCATAACTATTATCTTAGTTTTATTTTGGAGTTGTTCGTGTGTTTATAATGTACAATATCTATTGTGAATAACTCTCCTTTGGGAAAGATGATGTTGGAAAGAACATGCAGTTACATGCACAAAAATAATATTACATTAGTTTTCTTTTGGAAAAAAACATGCATTTGCATGCATACGAATAATATCTATTGTATTAGCTCTTTTGGGAAAGAATACATAATTGGATATACAAAGAAACCATTGAGGGGTTATTTTCCTTTGAATAAGCTTATATAATTACATTCATTAAGATCAAAGCTAAGATGTTAGTATGCTTCAAAATAATATGGACAGTTGTAGTGGTTGGCCTTTAGAAAAGATTGTGTTTGTTTGCAAAGGGAATAATAGTTAATGTAGTATTTATCTATAGACATGCTTGATATTTATATGCCTTTTATTAATGTTTGTGTAGTGATTTTAAAGAATTTATGTACTGATATTGTGTTTATGTTTTATGTATGAGCACGAATATATGTTGAAGTATTAATGGTATAGATTTATTATTGGTTTGATTAATATTTGATCTAATCTTGATATCAGAGGTTGTTGACATTAGAAATCATAGAAAAGATTCTGGCATATGAAAAATATGGATTGTATTTAACATTATGGAAAGCAATAAAATAGTGCCCTATGCAAATTCAAGTAATGTCAGTTATAGGATAATCCATTGATGGGTAGGACCAGGCCCCAAAGACACAACTCTCAAGGATTTGTGGGTAAATGCTATGATGATGATTGTAATAGCTTATAGTTTGTTATGTTTCATTTAAAATGGTATTTATTTGTATTTTATGACAATGGAGGTATGAACTCCCTTACAAGCCATTGAGTGAGGGCTGAACACCCTCACAAGCGTTTAATACAATTAAATGTTTGTTGGTTTTCACCCTATGGGGTCTCCAAGGTATATCAGTGTTCAATGATGTGTTTTTATATTATTCCAGTCTAATGATGTTGATTACTTACATGGCATGACGTTTACATTATGAAGTATGTGATTAATGAACCCATTTAAAAGAATCATGAAAATGATGCAAGGTTATATCAGGTTACTATACTAGAACAATGGTTGTTATGTTATATGATTTATTATTCCATTCCTAAAGTTTATTTATGTAATGATGTTGATGTCATCCAATGGTGAGTTAAATAATACGGAATGGTGAATTTATATTACCTTTTGTTGGTAATTCCATAAAGATTTCTAACTCTATGAATTTTTACATGAGGTTACCATAGATGCTACAATATGTAGTTATACAAATTAACTGATTGGTATATTTTAATAGCCATCAATCTGATAAACATCAAAACATTTACTTCATAATACATCTTAAATTGTGAAAAAAAAGAATCATAAAAATAATTAAATTATAACTTTATCTCAAACTGTTTTTATTATGACTACGATTGGTTCTAACAAACCCTATATGATCAACATGCTTCAAATGGAATCCTTGGAGGGGGACCCTACTCCCCCACCCCCTCATTCCCTAACTCCGGAAGAAGAAGTGACAACATTTAGTAACTTGGTAGTTGCCATATCAAATCGTATTCACGAAAATTTTGGGCCAATAAGATTCTTCAAGAGGGCCGAAGTGATCCCTACCATTTCTCTACTACTGAAGATTAGGAGAACGTCTATAGAATTTTTTGAAAGACCTTAGTTGGGAAATTTATAGGAATATGGCCCTCCTCATGATCAATCAAACTTTGGGTCGAAAAATCTTGGAGAGACAATATGAAAGATCATATATGTCTCTATGCATGCAGAAATGGGTTCTTTACGTTCTTATTTGAGCTCAAACAAGATAGAGATGTAATATTTTGAAATGGGCCCTATTTCTTCATATCTAGGGGTATGCACCTCAACAAATGGACTCTTTATTTTGACCCAAATGAAGAGATACCCATAAAAATTCTAGTTTGGGTTAAACTTCCTCACTTGCCCCTGTCCTATTAGAGTAGATTATTTGAGAGCCATTGGAGATGGGGTTGGGAAATACCTGGATTGGACCAAACCAAAAGGGTCCTAATTTTCCTGTGCCAAAATTTGTGTTGAGGTATATTTCGAAAAGTTCCTCCCCTCATAGATTAATCTCACATTGGGGGAATGGAAGTATGGTCAAACCCTAGACTATGAGAAAATCCCATTCAAGTGCAAATACTCTCATGGGTATGGAAAATTCATGAAGGATTATGAAAAATCCCTTATCAGAAAAGGACCAGATCCATAGGCCAATCAAGGGGAACAATGGAAAATGTAGAAGCATGAAGGGAATAGAGCCAAGGGAGAAGCTGACAAAAATCAACCTCCCATAAAGAATATCGGGGCCTTAACTTCTAAGAATCAATATGAAGTGTTGCAAGATCTCGAGGAGAATGAGACTTCATTTCAAAACCCCATAGATATGAAGCCTCCAAATCAAATCGAGTTGAACAATGAGTGAGAAAAGGGCCAATCTCAGAAAAACACATGAGATAGAAGAAATGTTTGCAACCAAGCCAACCCTCGAGATACCCGGGATCAAGGAGAGAAAAATCCCTCATAAGATGTTAAGGAGTTGGGGAGTAATCACCTAGGCACAAGGGTAGTCACTCATAACAAGGTCCATTCCCTTAACTGGGCTGTTGAGGGGAGTAGTCAAAAAGTCGAAAGTGGAAAAAATAAGGGAAGTCCCACGAAAAAACTGGCTCGAGAAAGAGAGGCAGAGCTAAATAAGAAGTTGGGAATATAATCGGTTATCTTCAAAGCCATAATAGGTAAGACTAGTAAAGGAGTGGAAGTTATGGAGATAGGTGGAGGAGTTGCATCCAACCCTTTGAGAATCTCATGATATTAATATCCTAGAACATAAGGGGTATTGGCAACCGCATTAAAGCCTTGGCAATAGGAGATTTGGTGCATCATGAAAAACCATGGATGATATTTCTTCAAGTAACAAAGCTCATGGGGAAGGAAGTATTGCAATAAACAAATTCCTTTTAGTGTGATAATTATGGTATCACATAAGACTCTAGAGGGGATTCTGGATGTATAGGTATGTTTTGGTCAAATTCCTTTTTTTCTTGTTGTTGATATCCTTCAACATCCCTTTTGGGTGGTGGCCCGTTTGGACAGAAAGGACATACAAGCATGGATCCCTATGATATGTGTATATGATCCTATGCAATTTGCGAAAAAAAATAATTTTGGAACTCCTTGAATTTAATCAAGGAAAGATATTGGCATGTCAACTACATTCTTAGCAGTGATTTTAACACTATGCTAAGATTTGCGGAGAAGGTGGGAGCTATCTAGCTCATGATCCCTTCCATAAGAAAGTAAATGAACTCATAGTAGATTGGGATCTGGTGGATCTTCTGTTGAAATGTAGGAAATAAACCTAGTCCAATAAGTGTGTTGGATAAAATTACATTACAGTTAGGTTGGATTAGTTCCTAATTCATAGCAGTTGGCTAATATTTGGTTTTCATTTCTCCTCATCCATTTTAGCAAATGGAGTTTCTAGACACCGCCCAATCGTTTCAGTGCTAAATAAGAAGTATGATGTCAGACCTTTACCCTTCAAGTATAACCTTGTATGGGTACAAGAAGGAGTGGTCGAGATTATTCATAAGGCATGTAAATAACATGTGGTGGGATCTCCATTTTTTGTATGGGAATCAAAGCTTTAGAACATTAAAAGGGCCTTAAGGCAGTGGCTTATGGAGTCCTACTTGACACCACACATGAAGAGAGACAAATTGTTAAAGCAACTGTAAGACCATAAGAGCATAATAGAAACCAACACAGTGGAGCCATGACACCTTAAAAAAGAAAAGGAAATATCTAAAGAAATATTTAAACTAAGTCAACAGGAGGAAGTTCTCAGGAGACTGAAATATTGAATCCTATGGCTTCAGGTGGGGGACTTAAATACCTCCTTTTTTCATAAGCAATCTCATGAAAGGGAAATCTCGAACAAAGTAAATAGATCACTCCTGAGGGTAGTCCTAGAATTACCACGTATGAGGATATTAAGCAAGAATCCTTCCTCCATTTCCAAGAATTATACCAAGAGGCTAAAGTTTTGGACTTGAATTGGGCCTAAGAATTTAGATCTTGCATCCCTTGTATAGTATCTGAATTAGAGAATGTGCCTCTAAATAAAGAAATTGAGGAGGAGAGGCGCTTGAAGAAATTTGGTCCCTCAACCCAGAGAAAGTTCCTAGTCTTGATGGGTTCTCAATTAAATTTCTCATAACCTTTTGAAGCTTTATTAAACAAGATGTCTTAAGGACGTTGAATAGTTCTCAAAGAAAGAAGAGGACTAGAGGAAGCATAAAATATTCCTTCCTAGATCTTATTCCCAAGGAAATAAACCCATCAAATATTTCAATTTTTCATCCAATCTCTTTGTGAAATTCTATTTATAAGATAATAACCAAAATCATTGCATCCAGGATGAAACAATTAATTTTTGGTATTATTTTGGAGATTCTAGGTGGCTTCATGAGCAGAAAGAATATTTTGGACAACATTATCTTGGTTCAGGAAGCACTAGATTCTAGCAAAATAGAAGGTGAACTATGCTTGGTTATTAAATTATGCATGGCTAATGCATTTGATAGAGTGACGCATGAATTTGTGTTTTCAATTTTGAAAGTTGGGGTTCAGTAATGAGTTTATTACTTGGATTAAAGGATATATTATCTCCCCTTGGATTTATGTTGTAGTGAATAGAAGACTTTCCCCTTTCTTCCAAACATAAAGGGGGCTTCACCAGGCCTTCATGTTGTCCCCTTTCCTTTACATATTAATGGCATAAATTCTAAGTTTAAACCTAGAAAAGGATTGACTTAAATGTAAGTTGGTCGAGCTCACAATTGCACACAATGTTAAAACCATCAACCATTCCCAATTTTTTGATGATACATTGATTTTAGGTGGTGCCTCTAAAATAGTTGTTTTAGATTTCAAAGGATTGCGAATGATTACTTCAACCATTCTAGCAGACATATTAATAAGATAAAATGTCAGCTCTATGGCTAGAACTGCTCCACAAAGCTACTTGAGGTGATTGCTAGACAATTGAGTTTTCCCTTAGCCCTAGAATGGAGGCTTTTCAATTACCTTGGTATGCTAATCTCTCTAGGGGTTTTCAGATGAATGGGAAGAAGTACTGGTAAAAATCTAAAAATAGATCTCATCATGGGAGATGCAATGGCTTAACACAATAGGGAAGGAAGTTCTCATAAATTTAGCTCTCTTGGCTCTTCCAGTATATGTTGGTTTAGGGTTTTTACTGCCCAAAGGAATCTTAAGTCAGACCAAAATCTTTGTCTACAAATTTATGTCGTAAGGAGGGTGAAGCAATGACAATAAGTTCCACTTGCTTAATTGGAAGGTGGTGTGTCTCCCTGAGGAATGTGGTGGTATCACCATAAGGAATCTGGAACTGAACAAAATAGTGTTTGGAGAAAAAATCATATGGTACCTTCTTTATAACTTGAAAGAGTGGTGGAAGACCACTTTTTTGAGAAAAATATGTAACAGCCTTGGTAAAGTTCATGTAAAAAATATAGGACCATGGTTGATGGTACACATATTCCAAGTTGAATGGTGGGAAAAACATTCTAGTGGGTGTTCATTTCGATCATTATGGCTAAAGGAAATTGGCAAAGGCTTTGGAAAAGAAAAAAGGAATTTTTGGCACATTTATTTATGAAAATAATGGAAATTAGGAGAAAAGTAAGGTGAAAGGTCACAGGTTAAATGTGACCAAGAAATTGAAGGAACACAATGGAAAATGAAGAAAATAGAGGCCTCATTAATAAAAAGGATTTTGAGGATCAATTGGCATGCTCTTCGCTCAAGATTTTTCTCGGGTTTTGCATTCAATCAAGAAAGGCAAAGAAGGCAAGAGGAAGCAAAGATTAATCAGTGAAAGGAAGGATCAAGCAGCTACAACAATATTCTTTGCAGGTATTGATTTGTATGTTTATTTTCCTTGCTAGATTTGGCATGGATGGAATTTCATGTGGTTCTTTTGTTTTTATGGCACGATTTTTCTAGGTGTGACAGTGTTTTCAACCTAGCCTTTCCATTTCTAGATAGCAATGGTGTGATGGGGTTATCATGTTTCTGTTGAGCTGGATTATTGAATGGATTTGAAGATGAGTGAGGTGGATCTCTGAATGATAGAGAACATGGCCTAGTGGTCCCTGAACTAGATTGTGGATCACGGTAAAGCCACTAGGCTAGTGGCCACCGAGCCAGACTATGGGTTCCATAAAGCTAGGATTGTGTTACCTCGGTGGGTCTAGGAATCCTTGTCGGTGAATGGAAGCATATACAGTAATGCCAAGATGTGGTTTTCTCTCTAATGGGCCTGGTAATATTGGGTTTGGGATATGAGGTAAAGCCTAGAGAGTGGCCCTCAGTTTAGGGCCTAATGATCTGGGGTTGGATTGCGATAAAGCCTAAGAGAATGGGAGACATTAAAATTCCTCACGTGGTAGGTGGAAAAATCTGGTGGCATCCATGCTTGTTTGACCTAGCGATTAGGTCGAGATCATGGTAAAGCCTGTTATGACATGTTTATTATGTTGGCCTAGTGATCCAGGATGGATTACAGTAAATCCAAGAGGTGGTTTGCTCTTGGTTGGGCCTAGTAATCTTGGGTTTGGTATATGCGGTAAATTCTAGAGAGTGGGTTTTGGTTTAGGGCATAGTGATCTAGGATTGGATTGCAATAAAGCTTGGGAGAATAGGAGATAGGAAAATTCCTCGCGGTGTAGGTGGATAAATCTGGTGGCATCCATGCATGTTTGACCTAGTGATCACGTGGAGATCATGCTAAAGCCTGCTATGACATGTTTATTGTGTCTCCCTAGTCATCCAGGATGGATTACGGTGAATCCTTGTTTTTATTGATGAGGGTGAGGTGGTTTACCCTTAGGATGCCTTGGTTGGCTCTTTTGGTTTGAGTCCCACATTCATGATTGGAGTATAGCACAGGGGTGAATGACTAAAGAGATATTTGGCTCAACCATTCTATGGTCATGTGGAATGTGATCGTCCCATCCTAGGTTTTGATTTTGTATCATCAATATGAGGCTATTTCTCCTTGTATTTATATGATTATTATAATGATTTATATGTGGATTATATGGTTATGATTTCATTGTTATTTCTGCTACTATTATGTTGGTTATATATGTGTTTTGTGATAGTGGCTATGTATGGCTCTCATCATCATTTTACTTGTAAATGAATGGAAAATGTATCCATTACCTAATAGATGATAATGTAGAAAATGATATGAGGGAACCATTGTTATTAGCGATTCTAAGTTAAGTATGAGATCCATATGCTTAAATTTGTTGTTTACACCTATAGATCACATATTTGTGATATTTTTAATGAAATTCCTGACATGGCTAGTAGGGGTCTAGTTAAGGGCTTGTTCAAGTATTTTATTTTGCATCATTGTTTCCTTGATGTCTTACTGGTCTAGAGATGTCAATTAATTCTAGGCAGTGACCTAGGCTCTAGGCCTGAAAAACTGGATCAAATACCAGGGACATTGGCACAATAGTGAGAAAAATAGTCCCTAGATGTTGGCATGCCTTGTCATGAGAGCATCTACAGCCTCCTGGATGCTGAAATTCCTATAGAATGAGAGCATCTAGAGGTTAAGTGGTCAAAAACATCAATGGGACCTAAGGGCTAGCTACCTGAAGAGTTGGAATGGTTCTTAGGAGTTTTGTAGTAGATGTGGAAGGTTTGTATGTTGTGTTTTTATCGATTCCATTTCCTTAATGTCACATAGGAGGTTGAATCTAATGACAGTAGCCTTTCATCACATGTTTACCCTGGTTGGTCAGTTACTTGGGTAGATGTGGGAGGAGGGTGTTACAGACTGGTATGATATTGGGTTGTACTCTCTTTGGGTCATATATGATACCACAGTGCGGTATCAAAGAATGGTTCACCCCTAGAATTGGATGGATTATTTGTTGGTTATGCATTAATGTCAGTTGCATATGTGTTTCTTATGCTTGTAGTCCATGTGCTTATTGCATTTGCATGGTGTTGATTATGGTTGTAGTGATGTGGGATGTTTCATCATGAATGTATGGTTGTATATGAATTTTTTATGCATATCAGTGTCTATATGTTGTTATGCATGCATTTTCATGGTGAAAGTTGTTGTGCATGAGGTAAAGCAGGAGATGCAAACCATCAAAATGAAGCTGCAACATTGGACCTCAACGCAAGAGCATGTCATCATATAGGTTTGCATGTTGTGCATGCAAGTATGTAGGTTAAGAAATGTTATATGAATTATGGTTATGTGTATGCCTTTCATTTTATTGTTGTTATGGTTGCATGTATGATAGATGTTAGTTGATTAGTGTAGTCATATGCACATGTGTCAGATACTCATGAATGATAGTAATGTGTGGTTTTATGCATTGCTATTGTTGTTTTATGTTAGATAACTTGGTGATTATGTTATATGTTTTTGATGAGTATGTTATAGATTAATTTGTTGTTGTCATATGATAGTTAGCTTGATGGTTATGTTATATGTTGTTGATAATCATGTTATATGTTAACTTAATATTGTTATATGTTAGTTAACTTGATTACTAGGGTTATAGAATTAATATATTGATGTGATATGTATCATGCTAAATTGGATTGGCCTATGAAAATGGTTAGGGTTATGACATTCATGTATGAGTTAATACGTCATGATATTATTTCATACTAGTGTAGACTGGCTATGAAAATGTGATTATTATGTATGAATGATCATTTTTAATGATGTGAACATGTTAGCTAGTTATTGTTATGAAAATCATGACCTTATTTGTGGTTGAGTTTATACGTTGTGAAGTTATACCGTACTAATATAGCTTGATTGTCCAGACAAGATAGCCTCCCCTGAGATACATCAAGGTATGAGTTATCTTATGTCATATACTTAGTGCTTGACTATTTTATTATGTCATCTATTTGGTGTTTGAGTGTTTGATTAATTGCATGATATGAGTATGTGTCTGTAAGATTGATGGTTGTACTAATGCATACGTGTTGAGAAAACTAATATGTACTTGGGTGTAAGTAGGTGATAGTTGTAGCATTATGTATTATGACTAATGAATATGAGTTGATTGCTGAGTATGCCATGGTTGTTAGACTTGGTAAAGGTTGATTTAAAATTAATATACATGATGTGTTGATATCTAGAATGAGAGACTGACATGTGTGAGCAGTTGAAACAAAACATGCTTGGTATTAGCTTGATAATGTAATAGTTGATGTGTTTATATAACTAACAACTGGGTGATGTGACAATATATAGTAAGCCTTGACTACAATAAGGTAAAAAGGGAAAAGAAAGGAATTGGGTAAGAATTCCTTTGGATATGTT
This sequence comes from Pinus tabuliformis, assembly GCA_031772625.1. NCBI lineage: Eukaryota > Viridiplantae > Streptophyta > Pinopsida > Pinales > Pinaceae > Pinus > Pinus tabuliformis. Next base: position 732,682,551 of record CM062814.1, read on the forward strand.
TGGAGACCATAATTCAAAATGAATAAGTTCTTTGCACACAAGATGTTTCCTAATTTTGATTTTGTCTGGCATTCTGTGCTATAGCCATGGACATGTATTTAATAGGCATATCAGCTACTTTCCAATTATGGATGGATTGTCAAGGTAATTGGAGTCCCTTGAGGGATGGCATGGAGGTGTCCAGTTGCAAGAAACATGCTTGGCATAATATGGTAAGGTAACGAGTGTATTTTCATGTTTATTTATGCGCCGACAATTATGTGTTTATGGCAGTATGATGTAGGAGATTGCATGGAAAAAGAGATTGCCATGAAATCTCGAAGAAGGCTCAAGTTTACCTTTTCTTTAGAAGCACTGGGAACCATGGGGATTGAGTCATGGTTTCTGTTAAGAGTCTTGTGATTTTGATTCTTTTTTCTTTGTTTGTGCTTGATTTGCACCTTATGTTTTTATAGTGTATGGCCATATCACTTTGGTGCGGTATCGTATTGCTTTTGGTTTTTCATGATCTTCTTCTTGTTTGTCTTCATTCTTGCCTTTTAATTTTTCGTTGGGAATTAGTGTGGGAAGGAGGAAAGTTAATGGAGCTCAGGGAGAACTGGGTGGTACCCAACAAGTTATGTAAGAAACAGAGCGTGAGTAAACGCAGCAGATGGTAAGACTAAAATGGTCACTTGGACTAGTTGGGTCCATTGTGGTAAGTGGACAGTGGTAGTACAAAATGAGAAAGGTAACCAGAAAAGGTAAAGTAAATGGATCTCAGGTGTAGAATGCCTTAGCTAAGTTGGGGAATGTGGTTCTGAATGTTGTGCATGTTATGCACAAATAAAGGAAGTTCTCTTAACCTTGGCCTTATGATAACTAGTAATTATGTTGTGCTCCTAATTGTTTTATGCTAATGTTTATATGCATATATGTATGTATGTACATTGTTATATGACCGGGTCATCAGGCTTCATGATTATTTATGTTGATGTTTATATGTATACATGTATGTTTGTATGTAATTGTCTAAGAGGATCGCCAGGGATAATTATTGTGGAGGGATGATCGCTTATACAAGTGAATGGCATGAGGAGATTCATGGTTCATGAGGAATCAAGTGGGAATAGTAGGTTGAAATATTGTGGTCAGTATCATGTGGATATGAGTTGATATTATATCCTTGTATTATGCCTATGTTGATGTTATGGACAGGTAATGTTGAGGGTTACATCAGTGGAATGAAAGTAGTGTCCTTTGCAGCATGCTAGGATAAGTATGGATTGTGGAAAGACACTTGAAACAAGGTTGCCTGGTAGAGACAATGTGGTACCTACATGTGTGGTACTATTGTTGTACATATGTTTTATATGTTGTACATGTTGCATATGTGATATATAGTGTGTGTACATGTTGTTTATGCAATGTTATGTATAGGGTGGTGTAGATAGTGTTGTGTGAATATTTCATATGTAGTGCTTTGTATATATGGTGCCCTTACATGTTGGATACGCCATGTTGTGTAGATATTTTACTGTACGCATAATAGATATGAGGTGTTGTGTGCATGTTGGATGCACAGTGTTGTGTACATAAGGTGTTATGTACATGTTGTATATGCAGTGTTATCTACATATGGTGTTGAGTGCATCTTGTACATATGGTGCTATGTACATATGGTGTTGTGTGCATGATTATACGAGCGGTGCTATGAACATGTGGTGTCATGTACATGTTTTACATGTGGGGGTGTGTGCATGTGGTGTTGTGTAAATGTATTGCATTTGATGCTGTTTACATGTGGTGTCATGTACATGTTGTGTATGTGATACTGTGTACATGTGGTAATGTGTACGCATTGTACAAGTGGTGCAATGTACATGTGGTGTAGGTGTTGTTGTGTACATCTAATGTGGTGTACACCTTATGTAGGTAGTGTTGTGTCTAGGTGGTCTTGTGTGTGGGTTGTACCCATTGTACTGGGGTACATGTGGTATTGTGTGCATGTTGTACATGAAGTCCTGCAGGCATGTGGTACTATATATGTTCATTGTATAGTTGTGGTATTGTGACATGTGTACTCATTGTGTTGTACTCTGTGTGGGACATGTATTATGTTGTGTTGTACGCGAGGTGTAGGTACATATATTGTGTGGTATTTTACATCGTCTATAGATGTATGTGTCATGTTGTGCATTAGGTATAGGTATATGTGTGGTGTAAGTGCATGTATCACATGTTGTGGTATGTCATGTGTGGTTGTATGTGAGTGATGCATGCTATGTGTACATGCCCATGGTTGAGGAGAAGGCACTCGGTGTTTTTCTAGTGTGGCTACTGATATGATGTGCGTATGGAATAAGGACAAAGGTAGAAGCTAAGGCTTGATTAAAGGATAAGTATTAGTATTTTATTTAAACTTTATTATGTGTGTGAATTATGATTCTAGTTTATGATGGTTACATGTGATTTATGATTTTGATCTATGATGGTTGTGTTTTGAGCTAACCATATGTGATATGTTTATTCATGATGATTTGATCAAAGATGATAGTTTAACTTATTTTGACAAGAAGTAAACACGATTGCAAGTGTACCTTATTGATGAGTTACAAATGAGGTATGATGTGAATTTATTTGAACTCATTTTAATTATATTAGAAGTTATGTGCTTGGTACAAGAAACACAGGAATTCCCAGTTTGGTGGTTGAAATTGACTACAAGAATTAGTAGCAATAGTGAAAGGAATTTGAACAAGTAGCAGTATGCTTTTAAAGCACTTCAGGAGTAGGGCCATTATGGGACACTACTACGGAATAGTGTAAATTGATTTCCATGAGCATGCTATGACCGGTATGATGGTTTTGAGGCAAATATATGCCTTGGTTGTTGACCTTCCAATGCAAGGAGTCTTATCAAGAGATGAATTTCCTGGGATAGGGGATGTTGGGGAACTTGAAAGGTGACTGGCTGCATAGAAGGGGGTGACTGGATTACCTGAGGGACTGTGTAGCAGAGAAGGGAAGGCTGGGGATGGATTTTTTTGGTCATCAACATTGCTGGATGGAATCAGGTGCACATTGGGAGTGCGTCGTGGAGTAATGAGCTGATAATTATTCGTTGTGAAGACAAGTGGCACAGGATCGTAGTGTTAGCAATTGGATGTAGCTCTGACTGTGGAAGTAGATTCTAGTCTTCCTATGAAGGAGGTAAATCCCAGTATTACTTTGAGGGTAGAGGTGTGAGCCTCTGGATTCCCTTGTTTTGGATGTAGGCATCACATCCTTTTATTTTCTAGTTGAGAAAATGTATATGTGTATATGTGTATATGTGTATCGAGCTGGTTTATAAAGCTCCATAGGCAATATGGTTAATTCATTGGTTGAAGCAAATGTGTATGTGTGTATTTGTGGTTATTACTGTAAATATCATAATGATTTGTTTTATAAAGCTCCAATAAATGGTATGTTTGTCATGTTTTAGGAGGTGGCCATTGTAAATACTGCAATGCATTATGTTATAAAGCTCCATGGGTAGTATGGTTTTTTCTGTAGTTTGTTGGTTTATAGGTGTCATTAAACAATGAGGGGGGGGAGGGTTCTGTAAGAGCCCTGGTAAAAATTCTTGTAAAAAGTATAAGACCATGGTTGAAGGGACACTTATTCCAAGCTGAATGGTGGAAAAAACATCCTAGTGGGTGTTCATTTCGCTTATTACAGCTAATGGAAATTGACAAAGGCAATGGAAAAGGATCTGGAAAGGAAAAAAGGCATTTTTGGCACATTTATCTATGAAAATAATGGAAATTAGGATAAAAGTAAGGTGAAAGGTCACATGTTGCATGTGAGGAGGAAATTGAAGGAAAATAATGGAAAATGAAGAAAATAGAGTCCTCGTTGATAAAAAGGCTTCTGAGGAATAGTTGGTAAGCTCTTTGCTCAAGTTTTGCATTGGATCAAGAAAGGAAAAGAAGGAAAGAGGAAGCAAATATCAAGTAGGGAAAGGTAGGATCAATAAGGTACAACAATATTCTTTGTAGTTATCAATTTCCATATGTACCTTCCTTGCTATATTTGGCATGCATAGAATTGTATGTTGTTCATTTGTTGTTATGGCATGGGATTTCCAGGTGTGACAATGTTTTCCATCCTGGCATTGTCATTTCTAAATAGCCATGGTGTGATGGGGTTCTCATGGTTTGGTTGAGCTAGATTTCAGAATGGATTTGAAGCTAAGTAATGTGGATCTTCAAATGATAGAGCATGTTATCACTCTAAAATTTCCCTAGAGTTTTTATGAAAGAAATGATAGAGGTAACCACAATCCTACTTTTGAGATCAGGATCTAGCCTTCCTAGTACTCAGAGAGGGCTCTCTCTTTACTATTTAACTTTGTTTAGTTAATTGATTTTAGGTGAGTTATTTAAACTTAAATTCGGTTTTGATTTTGATTTGGTGGTGGAATCACTGACTTATATGGATAGAGGGATGCCTTTTACCATTTGGCTATGCGGTTAAATGTCAAGAAAACAAGACCGAATCAAGTTCTAAAGATAGTGTTTACAGGGAAAGGTAGTTGAGTGAATTCAGATCTTTTAGGCTGGATGGTGAAGTGGTTTCCAATCGGGGTCAATGATCAATTAAGGGTTCCTCAAACCGGATAATGAGAGAGATGATAGAGGTCAATCAAAACTAGGGAGCAATGGAGGATTCCCTACTCTAGATATCAGAAGAAAACATTAAAATGATTAACTGTTCAAGACAAAGTGTACTTAAACAAATTTTGTAATAATATTCCAGTTAATTCATTCAATTTAGATAACATGCAAGTATGTGAAACACTTAAGAAGATAACAATTTGACAAACATAAAATACTTCAATGAAGTAGCCCAACACATGAATCCTGTAATGCAATGTCTTTATTACTTAGTCCAATCTACTGACTTAAAAAAAAATGGTACAATGAACCCTTAGGTTTAAGATCAATACAACTATAGAAATGTCCAGCAATAAACACTCTATACTTCTAATTATGAAGTATTTATATAAAAATATATACAAAATATCCCAAACTATTTCAGGAATTATTCTACGAACAAAAAATATCTTCATGTAAGAAGATAGAGACAGATATGTAACTGCTGCAATCTGTCCCTATTTATTAGGCTCTGCTATCAGATATTTTGCAGCCTTTTCTCATTTGCTATTTGTCTTTCATGTTAGCTATCTTTTTATTTTTCCCTTTGATTGATACTCTTTCATTTGATGCTCTTTGACTAGGCTAACTTGTTGCTTTTCTTTCACTGTTCTTTATCCACTTTTACCTTGCCTTTTTACAGTAAGTCATTTAATTTTTCCCTTGTCTCTATATCTAGTAATTTAATATTTACCATTCTTCTGTAGACTTCATCTACTTTTGTGTATTTTGCAAAGGTGGGCTTGTTCACAAAAAGGTGTTTTACCTCATGCTTGAGGTAAAATAGGTTCTCAAAAGTCAGGGACATAACTTTTCCTGTAGGCATCCTTTTCATAGAGAAATTATTGGCTTGATCTCTTGCCACTTCTCTAATTTTCCTGTTATAGTATTCATGTGGCATTAACCTGCAATTTATTACCAAGGGATTTGGCAGACCTTTCTGCCTCAAAGCATCAAATTTAATGGTGAACCTTCCTATAGCCAGCACCATGGTTTGGCATTTGTCCTCAAGCTACATCATTAAGTTCCTCTTGGTGAGCACTTTCTTCACCTCTAGTATAGTTCCAGTCATGTCAGCTATGTCCAGCTCCTACAATTCATAATTGTTTTTAGAGTTAAGGAATTGGATTATTCTTGAGGCTTCTTCTGGCATATCTCCAAGTTCAGTCTTAACTCTTTGAATTTCTTGAATAGCCTTTTTGACTAAGTCATTTTTCTCAAAGATGACTTGTATAGATGGCCAAATATCATTGACAGAGTTAGTGATATTGGCCCATATCCCTTCTTCTGCTTGGGGAAGTGGCTACTTCAATGTTAATTATTTTTCCAAGATCTTTATCCTCTTAGTCAACCTGTTTGACTTTTGTACTTCATTTTTTTGCATAATCCGAGTCAGTTTCTTCTTGTCCTATATACTTATTATCTGTTCTTTAAGTTTATATATTTCAGTGGTCTAAATGGACATGTCCTCCATGGCTTTGACCAGTTTACTTGCCTCATCATTTGGTTGAGCTTCTGCTATTGTCGAAATTGTTGCTAATGTAGTTGTTGTTGTAAGTGGAAGGGTTGTATATAGCAGAGCTATTGGGGCCAATGAAACTGCCAAAGTTGATGGAACTGTCATTGTAACAATCGGAATAGCAATGGCTATGGCTATCTCAAGGCTAGCCTATTTCAACTGTATCAATTTATCCAATTCATTCTCCATTTCTTTCATTTGAGCATTTAATTGTAGAATGAGATCCATCATCTCCTCCTGCTGGGTTTGGCTCTCTAGGACCTCCTTAGCCTATGGATGCTCTGAATGAGGCGACTTCAATTATTTCTTTAAAGCATAAATATCCTCATTTTTCTTCTTTATTAGTTCTTTTGCTGCATTGATGTCACTTGGATTATATCCAATCTCAATCACCAAGTCTTCCAATGACTTGATTCTCTTATCCTTAGGCTGTGAGGATGCTTTTTTAGGATTGAGCTGTCTTGTGATGTTATCGAGTGAGCTTTGAAGTTTCAATATAGTCATTACTTTGTTAGTCATGGTGGAATAAATCATTTCATCAGCCTGTTTGTGGAATTCAATTTGGTCAATAGGGTGAACATCCCTAGACAAAACTTCAAACCCTTTCTTCCTGTGGTTTGTTGATGATCTGGGATACTAAATTGTAGGCTACATAAAGGTCATTTGCATCTTACCAGTCTTAATGTCAAAGGCTGACATTAATCTATTATGATTTGTAGGTGTTTGGTTGAAGTATTGGGCATAAGTTTCAACCTTTATTGCCTCATTCCTCAACTTGATTTCCTTGTACTTCTCTTTTATATCTTTATCTTTATCCACTGGCTTGTTGGATGAAGAGACTTCAATACTAAGTTGTTTATCAATGATTTGAGTATTTGAGATCGAACGCTAATGAGTTTCCTCTGAAATTGTTGGACCTTTACTCTTTCCAACCATTGTGTCAGTATCAGAGATTTCAACTGTCTTAATGATGTCTTCTTGCTTAGTTACATGATTAAGCTTGGGCCTCTTCTTGTAACTAATTTCAAACTTGTCATCTGTAGTGTTCATCCTAGATCTAGAGCCTTCTTCCCTAGTTCATTTTACATTTCTGTCTTTATTGGCTAGAGTCTATAAAATGGGAGTAATATTCATATGTTCTTGTAGGGCTAGAACCTACGGAAAGGAACTAGTATCAATCTACTTTTCCGCATCTATTAAAGTATTCTTCACATCTATTAAAATATTCTCCAACCACTTTGACTAGTTGGCATATTTTTCAATGTATGGCTTGGGCTCATGTATGAAAGGACTTAACTTGAATTTGAGCCTTAGTTTGTTTATGAATCCGTTAGGGTCATACTGCCTCAGAAAACTGCTTTTGAAGTTCATTTGTTGTAATATTTTCTCTGCCTATTGTCTAGTTTCCCTATTCTTACAAATAAAAGGGCTCAAAAAGGTTTTTGATCTTAAACTGAGTTTTATTCCTAGATGACAAAAAATTAACCTCATAAGAGTTTATGATCTGTCTGCAATATTCTAATGCAAATATCCTCATGTTGAGGTATTTGGGCAGTGTGTAGTGAGTGAGTTAACATCCATATATCCTGATTTCTGTGTGGTCCTCATATAGATACTAGTCCCCCACACTACCATTCTTAGCCAACTGTAAAACTCTCTTAATCTCCTCATTGATCCTTGGTTGATAGCTATTGGTTAGCATGTTTACAACTAGATGAACAAATTAATCAATGAAATTTTTATAACTAAAAGCAGTCGAATATATTTGGATCAATGGTGTCCAAAAGATGACAGATAGTGGATGGCCCTTAGTGTCCAAATTTTTGATGCTAACTGGAAACTTGTCTAATTGAAAATATAGGAACATGTGAAACAATACTAATGAGTATTTGAATACTCCCTCATTTGGAAATTTGATAAATTTTTCATGGATTCTGTATGCCAAAAACTGAGCAAAGTTTTAAATTGTAGTTGGAGGCTTGCCTAGGCATAAAATAGAAAGGAAAGCTAGTATAGCCTCATCCACATTCTCATCAGTGGTGTATCCTAGAATACAAGAGAGCATGGTAATAATTTGTCCACCTCTCTTAGAGAAAATGGTGGCAACAGATGGAGGACTATTTGTAGGAGTATCAGACTCCCTTATGATGAATGTTTGAAATATCTTAGCTTTCTTGGGAAGGTTTAGCTTTATGTAGAGTTCAAGTAAAGCTTCAATGGAAAGTGGGGTCGCATTTGCGCCTGGCCGGATCTGCAGCATTTGATTTACTAACTCTGCAGTAATGGTGAATAAAACTTGTTGGTCAGGAGAGATTATGGCTCTTTGACTGGGGACATAACAAGATTGGCAGAAGTGGATTATTTTTGGGAATACATGTACCTGTGGGAACAAGTATTTGGGAAAATTTGATTCCCATAGGTGAATGTCATCATTTTGGTTCAGGAACTTATCTTTACTCCAACAATGGGCTTTCAGTAGGTGGCTAGGGGAAGTAGTATCTTTAATTTGAAATTATCTTTCGGCTAATGGGAGGTGGTCAATATCTAGGTGAGGGGTTTATAGGGGTCTTACATTCAGAGAGATTTGGGAAGCCATAATTAGTTTATTAAACTGAATTACTCTTTTTGTGGCTTTAGGAGTAAAGTCAGAAAGTCTGCAATAGTGGGGAGGGTAATTATAGACTGTAGAAAAGGGGTTTGGTTGCACAGTAAGTTTTTCTTTAGTTTAGCAAGGTTTTTTTAATTAATTTAATTAATTAAACTTTTAATAATTACTATGCATAGCTCAAATTTATAGGGGCATTTTTCTTCTTTCAAGAATACCCAGAAAATGACAATTTGGTGCACAAACAGGGTTCAGTGGTAGCAACAGAGGTTTCTGAGGCTTCAATTATGTATTTTCTACTTCAATTTGGTATTTGCAGTGCCTTCTAGTTACCAAAAGCTGGTTAAATTGGTTGCACAAAGGTTCAAGGTTTTAGAATTGGTTAACAGAGATTTGCAGTGAAAATGAGTGAAAAGAGTAAAATGGGGCTTTTCCAGCCTTTTAACCAACAACAATTACATTTTGGTGTGAGAATTGGCAAATGAACTTTGGGCAGTTCTGTTTTTATGTGGGGAGGCGGTTTTAGGCCATATCGGACCACTTTTGGGTGGAGGGCGATATCTTTGGCGAGCACCCGATATAACCTGGTGCTGCCACGTAGCAAAACAGTGTTTGGCCAAAACTGTGAATCTCACGTGCTTTTAGACCTTTAACTGTCGGTTGATGAATCTGTGCAATATGGATATGCACTGTTGGATTTGGAGGTGGGAGATCGGAGGGCTATCGTGCGACGAATTTGCACAAACAAAGTTGGGATGTGGTTGGCAGGGTCCGGGGTTTAATTACAATGAATTGTAATTAATTAAAAAGTAATCAGAGGATTTTAATATAGGAAATGGCGTTAATAAAGGTGGGGACCATGGGTTTATATGGCAGAGGGTTTTAACTATACACCAAGGTTTGGTGAGTTAAAAGGGTGTTGGGGAATTATAACGTGGGGGACTTTAATTACATAATGCGGGGGTATAGTTTAGGAAATAACATAGGATAAAAATGGGTTTAGTGGGTTTTTAATGGGAAAAGGAAAATTAATAAGGGGGGAATGTATTATTTGTGATGGGAATGTGTTTCAGACCAGGGAAAGGGGTTTTGCAAAGGGGGAACTATTTCTTGAAGGGTAATGTCTAGGGAAATGTGTGAAACAAAGGGACAAAAGGTCAAAATGAGGGGGAAGGGTCTTTAGAAGTAATGAAGGGATAATGGGGGGGAATTAATAAAACAATTATGTGGAGGGTCTAGTGAGATGAGGGGAAATTAGTAAATAAGGTCTAGTGAATGTCCTTTCTCTTTGATAATTCCTCCTGCACATGAGAAATAGGATTAAGCATGATGAAAGTGATTTTTCACTTAGCAATCTTTTGCACTTGCAAAACTTCTTCTACCAACCCTTTATTTACCCTAGCATTTTCTCTTCATTCTTTGGGTGCATTTGAGCTTGCTGACCCTTTATTTATTTTTCTTTGGTAAGAAAACTATCTAATTCTAACCTTATAACTTCTAATGGCTCAGATTAAATTGATGAGCTCATTATTAATCTCTACCTAACTACTGATCTACCAAGATTAAATAGTTTGGCTAGATCTTGATTCTCTATCTATCAACATGAAATTTAAAGCATGAATGAATCAAGATTAAACTATTTGACCATCATGGATTGTGGCATTTTTGAAAAGCTGCACATAATCTTATTTTGCAAAGTAAAGTAAAAGGTAGTGGCATTTGAATTTGCGCACTTTCATGATCTATTCTTATCTCTTTTTGGGGTTCATATTTTTTACTTCTTTTTTTTCTCTTTTTCTTTCTTTTAGTTCTTTGATTATTCTTTTACGACTTACGCTCTTTACATTTTTTTATTTTTAATATGGGAAAACATTTTGTAGAAATAAAAGGTATGTAAAATATTAAAAAACTGACCATAGCCAATTCAAAATTATGAATCCTATTATTATAGGAGCCTAACAGTGGCTCCACATGGGGATGGCATCCTAGTGAAATGTCAAGAACTTTAAGATCAATTTCCTTTGAAACTTTGACTATGGTTTCCTTGTAACTACTCCTATGTGATCTACTTTATTCATACATATGATGCTACACCTTTCAAAGCTCAGGGCCTTCTGTTTGGGCTTCAACCTCAAAATATTACCATCCAATCCAATTTAAACTTTACAATGTTATATACAATAAGCAAAGTAAATAAATGAACTATTGTTAATCTGTGGATAAGTAATGCTTCAACATTCTACCATTCACTGGTCCTCCTGGTAGATCTATTCAATCTAACTATCTCAAGAAAAACTCATTGTTACCTTTGTAACCATAAATGATATAAGGTATGTCACATGGAATGAGTCGATCTTGCGAACAAGATAGACCTTCCTAGAATCTAACAATATCTAGTGACAAGCAAGCCAATCAAAAGCTATCTTTCTCTAAATATGCAATTATAAACAAAGGCAAGCAAGTGGTTTAGGCCTACCTTGGGTCCAATGCAAGTTTGTGGAAGCCTCGCTCCTTTGATCCAAATGAGCTCCCTTGTAGCGAATCTGCAAACACAAACAAGCAAACAAATTAAATAGCACCTGAAAAGCCAATATCATAAGGGATACTTATCATGATGATCAAGGAATTCATGAAACAAATGATATAAGACAATTTGTTGAGAAAAATGAATCTGATTGTATTAATTCCAATCAAAGAAGAACTTTACAACCTGTACCTTGATGCTGTACAAGCTCGTCCTAGGGTCCAACAAGAAGTCTCCTCTACTTTGACAAGTTTCACTCTCTTCCCAATGAAGCCAAAAAGGTATGTGATCTCTCCTCTCAAGCTTAACTAGGAAGTCTCAATTCCACCAGCATTTACCCTAAAAAATGTTCAGCTTCTAACCTCCCTACCAATTAGCCCAATGCCTTAATTTATAGTGCAATGGAGGGAAGTTACTAGGTCCTCCTTCAAAGGGATAGCTCCTCTCATCAAGGGATTAGCTCCTTCCCTTTTGGGATGCCTGAACCACCTAAGAGCGAACAATCCACGTCAAATTCCTTCTAGAATCATCTAGAATTAACCCAAAGTGAGTTTTTTTAGAATAAACTTGTGCCTTTTTGACTTTCACAGGGGTTCGCAGCCACTCCTTTAGCGACAAAGTAGGCAGGTCTGCAGTTATTGTGAACAGGGGGTGCGGGACCGCAGGTAACAGTGAGAGAAAGTGCGGAACCAGAGCTTTGTTGATTTTCAATGTCTTTCTCTCATTGTCAAAGCTTGACTTGAAGAGCTGAGGTCTGAGACTTGCTTAGGAGGACAGTACAAGTGATGATAGACCCATACTGACTACAAATAGTCATGGTGACGATATTTTTGTGTAACAGATTGCCCCCTAAAGTGCGAAGTTTGTAGTAGATGAGGATTTAATTTATCATTTAGGAAGAGTGAAGTAGTTTATCATTTTGAGGATCATCTTGTGGAGAGCCTGGTTCGAACCTATAAAAACATTCAATGCAAAACATATATATGAGATCATATCATCGCTGAGGTAGGCATTCCCATACTCAGATCAAAACTGACTAGAAAACTAACTAATTCTCTGATATAGGAATGATCTTGTAATACATCACAACTATAGACACATGTAGACACAGCCATTTGTTTATGAATATTCCACAATATAATGAATACAAAATTCCTCGTAGCCTGGATGGCAAAAACTAGATCCAGGGTCTTCATTTCTACTTCCCGAAATAATATGATTCTATCCATGCGAATGAATGTGTTGAATTCGAACAATGTAGAAACCACTTGATTACCAGTCAATGATGTAAACTGTTAAAAAGTGTGAGAGAATCCAATTGTAATGTCAATGGCTTTCAAAGTACTCAGTACAATCCATGAGACGTGAATAGATGTGTTGATGTCGAACATGTCACAGAATCCTTTGATCGAAGGTCAATGATGCAACGTATATTCGAAGGCGAGAAACCTGCCATTGAGGCATGCAGATCCCTAGGTACTGATGATTTCTAGATCATCTTTCTAGATAACGAGCTGGAGTCGATAGAAAGCGATCCATCGTAGGCAAGCCCACAACACGAAATCATAGATCAAGTTGAAAAAATTTAGTTGCAAGGACTGACTCGAGGATGGTCAATATGGATGACAGATATTTTGTAGATGAATGGCTTATTGGCACTGACCTCTTGAACACATAATGACACGGCAGATGGTTTGGTGACAATTGACTAAAAGTTAATACCCAGAAACCGACTGAAGACTTTCAATGTGGTTTGATCAACTATTAGACAAAGGATTTCCCAACCTAGGTGAATAGAAGTGTCATGTTCAAGAGTGGTTACAAAGTATGACAAACAGGTTGATTTTTCTCTCTTTTCCCCCACCATTTCTAGCAAGTACCTCTTTATTTTTGACAAGCTTGAGGAGGATAACATTTGCTTTATTATAATCTCATCCTTCAGATGAGTCCAACTTAGTTTAAATTCGAACCCTAAGAAGGAGTGGTCCGTTCCTGTTTGTAATTGAACAGGTCCTTTATTGTTAAATTTTAATGAGTCCAGTATAGGAGAAACCTGGTGTTTTTCAATTTTAGAGAGTCTAAAAAAACTTAAGAAGACTCTAGGGTTGACCTTTTTCGTAAATTTGTGTCTCCCAAGCCCGAAAAAGTATAAAATAATAATTGAGAGAACTGCTTGATCTTTACGACCAAGGAGTACTTTTCGTAATTAGTGTGTCTGATCTGAAAAGGTAAAAAAGCGATCAATAACATGTCGTTTTATAACCAATATCGAATTTGAAACGACAAAAATCCGGCAACCTTTTCATGTTTTTACGGTCAGAAAAAGAGTTGTAAGTGGACCGTCTTTTTAGTTCCATTTTAATGAGTTTAAAAAGAAAAACTTGGCAATCTTTTCATGTTTTAGGAGTCAGAAAAGAGCTTAAAGGTGACTCTAATGTTTTTTCATAGAAAATGACCGATTTCGCCTAAAAAATCCGTTATCCTGAACAAAAACTTCAAACATTACTCATACCTGTTTAAAATGGATAAAAATGCTGCAAAAGTTACCTTTCTAAAGTGAAACATAAATAAATTTAGAATTCATTTATTCAAAAAACTTATAAAAAGGGCTTTCGTCAATTCATTTGTATCGTTTGAGATTTGGGTGAGAAAATAGTGCTTTTGGTTAGAAACTTCGCGTGAAGATTGCGGAAAATCCATTCGTCGGACTCGAGCATCGTCTCCTCCAGGTAATCCACATCATCCTACTCTTCAATTTTATCCGTTTCAAATCATTTTTTAGGGTTTTATTTCATTTTTTAGAGGTTTTTTAGGCTAGAAACCTGCGCGCGGGGGCACGCAGGCATAACACAGGAAGCCCGCGGACCCTGTCTTTTTCTCAATTGGGAAAAAGTCAGGGGTCCACACCTGCCATGAAGGCAAGGTGCGGACCCATGCACTATCTCTAACATAGAGGGTGCGGTCCCCACAGCAAGGGTTTTAACCCTAAATTTCTCAAAATTTACCCAAACAATTCAAATTTTTGCATTCTAATTCACCTTTTTGTTGGATGTATAGTATACATCATGCTCAATTGGCAAGAACGGGAGCATGAGGATGTAGATCTTGCCGCGTTAAATCACCAACCTTCGATCGATGCATTGAAGGCATGCGGCTTGTAAAAATTCTGGGCCATACCTGGCATGAGGGCCCGAGTGGACTCCTTGCAGTGGCTGGTAGATAGGTGGAGCATATAGGACTAGTGCTCCTTCATTGGTGGCCACCAGCTGGAAATTGAGCTGGAAGACATATACTTTTTGACTGGATTGCCTAAGAGAGGCGAAGACTTGACTCTAGTCGGGACTAGGCCAGGTGGCCAGTCTGTCGATAGCCTCTGGCTAGAGTTCTGCAACAACCAAACTAGAGACAAAGGAATAGACATCAAAACCATATCCCGTCCTAAACTCATGGTGATCGCGTTTACTATTACCAGGCTGTGTGGGAGCGTCGCACTACATATAGTCACTAGATCCCAGATGCGGATGGCAGTTGACTGCTTTCGAGGCACCATCTTCAACTGGTGCGATGCTGTGTTGGCTAATGTAAAAGGCCAACTGACCAGAGCCAAAAATGGACAACTGAAGACCTTTGGATATGGTGCTTTAGTTGTGAGATTTGGTCTGGAGAGGGTCCCAATGTTGGTCCCGCAGCACCTCACCATTGGAGTTGGACTTCCTCGAGAGCCCAAATTGATGCGATGGGTTGCAGTTATGGCCCGTCATCCTGATGAGGGGACAGAGGTCGTTCGATTCAAACCTGAGTATTTCCATTGGTTGGAAAACTAGGTTTTTGCTATTCAGGACTTTCCTTATGTTGGGGTAGATTTTCACAGTGACCCATATATGGCTCTTCCACCAGGAGAGCAATGGGATGACTTAGGTAAAATCATTTTCAACATTTTCCTATTTTAATTTTTTGTTTTTATCTCGTCCCAAAACTCATAGTAAAAGTTTCAAGTGTAGACGTGGGTCCATAGTGACCAACCGCTCTCTGGCCTTACGAGAGGAAACAACCAGCTGCAGTTGCACCAGCCCCATAGGACGAATCAGCAGAGACCTTGGCCGAATTGGAGAGCCATATAGAGCGTTTGACAGGAGACATTCCAGAGACCGGCATAGATGACAATCGTCGTCGACTGCAGCGCTATGTGATTGGGGTCCCAGGACCTTTTAGGAGGTTCCTTTGTAAGGTGTCCCGTACAGTGGTTCCTTATCGAGATCATCACTAGTGATAGGATGATCGCCTATTGTAGACACCTATGACATTTTTGCTTTTTGTATATCATTTTTTCCGATCATAAGGTGTTTTTCAACCTATGATCGAGGACGATGTATATTTTGACACACTCCTATATTATACTATATCACTATTACCAGCTTATCTTGTAAAACATGTTATGCAATGCTTTCAGATTTACATGTATGATTATTGCAAATTTCTACTTAACATACGAGAAGCAATTTCGTCTACTAATGTATTTAAAGATCTTGGAATATGCTAATATTCAATATAATCAAATTCACGTTCCAAGAGACGCACTCTAAAAAATAATCTCAATAACACTGGATTTCTAATGGCGTATACTCTATTAAGTTGTAATACAATGAGTTCAAAATCTAACCTCACTATCAAACTCCGAATCCCAAATGAAATAGATTCAGATAATAACTCAATCACTGCACTATACTCTGCAATGTTGTTCGTTGTTTGACTGAGGCTTACCCAATGTATGTTTGGAGAGGCATGGACATCTGCAATATCAAGAGTAAAACCAAGATAAGCAGGAATAATGATGAAAAACACTCTCTAAGCTAAGCACAATTTTTAAACTAAAACACACCAGCTAGAAAGAAAACTAACCTAACTAAAAAGTCTCCACACCCATATTTTAAGCATAATACCTCTCCAGGTAAAGACCATTTCTGGGTTTACCTAAAGAGTCCCTGTCAAAGTCTACCAATTCATAGGCCCCTTTTGCTAGCTTTCGCTTGACAACATAGGGACCATGCCACATAGGAACGAATTTTCCAGCGCCTAATTTATCATTACCTTGATCGTACAATAAGACTAGGTCTCCTTCCGAAAAATTTCGAGGGGTCACATTTCGATCATACTGGGCTTTAATACATTTTGCATGAGTTTCGATTACCAATGCAGCATCACGTCGATTCTCATCTAGTCAAGCCAATTATAACAAACGTTTTTCCTCTTCGGGAGTGGCTGGAAGTAACTCGATGGCCATTTGCAATGACGGGATTTCGCATTCAATGGGTAACACAACTTCCAGACCATAAACTAGTTGGAAAGGTGTGAACCCTGTTGACGTTTTTACGGAGGTTTGATACGCCCAAAGTGTTGAAAATAGCATGTTATGCCAATTCGACCGATGAATCCCAATGATTCGTCGGATCATGATGACTAGAACTTTGTTGATGGCTTCAACCAGACCATTAGCTTGTGGATAATAAGGAGTTGAACTATCATGACGCAAGCCAAGCTGGCCTATAAGTTCAGTCATCATAACGTTTCGAAAATGACACCCATGATCAGTGATAATCACTTGTGGAACACCAAACCTAGCAATTATATGATTGAACATGAAAATTGTAGTTGTTTTACCGTCTGCCTCAAATGTAGGCATCGCCTCGGCCCACTTGGTAAAATAATCTACCGCTAGGATGATATACGCATGCCCCCTGGCCGAGTGAGGGTTACATGTAATAAAATCGATACCCCATTTTGCAAATGGACCGACTGTAATTATAGGGTGGAGAGGAGCAGGTGGAGCCCGCATCTTTCGATCAAAAATTTGGCAGTTGTGGCATTTTCGGACTGTGTTAATACAATCTTTAAACAAGGACGGCCAGAAGTAGCTAGCGCGCAATATCTTTTGGGTTGTGGCATACCCAGACATATGACCGCCACACGCTCCATAGTGATAGTCATTTAGAACCCTTTCATCTTCCGCATGAGTTAAACAATGTCAAAAAACAAAGTCGACCCCACGGTGATAAAGAGTATCTCCAATAATTCTGAATTGCTGGGACTGGAATCGTATTTTTCAACGTTTTGACCTTGAAATTTCTGGCCGAAAGGATTGGGTCTGGAGATAAACGATTATATCCCCATACTGTGGATCTAAAGTGCTGATTAGAAACAAGGATTCGTCCGCAGTGGGCTCCTCCACCACAATTTCCGTGTCAGCACGTGGGAAGTCACACATTAACTCCACAAAAACTAAAGATTTCTTCGACTTAGACTTTTCAAATTCAAAGTCAAACTCCTGTAGGATGACAATCCATTTGGAGTACTTTCCCCCTAGCAATTGCTTGGTCAAAATATAGACCATAGTTTTGCAATCAGAAATTACTGTAGTTTTACATAGTAAAATGTAATGACGAAAACGTTGGATAGCTTGAACAGCTGCCAATGCCAATTTCTCCACATGTGAGTATTTTAGCTCAGTTGGATTTAAAGTTCGACTAAGGTAATATATCACATTTCAGTAAACCGAATTCATCTTCCTGAACTAACACCATTCCAATGGTGGAATGGGAGGCGGCGAGATACAAGAAGTAGTCCTGGTTTTAGTTGGGAGGATGCAATAACAGTGCATGGGTCAACGCGTGTTTTAGTGCATCAAAATATTTTTGAGCTATCTCATCCCAATAGAATGGAGTATTCTATTTCAACAAGTGGGTAAAACCCTTTGTAACCTCGACGTAGTTAGGAATGAATCGTTGTAAAAGGTTTGCTTTCCCTTGCAAACTTTGGAGTTGGCGAAGACTCGAAGGAGGAAATTTGACAATAGCTTCAACCTTCGCGGGATTGACGCGAATGCCGGCTTTCGAAAAAACAAACCCCAGTAACTGATTTGTTTCTATACAGAAAACACACTTGTGTGGATTCAACCTAATCCGATAATGCCTACACCTCATAAAGATTGCTCGTACATGGATGGGATGATCAGCTCGATGTAATGAATGAGCAGGAAAATCATCGAGATAGGGTTGCACAATGTGCTTGATGTCATGAAACGCATAAGACATGGCCCTTTGAAAAGTTGCCTCGGAATTCTTGAGCCCAAAAGGTAATTTGAAATAAGAAAATGTCCCCCATGGACAAATGAAAGTAATTTTTGGTTGATCGGCAAGTAGAATATTGATTTGATTGTATCCAGAAAAACCATCCATGAAGGAGAATATTTCACTGCTGGCACAATCATCAATGATTTGATCGATATAGGGAGTTGGGTAATTGTCTTTTGGACAGGCTCGATTAATGTCCCTACAATCGATACATATTCTTATTGTCCCTTGCTTTTTGTTAACCGGAACAATATTCGATACCCAATCCGTTAACGGGATCGGATAAATGAAACCTGCTTTGAGCAATTTTTCAACTTCTGCTTTAATAGCAGCAGCTTTTCTCGCGTGAATCTGATGCAAATGTTGCCGGACGGGTTTAGCGTCCGGGTAAGTTGTGATTTCATGAACAACAATTGTGGGGTCAATTCTTGGCATTTCCTCATATGACCAGGAAAACACGTCATGGAATTCTTGAAATAGGGCCTTATATATTTGAATTTCATCTTCCATACACGAGGCACGTATATGAATGTTTTCAACAATTCTCGGCTTAACCGAAATGTCAATAGGAATAGTTCATGAAATGTTTCCCAAATTTAATTATGAATCAGGATTTTTCATTGGATTTTGAGGTTCCTTGACATATTCAGTCATAAAAATTGATGAAAAAACATTTTCAAAACAATCATTCTCGGGTAAAAACGAAGATCTATGATGAAGATCTTCCCATGGTAAATCATCGACACATAGGATTTCACGAATTTTCTCATCAATGTGAACAAGTTCGGAAAACGTTGTTGAATCTGAGTTTGATGTGAAAAGTGATTCCTCATGGACCACATTCATTAAGTCAATTTTTGGTTGAAGATGGGTCGGAAAACGACTGCACGGCCTGATACGCAATTTCATATGGGCTCAAAGGCATAACATCACCAAATGAGTCTATCTCAGATTCAGAAGGTACGATCCAAGGATCATCATAAACAATGGTGTCTGACGAAATCATATGAATGGCTGTAGTAGAAGACGATGCATTGATAGGAGGAAAACGAAAAGTTCCCAGTAAACTGGCATCTTTAACTAGTCCTACTCCAACATCCTTATACGGGATAGTCGTTTTACCGACATGCTGAATACTTTCAGAAGAGGCTGGGTCAGATGAAAAGTAAGTCAGCGGGTCTATAATTACGATCTTTCCATTATTAGGGAACTTTATAAGCCGAAAGACCGACGAAACGACAGTTTTCATAGCGTAAGACCAACTACAACCCAAAAGAAGGTTGTAATCTAGAGGGGCATCAACCACCTCCACATATAGATTAACAGTTTTTCCTTCTACCCCTATAGGTAGATCCTGTAGAATTCCAAAAGGATGAAACCCACGGCCATCAAAGGCCTTTAGAATCATCGGGGATTGATTTAGCGAAGGAGAACAAAGCGATCTCCAACACTGTATCGACATAATACACGTTGAGGCTCCCTCATTAATCACAGTCCTGTAAATAGGTCTATTTTTTACTAACACTGGGATCTGGAAAGCCATTTGATGAGGTAAGCACGGTGTACTATTTTCTAGATCGAAATTTATAAGGTTCGAGTCCTGAACGTCAACAGCTCCTATAGCCGACAATAGTAATTTACGTTGTGCTGGACATGATTGCAGCACTTCCAAAGCCGACATTGCTGAAGGCGAAACAGCTAAATCTTCAATAATGTTATAGTTCTTTGATGCTCTTGCATGTGGATTGAAAGCTGACTTTTGAAGTATACCCTTGGCAGGCGATTTGATTACTAACTCTGGATTAGGTTTCTCGATCTGTAGTGGATCGAAACCGGGAGCTGAGGTTGATGGATTAGAATGAGAAGATTCTACTTCTTTACCATCAACAGGACTTTTACTACCATAATCATGTGATCGAGTCGCAATCCTAACATGGGACATCATTAGTATGGCTTCTTCATTGGAATTTGAGGAAGAACCTATCATCTTACTGTCTTAACTTGGAAAAGGATCCTTCAAAATAGCAAGCGTTTGGGAACCTTTGACAATTTTCACAACATCTGCACGATGAGGGCAGTCTCTTGTAAAATTCTCTTTGTCACAAATGAGACAAGGATAACGAGGTTTGTGTTTCTCATCATTTGATTCTGCTTTTTCTGGTTTCTCTTTTGAATTTTTATCTGTTTTATTTTTCTTCTTCCCTTTCTTCTTACCACCGGATTTTGATTTAGCTGTAGATGAATCTACAACATGAATATCGGTGGAAATTTCTGTGGAAGAATCTCCTGTCGAGGAATCTGGCAGGGTTATAATAGGAGAAGAATTCTTGGAAGACTTCTTCTTGCTTTTGGTGTTAACCGTACCAATAATACCGTCAGTGGCATGAGACCCTGAAGGAGCTGCAGCGATTTGATTTTGCTTAGGAAGATCGGGGATTTTCTTGTGTAACGTACCTGACTGAGTATAAACTAAGTCAAGGTACTTTGCTTGAGCAATTACTTGCTCCTCAGTAACAACTCCGGCCTTAGCTACATCCTCAGTGATCTTTGGCAATAAAGATTTTACAAACCATTCAGCTAAGATCTGATCCGGAATAAAAACCTTCACTAAACACCGTCGACATCTCCATTCATGAATGTGATCTAAAATGTAAGTGGACGTTGACTGCTTAATGAAGTTAGTAATTCCGTGCCATTTTCATATCTGACAGGCAACTGAAAATGAGTTAAAAATGAAGTAACTAATTGACTAAAGTTATAAAAAGTGGCTCGTGGTAACTCAATGTACCACTTGGCCGCAAGACCAATTATAGTGCGCTAGAAAAGCCTTAAACGGATTGAATCATCTAAAATGGAGTTAGACGCACACCAGAGGTGATAAGTCATCACATGGTTCGACAGGTCCTCTCCTGATTTGCCTTCAAACTTAGGAATATCACTAGGAAACTTATTCGACATTGGCGGCCAAAATGGAAGATAGTTAATGGGATCGTTCATTAGGCGCGACAAGTCAGGCAAGTCCAAAGTTGCGATAAATGGTAACTGACGATTAGGGTCCTTAAAACTCTGGGTCATGAGACCAGCCCCAGGAGGAGGATATCCAGAATAACTAGGAATTGGGATTGCATTTGGGATATTGTATCCTCCCGGTAAACCAGGATTAACCGGACCATACTGGGGTTGTTGAGGTTGTTGATATGTATACCGAGGGTACGGTTGATACTGATAGACTGGCTGCTGCACAACAGGACTGAATTGGTACTATCCCTGGTACAGTTGATAAGTAAATTGAGGTGGACTTGTGATAAAACCATACTTGAACCAGGTTGTCCTACAGGCATCTGAACCGAAGTTTGAATTGTGGATCCATACTAAGGTAAAGATGTCTGAGGAGTTGATACAGGAACAGTAGAAACCAGAGTTGTCGATACTCTAGAAGTAGGTGGGGTAGATTGAACAGATGTTGTAGCAGTTACAGCAGCCATTTGAGGCGGAGTACAAGGCGTACTAGGCCCAGGCTGAGAAACTACCGAAGGTACAGAAGTTTGAATAGTAGACTGGATAGGTTGCTGGGGTGAACCAAAAACTAAAGGTTGTCTAGTTTGAGATGACAATTGTAAATTCGGTTGCAAGACCTGTTGAGTTTGTGATGGATCCCACACTACGTTCATTCCGGGGTATGGACCCATAACAGGTTGAGAATATTGAGGACCATAACCAGGTTGAGGGTAGGGTTGATAATTCAGAGGTACATCTCCAGCTCCTTGAACATATGATTGACCTGAAGGTGGTTGGAAACCTTGGTTCAAGTACTGACCTACTTCTTCTTCCGGAGTAGCAAGTTCTTCAATAGCTATAAGTCCAGAAGGAAGATTTTGGGTAGTTATTCTTTCTACCCTTGGTGAACCAGGACCACTAGAAGTTGGAAAGGGAAATCTCGATGTCAGAGTAGCAGCAAATTCACTTTCAGGTTCCTCACCTATATCACTAGTATATGAAAAGCTACCAGTAATTTCGGAAACAGACACAGATTGTGGATTATAATCTGCTACTAGAGCTTGAAAACTAGGATGTACCACTAAAGAAGACTCTCCTTCTTCAGGTGACCCAACTCTACTGTCTCTAGGAGTTAAGAGGGCTCTTAACCCTTCAGGTTGGCTCGGTGAAAACTCAGGAGGTTGGCCACGAAGTCTACGGGACTTCCTCGGTAATTCAGCCACGATTAAAATTTTTTAACTACTTCACATGCAAACAAAGTAAAATCTCAATGAAAACCACCTAAAGCCTCTAAAGAACCAAACAAATTTGAATCACACGCTTAAGGAATCTAGGAGATCAAACCACACACAAATAGTAATTTTCCATACTGAAAACACTAGTTGGTGATGAAGTCCAACATCGCAGAATTCAATACAGAAATGGCGGTTGGAACAGTTACCCCAGCAACCTGCTTAATGAATAGACTAGCACAAGTTCCTCCACTAAACCGTCTCGAGTGAAGAGAACCCCCCAGAAAATCCAAGTGAGTCTAGCCGACGTTTGCTCCAGGTACAGTGGGATCTTCCCACCACTGTCACCTTAGGAAGATTCCTATAGAATATGGTTATTATGGTTACCAATGGAAACAAATATACCTGGGGGAACAATCTACAATCCAATACGCACGCAAGGGCAGAGTAACAAGCTCAATCCCCTTGAAGGCTACTTGACATAATCCAAGGTTTACCAACAAGTGACCTCAGGCTCCTCGACAATGGTTAATCCGAGGTTTACCGGTTTTAATACGTGAATATCTGGCGTCGTTCCCAATGAGGAAGGATTGATTCCCACACTGGTTCGGACACGATCTCGTGCTTCTCCTTTAAGAAGAGCTTTCCCAAAGCATAAATGTAACAATTGGATTTTTCTCCTACCGCAAGATACAGCTACGTGTTTGTTTTACTGTCTTGGAGAGTTAATTACTCCCTACTCCAAGACACTAGCATAAGCTATGTTGCTGTATTAGAGCCCTACAAACAAAAAGGTTACTAGATAGATTTTACTTTAAGCATTTATTTTTATTGGCTTTTGTTTAAGTCAAGAGGTACGGAGATGAAACTTGTGGTGTGAAGACTCGACTCAAAATCACTAAAAAATGCACTTAAGATGATTAAGCAATCTTTTCCCTTCAATGAACTTCTAGCTAGGAAAGAGTTTGAGAATGCAAATACTTGTAAACACAAATCTTTCTTAACCAACAAATTAAGAGAAGAGCTTTTTGTCTTTTCCAATGCAATCAAAATGAGACAACTAGTTATTTTCACAAAAATTTCGCTTTTCTTTCGAACACTCAAATACTACAAAAACAAACTTTTTTCAAAAGAGATTTTTTATTTTTTATAAAACACTCAAAACTATGGAAATAACTAATTTTGAGATCTATAAACTATAAAAAACTCTTTGGAGTCAAAGCTTACAAGATGTCTTTTTCAAACATGTTTTACTTAGCTATAAACAAACTAATGACTAATTTTCCTAGAATCACAAAGCATTCAAAAAGTAACCAATTTTTGTTTTCTTTTCTAAAAATGAAATCCAAACTTTTAACACAAGCCTTTTCGAAGTTTCATAAAGAGAAAGCACAAGGTGGGTTCCTCAACATAGGTACATTTTGCAAATGGTCAGACTCATAAGAAGGCCAGTAAAAACCAAGTTGAGCTGAGGCTTCTACAGCGTCTAAGCTCACAGCTACTACAAGACCAAAATGAAAACCAAGCCCGGCAACCAAAACTTCTAGGAATTTCACCTAAAACCCTAACACCAATGGAATTAACCTAAGAAAAGATTCTGACAAGTTACATGTAGGTCTGGGTAGGGGATAATAACATCTAAACAAAAACTAAACGGACTGAAAGAGAAAATCTTAAGTTTTTCAAAATTTTAGCAGGGTACATAGGCCCACCGTTCACACAGGTGCGGTATCGCTCTGTGGTAAAAGAAAAAGTGCGGATAGGTCCGCACTGTGTTCCAAGCCGAGGGTGTGGTCCTCTCCCAAAGTTATGAAAAAAAAAAATAATCCTAGATCAACTAAATCTACCCAATTCCACACACAACAAGCCAAAAATAGAAACAAAAACACAGTTTCTCAGGTCAAAGTAAAAACAAGGAAAAAATCAAGTCCCCAGCGGAGTCACCATTTTGTCACATAGAATGAGTCGATCTTGCAGACAAGATAGACCTTCCTAGAATCTAACGATATCTAGTGACAAGCAAGCCAATCAAAAACTATCTTTCTCTAAATATGCAATTATAAACAAAGGCAAACAAGTGGTTTAGGCCTACCTTGGGTCCAATGCAAGTTTGTGGAAGCCTCGCTCCTTTGATCCAAATGAGCTCCCTTGTAGCGAATCTGCAAACACAAACAAGCAAACAAATTAAATAGCAACTGAAAAGCCGATATCATAAAGCATACTTATCATGATGATCGAGGAATTAATGAAACAAATGACATAAGACAATTTGTTGAGAAAAATGAATCTGATTGTATTAATTCAAATTAAAGAAGAACTTTACAACATATGCCTTGATGTTGTACAAGATCCTCCCAGGGTCCAAAAAGAACTCTCCTCTACTTTGACAAGTTTCACTCTCTTCCCAATGAAGCCAAAAAGGTATGTGATCTCTCCTCTCAAGCTTAACTAGGAAGTCTCAATTCCACCAGCATTTACCCTAAAAAAAATTTAGCTTCTAACCTCCCTAGCAACCAGCCCAATGCCTTAATTTATAGTGCAATGGAGGGAAGTTACTAGGTCCTCCTTCAAAGGGATAAAGCCCTCCTTCAAAGGGATAGCTCCTCTCATCAAGGGATTAGCTCCTTCTCTTTTGGGATGCATGAACCACCTAAGAGTGAACAACCCATGTCAAAATTCCTTCTATAATCATCTAGAATTAGCCCAAAGTGAGTTTTTTTAGAATAAACTTGCGCCGTTTTGACTTTCACAGGGGTCCGCACCCACTCCTTTAGGGACAGAGCGGGCAGGTCCGCAGTTATTGTGAACAGGGGGTGCGGGACCACAGGTAACAGTGAGAGAAAGTGCAGAACTAGAGCTTTGTTGATTTTCAATGTCTTTCTCTCATTTTCAAAGCTTGACTTGAAGAGCTGAGGTCTGAGACTTGCTTAGGATGACAGTACAAGTGATGATAGACCCATACTGATTGAAAATAGTCATGGTGATGATATTTTTTTGTAACAAGGTCCTTGCCATAGGAAATCAAATTTACCATGTTTACCCTTTTCTTCTATTCTAGAATCCCATTTCAGTAGTTTTTCACCTATGTAAAAATCATCAGCTTTGGTTTTCTTGTCAAAAATCTTTTTGATTTTATCTTGGATCACTTGTGATTTGACATAGACTTCTTCTCTAGTTTACTGCAAGTGTATTGTCTGATTTATCCTCCTTTGGATATCATTTGGTTCTACTTGCAACTCTTGAATAATTTTCATCACTGGTACTCGTAAAGAGGATGGAAAAACAACATCCATTCCATATACTAGCTGGTAAGGATATGTACCAATGCACTTTTTAGTAGTTAGTCTCTCTACCCATAAGGCATTAACCAAGTTTTTGTTCGAGGTCTTCTTATTGTCTTCTAGCAGTTTCTTGATGATATTAAACAAGTCTTTTGTTTGAGGATTCTGCATGTCCATTACCTTGAGGGTAATAGGCAATGGAATGGTCAAGGGTAATGTGATATTTGTTACAAAAGTCTACCATTTTCTTGGATATGAAAGAATTTGCATTATCAATGATGATATTTTGTGGGCATCCAAACCTGGAAAGGATGTTTTTCTCAAGGAATGAAATGATGATAGAGTCTGTGGCTTGTCTAGAAGGGATGGCTTCTATCCATTTAGTAAAGTAATCAGTGGCTTTCAAAATCCATTTATGTTGGGCTGAGGAGGATGGGTGAATTTCCCCAATGAAGTCCAAAACCCATTGCTGAAATGGCATTTCTGTGGAGATGGGTTTGAGAGTTAATGGTAAGAGTTTCTTTTTTCCTTCAAATATTTGGAATTTGTGACAGGAGGTTACATATTTCTTGACATCTGCAAAAAGGGTAGGCTAGTAAAAAATCACCCTTAAAATCTTATCAGCAGTTTTTTTTCCAATATAGGTGTCCTCCACAATCTCTTGCATGGAATTCTTGCATAACTTTTTCATCTTCATCTTTTAATAAATAATTAAATAAAATTCCACCATTATCTTTCCAAAATAAAGCATTGTCTATGATACAATATTTCATTGATTTCATTCTCAAAATGTACTTTTAGTTTTGGAAAAAGTAGGAGGAGATTGTAGATTTAATAAAACAAATATGATATCTGCATACCAAGGTGAACCTATGAAATCTTCACTGACCTGTGGAGTCGCCATCTCTTCCTGATCATCTAGGGCATCAATGAAATTTGTATCTAAGACCTGACAGTTCGATTCAGCCATGAGTTTAGCTAAACCTTGGCCTTTGATAAGTTTTGTAGGCTTTATCTCTATGTCATATTCCAAAATGGTGGCAATCCATTTGCCTCTCTTTCCTTCAGGGCCATTCTGTGTTAAAGTGTCCTTTACTACTAAATTTGGAACATATGCAATGATGTGTGAGTATAAGATGTACACATTGAAATCTTTAATAACTTTCACTAAAGCAAGTGCTTGCTTTTCCATTATGTTGTACTTTAGTGTAGCATCTCTCAAAGATTTGCTGAAAAATGCAATAGGCTGCTCATAGCCTTGATCATTCTTTTGCAACAAGACTGCTACAATAGTATGTTTTGAAGTAAAAGAAAAAATTACAAAATCTCTTTTGAAGTCAGGACTTATGACAACTAGCGTTTTAGTAAGGGCTTCTTTGATTGCCTTAAAATACTGTTTAGCCTCTAATGTCCATTTAAGTGTTGAATCTTTCCTTAACATTTTATTTAACCTCTGATTAATTCTGCTCAATTAGAATTGAATCTCCTAAGGAAATTTAATTTTCCTAAGAATGATTGTAATTATTTGATGTTTCTACGATGAGTGATGTTTAGGATTACCTCTATTCTAGTTGTATCTATTCTAATTCCATCTTTTTATATTATGTGTCCCAAGAGTTTACCCTCTTCTAGACCAAAGAGTGTCTTTTTGGGATTCAAGGAAATGCCAAATTTTCTATATTTAATAAAAACTCTTCTTAGGTGATCTATATGTTCATTACCTGATTTAGAAAACATAGTGATGCAATCTTGGTAAACCACTAGAAAGTCATGGATTTCTTTTGCAAAATCTATGTCCATTTTTCTTTGGAATGTTGCTCCAGCATTCATCAATCCAAAAGGCATATTTAAATACATGAAAGTACTTGATGGAGTGGTAAAAGCATTCTTTGCTTGATCCTCTTGTTGAACTAAGATTTGGTTGTATCCATAGAATCCTGTAGGTTTTAACCCTGTACAGAAATTACTTGCATACGAATTCTTAAACAAAGAAAATAAACAATGCGAGAGCATAACCCATAAAACACATATGCACAGAGATTTTTCCCTGGATCCCAAAACCGGGACTACCAGCTTGATTTTTCATTATGTTCCTTTCAATGTTACAATACATATTTATACATGCCGAAGCATCCAATACCATGGACCGAAAAACCATCGCGTC
This sequence comes from Pinus tabuliformis, assembly GCA_031772625.1. Classification (NCBI taxonomy): domain Eukaryota; kingdom Viridiplantae; phylum Streptophyta; class Pinopsida; order Pinales; family Pinaceae; genus Pinus; species Pinus tabuliformis. Next base: position 732,710,679 of record CM062814.1, read on the forward strand.
CAATACCATGTGCGAAAAACATGCACAAAACCATAGGTAGGTTCGCCCAACCTAATATAGGGTCCAAAAATTTTTTTCCCAGGGCGCTGCCCCGGACCCCGTAGAGGGGGACTACCCGCCCCCCTCTAACCCCTCGTTCAACTACGTAGGTTAGTCATGGAAAGAATATAACACAACCCAACAATCTCCCACTTGTTGTTTTCTTTCCACAGGAGAGCTTAGTCATTTTTCCAGCCCTGAAACACCCATTGTTTCTCTACACCAAGAGAACTTCTCAGAGCTCACAGATTTTGTCAATGCATCTGCAGTATTCTTCAAAGTGTCCACCTTTACCAGCAACACCTTTTTGTCTTCTATCATATCCCTCACAAAGTGATACTGAACATCAATGTGCTTTGTCTTTGAATGATAAGCAGGGTTCTTTGCCAAGAAAATTGCACTTTGGCTGTCACAGTCTATTCTTATAGCTCCCTGTACTAACCCCATACTTGAACACAATCTTTGCAACCAAACTGCTTCCTTGCTTGCATGAGTGGCTGCCATGTATTCTGCCTCTGTAGTTGATAGTGCCACTATAGATTGTTTCTTACTCATCCAACTGACTGCACCTCCAAATAGGTTAAACACATACCCACTTGTAGATCTTCTCTGATCCAGATCTCCAACCCAGTCTGCATCAACAAAACCATGAATATCCAACACTCTGTCCAATCCTGGTCTTCCTTGGTAGCACAAACCATAATCACTAGTGCCACGCAAATACCTGAAAACCCACTTCACTGCTGTCCAGTGCTCCTTCCCTGGTTTTGACATAAACCTGCTCAATACTCCCACTGCATGTGCAATGTCTGGTCTAGTACAAACCATTGCATACATCAAGCTACCGACTGCACTTGCATATGGAACACGGGACATGTCCTCTTCCTCTTCTTGTGTCTTGGGACACTGTTCAGCAGATAACCTCACACCTACAGGAATAGGAACCTTCATCGGTTTACTATCCTGCATATTAAACCTCTGCAGTATTGTCTCGACATACTTCCTCTGGTTTAACCGGAGCTTCCTCTTTGCCCGATCTCTTTTAATTTCCATGCCCAAAATATAGTTTGCAACACCAAGATCTTTCATGCCAAATTTGGAGGACAATTGGGTCTTCAAATCCTGGATAATTTCTTTGTCATTTCCAACCAGCAACATATCATCCACATACAAGACCAGATAAATAACACGGTCACCAATTAATTTAAAATACACACAATGATCTGCTTTGCTTCTGGTGAAGCCAAGTCCCCGTATAAATGTATCAAATTTTTGATACCACATCCTTGGTGACTGTTTTAACCCATACAGAGACTTCTTTAACTTGCATACCAGTTCTTTCTTACCCTTCACTGCAAAGCCTTCAGGTTGCCTCATGTAGATTTCCTCTTCCAAATCCCTGTGAAGAAATGTTATCTTCACATCCATCTGTTCTACCTCAAAATCAAAAGCAGTAGCAACAGATAAAAGTAATCTAATAGAAGCTACCTTGGCAACAGGAGAAAAAATATCACCAAAATCAATTCCCGGCACCTGGGAATAACCTTTTGCTACCAACCGAGCTTTGTATTTCTCCACCTTTCCTTCTGCATTAGTCTTCTTCTTGAACACCCATTTGCTGCCAATGGGTTTCCTTCCAGCCGGCAACTCTACCAGATCCCAAGCCTCATTTTTGTGCAAAGATGCCATTTCATCAACCATGGCCTCTTTCTAGAGTTTTCCATCCTCTGAATCCACTGCTTCCTTCACAGTTCTGGGATCATCATCAGTAACAGACAAAGAAAAATTTGAACTGAAAGCAGATGGATTATACCTTTCTGGCTGCCTTCTTTCTCGACCAGATCTTATCACAGCCGGAGTTTGTGGCTCTTCATCTTCTGATTCCTCCTCTGCTGCAGAGTCTGATTCTTCCTCCTTTGGCTCAAACTCTATCTTCTCAGGTTCCTTTGGTTGGACTTCATGTTGAATAACATCTTTTACCTCTCTGAACACCACATCTCGGCTGTACACAACCTTCCGTGTGACTGGGTTCCAAAGCTTATAACCCTTTAAACCATCCTTATACCCAATAAAGATGCACTTTTCAGATTTACTATCCAACTTGGTTCGTTTCTCCTTTGGAACATGTACATATGCATCACATCCAAATACCCTCAGATGTGAAAGAGAGGGTTTCTTACCAGTCCATACTTCTTGTGGAGTCTTATCCTCCAACGCTGATGAGGGTGATCTGTTGATCAGGTAACGTGCAGTATCCACCACCTCTGCCCAGAATTCCTGTCCTAACCCAGCACCACTGAGCATGCTTCTTACCCTTTCCATCAACGTCTTGTTCATTCTTTCTGCGACTCCATTTTGCTGAGGTGTATATGGAGTAGTCTTTTGCCGTGCTATACCACACTTCTTACAAAATTCTTCAAATTCCTTGCTGCAAAATTCTCCACCATTATCTGTCCTCAGCACCTTTATCTTCTTCTCTGTCTGATTTTCCACCAGAGCCTTAAATTCTTTAAACTTGTCAAAGACTTCAGATTTCTTCTTAAGGAAATATATCCATGTATTCCTTGAGAAGTCATCTATGAATGATACATAGTACACAGACTTACCCAGTGATGGAACCTTCACAGGTCCAAACACATAACTGTGCACAAGCTCTAATATTTGTTTCGTCCTCTTACCACCAGAGGGGAAACTCACTCGATTCTGCTTCCCATACACACAATTTTCACAGAAATCAAAATCTAGAGAGCTATCATTCATACCTTCTACCATACCTTTACCATGAAGTATTCGAAGGCCCTTCTCTCCAATATGTCCAAGCCTTCGATGCCACAACATGGTCTTCTCTCTAGAGACCACTAGATTTTCTACTCCATTTTCAGGAACCATAGAACTATTGCACCCATCAACAACAGTGCTACCTTGCAGCTTGTACAGAGTTCCAATCCGAACTCCCCGCATCAATATCAGTGCTCCTCGAACCATCTTGCAGGTATCTTTCTCGAACACCGTCTTTACACCTGCATCATCTAACTTGCTTACAGAAATCAGATTTCTGGCCAATGCAGGAATATGTAGAACACCCGGAAGTGTTCTAACCCTTCCACCTTGCAACTTCAACTTTACTTTTCCCCGACCAATGATTCTAGCCTTCCTATCATCTCCTAGGAAGACATCACCACCATCGTATTTCTCATACACGCAGAACCACTCTCTATGTGGAGTGAAGTGAAAGGATGCACCTGAGTCAATCAACCATGCCTCATGATCTACATGTGTACTTGAAGAAGCCAAGTACACATCCCCACCTTCATCTGAGGTGGTTTTCGCCTCTGCAGAAGGAGCATCATCAGATCCCTTTCCTTTATCAGGAGCTTTAGATTTACAATCCCTTCTGAAGTGCCCTTCCTTTCCGCATTTCCAGCACACCACCTTTGTAGGTTTTCCTGGAGATTTAGATCTCCCTCTAGATTTAGATCTCCCACTCGATGACTTATTTTTGTTTCTGTTCTGGGACCGTCCTCGTACAGACAAGGCATCACCATTCTGGTTGTCCATATTCTTCCGTCTCATCTCCTCTGTTAGCAAGGCTGAGACTATTTCATCAAACTGCAAAGCAGTTGCATTGCTACCTATTGCAATAACCAGACTATCCCACGAATCTGGTAGAGAACACAATAGACTGATGCACTTATCTTCATCTGAAATTTTAATATCAACAGATAATATAATTGACTTACCACAGTATTAAACGCATTCAGATGCTCTGTCACCGAGTCTCCATCTTTCATCCTCAGGTTATACAGCTTTTTCCGCAGGAACAGTTTATTCACCAGAGACTTAGATTGGTACAAAGTCCCTAACTTGACCCACAAAGCCTTTGCCGTAGCTTCCCCTGATACATTCAACAATACTGAATCTGAGACACACAATCGTATTGTGCTCTTTGCCTTCCGATCCAATTTCTTCCATTCTTCATCGGTCACTCCCGATGGTTTAGTACCCCGATCTACCACGATCCACTGATCTTTATCGACCAACAGATCCTCCATCTTGAGTTTCCACAACTCAAAACTCTGACCATTGAACTTCTCAATCTCGATCTTTCCACTGCTCGCCATCTTCTTTCACCACCAGAATCGATCTCGCAGATCTCCCACTGAACAGGGTCTACCACAGGCCCGAGCGAAACCCCTCAGCAACAAAGGCGTCCCCTTGAAGCCAAAACAGCTCTGATACCAAATGTAGGTTTTAACCCCGTACAGAAATTACCTGCATACGAATTCTTAAACAAAGAAAATAAACAATGCAAGAGCATAACCCATAAAACACATATGCACAGAGATTTTTCCCTGGATCCCAAAACCGGGACTACCAGCTTGATTTTTCATTATGTTCCTTTCAATGTTACAATACATATTTATACATGCCGAAGCATCCAATACCATGGACCGAAAAACCATCGCGTCCAATACCATGTGCGAAAAACATGCACAAAACCATAGGTAGGTTCGCCCAACCTAATATAGGGTCCAAAAAAAATTTCCCCGGGGTGCTGCCCCGGACCCTGTAGAGGGGGGCTACCCGCCCCCCCTATAACCCCCCCCCCCGCTGCGCAATCAGCGCAACGAAGGGGGGCTACCGCCCCCCTCTAACCCCCCATTCAACTACGTAGGTTAGTCATGGAAAGAATATAACACAACCCAACAAATACATCAAGCAATGAAATTCTGGATGAGCCTACTATCCTCTAGAGAATGTGGTCCATTTTAGGGAGAGGGTAGTTATCTTTTAATGACACTTTGTTCAAGTTTCTAAAATTGACACAAAGTCTGATTTCTCATGTTTTATTTCTAGTAGTGAGTAAATTAGAGATCCAATATGAATATCTAATTGGTGTTATGATTTGTGCATCATACATCCTTTTTACTTCTTTTTCAATTAACGGAATAAGAAGTGGATTAATTCTCCTAAGCTTTTGTTTAAAGGGTTTCTGATCTTCTCTGATGGGTATCTTATGTTGAATAATGATTGTATCATAAGACTTGAGGTCTTCAAAACACTAGGCAAAGACATCTTGAAACTCTTTGAACAAACTTCTATATTTCAACTTTTCATCTGGACGTAATGCTTTGGATATTTTGATAAGCTTGGGTTTTTCTTCTGTTCCTATGTTACATTCCTCTATGTCTAATCTTAGAGGCTCCATTTCTACTTTTTCTAAGTTATCTATTTCTACTTTACTGAATTTAGTAGGTTTATCTATATCTAAAGAATTTATATCTATCTCATTATTCATGATGTTATCTACTATATAATAAATAGCTATGTTACAGTTTTGAAATTCTCCTTCAACATTCATGAAATCATAGATTTTAGAATCTTGTGAAAAAATCTGCCAAAATTTCAGATTATCAGGTATAAGAGGTTTGTGTCTTACTTCTGTTGTGTACTGGTGGTTGGGCTGAAAAGGTAATTTGCAAGTGCTAGCAAAAGTAGCCAAACTGTGAGCTTGCATGTTTTGTTTCCTAGTAATAGTAGCAAAATCAGTTTCAAGAAGTTCCTTAATCAAATCTAAAACAATTTCTCTATATTAGCTAAGTCTAGGATAATTCACAAAATCTTCCCCTTTAATTTTTTTTATGATCAATTCTGAGTCTCTCACGATAGAAACTCTCTTGGCTCCAAGTTTTCTTACAATTTACAGTCCTAAGATTAAAGCCTCATACTCTGCAATGTTGTTTTTGAATTTAAGGATTAATATAAATGCATGACCTTTAGAATGATTATTTTCCATGTTATGAATCCAAACTCCTACACCTGCTCCTAATCTATTAACAGAGCCATCAAAATCTAAATGCCAAAGAGACTCATGTGTTATGTTTTCACTATCAGGTGCTTTGTATTTTTCTTCTACATCTGTGATTTCATTTTTTCCATTGTCTAAATTATACAAGAAAAATGAGTCCATATCAGAATGTATGTCCTATATAGGGAAATTCTGTGGTTTTTCTGCACTACTTACCATGTATTTCATCAATGTTTCTCTATAAATCTTTCTTTGTTGACCAAATATAGATATGGTAGCATATGACATGTCCAATTGTAGAGATCCCTTAAATTTTGCTCCCCATGAGCGAGATAATAGCATTCCATACTTGGGTGCGATATCAGCAACTACTATGTCCATAACAATACTCTTTGCTGGGTACTGGACTAGAGTTACACACAAATATTTAATCGGGCCAAGGCATTTGACTTGGATAGAACTAAAGGAAAACAGGTCTTTATAGGGTCTGGTGATATCTAAATTTAATCTTTCCATGATTGCCTTTGGCATTAGGTTATGGGATGCCCCTGAATCTAGCATAGCATTATGTAAGATTTTATCATGAACATTTAAGCTAATGTAGAATGGAGGGATACCCCCTTGTTGATGGGTGCCATTTACTTCTGGACCAAATAATAACTCAGGTTGATCATCATTAAGGTTTACAACATCTTCTCCTTCACCTATGTTTAGTGTTTCAGTGATTTGTGCTTTGTATGATTCATTTTTCACTAACTCTGTCAAAGGAACTGATATTTTCAATTTGGCTATCTCAGTCTTAATGTTGAATGGAAATTGAGTTTTTCCTGATTGTAGGAGATCTTCCTTAGCAATTGTGGTATGTGTACTTTCATCTTCTTTAGCAACACTTGGTAACTGAGTTTTTGTACTAGCAGTTTTGTTTTGAATTCTCTTATTTGGAATAGTTTGAGTGACAGTTGAAGTTTGAGTTTCAACTGAAGTTGTGTCTACAATTTTTGGGCTGGAAGTCTCCTGAGTTCCTCTAGGGAGAATTTGTAGAGCTTTGGTCACAGAAGTTTTTGCTATTTTTAGTTTGGGTTTGGACTGATTTCTTAGTGGGAATTTCAATATTCTTTTTGCTTCTAAGGCTATACTTTCTGTGAACTTCATAGGTAGCATATTCATAGCCTTCATTGTAATCAAAGGACTCTCTAGATTCCAATTGTAATTGTTGTAACATGTATAATTCATGTTCTTCTTCAGTAAGAAAAAAAACATCTTCATTTTTAATCCCCAATAGGTTTATCTAGGTGTCCTCCTCTTCTTCATTGTTTTGTGAACCTTTAGCATAATTTTCCTGGAAAGGTGGTCTAACCTGTTGATCAGGTATAATAACATCTATTGTTTTTCCAGTATTAGTATTTTTCCTAAAGTTGGGATTTCTAATTGGTGGTGCTTGTTGACTTTCCCACTGAGACTTTCTTTCCATATTTTTTAACCTATCCATTATCCTTTCTACACTTTTAGCTAAATTATCTATCTTACCATATGAAATGGATGGTTACTCTTTAATGGTAACTCTTTTCTCATTTCTCATCCTAGATTTTTTAGCTAATAAATTTGTTTCTACACTAACAACGTTACTTTGCATCTGTTCCAATGTTTCAGGGTTTCTTTCTCTCAATTGTAAGATATATCAGTGTCAAAACCATCAGGAAATTTGATCAATGCTAAGTATAGTGGAGATTTGATATTTGCAAGGATTGCATTATAGCTGTTGTTGAACCTAGTACAATAATCTTGAATAGATTCATTAGGAGCTCTTCTAATTTTTTCATATTCAGACAATATTTGTAAAGGGTTTTTCTTTCTTTCCCATCTATTAATAAACAATCTATGGAAAGAAGCTAAATTAGAAATATGATTAGTAGGTAGACCTTTAATCCATATTTTTACATCTCCTACCCGTGTTTGGGCAAAGAAACTCATTTGCACATTAGACTCATCAATCTCATGCAACTCAAAGTAATCAATCATTTTATTCACATGATGTTGGGAAGTATACTGACCAGTAGCATCAAACAAAAAGATCTTGCTTTGGTAGTCTTGGCACATGGCATGTAGTTGAGCTGGTAAGACCAAAGGTGTATATCTTTCTGCCATGGCTAATACTTTGGTTTGACTGGGGGGTAAAGTAGTGGTTCTTGGAGAAGAACTTGAGATGGCTGTAGATAAACTAGATGAACTTGACATGTTTCGTTGGAGAGGAAGCTGCGGTATGAATGGTTTAGGGGAATGAATTGTGGTGGATATTATAGGTGAGGTGGTAGTAAAGGAAGTTGTATTTACAATTTTTGAAGACTCTGTAGAAATTTCAAGGGTAGCAGTAGTTAGGGCAGATAATTCAACTAATTGTTGAAGATAGGCTTCGTCTATATACCTAATCAAAGTTGAGGTTAAAGCTTCTAGTTTGTCAAAAGTATCCAAAACATGTTGATCTAAATATGGATGTATAGGAGCCTTCTTTGACTCAATAAATTGATAAAATTGGGGTCTATTACAATATCAAGAATTGAATTTTCCGATTTAGTATGAAACAAAGAAAGCTCAAATGATAAATCAAACTGAATATCCTCTAAACTTGATAAGTCCTTAGGGAGTGAATTTTATTTAATTAACTGACTACTACTTCCTTGAGTTTCTACCTTTTTTTATTTTCTTAAAATTTTGTCAGGATCATCAACTATTGTAGCAGGGTTTGGATCTAGATGTGCCCTATTATAGTGTGTTATTTTGGAATCCAGAATTTTATTTTTTTAATTATTTAATGAAACTTTTTAACAACTCTAAAATGACCTTAAGGTGCAAAAGATGAGATTTAATATTTCCTTAAAGTTTTATTAAACTCAGGAATGTTCCCCAGTATGGTCGCCAATATGTTACCACTCTAAAATTTCCCTAGAGTTGTTATGAAAGAAATGATAGAGGTAACCCAAACCTACTTTTGAGATCGGGATCTAGCCTTCCTAATACTCAGAGAGGGCTCTCCCTTTACGATTTAACATTGTTTAGTTAATTTATTTTAGGCTACTTATTTAAGCCTAAATTGGGTTTTGATTTTGATTTGGTGGTGGAATCACTGACTTAGATGGATAGAGGGATGTCTTTCACTGTTGGGCTATGGGGTCAAATGTCGAAAAAACATGACTAAATCAAGTTCTAAATATATTGTTTACAGGGCAAGGTTGTTGAGTGAATTCAGACCTTTTAGGCTGGATGGTGAAGTGGTTTCCAATTGGGGTCAAGGAGCAATTAAGGGTTCCTCAAAACGGATGATGAGAAAGATGATAGAGGTCAATCAAAACTAGGGATCAATGAAGGATTCCCTACTCTGGATATCAGAAGAAAACATTAAAATGATTAACTGTTCAAGACAAAGTCTACTTAAATTTTTTTTGTAATAATATTCCAGTTAATTCATTCAATTTAGATAACATGCAAGTATGTGAAACACTTAAGAAGATAACAATTTGACAAACAAAAAATAATTCAATGAAGTGGCTCAACACATGAATCCTGTAATGAAATGTCTTTATTACTCAGTCCGGTTTGCTGACTTGAAAAAAAACGGTACAATGAACCCTTAGGTTTCAGATCAATACAACTATAGAAATGTCTAGAAATCCACACTCTATACTTCGAATTATGAAGTATTTATACAAAAATAGTCACAAAATATCCCAAATGGTTTTGGGAATTATTCGAGGAAAAAGAAATATCTTCATGAAAGAATATAGAGACAGATATGTAACTGTTGCAATCTATCCCTGCTTATTAGGCTCTACTGTCAGATCTTTTGTAGCCTTTTCTCATTTGGTGTTTGTCTTAAATTCTGGCTGTCTTTCTACTTTTCCCTTTGGATGGTACTTTTTCATCTGATACTCTTTGACTAGGCTGACCTGTTGCTTTTCTTTCACTATTTTGTATCCACTTATACCTTGCCTTCTTACCATAAGTCATTTAATTTTCCCATGTCTCTATATCTGGTAATTTAATATTTAGCATTCTTCTGTAGAATTCATCTTCTTCTGTGTATTTTTCAAAGGTGGGCTTGTTCACAAAAAGGTATTTTACCTCAAGTTGGAGAAAAATAGGTTCTCAAAAGGCTGGTACAGAAATTTTCCTCTAGGCATGCCTTTCATAAAGGAATTATTGGCTTGATCTCTTTCCACTTCTCTGATTTTCCTATTATAGTCTTCATGTGGCATTAACCTATCATTTATTACCACAGGATTTGGCAGACCTTTCTGCCTTAAAACATCAAATTTAACCATGAACCTACCTATAGCCATCCCCATGGTTTGGCATTTGTCCTCACGTTGCATCATTAAGTTCCTCTTGGTGATCACTTTCGTCACCTCTAGTATAGTGCCAGTCCTATCAGCTATGTCCAGCTCCTGCAATTCATATTTATTTTTAGAGTTAAGGAATTGGCTTATTCTTGAGGCTTCTTTTGGCATATCTCCAAGTTCAGCCTTAACTCTTTGAATTGCTTGAGTAGCCTCCTTGACTAAATCATTTTTCTCAAAGATGACTTGTATAGATGGCCAAATATCATTGACAGAGTCAATGATATTGGCCCATATCTCTTCTTTTGCTTGGGTAAGTGGCTCCTTCAATGCTAATTCTTTTTCCAAGCTCTTTGTCCTCTTAGTCAACCTGTTTCACTTATGTACTTCATTTTTCTACATAATCTGAGCCAGTTTCTTCTCATCCTCTAGAATTCTTTTCTATTCTTTAAGTTTCTATATTTCAGTGGCCTAAATGGACATGTCCTCTATGGCTTTGACCAGTTTACTTTCCTCATCACTTGGTTGAGCTATTGCTATTGTTGAACCTGTTGCTGATGTAGTTGTTGTCGCAGCTAGATGACTTGTATCTAGCAGAGCTATTGGGGCCAATGAAGCTACCAAATTTGATGGAACTACTATTATAACTGTAGGAATAGTAGTGGTAGTGGATGTCTCAAGGCTGACCTATTTCATTTGTATCAAATTGTCCACTACATTCTCCATTTCTTTCATTTGAGCATTTAATTGGAGAATGAGATCCATCATATCCTCCTATTGGGTTTGACTCTCTTGGACTTCCTTGGTCTATGGATGCTCTGAATGAGGTAGCTTCAACTGTTTATTTAAAGTATAAATATCCTCATTTTTCTTCTTTATTAGTTTTTTTGTTGCCTTGATGTCACTTGGATTATATCCAATCTCAATCACCAAGTCTTCCAGTGACTTGATTCTGTTATCCTTGGGATGTGAGGATGCCTTTTAAGGATTAAGTTGTGCTAAGATGTTATCTAGTGATCTTTGAAGTTTCTCCAGAGTCATTTCTTTGTTAGTCATGGTGGAATAAATCGTTTCACCGGCCTATTTGTGGAATTCAATTTGGTCAATAGGGTGAACATCCCTAGCCAAAACTTCAAACTCTATCTTCTTATAGTCTACTGATGTCTGGGCTGCTGGAATGTAGGTTGCATAAAGTTCATTTCGATATTACCAATCTTAATGTCAAAGGCTGACATTAATCTACTCTAATTTGCAGGTGTTTATTTGAAGTACTGTGCATAAGTTTCAACCTTTAATGCCTCATTCCTCAACATGATTTCCTTGTACTTATATTTGATATCTTTCTCTTTATCCACTAGCTTGTTGGATGAAGAGACTTCAATACTAAGTTGTTTTTCATAGATTTGAGTCTTTGAGGTGGAAGGCTGATGAGTTTCCTCTGAAACTGCTAGACCTTACTCTTTCCAACCATTGTGTTAGTATCAGTGATTTCAACTATCTCAATGGTTTCTTGTTGCTCAGTTACAGGATTAATCTTGGGCCTCTTCCCATAACTGATTTCAAACCTGTCATCTGTAATGTCCATCCCAGAGCTAGAACCTTCTTCGCTGGTTCTTTTTACATTTCTGTAAAATGGGAGTAATATTAATTTGTTCTTGTAGGGATGGAACCTGCAGAAAGGAACTAGTATCAATATGCTTTTCCACATTTATTAAAGTATTCTCCAACCACTTTGACTAGTTGGCATATCTTTCTATGTCTAGCCCGGGCTCATGTATGAAAGGACGTAACTTGAATTTGAGCCTTAGTTTGTTTATGACTCCATTAGGGTCATACTGCCACATAAAACTTCTTTTGAAGTTCATTTGTTGTAATATTTTCTCTACCTCTTGTCCAACTTCCCTATTATTACAATAAAAAGGCCCAATTGGTTTTTGATCTTAAACTAATTTTTCTTCTTAGATGACAGAAAATTAACCTCATCAGAATTTATAATCTGCCTGAAATATTCTAATGCAAATATCCTCACGGGGAGGTATTTCGGCGGTTTCTAGCGAGTGAGTTGGCATGCATATATCCTGATTTCTGTGTGGTCCTCGTATTAATACCAGTACCCCACTCTACTATTCTTAGCCAACTGTAAAACTCTCTTAATCTCCTTATTTATCTTGGGATGATAGCTACGGGTCAGCATGTTTACAGTTGGATGAACAAATGAATCAATGCTCGTTTTATAACTAAAAATAGTGGAATATCTTTGGATCAATCACAAACATGCAATCAAAAATAACACACATGCACAGAGTATTTCTCCAAGGGAAAGCAATCTACTAAAAACCCTTGTGCCTGCTTGCATTAATATGATGAATAGATATGTATTACAATTGCTACCTTAGTCTAAGCTCAACCTGCAAATGAATAACCTCTCTCTCTTCTCACTAAGAATCCCTGACCTAGACTTAGTCAATTTCTGCCTCATCTTGAGCTCGTATTTCCTTTCACAATTCCTAAGGAAATTAGGCCTTTATTATTTAGCAATTCCCTCAAAAATGATTGTGCAATTACTAATGTTGATCATCTAGCTACATGCAACACATGTACACTCAAGACTAGTCTACAACTGATGTTAGAATTCTTTGGAATCTTCACCACAATTGGGATACTAGAATTCTCTACACGCACTAGATATTTTCAGTTCATTGATCAATTAACTAGATGATCACTTAGTTAGCCTAAAGTCTCGCTACACAACTGACCTTCCACTAGTTCCTCCAACTGTTAGAACTAGTTTAACTAAAATCAACTTGAAATAAATGATCTAATTGCTACAAATTAGCAATCACACATGCTTAAATGAACTCCAACTCCTCTAACTCAAATTTACTGAGCAAACTAGGTGACACAAGCCATGTCACACAAGTTAGTTGCATCCAAGTTGTCTGTTGATGTGGAAATTCGAATTTTCTCAATTTGACCAAGGCAAAATCAAATTGAGACTTTCTTGATGCATTTTTTCAACACCCCCTCTTAGTAGGAAATGGATTATCAACCACCTCTATGCTGAAATCAAACTTCCTTCTTGACAAATCCTTTGTTAAAATGTCAGCATCTCGTTCCTTTGTCAGAATGTGTTGCAGTGACATTATATGCCTCTACACACAATCCTGTAAATGGTGATACCAAATATATGTATGCTTGGATCGATTGTGAAATACATGATTCTTAGAGATCTTGTTCTAACTCTGATTATCACAATAGATCACATTAGGATCCATCATCTGACCAAACAGTCCCACAAGTATATTTCTCATCCATATCGTCTCACGTGTTTGTTGACTTGCAACCATGTATTATGCTTCTTTTGAGCTCGGTGTCACATATATTTTCTTCCTGTTTTACTAGCAAATAGTTACAGCCCCAACACTAAAAATTCCACCTAATGTACTCTTCTAGTCTAATGGACCCCCCGCCCAATCTGCATCTATGAAGCCACACAGCTTCACTCCCTTTGTCTATCTGTACCATAGTCCAAATTAGGTAGTGCCTATGAGGTATTGTAGAACATGCTAAATTTCCTTCCAAAATAATTTGGTTGGCCTAACCATAGCATGGCTTAGCTAGTTGAATTCATAACACATAACTGGTCATGCGTTGATAAGATACATTAGTGAACCCACTAGTTGTCAATAAATGGTAGCATATACTTCCTCACTTGCAATGGTATCCTCATTCCTCCATATGGTCGCTATAGCTGTCTCCATGGGTATACATGTCTCCATGCAGAATCTTTGTAATATCTCATTTGCTACTTTCCTCGGGACACAAATAGTTCCCCATCGCCTTGACGTACTTCCAGCCCGAGGAAGTAGTGCATCAGACCCATGTCCTTCATTTCAAATTCCCTTGCAAGGTCCTCCTTGCAATATCTGATCAATTTCTCATCACCAGTTAAAATTAAATCATAAACATATAAGACAATAATAAGAAATTTACCTTCTACCAATATGTGATAGAGTTTTGCATCTGCTTCAATTTTGGTGAAGCCCAAACTAGTGAGATAGTTGTCGATCCTGGTGTACCAAGCATGAGGTGCTTGTTTGAGACCGTACAACACTCACTTGGGTTTGCACACATGAGACTCCCGATCAGATTTCTCAAAACATTATGGTTTCTCAATGTACACCTCCTCCTCAATAAATCCATTGAGAAATGTTGTTCTTACGTCCATCTGGTGGATCTTCCACCCCATATGTGCAACCATTGCTAGAATTGATCTAATGGATGAATGCCTTGCTATGGGAGCAAAGGCTTCCTCATATTCAATTCCTTCAACTTCAGAGAATATTTTGGCCACAAATCTAGCCTTATACTTCTCTATGCTTCCAAATGTTGCATGCTTTACCTTGGAGATCCATCTCGAACCCACAACTAATTTATATGTTGGTCTTCTCACCACTTCCCAAACTATTATTCTTCATGATGGATTCATAATCATGACCTTCAAAAACTACAATAGAGATGATATTTTTCTTTAGTCCTTGAAGAAACATGACATCCTTCAATCTCAGAGGGGAGTTCGACTCCCTCTTAAAGGTATCTGTGCCAATATTGGTCGTGATGTAACTTCCATCATCCCCTAACTCAATATGCCTATGGAGATATTTCTATTGCATATCATTGAAAAACTATCAACACACTATCATGTGGAACAAGGCACCATAGTCCAAGTACCACATGCTCCCCATCGCTGTGTTAGCTGAGGCTTCACTTGCTACTCCTCCTGAGGTATTCTTGCCCGAATTTTTTTGTGGACCTTCGTGGTATAGTGCCCGAATTCATGACAACTAAAGCATTTAAATTTAAACAAATATTTCTTCTTGCACCCTTGGCTAGATTGTGGTTTGGTTTGAGAATTATTCCTTTTTCTCTTCTTTCCCTTTCTAACTAATGCAAAGTTTCTTCATCCTCGCCCTTAGATGAATTCCCATCTATGGTATTCCGCCTTATTTACTCTTGTACCAAATCAAACCATAAGTGTTCCCAATTTAGTAGTTTCTCCCCATCGTTCACTGAATCTTAGTAGCTATGGCAGCTCTTGGGAAGGCATAGAAGGGTTAGGATTACCAAGTCATCTTCTATAACATTAACACCAAGCCCACCAAGTTCATCACGAACTTGTGTGAACCTACTCAGATACTATGGAATAGTGCCATACTTCTATATCTTGATATTTCGAAGTTTATCCTTGAGTGCCAGTTTCCTATCGTCAATGTTATTCTGGAATAAATCTCTGAGTTCCTACCACATTACATAAGGATTTTATTTCCCATGGATATTTTGGACAATGTGACCTCGAACTCCCTCCAAGATTATTCTCCTTTCCTTGTCTACATCTTTCTTCCATTGGGCTAGGTTCTATGCATCAAATGCCTATGGTTTTGCAATATCTCCCTTGACATATTCTATAAATCCATTGTCATCCAATACCACCTCCATGTGATCCTTCTAGGAAATGAAATTAGAGCTACCTTTCAAGGCATACTCTAGCCTTAGCCCATTGAAGATCGTCTTCCAAACTTTGAAGATATCGTGCTACACTGAACTACAAATTCGAACCTCCTAAGTAACAACTTCAAAATACCCCATTCTAATGTAAATCCTGCTCTCATACCATGTAGAAATTAGGGTGTAGAATTGTAATTGCTCTTGAAATTTTAATCTAAATTATAAGACACAACCCTACTCCACTATTGTTTGGAATTCAATTCACAATTTAGAACATCAATGACATACATGCAATGAGAAACAACACACATGCACATAGTATTTTTCCAGGGGAAAATAATATGCTAAAAACCCTTATGCATTCTTGCATTAACCAATCAATAGTTATGTATTACAATTGCTAGGTAAACCTGAGATCCACATGCAAGTGCATAATCTATCTCTCTTCTCACTAAAAAGCTCAAACCCATAATCAACCAATTTTTTCCTCAGCTTGAGCACCTATTTCCTTGTGCAATTCCTAAGAAAATTAGGCCCTTATTATTTAGGAATATCTTCCAAAATGATTTCACAATTCCGAAGGTTGATCATTTGACTCCATGCAACACCTATACACTCAAGGCTAGTCTACAACTGATGTTACACTACCTTGGAATCTCCACCACAATTAGGGAACTCGAATTCTCTACATGCACTAGCTATTTTTGGTTGATTGATCACTTAAATGGATGATCACTGATTCACACTGAAGTCTCACTGTGTAACTAACCTTCCACTAGTTCCTCCAACAGTTATAACTAGTTTAACTGAAAACAACTTGAAATAACTCACCTTGCATTAGGGGAATTTTTAGGTCTATAATGGGCTTCCTAAGAAAAATGTACAACCAAAATAAAATTTATAAGAACCAACAAGATTCAAGATGATGATGTCAACCATGGTGGATGATTCATCATTGTTGGAGTAAAAAAGTAAAATGATTAAAAATATAAAAAAATAATAAAACTAGTTTTTCAACTCATATTTTCAACTTATCTCCTTAATGTTTTACTCAAATTTCTAGCAGGAGTACTAGTTGAATGAAAAAACTAGTTCATCATCCAAGGAGTACCCATGTTCTATACTTTCAATGGACCCTCCTACATGAAAAATGAGAAATACATTAAAAAACGTGATTGCAATCACGTTTTTCATGTATTTCTCACTTTTCATGTAGCAGGGTCCATTGAATGTATGCAACATACGTACTCCTTGGATGATAAATCAAATTTTGCATCCAACGAGTGTTTCCACTTGAAATTTGAGTAAACCCATAGGGAGATAAGTTGAAAATATGAGTTGAAAAAATAATTTTTGCTTTTATCTCTCTAAAATTTAATGGTGTAATCTAATCTTATTTTAATATTTCAACTATTATTTTATAATTTCTTTAGGAGCCCCATTTTAGACCTCAAAATTCCCCTAATTATTACTACAAATTAGCAATTGCACGTGCTTCACTGAACTCCAACTCCTCTAACTCAAATTTACTACGTAAACTAGGTGACACAAACCACGTCACTCAAGTCAATTGCATCCAAGTTGTCTGTAGATGTGGAAATTCGTTTTTTTTTTTTAATTTGACCAAGGAAAAATCAAATTGAGACTTTCTTGCTGCATTTTTCAACAATAAATGGTACTACTATTCTATCAATTATCATTTCTCCTCATCTTTCCTGAATAACTATTGTCTCATTCCTTCCTCTGTTTAGTTAGCCAATTCCACATATTATGTGGTTGTATATATCTCCATATCTAATGGTCTCTTTTCAATGTCAATGTCACTTGTTTTATTGTACCAATCTTCCTAATCCATTTTTAATATACCTTAGCAATATCTTCTTTTTACTTTGGTACATCTTAAACTTTAAAAGTAATTTCATGCACCCCATTCTCCTCCTTAAACTTCATAAACATCTATGTATTGTCCACATATCCTTTATAATTACTCCATAAGGGAAATGCACTTTTAGAGGATATTAGTGTAAATCTAATAAATATTATTTCTTACTAGTAACACAACCCTTGAATTTGGCACCAAATTTTAACATTAAAATTCAAACCACTCTCATTAACTCCACATCTAATAATTCAGTATAATCAATCTTTCATTTAAAACACTAATTCAAAACCCACAATCCAAATCATATCATAGATATTTGGTTTATGAATTTCATTCCTTTATATATTACATTTTACCATAAAACTTTAACGTAAACTAAACTCGTAGTAATAACAACCCACTGTCTAATTGATACAAAATATATATTAGCTAAATATATTTTAATTAAACACCCTAAATATAAAAAAATCAATAAAATTTATGATTTTCTTGAAATATAATATAAAATCTATATTTTGTAATTATTCCAACTTTGACATTATTCAATAATACTTTCACTATATTTTGTAATTATTCCAAATTTGACATTATTCAATAATACTTTCAGAAATAAAAATAATATTCTATAAACTCTTTATTATTAATTTTATGTTTTTTCACAATATAATACAAGCTAATATCAACCATATATATTAAGTTACTCGATTAAATTTTCAATTTTATATACATCTATACATTTTTAGTGGAAAGAGTACTTCATTTGCAACTCTATATTTCTTAGCCAAATATTCATTTCATTTACCCTTATTATTTTTATTTACAAAATATAAAATTTTATTTTAAATAAAGTTAACATATAACTAAAATAAAATTTATAAACACCACCAATTAAATCCCCTTTTTGACTTACCACCTAAATCTTATCACTCAAAGCCTTAAATAATTTTTTATTTCTACCAATATTAATGGATTTGGTTTTTAAACTATAAACTTACGTAAAAATCAAACTATTTTAAAATTATCACTTAGGAAATTATAAATCAATATCATATAATACCTTAATAAATATATGTTTATTTTTTCACCATTATTTTAATTAAGTTAAAAAAAAACAATTACGTATGAGACAACGGTGTGGCCTCCTTATATAGTGGATCGTGGAGAATGTATCGAATGTTCAGTGTTAGGTTGCATGCTCGAAACCTGCTGGTGCTCCTTCCTAAATCATAGGTTGCCGGAGTAGAACCTGCTATCTTATTTTGATACATTACTGAAGTATTTTTATTGCAGTTATCTATAACGCTGACTTTTTGAAAGTTTTTTTGGCAGATTTTTCTGGTCGAAATCCGGCAGGAATTTATTGGAATCGCAAGTTTGATAGGTTTCTGCACAATGAAAGCGTCCTAAAGGTTTTTCAGGGTGCTGAATCCAAATATGCAGTTAAAAAACCATTTTAACTGCAACAAATCAAGATTTAACTTCAATTTCTTCCGCCGGATTTCGTCACCGAAATCTCAAAAAATAGCATTATAGACAACTCCATTTTTATTTATTTAAAATACATTTTTTCATTTCCGGCCAGGTATATTTGAGGTATTATTTTTCTTTAATTTGAGAAGTTGGAATATTTAGTATAAGTTAAAGAAGACGAAGAAGAAAGTAGTATGTAACCTGACTAAGATTACGAAAGGAAAGAATTGGGAGGGGAGGAAGCAACACCGCAAGAGAAAATATAATGGATATTTGTAAATAATTAGTATTGGCTTTTCGCAAGTTACATAGCCGGCAGTTTTTACATATTAAACATGGTTTTCGTTCTCATATTGTTAGTTCTCATACTGTTAGTTCTCATATTGTTGACTAGTCACCTTAAAAAACAAGTGCCACAGCAATGGCGGAAGTCCCTTCCCAGAAAGGATTCAGCCACTCCTGAAAAAATCATGTCTAATTGAGAGAAAGCTTTAGAACAGTTTGGACTCTGCTGAGACGTGAAAAAGATCAATTTAGTTTTATTTTTGTTCAGCTTATTTTCAAGCAGGTATTCAATGATTTCTGCTACATAACCGAGTCACTGAAAATACTTTTTAAGAAATATAAATGACTTCGGTATTGTTTGTCATTTTACCTTTAGGCCAATTGCCATTGGTTGCATATTCAAGATTGAAATTCATTTTAATTTTATTTGGTTACTGTTGTAATGCAAAATGTAATTAAATTTTATAATTAAAATGAAATAGTTGTTTCTAATATTTTTATGTTAAATTGCATATTCTGATTCCTACCAAGGACTGACTAAATTAGTAAGAGTATTAGTTTATCAGAGAGATAAAAGGCTTCTGTTGTTGTTACAGCAGAGACATGAGAATTGTATCCATGAGCTGAGTATACTGCTGTAGGAATTAAATAACTTGACATTTGTCATTTAAATACTGAAATTTGTGAATGCACCTCTGAAGCTAGATCAAGAAAACAGGGCAACAATTTACCTGCATCATGATAAGAATAAAGGCGTTACACATATTAAAAAAAATGATTTTTTCAAACCATAATTTCTGGACAACCACTTGTACTATATGCAGGAAATTTTTAAAGGCCTAGTATATAAAGTAATTAATCATGGTATTATAAATATGAACAGCCACTATATGTATATGCAGGAAATTTTTAAAATTCTTAGCATATAAGGTAATTAATCAATTATTATATTATATGTTAATTTATTTAACTAAATATGAATAACAACCAGCTTTTGATAGCTAAATATGTGCGCCCACATATTGCCCACTTGTCCATAATGTGATAAGCATGGCATGCATGTCAAATTCTAGAAGAGTGTTGTTGAGCCACGGAGAATCAACTTGGGGTTTCTGAGTTAATTGCTTCATTCACAAAATTAACAAGGTACGTTGGGAAAAATCGTGGTGTGATTTCAAGTTTGTATGTGCACCCAGAAACTACAAGTGGATGCTTTCAATTTTAGGGAGCCATATTGTATATCCAAGTATCTTGTTCAAGTTCTTACTATTTCTCTTCATTACTAGCCCACTAATTTTACATCTTGTAAGAAGACCATATCTGGCAAACGCTGCAATACACCTTGCATGAATGTCTTGTGACCAGAAGTGCCAGCGCTACAAGAGCAGAGGAGAAGAGAATATGATGCCAGAATGCGGGAAGGGAAAAAAGTAAAAAATTAAAGAGCGAGCCTTCAAATCTTTTGTTAAATCACGGTTTTATGTTCAGAGCGTGGGGTGGTTGAAAGGTAAGGTCATCCTTATTCTTATTTCATAACCAATTAATTGCAATTGAACAGAGCAAGTGAACGCAAATAGCTTATTGATTATTGTTGACATAAACAGCAGAAAGGAAAAAAAATTGCATATTGTTGAATTTCAAAACAAGATTCTTAATGACCAACGTTCTACTCTAGTATTTTATCCAAATATAGTTAAATTTCAATATACCTGTTGCATGGACACCTGAAAAAACACACTTAGATACCTAGAATAACATATGTGAATCAAATTAGTCCTGCAAGTTTTTATCTGTCAAATTACTGGAGAGATCAATGTATCTCTATCATCACTGAAGAAAGACCCTTTTCAGGCTTAGTGTCATTCGACATGGATACCAAAAATAATTTTCTATGCTAAATTTATAAAATATACATTTATCCTCTCCTACTAGTCGTTACTTTCCCTCTCTTTGCTAAAGCTAAATTTTGATGGAGCCTCCAAAGGAAACCCAAGTACAATTAGTTATGGAGGCATGTTTAGGGATCATCTTGGTTTTCCAATCTATATTTACTCCAACCCATTAGTCCTCAATAGCCAAAAAATTGCAAAGTTGAGTGCCCTTGAGGAAGGCCTAGAAATAGCCTAGACACAAGGCTCATCACAAATTCTAATAGAAGGTGAGTTTCAATTAGCTATACATATGATCTATAAGCTCCTAAAAGGAACTTCAATTAACAAAATTTCCTAGAGCTCGACGGTTCAAATTTCGCTCATTTGTGTCTCCTTACTTATCTCGTCCATCCTTGTTTCCATCCATAATCACATCGAAAGAGTTAGCAACCAACTAGTGAACAAATAGATTAATCAAGGTTGTCCCAACATGTCCTCCATGATATCTTCCCCTAAGAATATTCTTGCAAGTTCTCCCTTCAATAAAAATGCTAGAGTATGATTCAGAAGGACTTAAGCTCCCTAGA
The DNA here is from genome assembly GCA_031772625.1 of Pinus tabuliformis. NCBI lineage: Eukaryota > Viridiplantae > Streptophyta > Pinopsida > Pinales > Pinaceae > Pinus > Pinus tabuliformis. Next base: position 732,732,458 of record CM062814.1, read on the forward strand.
TTGGGTGTTATAATTGAGAGAAGGTGGCGAGTGGGTTATCAACATCCCACAAGGTCACATGGAAAGGGACATGGAAACACACCCCCATAATGGCTTTGATTATGGGACCTACAAATGAAATGATGGAAATCCCCACTCCATCATCTAGTGCCTAGTACATGAATAAGTTCATCTACAATTACAAATCCTTGTTGGTCTCCAAATCGTGCCAATAGATCCTTAAAACTTCTATATAGACCTGGCCACCCTACGAAACTGTTTCATTGATGCAACTCATTATGTAGGTCTTAATTAACAAGCTAGTGGAGGCCACTCACATAAAATTGTTGTTCAATCCACTACATGATTACCTCTAGTCGAGTGGTTTTCAATTAAAAGTTATATTGCAGACTATGGAAATGAGGCAACATTTATAATCCTTTGCTCATGGTAAGGGTATTATATTTTATCGATTCTCATACTGACCAATTTTTTTGACGAAGATAAGTAGCCAAATTCCTATTTTAGGCCTTTGTTTGTACAAGCCTTGATCTTGGAGTTCTAGGTTGGAAAATCCATCATGTAGTGGAGTTTTCCTATATCACTCAGGCCTCATCCATCTCAAGATACTTGCAAGGGTCTCTTGTCATGAAACCAGCTCACAAAAAGATAGAAAAGATAGATGAACACCTTAGGAATAAGCCTCTTCGAGGGGGCAACCTCCTTTACATTACACAAATGAACAATTCTTGGATGATTCAAATGACAAAACCTCCTTTCTATATCTATAAGTCTAAGGGGTCACAATATAACCAAGCCAACCTAACAATAATAATATAAAGGCACAAAAATAACAATAGAGGGATTTTATGGGGCACAGTAATAACAATATGGGGACAATAGGGGCACAACAATATTAATAAGCGATACAACTACAATAGTAATTGGGAAATCACTAGTATTATAGGGACCCAACATGCCCCTTTCCTTCAAAAAAGTGTTGTCCTCAACGCTTGTGTAGTTCTGGATGCTTCTGTATAAAATTCTCATCCTTCCATGTGGAATCTTCAGTGGATAAGTTCTTCCACTTGATGAGATACTCCGAAATTGATCGATTTCGTAGCTGTCGAGTTCTTGTTTTTGTGACTCCTTCTAGTTACAATATAATTTTTCCTTCCTCGTCAAGTTCTAGCAATATTGTTTGAACTGGGAGCTTGTTCCCTATAACCTTCTTTAAACATGAAACATGGAAAACTAGGTGTACTCGAGAAGCTGCAGGAAGCTCCAATTTGTATGCCATAGTACCAATCTTTTGCAACACCTTATATGGACCATAATACTTTGGTGATAATTTATTATCCTTCTTAGCTTACTTGAAGGACATTTGTTTATATGGTTGTAGCCATAAGAATACGTAGTCACCTACATCAAAAATTCTTTCATTGCGATGTTGATCTACCTATTGTTTCATTCGATTCTGTTCCAACATGAGGTTATCCTTTAAGAGTTGGAGAACTTGTTGTTGATGGTCGATGTGATGTTCCACTGCTTGAACCTTAGAATTCTCTCTTAAATATGATGTGATGGATGGTGGATGATATCCATAAAATGCCATAAATGGGGTCATTTTTTCTGCAGTATGGAAGGAAGTGTTATACCACCATTCAGCCAAAGGCAACCATTTGACCCATTGTGTCTGCTTATCAGATACAAAGCAACGAAGATATCCTTCCAAACATTTGTTTACTATCTCAGTTTTCCCATCAAATTGAGGATGATAAGATGATCTATGAGCTAATTGAGTACCAAGACAAGAAAATTATTATGTCCAAAAATTTCCAGTGAAAATGGGATCTCTGTCACTTACAATAATCTTTGGGTTTCTGTGTAGCTTTTGAATTATTTCCATAAATGTAGTAGAAACTGTACTGGCTTTAAATGGATGTGATAATGCAAAAAAGTGTGCATACTTGGTAAGTCTACCAACTACAACCATGATGACACTCTTTCCTTCAGACTTGGGTAAACATGTGATAAAATCCATTGAAACCTCCTCCCAATGTTGGCTTGGAATGGAAAAAGGTAGTAATAGACCTGGGGTCTTAATTTTTTCAACTTTATTTTGTTGGAAAGCTAAACATTCTGCCAAAAACTTTTGAATATCGGATTTAAGGGCATCCCAAAAAAATTCCTTCTTAACCCTGTGGTAAGTTTTTAAAAATCCTGAGTGCCTTCCTAAGGGAGAAGTGTGCAATTCCATAAGAATATTTTGTTTGAGTTGGGAATTCTTACAGAGGTATAAGTGATCTTTGTACCATAACGAATCATTTTTCCAACTAAATGTATCAGATGTTCTAGAATCTTGTTGTAACTTTTGAATAAGTGCTCACACTTCTTCATCATTATTCCATTCCTCCCTTGCTTCGTTTATCCAATCTAGTTGGATAATAGAAATGGCACACAACAATGCTTCCACATCCTCATCCTTTCTTGAGAATGAATCTGCCACAACATTTTTCTTCCCTTTCTTGTAGATGATTTCAAAGTCATAACCCAACATCTTTGTGACCCATTTTTGTTGCTCTTCAGAGGATAATCTTTTTTCTAAAACGTATTTAAGGCAATCATGATTCGTTTTTTCCTTGAAGTGTCTTCCCATTAGGTAGGGTCACCATTTCTTAAGTGCATGTAGTATTGCCAACATTTCCTTCTCATAAATAGCTTTGTGTAAATATTTTCCTTTGATTGGATGAATTTCGAAAGCAATGCATCTTTCATCTTGCATTAAAACAACACCAATTCCATTTCCTGAAGCATCACATTCCACAATAAAGGTTTTTGTGAAGTCTGGTGTAGCTAAGCCCAGTGCTTGGCAAATTTCCTCTTTAATATTTTCGAAGGCCTTTGTTGCTTCTAGAGTCCATGAAAATGCATCTTTCTTCAGTAATGTTGTTAGAGGTCCTTCTATTCTCCCATAATTCTTAAAAACCTTGCGATAATACCTTGTCAACCTGAGAAATCCTCACAGATGCTTTATGATGTGGGGATTTTCTATTCTTTAATGGCTTTAATTTTGCTAGGATCTACCTTATCACCTTTATGAGATACAATATGACCCAGATATTCCACCTCTTGTACTCCAAAGAAACATTTGGAGCTTTTTGCATATAATTGTTTCTCCTCCAATAGTTGTAGCACCCTGTCAACATGTTCAACATGATCCTTCCAAGACTTGCTGTAGATTAGTATATCATCAAAAAATACTAACACTTTCTAAGGAAGGGTTTGAAAATGGAATTCATCAAACCTTGAAATGTAGAAGGTGCATTGGTAACACCAAAAGGCATGAACCAAAATTCATAATGACCCTCATGAGTTCTAAATGCTATTTTTGGAATGTCTTCAGTCTTCATTCTGATTTGATGATATCCTAAATGAAGATCCAACTTGGTGAAGTAAATTGATCCATGCAATTCATCAAATAATTCATCAATCACAGGAATGGGAAATTTATCTTTAATAGTGAGCATGTTGAGCTCCCTATAATCCGGACACATGTGCCATGATCCATCCTTTTTCTGTAAGTTCTTACGAAATTTCAATCTGATGTTCAAAACAAAAGTTATGATGACTTTCCCCAGGTCACCTGTTTGGAATGTAATTCGAGAGTTTGCGAAAAGGCCAACTTCCTCAAATCATATCTCTGCAAATATAGCACGAAAAGCTCTGAAATTTGGACCCAAGGTTCCGAACGGTTTCGGCCCAAATGGGTTTTTTATTAGCGTCTGAAACGTCGTAGAAAAACATTTATAGTGCAAATTCCATGATGACCTATTTGAAGCAACAAAACCCTAGAATCCAAAGCTATAATACCAAATGTTATGAAACCAGCTCACAAAAAGATAGAAAAGATAGATGAACGCCTTAGGAATGAGCCTCTCCGAGGGGGAAACCTCCTTTACATTACACAAATGAACAATTCATGGATGATTCAAATGACAAAACCTCCTTTCTATATATATGAGTCTAAGGGGTCACAATATAACCAAGCCGACCTAACAATAATAATATAAAGGCACAAAATTAATAATAGAGGGATTCTATGGGGCACAGTAATAACAATATGGGGACAATAGGGGCACAACAATATTAATAAGGGATACAACTACAATAGTAATGGGGGAATCACTAGTATTATAGGGACCCAACATCTCTTGTCGTATTTAACGAGAGCATTCAGGAAGGGCTACTAAGAAGGTTTTCCTGTCTACAACCTCTCTCTTTCATAGTTGGTTATCCTCCTCTACTTTGCTCTAGTTCCCTTCTTTTTAGGTTTGCTTCCTCTATTTCAACCTTCTTCCTTGAGGTTATTCTCATCTATGTTCTCATATTTGTTGGTTTCTTAGGTGATGATGCTACTCTAAAAGGATCCTTTCCTCATTCCTATTCAACATCTAGGGGTTATGTTTGTCTTAGAATGCCTTCGAGCCTCCCCCATTGGGTAGGTCCATTATCATAAAAAATATTTTCTTCTCTTCTCTTTTATGTTCTACTCCTATAGAAACTTTTGGTTTTCCTTGGAAAGGTCCCATTCTTTGAGATAAAGAAATGTCTTGTCATCATGTTCATTTTTTCCATGGGGTTTCCTATTATGAAGAACGTGGAGAACATGGGCGTACAATGATCCAATGGATCAACAATATGTTCAAAAATCAAAGTGCTCAAATCGCTCAAAACCAGTGCCAAAACATAGTTCTCATCATTACAATTCTGATGATGCTTTAATCACCTCACACAGATACCATATATAAAATCTATCATGTTCAGAAGCTTCTCGAAAACAACTAAAAAGTCAAGTTGCAGGGTTGACTAGGCTGTTAACTTGGCAAGTTGTACAGTGACATGGCATTGATGTGAGTAGGCTGGCTAGGCAATATGAATTCCAAATGGGTCAATCCCATGCTAACACATAGTAGGGTTGTACAGGCTGGGTTGGCGAATTTTTATTGGATGTGGTGTTTTGGTTGGACCAATCTGGAGGCACTAAGTGGCCCAATGGGAGGGCAACATGTGCACCTCAGGATTCATGCAATATTTAGTTTAGGGATCAGCCAACCCTAGCGGGGGTCGACCCCATGACCTCCAACACAACAACCACACGTCTTATTGTTTTATCGTGCATTATTTCTTATTATATTACATGGTTAATTTATATTTAAATTCAAACTGACCAGCGGTTTGGGGGAGGGGTTAGGCTGATAACCTCACCCAACTGACCCTAGCCCCAAGTCACATTGTAACACATAACCATGGAAAATAAGTGGAGTGGAGTTGGGGGGGACATGGTCCTAGCCTTGAGGCACATGGTATACCAGTGATCAGAGCACAAAGGCAGAGGCAGAGGGGGCATATGGTTAGCCCAACCCCCAGTCCCAACTTCCAACCATAACCAATAGCGGAACCACCATTCAAGGCTTATTGAGTAGGGGCTAGTGCATGGCTCCTAGACCACGACCATATAGTCTGTCATAGGACTAGCAGTGCAGAGCCAGCAGGTGCGTGGCCTCTGTCCCACGCCCCTGGCCACATAGAACATGTATGGCCAAACCTAGGGGCCAAAGAATTGGAGCATAGGCCTTATTGGCGTATTTAAGTGTTCAAAAAAATGCACCATTTTTAGTGAAATTTTCACTACTCCCAAACCAATTTGTCACCTGGAAGTTCTGCAAAAGAGGGAATTTGTTGGTTGTTTTGCTAATTTGGTCATTTTGCAAGATATATAGCAAGGAAATGAACAAGGAGTCCTATATTGGCCACTTTTCAGCCTTTTTGAGCCTAAGAAGAGCCTACACAGGGGTTTTTGGGTGTTTTAGACACAATGGCAGTAAAATTTTTGTGATTTGAGAATTATATGTTTATGTAATTGACATTTTGGGCATATAATATAAAGGGCAAACATTGGAAGTTGGACCCAAAGATGTAACCCAGCAGGGGTGAACTTTGTCATCAAATTGTTGTTTTGTAATGTTGCATGTTGTCTATTTTTCTCTGGTTATATCTGCAAAACTTAACTAAAATTTCTAAGTTTATGTGATTTTGAAATTTGTATCCATTTCCCAGAAGACATGGTTGGTATCGGAGAATGGTTGTTTTGAAGGTTTGACTATTTTTATAAGTGTTTTTGAATGATTACAAGGTATAAGTTGAGAAGAGGAGAAGGAGTGCTTGAAGAGCCAAACCCTCAAATTGGTTCAAGGAGGTCTCAAACTCAAAAAACTCCACTAGCCATGGAACATGAAGAAGGAAAGGAGATGATGTTTGATGATGAGAGAGAAAATGTCTTTCTATGATATGTCAGAGATGGTAAAAGTGTTGTATAATGAGAGGACAACAAGTTTGCAAAGAGAAAGTTCTAATCAACAAAAAGGTAATGGTGGTTATGGGAGCAAGCCTCCACCTCCACCATCTCTTTCACCTCCATCTTCACCTCCATCCTCGCCTCCTTATTCACCTCCTTCAACACCTAGACATACTCCTCTTAAATCTCCAAAAGGACATGCTACGTCTCCTTTGCTTAAGCTTGATGTAAATTTTCAATTTCCTATGTACAATGGGGAAGTAAATGTTGAAAATTTAGATAATTTGGTTCATCAAATTGAAGTCTATTGAAGCATTCAAAATATTAAAGATGATTTTACAAAGATCCAACTTGCTTCCTTTTGTTTGGAAAGTGCAACCCTCATCTGGTAGGAGGCCAAAACTCAAGAAGATTTGAATAAAAGTGGTAAAATTATCTATTATTGGAATGATTTTATAGTTGCATTAAGAAGGAAATTTTGTCTATTAGTTTATATGCAAGAAGAAATTATTGATTGGAAATTATGGATTGCCAAAATTTTAAACAAGCTAAATGTGAGAGTGTCCAAAGTTAAACACGAGTATTGATTTGTCTTCACATGACACTCTCCCTAAATACATAGGTGGATTAAATATTTATTTGAGACATACTATACTTATTTTTAATCCCACCAATCTAGATGAAGTATGTGTTCAGGAAACTCATTTAGAATGAAGAGCTAAGAATGTTCCTCAAAAGACTAGCAAGAAACCATCCAAGTATGGAGACAAAGGAAAGGGAAAGTGTTATGAAACCAACTCAAGAAAAGATAGAAAAGATAGATCAACGCCTTAGAATTCAGCCTCTTCGAGGGGGCAACCTCCTTTACATTACATAAATGAACAATTCTTGGATGATTCAAATGACAAAACCTCCTTTCTATATATAGGAGTCTAAGGAGTCACAATATAATCCAGCCGACCTAACAATAATAATATAAAGCCACAAAAATAACAATAGAGGGATTCTATGGGGCACAGAAATAACAATATTGGGGTAATAGGGGCACAACAATATAAATAAGGGGTATAACTACAATAGTAATGGGGTAATCACTAGTATTATAGGGACCCAACATGCCCCTCTCCTTCAAAAAAGTGTTGTCCTCAACGCTTGAGTAGTTCTGGATACTTCTGCATAAAATTCTCATCCTCCCATGTGGAATCTTCAGCGGATAAGTTCTTCCACTTGATAAGATACTCTGAAATTGATCGATTTCGTAGCTGTCGAGTTCTTGTTTCTGTGACTGCTTCCGGTTCCAATATAATTTTTCCTTCCTCGTCAAGTTCTGGCAATATTGTTTGAACTGGGAGCTTGTCACCTATAACCTTCTTTAAACATGAAACATGGAAAACTGGGTGCAATCGAGAAGCTGCAGGAAGCTCCAATTTGTATGCCATAGTACCAATCTTTTGCAACACCTTGTACGGACCATAATACTTTGGTGATAATTTATTATCCTTCTTAGCTTGCTTTAGGGACATTTGCTTATATGGTTGTAGCCGTAGGAATACCCAATCACCTACATCAAAACTTCTTTCACTGCGATGTTGATCTGCCTGTTGTTTCATTCTATTTTGTGCCAACACGAGGTTATCCTTTAAGAGTTGGAGGACTTGTTGTTGATGTTCGATGTGATGTTCCACTGCCTGAACCTTAGAATTTTCTCTTAAATATGATGTGATGGATGGTGGTTGATACCCATAAAGTGCCATAAATGGGGTCATTTTTGTTGCTGTATGGAAGGAAGTGTTATACCACCATTCAGCCAGAGGCAACCATTTGACCCATTGTGTCTGTTTATCAGATACAAAGCAACGAAGATATCCTTCCAAACATTTGTTTACTATCTCAGTTTGCCCATCAGATTGAGGATGATAAGATGAGCTATGAGCTAACTGAGTACCAAGACAAGAAAATAATTCTGTCCAAAAATTTCCAGTGAAAATGGGATCTCTGTCACTTACAATAATCTTTGGGTTTCCATGTAGCTTTTGAATTGTTTCCATAAATGCAGTAGAAACTGTACTGGCTTTAAATGGATGTGATAATGCACAAAAGTGTGCATACTTGGTAAGTCTGTCAACTACCACCATGATGACACTCTTTCCCTCAGACTTGGGTAAACCTGTGATAAAATCCATTGAAACCTCCTCCCAACGTTGGCTTGGAATGGATAAAGGTTGTAATAGACCCGGTGTCTTAATTGTTTCAACTTTATTTTGTTGGCAAACCAAACATTCCGCCACAAACTTTTGAATATCTGATTTAAGGCCATCCCAAAAAATTCCTTCTTAACCCTGTGGTAAGTTTTTAAAAATCCTGAGTGCCCTCCTAAGGGAGAAGTGTGCAATTCCATAAGAATCTTTTGTTTTAGCTGGGAATTCTTACAGAGGTATAAGCGATCTTTGTACCATAACGAATCATTTTGCCAGCTAAATGTATCAGACGTACTGGAATCTTGTTGTAGCTTTCGAATAAGTGCCCACACTTCTTCGTCATTCTTCCATTCCTCCCTTGCTTCGTTTATCCAATCTGGTTGGATAATAGAAATGGCACACAACAATGCTTCCACATCCTCATCCTTTCTTGAGAGTGCATCTGCCACCACATTTTGCTTCCCTTTTTTGTAGATGATTTCAAAGTCATAACCCAACATCTTTGTGACCCACTTTTGTTGCTCTTCAGAGGATAATCTTTGTTCTAAAAAGTATTTAAGGCTATCATGATCCGTTTTTACCTTGAAGTGTCTTCCCATTAGGTAGGGTCGCCATTTCTTAAGTGCATGGAGTATTGCCAACATTTCCTTCTCATAAATAGCTTTGCTTAAAAACTTTCCCTTGATTGGACGACTTTCAAAAGCAATGGGTCTTTCATCTTGCATTAGAAAAACACCAATTCCATTTCCTGAAGCATCACATTCCACAATAAAGGTTTTTGTGAAGTCCGGTGTAGCTAAGACCGGTGCTTGGCACATTGCCTCTTTAAGATGTTCAAAGGCCTTTGTTGCTTCCGGAGTCCATGAAAATGCATCTTTCTTCAATAATGTTGTTAGAGGTGCTGCTATTCTCCCATAATTCTTAACAAACTTGCGATAATACCCTGTCAACCCAAGAAATCCTCGCAGATGCTTTATGGATGTGGGGATTTTCCATTCCTTAATGGCTTTAATTTTGCTAGGGTCTACCTTAACTCCTTCATGAGATACAATATGACCCAAATATTCCACCTCCTGGACTCCAAAGAAACATTTGGATCTTTTTGCATATAATTGTTTCTCCTCCAATAGTTGTAGCACCCTGTCAACATGTTCAACATGATCCTTCCAAGACTTGTTGTAGATTAGTATATCATCAAAAAATACTAACACAAATTTTCTAAGGAATGGTTTGAAAATTGAATTCATCAAACCTTGAAATGTTGAAGGTGCATTGGTAAGGCCAAAAGGCATGACCAAAAATTCATAATGACCCTCATGAGTTCTAAATGTTGTTTTCGGAATGTCTTCAATCTTCATTCTGATTTGATGATATCCCGAACGAAGATCCAACTTGGTGAAGTAAATTGATCCATGCAATTCATCCAGTAATTCATCAATGACAGGAATGGGGAACTTATCTTTAATAGTGAGCTTGTTGAGCTCCCTATAATCTGGACACATGCGCCATGATCCATCCTTCTTGTGCACCAATACTACTGGAGCAGAGAAAGAACTTTGACTGGTTGAATTATACCAGCCTCTAGCATTTCTGCAACCATACGTTCAATTTCACTTTTTTGGACATAGGGATATCTGTACGGCCTGATGTTTGGAGGAACACTTCCTGGAATCAGATGAATAGCATGATCATGATCACGCATAGGTGGGAGACCTTTGGGAGTCTCAAATACCTTGGAATGATTGTCCAGGACTTTTTGGAGATCTGGAGAAATAGATGATTCCAATGTGGAAACATCTAGCGAACATAATTGTGCAATTACACCTCTTTGCTCCTTTTTTAGAAGCTTTGTCATACCATTAGAGCTGATTATCTTTCCTGGTTTCCCTGCAATACCCCTTAATTCAACTTCCTTTCCTTCCGTAGAAAATTTGATGAAAAGTTCTTGAAAATTAAAAGCTATTGTACCCAAGGATTGTAGCCATTGGACTCCTAGTACAACATCAGCACCTCCCATTGGAATGGAAAGCATTGGGCTAGTCAATACATATTCTCCCATGGATAGCTTGATATTATGGCACTTTCCAGAGAAATTTATTGTTCCTCCATTTGCAATCATCACTTGACACTCTGGTGCTGGATATAGGAAGCAATTCAATTCTTTTGCTACCCTACAATGAATAAAATTGTGGGTGCTTCCTGAATCAATCAACACTATTACCTTTTTCTTCTTGATTTGTCCTTCTATCTTGATGGTTTGAGGAGTGGTAATTCCCACCAATGCATTACAAGATATGGTCGGATTTATTTGTTCTTCATCTAGGCTTTGTTCCTGGAGAATATCCTCTTCTTTTGACCTTTCTTGCTCCTTTTCTTCTTCCTCTTCACAATCTATGTAGAATAATTTCTTCTCAGCACACTTATGACCTTTAGTGTATTTGCTATCACAACTGTAACAAAGCCCTTTTGCTCTTTTTTCTTCCAATTGTTGTGGTGTCAACCTTATAGGTTGTGGAAGACTAGGGGCAACAACACTTCCATCTTTATAGTTGTGAACGATATGCTTCCTGTTTGCCATAATTTTGCTTTCCATTTTTCTTGCTAACCTGAATGCCTTCTCTAATGAATCAGGTTCCCAAAGGCAAACATCATGTTGGATATTATCCTTTAAAGACCCTATGAACACATCAATCCTATGCTCCTCTGGAATATCTTTTACCCTTATGTTCAATTTTTGGAACTCCTCAATGTGCTCCATTACTGAACCCTTTTGTTTGAGACTTATCAATTGGCTAAAAAAAGTGTTGCTTTTTGTATCCTCATAATGTGCTATCAATTCTTCCGTAAAAATTGCCCAAGTGATAAATTGTTTACGAGAGCAAAGCCATTGATACCATACAAACTGATTTGGTTCCAAATATACAATTGTCATACGTACCTTTTGTGTGTTTTGCACATTATTGAGATCGAAGAATTGCTCCATCTGTAATATCCATGTGGTAGGATCCTTGCCATCAAACTTCCTCATATCGATTTTTGGAATATGGTGAGTCTTCGATCCAACATTAGCATCTATGGAATCATGATTAACATTTCTTTTATTCTCATCATGAGTTTCCTTTAGTACCCTTTCATCCTAAGTGCCCATTTCTTGTAGCAACTTATTCATATTTATCTTCAATTCGTCCATGTCTATCTTCAAATCTGTCTTCAAATCTGCCATGTCTCTCTTCAAATCTGTGTTCGAATCATCCATATTAGCTTCCATGCCCTTTATCTTAGATTCCATGCCATTTATCTTAGCTTTTGTTAGCTTTTGTGAGCATGACATTTGTTGCACTTGTTCTTGTAATTTTGATATATCATGTAGCATTTCTTCCTCTTCTTCATGAGTCATGCTAGAGCTTTCAGGTTCCTTACTAGGTGTTTGCATTTTCTTTCCTCAAGGCATCAGTTACCGATAATAATGCTTTACTATGCCCTTTGAATTCCTTCAAACCAAGCTTATGCAAAAATTTAAAAAAAAAACTACACACCTTTTTTCACTTTGTAGAAGCCTGATATTGAATCTGATGTATCTCTGTAATTTCGGATCATTCAGTTCTAAAATTTTGACTTGTAGTAGCCTTCTGAGTCCTCTTTCCAATGCCACAAGTTTGACCCAAATTGGTTTCTCCAAGGAAGAGTTATGCGAAATCTCCCACAATGACTTGCTTATAGACTAGTTCAGTAGAGCAAACTTGTACAACATGCCACGAGTCATTGTTTCGACCTATGGATCTGAAAAATGCATACAAGAAAATACAGTTCGTCCTCTTTCTGTACCTTCTTACGAAATTTCAATCCAATCCTCAGAGAGAAAGTTATGACGATTTTCCCCAAGTCACCTGTTTTGAATGTAATTCAGGAGTCTGCAAAAAGACCAACTTCCTCAGATCATATCTCTGAAAATATCGTGCGAAAAGCTCTGAAATTTGGACCCAAGGTTCAGCGCGATTTCTTCTCAAATTTGTTTTTTTTGCGACTTCTGAAACATCACAGAAAAAAAAGTTATAGCGAAAATGCCACGATGACCTGTTTGGAGCACCGAAACCCTAGAATCCAAAGCTCTGATACCAAATGTTATGAGACCAGCTCAAGAAAAGATAGAAAAGATAGATCAACGCGTTAGAATTCAGCCTCTTCGAGGGGGTAACCTCCTTTACATTACATAAATGAAAAATTCTTGGATGATTCAATTGACAAAACCTCCTTTCTATATATAGGAGTCTAAGGAGTCACAATATAATCCAGCCGACCTAACAATAATAATATAAAGCCACAAAAATAACAATAGAGGGATTCTATGGGGAACATAAATAACAATATGGGGGTAATAGGGCCACAACAATATAAATAAGGGGTATAACTACAATAGTAATGGGGTAATCACTAGTATTATAGGGACCCAACAGAAAGTTTAAGGAAAATGCAAAAAGAATACTACAATCAAGAAATAGGGAGAGAATCTTAAATGTAAACATTGGTCAAAATAAGGCCATGATGAATACCATTGTTGGAAACTACATCTAGAAATGAGACCAAATAAGTTCAGTAACAAGGGGAAACAAAAGACTACTACAACAACTCAATAAGATATAGGATCTAATTCAGGAAACGAAAACAAAATCACAGCCATGGGAATGAAAGGTAAAGCTTCTAATGTAAGTATTAGTTCTTTTATTAAGCCTATTGAGTCTCAAAATGAGAAAGAAAGAATTGAGCTTTTCCATATCACGGTCATTACAAAACATACAAAAGTTGATACATTATTTGATAGTGGTTCCCAAGTCAATATTGTTTCTGAAGCTATTGTCAAGAAACTTAACCTGGAAACTACACCTCATACTAAACCTTACCCTTTTAGTTGGACATGTGAAGATGCCAAATATCAAGTGACAAGAAAAGGTAAACTCAATTTCGCTATCACTACAAATTTTATAGATGTGGTAAAGCTTTATGTTGGACCACTTCACATATGTTGAATTGTTTTAGGGAGTCCATACTTGTATGATTGGAAAGACGTATTCTATCATCGTGAGAACAAATATCATATTAGTAAAGATGGATTTGAGTATATCATTATTGCACATCGTAAGAAGATGAATTTATCTCTTGCAAGTGATGGTATGATGAAAAGGCTTGTAAATGTTAGTAATAATTTTGTGTTGTTGATGATTAGAGCTAAAGATATTGTTGAATCTGAATCTTTCACACGATGAGATTCAAAACTCAAGCATGATTTGGCTGAACTTGTTAAAAATTTTGAAAAGATGTTTCAGGAACCTAAAGGGTTTCCTCCTTAAAGAGGAATCCAACATGAGATTAATTTGCAACAAGATGCACTCCTTCCAAACATTGGCATGCATAAAATGTCATTATTGGAGAATGGAGAAATCAAGAAGAAAATTCAAGAGTTTCTTGATAAAGGGGTCATAAGGCCTAGCACATCTCCTTGTGGGTCTCCTATTGTCTAGGTTCCAAAGAAGGATGGTACATGGTGCATGTGTGTGGATTTTAGAGCTTTGAAAAAGATCACGGTAAAGAAGAACTATCCTCATCCTTGCATTGATGATTTTATAAATTAGTTAAAGAATGTTGTTTACTTTACTAAGTTATATTTGAGAAGTAGTTATCATCAAATAAGGATTGTTGAAGATGATATTCAGAAAATTGCTTTCAAGATAAAATAAGGTTTGTTTGAATGGTTATTTATTTCATTTTGGCTTTGAAATACACCTATAACATTCATGAGAGTTATGAATGATGTGTTGAGACCATTCCTTGATAATTTTGTCTTAGTCTACTTAGATAATATTTTGATTTTCAGTAAGACTCATGAAGAGCATGTCAAGCATGTGAAACAAGTTTTAGATGTCTTAAAAAAAGAGAAGTTGTATTTGAAGATGTCTAAGTGTGAATTTGGGAAAACCTATTTGATTTACTTGGGTCATATTGTAGGAGGGGGTGAATTGAGGATTGATCCCTCAAAAGTTGAATTCATTGTGAATTGGCCTAAACCCAACAATGTAACAGAAGTTAGGAGCTTTTTGAGAGCAGCCCAATATTGGAGAAAATATATATTTAACTTGTCGCTTATTGCAACACCATTACATGATTTGAAAAGTGTGAAACAAGTCTTTTCGTGGGGAGACAAGCAGTAGAAAGCCTTTAGAACTTTGAAAGAGAAAACCAATACAACACCAGTTCTAGCACTTACAGATCTTAAGCTGTCATTTAAGATTCGAACCGATGCAAGCGATTATGCTATGGAAGAAGTTTTGATGCAACATGATAAGCCTATTTCTTATCAATACGAAACCTTTACCAATGTAGTAATTAACTATGTGTTGATGGTTCTAGACCTTCCAACAGTTAGGGGATCTCCCCGATATGAAGTCCTAATTAGACCTCACACCATTTGGTGTAGGACTCTCATCTGGTATAAAGGCTTAGTTGTAGAATGCTTAAAGATTTGCCTTGGCTCTAACTGTAAACAAGAGAGAGGGATGCAGTGGTTCCTTCAAAAAGAAAGAAGGTGCGCCTAGTGAGTTTTTAGTTGTAAATATTTCAAGGTTCTTTTACCGTAGAGAGGGGAGAAAATTGAACCTCTAAGAGAGAGGTAGTAGTAGCATCCAAGGAGAGACACACATGAAGAAGAAGGATTCGTCTAACATCCAATGGAATAGTCCATAGAGGTTAAGATATTCATTACAACTAACAAATGAAGAAAGGTCTATGTAATATGATGCGGAATAGTCCACAAGGATGGGACAACAATAAAAACCATTATAGCACATTCTCAATAAGATAAGTACTAAAACAACTGAAATAGTTCAAGTATCTTAACACATGTGAAAGAGAATATGAAATAAAAACATCAGTAGAATAGTCTTACAAACATTCATAATCCATGCATGAAGAATGTGCTAGCCTTGAAGGCTTCTGTTATTAAGAAAAAATTCCAAGACACGTGTTTACAATGAACATCACTAGCTCCAGTTGTGGAGCATTCGAGCCACTCCTTGCTCCCAAAAATAATTAGCTTATCTCTCTAATGCTTTATGGGAGGATCGAAGGTGAAAAATCATTTTCTCATAAAATGAGGGAGTATATATATCCAAGGGTTGTTTCTTCCCCTTCCTTGTGACTCTTTGACTACCCTCATGATTGTTTGACTCCCTATGAATTTTCAACTTTACATGACTCTTTGTATTTCACAAATTTCCTTTGGACTTTCACTTTACAATACATTTATGAAAGATACATTACATCATTGGCCACAAGGTCTGGCACATGACTACTCATAACATGACACTACTGACATGGACTGGATGATGATGTCGAAATGTCATGCCAGTATTGTTGCTGAGTGTTGAGTGTCTTCTTATTCTTTTCACCTTCGTATGATGGTGATAAGGAATCGTTGATGATCTTAAGGGTGGAGTTGCAATTGTAAACTGATTTCCCTTTTTATTTTCTTGACTGATTAGCTTGTGTGCTTAGATGCAAGTATGTGTTTCAGAAAGATTCACTCCTTCATCTCCTTATTCATCACCTTTCCATGGTGTGATCAAGTACTTACATCTATACTTCACTAATGATGAGATGCCCTCAGTCTGAAAACCCCCTAGTCTAAGATAGTGCATTTTGATCCATTATCTGAGTCGGAGCTAGGTGATAGGTCAGGAGAGAGGGCTCAGTGATTGCATAGTGTGCAGTTCTAGTATCCAAGGGTGATATTTGAGCTCTGAGATTGTGTAGTCCATAGTTCATGTAGGACTAAGGAAAAAGAGTTCATAGTTTTGAGAGCCAGTTGGACAGGCTAAGGGGATGAGCACTAAGAGGACACATTGTGGAGTCTTTGGAGACAAGGGAGGTAGCCTGATTGCATAATTGTGAAATTTAGAGGCTCAGGGGGTGATTTTTAGGCTTTTGATTTCACATTGCATAGTGAAGGCTGGGTTGGGAGGAATGATTGCACAATTCTGAAGGTCAAGGTCAGGGCTTGAGCACAAAAACCGTGCAGTGTAGCTGTCCCGGGAGGCACTAACTACGCATTACGCAGTGATAAGGAGTAAGTTCATAGCTAGAGGACTAGAACTATGCAGTGTGCAGTTTAGGGAGGCTAGGAGAAGCCAAGTTGCTTAGTCAGGATAGCCTTCTTGGAATTGAATAAGTGTAAGATTGGTTAGACTGATGTCAACAGTGATAATACTTCGACTATGATCTCAAACTTAGAGTACTTGAGGAAAAAACAACATAGATCACCCAGGACACATGAACAATGCATTTCCCTCCATGTGACCACTTTACGACCAGTAACAAGTGCGACACTTAAGATAGACTTTGGGATGACTGTGACGACACTTTTGCGAAAGTGCTCAAAACTTTGTGAATGAATGTGAAATATATTTACATAGTTATAAAAACCCATGTACATGAAGATATACCCTTGAAACCATCAGAGCATGTTTCTACACATTGTGTGACAGATAATCATGTCAAAAGACGACAGTTAACCCAACTTGCAAATGGGAGAAAAATACTTTGAGAAAGCTCATGAAATGATTTTTTGTGTTTATGATGATAGTATGCAAGACCATGGAAGGCCCTGAAATTTAGTGAAATCCAAAATTTTGGAGGGAGTTGTAGCAACTACAACACTTGGCGAAAAATTAGTGGAATTCGAGCTTTTCTAAATCAGTTAACTTCTTCTATGTAGGGCCTTGGTTCTTTAGGGAGTATTGATTCATCATTTAGATTACTTTGGTCTTCCCACTTACCCCATGAATAGACACAGTCCCCTTTATGCCTTCTGGGTTGAACACAACATAAGATTCAGTGATATCACAATGTTTCGAGTTGGGAACGGTAGTGTAGCTCATGAGCTTAAGATTTTCATAGTATAATTTTTCATCTCTGGTTTTTATCCACTTCTATTAGGCCTAGAAAGTACCTTGGTGGAGTCATGCAGGAACACAAGCATTTCTTCAGAAATCCTGAATAGTGCCCTGGCAGAGTTGCTTGTTTAACCTCTCTATGCAGGAAGCCTTTCTCTTCTTTCTCCTTTATTTATTTACTAAAAGAAGATTGTGCATCAACACTTATTAATTTTTTGGGGCGAAAGAGGGATCCCGAGTTATTGAGAGTAGAAGAGGTTGTTCCTTTCGAGAAGCATATGAAGACCTCTAATTTAGATTTTCTTGTTTAGATGTTTCCCTTTCTCCTCTTCTACTAATTGAATAAGCATGAAAACACCAAAACAAAAGAAACGATTATGGTCATAAGGTTTCATGAATAGACATAGGTTCATGGTTGGACCAAAAATCTATTTATGGATGGAATATATTTTCTATCGGAACTTCATCGGACAAAAGATATAACCAACACAAGGAATATGAATAGGGGGTTAGGCAAATGTTGAAGTGTCACAAGACTCTTTAGAGTTCGGCCACACACATACTAAGAATCCTAAAATTTTTCATGCACAACACTTATTCACATGATGAAAACAAAACAAAAAGAAAACAAGCAAGAAATAAAACATTACGTGCACAATGTAGGACACAACCCCTGATCATCATTGGAAGTCATATTTTAAGTCTTGGCCATTGACAGGGAAGCAGTCAATCTTCTCTTCAAGTGATTGAAGACGATAAGTGTGTTGGCCAAGATTTTCATGGATATTGAATGGCCCAATCTACATGGATTGAAACTCAGTGTGTTTTCCTTTGTCGTAGTGGGCTTTATCCCACTTCAAGGCTAAGTCACCCACACTAAATTTGTTCTTCCCTACATATTTCTTGTCGAACCACCTCGTGATATAATTCTAGTGAAGTGAAATTTTTTATATTTCTTTCAACCTTTCTTCTAGTAATTTGTGAAGGGTGCCTATCCTACATTGCACTAGTAAGCATTGCTTGCCTTGGGATTCTTGTGAGAGTTGGAGTGCAGGCAAATAGATGTTGGGAGGGAGGATGGCTTCTTTTTTTATACCAGGAAGTAAGGGTAGGTGTTCAAAGAGGGCTTTGGCGTGACCCGGTCAACCCATAAATCATTTACAAAAGCGGAGTGCCTGTTTTGCTACTCAGATAATATGGTCTTTAGGATGATACAGATAAGGTTTTTATTTGTGGATTGAGTAAGACCATTCCTTGCGGATAATAATTAGTTGAATGTTTCAATATAATACCATTTTACAACGAAAAATCATAAATTCTCAGTGATGAAAAGTATATTGCATTTTCGAAAACAAGTGAAGTAGGATTGTTGAACCTCAAAATGATGTTGTGCTGAATGAAATTTATGACTTCTCGATCATTCACCTTCTTGAGCAGAACTTCTTCTGTCCACCACATGAAATAATATTTACTAGTGAGAATATAGTGGTGTTTCATTGATGAATGTGGAAATATTTATCCAATAATATCCAAGCCCCGCTATTGAAAAGGTTCTTCCACTACAATAGGTTACAATGGAGCCATTGACTTCTTGTTTTAGTTGGCACACTATTGACAGATCAAACACTTGCAGGCGTAAGCATGAACATCTCTGAATAATGTAGGCTAGTAAAACTTGGCCCACATGACTTTATGTGTTCTTGTGTTACCCACAAAATGTCCCATGACTGGTTTTTCATGGAGATCGCATATTACTTTCTCTAAATCATGTGATTCCAAACACCTTAGCAGTACTCTATTATGGTGCTTTCTAGAAAACACCCCATGCACCAACTAGTAAGATAATTCTTTGAGTCTAAGTGCGCTCTTTTTTCATGCAAATATATGATAGGGCATGGTTCCATGCTCATGGTATTGGCACACATCCGTGTATCAAGAGTTCATGGCAGTAGTGGGGGAAGCTAGCTCATTATTGTACATTTTGATTTCTTGCTCCCAACCTGATAGATCTTATTCTTCCTTTGTGTCCACTGCTTCTATTGCTAGTCGACATAGATTGTGGCCCTTGATTATGTGAATTGGTTTAAATTCTAAGTCCTAATCTTATAGACCAGTCATTGAGTTCACTCTTCTCTCACCTAAATCTTGTGGGGAAAACAATGATCTTACATATGGGTGGGGAACAAAGATAATACAGTGAGTTTTCAAAAGATAGGGTCGAAAGTGCTTCAATGCCTTTTATACTACATAAGCCTACTTTTCATTGGTGGGATACTTGATTTCGTGTCCTTAAAGACTAGCACTCATAAAATATATAGGCTGCTAATTATTTTGTTCATCCTTTTGTGTGAGAACAATTGAAAGATAAGAGTCCAAAGCAAAGGTGTAGAGAAAAAAATATCTGCTAAATTTTGGTCTATATAAAGCAGGTACTTTTATGATAGCTTATTTGATACAGGAAATGCATCATTTTCCTTTTTCTCCCATCTATATACTACATCCTTCTTTATCATCACCTGTACTGATTTAACTATCTGAGCATCATTGTAAATAAACTTGTGGAGGAAATTGATTTTCCCTAGAAAGGATTGCATATCTTTTTTATTCACTGGGAAGGGAATCTATGTAATTTCTTTGAGCCTCTCTGGGTCCACTTTATTCCCACTCTTAGAAATGATGTGTCCCAAGGGGTTATGCTTGGAAAATGAAAATATACACTTCTTGGGATTAAGAGATACAATTTACTTGCATTATCACTCATACCACTATGATTTGTCCAATCAATCCCTGGAATGCGATGTCCATGGCATGTTGGAACGTAGCACTGATATTAATCAACCCAAATGGAATGCGCTTGAATTAAAACATGCCCCACTTCGTGTGGAAAGTTGCTTTAAGTCTATTAGGCTCTGAGACCAGAACCTATTTGTATCATGAATATCCATCCAAGAGAGAAAACATTTATGACCCCGATACTATTTGCAGTATCTTCTCCATAGATGGCACAAGGTAGTTATCTTTGTCTAAGGCACCACTAAAATTTTGGAAATCAATACACAAGAGAATTTCCCCAGACTTCTTTCTTACCAGGACCAATTTTGATACCCAGGTTGAGTGTTGCACTTTGTATATGATCTGAGCATCCATCACTTTCCTTAAATATTTTTGAATGAGGGGTTCAAGCATCAGATGTACCTTCCATAGCTTGGGTTGCACTGGCTTGGCTCCTCATTTTATCTGAATCACATGTTGGATCATTCATGCGTCATAAGTTTTAAGTCTGCCATACATCCATGTGAATACATATCAATACTGCTTGAACAAACAGATAAAATATTTTCTCTCCTGTGGTGTACAACAATTACCAAGCTTGACAAACTTTAGATCTTTTTTTGTTCCCAAATTAATATACTCGTGTGACACCGTGGAACCATGGTTTTTAGCATTAACAGGTCCTTGGGAACTGTTATGCAAGTCCTACATCTTTTCCAATTGTACCACACCTTTCGACATGAGATTTCCTTTGCTTGAGCTAACTTCATATTGGAATGTTCTTTCATGCTTGTCTTCATCGATTGCGGTGTCCTTGAAAACATCATAGTTTTCCTTGAAGTGTGGTATCTACTAGTCATCATTGAAAACACGTAAATTAGTGATATTATTAGGGACAGATGGATTATAAATAATTTTAAGAGAAAACCCATCCCTTAATGGTGACAACCTAGCAGCAACATTTACCAATGCATCCGCATCTGCGTTATGCATTCTAGGAACAAAAATAATATTAAAATCTTGGAATTGCGAAAT
Organism: Pinus tabuliformis; assembly: GCA_031772625.1. NCBI lineage: Eukaryota > Viridiplantae > Streptophyta > Pinopsida > Pinales > Pinaceae > Pinus > Pinus tabuliformis. The sequence continues at coordinate 732,753,742 of CM062814.1, forward strand.
CAAATGCCATACCTCTTGTTGATAGCTTTTAAGGTGAGGTGACACACAATGTATGGTATCACGTACCTGTCACACAAGAATTTCTGAGTCACCTACTGCTTTTAGGATCACAATGTTGAGGTCAATGGTTCTCTGCAAGCCCAAGATAAGTTCCTCGTATTCTGAATGTTTTTTGTGCACTCAAATTCCAAGCCAATAGAGGTCAGGATTTTTCTCTATAATGGGTCTATTAAAACGCAACTAGCTCCAAGGCCCTCCTATGTTTTGGAACCATCAAAGTAAAAAGTCCACCTATCATATGTACAAGTATTGGGAACTACATTAGTACTCTTATTACTACCACTACTAACTGTACAAATGTCATTTTCACCAGTTGGACTAGGAAGGAGCTCCAACTGTGTATCTAGTGGGATTGGAATTTGATGCATAAGATAACACCCCAGTTGAGTTTCCAGGAAGAAATTGTTGAAGATAGGTTATGCGAAAGCCACTGGTTCATTATGTCCATTCAAGGGAGTAACAATATGATTGTTTCTGCCCTTATGCGAAAGCCATAAATGTGACTAGTCCATGCAAAATATGTTTGTAGCTTGCTGGGCCAAAATATTCTCAACAATACTCCATATTCTTCTGGAATGCCCGCAAGCGCTATGTTGATATATTGGTGGACTCGCTCATCGAATGATAAATGGATAATCACATCTCCGAGCTCACCAACTATGTGGAAACAAGTCTTATGCAACTCAATGATATATGCATCTATTTTTTCCCATTTTGCATTTATTTTCTTGGCGATAGATAATGGAATTACGTTTATCAGTGCACCAAAATGAACCGAGAAATTGTGTACATTGAAATTGAATATTTCAAAAGGTATCATAAAAGGAGGGCAGAGTTTATTTGCATCCATTGTCAAAGCATTAAGTACATATTCGAGGGGCCTAAAGGAAATACCAGATCCCTTATTTGAAGAAGCATCATTACCTGTGGTGGACTGCCCAAGTGCGTGTTATAGGATGTCCCATTGGCTCGTGATCTTTGTTAGTTCGAACATTGAGATATTCGCACGAGCCTTCTTCATATATTCAATTATATTGTAATCCAAAGTGGGATAAATTGTTGAGGTGTCTAGGGGCGTGACTTGGTTTTTGAATTCTGGAATGTTGTTCTTACTCTTACTACTTATCTATGCAATTTTAATTGTAACTATGTTCTCAGACTTGCTCTAAGTGCTTTATGTTGAGCTAATGGATGGACTGATCTCTCTTAACAAATTTTATTTGATTTTCTGCTTCTTCAACTCTAGTCCAGTGGTCGGCCTTTTGCTTCTCAAATTTTATCGGTTGGTTTACTTCTAGGTTGTACCATCACTCGGTGGTTGTTTTTTAGCCATACTCTTTTGGGATGTGATTATGTGACTGAACATGTTTAATGTATGCCCCACACTTTTAGTCTCTTCAGTTGTAGAAAATTCTTGCTTCTTCTACAAGATCAATCTACTCATCAGCCATTACTGCATAAAAAAGATGCGTAGTAAGAATGCTTATGGCATGATTCCATTATGGGCATGTTTTCTCAGAATGATATTCTTGATGATACAAAAAATATTGGTATATGCCCATGCTTTCAACATTCAATACAACATTTGATCTCCCTATAGACATAGCCAGTTGGTTGCTACGACAGCCAGAATTTGCAGTCCTTTTGAACATGTTGAAATTAGGAGGCTTGTTGCTCATGATGGTCTCACTTGACCTTTGTTTGAACTATTCCAACTCATTGGACAGAGTCTTGACAGTACGGGTCAAGCTCTCAAGATAAATAGTTTCTTTCTCTTTGGCCTTGCTTATGAAGGCTTGAGACCTTTTACCCATGTGTTTGGAGTCTTTGGATGGTTAATGATCTACAATGACACCAACCATGTTCAGGTCCTTTTCAACTGTGATTTCCTATTCATAATTTTTTGTCAAAGTTTGTTTCGCAGTTCTCTTTACAAACTGCACAATGCTGCTTGGCAAGGCAGAAGTTTAATAATCAATGGTGATGGAGTCATGAGGTTTAGTGTTTGCTGAGAACTTATTCAGAATATGGCTAAACCTCTAATTAAAATATTTCACCTTTTCCTTTTGATCCATCTTGAGACTACCCAGCTCTTTCAAAAACGTGGTAGGGGTCTTATTATGAGCAAATTTCTGAAGGAAAAGTTTCTTAAACCCCCTCGAGTTCTGGATAGAATTCGAAGGAAGATTATGATACCACACAAATTCTCTACCATCTAAGGTGCACAGAAATAGTCTATAAGAAACATCATGATAGCGTACCTCAAGTGTTTGTAGACATAGGTAGAAGTTGTATAAATGATCCTTCACCTTTACTATTTTGTCAAGGTCGTACTTCCTTAGGAGCTTTTCTGGATTCCTAGGCATCTTGTGTTACACACCTGGTAGTGCAAGGGCCTTGAGAAATCCAGTCTATATCCTGGTTTGTTGTGTCTTCTTCATTTTCTCCTTCTTCTTCAGAATATGATTGGTCTTCTTCTTCTCTGCCCAACTTGTGAAAAATATCATCTGAGAGAAATAGGTTGTCAACATCACTACCTTTGAATGTTGGAGGTTGTTCTAGTTTTTTTTTGTGTTTTCTTCAGAGTCTGCTAACTCTTCAAGGGTGGCGAGAACCAACTCTTCAATTGTTGATACCACTATCCTAGTCAAGGTGGTTTGGTTCTTCTTCAAAAAATATTGAAGATTTTTTATTCCAGGTATCAATCCAATAGGTCTCACAAACTTTTGAGTGATGGGATGAATGGCCCATAGATGTTCGTATTTGAGTTCATAATTTTATGCATTCTCGGGCTCAGAAGAATTATCAACTTCAGCAATGTGTGTAGGGGATTGTTTGTGAATGTTATTTCCTTAACCAGAGGAAGTAAGCTTGGGGTTGGTACGGATATCATTCATAAAACTCTTGTTGCCCTCCTTCTAGTGCCAAAAATGTTGATGATGATGGACCCGCCAACATTTAGGGTATCTCCTTGATATGAAGTCTAAATTAGACCTCACATCGTTTGGTGTAGGAGTCCCATCCAGTATAAATGGTCAGTAGTTGAATCCTTAAATAATTTCCTTCGCTCTAACTATCAGCAAGAGAGAGGGATGCAATGGTGCCTTCGAAAAGAAAGAAGATGTACCTAGTGAGTGTTCAATTGTAAATATCTCAAGGTTATTCTACTATGGAGCGGGGAGAAAAGTGAGCCTCTAAGAGAGAGGTCGTAGTACCACCCAAGGAGAGACACACATGAACCAGAAGGATCCATCTAATATCTAGAGGAAAGTCCACAAGGGATGTGATGACCATTACAACCAACAAATGAAGAAAGGTATGTCTAATATCCTGCAAAATAGTCCACAAGTATGGGACAACAATAACAACCATTACAACACATTTTCAATAAAATAATTACTAAAACAACTAAAATACTTCAACTATCTTAGCACATGTGGAAGAAAACATGAAATACAAACATCCTCGTAATAGTCTTACAAACATTCATAATCCATACATGAAGAATGTGCTAACCTTGAAGGCTTCTGTTATTAAGTGAAATTTCTAAGACACATGTTTACAATGAACATCACTAACTATAGTAGTGGAGCATTGGAGCCACTCCTTTCTTCCCAAAAGAAGTAGCTTATCTCTCTAATTCTTTGTGGGAGGAGCCAAGGTGAAAAGGCCTTTACTCATACAATGAGGGAGTATATATAACCAAGGGTTGATGCTTAAACTTCTTTGTGACTCTTTGACTACCCTCATGACTATTTGACTTCTTATGAGTTTTCAACTTTACATGACTCTTCGTATTCCACACATGTCCTTCGAACATTCACTTTACAATACATTTATGAACCATATGTTACATCGTTGGCCACAAGGTGTGGCATGTGACTACCCATGACATGACATGACATGACACTGTTGAGATGGACTGCATGATGATGTGGAAATGTCATGCCACTATTGTTGTTGAGTGTCTGCTTCTTTTTTTCACCTTCATATGACTTGGTTATAAGGAATCTTCAACGATCTTAAATCTTGAGTTGGAATCACAATCTAATATCTCTTTTATTTTCTTGATTGATTAGCTTGTGTGTTCAACTACAAGAATGTCTTTTAGGGAGCTTCCCTCCTTCTTCTCCTTATTCATCATATGACCATGGTGTGACCGACTACATGCATCTACACTTCACTCATGACAAGACGAAATTAATCTGAAAACCCCCTAGTCCAAGATAGTGCATTTTTATCCATTATATGAGTCAGACCTAGGCGATAGGTTAGGAGATAGGGCTTAGTGACTACACAATGTGGACTTCTAGCAGCCAAGGGCGAGGCTTGATCTCTAAGACTTTGTAGTGCTCAATTCACGTAAGACTAAGGGACAAGATTGGGTAGCTTTGAGAGCCAGTGGGATAGGCTTAGGGGATGAGCACTGAGAGGACACACTGCGTATTTTTGGGAGACGAGGGAGGTAGGGATATTGCACCATTATGTAGTTCAGACAATTAGGAGATGAGCTTGAGGCTTGTGATTTCATAGTGCACAGTGAAGGCCAGGATGGGAGGAATGATTGCATAATTCTCAAAGTTAGCACCAGAGCTTGAGCACCAAAACTGCGCAGTGGAACTGTCCTAGGAGGAATGAACTGTACCTTATGTAGTGCCAAGGGCAAGGTCACAATTAGAGGGCTGGAATTGTATGGTGCATAGTTTAGGGAGGCTAGGTGAAGATAAGTTTCTTAGTCTGGAATCCTTCTCAGAAATGGATGTGTAAAAATGGTCTGACTAATGTGAACAATGATAAGAATTTGAATGTGATCTCATAATTAGAATACTTGATGACACAACAACATAGATCACCCAAGACACATGAACACTGTATTTCCCTTTGTGTGACCACTTTACGACCAGTTATGACAAGTGGGACACTTAAGATAGACTTTGGGATGACTGTGACGACACTTGTGTGGCATTGATCAAAACTTTGTGAATGAGTGCGACAGATGTTTGCATAGTTAGAACAAATCATATACACAAAGATATGGCCTTGAAACCATCAGAACGTGCTTCCACACATTGTGCGGCGGCCAATCATGCCAGAAGACGACAGCTAACCCAACTTGCAAAGGGGAGAAAAATACTTCAAGAAATCTCATTAAATTATTTTAGAGTTTGTGACGATATTATGAAAGACGAAGGAAGGCTCTAAAATTGAGTGTAAGCCAAAATTTGGGAGGGTGTTATAGCAGCTACAACACTATCCAACTTATGATAAAGAGTTGTATTCATTGATACAAAGTGTGAAGAAATGGAAGAATTATTTAATGGGTAAACAAATGATTATTTGTACTGACCTTAAACCCTTTCAATATTTACAATCACAAACCAAGTTACAATAAGCTAGAAATTTCAGGTGGATGGGATTCCTACAACAATTTAATTTGGTAATTATGTACAAAAAATGTATATACAACAAAGTTGTTGATATGTTATCAAGGCCTCTTGTTAATGCATATGTTAATCTTAAGCATAACTCAATAATGAATGGAAGTTATATTGAAAAGTATGCTCAAGATGACGATTTTAAAGATGTTTATGCAACTTTTATTCAAGGCAATCATGGTGAAGAGTGGGATTATCATGTTCATAACAAGTTGTCGTATCATCTTGGAAAGTTATGTATTCCACAGGGTGAAAGAGTCAATGTCATAAGAGAAGCCCACACTTCTCTTATTGCTCGTCACTTTGGTGTAGGCAAAATAGTTGCACAAATTTAGACGTATTTTTATTGCCCTCGCATGAATGAAACTGTTCCAAGATATGTAAGAGGATGTTCCATGTGTGCTACTAGCAATCCTAGCAATAGGAAATTGGCTTTGTACACTCCACTTCATATTCCTTCTTATCCTTGGGAAAGTGTCTCTATGGATTTTGTTGGGGGGGCTACCAATGTCTAAGGAATGTCATGATTATCTATATGTTGTTATGGATCATTTCAGCAAAATGTGTATGTTGATGCAATGTAAGGAACAGGTTACAGATCAACAAACTGCAAAGATGTTCTTCCAAAATGTAAGGGTTCACTTTGGGTTACCCATTTCTATTATTTCTTATTGATATTCTCGATTTGTTGGGAAGTTTTGGTCAAGTTTATGGGAACTTGTGGACACCAAGTTGAAGAAGAGCACCACATTTCATCAACAAACCCAGAACCAGATAGAAGTAGTAAACAAAAAAGTAGTGATTTTCCATCATGGATATATTGGTAAGCATCGTAAACACTGGTATGAGCATTTGCATTACATCCATCATTGCTACAATCATGCCAAGAACTCATCTATGCAAGTATCTCCATTTGAATCTTGTTTGGGTTATTTGCCAAAGTCTCCTTCAGATTTCATCTTTGGTAAATATATTGCACTAGAAGGACATGGTGATATGGAAAAATCCAAGCATTTTATTGAAAAAAATCACTTAGTGCATTAAAGAGTACAAGAGAAACTTGAAAAGATCAAAGCAAAGTACAAAGCAAGGCCTGACAAGAATCAAGTTGATCATGATTTCCAAGTGGCAGATCAAGATTGGTTGTATATCAACACAGAAATAATTCAAGATGAAGGTAAAAAACACAAGCCAATTAGATATTGTCCTTTCAAAAACTTGAAGAAGATTGGTAAAAATGCTTTCCGATTAGATTTTCCACCTTACATGCAAATTTACTCTATTGTGGATATAGAAAAATTGAGATTGTATGAGCCTCCAATGATTTATGATCATGAAGAGAATGTGAAAATTCCATCTATTGAATATTTTGCTCCTGAATATTTAGATGAGTTGCAAGAAGACTTAATTATTGACAGGAGAATAAGGACTTCACACAGAGTCAATATTGATAGGAGAATAAGTACATCACACAGAGTCAATATTGACAGGAGAATAAGGACTTCACACAGAGTCAATGTGTAGTATCTTCGAGTGGGGCTCAAAGGTAACAATCTGTAATATTCCTAATTAGCTATGGCTAATTGGAATATTTGATTTTGTTCGATTTTTGCCTTCTATAGTTATTTGTAAATAAAAAGTGACGAAAGGGGGACATAAATCACTTTAGAATAAAAAGTCACTTCCTAGGTAGCGCAACGTTGTGACTTAGAGGGGAGCCAAGGGGGCCAAAGGGGGACAGAGAAATGGAGCCCACGCAGACACATGGAGGGACTACACAGGAGGGAAGGAACACATGGCAAGAAGGGAATCACACAAGAGAAAGTTAGCCTAGGGATTGTTAGAGGTAGAGGCTATAAAATAGAGAGGAACCCCCTCATTTGGGATCATTCTAGTTATGAGCATTTGTGATAGTCATTTCGACTTAGAGCACGCTGGCTGCTTACCTAGTCTACAACATTGTTTAGTGCATTGAGTGTCTCCATTCGGAGATCTCACCCTTAGACCGGGGGACTTCAAGTGCCTGCTTGGTTAAGGTATTTCCATTGGCATTCCAGTAGTAGATTCATCAGCATTTTAGTATCAATTTCATCAGCGTCTTTGAGGAACCGTGCAGAACCCCAAGGGGGTGATTTTCGGGGGTCGGCCATTTCAGAAAAACTTTCTGGGTTTTTCTGGGTTTTTTGAGTAGATTCTGATTCCAGAGTTTCAGCCTTTTCTAAGGAGGGTAGCAGCCCCAAATCCTCATTCAATTTCCAGTAGCAGCAATAGCACAATAGTTTCCCAGCAGCTGGGACGAAGATTAGTGTGAGGCCATTCTAGGAAAGCTTTCTAGGTTTTTCTGGGTTTCTTGAGTAGAGCCCGAACCCAAAGTTTCAGCTTTTTCCGAGGAGGGGAGCAGCCCCAAATCATTATTTGTTTGCTAGCAGCAGTAGCAGCACAACAGTAGCATCCACACACAGAGGCCATTCTTGTCATTCTAAGAGTATTTCTTCGCTTTCCTTGTGCAAGTCGAGGTGTCATCTATCTAATCACCTCTTGTACTCATTTATTGCTCAGTATAATAAAATGGCTTAGCATTTCTCGCTGCATTTCTTGTGTATCTGCTTATATTTCCAGTTTACATTATTATATGCTATTCCACTATTATTTTATCACTTCTGGGTTATTATAGCATTTGCACATATTTGGTTGGAGTTTTTGCTGGGGTTTGAGGAATATTCTAGGTTAGGAATATTACAGTGGTATCAGAGAATAGATCTCACTCAGCCTGTGGAGCTAGCAATCTATGACACTGGGGGAAAACCCTATATCTGTTACAGAGGTCAGAGATACAGAGACACTGGGCGTAGGTTGGAGAATACCTACGGAGAGGGAGATTTTGTTCCTATGGCAAATGCTAAACCTGTGGTAGACACAGAATAGAGAGAGCCAGTAATGGATGCAGAGCAGATGGCAGACAGGGACGGGAAGAGATTTGCGGATATGCTCCTCAAATCAGTTCAGGATCTATCGAGGCATATTGTGGTGATGGGGTTGAGATTCATGGTAGTAGAGGCCAGACAGCAAGAGAGCCCACGAGTTTTTCAGATCGGTGAGGGATCAGGTGCATCCCATCACTTGCTAGAGCAGTGTCATACTGCGCAGCAGGGGACCTCACATGCCCCTACAGGCTCTACCATGCCCACCTTCTTAAGAGCAAACACGGGGGCCGTGGCCCAGCAAGAGGTAGAGCCCGGGCATATGGGTGATTATTTTGCAGAATACCAGGCCTATGGGCAGGAGTTTAGGGAAGCCCTCTCATTCAGATATTTTGTTCAGCTCCAGTGGGATAACATACCCCGCGATCATCACAGAGGGTACCAGCATTACCATGATGGTAACACCCACTGTGCAGCGAGAAAATTCCACTTGCCTACATTTGATGGCTCATCAAACAGTTCGACAAAGTCTTGGGTGGAGAAGCTAGACATTTATTTCCAATTTGACCAGATGTCGGAGGTAGAGGCCATCAAGGTGGCAACGTTGCATTTGGATGGTGAGGCCCAGGATTGGTGGTTTAATGGGATGGTTACACTAGGGCACTCTGCAGTGACAACATATGCCGAGTTTACCAGGAGACTGATGGAGCAATTTGATCAGAGGGATCCAGATCAGCATTTTGTTGAGCTGACAAGGCTCAAACAAGCAGGGAGCCCAGAGACCTACATTGCAGATTTCTTGAGGGTCTCTGTGATGGTGCTAGACCTATCCATTACACGGAGGGTCTATATGTATGTTGAGGGGTTAGCAGAGCCACTTTGATGTTTAGTCCGATCCACTAGACCAGCCACACTCCATGATGCTATCAGCAAGACCCAGGACTTACAGGATGTCTTACCCAGGACCCAGACACCTTACCCCCAGAGACAAACTTTCCAGTCTAAGGGGAAGGATGTGACGATTCCACTTCCAAAGGGGAATCCAGGACGAGTACAACTTGACGATGATGTTAAGAGGGAGCTGAAGAAGAAGCGGTTGTGCTTCACATGTCAGGAGCCATAGGCACCAGGACATAGACGTGGTGCTGGAAAAGCACATTTTATTGAGGTCTTCTTTGAGAGCAATGGAGAAGAGGATGACAAGGAGGATGTGGAGGTAGGAGATAGCCATGCCATACAGGGACCTTTGCCACCTCCACCACTAACAGTAGGTGGTGCATCTTTTGCACCCACTGGAGGAGCCCTTGCAGCATTGCGAGGAGTTCCCAAGTATCTAACACTGAGCGTATGAGGGACAGTACGTGGCCAGCGTGTATCAGTTTTGGTTGATAGTGGGGCAACCCACAACATCATCGATGCACATATGGTTGAGCGGAGAGGCATCCAGACAGAGAGCTTCGATGGATTTCCAGTATTGGTCCCAGGAGATCAGACCATGACATGTGCTCATTATGTTCTAGAGCTTTCAGTGACAATGGGCACCTACACATTGATTGACCACTTTTTCATGGTCGATATTCCGGACACCAACATGATACTGGGTGTTCAGTGGCTTGTTACTCTAGGGAAGGTCACGACGGATTGGGAGACCACCGAGATGGAGTGGGATGATGAGAAGACAGGGAGGCATGAGAAGATATGAGGACAGCACACATATCCGCCTCAGACTATTTCGGTTCATCGGATAGAGGCAGTCTTCCGAAATGGAGACATAAAGTGGGCAGTGGAGCTGTGTGCATTAGAGGCAGGGACTACAGGGAAAACGGTACACTGAGAGATACAGTCTATCCTTGATCGGTATGCCATAGTGTTTGGGGATATTCCACCAGGACAGCCACCAGATCGGGGGTTTGAGCACACCACTGAGCTTCAGCAAGGCGTACAGGTCATGATTACCACCCCCTATAGGCACCCCAAGGCCTATCAGGATGAGATTGAGTGGGCTCTCCAGGAGTTGCTTGCATTGCTAGATTTCACGTAGCCATTGGTTTGGGAGTGTGATGCGTCGGGAGAGGGGATCGATGCAGTATTGATGCAGGGAGGTCACCCTATAACATTTGAGAGCAGGAAGCTCCTTCTACACAAGGGGTTGTATTCCATATCTGACAAGGAGATGCTAGCCATCATGCATGCATTGGCTAAGTATTGACAGTATTTGGTAGGCAACAGGTTCAGGGTGAGGATTGATCACAACAGCGTCAAGTTCTTTTTGGAGTAGAAGCAGCTACAGGAGAGGCAAAAAAAGTGGATCAGTAAGATCCAAGCATATGACTTTGACATTGAGTATGTCAAAGGTAAGAACAACTTGGTAGCAGATTCCCTTTCACACAGACCAGCCACGTTGTCTCTTATGAGCTTGGATAAAGATTGGAGGGCTTGACTCTTAGTAGAGTACTCCAAGGACAGATTTTCATGTGAGGTTTTCGATGGGCAGGTGGCAGATGACAAGTACAGGGTGTTTGATGAGATCATCTACTATAGGGACCGGATCTTCTTGACTGAGGGGTCTCAGCTCAAGAAGAAGATACTCCAGGCATCACATGATTCCCCATTGGTAGGACATCGAGGTTTTACCAAAACCTACAGGGCCATTAGGGAGAGGTACTCATGGAAGGGCCTCAAGGAGGACGTACTCCAACACATCTGGGAGTGCGATGTTTTCCAGAGGAACAAGGGAGAGATGAGCCATCTCGCAGGATTATTACAGCCTCTTCCCATTTTGAAGGGGAAATGGGAGAGTATTTCGATGGATTTCATCACAGGGTTGCCCATGGTACAGGGCTAGAATTGTATCTTTGTCGTCGTTGATCGACTGACGAAGTACACACATTTCTTTTCCATATCCACACAATATACAATAGCACAGGTGGCCGAGTTATTCTTCACGAAGATCTTCAGGCTACATGGTCTTCCTAAGACCATCGTCAGTGACAAGGACAACCATTTCATGGGTGGGTTTTGGTGGGGGATTTTCCAATTGGTGGGGACGGAGTTGACACCAAGTACTAGCTATCACCTGCAGACGGACGGACAGACAGAGATAGTTAACAAGTGGCTGGAGGTCTACTTACATAACTATGTCAGTGGGCAACAGTGAGCATGGCTGAAGTGGCTGCATCTAGGGGAGTACTGCTATAATACTTCACATCACATGTCCATTGGTATGTCACCATTCTATGCCTTATATGGGTATCATCCTTTATCTTTTGTTGACATGATGTTTGGTGATAGCATGGCTCCTAGAGTCAAGATTTAGATCCAAGAGAGTTAGGATATCTTCCAAGCTCTCAAGGATAACATGGCTACAACGCAGAACCAGTAGAAGCTATATGCCAACAGGGGATGGGTGGAGAGACAGTTCGAGGTAGGGGACATGGTATACCTATGATTACAGCCATACTGACAGTCATCACTGAAGCAGAAGGGGGCTGAGAAGCTCAAGCCCCACTTTTATGGGCCATACAGGGTGATACGCAGGATTGGACAGGTTGGATATGAGCTGGAGCTGCCCCAAGGGAGCAAGATTCATAACATTTTTCATGTATCATGCCAGAAGAAGGCATTGGGGCAGCAAGTGACTATGACAGATGAGCTACCACCCATGGATGATGAGGGGCATTTAGTATTGCGGCCGGAGGCTATCATTGACTATAGGGAGAGACAATTGTGGAGCAGGACAGTCTGGGAATTCTTGGTGAGGTGGAAGAATTTGCCAGATGAGGATGCCACTTGGGATAGTGAGGAGATCTTACAACATCCATCACTTCAGTTGCTTGAAGACAAGAGAAATTTTGCAGGGGGAGACTGTAATATTCCTAATTAGCTATGGTTAATTAGAATATTCGATTTTCTTCGATTTTTGACTTCTATAGTTATTTGTAAATAAAAATTGAGGAAAGGGGGACATAACTCACTTTAGAATAAAAAGTCACTTCCTAGGTAGCACAACGTTGTGACTTAGAGGGGAGCAAAGGGCGCCAAAGGGGGATGCAGAAATGGAGCCCACGCAGACACATGGAGGGACTGCGCAGGAGGGAAGGAACACAGGGCAAGAAGGGAATCACATAGGAGAAAGTGACCCTAGGGATTGTTAGAGGCAGAGAATATAAAATAGAGAGGAACCCCCTCATTTGGGATCATTCTGGTTATGAGCATTTGTGAGAGTCATTTTGACTTAGAGCACGCTAGCTGTTTAGGTAGTCTGCAACACTGTTTAGTGCATTGAGTGTCTCCGTTCGGAGATCTCACCCTTAGCCCCGGGGGACTTCGAGTGCCTGCTCGGGCAAGGTATTTCCATTGGAATTCCAATAGTAGATTGATCAGCATTTCAGCAGCAGTTTCATCATCATTTCAACATCAGTTTCATCAGCGTCTTTGAGGAACTGCGCAGAACCCAAAGGGGGTGATTTTCGGGGGCCGACCATTTCAGAAAAGCTTTCTGGGTTTTTTTTGGGTTTCTTGAGTAGAGTTCGATTCCAAATTTTCAGCCTTTTCTAAGGAGGGGAGCAGCCCCAAATCCTCATTTGATTTCCAGTAGCAACAACAACAACACAACAGTTTCTCATCAGCTCGGACGTAGGTCAGTGTGAGACCATTCCGGGAAATCTTTCTGGGTTTTTCTAGGTTTCTTGAGTAGAGCCCGAATCCAGAGTTTCATCTTTTTCTGATGAGGGTAGAAGCCTCAAACCATCATTTGTTTTCTAGTAGCATAGCAGTAGCATCCACGCAGAGAGGCCATTCTTGTCATTCTGAGAGTATTTCTTCACTTGACTTTTGCAAGTTGAGGTGTCATCTGTCTAGTCACCTCTTGTACTCATTTATTGTTGAGTATAATAAAATGGCTTAGCATTTCTTGTTGCATTTCTTGTGTATTTGGTTATATTTTCGGTTTACATTATTATATGTTGTTCCACTGTTATTTTATCACTTCTAGGTTATTATATCTTTTGCACATATTTGGTTGGAGTTTTTGCTAGGGTTTGAGGAATATTCTGGGTTAGGAATATTACAGATAATCCAAGTAAAGTAAGGTGGATTGAGATCAAGAAAGTAATGGAGTTGTACCCACACTTACCGAGTAAAAATAGACTTTTAGTGGTCCAAAAGCTTCCAGTGGGGAGGAATGATCAAAGAAATAAAAAATATTCTCAAGAATCAAAGTATTTAGAATCGGTCAAAACTAGTGCCAAATTTTAGATCTCATCAATATAATTCCAACAATTCTTGAATCACCTCAATCTAAAACCATATGTGAAAGTTATCGTGTTTTGAAGTTTTTGGCAAATAACTAAAATGTCAACTTACAGGGTTGACTGGGATGTTGATTGGGTAGGCCATACAGTGATGTGGTGCTGACATCAGCAGACTAAATGGGTAGTATGACTGTGAGATGGGCCAATCTTGTGCTGACACAAGCAAGGGTCGTACAGGCTAGGTTGGCAAATTTTTATTGGTTGTGGTGTTTTGGTTGGGGACTAACCAACCCCGATGGAGGTCAACCGCATGATGTACGACACAAAAACCACACATCTTACCATTGGACCGCACATTATTTTTTGTTATATTACATGGACCATTTATATTTAATTTCAAAGTGACTAGCGGTTTGAGGGGGGGGTGGGTGGGCTTGCAAGTAACATTTTAACAAATATAATTATGGAGGAGTAGTGGAGTAGGTGTTTACATGGCACTAGCCACGAGCCACATGGTACATCCATGCCCATATCATAGAGATGGAGGTGGAGGGGGCAGGCGGTTAGCCCATCCGTCGGTCTCAATTGTCAACCATAACCAACAACAAAACCACCAATTGAGGCTTTGCAAAGTAGGGGCTAACACATGTCACCTAGCATGCGGTCATATGACCCGTCATACGAATAAGATCATGTAGCCAACAGGTGCATGGCCTCTAGCTCGTGCCCCTAGCCAGATAGAACACATACGATTGAACCCGAGGGCCAAAGAATTAGTGCACAGGCCTTATTGGTGCATTTAAGTGTTAGAAAATATGCACCATTTTCTACATAATTTCAATCGCTCCCTCACTAATTTGTTGCCTAGTGGTTCAACCAAAGAAGGAATTAATTGCTTTTTTTTCTAGTTTGGTCATTTTGCAGAACAAATAGCAGAGAAATGAATAGGGGGGCCTATCTTAGCCATTGTGAGCCCAAGAAGAGCCTACACAGGGGTTTTTGGTTGTTCAGGACACAATGGCAGCATTATTTTTGTGATGTGAGCATTGTATGTTGATGTAATTGAAATTTTGAGCATATTATATAAAGGGCCAACATTGGAAGTTGGAACTTGATATGTAGCCAGGTGGGGTGAATTCCATCACCAAATTGTTATTTTGTGATGTTGCATGTTGTCTATTTATCTCTAGTTATATCTACAAAACTTAACTAAAATTTCTAATTTTATGTGTTTTTTCAATTTCAATATGTTTCCCACAACACGTAAACTAGCTTCAAAATATTTTCAAGAAACCTTCAATTTTTAGTTTCAGATCATACAAGGGCACAAATTTGAGCGGAGAGTTTAACAATATGGTTTCAGGAGCTCTCTTCATTGACGAGCAATGTGTTTAAGCTTTATTATCAACACACTCAAATCTCACTGGGTTGGTGTGATAGTGGGACCAGGCTTGGGGTTTTATTCCCACAAGTTAGGCTATAGCTTTCGATAGGATATTTTTGCAATGAAAGAAAGGAAAAGATATGCATATGGTAGATTTGTACAACAAAATTTAATAAATGTTGACAGCTAGGTACAACAAACAAGTAATAAAGATATATATATATATATATATATATATATATATATATATATATATATATAGATATATATATATGCCATTTCACGTTATCCAAATGAAATTAAAATAAAATTACAACAAATGAACATATTAATTTGTAGGAAAATTCCTAAAAAATCATGCCCTATCATCCATAAGCCTATACATGAACATATCTAAAATCCAATATAAAAATTAATAATAACTTTTTGCTATAAATATAAGGTATGGAAAGCCATAAATTTGAGTAAAATCTTAGAGAGATAAGTTGAAAATCGAGTTGAAAAACTATTTTTTTTCTTCTTTCTCTCCAAAACTTGATGAGGTAATCTAATATTATTTTATTATTTCCACTATTACTTTATAGTATTCCTTAGGAGGCCCATTTTAGGCCTCAAAACTTCTCTAATGCTTTATGGATATCATCCACCATCCATGACATCATCTCTGAGAGACATTTCTAAGGTTCAATTAGTGGAATATCATATCAAGCATCAACAACAAGTTCTCCAACTCTTTAAGGATAACCTGAATCTAGCACAAAATTGAAGGATTAGGTACTTTTATGGCTACAGCCATATAAACAAATGTCCCTCAAGTAAGCTAAGAAGGATAATAAATTATCACCCAAGTACTATGGCCCTCACAAGGTGTTGAAAAATATTGATATTATGGCATACAAATTGGATATGCCTACATATTCATGAGTACACCTAGTTTTCCATGTTTCATGCTTAAAGAAGGTTATAGATGACAAGCTCTTACTTCAAACTATATTTCCAAAGTGCGACAAGGAAAGAAAAATCATATTAGAGCCTTAAGTAATTATGGAAAGAAGAATCCAATAGTGACAAAATCATTCAATTTCAAAGTACGTCATTAAGTGGAAGGACTTACCTATTGAATATTCCACATGGGAGGATGAGTATTTTATGCAGAAGCATCTATAACTACTCAAGTGCTGAGGACATCATTGTTTTTAAAGGAGGAGGGAATATTTGGTCCCTATAATAGTAGTGTAGCCCCTATATTGTTATTGTTGTACCCCATAGAAGCCCACTATTGTTACCATTGTGTCCTTGCATTATTATTTTTATGTAGGCCCTAATTATATTTTTACCCTTTAGACTCCTATATATACAAAGTAGGTATTATCATTTGAATCATCCAAGAATTGTTCATTTATGTGATGTAAAAGGAGGTTTCCCCCTTGAAGTGGCTTATTATCAAGTCGTTAATCTATCTTTTCTTATGTTTCTACATTATTTTTATCTGGATACATAACAATCCAACAACCTTTAACAATGGCAAGATTACATATTATGATCCAAATTTGTAGGATATGGTTTCTACACCCCTTTTGCATATTTTTAAAAGCTAATGATTTCTTTATAGGCACAAACAACACTTCCCTTGGGGATTTGGTATAGTTTAAACATTGATTTATTTTTTTATAATCAAATATTTTTACAACTATATATGCATAACCCCATTTTTATATAGATATTTTAGCTTTCAATGTCTTATCGTAAGGATATATACTCAATAAGGACATGCTTATTTTTTTAAGTTATGCCAAGAATAGTATTGACATAAGTTCTATAGCTCTCAAATTCATTAATTTCATTAAAATAATCAAACTCTTCAAACCGTATATATGTTATAAACATAATGATATGCAAGATAATATAAAATCCCATTATAGCATTCAATGTCCCAACAAAAAATAAACTATGGAATGATATCAATGCTACTCATTTCTCCTCGGAACCCACCTACATAACTAATATTTCAATTCCTTACAAGCATTAATTAATTGTTAGGAGCAAGAATCTTTATGATGGTGCAATGGTTTGCACAATTATTTTTATTGAATGGCTCAACATATGGAAACTTCATAGGGAGGATTGTATATACAGGCCATAACTCAAAATTTTCTTGCTTAGTTAATTAAAACAAAGCTTGAGTAGTGAGAGAGGGTAAGCATGTTTTCATGTAGGGAGGAAGCATGGGACACAAGAGGATGATGGGATGGAACCTAACCCATTATTTTTTTAATAGAAAAAGTGATAAGAAATATCAAGTTTTTTAAACATCGGCTTTACATACTGATATATATTGGACATTCTTCTCACTTTGTAATAGGTGCAGTTGGTAAGAAGTGATTAACATAAAATTTATAGAGTCAACTTCTTTGTCAATCTTATAAAAAGGTCCATGTTTGGAAAAGAAAACAGCATTGTACTTACTATAGATATAAGCAATCAAAATAAAATGATCAAAGAAAGATAAAAGAAATAACTATTCAATTCTTGAAAAGAAAATTAAATTGACGTCAACAAGAAAAATACAAAATCTCCAAATGTGTACCGAAAAAACCAATAAAAAAGACATGCCATCCCTTGTCTATGTACGAAACTAGGAAAATAATTTCAATACTTGATGCATTTGATGTACGTAAGTCACTACAAAAATGTGTTTTGTGATGCTTTTTCCTAGTCAATATTAAGTTAGTTGTTCTTCTAAAATATTGAACAAGAAAAGTGACTATAGGAGGGAGTGACTCTACTAGAAAATTCTTCACTACCCCATAAGGTGTGAAATTTATGGATTCATGACCTTACTCATCAGTAATGGAGATATCATCTTGAAAATTATGGAAATGTTCATCTTCTTCTTATGATATCTCTATATTATTTTAATAAATCAAAATCACCTTTTTCTTATGATCAGGACACTAGAAAATTACTCACGTGAACTTAGGGTCGCCTCGATTTCCAATTCTAGTTGTATGGTTTCAAACATTTCTTTTTCTAACTCCTCTCTAGGTATTTCTTTGTTTTCTGATATATTTCTTGTGGGAGGTGGGGGGGAATTTCTAAGAGGAGAAGGCCCTTTGGGTATTTATTGTCCTTATGAGAAATGATCTCCTTCTTAGTAGTATTTTCACCTTGAAGGACAGAGAAAATACAATTACCTTTTGAGAACAATTGCCAATCTTCTTCATTGTTAGGCAAGTGGCATCGGTCAAGTGATTGTAAAACAAAATCAGGCCTCAAAGGTAAAAGTCTCCTTTGGGCACTAGAGCCATACACAACTAAGAAATTTGATAAAGAATTTAACTCTCTATGAATATGAGTGATATTAAAAGAGAACAATTCAGAGATTATTTCTGAGGTAGCTTGATTATATCTCTTGATTAATTTTTTAAAAGGAGAATAGACCCTTTTGATCAAATTTACAATAAGTTGATAGTCGCCAGAAGAAGTCAAATTCTTACAACCTGATTTTAAGGCTTGCTCAATGCCTAAAAGTAGAGCTTCAAATTCAGTGATGTTTTTAGTGCATTCAAATTCAATTCTGAAGGAAAACTAGTGTATCTTACCAAGATATTAATATAACAAAATACTGACACAATTTCCTTCATTGGAGGATGCACCACCAAAGTGCATATGCTAGACTTGATCATCTTGGTTGACGGGGGAAAGAGTAGGAGACTCTAGTTCAATAAAAATAGAATAAATACTCAAATATTCTCCTATATAATTGACATAGGGCTACTACAATTTTTTATATACGGTAATATTCTTCCCTCCCTTAAGACAATGATGCTCTTTATGTATTTTCGGAGGGTCATGTGTGTACCATCTAATGAAAAGTAGCCATCGGGTTTAGTCTATCAGTCTCTACCAAGGATACTCAAATAATTTCTCACTGACATATACATAACTTGGATGTTACTTGTCGTCTAAGTTTCGGGATGAGAACATAATACCAATGTAACATCTTTAATCTCACTTATGGTTTTCTGTTGAGAATTATTATATGCCAAAATTCTCTTAGGCTTCTCTTCAAAACATTATAGACCCGATTCCTCCATAATCACTTTAGGCATGACATTATTCCCTAACCCACCATCAACTATACAATAATGATTGATCTTATCACACACTTTCATCGAGAAATAGAAAGGAGGTTCTTTAACAAAATTTTGAAAATTATTTACAGTGAATATTTTTATCTTGACAATGGCTCTCAATGAAATTAATAGTAGCATACATTTACCCTTTAACAAATTTGTTTACGTGTTATTGTTGTTCAGGAACTGCGGGCATATCAAGCAATGTAGCATCAACCTTAATGTTGGTCATCTGCTTCAAAATATTAAAACAAGAATCAATCGAGGAGGAAAAGGTGGAATAATTTACATTAATATGTGATGAGGTGAGATTTGATGTTTGTGGGCTAGTAGCCTCCTTGGATGGACGATTATTGGCATTAGAAAATATGAAAGTGTTCATGGTTTCAACCATCATGATTTCATTTTCATACTCCAAATATAATGTAGTAACCATATGATCAAATCATTTTCCAAATATTCTCTCTTGCACTCTCTTATTAACCTCACAAGTCTTTTCCTCGGGGTATTCTTCACAGATGTTGCACCATGGTCATGACAAAAGGGCATTGGGATGGTGTGATGGGGGGATTCATAATATTGTAACCTTCTTTTAAAAATAATTTAATCTATTAATCATGTACTGGATAAGTTGTAGAATGAAAGAAAAGTCAAATTGACTTTTCAATTCTTCAAGCAAAATACATGTGTGACGTAACTACTCTTCATATTCCAAGCATATTTGAAGAGTGGATCCTATGTTATCAAAATTTTTCCCTTCCAACCTATGATGGTAAGTTGGGTGCAAAGTGCGATAATAATGCATCATGTCTGCTTGGTTTTGTGGCATGAAGATCTCCATGACCTAATTAGATAACCTAGTGAAATGAATATTGAAAGGTTTAATGGTTTCTCCCTTAGTATAGGAAACATTATTTTATTCACAAAGGAGATCTACAATACTTTGTGGCTAGCCATAAGTGGATTTGAACCAATAACAAAGCTCTATCTAGGTAGAGAAGAATTTAGGGTTGAGCTCAAAGAAATAAATTTATACTCTTCTTTCTAGGGATTTCACAAGCAACCACATGCATGTATTGTTACCATTGGCACTGATGTTATGGCATGTATTAGAAAATGTGATTAAGTGCTCATTAGCAATGTTGGTTCCATCAGCAGAAAATTTAGGTTGGTGATCTTTGAAATTATGAAAAGGAATATTTACCTCTATAAGATTGAAGGGATAAGCCACATGCCAAGGAGTGGCATTCAAGCCTTCTTCAAACTGAAATTATTTGTATTTTCTAATTACCTTTGTGGGGTTTGTTGTATATTGCACCAAAATAAATGAGGAGTAGAGACTGTCGAGTTGAATAGAAGACGAGGTGGTTGATGAAGATGACATGGAAGAGGGAATGGACTGAGAGGGTGATTGTGTCCTAGACGTGATTCTTCAAGAAGGAGAAGCTATCCTAGAATAACAAACAAAGCCTTTATATAACTTATCCAAACTTGGGCAGCAAGAATTGATTTTCACTTTTGGGCTTCGTCCAAGGTTTTATATTCAAGGCTTAATCCATGAATCCTTCTAGAAACACAAGATTCATTGTTTATAAGCCATCTACAATTAGCATGATCTCTTAGATTGATTTCTGTGGCTTCTCTTCTCTCTTGCAATTTAATGTCTCGAGCTAGGACAACCTAAGCTTCTTCTAATTTAGTAAGAATATGTGCATTGTCAAGGTTGAAATTTAATAATTATTGTGAAACTCCTTTGATCATTTGATTGGATTGGAAGATGTTGTTGATTAGGAGATTGGATATTCATATAGATGTAAATATGAATGAACCAGGCATACGTAAATTAATAGTCCCCAACATGGGTGTAAAAAGTATGTTGATGAGCAGAATTTTTAAGCTTTGTTGCTAACACCTTCATATCTCTCAATGCTGGTGAGATACTGGGACTAGACCCAAGGTTGTATTTCCACAATTTATATTACAATTATTCCTAGAATATTTTTTCAATGAAATAAAGGAAAATATATGTATATGGCATATTTGAACAACAAAATTTAATAAATAATGATTATAGGAATATTTATTCTTCTTTTTTATTATATGAAACACTGCTTTTCTATTTAGAGAATATTTTATTTTTATTTTAAGAGAAAGACATGTTCCATGTTGAGCAAAGACAAAATCACATTAATCTCAGGGAAATGAATTGTATATATATATATATATATATATATATATATATAATAAAAAATGTTATATTTAATTATTATATGTTAATATTATGAAAATATAAAATATGTTTAATATTCTTTACTTTTCAATTATACAATATACTTATTTTTTAAAATACGTCCATCTTAAGAGAGATCAAATCTTATGAGGTGCAAACCATTTAACTTACAATTCAAACAAATCTTTAATGTATTTTAGAAAAAATGACCAAAAAAATATGCCTAAAAATAGGATAAAATGTGTCATGGGGGCGTAATACTCATAGATCCAAGATTCTTATGAGGTGCAAACCATTTAACTTACAATTCAAACAAATCTTTAGTGTATTTTAGAAAAAATGACCAAAAAAATATGCCTAAAAATAGGATAAAATGTGTCATGGGGGCGTAATATTCATAGATCCAAGATTTAAATCCCCCCGATTTACGATTGGAGGACAAGTCGTAGACCCAGAGGTATATTGCTAGTTACATCTTATTCATATATCCAAGATTTAAATCCCCCCGATTTCGATTGGAGGACAAGTCGTAGACCCAGAGGTATATTGCTAGTTACATCTAGTCGATATGTGTTAGGGAGGCTTTTGGATTCATCTGGATTCTGTGATACAGAAAAAGGGCTAAAATATAAATTAGTGAGATTATTGGAAGTGCTTTAATCATAAGAATATTTTTTATTCAATTATTTATATATATATATACATACGGGCACTAAAATATATATTTTTTTATAAACTATATTGTTAAAAAAAAATCTATTATTAATAAATTTTTAAATATATGTTAATATTATTGAATTTTGTATATTGGAAAATCTTTAATAACCATTATTATTATTGTTGTTGTCTTAAATGGAACATATTAATTTTATATTAAAAATCTAATTGAATTATACATCTCATTTTTATTATTTATAATTGAACTTTTTTACTTTCAATAATTTGTTATAAAATTATGTTAATCAATATAGATATTGAAATATTTTATAATATTTTATTTATGGTTGAGAGTAAAAGTAAAAGATTTTTACAACTTCATACTAAATTATAATATCAATTCACTGAAAACATAATAAATTCTTTAAAAGTAACTAAATATGTATATTCCTTATTATTTTTTATTATAACTGACTTCATATTTTTATTTAGAAAATATTTTATTTTTATTTTAAAAGAAACATAGTGCAAATAAAATCGCACATCACTCTTATATATTAAATTGTAGGATTCTAGTTTTAACACATTAAAAAATAAAATCCTTAAATTTTAAAATACATTTATATAATATCTATTAAATAATATTAATAAAATGAATTAATATTGAATTATAATATTTACATATGTGAAAATTAGTCTTCTATCGTCCTGGATTCTTTTTTGACAGGTGATGTTATTCACGATGTGTAAGATTTGTTGCGTAGTCATCCCACTGCAGTCGGATTATGTGTGCCATGTTACTATATGACTTTCCATGTTTAACGTCAAATTCCATGACCCGCAACTTTAAAAGCAATGGCTCAAAGAGGATATTGTCTCAGGAATCAGACTCTTCCAAAAATGATTTCGACTCCCTCTGACAAAAGGATCTTAGTTGTAACCACATGTCTGTGCCTGTCCCACTTAATTCCACTTTCTCCATCAACAAAGCTAAAATATTGTTCAACGGTTGGTGGAAGTGGCACCTTTCATATGTTTTCGAATTATGTGGGGAGGATGTCCGGCCTTCCATATGTTTTATTATTATATGTCGAATCATTTATCAAAATAATTTATTATTCTGTAGTTATTTTTTCTGTTATAGTTACTTATTCATGTGGTTGAACAGAATTTATGAAGGTGTAGGTATTTATTCTTTTACACTTACTTATTCATGTTGAAAGTTTATATTAATAATAATGTTATTGTATTTTTTATTAGTTGATCAAAAGTTGTTTGTTTGGTTAAATTTTCAAAATAATATCTTAGGTATTGAATGTACCAAATATATATCATTTTAGAATATAGAGTCATTATAGTGAATATTTTAATACATATTATGAATGATTGAATTTTTTTATGAGTGAAATGTTTTTTTTTTTTTTTTGTTTTATAGCAGTACATTATTGAGATATTTAGAAATAATTGGGTTGCACAAAGAATGCTCGTTGCTTTTCATTTCTACTCACCACATAATTTATCTCTCAATCTTATTCTCTTTTTTAATTTTCATGAACCAACTCACTTTCTAGTAAAACCCCAGGTATGTCCATCTCCTCTCCTTTTAATGGCCCCTTCTTAGCTAGCTCTAGGGTGAAAGGACTCAAGAAACAATAACTAGCTATCTACTTAGTGATCTTGAAAGCCTTTCTACAAACTCTCCAAAAGAAAATAAACTCAAGAAACAAAAAACAAAAAGGCTGGGGTTATGGAATTCCATTTATGCATGAAACCATCTTTTCATACTTTTCATTTTTCCATATGACATCCTCTAGTTGGTCTTCCTTCACATGTGATACCATTTTATATGACCACTTTGCATGCAATATGAACATTAATTTTGTCATCATGGCTTAGCTTATTCCTCCTCTTATGCAAAAATCAAAATGTATTATGCTCGATTCCACAAAGCCCTTTCCTTTGTTCTTTTTAATTTGGATGTCATATGTGGGGAAAGGCTATGCCATGTGAAGCTATGCAATGATGAAGTTATGTACTATTGAAACCAAGCAAGGAGAGAGTGTGTTCACTCAAAAAAAAGGTAATGTAAGTGCCCATCCATCACATTAACCAATTTACTTTTTCAAATATTTGTAGTTATGTATTTATAACTACAAAGTGTGTTGATTGAAAGAAGGTAAGGCAAGTGCTCTAGCCACGACATTAACTTAGCATTGCAAATCTATTTTTTTTCTAAATAATTTGAATATCTATTTATAAAAAGGCCTTTTGCTAAACATTTTTCAACTATTTTGAAATGTGGTTTAAAGATTTTATACTTTGAAATACTTCACAACTATTTAAATCCAAAATTTTTCTAATAAAGTTTTCAATCATAGACAAAAGCTTCATTTTAATTATATATGTATATATAAACAATGACATGGTACAAAAAATAAATAAAAAATATTAGGTTATCTCTATAGATTTATTGGATCCAACATTTATCATAATGCCACAAAATGATTTTCTCCTATTACATTGTTATTGAGTCAAGAGACTCATTCTACAACCCAGTACGATGTGTAACATTGTATAAAAAAAATGTAATCCCTTTCAAGTCATGTTAAAACTTTATTTAAAATAAATCTATATGGATCCATATCAAAATAATATTTTTAATATTTTTAACTTTTAATCGGCCTTCGTTTCTACAAAGTCAAACTCTCAAATCAACCCAATATAATGACTTGACATGGTTCTGTTACAAAAATATCTACTCCTTTTACATCATTCTACAACCCAGTACGATGTGTAACATTGTATAAAAAAATTTAATCCCTTTCAAGTCATGTTAAATCTTTATTTCAAATAAATCTATATGGATCCATATCAAAATAATATTTTTATAATATTTTTAACTTTTAATCGCCCTTCATTTCTATAAAATCAAATTCTCAAATCAACCCAATATAATGACTTGACATGGGTCTGTTACAAAAATATCTACTCCTTTTACATCATTCTACAACCTAGTACAATGTGTAACATTGTATAAAAAAATTAAATCCCTTTCAAATCATATTAAATTTTTATTTAAAATAAATCCATATCAAAAATAATAATTTTATAATATTTTTAACTTTTAATCCCCTTCATTTCTATAAAATCAAACTCTCGAATCAACCCCCAATATAACGACTTCACATGGGTCTGTTACAAAAATATCTACTCCTTTTACATCAGCAAAGTCATCCATCACAAATATGAAATGTAAGGAAAGCGCGTGTCTAACGAATGAAGGGCAGAGATTGTATTATCCGAGACGTACCATCCTCATTTGGAAGCCAACGAGAACCGATCTGATATGCCAATGCCGCTTTGTCTTTTTATCTCGGTTCCAAACAAATGTGACACGTCATACTCACTAGAGATAATTATGTCTCATCCAAACCATTGGCCGGTACGGTTGTCTAATTACAACCCAACTATTTCACACTATCAGATTTGGCAGCTTTGGACACGATTCTTCCGGCAAAAAGTTGCCAGCCGGTCTTCATTATCAATATTGGTGGCCATCTCCAGATGGTAGCTGCCTGCAGGCCATGTGGTTTCCAACAGAATCTGCAGGTTTAGTGGCACGAGTTTTACCTGCATTGTGCGCGACAGGCGTAGGAGGTCGAAGACATATTTGTGGCGAATAACAAAAATAAATGCAACGATGATTGCGAGCATGGGTTGAAAGCAGGATCACCAAGGCTTTGGCTCTCTGGTCGAAAGTTACATGGGCACTTTTACTTTTTGAGAATTTGTATGTAGACGATTGAAATACAATGAACAACCCGCATTGTTTGGAAGATGGAGAGGACAAATCTTTTTCCATGACAACTTACATTGTCATGTTCAATAATGGATGTATTTGATCCTTGATAGTGAAATGGTTTTCAAAGGCCTTTTCATATGTAATCAAAAGACTTTGAATATATGTTTTTTTATAATTGTTTGCAAGTTATATCAATAAACACTTATTAATCACAATTTATAGTAATAATTTCAGAAATCAATTATTATCTTATAAAATGTTAATTTTTTTACATGTTATCTTTTTATTTGCTTTCTAATATATATATTTGTTCAAGCGAAAGGCCCAGCTAAAGAACTATGCCATAATTCTGAGCCAAATGCTGCATTGCCGCATATTTCAATGCATAAATGACTAAATAATTATTTATTAATAGGATTTATCATTTTTTACATTCATCAATGTTAGTGTCTCACGCACTAACACACACTTTTAAAAAAAAATTATGGACATGGTAGCCATATAGCTTTACAAACGATAAAGGATGTAAAAAAATATGAGCATAGATTTACTAAATTTTCCACACCACTACTTATAGGTTTCCATCCTTGGTCTAAGTGTGTTTGGGCCTTTTAAGAGTTACTTTAGGTTTAAGAGAGCATTTTGGATGGAAAAAGGATCTAAGTATATAGGTAAAGTGTTTTGAATTAGTAGAAATTTCTACTAGATTTTATAAATAAGCTCTTACACCTTCAAATATCAAGGTT
Organism: Pinus tabuliformis; assembly: GCA_031772625.1. Classification (NCBI taxonomy): domain Eukaryota; kingdom Viridiplantae; phylum Streptophyta; class Pinopsida; order Pinales; family Pinaceae; genus Pinus; species Pinus tabuliformis. Next base: position 732,780,365 of record CM062814.1, read on the forward strand.
GGATTTAGGAAAATTGGATTTTGTCCACCAAATATTTATACTCTTATTAATGATATGGTTTGTACCCTATCTTTTGACATACCTGGCAAGGATAGTGTAGATGGTGCAATGAACATGTAGAGCCTCTCTTAAAGTCATTGCAATTCATTAGGTGACAATGATGAACATGTAAGATGATGAAGCAAATTAAGAGACTATAGAAGTTGTTTCATTACAGAGACCACAAATAAATACTATATAATGTATTCCAAAAGAGATTACTCAATTGAATATGATTGAAGGTTGTGAAGTGATAGGGTGCATCCTTAGTGAAATTACATTGTCAATCCAAGTACCCCATCTTGAGTGATCTGTAAAATCCAAGATGAATATCAATAGAAATGTTTATTAACATAAATCTAGAAATCCTTAACATGACTTCGTTGGTAGTATATTTCAACAATGAAAATACCCATTACTGGGTGGATGTTGGAGGTATAGGAGAACATAATGGAAGTGATGAAGAACCAAATCAAGAAGCCATAAGAAGAATGATGGCTTGTATATTATTTTTATATTCACCTGAGTATTAGACTAGTACTTAGACAGTTCCTAAATCTACTAATGGAGAGAGTGGGAAAGAAAGTAGGGAGAAGGCTATCATGTTTTGTTTAATAGTATAGGAATTTGTAGTTACTAACTTCATAGGATTACATCACACAATTGGATGAGTCAAAACAAAAGAAAAAGGAGATGTTGGAATTGGAGAAAAAGAAGAAGGAACTTGCATTTTATGAAGAGAGAAATAATGTTTGTTGTAGAAAAATAGAGAAAATGAGAATGATTCAAAGAGAGAGAAAGGAAAGAAAAAACACCAAAATTAGCTAAAAATGCATGAAAAAGAATGATATAAGGTGCTATAAAAACTTCAAAAAGAGTAAAAGAGGAGAGATGATTTTAATAGTACTAGTAAAAACTTGAATAGAGAAGAATGTTCACCAATTCAATAATCAAGTTGTAAATAATATAATATTATTTTAAGAATTTGATAAACATTCAAATAGCTGCAATGATAAAACTACAACTTTCCTCTCTTCTACTACTGATCCAAAATGAAATCCAGTATTCTTTTTTAGCCCTTTTATTCTTTTCAAAATTATTGAACAAAATGAAAAAAATATAATTTTAATATTACCTTTTCTTTTAATGCAAATAACAAAATTGTATTAAATAAATATAAAAAAATTAGCCCTTAAATCAAATAAATATTAAAAACTAATATGAAAGCCCAACCTACTTGAGTAATGGATATACTCATCCTCCTTAAACATGAAAAGGTGTGTTTAGCCTAACAAGTTACAATAAATGTGTTTAACCTAACAACTTATAATATAGATATTGTTACTGGAATATTTTTTAGATATTCTTGTAATTTCATTACTTTGAGTAAAGGCTATACTCATCCTCCTTAAACATGAAAAGATGTGTTTAGCCTAACAAGTTACAATAAATGTGTTTAACCTAATAACTTCTATATGGTTACTGGAATATTTTTTCGATATTCCTGTAATTTCATTTAAGATGTGTTGATTATTATATATTTGAACCCAATTTATAAACAAAATTCATAATCAAATCCCACATAAAAAATATGCATATTCCGTTATTGAGAAGAAAAATTTAAAAATATAAATAAAAATGTGATTTCGAAGATGAGGTTTTTTTACACATTACTTTTTACATAAACTCAATATATGTGGTATTTCAAAATTTTAATAAAATTAGATTACTTTATTATACATTTAAAATTATTATTGATATATGTTTTGTTTTTTGGTTTGCGACATCCCCTTACTCAATTATCTCATTTAAAAAAAGCCTTATAGTTAATGTACCGGTCAGCGGTGCATTTACTTATTTCAATTATACTTATGTCATTTATTACTGGAATTTTTAATGTTTAAGGCTAACGTTGCTTTCTCCTAGTCTCAATCATTTGAATTCCAATATAATAATTGGTCTCTTCATTTTTAACCTAATATATGTTTGGCATGAGGGTGAATGCATTTAAAGTGCGTTGTTTAAGGCTAACGCTGCTTTCTCCTAGTCTCATTCATTTGAATTCCAATATAATATTTGGTCTCTTCATTTTTAACCTAATATAACTTTGGCATGAGAGTCAACGCATTTAAAGTGCATTGTTTTTAGATTTATAAGAATTCATACGTGTCGGCATGGTTCCTCTTTGTTAGTTATATATATATATATATATATATATATATATATATTCCTTAGCGCCATTCTAATAAAATACACTTCTCTCCGTCTGTTTACTTACCTACATTTAGTTTATGATGAAATATTTATTCAACAAGGCTTGGTTGGAAACTTCTAGAGATTGTAATTGTGTTTTTACCATATCTTATGTGCTGGCAATCATCCACTGGTGGAGAGACTAGGGTTAAACATGGACGGTTAATCTAGAATGAAGAGTTACCAAGTAATGACCTCCTCACCTCTCACATTGCCTCTATCATTCAGTCCCTTACTAATCATCCAATGGTGGAAAGACTAGGGCTAAACATGGACAACTAATCTAGACTGAGGAGTTACGAAGTAACCACCTACTCACCTCTCACATTGCCTCCATCATTTGGTCCCTTAACTGTTGGGAGGAAAACCGTGTGACTGAAATCTTCACTTGGTAATCCTTGGGGTTTGAATTTTAGTGTATAATGTGTAATTGTGAGACAACCCTTTGCCAGAAAACATCAATCTAACCCAGTTTCCTGTTCTAGGGTTTCGAGTACAAAGTGAAATACTGATGATTTCATATAGTTCTTTGGTGCGCTACGGCAAAGGACTAGAACACTAATCAATGCTCTCTAGTAGGGTAAGTTCTCTTATGCATTAGGTTTCGTATTAATTCTATGTCTTTACCTTGAGTTTCTGATTGCATCATTTTATTTATTTATTTATTTGATGTTATACTCTTCACAGAGCATTCCAAAGATTACGACCATCATCTATCCCAATATACTAGTAATAGTTCGGCCAACTTTGACATTGACGCTAAATATTGATATTACTTCTCGCTTTTATGTAACTGTTTACTAACCCTAACCCCTTGTTATTTTCAGATTTGATACTCAACCGGATATTGCTTTGAGAGCATGGCTTTGAAACCTTGCCAGGTTCCTTTTATTAATCCCTCCTTTCATTTCAATGCTACATGTCCTATTCAATGACCAAACCTTAACATGGCTTCTCGGTGTTTATCAACAATAGATAAAGTGACCTTCGATAAACTTGAAGTTGTGTAGAATTTTTATGGGACTGTCCCAATAGTTAAAATATATGTAATTATTATTTTTCTGTTTAATCTCAGGGTATTTCCTTTCGGCCTTGTGCTCATTTAAGCTCAATCAAACATTTTCTTTGTAGGACTCTTATTTTTTAAAATTATATTATGAGTCTTCAACTGTACACTTGTGATGCCAACAGGTCGTGGCATTTTTATTTGTGTTGACTTTGTAGAGAATTCAATAGTTTTTAGGACAACTTCTTATGGTCGTGAACTGTTCTATTCTTTTAATAAATTTATAATGCAGGCCGAAGTCATTACTCTGAATCTTTTCTATTACTCTCTTGTGGCTAGACGACAATTATCTGTAGTCTTTACATATTTGTTTTGGTATATAAGATTTCAATGGTATGGAATGATTATTTATTTATGTTTCTGGTATTCAATTCTAGGGTTATGTTAATTCATTATATGTTGTACACTTATCATTAAGAGAGAATAGTTTCGAGTGTTTCTTTTGGCAATAGTGGTTCACTTTTATGGTAAATTTTCTAAACATTAGGATTTTTTCAAGTTGGTTGATCTTTGTGAGCCTTGGGTTGGAACTAACCAATACCATTTCTTTTATAGAGACTTTATTTTTGTTTTACCAAATTGTTAACAGTGTTGGAAATCCATCAACCAAAGGGGCTTCCCCAATGTGAAGTCTCAATTAAACCTCACAGTGTTTGGAGTAGCAGCCCCAACCGGAAATATGGCCGGTTACCATTATCCTTTTCCTTAGCTCTCATTATTAACATAAGAGGTTATACAAACATTATTTAAGACAAGCAAGTAAGTTGACACTGTGAGGAATACAATTGTGTTGTATACAAGGTACTTTCACGACAGGGAGAGACATAAGAGCATAATAGGATCACCATAAGAGGTTATACAAACATTATTTAAGACAAGCAAATAAGTTGACACTATTAGGCATACAATTGTGTTGTATACAAGTTACTTTCATGACAGGGAGAGACACAAGAGCATAATAGGATCGCAAGTTAGTCTGCAAAGCAGTTCACAAGTCTACCACGATTATAAAAGCAAATACAACACACCTTCAACAAGATAAGTAATAAAGCTACTGAAATAGTTCAATTTCCTTAGTACATATGAACAAAACGCATACCACAAACATCTAAAGAACAGTCCTGCGATATTCGCGATACATGCATGAAAATTTCATGAAAATGCGTTGGCTCGTTGAGCTTCATATATTAAGTGGAAATGCTAATATATACAAGTACAATGTTGCCACATTAGCCCTAATAGTGGAACATTAATTCACCATTTGCTTCTCCAAAGAAATATCTTCTCTCCTATGCCAATGCTAGAGAAGCCAAGGTGAAAGTATAAGTCCCAAAAGTCCATTTGCTTGAGTTATGAGGGTATATTTATAACAAATGAGGTAACTCTTCACCTCCCATGTGACTTCACCTCCCTCATGACTCTTGAACTCCTCATGATTCTTGAACTTCTACAATGACTTTTCAAATTCTTACATGAACTTTGAGCTTCTATATGACTTTAGAACTCAATAGCGACTCTTCATATTCCATGTGGGACCCTTGGTCCTCATATTTTACATTTTCTCATTTTGGAGAATTGCATAATTACATTCCACAAATGATGTGGCAAGAAGCTATGACACATGTGACTCTTGAGATGACTCTTGACAATGATGACAAGGAACTTCATGATGATGTGACATTGCTAAGTTGCCCCATTTGTTACTTTCTTTGCACATACACATGATAGATCTTGCATGTGCTTTGTATTCATCCTCAAAGGACTAATTGGTATGGAGTTTTCATGCAATCTTGATCTTTGATCTTCTGTCAGAAACTAGTGTCTATTCATCTTCTCTTTAATGATCAAATTTTTCTTTGTAGCTACAAAGGTGTCTTCTGGTAGGGTCTCCTTCTTCATCAACTTCATCATCATCCTATCATAACAAGATATAATACCTGTCAGTGAAATCCACTCACGACAAGATGACATCAATCAGGGAACTCCTAGTCTGTCATGCTTCATGAAAACATAGATTGAGATGGAACTGGGTGTTGGACTGAGAGGCAAGCTCAGGGATTCCATAGTTATGTAGCTTAGGAGGTCAAGGGCTAGAACTAAGGCTTAAGATTCCTATTTTCACAATTCAGGAAGGTGATGGCAAGGTGACATGTGCAGTTGGGGGGCTCAAGGAGGCAGTCTTGAGTTAGCCCACTACACAGTTTTAGAGGGAGAGAGGCCTAGGGCTTGCGTAGTTGTGCAGTTCAAGGAGTCAGGCTAGAAGCTTGAGGCTTGAGACAACAAAATGCGCAGAAGGAGCTAACTAGGAGGTAGGGCTACGTAGTCCCGAAGCTTAAGAGGTCATGGTTGAGCATTGAGACTGCATAGTGCGTAGTTCTGGGAGGAAGGAACTATGCATTGTGTAATGCTAGGAGGCAAGGTCTAAGATTGAGGGTTGAGACTGCTTAGTGGACAGTTTAGGAGGGTGGGTGAAGGACTGCTACTCGGGCAAGAAGTTTTTAGAATTTTTCTAAGTGTGGGATCAGTGAAGTCAAAGTGAACATGGAAAATACTTGAATATGATCACACACTCAAAAAATTCGATGACACAACATTAATTAATAATAACACACGAACAACATAATAACCTCAATGTGACGACAAAACGATAACTTCCTCCAAGTGTGACGCTTAGGATACACTTTGTGAAAACATTGACGACACTTATGTGACCGTGAAAAACACTTTGGGAATGAGTGTAACCCATGTTTATATGATAAACATGACTCATTGGCACCAAATTTACCCCTTGAAATGAACCATAACTATGCTTATGCAATATGCGACACTTCCCGTGCCAAGAGAAGACATTGTGACGGTAAGAGAAATGTGCAAATGATACTTACACAATGCGAATGACATTGAAAGAGACACATGCTGGAGTGAAGATAATATGAAAATGACACTTATTAAAGTGAAGGAGAGAAAAAGTGGCAGACATAAACATAAAAGCCACACTTGTGAAAGAAAAGGTGTGCAAAGGTGGGAGTTGAGAAAACTCATCGAAATAGAAGTACAATCACAACCAAAAGTGAGAGAGTGTCAATTGAAAGTTAAAACTAACTGCCATCATAGGTTGAACATTGCACATGCACTATCTTGATGGATTGTGTTATGCGTGTTCAAGCTCATGTAGAAGAATGCACTCATGAAATTGTTACAAACTAGACATGTGTATGCAAGTGACTTCAACACATAGAAATCAATAATAAGACTTAAACACTTAACTTAACATTCATTAATCATGAACAATCGAAGCGTTGCATTTCTAAGAGAGATAAGTTAACTTCTTGGAAAGCTTTGTTATTCTTGTGTGCAAAAAGTTATGGCTAATCATACTAATGTTCTTTAAAATGAATTCTTTATTTTTGTGCCTAAAGGTATATTTAGTTTGGTTAATTTCTTTGGAAAGTCTCAAAAAATTCTTGTGTGTTAAAAATATTGTAGGGATATATGTGTTCTTCAAAAATATTTTCTTATCCCATGCATATAACAAGATAAACTAGGAAGGTTGTTTCTCATAAAAGAGAATGCACATCAATCTTGCACACAAAATACTTACAAATTCACGATATTTTCTATGAAAATTAAATGTATTTGAACTTTGCTTATGAAAAAACAAAGAAACTACATTATTTCATTAAAAAGATTGAAGGAGATATTCACATGATCCATATGCATTAGATTTATAAAGAGAAACATTATACTCTTAAAGAGAATATGTGCTTATGCGCATAGGAATAATATCTATCAGAATTGATTTCTGGAATTGAATATGTGAATTTGCATGCATGAGAAGAAATAAATTATTGTGTTATTTATTGAAAACGAAATATGAATTTGCATGCATAAAAAGAATAAATCAATGTGATATATTTTCTTGAAAATGAAATAAGTTTTGCATGCATAGAAAGAATAGTTATTAAGTTAAACTTCTTATAAAGAAATGCATTCTTGCATGCATGAAAAGGATAGCTAATGTGTTAGTGTTCTTGGAAAAGAACATGTGTATATATGGACAAAAGCAATGGTTGTTGTATTTCCTGAGAAGGAAATGTGTTTTTTGCATGCAAGATTTAGTTATCTTCTTTTGGAAAGAAAGATGTGTTATGCTTTCAAGAAGAATAGCTATCATGTTAATTTTTTTTTTGAAAGAACAAGTAGTTGCATGCAAGAAATCATAACTATTATGGTTGCTTTATTTTGGAGTAGAGCGTGTATTTTCGATGTGCAATATCTATTGTGAATAGCTTTCATTTGGAAAAGATGATGTTGGAAAGAACATGCAGTTGCATAAAAGAACATGCAATTGCATAAAAGAACATGCAATTGCATGCATAAGAATAATATCTATTGTATTAGTTCTTTTGGAAAATAATACATAATTGCATATACAAAGAAATAGCTGAGGGGCTAGTTTATTTTGAATAAGCTTATATAATTACATGCATGAAGATTAAAGCTAAGATGTTAGTATCCTTTGAGAGAATATGGGCATTTGTAGCGGTTTTCCTTTGGAAAGGAATGTTCGCCTATGCAAGGAAAATAATAGTTAATGCAGTATTTCTATAGTTTATTTTGAATAGGCTTATATAATTACATGCATGAAGATTAAAGTCAAGATGCTAGTATCCTTTAAAAGAATATGGACATTTGTAGTAGTTTGCCTATGGAAAATAATGTGTGCCTGTGCGAGGTGAATAATAGTTAATGCGGTATTTATATATAGAGATCCTTGATAGTTGTATTTTTTTATTAATGCATGTGCAGTGATGTTAAAGAAGGAATTTCATGATATTTTGTTAATGTTTTATGTATGCACACGAATAGATGTTTAAGAATTACTAGTATAGATTTATTATTGGTTTGATTAATATTTGATATCATCATGATAGAAAAGACTACGACATATGAAAAATATGGATTATATTTAACATTATGGAAAGTAATAAACTAGTGGTTTATGCAGATTGAAGGAATTTCAGCTATAGGAGAATCCACTAATGGGAAGAACCAGGCCCCAAAGACACAATGCTCAAGGATTTGTGGGTAAATGATATTATGATCATTGTAATAACTTATAGCTAGTTATCTTATATTTAAGATGATATTTATTTGTAATATTTTATGAAAATGGTCAAGGGATGGACTCCCTTACATGTTATTAAGTGAGGGTTGAACACTCTCATAAGCGATAAAATTAAATGTTCATTAGTTTTCACCCTACGGATGGGGTTTCCAAGGTATATCGATATTTAATGGTGTGTTTGCATATTGTGTCATTGAAATGATGTTGATCCCTTGCATGTCATGACATTTAAATTATAAAATATGTGATTAATGAACCAAGTTAAAAGAATCATGAAAATGGTGCAAGGATACATTATGCAAGGCTACATGAGGTTATTATACTACAACAATGATTGTTATGTTATGAGATTTACTATTCAATTCCTAAAGTTTACTCTATGTAATGATGATGATGACTTGCTGCAAGGCTACATGAGGTTATTATACTGCAACAATGATTGTTATGTTATGTGATTTACTATTCGATTCCGAAAGTTTACTCTATGTAATAATGATGATGATGATGATGATGTCATCCATTGGTTTGTTAAAGAATATGGAATGGCGAATTCAAATTATTATCTTTTGGTAATTCCTACTTTTTTTTCTAAATGTATGCATTTTTACACAAGGTTACCGGGATGTTACAATAATGTAGTTATATAAATTAAATGTTTGGTGAATTTCAATAGACATCAATCAATGATAAACATCAAAACATTTACTTCATAATACATCTTAAATTGAAAAAATAAAAAATAAAAAACATAAAAATTAGCTAAATTATATTTCAAATTGTTTGTATTATTATTAGTTATAAATAAAAAGAATTAATATATTAAAATATATTTATATGAGATATATTTTTTTAATTAATCAATTTAATTATAAGGGCGTAAATTCATTACTTTTAAGATAAATTTCAACTTTGATTTGTGATTACTGGAGGTTAAATTCCTACCATACACCTAATAATTATTGATACTTAAATTAAAATTTTAGAAGCTTCTCATAACTCATTTCACAATTAAAAATACAAACTATTTTTAATTCGATTTTATTATAACATTTTTTAATTAAATTAAAAAATAGAAAAAAAAAACAAAATCATAACAACATCCCTAAATTAAAATTTTAGAAGCTCCCGATAACTCATTTCACAATTAAAAATATTCTATATATATTTTAATTTAATTTGATTATAACATTTTTAATTAAATTAAAAAAATAGAAAACAAAAACAAAATCATAACTGCATCCCTCATCTATTTTTAATTTGATTTTATTATAACATATTTTAATTAAATTAAAAAATAGAAAACAAAAACAAAATCATAACAGCATCCTTGAACACTGCCAACTGACCTCTCCACGTAGAATGGTCAACGTTGCTCGTGGGACGGGATGGCTCTCCAACCGGGTAAGTCCTGAAATAAATTACAATTAATTTATAGTGTTATAATTAAATAGGAATGGTCTTATTATGTTTGTGACCAAAATATGTATAACCAAAATATGTATAGTTTAATATGAGGAATTCAATTTTTTTTATTTTATTATTATTATTTAAATTTATTTATTTATTTATGGGATTAGTTACTAATTTGTTGTTTTTAATTTTATTTTCTTTTTATTTTAATTTTTTGATTTTTTATTATTATTTCTACTTTCATGAGTTATAATATTTTAACAATATTTTCAATTTAAAATGACTTATTATTATATTAAAAACATATTTTAATAGATTTAGTTATAACAAATTAAATATATTAATAAAAATAAAACACACACATAAATATATGTATGTTAATATAAACAATATTAGTTAATCATATTTAGCATTGAATAACACAATAATTTATCAATTGTTTTATTTTTATGATGAAATCTATGTAGCCCTTGTTATATTAAAAACATATATTAATAAATGTAATTATAAAAATTTATATATATATTAATAAAAAATAAAATACACACACACACACACATATATATATATATAAACAATATCAACAATATTAGTTAATCATATTTTATTAGTTGTTTTACTTTTGTGATGAAATAGACTTTATGTTTGTATTGTTTTTTATTTAATTAAGCTATATTTAATCTAAGCTACTAAATCTTTATGTTTGTATTGTTTTTTTGTTTAACTAAGCTATATTTAAGCTAAGCTACTATGTAGCCCTTGTTCTTTGTGCATTAATACTTATAAACAAATAGAATTGATAATTAAATACTTTTGTTTATGTGAAATCAATAATATGGTGTTACTGCTTAAACACATTTTAAAATATGAATATGCATTCAATAATTTAGATGCTTTTGTTTCTTAATATATCGTTTAAAAGGCATATTCTCAATTATCTTTTATCCTCTCGGTCTTATGTGGAGCATGTAAGAATGAAAATAAAGAATATTCACGACAATATTATTTCTTTAAGTGTAAAAGAAATGATCAAAACTAGCACAATTATATTTATTTTTAATAAATGTGGTTAATATAGGCCGGTGAATCGCAGTAACAAATGTGATTGAAAAATATCACTAAGCATTAATGATGTATATGTAATATTAATGATAATATTCATATTCATATTAATCAATATATAAATTTAATATTAATAAAAATATTATTGTTATTATTATAATTTTTAAGAATTATGAATTTATATTAATGTTCATAAATTAGTTATTTCTATAAAAATTTAAATAATTATTGTTATTACTAATTAATTACTATTATTATTATTATTAATTAATAATATCAACCACAAGTAAATGTGGTTGAAAAACACCGATGTATACGTAATATTAATAATATTATTAATAACCATATTGATAATTATATTGATAAATATCTAAAAATATTAATATTAATAAAAATATTGTTGTTATTATTATTTTAAATAATTATTAGTTTATATTAATTTCCCCCTGATGGGGTGCACAAAAAATAGGCCTATTAGCGTCTGCGCTTTCTCCCCTTAACACGCAGTGGACATGTCTCGATTAATTAGTGTATCATGGGATGAGACGATCGTCCTTAGAACCTTCTAGGCATAGCGGTTCAAGTTATTATGCTCCTCAAGCTCATTGTCACGATTGTTGCAGAGCAAGATATGAGTGGAGGTTGTAGGGTGTTGAACTTGAACGAGGGTGGCCATTAGAGCTCGCTCAAGAAGTTGATTAGAAAGCGTCGAGCAATGGCAGACCCTCATGTATTTATTTGTGCTTTTGTGGATTCTCAACCATTCATCTCGAACCCTCGAGTGCATTTCTCTAGTGTAACAGTTTTCCCTCTTGGAATCAAGTTGGAGGGTAGGATTTATGACTCTGATCAGTGGAGTAGAACCTTTGTTGGCTTGTTTCTCTATAGTTCTTAGGGATCAACATTTTTTTGGGTTTGGTTAGTTCTTAAATTCTCTTACCAAACGTGTTGGGCTTCTGGTGGCAATTACATGTTCTTTTGGCCTCGTCTTTCTGGTTGCATTATGGGATTCAATATGTAGGGTTGGGGTTTGTACAAAGGTTTTTTCTAGCCTCGGTTCCTTAGCATCGCATGTGTTTTATTTATATTTGTTTCCTGAGAGATTGGTGTGTCCCCTATTCTACCTTTCATTGGTCCTGGCCATTGGTGGGTCTACTGTGGGTGTAAATTCCTTCTCTTGGGTTGAAAATTTTGTGTTATTTGTCCCTATCTAGGAAAGGTGGGTATCCAAGTTTCCTTTTATTTGTTGATGGAGCAAGTGGTTGAATGTGCTAGGGGCGGCCAAGTCAATGGGCACCCTTGTATTCTACGTGTTTCACAATGATATTGTGGTTTTACATTCATTTTGTGTCTTTGTCTCAACATTTCCTATTTGTGATCGAGGACGAGGTGTCTCTGGGGTGTCTAGGGTCTTAATTGTGTTTTAAGTTCGCGATTGCGAATGGACCTCATCCATGACCCACCAGTAGGTTGACCTTGCTGAGGGGTGGTAAGGAGAGGTAGGTAGGGAAACTTTGAGGATCAAATCGTCATCGACAACTTTAGAAAGTTTACGACATGTAGGGTAGGTTGCTTAGGATTAGGGTCAATATCCGAGTCAAATGGTTATACTTGTCACTTTGGAATCCATTGCAGAGCAGGTGAGAGGAATACAGGCCATCCTGGACATCCCCTGAGAACATAAATATGAGGACCAAAATGAATTTGTGGCTTACATGAATGATATTTAGCTCAGTCGGAGTGAGATTTTGAAGCAACTGGCCGACATCTATCGGAGTTGGCGTCGGATGAACAAGCAACTGGATGAGTTGGAGGGGAGAGTTGAACACATATACTTTCATATGCATGAGCACTCGGGTTTGATAGTTGTGCCTCCTTTTCACCCCCGTTAGCCTCCTCCTTGACAATATGCTTGCAGTTTGCTTATCATTTTTGTTTCCCTTTTGGCATGAAAGACTACATGGACATATCTTCTGCATACTCCAGTTCTCCCAGCTAATAAATCTTGTCGGAGTGAAGCTGGGCGAGCTGTAGAGAAACGTTTTGTAATCAACATTTTCTTGGTGATATACTAGAAACTTTTAGACTAACAAAATATATATATTAATTTTCATAAATTAATTACTTCTATAATCTTTTGTAAATATTTATTGTTATTACTAGTTAATTAATATTATTATGATTATTATTATTAATTAATGTTACTAATATTATTAATAAATATTATTATTTCATAGTATAGATGTAATATTAATAAGAATATATCAATATTCATATTCATAAATATATAAAATTATTAATATTAATAAAAATGTTATTTTCCTATAATAAATTTTTATATTTACTATTTTATACTAATTTTTGTTAATTATTATTTTTAGAATTATTTTTCAATAATTAATAAATTAATTATCATAGTTTACTAATTATTTAATTTAGTTAATGAATTAATTAATATAGATAATAGTTATTTCTATAATTATTTTTAAATAACTATTGTTGTTACTAATAAATTATTATTATTATGATTATTATTATTAATTAATATTACCAATGTTATTAATAAATATTATTATTTAATGGTATAGATGTAATATTAATATTAATGTAATATTACTTTAATTAATTAAGGCATAATCTAACTTATAAATGAGAGACCTTTTCATCTAAATTTGGTAAAACAATTTCAAGCAAGAAAGTAATTTTTTGTTGTTTAAAATGCATTTCTAAATGCATAAATATATTCATCACCCTAAAAAAACCCCTCAGGCACTCAAAATCTACAAATTAAACAACTTAAGCTTAAGTTTTTAAAAATCTCCACTGGATTTTGGTTACAATTAACTAGAAAGAAAATCGTGAAAAGGTGATTTCACTTATGAGTTAGATTACACCATTAATTAATATTAATAATAAATTTTTTTTGTTAATTATTTTTTTTAAAATACTTAGTAAATTAATTAACATAGTTGATTAATTATTTAATTCAATTAATGAATTAATTAATATAGTTATTTAATTAAAATAACTAATTATTTTTTGTTAATTATTCATTGTAAAATAATTATTGTTATTACTAATTAATTATTATTATTATTATGATAAATATTGTAAGCTCTTAAATAAAAATGGTTGACCATGATTTACCATGGTTGAATTTCAGATTGAGACAATATTTGTCACAATGCGACATTGGACCATGGTCGACGATGGTTGAACATGGTTGGTTTTCATACATTGGAGCACAGTTGACCATAGTTGAGCATAATTGATTTTCATATCAAGACAACCTTTGTCACTTTGCAATGTTGGACCATGGTTGATTTTTGTATTAAGGTCATCTTTGTCCCAATGTCACATTCAAGTATAGTTGACCATGATTATAAACACAAGGATCAATATTATAAACCCTTTGAATAATATTATACCCTACGAATATTGGTTGTGGCTCATTTTCATATCGAGACAATATTTGTCACAATGTGACGTTGGACCATGGTTGACTTCCATATTAAGAAAATATTTGTCACAATGGGACATTGGACCATGGTGGATGAAGATTATAAAGCCAATGATTTATATTAAACCTAAAGATTAATATTATAAACCCCATGGATTAACACTAAAAATCCAAGGGATTAATATTATAAATCGAATGTATGTAAACCCTAAGATATATATTATAAACCCCAAAATAAAGAGGCAATCATTGTTACAATGTGACATTGGACCATGGTTGACCATAGTTGACCATGATTTATTTTCATATGGAGATAACCTTTGTCACACTGTGACGTATGACCATGGTTGATTTTCATATTGAGAAAATCTTTATCACAATGTGACATTGAATGATGGTTGATTTTGATATTGAGAAATCTTCGTCACAACGCGACATTGTACTATGCTCAACAAAGTTTATAAACCCAAGGATTTATATTATAAACCCTAAATAAACATGGTTCAACATGGTTGACCATGGTTCATTTTCATATTAAGACAATCTTTGCCACAATTCGACATTGGACCATGGTTGATTTCCACATTGAGAAAATATTTACAATAATGTGATGTTCGACCATGACTATTTGCAATAATATGGCGTTGAACCATGATTGATTTTCATAATGAGAAAAATTTTGTCACAATTTGACGTTGGACCATGGTTGACCAAAATCATAAACCAAAGGATTTATATTAAACCCAAAGATTAATATTATAAACCCAATGGATCAACAATAAAACCACAAGGAATTATAAACCAAAAAGAATAATATTAAACCCAAGGGATCAATATTATAAACTGAAGGTATGTGAACCCTAAGATAAAAATTATAAACCCTAAAATAAACATTGTTGACCATGGTTCACCATGGTTGATTTTCATATAGAGACAATCTTTGTCACAATGCGACGTTGGACCATGGTCATTTTTCTTATTGAGACAAACTTTGTCACAATGTCACATTGGACCATGGTTGACCATGAATGGCCATGGTCAACATCGATTGACAAAGGTTTAGGATTATTGAAAATGATTTACCATGGTTGAGTTTAATATTGAGAAAATATTTTCCATAATGTGACGTTGGACCATGGCTGACCATGGTTCAACATGACTGTAAACCCAAAATATTTTTATTGAACCCAAGGATTAATATTACAAACCCTATGAATAATATTATACCCTAGTAATATGAACCCACACATTAATAAACCCAACGGAATAATATTAAATCCAAGGGATTGGTATTATCGGAAACCCTAAGAAAAATATTAGAAACCCTAAAATATTAATTAATTAATTAATCATTCAATCAACCAATTAATTAATTAATATGTAATATTAATAACTAATTAATTAATGAACATTTAATAATAATTAATATTTATTAACGATAATAATAATTAATTAATTATAATAAAAATAATAATAATTATTTTTATTATTAATTAATAAACAATATTAATTATTAATTAATTATTATCATTTATTTTTTATTACTTATTATTAATTTTTATTTATGAAATTAATCTTTATTTTTTTATATTAATTCTAAATTTTTTAATTATTATTATTATTATTATTATAATAGTCTCAATTAAATAGTATTTATAATTAATAATATTCATAGTGTTATTAGTGTAATAGAAACATTTTCGAAAGAAATCACATCACGCATTTCGAACCAATCTGTGTGGTTCATCATGAGGATAAGATGAAGAATCAGATCATAGCGGTAAGTTAGAAAGGGAGATGGGCCTTCTAACAACTAAAAGGAAACGATTATAAAAATGGCTATATTTAACTAGGTTAGGAAGACTAGAGAAAGAATATTAAATTGAAAAACCATTTTTAATTAATTTAAAATATTTAAATTAATTTAATTTAAATTAGTTTTTATTTTTATTATTTTTTGTTATTTTTATTATTTTTTAATTTTCTTGTTTAATTAAGATTATAAGTAAACTAATTAAATATTCTATTCAAACTAATGGTCAAAAGGAATTAATAGGCATATTATCAATCAAGTAACTAACTAAAACATATATCTTAGTTGTCAAATAAACATTTTTTATTACTCATAAAATATTTAATTTAAACTAATGGTCAAAGGGATATATACAAAGTAAAAAAAAAACAAATTTTTTTTTTTTATTAATTTTAATAATAATTGATAATAATAATAATTAATATTCATATTCATATTATTATTATTGATAACAATTTATTATATTAATTTATAAATTATTAAATATATTTTATTCATTAATAATAAATAATAAATATTGATTATTAACCCAAAACAAATTACTATTATCAATATTATTATTTTATATATCACTTTTTCTATGCTTTATATTTTAATATCTATAGATTAAACATCCAATTTCATTCTCATTTATTACTATCCATTTTATAAAATTATATTATTTAAAAAATTAAAAATGAGAAATATATTCCTTTTTGTTTTTCAAGCTTCTTTTTCTATAGAATTATAAATTAAATATGTAATTTTTTTATATTTTAAATAATAAAAAATTGCAATTTATTTAATACACCATTTCCTATACACTTGGGGATTGAGATTTTCTCTTAATACAACTTAGCCTGAATGTGTTAAAGGTCTCCTTAGGTCGGAGGGGTCGGACTTGGGTCGGACTTGCTTAATTCATTGATTTGGCATTGCTCATAACCATGATTCGTACCTGACTTGAAGTCGAGGCCGAGGACCTTTTTTTATTAGCTAAACCTTTATACCCACAACTTCTGATTTTCGACTAAAATCATCATGGATCCATCTTAAGTACAGATCTAACATGAGTCGAGAGGGATCAAATTTCTTCACGTGCAAATTTTTTTAGAATGCAAAATACAATGTGTTATTGAGAAAAGTCTTTCGATAGAAATCACATAGTAAAATTATTTTCCGACACGTTTCGAACAAACCAGTGTAGTTCATCATCAGGACTAGGTGAAGAGGCAGATCATGATCAAGCCTTAAATAGAGAGCAATGTAGAGACCCTAATGTCATGTAACGGCTATATTAAACTGCTAATTACTGAAAAATAATATATAATCTATGATACCAATTTATTAAAATCAAATATTATTAAACAAATTCAGCTAATAGGTAATAATAAATAAAATATATAAATAACAAAAATCAAATGGAGTTGTCTTTAGTGCGACTTTTTGGACTTTCCGGTGCTGGAATCCGGTGGAAAAATTTGAGGTGAAATCTTGATTTGTGTTATTTAAACTGGTTCTTGGACTGTATATATGGATTCAACACCTGAAAAACCGCATGGCACTTAGATTGTGGAGGAGTTACTCATCAATCTTGTGATTTCAATAAATTCCTGCCGGATTTTAGAGAAATTAGACCAAAAAAGCTTCCAAAAAGTCTGAGTAAAGACAACTCATAATCAAAGTCAAACTCCACACAAGGAGTGAGGTCAAAAAATCATAAATTATAAAAAAGAGTCAATAACCTGATTAGTAAATAATTAAGTCAAGATACTTTAA
Organism: Pinus tabuliformis; assembly: GCA_031772625.1. Taxonomy (NCBI): domain Eukaryota; kingdom Viridiplantae; phylum Streptophyta; class Pinopsida; order Pinales; family Pinaceae; genus Pinus; species Pinus tabuliformis. The sequence continues at coordinate 732,798,354 of CM062814.1, forward strand.
TAAATAAAAATAATTAATGGAAAATAAATCAAGTAAAATAAAAATACTAATTAATGGAAATTAAACAAAATCAAATAAAACAAAGTATTTATAAGACGGAAAAATATGTTTGAATTCAAATAAAGGTAAAAAAAGTAAGAAGGATAAATGAATCAGGTCAAGTATAAAAATATTGGGTTGAAGCCCATTAAACAAAGAATGACCAAAAGAAATAAAAGATGAAAAGAATGAACATGATCAAGAATATAAACTCTAAAGAGAAAAGACATGTATACCTATAGAGATAAATAAACAAACAAAATCATTCAAAAACAAACCTAAAAAGTAGGAGGACAAGACATGGACTGAGTTTCTACTAATATTTCAGTCATCGTCTCTATTCAAGTTATTGGGATAAGTGTGTTTGTGATCACTTTGAAGCTGATAATGTCTATCTTATAATGAATAAAATATTCTCTAAATAGAAAAGCAATGTGAGTTATAACTAGAAGTTGATAATGTCCCTCTTAAAATGAAAATAAAATATTCTCTAAATAGAAAAAGAGTTGTCTTTAGTGGGACTTTTTAGACTTTATATGGCGGAAATATTTGAGGCAAAATCTTGATTTGTGTTATTTACACTGATTTTAGATCAACAATATTAAAATGAGTTTTCTATTATTAATATATTTTTAAGTAATAATAATAAATTCATTTTAATGTGAGGTATTAAAATGGCTCAATGCACATGTTATGTAAAATATTTTATATATTGTTTTAAAAGATTATGTATATATCATATAAAGCTATTAGAAAAAAGTATTTTTTTATGGTTAAAATGTTTGAAGTGATCAAAGTATTTTACAGTTTAATCAATTTGTAGGTATATGTTTTTTTTTTCTTTTCAAAATCCAACAAAGAGTTTTTGGACTTACAAGTTTAATGTATGTAAAGGCTATAACATTCAAAAATATTTTTTTAATGAAAAATTACACATTGGTTTTTTCACTCTAGCCTAATATGAAGACGTGCTCAATTTGGAGTTGACACATGTCCCTTTTAAAATAAAAATAAAATATTCTGTAATTAAAATAGTTTTTTGTTATTAATATATTTTTAAGTAATAACAAAAAAACCTTTTTAATGTGTGTAATAAAATGGCTCAATCCACATGTTATGTAAAATATTTTATCTAGTGTTTTAAAAAATTATGTATATACATATAACCTATTGAAAAAATAAAATTTTATGCTTAAAACACTTGAAATGATCTTACTATTTTATAGTTTAATCATTTTTCAGGTATATATATCTATATATATATATATATCTATATATATATATATATAGAGAGAGAGAGAGAGAGAGAGTAGAAATCCAAATCCAAAAGTTTTTTGGATTTAAGTTTAAGGTATGTAATCTCTATAGCATTCAAAAATACAATTTAACCAATGAAAAATTACACATTGTTTCTAGCACTCTAAAAAATGTTTGCACCTAAAACTTTTTTATTCATCTCAGCCCATGTTTGGATTTATGCTGGTAACTAATTAAAGCATTCCAACCACAGTTTCAATTATCTACTAATATGTGTAAATGTCATAAATATTACCATTGCCATGTAAGCATTCAAAATAATGAATTACATCCAAAAATGCTAACAACAAATGTATTAATTTTAAGCGATATATGTATGATTTGTTATTACTAAATTTAAACTTTATATATAGTTTATTAGAGGAAATTTGAGTCTAAAAGTGCTTATGAAAATTAAATTTAAAAATAGGTATATGTAAATCAATCAAAATATTTTAAATTTAAAAAGAGGTACATGTCTTAAATAATTTTAAATTGTTTAATTTGAATATCTATGAAATATTTTATTATTAATTTGAATGTCGAAGAAATATTTTGATATTAATTTGTGTACTTCTCAAATATTTTATTGATGTTATTTAGCTACTTTACTGGTATGAGTTAGAACATTGAAAAAGTTATTAATACAATATAAATCTTGATATTAGTGAAGAAATATAAATAAAAAATGAGAAGTTATATTAAAAATATAAAAATATAATATATTAAGTTAAATATAAAAAATAAAATAATTAAAAAATAGTTAAATATAAAATAGTTATATAATTATATATAATAAAATATGAAATATTTAAATAGCTAAAAATAGTCAAATATTAAATAATTAAAAAACAAATTACTAAATTTTACCCAAATTTGTGGCTTCACTAAACAATATCGCTAAAAAAAACAACAAACATAAATATTATGAAACATAAATAAAAATAAAATAATATTGAAAAATTATCTACATAACATCTTTCTTAATTCCTTGATTCCTTAAATCCTTGATTTTTGTAAAACGCCACTCAAATTTCTCCTAATTGGTAAAAAATAATTATAACTAATTATAACATTCCAACAACGTTTTCAATGGTATATAACACGAACCTGTCCGTGTAAAAGTCATAAATATTTAAGGTTTTATAAAATTTAAATAAAAAATTACAACTCTCACTTCTGAGTCAGGGTATGAAATCATTCGAATGTAATTATGACTTCCGAAAAATTTAGATTCATTAATTTTATGGTTATAATTTACGATTTTATTATATTTAAACATAGGGTACAGAACGTATTTGCCATTTTTTCTATTGAATCATCTCAACCCATTTGCACTATCTTTAGCCAAGTTAACTTAAAATCACCTTTTCTCGTCCCTAGAATTAAACAACAAAGAAATATTATTTATTTATTTGTTCATTTAGTTCATTTATTTTTATTATTTATTTATTAGAATTGTAATAGTATTTCTATAAATTAATTTATTTATTTAATTTTATTAATTTTATTATTTATTTATTACAATTTTAAATTTTTATTAATTGTATCTTCATAAATTTATTTTTTATTATTTATTTATTTATTAGAATACTAATTCTTATTAGTATTATTTGCATAATAATATATTTTTACGGTTAATATTTTTATAAAATAGTTTTTGTTTTGTTTTGTTTTTTTTTTTTTTTTTACCAATATAATTTAATTTAATAATATTGATATTAATTAATATTAAAATGATATTATTGTACTGATTTTATTTACTATATAAATAATATTTTAACTTAATTCAAAAATAATATTAATTATTAATTAAAAAAAAATTATAGATCAAAGTTTAATCAGTTATTTTTTAGTAGCTGCTCTCATCATCTATTTGCTGCATTACTTGTATCAGATTCCTCATCTTGTCATAAAGAAGAACCACACTAATTGATTTGAAATACAAAATTTCATTTTATATTATTTCTACCAAAAGCAAAAATATTCCCAAACTTGATACAACCTGTATTATAATTTCTTGTGACATACAAGGCTTTGTATTGCCTGCAACACAGAAGATTAGTTAAGTTATAGTTGCATTTAGTGTCATTACATGTTACGTTATTTAATATTTTTTATTAAATTCACTGTAATTATTGTGTGTCATTTTTTTATATTATTATGTGTTTGTTTGTTTTTTTTAACAAATTAGTATCTAAATCGAAAAAATTGTTTGTAACTAATTTATATCAGAGCTGAGAAAAGATCTATACTTCCTATAAAACTAGTGAAAATAGATCCAAGTGAAACAGGCTGGCAATTAAAAGAAAAAGATTACAAAATCGTCACACTGTTAAAAAATAACACTTCGTTAGTACAAAAAGTGCGCAAATTCCAGATTATTTCTGGAGTTCAACTGTATTGGGGGTGCTCAAGCCCTATGACGTGTTGAAGAAAGCGAAACCCGTGAACAAATACGAGGTCAAAGTTTTTTTTTAAGTTTGAAACTATCACGTCGACTGTTAAAATGTGATACGCATTGTGATACGCATTTTCTAAGAGGGGCTTATTATAAAAAGTTTTTTTTTATATATAAAATTATTTTTTTATATAAAAAAATATATATATATTATAAGAAGTTTTTAGAAAAGATCCTATAGAGTTTTTTATATATAGTGTTTTGAGATATTATATGGTATAGTGTTTTGAGATATTATATGGTGTGAGTGATTTATAATAAAGGAATTATTTATAAAGGTTTTGTAAAGCTTATAAAAGGAAAAAAAAAAAAAAAAAAAATTTAAGAAATTTTTTTTGGGAAGAAAGATGGTTTTTTCAAAATTTCTAGTTCCTATTATTTACATGGAAAGATTATGATGTGTGGGCTATTAAGATGGAGACCATGTTGAAGGCTCATGATGTTTGGGATCATGCCTAGTTTTAGTTTTCAGAACCTAAGGATGAAGTAGAAGAACGAGCTCTTACTAATATAGAGAGGGAACTATGCAAGAAAGAGAAAAAGAAGAATACACAACCGTTGCATCTTATCCAGTAGGGAGTGGATTGAGGAGTGTTTCATAAGATTATGATCACATCCTCAACAAAGACACCATGAGAAAATTTGGGGACAAGCTATAAAGGTATGACCAAAGTCAATATTGTTAAATTGCAGAATACTAGAAGATATTTTAAGTGTGTGTAGATGAAAGATACAGAGGACATTGAATATCATAAATAAGTTAAAAAATTATGATGAAGATATTAAAGATCAAATAGTGGTTGAGAAGGTCCTCATATCTTTGTCTACCAAATTTTATGTTTTGGTAGCAGCCATAGAAAAATCCAAGGATTTGGAATCATTGACAGTTGAAGAGTTGATGGGATCACTTATATCACATGATGCAAGGATAGACAAAAATAAGGATTCCACTTTAGAAACCGCTTTCAAAAGTCAAGTTTCTATTTCAAGAGACAGACATCGAAGCAAAAGTAGATCGAAAGGCAGACGACGAGGTGGAAGACATGGTGGTGAGAGAGATCTCTGGGAAGAGCACGAACATGAAAGTGGAAGAAACAACATAATCTTGAACAATAATCAAAGAGTTGATAAATCCGAGGTGATATGTTATTATTGCAACAAATTTGGTCACTATGCCCGTGATTGCAGGAAGACGATAACTTATCAAGGAAACGAGAGAGCTAATATCACTACAGAGAGTAATAACTCCATGTTCCCAGCTTTCCATACCACGCATGAACCTTCTGATAATGTGTGTCTATTAGACAGTGTGTTGAAAATAGGAACAAGAAATTTTAAAAATAGCATCAAGAAAAATTACTAATTTAATTTGTCCTTGTATTAATTTGGGAATAAAATTGTAACTCCGTGTCTCATGACAACTTGCAATAGTTAACAAAATTAATTTGACATAGTTAGCTCAGTTAATTCGAGTTGGCGGTCGATTCATGTAGAGTGTCTCCTACAATTAGGAGCACTAGTTGACTTTATTTTGAGTTGTAATTATTTAATTCAGTTTAACTAAGTTAAATTCAGTTAAACTAGTTCCAACTAATGGAAAAATTAGTGGGAAGTCCAAAGGTGAGGTGTAACATGCAGTAGTGGGGTGTAACTTAAGGTAGTCGAATGTAACTTACTGTAGTTGGGTGTAACCTGTAGTAGTGGGGTGTAATTGACTGTAATGGGGTGTAACCTGCAGTAGTGGGGTGTAAGTTGTAGTTATCAACCTGTAAACTAGAGATTCACTCATAATTAACGCATGCATGTTAGATTAGAGAAAGACCCAGTTAAGATTGGTGTTCAGGGACAATGTATTATTAGTTGTAAAATCATCTAAATTAAACTGATGGTGCATGAACTCAGAGGAATTCCTATGAGGATTGCGCAATTCATAATTGAGGAATTTACACATTAAATAGAGGTTAATTCACAAGGGAACAACATAAGGAATTAGGAACTGAGATAGAAATTGGCTAAGTATTGGCCAAAGACAGTCATTCAGGCACATGATAGAAATTACCTGTGTAGGTTGAGCTCAAGTTGAACAAAGCATATTGTATTCATCCAGATTCTTTAACTAATGCAATATACATATATCAGGAGTTTTTAGTTGTGGCTTTCCTAGAAAATCATTATGTTATGTTTGATTGAATTTTTTATATTATATTCTTCATGACTTCATTGATCAATTATTGTTTCCGCTGCTAAGTAGAGTAGATTCAAGTCAATTGTATTAGCATATTAAAATCTGCAATTTGAATCTACAAGGAATTTCTACATGGTATCAAATCTAAATTTGTAGAAATTTCTACATGTCATCAGAGCTAGATTTGTAGAAATCTCTACATGGTAACAGAGGAGAAATCACACTAAAAGAGAAGAATTCGAAGTTTTCCTTGTAGATTGATGGAGCTCTGGTTCAGGGCAAATCCAGAAGATCCCATGTGCAGACTTCTTAATGGAGCTAGAAGGATGTTAGTGGGCAAATGAATGAGTCAATGTTTAGTGACACAAAAATGATTTTTGATCATTGATATTGGTAGATTGAGGAGCAAAGAGATTTCCCATAGGGACATTGAGACTCAAAGGGAGTCTAGTTTAAGAGAAATCAACCCTATGGAAGCTAGTACTTCAGGATCTGGGGAGATCATACTCATTATTGCAGTGATTGCAACAACAAAGCAGTAGCAACAATAGTATGAGTAGATCTGATTTAGCACATGCATACAAATCCTTGAGGAGCAAGGCAAAGGTTAGAGACTTGGTGGTTGAGAGGGAGCATGAATTACCTCTCAACATGCAACCTCAGCAAGTTATGGATTAGCCACAATTGGATAGGTAGAGATGATACAAAGTGAAGACATCCACTCAAGCAGAGACCTCTAATCAGGGGAAATTTCGAACCAAGTGGGGAGAGGGAGCACATGCAACCATACCTCCATTTGTGAGTTGGGGCAATATGAAACCTTAGTCTAAGAGTTTCATAAATTGAGCAGGATTCATTGAGGTGTTTTTTGTCTCATGGATCATTGCCTTGCTATAGGGTGCCCATAGTATTCAGTAGCAGGAGGATCAGTTTCAGTCATATACTGAGGAGTGCATAGCATTATTGATAGCAGAGCATGGGACTCAGTAATAGCGTCAACAATAATACATCTCTCCTAGTAGACAGTTGCAGACACTGTTGATTCAATTTATTTTTTTTAGATGATTTTTATTCATAGATGTTGTAGTAGAAACAACAAGAGTGAGAAGAGTTGCATGCAAAACATTCCAAAGATATGGGATTTGGATAGAGTTGAATTCCTTTCTTGTTGAGAGAGAGTGTTGAAAATAGCAACAAGAAATGTTAAACATATAATAATGAAAAAAATCCTAATTTAATTAGTCCTTGAATTAAATTGGGGATAAAATTGTAATTCCACATCTCATGGCAACTTGTAATAGTTAACCAAGTTTATTTGACTTAGTTAGATCAGTTAATTTGAGTTGAGGGTCTAACTAGAGTCATGTAGAGTTTCTCCTACAATTAGGACCATTAGTTGAGTTTATTTTGATATTTAATTATTTAATTCAGTGTAACTGAGTTAAACTAGTTCCAACTAATGGTGGAATTAGTGGGGTGTAACCTGCAATAGTTTGGTGTAACTTGTAGTAGTGGGGTTCTTCCAGTCGAATAGTGGGGTGCTACCTGAAGTTCAGTGTGGTGTGGCCTACAGTGATCAACCAGTAAACTAGAGATTCACTCATAATTAACTCATGCATGTTAGATCATAGAAAGACCCATTTGAGATTGGAGTTTAGGGACAATGTAAAATCAGTTGTAAAATTATCTAAATTAAATAGACGTTGCATTCAGTCAGATGAAGGCCTAAAATAAATCATTCCTTAATTAGAAAACACACCAATTTTAACCATTTGAATTTCCTTTAAAAGGAGGAATGAAGGCACAAGTTTAATAATTGTTTTGGTGAGCACGAGTTGGTGAAACCAAGCAACAAGAAGCAGAAGATTTTGTGTGGAGCTTGTGAGAGAAAGGCGTGCCAAGCGAATCTTGTGCATAGGTTGGTAGTGAGATAGATAGAGATAGTGCAAAGGTTGCTCAGGCTTGAGAAAAACATTGTAATCTTCTCATACTCTTTTATTAATGAAATATAGAGATAGGGGGGTTTTAGATGTGGTTTTCCCAAGGAAATCATTGTGTTATATGTGATTGAATACTTTCTGTTATATGCTTCATGATGTCATTAATAATTTACTGTTTCCGCTAATGAGTAGAGTAGATTCAATTTTATTGTTTTAGCATATTACAATTAGCAGTTTGAATCTACAAGGAATTTTCACATGGTATTAGAGCTAGATTTGTAGAAATTTTCTACATGGTATCAGAGCTAAATTTGTATAAATTTCTACTTGGTGTCAGAGCTGAAATCTCAATAGAAGAGAAGAATTCAAATTTGTCCTTGCATATTGATGGAGCTTTAGTTTAGGGAAGATTGAGAAGTCCCTATGTGCACACTTCTTAACGGAGAAAGAAGGTTTCGAGTGGGAAGATCAATGAGCCAATGTTTAGTGACACAAAAATGAGTTGCGATCATTGACATTAGTAGATTGAGGAGCATAGGGATTTTCCACAGGGAGATCAAGATTGAGAGGGAGTCTAGTTTTGAGGGAGAAACCCTATGGAATCTATTACTTTCGAATATAGGGAGATTAGACTCATTATTGCAGTAGTTACAATAGCAATGCAGAAGCATCAACGGAGTAGTAGTAGTAGTAGTAGTAGAAGTAGTAGTAGTATGGGTAGATAAATTTTAGCTCATGCATGCAAACTTCTTAATGGAGCTAGAAGGATGGTAGTGGGTAGATTAATGAGTCAATGTTTAGTGACACAAAAATGATTTTTGATCATTGATATTAGTAGATTGAGGAGCAGAAAGATTTCCCACAGGGACGTCGAGACTCAAAGGGAGTATAGTTTCATAGGGAGGAACCCTATGGAAGCTAATACTTTAGGATCTAGGGAGATCATACTCATTATTACAATGATTGCAAAAATAGAGCAGTAGCAACAATAGTATGAGTAGATCTGATTTAGCTCATGCATACAAATCCTTGAGGAGCAAGGCAAAGGTTAGAGACTTGGCGGTTGAGAGGGAACATGAATTACCTCTCAACATGCAACCTTAGCAAGTTGTGGATTAGCCACAATAGGATAGTTAGATATGAGACAAAGTGAAGACATCCACTCAAGTAGAGACCTCCAATCGGGGGAAATTTATAGCTAAGTGGGAAGAGGGAGCACATGCAACCATACATCCATGTGTGAGGTGGGGTGATATGAAACCTTAGTCTAAGAGTTTCAGAAATTGGGCAGGATCCATTGAGGTGTTTCTTGTCTCATGGATCATTGCCTTGCTATAGGGGGCCCATAGTATTTGGTAGCAGGAAGATCAGTTTCAATGATATACTAAGGAGTGTAGAGCAGTATTGACAGTAGAGCATGAGGCTCAATAGTAGAGTCAACAACAATAAATCTTTCCTAGTAGACAGTTGTAGACATTGTTGATTCAATTTATTCTTTTTGGATGATTTATTCGTACATGTTGTAGTAGAAACAACAATAGTGAGAAGAGTTGCATGCAAAGCATTCCAAAGATACTGGATTTGGATAGAGTTGAATTCCTTTCTTGTTGAGAGGAGTGTTGAAAATAGCAACAAAAATGTTAAACATATCATAAAGAAAAAATCATAATTTAACTAGTGCTTGAATTAAATTGGGGATAAAATTGTAATTCCACATCTCATGGCAACTTGTAATAGTTAACTAAGCTTATTTGACTTAGTTAGATTAGTTAATTTTAGTTGAGGGTCTAACTAGAGTAATGTAGAGTTTCTCTTACAATTATGAGCATTAGTTGAGTTTATTTTGAGGTTTAATTATTTAAATCAGTGTAACTGAGTCAAAGTTAACTAAACTAGTTCCAACTAATGGAGGAATTAGTGGGGCATAACCTGTAGTAGTGGGGTGTAACCTGTAGTAGTGGGGTTCTTCCGGTTGAATAGTGGGGTGCTATCTTAAGTGTAGTGTGGCGTAGCCTACAGTGATCAACTAGTAAAATGAAGATTCACTCATAATTAACTCACGCATTTTAGATCATAAAAAGATCCATTTGAGATTGGAGTTTAGGGACAATGTGCTATCAGTTGTAAAATTACCTAACTTAAATATATGTTGCATTCAGTTAGAAGAAGGCCTAAAATAAGTCATTCCTTAATTAGGAAACTCACTAATTTTAACCATTTGAATTTCCTTTAAAAGGAGGAATGAAGGCACAAGTTTAATAATTGTTTTGTTGAACGAGTTGGTGAGACCAATCAACAAGAAGCAGAAGTTTTTGTGTGGAGCTTGTGAGAGAAAGGTGTGCCAAGAAAATCTTGTGCATAGGTTGGTAGTGAGATAGATAGAGATAGTGCAAAGGTTGCTCAGGCTTGAGAAAAACATTGTAAGCTTCTCATATTATTTTATTAATGAAATATAGAGATAAGAGGGGTTTTAGGTGTGGTTTTCCCCAGGCAATAATTGTGTTATATGTGATTGAATTCTTTCTGTTATATGCTTCATGATTTCATTAATCATTTATTATTTCCGCCAATGAGTAGAGTAGATTCAATTATATTGTTTTAGCATATTACAATTAGTAGTTTGAATCTACAAGAAATTTCCACATGGTATCAGAGCTAGATTTGTAGAAATTTTTTACATGGTATCAGAACTAGATTTTTAGAAATTTCTACATGGTGTCAGAGCTAAAATTGTAATAGAAGGGAAGAATTCAAAGTTGTCCTTGCAGATTGATGGAGCTCTGATTTAGGGAAGATTGAGAAGTCCCTATGTGCACACTTCTTAATGGGAAAAGAAGGTTTCGAATGGGAAGATCAATGAGCCAATGTTTAGTGACACAAAAAGGAGTTGTGATCATTGACGTTGGTAGATTGAGGAGCATAAGGATTTTCCACAGGGAGATCATGATTGAGATTGAGTCTAGTTTCAAGGGAGCAACCCTAAGAAATCTAGTACTTTTGAATATAGGGAGATTAGACTCATTATTGTAGTAGTTACAATAGAAATACAGAAGCATCAACAAAGTAGTAGCAGTAGTAGCAGCAGCAGTAGTAGTATGAGTAGATAAATTTTAGCTCATGCATGCATAGCCTCAAGGAGAAAGGACAAGGTTAGAGACTTGGTGGTCGAGAGGGAGCATGAATTTCCTCTCAACATGCAGCCTCAAAAGTAGCCTCAACGAGTTGTGGAGCAACCATAATTGGAGAAATAGAGAGGAGATCGAGTGCAGACGTCCACTCACGTAGATACCTTAAGCAGGGGGAAATTTTGAGCCAGGTTGGATAAGGGAGAATATGCAACCATACCTCCAGATGAGAGGTGGGGCGATGCTAAGAAATAGTCCCAAGAGTGCAGAAGTTTGGATAGTGTCCATTGAGGTGTACTTATCTGATGGATCATTACCCTTACTACGGGGGCCCACAGTATGCAAGAGAAGGAGGATCAATGTTAGTTAGATACTGATGAGTGTAGAGAAACGTTGACAGTAGAGGAAGAGGCTTTGCAGCAGAATAAACAACAACACAGTTTTCCTAGTAGACAGTTACAAACACAGTTGATTCGGTTTATTTTGTTTGGATGTGTTTTTTGGGTTGCATATGTTGTAGTAGAAACACAAACATTGATAAGTGTTTTATGCAGAACATTCCAAAGGTACTAGATCAGGATAGAGTTGAATTCATTTCTTGTTGAGAGGGAGTGTTGAAAATAGCAACAAAAAATGTTAAAAATAACATCACAAAAAAATCCTAATTTGGTTTGTCCTTGAATTAAATTGGGAATAAAATTGTAATTCCACATCTCATGAAAACTTGTAATAGTTAACTAACTTAATTTGACTTACATAAGTTAGTTAATTCAAGTTGAGGGTCCAACTTGAGTCATGTAGAGTGTCTCCTAAAATTAGGAGCACTAGTTGAGTTTATTTTGAGTTGTAATTAATTAATTCAGTCCAATTGAGTTAAATTCAATTAAACTAGTTCCAACTAATGGAGGAATTAGTGGGAGATCTAGTAGTGAGGTCTAACTTACAATAGTGGCATGTAACCTACAGCAGTGGGGTGTAACTTACTGTAGTGGGGTGTAACCTGCAGTAGTGTGGTATAACTTACTGTAGTGGGGTGTAAACTACAAGAGTGGAGTGTAACTTACTGTAGTGTGGTGTAACATACAATGTGGGGTGTAACCTGCTAGGGTGGGGTGTAACCTATAGTGGTGGGGTGTAGCTTGCAGTAATTAGCCAATAGACTGAAGATTCACTCATAATTAACTCATGCATGTTAGATCAGAGAAAGACCCAATTGAGATTTGAGTTTAGGAATAGTGTACTATTAATTGTAAAATCGTCTAAATTAAACCAATGGTGCATGCAGTTAGAGGAAGTCCTATGAGGATTTTACAAAAAATAAATGATTAATTTCTCCATTAAATAGGAGCTAATTCCAAAGGGAACAACATAAGGAATTAGGATCTTGGAGGCTTGGAAATTTGGGTAAGTATTAGCCAAAGATAGCTAGTCAAGCAAAGGATAGAAAATACTTGTGCAGGTTGAGCTCAAGGTTGAGTAGAGCATATTGTATTTAGCCAAATTCTTTGACTAATGCATATATATATATATATATATATATGTGTGTATGTATATATATATATATATATATATATATATATATATGTATATATATATATATATATATATATATATATATATATATATATATATATATATATATATATATATATATATATATATATATATATATATATATATATATATCTATATCAAGGGTTTTTAGTTGTGGCTTTCCTTAGGAAATCATTGCGTTATGTGTGATTTAATTATTTCTCTTATATGCTTGATGATTTCATTGATCAATTATTGTTTCTGCTAATGAGTAGAGTAGGTTGAAGTCAATTGTTTTAGCATATTACAATTTACAGTTTATATCTAAAAGGAATTTCTACATGGTATCCGAGCTAGATTTGGAGAAACTTTCTACATGGTATCAGAGATATATTTGTAGAAATTTTCTACATTGTATCAGAGTTAGATTTGTAGAAATTTCTACATGGTATCAAAGCTAAAATCACAATATAAGAGAAGAATTTGAAGTTGTCCTTGCATATCGATTGAGATCTAGTTTAGGGAAGATCTAGAAGACCTTACATCCAAAATTCTTAATGGAGCAAGAGGGTTGCTAGTGGGTAGATCAATGAGCCAATGTTTAGTGATACAAAAAGGAGTTGTGATCATTGACATTGGTAGATTAAGGAGCAGAGAGATTTCCCACAGGGAGATCAAGACACAGAGGGAGTCTAGTTTCAAAGGGAGCAATCCTATGGTAGATAGTACTTCTAGATATGGGGAGATCAAAAAAGAAGTAGCAATAGAAGTATGAGTAGATCATATTTTTCTCATGCATGCAAACCCTTGATGAGAAAGGTAAAAGTTAGATACTTAGCGGTTGAGAGGGAGCATGATTTAAATCCCAACATGCAACCTAAGAAGCAACCTCAACAAGTTGTGGATCACCCACAATTGGAGAAGCAAAGATGATATCTAGTGCAGACATCCACTCAATCATACACCTCCAGTAGGGGGAAATTTCGAGCCAAGTGGAAAGAGGATGCAGATGCATCTATACCTCTAGGTGAGAGGTGGGACGATGTGAAGCAATAGACCAAAGAGCACAGAAATTTGGGCAAGTTCCATTGAGTTCTATGTGCTAGTCATATAATAAGGAGTGCAAAGTAGTGTTGACAGTAGAGCAAGAGGCTCAGTAGCAGAGTTAGCAATAACACAATTTTCCTAGTAGACAGTCATAGGCACATTTGATTCTATTTATTTTGTTTCGATGTTCTTTTTGGGTTGTAGTTGTTGTAGTAGCAACAACAACAATGACAAGTGTTTCATGCAGAGAATTCCAAAGGTATTAGATTGGGATAGAGATGAATTCCTTTCTTGTTGAGAGGGAGTATTGAAAATAAAAACAAGAAATGTTAAAAATAACATCAAGAAAAAATCCTAATTTAGTTTGTCCTTGAAATAAATTTGGAATAAAAATGTGATTCCACATCGACAACTTGTAATAGTTAACTACGTTAATTTGATTTATTTATCTCAATCAATTCAAGCTGAGGGTCTAACTAGAGTCATGTAGAGTGTTTTTTATAGTTAGGGGCACTAGTTGAATTTATATTGAGTTGTAATTATTTAATTCAGTCCAACTGAGTTAAAGTAAATTAAAGTAGTTCCAACTAATGGAGGAATTAGTGGAAGATCTAATAGTGAGGTGTAGCCTATAGTAATGGAGTGTAACCTGCAGTAGTGGGGTGTAAATCACTATAGTGGGGTGTAACCTGCAACAATGGTGTGTAACCTGTGGTATTTAGGTGTAACCTATTGTAGTGTCATGTAACCTACAGTAGTGGGGTGTAACCTGTAGTCATCAAATAGCAAAGTGAATATTCACTCATAATTAACTCATGCATGTCAGATCATAGAAAGACCCAGTTGTGATTGGAGTTCGGGGTAGTTTACTATCAATTGTAAAACCATCTAAATTAAACCAATTGTGCATGCAGTCAAAGGAAGGCCTATGAGGATTGCACAATTCATAATTGAGGAATTTATCCACTATATAGGAGCTAATTCCCAGAGGAATAACGCAAGGAATTAGGAGCTTGGAGGATTGGAAATTTATCTAAGTATTGCTGAAAGGCAATCAATCGGGAAAATGATAGAAAATACTTATGCAAGTTGAGCTCAAGTTTGAGTAGAGCATATTGTATTCATACAGATTCTTTGACTAATGAAATATACAGATAGCAGGTGCTTTTAGCTATGGATTTCCCCAAGAAATCATTATGTTATGTGTGATTGGATTACTTCTCTTATATTCTTTGTGATTTCATTGATCAATTATTATTTCCGCTGATGAGTAGAGTAGATTCAAGTCAATTGTTTTAGCATATTACAATTTGCACTTTGAATCTACAAATAATTTCTACATGGTATCAGAGCTAGATTTGTAGAATTTTTCTACAAAGTATTAGAGCTAGATTTGTAAAAATTTCTACATGGTATCAAAGATAGATTTGTAAAAAATTTCTACATGGTATCAAAGCTATATTTGTAGAAATATCTACATGGTATCCAAGCTAGATTTGCATAAATTTCTACATGGTATCAGAGCTGAAATCACAATAGAAGAGAAGAAATCGAATTTTTCATTATAGATTGATGGAGCTCTAGTTCATGACCAATCCATAAGAGCCTATGTGAAGATTTCTAAATGGAGAAAGAAGGTTTCTACTGGGAAGATCAATGAACCAATGTTTAGTGACATGAAAAGGAGTTGTGGTCATTAACATTGGTAGATTAAGGAGCAGAAATATTTCCCACATGGAGATCAAGACACAGAGGGAGTCTATTTTCAGAGGGAGCATTCCTATCAAAGCTAATACTTTCGGATATGGGTAGATCAGACTCATTATTGCATTAGTAATAGCAGTAGTGCGAAAGAATCAACAAATAAGTAGCAATAACATTATGAGTAGATCAGATTTAGATCATGCATGCAAAGCCTTAAGGAGAAAGACAAATGTTAGAGACTTGGTGTTTGAGAGGGAGCATGAATTACCTCTCAACATGCAGCCTTAGAAGCAGCCTCAACAAGTTGTGAAAAAACCATAATTGGAGAAGCAGAGAGGAGATCGAATGGAGACATCCACTCAAGTAGAGACCTCCAATAAGAGGAAATTTCGAGCCAAGTGGGAAGGGGTAGCACATATATCCATACCTCCATGTGAGAGGCGAGGTGATTTGAAGAAATAGTCGCAAGAGTGCATAAATTTGGGCAAGGTCCATTGAGGTGTTTTCGTCTCATGGATCATTACCCTTGCTATAGGGGCATACAATACTCAGTAATAGGAGGATCAATGCAATTCAAATACTAAGGAGTGCATAGAAGTGTTGAGAGCAAAGCAGTAGGCTCATTATCAAAGTCAACAGTAACACAATTTTCCTAGTGGACAGTTGCAAAGACAGTTAATTCAATTTATTTTGTTTGGATGTTTGTTTTGGGTTGCAATAGTTGCAGTAGCAAAAAAAATGACCAGTGTTGCATGCAGAACAGCAACAAGAAATGTTAAAAATAACATAAAAAAACCTAATTTAATTTGTCTTTCAATTAAATTGGGAATAAAATTGTAATTCCACATCTCATGGAAACTTTTAATAGTTAACTAAGTTGATTTGACTTAGTTATCTCAATTAATTCGAGTTGAGGGTCTAAGTGGAGTCATGTAGAGTGTCTCCTAAAATTAGGAGCACTAGTTGAGTTTATTTTGAGTTGTAATTATTTAATTTAGTCCAACTGAGTTACAGTCAGTAAAACTAGTTTCAACTTATGGATGAATTAGTGGGAGATCCATTAGTGAGTGTAACTTGCAATAGTGGGGTGTAAACTATAGTAATGAGGTGTAACTTACTTTAGTGGGGTGTAACTTGCAGTAGTGGGGTGTAACTTACTATAGTGGGGTGTAACCTACAACAATGGGGTGTAACTTATTATAGTGGGGTGCATAGTGGGGTGTAGCCTACTCTAATGGGGTGTAACCTGAAATAGCGATGTCTAACCTACAGTGATCAACCAATAAACTAAACATTTTCTCATAATTAACTCATGCATGTTAGATCAAAGAAATACCCAGTTGATATTAGAGTTCAAGGACAATCTACTATCAATTGTAAAATAATCTAATTTAAACTAATGGTGCATGTAGTCAGAGGAAGGTCTATGAAGATTGCTCAATTTATAATTGAGGAATTTATCCATTAAATAGGATCTAAATCCAAGGGAACAACGCAAGGAATTGGGATCTTGGAGGTTTGGAAATTTTGCTTAGCATTGGCTAAAGGTAATCAATGAGGCATAGGATAGAAAATACTTGTGTAGTTTGATCTCAAGGTTGAGTAGTATATATTGTATTTATCCAGATTATTTGACTGATGCAATATATAGTTAGCAGGGGTTTTTAGCTATGAATTTCCCCAAGAAATCATTGTGTTATGTGTGATTTAATTCTTTCTCTTATATTCTTCATGATTTCATCGATCAATTATTGTTTGCGCTGATGAGTAGAGTAGATTCAAGTCAATTATTTTAACATATTACAATTTTCAGTTTGTATCTACAAGGAATTTCTATATGGTATTAGAGCTAGATTTGTATAAATTTTCTACATGTATCATAGCTAGACTTGTAGAAATTTCTACATGGTATCATAGCAAGATTTGTAGAAATTTTCGACATTGCATCAGAGCTAGATTTGTAGAAATATCTACATGCTATCAAATTTATGTTTGTAGAAATTTTTACATGGTGTCAGAGCTAAAATCACAATAGAAGAGAAAATTTTGAAGTTGTCCTTACAGATTGATGGAGCTCTAGTTCAGGGCAGATTTAGAAGACCCTATGTGCATACTTCTTAATGGAGCAAGAAAGTTGCTAGTGGGCAGATTAATGAGCCAATGTTTAGTGAAAAAAAATTGTGATCATTGACATTGGTAGATTGAGAACCATAGATATTTCCCATAGGGAGAGTGAGACACAGAGGGAGTAACCATATGGATGCTAGTACTTCCAGATATGGGGAGATCATACTCATTATCACAGTAGTTGCAGCACCAGTGCGGAAGCATCAACATAACACTAGCAGTAGCACTATGAGTAGTTTAGACTTAGCTCATGGAGGCAAAGCCTTGAGGAGAAAGGCGAAGGTTAGAGACTTGGTGGTTAAGCGGGAGCATGAATTACCTTTCAATATGGAGCCTCAGAAGAAGATTCAAAAAGTTTTAGAAAAGCCACAAATGGAGAAAAAGATAGGAGATCGGGTGGAGAAATCCACTCAAGCAGAGACCTCTACTAGTGGGTAATTTCGAGCCAAGTGGGTAGAGGGAGCACATACAGCCACACTGGTGAGAGGTGGGGAAATGTGAAGCAATAGTCCTAAGAGTGCAAAAATTTGGACAGGGTCCATTGAGGTGTGTTTGTCTCATGGATCATTACCCTTTCTACAGGGGCCCATAGTATTCAGTAGCAGGAGGATCAATGTTATTCAGATACTAAGGAGTGCAGAGTAGTGTTGAAAGAAGAGAAGGAGGCTTAGTAGCAAAGTCAACCACAAGACAAGTTTCCTAGTAGATAGTTGCAGACACAATTGATTCAGTGTATTTTGTTTGGATGTTTTTTTTGGTTGGAGATGTTGTAGTAAAAACACCAATATTGACAAGTGTTTCATGCAGAAAATTCCAAAGGTAATGGATCGTGATAGAGTTGAACTACTTTCTTGTTGGAAGGGAGTGTCAAAAACAGAAACAAGAAATGTTAAAAATAACATCAAGAAAAAATCCTAATTTAATATGTCCTTGAATTTAATTAGAAATAAGATTGTAATGCCACATATCATGACAACTTGTAATGGTTAACTAAGTTAATTTGATTTAGTTGGCTCAGTTACTTGGATTTTAGGGTCTAACTAGAGTCATGTAGAGTGTCTCCTACAATTAAGATCACTAGTTGGGTTATTTTGAGTTGTAATTATTTAATTCAATCCAACTGAGTTAAATTAAGTTAGTTAAACTAGTTCCAATTGATGGATGAATTAGTGGGAGATCCAATAGTGAGGTGTAACCTGTAGCAGTGGGGTGTAACCTACAACAGTGGGGTGTAACATGCAACAATGGGGTGTAACTTATTGTAGTAGGGTGTAACCTGCAGTAGCATGGTGTAACTTACTATAGTGTGGTGTAACCTACAGTAGTGGGGTGTAAGCTAAAGTGATAACCAATAAACTAAATATGTACTCATAATTAACTCATGCATGTCAGGTCGGAGAAATACCTAGTTGAGATTGGAGTTCAGGGACATTGTACTATCAGTTATAAAATAATCTAAATTAAACTGATGATGCATGCAGTCAGAGGAAGTCCTATGAGGATTGCGCAATTCATAATTGAGGCATTTATCCATTAAATAGCAAATCATTCCCAAGTGAACAACGCAAGGAATTAGGAGCTTGGAGGCTTGGAAATTTGGCTAACTATTGGCCAAAGGCAGTAAGTCAGGTAGAGAATAGAAAATACTTATGTACGTTGAGCTCAAGGTTGATCATAGCATATTATATTCATCCATATTCTTTGACTAATGTATTATATAGATAACAAGGGTTTTTAGTTGTGACTTTCCCCAGGAAATCATTGTGTTATTTTTTTATTGAATTCTCTCTCTTATATTCTTCATGATTTCATGGATCAATTATTATTTCTACTTATGAGTAAAGTAGATTCAAGTCAATTTTTTTAGCGTATTATAATTTGCAGTTTGAATCTACAAGGAATTTCTACATGGTATCAGAGCTACATTTGTAGAAATTTTCGACATCGCATCAGAGCTACATTTGTAGAAATTTCTACATGGTATCAGAGCTAGATTTGTAGAAATTTTCTATGTGGTATCATATTTATAGAAATATCTGCATGGTATCAGAGTTAGAATTGTAGAAATTTCCACAAGGTATCGAAGCTGAAGTCACAATAGAAGAGAAGAGTTTGAAGTTGTCCTTGCAAATTGATGGAGCTCTAGTTTAAGCTAGATCCAGAAGACCCTATGTGCAAACTTCTTAATGGAGCAAGAAGGTTACTAGTGGCCTAATCAATGAGCCAATGATTAGTGACAATAAAAGTAGTTTTGATCATTGACATTGGTAGATTGAGGAGCAGAGAGATTTCCCACAAGGAGATCGAGACTCAGAGGGAGTCTAGTTTCAGGGAGAAACCCTATGGAAGCTATTACTTCCAGATATGGGGAGATCAGACTCATTATTACAGTAGTTACAGTAGAAGTGCAGAAGCGTCATCAAAGCAGTAGTAGTATGAGTATATCATATTTATCTCATGCATGCAAAGCCTTGAGGAGAAAGGAAAAGGCTAGAGACTTAGTGGTTAAGTGGGAGCGTGAAATACCTCTCAACATGTAGCCTCAGAAGTAGCCTCAACAAGTTTTGGAGTAGCCACAGTTTGAGAAGTAGAGAGGAGATCAATTGTAGACATCCACAAAAATAGAGACCTCAAGTAAGGGGAAATTTTGAGCCAAGTGGGAAGAGGGAGCACATGCAACCATACCTATAGGCGAGAGGTGGGGCAATGTGAAGCAATAGTCCCAAGAGTGTAGAAATTTGGGCAGTGTCCATTGAGGTGTGTTTGTCTCATGGATCATTACCCTTGCTATAGGGGACTAGAGTATTTAGTAGAAGGAGGATCAATTTCAGGTAGATACTGACGAGTGTAGAAAAATATTGAAAATAGAGCAGGAGGCTCAGTAGCAGAGTTAGCAGTAGCACAATTTTCCTAGTAAACAGTTGCAAACACAATTGATTTAGTTTAGTTTGTTTGGATGTCTTTCTTGGGTTGCAAATGTTGTAGTAGAATCAAAAACAGTGATAAGTGTTGCATGAAGAACATTCCAAAGGTAATGGATCAAGATAGAGTTGAAATTATTTCTTTTTGAGAGGGAGCATTGAAAATAACAACAAGAAATGTTAAAAATAACATAAAGAAAAAGTCGTAATTTAATTTTCCTTGAATTAAATTGGGAATAAAATTGTAATTCCACATCTCATGACAAATTGTAATAGTTAACAACTTAATTTGGCTTAGCTAGCTCAGTTAATTCAAGTTTACTCTCTAACTAGAGTCATGTAGAGTGTCTCCTAAAATTAGGACCACTAGCTGAGGTTATTTTGAGTTTTAATTATTTAATTGAGTCCAACTGAGTTAAAGTCAGTTAAACTAGTTCCAATTGATGGAGGAATTAGTGGGAGATCTAGCAGTGAGGTGTACCTATAGGAGTAGGGTGTAACTTATTATAGTGGGTTGTAACCTACAGTAGTGGTGTGTAACTTACTATGGTGGCGTGTAACTTGCAACAGTGGGGTGTAACTTACTATAGTTGGGTGAAACCTATAGTACTCGAGTGTAACCTACAGTAGTGTAGTGTAACTTGTTGTAGTGGGGTGTAACCTACAGTAGTGGGGTGTAACCTATAGCGATCAACCATTAAACTGAAGATTCACTCATAATTAACTCATGCATGTAAAATCAGAGAAAAACCGAGTTGAGGTTAGAGTTTGGGGAGAATGTACTATTAGTTGTAAAATGATCTAAATTAAAATGATGGCACATGCATCCATAGGAAGGCCTATGAGGATTGTGGAATTCATAATTGAGAAATTTCCACACTAAATAGAGGCTAATTCCCAAGGGAATAGCGCAAGAAATTAGGATCTTGGACGCTTGGAAATTTGGCGAAGTATTGTCCAAAGGCAATCAATCAGGTAGAGGATAGAAAATACTTTTGCAGGTTGAGCTCACGGTTATGAAAAGAATATTGTGGTAAATTATATTGTTTGACTAATGCAATATATGGATAGTAGGGGTTTTTATCAGTGACTTTCCCTATAAAATCATTGTGTTATGTGTGATTGAATTCTCTCTCTTATATGCTTCGTGATTTTATCGATCAATTATTGTTTTCGCTAATGAGTGGAGTAGATTCAAGTCAATTGTTTTAGCATATTACAATCTATAATTTGAATCTACAAGTAACTTCTACAAAGTGGTTGTAGATGCCACATGACAGGCAACAGGTAAATTAGGACACTGACAAGACTGTGGATGTAGATGGCAAAGGAGTGGTCAACATTCTAACCAAGGAGGGGAAGTCGAAGACAATATGAGAGGTATATTATGTCCCTGGTCTCAAAAAAAAATTATAAGTGTTCATCAATTGACGCAGAAAGGATACAAAGTTATCTTTCAAGGACAAGAGTGTGTTATATGACAAGCCCTCAAGCAAGAAACTGATAGTAAAGGTGTAGATGACAAGGAGAAAACTCTTTACTCTAATCATGAATTACAATGATCAGTCCAATACGTTTATAGTTGCATGTTCTAATGATTATTGATTATGGAACTTTCAGTTTAGACGCTTGCACTTTGTTGGTGTAAGAATTTTGCAACAAAAACAGTTGGTTAGAGAATTACCTCCCATCAAAGAACCTGCTAGTACTTGTGAGTGTTTCATCTTGGGAAAGCAACACTGTGAAGTTTTCTAGAGGGAGTTGCATACAGAGAAAAAAAACCTCTTTATCTAATACATACATTTATGTGTGGACCTATGAGGACACAATCAATTGGTGGAAGATCATACTTCCTCACTTTCATTGCTGAATATAGCAAAAAGACTTGGGTTTAATTCCTGAAGTAGAAGTCCAAAACTTTTGCAAAGTTAAAAGAATTCAAAGCCTTAACAGAGAACCAAAGTGATCAACAGATCAAGGTATTGAGGTAAGATCATGGTGGATAATACAATTCGAAGGCATTCCATGATTACTGCAAACAATATGGATTTAGAAGACAGTTTACAACAAGGTACACACTACATTAGAATGGTGTAGCAGAGAGAAATACGGGAAAATTATGAATATGGCAAGCAACATGTTGAAAGGAAGAAACTTTTCTAATGAGTATTGGGCAGAAGTAGTTACATGTGTTGTTTATGTGATAAATAAATCTCCTACAAAGAGTGTGATGAACAAAGTACCTGAAGAAGCATGGTCAGGTATGTCTTGCAGCGTATATCATCTCAGAGTGTTTGGATGTGTAGCTTATGCACATGTGCCTAAATAGCTAAGAGGAAAATTGGATGAGAAAAGTGAAAAATGTATATTTACTAGTTATAGTGAGCAATCAAAAGCTTACCAATTGTATAACCCTCTCACCAATAATACCATAATGAATGGAGATATTGTGTTCAAAGAACAAGAGTTATGGAATGGGAGTATAGATAAAATAGTTGATGCACAAGTGTCATTGATGGAAGAGGATGATGTAGCAGAAAATGAGAAGTAAGAATCACAGGTGAAGACAACAAACATATTCACGCTAGCAAGGACTCGAAGACTTTAGGATCAAAATGGATCTTCAAGTAGATCAATAGATCAAAATTCTTCTAGCAATGAATTACATGATGAATCAAGCAATGGCAAGAGAAAAATGAGAATTATGAAAGACATTATGATGATTTGGATGTTAGTTCAAAACTTTGCATTGTTGTCATTCCAACCTTCTTCGTTTGAATAAACAATCAAAGAAGAAATTTGGGTGCAAGCCATAGATGAAGAAATTGAAGCTATTGAAAAGAATGATATATGGGATTTTGTTGACTTGCCAAAGAATAAAAATCTCATTGGTGTAAAAGGGTATACAAGACAAAGTGAATGAGAAAGGTGAAATTGACATATTTAAATAAATACTTGTAGCAAAAGGATTCTCGCAACAACCAGGAATAGACTTTCAAGAAACACTTTCTCCAGTAGCCAGATTGGATATTGTAAGAGCAATTCTAGCCACAATAGATTAGAGCAAGTGAAAAGTATATCAGACAGATGTAAAATTAGCCTTCTCGAATGGAATACTAGAAGAAGAAATTTATGTGCAACAACCTCGAGGTTATGAAGTTGAAGGTAAAGAAGATAATTTTTACAGGTTGAAGAAAGTGTTTTGTAGACTCACACAAGCACCTAGAACCTTGTATAGTAGAATTGACAGCTACATGATTAATAATGGATTTTGTAGAAGCAACATTAAACCTACCTTGTACACAAAGGTAAATGAGCATGGACATATTTTTATTGTTTGCTTATATGTTGACGACATGATTTATACATGTGATTTTGAATTGGATGAATTTAAAGTAGCCATGAAGAAATAATTTGAGATGACAGATCTTTGTCTCATGAAATATTTTCATGGCATAGAAGTTGAGAAATCTAAAAAAGGAATTTTTATTTTCCAAAATAACTATGCCAAATATTCGCTGAAAATATTCAGGATGGAAAATTGTAAACCTGCCCCTACACCAATTGCAACAGGTACAAAGTTAAACAATGATGATGAAGGAGCAGATGTCAATCCAACTCTATTCAAAAGATTGGTTGGAAGACTCATGTATCTCACAGCTACAAGAATAGATATTACGAAAGGAGTAAGTTTGATTTCCATATTTATGGAGACTCCGGAAGACACACATTGGAGAGTAAGAAAAAGAATTCTGAGATACATAGCGGGAACAAGAGATTGTGGCATAATGTATGCAAACACACAAAAGAAGTATTTGATTAGATACACAGATAATCATTTTTCAAGTAGTTTGGATGATAAGAAGAGCACTTCCGGTTATGTGTTCCATCTTGGTTCAGGTGTGATTTAAAGGGCATCTAAGAACAAGCCTATTTTGACACTATCATTAACCCAAGAAAAATATGTATTATCACATCAACAACATGCCAAGCAATGTGGTTAAGAATAGTATTGGATGGACTCAAGAAGAAACAATAAGGATCAACAAAAATATATTATGACAACACCTCAACAATTGCAATATCTAAGAATAGTTTGTTTGATCAAAAGAACAATCATATTGATACTAGATATCACTTTATTATAGAACTTGTGAGCAATGGACAAGTTCACTTGAAGCCTTATAAATCTAGTGATCAATTGGTTGATATATTTACTAAGTCATTAGCAAAAGATGTGTTTCAGTTTCATAGAGGAAAATTAGTTGTTTTAAGCCTAGGTGAGACATAGACCAACATACATGTTTGAGTTTTCATGAGCCATGTCTTAGTTTAGTGGTCGTAATTAAGGGGGAGTGTTAAAATAGCTAATTAATCCCACACAAAGAGTTGGCTAAAATTAGAGATTCTATTAACTGAGTCAAGTTGTGTCAATTTGAGTTAAGTCGTAGTCAGATTTAGTGTGTGGTTGCATGTCAAGTTATTTTAGGCTAGTCAATACTCAGAAAAGGTTTAAACACCCCTAACTAAGTTCATTGTAATTAATCAAGTTTGTGCGATAAATAGAAGAGCCGCAACTTGTGTTATTTTGTGTGGATTTTTTTGTTATTTTGTGTCTTTACTCCTCTTCCTTTCAAACAAAAAATCATGACCAAATTCTAATTATAATTCATTGATACTGGCGGCATCCTCCATGGCATCAACGACGCCACCAGAATAAGCTTCCCCACTCTTGGTGTGACTCGCTTCAAGTTCTTTGATCCTCCTCATGCCCTCTGCTGTAACAAAATTGTCCACGGGCAAGTCCTTCATAGCAATTTGTTCCAATACATATAGAGAAAAAAAATATATGAAAAATCAACCCATCAAATTCAAGCACTCAAATTACCTTGTCCCCCTAAAGAGATTTCTACTTGGCGTTTCGCTAGTAAACAAGCAGTGCGCTGGATCGAAATAGAGATGATGCCTATATGCACTAAAGAATATTAGGGTGTTAAGCAAATCAATAAATAATAACACAAAATGATGTCCCGATTGATCCCTAATTTGGTCACCTTGTATTGCATCTCCTCCATTGTTTGAGGTCTCGCTGAAGACATGGTAGGAAGCTTAAGGGCCATGATCTAATACGAAAAAGAAGATAGTGGAAGAAAACATAATGCATTTCAAAGTGTGCCACTTTGGGCAGGCGAGAGGTCAACCTCCACCACCATGTTGCGACAACTCTTTGTGCTCCCTCTCAGTGTAACTGTCAATATAGCTATTAAACGAAGAATATTTGGTCAAAAATCAATCCCGACCCTTCATAAATAAATAAAATGAAAATCCTGGGATAGAAATCTTCTAGAGGTTGAAATATGTATGCCTATCACTGAATTAAAAAAAATCATTAAGTTAAACACTTTAATTCATTATATAAAACACTTTTTCGCTTCAAATATGTATAGGATTCTCAACTCCCCCACTTTGGCGAAGATCACAAATAAATTTGATAGAGTTTTAGCCCACCTCTTTACTAACCAACACCATCTTTGACCACCTATCATTTCATTTAAATTAATTGATTTCTCCTGACATTCGTTTCATTCATAGTGGGAGGCTGTGTTCTATATGTGGATCATAATGATAATTCGAAGGACCATATTCGATTATATCGTTATGTATTCCAATCACTCATTCATACTTGGTATGTTAGGAGACTGTTCTTGATGTTCGTTATCTCCATAAATGTTTAATGATAGTATGATATTGATTTCACTCATATTACATTATTTAAAATTGTTTTTTTAAAAGATTAGATCATATCCCTCTAAATAGTTTATATATACGTTTCGAGGAAATTAAAAATGCAAGTTGTGGCGGGTGCTCCAATAAATTAGCATAATCATATTAATAAATGCCATTGAGATGAGTTGGTAAACATATTTTAATTATATGAATTAGTAGAATTAAATCTCACTTTGTATCTGGAAAACATTTAAAAAAAAATGAAATCTCACATGGAGGAAGTCAATTTCTCATATTGTTTTGAGATTCCTCTGAAAAAGAAAATTTAAATATAAAATGAGAAAATAATAAAAAATTACATTTAAATTTCAAATTGCCGTGTAAACTTTAAATGTTCCAAACAAACGGTATAAACTCTCTGATGTTATATAGATTCTATAATACAAACCCTCAAAACAAAAGAAAAGGAAACTCACTCTGCCTCTGATGTTATATAGATTCTATAATACAAACCCTCAAAAGAAAAGAAAAGGAAACTCACTCTGCACAGAAGCATAAAATTGCCGAGCTATAACCCCATGATCTTTGTGTTGAACCAGTAAAACCCTATAAATGTATAAATGTGAACTAACGATTTTCCCATTAAGACAATGCAGATGATGATTACTTGCATCTAAAATAATTTTAGAAAAAATAAAGGTCTTGGAGTAGTTATGCAGGTAATGAATATGGCTTGAGGATTTCCTTTTTATTTCCTCTTCGCGTAATAACTTTCTATGAACCGACCATAGAAAATATAAGACGATATGTAACTGATTGATTGTAATGCGCAATATTTGAAATGATCAATCGACCATTGCCTCCACGTAGAGTAAACAGAGCAGAGCCACCGCATTTTTAATTGAAGAATGGATAAAAAAAAATTGTAACCTAAAACCTATGAATCGAGGTAAAATTTCATCCCTCAATACCCCATTCAGATGAAAAATAATCGACCCAAATTCAATCAGGTTCATTCATTTAAAAAAAAATGAAAATTACGCTGGGCGTGTTCAGAAATATATAAGCATAACCGCAACATTAGATTTTCCCTTACTATAGGCAACATTATTGTATTCACAAAGGAGATCCACAGGGCTCTTTGGCTATCCATAAGTAGATTTGAACCAATAACAAATCATTGTCCAGGTAGAGAAGGATTTGGGGGGGCCTCAAAGAAATCGGTTGCTACTCTTCTTTCTAGGGAATTCACAAACAACTGCATGCATGTATTGTTACCACTGGCATCAATATTATGGCATGTATTAGAAAATGTGACTAAGTGCCCATTAGTTGTGATGGTGCCATCAACAGAAAATTTAGGGAGGTGATCTTTGAAGTTAGGCAAAGAAATATTTACCTCTATAAGAATCAATGGAGAAGCCACATGTTAAGGAGTTCCATTTAGGTCTTCTTCAAAGTGAAATCATTTGTATTTTCTAATTATGTTGGCGGGATTTGTTGTATATTGCATCAAATTAAATGAAGAGTAGAGAATTCCAACTTGAATAGAAGATGAGGTAGTTGATGAAGATGACGTGGAAGATGGAATGGACTTAGAGGATGCCTTTGTCCCAAACATGATTCTTCAAGAAGGGGAAGTAGTCCTAGAATAACAAAAAAGAAAGAAGACTTGATAGAACTTAAGCCAAGCTTGGGTAACAATAATCGATTTTCACCTTTGGACTTCGTCCAAGGGTTTATATTCAGGGCTTAATCTACAAATCCTTCTAGGAACGCAAGACTCGTTATTAAGCCAACTATCTGCAATTAGCATGATATTTGATATTCTTTTCTATAGCTTCTCTTCTCTCTTGCAGTTCAATGTATCGAGCTAAGATGGCCCAAGCTTTGTTCAAATTCAGTAAGAATATGTGCGTTGCTAAGGACGAAATTTAATAATGATTATGAAGTACTCCTTTCAGCATTTGATTGAATTGGAAGATCTTGTTGATTAATTGATTGAATAGTCATATAGATGTAAAGATTAATGAAACAAGTATACATAAATTAATAGTCCCCAATATGGTTGCCAAAATTATGTTGACGATTAGAGTTGTTAAGCTTTGCGGACAACACTCTCAAATCTCACTTAGCTAGTGAGATAGTGAGACTAAGTCCAAGGTTTTATTCCCACAATTTATATTACAATTATTCATAGGATTTTTTTTCAATGAAAGAAAGGAAAATATATGTATATGACATACTTGTAAAACAAAATTTAATAAAGATTGATTATAGGGATTTGTTTAGACAGCATTGCTTTTTTATTTATAGAATATTTTATTTTTATTTTAAGAAAAGCACATGTCTTCCACATTGAGCAAAGACAAAAATCACACATTTCTGTCTACTTAGTTATAGAATATGTTTCAAGGCAATTAATTGAAAATCATTATTTATATAATATACTTAATTCTATTTTCAATTTTATAAAAAAAATGTTATATTTAATTATTATATGTTAATTTTATTTACTTTTAAATTATAAAATATGCTTAATTTTTTAAATATGTCCATCTTAAAAGAGGGTCAAATATTTTAAATATGTTCACTTAAGAAAGGATCAAATCTTTTAAATATGTCCATCTTATTATATGTTAATATTATGAAAATAGAAAAATATGTTTAATCTTTTTTACTTTTAAATTATAAAATATACTTAATTTTTTAAATATGTCCATTTTAAGAGAGGGATTTTGAGGTGCAAACCACTTTTATATTACAAAAAAATTGTTTACATTGCATTTGCATTTTTGAATGTATAAATGGATATAATCCCTGAAAAGTCTAGTTTAATCGCACAACTTAAACTCACAATTTAAACAAACGTTTAGTATATTTTAGAAACAATTTAGTCAATTTAGGATGTGATCTAAGGTTTAAATTCCTTAGTTTTCTATCGAATACAAAAAAGGGCTAAAATGTAAATTAGTTAGATTATTTGAAATGTTTTTACCATAAAATTTTATTTTTTCAATTGCTTTATATAATATATCCATAATAATTTACTTAACAGTCACTTAATTTTTTATTTTTTATTTTTTATAAACTATATTGTACACAAAAAAAAGAAGTATTAACAATATATAATATATACATAGTTGACATGGAATTCTTTACTTAATATGGGCAATAATTTTTTTTAATAACCGATATTGTAAAAAAATGATGTTTTTCTATTATTAATAAATTTTTAAATATATGTTAAAAATATTTAACTTTGTATATTGATTTTTTTATAACCTATATTGATTTATTATTATTATTATTATCATTATCATTATTTTGAATGCAACAAATAGATTTTATATTAAAAATCTTATTAAATTACACATCTCTCTTTTATTACTCTTATCTCAAGTAATTGAATTTTTTAATTTTCAATTACCTGATATAAAATATTTTAGTTATGGCTGATAATGAGAGTGAAAGATTGTTACATCTTTTTCACACAGGATTGTGAGAAAACACAATAAATTCATTAAATCTATCTATCTATCTATCTATCTATATTAGTCTACTTCATATTTTTATTTAGAGAATATTTTATTTTTATTTAAAAAAACATATATCACTTATTGAAATCACACAAAATCACATATAACTCTTATACTGGATTGTAAAATACTCTTTTTAAAACACTTAAATTTTAAAATACATTTATACTATATCTATTAAATAATATTAATAAATAAATATAATATTAAGAAAATGAATTAATATTGAATTATAATATTTACCTATGTGAAAATTAGTTTTCTATTGTCATGGATTCTTTTTTGGCAGGTGATGTTATTCACGTTATGTAAGATTTTGTTGCGTAGTCATCCCAGTGGAATCGGATTATGTGTGACATTCCATGTTTGACGTCAAATTCCATGACGCTCAACTTTAAAGACAATGGCCCAAAGAGGATATTACCTGAGGAATCAGACTCTTCCAAAAATGATTTGTCGAGGGATTTAGACTCCCTCTGACAAAAACATCTGAGTTGTAACCGGATGTTTGTGCCTGTCCCACTTAATTCCACTTTCTCCATCAACAAAGATAAAATATTGTTCATATTGTATATGACTTTTGACTATTGGTGAATGTACCACCGTTCATATGTTTTCGAATTATATGTGGGCGATGATTGAGTTTCCATATGTTTTATAATTATATGTCTAATCATGTATCAAAAGAATTTATTAACGTGTAGTTATTTTTTTTTTTATAGTTACTTATTCATGTGGTTGAAACCGAATATATTAATGTGTAGTTACTTATTCATTTGGTTTAAAATTTATATTAATAGTAATGTTGCTATTATGAATATTGTATATAGTATTTTTTATTAGTTAATTAAAGGGTGGTTAATTTTTTTTTATAATAAAAAAAAATTCTAAATAATATTCTTTGGATGGAATAAACCAAATACATATCATTTTAGAATCTAAAATCAACATAATTTAATAGCGAATTTTTTAATATTTGTTATGAATGATTGATTTTTTTTTGGAGTGAAATGTCAACTTTTTTTTAAGTAGATTGTTGAGATAGTTAGAAGCAATGAGATAGCACAAAAAGCATACTTGTTGCTTTCTCCTTTCTCTCACTCTAAGGTTTACCTCTCTATCTTATTTTCTTTTTATGTCTCATGAACCAACTCACTTTCTAGAAAAACCCCACATATATCCAATTCATATCCTTTTAAAGGTGCTTTCTTAGCTAGTTGGAGGGGAAGGACTCAAGAAACAATAAATAACTATCTGCTTAGTGATCTTGTAGGTGTATTTACAAACTCTCCAAAAGAAAATAAACTCAAGAAACAACAAACAAAACCAGTTATAGAGCTCCAATTATGCATGAAACCATCTTTTCATACTTTTCATTTTTCCACGTGACATCCTCTAGTTGGTCTTCCTTCACACATGATGTAATTTTATATGACCAGGTTGCATGCCATATAGATATTAATCTTGTCATCTTGGCTTACCTTCTTCCTTCTCTTGTGCAAAAATCAAGATGTATTATGCTCTACTCCACGTAGCCCTTTCTTGGGTGCTTTTTTCTTGAGATGTGTAGTGTGGTGCGAGGTTATGCCTGTGAAGTCATGCAATGATGAAGTCATGCAATGATGAAGTCATGTACTATTGAAATCATGCAACTAGAAAATGTGTTCACCCAAAAAAAATAGAGTGTCCCATCCATCACATTAACCTAGCATTACAAACTAACTTTTCAAATATTTTAAATATATATTTATAATTACAAAGTATGTTGATTGAAAAGAAATAAAACAAATGCTCCATCCACCACGTTAACTTAACATTGTAAATCTAATTTTTTCAAATAATTTAAATATATATTTATAAAATATTGAAACCTCATTTAAAATTTTTATATTTTTAAAACTTATTTAAATCCAAAAATTTTATAATAAAATTTTCAAACAAATACTTCATTATAGTTTAAAAACATAAATATTTTATATTTATAAAACCAATTCCATAATACCATAAATGAATAAACAATACTTTGCTATCTCCATGGATCGAACATTCATCATAACGCCACAAAATTATTTTCACCGATTACATTGTTATCATTATCCACAATTTTTTTTTTCTTACATTATTATCATTATCCACAAAAATTATTTTTTCTTACATGGTTATCATTATCAATGTCATGATAGTATTTTTATAATATTTGTAACTTTTAATCCCCTCTATTTCTATAAAATCAAACTGTCAAACCAACCCAATACAACGACATGACATGTGTCTGCTACAAAAATATCACCTCCTTACAGATCATCAATCACAAATATGAAATGTAAGGAGAGCGCGTGTCTAACGAATGGAGCGCAGAGACTGTATTATCGATATCAGATTCGACACATACCATCCTCATTTGGAAGCCAACCGGATCCGATCTGTTATGCCAATGCCACGTTGTCTATTCAAGTCGCGCCCAACCAAGTATGAGACCCCATCCTCACTGGACATAATTACGTCTCATTCAAACAACTGGCCCGTACGCTTGTCTAATTGTCACAACTGTTTCACACTATCAGAATGGGCAGCTTTGGGGACAGTTCTGCAGGCAATAAATTGCCATGGGGATTTCATTATCAATATTCGTGGCCACTGGCTATCTCCCGACCGTAGCAAGCCGTCTGGTTTCCAACAGAACCTGCAGGTTTGGTGCACGAGTTTTATTTGAATTGTGCGTGACAGATGCAGGACGTTGATGAGTTGAAGACATATTTGTGGCCGAAGTTGCCACGCGGACTTAATTATTAATATTCGCGTCTATGTCACAATGGTAGCAGGCCATGTGGTTTCCAACAGAACTTGCAGATTTGGTTGCACGGGCTTTTACGACGTGGGGCATGACAGGTGCAGGATGTTAAAGATTTTACCACATAATTGTGCTTGTGCCGTAGTATAACTAGTCCGAGGAATCATATGAAAAGTTATGGAAATTCTGGTTGTATTTAAAGAAAATATGGTAAGGATTTTTGTAAATCCAAGTTATAGCCGTTAAATTTCAAAATTTTAGGTGTCCTAAATGTTTTTGGTGTTGAATCTATTTCCACCATCAAAATCATGATTCAAAAACTGACTGTATAAGATTTTTGAAAAAGAATTTGTCCAGATTCCAGCCACTTTTAGCGATCCAAGCAATTCCTCAGGGTCAGTAAAAAACTCCATGATTGTGACGTATCAGGAAATAAATGAAGTGATGATTGTGAGTTAGGTAAATATGGAGCATGGTGAAAGCAGCAACACTAAGACTCTGGGGGTTGGTTGGTATAGGATTGAAATATAAAAAAGGAGCGGTGGTATGTTGGTGTGTATTTGTATATATGAATGGTGTGTTTATAGTTTGTTTATTTAAATTATTTGAAATAAAATATTTAATTGAAATTTTTTATATTTAAAATTTTGATTTTAAAATTTTAATTATTTTTAATATTAAAATAAATTAATAAATATTAAGAAATTTTTAGTTATAATTAATTTAGAAATGTAATTATTTAAAAATGATTTTAAATGATGTATTAATTAAATTTGTCTAATTTAACTAGTTAAATGTAAAATTAAATAGTCTGAATTTGCAATGGCCATGGAAATGAAGTCTCATCCAACTAGAAGTCTTGGGTTCAAATATTGTGCTATATAAGAAGTTGGACATGATAAAGATGTAGTCCTACAAGCTTACAAAAAAAATAATAAAATCAAATAATCTTTAACTAAAGATTTATTTTTAAATGTTAATTATATTTTTATTTAAAAATACTATCTATTTATCTATCTATCTATCTAATTTAAATTACATTTTTTTTTCCACTGGAAAAATCCGTAAATTTCATTAATATGAAAATTTACATATGTAGATGCATGAAGCATATGCCATAGTCAATCTGTTGTATCTGTTCTTTTCCAAAATTTATCAGTTTGGATTGCTGTATGTATTTACCTCGCAGGGTATTCAGTATGTTGCTATTTACAATGTGCCTTTTCGGCATCTATCTAGCTGGAAATAAACAAAAAATTACAAAAATGGCAATATATATACTGCTGTCATGTACATGCACGTTCCCTTTAGGCTGTTTGGTGACCCGTGGTTGGATATTCCGGGTCTATGTAAGGACGATGGTAAAATTTTTGTTCCTGTTGGTCTTTGATCTCGGAGATCTCCCACATGCCTTTGTCCATCATCGCTGCCTCCTTGGATAATTTATCAGCGCCTTTGTTATGTTCCCTGTAGATGTGTGAAACAGTGATATTGTTAAATGCTGCTTTGAGTTCGAGAACTTCATTCAATATAATGCTGAGTGTGTGAATGTGACATGTGGATGTGCCATTGATCCAATTTATGATGATCTGAGAATCCCCGAATATGTTGATACTAGTGCAGTGGTGACTCAGTGCAAAATGGAGTAAATGACGCAGTGTGATGAGTTCTGCGAAGTTGTTGGTTCCGGCTCCCAGTCCGGCCTTGATTTTGTAAAGGTGATGCTCGGATAAATGGATAATGATGCCGCCCCCACAGCTCTGCGAGTTTGCTGCTCCGTCGAAATAGGCCCAAGGGATGCTTTGATCGATGAGAGGAGGAGGGGTGGGATGTCGAGATTTAGGAGGGGGCGGGTCTGGTAGCTCACTCAGGGCAGTGATGATACCAGCCTCCATCAGAGGCCAGTGAATCGGCTTGTCTTCAAAAATTAACCGATTTCTGGATTTCCATATAGACCAGTTAACGATGATGGGAAGATTGATATTCTTTGAACCCTTGTTTCTCTTATCCCATTCAGTCCATGCGTTTAAGAGGTCTGTTCCATTCCATTCACCCGAGTAATGCGTGAAGGTCTTGAGATTTTTCCAAAGGTTCAGAGTCGCCTGACATCTCAGGAAAATGTGTTCTGTTGACTCTGAGGCTTCTCTGCAAAGAACGCACCAGGTAGGGCCATACTGTGCCCTTTTCATGAGTTGTTCTCCGGTGGGGATTTTATTCCACAGGATGCACCAGGTGAAGAGCTTTGATCGAGGTGATGCAGCAGTTTTCCAGATGTTCTGCCACCAGCTAGCAGTGGTTTCGGGCTTCTTGTGAGAGATCAGCTGAAGGTAGCCTACCTTGGGGGTGTATAGACCGCATTCAGCCAAATTCCATACGAGTTCATCCTGCCCCTCTGTAATTCGAATGTGAGATTCATGCAGAGCCTCTCTGTATGCTCTCCAAGCTGGGTGCCATCTTCTGGGGAGGTTTAGCTGGTGCGCGGATTTCCATGCCTGGTGGAATATATCAGATTGTTCACTATCCGCGATCTGTGAGATTACTTTGATTTCTTGTGCTGAGAGGTATTCCACCAGCTCTCGGGGAAGTATATGCCTCCCTCCACTGTCGGCCCAAGGATCGAGCCCAATCCTTGCTCTATTCCCATCTCTGATACGCCATACTAAGTTGTCTCTGATAAGTGGCAGAGAGTGTAAGAGGGCCTTCCAGATAGATGATATGCCTGTTTTGTTCCATACTGGGAGTCTAGCCCAATCGATGATGCTGAGAGGCCAAATATATTTATGGTAGGTAAGTCTAGTCCATAAGCTTTGAGACGTCAGAAGAGCCCAGCCCATTTTCCCTGCCAGGGCTTTGGCAAATATAGGGAGCTCCTTTAACCCCCAGCCTCCCCATTTCTTTGGTAAAGCTATCTTATTCCAGCCTATCCAGGCAAAGATACGCTTGTCTTGGTTGCCTGCCCATAAGTATCGATTGCATAATTGTTGTAGTTTTGCCAGGATGTTCCGAGGGATCCAGGCCAGTGCCATCCAGAATACCGGCGTTGCTTCGAGAACTGATTTGATCAGGGTTAATCTCCCAGCCCTGGATAGATATCTATGGCTCCAGCATGATAGTCTTTTTTCCACTTTTGCTACCAGCCAAACCCAGTCTGCGATCTTTTGGCATGTCGGCTTTAACCAATATCCAAGATATTTTAGCCCCCTGTCCAATGGCTGAGGAGTGTATGGAAATGCCTGCCTTGCCATATGGTTTTCGTTTGCTGAAGTACCAACCAGAGTGATAGTAGATTTCAACCGATTTACTTCCATACCTGTTGCATGTGAGAAGAGACCTAGAATGCGGATGAAGGTAGATGTGTCCTGTATGCTGCCATCCAATAAGATTAGGACATCATCTACAAACAATAGGTGAGTGAGGAAGCATTCATCAGTGATTTTGAGGCCTCTGATAGACCCTTCCCTTTTTGCTGAGATGATTAGCCGGCTAAGAGCTTCCATGACCAATAGGAAGAGGAGAGGCGAAAGAGGACAGCCCTGTCGCAGCCCTCTTTCGGAGTGGAAGAAGTGTGAGGCAGATCCATTGATCAAGATACTGAAGGTGGGAGATGTAATGCAGGCCATGATCCAATTGATGAGGGCGAGGGGGAAACCGATATGGATAAGAATCATTTTGATGAAGAGCCAACTAACTCGGTCAAATGCCTTGGAGAGGTCTATCTTCAGTAGGATACACTTAAGGTGTTTGGTCCAAATGGAATGAATCGCTTCTTGGGCGGAGCCAATAGCTTCATGGATCTGTCTATCTTCCAGGAAGGCAAATTGTTGGGGGGCAATGTGTCTAGATAGGATAGGCTTAATCCTATTGGCAATGATCTTCGAAATAATCTTATAGAGCACATTACACAGGGATATGGGACGGAAATCATCAAAGGAGGCAGGGGAGTCAGATTTGGGAATGAGGGCGATGAAAGTAGAGTTGATAGCATTATAGAGACTGCCCGAAATTCTGCTCTCCTCAACCACCTTAAGGATATCTCCTCCCAAGAGTTCAAAAAAGGCGATGTAGAACTCTATTGTCCAGCCATCCGGCCCAGGGCTTTTTTCCTTCTGAAACCATTTGAGTGTACTTTCCAGTTCTTCCATAGTGACGGGTGCTGTTAGACCATCAGAGTCCTCTTCCTCTACAAATCTGGGGAAGTGTGAGGCCACATTGATGATTTCGGCCAGATTTGTGCCTGCAGGGCTCTTGTATAATCCTCTGAAGTGTGCAATACCGAGTTGAGAAAGTTTGTTAAAGGAATCCGCCAGTCCGCCTTCAGGTAGGGGGAGGTTCCAAATGGTGTTCGTCACTTTCCTTCCTTTGGCGAAATTGTGGAAAAATCTTGTATTTTCATCTCCGGCTTTAAGCCAAATAGCCCTACTGCGCAGTCTGAGAGACTCCTCCCTACTCTTGAGTATATTATTCTTCTGGTTTTCCAATTCCACCAGACGAGCCTTATCTTCTTGTGCTATGAATCCCAGATTTCGCTCATCCAGAAGAGCTTGCAATTCTTCTTCCACTGTTGTGAGCTGCACATCTTCCCTTATCTTCTTTTCTTTGGCCCAGTTGATCACAATGTGTTTAAGTTCCGTTAGGTTTTTAACGAAACCCCTAGCCATCGAAGGTTCTCTGTCAATGGGATGTGTTCTCCAGTAGTCCGTGACCAATTTTGAGAAGCTCTGGTCCTGAAGCCATGTATGATTAAACTTGAATGGAGCTTTTGGCTTCTGATGAGGGCCCAGGATTTCCAATATAATAGGGGAGTGGTCGGATATACCCCCATTACCCACCCACTGTTTATAGAAATGTAGCTGTTGAATCAGAGGGCCTTTCAGCAGGAAACGATCCAGTCTACGAGCCAGAGCAGCGGTCCCTACCCTTCTATTTCTCCATGTGGGGAGGGGCTTCTGCATAGGGATGTCGATGAAGTCATGCTGCTCCAATAGGCTCCTTATGAAGTTTGTGATAGGATCTACTTGGGCCATTGAACCCCATGACTCCCTGAACCCCAGAGAAAAATTCATGTCTCCACCCAGAATGATACGGTCAAGTGTCAATAGGTTACAGCCGAGTAGATGTCTCCAAAAATTTTCCCGCAGATGGCAGGGTCCATATATATTGACGATGCGGAGGGTGAGACCAAGGTCTATAGAGAATATGTCTGCGCCCATATAACCATGACCTCCCCAAGAGGAGTCCAGTCTGATTGATTTGGGGTTATACCCTATCGCCATCCCTCCCGATCTGCCAAATGCATCAGTTGCAAGGAAATTCCATCTTGCCGATAGGGAGGAGAGGGAGTGAGTAATGGACTCTGCAGGGCCGAGGGTTTCTTGTAGGAGAATGATATCAGGAGATTCGACCTCAAAAAGTCGTTTAAGGGCTAGTTTCTTAGGGGTACTAGCCAGGCCCCGGCAATTAAATGAGAGGCACTTCATGGGGGGCCGTTCTTTGGGGGTTTTGATGCTCTAAGGACCCCATCGATGGTGGCTTGGCGCCCAGCAGCCACTTCCGCGCCTGCATGCCTGATGGCTTTATTGAGATTTGATTTGCGGCCCTGGGTAGATAGGAAACCAGGGCCGAGAGGGACTAAGCCCAACCCGAATTGTGTTTCAGAGACCTCCAATTGTGAGGATCTAGGGCGAAGGGAGTATGAATGGGATGGAGTCGATCTGGAAGATGAAATCGAGGAGGGTGAAGATGTGAGGGGCAATGAGGGCGGAGCAGTAGATGGAATCAGGGGGGGCGGAGGGATAGTGCACTGTGCCATGGTGCATGCAATTGAATTCACATATACAGATGAGAGATCTAGAGAGTAAGAGGGAGGAATAAGTGAGGTACCCGAAGCTTGTGCTGCCGCTGCTGCTGCCCGAGCCCTAGTCAGTGGAGGCGAGGGCGGGCCTGTCTTGAGCAAATCTGCTTTCTCTGGGGCGCCTTGAGGTACCGCGCTGCTTTGTGGAGGACGGGGGATGGTTGGGGAGACACCTCTGGATGCCACGGGCGAGATGATTGGAGATCCTTCCTGACTTTTGTTCAA
The DNA here is from genome assembly GCA_031772625.1 of Pinus tabuliformis. Lineage (NCBI taxonomy): Eukaryota > Viridiplantae > Streptophyta > Pinopsida > Pinales > Pinaceae > Pinus > Pinus tabuliformis. The sequence continues at coordinate 732,836,865 of CM062814.1, forward strand.
TGGGCAATCCTTGAATAGATGACCCACTTGGTGGCACCGGTTGCAGCGGAAAGGTACACCTTCATAGTCCAGAATCTGTAATCTGCTAAATTTTCCCCATTTTAGAGTGATTTTTTCTTCCAAGCCCTCCCGAGTATCCAGGTGCACCAGAATTCTTGCTAGTGTTCTTTTCTTTGTATCCTTATACGATCGATCGTGGTCCAAGTATGTACCCAGTGCGTTCCCAATTCTGATAAAAGCTTCCTCCGTCCAATATTGTAATGGAAGCCCTGGCAGTCGCACCCACAGTGGACCTGCTCCTATCTGTTCGCGCTCAGGATCGAATAGGGGACTCCATCGTTTCAATAGTACCGGTGCCATTTCAATGTGCCAATACTGAGCCAGTACTGTGTCCGTGAATGCCTCGTTCGCAAAATGGAGTGAGAACCATCCCCTTGGAAGCTCTTGAACCTCTGGCAATTCCGTGAGAAGAGCACCCCAAATTTCTTTAACCCATAGCGTCAATCTTTCCGCCGAGAAGGTACGCCCCCGCACATGTCCAACCAGGACCGTTCGAGCCAGTGCCATAGTATCCTCGAAATCGGTGGGGTCACCGAAGGCTACTGTGATATCTTTTGTCGTCGCTCTGATGCACTTCGTCTTCCGCTTCTTCGTGCGAGGTGCCTTCGGGTGATCTATAAGGGGATTTGAAACCCTAACCGGGGAGGAGGGTTTTGAAGGCTGTACATTGAGTGCCGGAGTGCTGAAGCTACCAGAAGGCCGAATCCCTGCTTCTTGTTGGGGTTTTTCTGCGGTCTCCCGTGTCTCTGTTTGTGCTAATGATGGATCGAATCGCGGCGATGGTAGCGGGTCGAGTGCCAAGGAGTCTGGTGAGAGCGAGGAAAGTAGAAGGGCAGCGGTTCCAGGCGAGAGAGGCGGAGCATCCAGATCATACGCTGAGGGGAGTGGATCCGGCAGGGAGACCTCAGGTATGATGTCCTGTGTGGTTTCCCCTTCAACAGCTGTTGTATCGAAACCCGGGGACTCTTCATTAGGGTTTCCGAATATTTTATGCCCTTCTAATGGATCCTCGGAGTAGTCCACGAGGTCCGTAAACCCGATGTCTTCCATCCCGGTCAAACCGCCGATTAACCGTCTCCGGGAGCTGAACAACCCTATTACCGTAGACTGCTCCTGTGCTGGCCGATCAGGTGAGGCAGCCTATGATAATTTAAATTACATTTATATTAAACATAAAATGAATTTAATAAAAAAATTATTATTTTTGTTATGGCATAATATTACACATTCTTAAAATTTTAGTTTTACCAATGATTTTCTTTTTTTATAATAGACTAAAGATTAATAAAGATACAATTTATTTAACCCTAAGTAAAGAAAAAAATTGTAAACTTAGTAGGACCTTTCTATTTATTATCTTTCAAAAAAGGAAAGTTACAATAAAAAAAAACTAAATGGTTAGGTGGCCTCAACCTACCGAGAGGGAGACCAGGTCTCTTGGCCACCTAATGGCATGATAAGCCATCCAAAAGGAAAATATTATAAGTCTTTCAAGCCAAGCTAAATAAGTCTAAGTGTCCTTATACTTCCTATGTTCTAGATAACTATAAACATGTAACTGCTACAAACAAAAAAGTCAAAAAAAGGAGTAAAACATCAAACTATCATCAGTTGAATCAACAGGGGCAGGGTCCTTCGCACTTGAGCCTAGAAGCTCAGTTTGCGAGATGCACGGGATATGCTTCTGGATGCAACGGAGGCAACCATTCTGCATTTGGAGTTGAAATTGAATCTGCTGGAAATCCTTACTTTAATCTGGGAACATTTAGGAAGAGAAGGGAAATGCTACAAAGCTTTAACTAGTAGGTTATTAATCATCCAGTACAAATGGACAATTTGTTTATACTCAAAAGATTGTCCCAGAGAGTGTCCGAGGTCAGGCACCAAAGTTTGCTAGTCATCTAGGTCAATATCCATTATACCAGCTTTCTTGGTAAGCTTGGCTTCCCATTCCGCAATAAGATGGCGGACCTGGGTAGAGCTGCCCTCATGATAAGCAGTGGCAACTTCCTTAATTGTGCAGGAGGCTGATTTACAACCACGAGTTTTACCAACTTGAGCATTGGGTTGACGAACCTCCGAAGAATCCCTGGTTGCTTACCACGATCGCGAGAACCCTAGGTGGAATTTCCCTTTCTAGAGGCAGCACGAGCCATGGTTCGAGAGTAATTGAGAGCGTTGATAACAAATGACTTGGACCCTATTAACCGACTTGAGGAGAGCCTATCTCCAAAAGAAATATGCTTCCAAGGGGCACACCAAACCAAGGGACTTGCCAAATTAACCACATATGAGAGCCACGACCTATACATAAACCATTGATTTCCCCTTCTATAGATTGCAAACTGTAAATAAAAATAATCCCATAGCCAATAAACATAAGTCCAACCCTGCCATGAATGAATGAGGGCATAAGTTTGAACTAGGTCGTACACATACCACAACCCTGAAGATTGAGGGCCTAAACCACAAACATTAAGAGGAGAACCAAATCCATTGCTCGAGGGATAGAAACATGAAGAAGATCATAAACGACACATTGTTCGTGCCCACCAAATGCCCATACATGACAACATAATTCCATAATACACAAAAATAGGAGTATAGAAAATGAAGGAGCCCTCATACAATTCTGCAACTACCATATAAGATTCCCGATAGTGCTCTTTCCAAACGTTCAAATCCAAGACAGGCATTCTTCACAGAGACAAGCAGAAATAAATAACTAGCATGGGAGCTAGAAACAAGGTTTGAGACTGAAAACATACCTGAGAAAGGTGGCCTGAACCAACTGTAAGTAGACCAACGCTCGGTGAAGTACCAAAAAGGATGCTTCCCCCAAGCCACAGTGTTGCTCAAACTAGATCTAATTCGAACCAATTTTGCAAAAAGGAAGCTTACCAACCTTACCAGTGAAAATACTAAAAACCTTCATCACTATTATCATGCTGCCACCTTCTGGATTTTCATTAATTGGAGACATGCGCAAAGCCACCACTCCATGTGCCTCGTGCATGTGGAGGGTGGTGAATTGCCTCCTCGAGATCTTCATAACAAATGACAAGTAGTGGCGTGACCATATCTATGTAGCTCACATCCCTAAATAAAGATTTTAACTTCTCATAGATATATTATTTTATTTTATTTTTGAATTTTAAAGTTAAAATTAAAAATTTATATCTTTTAAATATTATTTTCTTATTAATATTTTTTAAATATTGTTTTCTTATTAATATATTTTAAATATTGTTTTCTTATTAATATTTTTTAAATATTAAAATATTTATACGATTTTCAATAATATAGTATATAATTTTTTTAAAATAAAATTATATCAATAAATTAAAAATTATACCAATAATTAATTAAAATAATATAGTAATTCATAAAATATTATGAAGTAATATAATAATTCATAAAATAAAATATTATGAAATTAAAAAATTTTCCCTCTTAAATTATAAATTTTTTAAGTTCAATCCTATATTTTTTTCTTAAATATAATTATAAAAAACAACATAAAAATTACATGATTCAACCACCACTCCAAAAGACTTCCACCTCAATTTTATGTTTCCTTCTTTCCACGACCTTTTATTACAAAGTTTTTCTTTTTCATAATTTTTTAAATAAATTTAAATAAATTATAAATAATTAGATATTTTTTTAATATACACAAATAATATTTAAAATATAAAAGTTTTAACATATTTAAAAATTTTAAATATTATTCTTTAATTCATGAAATGAAATTGTTTTCATGAAACAAGTATGTATAAAAAATGTTTAAACATACATTATTTTGAGAGGATAGGCTCTAATCTTTTTCTAAAACTCTATATATTTTATTGTTAGTTTAGAAAGGACTAGTTAAAATAAGTCTCTTATATCTTACACAAATTAAGGGGAAAAATATACATATAAAAATAGATAACATTTCAATAATCACAATTATGTGGATTTTAGTTTTTTTTAAGCTTTTTATTAGGGTAATGCAAACAATGTCTAAATTTACTACTATAATATCTAAATTTACTGCTTTCTCTTTTCACAATTGATTCAGTAATGGATTTACTCATATAAAAGGCAAGAGATAAATAACAGAAAGTTATTAATGTAATAATGACCCGTAGTAATATTAAATTATTACTATTTTAAATAAAGTCTTTTGGTAGAAATCACATGAGAGAATTTTTTTGGCCAATGCGTTTCGAACCAACAAGTGTGGTTCGAACCAACAAGTATGCGAACCAACAAGTGTGGTTCATCATCAGGACCAGATGAAGAGCCAGACCATGGCAAAGGCTTAAATAGAGAGCAATGTAAAGACATAATTCTAAGTAACGGCTATATTTGAACAATAATGTTTAAATTATAATATTAATTTATTAATATATTAAAAAAAATATTATTAAGTAACAACTATATTAAACGGCTAGTTTTTAAAAAATATTTAAATAATGATATTATTTCATTAATTTATTAATAGGTAAAGACTATATTAAATGGCTAGTTTTTGAAAAATAATATTTAAATTAATTTATTAAAACCAAATATTACTTGTTCTTGGAAATTAATATTTAAATATTGATATTAGTTTATTAATTTATTAAAATATTAATATATAACCGCTATATTAAATGGTTAGTTTTTGAGAAAATTTTAAATAATGATATTATTTCATTAATTTATTAAACATAATAATAAGTAACGGCTAAACGGCTAGTTTTTGAAAAAGAATGTTTAAATTAATTTATTAAAACCAAATATTACTAGTTCTTGAAAAATAATAAAATATTAATATGTAACGGCTATATTAAACAACTATTTTTTGAAAAATAATAGTTAAATTAATTTATTAAAACCAAATATTACTAATTTTTGAAAAATAATATTTAAAATGTGATATTAGTTTATTAATCTAGTAAAAACAAATATTAATAAGTAACCGCTATATTAAACAACTACTTTTTAAATTAAATAAATAAATAATCAAACTCAAACTTTAAAGGAGGGGAGTCAAAAATTATAAAAACCAGTGACGAGACAAGATCATTTGACAAATAAAATAACTAATGGAAATAAAATAAAATAAATTAAAAATAATTAATGGAAAAATAAATAAAACAAAATAAAAATATACACAAGTCAAAATAAATATACATAAATAAACAAATAAAAATAACTAAATAAAAACAGAAACACACACACACATACACACACATTTTCAAAGAAAAAATAATCAATAAATAAAACGGGGTCAACAATAAAATATGGGACTCAAGCCCATTAAACAAATAACAAAAATACTAAAAAGAGTTAAGAATGAATAGGATAATAAAAAACATAAAAAAAACATGAAGGATCAAAAAAATAAACTCTAATGAAGAATAAATCAACAAAAAATACTATAAAAAGGATGCCAATACCCATATAGACCAGGAAAAAAAAAAAAACCTAAAAAATTATTAGGAGAACAAGACACGGACTCAACTTCTACTAATATTCCAACTGTCATCTCTATTCAAATTATTGGATCTTTCTTCAGTTTCTATGGCCTCCCTCAATTTACAATGATGGAAATGACTAACCTTAGCAACAACTTGGGCCTCCTCAATGCAGATGTGATGCTTAGATTTAATTGCATGCTCTGCCAAAGCAGAGGAACGGGTCTTGCCATACTTGTTGTCAGCAACATGCTCACGAATCCTTTGATTAATCAAGCAACCAGTCTCACTAATGTAGGGAGTCCCACAAGAGCAAGGGATAATGTAAACACCCTTCATATTCTTGGGGTCCACTGGGTCTTTTACAGATCTAAGGGAGCTTCGGATGGTATTTAAAGGCCGAAAGGTTGAAGCCACCTTATGCTTCCTTAGGATCCTTGCAATCTTGTCAGTGGTCCTTTGGATAAAAGGAAGATGAACACCAGAAAATCAATCCTTGGTATATTTCTTAGCGTTATGACCTTTTTCAGCTCCGAGGAAAGCCTTAGTACATTGATGTCTACTATACCCATTATTAAAGAAAACACTTAGGAGATGTGCTTTCTCTTCCTTGAGATGGTTCTCATCAAAAACTCTTAAAACTCTAATCGCTAAGGTGTTGAGAACACCAAACTTTTGAATTAGGAAATGATGATAATTAGCATGAAAATATTGTTATTAAATTATTAAATTAAATTTATATAATAATTATAATTATTAAAAATAAACCAATTAAAAAAATCATAATATAAATTCTTTTCACCTAACAAACATTTCTAAACAAAATTGTTATTTAATATATAATGTTAAGCACAAAACATACCCCATTATATTTAAAATAAAAATAAAAAATGAAAAAGACAATAAAAATAAACGCGATGTCATTAGGCATAAGCATAAATGAAAATTGCATGCACAATATATGATTGAAGAAGAAACAAACCCACGAGCTGCGTCGGAGGTGCTTGAGCTGAAAACCTACAACAATTGATATATCTGTTGTATTGAAGCTTTTAACTGTTGTCTTGGAGCATTAACTACGACAGTAGATGCCCCGGATTCCAATGCAGTAACGTTGTAGCTGACGAAATTTAATGCCAGCGAAAATTGAAATCTAAATTTAGTTTTAAAATCTTGTGTTGTTTTTAGTGTGATTTTCTGGAAGTTTTTTTTGTTTAAATTCTCTAAAATCATGCAAGAGTTTATTGAAATCACAAGCTTGATGTATAATTCCTGCACAATCGATGTGCCTTACCAGTTTTTGAGGGTGCTAAATCCATATATACAATTAAAAAACTAGTTTAAATAACAAAAATCAAGATTTCACATCAAAATTTTCCACCGGATTCTGGCAAGTCCAAAAAAATCCACTAAAGACAACTCCTTAAAAATTTTGTACAATTAAAAAAAATTCAATGTATGGGGTATATAATAAGCTTTTAACTGTTGTCTTGGAGCATTAACTACTACAGTGGACACCTCAAATTCCGAATTTGCAAAATTTAATGGCTTAGGGAAAATCGAAACCAAAGTCTAGCTTTAAAATTTTGAGTTGTCTTTAGTGCGACTTTTTGGAAGCTTTTCCCGTGGGTTTTTCTTGTCTAATTTCTCTAAAATCTAGCAGGAATTTATTGAAATCACAAGCTTGATGGATAACCCTTGCACAATCAAAGTGCCCTAGGAGCTTTTGAGGGTGTTGAATCCATATTTATAGTCAAAAAAAACCAGTTTAAATAATACAAATCAAGATTTCACCTCAAATTTTTCCACCAGATTCTCACACCAAAAAATCCAAAAAATTACACTAAAAACAACTCTTTAAAATTTATGTATAATTTAAAACACTTCAATGTACGAGGTATATAATAATCTTTTAATTGTTTTCCCAGAGAATTAACTACTGCAACAGATGCCAGATTCTGATGCAGTAACGTTGTGGCAGACGAAATTTAATGTCTTAGGGAAAATCGAAACCAAAGTCTACCTTTAAAATTTTTGTACGATTTAAAAAACTTCAATGTACGAGGTATATAATACAAAGAGACATATCCCACTATGACGAGAGACAAACTATTATGGAACTTTTCTTTTTATTTCAAAGGAAATTTATATTTTAGACTCCAACATAGTGCACAACTATTACAAACATGTCGAGAAAGAATTGTTTAAACATGCGAATTTTTGAAGGCTAATGTGACATTGCATCGATGGTCATGCATACTATGACTAAGGTTTTTGGAAACTCCTTGCCTGAGGGATTTCCGCCGGAAAATAAGCTTCCAACCTAACTTCTGCAAGCTAGTCATATTAAATGTTACCCGTGTCATTTAAAAGCAACTAAAATACTCTCAAGTACGAGTCACTTGAGTCTCGATGGACAGAAACGCGAACAAAAAAAAAATAAAAAATCATAACACAATTTCTATTACTAATGGATTCATTAAATGAATGAATGAATGAAATTTTAACATTCACGAGATTAGTTGTAGTTATGGGACAACTAATTTTCCTGTTTTTTCTTTTTTTCAATTCAATCCTCTTATTATTCAAATAGAGTTGTCTATAATGCGACTTTTTGGAGATTCCGGTGACGGAATCCGGCGGAAGAAATTAAGGTTAAATCTTGATTTGTTGCAGTTAAAATGGTTGTTTAACTGCATATTTGGATTCAGCACCCTCGAAAACCTCTGGGACGCTTTCATTGTGCAGAAACTAGCTATCAAACTTACTATTCCAATAAATTCCTGCCGGATTTCAACCGGGAAAACCCGCCGGAAAGGCTTTGAAAAATTCGTGTTATAGACAACTGCTATTCAAATTAATGAAATTAATGATGCGTTGATCCACCCTTCTAACAGTCCACTCACTGAACAGACAATGCCAAGGAACCGATGTTAACATACTATTATAACTTTCTCTGATGTCTATGAATGTATCACATTCGAAAAAGAAATTCTTTTCTGATTCCACTATGCCAGAAGTGCAAAAATTACACGCTAGCTCTTCCCAAGCTTCTTTAGGCCTTTTCCACACACCTGTTTCGCACCGTTATTGATGCGAGTTAGTTCTTAATTGAGCAATAAGAATATTTTCTCTCCATGGAATGCTAGCTCAAATGTACTCTTTATGTTGGAGATCACATGTGGGGTTGAATTTTTGAACATAATACTTTTTCTTTCTACCCAACCCTTTTCCCCATACATGCTTACGAAACTTTTCCATAATATAACTCTTCAAATCCTTGATATTTGTGGGACATTTATTGATGTAAATATTCCATCCTTGCATCCATTTGTTGTTTTGTCTCATCCAGGGTTTCTTTCATTCACTCATTACTTCATTGAAGATAACTTTAGGCCATCTACATTCTCCCATTTGTTCAATTCTCTGAAGATACCTTATGAGATGCAACATAGCAATTTAAGGAAGTTGCTTATGTTTCAATCAACATTATCTTTTAAGAAACCAATTTTTTTTTAAACTTGGTCATTCCGGACCACTGAGCAATTAAAACCAGAGAAAAAAAATGTGACGTTCTAGACCACTGAGCAAGTAATCTTAGGGAAAAAAAAAATCTACATTTCGAGCGACCGAGCAATTAAAACCAAAGGGGAAAATTTATTTTCCTCTTCTTCATTTTTTATCTAAACGATAGATTATTTGAATTAATTCACAAACATAGTCATTATTTTTAATTCACTTAAAATGATTAAACTACTCGTATTCTCATGTTTTTTAAATGAAATTTGGGGTTATAATTTTTTATCACTTGAGAGTTATAAAATGTATACAAAAATCTATTTAAAAATAAATGAACTATTACATTCACATAACATTTTTTTTTTTAAATTAATACTTTATATTTCACTCAATATTTACTTTTTTATCACAATTAATTCACCAACATTTTTATCACTATTAATTCATCAACTCATTTAGTTCATCATCTTGTCCTGATGATGAACCACATGGGTTGGTTCGAAACACGTCAACTTAATTCTTCTGATGTGATTTCTTCCGAAAATGTTTTTATTCACTATTAATTCGTGAAAGCATATGATAGATTAAATATATATATGTAACATCCTCTAGTAACCTAGCATGAAAATACATGGAGTTAATTCTTTTATACAATTTACTCACAGGTAACTATCTAAGCTACTATTCAATATTCATCATTAAACATTAAATAGAATCTTCATCATTACATAGAGTAACTTTAGTAAAAGAATAGTAAGTTGCATAACTATTAACAATCAATGTTGTAGTGTATTAATATAAACTTTCTTACTTAACCTTACATCATTTTCATAGTTCCATTAACTTGATTAGTTAATCACATACATATTATAATCATAAGCTCATGTAAGGAATCCACATCATAAAAGTAGCATAAGAGAGAACCACATCATTAGACACCGATATACTCTAGAAACCCTGTATGGTGAAAAACAACAAAAGTTTAATTTTGTTATTAAACGTTCATGAGGGTGTTCACCCCTCACTCAATGGATTATAAGGCAGTCCATCCCTTAAGTAGTGTCATAAAATATTTCAAGGAAATATCATTTAAATGTAAAATATATAGCTAAAAACTATTACAATCATCATGATATCATTTACCTACAAATCTTCAATCTTTATATCTTTTAGATCTGGTTGTTCCATCATTGGACCATCCTGCAGCTCGCACTCATTTGCATGGGCCATCAATTCTTTACTTGCCACCATGTTAAATATAATGTATCCTTTGCACGTTCACCATATTTTTTTTCCATTGTTGTCATCATCATACATTGATATCACGATTACATAAAGTTTTAATCAACCAATAATTAATCTTTAACAGTGATTCTTCAACATCTTCATGTGCATACATGAAATGTAAATATAATATAACAACATGCTTCTTCTAACAACACTGATCATGCATTAATTATAAGAAAAAAATGATCAAAGCCTGTCAAAATAAATACCACCTTTCTATGTTCCTTTTCACACAAGCACATGTTCCTTTCCAAAGGAAAACCATTGTAACCATCCTTTTTCATTTAAAGGATACTAGTAACTTAGCTTTGTTTTCCGTACATGTAATTAGGTAAAAAAATTATTCAAATAAAGTTAGTCCCTCAACTATTTTTTTTTTGCATGTAACTAAGCAATCTTTCCAATACAAAGATATTATTTTTGCTATTATTATGCATGCAAATGCAAGTCCCTTTTCCAAAAGCATCTTTCCCAAGAGTCATTTACAAAGTCTATCATACACCCAAATACATGCTTTGTTCTTAAAATAAAAATAATGTGTTAGTTATTATTTCTTGCATGTGGTTATATATATATATATATAAATATAGATAGATAGATAGATAGATAGATAGATAGATAGATATGTTTCTATAGGAAAGCTAATGCATTTATTGCATGCAATTACTTGTTTTCCTTCACAAAGTCTAACTTAATAATTATTCTTTTATGCACACAAATTCTTGTTTCTCTTCACAAGGTCTAACACAATAATTATATTCTTTCCATGCATATTTCTTTCCAACATCATAGTTGTACTTTTCATGGGTGAAAAGATCATGTTTCCTTTCAAGACATCAAACACAATATTTCTATTTTCATGCAAGAAAATAACATATTGATTTTCAAGAAATATCATACCAAGTATTTCTATTTTGTTCATGCTAAACCTTATTTCCTGTCAAGAAATATAAAGCATATTAGTTGTATTTTGTGCACACAAATAACTTATTACCTCTCAAGAAATATCCAGCATAATAGTTATATTTTGGTGCATGCAAAGAAAATATTTCTTTTCAATACCTATTTCCTTTTGTATATGTGAACACCTTCTATTTTCCAAAAGGAACTTACACAACTAGCTATTGTTTCCTTTGCATCTAAATATGTATTCTTTAAAAAACAAACGCTAATTTTTGTATGCAAAAATAAATACATAAGCATTTCAAGAAATCTAACACATATTCCTTTTTCAAGGAATGTAGCACAAAACATGTTGCTTCCCAGGAATGAAGAAAATAGCTATTAATATTCTCTTCTCCAAGAAGATGAATAAAATACTAGCATATTATTTTCAAGGAAATGAATAAGAAATTAAGCAAGACAGATAGTATTTACATGCTTATAACCAAATAATAAAGTAACTAGAATTAAAGCATGTCTTATGTAAATACTTATTTCACTTTCTCAAGGCATAGTATGGTTAATTTATCATTCACCTACATGCCTTTAGGGTTAATCAAAGCAGGTTAACTTATTTTACTATTTCATAACCTTCACTATGTCATGTTAACCACTTATGTAATCATATTCATTACATAACCTCTCGGATATACATTAATAAGTGCAGCCTTCGACACAGCATCTCACCATAATTTGGAGTAAATAAAGCCCTTAAAAACTACTAAAGAGACTACCTTTACTGTGAGTATGAACTTAACCTAGCCGGAGCGATGATAGCACACATCAAAATTTTGGACATGTAGTTGTATTCAGGGAAGTGATGTAGAATGCTACTGACGAATTCCTTATGTTGCGGGGTCCATGGGAGTAAGCCAAAGCAACCATGATAACTATAAACAGTGTCGTGAAAAGAGATTCCAATCACAGCCTTTAGTATGTGGCTTCAAAACATAGAAAAATGGATAAAATGAAGGCAATCCTTGCTACACCAACGCATCTGGAGATTCAAATGCGTCAAGAAGAATTGAATTGATACCAAGAACAATGTAGCGGAACTAGAATGCATGTCACTAAAGCCCCTAATCACTAGATTAGATTTTCCGTTACTTAAGAACTTGGTAATTGCAACCGCACCAAACCCTAACAAAGTCATGACTCACGCCATAAGTGAAATGTTTTCCTAATTAGAAACCAATTCACAATGTTTCTTGGCTGCCTATCAATTCATAATACAAACTAATTACATTTGAAAGAAGTACTCATAATTAATTGAAAGAGAGATTTTATGATAGCAAAAATTAAACATTTACATATTCTTAAAAATAAAAAATTACAATTATTTATTTATAAATATATCAAATATATAATTGGTTATTTATATAAATACATAAGTGTTCTTGATTTTATAATAATAAAAGTTAAATTTATTTCTTTTATATATAAAAGAGTTTTAATGCATTTTATTTGGATTTAATTTTTTTAATTAATCTTGAAAAGAAATTTTCCCAATTCAATTCATATTTAAAAAAAAAAATACCTCACAACTCCTTAATACAATTCATATTTTAAAATTAAATAAAAAAAAGAAAAATTACTAAACAAAATTCCCTTTATTCATACTTTTATTAAAAAATACTTTTATTAAAAAATACAAACCTAACGAGAAATTCCCCTTTCAATTCATATTTAAAAAAAAAAATAACATTTATTCAAATATAAAAGAATAAAATGACTAATATTTATTTAAATATAAATATTATAAAATTTTAATAAGATAAAAACCAAAAATATATATATATATATATATATATATATTCAAAATATAGTGTATACTGACCTAAACATTAATTTAACCATTACAACATTGTTTTTCTATGATTTTACTTATTAATATACCAAATTTATAGTTATCATTCTTCTTCTCTACACTAATGATATTGTTCTTCTCACAAGGTGCCCATCTAATCTTGATAAGCAACTTATACTTCTTAAGGATTTCTGCTCTACCATGGGTATGATTGTTAACACTGACAAAACAAAAGTTATGATTATCAAATCCAAGAAGGACACTTATGCCAATTTTATGTATGCCAATAGTAACTTGGAGGAAGTGTCTTCCTACAAGTACCTACGAATTGATATTTATCACAAGCTCAACTGGAACTATAGCATTGAGAAAAGGATTAATGGGGGATGGAAAGCTTATTTTGGTCTTGAAAATAATTGTAAAACGACAAACCTCGTAATGTGGGATAGAAGGAAGTTCCTCATTGAAACTTTAGTCACTCCGATTATCTTATATGGATGTGAGGTTTGAGATTATGACATCTCTAGAGAATCCTGCAGAAAGATTGAGCAAATCCAGAAGTGTTTTATAACGTATAACCTCAAAATTAAAAGCAACACACCCTATCCTATTCTCCTTATAGAAGTGGGTGTTTCGCCTATCGAGAGCCTAGCTATGACTAGGCTTCTGTTGTGCAAGCGCAAACTCAATAACATAGGAGACCATAGACTTCCTAAGCTAGCTTTAAGTTGCGGCCAAAACCACCTAAGGCTCAAACGAGGTTGGTATAAAGACACCAGGGCCTGGTTAAACCATTGGGAGATCGACGAGAATGTTGCATTGCAAAACATTAATAACATTAGAAATATTGTTACTTCTAAGTTCAAAGAAAAAAAATGTGGTGTGAGAAAGATTTAGAAGCTAAAAGAAAATTAAGATATTATAAGGAGGTCATCAACCCCATCTTAGAAGAAGAAAAAGGTATCTCTCTGTTTTAACAAGCTCAAAGAAGAAAATTAATATAGCCAAAATTAGAACGAACTCTCATGAGCTCCATAGTGAAATGGGTCCTAAAACACCATGGATGGAAAAGTTTTGCCATCTCTGTGAGAATACGAACATCGAAGATGAAAATCACTTCCTTTTACAATGCCCTGCGTACAACCACATTAGTTCTCAGTTTCAAAATCTTTGTTGCAACACTGACCTTCCTAGCCTTTTATGTTGTCAAAATTACAGTGAGCTCGGGAGGCTTCTCTCCAAGCTTTTTGAGCATAGGAATAAAATCTTAAATCAAATTAAATAATTCGTTTCCTTAGGTCCAATAAGCCAAAGGTTGGTTAAAAAAAAAAAAACATTTTTCATGCCCATCTAAAACTAACCCATAATAATCAAATTAAAATAAAAAATAAAACCTTCTCCTAATATATTGAGATTTATATACTAATCCTTACAACGGTACTTAATAACACACAATGTCCATATTACATTGAAAATGTTGTGATAAGTCAGTCATCCCAAAGGACACTTAACACAAACAGAAAATAAATTTGATAATCATAAAAGTTCACGGCTAGTTAGAATTCCTCAGTTTTTTTCAAACTGCAACTACTTCAAGTTTATGCAATAAATCTCTTCAATAGTGCTATGCATCTGCCATGGTACTCAGCTCCAAATTCAACGCATATTCTTGATACACCGCTCTCAGACAATCTCACTAACTCACTTGTTTCGACATAAGTGAACTCACAAACCAAATGAATATTTGTATAGTTGTATAGGCAACAACCAAAGTTTGGCATGGAAATACCTCAGGCGAGGAGCTGCCAGAAACCCTGTAGAGGGCCCTGAAAACCCTAGTCGATAAATCATGTGCCTTGGTGAAGGCCTACAAAAGATTTGAGTTGAGCGGAAAGCCCACCAGTAGGTAATGAACAATGGAATCAAAGTGTTGAAAAATAAGAAAATAAAACTCTTAGTCCATGGAAAACTCGAAGTCTTTTTGGAAATGCCAAAAAATACCACCTGGAACAAGGCAGGCTAAGGTTAGAATCATTGAGTAACAAGATGAGCTGCGGGGCAGCAAGTCCCTGCATTAAGTTCATCCTGAGAATGCAAGAGTGGGCAAGTATTTGCCATCTACACAAAAGCACTAAGCATTAGTAACTGCAATCTAATCTGACAAGCATAACAGAAACAAACAATACTGAGAATAGCAAAAGAATAACACTGAGAATATATATTACTTCAGGTTAACAAGTACCTATCTATATAATGCAAACAGATTACCACCGCATTGCATAATCGCCAAAGTAGATTTAATCGAAATCAGACTGGGCTGCAAGATTCATATTGTATAAGTCATCAAGTGACAAAGGTGTAACTTCGTTGGCTCCACCCTTGCACTCGGTCTCCAACAGTCGATTTACTATCCGTCATCCTAATATTGTAGCAATTGGATTTGATAAAGAGTGCAGATGCTGAAATACACAGAGATTGGACTCGCAAATCCTGAAACGCTTACTTAGCTTCCCTTCCTTCCCTAACCTTCTTAGATGAGGTAGCCTTTCTAAGCTTCAAGTTCAAGCTTTAGCATGCCACCTTCTAGATTTAAGCTGCTACACCCTTCTTTATGGCTCATACCACCTGCCTTAAGGTACTTATTATTAGCTTTACACTACCTACTTTAAGCTTTCAGCCTCACACCACGTTTTGTGAGGTTGGAAGCATTTATATGTATGTCAGGGTGGAAGCCTTGGCAAAGGGTGGAAGCCAGTATCTATATTCAGGGTATAAGCCGCTGATGCATTCGATATAGGCATTCGTACCAGCTGATGCATATGACCACCATGATTCATTTTTGTATAAGCAGCTAATGTGGTATAAGCTGTATAAGCTGGCTAACGCTGGTCTCTAACTGGTAAAGAGTGTTTAACCGATCGAACTGTCAAGCTGAGCGATGGGAATCAGAGGGGATCAGAGTCCCATCCCTTCTCTTTAAGTTATCGAACATGCTCATATAATGACAAACTCGTCTGATAATACGGGTCTCTCTGCTTCTGAGTGTACAATGTGATTGAAAGCTTTAGTGCACTAGTCAGCGTTCCCCCTTGACAAGGCTGAAACAACTCTTTTTATGATCAAGGAAACAACTCTTTTCATTATTTAAATAAAACATAATGAAACAAATAATAATAAATAGCTAGAGAATGTTCTAACTAAACTTAAATGAATCAAAACTCACTATAGAATATAACACCTAACCGAGACGAAGATTAAATATATAACACCTAACAGACAGTAAAATTAAATATATCAACCCAATTTCCATTCGCATCACTAGGACATAGGGAAAAGTTGTAAATGTGGGGTTTTATAAATTGAAACGAAGGAAATAAAAATTATATCTCCCTAAGTTACATGTGAGCACAATGCTGATCACAAAAATTGAAGTTGGAGTTCCATTAAGTGATTTTATCTTTTAACGAGCTATTGGATTAATTGAAATGCGCTAAGCCCAATTGACAAGAGTAACTTTTATACAAAGGAGTCACGGCAAATAGTACATTTTATTATTACTCCTCAAAACGTGGAAACACTCATGCAGATAAATCATTGGCTACCTGTGTGGCTAGGGTAACTTGTTAAATGCGCTCAGCTGTGTCATTGTCATCCCAGGGATCGGTTTAAGGAAGGCCAACGAGCTGTTCGTGAGTAGTGTAGCAATTATCGGCTTCCCTGTGAGCAACCCAATGTCTCCGTCACTCTCCCTCTCTGCCCAAACGACACACTGCAATGTTTAGGTGAGGCCAAATAGTATGCTAACTGCCACGTAGCCCTCTTGTTGCTTTGCCGCTTGGGGTGCTGCTGCTGGTACTCATGGTTTGCGTTTTCTGTAGAATTCTGTATCGGCTTGCTTCAACACTATTAGCTTTCACAGATCAGTTTTGTGGGTGTTTTCTCTGCTTGTTTTTACCTCAGAATTCAGTGGGTAAGCGCCTGAGAAGCGGATGGATATTGGTTCCCTTGCCCAAAAGGCCGAGAAGGACTGGGAAGAGGGTGGTGGAAGGAAACCAAGATGCCACTTCTATGAAAGAATCGTGCCGCATCTGTTTTGAAGCGAAATACCCATCTGAATTTTTTTATAGAATGGCTTGTTCACACAGGTTTTGTTCTTCTTGCATGGCCCTACATATCCGTGGTAAATTGCAAGAAAATTCGCTGCCCATTCATTGCGCAGAACCCAGTTGCAATGAGAATCTGATTCCTCAGATATGTGAAGCGATCCCTTCGAAGCTTACCATTGAGAAGTGGAAATTGCCATTGACGGATGTGGAGAATCCCATTTCTCAGAGGTCCTATTGCCCTTTTGAGGATTGCTCGGCACCCTTGTTGAAGGATGTGCCTGAAGCAGGAAGTTCAACTGCGGCAGCTGCTGTGGTTATTAAAAAGTCAGAATGCCCTCATTGCGCAAGGTTAATTTGCGTTCAGTGCGGTGTGCCATGGCATGAGGGTTTGGATTGCACTGAAATAAAGAAGGTGTCGCCTCGCGAGGAAGAGAAAGGTGACATGGCACTCTTCAAGCTAGCCAAAGAGAAAGACTGGCAACAGTGTCCAAGATGCAAACATATTGTTGAAAAAACGTCTGGATGTCGTCATATTATCTGCAGGTCAGTAAACTGGTAACTGCATACCTGTTCAATTAATAGAATTGCTTTCTGGTTGGGATGTTGTAGCTTTTATCTTGGAAATACAATAGTTTCCTGTTGAAAAGAAAAAATAAGTTATTCCAGGTGAATTAATACACTGCTTATGAATTATCTGTTTTAGTAACCTATTTACCGGAGGACTAGTAAGGCGTAGTTAAGGATTTCCCGAGCTTGGCTCGCCCCAACAAAAGTGAGCAGCTTTTGAACAGGGGTGTGCTTTTCTTTGATGCATGCCTCCCCTTTAGCAGTCACTGGAAATATGGCTTCTAGGTAAATTTCACATGCCTTGTTGCTATTTTCTTGCCTAGTTATTGACTTGAAATAAAAAGCGTTGGTTATCTATTTGAAATAATTGAAATAAAAAATAAATACTTCAATTAGAAAATTAAAAATGTTGATTATCTACTTGAAATACTTGAAATAGAAAAAATTGTTCATTATTTACTTGCTAGTTATTTCGGTCGGTATTTAGCTAAAATAGATGCACATGCATAAATGTTATATCTACTTGAAATAGAAAATACTGGTTATTAAAATACTTGAAATAGAAAAAATTGCTTATTAAAATACCTGAAATAGTTTGGTTATCTACTTGTCACTTATCTCGCTGGTATTCATCTGAAATAGATGCATAAGTGTTCAACGTATTTACTATTTACTTGAAATAGAAAACTCTAGTTATTTACTTGCTAGTTATTATAGATGCGTAAGTTCAACTCAAATAGATGAATAAGAGTTGCCGAAATAGTAAAACTTGCTGAAATAGAAAAACTAAAATAGATGAATAAGAGTTGCCGAAATAGGAAAACTTGCTGAAATAGAAAAACTGCGCGTATTATTGCAGAGTCCCATGCGAGTATCCAGGTCAAAATATGGCTATCAAGGTAGACAAAAGCAGTGCGTACCCTAATTTTCTTGTTGTCAAGTTTTTGTACGAAGGAGGCCAAACAGACATTTCTGCCATTGAAGTTGCGCGGGTGAGTAACCACCTGTCATTTTCATATCACTCGTCTCTTCTAATAATCTTAATCAACAAATAACATTAGAATCCCACCTAAAAGAGAAATAGAATAATTGAGAAACACGTTGCAAAAATTTACGCTTAAATGAAATCACACCATCTGAACCTCAATGGACTGACTGGTATCGCAGGTAGGACAATGGAGATGGTACAGTATGAGTCCGCGCAAATACAGTGCAGTTTGGGAGATTGCCAACAGTGATTCATTCGATGGGCAAGGCCAGCCCCCTTTCCAGTTCAGAAAAGAATGCCTCTGCAACAAAACGGCCCAACAAAGATAGGGGAGCTGAAGCCTGCAATGGAAAATCAGCTTCCAGCCCCAACAAAGATAGCGGAGTTGAAGCCTGCAACAGAAAATCAATTCAACAGAAAATCAACTTCCAGGCATGGTGGATGCAGCAAAAGGAAAATAGATAGAAAATCAACTTCCAGCATGTGGGAAGTGGTCTTCTTATTGAATTGTCGAATTTCACCTTCATGCATCACCGGTGTTGTTGTCGAATTGTCAAAGCTCGCAGCGCAAAAGCTGGCAGCTGTTGCACCACATGGCAAGTTCAATGCACAAGAACAATTAGAACATGGAAACTTGGTTACCAATATAGCATTTAATATCTGTTCAACTATGAAACTAATGCTAGCATTAGTTTTCATTAGTTTCAAATTTGCGAAATAAGAACACATAACATATGGTTTTTGCCTCTATGCCTCGGGAAGAGGCCAAATAAGATGGCAAAACTATATGCCTCTGGAAACTTTGCTTTATATAAAATAGGAAAACCATATGCCTTTGAAAACTTTGGTTAATAAGTGACAACGACTAATAACAAATAGGTGATTTAATGTTATAACATCGCAAATCAATTACTATAGTCCCTGGCCATTGCTAGGTGACAGAGACTAATAAAAGAAAAAAAAAAATTATTAATTTATTAATAATAATAAAAAATTCCATTGTACAAGCCGCACTTTTGTCCAAAACCTTGAACCTATCGTGTACAACATAAAATATTAGGGAAGTAGCATTAGAGTTTTCACGCAACAAATACATACAATGTAAATGTTATATATATTGAAAATAGAAATGGGTTCGAACCATTTCAATTATACCTAGGAAAGCACCACATGTTTCATTCAGATCAACGTGTGGCAACATAAAAATAATGTAGGTTAATAAAAGAAAAATGACAGGATTTTAATTGAACATCTAATAAAATTTTCAACCAGAGAGATAGAGAGAAATATCGGTACTGTGGCCGGAAGGACATAACAAATGGTGGAAATACAATGAGACCTTTAATGTTTGAGTTCGAACCTTATTTCAATGAAACTAAAAACTCTATGGATATTGCCTCATATGTTACAGAAATAAATATTGTTTTTAGTGTAAAATTTTGGATTTTTAGGTGTTTAAATTTGGTGGAAAAATTTAAAGTGAAATTTTGATTTGTCTTATTTAAACTATTTTTTGACTACATATATGGATTTAGTGCCCTCAAAAACTCTTAGGACACTTACCTATTAAATTTGTGATTTCAATAACTAGATTTTAGAGAAATTAAACTGGAAAAATCTACAAAAACTTCCAAAAAATTACACTAAAAACAACTCAAAATGATTCAACTGCAGAATTTAAAAACTTTACGGCTATTGCCTCATAGCGAGAGAAATAAAAATAAATCAAATTACAATTTGATATCCCGACTAAATACTGGCAGCCCATTTGTGCGAACGAACGAAACAGAGCGGAGGTGACGACATTCCTCGACCAATGTAACTGGGGATGTGGCGGCAGTATGACGCCAACTTACAATTTATGCATAAAAACTAATGTTAACATTATAAACCCCAATTATTTTTATGTACGGTTGAAGTAATAGCTTGTGGCAGATCCTAGATGTCATTGTTGTAAGCGGTGACATAATAAATAACCTGCATTATTTGGAAGATGGGTAATACAAATAATTGTCCATGACAATTTACAGGCTCTATGATATATGTATTTTGGTCCTTGATAATTGGACGACTTTCAAAGGTCTTGATATTTGTGATCGAATGATTGTCAATATAAATTTCTATAATCGTTAACAAATTATATCAATAAACATTTATTAATCACAATTTATACTAATACCAAAAATCAATTATTATTTTTTAAAATGTTATATTTTTTTTTTTACAATTTTATATTATTTATAACCAATTAAAATTATTGTTGAACATTTTCTTACAAATTGTTTTTAATTTAGGTATTGAAACTTTATTGTAAAATAAATTTGTTATTTGCTATTTCTATATATATTATTATTATTGTAATGTATTGTTTTGTTGGTATGCTGTTATTTTTATTTTTAAATGACTTTTATAATTATGGTAAAAGGGAATTTTGCTTTTAGTATAAAGAGAGTAAAAAAGTGTGTCTAACTATAACACTCTGCTTTGCATTGCAAAAGATGGTGTTGTTGAATAGAATATAAATACAAAGTGTTATTGAGAATAATGACAAAGAGGTCGAAGGTGTTCCTCCACAATCAATTTTGGAATTCCTCCTCAATCAACTTTGGAATGGTCAAATTGAGCTTAGAAGATTTGTGTAATGAGATGTTGGAAAGAAGAGAATATGATAAAAGCAATTAATAATGTTGAATTTAGTGGAAATTCAATGAGATGTGAAAAAATATAAAATTGTACCGACATCATTGCAATGTTGGCTAAACGGTCTCATACATACAAAGAGGAAGGGGCCTCTTATAGAGTTAACCGAACACAGTACTACACGAAAGGGTTGTTTAAGACATTTATTTGAGACGAAATTATCATTTCCTTTTAAAATTATTATTTCATCTCAACTTTAATTCAATTATTATTTTAAAACTTCTTAATTAAAAATTGGTTCGCCTGTCATTTTCAAAGTCGCATGACTATTCTTGACTTAATCTTGTTGATTAAAAAGGGAAAGCAACACCAGACCTAGGTGAGATAACAATGGTGAATTCATTGGGTTTCAATCTTGATCAACCACGAGGACATGGTGTGGTGGACCTCAAAAGCCAACTACAACCTTAAACTCTGACTCTGTCACAATTTGTGGGCCACTTTTGGACTGCATACAAGGTCATAAGAATGGTGTTTATCAACTGGGGCTAATGTTTGCGACCAAATGTTCACCATTCCATTGATGCCCAAAGATTTATCGAAGAATAGTTTGGCTTGACGTGCACTGAAAGAAGAATAAGGCGGCTCCCATTGAGGAGCACGTCATAGACGTAAAATAATGCAATTTTCTCTTTTTGGGTTTTAAAGTTTCGAGCAAGGGTGGTTGCCTAACCATGTCTAGATGTTCGGAAGAGAGCTTGGATTGTGTCCACTTCAGGGTTTAGACCCCATAATAATCGGCAAGTAATTTTCACTTTCTCAGTTTTTTATATTTTCTAGTGTACATCGTTTGAGATAGTTCATTTGTTTTTTTAAAGCACATTGAGGATAACGGTTTTCAAGATTTTCTTTTGGCTTTCAGATGATAAACTAATGAGATGAGGAGGTCATGTTACTTCAATGCCTGCCCTGTCGTTGATACAATTTTTGTTTGCCCAGGTATTGGAACCCCTTTTCTCCTCTTGTTATTTTTCATTTATGTGTTGAATGGTTTTACAAGCCCTTCTTTTGACTATTATGACCATAAAATTTTGGGTCTGAAAACCCTGTTATGCAAACTAAAAAGGGTCTAATACCTGTGAACCCTTTCTTCTATTTTGTGCTAATTATCTCTACGAACATTGGTTATCATAGTTTTAGGGATTTTGACCTAGTGAATCCCTTCTTACCTTTTCCTTTCAAGTTATAATGCTTAATTTATTTTAGTCTTCTATCTATATGTTGCTTCTACAAGGTTTGCAGGACCACAACTAAGAAAAAACCTTCCAGATAACACTTACTGCTAATTTTCTTGAATCTTAGCATTAATATAGAAATCATGTTAACCTATTATCAATGTGACAGATTTCATTATATTAATTATTTTTTTTAGGTTTCAGGGTTTATGGCTTCACATGAAAACTGTGTTTCCCATCTAACTGTAAAATTTCAACAGGTCATTCCAGCTAAGATCATTTGGAGACCCTAAGGTAAATTTGTTAACACATCTGCACTATTACAAAATATGTTACAACTCTCATTTCAACTATAAATACTTCAAGCTTTTATCACACGAGACTTTATCGGTTTTCTCTACTTCTTGTTTTGATTTACATATCCATTTTTCTTAAATTCATTCCTCCTGCATTTTCTTCTTCGACCTAGGTTTTACAAAAACATCTATGGTCTTTAAATGAGAGATTCTTACAAGTCATTCCTCTTGCATTTTCTTCTTTGGCCTAGGTTTTACAACAACATATATGGCTTTCAAATGAGAGATTCTTACAAGTCTGAAAGAATAAGACTAATTGATATTATGTGTGTGTGTTGATGAACTCCAAAACATGACCTCTGAGGAAATGGGGGATAATCTATGGATCACTAGCTGGAAATTATTTAGGGTGTTTTCACTAGCGAAATGGTGCTTAGTCCTATTGAAGCATGCATCGATCTTGCCAACGGGACCCAAGTCAGGTCTTCTTTACTGATTGCATTATGATGTTTGCACTTGAATTCTCCTTTAATTGTTGATAATGCTAGAAGATTCATGTTCATAGTCTAAATAGTATGAATACAACAATCATTTCCATAGATCATTTAAGAAACCAAAAATTCTAATTTTACATCATCTTCCCTCATTAGTTATTAACAATTTTCATCATATCCTTTCATGTGACCAAATATTTTATATCATCCTCCTTCAATCATATGTGAGGAATATTATCATGTAAACAAAGATTTCATAGAATTCTCCACTATTAATCCTCCCTCACTCAATCATCTTGTCAGTTTAAGGGTCATGCCTAGGTTTATGAGCAAATATTTCATAGCATCTCCCTTTCTTAAGCATTTAAATTCCAATTTAAGTGTTGTGCTGGGTTTTAGGCTTCTGATGGATAGAATTTGAAGCTACAGTTGCAACTATAATATTATTGTGTTTGATTTGTGAGGTATTTCCACTTAAACCAATATATGCTTCTCATTTGCGAGGACTTTTCTTTTAAACAATACATATTTCTTTACAAAAGGTTATTTTTAAAAGTTTTTAAAGAGGAAAGAAAATATTTTATTTAATAAAGGAAAATAAAATATAAGATTTTATAAAAATATGAGCTTTTCCTAATTCATTCTAAAAATAGGGTTTATGCCTCTACTACCAAACTAAACATTATAGCTCACGATGATAGTAGGTATCTCTTCCTGAGATTGTGCTTTTGTTTATGCAACATGCTAAAAATAGAATATTTTTTAGAAGTGCACTTATTTTAGTGGTTTATGATAGATTATCTCACTCTTTATATGTATACAATATGATTGGAGATTTTTTTTAGATGTTTTTATGTAGAGAGCGTGAGGTGTTTTAATATCTAGAGATGCAATTGATTTATATTATGGTAAGAATTTAAATAGAAATTGGCTCAATATTCACACATATACAACCTCATAACACCTCCTAAATAATGGGAATTCAAGTATATATATATATTCATCCCAAACTTAATCAATTGTATTCATGATTGGAGAGATGTTAGATGTTTAGAGTCCCTCTCTTAACATGGAGTTTTTTTTTTCTTGTAGAAGATCCTAATATATCTATGTTGTTCGATACTTTGATATTTCATTTTTCTATAACTCAAATGAATTAGTGCTTGGGTTTTAATATATTTCCTAATATGATTCAAGTATTTGTCCTAATCAATTTCTACAAGGTTTCTTGCAAAACTGCGCATTAAAACTTTGAGAGAACCTCATGCAATTTCCAAGGTTTCCTAACGTGGAATGGAGAATTAAACCATACACTGAAGAACCATATAAATTCCCCATAAGTGATTCTATAAAAACATAATTTAGTTACTATAAAAACTACAATCTATGACAACCTCACCATTTCTACAAAACCTGTAGGCAATATTGGAACAAAGGAGGTTCCTTATGTAACATTCTTGTTGGTGGCGATTGTAGGAAGAAGAAAAAAATCCAAGAGAGAAATAAACCATCCTATATCTACTTAGAATGAAGAAACCACCTCTACAACTCCAAGCAATGAAGCACCTGACCATTCTTCCTTTGAGCCAGTGCTTCTGCCTTATTCTAAATTTATTTACTATCGGGGAGAAAACATGAAGTTAACTAGTCTCCCGTTTACTAAAATTCAGCAAGACTGAGCTACATTGGCTCATTGTAAATGGTATTCCTCTCTAGGAATCTTATGGAGCACCCAATCGACCTCTATGGAACCATACCTTTAACCTTTAAATACATTTAATTCATTCAAGTGCAACAATCTTGGTGTAGATTTTCCTAGCTTAAGCAAAAACTAGAATTCACTATTTGAGACCACCCAACCACAATTATCAAGAGCAATGCCATCTGCTCTTTTTTCTACATGAATGGTTCTTAGACTAGATGACCCATCTAACTTCCATTGGAGATTGTACTAGTAGAAGCTATTTTTTCCCTTTGGAGATGGATAGAAAGAAAATGGCCCAATAAGTGAAGGACATGACTATATAACTTATAAAGGTTACTCTAAGAATGATCACAAGCTTGAAGTGGTCACAAATGTAATTTATCTCATTTAGATTTAGATTCTAGCTATCATTGTGAACATATTTTCTCTTTACATCATAGTTATCAAATTTGGCCAAACTCCTAAAAAAATTAGAATTTTTTTTTTATTAAATTTGGGCTCCAACTATCTTTACGAAATATTTTTCTTTACAACATACTTACCAAATTTTGCCAAATTGGTAAAAAAATTAGAAAAATTATCAAATTGCTAGATTTGGTGAAATTGGTAAAAGAGTATTTCAAACATTTGGCATAATTAAGGGAAAATTTTTATTAGGGATCTTAAGATAGATGAGGCCTCGGATGGAATGTTATATGTATTTAGTTTTTCATTGTACTCACAAGATCATTTTGTGCTCCATTACATCAACAAATAATAATTAGAAAAGTTGTTTTTGATACTTTTCAGATTCCCTATTGTGATGAGATAAATTCTATACCCCCTTTTCCACTTTAGCCTCCTAGTTTGAAAGGAAATGCCTAACTCTTCGATTTTATTACCCTTATTCTCTACTTATTGAAGGATCATACCCTAATGAGTAATGAGAGAATAATATTTTATCCTACTCTAATGGGGGAATAATTGCTGAAATAGGAAGGGTGAATCTGAGGCCAGCCTTACTAATTTGTCTGGCCACTCAAATAGCTAGTTATGCAATAGTCATAACATAGATCATGGAAGAGCTTTACCTTGAGGTATGCTAAATAACCTCTTCTCCTTTCTCTATTCTTGTAAGGAAAAGAATGATTTCCTAATAAAATTTATGAAGTTAGGTCCACGATTACCAGAATTCTGATTTATTGGACAATTGATGAGGTTATACTTGACTATTTTCTTTTTTATGGTGAGGGTCCCAGAATTGTTCGTCAATGCGCTATGGTTCCCATTCATAATATGATCATATGGGTGGGGCCAGCTATGAAACGAATATTGTTGTCCAATTCAATATGAAATATAGGGATTGAATGGGCTTATTTCATTGGTGATCCCCTCCACCTATTCTCTCCTTTGATCTACTATGCCTATGTCTATCCTTTCGTCGGTAGGCTGCTAGCTCAGTGTAGAAGGGAAACAAGGGAATAGGTAAGGATAGGAGGTTTTCTTCTTTACTATTTCATTTTTCTTAAGAAACACTTGTCTTTCTATTCCACTGCTAACTAGAGTTTACTTCATAAAGCCTTGCGTCTTCGTGAATAGAAGAATGAGAGAAGTAGTGGAAGATAGGCCACATTGGATGGTTAGTAGATTTTATGCACTAAATTGAGGTGACAACCAATGGGTTTATACAAATCACACATATAATCAATCAAAATCTAAGTAACACCATCAACTTTCTTGGAATGTTGGAAATTGACTCCAGAGGAGAGAACCAAATAAATAATGGGTTGATTGGGCTCAAAAAATGTTTCTTTATCCATCATGATATAATTTCATAATGTACTTAGGACTTGGTCCAAACGTTGATGTTTCCATAGTGCCTAAGGTCTGAATAACCTTCTCCTTAGTCCTTGTTGTATGATTGATCGAGGTTCAAAGTTCTCTATTTCATTATGTTTTCTATATACTGTGCTAATTACCCAATCATAAACTTGATTGGCTACTTCTTTGATGTAGTTGAACTAGTAGGTCTTCATATTCCTTTATCCATGAGAAGTTGCTCCTAATTTCCAAGGATGGCTTAAAGTTATGCCCACTTAGATAGTCAATAATGAGTTTTTAATTTCCCTGGAATATAGTATGTTTGAAGGGAAGGCATGTGATTTATTTAATCCCACATATCTGTGCGGGAAATTCTACTTAATTGCACTTTTAGAATTGGAATATGATACCTACTAGTTTACCCTCATGGTTTTTTAATGCCTCTCTGAGAGTAGTTGGTCCTTGGTTTCATTTGGAGGATCCATCAAATTTATACTTTACCTATCCCATAGTTGATCTTACTATTTAACATTGTTGCTTGCATTTCCCTTAAGATCCTAATGTATATCCCCTTAATTTAACATATCTTTTAGTTTCCTATATTATTGTCTTTAAATTAATCGCATAGGTGGTATATTTGGCGTATTGAGAAATTTATGGTAGAAATACAATTAGGGCAGCCCATAATTTGTTTTCCTTTAGGTGCTCAATGTTCCTTATTTCCTATATAGGGACTTATTTGGAAGGGCCTCAATATGAAGAAATAAGACATTTTAATTCTACAAGTATTAAAGATCAATAGTCTCTAATAATAAAATGGTTTAATTATTTATCTTCTCTCTTGTTAAGTTCAATTTGTTGTTAAATATTCAGTAGATGATATAGATGTTAAAATTTAAGTGCGATTATAATATCCTTATGATCATCATGGATGTAGTTTTAAGGTGATATCTTGTTTGCCTTTCTTGCACTGCATATTTTTATGAGAATTTTAAGATTTGAGAACTTAAAAATATATTTAGTACTTGCATTATGTGAGTTTTTTCGATTACAGGGTGCTTGACTTTCTCATACGTGTTACAGTGCTTCATCCTTTCTATATCCAAGCTCTTGACTCAAGTTTGTTGCTTATTTAAAGCTACTTTGTTACAATATACAAGGTATTTCCTTTATACTTTTTGTGTCCATTTTTAATATGTTGATTTTACATGGCGTTTTTAACTTCTACTCATACTAGTTTTGCATCTTGGTGTAAGCTATAGGAATTTTCTTCATCCTCTATTCTTCAAGATGTGCAAGATGTATGTCTACAAAATGAAATATTTCTTGAACATTGACATCTTGGCTAAAGTTTTCTTATTATCTTGTTATTATGGTTAACAACCCTTGTCTCCTACAAAAGGTTTTGTTGGCTAGTTGGTGGAGATTATCAAGGTCTGAAATTAGTTATGTAGAATGGTTTTCATTTGGAGGTTGTCAGTTTTATATATTTTACTCAGTATATTCTAGTGTTATAGGTTCTCGGGACTCCAACTTTAGAGGATATTAACTGCATGAATATGAATTATACATAATTTAAATCCCCTCAAATTAAAGCACAACCATGGCACAAGGTATTGAAGAGATTTACTTAATTTCGTCCTGAGCATTCATTTTGGGCCATTCAGTTTTCCAAACCTGTGATGTACTACTACAAGTTCTATTTATTTGAATCATAAATAATTGTGCTACTCTTTACATTCTCATAATCAAGCTATTGCTTTTATAGCTACAACCTATATTTTCAATCTCTCTCTTCCGTTACAATAATTAATAATAATAACTACTTTTTTACAATAATATTATCATATGTATTTTGCATCTTTCTGTTTAGATTTTTAGGAAGACCTGTTAGGGTTTCCATGTGTAATCTCGCAATTCCTCTCATCAGTTTCTTAATTGTAGAAATAGTTTTATCATGTAGGAAAATGTACAAGTACAAGCATTTTACAATATAGGTCAGTTGATAATGCATATCAACATTGTCAATTCCCTTGTCATTCAAACTTTCCAAAAAGGATGATTGAATCAAAGTTTTACAAAAAACAAGAATAGGTCAAATAAAAAACTATAAATTCCTTTGCTAGTTGTAAATTATTCATGGCTAAGATAGGTTCTATTTTTCTCATCTTTATGACATGACCTATAGTTGTGGCTAGGCTCATCATCCATGGGAGAATTCCATCTATTTGTTCTGTCCTTACTCATCTTTCTTCTTCTTTTCCTTTATTTTGTGTGGGCTATGCAAGGATGTGGATCTTCTCTAATCAACATTCCTTTGATCCACTGGTATTGCTTTTATTGCATAGTCCTTTTCCTTATTGTCCTAGTTGCTATGTGACTCTTAGTTGTTGAACCAAGATATGGAGTTGGTTTCTTTAGTATCTGCAATGCATAGAGGTTGTATTACTATTGTGGGATTTTCAAGAATATCAACCTATTTTTATTTGACACTCCATTGTCCTGGTGGCACTATTTTCAACACATTGTCCATTTCTTTTATTGTGCTAATGGATTTGGTGTTCATAAATGTTCAAACTACATAATAAGTTTGTTTGTTTAGGAGATGCATGCTACCCCTATATTTAAGTTGTATAATTTTACAGTCTATAAAGCAGTTCTCATTGTGCCAGTTATTGATAACATAATATATAAGTGATACAATGACAACATTTCTGACACAGTGCTTCTTTATCCATTGCTTTTTTATATTTGGAGGGAAAATTGAGGTGGTTCGACAATATCCAGGTCTTTGAGCCATAGGCTTGAATTATGGACATGATGTAGTACACTATTTATATTCTCTTGCATATTTACATAAGCTTCAAAGTTCCCTCCTTCAAAATGTAAATGGTGCCAATGATTTCTTACTAGACTTTGCCGACCAATTTTGGGAAGAGTCCAAATGCCTATGGAGGATTTATGCAGAGGTTTTCAGTGGAACATTAGAAACTATGGGATCAACTGCCCTCACCCAAGAATTTGTGGGATGCATCAAAAAATTAGAACTGACTACCTTTTCTTTAGTCACTGGCCTTCTTATTCATTTCATTTTTGTAATCTTGGTGAGTATTATCATTCAAATTGCTTGAGTCAAAATTTGAATGCATAAGTTTTAGCTGTGGTATTTTGGGGAAAATAACTAAATAAACAACTAAACCTCAAATTCAATAAATATGTGATTACTTTGAGATTTTTCTATATATAAATTATAAGATAAGAATGAGAACACTTGCAGTTTCCTATCTTGATTTTTTTGGATTTTTTTGGGCAAATTAATGTTCATTTAACTATATCATCATATTATTTATTTGTAAAGGGAAAGTTTTAACTATTGATTTTAATAAATAAACACTTGAACATGCATCTTAATTTGTATTTGTGAAATATTCAAAGAGATCCAGTTCCAAACCTTTTTGTTAAATTGTTAAGATTGAAAAAGAAAATTGCATCTCATAAAATAATGTTTTTTCTTGAGTAATATTCAATTAATATGGGTTTATAAAAATATTATTTGAGCTTTATTGTAGGTTTCAAATATTCTAAAAATATGATGGACATGAACAAAATCAAACAATTGGCTTCACTCAATTAGATTTTCAATAAATAGTAAATTGGTGCATGGGACCCCTTTGTGTGAGGTGTATATACTCTAACCCTTTTGGATTTAAACCTATACCCTTTAGCAAGGAAACACATATGTTTAATCAATAGGCCCACTCAAGTTTTACTTTATAATCTAATTTTAAGGTGAGACCAAACATCAAATTGATGCACGAAACCCTTTTCTAAGGAATTTGATTGTTAAAGTATTTTATTGTTAAATTCTACAGACTTATAAATAATCTATCTCCTCTAGATTTGAACATGTGACCTCTTAAAAGAAAACACATACTCTTAATCATTAAATTATCCCACTCAAATAATCTCTACCATACTAAAATGTTACAAAGTACTCTCACTAAAACATTAAAAACTACTCTCAAATCAATAAAAAAAAATGAAAGCAAATAAATTAAACATAACAAACAAAATTTGTTTAACAAGCCAAACACTCTTTCCAACTTAAAAATATTTCAAACATATATTAAGGGAGATATGGAATATTTTACATCATCTTATATTTTGATAATAACAGCAAGAAATATACACTCTTATAATCTATTATATCCATATCGTGTTATGACACAAACTTCTTTCAACTTGTGTTGTATTTCATCGGTCATGACCTATTTTCTTTCAACTTGTGTTATATTTCAAATAAGTCCTTGTTACTCCCTAAAAAAATTATTGAGTTTCTTTGGAATTGATTAACTACAATGTGAATAGTTGAGTCACATGCTCACTATTTGTTCATAGTTTCAGTATGATTTTTTCCAAAAATTATAATTTAACATTAAAATTAATAATATGAAATTGAAATACATTTAAAATTGTAATATATAAATTTTAAACATCTCAAAAAAAGATGTATTGTAAACTTCTATTTGCAAAAAATATTCCTTTGATGCAATACATTTAAACCACCTTCAATCATTTTGATAGGTTATATAATTATTTTCAATTTTTACCTTAATTTATTTAACCCAATTTTTTTCAATGAGATCATATTTCCAATTGAAATTTATAAGCAATACCTAAGATTTTAATTATATGAGCGTAAATCATGATCATCATCTCCCCACTCATTTAACATATCTTAGTTAAGTTGGCCTTGTAATTCTCACACATCTAATTTGGCTTAACATATGGGAATGGAAAATGCACTCGAGACTCCTTGTGCACAGGCTTTTAGCGCAAAGAAACACAACATGCTTGGAATATATCTGCAACACTCTTGGATTGTACTGTTTGGACTTGTAGGGATTTTTCTTCCAAGTTGTATCTTTGCCACCCCTATTTTCAGTGGAGACTTCTTTATTATACACATATTCTTTTTATTATTGTTTCTATCCACCATCTGACCATAAGAAAGTTTTCTACTATATAATTTTCCTGAGAATGTATTTCAATTTTTTTCTTTTTGAAATAAATATGATTTATAATATATATGGAGATGTGACACTCTATCACTATTGTGGTTTAATATTGGCGTTTCATTTGTGCAAGAAGTTCATGGTATCTTGTGCTAGTGATATTTTCACCCGTTTTTTCCTAATGTAACATTTGATATTTTATATGTAGATGGCAAGATGGGATGCTATTCTCACACTCCTTGTGCAAGAACCATCCACTACATAGTTATCTTCATTTGACCTTACTTGGTTTAAGGTGGAGGATTTGTCTCATGATGTTGATTATGTTGCTCTAATTGCATTCTCCAAAGTTGAGGATTCTGTGAAGGAAGAGCGTTCGAGTGTTGAATGTCCTACAAGGTTTCCTGTTAAAGGCAAATCATATTGTAAGTTTATTTTTTAAATTTCATTACATCACTGTCAATATTTTTCTATGGTCATAATGGAAATACATTTAATGCTCATGGGTTTGATCAACACATATATTTGTAAATCCATAGATATTGGTGTTCTTATATGGTCCTAATGACCACATGAAGAGTGGAATCTTAGAAAGTGTATTAAACCATAAAAGAAAAAATGTGTTGGATAACTTAACATATTTCTTTAAAGGGTACTAGATTAATGGAAGAGAACCTACCTTTCATGCACACAGTTGGTGGTTCGATTCCCCCATGCTCTAAATGAATTAATCACCAAAGAAACAAAAAGATTCGCATTCTATATTTTGTTTCTAAAGAGAATTTTGTATTGTCTCTAGAGAGACAATAATTGGGCCTAAAGATATATTATATTTGTAGAGACAATTTGTTTTTAACCATATCTATAGTCTCTAGAGAGAAAAAAATGGATTCCCTTAAGAGAAAATAATACTTGTATTCTATATTGTCCTTATAGACAATTTTTTGAGACAATAATTAGAGACACTCACTTAAAGATAATATTTAAGACAATTTACTAAAAAATTATCATAAATATTGTGTTAAAACCCCCCTTTATGTACTACTGACAATATAAGGTATAAGTAGTTGCTTATTGCAAGGCGATCATTTAATTGGGCCATGAGATGGAGTTGATACAATTAGAGGCCTCATATCTATGCCAATATTTCTTAGATCTACAAGTGTAAGCCAAATCCATTTAGAGATGGATTGCCAAAGGAAATCATGTTGGGTAGGGTTCAAGGAAAGACATCTATAACCTATATTACAAACAACAAAGTGGTTGAACAGGTTTGAAGCATTGAATTTATGCCCTATAATTATGACCAACTTTTATGACACTCTATCCAATTCCTATGAGAAGCATTCCTAGATTACATAATGTATATGGAACTATGATGAGACTATTTACAAGCTGGAAAAATTTATTTCATGTTGGTAATTGTAGAGACAAAGAGAGAGAGAATGTGCCAAAAATTCTACCTAAGAGCATGGATCAGGTAATTAGTTTGTGTTATGTAAATGTAATTAATTTATTAATGCTTAAGTTTTATTTGTTCAAGGGAAAGGCTCAACTGAAGAAACTATATCATAAATTATGAGCCAAGTGCATGCATCACTACATATTCCAATGCATGAATGACTTAATAATGGTTTATAATAGGATTTATTATTTTGTTGCACCTGTAATTAGTGGTCTCTAACCTACTAAAAAACACTTTCTTATGTTTTTATGGCCATGATAGCCACTTAGCTTTACAAATTATGGATGGGGGAAACAATATGAGCATAGATTTGCTAACTTTTCCAAACCATTACTAACAGGTTGCATATCTTGATCTGAGTGTGTTTTGTCCTTTTAAGAGTTACTTGAGGCTTGAGAAAGCAAGTTAGATGGAAAAGAGCCCAATAGAGAGGTAAAAGTGTTTGTATTGGAAAAACTCACTATTAGAGCTTTTAAAATGGCTCTTACACCTTTAAATATCATGGTTGGATTTAGGTAAATTGGAATTTGGTCACCAAATGATGATGCTCTTATTAATGATATTGTTTGTATCCAAGATTTTTATATACATAACAACAATGATGTAGATGTTGCAATGAATATGTTGAACCTGTCTTAAAGACATTGTCATTCATTAGGTGAAAAATATGAACTTGTTAGTGCGACTCAATTAAGATATGAAGCAAATCCAAAGAATATAGAAGTTGTTGCATTAAAAAATCCACAAATGGATTATATATATCATATTATAAATGGGATTACTCAATTTACTATGATTGAAGGATGACAAGTGATGGGAAGCCTTAATGGTGAAATCATATCATCAAGCCATTGCCCCAACTTGAGTGGTTAGTAGAAGCCAAGATTAATATCAATAAAGATATTTTTCCCAACACTAATGAAGAAAACCTTAACATGCCTTTGTTTCTTGCACATTTTAACAATAAAATTGCTCACTATTATGTGGATATTGGAGGCATAGGAGAATATAATGGAGGTTTTAAATAACCAAATCAAGAAATGAAATAAGAAGAATCAAAACTTCTAGATGATATTTATAGTCAACTAAGGGACAAGGAACCCACCTTGGAGAAGTTATTTGATCTTAGAAACTAGATTCATCCTCCCCCTTCATGTCTTGAATCCCACATGGCAGACATGATTATAGAGGGACACATGTCTGATCCATGGCTCGAGAATGTATTAGAACATGGGATTTGTTGGGCATGTGAATTAGACTCACCTAGCTAGCATGTCTTGATTTTCGGACATGCCTCCCTATGGAAAGTGTGATGTGAAACCTCCAAATCCTGATTTATTCCATTTTCTCCCTCATTCTTATGTGTCTCTGTTGATGTGGGTGTGTGGGAGCCACTAGAAAATGGATTGGGAGCATTTTGGAGGTGATTCAAGCAACAGGTAAGTGAATTTTTCTTGTATTTTTGTTCCATTTTTTCTACAATAGTTTGTTTGTCCATTTTGTTTACATGTTTGTGAATTTTTTCATTATCTTTTAGAACATTCATGGCTCAATCAAGGGTAGTAGGGAAGGGGAAAAGGAAGGGGAAGAATGTCCTCATTGGTGAGGTCCCTCCTATTCGAGTTTCATTAGGGTATATAAGTGTTCCCTCTATAGGTAGTGGGGCTGCAACAATAGCTTCAAATGTTGAGGGAAAACTAAATTTGAAAGAAAACAAGCTCAATAAATTAAATATCCCTTGTGGAAGTATGTCACAAGAAATCAAGTGTCGGGCAACAAGTTGAAGGGAGGAGGCAATGTTTCTTGGACATGCAACTATTGCAACAATCATTTAAAGAGAAATTATTTATGTGTCAAAGCTCATTTGTTAGGCTTACTAGGTTGTGGAATTGTAGCATGTGTAAATGTGTCTGTAGAGAAGAGGAACAAAATGGAAAAAGAGGTCAATGCTGATGTGGCAAGGGTGGTTGAATCAATTAAAAAAATAAAGAATGAGGATCCCATTCCATTCTAAAGGAAAAGAAACAACAAATTTATGTTTGAGAGTTTTAGTGGGAGTGTAGGTAAAGCAAAAAAAGAAAAGAAGCGACACTTGGTCCAATATACAAGATTTTTCATATAGATAGAACTGAGAAGGGAAGAGCTTGATATCACCAATGCCCTCTTTTTCTATGTAAACTTCATATCCTTTAATTTTTCATGCTCACCTTTATTCCTTGAGATGTATCGAGATTTAACTTAAGGGGCTCCATTAGGGTATGTTCCTCTTGGGTCAGAGAAGCTTAGAATCATGTTGTTGACTAGGGAAAAGAAAGAAGTGGACAAAATGCTTGAACCTATTAAATAAGCATGGCCACCATCTAGGGTTAGTATTGTTTCTGATGAATGGACAGATTTAGCATGCCACCCACTCATCAACTTCATGGTGTCTTCCTTGAATGGACCATATTTCTTGAAATCAATGGATGCACTTGGACAATACAAGGATGCACAATATATGGGTATTTTTCATTAAAGTTATTGAAGATGTAGGTGTTGATTCTTGTGTGCAAATTATTATAGACAATGCACCTATTTGCAATGTTGTCGTTATGATTATGGAAGCTAAATATACACAAGTATTTGGGACACCTTGCATTGTACACTTCTTGAATTTAGCACTTAAAACTATTGATTTTGGTGTTCCTTGGATTGGAAGTGTTATTGAGGATGCATGACATATCCACAACTTTGGAGAAAACCATACAAATGCCCTCACATTCTACAAGGAGTACACCTATCTATCATTGTTGAAGCTTTTAGATACATAGTTGGCCTATTTATTCATCATGTTAAAGAGGTTGAGGGAGGTCAACACTACTCTTGGGGCCATGGTTATTTCAGAGTTTTGGTATTTTTGGAGAAAGGCAGATCAAGTAGCCTTAAAAAGAGTTAAGGACACAATGTTAGATGATGCTTTATGGGAGAGGGTAGATATCACTATTAAGATTATCATTTCTTTGATATAATTTGTAGATATAGATGGTAGACCAACCCATCCTAGGAGAGGTTTATGAGAGACGATATTACATTATTACGTCTATAAGGACGACCATTTTATAGAGTGACTGCCCTGAGTATGAGACATCATTATAGGCCTTCTTCACAACCATACATGATATTCATGCAACAGATGAGACAAGAATTTCATACCTTTTCATTATTTAGCTTACTCATTGAACCCAAAATACTACAACCCTTAGTGGTTGAATGGGGGACCATGATGGTGATACTCTTGAGGGATCATCCTCCACACAAGTAGATGTAGAGATTACATTGGATATTGAGGAGGAGTATGCAACAAAGGAGAGTAGTGGTGACCATGACAATGATGCTAATTTTGGTGATGATGATTGATGAGCTACCTAATACCTTATAGTTTTTTTATATTTTCTATTTCTATTTTCCATTGGTATTGCCAGTCAGGGGTCCCCAAGACTCAGTACCTACTACCTATGTAACACATTTTGATTTCGATGACTTAATGAGAAAATTGTAGTTTCATGTATTTATCTTATTGTATCATTGATGAATCTATCAAAATTGTATTTGTATGCATAATGTTACATTATACAACTTACAAATTTAGTATTTACAATGTAGAATCTAGCTCTATGTCTGAACTTGTATCAAGAATGAGAATTTGTGTAATATGAAACCATTGAAATATCTATTTAGAATTAATTTATAATTTATATATATATATATATATATATAATGTGTCCTTTGTGTCCTATTATGGGAAGCCTATGTGCCTTGTGTCAGACGCTTGAATTTGTGTATTTTGTGTGTCTCGTATCTTGTGTCCCGTATTAAGTGACTTAGTATTTGATTGATAAAATTTATGAAAGAATACATACTTTATCCCCTCTAAATTTAAATTGACAACTTTTTAAAAAGAAACATATCCCACCCTCTCTAAATACATACTAATTTATATTTACTTATTATCAATCTAAAAAAATATAAATTAAACACATATAATATCACACCCAATGGATATATTTTGTAATGCTGAGATCACGTTTAATAATGATTAAAAATCAATTTTACAAAATAACCTCGCAATATGTAAATCAACCATCTAATTATTAAATTAAAAAGATAACGAACTATTTCTTAAAATGATTTGGCGTTCTATGTTTAACACAACATTAACCATAGAGTGATAAAAACATGTTCTTTGTTTAAATGTTCGGATAAATTTAGGGATTTAATAAATTGAATGATGTTATATGATAATTTATATTTTTGTTACATTTTTGGATAAATTTAGGAAGTTAATAAATTGAATGATGTTATATAATAATTTATTTTTTTTACAGAGTGGGAAAAATTTATGGTAATTAATTATTAAATTAGTAATGAGGACAATTATCACTGATTGCATTATGAGAATGTACGATGACTCAATTATTAAAAGAAAACCACATTACCATAAATGACTTGATGAAAATCTGTTTGGGACAGATTTTCACTCCTACTAGATACCTCTTGATTTTATGGTTTTTAAAATGTTTTCTTAAATCTTAGCTCTTAGGCAAACAAAAAAAAGTCTTATGCAAACTATATATATATATAAGTTTGGTTTTTACTAAATAAATTTGGAAATCAAACTTAATATAATTAAGTATATAAGTAACTATGTTGTGACATTTAACTTTTAGCCAAATTTATATAGTTTTTACAATTTTACTTTTTATTGTTTATCAATTGAAACTTAATATAATTAAATGCTTATAACATGTATAAAATATAATTTTGTTAAATTAATATTTTTTCATGAAATTATTTTAAATTTTTATATCCAAAAATATAAAATTTATATAAATATAATAGAATATAATATAAATTCATCCTTGACCAAAACATTATTAAAATAAATTTATATTAAAAAAACATTATTATTATTTCTTTATTTATAATTATAATACTATGTATTTTCTTTCCCTGGTAACTATTAAATTACAAAGATCGTAACCATTTGAGCACTCAGTGAAATGCCTTAATACTCTTAGAGCTCTTATTGGAGCATGTAGCTTTATTCGTTACTGCTATGTTTATCTTTTCTCGTTTCCGATGTAATTAATGGATGCATGGTTTGAGGTTTCAAACTTGCACATGGTAAGAACTTGTAACATAATAATATAGTTGCGTCATAATCCATCTTAATTCTTTAACTCCACTCACATACTATTATGAGAATGTGCCCTTTAATTAGATTTTTTTCTTCTAACTTGATTTCAATTCATATTTAAACCAAAGCCACACCGTCTGGTGTTTCCTTACAAGGTTTAAGTATTTAATTTTAGAACCGTTCTAGATGTAGTTAATGGAGAACAAGAAAGAAATGAAACTTACAACAACCATATAAGTAAAAAACACATGATTTATGTGGTAAAACCCTGACTGAGTGTCAAGGAAACATCCATGGGACAAGGGATTGAAATTTCTATTCAATCAATGAAATTATTCTCCGTTACAATAGTTCGGGCATTCATCAGTTTTATATGAGCCCCTTTAGTTACATAATTGTTGATTTGGTATGAAACTAACTTGTCAATAACTAAAACAATTTATCCAAATTTATATTTACATTAATTTGTTGTCAATTACCAACAAACTCCACCTTGACACCAATTTTCTTAATCCCTTGCCCATGACCATTCATCATCTTTTGTGCAAGCCAAGAGAAGCTAAACACCATCGCAGCTTCTCTACTATAACTAGGTTTGTGAATATGTCTGCACAATTCTCTCATGTATGGACCTTTTGGAGAGCTACTTTTCCGCCATCGATCACATGTCTCAGAAAATAATACCTTACATCAATGTGCTTGGTTCTACTATGATAAGCTGGATTTGTAACCAAGTGAATAGCACTTTGACTGTCACAAAGTACATTCACTTTCTCCTACGTCCAACCAATCTCATCAAGTAGACCCTTTAACCAGATTTCTTCTTTACTGGCATCTGAAGAAACTATATATTCCGCTTTGGTAGTGGACAACGCAACTGTTTCTTGAAGCTTTGACATCCAACTAATTGCTCCACCCGCAGGAGTAAAGACATAACCTATAGTAGATCTTCTTTTGTCTAAATTTCCTACATAATCAACATCTACATATCCGCAGACTGATTCTTCACTACCATTAAAGATGATGCAATGGTCACTTGTGCCTCTTAGACATCGAAGCACCCATTTCACTGCTTGCCAATGTTCTTCACCTGGATTTTCCATGAACCTGCTGAAAACTCCAACTGCATGTGAAATTTCAAGTCTTGTGAATATCATCACATACATTAAGTTGCCTACAACATTTGCATAAGGTACATGAGACATATACTTCTTTTCTTCATCAGTTCTAGGACTCAAAACTGAATAAAGCTTAAAATGGGAAGCTAATGGAACATTAACAAGTTTCACATTGTTCATACAGAACTTTTCAAGTACTTTCTCCACATACTTCTGCTGTGATAACCAAAGTTTACCACTTATCCTATCTCTGTGTATCTCCATGCCCAAGATATGTTTTTTTACTCCAAGATCCTTCATATCAAACATCCTAGAGCGCTGAGTCTTTAACCTATTGATATCTTCCATGCTTTTGCTTGCCATAAGCATATTG
Source organism: Pinus tabuliformis (assembly GCA_031772625.1). NCBI lineage: Eukaryota > Viridiplantae > Streptophyta > Pinopsida > Pinales > Pinaceae > Pinus > Pinus tabuliformis. Next base: position 732,876,905 of record CM062814.1, read on the forward strand.
TCAACATACAAAGCTAAGTAATGAATATGCCATTGAAACTTTTGAAGTATACACAATGATCATACTCACTTCTAATAAAGTTCTGGCTCACCATGGAGTCAAACTTCTTGTACCATTGTTTGGGAGACTGCCTCAAACCATATAGTGATTTCCTAAGCTTGCAAACTAATCTTCTGCTGTGACCTTTTACAAAACCTTTTGTTTGTTCCATATATAACTCTTCATTCAAATCACAATGTAGAAAAGTTGTTTTAACATCTAACTGTTCTAAATCAAGGTTAAGTAATGCAGTTAGTGCCAACACAGTACGAATAGAAACAAGTTTTACAACTGGTGAAAAAATCTCATGAAAGTCGATACCTTCAACCTGAGAATACCCTTTTTCTGCCAGTCTCACCTTATACCTTTCGATACTTCCATCAAATTTCCGTTTCAGTTTGAATACCCATTTGCATCCAACAACACTTCTCCCTTCAAGAAGTTCTACAAGATCCTAAGTATTGTTCTTGGCTAAGGAACCATTTCTTCTTCCATAGTTGTTTTCCATTTTTTGCTATCCGTATCATCCACTGCTTCTTAATAACAAGAAGGTTCCCCATATTCAGTAATAAAAGCAAAAGATGAAGTAGAATCTTCATACCTTTTGGGAGTTTATCTTTCCCTTGTAGACCTTTTTAGAGAGACTGGTTGCTGAACTGGTTCAGAAACTTCAGTAGTTTCCTTTGTATCTTCAACACTTTTTTCTCTAGAAGTCTCTTCTTCCTTTTGATTGTCACTGAAAGGTCTAGCCTCCAACTAAATTTGTTCATTTGGTGATACCTATTCCTATTCAATTCTTTCAACATTTTATTTTAAAAAAGAAGATTCATCAAATATTACATCTCTACTAATGACTATCTTGTGCAATGTAGGATCCCACAACCTCTATCCTTTCACTGCATTGTCATACCCAACAAACACATAACATTTCGATTTTAGATCTAATTTTGAACACCGATTTTTACAAATAAGAGCATAAGCATCACAACCAAATATCCTTAAATGTGAATATTCACAAGACTGACCTGACCAAACTTCTTCAGGAATTTTACAATTAATAGCTACTGAAGGTGATCTGTTAACTAAATAACAAGCAGTGGATACTACTTCTACCCACAACTTGTTTTGCAAGTTAGCATTGCTGATCATGCTTCTATCTCTTTCGATAAGAGTCTGATTCATATGTTCAGCAACACCATTTTGCTGAGGAGTATAAATAGCATTTTGTGTCTAACAATTCCTTCATCCTTACAGTATTGTTCAAATTCTATTGAAATGAATTCACCACCATTGTCAGTTCTTAAACATTTAATTGATTTGCCTGTTCTTTTCTCTACCATTGCTTTAAATTGTTTAAATATATTGAATACATCAGCTTTCTTTTTCAGCATAAAGATGTAAACTTTACGGGAGAAATCATCAATAAACGATAAAAAAATATAGAGCACCTCCATATGATACAACGGGAGATGGTCCCCACATATCAGAATGAATATAGTCTAAAATATCTTTACTATTATGATTTTCAGTTTTAAAATCTTTGTTTACATTGTCTTCCATACACACAATGTTTACAGAAATCCAACTTCAAAGATTTTAGATCAGGAAGAGATTTACGTTTCATCAGTATCTAAAGACCTTTCTTGCTCATGTGACCCAATCGTTGATGCGATACGTGAGTACCTTCTTCTTCTTTTTCTGACACAATCGCTGCTTCACTGACCTGAGTAATTCCTTTAAGTCTGTAAAGATTTCCAACCTTTCCTGATTTCATAACAACTAGGGTGCCTTTAGAGACTTTCAGCACTCCATTTTGACCTGTAATCTTATAACCATCTGAATCCAACACTCCTAAAGAAATCAATTTTTTCTTCAATTCAGGTACATGTCTACACTAGTTAATGTTCTAACTGTGTTATCATACATCTTAATCCTAATATTTCCCATCCCAATAATCTGACATGATACATTATTACCCATAAACACAGAACTGCCATTTACATCTTTATATGAAGTAAACCAATTTCTGTTTGGACACACGTGAAGAGAAGCACCAAAGTCTAACAGCCAACTTTCAAAACCCTAAGAGAAATTACATACAGGTGAAGTTTCATCTATCATACATAATTCTTTAGTAGATAAAACTTCGTCTATCATACTTGAATCAACCTGATTTTCTTCCTTCTTCGGGTTATTTGACTATTTTCATTTCCAACAATCTTTCTTCAGGTGTCCAATTTTATTGCAGTGCCAAAATTTTTCCTTACACTTCTTTCCCTTTGATTTAGATCTGGAAGACCCCATTTTTTTTTCTCCTCTTTCCTTTGACTGCCCTCTAGCTATCATGGAGTCTGATGTTGCTGTTTCAGTACTGGATTTCCTTTGTACTTCTTCAGACAAGAGAGTTCCCACAACTGATTCAAATTTCAAAGAATCAGTGGTGCTCAAACTAATTGAAGTTACAAATTGATCCCATGACTCAGGCAAAGAACACAACAAGGTTATAGCTTTGTCTTCTTCCTGAATTTTAACTTCCATATCTATTAATTGGCATATAAGTGTATTAAAAAAATTCAAATGTTCTGCAACTTTTGAACCCTCCTTCATTCGATGACTGTATAGTTGTCTTTTCAAATAAATTCTATTGGTTAAAGACTGTCAAATATAGTTTTTCCAGTTTTCCCATAAACTTGAAGCTGTACTCTCTTCAACAATGTTGAAAAGAACTTCATCAACTAGGCATAACCTGATGGTACTGAGAGCTCAGACATTCAAGTCCTCCTAGTCTGAATCTTTCATGCTTGCGGGTTTCTTATTTCCCTGTCCAAAGCTTTATGCAACCCTTGTTGCACCAGCAAATCCCTAACTTTTGGTTTCCATAGAGCAAAGTTGCTCTTGCCGGTGAATTTCTCCACCTCTAACTTTGCATTCGACATCTTGGCCATTTCTTTCCTCCTAGTGTTTTGGTCTTTCAACAAGGGTTTCCAAAAAAAAATTACTTTGATTGTCTTCTTCCAACAAAGGATTTTCCAAGTTTTTTTAATTTTTCCTACTTCAATTTTCCAGAATTTTTTTCACAAATTCCCCAATAAAAATTCAGAATCTTACTTTCCCAAATTTTTCCAAATTGACTTAGAAAACCTACAACTTTTTTTTGAAAAATCCCTTTTGTTTAATTTTAGTTTCCTGGAAAAAACTTTCTTCTTCAATTCAAAGAAATCTGGAAAAATCTTTGTTCTTCAATTCAAAGAAATCTTTCAACAAACCCTAAATTTATTCACAAATTTTGAAAAAAAAAATACCCGGCCTTGAAAGATGATCTCTCTTCGACAGGTAATTTTCATGTAGCGCAGCCTTTGATGCAATGGTAACATGCAGGTGGCCAACAGCAGGTATGCAGCCTAGTCCACACTTCTCCTCATCGGCACGTAGGTTTTGGACAATGGAACCATGCAGCCACTGGATAGTTTCTGGAAAGCATGAGGTTCCCGACCAATGGAACCACTCCACAATTTTTCTATGCACTGAACAGGCAACAACTGTGGTCTTCACATAGGCTACGCATAAGCATGATGGCCTCCTCAGTCTACACAGAGAATGGCTATGTATTTCTTGACCAGCATGCAGAGGGCAGAGGGTTTGTTCTAGCAACGTAGAACTGGACCTTAGGCAGCAAACAGTGTCTTTCATGACTAGCACGTAGAGGGCAGAGGGTTTGGTCTAGCAACGTAGAACTGGGCCTCAGGCAGCAAACGATGTCTTTCTCGACCAGCATCCAGAGGGCAGAGGGTTTGGTTTGGCAGCGTAGAACTTGGCCTCAGGCAACAAACGGCCTCCCCATTAGTCCATTCTATTCCACACTCCTCCTGGGTTCTCTTCCTCGACCAGCACGTGGAGGCAACATCCTTGACTAGCACGTAGTGGTAGCTTCCTTGACCAGCACCGCAGGTAGCACGCAACACTCCTTGACAGTTTGCAAGCCATAAACAGCTCCATGGGCTCTGGCTCCTCATGATTTGCAAGCCAGCAATAGACACAACAATGGTGCCCTCCTTAACAGCCTTCAAAAAAATTTAATTGCAGAATTTTACGCAGCCTTTTTATTCTTTCACATGCATTTGCCTCCAAAACTCAACTCAACTGCTCTGATACCATTTGTATTTAATGGAGAACAAGAAAGAGATGAAACTAACAACAACCATATAAGTAAAAAACATAGGATTTACGTGGTAAAACCCTGACAGAGTGTCAAGGAAACATCCACTGGGCAAGGGATTGGAATTTCTATTCAATCAATGAAATGATTCTCCGTTACAATAATTCGGGCATTCATCAGTTTTATATGAGCCCCCTTAGTTACAAAACTGTTGATTTTGTATGAAATTGACTTGTCAATAACTAAAACAATTTATCCAAATTTACATTTGCATTAATTTGTTGTTAATTACCAACACCAGAGACTAATCCAATGTTGGTTAACAATCTTCTGAATTCTAAACTTACATGGAAGCTAATGGAGTATGCTCATCTATGGTTGTTCTGAAAAGAAAACCAATATTGGTGAACTATTCCAGATATGTTACAAATAGCTAACTATAGTTAGAAGAATTCATTAGGCATGCTTGGAAACTTTTTGTAGGTGAATAATGTTTTGCAGCGAGTGGAGGGATTTTAATATTACCGAAGCATTAAGGAAAATGTGGGCTTATTCCGATTGTAGATTCACACGTCCAATGAATTTAAGAACCCTACATCTAATAAGCTCTTACAAACGAATTTATAAGGACACTGCTTCTCATAAGTTGTTACCAACATCCCTAAAATTCATATATTTTGGGATTCTAAGATTTGTATCCACTATGTACTAGGATGAGGCATGTTTATCAGCCCAAGTTCTATGGTTCGCTATACCAAGTTCAGCAACTTTGGGCTTCTTTTATGGGCTCAACGATTGAGTACATTGGAAGCTGGTTTAATCAAATAGTGGATAGACTTTCAAAGGGGGTTCCTGGATGAGCTAGATGAGATGCACATTGAGATCAATATGGAGGAAAATATCATGGCTATTGGGGTGCTTCCACTACTTGGATAACTATTACATACATTGGAAGTATACATATGCTAATGCTGGTATATTATCTTCAGAGATTATTTTTGTTGTCAATACTTATTATATTTTTGATCTGATTATGATGACATTTCTCCATGTTTGATGGAGTCAGTATGACATCAATTCTGGATCATATCTAATCAACTATGTTAGTATTTGTATATACCATCCTTCTGTATCTATACTATATTTACTGCACATATTTTGATATATGAATATAATTCTTTTTTCATACCGAAAAAAGTTGTTACCAACATTGTAGGTAGTTTGAACTTTGAATGTTCTTATTTTCAAAGTTATTTTGCTATTTTCATATAAAAAAAAATCAAACATTCAATTATGAAAGTATGTCTACGTGGACAGATTCCTCCATACACAGCGAGGAGGAACATGGTTGAATATAAATAAAGTGCGTGCTGTATGGAATGAAATGGAGTAGTTCTATTATTGATATATCATATTCGTCTCCAAAATGACAACCTCCTCTATTGTAGCTATGTTTAATCCCATGTTATGCCAATGATTGGTTGTCTCTATCTCAGCCCTTGGACTCTGTTACGTATCATTCAAAGGAGAAGACATCTATAAAAAATAATACAATGGTCTGTGTTGATGTAAAGGAAAATAATCCTACGTCCCTAGGTCCTAGAGAACAACAAGGAGAGGAAAAATATTAAATGTGAAATGATCGTGTTGCAATGACAGGAATTGAGATGTGGTATTGTTCATACATCTATAACGTGCCAACCTCCTCAATCATTGGCCACATTTAATCCCATAGTATGATATTTTCCCAGTTGTCTCTCTAGTTCCCTATGTTACATCTCATTCAAATAACTGGACAACCGCTCCCAATTGTCTCTCTAGTTCCCTGTGTTACGTCTCATTCAAATAACTAGACAACCGTATGGGTGTGTGAGTGGCATCAGGCCTGGAATTTGACATCCCACGGGATGTATTTCATATTTTAAGATGTATTTGATAGTCACTGTAAATTTTTACCCGTCAAATATGACGTGCTTCATAAATAAAAAACAATCATTTTGACGTTTAATTTAGGATTTGTCTTGTCAAAATTTATAGTACCCGGATTTAAGTTAAAAACACCAAAGTCAGACTACATTATGACACAAATGCATACAATACCTCTGGCTCACATGGCAATGGAGCCTGGCACACTTTCATAGAATTGAATCGTATAAAATTATTTGGCTATAGTCCTTTTATAGATTTGAACTTTATGAAGGGAGATCTCACCCTAGGAAACTAAGAACAACTACATTGTAATCTAGGTGTTACATTCAAGGAACCGACCAACCATTCTACGTCAAGAATGTGAATTCAACCATCAAACTATAAGCTAGTATGTGATTGAAAAATACTAAAAATATACATGAATTTTTTGGTGTGTATAACACTGAGAAGGGGTGGTGGGCTTGTTTTTGTTCCTTAGGCTTCCCTCAATCATTCCACACTCTCCCTCTTGTTTGATTCTACCATCTTCCAACATCGATGAAGAAGTGCGATCGAGAAACAAAAGCAACCGAGGAACAACTGGTGACGTGAAGGGAAGTTGCAGTGTTTAATTCGACAACATCTTTTCCGAGACTTATCAGAAGTCACACCAAATCAGAAAGAATGGTAGGGCTCCCTGCTGCAAAAACGTTGGGCTCAAGAAGGGCCCTGGACGATTGAAGAAAATCAGAAGGTTGTTACTTACATACTGTAGCATAGCCATGGAAGCTGGAGGTTTCTATGGCAGAAAGTTGGGTGCTGAGATAAGAAAGAGTTGGAGATTGCATTGGGCTAACTATATAAGACCAAATATCAAGGGGAAAAATGAACTCGAGATTGCATTGGGCTAACTATCTAAGACCAAATATCAAGGGGAAAAATTCAGCGTGCAAGAAGAGAAGATTATTATTCAACTTCATGCTCTACTGGGAAATAGGTGGTCTTCCATTGCTACTCACTTTCCCAAGCAAACTAACAAAAAAATAACAATGAAAAGGGGTAAGCAAAAGGTGGACCCTAAAATCATTCAAAATAGTAGTCACTGCCATGCTATTTTCTTGAAAGGCAAGGATAGTTATTGATTTGACACTATTGCGATCTATATTATGTGTGGTGTGTCTTCCAGAGTCATTGCATACAAATTTTTGGAATGGATGTTTCGAACCATTCTTGGTGGTTCATGAACCATGAAGGATGATTCAAAACATCGATTCCAAAATTTCTATGCGATAACTCTGAAAGGCAATACCACAACCAAAGATAAGTCGTTAAAAATAAATGTTGGAGCTTTATCCTAAACTTTCCCTCATCATTTACTTCAAAATCAATAAGAATTACCATATTTCAAGTCCCAAGTAAATTGCCTTCTTCAACCAGTTTCAATCTCATTCAGTTTTTGTTTTTCTTATTTTTCTTAAATATTAGAAAAATAGCTTGTGATTTATTCCATAATGAAGTGCTCAATTACCATTTTGAAAAGCCCATGCTTATTTTGACTATTTTTGTTTATTTGAGTGCCCTCACTTATTTTGACTAAAAATAGCTCGTGATTTATTGCATAATGAAGCACTCAATTACCATTTTGAAAAGCCTAGACTTATTTTGACTATTTTTGTTTTTTTGAGTGCCCTGACTTATTTTGACTAATTTTGTATTTTGAGTTTTTTACTAAATTCTCTAAAATCAACTTCATTTTTACAGTAGTGAATTTCTCTTAAAAAAAATAATTATATAGTTATTAAGCTAAAATTATCTTACAATAAAATAATTATGGAAGATGTTACAAACTCATATTTATTTAACATACCTATTTAGATTGTCAACCACTTCTAATATATTTGTATTTGGAGGATTCAACTCGTACTAAGTACATGAATAGAATAATTGAGGACAATGTTTAATAGGAAGGATTTCTTTCTGTAATTGGTTGGGCTGTATATTTCGTCTATGATGTGTCTATGATGTGGAGAATAATGTGAATCTAATTTTTTAAGATGAGGAAATCATAGGCTCATATTTAAGATATTATGAAAATGATTAGTTAACAATGTTCAAATGCAGATGATGAGTTGATTACCTCGTAGATAGATTGCAAAGTTTACCTTGTAGATTCCAGAGTTTGCTTAGTCTTGACATTTTTCAGCGTCATGGTTTTAGGAATAATGTGTTCCAAATATGTGTAATGGATATCAAATTAGTTGAAAGGATATACAAATATTTTAAAAAATATTTAGCTATCATTACTGGATTTATTATTCAAGTAGTTCAAGTAGTTCACAATTGGTTGAAAGTGCACTTATAGGGATTAAAGTTATCTTGGTATAAATAAAGAATTCAATAAATAAACTATGTAGTGAATAAATAAAGATGTGTGTGCCCATATGTAAATAAAATATTTGGTGAAAATAAATAATTAAGAAATAGTTAAACATATAGTTATATGTTTAATAAATTTGATATATGTAGTAGATTTTTGAATTTAAATAAATTATAAAAAGGGATAGTAGTTAAATTCTTGATATTTAAAAAAAAATAACTCTATCTCATTAACTTGTAGTTGAGAATCCTCATTATCTTAACTATATGGCTTTCTTTAGTTTCTTTCACATGTCAAATTTATGTACATAATCAAAATTATTAACTCCCAAAAGCTAAAAAGCTTTATAAAATCTTTAAAATATGGTTGTATACTAGGTGGAAACACATATGCTAATTTAGGAAGAAACAATGCACTCTAAGAGGGAGATTAAGGGAAGTGGAGACATGGTGAAGCACATATGCTGAGAAGAAACAAGGCACTCTCATAGTGAGATTAAAGGAAGTTGAGATGAAGGAATGGTTGTAAGAGAATTTATAGATAAGCGGAAGTCTACACTCACACATTTAAGTAGAACGTAAAATGAAAGGCATGAAAAATGCCAAAACGTCATCAAATTTTCATTTGACCAGCAGAGGGGATTTGAAATTCCAGGCCTGAGTGGCATGTTCACAGAGTATGAATGGTTTTGAAGAAGATTTTTTTATGAAAAAAATAGTGGAATAAATAAATACTAGCACAACTACATTTTTGATATACCCTAATAACTATCAATTTAATATTAATATTAATAAATATATAAATATAATACTAATACAATAATAATAATTATTTTAAAAAATATTGTTATTATTATTATTATTATATTATAAATACTATAATAATTATAGCAATTAATTATAATAGCAATCTATGATAATTATTATTGTATTATAATAATATGATAATATTAATAACTAAAGGTATTATTAATATTATAAACTTAAGGGATTAATACTAAAAACCTAAGGGAATACTTTTAAACCTAAGGGATGAATATTTTAAGCTCAAGGTATATAAATCTTAAGATAAATATTATAAACCCTAAAACAAACATGTTAGAGCATGGTTGATTTTCATATTAAGAAAATTTTTGTCACAATGTGGAGTTGGACCATGTTTGACCACAATTGATTTTCATATTGAGACAAATCTTTGGCACAATGCGATGTTGGACCATGATTGACCATGGTTGACCATGTTTGATTTTCATATTGAAACAATCTTTGTCACAATGTGACGTTGGACCATGGTTGACCATATTGACAATCGTTGACGATGATTGAACATCGTTGATTTTCATATTGAGACAATCTTTGTCACAATGTGACGTTGGATCATGATTTACCATCATTATAAACCTAGGGTATTTATATTAAACCCTAGGGCTAATATTATAAACCTTATGAATAATATTATACCCTAAAATATGAACCATTTCATATTGAGACAATCTTTGTCACAATTTGACATTGGACCATGGTTGACCATGATTGACCATGATTAACCATGCTTTATTTTCATATTGACCATGATTAACTATGGTTGACCATGATTGACCATGATTGATTTTCATATTATGACAATCTTTGTCAAAATCTGACTTTGGACCATGGTTGACCATTATTAAACATGCTTAGACATGGTTGATTTTCATATTGAGATAATCTTTGTCACAATGTGACATTGGACCATGGTTGACCATGCTTGAGAATGGTTGATGATGGTTGAACATGTTTGATTTCCATATTGAGACAAACTTTGTCCAATGTGACATTGGGCTATGGTTGACCATGTTTATAATCCCAAGGGATTTATATTAAACCATAGAGCTAATATTATAAACTCTATGAATAATATTATACCCTAAGAATATGAACCCTTAGATTAATAAACCCAAGGGATTAATATTATAAACCCAAGGGATTAATACTAAAAAGCCAAGGGATTATAAACCTAAGGGAATAATAGTAAACCCATGGGCTTAATATCATAAAACCAAGGTATATGAACCCTAACATAAATATTATAAACCCTAAAATAAACATCTTTGACCATGAATGACCATTGTTGATTTTAATATTGACACAATCTTTGTCACAATGCAACGTTGGACCATGGTTGACCATGATTGATTTTCATATTGAGAAAATCTTTGTCATAATGTGACGTTGCACGAAGGTTGACCATGGTTGATTTTCATATTGAGACAATCTTTGTCACAATGCGACATTGTACCATGGTTGACCAGGGTTGATTTTCATATTGAGACAATCTTTGCCATAATGTGATGTTGCACGAAGGTTGACCATGGTTGATTTTCATATTGAGACAATCTTTGTCACAATGCGACATTGTACCATGGTTGACCATGGTTGATTTTCATATTGAGACAATCTTTCTTACAATGTGACATTAGACCATTGTTGATGATGGTTAACAATGGTTGACAATGGTTGACAATGGTTAACAATGGTTGACCATGGTTATTTTCATATTGAGACAATCTTTGTCACAATGTGACATTGGACCACGGTTGGCCATGGTTGAACATAATTATAAACCCAAGTGATTTACATTAAACCTTAGGGTTAATATTATAAACCCTTATGATATGGACTTAAACAGGAACACAACAAATTACAGAGATAACCATAAACATAGATATGCAGTGGAAATAATACTTCATTTCATTAATGTAAAACACTGAAATATGCTACAAACAGTAATGGAAATAAACAAGCTAGGGCGATGGTAGCTTATCTCTGAGAAGAGATGTGGTGGCTACATGCCTCTGAACTGTCTTACAATGAGGCTCGAAGGCCTATTAATTGTTGAGAAAGAATGGAAAACCCTTAACATTCCAAAACCTAACCCTAGAAGATGAAACGCGAAACTGTGGGCCCTGTTTGGGTAAATTGGTACATCAACTTCTCGAGGTCGTAACTTTGGCATATGATCTCCATTTGACATGTACAATAGCTCGTTAGAAAGATCTATCCGAGCACTACCACTTTGGGAAGCCCATGTTGCCCCCAAATTTCCCAAAAAACATCATTTAGGTCCTAAAAATGGCTCCAGAAGTTCAGGGCCCGAAAAATTGCTAAAAATAGTAAGTTGTGCTACAATTAAGGAAACTGAAAATGCTGAGAGAAACAATGGTGGGGGTCCAAGTGGACTTGGCAAGTGGCCACCAATATCCACCTGGATCATTCCACCCCCCTTAGGAAGCAATGGTCCCCATTGCGTTGAGTTCCTCCATGAGATGAGGAAACTTTTGCTGAACTTGGTCCCTGGTGAGCCACATGCCCTGGTGAAGGAGTTGGCCTGCTTTGAAAACTCGATATAGTTGGATATTCTGTTGGCGAGTGTTCTTGATCTGTGTGTCCATGATCCGATCAGTTGCAGCTTGTTCCATAAAATCTGGATTTAATTTTGTGGGTGTGAGCTATTCTGCAATGTCGGATGTGTCTAGTAATGGTGGAAAGTATGGCCGAAGGCGGTCCACATTGAACACTGGGTGCAGGCCAAGGAATGGGGAAATGCTGAGCTAAAATGCATTGTCTCCCACAGCCTTAGTAACGGTGTAAGGAGCATATCGGAGTGGTCTCAGTTTCCGATAGGCTCCAGTAAGGCATTCCTTTTGCAGATGCAACCAGACTTTGTTGCCTACCTGAAACTTGCTTGGCACCTGATGTTGATCATGTCACTACTTTTACTTGGCATTTGATTTCTCCAGAATGTCATGGTCCTGTTGGCGAATATGTTGGATGTGCTCGATGAAGCTGGTTGTCTTATCTGTTTCAGACTGGACATGAGCCGAATCTATGTGAGTAGCTGCAAGTGGCATGGCCACGTCAATGGGGCATAGTGGCTGGAATCCCAAGCCCACCTGAAAAGGGTTGTGGCTAGTAGAGATGTGAAGAGCTCGGTTGTAGCTGTGCTGAACATAGGGGAGGCTCTCGTCCCATGTGCATGGATGCTTTGAGTTGTACATGCACAGAATGTCCACAATCATCCTATTGACAACCTTTGTCTGGCCATCAGTCTGAGGATGGAAGGCTGTGGACTTAGTGAGTTTGGTGTCCAGCATTGACCAGAGACTGGACCAAAATGTACTGAGGAATTGACTATCCCGATCTGAGATGATAGACTGTGGGACCCCAAAGTGCACCCACACTTGTTCAAAGAAGAGTTTAGCAGTGGCTTCTACTGTGATATTCTTCTTGCAGGCCGCCATAATAGCCATTTTCGAGAACCTGTCGATGACCACAAAAACACAGTAATTTCCATGCTTAGTGGAAGGAAGGCCTGACATGTAATCCATGGAGATGGATTCCCAAGGTCGACTAGGGGTAGGCAGTGGGGCACAGAGGCCTTGCTTCTTGATGGTCGGTTTGGCAATGGCACAGGCAGTACATGATCTAACGTACTTCCCAACATCCTGTCGAAGATTCGGCCAATATAAATACTTTTGCAGTACTGCCACTGTTTTCTCAACCCCGAAATGCCCAGCAGCCCGACTGTAGTGTGCTTCCTAAATCATCTTGGCACGATCGCTTGAAGGAACACAAAGGTGACCTAGGTGGCATAACAGGGCATCCTGGAGGTAAAAATCTGGAACATGCCGACCCTCTAAGAGTGTCTAGTATGTGTGGCTGAATTCTGGGTCGCTTTTGTAGAGAAGTGGTCAATCAGAAGTCTCGTGCCCACAAGAGTTGAGCACAATGGTTAACGCCATGATTGGTGGTCGATTGAGGCAATCTGCAACATTATTGTTGCTGCCCTTCTTATACTTGATATTCAAATGGAACTATTGTAGGTATGTAGACCACTTCTGATGGCGATCATTCTGCAATTTCTCTTGGGTCTGTATGAACTGCAAGGGTCGGTGGTCTGTGTGGATGACCGTTTCCTTCCCCAAAATGTAATGCTTCCATTGTCGGCAGGCATGCACAATGGAATACATCTCTTTATCATAAGTGGGATACTTCTGGACTATGTCTGAAAGTGTTTCACTATGATATGCCACTGGATGCCTGTGTTGAGTAAGGACTGCCCCAATAGCATAGTCAGAGGCATCTGTCTCGACCTCAAATGGTTGTTGTAAATTTGGTAACGCGAGCACTGGTGCCGTGCAGAGGCGATCTTTCAACTCTATGAATGCCTTCTGTTGAGATTCAGACCAAAATAATTTTTCTTTCAGTCCTCCCTTGGTGACTTGACTCAAGGGCCAAGTGATATGAGAAAACCCCAACACGAACCTGCGATAGAAGTTGGCAAGACCTAGGAAGTTGTGGAGCTCTGTCAGAGTGGTTGGAGATGGCCAACCCCGAATGACTTGGATCTTGGCTGGATCCACATGCACCCCCTGTTCATCAATAATGTATCCCAGATACTAAACCCAGGTCATGCGAAAAGTGCATTTCTCCAAATTGGCACATAGCTTGTGTTGCCGCGGTGTTTGGAGAACTTGTCGGATATGGTGGAGGTGCTCTTCCCAACTCTGGCTAAAGATCAGAATGTCATCCAAGTATACCACTACAAATGAGTTGGTGAATGGCCGCAAGATGTCATCCATTAGCCTCATGAAGGTTGCAGGAGCATTTGTCAATCTGAAAGGCATAACCAACCATTCGAAAAGGCCCTCCTTGGATTTGAAGGCAGTCTTCCACACATCAGATGGTTCGATTGGTACCTGGTGATATCCTGATGTCAGATCAATCTTGCTGAAATATTTTTCCCCCTTTAGTTGGTCCAGGAGGTCATCAATCCGAGGGATCAGGTACCTATTACGAACAGTGATCTTGTTCAGTGCCCGATAGTCAATACAGAGTCTCCAAGTCCCATGCATGCAATCAGAGTAGGACCTATGTTAGTATTGCACAGTTTTGGAAGCATGAATTCCCTTTAAAAATGGGCTATTCATCCTAGGAATTGTGAAAGAGAATTTGGGCTTGGAAGGTAATGGAAATTGGCTAAGTGTTGGCTAATAGCGACCTTGTGAGGTATAGAGTTGAGCATGCTTATGCAGAATTGTTCTAGTGAGAACAAGCTTTGTATCTTCATTCATATTTCTGATTTATTGCAATATAGATAAGCGTGGTTTTGAGTAGTGGCTTTCCCTAGAGAAACTTATTGTTTTATGTGCCATTGATTTATCTTCTTCTTGTTCATATTTTTTCATCAATCTATTGGCTTCCATTGGTTAAAAGTAGAAGTAGATTCTTGTCCTATGCTTTAGTACATTGCATGATATTGTGAATCTACAGAAAATTCTACATGGTATTGAAGCTCAATTCAATATACTAGAGGAGATTTTGAAGTTTTGAGTTTTTGGTTACATGTGAAATTCGAATTTGCAATACATACTTTAGGATTGGCAGATGGCATTCTATGGTTTGCGGCTCGAGTATGCCTTGGAAGGAAGCTCAAATTTTATAGCCTGGAGGGACAGAATGGAGGTTGTTCTGGAGGATAATGGCTTGAAGGAATTCGTTGATCAAGAAATTCCTAAGCCAGTAGCATCAGATGCACAAAATCTGGTCGAATTGAAGAAGTGTGTGGTGAAGGTGGTGCGGATAATCCTTAAGGGAGTTCAATACCACATTGTCTCGAGTCTCCATGGAAAGGAAACTCCATATGCTATTTGGAAAGAATTGATGGACATGTATCAAAACAATAGCTACCAAAGGAAATTAGCACTGAAGGAAAAACTTTGAAAAATAAAATTGTAGAAAGGTGAGACTATTCCAAAATACTTGACCAAGTTCACTCAATGTTGTGATGAACTTGGAAGTGTTGGAATCACAGTTTCCAAGGATGAGATGGTGAGTCTTGCTCTTCTCAGAATCATAAAGAGTTGGCATAGTTATCAGGACTCTACCAATGGCCGAGAGAAGCTACCAGAATGGGAATGACTGTGGTCAGATTTGATGCAAGAGGAGATCAGGAGGAACACCAGGGATGGCTCTTCATCAAAGACTAATGATGAAGGGAACTGTGCCTTAGCGATTAAGGCGAAGAAGGGGAAAGGGAAAGCTTCCCATTCCAAATCATAATTTTTATCATGGATGCAAGAAGAAAGACATGATGAAAGTGAAATGCTTTAATTTTCATGAGCTGGGCCATTTTTCTACAAATTGTCCACTCAAGAAGTCTATGAATAAGTCCTCATGAGGAGCAGTAGGTGAGGTTTTGGCATCTCAATTTGAATTGGACCTTTCCCTCATTGCATGCATGGTGTCATCAACGATGGGAAGTGTATGGTACTTAGACAATGGAGCTTCATTCAAATGACTGGTGACAAGGATTTCTTCAGTGACCTGGAAGAGAAAGATCTCGAGATGCATATTGATATGGGTGAGGTATAGTGCTACTGGATTTGGCACAGTTTCTTTTCAAAGGAAGCATGGGGCGCCACTCACCTTGAAGAATTTTATGTATGTGCCCGGCCTAAAGAATAACTTGGTTTCTATTCCCATGCTTGAGGATAGAGGCTATGATGTGATCTTATCGAAAGGAAAGGTGTTCCTTTGACACATAGCCATGAATCAAGTAAAGAAGATAGGGATTCAGGTGAAGAATCTCTATAAGCTGAAGGTAGAAAGGATTATGTTGCTTTGAGCACAAAATCGAAGATGGTGTAGAGCGGAGACATTGGCGAGTTGTGGAATAGGCGATTGGGTCACTTGCATCATGGGGCTTTGAAGATCATGCAACCCATCTTTACCGGTTTTGATCAGGATTTAAATAGGAATGCAACAAAATATAGAGATAACCATATACACAAATATGCAGCAGAAATAATACTTCATTTCATTAATGTAAAATACTAAAATATGCTTACAAACAGAAATGGAAATAAACCAGCTAGGGCGATGGTAGCTTATCTCTGAGAAGAGATGTGCGGCTACACGCCTCTGAACTATGTTATAATGAGGCTCGAAGGCCTATTGGTTGTTGATAAACAATGAAAAACCCTTAACATCCCAAAACCTAACCCTAGAAGATGAAACGCCAAATTGTGGGCCCCGTTTTGGGTAAGTTGGTACATCAACTTCCCAGGGTCGTAACTTTGGCATCCAATCTTCGTTTGACGTGTAAAATAGCTCGTTAGAAAGATATATCTGAGCACTCCAACTTTGGGAAGAGAAACATCGGTCCATGGACCCATGTTGCTCCAAAATTTCCCAAAAAACGTCATTTAGGGCCACAAAACAGCTCCGGAAGTTTAGGACCCGAAAAACTACTAAAAATAGTTTTTAATTGTGCTACAATTACTGAAACTGTAAAAATGAAAGAGATAGTTGTGGGGGTCCAAATGGGATAGGTGGGTGGCCACCAACATCCACCTAGATCATTCCTCCCCCCTTAGGAAGCAATGGTCCCCATTGCATTGAGTTCCTTCATCTACTAAACTTGGTCCCTAGTGAGCTGTTCTACAATCTTGGATGTGTCCAATAATGGTAGGAAGCATGGTCGAGGGCGGTACACAATGAACATTTGGTGTAGGTGAAGGAATGGAGGAATGATGTAATCCAAAGAATTATTTCCCATAGCCTTGGTAATGGTGTAGGGACCATGTTGGCATGGTCGGAGCTTCTGATGGGCTCTTGTAAGGCATTCTTTCTGCAGATGTAACGAGACTTTGTTGCCCACCTGAAGCTTGTGTGGTACCCCTATGGGTGAGGATAAGTTGTTCCTATGTTCTGTCATGACTATATTCCTTTGTTGTTGCTACTGCGTGGAGGAACCCTTCTCGGGGTTCATGGATGTGGTGACGATCTTCCCCTTACTTTGGGAGCGAATCAAACAAAAAATGAATTTCCTAGTCTGGGAGATGAGCTTGCTTCCTTTCAAGTTAGTAGAGATCAAAAGGGTGGCAATAGGTGGAGCTACCTCCAATATCCTATATAATGAATTATCCAAAGAAATAATGACAGTGCGAGGCCTTGACTTATACACAGCATGTCACCTCCACAAGTATGGTTGGCCTAATAATACATCACAAACATCCAAAGGTGTAACATCACACAATACCTCGTCTGTGAAGGGCTTGATGCTGTAGGGAAGGCGGCACTGCTGACGAACTTTGAGATCTCATCCTTCATGAAGCCACCCGATACTGTACAGTTGTAGGTGTGGTGTAGACGGTAGGCCCAACCGCTTCATGACCTCTGCTAAAATGAGTTTCTTTTGGCTGCCACTGTCGACAATGAATTTCAGTGGCGAACCCTTCATCCACATATGTGAGTGGAAAAGACGCTCCCCCTCCTCTAGATCTTCGGGCTTATTCTTCTGGATCTTGGTAGTGGCAACAGTGACGCTGGGATCGGCATCAATCATCTGCTTCCCTTTGCCATTCCCCTTGTCGGGTTCTAACTCAGGGTCGGAACATGCATCTGATTCAGAAGCCTTCAGCTCGGCCACTAGCGAATGCTTGGTTCGACGCTCACTTGTGTTATGAGTGGAACTCTTGTGGAACTCACACCACTTTCCTATGTCCTTCGACATCGTGGTGTTGTTATTTTCTTGCGGCTTCGACGGGTTGTCTTGGGTCAACCCGCCTTGGATTTGTCCTTTGGTCTTCGAATTTGCAGATCCAAAGTCTGGCTTCTTCTGTTTGAACTTTTGCTCGATTTTGACAACATATCGGTATGTCGTGCTGAGCGAGGAGAATTTCAGGAACTCCATCTCTTCGTGGATGTATCTGTGTAGGCAGCCGCAGTATTTGAGTACCAAATGCAGCTCAGAGTCCTTGATACCTAACTGTGTGTGAAGGGTATGAAAAATGTTTGTGAACTCTGGCACATCTTGGTCCCTTCCCTGCCATAGTGTGGTTCATTTGATGTATTTGTCCTCATAGCTTTTGTTAGGGTAGTATTTCTCCTTGACAGCATCCTAGAATGAATCCCAAGTGGGTGCAGCTGAAAATAGTGAGCTCTTACTTTCATTCTTCTACTCGTAGTAGGTTTCCCACCAATCCTTGACGTGGGGGGCTGCTTTGAGAAGAGTGAAAACAATATTTTCTTGACTCGAAAATTCATGAATAGAAAAATACCCATCTAGTAGATTTAAGCATTTATCTACTGCATCTACATCTATTTAACCCTTGAAGATGGGGATTTCAAAATTAACTTGTACCTTAAACGGTGTGGCATTTCCAGAGTAGCTGTTGGAAGTCGATGCATCGCCTCTAGGTAGCCGCTGAAGAATCTATGCAAAGCTATCCATCATAGCATTCCTTTGCCGCTCGAGGGCTTCTTCGAGCAATATTTTGATAAGATCTCCTGCCCGTTTATCTTTCTTTTCATCTGCCATGGGAGGCCGTTAGGATTTACTAGGCTGGTCTTGCAAAGGTTCGACCAGTTCAAGCCCTAACTCCTTATATCCCGACCTCGTTGGGGACATGCAAAGAAAATAGAGAAAAAGCAAATCGCTCTGATACCACTGATCCAGATTTAAACAGGAATACAACAAAATACAGAGATAACCATATACACAAAGATGCAGTGGAAATAATACTTCATTTCATTAATGTAAAATACTGAAATATGCTTACAAACAGAAATGGAAATAAACCAGCTAGGGCGATTGTAGCTTATCTCTGAGAAGAGATGTACAACTACATGCCTCTGAACCATGTTACAATGAGGCTCGAAGTCCTTTTTATTGTTGATAAATAATGGAAAACCTTTAACATCCTGAAACCTAACCCTAGAAGATGAAACGACAAATTGTGGGCCCTGTTTTGGGCAAGTTGGTACATCAACTTCCCAGGGTTGTAACTTTGCCACCCGGTCTTCGTTTGATGCGTACAATAGCTCGTTAGAAAGATCTATCTGAGCACTCCAACTTCAGGAAGAGAAACATCAGTAAATAGACCCATGTTGCTCCCAAATTTACCAAAAAACATCATTTAGGGCCTCAAAATGGCTCCAAAAGTTCAGGACCCAAAAAACTACTAAAAATAGTAAATTGTGCTACAATTACAAAAACTGAAAAACTGAAAGAGACAATTGTGGGGGTCCAAATGGCATAGGTGGGTGGCCACCAACATCCACCTGAATTAGGTTTACGCAAAGGCACACTAGAGAAAGTTGATACATGCAAGGGCTGTACTTTGGGTAAATACACCAAGTCTTCCTTTCACAACATAGACAGTCGAGCAGAGGCTATTATAGAGTGAGCCCATTCAGATGTGTGTGGACCATGCTTAACAACATCCACGAGCAAACACAGTTATTATGTTATATTTGTTGATGAGTTTTCTTGAAAATGTTGGATATTTTTCATGCAGAAATGGGATCAAACCCTTAGAAAGTTTTGTGAGTTTAAGGAATTTATGGAGAAAGAGTCGAGCAAGAAGGTTAAAGATCTATGGAGTGATAATAGTGGTGAATATGTCTCAAACGAGTTTAAGAGCTTCTATGCAATGGAAGGAATTAAACAGGAGTTGACGACACCCCATAACCCTCACCAGAATGGGGTGGTCGAGAGGAATAACATAAAGATAGTAGGGGCATTAAGGGTGATGTTACATGATTAGGGTCTCCCAATACACTTGCGGTATGAGGTATGCAACACAATGGTTTATGTTTAGAACCATAACCCACATCAGATGCTTGGGATGATGACACTAGAGGAGGCCTATTCTAGTAAGAGGCCAGATGTTGGTCACTTCAGGATCTTTGGGTCATCGGTATATTGCCATGTGACAAAATATGCATGGAAGAACCTTGAGCCGACAACAAAGTTGGGGATATTTGTGGGGTACATTGATACACCTCACAACTATTAGGTGTACTTACCGACCAACAGGATGACAATGGTTTGCAGGGATGTCAGATTCGATGAGGAGAAGGCTATGCAAGTTTCTCTTGAGAGGGAGCTTCAACTACATGCAGTTGAGGAGATTTTAACTCCTAAAGTTGAGGAACCTCATACTGATGTGGAACAACGACATGTAGAGGATCTGGGAGTTGAAACATCCACTCAGGAAGAGTCTTCCAGAGATGGGAGAAAAAGCACCAGAGAGGCAGATAGATTCCTGTCGGATGCTAGAGAGAATGTGGGAGGACCCACATCACAGTTTAGATAGAGGAGGTCACCTGGCAGGTACACTGGATACATGGCTCTTATGAGCATATTTGTTGTGATAGAGCCATCTTCCTTTGAGGAAGCAGTGCAGAAGCCAGTTTGGGTTGATGCCATGGTGGAGTATGATTCCATAATTCGTAACAATGTTTGGGATGTGGTCTCGAGACTGAAGGATAAGTCTATGGTGAGATCCCATTGGCTTTACAAGGTAAAGAAAACTGCACATGGTAGTGTGGAGAAGCATAAGGCTAGATTTATGGCCCTTACCTTTTCACAGGTAGAGGGGATTGGCTATGATGAGACCTGTGCTCCTATTGCATGGTACTCATCAATCAGATCTATATTGGCACTATCATCACAGATGGTTTGGAAGATACATCAGATGGATGTAAAGGCAACCTTCCTTAATGACACGATTGAGGAAGAGGTGTACATAGAGTAGCCTGAAGGCTTTGAAACCTTTGACCATAAGTCACATGTGTGTCGGCTCAAGAGAGCATTGTATTGGTTGAAGAAAGCACCTTGTGCTTGGTACACGAGGATAGATAACTACTTCACTGGGTTGGGCTTCATAAAGAGTCAAGCAGATGCGAACCTGTACCACATAATGGTGGAAGGTAAACTGTTGATCAGTGTACTTTAAGTTAATGATCTCATACTAATAGGTGATGATCAGCTGATCAAATATTGCAAGGAAGACCTTGCAAGATAGGTTGAGACAAAGGACTTGGGGCTCATGCATTCCTTTATGGGCATGGAAGTATGGCAGGGTGATAGGGAGTTGTTTGCATCTCAAGAAAAGTATGCCAACGAGATCCTCAGGATGTTCCACATGGAGAGATGTAAGCCTATGGAGACTCCTCTAGCTAGTAACTGGAGGAAGGAGGATGCTACTTTGGGAAAGGTAGTGGAAGCTACTATTTACAAGCAGCTTGTGGGTCCACTCATGTACTTGGTGGACACACGATCGAATTTATTCTATGCAATTAACCAACTTAGTAAAGCGATGGTTAGGCCTACCAAGCTGTATTAGAAGGTGACAAAGAATGTGTTGAGATACCTCAAGGGCACTTCTCAGTATGGATTGTGGTACAGACAGACAGAGGGAGTGAAGCTTCAAGGCTTTATCGATACAGATTGGGAAGGCAGTCCATTCGACAAGAAAATCACATCAGGAGGGATTTTCAGTATTGGGTCAACAACAATTTCTTGGTATAATAAGAAACAAAGATCAGTTGCACTCAGTTCAACAAAGGCAGAGTACATGGCTGCGAGTCAGGAAACATGTGAGGCCATCTAGATGAGGAAAATCTTGGTTGGTTTGTTTGGTCAACAGATGGGTCTTACCGTGATTTAGTATGATAATCAGAGTTGTATCAAACTCTCTAAAAATCCAGTTTTTAATGATAGGTCCAAGCTCATTGATATATGATATCATCATCTCAGAGATTGTGTATTTAGGTGGATCATGTTGTTAGAGTACATTCCCATGGAGGAGCAAGATGCTGACATTTTAACAAAGGCATATTCAAAATGTAAATTTGAATTTCATAGAGACAAGATCGAGGTAGTAGATAATTTTTTTCTTGTTGAGAGGGAGCATTGCGAAATGGCAACAAGAAATTCTAGTTTAATTTGTCCTTAAATTAAACTGAGAATTAAAATCGAATTCTATTCTCATAGAAACTTGTAAATAGTTAATTAAGTTTAATTAGCTTAGGAATTTCGAGTAGGAAGTCTTTCTGTAGTCATGTATATGTTCTCCCTAAATTTTAGGGGTCCAAGATGATTTTATTTGAGTTGTAATTAAATTAACTCATTTTACTCAGTTTTGGTTAGTTAAATTAGTTCTAACTGTTTGTGGAACTAATAGAGTATTAATAGTTAGTCGGTGCACGGGTGCATCCACAAGTGTTACTCTAGTTAACTGAAGATTCCCTCATGAAAAGATCACGCATGTTAGTTTAGAGAAAGATCCAACTGAGACCAGAGTCAAGGACATTGTACTATCAGTTGTATGATTTATTGAGTTGTAAATATCATGCACGCAATCAGAGAAGGACCTATGTTTTGATTGCATAGTTTTGGAAGCATGAATTCCCTTTAAATATAGGCTATTCATCTTAGAAATTGTGCAAGACAATAGGGGATTGGAGGGAAGTGGAAATTAGCTAAGTGTTGGCTAACAGCGAGCTTGTGAGGTAGAGTGTTGAGCATACTTGTGTGAAATTTCTTTACTGAGAACAAGCTTTGTATCTTCACTCATATTTCTAATTTAATGCAATATAGATAGGCGAGGTTTTGAGCAGTGGCTTTCCCCAGAGAAGCTTATTGCGTTATGTACCATTGATTTATCTTCTTCTTGTTCATATTGTTTTCATTGATCTATTGGCTCCTGCTAGTTGAAAGTAGAAGTAGATTCTTATCCTGTTCTTTACTACATTGCATGAGCTTTTGAATCTACAAGAAATTCTACACTTTGTCACAATGAGACATTGGACCATGGTTGACCACAGTTGATTTTCATATTAAGACAATCTTGTCACAATGCGATGTTGTACCATGGTTGACCAATCTTGACCATGGTTGTCACAATGTGATGAACCATGAGACAATATTTTTCACAATGTGACCATGATTATTGACCCTGGTTTACCATGATTAACCATGGTTGACCATGATTAATTTTCATATTCAGACAATTCCTCTCACAGTGAAATGTTGGAGAATGGTTGACCATGGTTGATTTTCACATTGAGACAATCTTTGTCACAATCTAGTGTTGGACCATGGTTGACCACAATTGTCCATGGTCAACCATGTTTGACTAATGTTAACCATGATTGACCATGTTTGACCATGATTGACCATGACTGATTTCCATATTCAAAAAATCTATCACAAATCCAAGGGATTAATATTATTAATCCAAAATATATAAACCCTAAGATAAATATTAGATACCCTAAAATAAACATTAAACCCTAACATTAATGTTATAAATATCAAGATTAATATTATAAACCCAAGGGATTAATATTAGAAACCAAGGGATGATAAACCCAAAGGAATAACATTGAACCCTAGCATTAATATTAAACCATAGGAATACAAACCCTAAGATTAATAAACCAAAGGGATTATTATTATAAATCTAATTTATTATAAACTGAATGGATAAATATTAAACCCTAATATTAATATTATTTTCACCTAGGCTTAATATTAAAACTTAGGAATATAAACCTTATGATGAATATTAGAAACCCTGAAATCAAAATTATAAACCCATCAGATTAATATTAAAAACCCAATGAATTATAAACACAAGGGAATAACATTAAACAATATTATTAAACCCAATGAATATACACTATAAGATTAATATTATAAACCTGAGGATCAATATTATAAGCCCAAGAGATTAATACTATAAGTCCAAGGGATTAATATTATAAACCCAAGGGGAATAATATTAAACCCAAAGGATTAATATTATAAAGCTAACCAATTGATAAACCCAAAGGATTAATCTTATAAAGATAACCAATTGATAAACCCAAAGGATTAATATTATAAATCCAATGGATTAGTAAACCCAAGACATCATTAATATTATAAACCCAAGGGATTAAGGTTGAATATTACTAAATATGGTAAACATAGGGATTACCAAGTTTGATTGTGGTTAGTAATTTAGACAATGACTATAAACTTTGACTTTCTTTCAATGATGTAGTTGACTATGTTTGACTATTACTATCAATCAATAATAATAACAAGTGGTTTTGTTTGATTGACATTGAAGAGTATTGATTGTCACAGATACACAATTGAATATAATTAACGACATTAATCAACCGATATGTTTTAAACCATATTAATATTTTTAACATTAATATGACTCTAGTTAATAATAATAATCATAATAATTAATAACAATTATTTATATTTAATAACTAATAATAATTATTAATTATTAAATAATAATCAACATTTTTAAACATTAACTATGGTTTCACCTGTTTCAACCTATCATCATGTTAACGCATGTAATGTATTAAAATGTAAATAATAATAATATTAAATATGTATTACTAATTAATAATTAGTAAATAATAAATAATATAAATAATTAGTTGATTTTTAATATTAATTATTAATTAATCATCATCTCATTTTGTTTTAATTTTTTTTAATAAATTTTTCACATTTAAATTAAGTTTTAGATTCAAATTTTATAAATAAAAATTAATATTTTATGTTAAATCTAATATAAATGGATAATAAAATTAATTATAATTAATAAATGTCTCTCAACTCAAATTGAATTATTAAAAATAATAATAATAATTGTGAAATATATTTTTTATAAGCTATTAACTCATATATATATATATATATATATATATATATATATATATATATATAATATGATGAAATAGTTGATTTTGATTTCTTATAATATAAAAATACTATAAAATACTTTTGCAAATATGCATTAAAATTAAATTAAAATCTCTTAAATTACATAATAAACTATAGAAAATGATACAGATTAGTTTCCTCAAAAAAAAATGGAAAAACTCCTATTGAAAAATAGATATCATCTTACTTTCTCCTGCTCTTTACTTCTTGAATACGCACTTTTAAGTTTAAAACAAGTCTCTTAAAAAATAATTATGAGAATTTTTCTAACAAATTATTCATAATATCCTTTAAACTTTTCCAAAAGTACATGGATTAAGGCCTTGAAACGTTCGATTGACATTTGCATATGTCGGGAGTCGAACCCAGGTCTATGGTTATTGTTTGAAATCGATTACCCTCAAGTTGTTTGGAAGGTAACATCTTCAGTGTGGGATTGATAAAAATAGTTACTTAGGAAGAAGTCGAACACAGAAACTCCACAATCACAATGAAGATCATCGAAGCACCCACGAACATACAGGCAGTGGTCGAAATTAAATATTATCGAATAGGAAGATGAATTTATTATTATTTATGTAAATATGACTTTAAACTTATCCTATACGTTCAATTGATATTTGTGTCTTCCTGGAGTCGAACCTTAGTCTGAGGTTTATAGTCGAGAAGGTAATTATGATAACCGTTTAACTGAAAATAAAGAGTGTCGTCGAGAAAATTTTTTACCCCATCTCACCCACAGACCTACAAATGATGGTCCAAATCAAATATCATTATGTACATGATATCAGATAAACGAGATTTGTGCCTGCCCGGAGTCGAACCCAAGTCTAGGGTTTATAGCCAGGAAAGTGATTATGCTAACCATTTCAGTGGAAAGCGATTGTGCTAACCATTTCAGTGAAAATACATAGTTTCGTTGAGGAATTTTTCAAAATAATCTCACCCACTTACGTACATACAATTAAAAGAGATTTGCGCCTGCCCGAAGTCGAACCCGAGTCTAGGGTTTATAGCCGGGAAGGCGATTATGCCGAGAAGGTTCATAGTCGTGTGTAGATCTCACAAGATAAAAAATATTTATGATACCAATAAATGATAAACAAAATTCCGAAGATAAATGGTAATTGATAGCGTAGATCACAGTAAATGTGGCATCATAATTCATGGATCCTAGTCATGGTGACATTGTAAATCTTGTAGTCTTATCAAAGAAAGATAAAATAATACAAGAAACATTAAAATCGTTACTTTCATATGTATAGTGTTAGGTCAATGATGTATAGCGTGGGTCGTTGGGTGGTTTAATAGTTTGGGTGGTTGGGTGGGTTTAATGATAATTTTTTCACCAGAATTCTAATCACAAGACACAACAATGTTGAAATATCCCGAAAAAAGATTCTATGTACCCGCTATGCCACTGTTCTTCAGTGCTAGTAAAAAAGATGTAGTCTTATCACCAACACCGTGGAAGGTATATCTATATATATATATAGTACAAAGATGAGTTTCAGAAATTTTAAATCTCCTAAGGCGCAGGCCGAGCAGGCATCAAGTTAGAGGATGTTGGCATCGCTAAAAGAAAAGAATTGACAACCATTTGTTGCAGATGATTGGATTTATTGTCCTCTTCTGAAATTTCATCAGGAATCCTATTCTCTGATCCTAAGTGATCGAGGGAAGGGTCACTGTACACATCAGACCATCTCTGCAATAACATCTTTATATCTTCCCTCCATATTTTCCTCCTTCCCACTGAACCTCGACAGCTTTGTTGCCTGCAAATGTACATCCACATGCATCCATAAACATAGTCCTTATGCTCAAAATATTTTATGAGCTCTAAAATAGAAACTGATATTCAAAATGACTTTTGTTAAATAATGCATGAAGGAATCCTTATAGTGAGGCATTCATACCAGCCACCAAATCCCACGAAGAGGTATTTCAATGATAAGATAAAATTATCTATCATGTAGCTTATTAGGGACTATGAAAAGTTGTAGATCATCCCACGAAGAGGTATTTCAATGATAAGATAAAATTATCTATCATGTAGCTTATTAGGGATAAGATAAAATTATCTATCATGTAGCTTATTAGGGACTATGAAAAGTTGTAGATCCGGCCAAGGAATTTTGTAGATTAGAGTTTAATCAAAGTATTTACATTTACTACAATGGGAGATGTGTGAACGATGTGAAGGATACAAAGTTGGCCATTGGTAAAATAAATTTATTTTTGAAGGCTAATAAGATTTGAACCTAGCCCTTTATTAGGTTACTTTTGAAACTTACCGCTAAACCACAAAGGAAACTTTATTAAACAAAAGGAGAAACAAACTTATATATTTTTAGAAGTATTGCATCTATTTTGAATTTGAAAGGATTTGAAGAATATTTGGCTACATAACAATTATGATTTCAATAGTTTCCATAGTTGGAGTTGTTCTTAATGGAAAGGAAAATTATCAAAAGTGGTATAGAAAGCTTAAAAGTGCCATTGTTTTTAACGATTTGTGGGAAGTTTGTCAAGGAAAGAAGGATAGTGATGGAAAATAAATTACACCAGAGCTGATAATGAGAAGCAGCATGCAATTTGGGAGACAAAAGACAACAAGGTATATGCATTAATAACTACATCGATGATAGAAGAGGTAAGAAGATATATCGTTTCTTGTGGTACTGCATTCGGAGCACTAAAGAAGTCAAAAGAATTATATGATTCACACTCAGAACTCGAAATTATTCAGTTATTGTTAAAGTTGTTTAATTTGGAGATGAAGGATAATGATCCTTTGAAGAGTGCCTCTGAAATAAAAGTCATTTTTCATGATATAGAAGCCACTAGAATTATAGATTTACAACTTACAACCTTTATAAAAGTACTTCACCTTGTCTATTCAAACTATTTGGAATCTCCCCAAGCTAGCGAGCAGCTAAAAGACATTACATTTGCTAAACTAGTAAGAAAAATAGCTGAGAGAGAGAAAGCCTTTGGGAAGAAAGAGACTCCACCTAACTCTAATGTAGAAACTTTGTGCCTTGCACAAAAGGATCAGAAGTCTCATGTTGAAACTTTTAGAGGTGATAAAAGTAGTAGACGTCATGGTAGGAGAAATTATAGAGGCATGGGGTTAAAAAATAATCAGGGAGATAGAGAACAAAATGATAGAAACAAAGGAATTTTAATGATAAACCAGCTATCAAATGTTTTAGATGTGGTAAAATTGGTTATACTTCTACTAACTATAAAATCTGTTGGGAGAAAGTCAGTGAAAGGAGAGAACAATTAAATGAAAAGAAAGATCAACCACCACCAGACAAGGGAAAATCATCAAAGTCTACACATTACATTGTTGCTCACTGTAATTTTAATATGAATGATGTTTTCAACACTGCATTTTCTTCATGGCAAGATACTTGGATTTTGGATTCAGGATCCACTTGTTACATGACATTTAAGGGAGATTTTTTTGAAACATTCAGTGAAAATATTGATGGTGTTATTTACTTTGCTGACAAGTCTCAAATTAAACCATCTGGCACTGGGCTTATTCGCTTGAAAATACCAAATTTTGCAAATTATGTTCTACAGGATGTACTTTATATTCCATAGTTTCAGCGAAATTTGATGTCTCTTATCCATATTCGGCAGCAAGGGAATTCTATTCATATATTTGATGGCATCATCGAGATAAGAAGAGCATATGATCATGCAGTTGTTATGACCGGTGTGGAAGAAGGTACGATTTTAAAATTAAATGGTACTTCATCTACTAATTCTCGTGAAAGTTCTATTCTTTTAGCACAACAAAGTGATATCTTGTCTCCCATCTTGTTGTGGCATGCTCGATTTGGTCACATCAATTATGACAACATCAAAATTATGAAAAAGCAAGGTATTAAAGTTTTTTCGATAGTTCCAAGAAATATTACACCTTGTAATGCTTGTATTATAGGAAAACATTGTAAACAACCTTTTCATAGTTTTTCTTTCAGATCTTCACGAAAATTAGGTCTCCTACATTCAGATCGATGTATACCTATTCCTGTTGCAACTCCAAATGGAAATAAATATGTGCTGACATTTATTGATGATTACTCGAGAATGTGTTGGGTGTATTTGTTGAAGAATAAGTCACAAGTGTTTGATGTTTTCAAAAATTTTCATTTGATGATTAAAAAAGAAACTCAACAGAGTATAGGCATTCTTACAAATGATAATGGTGACGAGTACACCTCTCATGCTTTTGAACAATACTTGAAGAACAATGGAATCAAACATAAGACTACCATACCTTATAATCCACAACAGAATGGCATTGCAGAACGTATGAATAGAACTTTTCTTAATATGGTTAGATATATGATGTTCTTTAAGAATGTTAAGTTGATGTTTTGGGGAGAATTAGTGCTTTGTGCAGCTTATATTCACAATCATTGTCCTTCTTCTGTCATCAATAATAAATCTCCTTATGAAATGTGGTATAATCGTCTTCCTATTGTTCAACATTTTAGAGTCTTTGGTTCTCTATGCTATGCATTAATTCCTAAACATCAACACAACAAGTTGGGTGCTAGGAGTCGCAAATGTATTTTCTTGGGATATTCTGTTACTTCCAAAGCTTATAGATTGTATGATGAGGAGAATAAGAAGTTCATTCTTTCCAGACATGTTATTTTCCTTGAATCAAATAAAAGTAATTCCACTGTTGTTAAGCAACTGGCTCATTTGGAGAATTTTTCATCTAAGAAGTTCTATTTTGAATCTAATAGTGTTGCTCCACACACTGAAGGGGGGGTTCCCATTCTGGATCATTCTATGGTTCTTCCATGTTTGAATCATGATAATTTTATTGCTAAAGAAACTTTGGATGATCGTAATGTTTCTGCAGGACCAAAAATTTCGCTTAAAGAGCTTATTCTTGAGCCTATTTTTCAAGATGAGCAACCATCACAACCAGTTCAACAACCTTTATGAAGATCTACACGTGTTTAAAAAGTTCCAAGCAAGTATAACGATTTTGAAATAGGAATGTCTTCTAAAGCTGATTAAGGTAATGTTTCTCATGACTGTGAATTCAATCATTGTACAATTAGCGAACCTAATTGTTTTGAAGAAGATACTAATTGTGATGAATGGAAGGATGTAATAAAAAAGAATATGATGCAATTATTAAGAATAAAACTTGGAGTTTAGTGGATCCTCCTATAGGTGTCAAACCCATTGGTTGCAAATGGGTGTATAAGATCAAACACAAAGCAGATGGTTCGCTTGATAAATACAAGCTAAGCCTTGTAGCAAAAGGCTACGCTCAGAAGGAAGGAGTTGACTACACAGATACATTTGCTCCTACAGCAAAATGGGGCACAATTAGAACTCTATTTTCTCTTGTAGCTCAGAATAGCTGGAAGATACACCATATGGATGTTAAAACTACTTTTTTGAATGGAAATTTGAAGGAGGATGTTTATATGTTTTAGCCTGAAGGTTTTGTTGTTAAAGGAAAAGAGAAAAAGGTATACAAATTGGATAAGGCTTTGTATGGACTGAAACAAACATCTCGTACATGGTATGAAAAGTTAATTGAACACCTTCTCAAGTTGAATTATAAGTTATTTGATCTGGATGATGCAACTCTTTTTGTTAATAAAATTGGAAAGTTAGTTGTATATTTGGTTGTGTATGTAGATGATTTGATGATCACTAGAAACAATGATGACTATATAGTGTTCGTTAAAAGAGAATTATTGAAAGTTTTTGACATGAAAAATTTGGGTTTGTTACATTATTATCTAGGGATTGAAGTTGATCAGAAACCCAAATATATTTTCATTTCTCAGAAAAAGTATATTGCACAGCTATTGGACAAATTTGAAATGCAGGATTGTAATCTTGTCACTACTCATATGGAGTAGAATTTGAAGCTTACTTCCACTGAAGGAAGTATGTTTCAAGATCCAACAAAGTATAGGAAACTTGTTGGAAGTTTAAATTTTCTAACTACTACTCGACCTGACATAGCTTTTGTTGTAGGGATACTTTCTAGGTTCATGCATAAGCCATGTGAAGTTCATTGGAATGCAGCAAAGCGAGTGATCAAGTATTTGAAAGGCACTCGAACATATGGCATCAAATATTCCAAAGTTGTAGATTTCCATCTCACCGGCTATTCAGATTCTGATTTTGATCGAGATAAGGAGAATGGAGTCTCTCCTTCTAGTTATTTCATGACTCTTGGATCAAAAGCCATTAGTTGGAGATCACACAAGCAATATGCTCTTGTTGATTCTACCACCGAAGCCGAATATGTTGCAACAACTTAAGCTACAAAATAAATCATTTGTCTTCGAAAAATACTTGGAGACTTGCAGGAGAAACAAAAGTCTTCAACTCCACTACCCATTGACAATTCTTCTACAATTCAGTTGGCGAATAATCCCAAGTTTCATGATCGATGTAAACATATTAGCACCAAATATCACTTGATTCGACATTATGTAGAGGCAAAAGTTATTCATCTGACACATTGTCCTACTTCAAAGCAGATTGCAGACATATTTACAAAGCCATTGGGATGTGAAAAGTTTGAAAAATTCAGAATGTTACTCAGAATGTCACATGTCCCTTCAGATTAAGGGGATAATGTTAAGTAATATTTCGGCCTTGTTATTGTATATTCTGTAATATGTAGTTAGTTTTACATTCTATTTTTATGGTTAATAAGTTACGGAGACACAAATGTCTCATACCTAGATTTCACATGTATAAATAAGTAATTTTATCATTCATATGGCATTCTTTCCTTGTGATCTTTCATTGTGTTCTTTCATTGTGGAGTTTATTTGGGCTTGTACATGGACGGTATCCTTCTTCCGATCTAGAGAGCTGTGTTAATGGAAAACTAGATGGTATTCATCACTTGTCTGTGACACATGATGCTTAGAAACCCCGAACACCACAAAACAAAAGGAATATCCTATTAAGAAAATCTTAAAAAGACAACAGATGGAAATGATAGCCGGTTGGAATGGAAATAGGTCGCATTAGTCGAACAAACATCTTTTGTTTTGCTAATGCAAGAGTCGGACCTTCAATTTCATTAACCATCAAATAAAGTACATAAAATACAACAATTCTCGAAGGGTCGTTGACCAAGGAAAGAACCCAGCAAAACCTGTAACTGGGCCCAAGGCAAAAGCCCCGCCCCCTACAACCAAACCTTACAACTCTCTAAAGAAAAATACAAGAGTCTAGATTCGGACCTGAAAAGAAACAAAAGTGCCAATACTATAAAGTTTTCATATCTGCACAACTCCCTAACCCGCGAATCAGTGGCAAGAGTGATAAGCCTCTTCACACCAAGAACAAATGCTTCCCGCCAATTCCTAACTTGCTTCTTTAATCTCAACCGTCGAACCTCTCCGCTCGATCCAACGACTATGGCTAATATCGCTATGATAAGTAGCACATTTTTTACCATAAGGACCCACCAACATGCTCGATCAATCTCATCCGTAGATCTTCTTTGCAAGATCCGACGGTTGAGAATCATTTCGCACCCACCTACATTCGCGAACAATAGCATGTGATGAGGGCGGTATTCCTCCCAACCCCACCGCCACGTGGAGCACGCTGAGTGGAATTGCTCCCGAAAAGGAAAAAGCTCTTCCCACTTGTTAGGGTTGTGATCATCGGAAAAGCGAACCAAGAGGAAAAAACCCCTAGTATTGCGACCTTCGAGAGTTCCCAGCTCTCGACCGTTCGCTACATCTACCCTTCCTAAACCGATGTGATCTAAAGTAACTGCCATCCTACCTATTATCCAAAAAGCCAAGTCACCCTTGCTTTTGCAACTGGAAACTACAGTGAACATATTAACCTGGGAATCGAAGGTTGACCACTACAAGCAACCCTCAAAAGACCCGACTGTGAGCAAACCGCTAAACAAAAAACTGCTAGTCATCTGTACCCACCTCCATGGCTCTTTTCAGAAACACTGTCTTATCTTCATCTACTTGGTCTTGACACTTTACTTTTAATCTATTCTGAGGTAGCTCTTGCCAGTTCATCGCCACCCTATCATCTGTGCAGATCACTCCTTGATTGGCCAGAAAATCTACTAGTTTATTGGCCATTCTTTGCACATGTGTAAAACTGACTGTTCTCAGGCTCTGGAGGTGACTGTGAATCCATTGAAAGACCTGGATCAGCCTCCAGTTTCTTGAGGCTTTTTTCGATTTCATTCCCCAGCTGATTCTCTTGACCGAGTTAATGATTAACTCTGAATCAGCTTCAATGATCACATTTTGGTGGTTTTCCTGAACCAGGAACTCTAGACATTGCTCCATAGCCATTAACTCCACCATGTTGTTGGTGGCTCTTCCTAAATGGCAATGGAAGATGAATAGAATACTTATGTTTTCATCCCTTAACACCCCTCCATGGCCGGTCGTGCCTGGATTACCTTCAGAAGCACCATCAATGTTGAATTTCAGAAAACCCTTAGGGGGAGGATGCCAGAAATCTAGCTCATGATCCAAAATTGAAACTTTCCTAACCAAGCCCTAAGGAATAAGTCCCTGCAACTCTAGCTGATAGAGAATCCTCAAATCTGTTACAGAAGGTGGATTCGTAGGGAGATTTTGAACTATAGTGCCAACCGTCTCCTTAAGCTGTTTTAGGATCATATCATAAAGGCAATGGGAATATTTCTTAACATTCTTGAAGATTCTATTGTTCCTTTCTTTCTAGACATTACAAATAATGAAGCTTGGTGTAAGGGCCCAAGCTGAACTTAGAACTTCATTATCCGAAAAGTTCCTTCTCCAGTTGATAAGGGTATTGATAATACTCCCATTGTCTTTGTCAAACTGTTGGAAGATGGAGGCAAAAGAATCCCATAATCTGGAAATAAAAATGCAGTTGTTGAGAAGGTGCTCCATTATTTCCTCTTTAGCTTCACAGAGCTAGCATCTAGAAGGCCCCAGGACACCCCTCTTCTGAATGTTATCCCAAGTCAGAATTTTCCTGTGCAGAACCAGCCACATGAAGAGTTTAATTTTCATCCAACCTTGATGCCTCCATAGGTTTTGCCAAATCCTATCCGGAGCATGGGAATCTAGTTCAAGGAGTATGAGTTTAGCTTCCTTGAGATTAAAGGTCCCCTCATTATTGTTGCCCCATCTCAGCTGGTCATGCCCCCCTGAAACTAGAATTTTCCTTTGTTCTAACACTTTCATTAGTCTCTCAGCCTTAGCTTTCAGGGGACTGTCATTTCTGAAATCAAATTTCCTCCAATTTCTCCATTTCCCTATACTATTGTTTTGATCCCAAAATTCCTTAACCTTGGTAAGCCCCTTAGTATCTGTCTCTGCTTTGAGGTCCTCCAAATCCTCTTTTAACAGAATAGGTTCTTGTTGCCATCTGTCCTCCCAGAATAAAGCTAAGTCTCCCTCTCTAATTTCCCAGAAGCTGTTATCTTGAATTAAGCCTCTGTTTTCCCAGGCTTTATTCCAAATGTGTGATCCCCTTATATTACCATCCATCCTTATGCGGTCATTATCTTGCCATGAGCTAGCATATTTTTCTTTCCAAATGATAGCCCATTGTGCCTCTGGTTCTTTTATCCAGCGCCACCATAATTTTTCCCCTAAAACCTTGCTTAGAATCTCAGGATCATCCAATCCAAGACCCCCATGGTTTTTGGGTTTGCAGATTTTTTCCCAGGCTACTAAGGCCCATTTCTTCTTTTCTTCCCCCTTGCCCCAAAGAAAGTCTCTTTGTATGTTTCTGATTTGATGCAGGACTCATTTAGGAGCTAGGAGAGCTGAAAGCATAAAGACTGGGATTGATTGAAGTATAGCCTTTGTGAGGACCAACCTACCAGCCAAGTTTAAGGATCTCATAGTCCATTTCCTAGTTTTATCTTGCAATTTATTAATCACCGGCTCCCAGATGCTCTTGTGTAATGGTTTAGCAGTTAGAGGAACTCCCAGATATTTTGAGGGGAGAGAATCTCTTTGAAAGCCTAGAATTCTAGATATGTTCCTTTGAATAGCGATGTTATTATTGAAGAAAAATATCTTATATTTGGAGAGATTAACTTCCATACCTGAAGCCATGGCAAAGTCATTTAAGATTTGTTTATACGCAAGAGCTTCTTTGACTGTGGGGATTCCTTGCAGCATGGTATCATCAACAAATTGTTGATGAGTCAAGGCCTATCCATTGTCAGAGAGTTGGAGACCTTTGATTTTACCAACTTCTTTTGCATGCTTGATAGACCGACCCAGTCCTTCCATCATGAGGATGAAGAGAAAGGTAGAGAGTAGGTCACCCTGCCTAACGCCTCTAGAAGGAATAAAAGTCTCTGAAGGAGAACCATTCACCAAAATTGAAAAACTGGAAGAAGTAACCAGAGCCAGGATCCATCTCACCCAATTGTGATCAAACCCGAAAGCAATAAGAACTTTCTTGATATAGATCCAATTCAGCTTATCATAAGCTTTGGCTATGTCCAATTGCATGATCATTCCAGCCTTTCTCTTGCTAGTAAGAGAGTGCACCACTTCATGTGCTTGAATGATGTTATTAAGAATTTGCCTTCCTTCCACATATCTAGATTGTTCCCCCGAAACTAGGGAAGGAAGGAGGGGTTTGAGTCTATTGGCTACAACTTTTGATATTATCTTGTAAACCACATTGCACAAAGCTATAGGTCTGAACCTATCAGGGGTTTGAGCCAACTCCTGTTTAGGGATCAGGGCTATAAAAGAGGTATTCAGAGCCTTCAAAATGGTTCTGTTCATTCTGGAGTCTTCCACTACATGCAGAATATCCTGTTTGACAATATTCCAGCAAGCTTTGAAGAAATCAACATTGAAACCATCCGGGCCTGGCGCCTTACCATTCTGCATTTCTTTGAGTACCCCACTAACCTCCTCTTCAGTCACTGGCCTGTAAAGGTTGACATTATCCTCTCTAGACACCAGCCTGGGTATATGCTTAGTGAAGTCCCGGATGGAGTGTTCTCTATCATAACAGGTTTCCTGTGCTATGTTTCGAAAGTGTTGAACTAGAACTGCTTCTATTTCTTCATGAGAATTGAGAAGATTTCCTCCTTCGTCCTTGATCAAAGAAATTCTGCTATGAGCTCTATTCGCCATGGTGTATTTGTGGAAAAATCTAGTATTACATTCACCTTCTTTTAGCCACTGAACTCTAGATTTTTGTTTCCAAAATATTTCCTCTTGTTTTCATAAATTCTCCTAGTTTTGATGATATTTGGTGACTTGATCACTTCTGACTTTATCAAATCCCTCCATGATAAGGGCTTGGTCAATTTCTTGCATTTTACCTTCTATAGATTTTTTCTCCTCAAAATATTGCCATATTCATTCTTGTTCCAATCTTTAAGCCGGAGCTTGATGTGTTTTAGTCTTTTTTGAAGAAGGAACATTATGGTGCCCTGAATGTTTAAATCTTTTGACCACCATTTGGCTATGTTGCTGATGAAATCTGGGTGGGAAAGCCAGATGTTCGGAAATAAAAAAGGTTTGTTCCTGGGGGTACCAATGCCCTGAACCTCCAGTTGAACCAGGTAGTGATCTGAGCCTCCAAAGGGGAGAACTCTTGCTACCATTTCCTTGTCATTGAGCATAAGATCCTCTGAGATTATGAATCTGTGTAATTTTGAGGCCACCTGAGACTCTCCTTCTCTTTTATTGTTCCAAGTAAAGATACCATTAATCATTACAATTTCCACAAGCTTCATCTTATTGATAAAGGTTTGAAATGCCAAAGAGTCTTTACCTAGAACTCTAGTTCCCCCTTTTTTCTCCGAAAGTGATTTGATCATGTTTAAATCACCCCGGAAGATCCAGGGTATTCCTGCATATCTGTCTTTGAGATTCTCCAAAGAGTTTAGAACTCTGAGTTTATCATCCATTCTTTGAGGGCCATACACATTCGTTACCAGGTAGGTTTCCTTGTGTCCCACAGGTTGAATGACTACAGATAAATAATCCCTAGATGCATCAGCATCTATTAAGCCAATTTTTTGTGGGTTCCAAAGAGTGAGTATGCCTCCTGTTGTATTCTCTACTTTGCCTTCTAGAAACTCAAATCTATTGAGCCATTTACTATGGATATCTTTTATTTTTTGAATGGAACACTTAGTTTCCTAGATGAAGATCACATCCGGAGCTGCTTGTTTCATTCTATTACTCAATAATCTTTGTTTTCTTTTACTACCTAGACCCCTGATATTCCAAGAAGTGAACTTCATAATTAAAGATTAGTAAAGGAGTAACTGGATAGGTCTTTCATCTTACCTGAATCTATCATTAGCTTTCCACATTCCATCAACAGCTCATTCTTCTTTTTTCTGCCTCTTTTCTTTCCTAGGTTTCTAGGTGCTAGTCCTACTGTGGTTTTCATCGTTTTCACTCCTTCGTTGCCCTGCCTATCATTGTTTCTTTGTCTATCCACCCCTTTAGTCTAGGTTTTCCATATAAACAGTTGCTGAACTCTATTGAACTCCTCTGTAGGTAACGAGTCTATCCCTTCTCTGGTTCCTTGATTCAAGAAACCTTCCAAATCTAGGTTCTCTTTCTCAAGAATTTCCTGGAGTTCATGGTCCTCCATTTCCATCTCACTTTGGGTCATTTCATGGTCCATCTCCTGTTCTGCATCACTCATCATAGTTTCTTTCTGTTTTTTATTATCTTGTGTTTGTTCACTATCTTCTTCTTTCCCCTCCTCCACTGGACTTCCTCCCTTTGCCTGATCTACTTCTATTATACCTTCGTCCTCTTCGAGAACTTGAAACTTGTTCTGGCTAGCTTGTTGCCCTGCTGATTTATGTGTCTTTGGCCCTCTTTTGCCTCCTTTTCCTTTATGTGCCACCTTGTAGAAGCTTTCTGAATCCTTCATTGTGTCAGTTTTTCTTTTATTCTCTATTTTACTGAGAGGGCAGTCTCTGAACAGGTGCCCATGCTCGTGGCATTTGTGACATCTGAATGGAATATGTTCATAATCTACTATTTGTACCCATTCTTCATCAAATACTTCCAAGATAACCTCATCTGGTAGAGCTCTAGAGAGATCCATCTCCACACATATTCTAGCAAAGGAAGTATACTTTCCCCTTCTAGTGGCCTTAGAAGCTTTGACAAAACGTCCTAACTTATTTCCTATGGCGGATAGAGATTTTGTTTGCCAATAATCAAGAGGTAGAGAGTAGAGTCTTAGCCAAACCAGGACCAATGTAAAAGTTTCGCGTTCCGAAACAAAATTCATAATCCAAGGTTGCATATAGAGGCCTACTGCAGCATAAAAGTAGGGCCCTCCTTCAAACACTCTGTCCTTATCTTCAATATTTGCAAATACCACAGTGAAGAAACCCTTAGACCCAAGATGTAGGGCAATGCTACCTTTTGGTTTCCAATGGTATTTAATCCACGCTTGTAATTCTTTTTCAGTGGGCCATAAACCCATGAATTTGCAAATGATTGCATTTGTCTCCATGTGGTCCCTATGTGCCTACAGTGCAGATTCCTTTAAAATGACTCTGGGTGTTACCGTCGCTTTGGGTTTGCATGGTCCCATGTGTGCTTTGTCTTTTGTTCCTTGCTCCTTGTCTTCTTCCTCATTTTCCTTTGTTCCATTATGCTCCCTTGACTTAGTTCCCTCTTGTTCCTCTTCACTGTTTCTTTTCCTTCCTTCTGAAGGCTCTCTAACATTTTTCATTGGTTTTTTGCCCTTGCTGGCCACAACCTACTTGTAGGATGGAGTGGAGCTCCCTCCTTTGCATCCTTCCATGGAGAACAGACTCTGTAATAGCCTGTAATCTTATTTTTTCATCCTGCACTCCTCGTGTTCCTTCTAGTAAGAATCATCCCCCATTATCCTCTCATTAGTCGAACAAACATCATCTAAGTTTCATTTTTTCTTTCAGTCAACAACCCTACATCCACCCCAATTTGAAATAATATCGCCTATTAGCAAAATATGCGTGGTCATTTTCCTCTGACTGTAGCAGCCCATGTCTTGTTTTAGTTGCGAGAGTATTCTTGTCTGGAGGGAATTGGTACAAAGCACACAGAGCACATCGATGTGTAGGAAAATATGGGAAGCATCACACACATTGTCTAAACCACTAAACAATATAGTTACACATTTTAATTTTTAAGTTGATAAAATTAATTCGTTGATAACTTCAAATTCCAACATGATTGGAAACTGTGGAGAGATTTATACCTACATAAGTTTCCACTTGAACTTACTTCTTAATCCGCAATCATCTCCTTATCGTAGTAAGCCATGTAGTTTCCAACAAAACCTACAACTTTAGTTGCATGATTTCAGTTCTTTGTTACATGATAGGGGTAGGGTCAAAGAATGGGGACCAAGAAATTATTAATGGCGTGATGGAACATATAAAAGTTGTGGTCTAATCACGCAACATTTTTGTTTGGAAAACAATGGAAATTTTAATAAGATTTTGAAAAAATCTCATTAAATTTTAGTATATATGGGTTACAGTTGTCAAGCTTCAGGATTTTGAGTGTCTTAATGGTTCTGAATGGTGCTAAATCCATTTCCACCATCACAAAAATAATTCAAACACTCCCAAAGCCATATTTCTTGAAATACTTCTCGCTAAATTTTGGTGAGAATTTCACTGTATGAGCGAAATTGTCACCTTAGTTGTTATGAAACCAGCTCACAAAAAGATAGAAAAGATAGATCAATGCCTTAGAATTCAGTCTCTTTGAGGGGGCAACCTCCTTTACATTACACAAATGAACAATTCTTGGAAGATTCAAATGACAAAACCTTCTTTCTATATATAGGAGTCTAAGGGGTCACAATATAACCAAGCCAACCTAACAATAATAATATAAAGGCACAAAAGTAACAATAGAGGGATTCTATGGGGCACAATAATAACAATATGGGGACAATAGGGGCACAACAATAAAAATAATGGATACAACGATACTAGTAATGGGGGAATCACTAATATTATAGGGACCTAACATGACCCTCTC
Organism: Pinus tabuliformis; assembly: GCA_031772625.1. Classification (NCBI taxonomy): domain Eukaryota; kingdom Viridiplantae; phylum Streptophyta; class Pinopsida; order Pinales; family Pinaceae; genus Pinus; species Pinus tabuliformis. Next base: position 732,917,013 of record CM062814.1, read on the forward strand.
CTTCAAAAAAGTGTTGTCCTCAAAGCTTTAGTAGTTCTGGATGCTTATGTATAAAATTCTCATCCTCCCATGTGGAATATTCAATGGGTAAGTTCTTCCACTTGATGAGATACTCTGAAATTGATTGATTTTGTAGTTGTCAAGTTCTTGTTTCTTTGACTACTTCAGGTTCCAATAGGATTTTTCCTTCCTGATCAAGTTCTGGCAATATTGTTTGAACTAGAAGCTTGTCACCTATAACCTTCTTTAAGCATGAAACATGGAAAATTGGGTGCACTCAGGAAGTTGCAGGAAGCTCCAATTTGTATGCCATAGTACCTATCTTTTGCAACACCTTGTATGGACCATAATACTTTGGTGATAATCTATTATCCTTCTTAGCTTGCTTGAGGGACATTTGTTTATATGGTTGTAGACGTAGGAATACCCAATCACCTACATCAAAACTTCTTTTGCTGCGATGTTGATCTGCCTGCTATTTCATTCTATTTTGCGCCAAGGTGAGGTTATCCTTTAAGACTTGGAGAACTTGTTGCTAATTCTTGATGTGATCTTCCACTGCTTGAACCTTAGAATTTTCTCTTAAATATGATGTGATGGATGGTGGATGATATCCATAAAGTGCCATAAATGGGGTCATTTTTGTTGCAGTATGGAAGGAAGTGTTATACCACCATTCAACCAGAGGCAACCATTTGACTCATTGTGCCTATTTATCAGATACAAAGCAATGAAGATATCCTTCGAAACATTTGTTTACTATCTCAGTTTGCCCATTAGATTGAGGATGATAAGATGATCTATGAGCTAACTGAGTACCAAGACAAGAAAATTATTATGTCCAAAAATTTCCAATGAAATTGTGATCTCTGTCACTTACAATAATCTTTGGGTTTCCATATGGCTTTTGAATTGTTTCCATAAATGCAGTAGAAACTGCACTCACTTTAAATGGATGAGATAATGCACAAAAGTGTTCATACTTGGTAAGTCTATCAACTACCACCATGATAACACTCTTTCCTTCAGACTTGGGTAAACCTGTGATAAAATCCATTGAAACCTCCTCCCAACATTGGCTTGGAATGGATAAAGGTTGTAATAGTCCTAGGGTCTTAATTGTTTCAAATTTATTGTGTTGGCAAACCAAACATTCTGCCACAAACTTTTGAATATCCGATTTAAGGCCATCCCAAAAAAAATCTTTCTTAACCCTGTGGTAGGTTTTTAGAAATCTTGAGTTCCCTCCTAAAGGAGAGGTGTGCAATTCCCTAAGAATCTTTTGTTTGAGTTGGGAATTCTTACATAGGTATAATCGATCCTTGTACCATAACGAATCATTTTTCCAGCTAAATGTATCATATGTATTGGGATCTTGTTGTATCTTTTGAATGAGTGCCCAAACTTCCTCGTCATTCTTCCATTCGTCCCTTGCTTCATTTATCCAATCCATTCAGATAATAGAAATGGCGCAAAGAAATGCTTCCACATCCTCATCCTTTCTTGAGAGTGAATCTGCCACAACATTTTGCTTCCCTTTTTTGTAGATGATTCCAAAGTCATAACCCAACATCTTTGTGACAAATTTTTGTTGCTCTTCTGAAGATAATCTTTTTTCTAAAAAGTATTTAAAACTATCATGATCTATTTTTACCATGAAGTGTTTTCCCATTAGGTAGGGTCACCATTTCTTAAGTTCATGTAGTATTTCCAACATTTCCTTCTCATAGATAGATTTATGTAAATACTTTGCTTTGATTGGACGACTTTCAAAAGAAATGGATCTTTCTTCTTGTATTAAAACAACACCAGTTCCATTTCCTAAGGCATCACATTCCACAATAAAGATCTTTGTGAAGTCCAGTGTAGCTAAGACTGGTGCTTGGCACATTACCTCTTTAAGATGTTCAAAGGTCTTCATTGCTTTTAGAGTACATTAAAATTAATATTTCTTCAATAATGTTGTTAGAGGTGCTACTATCCTCCCATAATTCTTAACAAACTTGTGATAATACCCTATCAACATGAGAAATCCTCGTAGATGCTTTATGGATGTGGTGATTTTCCATTCCTTAATGGTTTTAATTTGCTAGGGTCTACCTTAACACCTTCATGAGATACAATATGACCCAGATATTCCACCTCTTGTACTCCAAAGAAACATTTGGAGATTTTTGCATATAATTGTTTCTCCTCCAGTAGTTTGAACACCATGTCAACATGTTGGACATGATGCTTCGAAGACTTGTATATTAGTATATCATCAAAAAATACTAACTCAAATTTTCTAAGGAAGGGTTTGAAAATGGAATTCATCAAACCTTGAAATGTAGAAGGTGCATTAGTAAGGCCAAAAGGCATGACCAAAAATTCATAATGACCCTCATGAGTTCTAAATGTTGTTTTTGGAATGTCTTTAGTCTTCATTCTGATTTGATGATATCCTGAACGGAGATCCAACTTGGTGAAGTAAATTGATCCATGCAATTCATCCAATAATTCATCAATGACAGGAATGGAAAATTTATCTTTAATAGTGATCTTGTTGAGCTCCCTATAATCTAGACAGATGTGCCATGATCCATCCTTCATGTGAACCAATAATACTGGAGCAGAGAAAGAACTTTGACTAGGTTGAATTATACCAGCCTCTAGCGTTTCTATAACCATACGTTCAATTTCACTCTTTTGGACATAGGGATATCTGTAAGGCCTGATGTTTGGAGGAACACTTCCTGGAATCAAATTAATAGCATGATCATGATCATGAATAGGTGGGAGGCCTTTGGGAGTCTCAAATACCTTGGAATGATTGTCCAAGACTTTTTGGAGATATGGAGAAATGGATGATTTCGATGTGGGAACTTCTAGTGAACATAATTGTGCAATTATGCCTCATTGTTCTTTCTTTATAAGCTTTGTTATTCCATTAGAGCTGATTATCTTTCTCGATTTCCCTACGATACCCGTTAATTCAACTTCCTTTCCTTTTGAAGAGAATTTCATGAAAATTTCTTGAAAATTAAAAGCTATTGTATCCAAGGATTGTAGCCATTGGATTCCTAGTACAACATTAGCACCACCCATTGGAATGGAAAGCATTGGGCTATTCAATACATATTCTCCCATGAATAGCTTGATATTATGGCACTTTCCTGAGGAATTTATGGTTCCTCCACTTGCAATCATCACTTGACATTGTGGTGCTGGATATAGGAAGCAATTCAATTCGTTGGCTATCTTACAATGAATAAAATTATGGGTACTTCCCGAATCAATCACCTTTTTCTTCTTGATATGCCCTTCTATCTTGATAGTTTGAGGAGTGGTAATTCTAGCCAATGCATTACAAGATATGGTCGGATTCATTTCTTCTTTTTCTAGGGTTTATTCCTGGTGTATATCTTCTTCTTTTGAAATTTCTTGTTCCTTTTCTTCCTCCTCTTTACAATCTATGTAAAATAATTTCTTCTGTGAACACTTATGACCTTTAGTATATTTTCTATCACAATTGTAACAGAGACCTTTTTCTCTTTTTTCTTCCAATTGTTGTGGTGTCAACCTTGTAGGTTGTGGATGGCTAGGGGCAGTAACACTTCCATCTTTATGATTCTGAGTGGTAGGCTTCCTTGTTTCCATAATTTTTCTTTCCATTTATCTTGTCAACTTGAATGCCTTCTCCAATGAATCTGGTTCCCAAAGGAAAACCTCATGTTGGATGTTATCTTTTAAAGCCCCTATGAACACATCAATCCTATGCTCCTCTGGAATATATTTTACCCTTATATTCATTTTTTGGAAGTACTTAATGTGCTCCATCATTGAACCCTTTTGTTTGAGATTTATCAATTCGCTAAAAAAAATGTTTCTTTTTGTCTCCTCATAATGTGCTATCATTTCATCTGTAAAAATAATCCAAGTGACAATTTGTTTAGGAGAACAAAGCCATTGATACCATACAAACTGATTTGGTTCCAAATATAAAGTTGCAATGTGTACCTTTTGTGTGTTTTGCACATTATGGAAATCGAAAAATTGTTCCATTTGTAGTATCCATGTTCCAGGATTCTTGCCATCAAACTTCCTCATATCGATATTTGGAACATGGTGGTTCTTCGATCCAACGTTATAGTCTATGAAATCATGATTAACATTTATTTTGTTCTCATCATGAGTTCCCTTTCCTACCCTTTCACCATTAGTAAGCATTTCTTGTAGAAACGTTGTCAAATCTGTCTTCAAATTTGTCTATAAATCTTCCATGCCTTTATTTAAATCATCCATCTTAGCTTCCATGCCATCCATCTTACCTTCCACACTGTTTATCTTAGCTTCCACACCATCCATCTTATCTTCCATGCTTCCATCTTAGCTTCCACGTCATTCATCATAGCTTCTACGCCTTTCTTTAAACCATCCATCTTAGCTTCTAGGAATTTCTTTAAACCATCCATCTTAGCTTCTATGTCTTTCTTTAAACCATCCATAGTATTTTTGTTACTTTTTGTGCGAGTGAAATTTTTTGCACTTGTGTTACAGGGAAAAGTGTCTATTTAGAATTGCTCTATCCCACTAAGGTGTGACAGCTGCCTTAGAAACAAACAGAGAAAAACTACTTTTGTTTTTCCTTTATGAATTATAGATAGAGAGGAATAGAAGGACCAACCTCTATCTTGCGCTAATCCTTTGATTCGATCCCTCTTCTTTGATAGTACTCAGCTGCCTGCTCCCTTGCACGCCCAGCTTCACAAAGTACCTGTAAGATCACAGAAGCATAGCACTATACAAAGACATGGATCTATAATCATAAACAATCTAGGATCAGATGTAAATTGACCATACAAATGTAACAAGCATCAATGATACAAAAGCATGGAGGAAAACTCAAATAGATTTTATTGATAAACAAGAAAAGATCCAGGAGGAGTTACAACCAGTTGTTCCAACCCAGCATCAACCTCCCAGCAAAGAAGCCCCTCTTCACCTCAAACAAAGCTTAGATCACCCAACAATTTGATGTTTGTCTCTAGAAACCAATAGCAATTCCTTACAATATGCAAAATTCCAGCCCCCAACCTCTGGATCTCTGGGATGAGAGATCTATGTATAGATATTTGCAGAGGTGTGAGTTAGCTCTGGGTTTTTTTATTAGTGTCTTCTCTCTGATAGTTCTTGATGCCACTTGGAGATCTCATTGATCTCTTACTCATCCTTGGGCGATTCTGAGACGCAAGTGTCCCAGGAGAAGTTTCTGGAAGATTCCATGATCATCCACCTCGCAAACTGTCTCCGCCACTTGTCTTTTCTCGTCCATCGCACCCCATAGAAGGGCTTTTTGAAATGCAACGCACTTCCCGTGTGTACAAGGTGCAATGCATTGCACTCTGGCCATGGAGCAAGTGCAATGATCCAGTTTTGACCAGTTTTGAGTAGTTTTTCATGGAGAACTTCTAGGAGAAGCTATAATCTGTTGACCTTGTTCCTTTAACGGTTAGAACAAAACTTTTAGGGACTTAGGAGCCCTTGGTTTATGGAAATTTCATGCTTGGGGTTGTAGGGCCCAAAAATGTCTATAACAGTTGCCCCCTAAAGCATGAGGTCGTTAATCTTTTGATGTCGGGTGAAATGCTTTATTATGAGGATCCGAAGTTCTTTCAATGCTGGGAGGAGACCTGTAATAAGATACAATACAATACATTATCTTCATAATATTTTCATGATCTAGCTGAGGCGGGCATTCCCATGCTCAGCTTTATAAATTCATTTTCATGTACATATGACAGACAATCGTCTGAGTGTAGACTGATGATTCTGATAGAGCCATCATCCTTTTGATTGGATGATTATCTGTGCAGCAATAATGTACATTTGATGTATTTATTTCCTTGAATATATATCGCAGCCCGGATGGATGAAACTAGATCCGGGGTCTTCAATCTCGTTTGATATTCACTTGAAGTACAAGTCGATCCATGTGAGAAATGTTCTGAAGTCGAACATGGAAAGACATCGCTTGATTACCAGTCAATGATGTAAGCTGTTAACAAGCGCGAGAGGAATCACCGATAATGATAATGACCCTCAAGGTACTGCAGTACAATTCACGTGGTGTGAATAAAGGACCTGGCATCGAACACCACGCAAAATCTTTCGGTTGAAGGCCATTGATGTGAACCTGTCGCTGGAAGTGAGAAACTTGCCATTGATGCATGCAAGCTTCAAAGTACTGAATGGGGTGTTCCTAGATCAACTTCTTGGATAATGAGCTGATGTCGACAAGAAGTGATCCGTCACAGGAGGGCCTTAATTAATCCCACATCAATGACACGGAATAGAGCAAATGATTTTAATGGAGGTGAAAATGATATGGTGATATAAGGTTCAGGGTGGCGGTCATGAAAGAATGGAGTATAATGTATGGTAGTGGGTAAGACACAGGTGAATTCTCTGAATGACTTCTCTTGAACATATCGGCGACACTGATGTGATGGATCGGTAGCATTAACCCCAAATGTGGATGGTATGGCGTGACCATGGTGATGTGACCGGTGAATGAAAGAACCCAACCCGACTCGGACACGGAGTGGAAGTGTCATGTTCAAGAGCGACTTGCTACCAACAAAGTTTCTTTGAGTTTTCTTCCCAATTTTCCCTAGTCATTGCTGACCAGTACCTCTTTATTTTTGTCAAGCTTGAGGAGGATAGCATATGCTTGTTCTATAATTTTCCCTTCGGGCAAACCCATCGCTATGTTTTAACGAGCCTAGCAATAGTGAAACTCGTTCTCTTCTATAGACAAGTTTGTCGCTATTAATCTTTTTAACGAGTTTAACGACAAAGATAACTCGATCCTTTTCAATTTTAGAGAGTCTGAAAAGGAATGTAAAGGTAGCTCCAAAATTCCTTTTCGTCATCTAATCCCTTAAGTCCGAAAAAGTATAAAACAATACAGAAGGGATGAATTTTCGATACTTTTAACAAGGCGAACAAAACAAGCGCTTGATCTTTTTGTGTAATAATCCCTCAGGTCCAAAAAGATTAAAATCTAGAGGAGGGATAGCACTTCCTGTCCCTTTAACGAGCTAGATAGGCCAATGGCTCGGCAATCTTTTCATATTTTACGAGTCAGTTGAAAAGAGCTTAAAGGAGACTCGTCTTTTGAGGAACGAGTGATAAAACGGGTAGCAGCTGATTCCAGGTAAGGTTTGGAATTTTCCAATCACGGCAGTGTCACAAGGATGGCTAGTGAAATCACTCTTCGCAGCTGTTCCTCAAAATGGGTAAACAATCAAATGGAGGTGAATGATCGGCCAATGAAAAAGTGGAGGTGACGGTGCAAACACGACCAAGGCTTTAATGGCTGAAGTACTACATTCACGATGGTTATTTACCGGGGAATAGTTCATATTTAATGAGCTTAAATGTGGGGGGAAACATTTGCTCATGTCTTATGTTTATTTTTTAACGAGCTTGAACTATGTGCTAAAACTGCTCGATGCGGGTTTATTTTTTAACGAGCTTGAACCCTGGTGTAACACTGCTCGTGGTGGGTTTATTTTTTAACGAGATTGAACCCTACAGTAACACTACTCGTGATAAGTTTGCATGCCCCCAACATAATGACGCAAATCGAGGTGCATGCCCCCCAAGCTTCATTGCCTTCAACTCGGTAGTTGGAATGAAGGTTTACCTTTGAGATTTGGAAAGGGGATTTGTTCCATTTTTTAATGAGGTTGACACAGTAAAAGAACTATCCTCAGAATCCACTGTATTTATAGTATTTGATAGAAAATTAGAAACTAAAGGATGATTAAGGTCATTGGAATAATCTTCATTATAATCCGGGAGATGGGAACGATTGTGGTAATCTTCCCATGGTGCCTCCCCTAACATCATTGATTGAATGATTCCTTTGTCTGTAGAATGTACATGCGACCAAGGATCTGAAGCGGTGCCATATTCCTTAGACCTATCTATCCAAACACTCGATGAGCGTTCATTTGGGTTGGCCCCCCAAGCCAAGAAAATTGATTGCTACAATATTTCTATTAGGGCGATGATCCATGCTGACAAAATGTTTAGGAATCTTCTGAATCCATTAGATATAGAAGATTTCATATTGCAGGTTTCCACTGTGGCCACTTCCGCCAGCTTACTCGGAGGCGGCAGGGCAAAAGTACCCATTAAGGCAGGGTCTTTTAGGAGGCCTACTCCAATATTCTGAAGCGAATGATTGCTTCCATGGATCAATGGAATGCTTCCCGTAAATTGTGGACTGTTGGGGAGAAATGTTTGTTGGTCGACGATTGTAATTCCTCCTTGAAAGGGAAATGGAATCTTCCTAAAGTAGGTCGACACAACTGTGGCCATGGCATATATCCAGGGCCTTCCCAGTAGGATGTTGTAATCGAGGTTTCTGTCGATTACTTCAACATCAATTTCTACTGTTTTTCCCCCCAGTTCAACTTGCAAGTTACTTAAAATCCCGCTATGGAGTGTATGATCGTCCATCAAATGCTTTTAACGTCGTTGACAATCTCGACAAGGGTGGTGAGCCTAAATTTTTCCAGCAACTCATCGACATAATACATGTAGATGCTCCCTCATCAATAATTGTTCGATGAACAGTTTTGTTGAGGGCTTTCACTTGAATAAGGAAAGCTAGTTGAGCTGGTAACTGAGGGTCATATCCTTTGTGATTAAAGGATACAAGATTGGAATCCGTTGGGTCAATCCCACCTATTAGCGATAATAGATCCTGCTTTTGGGAGAGGCAATTTTGCGGTACCTCAAGTGTCGACATAGCAGATTGCGATTTGGCCAGGTCCTCTATTATAATATAATTATGTGCTACTTTTGCACGAGGATTAAATGTCGATTTGTGTACTACTCCCTTTGGTGACTTTATCATTGGTTCAGGAATGATGGGTGGCACAACTTCGGTCAAAGTTGTTGTCGAACTACTAGGTTGTTCATTAGCCTTGTTATTCGACAGCTGTGGATTCCTCTAATCTTTATTCCTTGTCAAAGCATCATTTTGATGCTTTGAGATAGACATCATAAGCACTTGGGATCGGGAAGCTTTTTGATTAGCAACCAGTTTGGTTCCCGGGTTTGGAAACGGATCAGTCAATACTGCTGAGGTTTTTGAACTCTTAAAGAGTTTCTTAACTTCATATTTATGTGGACAATCTCTTGTCCGATGATCCTCATCGCATATGTGACACCTCGCAGGGGGTTTCCTTTTCCCAGAAGGGTTTGCAGAAGGTTTTTCAGGAGATGACTCATCCTGCTTCTTTTATCTCCCTTTCTTTTTCTTCTTGCCCCCTGGTTGCTTCAGTTGTTTGCCCTTGTCGGTCGACACGGCATCTAATTCCGAAGCAAGAAGTTCATCTTTTGCATTTTGACTTGAAATCTTATGGGCCTTTTTAGATGTAGCCTTTTTTGATTTCGTGTCTGTTGCACCAATCATTCCATCGCCGGCATGAGAGTCATTGTTTGGTTTAGGAGGCGGAGGAACTGAGAATTCTAGTCTAGGAGCATCAGGTATTTTATCGTAGAGCGTGTCGGACTGAGTGTAAATTAAGTCCAAATATTGCGCACGAGCGATAACCTGCTCTTCGGTGACGACTCCCTCTTTTGCGACATCTTCCGTGATGGAAGGCAATAATGACTTAATAAACCATTCAGCTAAAAGCTATTCAGGAACATATGTTTTCACCATTCTACGACAACGTCATCACTCATGTATATGATCAGATATATGAGTGGCCGTTGTTTTTTTGAAATTGGTAAGAAGCTCTCTTCCCATTTCATACCTTATCGGTAACTGAAAATGGGTTAAAAAGGTTGTGGCTAGGGTACTGAAGTTGTCAGATGAAGCTCTAGGTAACTCGATATACCATTTTGCTGTTGGACCAGTTAACGTTCACTAAAAGAGGCAAAGCCTAATTGAATCATCGTTTAGAGTGTTAGATGAACACCACAGGTGAAAGGTCATCACATGATTCGACGGGTCTTCACCCGGATTTCCATTAAATTTAGGAATATCTGACGGAAGTTTATGCGGAATCGCTGGCCACCAAGGGGCATAAGCAATTGGATCATTTGTCAGCCGGTTTAGATCTGGTATTTCTAGAGTTGCTACAAAGGGCAACTGTTGATTCAGGTTAGGCGAAGCATACCCAGGATAAGATGGAATCGCCTGAGCAGTGGGTCTTTGCATACCAGCATAATGTATTTGATGTTGGCAACATTGACAAGGTTGATGGGCATAACCATTATAATATGGTTGTTGATAACCGCTTTGGAAATGCGGTTGCCCATTACTTACAAAGACTTGTTGCTCAGGTCCTTGATATGATTGCTGGAATGGCAGTTATTGAGATTGAATCATCCATGGTTGTTGGACCATTTGATGTTGCCCAATACTGGATGATTGACCAAGATGAGGAGTCATTGTTTGAGCCTGAGTCGCTCCAGATAAGGAGGCACTAACCTGAGGTTGTGATTGAGTCGTTGAGACAAGAGGTTGTTGTATTGCAACCTGAGAAACTTTAGGTTGACATACAACAGGTAGCGCTCGTACTTGCGATGCAGTCACCATAGCAGGTATAGTGGGAATATTCGACACAGGGTGGACTGGTTGCATTGAATATACAACCCTTGGTTACTGAGGCAGTATTGGTACCCAACCACTGGATGTAATTCCAGTTTGACCTGAACTTTGTTGTAAACTCCCATATGGTTGTTCTCCGGGAGGGAACAATGAAAAAGCATACTGCCCTCCATATGGTGGAAATCCAGTACTTAAAGGGTAGATTGGCCTTTGAAGACACATTGGATCAATTTTTTGAGTTTCAACATAAGAAATACCATATGATAATCCGGATGAAGAAATAGGAACAGACCATGTTGTCGAAACAGTCCCTAATTGGACTCTGGCTTGTCGTTGATAACTTGCCAGGACAGATGGTATACCGGCGAACATTGTTGGAGTCGTAGCAGGAGGTTTTGCTGCTGCTGTGTCAGATGACACAGTCCTAGATGTCGACGGTTGTTCAGACATATCTAGTCTATCCAAAAGATTTCCTATCAATTCTACAAGAACTTGCGATGAAGGGAGACTAACTTCGAAGACCAACGAGGGAAATGTGATAATTATTCCATTTAAAATAAATTTTAGACGCTTTGACACAACTTGTTTTTTCAATTTTTAAGAGTCGAGAAAAAACAAAATATGACTCTAGTCGCCTTCGATTTTTAATGAGCCTGAAGTGACAAGTGCTCAAATGGAACTTTTCCGTTAAGGAGTCTGAAAAGGAACGAAAGCGACTGCTCTGGAAATCTAGGTAGAGGGAGTACCAAACCAATCGCAAAACTGCAGAATACTTTTTACAGTACGACAGTCAATCTTCCCGAATGCTGTGTTCAGTGCATTGCAATCGATAGGGCGGTAGACACGACTTCCTATGGATAAAAGGATTAAGCCTATTGGGGTCTCCCAAAATATACTCGACGGTACGTGGGAGCACAAGTCCGTACTGGCACTTATCGTCTCAAAGTGGAGGAATCACCCAACCATGAGTGAGAACAACAGTTACCAGGCTTTACGACGCCGGAATACGTCTCTAGCCTAGACTTCTAAATGTTGTGCGTTAAGTTCCAAAGCGTTGTTAGATTCATTGAATTTATTTTAAGTTGATCTTGTTTATGAAGTTTTCCTTTCGGGTTCACCACGAGATGTAGATGTAATTCCTAACATGCAATCTAAGATGATAAACAAACTTTTTATCTCTTTTATGCAATGAAAATCCTAGCTACTAGGGAAAAGGAAGACAGAATCTTTTCACAAAGAGCAAAGAGCACACTCTAAATGCACTTTCCTAAATCAAGCAAATCAGACTGTCTATATGAAAATGCACATGCATGTATTTGTTTTTCGACTTTCTTAGTATATGGATGTTAAAAAGAAAGTTGATGCACAATTCTGAATTTCTTTTCAAGCGACAAATATCAACAAGCTTCTTTTCGAAATCAAAAAATGGAGATGATTACAACACCTTACGATTTTGAAATGAATACTTGTTCTTGGCACTAGAAAATTACAAATTCAGACCAAAAGCAATAGTAACAGGATAATCGACCATCAACAACAATCAAACTTTTCCTACGATCAAAATCGACACTTGCGACAGATTCAAATCAAAGGACGACGGTACAACTATGCTACTTTTGCAAAGGAGAAATGTAAACGACTCAAAAAACACACAAAAACATCTACAGTTCTTTTGTACAAAGGAGGCAGAATAACAGCAAGGAAAAGGAGTTTCAAACAGACATATACTGATCACAGGCAGCAAAATTCAGGAATAGAACTGGAAAGAATGAACCATAGAAGCCACAACTGCACAGAGCTAGTCTGATCAGCACACCTGTAACACAGAGAATCTGAAATGTAGCTCAGGTTGTCCACTCGGGAAGTGTGCTAAAATTCAGAATCTCTGAACAGTACCTGTGCTAGGCCAGAAACGAGACTCTGTTCGGGTTCCGGGTCACAGTTTGCAGTTCAGTTCTTGCGTTTTGGCCAAGCAAAAAGCAATCAGTAATTCAGCAATCAGGGGTAGATCTAAGGAGGATCTAAGAGCTATCACAAGGGCAATCAGATAGTTTGTGAATCAGTTGTTTAAATCATAAACATATCCAGTGGATGGATTGAAGTAGCAATTATCTACTTTGCATTTGTTATGACAAATGCAGTTCGAATGCTACTTGTAAGTTTATGAAATAGACAACAAGGAATGATAAACAAACAAACTAATTAGCTCCCTACTGGAGTCGCCATTTTGTTACAGGGAAAAGTGTCTATTTAGAACTGCTCTATCCCACTAAGGTGTGACAGCTGCGTTAGAAACAAATAGAGAAAAACTACTTTTGTTTTCCCTTTATGAATTATAGATAGAGAGGAACAGAAGGACCAACCTCTGTCTTGCGCTAATCCTTCGATTCGATCCCTCTCTTCTTTGGTAGTCCTCAACTACCTGCTCCCTTGCACGCCCAACTTCACAAAGTACCTGTAAGATCACCGAAGAATAGCACTATACAAAGACATGGATCTATAATCATAAACAATCTAGGATCAGATGTAAATTGACCATACAAATGTAACAAGCATCAATGATACAAAAGCATGGAGGAAAACTCAAATAGCTTTTATTGATAAACAATAAAATATCCAGGAGGAGTTACAACCATTTGTTCCGACCCAGCATCAACCTCCCAGAAAAGAAGCCCCTCTTCACCTCAAACAAAGCTTAGATCACCCAACAATCTGATTTTTGTCTCTAGAAACCAACAACAATTCCTTACAATATGCAAAATTCCAGCTCCCAACCTCTGGATCTCTGGGATGAGAGATCTATATATAGATATTTGCAGAGGTGTGAGTCAGCTCTGGGTTTTTTGATTAGTGTCTTCTCTCTGATAGTTCTTGATGCCACTTGGAGATCTCATTGATCTCTTACTCATCCTTGGGCGATTCTGAGAGGCAAGTGTCCCAAGAGAAGTTTCTGGAAGATTCCATGATCATCCACCTCGCAAACTCTCTCTGCCACTTGTCTTTTCTCGTCCATCGCACCCCAAAGAAGGGCTTTTTGAAATGCAACGCACTTCCTGTGTGTAAAAGGTGCAATGCATCGCACTCTGGCCATGGAGCAAGTGCAATGATCCAGTTTTGACCAGTTCTGAGTAGCTTTTCATGGAGAACTTCTGGGAGAAGCTATAATCTGTTGACCTTGTTCCTTTAGGGGTTAGAACAACACTTTTAGGGACTTAGGAGCCCTTGGTTTATAGACATTTCATGCTTGGGGTTGTAGGGCCCAAAAATGTCTATAACAACTTGGTCTTGTAATTTTGATATATCATGTTGCATTTCTTCCTCTTCTTCATGAGTCATGCTAGAGCTTTCAGGTTTCTTACTAGGTGTTTCCATTTTCTTTCTTCGGGGAATCAATTACTGATAATAATGCTTCACTATGCCCTTTGAATTCCTTCAAACTAACTTTTCAAACCAATCTTATGCAAAAATTTAAAAAATAACTACACACCTTTTTTCACTTTGTAGGAGCTCGATATTGAATCTGATGTATCTCTGTAATTTTGGATCTCCCAGGTCTGAAATTTCTTCCTGTGGTAACCTTCCAAGTAATATTTCTAACTCCAAAAGTATGATCAAGATTGGATTCTCCAATGAAGAGATATGCCAAATCTCCCACGATGACCTGAGTATAGACTGGTTCAGTAGAGCAAAATTGTACGTGTCGCGGGTCACTGTTTCATCCTTAGGTTCTGAAAATGATACCCAAAAAAACCACAGTCCATCCTCTTTTTGTAACTTCTTACGAAATTCAATTTGATGCTCAGAGCAAAAGTTATGACGATTTTCCCAAGGTGACCTGTTTGGAATGTAATTCGAGGGCCTGCAAAAACCCTAACTTCCTCAAATTATATCTCTGAAAATATAGCGAGACAGGATCTGAAATTTGGACTGGAGGTTCAACGCGATTTCATTTCAAATGGGTTTTGTTTTTATCTTCTGAAACGTTGCAGAAAAAATGTTATAGAAAAAATTCCATAATGACATGTTTGGAGCAGCGAAACCCTAGAATTCAAAGCTCTGATACCAAATCTTATGAAACCAACTCACAAAAAGATAGAAAAGATAGATCAATGCCTTAGAATTCAGCCTCTTCAAGGGGGAAACCTCCTTTACATTACAAAAATGAACAGTTCTTGGATGATTCAAATGACAAAACCTCCTTTCTATATATAGGAGTCTAAGGGGTCACAATATAACCAAGCCGACCTAACAATAATAATATAAAGGCACAAAAATAACAATAGATGGACTCTATGGGGCACAATAATAACAATATGGGGACAATAGGGGCACAACAATAAAAATAAGGGATACAACGATAATAGTAATGGGGGAATCACTCGTATTATAGGGACCTAACATTAGTAGACAATATCCATATAAAAATCTAGCTTGGCTTTTTCTAGCCTGGTTGTCATGGAAAATGATTAGGCTTTGCGAACCCCCAATTTCCAAACAATGTCAACAATACTTCTTTCCCGTGCAAAATATATATGAATTGCACGTTTTGTGAGGGGACTTCCATGTTGAAGCAAGTAAACTTTCTATAGTGGGTCTAATATAGTGTAACTAAGACCCATCTAATCTTGTTATAAATGATAGGTAGACATTATTATCAAGGCATATATCCACTGGAAATGTTAGAATTAGTTAAACTTAGATATTTTATCCCACTAAGGGGTTGGTTAGTTGAAAAATATCTAATAAATTTATAAATTTAGCATGAGTGTTGGGTGCAGGAATTGCACTTAAGCAAACTCCTCAACACTTAATTGTCAACTCAGGGGTTTCGTAAACTTAGAGACAAAGCACAAGGAATGCCAGAAGTGGTATGAACTTTGCCTATTCTTAATCCTACTTTGTAAAGGAAATGTTTGTAGAATCAGACATAAAACAATCTTTAAAGGTAATTGACACCAAAGAAACTCTAGTGCTGGAATATAAAAGAACAATTTGCAAGTAAATCAAGTAAAGGAGCTTTCACACAACTGAAGCAATCTTAAATGCTAGAAGGAAATGATATGTTTATCTTTAGATAGGTGGTCAACAGTCTGACAAGTGGGCCCTTGTAGATATTTGTTTTCCTCTTGATCTTCCTTCTACAGAAACAACCTATTCTTGTACTATTGCAATGTGCTTGCACTAGTGCAAGTACAATACCTCTGTGTAAAAGTATATTTTACCTCCCGTACTAAAGATTTATGTTTTTGTGGAGGTTCTTTAAGCCTTAGGGGTTAGAGCACTCTATTTATGTGACAAGAGAGCAGCTCTTGCACCAAAGCAAAGTTTCCTTCACCAAGTTTCTAATTTACTTTCGAAAAGATTGAAAGATGTGCTGAAAAAGAATTGCAATTGCAAATGAAACTCTGGGATAAATTGTCTATGGAAAGGAAATGCTTTAATTAATTAAATATTGCAAAGGAAGTAAACTTCATGAAATGAAAATAAATCAAAGTAATCAAAGTAGTAGTCTAAGTGATCTTGCATGTATCATCTAACTTCGAAAATCCACTTAAAGTATTTATGTTCCTTGGTCATAAAGCATGAAATGCAACTATAACGTGTTTATGATAAATTCATGAAACTTTTCTCAGATCCTTTAGAGATATACTTTTAATGCTGAAGACAATTACTCTAATTAACAACCCATTTGCTTGCGAGAATAACTAAAATGATAATCTGGGAAAGAAATATAATGTTTGTTGTAAAATAAATGACTGAACCAGAGTGCAGGAAATCACATGCACTAGTACAGGAAAAGGGCTTCCTACACGATCCAAGTAGAAGCAAATTGAGATAAGAACTACGAGTAAAGAAATGCGAGAAATGAATTACAGAAAAGAAATAACTCAATTAATTCCCAAACCACGGATCCATTTCACATTTAACTAAAAAATAAATTTAAATCAGAACTTCAAAAATAAACACAAAGTGTTCACACCATGCAACTGTAAAGGAAATATCCACACAATCTTTCTGAATAACGAAAGCATAAGGGTAAACGAGCTGGGTTGGTTGGGCCCTAGCCAACCAGCTTGTTTCCCTTTTAAGAAACGAAAAAATTGAGCATTCAAGTATGCATCAAAGATAAATTAAACACAATGCATGAATAACATGGCAGATTCCCTGTATTACTTGATCAACAAATGTACATAGTAATGCGAGTCCAACCCCAGAGCTGAGGGCGATTCCAGATTACATAGAAAAATGAAATTACAGTCTAAGGATCACTAGTTCTACCTACGATCTATATTTTATACATCCTTCAGTCTTAGTCGTCTTCCACTAATTACACTCATTTTCTTATTCAGGCCTTTCAGCCAAATAGACTAACAACCAAACATTACAAAATTGACTAACAGGTATAATGGAACATGTACTTCATTGTCCATGGACCATCCTTGGCAAACATCCCTGGTTGTGCACCACCGATATCCGTCCTCAGTTGATCAGCAACCGAACTTGGAGTTATGGATCAAAACGGTTGCATGGAAAGATTCATCTCACGAAAATTTAGGACCAATCATCATGGCGATGCAGGAATGTTCCTGCACTGATCATACTAACTCATAATTAAAACTAGGTTCCTCAATTACTTCTAGGACGTTATCATGAGTTACAAGAGCTACTTAATAGGCATGAAATCTATGTAAAAATGATTAATCAAGCACTTTAAAAAATCTTAATGTAAAATACAAAGCATAGGTAGGAATAGGTAATTATCCTGGACTAGTGCAGGAAAGAGAGGTTTAAGTTGTGTTAAAACATAGGTTAAAGTTTATAGAAATGGGGTAAAAATAGGGCAATTTGCGACATAGACATCCTCCCATCCCAAAGTTGTTGTGTGTCCTCACACAAAATTTTACCTTCGCAAAAAATCCTCAAAAATGGGTGGTCAATTCTCAACCTTGAACTTCAATGCTTATTCCTACTTTCACTATCTTGGGCATTTTCCCTCGGGCTCTTCTCATATGATTTGACACCTTCTTGAGGTGTTTGTAGCATTTGGAAGCCTGATACTTCCACACTTTTACTTGTTGATTCTGCCTTTTTACCTTTGCAAGTAGCTCCACCTTGCTTTGTTTTTGCCAACTTTGTTCCTTAATGACCTAGTTCAAAGCCTCCAAGTTATGAATTTGCCTCTCCAATTCTACTATTCAGCTATTGAGGTAGAGAGTAGAGGGTGTCATGCTAATATCTTCAGGTGTGAATGTCTTCTCTTCAACGGACTCCAAACAGGTCCCATCATCGTCAAGGTCAAGGCCATAAAATGTCTGTATTATGACGTCGTCGAGGGTTTCTACACTCGGGATTTCCTTGTCACCAAGGGTTTTGATGCCCTCCACAATCTTCGTGCCAAGGGTTTTAGTACCTTGTGCACTCAAGTCCTCAGGGTTTCTAATTCCTTTCTCTTCTAGTTCCTCAGAGAATTCAGTACCCTGTCCATCTAGACCAACAGGGGTCTCAATACCCTGTCCTTCTAAAATAGTGGGGGCTTCAATACCCTGTTTCTCTAAAACAATGGGGGTTTCAGTACCCCGTTCCTCGAAAGCACTGAGGGTTTCAATGTTTGGTTCACTGAAATTATCGAGGGTTTCTATATGCTTCTCTTCTTCATCCTCATGACCCTCTGTTTGGAATTCACCAGTGATCGGTGTTGTCTTCTTCTTCCTTAATTTGCTGACAAAAGTTGACAACAATATGTCATCTTCCACATTCTCTTCATTTTCCACAGTATGTGCTGCTACATTTGCAAGCACAAAGAGATTATGGACTTTATGGGAAACTTGGGTGATTCATCAATTATAATTGGAGAGCTTGACTGGTTTGTCCCTTGGGAGATAGTCTTCCTCCTCATTGAGGTTCTGGTCTTTCTCTTCTTAGTCGAGGGTGAAGTATTTTCAACAGTCTTCTTCCCTGCTTGCACTGATGTGCCTTCATCTTTCTGCTCAGTAGGAGACAATGTCTCTACTTTCCTTTTCTTACTTGTACTTGTGCTAGTAGACTTCTCTGCACTCCTTTCTCGAAACTCCTTCAAGAATGTTTCCCAAGTTACTCCTTTTTCTTCTAGCCTCTTCTTAACTAGAATCATGATAAGCCCATGATGGTAGAGCTTGTTTGCAACTTGGCTTGCGTTTCCACTCTACACGCCCTTCGCCATTTTATCAAGACTCTTGAGCAGGTAGTAAGGGAAATTAATCAATTTTCCCGACTCAAAGTGCAGCAACAACTGAAGGTGATACACAAACACCAATGTATAGCATCCCTCTCCAGTCACGAATTTCTGCAGTATGAATAGGAGGTCTCGCCACATCCTGATCATGGTGCTCGGCAGAAGTCCCTTCCTCTAGTCAACCTTAAGTTTTTTGTCGAGCACAAACTAATGCCAGCGTTTCTTCCCGAGCCACTCCTTTCTAAACTAATTCTCTCCTGTAAGTGGCAAGCCTGTAGCTTTCGAGATAGACTCCTCTGTAACTTTTCACTTCAATGATTTGGCCCTGGCTCGGGCTTCCTTGAATGTCCATGCAAACTCCATCACCACAGCCATGTCGAACCCATCAAAATTTTGTAAAAATGGTAGAAACCCAGATTCTTGCATGTTGGGTTGTGTTATATTCTTTCCACAACTAGTCCACATAGTTAACCGGGGGGTTAGAGGGGGGGCGGAGCTCCCTTTCGTTGCACCAATTGTGTAGCGAGGGGGGGTCATAGGGGGTTTGAGGTGTACCCATAACCCCACCTTATGGGGTCTAGGGCAGTGCCTCGGAAAATTTTGGTTTTGGACCCTATGTTAGGTTGGGCGGACCCACCTATGGTTTTGTGCATGATTTTCGCACATGTTTTTTGGACGCGATGGTTTTTGGTCGATGGTATTGGATGTTTCAGCATGTATAAATATGTATTATAACATTGAAAGGAATATAATGAAAAATCAAGCTGGTAGTGCTGGTTTTGGGATCCAGGGGAAAATATCTGTGTATATGTGTTTTATGTGTTTTGCTATCGCATTATTTATTTTTTGTGTTTTTAGAAATCGTATGTAGGTAATTTATGTACGGGGTTAAAACCTACATTTGGTATCAGAGCAGATTTGGCTTCAAGGGAACGCCTTTGTTACTGAGGGGTTTCGCTCGGGCCTGTGGTAAACCCTGTTCAGTGGGAGATCTGCGAGATCTGTTGGAAATAATACTCAGAGAGGGGGGGCTGAATCAGTATTATCTAGTCAATTATTTTCTTTTTCACACCCAGATCATATATGCTACTTCAGTTAGGAAAAACCACGTATATATGCAACTACAAATAAGGAAACCAGCATATACCATGTAGACTTATAATTTAATTTATTCTACAGATGTTGATCATTAATCTGTGTATCAGAATCATATAAACAGTAACCAGGAACAGTAAAACAGAGCAGAAGACAATCACACACAAGAACACAAAATATAAGGTGGAAACCCAATGTGGGTGAAAACCACCTGCTGCAATTCGTCTCTATCTTCTTTTAATTAGAAACTTATTTTACAATGTTTCTATACTGGTGCAGACTTATACCAGTACGTAGGCTTCTACCTACAGAAGGCTACAACCTTCTCTCGTTCTCCAGATTCTCCTGGAAGGGAGCTACAACCCCCTTAGCTCTTATACTAGTTCAGGTGCTAGTACGTAGGTGTTGACCTACAAAAGGCTACAACCTTCTCTTTCTTCTAGGGACCTCGTTTCATTAATTTTCATACTGGATCCATGAATAACATCAATCAGACATCAAGAATTTATGCATCAAACAATCTCCTTTTCACCAATTAAAACTGAATCAAATAAACACTTCTCTGACAACTGTACCCAGAACACAGTAACAGTAACCATACACCAATTCTGAACCCAGATCACTACAGTAATCAACAAAAGCAGCTAGAAAATAATTTAAGAGATGTACGCTACTTCAATATTCAGAAACCTGTGTGCATATGCTTCTGTGTTAAGACCAACCTGCGTATACACACTTTTGACTTATAGAAACAGCATGTATATGTGCCTTCGCTTCACTGAACCTACGTACAGATCTATAAAGATAATTCACTCCTTCAAATACTCAGACATTAGTTAACCCAGATTATCAGGTTTATAGATCAAGCGTGCGCCACATATAATAGATCAAAATCATACAAAGATACTATTAATCAAGCCTTAAGATTTTGACCCATCAGTAGAACTTATCCTCTTCTTTGCGCTTAGTTTCCTCCTTCGTTCAGATCTAGCTCTGCACCATAACCCCAATCACCAGTATTCCAGATCTAGCACTTTATCAGATATTCAATAATTCAGATCGTGACTTTGCCTAATGATCTCCTTCCTCTTTTATAGTCTTGGGCCTTTCACAATACCACGGTCCAAAACCATAACAAATCAATACCATGGACCCAATATTTGGGATCAACACTTCGGATGAGATACCATGGTCCAAAACCATAGGTTCAAATACCAAGGACTAAATACCACGGACCAAACATAAGTTCTCCCACATGTACGTGCTTTTCCTTCCGTGAAAGTGCGTGTATACGTATACGCGACTTTGCCTCGTCTAACCAGCGTGTATACATGACTTTGTCAAAGGGATCCTACGTATATAGCTTTTTCCTTCATTCTGAGAGCCTAAACTGTGATCTGTTACCAGAGTGATTTTCCATCAAGGACAGCACCTGTGCCATAGTGTCAAACCTATGTCATAATGCCAACAATCTCCCCCTTTGGACTTGATGGCAACCCCAAGATCCTCAAGGTAATTCTCCCCCTTTGTCATCAAGGGCAAAGGGTTATGCTCCCCCCTGAGAGCATGCTGAAATCTCTATTCTACTGTGCTGACCATGCTCCCCCTGACTGTAGGCAAGTTCTGTAAAAAGATGTTCTTCAAGAAGAACCATGACTTATACATCATAAATGACCTTCCTATCACCAAAAGACTCTATACATACATCCATCACCCAACCAAGTGGGGATACATCAGAAATTTACATATGACAACCAAGTACATTACATCATTCATCCCAGGCATAGTGGGGAAACCAAAAATAGGCCGTTACATGACCTTGATAATAATAAAAGACATACATGACATAGAGACGAAATATCTAGAGTAAGACTATAAAAGTCACCAAAAACTAATATCAGCAGCATCTGCCAATCACTATTCAGATCAGCAACCATGTTCTCCTTCTGTTCTCCCTCTGCACTTGTTCCTCCTGAACCCAACAACAGCTGTGAACTTAAACCAAGAGCTTCTAAGATAATGCCAACACCAATGCATTATTAGAAGTTTATTTGCTCCCCCTGAACCTGTGCCAGATGGTCTCTGTCAGACCCATATCAGACTCTTTTCAACCAGAGTCTATCCCCACTGATTTCCTTCAAGCCAACATATATGCGACTCTATTTGCATAAACCGGCGTATGTACGTGGATCCTCCTCATGCAACTCGCGTACAACCACTTTTCTCTGAAACAGATAGGTTTCAACAGCAAGATGATGCATCAACTACTCCCAGCTTCTGTCTGAGGTATTCAAAAGTTTCCCTGGGCAATGTTTTGGTGAGAATATCAGCAACTTGTTCCTTAGAGGGAACATACTCCAATTTGACCTTTTGTTCCAGCACTTGTTCCCGAAGAAAATGATACTTGATCAGTATGTTCTTAGTCTTTGAATGCATGACAGGATTCTTTGAGATACTGATAGCACTTGTATTATCACAAAAAATGGAGATAGGTGGAGTACAAGTGATTTGAAGATCTTGCAATGTTTGCATCATCCAAAGGAGCTATGTGCAGCAAGATGCAGCAGCTACATATTCTTCTTCAGCTGTAGATAAAGAAATAGAACTTTGTTTCTTGCTGAACCAAGATACTAATCTAGGACCCATCAAGAATGCACCACCACTAGTGCTTTTTCTATCATCCACGCTTCCTGCCCAATCCTCATCTGTATATGCATGAAGTGTGAGATCTGTATCTCTAGGATACCATAAGCCATAGTTTTGAGTTCCTTGAAGATACTTGAAAATTCTCTTAACTACCTGAAGATGAGTTTCCTTTGGATTTTCCTGAAACCTTCCAACTATTCCCACTGCATACATAATGTCTGGTCGTGTACCTGTTAGATAGAGTAGACTACCAATCATGGATCTATAGGTTGGTTGATGTACTGCTACCAATTCATCATTTGTGTTGAGGCTGCATCCTGTCACCATAGTGGTACATACTGGTTTCGAATCCTCCATCCCATATTTCTTCAAGATCTACTTGAGATACTTGGTTTGTGATAGAAAGATGCCATCTTTGTTTTGTTGGACTTGTAAACCAAGAAAATATGTGAGCTCACCAAGCATAGACATTTCAAACTCTCTCTGCATTACTAAGGCAAAATTTTGACTCATGTCTTCTTCATTGCTACCAAAGATGATATCATCAACATGCACAACAAGTATTAGAGACTTATCATTGTCAATTTTTATATAAAGATTGCTATCAGTTGATCCTTTTATAAAACCTTGTTGATGGAGGTATTTATCCAAGCGATAATACCAAGCCCTTGGAGCCTGTTTAAGGCTATAGAGAGCCTTTTTGAGTCTGCATACAAGCTTTGGATCATTTCCAAGGATAAACCCATCTGGTTGCTCAATATACACTTCTTCATCCAAGTCTCCATTTAGAAAAGCAGATTTCACATCCATTTGAAATACTTTGAACTTCTGAAAACTAGAGAAAGCAAGGAACATTCTTATGGCCTCAAGTCTAGCAACGGGAGCAAAAGTTTCTTCAAAGTCGATTCCTTCTTGTTGAGCATACCCTTTACAAACAAGTCTGGATTTTTTTCTAATAACTTCCCCATTTTCATTCAACTTGTTTTTGAATATCCATTTTGTCCCTATGGCATTCTTGTCTTTAGGTCTAGGAACCAACTCTCAATTGTTATTCTTTTCAATCTGCTCAAGTTCTTCATCCATTGCCTTGACCCAGCATTCATCTTTGCATGCCTCTCTTACATTTTGTGGTTTAGTGGAGGAGATCAATGCCAAATAGCTTGAAGCTTCTGCAATTGTTCTTCTTGTTTGTATACCTGCCTCTTTCTACCCAAAAATTTGTGTTTCTGGATGATTCTTTTGAATGTATCTAGATGGAGTCTTATCTTCTATCCTTATCTGTTCTTCTGGTGCCTCTTGAGCTTCTTCTTCATCATAAGTCTGATTTGATGTTGAAGGATAGTCCTCATCATCTTCAAAATTTTCAGAAATTACTTGCATAGGAATGTTTCCTTCTTCATCAACCACTACATTAATGCTGTCAACAATTCTTCCAAGTCTTTTATCGTAACACTTGTATGCTTTTCTGTGGGGAGAGTAACCAAGGAGAATTCCTTCATCTGCTCTAGGTTCAAACTTGCCAAGATTTTCATCAGTATTTTTGATGTAGCATTTTCTTCCAAAAATTTTGAAGTATTTTACCGTGGGAGTCTTACCATACCATAGTTCGTGAGGAGTCTGAGTGTTGTTTACCCGGACGTTTGTCTTGTTGAGAATAGTAACTTATGCAAATGTAGCTTCACCCCAGAAGGTTGTGGGAGTTCCAGACTCATCAAGCATAGCACGAGCCATTTTTTGAACCGTTCTGTTCATCCTTTCCACTACTCCATTTTGTTGAGGAGTCCTAGCTATAGAGAATTCCCTTCTTATTCCATGTTCTTCACAAAAATCAAAAAATTCATTCGAGGTAAATTCTCCTCCTCGATCAGACCTGAGGCATTTATTCTGCAATCTGATTTGTTCTCCACCAAGGCTTTGAATGATTTGAACTTTTCAAAGGCTTCATCTTTGTGCTTCATAAGTCCTATCCAACACATCCTTGAAAAATCGTTAATGAATAATATAAAATATTCTTCTCCTAGAGGTGACCTTTTCCTAGATGGATTACATACATCAGTATGGACGAGTTCAAGTGGCCTGCTAGCTGACCCTTCCTTCTCAGGGAAGTTGGTTCTGATTTTCTTACCAAACTGACATGATTTGCATATTGTATTGTCTGGAATTCTGATGTCTAGAAGACCATGAACTGCCTGGTATTTGCATGCTTTCCTTATCTGTGAGAAGCTTAGATGCCCCAATCTTCGGTGCCATAGCCAGTGTTCATCATTCTTGCTCAGATAGCATTGTTGTTGTCCTCCTTTGAGAATGTATAGATTATTTGGAGTCCTTATGCCTTTGATCATTGTTTCTCTTGTATCAAGCTCACGAACAATACAACCATTTGATCGAAATATCACCTCATTTCCTTGATCACACATTTGACTAACACTCAATAGATTATGCTTTAAGCCATCAACATACATAAAATTTCCCACTTTGACCTTTTCTTTTAAAAGAACAGAACCTTTACCTTTTATGAGTGCAGGGGTGTCATTTCCAAATGAGACCTTCTTATCCTTTTCTAAGGCACTATATGACTGAAGTTTTTCTTTATCACCTGTCATATTTTTCGAACATCCACTGTCGATGTACCATTGATTTTCCTGTCCTTCCGCATATAAGGCTATACCACATCTTTCTGGTTGCAGTTCTTTCATTCTCCATGTTTTGGCACTTGAGGCTTGCTCCTTCTAAGTTGTCTTCCGAAACCTGCTCCTGCATTCAAAATCTTCATGACCGAAGTTGTTACAAATAGAACATTCTATTTCATTTTCAAGAGAAAAAAAGTTATTGTAGGTCCTTTTCATGATCCCAGTCATACTCCTCTGTTTTTGAGCTTCTCTAGTCATGATAGTCTTGTAGGCAACACATTGAGTTGCTTTGTGTCCAAATTTATGACAAGAGAAACATTTGCCATTGAAGAAATTCCTGCGATTGTCAACCCTGCGGACCAAATGATTGTAGTTTTCATTGACATCCATTCTTAAGGCAAATTGAGAATGATTTACTTGTGGTTTGTTGTAGCTTCTATTTGTCCTTGAAGTAGATTGCCCCCGATTTACTTGGTGATCTCTGTTCATTCTTGAAGTAAAATGTCCCTAATTTACCTGGTGAGCAGCATTGTGCCTTTGCTATCGATTGTCAACTTGTTCACTTCTCCTTGCTACATCAAGATATCTTTCGGAGGTGGATGGCTTTTGCGCTTGAGATGATTTTTCATTATATCCCAGACCTGTCTTGATTAGTGGAGAATGCTACATTTTGATAATCTCATCTAAAGTTTCAGATCCTTTAAAAAATCTAAGATTAAGAGCTTTTGTTTTCTCAATCTCTTTTCTAAGTCCCACAATTGCACATTCTAACTTTTCATGATGTTTTTCCCTTTCAGCAAGTTGGAATTGCAGAGTATCAATAATCATATTCCTCTCTTCTAAACAAATTTGGAGTTTAGAAATCTCTTCATAAATACCTTCTTCATCTATAGCATCCAAGAAATCATCATCTTCAAAAGCCATTAAAAGTCTATAATTATTACCTTGTTCATCTTTATCACTATTTGAAAGTCCATCATTGTCTTCATGAGTGTAATATCTTTTCTTATTTGCATTTTGTTTTATGTTCCATCTAACTGGTTCCTTACCTTTGTCAAGCTTATCTTTATGAGGACACTTGGTAGCATAGTGACCGACTCTTCCACAAGCAAAACATTTGAAAGGTAACTTACCTATGAATCTTCCAGCACCCCATTGAAGGTTTTTGACAAAATTTGATTCTTCCTCTTCTTCTGACATATGTCCTGAGTCGTAGGAATCTCCTCTTCCTGAGTCCTTGAATGTGGCTTCTCTTCTGTCTGATGGTCCCCCTTTCCTCATTTCATAAGCGGTTAGAATTCCGTGTAGCTGCGACATGGTAATGCTCTGTAGATTCTGTTTTTCTTCTATTGCAAAAACTTTTGATTCAAACTTAGAAGACAAAGATCTTAGAACCTTTTCAACCAAAACAACCTCTTTTATTTCTTCACCCAAGTTTTTCATACAATTAACAATCTCATCTATACGTAGGAAATAGTTAGCCACACTTTCATCATTGTGCATTCTGAGATTTTCATACTGAATTCTGAGGGTTTGAAGTTTTGCTCGTTTTACCTGTTCATCTCCTTCATAGCTCAGAACGATCTTGTCCCATATTTCTTTTGCAGTTTTGAGCTACATAACTTTGACGAATTCTGTTTCAGATAGACTCCCTAATAGAGTATTGACAACCTTTGCATTTGTTTCATACTGCTTCTTACAAGCCGGATTTGTAGGAGTTGCTGATGGAAATGTGTACCCTATATCTATGATATCCTAGACTTCCATACCAAGAGATTGAAGATAGGCTTTGATTCTTACCTTCCAATAGACGAAGTTGGTCCCATCAAAAATTGGTGGCCTGATCGATGCTTCTCTCTCGTAGTTGCTCATGATGATAGATCTTCCTTCAAGCAATCAAGCTTCTTCTGAAGGACCTGCTCTGATACCAATTGTTGGAAATAATACTGAGAGGGGGGGGGGGGGGCGGCGCGAATCAGTATTATCTAGTCAATTATTTTCTTTTTCACACCCAGATCATATACGCTACTTCAGTTAGGAAAAACCACGTATATACGCAACTACAGATAAGGAAACCAGCGTATACCATGCAGACTTATAATTTAATTTATTCTACAGATGTTGATCATTAATCTGTGTATCAGAATCATATAAACAGTAACCAGGAACAGTAAAACAGAGCAGAAGACAATCACACACAAGAACACAAGATATAAGGTGGAAACCCAATGTGGGTGAAAACCACCTGCTGCAATTCGTCTCTATCTTCTTTTAATTAGAAACTTCTTTTACAATGTTTTTGTACTCGTGCAGACTTATACCAGTACGCAGGTTTCTACCTGCAGAAGGCTACAACCTTCTCTTGTTCTCTAGCTTCTCCTGGAAGGGAGCTACAACCCCCTTAGCTCTTGTACTAGTTCAGGTGCTAGTACATAGGTGCTGACCTACAGAAGGCTACAACCTTCTCTTCCTTCTAGGGACCTCATTTCATAAATTTTCAAACTGGATCCATGAATAACATCAATCGAACATCAAGAATTTATGCATCAAACAATCTCGTTTTCACCAATTAAAACTGAATCAAATAGACACTCCTCTGACAGCTATACCCAGAACACAGTAATAGTAACCATACACCAATTCTGAACCCAGATCACTGCAGTAATCAACAGAAGTAGCTAGAACATAATTTAAGAGACGTATGCTACTTCAGTATTCAGAAACCTGCATGCATATGCTTTTTTGTTAAGACCAACCTGCGTATACGGACTTTTGGCTTACAGAAACGGCGTGTTTACGCGCCTTCGCTTCACTAAACCTACGTACAGATATATAAAGATAATTCACTCCTTCAAATATTCAGACATTAGTTAACCCAGATTATCAGATTTATAGATCAAGCGTGTGCCACATATAACAGATCAAAATCATACAAAGATACTATTACTCAAGCCTTAAGATTTTGACCCATCAATAGAACTTATCCTTTTCTTTGTGCTTAGGTTCCTCCCTCGTTCAGATCCAACTCTGCACCATAACCCCAATCACCAGTATTCTAGATCTAGCACTTTATCAGATATTCAATAATTCAGATCGTGACCTTGCCTAATGATCTCCTTCCTCTTTTATAGTCTTAGGCCTTTCACAATACCACGGTCCAAAACCATAACAAATCAATACCATGGACCCAATACTTTGGATCAACACTTCAGACAAGACACCATGGTCCAAAACCATAGGTTCAAATACCAAGGACTAAATACCACGGACCAAACATAAGTTCTCCCACATGTACGCGCTTTTCCTTGTGTGAAAGTGCGTGTATACGTATACGTGACTTTGCCTCGTCTAACCTGCGTGTATACACGACTTTGTCAAAGGGATCCTATGTATATAGCTTTTTCCTTCATTTTGAGAGCGTGAACTGTGATCTATCACTAGAGTGAGTTGCCATCAAGGACAACACCTGTGCCATAGCGCCAAACCTGTGTCATAATGCCAACAAGATCGATTTTGGTGGTGAAAGAAGATGGCGAGCAGTGGAAAGATAGAGATCGAGAAATTTAATGGTCAGAGTTTTGAGTTGTGGAAACTCAAGATGGAGGATATGTTGGTGGATAAAGATCAGTGGATCGTAGTAGATCCGGGTACTAAACCAACGGGAGTGTCCGATGAAGAATGGAAGAAGTTGGATCGGAAGGCAAAGATCACATACGATTATGTGTCTCAGATTCAGTATTGCTGAATGTATCAAGGGAAGCTACAAAAAAGGCTTTGTGGGACAAGTTAGGGACTTTGTACCAATCTAAGTCTTTGGTGAATAAATTTTTCCCACGGAAAAAGCTATATAACCTGAGGATGAAAGATGGAGACTCGGTGACAGAGCATCTGAACGCATTTAATACTGTGGTAAGTCAGTTAGCATCTGTTGATATTAAAATTTCAGATGAAGATAAGTGCATCAGTTTGTTTTGTTCTCTACCAGATTTGTGGGATAGTCTGGTTATTACAATAGGTAGCAATGCAACTGCCTTGCATTTTGATGAAATAGTCGCAGCCTTGCTAACGAAGGAGATGAGATGGAAAAATATGGAGAGCCAAAATGGTGATGCCTTGTCTGTACGAGTACGGTCCCAGAACAGAAACAAAAATAAGTCATCGAGTGGGAGATCTAAATCTAGAGGGAGATCTAAATCTCTAGGAAAACTTGTAAAGGTGGTGTGCTGGAAATGCGGAAAGGAAGGCCACTTCAAAAGGGACTGTAAATCTAAAGCTCCTGACAAAGGAAAGGGATCTGATGAGGCTCCTTCTGTAGAGGCAAAAACCACCTCAGATGAAGGTGGGGATGTGTACTTGGCTTCTTCAAGTACACATGTAGATCATGAGGCATGGTGAATTGACTCAGGTGCATCCTTTCACTTCAGTCCGCATAGAGAGTGGCTTTGTGAGTATGAGAAATATGATGGTGGTGATCTCTTCTTGCAGGATGACAAGAAGGCTAGAATCATTGGTAAAGTTGAAACTGCAAGGTGGAAGGGTTAGAACGCTTCCGGGTGTTCTGCATATTCCTGGATTAGCCAGAAATTTGATTTCTGTTAGTAAGCTGGATGATGCAGGTGTAAAAATAGTGTTCGAGAAGGATACCTGCAAGATGGTTCGGGGAGCACTGGCATTGATGCGGGGAGTTTGGATTGGAACTCTGTACAAGCTACAAGGTAGCACTGTTGTTGATGGGTGCAACAGTTCCGTGGTTCTTGAAAGTGGAGCATAAAATCTAGTGGTCTCTGGAGAAAAGACCATGTTGTGGCATCAAAGGCTTGGACATATTGGAGAGAAGGGCCTTTGAATACTTCATGGTAAAGGTATGGTAGAAGGTATGAGTAATAGCTCTCTGGATTTTGATTTCTATGAAAATTGTGTATATGGGAAGCATAATCGGGTGAGTTTCCCCTCTAGTAGTAAAAGGGTGAAACAGATATTAGAGCTTGTGCACAGTGATGTGTTTGGACCTGTGAAGGTTCCATCACTGGGTAATTCTGTGTACTATGTATCATTTATATATGACTTCTCAAGGAATACATGGATATATTTCCTTAAGAATAAATCTGAAGTTTTTGACAGGTTTAAAGAATTTAAGGCTCTCGTGGAAAATCAGACAAAGAAGAAGATAAAGGTGCTGAGGACAGATAATGGTGGAGAGTTTTGTAGCAAGGAATTTGAAGAATTCTGTAAGAAGTGTGGTATATCATGGCAGAAGGCTACTCCATATACACCTTAGCAAAATGGAGTTGCAGAAAGAATGAACAAGACATTGATGGAAAGGGCAAGAAGCATGCTCAGTGGTACCAGGTTAGGACAAGAATTCTGGGCAGAGGCAGTGGATACTGCATGTTACCTGGTCAACAGGTCACCTTCATCAGCATTGGAGGATAAGACTCCACAAGAGGTATGGACTGGTAAGAAACCCTCTCTTTCACATCTAAGGGTATTTGGATGTGATGCATATGTACATGTTATGAAGGAGAAAAGAACCAAGTTGGATTGTAAATCTGAAAAGTGCATCTTTATTGGGTATAAGGATGGTTTAAAGGGTTATAAGCTTTGGAACCTAGTAACAAGGAAGTTTGTGTACAGCAGAGATGTGGTGTTCAAAGAGGTGAAAGATGTTATTAAACATGAATTCCAACCAAAGGAACCTAAGAAGATAGAGTTTGAGCTAAAGGAGGAAGATAAGACTCTACAACAGAGGAGGAATCAGAAGATGAAGAGCCACAAACTCCGACTGTGAGAAGATCAGTTTGAGAAAGAAGGCAGCCAGAAAGGTATAGTCCATCTGCTTTCTGTTCAAATTTTTCTTTGTCTGTTACTGATGACAATCCCATAACTATGAAGGAAGCAGTGGATTCAGAGGATGGAAAACTTTGGAAAGAGGCCGTGGTTGATGAAATGGCATCTTTACACAAAAATTAGGCTTTGGATCTGGTGGAGTTACCAGTAGAAGGAAACCCATTGGCAGCAAATAGGTGTTCAAAAGGAAGACAAATGTAGAAGGAAAAGTGGTTAAATACAAAGCTTGGTTGGTAGCAAAAGGTTATTCCCAGGTGCTGGGAATTGATTTTGGTGATATTTTTTCTCCTATTGCCAAGGTAACTTTTATTAGATTACTTTTATCTGTTGCTGTTGCTTTTGATTTTGAGGTAGAACAGATGGATGTGAAGACACCATTTCTTCACGGGGATCTAGAAGAGAAAATCTACATGAAGCAACCTAAAGGCTTTGTTGTGAAGGGTAAGAAAGAATTGGTATGCAAGTTAAAGAAGTCTTTGTATGGGTTAAAACAGTCACCAAGGATGTGGTATTAGAAATTTGATACATTTATACAGGGACTTGGCCTCACTAGAAGCAAAGTAGATCACTGTGTGTATTTTAAATTAATTGGTGACCGTGTCATCTATCTGGTCTTGTATGTGGATGATATGTTGCTGGTTGGAAATGACAAAGAAGTTATCCAGGATTTGAAGACCCAATTGTCCTCCAAGTTTGACATGAAAGATCTTGGTGCTGCAAACTATATTTTGGGCACAAAAATTAAAAGAGATTGGGCAAAGAGGAAGCTCTGGTTAAACCAAAGGAAGTATGTTGAGACAATATTGTAGAGGTTTAATATGTAGGATAGTAAACCGGTGAAGGTTCCTATTCCTGTAGGTGTGAGGTTATCTGTTGAACAGTGTCCCAAGACACAAGAAGAGGAAGAGGACATGTCCCTTGTTCCATGTGCAAATGTAGTTAGTAACCTGATGTATGCAATGGTCTGTACTAGACCAGACATTGCACATGCAGTGGGAGTATTGAGCAGGTTTATCTCAAAACCAGGGAAGGAGCATTGGACAGTAGTGAAGCGGTTTTTCAGGTATTTGCATGGCACTAGTGATTATGGTTTGTGCTACCAAGGAAGACCAGGATTGGACAGAGTGTTGGATATTCATGGCTTTGTTGATGCAGACTGGGCTGGAGATCTAGATCAGAGAAGATCTACAAGTAGGTATGTGTTTAACCTATTTGAAGGTGCAGTTAGTGTTATAGACATTTTTGGGCACTGCAACCCCAAGAATAAATGTCCATAAACCAAGGGCTCCTAAGTCCCTAAAGGTGTTGTTCCAACCCCTAAAAGAACAAGTTCAACTGATTACAGCATCTCCCAGAAGTTTTCCATGAAAAACTACTCAGAACTGGTCAAAACTGAACCATTTCACCTGCTCCATAGGCAAAGTGCATTGCATCCCACCTAAATACACACAGTAGGTGCATTGCATGTCAAAAAGCCCTTCTATGGGGTGCGATGGGCGAGAAGGGACAAATGGCAGGGTCAATCCACAAGGTGGAGAAGCATGGAATCTTCCAGAAACTTCTCCTGTGACACTTGCCTCCCTGAATTCGACCAGGGATGAGTAAGAGATCATCAATCTCCAAGTGGAATCAAGAACTATCAGAGGGAAGACACTAATTAAATCTCAAGTTGACTCACCTCCCTTGTAGACATCTATATATGGATCCCTCGTGCCAGAGATCCAAAGGCTGGAATTTTGTATCTTGTAAGGAAGCGTTGTTAGTTTCTTGGTGCAATACCATAGTGTTGGGTGATCTAAGCTTTTCATGAGGTGAGGAAGGGCTTACTTGCTGAGAGGATGATGCTGGGTCAGAACAATTGGTTGTAATTCTCTTGGCTCTTTCTTGATTATCAATAAAGTTGTTCAAGTTTTCCTCCACATGTTTGTATGATTAATGTTTTATGCATTTGTGTGGTCAATGTACATCTAATCCTATATTGTTTATGATAATAGATCTATGTTCTTGGATAGTATTATGCTGCTTTGATTCTACAGGTACCTTGTGAAGCTGGGTGGACAAGGAAGCGAGTAGCAAAAGATCTATTAGAAGGGAGAGGAACCGAACAAGGAACCAAGCGCAAGACAGAGGTTGGTCTCCTTTATTCTTCTCTCATCTATCTCTCATAAAGGAAAACGAACGTAGTTTTAGTTTGTTTGTTTCTAAGGTAGCTACCAGCCTTAGTGGGATTAGCAGCTCTGCATAGACACTATTCCCAGTAACAAAATGGCGACTCCACTGGGGAGCGAGTAGATTGTTTGTTCATCTACATTTGTTTACTTTATAAACTTACAGACGGAGCTTGAAGTCAAGCCAGATAGCCTTTGAACTGCATTTGCTATGCAAGTGCAAAGTAGATCAACGCTGCTTCAGTCAATCTCCGGGTTTTGTTTATGAATTAAACAATTGATTTACAAGCTCTATAATTGCCCTCGTGGTGGCTCTAGTAACCTCTTTAGATCTACCCCTGTGTTTGATTTACTGATTGCCACTTGATCAGCCTAAATCCCTGAACTAAACTGCAAACTGTGACCCGGAACCCAATCAAAGTCTCATCCCTGGTCCAGCGCACCATCTGTTCTATGAACTTCAAATGCAGTGCACTTCGCGAGTGTAGTAGGTGCGTTGCATTTCAGTTTCACTGTGTTATAGGTGCGCTGATTAGACAAGGCCTTGTTCCTAAATTTTGGTTTCTATGCTCACTCTTTTCAGATCTATTTAGGAGTTTTGCTGCCTGTAATCAGTACACCTCTATTTGAAACCCCTTTCCTTGTTGTTATTCTGCCTCCATTGAGCAAAGAATTGTAAATGTTTTTATGTATTTTTTGAGTCATTTTCAGTTCTCCTTTACAAAGAAGTAGCATAATTTTACTGTTGTTTCTTGATTTGAAAGTGTCGCAAGTGTCGTTTTTAGTCATAGAAGAGAATCTGATTGTTCTTGATAGTCGATTACCCTGTTACTCTTGTATTTGATCTGAATTAGTAGTTTTTTCTAGTGTCGAAAGCAAGTTTTCAATTCCAAATCGCAAAGTGTTGTCATTGTCCTCATTTTGTCTTGAAAAGAAACTTGTTAGTAATTGTCGCTTTGAAAAATAATTCAGATTTGCGCTTAGCTTTCTTTTTATCACTTACAAATTAAGAAGGCCGAAAACAAATACATGCATGTGCATTTGCATTTATACTGTTTGTCGGTTTGATTTAGGACAGTGCATATAGTGTGTGCTCTTTTCTTTTTGTTGAAAGAACACCATCTCTCTTTCTTTAGTACCTAGGATTTTCATTTGCAAAAAGAAGACTAAACGACTGTTTATCATCTTAGATTGCATTTTAGGAATTGTACATCTACATCACGCGGTGAACCTGAAAGGAAAATTTCTTAAGCAAGATCAACTATAAAATAAATTTAATGAATCTAAAAATGCTTTGGAACCTAACAGACAACATCTAGAAGTCTAGGCTAGAGATGTATTCCGGCGTCGTAAAGCCTGGTAACCGTTGTTTTCACTATTGGTTGGGTGATTCCTCCACTTTGACACGATAAGTGCCAGTACGGACTTGTTCTCCCATGTACTGTCGAGTATATTTTGGGAGACCACAATAGGCTTAATCCTTTATCCATAGGAAGCTGTGTCTGCCACCCTATCGATCGCAATGCACTGAACACAGCATTCGGGAAGATTGACTGCCATACCGTAAAAAGTATTCTGCAGTTTTGCGATTGGTTTGGTAATCCCTCTGTCTAGATTTCTAGAGCAGTCCCTTTCGCTCCTTTTCAGACTCCTTAATGGAAAAGGTCCATCTGAGCACTTGTCACTTCAGGCACATTAAAAGTCGAAGGCGACTAGAGTCATCTACTGTTTTTTCTCGACTCTTAAAAATTGAAAAAACAAGTTGTGTCAAAGCGTCTAAAATTCATCTAATTCAGAAACATACTTCACCTTTGATTTTTAGTTGATCGAGTAATCTACAACCGTGGAAGAAATTCAATTGAATCCCCATCGTTCGCAGAAGATTATGAGTCAACCGTCTTTGTCTCCAGAGTCGAAACTGTTACGGACAAAGCAAACTCGTTTAACCGGTTCCAAATCCCCTGGTAAAGTTAGAACAAGTGTTCCAACACCATTGGAGACTCCTGTTACTCCAGACATTTCTAGTATCCCTGCCTTTATAAACGAAGTTCAGCAGCCACCGAAGGGCAGTAGCACTGATCCTAGTGTGAGGGTAAACACTTGTGTTACTGAACCAGTTCCATCTACAACTGATTCGGAGGGTGTTATTCCCCAAGCATATGTCGTTGTAGATTCCAAACCTTCTTCGGCACCAGAAATATTTTACGGACCAGACGATCTACCTCTTCCACTTGGTCTGATTGCTATAGAAGAGATTGCGGAGGATCCTCCATCGAGTACTCCATCGCAATTTGGAGTCGGGATCACTCTGTATCCTTCTTCATCAGAAATTAGTCTACCGCCATCGGAAGCTCCTGTAGAATCTCTAGGCAATATTTTGGATAGACTAGAAATGTCTGAACAACTGTCAACATCTAGGACTGTGTCGTCCGACACAGCGACGACAGAACTCCTTGCTGTCACTCCAACAATGTTCGCTGGTATACCATCTGTCCCAACTAGCTCTCAATCGCTAGAAGGGGTCCACTCAGAGGCTATTTCGACAGTATGGTCCGTTCTTGTTTGTTCATCCGGAATAGTATCCGGAAACTCTTATGTTTAATCTCAGCAAATTGATCCTTCAGGGTGTCAATTTGGGCAGTCCGGTCCTCAAGGGCAAACAATTTCTTTAAGTACCGGATTACTGCCGTATGGGGGGAAATATACCCTTTCATTGTCTCCTCCGGGAGGACAACCATACGGGAGTTCACTACAAAATTCAGGTTATGCTGGAATTACATCTAGCGGTTGGGTGTCGATACTGCCTCAACAACCAAGAGTTGTATATTTGATGCAGCAATGCTTACCTATGTCAAATATACCAACTACGCCAGCTATTGTGACGATGTCGCAAGTACAAGCGCTGCTTGTTATATGCCAACCTCAGGTTTCTTAGGTGGTAATGCAACAACCTCTTGTCCCTACGACTCAACCACAATCACCAACTAGTGGAATGACACAGGCCCAAACGGGTACAATTACCCCTCATCTTGGTCAAACAGTCAGTATTGGACAACAGCACATGGCTTCGCAACCATGGCTGGTGCAATACCAACAACCGCAATTCCAATAGGTATACCAAGGATCTAAGAAACAAATCTTTGCAAATAGTGGGCGGCCGTACATTCAAAACGATCAAAATCAACCATTCTACAATGGTTATGCCCATCAACCTTACCAAAGATACCAGCATCAAATGCATTATGCTGGTATGCAAAGACCAACCGCTCAGGCGATTCCATCTTATCCTGGGTATGCTTTGCCTAACCTGAATCAACAGTTACCCTTCGTGGCGACTTTATAGTTACCGGATCTAAATCGGTTAACAAACGATCCAATTGCTTATGCCCCTTGGTGGCCAACGATTCCGCATAAACTTTCGTCAAATATTCCTAAATTTAATGGAAATCCGGGTGAAGATCCGTCGAATCATGTGATGACCTTTCATCTATGGTGTTCATCAAACACCCTAAACAATGATTCGATTAGGCTTCGCCTTTTTTAGAGGACGTTAACAGGTTCTACAGCAAAATGGTATATCGAATTACCCAGAGCTTCATTTGACAACTTCAGTACCCTAGCCACAACCTTTTTAACCCATTTTCAGTTACCGATAAGGTATGAAACAGGAACGGAACTTCTTACCAATTTCAAACAAACAACGGCCACTCACATATCCGATCATATTCATGAGTGGCAATGTCATTGTAGAATGGTAAAAATGTATGTTCCTGATCAACTTTTAGCTGAATGGTTTATTAAGTCATTATTGCCTTCCATTACAGAAGATGTGGCAAAAGGAGGAGTCGTCACCAAAGAGCAAGTTATTGCTCGTGCGCAATATTTAGACTTGATTTATACTCAGTCTGGCACGCTCTATGATAAAATACCTAACGCTCCCAGACTGGAATTTTCGGTCCCCCCTCCTCCTAATCGAACAATGACTCTCATGCCGGCAATGGCGTGATTGGCGCAACAGACACGAAATCGACAAAGGCTACATCTAAAAAGGCCCGTAAGATTTCCAATCAAAATGCGAAAGAATAACTTCTCACCTCGGAAGTAAATGCCATCTCGACTGATAAAGGCAAAGAAACCAAGCAACCAGGAGGCAAGAAGAAAAAAAAAGGGAAGAAGAAGAAACAGGAGGAATCATCACCTGAAAAATCTTCTGCAAACCCTAATGGAAATAGGAAACCAAAAAATCCATGCATAATATGTGATGAGGATCATTGGGCAAAAGAGTGTCCATTTAAAGCTGAGCTTAAAAAATTCTGCAAGAATTCAAAAACCTCGGTGGTATTAACTGATCCATTCTGAATCTAGGAACAAATCTGGTTGTCCAAACAACAAAATGATGCTTTCATATTGACAAGAAACAAAGATTACGGGAATCCACAACTATCGAACAACAAGGATAAAGATCAACCTAGTAGTTCGACAATAACTTCCACAGAAGTTGTGCCACCCATCATTCCTGAGCTAGCGATAAAGCCGCCAAAGGGAGTAGTAAACAAATCGACATTTAATCCTCGTGCCAAAGTAGCACAAAATTACAATATAGTAGAGGACCTGGCCCAATCGCCGTCCGCTATGTCGACACTTGAGGTACCGCAAAATTGCCCCTCCCAAAAGCAGACTCTATTATCAGTAATAGGTGGAATTGACCCAACGGATTCCAATCTTGTATCCTTTAATCACAAAGGATATGACCCTCAGTTACTAGCTCAACTATCTTTCCTTATTCAAGTGAAAGCCCTCAACAAAACGGTTCATCAAACAATTATTGATGAGGGGGCATCTATATGTATTATGTCGATGAGTTGCTGGAAAAATTTAGGCTCACCACCCTTGTCGCGCTCGTCAACAATGTTACAAGCATTTGATGGACGATCATACACTCCATACGGGATTTTAAGTAACTTGCAAGTTGAACTAGGGGGAAAAATAGTAGAAATTTATGTTGAAGTAATCGACGGAAACCTCGATTACAACATCCTACTGGGAAGGCCCTGGATATATGCCATGGCCGCAGTTGTGTCGACCTACTTCAGGAACATTGCATTTCCCTTTCAAGGAGGAATTACAATCGTCGACCAACAAACATTTCTCCCCAATAGTTCACAAGTTACAGGAAGCATTCCAATGATCCATGGAAGCAATCATTTGCTTCAAAATATCGGAGTAGGTCTCCTAAAAGACCCTGCATTAATGGGTACTTTTGCCCTATCGCCTCCGAGTAATCTGGAGGAAGTGGCCACAATGGAAACCTACAATATAAAATCTTCTATATCTAATGGATTCGGAAGATTCCTAAACATTTTGTCAGCATGGATCATCGCCATTTTAGAAATATTGTAGCAATCAATTTTCTTGGCCTGGGGGGCAAACCCAAATCAATGCTCATCGAGTGTTTGGATAGATAGGTCTAAGGAATATGGTACCTCTTCAGATCCTTGGTCGTATGTGTATTCTACAGACAAAGGAATCATTCAGTCAATGATGTTAGGAGAGGCACCATGGGAAGATTACCACCATCATTCCCATCTCTCGAATTACAGCGAAGATTATTCCAATGACCTTAACCATCCTTCAGTTTTTGATTTTCTATCAAATACTATAAATATGGTAGATTATGAGGATAATTCTTTTACTGTGTCAACCTCATTAAAAAATGAAACAACTTCCTTTCCAAATCGAGTCTTTGATTACGATCTCGTAAAATCAAAGTCAAGTCTTTCGAAGATCTCGAAGGTAAACCTTCATTCCAACCACTGAGATGAATGCAATGAAGCTTGGGGGGCATGCACCTCGATTTACGTTATTATGTTGGGGGTATGCAAACTTATCATGAGCAGTGTTACCACAGGGTTAAAGCTCGTTAAAAAATAAACCCGCCTCGAGCAGTTTTAACGCGGACTTCAAGCTCGTTAAAAAATAAACATAAGTAATGAGCAAGTGTTTCCCCCAGCGTTTAAGCTCATTTTAAAATAAAAAATGAACCAATTTCTGGTAAATAACCATCGTGAATGTAGTACTTCAGCCTTTGAAGCCTTGGTTGTGTTCTCATCATCACCTCCACTCTGTATTGGCCGATCATTCACCTCCACTTGATTGTTTACCCCTTTTGAGGAACAGCTGCGAAGAGTGATCCTGTTAGCCATCCTTGTAACACTGCCGTGATTGGAAAATTCCAAACCTTACCTGGAATCAGCTGCTACCCAAATTTATCACTCATTCCTCAAAGACGAGTCTCCTTTAAGCTCTTTTCAACTAACTCGTAAAATATGAAAATATTGTCGAGCCATTGGCCTCTCCAGCTCGTTAAAGAGACTGGAAGTGCTATCCCTCCTTTAGATTTTAATCTTTTTGGACCTGAGGGATTATTACACAAAAAGATCTAGCACTTGTTTTGTTTGGCTCGTCAAAAGTACCGAAAATTCATCCCTTTTGTATTATTTTATACTTTTTCGGACTTAAGGGATTAGATGATGAAAAAGGATCTTTTGAGTTTCCTTTACGTCCCTTTTCATACTCTCTAAAATTGAAAAGGACCGAGTTATCTTTGTCGTTAAACTCGTTAAAACCTAATAGCGACAAACTTGTCCATAACAAACAAGAACGAGTTTCACTATCGCTAGGCTCATTAAAACATAGCGATGGGTTTGCCCGAAGGGCAAATTATAGAACAAGCATATGTTATCCTCCTCAAGCTTAAAAAAAATAAAGAGGTACTGGTCAGCAATGACTGGGGAAAAATTGGGAAGAAAACTTGAAGAAACTTTGTTGGTAGCAAGTCGCTCTTGAACATGACACTTTCACTCCACATCCAAGTCGAGTTGGGTTGTTCCATTCACTGGTCACATCACCATGGTTCCATCACACCATCCACATTTGGGGTTAATGCTACGAATCCATCATGTCAGTGTTGCCAATATGTTCAAGAGAAGTCGCTCAGAGAATTCACCTGTGTCTCACCCACTACAATACATTTACGTTCCATTCTTTCATAACCGCCACCCTGAAACTTATATCACCAGATCGTTTTCACCTCCATTAAAATCATTTGCTCCATTTCGTGTCATTGATGTGGGATTCATTAAGGCCATCCTATGACAGATCGCTTCTTGTCAACATCAGCTCATTACCCAAGAAGTCAATCTAGGAACAACCCTTTCAATACTTCGAAGCTTGCATGCCTCAATGGCAAGTTTCTCACTTCTGGCGACAGGTTTACATCAATGGCCTTCGACCGAAAGATTTTGCGTGATGTTCGACGCCAAGTCCTTTATTCACACCACGTAAATTGTACTATAGTACCTTGAGGGTCATCATCATTATCGGTGATTCCTCTCACGCCTATTAACGACTTACATCATTGGCTGGTAATTAGGCGATGTCTTTCCATGTTCGACTCCAGAACATCTCTCACGTGGATCGACTTGTACTTTGAGTGAAGATTGAAGGAGATTGAAGACCCCGGATCTAGTTTCATCCATCTGGGCTGTGATATATATTCAGGAAAATAAAGACATCAAATGTACATCATTGTTGCACAGATAATCATCCAATCTAAGGGATGATGGCTCTACCAGAATCATCAGTCTACACTCAGACGATTGTCTGTCTCATGTACATGAAAAATGAATTTATAAAGCTGAGCATGGGAATGCCTGCCTCAGCTAGATCATGAAAATATTATGAAGATAATGTATTGTATTGTATCTTATTACAGGTCTCCTTCCAGCTTGAAAGAACTTCGGATCCTCATGATAAAGCATTTCACTCGACATCAAAAAGATTAAGGATCTCATGCTTTAGGGGGCAACTATTATAGACATTTTTGGGCACTGCAACCCCAAGCATAAATGTGCATAAACCAAGGGCTCCAAAGTCCCTAAAGGTGTTGTTCCAACCCCTAAAAGAATAAGGTCAACTGATTACAACATCTCCCAGAAGTTCTCCATGAAAAACTACTCAAAACTGGTCAAAACTGGACCATTTCACCTGCTCCATAGGCAAAGTGCGTTGCATCCCACCTAAATACACATAGCAGGTGTGTTTCATGTCAAAAATCCCTTCTATTGGGTGCGTTGGGCGAGAAGGGACAAATGACAGGGTCAATCCGCAAGGTGGAGAAGCATGGAATCTTCCAGAAACTTCTCTTGTGACACTTGCCTTTCTGAATTCGACTAGGGATGAGTAAGAGATAATCAATCTCCAAGTGGAATCAAGAACTATCAGAGGGAAGAAACTAATCAAATCTCAAGCTGACTCACCTCCCTTGCAAACATCTATATATGGATCCCTCATCCCAGAGATCCAGAGGCTGGTATTTTGTATCTTGTAAGTGTTGTTGGTTTCTTGGTGCAATATCATAGTGTTGGGTGATCTAAGCTTTTCATGAGGTGAAGAAGAGCTTACTTGCTGAGAGGATGATGCTGGGTCAGAACAATTGGTTGTAATTCTCTTGTCTCTTTCTTGATTATCAATAAAGCTATTCAAGTTTTCCTCCACATGTTTGTATGATTAATGTTTTATGCATTTGTGTGGTCAATGTACATCTGATCCTATATTGTTTATGATAATAGATCTATGTTCTTGGATAGTATTATGCTACTTTGATTCTACAGGTACCCTGTAAGCTAGGTGGACAAGGAAGCGAGTAGCAAAAGATCTATCAGAAGGGAGAGGAACCGAACAAGGAACCAATCACAAGACAGAGGTTGGTCTCCTTTATTCTTCTATCATCTATCTCTCATAAAGGAAAACGAAAGTAGTTTTAGTTTGTTTGTTTCTAAGGTAGCTACTAGCCTTAGTGGGATAAGCAGCTCTACATAGACACTATTCCCAGTAACAGTTAGTTGGATGAGTAAGAAACAATCTATAGTGGCACTAACAAATACAGAGGCAGAATACACGGCAGCCACTCATGCAAGCAAGGAAGTAGTTTAGTTGCAGAGATTGTGTTCAAGTATGGGGTTAGTATAGGAAGCTATAAGGATAAACTATGACAGCCAAAGTGCAATTTTCTTGGCAAAGAACCCCGCATATCATTCAAAGACAAAGCACATTGATGTTCAGCATCACTTTGTGAGGGATATGATAGAAGACAAAAAGGCGTTGTTGGTAAAGGTGGACACTTTGAAGAATACTACAGATGCATTGACAAAATCTGTGAGCTCTGAGAAGTTCTCTTGGTGTAGAGAGGCAATGGGCATTTCAGGGCTGCAAAAATGACTAATCTCTCTTGTGGCCCCCTGTGGAAAGAAAACAACAAGTGGGAGAATGTTGGGTTGTGTTATATTATTTCCACGACTAGCCCACATAGTTAACCAGGGGGTTAGAGGGGGGGTGGAGCCCCCTTTCGTTGCGCCGATTGTGTAGTGAGGGGGGGTCATAGGGGGTTTGAGGTGTACCCATAACCCCACTTTATGGGGTTCGGGGCAGCGCCCTAGAAAATTTTGGTTTTGGACCCTATATTAGGCTGGGCAGACCCACCTATGGTT
This sequence comes from Pinus tabuliformis, assembly GCA_031772625.1. Classification (NCBI taxonomy): domain Eukaryota; kingdom Viridiplantae; phylum Streptophyta; class Pinopsida; order Pinales; family Pinaceae; genus Pinus; species Pinus tabuliformis. The sequence continues at coordinate 732,959,777 of CM062814.1, forward strand.
TTGTGCATGATTTTCGCACATGTTTTTTGGATGCGATGGTTTTCGGTCCATGGTATTGGACGCAATGGTTTTTGGTCCATGGTATTGGATGCCTCAGAATGTATAAATATGTATTATAACATTGAAAGGAATATAATGAAAAATCAAGCCGGTAGTCCCAGTTTTGGGATCCAGGGGAAAATCTCTGTGTATATGTGTTTTATGTGTTCTTCTCTGGCATTATTTATTTTCTGTGTTTTTAGAATTCGTATGCAGGTAATTTCTGTACGAGGTTAAAACCTACATTGCAATAGTGCAAGACTATTCTGATACTCTATGGTTTGCTCCATCTCCTACAAAGACAATGGCTCACTTCTTACAGGTTCCATTTCAAACTGTACTTCACTCTTTTAGATCACACTCTTGGAGGAATTCTAGCAAGTGACACCAACATTTTGCCAAGAGATTTATGCCAGAGGTTCTTCACCCTCCGTCTTTTCAGTCCCACTCACCTGGTCATAATGAAAACAACTGTTCGTACTAGGCATAGATTTGTATCAATCCGTTGTAGGTAAGTCATAATGATTGGGTGGAGTGGAGGTTTATGCGGTGATGGCACAACGGTTACAATGATTGGGTTACGGGGTAAGGTAATAATGGACAAGTAATGCAAAATTATTTCAAGGAAGGTGAATACAGGCTATCGGACAATAGTACTATCCCACAGTCTGCCTCGTAATTTAATCAAGACATACTTCAACACTTACTAAAAAAATTAGATTTCAAAACCCTATACACCTTGCACTTTAAAGATTTTTCCTAAGTCAATAAATGATGAAAGATAGTATAAATTGAAACATGAAATGTTATGATATATCAATACTCATGTGCAGGAAAGTAAATATCCATAAATATCCTAGATAAAATACTCTTGGACTATGTGAAATTTACTTACTTTCACAGTCAGTTGCATTCTTGCGCTAAACCTGCTTGCAGTGTACTGTGCTTGCACTGCGCATCTTGCACCAGGGACTTTTACCAAAGTAGAAAATCTGATAGAACATAACTCTGTAGCTGGACTTAAAACATTTTTCCTTATTATGCAAGAAACATTTATTTGCCATCCTTTAGTATTTCACGAGCATGCCTTCTGGATTGACTGCATCAATTCTACAATCAATTTATGAGGGAATAAAGAAGTGGGAAAGGGGGTAAATTTATTTAGAATGTGAAGGAACATTACAACAGGGATCCCTGAAAAAATATCACTAATAGGTATAAATGAAATGGGATGTGGAAAAAAAAATCAAGGGAAAAGAGGGATTTTACGAAATCGGGCAAGGGTAGTTTCTTAGAAGAAAGAGGAAGGTAATTGATTGGGGATTTTAGAAAAGAAACTAGTGGAAATTTTTGAAATGCGAAATAGAATAAAGGCAAATTTTTTACCTTGAAATCTTCCTACAGTGGTGTAGGAAAAAAATAACTGCAGTGGGAAGTAAGTGTTTACTTGCATAAAAATTTCCATGGTAGTTTCCCCAAACTTGGGTAAGTGCTCGGTTTTGTGAACCTGCTTCTTCTTGGTGGCAACCAACATATCTAAAAATAAGTGACATTCCCTTTTTATTTAAAATTTTTGTCTTCCTTCCAGCATGCTAGTTTTTACGTTGATGCTTCTGCAGTCATGTCAGTCAACTGATTTTCATAACTACTGGAAATATTTTCTCTTTATATTTTTTATTTTTGTCATTTTTTTTTTCTTTTTATTTTTTGTTATTATTAATTTTTCAATAAGGACAAGAAGGAACCAAATCTTCAACATGTTGGTGTTACCACCTGCCAACTCCTTTTCAAATGGCTGTTGGACTTGTTGCATAAAATATCCTTTAGTAAGGGGTTGAAAATATACCTTCAATTTATGCTCGTTTACCAGGAACACATAATTATGTCCATTAATAGTTTTGATTTCTACCGTTCCATTTTCGAACACTTTGACCACCTCATAGGGTCCCATCCAGCGTGTATGAAATTTTCCTTTAAAATATTTGAATCTATAATTGTAAAGGAGTACCCAATCACCTGGTTGGAACTGCTTCTTCTGAATGGACTCGTCATTCCACTTCTTGCGCTGTTGTTGAACCAATATGTTCTGCTGAACAACATCTCTTCGGAATTCATCTAACTCATTTAACTGTAGAAGACATTGTTGCTATGCTTCAAAGAGATGTAGCCCCAATTGGACTGGAATTCTGAAAGTCTTGATCTAGAATTCTAACAGTAAGAAGACTTGTTTTCAGTACACCATCTCATATGGTGTGTGTCATGTGTTGTTTCTCCAAGTGGTTCGATAGGCCCACAATACTTCAAGTAATTTGTCAGCCCAATATTTTATGTGCATATTTACTGTCTTTATGAGGATGGACTCAATCACCTTATTCGTGGACTCCAACTGACCATTTTCTTGCAGGTGATATGGTGTAGATTTCCTGTGCTATATCTTATACTGCTCCATCACACCTTGTACTAGATTAGAAATAAACTGCGGTCCATTGTCAGAAACAATTTCTTTAGGCACACCAAATCTAATAAAGATTACAATAAAAATAAAATCAACACCAACTCTTTTAGTAGCAAAAGAAACAACTTTAGCTTCTACCCATTTTGTAACAAAATCTATACAAACCAAAATATGCTTTTTATTTGATGATGATAGATTTATTGGTCCTACGAAATCAATGGCCCATTTTTCAAAAGGCTCAATCATAACCTGAGGACATAAAGGCATTTCATTGGTTTGATTAGGCTGGCCAATTTGCTGATAGCTATCATGTCACTTGAAATATTATTTGGCATCCTTAAACAAGGAAGGCCAAAAATAGCCAGCTCGTAACACTTTGTATGCAGTCCGCTTATCAACGAAGTGACCCCCACAAGGTTCATCATGGGAAGATTTTAAAATATCAAACACTTCTTCCTCTCTTACACATCTACGGATGATGAGATCTACTTCGGTGTAAAAGAGGTCTCCTTGGATCTAGGAATATGCAACACTTTTCTGAATGATATTCCGCTTTTCACGAGCAGATAAGTGAGGTGGTAATTTTCCAGTGATTAAATAGTTATCTATGTCAACAAACCATGGGGATTTTGTTGACACAGCAAAAATATGTTCATCAGGAAAATCACCATCAATAAGAATTGCTTCACCATGATTATTTAACCTTGAAAGATAATCTGCTATTACATTTGATTTTCTTGGTCTATCAACAATAGTAATATTAAATTCCTATAACAATAGCAACCACCTAGTCACTCTATTGCTAGTTAATGGCTTATTCATTAGATATCTTATTGTGGAATGGTCAGTCTGTACAAAGACTTCATATCCTGTAATATAATGTCTGAATTTATTAATAGAAAAAATTACAGCTAAAAACTCTTTCTCAGTAACTGTATAGTTGAGATCGGCGGGTGACAAGTTTTTACTAATGAAATAAATAGCATAAGTTTATTTTTCTTCTTCTTTTCTTAAAACTACACCAATAGCAATATCTGAGGCATCAAAGGAAATATGAAATGGCAGGGACCAGTTTGGTCCTCTCAAAACTTGTGCCTGGACTAATTGTTCCTTTAATGTCTCAAAGGACTATTGGCAAGCCGTGGACCAAGAAAACTCACTATCTTTAGCCAAAAGTCGAAAAAGGGGGGTATCTATCCTTGAGAAATTCTCAATGAATCTCCTATAGTAGCTCGCATGTCCTCTCACTTCCCTTTGAGTTTTGGGTATAGGGAGACTCAAAATGACTTCTATTTTTGCAGGGTCAACCTGGATACCTTTGTCAGAAATAAGAAGGCCAAGAACCACTCCCACCTTGCACCTTAATATGCATTTCTTGTCACTCAAGGCAAGATGAGCTTCTTGGTAATGACGAAGAACTTTTTCTAGATCCTTGAGGGCTTCCTGAAATGAATAACCAAACACAGAGAAGTCATCCATGTAGATTTCTACACACTCAAGGTTAGACAAAATAGCCAAGACTACCCTCTGAAAGGTAGCCAGGGCATTACATAGCCCAAAGGGTAGCACTCAGTAAGCGAATGTACCCCATGGAGATGTAAAAGTGGTTTTCTCTTGATCCTTAGGTGCTATCTGTATCGGGTTATATCCGCTAAAGCCATCTAGAAAGGAAAGTACTTCTTACCAGCATGGGTATCAAGTACCTGATCAATGAAAGGAAGGGGCAAGTAATCTTTGAGAGTGGATTTATTCAATTCTCTGTATTTAATGCAAATTCACCATCTCCCATCTTTCGTCGGGACTAATATTAATGGAGAGACCCATTGGCTGTTAGGAATGGGATAGATAAAATCAACATCTAAGAGTTTTTGCAATTCTTCCTTTACAACATCTCTTAGAGTTGAGTTCATTCGCCTTTAGGGTTTTCAGACAGGTTAGGCTCCATATTGAATATAGATATGGTGTGTACAAGCTTCAATAGGGATGTCTTTCATATCTTCATAACCCCATGCAAAGACATCGAGATCATTTCACAAAAAATTCACAAGATGCTCTTGCTGAGAAGGATCCAATTCAGAATTGATATACAAGGATTTTCCTAGACTAATCTCAATAAGAGTAGTATCAGGCTCAAGAGTACACAAAGGTGTCACTAGAGATGGTGGTGATGGAGGTAGAGAGTCATATATTTCCTGAAAAGTCTTGAATCTAACCCTCGTGTGAGGACTCAACATTTTTATGTATCAAGGAAACATGCTAAGTCTCCTCATCACTACTATAGTCTAACCATAAAGTGTCTTGGAGCTCTTGAATGGATCTAGCAAGTGGATATAAGGTGACCATTCTCCTGGAATCTCTATGGGAAATATACGTGTCACTAGAATGACATCCGATATAAGCATTGACTGTAGCAAGCCATGCTCGTCCCAAGATCAAGGGATGCCCTCCCATAGGATTTTTTAGCTAAAGCACAATGAAATCTATGGGATATTCCCAAGAGTCTAGGGAAATGACCACATCATCCAATACCCCTTCCGGTTTGATTTTAGATCTATCTGCTAGCTCAAGCACGGTGGGAGTAGGACGAATATGGACCAATCCAAGTTGATCCATGGTTTGCTTGGTCATAACATTAATGGCTTCCCTTAGGTCTATAAGTATGTTGGAGACAAGGACATCACCTATCTAAATGGAGACAACAGGGTTTCTAGGGTTGGTATATTTTTCCATGTGCATACACCCCGTCATTAACTCCGCTGCTCTACCAAGAAATTGAATAGTTTGAGGTTCCATTATCCTCATTCTTGGCTTCTTGAGATAAAGTTCCCTAATGATTTTGTACAGATGGGGATCTCTTTAATATCTTGGAGCAAAGGTACCTTTATAAAAAGGTTCATAAGCTCAAAAGCTAGGCTAGACTTAGGAATGGGGTCTTTCTTCTCCACAAATAACCTCTCTAGATATGGAGGTTGGTTAGAAGAATATGACAAGGGACCAAAATGTACTGCGATAGGCTAAATGGTGTCATCATTTCCAGAATGGCTAAGAGTTTCCTCCTCTCCTTTCTCATTGATAATTACCATAGGCTGCTTTTGATCTTCTGAGGTTACTACCTTCTCTGATCTCAATTGGAGATCATTGACTCCAACTAGCATATTCTAATATCTGAATGAAGAAAGTGGGTTCATAGAATCGATCATTTGTACCACTTTATTATTGGGGTTGGGTAAAGGTTGAGCAGGAAATTGAGAAGGTCGAAACGGTGGAGGTAAAGGTAATGGTGTCATAGGTTGACTCAGCTGAGGTAATGATGGTTGTGGCATTGGGTAAGGTGCATATGTAGCAGGGTATGATTGCATAGGTTCAGGATAGGAATGATGTGAATGGTTTGGCCCTCTCCATCCTTGTTACCAAGATTGGGAGGGTTGTCCATACTAATATTGGTTCCCATGCTACCAATGTTGAGAGTGACCAATGTTAGGATAGGAATACGAGTGTCATTATAACCAAAAAATTGTGGTGGAGGTTGAGGAACCATACCTGCGCTTACCTGAGGCCAATTGCTTCATGCTCCCATAGCAAGAAGTGATTCAGCTTCAGGTTGTCCTCCTTCAAGTACAACCTTCAATCCAGGTATGGAGGGAAATTTTTCTGTAGCATGGTTCTCTGCACAAATTGCACACTTATTAGTTTCTTTATTATCTAGAGGAAATTCTCTTAAACGATGATTTCTTATACATCTTGGACAGAAAATAACCAATGACTCTTGCTCTTCTACAAGTTTTTGCTAAAACTTCAAAGAGCCTATTAGTTTACTAACAGTATTCATTATTTCAATTTTCATATTGTCCATTTTTTCTTCTAATCCAATAATCATAGCATCAGTAGATTGGGTTTTATTATTTCTATTCTGAATTCCTTTACTAGATCTATATTGGTTCCTTGAGAATTTCCTGCACAAGTCACAGATTTGATCAAAATATTTTTGAGCAATATCCCCTTGTCCTAACAGACTTAAAGTGTTCCTAGCATCATTAGTAAGCCCACATAGGAACAAGGCTCTAATGGTACTTGGATCAAATTTGTGTTTTGACCTTTGAAAGATATACAAGAATCTCTCCAAGTAGTCCTCTAGAGTCTCATCATCATTTTGCACAATAGTAAAGATTTCATCTTGAATATCTCTAGTTTTATAATATTCCTCATATTTTTAGAAGAACAGTCTCTTCATTTTCTCCCAAGAAGGTATAGTGTTTCCTCCTAGTCCCATGAACCAGTGAGTTGTTGCATCCTTAAGAGTTGCAGGAAACAACTTTAACTTCTGGGCATTATATGAATAATCATCACTTCTACACAAAATATCAAACTCGAATAAGAAAGAGTTTGGATCTTCATGTACCTTACCATAAAAATTAGGAAGAGCTGATGGTGGAATATTTTCATTTGTACTTGTGTATTAGGATCCACAATTGGGAATCCAAAAGTGGATTGTTCCTCATTTACCTGATTTTCACTAGTTCCTTCTACATGGTCTTCCTTGTCTACCATTGTTTTTTTCCACATGAACCACTTTCAATAGACTGAGAAGGCTGACTATGGGTTCTAATAGCCTCCTTCTTCCCCTTTGTGGGCTTTCTCACACCTAGACTACTGCTACTAGAGCCCAAATGGACTATTCCTGCGTGATGAGTCTGAGTTTGTTTGGACTTTTTGCCTATAAAAGAAGGCCCAAGATGATATCTGGTTTCAGATTTTCTAGTATTTAGTTAGCCCCTAGTGGGCTTGGGAACCCTACCTCTTTTAGGAATTCATTTCAAAAAATGATAAACGAAATTCAAATAAAAACTGCAATCTTCAAAAAATAACTCAGCACCTATAAATTCCTTCAAACAATAGAAGAACACTGCAGGAAAAAGTAATAGCAGATTTACCCCTATCGTAAAAATGGAAAATTCTTACCAGTTCAAATCACCACCTCGAGAACGACGCCAAAATGTTGGGTGCATGAATTGCACTTAAGAAAACTCCTCAACACTTAATTGTGAACCCGAGGGTTTTGTAAACTTAGAGACAAAGCACAGGCAATGCCAAAAGTGGTATGAACTTTTCCTATTCTTAATCCTACTTCTTAAAGGAAATGTTTATGAAATCAGACAAAAACCATTCTTTAAAGGCAATTGACACCAAAGCAACTCTAGCATTGGAATATAAAAGAAAAGTTTGCACGTAAATCAAGTAAAGGAGCTTTCACACAACTGAAGAAATCTTAAATGCTAGAAGGAAATTCTATGTTTATCTTCAGATAGGTGGCTAACAGTCTGAAAAGTGGGCCCTTGTAGAGATCTATTTTCCTCTTGATCTTCCTTCTACAGAAACAACCTGTTCTTTTACTATTGCAATGTGCTTGCACTAGTGCAGGTACAATACCTCTGTGTAAACATATATTTTACCTCCCGTAATGAAGATTTATGTCTTTGTGGAGGTGCTCTAAGCCCCATGGCTTAGAGCACTCTATTGCTATGACAAGATACCATCTATTGCATTGAGGCAGGGTTTCCTTCACCAAGTTTCTAATTTACTTTCGAAAAGATTGAAAGACGTGCTGAAAAAGAATTGCAATTGCAAATGAAACTCCGAGATAAATTATCTATGGAAAGGAAATGCTTTAATTAATTAAATCTTGCAAAGGAAGTAAACTTCATGAAATGAAAACAACTTGAAGTAATCAAAGCAGTAGTCTAAGTGATCTTGCATGTATCATCTAACTTCAGTAATCCACTTAAAGTATTTATGTTCCTTGGTCATAAAGCATGAAATGCAAGTATAACATGTTTATGATAAATTCATGCAATTTTTCTCAGATCCTTTAGAAATATACTTTTAATGTTGAAGACAATTATTGTAATTAACAACCCATTTGCTTGCGAGAATAACTGAAATGATAATCCAGGAAAGAAATGTAATGTTTGCTATAAAATATATGACTAAACCAGAGTGCAGGAAATCACATGCACTGGTACAGGAAAATGCTTCCTGCACAATCCAAGCATAAGCAAATCAATATAAAAACTGCGAGTAAAGAAATGCGAGAAAGGAATTATAGAAAAGAAATAACTCAATTAACTCCCAAACCACGGATCCGTTTCACACTTAACTAAAAAATAAATTTAAATCAAAACTTCAGAAATAAACATAAAGTTGTTCACACCACACAACTGCAAAGGAAATATCCATACAGTCTTTCCAAATAATGTAAGCACAAGCGTAAACGTGTTGGGTTGGCTGGGCCCTAGCCAACCAGCTCATTTCCCTATTAAGGAATGAACAAATTCAGTACTCAAGTGTGCATCGAAGATAAATTAAACACAATGCATGAATAACATGGTGGATTCCTTGTACTACTTGATCAGCAAATGTCATAGTAATACGATTCCATCCCCAGAGTTGAGGGTGATACTAGATTACATAGAAAAATGAAATTATAGTCTAAGGATCACTAACTAGTTCTACCTACAATCTATATTTTATACATCCTTCGGCCTTAGCTGTCTTCCACTAATTACAGTCATTTTCTTATTCAAGCCTTTCGACCGAATAGACTAACAACCAAACATTACAAAATCGGCTAATAGTTATAATGGAACATGTACTTCACTAGCTGTGGACATCCTTGGAAAACATCCCTGATTCTGCTCCACCGATATCCATCCTTAGTTGATCAGCAACCAAACTCGGAGTTATGGATCAAAACGATCGCATGGAAAGATTCATCTCATGGAAATCTCAAACCGGAATGTGTCTGCAATGATCATACTAACTCATAATTAACACTAAGTTACTCAATTACTTCTAGGAAATTATCATGAGTTACAAGAGGTACTTAATAGTTTTGAAATCTATGTAAAAATGATTAATATAGCACATTAATAAATCTTAATGTAAAATAAGAAGCATATGCATGAATAGGTAGTTATCTTGGACTAGTGCAGGAAAGAGAGGTTTAAGTTGAGATAAAACAAACATTAATGTTTATAGAAATGGGGTAAAAATAGGGCAATTTGGGACACCAACAATGAGATGGTGTGTTTTTCTATATATATATATATATATATATATATATATATAATGATAAATGAATTTTTAAATGTTTACAAAGGCTTTCCCCAATGGGGTCTTAATGAGGATGAAATGAGGGTTTTGGAGGTACTACTCACCATCTCTAGTTGTGAGTACAATGATCCATATCATCATCCATACAAATAGTCAACAACATCAACTTAATAATATTCATGAAATGAACCCAACAATGAAAATGCTCAAAACCTTGATTCAGAGGCATGCATTCAACTATCACTATTTGTGGTTAACTATCAAAGCCTGCGATCAGCAAGATAAATTTGTGGTCAACTGAAAAACCAAACCCTAGGTCCCAAACAAACCTAGAGAGTGACATGCATGCAACTAAAACCTTCAAACCACATGCATAGGCTTGCATGCCTGCAGTTGTGACCAAAAACTACATGTGTCATACCTACGGTTGTGACTGAAAACTACCATTTTCATGCCTGTGGTTGAGAACCAAAACCCTAGAACACACATGCAAGCTTCAGACCCTGCAACTTCATATCTAAGTGAACCAATCTCTGTGAACATGCCTCAAACCTGTGCTAGCCAAAACCAAGAAATTAAATAAAAGAATGATCCAAGATGGTGTCAAAATGAGATTGAGGTCACTTGTATTTATAACCTTCCAAGGGTGTCCAATTTTCTTTAGGGCTGACTTGATCAAATATGCACATGTGGGATTTAATTCAAAAATACACTTTCCCTTGTCCAAATTGAGCGCTTCATTAGTTAAAATTAGTCATCTTGGAAAGAGAAATCTCGTCCCATGGTTGGAATTTGTCACTAAGCTACCAAATTAACACTCCCTCTTAACTACAGATAAATTCCAACTACATCATGTAATCACCACAAGAATCTTGTTATCAAATCACATTCAATCTCATGTATCTCATCATCAAATGTCATCACTACTCATCTCTAATTATCTCATGATTGTCTCTGCTCATATGATGAATATTATCCAATCTAGAAGAAGAATAATTTTACATTGGAGGGGATCCTAAGATACCACCATCTATCACGTCAGAGAGCACATCTCTATCCAAACCAATATTAGGGAGCACATATCAACCTGAAACTACATTGAGGAGCAGATATCAACCCAAAATGTCTGCTAGCGAGGAACCCAATTCTATCACTTGGGAAAAATTAGAGAGCTTATCATCAGGGAGAACATCTCAAACCAGAATCTAATGAGGGAGCTAAACATGTTTAACCCCAAATCAAGCAATAGGTGATACAGGGGAGCGCATCTCAACCCATCATATTTCCCACTAATATTCCCAATAATTACCCTCAAGAGTTATGTGGTAGAATACCTCCATCATAATCAACTTCGGTTGTACACCCCCAAGTACACTCTCAACCCGTTGGCCAAACAGGGAAAGGTAATCCTAACAAACTTAGCTTGTGGGTATGATTCCAACTAGGTATACTCTGCATAAACGAACATAGGGGAGCTAACATCTATGACCCTATTTTACAGATATCCCTCAACCCCAAGAGTCCCCATCTCAATTCCTCAACCTGGGAGCTCATACAAGGGGGTAAGAGATGGCTTAGTGTTCTCAATCAGTCTTGTTGTGTGTAGATAAGAAACATATCATTGTGCTCATATCTAGTACCTACTTAATCATCATTTCATAATAGTATCAATATCATGTTCATGCAAGACACCAAATCAAACATTATATAAAATATATATCACAAAAATGACACTTTATTCATCCTCCCTCTCACGGAGGAAGCAACGACAACCCTATGCTTGTCTCATACAACAAAAATGAATGACAGAATCTCAATCCCAGCTATATTCATGATTCTCTTCCAATCATATCTCACTCAATATTGTTGCAAAGTATCCATGTCATATCCAGAACCTATTTAGCCATCTCTCCAAAGAGGTTCTTCAACCGGCCTTATAGCTAGATATGATAGCAACATCTTATTCAACCTCGGTCGTGCTTAAAGTTATAGACTTCTCATCAAAATATCATGGTAGATCTCAAACTAAGGAAACAACCATATGTTCTCATATTATTAGTAATGATAAACAACATCAGTACATCCATGCAATCACATATCATTGGAAGAATATCCTAGACCAAAAAATTAATCATCACATGTAGATATCATGAATGCTGCTCGTTGATAACTCGATGTGTATGAAGAGGCTTAATCATGAATTCACTCAGGTTGTTCTATGAAAAACATATATATACTGATGGGCATCCACATAGAACATTAGTTCTTGAATTGAATATCAGTTGCCAAGTCAATTTCAACAATATCACTTCATAACTTCTTGAAAATCAATCAGAGTGTCCAAGGATTCACATTTATGATTTCTTTAATAGCTTCACAATATAGATTTTCTTTTCCCAACTTCAGAACATAATCCATTATGCCATGATACTTCATTTTGAAATTCAGAGATAATCTCCCTCCTACTTTAATCATGAGAGGCTCATTACCTATGAATAATAGACCACCAACATATAAAACCAAAATCAAATTCATACCTTAGACCACTTTTGAAGTAGAGGTTTCGATTGACACATCATCCTGGCTTCACCAGATAACTTTCAATGTAAACATACCAGGCTCGGGGAGCTTTCTTCATACAATGCTTTCTACAAACATAACACTTGACCAAAATTATATGCTCATCCTTACATAAATCAATACTATACAATAAAATAAACTAATTCATCTTATGAAGCTTTAGATGCTAGATCAAAACTAATATCAAAATCATAAGTCTCTTCCAGTATCCCTATGAAAAAATTTTCGAACCAAATGTCAGGTGGAGCTCACATCCAAATACTAAGTTACAACATCATTTTATTTACTAAGCATTATCCAATATAAATTTATCAATTCATCCTTATTTTCATAGAATGAATCATTTTTTCCTCTAAATATGAATGGATATATTAGGAACAATTCATATAAGTTTCATGCATATACCAAGAATGAGGCATACAAGTTCCATCCATTCATTGTGAGATTACTTCATATTGAAACACAATTGTTTATACTTCAACCATTGTGCTAAAAACAATGAGACCAATACAAAATCATTATTAAATACCAATATTAGTCACTGAAAGTTACTGTGCTCACGTAACACTGTCATCAAGGAAAATCATCAGATATCAAGTCAAAACCATAATTTGTTTATGTAGTGAGCTCAATAAGTCCATAAGCTAAAACATATGAATCATATATATGAACTATCTAGCATCATGTCAGAAATCCAAACATTGCTAATATATACCAATCAACCAAATCTTGTCAAACCCCTGCAACTATTATAAAATATTACCATACACTAGCTTCAATGGTTAAATTATAATGACATATTGATATGCATATTCTAGTCACCTCCAAAAACAAGTTTAGTCAACACAATCACATTCTTTATAGTAAGTCAAACATTCAAACTTCCCTACTCAAAGAAATTTATGATGTCTGCTCCATATCCATAGGACTGTCATACTATTGGTGCATTCCTAATTTTATGCATAAAGAATTAGTTTTGTAACCTTCATGCATAACCACACCCACAATATTTCTTCCATGTAGTTGAGAGGCTACAACCTCACTTTTAAGCTTGCTTCCGTGCAGTTGATGCTTAGAGTGAGGAAAATAATCTCTTCTTACACCAGAACTTGTTGTAAACCAATAATATTATATATTTGTCTATTTATATAGAGAAAACATACTTCAACACTAAAGAATCTTCTATACATGTAATGCAAATTGTAGTAGGAGAAGGGATATTATAAAGAGATTCTCGCTCTGAAAGGGAAGCCACTTTAGTTATCATCATTAAAAAAATAAACTCGTCTATCAAAATACTTGTCATGCATCAACATAATTGTTAGATCATAAAATCAAGCTATATCAAGTTCTAAAACATATATCCGTCATATACATAACATGTCAACATCAACTACTTCATTATCATATATTAACATGACATCAAACTTTCCTCAAGTGTTAGAGTGATATAATTAGGGCACCTGTCAAGTGATTTATCATACTTCAAGGATCATAATCATTTCATTGCTTCTTTTACATTCATTCAATCATCAAATCAGGGAATCCAATTTTTACCATATGTCATAATTACTAAGCCAAGGTCAATAAGGAGATCTTGAGAAATAATCCTATTTTTACACTTTCGTCATCATGGTTATCATGCTTATCACAAGCATTATAAATAGTATTAAGCTACCATATATAATAATCAATGTGCTAGCTTTCTTTTGATTAGGAAATCCATCATGTCTGAGATGCTTGCCAAATATCAAGTATACCAATATATAAAAAATCAATGTTTCTAACTATCTTTACCATGAATTAATAGAATGTAAGATACTTGTCCAATACCGAGTGCACCATTTCATCATAAGTACCATGAAACAAACTTACTTTCATATGCATGCATGAGCCATTTGTCAAGGATACATTCTCATCATACCTTAGGGCTTACCTGGCCATCCAATATTGCAGTTGAAACATAACATCGAAACAATATCATACATACCTTGTAGTATTTAGATATTTGTGTATCTTCTTATTTGACATTAGAAGCAGGAGCACTTTGTTAACTCCTTGTCATAGCTCTTCTATTATTGCACTAGCCATCCTTTAGATGGATCCACTTATCACATCTCATCAAGAAGTTAGAAGTATCCAAATACTCACATATACATGAAAGAAGTACAAGTAATAATGGCAGTAATAAACTCAAACAAGAATAGAATCACAAAGAGGTAACATAAATCTAAAAGTTACTTATCTTTTAACGAGAGGCGATCAACTCCCTCTTGAACCAACCTTCAAAAGTCATGAGTTTTCATTGACCATATAACATTGTTTCCTTCAATATATTCATCAACTTCATCAATAATTAAGGCCTAGTTGAGACAATCCCATAAAGAGTTACATTAAAATTGTCATAAGTGCTAGAACATCTTCACACTAATCATGCTAGGGTTTCTAAAGTGAATATCTCCAATATTTTCCATAAACTAGGGTTTCTCCCAAACCCTAACCTCATAATATCCATCAAATTATAATGTAGGGTCCCACCCTAACCCCCTTATTTATGTCATGGGATCACGTCATAGTCTAGAGTCAATAAAGCCCATATTAATATTTGTAAGTGGTTAACCCACAATTAATGATGGGACCACAGTTAGTTGCCAATGGGCAGTAGTATTAGATAGATGGTATTAATAAAACCCATGGTATTGGCCCGTGGTATTGCATGTAGGAGTCATATATAAAGGATAGAGACTCCCTGCGAGGAGTATCGTGTCTTATTTTGTAATCGAGCTCTGCTCTATTGGAGGTTTCCCCCTCGAAGAGGCATGTGAAAATTGCTCTTTGAATAATAAAATCATTACTATTCCGTGTTCTGGGTATTTTTTCTTCACATATTCTGTGCTTGGGTATTACTTTGCAGGTTAAGAGCATAACAAGTGGTATCAGAGCACTTTCCAGGGCTCGGTGGGATCTCCAATTTTTAGAAAAAAAAAAAATTGGCTAGAGACGTGTTCCGGCGTCTTTAAACCACGGGATCTGTTCTTAAGCGCATAAACCTGCGGATTTGGGGAGGCATGCACGCAGGAAATACAAGAGGTGGTCACGTCTGTTGGACTCCCTTGTAACCCCTGTGGGTACCCCTTCGAGTAGTAGCGCCAGGGAAAATTTTAAGAACCCCCCTAAATTTATAAATATAATAAATGGGCGAATCTCCATGGTATATAGGAAAAATGGAAGGCGATTTTATTAATAATATAATATGTATATATAATTTTTGGGCGAATCTCTCACCAGGCATGGCGAATATTTTACTCAATTATAAAATCTTGTAAGATCTTGGCGAGTCTTTCACTAAATAATAAAACTCTGTAAAGTCCTAGTGAATCTTAGCATAGGCTACATGCTGGTTTAATTCCCCCATTTAAATAGGCTACATTCCAGGTGAATACCATGGGTCAATACCATGTGCCATTTTTGTTTTTATTAATTCTAATAGGGTTAATAATGGTTTTTTGTATGGTATTAATAACAATCTAGTCCATGGTATTTGTCCCATAGTATTTTGGCCATAGGTTTCACCTAAATATAACCCATTTTTTGAGTGTTCGTAAATATAAGGTGACTTATGGAGTAAATATAAAAAAATGTTTTATTTTTTTACCATACCTCTCGTTTATTTATATTTTTATTAATTTCCCATACCTCTTTTACAAATATGGTATTTGGCCCATAGGATTCACTTAAATAAAACCTCTTTCTTGAGCCTTCATAAACAGAATGAGGGTTATGGACTAAATATAAAAAGAGGTTTTATTTATTTACGATACGTCTAGTTTATTTATATTTTTATTTATTTACCATACCTTTTGAGTAAGTATAAAAAGACGTTTTATTTATTTACCATACCTCCACTTTACTTATATTTTTATTTGTTTACACCCTTACATGTATATAAGGTGACTTATGGAGTAAATATAAAAAACGTTTTATTTATTTACCATACCTCCACTTTACTTGTATTTTTATTTGTTTACACCCTTACATGTATATAAGGTGACTTATGGAGTAAATATAAAAAATGTTTTATTTATTTACCATACCTCTCATTTATTTATATTTTTATTAATTTACCATACCTCTTTTATAAACATGGTATTTGGCCCATAGGATTCACTTAAATAAAACCTATTCTTGAAAATGGGTGAATGGATTAACTTAAATAAAACTTATTCTTGAAAATGGGCAAATGGAAGGTTGTAAGTCCTAATTTCAAGGGCTAAATTTACCTTTTTTACCCTCTCCCTTAAAATAAGGTGGGCTATTTGAAGTGATTTGTAAAAATGTACTATGATACAAAATATTCGCCCACTAAAAATTTAAAACCCCTTAATTTCGCCAAAGGGCGAACATTCGCCCCTAAAATTATCCTTGAGTAGCGCATTAGACAAAACCGTGCATGGACTGTCTTCCACGTACCCTCTGGGTATATAGGAAGCCCCCTAGGCTCCCTTGAAACCTCACCATAGATAAACCTTTGGCCATCTTGTGGCTACAGTACACCGAGAACAGCACTCGGAGAGATTACTCGCTCGTACGATAGGGTAGTCGGGTTGTACGGCTAAGGGTACGGTCGATCCTCCTTAGTTAGAGCCCTGAAACATTGGGCCGAGTACTACTGTCAGACCCTTATGTATATTGCGATCTGTAGCACCTGGCACTCCTCAAGACCATAGTTCCCTTTCTATCGGGGGATCACACATCATCTATTCTAGATCAGCGAGTACAAAGAAGTGCAGCAGCAGCATACATCAGTCCGGCAGCTCCATCAGATCAGCAGCAGCAGTTGTTCCACCATTCAGATCTCTCAGATCCACCAGATTGGAGTAGTTGTGAAGGGTTCCTGTACCTGGATATACTTTTCGCAGGACTTTTTGAGGCATTGTCATTTTGAGGATTTGGCGACTGCAGTATTGATCAGGAAGGAGTAAAACTCCATTAGGAGTTTTCCAAAAGAAAAAACGAGTCTGAGATCTTCCGGGGTGCTTATTGGTGATCTAGCCCATCAGAATCAAGACGACGAGCTGAGCAAGGTGGTACCATTCAATTTCTTAGTAAAAATTTTTAGGCGGTCCCAATTTTTCATCAGGTTGGTGTATGGTAGAAACTCGCGCTCAAGCGATGGCCAATGAAAGGATAGACAAAATTGAAGACCATGTGAACTCCATCCAAACTACGGTGAACGAAATCCAACATGAGATTAAAGGAATAAGTATCCAGATACATAATGCACTCTCGAAGGGCAAGGAGCCAGCCCACGAGGAGGCGTATAATGGCCATGAATACCATGAGGGTGAGTCTAGCCACTCTCCTCACGTCTGGCACACCCATCCACCACCCAGTCAGCGACCTCCCAAGTTGGATATGCATAAATTTGACGGTTCTCACACGTCCGCATGGCTAGCACAAATGGAGCAGTATTTCAAATTGAATCATATCATAGATGAGGGGACTAAGCTTATGGTGGGCACCATGTACTTGGACAATGAACGATGGCAATGGGGGGAATGGCATCAGCATTGCAATGGACATTTTCAGAATTGGGCCCAATTTTCCAAAGCCCTTCGAAATCGCTTTGAACAGGAAGACTCTTTTTTGGGCCGTCTCACTAAGCTCCGACAGACGGGTACAGTGGAGGAATATATTACCGCTTTTGAAGCCTTAGCCTTCCGCACTAAGGGTCTCACAGATGAGTTCTACATGGAATGCTTTATCAACGGTCTTAAAGAAGCCATCAAAGCTCAGGTTCTACTCCACCACCGTCCCACGTGGACAGAGGTTTGCCAGGTAGCTCGTAAGGTGGAACGTGCATTAACAGCCCAATCCAGCCGCCCCAACTTCCCCACTAAAGGTCGTCCCCCACAGGCTCCCAACACGACTCAGACACTTAAGATTCAAAAGGTGTCACCTGCGGAAATGGCCGAAAGAAGGAAGCAAGGACTATGTTACTACTGTGATGAAAAATATTCCCCGGGTCATAAATGCAAGGAGCCCAAGTTTTTTCAAATAGATGCCACTGACTACAGCTCCACCGAGGAAGACCCACCACTTGAGGAACCAGAGGCGATCGAAGAAGATAACCAAAAGGAGATTGTATCTGATGAACCAATTATTTCGCTAAATGCATTGGCAGGAATTTCTTCCCCTCAAACTCTCAAAATCAGGGGTTTTCTTAAACATCGCCCAATAGTAGTCTTGATTGATAGTGGAAGTACCCATAATTTCATCCATAAAAAGATCGCTGAAGCAGCACATTGTTTTGTCCAGGCAGTTTAACTTCCAAGTCCAAATTGCAGATGGGGGCACAATGAAATGTGAAGGTCGCTGTGAAAATGTCGAACTTCGAATGGGGGATTATCAGTTGAAAACCCACATGTTTGCAATACACATGGGGGGTTGCGACATTTTCCTAGGCGCGGAATGGCTCCGCACTCTTGGGCCAATCACAATGGATTTCCAGGAGTTATATATGAGTTTTAAGCAGAACAACTCCACACATACCCTCCGTGGACTACAGGCGAGAGCCCCCTCTATCATCAGCTCGCATAGGATGGAAAAATTGTTAAAAAAGGGCCATCATGGAGTGGTAGCTCAATTTAATGCCATCCAGGTAGTCGAAACCATGTCTCTGCCAATTCATCCTGAGATGCAACAGATTTTAAATAAACATCGCACGGTCTTTGACAAGCCTCATGAGCTTCCACCCTCGCGAGGGGAACATGATCATAGCATCACATTGGTTCGAGGGGCCCAACCCCCAAATGTGCGGCCATACAGATATCCGTTCACCCAAAAGAATGAAATAGAAAAAATCATCAAGTAATTGTTGGAAGTAGGTGTCATTCGTCCCAGCATTAGTCCTTATTCATCCCCAGTGGTCATGGTCCTCAAGAAAGATGGGGAGTGGCGGATGTGTCCCGACTTCAGGGCCCTCAATAAGTTGACAGTCAAAGATAAATTTCCCATCCCGGTGGTTGACGATTTGCTGGACGAACTCAATGGGGCTCAATTCTTCACTAAGTTGGATCTTCGCTCAGGCTACCACCAAACTCGCATGAAGGAAGTCGACATTCCCAAGACGACTTTCAGAACTCATGAAGGCCATTATGAGTTCTTGGTCATGCCATTTGGTCTCTGTAATGCCCCCTCTACTTTTCAGAGCCTTATGAATCACCTCCTCAAACCATATCTCAGAAAATTTGTCCTTGTCTTCTTCGATGACATCCTCATCTATAGTGGCACTTGGGCGGCACATGTTCAGCATATAGATCTACTCTTGCAACTGCTCCACAACCATAAATTATTTGTTAAGATGTCAAAGTGTTCGTTTGGCATGGAAGAAGTTGAGTATTTGGGCCACATTGTGGGGCATGAAGGTGTCAAGGTGGATCCCAAAAAGATCCAGGCAATGCAAGAATGGCCTCAACCTAAGACCTTGAAAAGCTTGAGAGGATTTTTGGGTCTCACAGGCTATTATCGTAAATTTTTCCGCAACTATGGCCGCATAGCGAAGCCCCTCACTCAACTCCTAAAGAAAAATTCCTTCTTCTGGAACGAGGAAGCACAACAGGCATTTACCGCTCTAAAAAACGCCATGTGTTCCACTCCCGTCCTAGCACTACCTGACTTCACCAAATCCTTTGTCATTGAATGTGATGCTTCAGGTACAGGTATTGGAGCGGTCTTAATGCAGGAAGGGCGACCATTGGCCTTCACCAACCAACAACTCAGTGGGAGGAATCTAGGCCAATCTACCTACGAGAAGGAAATGATGGCCATCTTACATGCAGTCGAGACCTAGCGACCTTACTTGTTGGGGCGACGTTTCCAAATCTGCACAGATCATCACAGTCTTAAATATTTTTTGGAGCAACGCCTATCTTCCCCACAACAAAATAAATGGTTAGACAAAATGCTAAGATATGATTATGAGATCATTTACAAGAAAGGGAAAGACAACAATGTAGCAGATGCATTGTCGCGCCAATTTGAGGAGGAAAGTACTCTGCTCGCAATTTCCCTCCCCATTCAGACTGGATTGAAGAGGCTCGCAGGGAATGGTTTTCACACCCCGGGCTCTCCCAACTCATTTCTCAATTGCAGGTAGATCCTAATTCCAGCAAGGGCTACTCGTGGCAGAATGATATTCTTCGCTACAAGGACAGAGTCGTAATATCACCAACATCCACCCTCAAAAGTCGCATTTTGGCAGAATTTCACTCATCTCCCATTGCAGGACATTCGGGCTTTCAGAAGACGTATGCTCGCACCAGAAGATCATTTTTTTGGACTGGCATGAAACAAGACATCCTTACTTTCGTAGCAGAATGTTACGTCTGTCAACGCCACAAAGGGGAAACCGTCAACACACCAGGCACATTACAACCATTGCCCATTTCGGCATCAATTTGGACGGAGGTTTCCATGGATTTCATTACAGATCTTCCAAAGTCTGGGAACAAGTCAGTCATCATGGTGGTTGTGGACCGACTGTCGAAGTATGCTCATTTCTGCGCCCTACCCCAACCGTTTACACCAACTTTGGTTGCTCAAAATTTCATGGATCAGATCTTCAAATTGCATGGCATGCCCACTTCTATTGTGTCCGATCGCGACCCGATCTTCACCAGTAATTTTTGGCAGGAACTCTTCAGAATACAAGGCACTCAACTCAAACTCAGTACTTCATATCATCCGCAAACAGATGGTCAAACCGAAGCCGTCAACAAATGTCTAGAAACCTACCTTAGGTGTTTCACTTCAGAAAAGCAACACCTTTGGGTACAGTGGTTACCTCTGGCTGAGTGGTGGTATAACACCAACTATCATGCCACCACCAAAATGACTCCCTATGAAGCAGTCTATGGTCAACTTTCGCCTTCCCCTACTTCTTACCTCATGGGGTGCTCCAAAGTACAAGCCGTGGATCAACTCCTACAACATCGCACAACCATGCTCACCCATCTTCGCGAGAATCTTCATCAAGCTCAGAACCGCATGAAGCAACAGACCGACCAACATCGCTCAGAGCGCCAATTTCAAGAAGGGGATCAGGACTTTTTGAGGCTGCAACCATATAAGCAAACATCACTCAAAGACAAGGGTTGTCAAAAGCTCTCTCCAAAATTCTACGGACCATACCAAGTACTTCAGCGCATTGGAGAAGTGGCTTACAAGTTGGCTTTGCCACCTACAACAAAAATCCACCCAGTTTTCCATGTCTCGTGCCTCAAGAAAGTGATTGGGAACAATTGTCAAGTTCAAACCAGTCTACCTGAATTGGACAAAGAAGGGTCAATCTGGCTTCAACCTGAACAGATTCTAGACACAAGGGACAAGCACCTGCGTGGCCGCATGATTAAGGAAGTCCTCGTCAAATGGAAAGACACCTCTCCGGAAGATGCAACTTGGGAACCAACCACTATTCTTCAGAAGTTTCCGCAGCTTCAGCCTTGAGGACAAGGCTAGTTTTAAGGGGGAGGGCATGTTAGGGTCCCACCCTAACCCCCTTATTTATGTCATGGGATCACGTCATAGTCTAGAGTCAATAAAGCCCATATTAATATTTTTAAGTGGTTAACCTGCAATTAATGACGGGACCACAGTTAGTTGCAAATGGGCAGTAGTATTAGATAGATGGTATTAATAAAACCCACGGTATTGGCCCATGGTATTGCATGTAGGAGTCATATATAAATGATAGAGACTCCCTGCGAGGAGTATCGTGTCTTATTTTTTAATCGAGCTCTGCTCTATTGGAGGTTTCCCCCTCGAAGAGGCATGTGAACATTGCTCTTTGAATAATAAAATCATTGCTATTCTGTGTTCTGGGTATTTTTTCTTCGCATATTCTGTGCTTGGGTATTACTTTGCAGGTTAAGAGCATAACATATAATAACCAAATTTCCTAGAGTTTCCTTCAAACCCTAGTATTCTTTTAGGTCTCCTCCATATTCTCTTGCATCCATCAAAGATGTCTTCATAAGGGTGACATTCAATGAATTTTCTTCAGCCCAAATCTGATACCTCATTAATTTTTCTTAGGGCTATATTATTCTTTGCTTTGATAATTACATTTCATCATTTCCATATTAAACTCACCCCAACACATCATAACATTATTCAAATTTACATAATTATTCAACAACATATTAAACTATATAGAAAGAAAAACATCATCATCAATGCAATGGAACGTAAATGAACAATAGAAGAAAATCATTCACACATAGAGACACCTGGATTGGTCAGAGACCAGGGAAAAATCGAGTGTGGGGGAACCATTTCAAATTCTTGTTATTATTAGATTGTCATTGAATGATTCAACAATAGAGAGTACAATGATCCATATCCTCATCCATACAACTATCCAACAAAACCAACTAAATAATATTCATGAAATGAACCTAGTGATGCAAATACTCAAAACCATGATTTAGATCTATGTAGTCAACTATCACTGTCTGCGGTCAACTAATGAACTGTGTGATCAATGAGAGAAAGCTTCAATCAACTGAAAAAACAAACCCTAGGTATCAACCGCACCTATATATTGATGTGTGTGTAGATAAAACCTTCCAACCATATGAATAGGCTTGCATGCCTATGGTTGTGACCGAAAACTAGTTGTGTCATGCCTGCATATAAGAACTAAAACCTTAGAACACAAGTGTGAGCTTTAGACCCTGCAATTTTGGACCTGAGCAAACTAATCTCTGTGAACATTCCTCATACTTGTGCAAGCTAAAACCAAGAAAGAGAATAGAATAATGATCCAAGATGATGTCTAAATTAGTTTGAGGTCACTTGTATTTATATCCTTCCAAGGGCATCCAATTTTCTTTAGGTTCGACCTAATCAAATATACACATGTTGGATTTAATACAAATATATGCTTTCCATTTTCTAAATTGAGTGCTTCAATAGTCAAAATTGGACCTCTTGAAAAGAGGAATCTCGCCCATGGTTAGAATTTGTCACTAAGATTCCAAATGAACACATGTATCTACATGCAAATATATAGTTGGAAATTTCAATTTAACACTTTTCTCATGACGACTATGGAATATGTTTGTGGAAATTTGAGTGGAGTCAACACCTAGCCCTTGGCCTCCTCTCACATGTGTTATGCTTTGTTTATGATATGGGGGCACTTTTAGTCCTAGCATAGCCTAGAATTGAAGTACCTAGATGTGAATTTGTTGGTTTGCATGGGATTGGGAGGATGCAAAGGATTTTCCTTGGTGAAGAAGTTTGTGCATGGCCGTTTGGTCCTTGGTTTCTTGTTTTCTAGGTGAGGATGTCAATTATTTATTACAGTAAAAATTTAGGACATCTTCCTTTCTTTTCTGGTTGTTTTGGCTTTCAATATCTTTTTGTCCAAGTTTGGGTTGTTAGGGTTAGTTTGTCTATGGTTTGAACTCTAGACTCAGCCTGTAGAAAGGCATCAAGGGTCCTTACTAGTCTGCATGCATAGTCGGCTTCAGGGAATCTTGGCTCTGTTAATATTTGAACAAGAGTTTATTATATTGATTAAAGAATTGGGGTGTCATTTTGAAAATTTCATAGTCTAGTTGGTTGGGCTCTTGGGGGTTTGTTGTTGTGAATTTTTGCATGTCTCAAGATCTTGGGCCTATGTGTTTTATCTGGTTCTATGATATTTTTTGATGGTGTCGAGGTGTGGGTCTTTTATTGAGAGCACTACAACCTTTTTTCTCTAAAAACTTCCCCTGTTGAGTTTGAGGTTTGTATTTTGAGCTAAATGAATGATTTGGTCAGTTCGAGTCTTGGTCCTACAGTAGGTGTGTCTATTTTTTTTTGTTACTTCTTTTTAGGTAGAGGAATCTACAATGCACGTTAAAAATGTTTTCCCCATGTGATTAGGGGAATTTTGAGGTCTAAAATGGGCCTCCTAAGGAATTTATAAAATAATAGTGGAAATAATAAAATATTAGATTACATCATCAATTTTTAGAGGAAAAAAAACTACTTTTTCAACTCATATTTTCAACTTATATCCCTAAGGGTTTACTCAAATTTCGAGTGGGAACAATAGTTGGATGAAAAATTTGATTCCTCATCCAATGAGTACCCATGTGGCATACTTTCGATGAACCCTACTACTCGAAAAATGAGAAATACTTCAAAAAACATGATTACGATTCTAGTTTTTCATGTATTTTTCATTTTTCATGTAGTAGGGTCCATAAAAAGTATGCAACATGGGTATTTGTTGGATGATGAATTAAATTTTGCATCCAATGAGTACTCATTCTCAAAATTTGAGAAAACCCTTAGGGAGATAAGTTGAAAATACAAGTTGAAAAGGTAGTTTTATTATTTTATTATTTTTTAATATTTTTACTTTTTTATCCCAAAAATGGTGAATCATCCCCCATGGTTGACATCATCATTATGAATCCTATTGGTTCTTATAAATTTTATTTTAGCTATAAATTTTTCTTAGGAGGCCCATTTTAGACCTCAAAAGTTCTCTAATGATTATTTATTCCATCGAGACAAAGAATGTGTTGCAGATGGGGGGGAGGTGGTAGTGCTTCGCGAGGGAAAAGATGGGTGAGACTCTTCTCTTAAGATTCCACTTCCACCTACTTCAATGTTGTTTTACGAGAGACATGAAAATAAATTCATAAGTTGGATACTCAAGAAGGGGTTGAGCATAAATCACATTTTGATTTAGGAATCTTGGAGGACATGGAATCATGGGTTGTTGGCCTTGGGCACACCATGGATAGGAAGAAGAAATACCTAAAATTTGTAGTTTTCAATTGGAAAATGAAAACATTGATAGGTTTGGTCTTGAAATATTATCAAGTGGAACAGTATAATATATTTACCACCTTGGAAGACATTAATAGGATGCTTAGAAACTAAAGATTTGGTTTGGATAGGATCGATTCCTACCTTGAGCATGTGGAGGGTCATATAGCTTGTGAATCTAATAGTGGAGATATGATGGATCCACCAAGGTCAAGTGCGAGGACTACTACGACTATTATTATCGTCTTTAGAAAATGATTAGAGTTTTTAGTTGGTAAAATGTGCAATTTGTTGATTCCTATTTTTCTCTTTGTCTTGGCCAAATGGTTCTTTTTATTTTTTATGGTCTTAGTTTACATTTGTGTAAGCGCTAGTTCTGTATGCAATGTAGTGGTTTCTTATGTATCAACTATGGGACTTTTTAGATTATTACTCTTGTTGTTATTTATATCATTTTTGGTGCAAAACAATGGGTTAAGTTTTATTTTAATGTCTAACTATGTATGGGCTCTTAGTGCCTGGTTTTGTATGGGATAACCAACCTTGTTTCTATTTTTTAGTCATTGCACTAGTTTTGGTGCTCAGCAATGGGTTACATGTTGGTTGCAGCATGTAAATGTGTATAGGATCTGTGCTTGGTGATTTATGGGATACCTAGCTCAGTTTATGCTTTCAATAGTTTTTTTAGGAAGTCCAAATCCTCAGAGAGAATTATGGAAAAACCATGTATATCTGATTTTTGAGTAATAAAAGGTTCTAATTTATATAAAATAATGTTTACAAAGGTTTTCCATGTTTTTTTATATTAAATGTTAGAGGAGTTAATGAATTGTCGAGCTTGGACTTGCTTGATAGATGGTTGATTTCAACTGTAACCACAATATCCTCTAAGTATAACCACCCTGCCCCCTAAGATAGCACATTGGTTTCATAATTAGGGTATTTGAACAAAATACCTCACAACTCACCTAAGACTTCATGATGAAAACTTGTTAAGTAAACTATCCCTAAAAACCTTTATGAAAATATTTTTATTAATTAAATAAAATCCACTTTGAATGTGATTGAAAAAACTCACCCATAAATTCAAATATTAAAAAGAATTATCTCAAAAATACCTTTAATTATTAAATCTAAACATTTTATCTTACAATATAAAATTTTAACTTATAAAAACATAGAATATTATTCCTCAAATGATGCAGGAGCATTAGCTTGAAACTATCATTGTATTTTAGTAGACATAGGGGTTCTTGTGTTTTCAAGGAAGTTAGATTCCTATGTATGTAATTATTAATGTTTTGAGTGGTTAAAGTAGGAATTAATTAGATAAATGTGAGGATATCTGTAAATGGCCTCAAGTGTAGGATAACATGAGTGATTAATGATGATGAGAGAGTTGGAAATCAATTGTAACTCTTATAGGTCTCATGATTCGAGGAACTAGAGAGGACTCTTAGGGATAAGTAGAAGTTAAAAGTGGACTTAGAGAATATTGAGGAGTTAGTTCAACAAATTAAGGATCTGAACTAGAACCAGTTCAACAGAACCTTTTTGTATAAAGGTAAGCCTAAAATGCGAGAACAAGTTAGTCAGTCGGTAGTTAGAGAAGTAGCTAGAGAGTAGCTAGGGAGTCAAAGAGTCAGACTGTAAGCCTACAAGTATGAGAAGAAAGGCCACTGATCAAAAAATCAGGCTAGAGAGAGAGACTCTTGTGTAAATATTTGTTTATCAATATAAACAACTCAATTCAAAGTTTGTACAATGTGTATTGTGTAATTGAATTTAATCTGTGTGTGGATAGAGTGATTGTGCATAACTTATGTTGCAGGTGCATAATAGAGGCGAAATACATAGAAGCATAATAGAAAAACTTCTAACTGTGGTTGGGTAGAAGTTGTTGAGGCAGCTCCAACAGTTGTGATTGTGGGTAGAGCTGTCTTAGAGACTACAATTCCAGCAAAAGAAGTGTTAGGTAGAATTGTTAGAGAGTAAGAGGTTCGAGGAGAGAACCATAGAGCTCATGTTCCAGCTCTGTACACATGGACAGTATAGAAGAAAGCCTTTATTGTTACAGTTAAGGTAGAGGAGCATAAAGGCATGAGAAAAGTTAAGGAGAGAAGTTGTGGCGGAACAATGAAGGACCAGAACCCTGAAGAAGCGAAAACATCAAAAACCATTGAAGAAATGGCATAAATCCAAAGTAAAGTGTAGCGGGGGTAGAGAGTGTACAGAAATCTTGATCGTAGTTGAAGTCCCGTAGTAAATCTCAACCATTGATCACAAAATTCAATGCCACGTCATAGTCAACTATGGGATTAGGCTGATTGTAAACCTATGTCCTAGTTGAAGGCCTGTAGATTGCAAGATCTAAAGGCCTTGTCATCCAACGGATATTAGGCTGAAAGTAAATAGAGCATTAATGGCAAGGGCAGACCCGAACTCCTATAGATAGAGTGTTTATAATTCCCATCAGGTCTGGAAAAGCATTAAAGGTTGCATAATTGTTCCACCCGATATCATTGTGGACCGTCGGATCAAGCAGATCTTGATCAACGGTTGTAAAGCATTAAGCTAGTTAGTTGATCGAGAAAAGGACATCAGCCATCAGATCAAGGACAAGATCAATGGTGGAGAAAGATCGTGATAAAGAATTATAGAGAGGGGACCCATGAAAGTTATAGTCGTGACTTTAAGTTAATTGA
Organism: Pinus tabuliformis; assembly: GCA_031772625.1. Taxonomy (NCBI): domain Eukaryota; kingdom Viridiplantae; phylum Streptophyta; class Pinopsida; order Pinales; family Pinaceae; genus Pinus; species Pinus tabuliformis. The sequence continues at coordinate 732,987,497 of CM062814.1, forward strand.
AGTCTGGCTATGTTTTCACATGTTGCATATGACAGGCGCTGAAAGGATATGAAGGGTTAATGTGATATTGCGACAGCATTGATCTGGCGAATGAAATCAACGGTGGGGAAGGCTGTCACATATCGCAAGTGAAGAGCTCCGAAGACATACTCTATTGAGTTATAAGGATTCACGAAAGGATTAACCAAGGTTACCATAAAGGGTAAAGGGTTGAGTATAGAGTCACAATAGAAGGATTAACGAAGGTTAGAATATAAGAAGTCTAAAGAAATGTTTACGCATGAATGAGGATTTAAATGAAGGGGCCTTAATCTTAGTTTATGAAGGTTTGACCAGTTAGGTCATTGATATTCCTGGGACAGATGAGAATATGCATTTTATATGCATATTGTGGGTATAGCGGGTGATTATCCTGCGTCAAAGTGGTATCAGAGCAAGTTAAAGCTCTTTTTGATTAAAGAAAAATTGTGTATAATGCCAGTGTGATTACAAAGAAAGAGGAGATCAGGTTATTTGAATCTAATAAGTAGAAGGCATGAGATAAGATGAGAGTAAGTGATACTCTTAAGAAGACATTGCAGAAGCATAAAGGAAACACAGTGATGTTTGTTTTCTTGAGGAAAGTGGAGGTTCACTCGAATGTGAACAATGGATGGAGACTGCTTATGAAGCCATGCAGTGGCAGTGAACCAAAAGAATCCAATTGAAAGTTGGACATTGAGGATAAGAGCATTCTTAGAAGGAAGCTGAGAAGCAAGCTTTTAAAAGCTTGGGAATGATATTTGGTTTGAATAACATTGATATGCAGGTGACAACAAAGGAAGGTGAGAAGATAGTAGCAACCTAGAGCAAGGAGTGCTCAATTGGTTCCAGAAGAAAGAACCAGAGAAATGCTAAAAGACTGAGCTCAAAGGAGAGAAGCCCAGTGAGGCATATGTAGCAAGAAGGAGACTTGTTACTGCAGAGGTATTGTTGTAGCTCACAAAGGCAATTCCACAAAGGATGTGGGTAGAATTGCTAAGGGATGAAGAAAGATGGTAAGAGTGAACGAAGAGGTGGTCAGAACCTAGTATTTCGTTGGTGATTGAAGTGAGAAAGGATAGTTGTGTTCTTAGAAGATGTAGATGAGTTGAAGCCTAGAAGGAGCATAGCGAAGTGCTCAAATAAGTTCCAGAGAATAGAGAACCAAGTGCTTGCCAAAATACCAAGTACAAAAGAAATCTTGGTGAGGTAAGTGGCAATAGGGAGGACCTATTGTTGTAGACGCTTTAATACATCGCATAGTGAATGAGTGAGGAACTCATGAAGATGGAGAAGAATATGACTACTGATAGTCATATCAGAGATAACATAGGTTTTGAAGAAGACCACAATGGAGGAAAAGTGAAGAAATAGGATGCCAAGGTAAATGGCAAGAGGATGAGTCAAGAGGAACGTGACAAGGAGAATGCAGAGTTAAAATAACAACTTGATGCATTAAGAAGGATACTGGAGGAAAGCCATAGACAAGGTTGGGACTTAAGGAAAATGGTCGTGAAGTGGTCTAAGTTACAAAGAAGACTACGACAGAGACAAGTGAAGAACTTGGTGGAAAAACTCAGAGAGGCTGAGTTGGAAATGGAAGATTCCATTTGTAAACCAGAATAAGGTGAAATTCTAGGTGAAGATAAAGACTGGAGATCTGTGGAAGATCTTATGAATCATATGGAAGATTCAGAACAACAAGGAGATATGATGACTGGAGCATCAAGTGAAACCACAAGGTATTATGTTTTTAAAACTAACAAGTTGTGCATGATTGTAGGTATTACAAGAGAAAAGAAACCTTTTGAAGATGTCTTCAAAAAAGATGAAGATCTAGAAGTAAAAGGTGACAAGGAAAATTTCTCCGAAGAGGAAAAATTTGACTAGATACAGCAAGAAGAGACAATGTTGGTTGAAAGCATAGTAAAGGATCATCACGCCATCATGATCATAGGCACAGTGGAGATAATAGTGGAAACTGTTGAGGCAGTTAATAAAAAAGAAGGACTAAAATCTCATCAAAGAATCAGTGAATGGGAGACAGAATTGGAGCTACTAGAGAAATGGCTGAAAACAACAGTGAGGAAGAAAGAACCTGATGAAGATTACAAGGGAGATGCAAGATAGGAGGAAAGAGTCTAGCAAAGAAGGGAGTTGGAAAGGAAGAGGATATATACTCAGGATAGATTGATGGAAAAAGACAAAGAAATTGTCATGAATGACAATCATAAGGAAAAGGAGATGGTAATGAAAGTTTAGCAAATTGACATTGCAGAGGAAGGAGTTTACTACAGTGGACAAGATTAGGAAGAAACCATTGAAGCAGATGGTGTGGATGAGAGAATAGTTGACAATCTCATGAATTCTTTTGAAAACTCAAATCATCATACTAATGTGCTGGTAAAGGAGGAAAAATATGAGAAACATACTGATGTGTTGCCAAAAGAAGAAGAGGCACTGATGCCTTATGTTTTTTATTTTAATAATTGTTTTGTGAGTGAAGGCTTAGTTGCAGATGCTGGAGAAAATTTGGCACAGATGAATAGCCAAATAATCATGAAAGAGGATAAGGATGAAAGGGTGGCAGTAAGAATCCAACAACTTCAAAGAGAAGATAATAAAAAACAGTTTGAAGAATTAGTGGACAACAGCAACAACCTAAAGTAGAGAGAAAGAGGTAGCAGTAAATGACAGAATATGGACTAGCCCAAGGATATGCTAGAGATGGATATTGAAGAGTTATGGCAGTTAATGATGAAGCAGTCCAAATGGAGGAGGTTGACAGCAGAAGAAAGAATGATCAATCAGAACTTGAAACTAACTGACAAGGAGAGGAAGATGAAACAATAGACAACTAACATACAACAACAACAAAGGTGCAGAGCATTCAGACAACTAAAAACTAAAGTTTGGGATCCTAGAGTTTTCCTATCAACACATGAAGACACATGATCAGGAGATCATGAATGTTTTCTACTTTGGGAGTATTATGCAAGAGCATTAGCTTGAAACTATCATTGTATTTTAGTAGACATAGGGGGTCTTGTGTTTTCAAGGAAGTTAGATTCCTATGTATGTAATTATTAATGTTTTGAGTGGTTAAAGTAGGAATTAATTAGATAAATGTGAGGATATTTGTAAATGGTCTCAAGTGTAGGAGAACATGAGTGATTAATGATGATGAGAGAGTTGGAAATCAATTGTAACTCTTATAGGTCTCATGATTTGAGGAAGTAGAGAGGACTCTTAGGAAATAGTAGGAGTTAAAAGTGGACATAGAGACTATTAAGGAGTTAGTTCAGCAGATTAAGGATCTGAACTAGAATTAGTTCAACAGAAACTTTTTGTATAAAGGTAAGCCTAGAAGGCAAGAACAAGTTAGTCAGTCGGTAGTTAAAGAAGTAGCTAGCGAGTAGCTAGGGAGTCAAAGAGTCAGACTGTAAGCCTACAGGTAGGAGAAGAAAGGCCACTGATTAGAAAATCAGGCCAAAGAGAGAGACTCTTGTGTAAATACTCCTTTATCAATATAAACAACTCGATTCAGAGTTTGTACAATGTGTATTATGTAATTGAATGTAATCTGTGTATGGCTAGAGTGATTCTACGTAACTTATGTTGCAGGTGTAGAACAGAGGCGAAATGCAGAGAAGAGTAACATAAAAAATTCTAACTGTGCTTGGGTAGAAGTTGTTGAGGCAACTCCACAGTTGCGATTGTGGGTAGAGTTGTCTTAGAGACAACAATTATAGCAAAAGAAGTGTTGGGTAGAATTGTTAGAGAGTAAGAGGTTCAAGGAGAGAACCATAGAGCTCGTGTTCCAGCTTTGTACACATGGATAGTACAAAAGAAATCCTTTAGTGTTACAGTGAAGGTAGAGGAGCATAAAGGTGCGAGCGGAGTTAAGTTAAGGAGAGAAGTTGTGGTGGAACAATGAAGGACCAAAAAGCGAAAACATCAAAAACCATTGAAGAAATGGCATAAAGCCAAAGTAAAGTGTAGCGGGGGTAGAGAGTGTATGGAAAGCTTGATCACAGTTCAGGTCCCGTAGTAAATCTCAGCCGTCGATCACAAAAGTCAATGCCACGTCACAGTCAACTGTGGGATTAGGCTGATTGTTAACCTATGTGCCAATTGAAGGCTTGTAGATTGTAGGATCTAAAGGCCTCGTCATCCAATGGATATTTTGCCAAAAGTAGATAGAGCATTAATGGCAAGGGCAAACCCGAACTCTTATAGATCGAGCATTTATAATTCCCATTTAGTCCAGAAAAGCGTTAAAGGTCATTTAATTGTTCCACCCGATATCATTGTGGATCATCAGATCAAGCAGATCTTGATCAACGGTTGTAAAGCGTTGGGCTAGTCAGTTGATTGAGAAAGGACATCAGTTGTCAGATCGAGGGCAAGATCAACAGTGGAGAAATATCGTGATAAATAATTATAGAGAGTGGACCCAAGAAAGTTATAGTCGCAACTTTAAGTTAATTGAAGTCCAGTTGTATTGCCGCATGTCGCATACGAGAGGCGATGAAAGCACATGAAGGGTTAATGCGATATTGCAATAGTCGTTGATCTGGTGATTGAAATCAATGGTGGGGAAGGCTGTCGCATATCGCAAGTGAAGAGCTCCGAGGACATACTCTATTGAGTTATAAGGTTTCACGAAAGGATTAACCAACGTTACGATAAAGGGTGAAGCGTTGAGTATAGAGTCCCAATAGAAGGATTAACGAAGGTTAGACTATAAGAAGTCTAAAGAAATGTTTCCGCATGAATAAGGATTTAAATGAAGGGGCCTTAACATTAGTTTATGAAGGTTTGACTAGTCAGGTCATTGATATTCCTGGGACAGATGAGAATATGCATTTTATATGCATACTATGGGTATAGTGGGTGATTATCTTGCGTCATCATATCATTACAATATTATATAAATAAACTTTGTTGTGAAGTAACTTATATAATCTAACATAAATATTTTAAAAATGGGTTGTCACAATCATTAAATGATAAATAGATAATAAAAAGAGTGCCTCTTTTAATTGCAATGTGGTTATTAGTATTTGAAATGATAATTTATTTAGGTTTGGTTGCTTCCATTTCATCTATAACCCCTACCCACTAGAACCAAATACCAATTAGTAATGATTCAATAATGAATTAATATTTATCAGTTGGTTAACATTACACATTCTTAAATGGAACAATAATATCTCAAAGTAACTTTGTTTCTCGATATTTGCATTACCCAATTTGTAGGTTGGTATGGTTATTGTGCTAGGATATGCATTATATAATCTAGTATAAGGGAGATGTATAATTACTTCCATGCTCAATCTTGGGTTAATATGTGCCTCTTTCAAAATAAAAATACATTTCTTTTTAAATAGATAACTAATATTGGGCATATCTATGTATATATATATATGTTTGGTTATTTTTAATTAGAAGTACTCCCAATGTTAATGAATATCCATGTTGGTTAGTTTTAAATACATATTATAAAACATCAATATTGTGTTTGCTCAGTTCATTGTTGATATTATAACCTAGTATGAATGTGACAAACAAGTCGTAAAAATATTTCACTCAGTCTTAGCCATAATGATGCAAGAGCATTAAAGACTCCAAGCCATTAAGTCTTCAATGGGAAAAGATTCAAAATGAGTCTTGCTTTTTGAGAATAATTTGAATTTCTATGTAAATAAATTGTATTTTCCAAGTTGGTATATTTTATGAGTTTTAAAACTATATGATTCATAGTTTTAGAAAAGCTATGGTAAGTGATATTTTTTCCATAAGGAAAAAACAAATCTACCATGAAAAGCATGAGAGATTTTAGGGATATATTGAGTGATTTTAGAATTTAGAAAAATATGATTATGGAGTGATTTTAGGATTTATGAAAAATTGATTTATGGAGTGATTTATGGAGTTCTTTTAGGATTTAGAAAATTTATTGCATTTATTAACTCTACTTATTGTAAGCCTACGAAAAATGAGAACTAATGGACAAATGAATTTGGAATCAGACCAAGAGAGAAATGTATGATTGTGAGGTTATGCATATACAACTTTTCTTTGTTAATGGAAACACAGATTTGCCAAAGGCTCTGTGTATGACTCCTTGTATTATATTGTGTTATGTCAAATGATTTTATTTTTCATGAAAACGTTAATTTAAGTTTGCGTGAACTCATTGAAGGGAATAAATTTTTCTGAATTATTGGAGAGGTGAGAGCTATATTATCTTATTTAAAAGTATTTGGGGATGTCTTTCAATGAGCATTGGCTATCATGAATAAGACTTTGGTTATGAGCATGTTTTACATATGGGTAATATTGCATACTTATCTTGGTCATATATTAAGTTAATATGTAGGTGCGTGGAAGTGGAAATTGTAGGAAGAGGTGAAATTTCTTCCATTAAGTGGTATCACAGCCTGAATGCTCTTCATAGATTGGAGATGACTACAAAATATTGAAAGAGATGGTATGTTTTTGAGAGGGATTATTTTGAGGTGTGCTCCTAGAGTGAATCAAAGGAATAATATTGAAGATAAGATCTTGGAACAAACTTTATAAATATGGATACTGTGTTTTTATATTAATTTTAGTCGTAAATAATTTTTTTTTGCAGGTAGAATAGAAATAAAGTTGTAGATAGAAACCATTACGTCAAGTGAATCTATGACAGAGGAAGTGGGAGCATGCATATCTCTCAAGTGAAGGAATTTGTGGTAGAACCCTGTTGAAAATTAAATTTTTAAGACTAGGACAACATAAGTTCTCTAAAGAGAAAGTGAGAAGGTGAAATTGCAATAGTCAAACATCTTTTGAAGCCGAGGAGAAAATGTTCCTTGAAAGGAGGAGAAAGGTTCCACTGTAGGGAACCATAAGGAGGACAACTTCCACCAAGTAGAGGTTGGGTAGAAGTTTCAAAGGGAAGTTCCATAGTGAAGTGTGGGTAGAATTGCAAAGGAAGAAGAGAAGAGAGGAGTTAGCAAGAGGAAAAATTGGTACAGTGACAAGTAGTATACTTGTTACAAGATGGAGAAGGCTTGTTGCAGATCATGGGTGAACAAGGAGCATTAAAAAAATGAAGAGATAAATGTGGATACTAATAGTCATATATTGGGTTCAAAGAGAAGTCACAATTAGATGAAAATAAGTGCCATGACAGCTAGCATGAAGAAAATGAGTGATGAGGAATTTGAGATGGAAATGACTGAATTGAAAGTACATCTTAGTGTACTAGTGAAACTTCTACATGAATATGAAGAATACTAGAGATATGGTTGGACAATGAAGAAGAATAAGGTGAGATGGAATTCATTGTAAATGAATATAAGAAAAAAGCTATATGTCAAATTGAAGGAAGAACTCAAGACAACTGAGTATGAAATGGATGTTTTTATATGTGAACTTGAACAAGAGTTATTCCTTGTTGAAGATGATGCTAGAGATGTTGAGGAAGAATTTATTCATAGTTTTATGAACTATTTAACTAGTTTAGTTCAACATGGAGATGTGGTGGATGAGGCATCAAATGAGAAGTCACAAATTTATGAATCTGACACTTTGTGTATGCTTACGTGTATGATAGATGATGACCAACAATTATATGATGTGCTTATGTTGGTTGATGAAGAAATGAAGTTGATGGAGGATATGGCTGAGATGGAAGAGTTTTTTCTTAAGCATGTGTTCGCAGATATTAGAGATGGAAAGTTATTAAGAGCTTCCATAAGGATGACGATGATGCAGAAATTATTCAAGAAGATAATGCTAAGAAGGTTCATTTGTTTATGAATCAAATTAATTCTTTTGAAAATAATATTTTGTTCATTTGGTTTGTTGGAAGTATCTCATGTAATAAAAAGAAATAAACAAAGGAACTAATAGAAATCCCTTACTAGATTTGCAACAGTTGCATGTTTATCTAGAGCAAACTATTTTGAGGAAATCGAGACCAATTATTTGAGCCAATAGGAAGACCAATTAGAAATTGAAAAATACAAAATTAATCATTGATATTTTCATCAAAAGAGGGTTCTTAAAATTTTGAGATTAAGTCCCATACTTCTACTCGGTAATTTTTTAGGTGATCTAAAATGTAGTATGCAATTCTTTACCTACCTAATAATCATTTTAGAATCACCAAAAACCTTAAAAACTGAATTTTGAGTTCTAGAGCCTTCGTGAGACCTTGTATGAGTGCATCGTACTCTGCAACATTGTTAGTGCACTCAAACTCTAATCTACAAGCAATAAAAAATTTATTACCTCTAGGATCCAAGAGTAGGCAACATGCACCTACACCTTCTTTCGATTTCAATCCATTGAAATATGAATACCAATGTTCACATTTAGGGTCAAAATTAACTTCAATAAAGGTTTTTTCCATTATTACTAATTTATTAAAAATGAATAATTCAAATTGTTGTTCACTATTTGAAAAAGGAGAAATATCAACAACCAAATTTCCAATGAATGAATCGATATTTAAAGGATCAATAAATATACCTAGTTCATTCATGTTAGTGCCTAAATCTACCTCAGGCTGAGAAAGGAAGAATCTAGGGTAACATCAAACCATGCTTAACCTGGTAGCTAGCCCTACCAGGTCGGGAGAGGGCTCTCTCCTTGTCAATCTCAGGAAAATATGGTCAATAAAGCTTGAGATGACTAATATAAAGACTAATTTTAGGCTAGGTATATGCTTAGAGGAGTTTGATTGAATTTGATGATGTTTTGTTGGCTCAAATGTGAAAGGCAGATTTGGGTCTGGGGAATGTGGCTCAGTTTTGCAGAGATCTCTATGGGGCGAGTTAGGAAAATGGTTTGGTACTTCAAATTGAGTTAGATGGAGAGCTTTTAGACTTGTGAGGAGTTGAAGAGGGCATGAAAGTCTCAGGGATCCTCTTCAAAGAGCTGAAAACATAAATAACTAAATAAATCCCAGGTAGAGCACTGCAAATCAATGAATCCTACCTTTATCCTGGTTTGATTTAGTTAAGATGAAGCAAAGAGAGATGATGGCATACATAAAACACATGTAAACTTACAATTATAGAAGGAGACACAATACCAAAGAATGATGCCACAAGAATCCCATAAAGTGCTGCAAACCCTGGTCTATTCCTTTGCCAAAACTGCTGAAATGAGTATACAATGAAGCTCCAAGCTTTCCCAAAAGTCCAACCCTTGCCAATGAGTGAAAAATTACAATATATAGGCAACCAAAAACTCATCCTAGCCTCTAGGGGTAGAGCTCATAAGTTTAGGAGCTGTTCCAACAAAATCTAAACTGAGAATTAAAAAGTAGGCAGTGGAACAACTTGCCTCTAAAAACTAGCGAACTGATTCATTAAGTTGCAAACTACCTTTTGATGGATGGATCTACCTCTATGAGTGAAACTTTAGCATAATTACATAAAAATCCATCAAGTCACATTAAATTACATCATGAATTTGACTATTAGAAAGAGAAAAGTTAAACTATGAAGAAACTAGGCAAAAAGGAGAGTTTTTTGGCCAAAAATGAGCAAATTTCCTCTAAGGCGTCGCACTGATTTCCCTATGCGTAGCGCCTTTTTGCAACTGATTTTTAAGGCCTTCCCGTGCACCAAAGTTGCTCCAAGTGGGCTTGTTGGAAATTTCTACCTGACTACTTTCCAAAACAAGTGGAATTTCTGAATTTGACCTCCATTTGCCTATCCAATATTGAGTTCTCCCAACATTGCTTCCTGTGTGTCCAAAAAGGGGCAGAAAGGTCATTTTTGAGGTTTTTTTGACCTTTTTGGAAGCTCAAAACCTATCAAATTTTCTTGGCCATGTGAGGGCATTCATATTTTTCCATGAAAAATCCAGAAATGCTAAGTTTTCCTCCAAAGGAGGTCCCTAGCAAAAGCAGGCAGAAAAACTTGTTTTTTAAGCCAAAAATTTCAAAATTGCAAAAAGTGTCACAAATTTCTTGAAATTTGGGCTAAGTGTTCCTCATCAAGTGCTGTGTTGGGCTAAGGAAGCCTCAACCAAGATCTAGAGTCTATTTTTCTCTTTTCTCTTCCTCATGGCTTTCTTCAATTTGGCCTTCAAATTCCTGATTCTTGCTTTGCACAACATATTTCCTGACAAGTAGTGGTATGCCATGTTCCTCAACATGTTTTTCTCGTTGTTGGCCTTCTCCAGCATCCTCTCCAAGTGCAATTTGTTTCTCTCAAGCCAAGATTCCTGGTCATGTTCAACCTCTTGCTCATACCCATGATCACTGTCTCTTTCCATTGTTTTCCTTTGGTTTTGAAAAATATGGTTGTATATGGATGGTTTTGTGGATGATAGTGTGAAAATATGGTGGAGGAATGAAATGGGTAGAGTGTATGGAAGAGAGTGTAAAAATGTATGTGTGAATAGAGTTTAGGGATGGGAGTAAGATTTTAGGGATGTAAGTAGGGTTTAGGGATATGGATAGGGTTGGGGGAGTGTAGAGTTTGGGAAATTTTATGTGGAGAATGTGATTAAGGGGAAAAAGTATGAGGGGAGTGGGATTAAGGGGATAGGGTATACAACCATTACTGAAATGAAGAAAACTAGGGTTTCACCCTAGAAGATAGGGTTTTAGGGTTTTGGGGATAGGGGAGTAGGATGAGTGGAAATGAGAGGGGGAATGGGAAATGAAATTAGTGAAATATAGTGAAGGGGATGTGAAAGTGGTAGAGGGGAATAAGATAGCAAAAAATGGCAATTTTTCAAACCCTAGGCAGACTTTCAATGAAACTGTGCAAGGAGCTAGGGTTTTATTTTTCACCTAGTGAAACACCATGAAAAATGACTAAAACCATTGCAATGGAACATAGTAATGTTAAAACCACTTGTGAAATGAGGTTTGCAAGATTTGGGATCTTTGCAAGATGATTTGAGTGAAATTTGAGCAAAGGAGACAAGTGCGCCACGCCACTACCCAAGTGCGTAGCACCTTTTTGCAGACCAGTTTTGGAGGTCTTCCTAGTGTCCAAACTAGCTACACGATAGCTCATTGGAAAGCGTGTCGTGTCTAATTTCCAGAACATCTTCAATTTTTCAATTTGGAGATTATTTGCCCTGTCAAAAGTCAAATCTCCCAAGACTGGTCAAAATGTGCAAAATGAGGCTGCCTAAAGGCAGAGTGCTATTGCAGTCAACTTTTGAAGGTCTTCCTCAACTCTAAATTGATCTCATGATAGCTCATTGGAAAGCACTTTGTGTCTAGTTATCAAGTCATTTGGCCAACCAATCTAGGAGAAAACTTTATTTTCCCCAGGTCACTTCAGAGGTGCATCAATTCTCCTGAGGCAACTGTATTTTTGACATTTCTCTAAAACCATGATACTTATGTAAAAAGTGAATGATTTTTTCTTCCTTGGCCTATTATGGAAAAAAACCTCTCTCAGTTTTTCCAAATTCATGTTTTCTTGATCAGAAACATCATTGGAGTAAAACCTATCCCGATGTGCGGAACAGGGGATTTGTTGAAATGAAGTGAAATGAAGTGAAATGAAGGGGATAAGGGGCTTCTAAATTCTTGAGAAAATTTTTGGAAGTAGGGAGGGATGTTAGGAAGCAGGGGAAAGTGGAATTTCAAAGATTGAGTGAGGGGAAGGGGTCCAAAAGGGCCAAACACAGGCCTAGCCTAGAAAATTGTCAAATTGTAGCAAGAAACTAAGGTTTGGGTGTAAATGAGGAATTTGAGGGATATAAATGATGGGAAGTGTTTAATAAGGTACATTAAAGATAGGGGAAGGTGTATGAACATCAGGATACAATTTTTTTTGATGATTTGACCATCCAAGAAAAATTACCTTCAAAACGCTAGGAGAGCGAAATGAACCTTACCTAGGCGCAACTGAAGCATGAACAAGGTGTAAAATGACCCATTGGAACCTGACATGATGATGAAAACCCTATAAATGATGGTACACTCACCTGAATGGTGACATGGACCGACATTTGGACAAATTTGAAAGGAGTGAAAACAAACCCTAGACCTAATACCTAGTGACCAAATTTTGCTCGAAGACTCACTAAAATGACAAAATCTGACCTTGACACCTTAAAATCACTTTGTAAGAGCATGTTTGATCACTAGAGGAAGGCTTCAAAGACTGACACTAACAATTCGGACCATTAATGTCAATAACAATGTATCTCATATATTTCTCTATGTTGACTCTAATCTTGTTGGGTTTCCCTTTCCAGGGTATCCATAAATGTGTTAAGTCTGTAGCCATGTATCCCTTTAGATGTTAGATCCAATCCCAGCTTAGAAATAAACTGTGCGCTTCAGGAATATTGGAAATAACTATGTCAATGGTTTGGTAGACTCCGTGATCTGAGGATAGTCTAATCAACACATCAGTAAGTTGTGCCCGTACTACCTTCAAACTTTTTCTATCAAGTTGATTTTTTTTGCTTGAGAAGTCTGCATTTGGGCATTGAGTTTATTTCATATGGATAGTGGCATGGCATTCTAGGAGGCCCCCAAGTCTATCATGCGATTTTGCACATTGCGATTAAATATCTCATAAGTAAGAAAGAATGGGGGCATTTTCTTTTCTATGTAGGGAGTCTTTCTGATAGGAATTTATAAATATGTACATGATTAGTTGGACGTATTTCCAACTAGCTACATCTCTATCTATAACAACTTTACTTTTAGCAGAATTTTTAGCAAAATGTTTTTTAACTTTCTATTGTATTAAAGGGATTTTCAACAACTCAAAAAATGAAATGTTAACTTTTTATTTTTTAAAGTCTTTTATAGCATCGTATTCTAAGTTTATAATAGGATTTTTATGAACATTTCTCAATTGTCTTTTTGTGTTTTTTACTTTATCAATAGTAAGAGAATATTTTTTTTTAGTCAAGCTTTTATCACATGTATTGTACTGGTGTTGGATGGAAATAATTGGATCAAGATCTTATTCAAACAATATCTCTAAAAAGTTACCTATAAGAGGGGGTGGTTGATCATTATCTTCTTCAATATTGATCTCAGCCTCCTTTGGATCATTTTCCTCAGAGGTAGAATCAACATTAATTTCTTGTATAATGTCTAATAATCCTTCAATAGTAAGGCCTTGATTTAGTGGTAAGAGCTTGGTTTAAAAGGGCTTCCTAGATGGATTTTTAAAATTTACTTTGTTTGAAGTACCTTCTACTGAATTATTTTCTAGATTTGATAGTTTGTTGAGAGCCTTTGAGAGGCTTTCCAAATCAAAAGGAGATGTTTATTTCTTTTTAGATGGTTGTTTTGATGTTTCAGATCTATTACTAGAAGAAGAATATTTTTTGGTATGTTTATCAGAATTGGGTTTTAAACTAAGAACATTTCTTCTTACAAACAAAACTTCCTCAAAAGTTGCTCGTAAAGTAGCTTTTTGGTATCTCTTCACCCGCATGGCAATTTCAATAAGTAAGGATTTTACATAGTAGAAAACAATCAAATTTTAAACATTAATAGATTCAAAAAGAATTTTATTTTTTAATGAAAAGAACATATCATTGAAATATTTTACCTTCTCTCTATTTTCCATTTTCATGTGGTTGGGTGTGGAGCTTGATTATCTTCCTGAATCAGAGGTATTTGTTTCAACCAGATGTATACCTCAGGAATATTGTACACCCCTCCACAAAGGGGGCTACGGGGACGACTTCTCCCCCCTGCCAAGCTCTTGGGAGGACCATTCCCCCTGGTTGGGGGGTTCGGGGGCCAGCAGCCCCCCAACGAGGATACGAGGAAAACGCCCCTGAACCTAAAATTAGATGAAAAATTGACTTGTAAAATATTGTAATTTCATAGTCAATCTGGGTCATTCATTAGGCAGATGATCTTACGGTAGGAGCTATGTTAATTTAGGTCTTTCCCCTAGAAGGAAACTCTCTGCTTATATAAGGGAATTGTATTGTGGCTGTGTATTATTATTCTTAGTGAGAAAGAAAGAGGGGACTATGTGAGAGAAAAGAGGAAATTATAATGGATTTGTTGTTGGTTTTATCTATTTATTTTGTTGGATAATATAAAAGTAAGGACTGGTTGTTTCTCCGTAGACGTAGCCAAAATCGGGTGAACCACATATATCTATGTTTCTCTTATTTTATGCATTTTATGTGTTTGTGTTTCTGAAATATTTTATGTGTTCCATTGCTCTTTAATATATAATTTTCTAACACATGTTTGAAAATTTTGTGACTAGAACCTTTGGTGGTTTATCATCACCAAATTTCTCTAGAAACACAACTTCAAATTGTTCCCATGAAATAATGCTTTTAGGGGGGGGGTTGAGCGAAGTACCAATTAGTAGCCTTCCCCTCAAATGTATAAGGGAACAATATGCAAACTAGATCTTCATGTTAGACATTCTTTTGTCTAATAGCGACCATAAATTCCTTGGTATGATTCTCAGATGGCTGCTTAGAATCAAGGTCAAATTTGAGGAGAAACTTGTGAGGGTTTATTGGGAGGGAATGTTATATACCAGGAACAATGATAAAATCCTAATCAAGCCATGGGGTTGCATGATTGTTTTGTTGGTTGCCTTGACTATTTACATGGTTACCTTGATTTTTTTTTCCATTCTTGGGGATCCTTCAGATTTCAATGACTCAAAAGAGTCTTCTTCACTAGAGGAGTCTTGATATGGAGAAGGTGAGCTCGGTGATAAAGGAGGAGAATCAAAGCCTCCAAAAAGAATCAGTTGATTGGACTGACCACCAAGTATCTCATATTTATATTGATTAAGATAAATTATCCCATCAATTAAATTATCATGCAATCTATCATTGAGAGTCATAGAAATATGAGGAATGTCTCTGTGGGGATCTAGTAGTGTGGGTTCCTACAATTGAATATCAAGAGGAGACTAGGTGTTCAGATAGTCTTCTTTGAATATAGATAGTTTGTTCCATTCACTCTAGAGTTTTGGAGTCAATTTCACAAAGTCTTTGTAGAACTTCGCCAATTTTAGATCAAATGTGTGATTTGGTTGGAGTGGTAGGTTCACTATTGGTTTTTTAAGGTTGTGTTTGAGAACTTGAAGATGTATAAACAAGGGGATGGTTTGTGTGACTTCTTGTGACAGTAGCAGACCTAATTGTTTGTCTATTATGACTTCCTTTCGTCATTTAAAACTAGGTATTCCCTCCTTCTAGCGCCATTTTGTTGACATGGGTATTATGACCTTTGTCAACAAGAGAGAAGTGACCCAGACCAGAGCTCATTAAATAGACCTAACTATTTAGGATGGTCATTCTCGACGAGTTTCAAGGCTTTGTTGTCCTTTGGATTCCTCCTCTTACAAAGAAGAAAACATTGGGAAAGTGAATGCTAACCTATACTACCTATGGGAAACCTAAACTATTGTTAATATACTTATAACTATTGGTTGATAAATGATAAAATATAATCTACAAGCTAACCAATATGTTAAATCTAAAATACTAATTATACACATAAAGCTATCATATATACTATATATAAATCAGGTTAACATTAAGAATAAGAATACAATAAAATCTATATATATATATATATATATATATATATATATATATATATATAGATATATATATATATAAATATAAATATAATAACAAGATTATGGTACAACAAATGAAAAGGTAGGAACATAATGTAACTAGTTCAAAAGAATGGACTATAATTATCTTTGCAAGAAATATTAATGAAATAAAATCTAATTTTAATTTATATATGTAATTATAAATTAAACTAAAACTAATTCTTCATGCAAATAAATAAAAGGCAAGTGACAAAAAAAAAGAGTCCCAATCCTTTTAAACGAATGTAGATCAAATTGTGTATGCTTTAATGAATTGCATCATGAATAAATGTAGAAATATACCTAATGCATTCCAATTCCTATTTCTCAACACACACACACACATATTCATTTATTCGTTTATGAATCAAAAAAATAAACCAATAATCAAAATAATAATACAGACCAAAAATTGTTACAATAGAAATATTGATTCAATTCATATACAAGATACAACATACATATGTAACCTAAATTTCTAGAATAAAACCACAACCATCTATATCAGATTAATGTCTAGATCAAATATCGATTTCAAGACAGAAGTCATTCGAGAATGACACTGATAGAGCGAAAATAAATATAAATTGAACTAATATAAAAAATAAATGCAATAATATTTTTGTTGTTTCATGGATTCAAATCATAGAGACAATAGACTACTAGCCTCTGAATCTTGAGAAGTCAAATTACACAAAAACCAGAAGGGGATTAGAGAAAAATGACTATGGAAGATGAAAAAGAAGAAACAATGATATTCAACCGGATAAAACCAAGTCCAAAAAACTAACAATATTGCTTAATGGTTTTTCATAGTCACTATAAAATTCATCAACATTTCTTTTCTTCAGATTCCAACCCCGCCTTTCCTTTCCAAATGAGAGGTTTATATAATAATACCTCTAATTACCATCATGTCTAAATTCAAACTATAAAATTTAAACTATTTTTTTTCAAAAATTCATATTGTATAAAATTTAAACTATTTTTTTTCAAAAATTCATATTGTTCCTTTTGCTCACTCTCCGTATCGTAATTGAAAAACGAAATAAACAAAGGAACTAAAATAATCTACATGTTTATCCAGAGTAAATTGTTTCGTGTAAATTGAGACTAGTTATTTCATCCAATAGGAAGACTTATTAGAAATTTAGAAGACAAAATTAAGAATCAGTGTTTTCGTCAAAAGAGGGATATTAGAAAATCTTATATTCTATAACCACCTTTCAATTTTAGTAATGAAAATCATAACGAAATCATACCTTTAAAATATTCAAACCTAAAATATAGATAAACAATGAAAACATTTATTTAGGATGATTCAAATCATCTAGATTTAGAGAGGTTATGAATTTGACCCTAAATAACTTAACAATAATACGTGTCATAAGACTGTGATTTTCTTTCCAAAATCAATGTTTTTTGTTCCCTTTTCTTTTCTCTAGCTTGACAATTTGAGCTGTTCATTTTCATGCGTTCACGGGTTGATACGACTATTCAAGCAAGGCATAGTGAATAACAATTTTTTATAATAATACATATTTTATAGGTTTTCATTTGAATGAAAATCTTCTAGAGAACCTTTTCTAGAATTACTATAAACATCAAGATAATTTCTTCTATCATTAGGAAAATCAAAACTATCCTAAATCTAAGGTTTGGTAATTTTTGCTACATGCTTAGTATTTGTTTTTAAAATCCACAAACACCTCTTTGAACAAGGAGTTCTTTCACCTATTGCATCTCAACCTTGATATTTTCCTTCCTTTCTATTAAACTTTAGCTCTAGACTCAAGATTTTGATTAAATTGACCTTATGAATCTTGATGTGCAAATTCTGTATGAAGGTCACAATCTAGGAAAATTCACTTCTCTTCCTATTTCTTAGATCTTGTTTTCAATTATGTAGGATGAAAAGGGATGTTTTAAACCCTACTCTTAGTAATGTGAATAGGTGGAGCATCAGGGTTTTCAACCTTATCATCATTGAAAAAATCCAATTGTTCCTCATAAATAGACTTCTCAGGCTTGTTTTCCTCAATGGAACCAAAGTCAAATGAATCCAAATTAGGAGACATAGGATTTTGCGAAACCTTCTGTGTTGCATTAGGTTGGTGAGAAGGCAGGGGTTTTTGGTAACCATTTCGAAGAAGGAATATTTCTCATTCATGTTCGGTCTT
Source organism: Pinus tabuliformis (assembly GCA_031772625.1). Lineage (NCBI taxonomy): Eukaryota > Viridiplantae > Streptophyta > Pinopsida > Pinales > Pinaceae > Pinus > Pinus tabuliformis. The sequence goes on from CM062814.1 coordinate 733,005,294, forward strand.
AGATATATGATGTTTCACTAAAGTACATATGATACCATGGTGAAAAATGACCTACAATGGTTTGAACACTCTAAATGGTATGCCTTTTCCATTTTTTCTAGGCTGTTATACAAGATCTAAGGAAAATTAAGCTTATGACCAATAAAAACCATCAATAAATAAAAATACCAAAAAGTAATGACCCTCATAGGTTATATAACGATGCAAAAATACAACAAATCCTTCCACTTTGGTTTGTGACAGGATGTAGTCATACCTTTTATGTCATAGGCATAATCCTTGTGTGCTAGAAATTTCTGCCATGAGATAGCACAAACACAGAAATTCTTTGACCAATGTTCACTGTCTATGGGAAGACTAGTAGCTTCAGCTATAGAAACAATATTGACCAACATTTCCATATCGTCGAGATTTTTGTGTTTCCTATTGTAGGTGGATGTGAAAGCTTTCACCACTCCTTTGTTAAACCCTTGGAAGAGATGGATGAATTTCCATTAGCTGGCCTACTAGAAGAGTGGCATACATTCATCATAGGCATCCACAAGATCATGTGCCACAACCTTAGTTCTAATTATGTGTGGCATAGTTAAAACCATAATGATATTTTGTTTGGATTCAATCTTGATAGGAGTAAGAACGAGTAAATTAAAGTCTAAAACCTAGACAGTTTGCAAAACATATGGGAAACACAGAGCACAAGACAAGACTGGAGAAAATACATGAGGTAAACCCTATGCCATGACAGGGTTAGCGGGTATATGTAGTTTGTAGAATGAAACACAGAATAATCATTACGATTATAAGGTATTACAGCCTCAGAATTTGAGTTATGACCACAATATCTAATGTAAACAAGTCTCACAGGTTATGACTTCCATGTTGAGTATAGAGTACCATGTTATTAAAAACAAATCCCACTTAATCATTTTTACACCACCATACATCATTTCAGGCATAATAATCTAGGAAATTTACATGATCGAAATTAAATTATCCACATAACCATATGTTATATCATTAAATGTGATAAATTCAAACCATAGCCGCAAGCACAATATCACTAAAGGTTTACCAATCCCAAAGTTATAATATGATTGACTTTTGCATCTTTGAAAAGGCCTTCTAATTGAATATATCATACTATTATAACACAACCCACGACATCAATCCTTTTATCAAAATGGTGCCAACAATATGAAATGTGCATCGAGAAAACCATGACAAAGGAACCTTGAAATGATTTTCTATAACAATGCAATCCCATATAACATATAATGGGCAATCAATAAAACTCACAAACTTTTTAATATCATAATATATAATAATACAACCCTTAATAAATCAATATTGCCACAAGAAATAAAACAAATGAAAATTCACAAAACTAGATAAAATGTAACATGATTAATATTAATATATGTACGCAAAGAAAAATTTAAACTTTCATAATGGAGATTGACTAGGTGTTTAACATGTGTAATGACATAGGATAATAAAAATATATAGCCTATATTATTGCTCTAAAATCAAGATAAATAACCAAAATTGACATATGAAAACAAAGGATCGAGTTTTGGTTAAGATAATGTGCCAATCACAAACATAAGGTCTTATTAAAGTCCATATTAGGATCCATGCTTCAAACATTAATTATAAAAATCAAAAGAAAAAATGCAAATAGAAAGAAAGGGTCCCATATCATTTCAAAAATGAGAGGAGATTCGATTGGGCTGCCAACAGGTGGGAAATTTGATCCATAAACAAAATATTTTAATGTCTAGTTTAAGTAAAATATTTCAATACATATATTATATATGGTTAAAATTTTGATGTATATATTATACAAAACAAATGAGATAAATAAATTTCTATGGTTAAAACATTTCAATTAGTCTCTCTATTCTATATTTTATCCCTTTTTAATGTTATTTTTGTGTCAAATTTGTTTAGAATATAGCAAGAATATGTTGGAATTGCAAGTTTAGACTGTGTAGTCTACACAATCCAAGTGTCTAAGTTGGAATTTAATATATATATATATATATATATATATATATATATATATATATATATATATATATATATATATATATATATATATATATATATATCCCTCTTAACCACGGATCTTCTCATCTTGGAGCTCACTAGATCCATAGTTAAGATGGATATATATTAATATAGGATTTCTACTTGATCTGAAATGTGCATGTTTTTCACTGCTTCCACCTTTTATTTCATGTTATCAACCTAATTCTAGAGCCCGATGCATCGATTCATGTGAAGGCATATCAAATGTATTAAGTATGTTCATTTTCTACTTTCAATATATACTAGTATTTAGAATGTGGTGAGAGGGGTCAAATATTTCTTGAGGTGCAAACCTCTTTTAGAGTGTAAAACTTAGAAAAATACTTTTCACTTTCAAAGATTTGATCCCTCTATGCACTTTCTATATATGTGGTTAATATGCATCTATATTGGTTACACACACACACACACACACACACACACACACACACATACAATGTTTGATTTTTCATTAGTTCAATTTCATTTTTCAATTCATTTCATGTGGAATGTGGATTGGGTATATTGCACAACTTAAATTTTCAATTCCATCAAATATTTGCTAGATTTAAAACAAAATTGACACAAAAATTATATCTGAAAGGGGAAAGAATGTAAAATAATGAGACTACTTGAAATGTTTTAACTATAATTTTTTTCCTTATTCCAATTGCTTTATATAATATATACATAGTTTTTTGTAACTATATATCATATATACATAGTTGACAATGAAATATTTTACTTAAGAGAGAATTGAAATATTTTATTTATGAATTATGTTTCCACATTAAAATGTTTTTTTTCTTTTGTTTATTAATACATTTTTAAATAAAGTCCCTAGGGGGCATCTCAACTAGCCAAAGCCATGTAAATGAAATATTATGTGTGAAGATATCCATTGTTCAAATCCATATAATTCACCATTGTGTGTGGAAGAGGAATATATACACAATTAGAGGTTATAGTGGTAGTGCTTGGAATCGACCCTGTATCACTCGAGTATGAGACTAGCCAAGTTGTTGATTCAGACACACACACACACACACATACATATAAGTCAATATTTTTTTTTGGGTCAAGTAAGAGTGGAGCCTTCAATTAACCGATAAAAATATTACATATGGTACATGTCTTTACAAGTGTAAAGACCAACAAAAGACAGACCTGTTGATGATTAACAGTCAACATGGTCAACAAAGCTCAAAACCTTACACATAAACCTCCGACCATTATACAACCTGATAGCCATTTGATAAGAACCCCAATGACCTGATGGTCCTTAAAGAAATCGCATCAGAAACTTACGCGACCCTTACCCGCTTTACAGAGCCGATAGAGAAAATAAACTAATGGTGTATAAAACTTCGGGTCTGCTCTTGGACTTAACCTCCTCCCATTTTGTAACCTAATATCCTTTCGATCAAGATCTCGTATGATCTGACAGTCCTTAATGATATCACACCAGAAACATGTACGACTCTTACCCGCTTCACAGATCCGATAAGCATTATAAGCCATTGGTCTATAAAAATTCAGGTCCACTCTAAGACTTAACCTCCGATCACTTTTAAAACTTGATATCCATTCAATCAAGCCCATTTTGATCTGATGGTCCTCAATGATATCATATTGGAAACTACCGCGACATTTACCCGCTTTACGAAGCTAATAAAGATTATAAACCACTGATCTATAAATCATTGGGTCTGCTTGTATACTTAATCTTCGATCATTTTCCAACCTGATAGCCATTCGATAATGAAGGCCATGAAAACTTATGGTATACGGCCCTTCAACTAGCCTGTTGTTTACCATGTACTCCTCCCCTGTAGTTAGCTCTGACTTAAGCATTGATTATGGGATCGACGGTTAGGATTAACTCCTACTTCTGCTTTCTCCTACTTCCACTAGTCTTCCTCCTACTCATTACTCATGGTCTTGAAGTACTCCATGTCTTTGGCTTCCTGTCATTGACAATCATCACACAATTTACCCAAGGGTGTTGATTCCCAAGCGTACCTAATATAATTTTTCTTACAAAGCACTCCTTCATTCACCAGACGATCAGCTAACATATTGGCTTTTCTTCGCACATTAATGAAGCTGACAGTTCTCAGGGTTTGTAAGTGGGAATGAATATGCTGAAAGACCTGTGATAGCCTCTAATGTTTTGACACTTTTCTAGGTTTCGTTCCATTACATATCTTCTTGGCCGCATTAATGACCAATTCAGAGTTTGCTTCAATGATGGCGTTGTGTAAATTTGACTCGATCATTATTTCCAGGCACTGCTCTAAGGCCATGAGCTCCGCCATGTTATTAGTGGAAGTCCCCAAATGACTATAAAAGATATCCTTTATGCGCCCCTGCTCATCTCTTATGAACTCGCGCAATCCAGCCATCCCTGCATTGCCCTTAGAGGCTCCGTATATATTGATTTTTAAAAAACCATGAGGAGGAGGCTGCCAGATATCTTTACCAACAATTATTTCGCTCACACCCTTGTTTATGCCCTAGGGAACCAGAAAATGGAGACCCAACTATAGCAGTATGTGAGCATCTTGGGGCAAAGGAGGGTTCTTAGGAAGTTTCCCCATAAGGGCTCCAACTGTATCTTTGAGCTTTCGTAATATTTGGGCAATGATGTTCTGGGTCGAGCCTATTTTTTTCTTGTAAATCTTTCCATTGCGTTCTTTCCAAACATCCCAAATAATAAAGCTTAGAACCAGAATCCAAGCTTTGTTGATGATTTCATTGCCTAAGCAGTCTTTCCTCCAATTCTTCAAAGTGTTGGTGATGCTGAGTCTGTCCCTATCAGTTTTCTTGAAGACTGAGGCCACCCAATCCCACAAGGTAGAGGTGAATGGGCAGAGGTTGAGTAAGTGTTCCATCATCTCATCTTGTAAGCCACATAGATGGAATTTGGATGGGCCAACAAATCCCCTTTTCAGAAGATTCTCCCATGCTAGAATTTTCTTTTGTTGAACCAACCACATAAAAAACTTTATTTTCATCCAATGTGGGTTCTACCAAAGGTCCTTCCATACTTGATCAGGGTTTTGATAATCAAAACCTAGGGCAATTTGTTTAGCTTCTTTGAGATTAAAGGTGCCTTCAGTGTTTCTTCCCCATCTCAATTGGTCAGAAGAGGATGACACCAAAATATTCCTCTATTCCAAGTCAAGAGCAAGAGAATCCGTCTGGGCCTTCAAAGGGCTCTCTTCACTATAACCAAGATCCTTCCACATTGTCCATTTACTATTGTCCCATACCTGATCCCAGAAGTCACTTACCATAAGTAAACCTTTGTTATGAGTGTCATTCTTGAGAGTGGTTAGTTCTTCCCTAAACAAATTTGGTTATTGCTGCCAGTTATCCTCCCAAAACCGTGCGAGGTTCTCAGATCAGATCTCCCAGAAACTATGCTGCTAGACAATGGCTCTATTCTCCCAAGCAAGGTTCCAAATGTGGGAGTCCTTGATTATCCCTGACATTCGTATATGATCCCTCTCCTACCAATTATTTGCATATTTCTATTTCCAAAGCTTGGCCCAAAGGGTTGCCGATTCCTTAAGCCACCTCCACCAAAGTTTGGCTCCCGATGTGCCCTGTGATCCAAGGTTGATTTATGAAAAAACTTCTTGTTTCTTTCTCCTTCTCTAATCCATTGCACCCTCGATTTCTGTCTCCAAAAAATCTCCTCTTGCATGCACCGATCTTCCCATTCATTTTGAAGAGAGTCAGCTTGAGTTTTTTGTTCCTCGGTAAAACATTTTGTGATGATGATCTGATTAATCCCCTGGATTTTCTGCTCAACTTCTCTTTTGGCTTTAAAAATATTACCAAACTCTTTTTGTTCCAATATTTAAGCCTAGATTTGATGTGTTTAAGTCTTTGTTGTAACATGAACATTTTAGTGCCTTGAACATGCATATCTTCCATCCACCATTTGTCAATATTGCTGGGGAAGTCAGGGTGAGAGAGCCAGACATTTTCAAACCTAAAAGGTCTGTTCCTCGGTGTACCCATAAAAGTAGCTTCAAGTTGCACAGGCCAGTGGTCTGAGCCTCCAAAGGGAAGGATTAAAGCTCACATATCAAGGCCTGTGAGAAGGAGGCCCTCTAAGATTATCAATCAATCTAGTTTAGAGGTGACTTGAGAATCCCCTCCCCTCTTATTGTTCCAAGTAAAAGTGCCATTTATTGTTTTAGTGTCCACTAGCCCCATGTTATTTATGAAGTTCTGGAAGGCAATGGAGTCTCTTCCTAGTTTTCTAGTACTACCTTTTTTCTCTATAAGAGATCTAATCATATTGAAATCCCTTGCCAGAATCCAAGGCATATCAGGATATCTCTCTCTCAGCTCCTCAAGGGAGGTGAGAAGCTTGAGTTTGTCTTCTAGTTTTTTAGGACCATAGATGTTTGTGATCATGTAGATCTCCTTATCACCCAAAGGTTGAATCACCAGTGATAGATAGTTCCTAGAAGCTTCAGCATCCAGGTTTCCAAGTTTCTGAGGATCCCATAGCGTAAGAATCCCCCCACTGAGTTGTTCGCTTTAATCTCTAGATACTCATACTTGATTAACCATTTGCTATGTATCTCTCTGAGCTTGTCCATTGAACATTTTATTTCCTGAATAAAAACCATATATGGTGTTTCTTCTTTTATTATACTGCTAAGATTTCTTTGTTTCCTTTTACTTCCTAGACACATAATGTTCCAGGTTGTAAGCTTCATTAAGAGAGGTTTGTAAAGGAGTAACTGGTAAGATATCTCATCTTACCTGAGTTAATCATAAGTTTCCCACATTCGGTCAGTAGCTCATTCTGATCTTTTCTTCCTTTTTTCCTACCAAGTTCTTCGAATAATGCATCGGTGTATCCTCCATCGTTTTCACCCCTCTATTCTCTTGACTATCATGGTTTCTTTTGACTCCAGAACCCTTCAATTGTGATCCAGAGGAAGAGTTTTTGAACCCTGTCAAACTCCTCTTTTGGTAGAGAGTCTACCCCTTTGGTGATTCCCTACTCCAGAAACGTTTCTAGATCTAAATTCTCCTTCTCTAGAATCTCCTACAGTTCATGGTCCTCTGTTCCAGCCTCACTTGGGGTCATCTCATGGTCCCTACTGAGCTCCATAATACTCGGAAGATCATCCTTTTGTTGGTTGTTCTTTAGTATATCCTCCATGTTAGCATCCCTTTCCTTCTCAGTGGGATTATTCTCTGATTCCTGGTTTGTCCCATTGTTTCCAACTTCTTCTTCTAAGATCTTGAAACTATTGTGGCTCGGTTGTCCGTCCTCATTAATTTTCTTTTGGTACTGCTTGCCTCCTTTCCCTTTACCCCCAACCTTAGTAAAACCCTCGAGATCTTTGCCTGTAGTGTCTTTCGTGTTGCTCTCCAGTTTGTTCAATGGGTAGTCCCTATATAGGTGCCCGTGTTCATGGAACTTATGACACCTAAATGGGATGTGTTCATAGTCCACCGCCTGCACCCATTCTTCATCATACACTTCTAAAATGATTGCATCCGGAAGTGCCCTAGATAAGTCCATTTCCACACATATCCGGTCAAAGGAAGTCTATTTGCCTCTTAGAGTAGCATCTGAGATATTTATAAAATGCCCTATCTTGTTGCTGATAGCCTTTAGAGACTCCGGTTGCTAATAATCTAAAGGAAGGGAGTAAAGTCTTGTCCATACTGGTACCGATGTGAAAGTTTCCTGTTCTGGGACAAATTTCATCACCCATCGTCGCATGTAAAGGCCTACAGCACCGTAAAAATAGGGTCCTCCCTCGAACACTCTATCTTTATCCTCTAAGCTTATGAACACCACCGTGAAGAAGCCCTTGGACCCAAGGTGAAGGTTGATTTCCTGCTTTGGTTTCTAGTGGCTCCTTATACATGCTTGCAAAGCCTTCTCCATCGGCCAAATCCCCATAAATTTGCAGATAACCGCATATTCTGCCATCTGATCTTTGTGCACCTGTAGCATTGGGTCACTTAAAACAACTCGAGGAATAGTGGTCGACTTGGGTTTACAGACCCATGTTGTACTCATAGGAGCAACTTCTGACTGCTAACCTCTGTCCTCTTCTCCTTACTGGCTTCCTCATGATTCTCTTCCTGTCCATCAGGTCTAACATTTTCTGGTTTTTCTGTGTTAATAAGCTTTGTTGCCACCTCTGTTGGTTTCTTGAAGTGATGCAGTCTAGCTCCCTTGCTCCTGTCCGCAACCACTTGACTGTAGGAGGGAGAAAAACTTCCTCCTCCGTGCTATACCATGGTGACCAGCGACAAAACCCTAATGCAAAACCCTAGTTCAGATTTCAGAGCCGAGGACGTTCATCTTCAAGGAATCTTAATGTGTCACATATAAGTCAATATTAATTAACTCTACATATTGAAATATTTTACTTGTGACTCATATTGAATTTTTTTTATTTATAATATTTTTCAAATGCCATATATTTTTCTAAATTAAAATTAAATGAATTACATATCTTTCTTTAATTAAGATTTTATTTTTTTTGTTTTTCTCCCATTATTACTTTTCTTTGAATATATATATATATATATATATATATATATATATATATTCAAATAAATGATTTAACATGGATATTGAGATAATTTAGTATTGGAATATTTTTAGAAATTATAAGAATTATATAACTTCCTCACACTCAAAGTGAAAATATAAGATTTTATTTTATTTTTAATTAGTTTATTTTTCTATATAATCTTGATATAAAATTATGTTACTCGATTATTTATGGTTAAGAGTGAGAGTGAAACATTTTTATCATGTCTTTGTCTCCTTCAAATTGAGTTTTAATATAGCAATGAAATTATGTTACGCGATTATTTATGTCTAAGAGTAAGAGGAAATATTTTTACTGCATATCCCTCTCCTTCATACTAGGTTAAGCACACTAAAAGTGGGATTATTAATGTTTTGTAATACTTTTAGTTAAAACTAACCAAACATGTATATCCATTCACATTGAGAGTACTTTCAATTAAAACTAACCAAACGCTGACAGTGGGTGCACTGATGTTTTCTAATGCTTTCAATTAAAAGTAACCAAACATGTATATCCATTCATATTGAGAGTACTTTTAATTAAAACTAACCATAAACTAAAAGTGGGTGTACTGATGTTTTGTAATACTTTTAATTAAAAGTGACCAAACATGTATATCCATTCACATTCAGGGTACTTTTAATTAAAACTAACCAAACACTAAAAGTGGGTGTACCGATGTTTTGTAATAATTTTAATTAAAATGACCAAACATGTATATCCATTCACATTGAGAGTACTTTTAATGAAAACTAACCAAACACTGAAAGTGGGTGTACTAATGTTTTGTATTACTTTCAATTAAATGTAACAAAATGGGAGTATTAATGTTTTGTAATACTTTTAATTAAAACTAACCAAACATGTATATCCATTCACATTGAGAGTACTTTTAATTAAAACTAACCAAACATATCTATGCATTCATACTGAGATTAATTTTAATTAAAACTAGCCAAACATATCTATGCATTCATATTGAGATTACTTTTAATTAAAACTAACCAAACATGGATATTCATTTTTGTTTTTTATTATAATAGACATTGGTTTTTTATTTTTTATTTTTTTAAGGACACACTTTAACCCTAGGTTAAGCATGCAATCAATTAGACATCTCCCTTTGTTGTAGGCAAAATAACAACTTAGTTTTCTAAGAAACATATTATAATTTTTATTTAACAATTAAGAAAAATACTTTTTCATCCATTCCTTTCGATTAAGGTGCAACTACGTTTTTTAAAGTTCATAGTCATACAAATTTCAATATATTAATTGTATTCCAAAATTAACATTATAATATCATCAATATTGTTAATTTTACCATCCATATATATATATATATATATATATATATATATATATATATAAAAGAATCAACCACTGGATTGGTCTTGTACTCACATGACATGGGTCAATTCTAACCATTACCACTATATTTCATAGGGTCCTATGTATGCCCCTTCCACAAGCAAAGACGAATAAGAGAATTTCAACTTTGAATCTCCTCACACATAACACTTCATTTTCATGTCCATCACCAATTAAGCTATCCCCAAACTAACCTTTATATTATAACATGATAATAATAATCTGTAAAAAAAAATATTCCCAAATCAACCCAACATAACCCCACATAAGATAATAATAATAACTCTTTATAAATAAATTTCTTAATTAAACCAACTTTAATGGGCCATGAACCACATCAATTTTACTTTTACTATCTAATTCTCAAAACATTTTGTTATTCCTTTTTTATAAGATAATAATAATAACTCTTTATAAATAAATTTCTTAATTAAACCAACTTTAATGGGCCATGAACCACATCAATTTTACTTTTACTATCTAATTCTCAAAACATTTTGTTATTCCTTTTTTCGTGAGACCTTACATTATTATTTTTTATTCCCTTTTTGTCTTATATTAGCTATTTTTTTCTTCATTCTTGGAGCGTTTATCAGTGACCTCCAAGAAATGATAAAATTTGAGGTTTTTATTCCCTTTTTGTCCTATATTAGCTTCTTCTTTCATTCTTGGAGCGTTTATCAGTGACCCCCAAGAAATGCTAAAATTTGAAGTTTGATTGTAAAGATTTTGCATGATTTGAATGTTTTCTGATTGGTTTTGAAGAGAAGACTATGAATATGACACGGAAATTTTTATTTAGAAACTTTATAGGTTAGAGATGGATATATATATATATTTTTTATAAAAAAAATTATAGTAGTGTTTTTATAGACGGTTTGTACAACGATATAATATAAGAATTGGATAAGAATATCATAACCATTCATGAGAGAATTTTCATTGCTCATTTAAATTTCCATTTACTCCTATTATTAGGGTATATGAGTAGTTTAGATAGATATATTTCTTTATAAATTGCGATAACAAAGTTGCTACCGAACAAAACATAATGAAATTTTAGATTGATAAACCAACTAAAAAATCTAGTCAGTTACATCTACCTAAATCTCTATTTTAATATCTTCATTATACATGTCCTTTAAAGTTTCTTTCGTAGAGATAGCAATGCCCAAGTATCTTCCATATATAGGTTAATAATGTGTTCGACCTGAGGGATTCTAACTTAATACAAAGAAAAATTATTGCAGGAAGGGTTTCTAGATGTCATAGAGACGGTAGGAGAAGGGAGTTGAGTTACCATCGGGGATTTCCATTATCCCCACTACTATATTAAATTATAAATTTCAATTCCCAATGTTTGGTGTGAAAATTTAGGTGGTGCTAATGGGAAATGATCATATAAGAAGATAAACCCTCTTTTGTTTCTTTCAAGTTCAACAAATAAGTCATTATCTCCATCCTATGTCATCATGGGCTTTATTTTCCACTCTTATCTGGTGCTGATATTCCTTTAGCTAACAAACCCATATGGTGGAGTAGTTCACCATCATGCATTATTTTTCACATTTGTAGAGGTTGCATTTCACCTCAGTGAAACAAAACATTTGATATATATCATGACAATGACAATGACACAGTATATATTAAAGTGCTCAAATAAACATTAATTAAAAAAAAAAACAATATCTAATAAATATGATCTTATTAATGTCTTTCGCATTGACAATGCGAAAGCTTTGAAAGGCTGGTACAACCTATCTTGTATTGTTAAATGTCATCCCTATTTGCCATTTGTAGTTTACTTATTTTTGTCTTTCAAATTTAAATGTCACCTAGACCACATCTTACCTCCTCATTAATAATAAAGTTTTAAACAAAATTTTAAATTTATTTGAAGAAGGAGAAAAATTATAACCCCTTAATAATAAAGTTTTATATATATATATATAGAGAGAGAGAGAGAGATACTAGACTTTCTTTCAACCGCTTAGAAAGGGTAACTTAGGATAATGTTAGTTTAATGGTTATAGTTGTGGAAAGAAAAAGTTTATTTCTTTTAAAAACTTTTTTTTTATGCCAAACTAACTTCAAATTATATAATACTTAAAAAGAATATATGTTTAATTCATCAAAACATAGATTCCAATGGTATTTTAAAACATAGATTCTAATGGTATTATATATGTGTGGAGAAATATTATCACCAATATAGTTCCAGGTTAATTTGGCAGTTATTAAGTGTCAAGAGCGATTAAATATTTTGAGGTGAATGTCTTTTTAGAGTAAAAAACTTGAAGAAAAGTTTGCAACTAGAGAAATTTGTTCTTTCTCAATATAGTAAGGGTTAACATGGATCTATGCTATATGTATGTATGTGTGTGTATGTCTCAAGTGGCATGGAATGACTTACACATATCCTTCATCTTCAGAAACACAATAATTCAATGTTATATATATATATATATATATGAGAGAGAGAGAGAGATTATTTTACATCTATATATCAATATTATTTTTATATGTTACATGTAAATTCCATATTAACTAATAAAGGAATTATACATATTCAAAAGCAATAATGGTCAAAATGAGATTTTTCTACCTTTTTTTTATTGTTTGTAAGAAACTTTCATTAATTTATAAAAAAATATCATCTTGCAATTGGGATCATCTTTTCTCTCCCAATTTCACTCCAACCAGATTTCTTATCCAGGCGAGAAATAAAAAGAAGAAGAAGATATTGCCATTTTTCATATGAAATCTAGAGGAAAAAATTCCAAACACTCCAAAAAACTAACAAAACCAAAAGACAACCAGTAGATGCCTTTTACAAAGGATTATTTGGTACATGAGCAACACCTTGGCTTGGAGGGTCGCCATGACTTTTGTGCACAAGGAAGTCGATGTGAGCCATCCATATTTCTATGTAAATGAGCCGCTCATTGGTTTTGCATGAGCTCTAACACATAGAGGCAAGACACTCCATAATTTCTCCTTGGCTAAATTGAACATCATTTATGTACACAATGGTTTCATTATGGTCTTCATACCACTATTCACACATGATGTCAAAACTAGCCACAACATCCCTCAGCTGGTCAGCAATCGAGACAAGCAAGGGTGGTTACACCACCCAACCTGGTGACTAGGCACAATTGTGGGTGACCTCGCCCTCCTTTTCTGCACTCCCCTCAATATCATCAACACTTTCCCCAGCCAAATCCCTATGGCTAGCACCCCACTAGGTACAACCCCTCTTGCAGTTCACAATTATTGTGTAATCTTTGCACTAGCAATACCGAGAAGCTGGGTCTCTTGATCCATGCCCACTTCACCACTTACCACAATTCCAACACTTGGAAGGGTACTGAGGCACCCACCTCACTTAATTCCCACAACTGAATCCTCCCCACCAGCTATGATTCCTATTAACAATATCTCCCGCAAGCCAACCAACAAAGCATGAGGGTCTCCCATGTTATCTGCCACAAAACTCCCCATCAGTGCTAGTCCTCAAGGTACCTCTCTCACAAGAAGGATAACCATCAATTCCTACCCACAACAACTGCAATTACTAACAACACACCTACTAGGACCTGAATTACATCACCCTTCAAATAAGAAGTCTTTATAGTGCTGCTATTGAAATAGGGCCACGTGAAACCACTTCTCCTGATGGTTAGAACCAAATTATGACATAGAGAGGCATCAACACAGAAAAGAAACAAGACCAAGACCACCAGACTCTGATAAGAAGAAAAAGACCAATGGAAATCAAGACCTAGGAGGGAACCTCCACTTACCGAAATTCTGACAATAGCTCGAGAATTACAGCTTCGCCTAAGAAATATCACTTGAATTATCCTTGCAAGTATTACATTTTACGTTACAGGTATTTTCTATAGGTAGCCCCAACTCCTTTCTCCTAGATCCCACACCATCCTGCAAGTCACCCAAAAAATGAACTCGCTACACACATACCTCCCCCCGCCATACTAGTGCACGTTGAAGCCACCCAAACCAAAGGGCATGCAGGGGTAATGAGCCTTTGCATATTTAGTCTCATTAAAACCACTCACCCTTCCTCCCATAACTAGAGAACAAAAAATTCCTAAGACATTGGCCAACTTCCATGTAAATTGAAATGATGCCTTCTCAATACTTCAAGCCTTCCCTTGCCATTTGGCTTGGTCATCGGCAAAGACTTGAACATGCATCATACTAATTACTTCACCAATAAGGGGGAAAATCCCGTACCATTGTTCACCCACCCCACATGGTAAATTTTTTTTATTTTTAATCCCTTTATATCTTTATATAAAGTTTGTGTATATTAAAATGAAAGTTGAAGTATTTTATTTATGATGCATATGGAAAGATCGTTTTTGTTATTTTTAATTTCTTATTGTAAATATTATTTTATTATTTTTAAATATAATGTTGTGAGACATCTCTCTTATATTATATTGTGAAACACTTTTATACCATATTAATGAAAATATAACTAAATATTATATAAGAAATATTTATCTTATTTTAATTAATAAGTAAATTATATTTAATATACTAAAAAAATTAAAAAAACTATAAAATTAACTGTATATATAAATTTTAATTTTAATAACAAATTTTTAAATTAAATAATAATTATGATTCATAATATTATTTATAGTATGATCAATAAAAAAATTAGCCAATACAATATTCTCCCAAACTCATAATAATCTATATGTATGAATTCAAAATCCTCTAACTAAAATTGATATTATATATTTAAATTATATAAATAATATTTTTATTTATATTATGTACGTAAATTACATAAATAATATTCTTATTATAAATATTTTTAGTTGTATAAATATTATTTTTTTTATAAGTTATTAATATTATCTTTTATATTTTTGAGTAAATTTAATAGTTAAAAATAGAAGTTTTCAAAAAAAAATGGAAATTAAAATCTAAAAGAGTTAGAAAGGTACACATACTTAGTATTAATCAAATTCATAAATTTAATTTTTTATTTTTTTATAGATTATATCCACCTTGATTAAAACAAAGAGATTCTTGATTAAACCAACCAAAACCACTCGTACGTCTTGGGATGATAAAGGTGTTTCTCCCGATAACAATAGTGGGCTTCTACGAAATTGAGGACTGCGGAGGTTGAGCTAGGGTTACAGGCTTTTGCAGTGTTTGTTCTCCATGGAAGGACACAAAGGAGGGAGCTCCACTCCCTCCTACAAGTAGGCGATGGCCAGCAGAGGTAAAAAACCAATAGAATACGATAGAGGTCCTTCAGATGGAAGGCAAAGAAACAACGAAGAGGAGCAAGATTGTTCAAAATCTAGGGAGATTAATAGCAATAGAGAAAATGAGGAAGCAAACAAGGACTAGGGAACAAAAGAAAAGGCACAAAAGGGACCATGCAAACCCAAAACTACGATCACTCCCGGAGTAGTTTTAAATGATCCTGTTCTACAGGCGCATAGGGACCACATGTAGACATATGCAATCATTTGTAAATTCATGGGTTTATGGCCCACTGAAAAATCTTTATAAACTTGGATTAAATACCACTGGAAACCAAAAGGAAGCATAGACCTACATCTTGGGTCAAAGGGATTCTTTACTGTGGTCTTTGCTAACATTGAAGATAAGGACAGAGTGTTTGAAGGAGGGCCCTACTTATATGCAGCTGCAAGCCTGTCTATGTGACATTGAGTTATGAATTTTGTCCTAGAACGTGAGACTTTTACCTCGGTCCTGGTTTGGGTTAGACTTTACTCTCTACCTTTGGACTATTGGCAATCAGAATCCTTATCTGGCATAGGAAACAAGTTAGGGTGTTTTGTCAAAGCTTCTGAGGCTACTAGAAGAGGAAAATATACATCCTTTGCAAGAATATGTGTGGAGATGGATCTTTCTGGAGCTCTGCCGGATGAGGTAATCTTGGAAGTGTTTGATGAAGAATGGTTGCAAATAGTGGATTATGAACATATTACATTCAGATGTCATAAATGCCATGAGCATGGGCATCTAGTTAGAGATTGTCCTCTTAGTAAAATAGAAAACAAGAGTAAAGATAACACCATGAAAGATACTGAAAGCTTTCACAAAGTGGTAAAAAAAGGAAAAGGAAGAAAAAGGGGGTCGAAGCTACATCAAATAGAAAGGAAACAAGCCAGTCAAAATAGGTTTCAAGTTCTAGAAGATGAAGAGGTGATAGCAAAAGCAGATCAGGCTAAGGGAGGAAGTATAGTGGAGGAGGAGAATGAAGAAGATGGTGAACAAATGCAAAACATTAATAAACAGAAAGAAGAAATGATGAGTGACACAGAAATGGAAATGGACCAGGAAATGACCTAGAGTGAGATGGAGATGGAAGACCATGAACTACTTGAGATTCTTGATAAAGAGAATCTAGATCTAGAAGGTTTCCTGAAACAAGGAACCAGGGAGGGAGTGGACTCATTACCTCCAGAGGAGTTCAATAGAGTTTAGCGGCTATTCATATGGAAAACTCAGACCATAGGGCTGGAGAAGCAAGGGAACAATGAAAGGCAGGGCAACGAAGGTGTGAAAACGATGAAAACCACACCAGGTTTAGCACCCACAAACCCAAGAAAGAAAAGAGGCAGGAAAAATCAAAACGAGCTTTTGATGGAATGTGGAAAGCTAATGATAGACTCAAGTAAGATGAAATATCTAACTAGCTACGCCTTTACAAATCTTTAATAATGAAGTTCACTTCTTGGAATATTAGGGGTCTAGGTAGTAAAAGTAAACAAAGATTACTTAGTAATAGAATGAAACAAGCAGCACCGAATGTGATATTCGTCCAGGAAACTAAATGTTCCATTCAAAAAATAAAAGAGATTCACAGAAAATGGCTCAATAGATTTGAGTTTCTAGAAGTCAAAGCAGAGAATACAGGAGGAGGCATTCTCACACTTTGGAACCCCCAAAAAATTGGCATTATAGATGCAGAGGCATCTAGGGATTATTTATCATTGGTCATTCAGCCTGTGGGAGATAAGGAAACCTATATGGTCATGAATGTGTATGGTCCCCAAAGAATGGATGGTAAACTCAAGTTTCTAGATTCTCTGGAGGATCTCAGAGATTGACATGCAGGAATACCTAGGATCTTGGTGGGTGATTTCAATATGATCAAATCACTTTCAGATAAAAAAGGGGGAACCAGAACTCTAAATAAAGACTCTTGGGCATTTCAAACCTTCATAGATAATACGAAGCTAGTAGACATTGTAATGAGTAATGGTATTTTTACTTGGAACAATAAAAGAGGAGGAGAGTCTCAGGTGGCCTCAAAATTAGATAGATTCATAATCTCAAAGGATCTTATGCTCAAGGACAAGGAAATAGTAGCAAGAGTTCTCCCCTTTGGAGGCTCCGATCACTAGCCAGTTCAACTGGAGATTCAGGGCATTAGTACCCCCAGGAATAGACCTTTTAGATTTGAAAACATCTGGCTCTCCCACCCAGATTTCATCAACAACATAGCCAACTAGTGGTCAGAAGATTTGAATATTCAGAGCACAAGAATGTTCCTTCTTCAAAAAAGACTAAAACAAGAATGAATATGGAAATATTTTTGAAGCAAAAAAATATGTTGAAGGAAAAATGCAGGAACTCAACCAAACCCTTATCACGAAGGGTTTTGATAAAGATAGAAGTGATAAAGCCACCAAATATCACCAAGAATGGGAGAACTTGTGTAGACAAGAGGATATATTTTGGAGACAAAAATCTAGAGTTCAATGGCTAAAAGGAGAACGTAACACCAGATTTTTCCACAGATCCACTATGGCGAACAGAGCTCACAACAGGATTTCTTCCATCAAGGACAAGGAAGGTAATTTTCTCAATTCTCATGAAGAAATAGAAGCAGTGCTAGTTCAGCACTTTCATGGCATTGTAAAGGAAACCTGTTCAGATAGAGAACACTCCATCAGGGATTTAACAAGACATATACCTAAGCTGGTATCCAGAGAGGACAATTTCAACCTCAATAGACTAGTGACTGAAGAGGAGGTTAGTGAGGTCCTAAAAGAAATGCAAAATGGTAAGGCACGAGGCCCGGATGGATTCAATGTAGATTTCTTTAAAGCTTTCTGGAATATAGTCAAAGAGGACATTCTGAATGTAGTTGAAGATTCCAGGAGGGATAAAACCATCTTGAAGGCGCTTAATACCACCTTTATCTCCCTGATCCCTAAACAGGAATTGGCTCAAACTCCTAACAAGTTTAGACCCATAGCCTTGTGTAATGTGGTCTACAAGATAATATCCAAAGTTGTGGCCAACAAACTCAAACCTCTTCTTCCTACGTCGGTGGAACAATCTAGATATGTGGAAGATAGGCAAATCCTCAACATCATTCAAGCTCATGAGGTGGTGCACTCATTGACTATCAACAGGAAGGCTGGAATGATCATGCAATTGGATATAACCAAAGCTTATGATAAGATGAATTGAACTTATATCAAGAAAGTTCTCATTACTTTTGGGTTTGATCATAACTGGATCAGATGGGTAATGGCCCTAGTTACTTCTCCTAGCTTTTCAATTCATGTTAATGGTTCTCCCTCGGAGACTTTTAGTCCTTCAAGAGGCCTCAGGCAGGGAGATCCACTCTCTCCCTTTCTCTTTATACTCAGGATGGAAGGGTTGGGTCAATCTATCAAGCATTCTAAAGTAGTTGGTAAACTCAAAGGTCTCCAACTCTCTGAAAATAGACAGGCCTTGACTCATCAACAATTTGTGGATGATACCATGTTGCAGGGAATCCCCACGGTGAAAGAAGCTCTTGCTTATAAACAAATCCTGAGAGACTTTGCCATGGCTTCAGGTATGGAAGTTAATCTCTCCAAATCTAAGATTTTTTTCTTTAATACCCATATTGCTATTTAGAGAAATATATCTAGAATTTTGGGCTTTCAAAGGGAGATCCTCCCTTCAAAATATTTGGAGTTCCTCTAACTCCCAAACCTTGACACAAGAGCATCTGGGAGCCAGTGATTAATAAATTGCAAGATAAAATCAGAAAATGGACTAATAGATATTTAAACTTGGCTGGTAGGTTGGTGCTCACCAAGGCAGTCCTGCAATCAATCCCAGTCTTCATGCTATCAGCTCTGCCAACTCCAAAAGGAGTCCTGCAACAATTCAGGACCATAAAAAGAGACTTTCTTTGGGGCAAGGGGCAAGAAAGAAAGAAATGGACCTTAGTAGCATGGGAAAAAATCTGCAAACCTAAAAACCATGGAGGGCTTGGATTGGATGATCCTGAGATTCTAAGAAAGGTTTTAGGAGAAAAATTATGGTGGCGATGGGTAAAAGACCCAGAGGCTCAGTGGGCCATTCTTTGGAAAGAAAAATATGCCAGCACTTGGCAAAATAATGATCTCATAAGGATGTCTGGAAATATAAAGGGCTCACACATTTGGAATAATGCCTAGGAGAACCGGGACTTAGTTCAAGAAAATAGCTTCCGGGAAATCAGAGAGGGAGACCTAGCTCTATTCTGGGAGGATAAATGGCAACAAGAACCTATATTGTTAAGAGAATAATTGAGGAACCTCAAGGAAGAGACAGATATTAAAGGGTTATCTAAAGTAAAGGACTTTTGGGACCAAGCCAACAGCATGGGGAAATGGAGAACCTGGAGGAAATTTGATTTTAGGGATGATAACCCCCTGAAAGCTAAAGCAGAGACACTAATAAAAATGTTAGATCAAAGGAATATTTTGATGTCAGAGGGGCAAGACCCACTGAGATGGGGCAATAATAATGAGGGTACCTTTAATCTTAAGGAGGAAAAACTCATTCTCCTTAACCTTATTTCCCAGGCTCCGGATAGGATTTGGCAAGACCTATGGAGACATCAAGGCTGGATAAAAATTAAACTCTTCATGTGGCTAGTTCAACATAGGAAAATTTTAACCTGGGATAATATTAGGAAGAGGGGTGTCCTGGGGCCTTCCAGATGTTAGCTCTGTGAAGCCCAAGAGGAAACAATGGAGAACCTTCTCAACAATTTCATTTACACCTCCAAGTTGTGGGATTCTTTTGCCACCATTTTCCAATAGACTTATAGGGACAAAGGGAGTATCATCAACACCTTAAACAAATGGAGAAGAAACTTTTCAGATTATGAAGTTCTTGGCTCAGCATGGGCTATCACACCAAGCTTCATTATTTGGAATGTTTGGAAAGAAAGGAACAATAGAATATTCAAGAATGAAAAGAGGCCATCCCAATGCCTTTTTGAGTAGATCTTAAAACAACTCAAGGAAACAGTTGAAACTATTGTGTGTAATCTCCCTAAGAACCCACCTTCTACAACAGAATTGAGAATTCTCAGAGTTGGGTTTGCAGGGACTTATTCCTCAGGGACTGGATAGGAGGGTAATATCCATGGAATCTGAGCAAGATTTCTGACATCCTCCCCCTAAGGGTTTTTTGAAATGTAAAATTGATGGGGCTTCAAAAGGCAACCCGGGTACTGCTGGTTATGGAGGGGTGTTAAGGGATGAGAATGGAAGTATCCTTTTCATCTTCTATTGTTATTTAGGAAGAGCCACCAACAACATGGCAGAATTGATGGCTATGGAGCAGTGTTTAGATTTCCTGGAATAGGATAACAACCAAAATGTGATTGTTGAAGCTGATTCTGAGTTAATCATTAAATCGATTAAGAGAATCAGCTGGGGTACAAAGCCAAAAAAGTCGCAAGAAATTGGATGTTGATCCAGGGCTTTCAAAGGATTCAGCATCACCTCAAGAGCCTTCGTACAATTAGTTTTAAACATGTACGATGAACGGCCAATAAATTGGCAAATCTTCTGGCCAATCAAGGAGTGATCAACACAGAGAATAGGGTTGAGATGAGCTGGCAAGAGCTACCTCAAAGCAGGTTAAAAGCAAATTGTGATGATTAGGCAGATGAAGAGAGGATTGTGTTTCGGAGCAGAGCCATCGTGACAGAGTCCAGTTGAATCAGGTGCTTAATGTTTATCGATTTGTCCAATATCAGATCTTTAGTGGGTTGCAGGCCAATCCCAAACTTTGTTACCTCGGTTGGTACTTTCTTAGTGGATCCAGGTGGTAGTAGATCGGGTGGCTCTGGTTCTTGAAAGAGAGGTAGGATGGCGGGAGTTTCTTCTTTCTTAGGTTCTGGAGGGAAAGACATAGCGAAAGGCCGGAATCCGGGCACTCTCGGCGGCCTCGAAACCATGGGTTTTTTGGCTTCGATCGCTTTATTGGGTTTGGGGCAGTTTTCCGGTGATCGGGGGCCTTGCAAGCAAGATATGGTTTTTCCGAATTTGAAGCGATTCCATTCAGCGGGCTACACGTAGCAGTGGGGTTGGCTAGAATACTGCCCTCATCACACGCTATTGTTTGGTAATGTTAGCCGGTGCGATATGATCATCAGTCGCAGGATCAAGCGAGGCGGATCTGCGGCTGGGATCGATCAAGCATGTTGGTGGCTCATATGGGTAAACATCGCACTTCTTAGTATTGCAAAACTAGCCACAGTCGTTGGATCGGGGGAGGAGGTTCAATGGTGGAGATTAAAGAACCAAGTCAGGGAGATGGCGGGAGACGCTAAAGCCTTTTATTTTTGGCGGGACACAAAAAGTTCTAGATGGGATGCAAAATGTTTTGGGTTTCTCTGCAGATTCGCAGGTTTGTGGGTTTTTTTGGACTTGATTTCCGTATAGACCAGTACTTTTGTTCCTCTTCGGGTCCATTACTCGCTTCAACTTTGTCTTGTTTTTAAGAGTTTAGAGGTTTGGTTTATAGGGGTAGGGGCTTTGCCTTGGGCCTGTTTCCTGTTGGTGTTTGGGTTTCTTCCTTGGTCCACATCTTCTCGTGGAATGATGTAAATTATGTATTTTATTAATGGAAAAGAAGGTCCGACTCTTGCATTAGCAAAAAAAAAAACAAAGAGGTTCTCACACACTCATTTGATCTCTCTACTTAACCTTATAAACATTTCTTTTCACTATTATATTATAAAAAAAATTAAGTCATATTTAAAAATATATATTAATAAACAATAAAAATAAAAATAAATATATTAATATTTTTACTATTATATTATAAAATGGATATTTTATAAAATTTGTTTATAATATTTAAAAGATATAGATTAATAAAAAAATACAATTAAAACTTATATTTAATATGTATATATATATTAAAATAATCAAAATTTAAAAAATAAAAATATATTAAAAAATGTATTAATTATTTTATACATTTAGTTGTTTGATATAGAATTAATGTCTAATATTTAAAAATAATAAGAATAATAATAAATAAATAAAATGTAAAACATAAATAAAATATTTCAATATCAATTATATATAATACAAAAATAATAAAATAAGAAAATGTATAAATGAATGCAATCTATATATATATAAAAGTGAACATTACTTATATTTTATAATTAAAATAAATTTTGAATTGTACATTAGTCTAGATAAAGTAGATTTGTAATTTTTTCCCTACTCTTCCTCAAAACATAAATCAATAATATTTATCAAATAATTTAAATGTAATTTATATATAGATTATATCACCAATTTTTTTATGTGGAAATATCTTTTTTTAATATAAAACTTAGTTTTAAAATTTGATTTTTGCAACATATTATAAATTTAAAAGTAAAATGAATTTACATTGGTTTACAAGTTATAAGCACTGTAAACTTTTTTTCCAAATTTATTTTAATTTTAGAACTAACTTATAAACACCATAAGGATATACCCTTTGAGCTATCATGCAAAAACCTTAATACCGTTGGAGCTAGTTTGCTCATATTTTCTCGCTTTCCATGTAATTAATGGATGCATGGTCTGATTGCACGTGGCAAGAACTTCCACT
Source organism: Pinus tabuliformis (assembly GCA_031772625.1). Lineage (NCBI taxonomy): Eukaryota > Viridiplantae > Streptophyta > Pinopsida > Pinales > Pinaceae > Pinus > Pinus tabuliformis. The sequence goes on from CM062814.1 coordinate 733,028,252, forward strand.
TTAATTCCTTAAATCCACTCGCAGCTCATTAGGAGAATGTGCCCGTTCATTAGATTGTTTTCTTCTAACTTAATTTGGATTTTACTTTACCAGAGCCACACCACTTGTTTTCCCTTACAAGGTCTGAGTATCTAATTTTAGAACCGTTCTAGAAACTAATCCAATACCGGTTAACATCTCTTAAATTCTGAGCATAGATGGAAGCTAATGGAGCATGCTCCATCTACGATTGTTCTAAAAATCAAACCATTATTGGTGAACTGTTTCTTCAGTGCTAAATTCACGTGGAGGTGACTACATGCAAAACTCACATGGAGTTGAGTACATACTGATATGTCACAAATAGCTAACTATACTTCGAAAAGAATTCATTAAGTATTTTTGGAAACTTTTGCTAGGTAAATCTCTCGATATTATTAGAGCTTTAAGGACAATATGAGCTTTAAGGACATCGAATGAATTTAATGATATTGCATCTCATCAGTTAATTAGGTACAGGATTGCCCAATTGTCTCTCCATCTCAGTCTGTTACGTCTCATTCAAACATCTGGACAACCGCATGGCCGTGTGAGTGGCATGTTCACAGAGTACGTCTCATTCCAACAAGGAGACATCAAAAAGTAATACAACGGTACACCTTCCTGTAAAGGAAAATAATTCTCCGTTAAATATGAAAGAACGCGTTGTTATTCATGGCCAACTACTTTACAATTGGGCTCTGAAAACAATGGAAATTCCAGTAGAAATTTTTTGGTATAACTGGTCAATTTCAATTTTTTTCCAGATATTTCTAATAGTGCTAAATCTGTTTCTATTATAAGCAAATTATTTAAACGCTCCCAAAATTAAATTTCCCAAAGTTTTTCCCAGAATTTCAACAAAAATTTTACCATCTTCTTACCTAAATAGACCGCGCCTTACTCGTGTTATATTTGAGACCATTTTCATCTATGGCCATTTCCTCAACTGCTGGCAACATTTAATGCCATAGTACGGGATTTGTCTCTCTATCTCTCTGTTACGCCTTATTCAAACAATCGTGCTTGTGTGAGTTGCATGTTCACAGATTACTGTTGGCGGGTTTGAAGTGGATTCTCTTTCGAGAAAACGCATGAGAGAGAGCTAGGCTGAGTTAATGACTAATATGGGTGGTCATTTGCCCCCCACTGTAGCAGCAGCCCATGTGGTGTTTTAGTTGCGAGAGTATTGCTGTCTACAGGGTATCGAAGTTAATGAATAATATGGGTGGCCATTTGCCCCCGACTGTAGCAGCAGCCCACGTCTTGTTCTAGCTGCGAGAGAATTGCTGTCTAGAGGGAATCGGTACGAAGCACGCAGATTGAAGAGGCTGTCCCTCTTCAAGTTGTGTGAAAAATCTTGAAAACATACACACCATGTGGCAACCATAAAAGGAATTGCGCTTAATTAAAATTATTTTATTTTAAAGAAACATATTAATAATGTTGGAATTTTGGAAATTATTTTATTTCCATTTCCATTTGATTTCATTTTGGTATATTTTTTCGCGGGAAAGATAGAGGAGACAAAACAGAAATTCATACAAACAAAACATTAGTTGCGGCTCTTTTATTGACGACACAAAAAATGATGCTTACAATGAACGTGGTGAAGGGTATTTAACTTTTTCCATATTGATGACACAAAAAATGATGCTTACAATGAACCTGGTGAAGGGTATTTAACTTTTTCCAACTAGGGACTTGCCTAAAATATACGGATATGCAACCACACACTAAAAATCTTCTATCACTTGACTTGACTCAACACTTAAATACTCAATCACTCAATCACTCACTTAACTAACCCTCTATGTTTAACCAACTCCACATGTGGGAGTAATTACAATTTCTAACATTTTTCATGGTTCATTATTTCATTACACTGGATCATTTTTGTTCACTTTGATTATATTTTTCATTCAAAAAAGACTTGAACCCTAACGTCCTTGCTCAGACACATGTCTCACTCGACCTAACCATTTCATATTAAATTCAAATTCAAATATTTTATACCATATAATTATAAAAATACTTTATTCATAAAAAAATAAAAAATAAAAACATTGACACTAGAAATTGAGATCACCGTTCACAACCAATTCTACTGGTTGGAAATCTGTTTGCACCAGAATGAAGTACGACCGACGTTGTTTTGGAGTTGCCGAAGCCAAAATCCTTTTTGATGACAACCATGCTAGCTTTTTATGTGTTCCAAGACAAATAGGACTAGTTCTAATTTTTTGTTTGGAAATTAAGTCTAAGTAGATCTATGGTTTCAATGCCACTCATCTATTGGAAAATTCTTGAAAAAGAATTCCCAACCCATATTAAAATGATGACTGGAATTCTAGGGCTTAATAGAAGGAAGGAAATTATGGGATTCACTATCAATTAGGGTCTTATTATTAGAATTTAGTATTTAATATCCACCCATGTGTTAACATGCCATGATAATACCTCAAGAAAATACATAGAATTTCAATGTTAAACAAATATTAACATATAGTACCTCATAAACCAATCTCAAAAAAACACATAGTACCTCATAAACGAGCAAAGTTAATCATCATGAAAATATATTCCACAAAATTGATACTCTTTCTCAATAGTAGTAGAATTCCAAACAAGAAAATTCAAAAGGTAAAAGAGAGTGAACTCCTTCCTCTTTTCACCAATGTGTTACGATTTAAAAATTAGAAGTCTCTTCCCATTTATACATAACCTAAGATACCTTTGAAATGTGTGGAGAATACGCCTCCCCACATAGCATGAAGTATATACTCATTAAATTTGGGTGGACAATAACTAATCCTCATTAAATTCTTGTTGTGCATGAATACTCCAAATTGGTTAAAAGGCATGAATTGTGTGCCTCAAATAAATGCACACCATAAACCGTAATTAATTGGAAATGAATAATAATCATTCCATCCAAAATATACAAACATTTTCTATAACATATCATACTCATTATCCTGAAATAAATCTTACTCGCTAAATCCATGTATGCCAATGTAATGATTCATCATATCTACCAAGTCGGAACAAATGTGCACTCCCAGGCCAAACCAATTACACTCTTGGTAATAAGATTTAAAATGGGACATGATTAGACAATAAATAACCTTAGTATATCACCAAGTGCATCATGTCTCACTAATATCCTACATAACTATGCATCCCACTTATACACAACTTTCACATAAGGCAAGTGGAAGAAAAACTTAGAATGTTGTACGAAATATGAAGTATAAATATTTAAGTTCAAAGTAAAGATATAATAATGTAAAAGTGTGTAAAATAATTAAATAAACAATCTACAATTTTAATCAATCAAGTTGTTCAATAAATGAAGTCTTTGCATGCATTTTAGTGAAATAAGACAATTTTGGCTTGCTTCACAAAAATGCATGCCCAACTTTTATTTCAAGTCCAATTGAATGATTCAACTTGGAGAGTATTTCTTTACTCATAGGTAACATTAATACAATTAAATATTTTTAATGCTTCACATATCTATATTTTTGTTATTCAATAATACTCCAAATTGCATGGGTTTCATAGGGTAAAAGGCAAGGTTTGTGTGCCTCAAATAAATACACACCATGAATGTTTGGAAACAAGGGGACGGACTAAGAAAAACTGAACTTGAATTTTAATAGTTGAAACTTGTAGCCTCTTGGTTAAAACCATATAAGTAAGAATGGATGTCCTTATTTTAGTAGTAATTAGGTTTAAATGTTGCCAAGGGATAGATAAAGAGATATAAGCACCTAGGGTTTTCATGACCTATTTGAGGGTTTTTCTATATTGTACATATTTTTTAGGATTTTTATTTTAATATTAGGTTAGGTGACCTAGTTATGACATTTATTATAAAAGGGTTTGGTGCCTTTTTATTGCAACAAACGATTTTTACTTTTATTTATAAATAAGGAGTTACATGATGGAAATTTGGTTAATTCTACCTATGAGAAAGAAGTGATGGTCCTCTTACGTGCCATCAAAATCTTGCAACCCTATTTTTAAAAATGTTATTTTTAATTTACTTTAAATGATATCTAAATAATAAATTTGAACTTTTAATTCTTTGTCTGAGAAAAAAATATGAGTAAAGGAGAAAAGTTAAAGCACCTTATAAACAATTTTATTCACTTAATAATTTTGTTTTCTTTATAAAAGTGATTTAAAGAAAAATAAATCAATAAGATAAAAAAAACTCATTTGTGCATTCTTGCATTCAGTGTGCATTCAGCTAGCATGCATTCTCGCATTTAGTGTGCATTCAGCATTCATCGTTCATTCTTGCTTTCATCATGCATTCTTGCATTCATCATGCACTCTTTCATTCTTGCATTCAGCTAGCATGCCTTGAACCTAGACAATTATTGCCTCAATTGAAATAGGGTTTTCCTATTCCCCGCAAAAAGTTGACGCATGGGGTTCCTTGGAGAAGTTCACAGTCAAAAAATTCATGGAGGGTGTTAATACATGGAGAGATATAAATAATTTTCCATTAGGTATGATAGATATCTTAAGAAGAGTATAAGTTTACAAATTTATATTTGGATAGTTCAATTTCCAAAATAATGATATAGATGATGCCATAGAAAATTATGATGATAAAGCCATGGAATTAAAAATATTTGGGCATAAGGTTTACCTAGACCCTAATTTCATTGCAAGAGCATAAAAAATTCCATGCAGAGGGGGAGAAATATTTAACTCCAAGAAATCCCTTAAGCTAGATAATATTGAAATGACCAATAAAATATGTGGGAAAAATGTAATTGTTCAGAGGAATGGATTAAAAATGCAAGATGTTGCTCAAGGACAAATCCTTGATTCAAGTTGTCCTCAGGAAAATTATGAATCATCACAAGCTTGATATTTCCAATGAATACATGAGGCTATTTACTCATTCGGATAAAGGTAGTTTCATATATTTCCATCATCAAATGGCCAAAATATTACATTATGCCCTACAATAGAGTAAAATTAAGAATTAAGTTCAGTTTCCCGAGAACACTGCAAAAAATTATTGATTTGTATCAATCCAATGTTCAAACCAGGCCTCCTAAAACTTACGTTAGGAGATCAAAACCAAAGAAAACCATTGAAGAAGAAACTAAATAGACTATGGCTGAAAGTGTGGAAAATTTTGTTGATACAGTTTTCCATGCTGAAGATATAGCTATTAGTCTTGTAGCAAACTTACATGTATGTATGGATGAAGATGAAGAGAGAGAAGATATGGACCATTATATGGAAAATATAATGATGATTTTTATATAATAGAAAAAAATCTTCTGAAGAATTGGCACTTCAGTATAATTTCCCTTTTATGGATGATTCGACAACTACATCTCCAAGTTTAAATGTGCACAATCCAACATAAAATTTCGATAATAGATTTATTTTCTTAGTATATGATAAAATGATCCATTACACACAAGTTTCAATGGAGGATTCTTCATCTATATATAGCTAGAAGGAAAAGTATGAACTAAAGGAGAAGGATATTTTTGAATGCATGAAGAAGATTGTAGAATTGCAATCAACAATTGTTTGAAAAGCACAAAAATCAATGAAACACATAAATGTCAAGGATAAAATTATTGATGAATTGTGTAATTATGTATCCATATTGAGAGACAAAGGCATGAAGGATATATGTTCACCACAAGAAAATTTAAAAGAATTTCAAGCTACATATAATGAAAAAATTAGTAAATTTGAAGAAGAGTTGAGAACAAGACCAAAGGTTCTTAATATACCTCCATTGGAAATTTTAGATACTTATGGGGCTAAATTAGTTAGTATATTGAATGAAAAAAATAAATTTATTGAATATTTAAAGGCTAAAAATGAAATTAAATATAAAGAGGACCAACATAAGCATGAATCAAAGGTTGAAGAATACAAGAGAAAAGTGACTAAGTTGGAGAAAACCTACAATAAAGAGATATACCTCCAAATTATCTAGGCACAACACAAGTTTAAAGGACTTGAAAAGGAAAAAAATCGACATAGTAAAGAAGGTGGCACTGAGAGTAGAGATAAAGATAAGAATAATGGTAAAGGTATAAGTCGGGATATTGTAAAATAAATGCCTTCAATGGACTTCGAGAAATCTCAGTTAAAAGCATGGGTGAAGGAAAAAAGGAAACTATATCAGCCATGAATTTTGTCAGTGATCTATGTGCCTCATCACCACTTGTTGAATCATTGAAGAAGGTAATTGAGGGAGAGAAAATAATTACAGAGCTACACAACCAAATCATGACCAGCCAAAAAGCACAACATTTGGGATGTGACATAGAGATACACAATTTGAAATCTCAAATTTCTTATTTGCAGGAGCAATTACATAGGCCCACACATGAGGCAATACCACTTATATCTATTGCAAATACATAAAAATGGAATGAAAAAAAGCTTGAGGGTAAAGTACAAAACTCACTAGTTAACTAGCTAATTCTGGATATCAATTGAAATCTAAAAAGGAATATCTTGAAAGGAAGGAAACTAAGCACAAAGAGAAATAAATGAACAATTTGCAAATATTAAACAAGGTAAGCCAAGAAAAAACCAATTTGAGAGAAAATTATGAAAAGAAAATTCGATATATTCAGAAAAAATTAAAGAATATGTCTATTGTATCACCAAAACAATCACATAACTCCACAAAAGGAAAGAGACAATCTTCCTCTCAAGATGAGGGCTTGTAGAATCCTCCTAAGCATCCTAGAGTTTCATAATATCAATTTTTAGGTGTTGTATCTATTTAGACAAATTTTAAGATGGAATATCTCTCTCTCTCTCTCTCTCTCTCTCTCTCTCTCTCTATATATATATATATATATATATATATATATATATATATATATATATATATATATATATATAGATAGATAGATAGATATAGATATCATTATTTTTTGTTAATGTGCATTATATATCATTATATTTTTTCTTAACGTGTATTTTTGAAAAAAATTCTAGTCTTTTTTGAGTACTTACTTTGATGTCTCCTTCATGGAGTTTTTATCTAGTTGTGGTCTCATTGAGATCTAGTTACTCTTTTATTTTTGGACAGTGTTATGAAATTTTATAAGTTGATAGCTTATTGAACCGAGAAATTGGTGCTATGGAATGTACTAAATTCTATTTGAAATAAAAAATGTCTTCTTTCCATAGTAGGACAAATTTACAATATGCTTAGTGCATCATATGGAAAAAATTACCATAGGTTTCCTTAAAAGGCAATCCAGGGGTTGCTTGAGCTAGAGGTGTAATTTTTAACCAAAATGGTAAAAAATCATGTCTTATGCCTCAAGGATTGGCACTACCTCAGTTAATCAAGTAGAGATGTGGGCTGCCTAGAAAGGTCTCTACATTCTTCTAGAGCATGTTTTTAAGTCTGTTGTTATAGTGGGAGACTCCAATCTTTTTTTTCTGAATGAAAATTTAGCTTCTATTAATAAGAAAATTGCAAGCTTAAATGAGATATAAATTTAGCAACATCAAAACAAAATATTTGCATAATAAGACTTTATATATCAACATCACCAGGAATATAATCCACATATCATTATCTCACTAGAAAAAAATATGCTTTTAAGACTAACAAAATAGTACAAATATAAGGCTTTAAGTCTCAAGAAATTGTCAACTGTAGCTCCATCATTTCAAATTATCTATCAAAAGACAGAATGTTTTTACTTAGTAAATAAGAAATATACAATTTGAATCAACCATAGTGGCCATGAAATGAAGCTTGGGCATGCATTTTAGTGAGTCAAGGCAATTTTGCTATGCTTGATAGAAATGCACACACAACCTTCATTATAAGGCCAAATTGAATTATTCGACTTGGAGAGTATTTTTTTCATCATAAAGAACATTAAAACAATTTATTTTTTATAATTTCACACAAAGAAAAGAATTGTGCTTGGACGTAGTGAAATATTTAAATTTATTTTATAATATAAATTAATAAACAAAATTTGCATACATTTAGCCTAATGGTTCAGATTTGCATTTTTTTACATATATGATATATGTAATTATATTTTTTAACAATTTCATATTTAATGTATTGTTATTCAATAGGATTTTCATCCTAGTTTAGTATGAGTATAGCTAATAAGTTGACAACACCTCTAAACCATTATCAACCAATAAATGACCGCTAACCATGCTAACACTTATCCAATTAATCCTATTTTTTTCTACCAAATGTTCATATCAAATATTGAACATTTTAAGGATATTGCAATAAGTGATTTGTATCGACACAAATAACACTGAAGAATTTCAAAGTTTGGGCCATAAAAGTCATCGTTTTTTAAACATGGATTACAAATAATTCTAAAAATTTAGAAGTATTTCTCATTAAAATTATTTTCTACAACAATGTCATCCATTGTATCATTGTCAATGTTCATATGTTCATACGTTCTTTCAAGTATTTAATATTATGATAATCCTCACCTTGACTTTCATCATCTTCATCACCACTGAAATTTCATTTTAGATCATCTATATTGTTACTAGATGTATTTAGATCATCATTTTCTATACCATCCATATTGTTGTCTTTTATAACATCATGTAACTCTAGCTCGTTGCCTTCTTGTTCCTAAACATAATCATCTTCAACATCATCATGGATTTCAATTTCTTCGATGTTATCTAATTCCTCTCTCTCATTTTTTTGGTTGTCATTGTTCTTCTCGGTATCCACTAATGCATCGTTATATACATGCCTTAATATTGGATCATAATGTACGACAAATATCCCTTTCAGGTCCAAAATATCTTCATAGAAAAATACCTACTCATGGACAACATACATATATTATACCTATGTTATAGAAATTTTATTATTAAAAACACACACACACGTCACACATTCACAATAAAATATGAATTAATAGATTAATGATCACTATTTATTCTTGTTTGAGTTAAAGTAATACCTTCTCAGAATAAATTGGTAGAATATGAGGCTCCTTATCCTCTAGCAGAAACCTTGAGGAATCTACAAAAAATAATCCTCTATGGGTATCATGTCTCTATGTCCTCCCAAATGCTTCATGTCATCTACATCTAACAATACAGCATTTAAAAGAGTAGTAATACAAATCAATATTCCCTTGGATTTTCCCAACATATTCTAGATTCCCTTCAATAATATTCTTATCTTTTTAGCTTGATCAACAGGATTGCCTGAAATCAACCATGATTCCAAAATAAAAAGATCGTATCTTTACATCTAGACTTTCTACATGATAATGTCGACCATATGCCCACATTGCAAGATATTTCACTCATCTATGAAAGACCATTTATTTCAGTGAAAACAAATATCTTGATGAATATTAAAATAGTTAATAGTGTCAAACCTGTTAGGAAAGAATGTTAGGTCCCTATTCTACTAGTGTAACCCCTTATTGTTATTAGTGCAGCCCCCTTATTATATTTTTGTGCCCATGTAGTCCCCATATTGTTATTATTGTGCCCCATAGAAGCCCACTATTGTTATTATTGTGCCCTTACATTATTATTGTTATGTCGGCTTTGATTATATTATGACCACTTAGACTTCTATATATAGAAAGGAGGTCTTGTCATTTGTATCATCCAAGAATTGTTCATTTGTGTAATGTAAAGGAGGTTGCCCCCTCAAAGAGGCTTATTTCTAAGGCGTTGATCTATCTTTTCTATCTTTTTATGAGCTAGCTTCATAACATTTGGTATCAGAGATTTGGATTCTAGGGTTTCGCTATTCCAAACAGATCTACATGGAATTTTCGCTATAACATTTTTCTGTGACGTTTCAGAAGTTAAAAAAAAAAAACCATTTGAGTCAAAATCGTTCTAAATCTCGGGTCCAAATTTCAGAACTTGTCTCTGTATATTTTCAGAGATATTATCTGAGGAAGTTAGAGTTTTTGCAAGCTCCAGAATTCCATCTCAAACATGTCATCGTGGAATTCTCGCTATAATTTGTTTTCTCTGAAGTTTTAGATTTTGAAATTAAAACCCATTTGACCCAAAATCTTGGTGAAGCTCAGGCCAAAATTTCATATTTTTCTTCACTACATTTTTGGAGATACGGTCCAAGACATTTAGGGTTTTGGATGGCCCCTGAATTACATCCCAAACAGGTTACCTTGGGAAAATAATCATAACTCTCTCTCTTGGAGCATCTTATTCAAATTCCGTAAAAAGTGATAGAAAGAAGACATATTTTATTTTGTGGGTTATCAATTTCAAAACCTAAGGTCAAAACAGAGACATATGGCATGCCGTACAAGTTTACTGTAGTGAACTAGTCTATAATTAGTCCATCTTGGGATATTAGGCATAACTCTTCCTTGGCCAATCCAATTTTGATTAGACTGGTGGCATTTTAAATAAGATTCAGAGGCCTACTCCAAGATGCAATTTCAGAACTTGGAGATCTGAAATTACAGAGTTACAGTCGTTTCAAGATCGAGCTCCTAAAATCAAGAAAAAGTGATGTGTGAAAGTTTGATGGAAAGGATCTGGTAAATTGGATACTACAAATGGAGCAATATTTTGATCTACATGAGGTACCGCTGTTACAAAAGGTACATATTGCATCTTTATATTTATAACCAAATCAGTTTGTATGGTATAGAGGGCTTTGTTCTCGTAAACCACTTGTCACTTGGTCAATTTTCACGGAGGAAATGATAGCACATTATGAGGATACAAAGAGCAACACCTTCTTTAGCCAATTGATAAATCTTAAACAAAAGGGTTCAATGGCAGAGCACATTGAGGACATCCAAAAATTGAATATAAGGGTAAATGATATTCCAAAGAACCAAACGATTGATGTCTTCGTAGGGACTTTAAAGGATAACATTCAACATGAGGTTCATCTTTGGGAACCTGATTCATTGGAGAAGGCATTCAGGTTGGCAAGAAAAATGGAAAGAAGAGTTATGGAAATAAGGAATCCTACCACCCATAGCTATAAATATGGAAGTGTTTTTTCTCCTAGCCTTCCACAATCTACAAGGTTTACACCAAAACAATTGGAAGAAAAAATAGATAAAGGGCTTTGTTACAGTTGTGATAGCGAATACACTAAAGGTCATAAGTGTGCTGAGAAGAAATTATTTTACATAGATTTTGAAGAGGAGGAAGAAAAGGATGAAGAAATGTCAAAAGAAGAGGGTATACACCAGGAACCAACCCCAGAGAAGAAGAAATGAATCCGACCATATCTTGTAAAGCATTGGAAAGACTTATCATTCCAAAAACTCTCAAGATAGAAGGACATATCAAGAAGAAAAATGTTCAAGAAGTGAAATATCACATTAAGAATCAAGACATGAATCCAACCATTTCTTTTAATGCATTGGCAGAAATGACCACTCCTCAAACTCTCACGATAGAGGGAAATGTCAAGAAGAAAAAGGTTCAAGCAGTGAAAGATCACATTGAGCATCAACAACAAGTTCTCCAACTTTTAAAGGATAGTGCCACTTTGGTGCAGAATCGAATGAAACAATAGGCAGATCAACATCACAGTGAAAGAAGTTTTGGTGTAGGAAATTGGGTATTTTTACAGCTATATCCATACAAACAAATGTCCCTCAAGCAAGCTACTTATGAGAAGGAAATATTGGCAATATTACATGCACTTAAGAAATGGTGACCTTACCTAATGGGAAGACACTTAAAGGTAAAAACGGATCATGATAGTCTTAAATACTTTCTAGAACAAATATTAGCTTCAGAAGAACAACAAAAGTGGGTAACAAACATGTTGGGTTATGACTTTGAAATCATCTACAAAAAGGGGAGAAAAATGTTGTTGAAGATGCACTCTCCATAAAGGATGAGGATGTGGAAGCATTTTTTTGTGTCATTTCTATTATCCAACTAGAGTCGATAAACGAAGCAAAGGATGAATGGAACAATGAAAAATAAGTGTTGGCACTCATTGAAAAGTTGCAGAAGGTCGCAGTTCAAGCATTATTGATAGAACTTGACGAAGAAGGAAAAATCATATTGGAACTCGAAGTAGCCATAGAAACAAGAAATCGACAGCTAAGAAATCAATCAATTTCAGAGTATCTCATCAAGTGGAATAACTTACCTTCTGAAGATTCTCGTGGGAGGAAGATAATTTTATACAGAAGCATCCAGAACTACTCAAGCCTTGAAGACAATACTATTTGAAGGCGAGGGGCATGTTAGGTCCCCATACTACTAGTGTAACCCCTTATTGTTATTAGTGCAGCCCCCTTATTATATTGTTGTGCCCATGTAGTCCCCATATTTTTATTATTGTGCCCCATAGAAGCCCACTATTGTTATTATTGTGCCCTTATATTATTATTATTATGTTGGCTTTGATTATATTATGACCACTTAGACTCCTATATATAGAAAGGAGGTCTTGTCATCTGTATCATCCAAGAATTATTCATTTTTGTAATGTAAAGGGGGTTGACCCCTCAAAGAGGCTTATTTATAAGGCATTGATCTATCTTTTCTATCCTTTTATGAGTTGGTTTCATAATAAAGAACATTTTGTAAAATTCCAATTGTACCTTTATTTCACATCCCATACACATGTTGATTACATCTTATTTTATGTTTGAATTTATAATTTCATCCTTTATTTGATTTTAAATTTATTCAGTAACCCATTGTAGTGTGCAATATTTTCCCCATTCCCCAAGTAGGTTAGTGGGAGGTGGAGTATTCCTTGGTTTCGATCTCTTAAAATGTCTCCCTGTTTCTAATACTTATCTCTTTTTATCATATAAATAAATCCATTTGCTCATAAATTCCATGTGGTACAGAATGAATGTGTTGAGTATAGAACTTTCGTCTACACCTATCACATGTCAACATGTTTATTTCAAACTCCAAATGTTATTATTTATATTTGCTAAATAAATTACATAGTAAGTTAATGATTGTGAGGAAAACAACCACAATTATCATGAATTTACTTATTAATTTCTACATTAACAACGTTACATTGTGGTTTTTCTCCATCAATAATATATGATGCTCGTTCTTCATCCCAGAGGCATGGCCCATCTTCAAAATACTTACCAAGTAATTCACATAGGAATAAAAAAGTTTCATTAAATACATATCCTTCAGTCATGCAACCCTCTGGATGTGCCTTTTTTTGTACATATATTTTCACAGGTTTCATATACCTCTCAAAGAAAAACATCCACCTGATTGATACGACACCTGCAAATTTAATGTCATTGACTAGGTGCATAAGTAAATGGACTTGTAGGTCCATGAAACTTGTAGGGAGCTCCTTCTTAAATACACATACATTTTTTTTAATTTCATTCTTCCATTTTGGAACTTTACATTCGTGCCTCTACTTGGAGGTCACCCATCTAATATAAAAATATCAAATTAGTATGAACATTCCATATCGCATACCTTGAAAATGCTAACAATCAACTTATGGAATTACTTAAGTCAACAGTAAGACATGAATCCCCCCTAATTTCCAATGGCATGATATCTTATCAAACAAATGTCTTAAAGGTCATTAGTAATTTTTCTCACACAAAAGAATATCAAAATATATTTTGTACTTAATGAATGTTACCAATAAAAGTTAAATGGTGATAATACCTTGATGAAATTATGAAAATCATGTGTTTTAAATCTTTTCACATGTGCATCAATTATAAAATAGTTTTCTAATGATGACCCATAGAAAATATGTTTCCACATTGAACATATGGCTTTTTCTAGTTGTTCTAGCTCATTTTTTTTCAAAATCCATGTAGCTCCCACATATGTTTCATTTTCCATATTTGGCCACAAATTTCTTCTATCAAATTCGGTACAAAAAAGAGAAATACCTCTCCTTGAAGACAAGGCATCCTTATATTTTCCTGATATATGTCGAAATATAGAATCCAAGACATTTTTGAAGATGTGCATAGGATCTAATAAGTGAGATATTAATAGATCCTTCCAGTAAGGGAGCTCATAAATATGGATTTCCTTTTCATTCCTTCTGGCATATTAACTACAACTTGTTCTGGTTCTTCAATTGAATCACCCCGATCAAAAAAATCCTCCCAAGATTTTGATTCAACATCTTCATACTTCTTAAGCCAATCACCTAGACCCATAATCATGGGAGGGCCTCTATTTTCAACTTTTTCATCAAATTGATTCTTCTACAAATTTCGAAATTTATGATCTAGTTGTAGAAAAACCTTGTCGTTTGCATAAATAAATTTATGTAGATCTTTAGAATAATGCCCTTGAAACTCTTCTACACATCTCGGACATGAAAATATCCCCTTTGTTTAAATCCCTACAGTTCAATAAGTAATGTTAATAACATCAAAATAATAGTATAAACGTAAGTATGAAAGTTGGGATGAAAGTAAAATATGAGTGTAAATACGTAAATATTTTATCTTACTAGAACAAACACCAAGTCTTGGTAAATCCGGAATAGTCCAAAATCGCACACCATAAAACATCAAGGACCTATTTGATGGAGGACATGATAAGTCGTACATCCTTATTCCTCTCCATAGCAATTGCATCTCATCAATAAAATGCATAATATGAACATCCATTTTTTTACTTGATGTTTTCCTATAACAATGAGAGTTAACATAAGGTGCTCCTTTCTAACACTTATCCATGGGGGAATATTGTATACTATCAATCTAACTGGCCAAACACTATAATTTGAGCTCAGGAAAGAGAATGGGTACACTCCATCAATTGCAAGACCAAACCTAATACTATGGGGTTCATCTTTGAATTTTCTTGGCCATTTTTCCTCTATGTGTTTCATTGCTTTGGAGTTGGCTAGAATTTGCATGAATCCATCTTTAATCCTATTCTTTTCATGCCATTCCATCAATTGTGCAAGTGAACTACAATGAAACATTCATTGAAATCTAGATATAATTGGCAGGTGACATAAAACCTTCTTTAGAACTGTAGGAACTTATACATTTTATGATATCTCTTCTCTTTGCACACAGGGAATTCTACCTTTTCTTGATATTCATCTTTGTATAAAATTCAATCATTTTTACATGAATTATTTTTCTTATATTCAATCCCCAACTCAACCAACAACTGAATTGCTTCTCTACAAGTTGATGGAAACATATTCTCTTCAGGGAATATTTTAGTTTTTAGTGCCTTGTAAGATTACTCGAGATTAAATCAATTGAATGTTTCACTTATGATGAACATGTTTCATATGTCAATATATACTAGG
The DNA here is from genome assembly GCA_031772625.1 of Pinus tabuliformis. Lineage (NCBI taxonomy): Eukaryota > Viridiplantae > Streptophyta > Pinopsida > Pinales > Pinaceae > Pinus > Pinus tabuliformis. The sequence goes on from CM062814.1 coordinate 733,043,565, forward strand.
ATTGTTTATATACAACATATGGTTTTAAAATCCTCTTAAATAAATATAAATGAAGTTGATGAATGTTTACGAATTGCATACACCAATTGACAATGCACAGTAAGAAATAGATTTCAACTCACTTTAGTAAGGTAGTGAATCCTTTTTCTAACCAACTAAATAGTGACTTGATTTCTAATAATATCAATGTGCATTCACATCTTGAGATTCTACTTGCACCTAATTTGAACACGGGTGTCTTCACTGCTTGCTCGATTGAGTATTTCATGTTGTTATCATCGAGATTGCATTGGTGGTCATTTCCCCTACTATCATCGTCACTCTCAACCATATGATCATTATCATCATCATTGTTTCCATCCCCAAAGAAATTAAGAATTTAATTCAATCCTTCTTCATGCATTACATTTTCACTATCATCATCATCATTATTAAGGCTAGGTGGCATTTCATCAACGTATGCTAATCTCATAAGCTCTTCAAACTTCTCAGCTAGTAGTGTTCTCTTCAATCTTGCTCTTTTCACCCCGGTATGGTTTAAAGGATGGTTTGGATCATCCCTTACAAATATTAATAACCTATTTTGATCTTGGGTATTTGTAGGTTTATCATCAATATCTTATAGCTATCAACAAACACAACATTATTTAATGTTATGGAACAAGTGGATAAATCATAAATATATAAATTTCAAAGAAATATAATCAAATATGTCTTAACAAATAAATATAAAATTCATATATCTATATATATATATATATATATTGAATAATGGAACATTATTTTATAGACTACCTTTTTTATACAATAATTTAAAATAAAACACAATTTTGACAACATAGTTTATAAAACATCAGTCCACACTCATTGATTATTCTTTGGTTTTTTGCCCTTAAAAACGTCCTTAGGGAGATTTTTTTCTTCCCTTTTCTTTCACGTTGTAGTGTGTTTTAAGAAGGGGTAACTAATTAATAACTCATCCCATATGGTAAGGTCCATAATAGCCTCAACCATTATCAATCTATCAAGCTCTCTTTCCATATCTCTATCTTTATCATTTATAACCTGAACAAATGGACAATTTGTCCTTACAGTAGGTTCCCTTCCCTTACTACTATTTATAGACCCTACATTATTTTTATGTTTGTATGCATGTCCATCTATGTAAATAAGATGACCTATATTCATTTGTTTTCCATTTTCCAATTAAATATTATGTGTATACATATTTAAATTTAGACCATATGCTGACATGCTATGCTTATATTCTGCTAGCCTTCTCCATTCACCACTGTAATATGATGGACCATAATATGGCATTAATCTCCTAGTGGTTTGTTGTGAATTGTTTCTATGTTTAGATCCCACATGGAAATTTTGGACAATAAAGAGGCCTATATTCACTCCATGAATATTGGAGGGTCATATCATGTAGTTGTATCCCCAAAATTGAAACACCTCATACACTCTAGGTAGTTGTTGATCACTGGGCCAAGCGCAATATAGTCGATGACCAAATGTCTCCTTGTAAATTGATATCAAACTCAAGGGAAGTCATCATCTCCATCACATTCGTTATCATTAGGTATGTAGTCCATCTTCCCCTTGTCTTTAAGAAAATTATGCATATTTAAACTAGTTCTTTTTATATTACTTATTTTCATCATGATGTCGGGCTAAGCCGACAATAGCCACATTATGCAAATAAAATTTCATTTCACTGGTCCCAAGCCTTAATCACCTCATCCATGGTGAAAACCTTAACAAATTAAGGCTTAATGTTCTTAATTTAGTTTTAACGCCCCTTCATTTAATCTCATGCGGAAACATTTTAATTAGACTTTCTATAGTTTAACCCCTCGTAAACATTTCCATGAGGACTTTATAACTCCACCTTCATTAACTTTGATTAATCTACACCCCTTATTACTTAACCCTCTGGTTAATTCTTAATAGCCGCTCTTTTAACCATCCCATGGTTAGACTTTGATTAAAACTCGATTTAACCTTTTAATTCCTTTAACCTGATTTATTTCTATTATAACCTTCGTATAATAGAAATACACATAAATACAAGTAAACCTTACCTTTTCCGTGAATCCTCGGCCTTTGCACATTTATCGAGGCTTACCTTTATCGAGTTCACTCTCCACCATTGATTTCCTCCATCAGATCAATGGATGTCGAGCGATCTCCATGCATCCTTCGGAACTCAAATAACCTTAACTCGCGTTGATAAACTTTGGGGTTTGCTCTACGCCAAGCCTTATCGGCTTCAACCTCCATTGTAGATCTTACCCTGTGATCTGACAGTTGATGTCTTCCCTGATCAGTAGAACTGTTTGGTGATCCTGCACTGTAGGTCAAAACCATATATGATCCGACGGTCCACAATGATATCGGTTGAGCTACTTGCAGGAGGATTACCCGCGCGATAAAGTAGTTTCCTCTCTCCTCCAACGTGCTACATGTCAAATGCTTAATGGAATTAGTAGACTCCCTCCTATTACCACTTACCACTTCTTCTCAACCCGATAAACCATTTCAGCTTACAAACCAACTTTTCTTCTTTGATTAATACCTGAGCTTATTAACGCCCGATGACCGTAGATCTTCTACCATCGACGGCTGTGACAACTCCTTTGGATTCCTCTTCCGCTAACTCTTAAATTGATCTCCATCTTTCATTTCTTTACTCCATACTACACGGCTTAATCCCGATCGCCCATCTCATTCAATCTGGTTGGCTGATCTTAAAGATCCAACGGCTCCTATGCATCGCTGCACTGTCTTTTGTTTCTTCTCTTTGCGTCGTTTTTATGTTGTTTCTTCAGTGTTCTCTGTGGTTTGGGTTTCTCCCAATGTTCTCGTCTTTAGTTTCCTGCCTGTGTGTTTGACTTCGCTCTATCCTTCTATGGTTTAGGAGTTCTCCAAACTATCTTCTCACTAATCTCAACTATCGCTTGCGCCTTTACGTTTCCTTCACATTTGCTGTAACATTGTGTGTACTGATGTTTTGTAATATGTTTAATTAAAAGTAACCAAACATGTATATCCATTCACATTCAGAGTAATTTTAATTAAAACTAACCAAACACTCATAGTGTGTGTACTGATGTTTTGTAATACTTTTAATTAAAAGTAATCAAACATGTATATCCATTCACATTGAGAGTACTTTTAATTAAAACTAGCCAAACACTGAAAGTGGGTGTACTAATATTTTGTAATACTTTTCATTAAATGTAACAAAGTGGAAGTATTAATGTTTTGTAATAATTTTTATTAAAACTAACCAAACATGTATATCCATTTACATTGAGAGTACTTTGAATTAAAACTAACCAAACATATCTATGCATTCATTTTGAGATTAATTTTAACTAAAACTAACCAAACATATCTATGCATTTATATTGAGAGTACTTTTAATTAAAATTAACCAAACATAGATATTCATTTTTGTTTTTTATTATAATAGACAGTGGTTTTTTGTTTAATTTTTTTTTAACGACACACTTTAACCCTAGGTTAAGCATGTAAGCAATTAGACATCTCCCTTTGTTGTAGGCAAAATAACAACTTAGTTTTCTAAGAAACATATTAGAATTTTATTTATCAATTAATAAAATTATTTTTTCATCCATTCCTTTCGATTAAGGTGCAACTATGTTGTATAAAGTTTATAGTCATACAAATTTCAATATATGAATTGTATTCCAAAATTAACATTATTATATCATCAATATTTTTAATTTTACCATCCATATATATATATATATATATATATATAAAAGAATTGACAACTGGATACTCACATGACATGGGTCAATTCTAACCATTACCACTATATTTCATAGGGGCCTATATATGCCCCTTCCACAAGCAAAGACACATAAGGGAATTTGAACCTTAAATCTCCTCATGCATAACACTTCATTTTCATGTCCATCACCAATTAAACTATCTCCAAACTAACCTTTATATTATAACACGATAATAATAATCTATAAAAAAAAAATAAAAAAAAAATAAAAAATTCCCAAATCAACCCCAAATAAGATAATGATAATAACTCTTTATAAATGAATTTCTTAATTAAACCAACTTTATTGTGCCATCAACAACGTCAATCTTGACTTTTACTATTTAATTCTCAAAACATTTTTTTATTCCTTTTTTCCTCCTAACTTACATTATCCTTTTTTATTCCCTTTTTGTCCTATATTAGCTTTTTTCTTTCCTTCTCGGAGCGTTTATCAGTGACCCCCAAGAAATGCTCAAATTTGAGGTTTGATTGTAAAGATTTTACATGATTTGAATGTTTTCTGATTCGTTTTGAAGAGAAGACTATGAATATGACCCAAAAAAAAAAAATTTAGAAACTTTATAGGTCAGAGATGCATATTTTTTAAATTTTTTTACTTAAAAAAATTACAATAGTGTTTTTATAGACGGTTTGTACAGAGATATAATATAAGAAGTGGATAAGAATATCATAGCCATTCAGGAGAGAATGTTCATTGCTCATTTAGATTTCCATTTACTCGGTATGAGTAGTTTAGATAGATATATTTCTTTATAAATTGCAATAACAAAATTGCTACCGAACAAAACATAATGAAATTTTAGATTGATAAAACAACTAAAAAAAATTTACTCAGTTACATCTACCTAAATCTCTATTTTAATATCTTCATTATACATGCCCTTTAAAGTTTCTTTCGTAGAGATAGCAATGCCCAAGTATCTTCCATATACAGGTTAATAGCGTGTTCGGCCTAAGGGATTCTAACTTAATACAAAGAAAAATTATTGCAAGAAGGGTTTCTAGATGTCATAGAGACCGAAGGAAAATGGAGTTGAGTTACCATCGGGGATTTGCATTATCCCCACAACTATATTAAATTAGAAATTTCAATTCTCCAATGTTTGGCGTGAAAATTTAGGTGGTGCTAATGGGAAATGATCATATAAGAAGATAAACCCTCCTTTGTTTTTTCAAATTCAACAAATAAGTCATTATCTCCATCATATGTTATCATGGGCTTTATTTTCCACTCTTATCTTGTGTTGATATTCCTTTATCCAACAAACACATATGGTAGAGTAGTTCACCATCATGCATTCTTTTTCACATTTGTAGAAATTGCATTTCACCTTATGCCAGTGAAACAAAACATTTTACATCTATCATGAAAATGACACATTATATCTAAAGGGGTCGCATAAACATTAGTTCACAAAAAACACTATCTAATAAATATGGCGTTATCAATGTCTTTCGCATTGATAATGCTAAGGCTTTGGAAAGCTGCTACAACCTATCCTTTATTGTTAAATGTCATCCTTATCTACCATGCGTAGTTTACTTGTTTTTGTCTTTCAAATTTAAATGTCACCTAGACCACATCTTACCTCCTCATTAAGAATATAGTTTTAAACAAAATTTTAAATTTATTTGAATAAGGGGAAAAATTATAACCTCTTAATAATAAAGTATATATATATATATATATATATATATATATATATATATATATATATATATATATATATATATATATATATATATATATACACTTTATACACTTTCTTTCAACCACGTAGAAACGGTAACTTAACATTCCACTCTTTAGCTCTAAAGCTTACTGTTATATTAGAGTGTCAAGATTAAATATATACCAAAAAAACTTGAAAGGAAAATTTTAGTTTAATGGTTATAGTTGTGGAAAGAAAAAGTTTATTTAAAAAAAAATAAAAAATTATGCCAAACTAACTTCAAATTATAAAACACGTAAAAAGAATATACGTTTAATTCATCAAAACATAGATTCTAATGGTATTTTAAAACATAGATTCCAATGATATTATATATGTGTGAAGAAATATTATCACCAATATAGATCCATGTTAATTTGGGAATTATAAAGTGTCAAGATCGATCAAATCTTTTTAGGTGAATGTTTTTTTAGAGTAAAAAATTTGAAGAAAAATTTGCAGCTAGAGAAATTTGTTCTTTCTCAATATATTAAGGGTTAACATGGATCTATGCTATATGTATCTGTGTGTGTATGTAACAACTAGCATGGAATGACTTACACAAATCCTTCAACTTAAGAAACGCACTAATTCAATGTATATATATATATATATATATATATATATATATATATATATATATATATATATATATATATATATATATATATATATATATATCGAGAGAGAGATGAATTATTTTACATCTATATATCAATATTATTTTTGTATATGACATGTAAACTCCATATTAAATAATAAAGGAATTATACATATTCAAAGGAAAAAACAATAATGGACAAAATGAGATTTTTCTACTTTTTTTTTTTGTTGGTAAGAAACTTTCATTAATTTATAAAAAATATCATCTTGCAATCCAGATCATCATTTCACTCCTTACTTCACTCCAACCAGATCTCTTGTCTAGGAGAGAAATAAAAAGAAGAAGAAGATATTGCCATGTTTCATATGAAATCTAGAGAAAAAAATTCCAAACAGTCCAAAAAACTAACAAAACCAAAAGACAACCAGCAGATGGCATTTACAAAGGAGTATTTGGTACATGAGAAACACCTTGGCTCACAAGGTCGCCATGAATTTCGCACACAAGGAAGTCGATGTGAGCCATCTGTGCTTCTATATCAATGAGCTACTCATTGGTTTTGCATGAGCTCTAACGCATAGAGGCAAGAGACTCCATAATTTCTCCTTGGCTAAATTGAACATCATTTATGTACATAATGGTTTCATTATAGTCTTCATACCACTATTCACACATGATGTCAAAACTAGCCATAATATCCCTTAGTTGTTCAGAAATCGAGGCCAGCAAGGGTGGTTACACCACCCAACTTGGTGACTAGGCACAATTGTGGGTGACCTCACCCTCCTTGTCCACATTCCCCTCAATATCATCAGCCCTTTCCTCGGCCAAACCTCTATGACTAGCACCTTGCTAGGTACAAGCCCTCTTGCAGTTCACAATTATTGTGTAATCTTTGCACTAGCAATACAGAGTTGGGTCTCTCAATCCATGCCCACTTCGCCACTTACCATAATTCCAACACTTGGAAGGGTGCTGAGGCACTCACCTCACATAATTCCCACAGCTGATTCCGCCCCACCAGCTATGATTCCTATTAACAATATCTCCCACAAGCCAACCAACAAAGAAAGAGGGTCTCCCATTTTATCCGCCATAAAACTCCCCATCAGCGCTAGTCCTCAAGGTACCTCTCTCACAAGAAGGATAACCATCAATCCCTACCCACAATGGCTACAATTACTAACAACACACCTACTAGGACCTAAATTACATCACCCTTCAAAGAACAAGTCTTTATAGCACCATTATTGAAATAGGGCCGCGTGAAGCCACTTCTCTTGATGCTTAGAACCAAAGTATGACACGGATAGGCATCAATGCAGAAAAGGAACAGGACAAAGACCACTAGACCTTGATAAGAAGAAAAAGATGAATGGAAATCAAGACCTAGGAGGGAACCTCCACTTACTGAAATTCTGACAATAGTTTGAGAATTATAGCTTGGCCTAAGCAATATCACTTGAATTATCCTTGCAAGTGTTACATTCTACATTACGAGTCTTTTCTACAAGTAGCCCCAACTCCTTTCTCCTAGATCCCACACCATTCTGCAAGTCACCCAAAAAATGAACTCACTACACACATACCTCCCCCTACCATACTAGTGCACGTTGATGCCACCTAAAACAAAGGGCATGCAAAGATAATGAGCCTATGCATATTCAGTCTCGTTAAAACCACTCACCCTTCCTCCCATAACAAGAGAACAAAAAAATCCTAAGACATTGGCCAACCTCCATATAAAATGAAATGATGCCTTCTCGATGCTTCAAGCCTTCCCTTGCCATTTGGCTTGGTAACCGGCAAAGACTTGAACACGCGTCATACTAATTACTTCACCAATATAGGGGCAAATCCCATATCTTTTTCACCCACCCCACATAGTAAGATTTTTTTACTTTTAATCCTTTTATCTCTTTATATAAAGTTTGTGTATATTAAGATGAAAGTTGAAGTATTTTATTTATGATGTATATGGAAAGATCGTTTTTGTTATTTTTAATTTCCTAGTGTAAATATCATTTCATTATTTCTAAATATAATGTTGTAAGTCATCTCTCTTATATTATATTGTGAAACACTTTTATACGATATTAATGAAAATATAACTAAATATTATATAAGAAATATTAATCCCATTTTAATTAATAAATAAATTATATTTAATATACTAAAAAAATATTAAATAAACTATAAAAAAAAAATTATATATATAAATTTTAATGTTAATAACAAATTTTTAAATTAAATAATAATAATAATTCATAATATTATTTATAAAATGATTAATAAAAAAAAAACCAATAGAGTATTCTCCCAAACTCATAATAATTTATATTTTTGAATTCAAAATCCTCTGAATAAAATTGATATTATGTATTTAAATTGTATAAATAATATTATATTATTTATATTATGTATGTAAATTATATAAATAATATTTTTATTATAAATATTTTTAGTTGTATAAATATCATTATTTTTATTAATATTTTATTTTATATTTTTGAGTAAGTTTAATGGTTAAAAATAAAAGTTTTCAAAAAAAATAAAATTTAAAAAAGTTAGAAATGTACACATACTTAATATTAATCAAATTCATAAAAAAATTTTTATAGATTATATCCACTTTGATTAAAACAAAGAGATTCTCACACACTCATTTGATTTCTCTACTTAACCTTATCAACATCTCTTTTTACTATTATATTATAAAATAAATATTTTATAAAATGTATTTATTTTATAAAATTTGTATATAATATTTAAAAGGTATATATTAATAACAAATATAATTAAAACTTATATTTAATATCAATGGTGATGATGATGATGATGGTGATTAACGTCCACTGAGACCAAATTTTGGTCTATCGGACCTAAAGAAACAAATTATTTAGTTTGATTTAAGATTTTATTCCTATGCTCAAAAAGCTTGGAGAGAAGCCTCCCGAGCTCACTATAATTTTGTCGTAAAAGGCAAGGAAGGTCAGTATTGTGACAAAGATTATGAAACTGAGATCTAATGTGGTTGTACACGGGGCACTCTAAGCGGAAGTGGTTTTCATCCTCAATGTTCCTATTCTCACAGAGATGGCAGATCCTTTCCATCCATGGTGTTTTATGAACTACCAAACAACCTGTTTCACTATGGAGCTCATGAGAATTCGTTCTAATCTTCACTATATTAATTTTCTTCTTTGAGCTAGTTAAAACAGAGAGACACTTTTGATCTTCTAGGGTGGGGTTGATGACCTTCCTATAATAACTTAATTTTATTTTAGCTACTAAATCTTTCTCACACCACATTTTTTCTTTGAACTTAGAAGTAACAATATTTTAATGTTATTAATGTTTTGCAATGCATCATTCTCGTTGATCTCCCAATGGTTTAACCAGGCCCTCGTGTCTTTATACCACCCCCGCTTGAGCCTTAGGTGGTTTTGGCTGGAATTTAAAGCTAGCTTAGGAAGTCTATGATCTCATATGTTATTGAGTTTGTGCTTGTACAACAAAACCCTAGTCATAGCCAGGCTCTCGATAGGGGAAAGACCTACTTCTATAAGGAGAATAGGATAGGGTGTATTGCTTTTAATTTTCAGGTTATATGTTATAAAACGCTTCTGGATTTTCTCAATCTTTCTCCAAGATTCTTTGGATATGTTGCAACCCCAGACCTCACATCCATATAAGATAATAGGAGTGACTAAAGTTTCAAAGAGGAACATCTTTTTATCCCACAATATGAGGCTTGCCGTTTTACAATTATTTTCAAGACCAAAATAAGCTTTACACCCCCCATTAATCCTTTTCTCAATGCTATAGTTCTAGTTGAGCTTCTGATGAATATCAATTCATAGGTACTTGTAAGAATACACTTCCTCCAAGTAAATAATGTCATACATAAAATTAGCATAAGTGTCCTTCTTGGATTTGATAATCATAACTTTTGTTTTGTCAGTGTTAATAGTCATACCCATGGTAGAGCAGAAATCCTTAAGAAGCCTAAGTTGCTTATTAAGATCATATGGGCACCTTGCGAGAAGAACAATATCATCAGCATAGACAAGAAGGATGATGACTATCCCAGCTAAGATTGTGCTAGCACATCCTGCTTTCTCTAAATGACCTTCAAGTTTATCGATGTAAATGCCAAATAGGGTAGCGGAGAGGGGGCAACCTTGTTTAACTCCAATATTACATTTAATATCTTTCGACCACCCCTCATTGCTTTTTATCTTGGCAATTACATTCTTGTATAACCTTATAGCGGCAACTCTCAACTCGAAAGGAACCTTTAGCTCTTCTAATCTATTCCAAAGGTTGTTTCTAGGAACCGTATCGAAAGCCTTTCTAAAGTCCACAAAGCAACAAAAAAGATTGGATTTATCATTACGACATTCCTCCACAATGATCCTAAGCGTAACGAGGTGGTATGTTGTTGAGTGATGCCTTCTAAAACCCGCTTGGCCTTTAGCCCGCTTACCTTCACTTTCAAGCCATATGCTCAACTTCTTTTCCAAAATAATACCATATAACTTGGCTAAGAGAGGGCTAATCATAATTGTCTGATAATTAGAGGGGTTATTTGTATCCCCACTTTTAAAAATAAGGATAATGAGGCTCTCAGTCCATGGTTTAGGGAACCCTTTCTTGACTGCTTGATTGAAAAGCTTGTGGATGTGGGGAATGAGGACAGGACCTCCAATTTTTAAAATTTCTGCCTAGTAACCTTCAATTTCCTTAGCTTTCCCATTTTCCAGGTGTTTAACCCCAAAATCAATGTCTTCGAATGAGAAAACTTCTTTCTTTGTGAGCAGGGTTTCAAATTTATCCATGACAATTGAAGATTCATAAAGCTTTTTAACATAGGAATTCCAATCGTGTAAAGCAATTTTATTCCTCCAAAATTTCTTAGGAGCTACTTTAGAAAGATGTAAGAGATTCTCTTGTCTTTTACAAATGTACTGCCTCTTTTTCCTTTTAGTTAGGGCTTTGTATATTTTTATCTTGCCCATTTTAAGAGAATCATCAACAACTTCCTTAATTATTCTCCTCGCACTTTTACAATCTTTGTCATACCATGGGTTGGTTTTGTTATTTATTTTATTATTTGAAACTTCAATTGAGAACTTGTTAATAGAATATGAGAGTGTAGTAAAATTATGATAGAGGTCTTCTATGTTGTCTATACTAGATAAATGAAGCAAATTAATTATTTTATACATTTAGTTATTTAGTTGTTTGATATAAAATTAATGTTTAATATTTATAAATAATAAGAATAACAATAAACAAATAAAATGTAAAACATAAATAAAATATTTCAATATCAATTATATATAATATAAAAAAATTATATATACATATATATATATATAATTTTAATGGCACATTAGTCATATTTTATAATTAAGATAAATTTTGAATTGTAAATTAGTCGATTTGTAATTTTTTCCATATTCTTTCTCAAAACATAAATCAATAATATTTATCAAATAATTTAAGTGTAATAGATATATTAAAGTGTAATAGATATATTATCAAATAATTTAAGTGTAATTTATATATGAATTATATGGTCAATTTTTTTAGGTGGAAATATCTTTTTGTAATATAAAACTTGGAAAAAAATATAGTTTTAAAATTTGATCTTCTCAACAAATTATAAATCTAAAAATAAGATGAATTTACACGAGTTTACAACTTATAAATACTGTAAACTTTTTTTCCAAATTTATTTTAATTTTAGAACTAACTTATAAACACCTCAAGGATATACCCTTTGAGCTATCACGCAAAAACCTTAATACCGTTAGAGCTCTTATGGGGGGCCTGGAGCTAGTTTGCTCATATTTTCTCGCTTTCCATGTAATTAATGGATGCATGGTCTGATTGCACGTGGCAAGAACTTCCACTGTAATTCCTTAAATCCACTCGCAGCTCATTAGGAGAATGTGTCCCTTAATTAGATTGTTTTCTTCTAACTTGATTTCGATTTAACCTTAAACCAGAACCACACCACTCGTTTTAGAACCGTTCTAGAATGGTTAACATCTCTTAAATTCTGAGCTTACATGGAAGCCAATGGAGCATGCTCCATCTACGATTGTTCTAAAAATCAAGCCAATATTGGTGAACTATTTCTTCAGTGCTAAATTCACGTGGAGGTGACTACATGCAAAACTCACATGGAGTTGAGTACATACAGATATGTTACACATAGCTAACTATACTTCTTAAAGAATTCATTAAGTATGTTTGGAAACTTTTGCTAGGTAAATAATGTTTTGAAACGAGTGGAGGGATAATCTCTTGATATTATTAGAGCTTTAAGGACATCGAATGAATTTAATGATATTCCATCTCATCAGTTAGTTAGGTACAGGATTGCCCGATTGTCTCTCTATCTCAGTCTGTTACGTCTCATTCAAACATCTGGACAACCGTATGGCCGTGTCAGTGGCATGTTCACAGAGTACGTCTCGTTCCAACAAGGAGACACCAAAAAATAATACAACGGTATGCCTTCCTGTAAAGGAAAATAATTCTCCGTCCCTATACAACAACGAGAGCAAATGTTAAATATGAAAGAACGCGTTGTAATGAAGGGAATGTAGCTGTCGTGTTATTCATGGCCAACTATTTTACAATTGGGGTCTGAAAACAATGGAAAATACAGTACAAATTTTTGGTATAACTGGTCAATTTCAAAATTTTAGATGTTTTTAATATTGCTAAATCTAATTCTATTATAAACAAATTATTGAAACACGCCCAAAATTAAATTTCTTACATTTTTCACAAAATTTCAACTAAAATTTTACCATCTTGTTACCTAAATAGACCACGCTTTATTCATGTGTTATATTTGAGACCATTTTCACATGCAATATGCCCATTTCCTCAACTGCTGGCAACATTTAATCCCATAGTAGGGGATTTGTCTCTCTATCTGTCTGTTACGTCTTATTCAAACAATCGTGGTTGTGTGCGTGGCAAGTTCACATATTACTGTTGGCGGGTTTGAAGTGGATTCTCTTTCGAGAAAACGCACGAGAGAGAGCCAGGCTGAGTTACTGAGTAATATGGGTGGTCATTTGCCCCCCACTGTAGCAGCAGCCCATGTGTTGTTTTAGTTGCGAGAGTATTGCTGTCTACAGGGTATCAAAGTTAATGAATAATATGGGTGGTCATTTGCCCCCGACTGCAGCAGCAGCCCACGTGTCGAGAGAATTGCTGTCTAGAGGGAATCGGTACGAAGCACGCAGATTAAAGAGGCTGTCCCTCTTCAAGTTGTGTGAGAAATCTTGAAAACATGCAAACATATAAGGAATTGCGAATAGTTAAAATTATTTTATTTTAAAGAAACATATTAATAATGTTGGAATTATGGAAATTATTTTATTTTTGTTTCATTTTATTTTAGTATATTTTTTTTTGTTGGAAAGATAGATGAGACAAAACAGAAATTCACACAAACAAAACATTAGTTGTGGCTTTTATGTTGACCACACAAAAAATGATGCTTACAATGAAATTGGTGAAGGGTATTTAACATTTTCCAACTAGTGACTTGCCTAGGGACTTGTTTAAAATATCTAGACATGCATCACATGCAACCACACACTAAAAGTCATCTATCACTTGACTTGAATCAACATTCAAATAATCAATCACTCAATCAGTGACTCTCTATGTCTAGCCAACTCGACATGCAGGAGTAATTACAAATTCTAACACTCCCCTTTAATTACAACTGTATGACTCAACATGACTTCACTATCACATAAACATGCATGTGGGTCTATGTCTCAGCTAGTGACTCAAGAATTTTACAATTTTGAATTTTCTTTTTTTTTGCTTCCAGATTCTATATCCTCGAAATTTCTTCATTCTCTATTGAACTTTCTTGTTGTAGGCTTTATTCACTTGTTGTTGCTACAATTTTTCTTTGAATTGTTTTGAACTTGTTCTGAAAAACAATTGGATCCTATCTTCTACACCTTCCTCTTCAAATATTCGTTTAATTATGGACTGATGCCATAACATTGCATCTTCACACTGTCTTCTTTGCTTTGCATCTTGTGCTTTGTATTCCTTACTTTCTTTCTGCTATATTTCGTGATAGCAGAATCTTATCTTTACTTGACTCCATTGTTGAAAAATGGTTTCAATGCATTCATCTTTGTCTTTAGAAACATCCATATCATTATTTTCACTTTCATCATTAGGTACTATTGTGGCACTCAAGATCATTATTCACCATTTCATTTAATTCATTTATTCCAATTGTTGCTTTAAGACACAACAATTTATTCTATTGGTTTTTGAATCCATTCTTCAATGAGCTTCAAATCTGCATCAAATATATTAACAACCTTGCTTTCAACTTCTTTGCCCATGCTATTATGAACACCTGCATATTCAAAAACAATGTTAAAAACATCTTTAGTATGACTCTCTTTAGTGAGAGCTTCCTTCTCTACATCTTCCTTCTTTTCAATTGCATGGAGGTTGTCTTCCACTATTATGTTGTTAGTAGATATTCTCATCAAAAACTCTTCTATCACTTTATCCTGTTCTTGATCATCAACTGCTATTAGATGACATACTGCTTCATGAATAGTTCCAACTGCTTCATATCTTGTTGCTACAGAGACAACTTCAACCTTCAATGTTTCATCAAACATTAGGTTTACCATATTGTCACAATCAATCCCTGTTTCAAAAAATAAACCACATATATCATCAACATAATGTTCATCTACATTATGGTGGGATATCGGAGCATGCATGTGCTCAATGCCAATTTCATTGACAATTTCAACTTCACCAAATCCATCAGCTGCGGCTGGATTCACCAATTCACATATCACTTTACAGTCATCATCCACATGTGTCTTATCACAGTGGAATTCACCATAATTTGCATCATGCACATTACAGTGGAGTCCTTGAGCATTTATTTGTTTCTACGTTGTTTCACACACACACTGCTTCTCTCTTTGGAATATTTGTTGCACCTTCTTCATCCATATGCATGCTTGCATAATGGGTTTCAATTTTATGGTCTTGACAACAATCATCCGCTTTTGAGTGGGGTTCTCCAAGCCTTGTTTTCCTCTCAGAGCCTTGCTCATATACTCTCAGATATACGGCTGACTTCTTTGCTTGTGACATAGCCTATTGTTGCATGTCACTCTCCTTTGTGCCAAACTATGCTTCCAAGATCTTCCATGCTTCCTTGGAAGTTGTAGCTTTTGCTACCTTGCACAAACATTTTTCATCCAATGCATATTTTATAAAATTCAATGCTAACAGATCACATACTGCATCATATGGGTTATTAGATTCATACACAATTAAATCTTTAGCTCGAAAAAAAGTTAACATCTTGATAACCCAATGATCAAAATATTCACCTGTAAATATAGGAGGTGGTAGCAAATCAAAGCTACACTAATCACCCTCTATATCTTCTTCGTCTTTTGCTAGACTTCTCAGTACATCGGCTACAGCCTGAACCTCTCTAACCATGGCAATGATCTTTGCCTCTTCTTTTCGATTTGTTTTCTTAATATTCTTCAATCACGCTTTGTGACCCATGACTGATGTCATTTTTTTTATTATAGCTACTTTTCTGATTGCATGAGGTTTTCTTCCATATAGCCTCGAAAAAAATATGATTTTCAATATACGCCTCTGTAAGACACAACCTTCACCCAAAAAACTATCATACTTGATAAAACACCAAAATATTTTTGTAAACTGATGGACTTGCAAAGCCCTAAATTTTCTTGTCAATAAAACCCTTTTTATAATATTTGATAAAATCACCTTTTCAAATCCTTTAATCAATCATGCACTTTAAATAATAAAGGACATAATCCACATAATCTAGTTTAAATAAGTCCTTTATAAGAGCTCTATATTTTTCACCCACGTGAGTCTTTAGTAAAATATTTTGAACAATAAAAAACGCACCCACGTGAATTTTCCGAACAACGACTTTTAACTTTTGTGCTCACGATTTTCGCACTTTCTAATATCTCACGCACCCTGGCTCTGCAAGCTATCGTTGCAGAATCTTTATCTCTTCGGCTCTGTTATTTCTTTGAGAGGTGACTCACAGACCGCAACTCCAACGCTTGTTGACGACGGTGGCTATGATGCCTAAAAAATTTTGACACTCTTCACAAAGTGGGACTCTGCAGACTACAGTTGCAGCGGATGCTCTTTCTTGATCATATTTTGCAACTCAACTTGTCAAACCTTGCTCCTATACCAATTTGTTGGAAAGGCAGAGGAGAAAAAACATAAATTCACACAAACAAAACACGAGTTGTGGCTCTTTTATTGATCACACAAAAAATGATGCTTGCAATGAACCTAGTGAAGGGTATTTAACCTTTTCCAACTAGCAACTTGCCTAAAATATCTTGACATGCAACCACACACTAAAAGTCGTCTATCACTGAACTTGACTTGACTCAACGCTCAAATACTCAATCACTCAATGACTGAGTTAACTGACTCTCTATGTTTAGCCAACTCCACATGTGGGAGTAATTACAATTTCTAACATTTTTCATCATTAACTCTTTCATTAAATCAGATCATTTTTGTTCACTTTGATTATATTTTTCATTCAAAAAAGACATGAACCTTAATGTCCTTACCCACAACCATGTCTCACTCAAACTAACCATTTCATTTCATATTATATATATTAAATTGAGATTCAAATATTTTATACCATATAATTATTAAAATATTTTATTCATAATTCACAAAAAATAAAAACATTGACACTAGAAATCGAGATCACCGTTCACAACCAATTCTAGTGGTTGGAAATATGTTTGCACCAGAATGAAGTATGACCGACATTGTTTTGGAGTTTCCGAAGCCAAAATCCTTTTCGATGACAACCATGCTAGATTTTTATGTGTTCCAAGACAAATAGGACTAGTTCTAATTTTTTTTTGGAAATTAGGTCCAAGTAGATCTATGGTTTCAATGCCATCCATCGATTGGAAAATTCCTGAAAAGGAATTCCCAACACATATTAAAATGATGACTAGAATTCTAGGGCTTAATAGAGTGAAGGAAATTATGGGATTCACTATCAATTAGGGCCTTATTATTAGAATTTAGTATTTAATATCCACCGATGTGTTAACATGCCATGATAATACCTCAAGAAAATACATAGAATTTCAATGTTAAACAAATATTAACGCATAGTACCTCATAAACCAATCTCAAAATAAAACATAGTACCTCATAAATGAGCAAAGTTAATCATCATGAGAATAAATTCCACAAAATTGATACTCTTCCTCAATAGTACTAGAATTCCAAACAAGAAAATTCAAAAGGTAAAAGATAATGAACTCCTTCCTCTTGTCACCAATGTGTTATGATTTAAAAATTAGAAGTCTCTTCCCATTTATACATGACCTAAGATACCTTTGAAATGTGTGGAAAATACGCCTCCCCACATAGCATGAAGTACATAATCATTAAATTTGGGTGGACAATAACTCATCCTTATTAAATTCTTTTTGTGCATGAATACTCCAAATTGGTTTGGTTTTATAGGATAAAAGGCATGAATTGTGTGCCTCAAATAAATGCACACCATGAACTGTAATTAATTGGAAATGAAATAATAATCATTCCATCCAAAATATACAAACATTTTCTATAACATATCATACTCATTATCCTGAAATAAATCTTACTCGCTAAATCCAAGTATGCCAATGTAATGATTCATCATATCTACCAAGTCGGAACAAATGTGCACTCCTAGGCCAAACCAATTACACTATTGGTAATGAGATTTAAAATGAGACATGATTAGACAATACCTAGCCTTATTATATCACCAAGTGCATCATGTCTCACTAATATCCTACATAACTATGCTTCCCACTTATACACAACTGTCACATAAGGCAAGTCAAAGAAAAACTTAGAATGTTGTATGAAATATGAAGTATAAATATTTGAGTTCAAAGTAAAGATATAATAATGTAAACGTGTGCAAAATAATTAAATAAACAATCTACAATTTTAATCAATCAAGTTGTTCAATAAATGAAGTCTTTGCATACATTGTAGTGAAATAAGAAAATTTTGGCTTGCTTCACAAAAATGCATTCCCAACCTTCATTTCAAGGCCAAATTGAATGATTCAACTTGGAGAGTATTTTTTTACTCATAGGTAACATTAATACAATTAAATATTTTTAATGTTTCACACACACACACAGATATACATATATATATATGTGTGTGTGTGTGTGTGTGTGTGTGTGTGTGTGTGTTATCTAATAATACTCCAAATTGCATGGGTTTCATAGGGTAAAAGGCAAGTTTTGTGTGCCTCAAATAAATACACACCATGAATGTTTGGGAACAAGGGGATGGACTAAGAAAAAATGGACTTGAATTTTAATAGTTGAAACTTGTAGCCTCTTGGTTAAAACCATATAAGTAAGAATGGATGACCTTATTTTAGTAGTAATTAGGTTTAAATGTTGCCAAGAGATAGATAAAGAGATATAAGCACCTAAGGTTTTCACTACCTATTTTAGGGTTTTTCTATATTGTACATATTTTTTAGGTTTTTATTTTAATATTAGGTCAGATGAACTAGTTATAACATTTACTATAAAAAGTTTTGGGGCCTTTTTATTGCAAAAAAGGACATTTACTATCATTTATGAATAAGGAGTTGCATGATGGAAATTTGGTCAATTCTACCTATGAGAAAGAAGTGATGGTCATCTTACGTGCCATCAAAACCTTGCAACCCTATTTTTAAAAATGTTATTTTTAATAAACTTTATATGATATTTAAATAATAAATTTGAACTTTTAATTCTTTGTATGAGAAAAAAATATATGTAAAGGAGCAAAGTCAAAGCACCTTATAAACAATTTTATTCACTTAATAAATTTTTTTCTTTATAAAACTGATTTATAGAAAAAAATCAATAAGATAAAAAAAAATCTCATTTGTGCATTCTTGCATTCACCTTGCATTCAACTAGCATGCTTTCTTGCATTTAGTGTGCATTCAACATTCATCGTGCATTCTTGCATTCATCATGCACTCTTTCATTCTTGCATTCAGCTAGCATGCCTTGAACCTAGACAATGATTGCCTCAATTTAAATAGGGGTGTCCTATTCCATACAAAAAGTTGACGCATGGGGTTCTTTGGAGAAGCTTACAGTGAAAAAATTCAAAGAGGGTGTCAATACATGGAGAGATATAAATAATTGTCCATTAGGTATGCTAGATATCTTGAGAAGAGTATAAGTTTACAAATTTATATTTGGATAGTTCAATCTCCAAAATAATGATATAGATGAGGCCATAGAAAATTATGACGATAAATCCATGGAATTAAAAATATTTGGCATAAGATTTACCAAGACCCTAATTTCATTGCAAGAGCATCAAAAATTCCATGCAGAGGGGGAGAAATATTTA
This sequence comes from Pinus tabuliformis, assembly GCA_031772625.1. Classification (NCBI taxonomy): domain Eukaryota; kingdom Viridiplantae; phylum Streptophyta; class Pinopsida; order Pinales; family Pinaceae; genus Pinus; species Pinus tabuliformis. Next base: position 733,063,225 of record CM062814.1, read on the forward strand.
ACTCTAAGAAATCCCTCAAGCAAGATAATATTGAAATGACGAGTAAAATATGCGGGAAAAAAGTAATTGTTCAAAGGAATGGATTAAAAATGCAAGATGTTACCCAAGGACAAATCCTTGATTCAAGTTGTCCTTAGGAAAATTATGAATCATCACAAGCTTGATATTTCCAATGATTGCATGAGGCTATTTATTCATTCAGCTAAAGGTAGGTTCAGATATTTCCATCATATATTGGCCAAAATATTACATTATGGCCTACAATAAAGTAAAATTAAGAAGGTTAAATTCAGTTTCCCGAGAACACTACAAAAAATTATTGATTTGTATCGACCCAATGTTCAAACAAGGCCTTTTAAAACTTACATTAGGAGATCAAAACCAAAGAAAACCATTGAGGAAGAACCTAAATAGACTCTGGTTGAAAGTGTGGAAAATTTTGTTGATACAGTTTTCCATGCTGAAGATATAGTTGTTAGTGTTGTAGCAAACTTACATGTATGTATGGATGAAGATGAAGAGAGAGAAGGTATGGACCATTATATGGAAACATGTAATGATGATTTTTATATAATAGAAAAAAAATCTTCTGAACAATTGGCACTTCAGTATAATTTCCCTTTTATGGGTGATTCAACATCTACATCTCCAAGTTTAAATGTGCACAATCCAACATACAATTTCGATAATAGATTTGTTTTCTTAGTATATGATAGAATGATCCATTACAAACAAGTTGCAATGGAGGATTCTTCCTCTATATATAGCTAGAAGGAAAAGTATGAACTAAAGGAGAAGGATATTGTTGAATGCATGAAGAAGATTGTCGAATTGCAATCAACAATTGTTTGACAAGCACAAAAATCAATGAAACACATAAATTTCAAGGATAAAATTATTGATGAATTGTGTAATTATGTATCCATATTTAGAGACAAAGGTATGAAGGATATATATTCACCACAAGAAAATTTAAAAGAATTTCAGGCTACATATAATGAAAAAATTAGTAAACTTGAAGAGGAGTTGAGAACAAGACCAAAGGTTCTCAATATACCTCCATTGGAAATTTTAGATACTTATGGGGCTAAATTAGTCAGTGTATTGAATGAAAAAATAATAATTTTATTGAATATTTAAAGGCTAAAATTGCAATTAAATATAAAGAGGACCAACATGAGCATGAATCAAAGGTTGAAGAATACAAGGAAAAGTGACTAAGTCGGAGAAAACCTGCGATATGCAAGCTAATAAGTTGAAAGAGATATACCTTCAAATTATCTAGGCACAAAACAAGTTTAAAGGACTTGAAAAGGAAAAAAATCGACATAGTAAAGAAGGTGGTATTGAGAGTATGGATAACGATAAGGGTAATGGTAAAGGTATAAGTTAGGATATAGGAGTAAAATAAATGCCTTCAATGGACTTGGAGAAATCTCAGTTAAAAGCATGGGTGAACGATTTAAAGGAAACTATCTTAGCCATGAATTTTGTCAATGATCTATATGCCTCATCACCACTTGTTGAATCATTGAAGAAGGTAATTGAGGAAGAAAAAATAATTACAGAGCTACACAACCAAATCATGTCCAGCCAAAAATCACAGAATTTGGGATGTGAAATAGAGATACAAAATTTGAAATCTCAAATTTCTTATTTGCAGCAACAATTACATAAGCCCACACATGAGGCAATACCACTTATGTCTATTGCAAATACACAAAAATGGAGGGAAAAAAAGCTTGAGGATAAAGTACAAAATCTCACTAGTTAATTGGCCAATTCTGGATATCAATTGAAATCTAAAAAGGAATATCTTGAAAGGAAGGAAACTAAGCACAAAGAGAAATAAATGAACAATTTGCAATTATTGAATAGGGTAAGCCAAGAAAAAAACAATTTGAGAGAAAATTATGAAAATAAAAATTGATATTTTCAGAAAAAATTAAAGGATATGTCTATTGTAGCACCAAAACAATCACAGGACTCCACAAAAGGAAAGAGACAATCTTCCTCTTAAGATGAGGGCTTGCAGAATCCTCCTAAGCATCCTATAGTTTCATAATATCAATTTTTAGGTGTTGTATCTATTTAGACACATTTGAAGATGTAATATATATATATAGATATATATATATATATATATATATATATATATATATATATATATATATATATATATATATATATATATATATATTCTATTAATGTGCATTATATATCATTATATTTTTTTGTTAACGTGTATTTTTGAAAAACAATTCTAGTCTTTTTTGAGTACTTACTTTGATGTTTCCTTCATGGGGTTTTTATCTAGTTGTGGTTTCATTGAGATCTAGTTACTCTTTTATTTTTGGACAATGTAATGGACTTTTATAAGTTGATAGCTTACTGAACCGAGAAATTGGTGCTATGGAATGTACTAAATTTCTATTTGAAATAAAAAATATGTCTTCTTTCCATAGTAGAACAAATTTACAATATGCTTAGTGCATCATATGGAAAAAATTACCATAGGTTTCCTTAAAAGGCAATCCGGGAGTTGCTTGAGCTAGAGGTGTAATTTTTAACCAAAATGGTAAAAAATCATGTTTTATGCCTCGAGGATTGGCACTACCTCAGTTAATCAGGTAGAGATGTGGGCTGCCTAAAAAGGTCTCTACATTCTTCTAGAGCATGGTTTTAAGTCTGTTGTTATAGTGGGAGTTTCCAATCTTTTTTTTTTCCAAACGAAAATTTAGCTTCTATTAATAAGAAAATTGCAAGCTTAAATGAGATACAAATTTAGCAACATCAAAACAAAATAGTTGCATAATAAGACTTTATATATCAACATCACCAGGAATATATCAACATATCATTATCTCACCATAAAAAACTATGCTTTTAAGAGTTAAAAAATAGTACAAATATAAGGCTTTAAGTCTCAAGAAATTATAAACTCTAGCTCTGTCATTCCAAAGTATCTATCAAAAGACATAATGTTTTTACTTAGTAAATAAGAAATATACAATTTGAATCAACCCTAGTGGCCATGAAATGAAGCCTAGGCATGCATTTTAGTGAGTCAAGGCAATTTTGAAATTTTGCTATGCTTGATAGAAATGCACACACAACCTTCATTATAAGGCCAAATTGAATTATTCGACTCGGAGAGTACTTTTTTCATCATAAAGAACATTAAAACAATTTATTTTCTATAATTTCGCACATAGAAAAGAATTGCGCTTGGACATAGTGAAATATTTAAATTTATTTTATAATATAAATTAATGAACAAACTTTGCATACATTTAGCCTAATGCTTCGAATTTGCATTTTTTTACATATATGATATCTGTAATTATATTTTTTAACAATTTCATATTTAATGTATTGTTATTCAATAGGATTTTCATCCTAGTTTAGTATGAGTATAGCCAATAAGTTGACAACACCTCTAAACCATTATCAACCAATAAATGACCACTAACCATGCTAACACTTATCCAATTAATCCTATTTTTTTTCTACCAAATGTTCATACCAAATATTGAACATTTTAAGGATATTGCAATAGGTGATTTGTATCGACACAAATAACACTGAAGCATTTCAAAGTTTGAGCCATAAAAATCATCATTTTTTAAACATGTATTACAAATAACTCTAAAAATTTAGAAGTCTTTCTCATTAACATTATTTTCTACAACAATGTCATCCATTGTATCATTGTCAATGTTCATATGTTCATATGTTCTTTCAAGTATTTAATATTATGATAATCCTCACCTTGACTTTCATCATATTCATCACCATTGAAATTTCACTGTAGATCATCTATAATGTTACCAAATGTATTTAGATCATCATTTTCTATACCATCCATATTGTTGTCTTTTATAACATCATGTAACTCTAGTTCGTTGACTTCTTGTTCCTAAACATAATCATCTTCAACATCATCATGTATTTCAATTTCTTCGATGTTCTCTAATTCCTCTCTCTCATTTTTTTTGTCATAATTGCACTTCTCAGTATCCACTAATGCATCCTTATATACATTCCTTAATATTGGATCATAATGTATGACAAATATCCATTTCAGGTCCAAAATATCTTCATAGAAAAATACCTACTCATGGACAACATACATATATTAGACCTATGTTATAGAAATTTTATTATTAAATAAACACACACACACACACACACACACACACACACACGCGCACACACACACACACACACACACACACACACACACACACACACACACACACACACACACGTCACACATTCATAATAAAATATGAATTAATAGATTAATGATCACTATTTATTCTTGTTTGAGTTAAAGAAATACCTTCTCAGAATGAATTGGTAGAATATAAGGCTCCTTATCCTCTAGTAGAAACCTTGAGGAATTTACAAAAATAATCCTCTATGGGTATCATGTCTGTGTCCTCTAAAATTATTCATGTCATCTACACCTAACAATACAACATTTAAAAGAGTAGTAATACAACTCAAAATTCCCTTGGATTTTCCCAACGTATTGTAGGTTCCCTTCAATAATATTCTTATCTTTTGAGCTTGATCAACTGGATTGCTTGAAATCAACCATGATTCCATAATCAAAAGATCATATCTTTACATCTAGACTTTCTACATGATAATGTCAACCATATGCCCACATTTGCAAGATATTTCCTCATCTATGAAAGACCATTTATTTTAGTGAAAACAAATATAATGATGAATATTAAAATAGTTAATAGTGTCAAAACTGTTAGAAAATAATGTTAGGTCCCTATACTACTAGTGTAACCCCTTATTGTTATTAGTGCAACCACCTTATTATATTGTTGTGTCGATGTTGTCCCCATATTGTTATTATTGTGCCCCATAGAAGCCCACTATTGTTATTATTGTGCCCTTACATTATTATTGTTATGTTGGCTTTGATTATATTATGATTACTTAGACTCCTATATATGGAAATGAGGTCTTGTCATTTGTATCATCCAAGAATTTTCATTTGTCTAATTTAAAGGAGGTTGCCCCCTCAAAGAGGCTTATTTCTAAGGTGTTGATCTATCTTTTCTATCTTTTTCTGAGCTAGTTTCAGAACATTTGGTATCAGAGCTTTGGATTCTAGGGTTTCACTATTCCAAACAGGTCTACATGGCATTTTCTCTATAACGTTTGTTTTGTGATGTTTCAGAAGATAAAGAAAAAGACCATTTGAGATGAAATCGTTATAAACCTCTTGTTTGAATTTCAGATCTTGTCTCGTTATATTTTCGGAGATATTATCTGAGGAAGTTAGAGTTTTTGCAAGCTCCAGAATTCCATCTCAAACAAGTCATCATGGAATTTTCGCTATAATTTGTTTTCTATGAAGTTTTAGATTATGAAATTAAAACCCATTTGACCCGCAATCTTGGTGAATCTCAGGTCATAATCTCAGATTTTTCTTCGATACATTTTCGAAGATATGGTCCAAGACATTTAGGGTTTCAACAGGCCCCCAAATTACATCCCAAACTAGTTACCTTGGGAAAATCATCATAACTCTCTCTCTTGGAGCATTAGATTCAAATTTCGTAAGACTTGACATAAAGAAGACATATTTTATTTTGTGGGTTATCAGTTTCAAAACCTAAGGTCAAAACAGAGACGCATGGCACGTCATAAAAGTTTACTCTACTGAACTAGTCTATAATTAGGCCATCTTGGGAGATTGGGCATAACTCTTCCTTGGCCAATCCAATTTTGACCAAACTGGTGGCATTGGAAATAAGATGCAGAGGGCTACTACAAAACATAATTTCAGAACTTGTAGATTTGAAATTACAGAGTTATAGTTGTTTCAAGATCGAGCTCCTAAAATCAAGAAAAAGTGATGTGCAGAAGTTTGATGGAAAGGATCCGGTAAATTGGATATTACAGATGGAGCAATATTTTGATCTACATGAGGTACTAATATTACAAAAGGTACATATTGCATCTTTGTATTCAGAAACAAATCAATTTCTATGGTATAGAGGGCTTTTTTCTCATAAACCACTTGTCACTTGGTCAATTTTCACGAAGGAAATAATAGCACATTATGAGGATACAAAGAGCAACACCTTCTTTAGCCAATTAATAAATCTCAAGCAAAAGTGTTCAATGGCAGAGAACATTGAGGACTTCCAAAAATTCAATATAAGGGTAAATGGTATTCCAGAGAAGAAAATGATTGATGTCTTCATAAGGACTTTAAAGGATAACATTCAACATGAGGTTTGTCTTTGGGAACTTGATTCATTGGAGAAGGCATTCAGGTTGGCAAGAAAAATGGACAGTAGAATTATGGAAAGAAGGAATCATACCACCCACAACTATAAATATGGAAGTGTTTTTTCTCCTAGCCTTCCACAACCTACAAGGTTTACACCAAAACAATTGGAAGAAAAAATAGAAAAAGGGCTTTGTTACAGTTGTGATAGCAAATACACTAAAGGTCATAAGTGTGCTGAGAAGAAATTATTTTACATAGATTGTGAAGAGGAGGAAGAAAGGATAAAGAAACATCAAAAGAAGAGGATATACACCAGGAACAAACCCTAGAGAAAGAAGAAATGAATCCGACCATATCTTGTAAAGAATTGGCAAGAATTACCACTCCACAAACTCTCAAGATAGAAGGACATATCAGGAAGAAAAATGTTCAAGAAGTGAAATATCACATCGAGCATCAAGAAATGAATCCAACAATATCTTGTAATGCATTGGTAGAAATTACCACTCCTCAAACTCTCACGATAGAAGGACATGTCAAGAAGAAAAAGGTTCAAGCAGTGAAAGATCACATTGAGCATCAACAACAAGTTATCCAACTTTTAAAGGATAGTGCCACTTTGGTGCAGAATTGACTGAAACAATAGGCAGATAAACATTGCAGTGAAAGAAGTTTTGATGTAGGAAATTGAACTCTCAAGATAGAAGGACATATCTAGAAGAAAAATGTTCAAGAAGTGAAATATCACATCGAGCATCAAGAAATGAATCCAACCATATCTTGTAATGCATTGGCAGAAATTACCACTCCTCATGCTCTCACGATAGAAGGAGAAAAATGTTGAAGTAGTGAAAGATCACATTGAGCATCAATAAAAAGTTCTCCAACTTTTAAAGGATAGTTCCACTTTGGTGTAGAATCAAATGAAGCAACAGGCAGATAAACATCGTAGTGAAAGAAGTTTTGATGTAGGCAATTGAACTCTCAAGATAGAAGGATATATCAAGAAGAAAAATGTTCAAGAAGTGAAATATCACATCAAGAATCAAGAAATGAATCCAAACATATCTTGTAATGCATTGGTAGAAATTACCACTCCTAAAACTCTCACGATAGAAGGACTGGTCAAGAAGAAAAAGGTTCAAGTGAAAGATCACATTGAGCATCAACAACAAGTTCTCCAACTTTTAAAGGATAGTGCCACTTTGGTGTAGAATTGAATGAAACAACAGGCAGATAAAAATCGCAGTGAATGAAGTTTTGATGTAGGCAATTAGGTATTTTTACAGCTACATCCATACAAACAAATGTCCCTAAAGCAAGCTATTTATGAGAAGGAAATATTGGAAATATTACATGCACTCAAGAAATGGCGACCTTAGCTAATGGGAAGACACTTAAAGGTAAGAACGGATCATGATAGTCTTAAATAATTTTTAGAACAAATATTAGCTTCAGAAGAACAACAAAAGTGGGTCACAAATATGTTGGGTTATGACTTTGAAATCATACACAAAAAAGGGGAGAAAAATGTTGTTGAAGATGCACTCTCTAAGAAAGGATGAGGATGTGGAAGCATTTTTTTGTGTCATTTCTATTATCCAACTATAGTGGATAAACGAAGCAAAGCATGAATGGAACAATGAAAAAGAAGTGTGGGCACTCATTCAAAAGTTGCAAAAGATCCCAGTTCAAACATTATTGCCAGATCTTGACGAAGAAGGAAAAATCATATTGGAACTCGAAGCAGCCACAGAAACAAGGAATCGACAGCTAAGAAATCAATCAATTTCAGAGTATCTCATTAAGTGGAATAACATACCTTCTAAAGATTCCACGTGGGAAGAAGAGAATTTTATACAGAAGTGATCCAAAACCAGATCCACAAACGACTGTCAAAGAGCCGTGACTAAATCAGGTCAAACAAATCACGAATGAAATCCAAAACAACAATCAGAAACACCCTGAACTAGAGGCCATGGTAGCCGGCGTGGAACGACGAGGACCTTAGTCAAAGCATGCTCACCAAGGCCCATGGAGATTGCGCAGGAGGTCGATGTAGCCCCTGGGAGCCCCGGAACGGGAAAAGGAACTGATTTTCGATGCACGATTGCGCTAGCTGGGTGAACAAGGCTGAAATGGAAGAGCCTTAAGCACTCGGTCACATTGGGAACCAGCGGACCGTGGGTAGAGAAACGAAAAGCACCATCGTACAAAGGTGGGAACCATGACCTGGAAACTGGCGGTTTAATCGAGGCATCCTTGAACGGTAAGAGGTTTTGGAGGAGAGTGGAGCGATCCCACTTAGTGATCGACGTGTGGCAGCGAAGTTGAGAGAAAAACCGCCGTGATCACGCATTATCGGTCAAGCAAGTCAACCGCATTCGACGTGCGTACGACGTTGGATCTAGAGGAGCCCAGATCGAATGGCGGAGATTGCACCTAATAGATAGAAGCGAAAATGACAAGGAATTAAGCCACGATTTAAGGGGATTTGGAATCCGTTGACCGCCACGATGGAGAAAGAAATGAATTGACAAGCAGGCTAGCGCAATTCTGATTGGGACACGTGGCTACTTCTCGAGCGTTCATGTTGACGCCGAACAGGGAACTCCAAGCACACAGACAGTAGGCCAATCGACGTAGGTGGGAGAGGAACCGAACAGGCATGGAGATCGAATGGATAAAGCCATGAATAGAGACAGTTTAATGGAGATTCATAGAGAGAGCGAAGAGTCCAAGCGACCAAGAGAGATAGTGAACAGTGAACCTTGAGAGGAGGACTGAGCACAGAGAGTAGTAAAGCGAAGCAGAGGAGACAGAGGGCCGAGCTGACCATAGGCAGCATCGAGCACCAGAGAGCTTGAAGAATCAAGCCTTCCCATAGAGGAATCTATCAGGATTGAGCACCATAGTCAGCTCTTTCCACTGTAGACCAAGGGTCACAGAGCTGGTAGGAAGAACAAGAGTCTGTGTACTCCGAGTGGCTTGGGGAATCCAAGAACCACACTGCCAAGCAAAATCTGCTTCAGGAGAACTCACAATGAGTCCTTGTATTGTAATTTCTCTGCTGAAAGACACAATAAAACAAGGCCACCACTGAAGCTGGACCAGAGACGTAGCCCTGGAGAATAGGGTGAACTCCTTATTAAAAATTGTTTGTGTCTTTGTGTTGCTTACTGTATTTCTCTACTGTCTTTCCATTTACTTTCTGTGTATTAGCAATCTGATCGATCCGTTGTTTCAATAACACAGAACACACACACCATCACATGGGTCTATAATACCTTTTTGTTTAATAAATCTTCAACTGAGGTCACTCTTAGGGTGATTATCAGATCAAGTGGTATCAGAGCTCTAGGCTCTAAGATTAGACATGCTTGTGTTGGTTTAGCTATGAATTCTCACAAGATCAAAGCTCAAATTAGGAGAAGGAGAGTTGGTGGAAACTAATCCTAAAATTCGGAGAGTCTATTCTCGGAAGACAATGTCAGAAGAAGGTTCTATAGGGCCAGACTCTCAATTCATAGAAAGTTTCCTAGCTATAAAGTCTATGGTATAAGAAATGTATAGGGGATTTAGAAAGCATAAGGGTGAAGATTCATCAAGCTCTAAGCAAGATAAAGAAGAAGATGAATCTCATTCCCATAACCACTCCAAAGGAAAGGGGAAAGAAGAAAGCTTCCCTACACCTCCTAGTAGCCCTCTGCATAATAAGAAAGCATCTTTGATTAAGTTAGATGTTAAATTTGATTGTCCTATATATGATGGAGAGCTAAATGCTGAAAAGTTGGAAAACTAGATAAGACAAATTGATGTGTATTGCAGAGTACAAAATATAGACTCAGACAAGAGCAAGATTCAGCTGGTAAGCCTTCGCCTAGGAGGCACTGCCTTGGTTTGGTGGGAAGGCAAAACCCAAGATGAAATGAGGAAGCATGGTAAGGCCATCTCTATGTGGAGTGAATTTGTTATTGCAATCAAAAAGCAATTCTATCCATTGGCCTACATGCAACAAGCCATGATGAGTTGGCAAACTCTTCGACAGTTGAAAGGGCAATGTGTACAAGGGTATACTCAAGAGTTCAGAAAGAGAGCATTGATGTTGGGTATTTCATTAGACTCACCAGAAACTCTTTTGAAGTACATTGGTGGTCTACACAGCTATATGAGGCATACCATCCTCATGTTTAATCCCACTAGTATAGATGAGGTATCTGTACAAGCTACTCATCTAGAAGCTAGAGGAAAGAATGGAAATCCAGAAGTTGGGGGACCATCCCAACGCACTGTAAGCAAGAGCAAGGAGAAAGGAAAGCAAAAGTGGAAAGCAAGGAAAGCTAACAGTACACAGAAAGGTAAAGCTTCATGCACTCACTGTAAAAAGGAGGGGCATGATGATGAGCACTGTTGGATTCTGCATCCAGAGCTGAGTCCTAAGAAGTCCAAGGGCAAGAGGAAGAAGACTACTGTAGCTATTCAAACAGATTTGGGGTCACGCGTGGGAGATGAAACATTCATTGCAGCCACAGGTATAAAAGGTAAGAATTTTGAAGCATCTACTAGTAACTCTGCTCAATCTGTCATTGATGAAGAACATGAGAGAAAAAGGCATGAGCTTTTCCATATTCGATTTGTTTCCAAAAATCAAAAGATTGATACTTTGTTTGATAGTGGCTTGCAAGTAAATTTGATTTCTGAAGCAATTGTAAAGAAATTGGGATTAGCAACTACACCTCATAAGAAGCCATACCCACTAGGATGGTTGAATGATAAAGCACAACTACAAGTTACTAGACAGTGCAAACTCAAGTTTTCTTTTGGGTCAGCATTTGTAGATGAGGTTGAGTTAGTTGTAATTCCTTTAGATATATGTGGAATTGTTTTAGGAAGTCCTTACTTGTATGATAGAAAGGCTATTTTCTATAGAGCTGAGAACAAGTATATACTTGCTAAAGATGGAATCGAATACTTTGTAAGAGCTCATAAGCTCAAGAATAATTATACTCTCATAAACTTAGGACAGATGAAAAGAATGATAAATTCATGCAAATAGTTCTTACTGATAGTTGTAAAGGAAAAGAAAACTGATAAAACCAATGTATTTGAGGGTTGTAATTCTGATCAACAAGATAATATAGAAAAGATTGTTTCAAAGTATGATGTCTTGATTCAAGAACCTCAAGGTCTGCCACCCAAAAAGGGAATAGTACATGATATTTTTTTGCAGCAAGATGTTCCTTTGCCTAACATTGGGATGTACAGGTTATCTGCTTTAGAGAATGCTGAAATCAAGAAGCAGGTACAAGAGTTGCTCAAGAAAGGGTTCATCAGGCCTAGCACATCACCATGTGGGTCACCAATAGTTTTGGTGAGAAAGAAAGATGGCTCGTGGAGAATGTGCATTGATTATCGAGCACTGAATAAGATAACAATCAAAAATCGTTATCCCCTTCCTCGCATAGATGATCTTTTAGATCAATTGAAGGAAGTTGTTTATTTCACCAAGCTGGATTTGCACAGTGGATACCATCAGGTCAGAGTTGCAGAGCAAGATGCATGGAAGACTGCTTTCAAAACAAAGTAGGGATTGTATGAATGGCTGGTTATGCCTTTTTTCTTGACCAATGCCCCTGCTACTTTCATGAGATTAATGAATGATGTACTCCGACCTTTTCTTGATGATTTTGTTATTGTGTATCTGGATGACATTCTGATTTTTAGTAAAATGTGGGAATAACATTTAAAGCATGTTAAGCAGACATTAGATGTTTCAAAAAGAGAAAAACTTTATGTTAAACTCTTCAAATGTGAATTTGGCAAAACCCCTCTAAATTATTTGGGTCATATAGTAGGGGGAGGTGAATTGAAAATAGATCCCTCTAAAGTGGCAGTCATTGTAAACTGGCCTAAACCCAAGTCTGCTACAGAAGTGAGAAGCTTCTTAGGAGAATCATAGTATTGGAGGAAGTTTATTTCAAATTTTTCCTCAATTGCAGCTCCCTTACATGCTTTGACAGGATTGAACAAGGTGTTTCACTAGGGAGGAAAACATCAGAAAGCCTTCGACACCTTGAAAGAAAAAATTAGTACAACACCTGTACTAGCACTGCCATATCTACAAAGACCATTTGAGATCCAAATTGATGCCAGTGACTATGCCATGGGAGCAGTGTTGACACAACATGGTAAACCCATATGTTATCATTCTGAGACTTTTAATCCTGCAGTAGTTAACTATCCTACCTATGATAAAGAATTATATGCATTAGTTCAGAGTGTGAAAAAGTGGAAACATTACTTAATGGCCAAAGAAATAGTAATACACACTGATCATCAGCCACTTCAATATCTACACTCCCAAACTAAGTTGCACAATCAAGACATTACAGATGGATGGGTTTTCTACAACAGTTTCATTTAGTCATCAGATATAAAAAATGCATACATAACAAGGTTGCAGACATGTTATCTAGACCCATTATAAATGCATCTACCATACTTAAGCATAACTCTGTGTTGCATGAAAGCTACATAGAACAATATGCTCAGAACATGGACTTTAAAGATGTATATGCAACTTTTAGTCAAGGCAAAAGAGTAGAAGAATTGGACTATCATGTGAAGGACCGACTCTTACATCATTGTGGGAAACTCTGCATTCCACAAACTGAGAGAGCAAAGATAATTAGGGAAGCACACACTTCTCTGATATCAGGTCGCTTTGGGGTAAGTAAAACAGTTGCATAGCTACAAAGGTTCTGCTATTGGCTAAGAATGAGTGAGACGGTTTCTAGATATGTAAAGGGGTGTGCTATGTGTGCTAAAAGCAAGCCCAGCAACAGAAAACTAGGCTTGTAAACTCCATTTATAGTTCCTTCTCACCCTTGGGAAAGCATTTCCATGGATTTTGTTGGAGGACTACCTAAATCTAGGAAAGGTCATGATTATCTATATGTTGTTGTGGATAGGTTCAGCAAAATGTGTATTTTGATACCCTGTAGTAAATAGATTACAGCTGAACAAACTGCAAAATTATTCTTTGAACATGTATGGGTTCATTTCGGATTACCCACTTCTATTATATCTAATCGAGACACCCAATTTGTGGGGAAGTTTTTGTCCAATCTGTGGGAACTAATGGACACCAAATTAAAGAAAAGCACAGCTTTTCATCCACAAACAGATGGCCAAACATAAGTAGTTAACAAGACAATAATCCAGTTACTGAGAGGATATTGCAGCAAACAACCTAAGCTTTGGGATGAACACTTGTGTTATGTGCAGCATGCCTACAATAGAGCCAAACACTCTTCTACCCAGAGATATCCTTTTGAGACCTGCTTTGGTTTCATACCAAGGTCTCCCTTGGATTTTGTCTTTGGTAAAGATACCATGGTTGATGGACACAGTGATGTGGACAAGACAACTAGGTTCATTGAACTGATCCAGGAGATCCACCAGGCAGTACAGGAACAGCTGGAAAAGAGCCAGGCCAAGTATAAGGCTTGGCATGATAAGCATCGGATGGAGCATAGTTTTCAAGTTGGAGACCAAGTCTGGCTGTATATCAGCAAGGACAGGATGCAAGGTGAAGGCAAGAAGCTAAAACCTATCAAGTATGGACCCTTCAAGATACTTAATAAGATTGGCAAAAATGCTTTTCGCCTTGATCTGCCAGCTTACATGCACATCTACTCAGTCGTAAACATAGATTTCTTGAGGTTGTTTGAACCTTCAATGATTGAGGACCTTGAAGAGTAAAGTCAATTACCTTCTATTGATGACCTACTACCTGAATATCTTAATGAAATGCAGGAATATATAGTGCTAGACAGGAAGGTAAGGACTATGCGCAGTGGACAGGTGGAATACCTCAGGATTGGGCTTAATGGTTCGAAGCCGAGCAGTTCGAAGTGGATTGAGATTGGACAAGTGAGACAGCAGTTTCCTCACTTAGTCGATGCTTGAAGAAAACCAACTTTTGGTGGTCCAAAAGCTTTTTCAGTAGGGAGGTCGTGATCCAAAATCAGATCCACAAATGATTGTCAAAGAACCATGACTAAATCAGGTCGAACAAATCTCGTATGAAATCCAAAACAGCAATCGGAAACACCCTGAACTAGTGGCCATGGCAGCTGGCGTGGAACGACAAGGACCTCAGTCAAAGTGCGCTGACCGAGGCCCATGGAGACTTCACAGGAGATCGATGTAGCCCCTGGGAGCCCCAGAATGGGAAAAGGATCTGATTTTTGATATGTGATAGCGCCTAGCACTAATCGTGCATCACTGGGTGAACAGGGCTGAAATGGAAGAGCCTTAAGCACTCAGTCACGTTGGGAGCCAGAGGATTGTGGGTGGAGAAACGAAAAGCGCCATCGTACGAAGGTGGGACCCATGACCTGGAAACCGGTGGTTTGATTGGGGCACCCTTGAATGGTAAGAGGTTTTGGATGAGAGCAGAGCGATCCCACTCAGTGATCGACGCGTGGCAGTGGAGGTGAGAGAAAAACCGCCGTGATCGCGCATTATCGGTTGAGCAAGTCAACCGCGCTCAATGTGCATACAAAGTTGGATCTAGAGGAGCCCAGATCGAACAGCTGAGATTGCGCCCGATAGATAGAAGTGGAATCGACAGGGAATTAAGCCACGATTTAAGGGGATTTGGAATCCGTTGATCGCCACAGTAGAGAAATAAATGAATAGACGAGTAGGCTGGCGCAGTTCTGATGGGGATACGTGGCTACTTCTCGAGCGTTCATGCTGATGCCGAACAAGGAACTCCAGGCACACAGGCAGTAGGCGAATCGATGTAGGCGGGAGAGGAACTGAACAGGCATGGAGATCAAATGGCTAAAGCCATGAACAGAGACAGTTGAATGGAGATTCAGAGAGAGAGTGAAGAGTCCAAGCGACCAAGAGAGATAGTGAACAGTGAACCCTGAGAGGAGGACTAAGCATAGAGAGCAGTAAAGCCAAGCAGAGGAGACAGAGGGCCGAGCTAACCACAGGCAGCATCGAGCACTAGAGAGCTTGAAGAATCAATCCTTCCCATAGAGGAATCTATCCGGATTGAGCACCATAGTCAACTCTTTCCACTGTAGACCAAGGGTCACAGAGCTGGTAGGAAGAATAAGAGTCTGTGTACTCCGAGTGGCTTGGGGAATCCAAGAACCACCCTGCCAAGAAAAATCTGCTTCAGGCGAACTCACATTGAGTCCCTATATTGTAATTTCTCTACTGAAAGACACAATAAAACAAGGCCAACACTGAAGCTAGACCGGAGACGTAGCCCTAGAGAATAGGGTGAACTCCTTATTAAAAATTGTTTGTGTCTTTATGTTGCTTATTGTATTTCTCTGTTGTCTTTCCATTTATTTTCTATGTATTGGCAATCTGATCGATCCATTTTTTCAATAACATAGAACACACACACCAGCACATGGGTCTGGAATACCTTTTTGTTTAATAAATCTTCAACTGAGGTCACTCTTAGGGTGATTATCAGATCAAGAAGCATCCAAAACTACTCAAGCATTGAGGACAACACTTTTTGAAGGTAAGGTGCGTGTTAGGTCCCTATACTACTAGTGTAAACCCTTATTGTTATTAGTGCGACCCCTTATTATATTGTTGTGCCCACGTAGTCCCCATATTTTTATTATTGTGCCCCATAGAAGCCCACTATTATTATTATGTTAGCTTTGATTATATTATAACCACTTAGACTCCTATATATAGAAAGGAGGTCTTGTCATTTGTATCATCCATGAATTGTTCATTTGTGTAATGTAAAGGAGGTTGCCCCCTCGAATAGGCTTATTTCTAAGGTGTCGATCTATCTTTTCTATATTTTTGTGAGCTGGTTTCATAACAAAGAACATTTTGTAAAATTCAAATTGTACCTTTATTTCACATCCTATACACATGTTGATTCCATCTTATTTTATGTTTGAATTTATAATTTCATCCTCTATTTGATTTTAAATTTATTTAGTAACCCATTGTAGTGTGCAATATTTACCCCATTCCCCAAGTAGGTCAATGGGAAGTGGAGTATTCCTTGGTTTCGGTCTCTTAAAATGTCTCCTTGTTCCTAATACTTCTCTCTTTTTATCATATAAATCAATCCATTTGCTCATAAATTCCATGTGGTACAAAATGAACGTGTCGAGTATAGAACTTTCATCTACACCTATCACATGTCAACATGTTTATTTTAAACTCCAAATGTTATTATTTATATTTGATAAATAAATTACTTAGTAAGTTATTGATTGTGAGGAAAACAACCACAATTATCATGAATTTACTTACTAATTTATACATTAACAATGTTACATTGTGGTTTTTCTCCATCAATAATATATGATGCTTGTTCTTCATCCCAAAAGCATGGCCCATCTTCAAAATACTTACCAAGTAATTCACATAGGAATAAAAAAATTTCATTCAATACATATCCTTCAGTCATGCAACCCTCTAGATGTGCCTTTTGTTGTACATATATTTTTACAGGTTTCACATACCTCTCAAAGAAAAACATCCACCTCATTGATACGACACCGCAAATTTAATGTCATCGACTAGGTGCATAAGTAAATGGACTTGTAGGTCCATGGAATTTTTAGGGATCTCCTTCTCAAATACACATACATTTTTTTTAATTTCCTTCTTCCATTTTGTCACTTCACATTCCTGCCTCTCCTTGGAGGTCACCCATCTAATATAAAAATATCAAATTAGTATGAACATTCCATATCGCATACCTTGCAAATGCTAACAATCGACTTATGGAATTACTTAAGTCAACAGTAAGACATGAATCCCCCATAATTTCCAATGGCATGACATCCTATCAAACAAATGTCTCAAAGGTCAATAGTAATTTTTCTCACACTAAAGAATATCAAAATATATTTTGTACTTAATACCAATAAAAGTTAAATAGTGATAATACCTTCGTGAAATTATGAAAATCATGTGTTTTAAATCTTGTCACATGTGCATCAATTGTAAAATATTTTTCCAATGATGACCCATAGAAAATATGTGTCCACATTGAACATATGGCTTTTTCTAGTTAGTCTAGCTCTTGTTTTTTCAAAATCCATGTAGATCCTGCATATGTTTCATCTTCCATATTTGGCCACAAATTTATTCTATAAAATTTGGTACACAAAAGAGAAATATATCTCCTTGAATACAAGGCAGATCCTTATATTTTCCTAATATATCTCGAAATATAGAATCCAGTGCATTTTTGAAGATGTGCATAGGATCTAATAAGTGAGATCTTAATAGATCCTTCGAGTAAGGGAGCTCATAAATATGGATTTCCTTTTCATTCCTTCTAGCATATTAACTACAAGTTATTCTGGTTCTTCTATTAAATCACCTCGATCAAAAAAATCCTCCCAAGATTTTGATTCAACATCTTCATACTTCTTAAGCCAATCACCTGGACCCATAATAATGGGAGGGCCTCCATTTTCAACTTTTTCGTCAAATTGATTCTTCTAGAAATTTCAAAACTTATGATCTAATGATAGAAAATCCTTGTTGTTTGCATAAATAAATTTATGTAGATCTTTAGAATAATTCCCTTGAAACTCTTCTACACATCTCGAACATGAAAATATCCCCTTTTTTTTAAATCCCTACAATTTAATAAGTAATGGTAATAAAATCAAAATAATAGTATAAACGTAAGTATGAAAGTTTGGATGAAAATAAAATATTAGTGTAAATACGTAAATATTTTATCTTACTAGAACAAACATCAAGTCTTGGGAAATCCTGGATAGTCCAAAATCGCACACCATAAAACATTAAGGACCTATTTGATGGAGGACATGATATGTCATACATCCTTATTCATTTCCATAGCAATTGCATCTCATCAATAAAATGCATAATATGAACGTCCATTTTTTTACTTGATGTTTTCATGTAACAATGAGAGCTAACATAAGGTGCTCCTTTCTAACACTCATCCATGGGGGAATATTGTATACTATCAATCTGACTGGCCAAACACTATAATTTTAGCTTGGGAAAGAGAATGGGTACACTCCATCAATTGCAAGACCAAACCTCATACTATGGGATTCATCTTTGAATTTTCTTGGCCATTTTTCCTCTATGTGTTTCATTGTTTTGGAGTTGGCCAGAATTTGCATGAATCCATATTTAATCCTATTCTTTTCATGCCATTCCATCAATTGTGCAAGTGAATTACAATGAAACATTCATTGAAGTCTAGATATAACTGGCAAGTGACATAAAGCCTTCTTAAGAACTGTAGGAACTTGTACATTTTATGATATCTCTTCTCTTTGCATACAAGGAATTCTACCTTGTCTTGATATTCATCTTTGTATAAAATTCAATCATTTTTACATGAATTATTTTTCTTATATTCAATCCCCAACTCAACCAACAACTGACTTGCTTCTCTACAAGTTGATGGAAACATATTCTCTTCAGGGAATATTTTAGTTTTTAGTGCCTTGTAAGATTACCCGAGATTAAATCAATTGAATGTTTCAGTTATGATGAACATGTTTCATATGTCAATATATACTAGGACTGTTTATATACAACATATGGTTTTAAAATCCTCTTAAATAAATATAAACGAAGTTGATGAATGTTTATGAATTGTGTACATCAATTGACAATGCACAATAAGAAATAGATTTCAACTCACTTCAGTAAGGTAGTGAATTGTTTTTCTAACCAACCAAATAGTGACTTGATTTTTAATAATGTTAATGTGCATGCACATCTTGAGGTTCTACTTGCACCTGATTTGAACATAGGTGTCTTCATTGCTTTCTCGATTGAGTATTTCATGTTGTTATCATCAAGATTACATTGGTGGTCATTTCCCCTACTATCATCGTCACTCTCAACTATATGATCATTATCATCATCATTGTTTCCATCCACAAAGAAATGTGTAAGAATTTAATTCTTTTTTTTGCTAAAGAAAGTATGGATCCTTCTATATCATTGATTCAAAAAATAGTGTACAGTATATACAAACTTCCACCTGATGTCAAAGAAACAAAAAAGAAATAAAAGCTTAAGCCTCCAAGGGCTAAAACTAACAGCTCTACATCTAAAAGATTTGAGCCTAAGAAATAACTAACATAACTAAAGTCTAACCCTCGGAAAGCCCACGAGCTTTTGCACGGCTTCCCTCTGATAAACCCAAACAAAAAGATCTATCCCCTCAAACAAAGAAGATCGACGGCCGAGGAGAAAGCCGTATAGCTAAAGAGACCGATGATTAATGGTCCAACCCCACCAAGTTGCTCTATCCCGGTCAACCGTTGATTCATTACCACCGAATCCAACGGATGAGAAAGATTTTGAATGGGACAAGAAGGAGCCATGTTATTCTGTGATGGAGGGAGGTTTTCGGAACCCCCACCCTGCCATGTGTCGCAGCAATAATGGGATCACTGCGAAAACTCCAAAACCATTACGATTAAGAGGGCAGCGCGATCTGTCAAAAACCACCTAGGAGGTGGTTTAGCAATCTAGACCTCAAAATTTGAAACCACCAGTTACCGAATGACTTGTTTCCTCTTGGAAATGTTAAACATCCTCTCCTTGTTTTGGGATTGTGTGAGGGTGAGAGTGTTCCACTGAGCAAAGACTTTTGGGAATCGAGGCTTTTCCATGATGAACTGAGATCTTCATCACACTTACTCCTTGAGTCTGGGCGACCAGACATGGTTCTCTTCTCTTTAGTGACCAGAAACTACAAGAAATGAAGACACATACAAGGGAAAATCAAATCGAGCTAGTCTCCTTGGTTTTGTGTCTAAACACTTCCCTATCTTCTTCCGCCTTTTCACAACATAAAGCTCTCAGTATGCTTGGACTCAACTCTTGCCACTTCATTGACACATTATTCTTTATGCAGCTGACTCCCTGGATGGCTAGAAGATCTGCCAGCTTATTTGCCTTTCTGCGAACATGGTGGAAACTGAAAGTGCGCAGGCCCTGAAGATGGCTTTGAATTCTTTGGAAGACCCGAATTAATTTCCAATGCTTAGAGACATTATCCGGCACAATTCCATTATGCATTTTTTGCACTGAGTTGATAATTAACTCCGAATCTACCTCAATCATGAAATTTAGACAGTTGTCCTGCTTCAGTAAATCCAGGCATTGTTCCCTAGCCATCAGTTCAACCATGTTGTTGGTGGTTGTACCGAGGTGGCAATGGAAGATGGAAACGATACTTCCCTCTGCATTTCTAAGGACACCTCCATACCCTGTTGTTCCCAGGTTCCCCTTTGAAGCCCCATCAATGTTAAATTTTAAATAACCTTCCGGAGGAGGATGCCAAAATTCCTTCCCCGTATCCAAAGAAATGACCTTCCTATCTAGGCCTAGGAGGGTGAGCCCCTGCATCCCCAGCTGCCTGAGAATATTTAAATCTGAATCTGAGGGGGGCTTTTTAGGGAAATTGAAAACAGTGGTTCCCACAGTCTCCTTGAGTTGTTTCAGGATTATCTCCAGCAGGTGTTGTGGGGGATTTTTTTCCTCCTTAAAAATTCTTTTGTTCCTCTCCTTCCAAACATTCCATATAATGAAGCTTGGTGTAAGAGCCCACGCTGAGTTAAGAATTTCATTATTTGAAAAAATTTTCCTCCAATTGATGAGGGTACTAATGATGTCGCCTATGTCTCTATCAAATTGTTGGAAATATTGTAGCAAATAAGTCCCATAACCAGGATGTGAAAATGCAGTTGTTGAGTAAATGTTACAAAGTTCCTTCTTGAGCTTCACAGAGTAGGCATCTTGAAGGCCCCTAAACACCTCTCTTCCTTATGTTATCCCAAGTCAGAATTTTCTAGTGATATACAACCCACATGAAGAGTTTGATTTTCATCCACCCTTGATGCCTCCAAAGGTTTTGCCAGATTTTGTCCGGAACGAGGGGATCCAGCTCAAGGAGAATGTTTTTTTCTTCCTCAAGATTAAAGGTGCCCTCTTTGTTATTTCCCCATCTCAGTTTGTCTTGTCCCTCTGCCACTAAGATTTTCCTTTTCTCTACTATTTTCTTGAGCTCCCCTGCTTTTGTTTTAAGGAAATTATTATTTCTACAATCTATGTTTCTCCAGATTCTCCACTTATCTGTAAGATGAGAATGATTCCAGAAATCCTTAACCTTTACTAAACCTTAGGAATCTAACTCCTGTTTAAGATCAAGGAAGTCTTCTTTTACCAGAATTGAATCTTGTTGCCACTTGTCTTCCCAGAAAAGAGCAAGATTTCCTTCTCTGATTTCCCAAAAGCTATTCTCTTATACTAGTCTTCTATTCTCCCAGGCTTTGTTCCAAATATAAGAACCCTTTATATGTCCTGACATTCTTATGAGATCACTGTTCTGCCAGGAACTAGCATATTTTTCTTTCCAGATATTTTCCCATCGAGTCTCTGGATGCTGAACCCAGTGCCACCAAAGTTGAGAATCTCCTGATCATCCAATCCTAGCCCTCCGTGGTTCTTGGGCTTACAAATTTTTTCCCAAGACACCAAGGCCCATTTCCTCTTAGTCTCCTCCCTGCCCTAAAGGAAGTTTCTTTGAATATTTCTAAATTGCTGAAGGACCCCTTTTGGAGTTGGGAGGGCTGATAACATAAAAATAGGGATTGCTTGAAGCACTGCTTTAGTAAGAACTAACCTGCCAGGAAGGTTTAAAGATCTGATGGTCCATTTACTGACTTTGTCCTGCAACTTGTTGATCAACGGTTCCCATATACTTTTGAACATAGGTTTTGCAGTTAGAGGGACACCTAAATATTTTGAAGGAAAGGAATCCCTTTGAAAGCCAAGAATTTTGGAGATGTTTTTCTAAATAGCAATATTGGTATTGAAGAAGAAGATTTTTTATTTAGAGAGATTAACTTCCATACCTTAAGCTGAGGCAAAAAGATTCAGAATTTTTTTGTAGTTTGAAGCTTCTTAGATTATGGGGATTCCCTGTAGCATGGTATCATCTACAAATTGTTGGTGAGTCAGGGCCTGCCCATTATCACTAAGCTGCAGATCTTTAATCTTTCTTGATGATTTCGCCTGCTTTATAGCTCTACCCAGTCCTTCCATCATGATGATAAAAAGAAAGAGGGAGAGCGGGTCACCCTATCTGAGGCCTCTTGAGGGACTGAAAATCTCTGAGGGAGAGCCATTGACCAATATAGAAAAACTAGAGGAGGTCGCCAGTGCCATTACCCATCTGACCCAGTAATGATCAAATCCAAATGCAATCAGCATTTTCTTAAGGTAGACCCAATTTACCTTGTCATAATCTTTGGCAATGTCTAATTGCATGATCATACCCTCCTGCTTCTTACTAGTTAAAGAGTGCACCACTTCTTGCGCTTGAATGATGTTGTCCAGAATTTGTTTGCCTTCCACATAACCTGATTGCTCCCCTGATACTAGAATCGGAAGCAAAGGTTTGAGTCTATTAGCAAAAATCTTGGATATAATCTTATAGATTACGTTGCATAGGGCTATGGGTCTGTATTTATCCGGTGTATGAGAAATCTCCTGTTTGGGGATCAAGGCAATGAAGGATTTATTGAGCACTTTCAAAATGGTTTTGTTTGACTTGGAGTCCTCCACAACATTCAAAATGTCATGCTTAACAATATTCCAGCAAGCTTTGAAAAAGTCCACATTGAAACCGTCTGGGCCTAATGCTTTGCCATTCTACATGTCTTTGAGAACATCACTTAGCTCCCCTTCTGTTACTGGTCTATTAAGGTTGAAGTTGTCCTCTCTGGACACCAGTTTTGGTACATTACTAGTAATTTCCCTGATAGTTTCTCTCTGTTTGAATTGTTCTCCTGTGTTATACCTTGGAAGTGGTGGATTAACACAGATTCGATAGCCTTATGGAAGTTCCCCTGCTTCATTCTTGATCAAAGAGATGTTGTTGTGAGCTCTATTGGCCATGGTGGTTCTATGAAAAAACCTGGTGTTACACTCTCCTTCTTTGAGCCATTTAACTCTGGACTTTTGTCTCCAAAATATTTCCTCTTGTTTACATAGATTCTCCCATTCTTGATAATGTTTATCCGCTTGATCACTGATATCTTTATCAAAGCCTTCCTTGATTAGAGCTTGGTTGAGAACCTGCATTTTGTTTTCAACTACTCTCTTTTCTTCAAAAATATTACCAAAATCCTTCTTGTTCCATTCCTTAAGCCAGAGTTTGATGTGCTTTAGTCTTTTGTGAAGAAAATACATTCTGGTCCCTCGGATCTGCAAGTCTTCTGACCACCATTTCTTAATGTTGCTTGTGAAGTCTAGGTGTGACAGCCAGATATTTTAAAATCTGAAAGGTTTGTTACTAGGAGCACCTATACCCTTTATTTCCAATTGAATTGGCCAATGGTCTGAGCCTCCATAGGGAAGAACTCATGTTGTGACCTCTTTACCATTCAGTATAAGATTCTCAGAGATGAAGAATCTGTCTAGCTTTGAGGCAACAAGGGCATCTCCTCCCCTCCTATTATTCCAAGTAAAGAGGCCCGTATTCCAATTAGTGTCAACAAGATTTATGTTGTCAGAAAAGGTTTGGAAATCCATGGAGTCTTTACTTAGAGATCTTGTTCCTCCTTTTTTCTTTGAAAGATATTTGATCATGTTGAAATCCTCTCCCATGATCCAGGGTATATCTACATATCTGTTCCTGAGATCCACCAGGGTATCTAGAAACCTAAGTTTGTCATCTATTCTCTGAGGACCATAAACATTTGTGACCAGAAAGGTGTCCCTTTCTCCTACCGGTTGAATAACAACTGATAAATAATTTCTAGAAGATTCAGAATCCAGAATGCCTATTTTGTGGGGATTCCATAGAGTGAGTATGCCCCCTACTATATTCTCTGCTTTTACTTCTAGAAACTCATAGTTGTTGAGCCATTTGCTATGGATTTGTCTTACCTTTTGAATGGAACGTTCCGTTTCTTGGATGAACATTATATCCATCGTTTCTTGTTTCATTCTGTTACTAAGCATTCTCTGCTTTCTCTTACTCCCTAGACCTCTAATATTCCAAGATG
This sequence comes from Pinus tabuliformis, assembly GCA_031772625.1. Taxonomy (NCBI): domain Eukaryota; kingdom Viridiplantae; phylum Streptophyta; class Pinopsida; order Pinales; family Pinaceae; genus Pinus; species Pinus tabuliformis. The sequence goes on from CM062814.1 coordinate 733,087,591, forward strand.
TCATCTTCATTATAAAAGATTTGTAAAGGATTAGCTAGCTAGATCTTTCAGCTTACCTGAATCAATCATCAGCTTTCCACATTCCATCAAGAGTTCATTTTACTTTTTCCTACCTCTTTTCTTGCCTGGATTTCTAGTAGCTAGTCCCAGAGTAGTTTTCAACATTTTCACACCTCGGTTGTCCTGCTTATCTATGTTGTTCCCTTGCTCTATCTTTCCAGTCTGCATTTTCCATAGAAGTAGCTGTTGATTCTGCTAAGTTCTTCTTGAGGTAGCGAATCCACTCCCCCCGTAGTTCCTTGCCTCAAGAATCCTTCTAGGTCTAGGTTTTCTTTGTCAAGAATTTCTAGTAGTTCATGGTCCTTTGGGTCCGTATCATTCTGGGTCATTTCTTGATCCATTTCTTGTTCAGCATCTCTCATAGTGGCTTCTCTCTGGTACTTAATATTTGTGTTTGTTCCAAGTTTTCTTCCTTCTCCTTTTCTACAGAACTCCCTTCCATTTCTTGAACTTCTTTAGTAATCTCTTCCTCTTCCTGAAGCACCTGAAAACTGTTATGCCTGAACTGTTGTCCTTCGCGCTGCTGATTTTTCGGTCCTCTTTTACTTCCTTTACTTCGATTAACCACTTTCTGGAAGTTATCTGATTTTTTCACTTTGTTGATTTTGCTTTTTTTTATTTCTTTGTTGAGCAGACAGTCTCTAAATAGATGTCCATGTTCATGGAATTTGCGACATATGAATGGAATGTGCTCATAATCTACTGTTTGCACCCATTCTTCATCAAAAACTTCCAAGATCACCTCATCTGATAGAGCTCCTAATAGATCCATTTCCACACATATCCTATCAAAGGAAGTATATTTTCCCCTTCTAGTGGCTTCAGAGGCTTTAACATAATGACCTAATTTATTGCCTATGGCCACTAACGATTCATTTTGCCAGTAATCAAGAGGTAGAGAATAGAGCCTTACCCAGACCGGTACTGAAGTGAAGTTTCCTTTTCTGGAACAAAGTTCATCATCCATGGTCTCATGTAGAGCCCCGTAGCAATATAGAAGTAAGGCCCTCCCTCAAATATTTTGTCCTTGTCTTCAATATTTATGAACACCGCCGTAAAGAAACCCTTTGACCCGAGATGAATATATATGCTCCCTTTAGGTTTCCACTGGTATCTAATCCATGACTGTAAAGCCTTTTCAGTGGGCCATAGTCCCATGAACTTACAGATGATGGCATACATCCCCATGTGCTCCCTGTGTGCCTGTAGCTCTGGATTATTTAAAATAACCCTGGGAGTTATATCTACTTTGGGTTTTCAGGGTCCCTTGCCTTTCTTGTCTTTAGTTTCCTATTTTTTGTATTCTACCTCTTTGTCTTTTGTGCCATATTGATCCTTATCTATGGGTTCTTCTGTTTCCTCCTCCGTAATTCTTTTTCCTTCCACCCCTGTTTCCCTAGCATTTTCTAGAGGCTTCTTACCTCTGCTGGCCACAGCCTCCTTGTAGGAGGGAGTGGAGCCCCCTCCTCTATCGCCCTTCATAGGTCTCTCTGCCTGCCACTGTCTGCTCTGAACATTGTTCGCCCTCCATTGTTCTCCCTCCCCAAGAAATCCTTTTGAGGTTTGGGTCTTGAAGATGTTGCTACAACATTTCCTTGGGTATTTCTCAACACTGTGGTGTAAGCATTTAATTCAATCCTTCTTCATGCATTACATTTTCACTATCATCATCATCATCATTAAGGCTAGGTGGCATGTCATCAACGTATGCTAATCTCATAAGATCTTCAAACTTCTCAGCTAGTTGTGTTCTCTTCAATCTTGCTCTTTTCACCCTAGTATGGTTTAAAGGATGGTTTGGATCATCCCATACTAAAATTAATAACCTATTTTCATCTTGGGTATTTGTAGGTGTATCATTAATATCTTATAGCTATCAACAAACACAAGCATTATTTAATGTTATGGAACAAGTGGATAAATCATAAATATATAAATTTCAAAGAAATATAATCAAAAATGTCTTAACAAATAAAATATAAAATTCATCTCTCTCTCTCTCTCTCTCTCACACACACACACACACACAATATATATATATATATATATATATATATATATATATAGATAGATAGATAGATAGATAGATAGATAGATAGATATATTTAATATTGGAAAATTATTTTATAGACTACCTTTCTTATACAATAATTTAAAATAAACACAACTTTGACAACATAGTTTATAAAACATTAGTCCACACTCATTGATTATTCTTTGGTTTTTTTCCCTTAAAAACATCCTTAGGGAGATTTTTTTCTTCCCTTTTGTTTCACGTTGTAGTGGGTTTTAAGAAGGGGTAACTAATTAATAACTCATCCCCTATGGTAAGGTTCATAATAGCCTCAGCCATTATCAAGCTCTCTTTCCATATTTCTATCTTTATCATTTACAACTTGAACAAATTTACAATTTGTTCTTACAGTAGGTTCCCTTCCCTTACTACTATTTATAAACCATACAATATTTTTATGTTTGTATGAATGTCCATCTATGTATATAAGATGACCTCTATTCATTTCTTTTCCACTTTCCAATTAAATATTATGTGTATACGTATTTAAATTTAGACCATATGGTGACATGCAATGCTTATATTCTGCTAGCCTTCTCCATTCGCCACTCTAATATGATGGACCATAATATGGGATTAATCTCCTAGTGGTGTGTTGTGAATTGTTTCTATTTTTAGATCCCACGTGGAAATTTTGGACAATAAAGAGGCCTATATTCACTCCATGAATATTGGAGGGTCGTATCATGTAGCTGTATCCCCAAAATTGAAACACTTAATACACTCTAGGTAGTTGTTGATCACTGGGCCAAGCCCAATATAGTCGATGACCAAATCTCTCTTTGTAAAGTGATATCCAACTCAAGGGAAGTCATCATCTCCATCACATTCGTTATCATTAGGTATGTAGTCCACCTTCCCCTTGTCTTTAAGAAAATTATGCATATTTAAACTGGTTCTTTTTATGTTACTTGTTTTCATCATGATGTCGGGCTAAGCCAACAATACCCACATTATCCAAATAAAATTGCATTTCACTGGTCCCAAGCCTTAATCACCTCATCCATGGTGAAAACCTTAACAAATCAAGGTTTAATGTTCTTAATTTAGTTTTAAGGCCCCTTCAATTAATCTCATGTGGAAACATTTTAATTAGACTTTCTATAGTTTAACCCCTCATTAAACTTTCCATCAGGACTTTATAACTCCACCTTCATTAACTTTGATTAATCTATACCCCTTATTACTTAACCTTGTGGTTAATTCTTAACAACCACTCGTTTAACCATCCCATGGTTGGACTTTGATTAAAACCCGATTTAACCTTCTAATTCCTTTAACCCTCTCTATTTCTATTATAACATTCATATAATAGAAATACACATAAATACAAGTAAACCTTACCTTTTCCGCCAATCCTCGGCCTTTGCACATTTATCGAGGCTTACCTTTATCGAGTTCACTCTCCACCATTGATTTCCTCCATTAGATCAATGGCTATTGAGCGATCTCCATGCATCCTCCAGAACTCAAATAACCTTAACTCGCATTGATAAATTTTCAGGTTCGCTCTACCCCAAACCTTATCAACTTCAACCTTGACCGTAGATCTTACCCTGCGATCCAACAGTTGATGTCTTCCCCGATCAACAGAACTGCTCGGTGATCGTGCATTGTAGATCAAAACCATATATGATCTGACGGTCCACAATGATATCAAGTGAGCTATTTGCACAAGGATTACCCGCCCAGTAAAGCGGTTTCCTCTCTCCTCCAACGTGCTATGTGTCAACTGCTTAATGGAATCGGGTGACTCCCTCCTATTACCACTTACCACTTATTCTCAACCAGATAAACCATTTTCGCTTACATACCCACTTTTATTCTTTGATTAATGCCTGAGCTTATTAATGCCCAATGACCTTAGATCTTCTACCATCGACGGCTGCGACGGCTCCTCCGGATTCCTCTTTTGCTAACTCTTAAATTGATCTTCATCGTTCATTTCTTTACTCCATACTACGCGACTTAATCCTGATTTCCCATCTCATCTGTTCATCTCCAAGATCCAATAGATCCTATGCATCGCTACACTCTCTTTGTTTTCTTCTCTTTGCTTCGTTTTTATGGCGTTTCTCAAGTGTTCTCTGTGATCTGGGTTTCTTCAGTGTTCTCGTCTTTAGTTTCCTGCCTGTGTATTTGACTTCGCTCTATCCTTCTATGGTTTAGGAGTTCTCCAAACTGCCTTCTCACTGATCTCAACTTCCACTTGCACCTTTACTGTAACATTGGGTGTACTGATGTTTTGTAATACTTTTGATTAAAAGTAACCAAACATGTATATCCATTCACATTCAGAGTACTTTTAATTAAAACTAACCAAACACTCATAGTGTGTGTACCGATGTTTTGTAATACTTTTAATTAAAAGTAATCAAACCTGTATATCCATTCACATTGAGAGTACTTTTAATTAAAACTAACCAAACACTAAAAGTGGGTGTACTAATGTTTTGTGATACTTTTCGTTAAATGTAACAAAGTGGGAGTATTAATGTTTTGTAATACTTTTAATTAAAACTAACCAAACATGTATATCCATTCACATTGAGAGTACTTTTAATTAAAACTAAGAAAACATATCTATGCATTCATATTGAGATTAATTTTAATTAAAACTAAGCAAAGACGAATAAGGGAATTTGAACCTTGAATCTCCTTACACATAACACTTCATTTTCATGTCCATCACCAATTAATCTATCCCCAACCTAACCTTTATATTATAACATGATAATAATAATCTACAATAAAAGAAAAAATATTCCAAAATCAACCCCACATAAGATAATGATAATAAAAACTAACCTTTTTATTATAACACGATAATAATAATCTATAATAAAAAAAATATTCCAAAATCAACCCCATATAAGATAATGATAATAACTCTTTATAAATGAATTGCTTAATTAAACCAACTTTAATGTGCCATGAACAACATCAATTTCGACTTTTACTATTTAATTCATTTTGTTATTCCATTTTTTCATCCTAACTTACATTATTTTTTTTATTCCCTTTTTGTCCTATATTAGCTTATTTTTTTCCATTCTTGCAGCGTTTATCAGTGACCTCGAAGAAATGTTAAAATTTGAGGTTTGATTGTAAAGATTTTGCATGATTGGAATGTTTTCTGATTGGTTTTGAAGAGAAGACTATGAATACGACACGGAAATTTTTATTTAGAAACTTTATGGGTCAGAGATATTTTTTTTATGTTTTTTACTAAAAAAAAATTATAATAGTGTTTTTATAGACGGTTTGTACAACGATATAATATAAGAAGTGGATAGTAATATCATAACCATTCAGGGGAGAATGTTCATTGCTCATTTACTCCTATTATTAGGGTATATGTGTAGTTTAGATAGATATATTTCTTTATAAATTGCGATCACAAAATTGCTACCGAACAAAACATAATGAAATTTTACATTGATAAAACAGCTAAAAAAATTACTCAAACATAATGAAATTTTACATTGATAAAACAGCTAAAAAATTACTCAGTTACATCTACCTAAATCTCTATTTTAATATCTTCATTATACATGCCCTTTAAAGTTTCTTTCGTAGAGATAGCAATGCCCAAGTATCTTCCATATATAGGTTAATAGTGTGTTCGGCCTAAGGGATTCTAACTTAATACAAAGTAAAATTATTGCAAGAAGGGTTCCTAGATGTCATAGAGACCGAAGGAGAATGGAGTTGAGTTACCATCGGGGATTTGCATTATCACCACAACTACATTAAATTACAAATTTCAGTTCTCGAATGTTTGGAGTGAAAATTTAGGTGGTGCTACTGGGAAATCATCATATAAGAAGATAAACCCCCCTGGTTTTTTCAAATTCAACCAATAAGTCATTATCTCCATCATATGTCATCATGGCTTTATTTTCCACTCTTATCTTGTGTAGATATTCCTTTATCCAACGAACAAACCCATATGGTAGACTAGTTCACCATCATGCATTCTTTTTCACATTTGTAGAGGTTGCATTTCACCTTATGCCAGTAAAATAAAACATTTTACATCTATCATGACAATGACACATTATATACTAAAGGGGTCGAATAAACATTAATTCACAAAAAACAATATCTAATAAATATGGCCTTATCAATGTCTTTCGCATTGACAATGCTAAGGCCTTGAAAGGCTGCTACAACCTATCCTTTATTGTTAAATGTCATCCCTATCTGCCATGTGTAGTTTACTTATTTTTGTCTTTCAAATTTAAATGTCATCTAGACCACATCTTACCTCCTCATTAAGAATAAAGTTAAAAAAAATAAATAAATTTATTTGAATAAGGGGAAAAAATATAACCTCTTAATAATAAAGTATATATAAATATATATATATATATATATATATATATATATATAGATATAGATATAGATATTTTCAACCAATTAGAAATGGTAACTTAACATTCCACTCTTTAGCTCTATAGCTTACTGTTATCTTAAAGTGTCAAGATTAAATATATACCCAAAAAAAGCTAAAAGTACAATGTTAGTTTAATGGTTATAGTTGTGGAAAGAAAAAGTTTATTCCTTAAAAAAAAAATAAAAAAAAATAAATAAATAAAAATATGCTAAACTAACTTCAAATTATAATACACATAAAAAGAATATATGTTTGATTCATCAAAACATAGATTTCAATGGTATTTTAAAACATAGATTCCAATAGTATTATATATGTGTGAAGAAATATTATCACTAATATAGATCCATGTTAATTTGGGAATTATTAAGTGTAAAGAGCGATCAAATCTTTTGAGGTGAATGTTTTTTAGAGTAAAAAAATTTGAAGAAAAATTTGCAGCTAGAGAAATTTGTTCTTTCTCAATATATTAAGGATTAACATGGATCTATGCTATATGTATGTGTGTGTGTGTGTCTCAACTCGCATGGAATGACTTACACATATCTTTCATCTTAAGAAATGCACTAGTTCAATGTTATATATATATATATATATATATATATATAGAGAGAGAGAGAGAGAGAGAGAGATTATTTTACATCTATATATAAATATTATTTTTATATGTGACATGTAAACTCCATATTAAATAATAAAGGAATTATACATATTCAAAGGAAAAAATAATAATGGACAAAATGAGATTTTTCTACTTCTTTTTTTTTGTTGGTAAGAAAATTTCATTAATTTATAAAAAAGATCATCTTACAATCCAAATCATAATTTCTCTCCCGACTTCACTCCGACCAGATCTCTTATCCAGCAGAAAAATAAAAAGAAGAAGAAGATATTGCCATGTTTCATATGAAATCTAGAGGAAAAAATTCCAGACACTCCAAAAAACTAACAAAGCCAAAAGACAACCAGCAGATGGCATTTACAAAGGAGTATTTGGTACATGAGAAACACCTTGGCTCGTAGGGTCGCCATGACTTTCGTGCACAAGGAAGTCGATGTGAGCCATCTGTGTTTCTATATCAATGAGCCGCTCATTGGTTTTGCACGAGCTCTAACGCATAGAGGCAAGACATTCCATAATTTCTCCTTGGCTAAATTGAACATCATTTCTGTACATAATGGTTTCATTATGGTCTTCAAACCACTATTCACACATGATGTCAAAACTAGCCATAGTATCCCTCATTTGTTTAGTAATCAAGGCAAGCAAGGGTGGTTACACCACCCGACCTAGTGACTAGGCACAATTGTGGGTGACCTCACCCTCCTTGTCCGCACTCCCCTCAATATCATCATCCCTTTCCCCGGCCAAACCCCTATGGCTAGCACCCTGCTAGGTACAACCACTCTTGTAGTTCACAATTATTGTCTAATCTTTGCACCAACAATACAGAGAAGTTGGGCCTCTCAATCCATGCCCACTTTGCCACTTACCACAATTCCAACACTTGGAAAGGTGATGAGGCACCCACCTCACATAATTCCCACAGCTGATTCTGCACCACTAGCTATGATTCCTATTAACAATATCTCCAACAGCCAACCAACAAAGAAAGAGGGTCTCCCATTTTATCTGCCATAAAACTCCCCATCAGTGCTATTCCTCAAGGTACCTCTCTCACAAGAAGGATAACCATCAATCCCTACCCACAATGCCTACAATTACTAACAACACACCTACTAGGAACTAAATTACATCACCCTTCAAAGAAGAAGTCTTTATAGTGACGCTATTGAAATAGGGTCGTGTGAAACCACTTCTCCTGATGCCTAGAACCAAAGTATGACACAGAGAGGCATCAACACAGAAAATAAATAGGACCAAGATTGTTGGAAAAAAAAATTTGGACCCTATATTAGGTTGAGCGAACCTACCTATGGTTTTCGGTCCATGGTTTTGGACGCGATGGTTTTTGGTACATGGTATTGGATGCTTCGGAATGTATAAATATGTATTGTAACATTGAAAGGAATATAATGAAAAATCAAGCTAGTAGTCCTGTTTTTAGGATCCAGGGGAAATCTCTATGTATATGTGTTTTATGTGTTATGCTCTCGCATTGTTTATTTTTCTGTGATTTAGAATTCGTATGCAGGTAATTTCTGTACGAGGTTAAAACCTATAAAGACCACCAGACCTTTATAAGAAGAAAAATACGAATGGAAATCAAGACCTAGGAGGGAACCTCCACTTACCGAAATTCTAACAATAGCTCGAGAATTACATCTTGGCCTAAGCAATATCACTTGAATTATCCTTGCAAGTGTTACATTCTACATTACAAGTCTTTTCTACAAGTAGCCCCAACTCCTTTCTCCTAGATCCCACACCATCCTCCAAATCACCCAAAAAATGCACTCACTACACACATAACTCCCCCCGCCATACTAGTGCACGTTGAAGCCACCCAAAACAAAGGGCATGCACAAGTAATGAGCCTATGCATATTCAGTCTCGTTAAAACCACTCACCTTTCCCCCCATAACAAGAGAACAAAAAAATCCTAAGACATTGGCCAGCTTCCATATAAAATGAAACAATGCCTTCTTGATGCTTCAAGCCTTCCCTCACCATTTGGCTTGGTCACCGACAAAGACTTGAAAACGCATCATACTAATTACTTCACCAATAAGGGGGAAAATCTTGTACCATTTTTCACCCACCCCACATAGTAAGATTTTTTTACTTTTAACCCCTTTATCTCTTTATATAAAGTTTGTGCATATTAAGATGAAAGTTGAAGTATTTTATTTATGATGTATATGGAAAGATTGTTTTTGTTATTTTTAATTTCCTATTATAAATATTATTTCATTATTTTTAAACATAATGTTGTGAGACATCTCTCTTATATTATATTGTGAAACACTTTTATACAATATTAATGAAAATATAACTAAATATTATATAAGAAATATTAATCCCATTTTAATTAATAAATAAATTATATTTAATATACTAAAAAAATATGAATTAAACCATAAACAAAAAATAATTATATATATAAATTTAATATTAATAACAAATTTTTAAATTAAATAATAATAATAATTCATAATATTTTTTTTTTGTAAACATGGTAGTACTTGCTATTTAATTTTTCCAAAAATTTAGAGTCAAATCCTCTGATCAGTCACCTGCCTGAAGGAAACCAGGTGACCATCGGTCAGCATTGCATCCACTCCAAAACTTAAATAGTTTCATCAAAACCATTTCGTCTTTGCTAGTCATTACACAAGTTCTTATCTTTCACATTTTAAACAAAAACATTCAAAAACCAAAGATAATTAAACTAATCCTCATCTGAGGAGGCTATCTGGACTGTCACCTTTTCTTTCGGATTCAGCACCTTCCCATCAAGATTCTGCGGCTTCACCCTGGGCCTGGAAGCTCTCGTCCTTACTGGAACATTTTCCAATTTATCTCCGATAGTGTCTGCTCAATTCTACCCAAGGCTAGATTATTTCTATAAGTTTGTATTTGAATTGTCGCCAGTTCTTTTATTATTTCCCCCCAAACTAGGTCTGGTTCCTTGTTTCTTTCCTACCTGTTCAGCACTTCCCCTTCCATTTGTTTCTGGTGCAGGGTCATGGCACGGGCCATAATGTGCTTCATTATCCAATATTGTTGCATAGTCCTGTTAAAAAGAGAAATTCAGCCATTTGTCTTACCCACGTCCTGCAGCATTTTTTCCCATTCATTCATGGGGAAATCTTAGCCTCTCAGGTTATTTCTCAGGTCTCTTTCTCAGCCCCATATTTGGCCTCTGACCTCCTTTAGATTTGCCTCCATGTAGGCATCAATTATTCTCTTCATCTGCTTGCCGATAGGTTTCCTTCCTTTTTTCTTCCCTGTGCCGCTTGTTCCTTCTTCTTTTTTAACGTTCCTCTGGCTACGCCTAGGTGCCATGTTTTGTCTTGGTTGCACCTTGGTACTCTTATCCTTAGAGTGCTTTGTCTGGATTACAGTTGCGCCCTTACCAATGGTTAGACCTAGCACATGGTAAACACAATTGTCGGTTTTGGCCATTAAGGTCATAAAATTGAAGGAGTATTTCTAACCTCCCTCATCTTGGTGCTACTTTTGCAATTTCTTTCTCTGTGATGCAGCACTAGGACCTCTCAGACTCTTTCAGGTTCAGGGCCTCCATCACAGTTAGAGTTCTTTTTTTGGGTCAAGTGCTTCGTCCTTCTTTCAGGGTCACTCCTTTCTCTCTTAGGCCTGCCTACCCCTTTCCGAGCTTTAGGTTTCTTGGGTCTAGATTCACCCTCACTGTCCTCTTTAGAATCTCCTCTCCCTATGAGGTGCTCCTACTTCCTCCCTCGAATTTTTCGAGCTTTCCGTTCCTTCCTGCCAGGGTTCATCTCATCAGGCTGAATCTCAGGGCTGGAATCACCCGACGCTTCAATTCTGATACCGGGATCATGGATGGATGGGTCCTCCATTTCCTATCTCCCCCTCACATTGCGTTTAAGCTGCCCCTTCCCGGACATATCCCCCAAGGATTATTCCCTTTCCCCAACTACCTTATCTTTGTTCTTGCTTCGGATATTCAGAGGATCATCCCTATCTACCTTCAAGCCTACTCTATACTTCAAACTAACCATTATTTTGAAGGATGGAGAGGAAAATTTTACATACCCGTCTACCTAGATGCACTGTTCTATCTCCTGCAGCTTTCGGTTGTGATCAGCTCGTTATTTCTCACCACCTTCCTTCTTTCATGTCCACATGAAAAATGCATGGTTTCCCTTTACCTCTACTCCTTTAACCTTCTCCTATCTTAATTCTTCTGCCATCTGTTCACTTTTCCTTCCTTCCTTGGCTCGCCTTCCTTCCCACTTGCCTTGGGATGCTACCCAACTGTCTTGTCCTTCGTTCTTTATTTATGTCTTGCTTCTCTTAGCTTCTCTTGTCGTCTGCTTGCTGACTCTGCACTGCCATTTGGCATCCACTTACTGCCCCTTCTCGGTCTTGGTGTCCTGCCCCCCTTCTTCCACCCTTTTCCATTTCTGCCCCCACTCTTCTCAGTTCTTTCCGTTCTCTGTCCGCTTCCGTCATCCAATTCATATATGTCCTTTCCTCCATCCTTTGTTGTTCCGGGAGTGATCTATTTTGTCCTACCTTCACTTGCCTTCTTCCTTCTTCCCTTCCGTCAGCATCAATCGAATTCGCTAGATGCTTGTTATGTCGCTTATCTTCCTCGGCTGCATATATTATTTGTTTCATTTCCTCTTTCTAGCTAAGCTCTTCCCCTCCTGCGTATAGTTGTTGCTCTCTATTTTAGCAACCCCAGTGCACAAGGAGGTCCACTGGTGCATTTCCTTTATTTTCACATGGGAAGAGATGATGTACGCAATCTTCTGTAATTGTTGTTGTAACTCTGTTATTACCCAGGCCATCCTCCATATTTTGCTCAACCTTTCAGCTGTTGCTCCTTGCTGTAGATGTTTCATTATTTCTATTACCAACATGGAGTCACCTTCTATCTACAGTCTTTGGTATCCTTCTCTTATCGCTATCTCTAGTCCCCTATTTAGCACGTGGTATTCTGCTTCGTTATTCGTGGCGATGCCACAATCCATTGCATATGCCCATTTTATCTTCCCTTCCTCATCTCTGAATATCCATCTGATGCCAGCCTCCCCTGGATTGCCTTTGGCTGCCCCATCAAAATTTAGTTTTATGAATCCTTGTGGCAAGTTTCTATACCTATCTTCAGCTCTTGCCTTGCCTGCAGCATGTTTCTTCCCTATCATGTTTGTGTTTTTTACTTTGATTTCCAATCAGTTCTTGATGCAGGTCTTCGTTCCTTTCGTCTTCCAGTCGTCCTCTTTCCAATTTTCCAAACTGACTGTTTCTCTTATGTTTTTCATGATTTTGGTCCATAGTTCTCCTTTGTCTTTTTTATCTTCACTAAATATTTTCCTGTTTCGTGCCTTCTAAAGGTTCCACAGGAGAAACCCAATTGACAGATTCTATGCATGGTTCAGGATTATGTTGCAGTAAGGCTTACTACTCCACTTCTCTATTGTTGTTTTTATGCTCCCTATATTCCTGTCTGTAATCTCGAATAGTTGTTGGTGTTTTTGCCATAGGTTGTTACTTACATTGCAGGAGTTTACGACGTGCTCCATGGTTTCTTCTTGTTTTTGGCACAATGCACATCTCGAGGGCCCATGCATCCCTTTCCTTCTTAATTGGTCCCAAGTTAGGGCGTGCCCATGCAACACTATCTAGGTAAAAAACGCCACTTTTGGCCAAGTTTTTAACTACCATATTCTTTTCCATTTTTTTATATCTGCATTTCCACCTCCTCCTATATTTATATGGTAACCTTCTGAGATTTTGAACATGCCTTTTATGCATTTACCCCATCTTATTATATATGTTCCTTCTTTAATTGCAATTTTCCTAGTTTCCATTTCTTTTTGATAAATTATCCATTGTTCAGTTTCTGGGGCTTCAGGCCAGTCGCTCTTCATCTTCCATTTTCTCCAGTAACTACTCTATTCCACTTCCCAATAGTTTCTTACTGCATCTTCCACTATTTGGGTGCATACTGTTGGATTTCTTGGAGCTGGGGTTCGTGGTTTAGGATTCCTCATTGTTGCCAAGCCTCCTGCCAAAAGTCTGCTTTATCCCCCTCTTGAATTTCCCAGAAGCTATTGTCTCTTATCAAGGCTCTGTTCACACTTGCCAAGTTCCAAATAGCTGAGCCTTTCCTTTCTACTAATGTTCAGAGTTTTCCTTTCGGAGTCCTTGCTATCTCATATTTCTTTTCCCAAAGCCATTTCCATAGGTCGTTCCCTCCTTGAACCCATCTCCACCATAATTTTTCCCCCATTACTTGGTTTAAGGTGTAGGGGTCTCTGAGTCCTAGGCCTCCCTCTGTGACGGACTTGCTTAACCATGTCCATGAAAGTAAAGCCCACTTTTTTATTTATTTGACCCTTGCCATAGAAAATTTTTGAAGAGTTGCACCATTTTCTGGCATATGGTTTTGGGGATCGATTGACTAGCAATCTAATAGACTGACATAGCTTGAAGAATAGACTTCGGGAATATAAGGCAGCTCGGGGTGTTGAGTGTTCTGAATGTCCAATTGTCCATTATTTTTTGAATTTTCCCTAGCAATCCTTTCCAATTCATTATTCTGTTCTGTTAATCACTCAATTGTACTCCTAAGTATTTAGTTGGAAACTGTCCGATTTTGAACTCCATTGTTCTTGCTAGGAAGGCCTGGCTCACTCGTGGGGTATTAAAGAAAAATATTTATGTTTTCTCCTTATTCACCTCTGCTCCTGATGCTTTTGTGAATTCTGTAAGGATCTCCTCTAGTGTTTTTGCTTCCTTGAGATTTTCTTGGTTGTACATCATAACATCATCCACAAATTGTTGATGTGTGATGGTTAAGTCATCCCCCCATAATCTCAGCCCTTTAAACTCCCCTCTGCTTACTTTTGCATTGATTAAATAGCCTAAACCTTCTACTGCTAAAATGAACAGAAACGATGAAAGTGGGTCTCCCTATCTTAGGCGACGGGATGGTTTAAAAGTGTCTGTAGGGGTCTCATTTAATAGGATTTACATGCTTGGAGTGGATATCATGGACATTATCCATGCTATCCATCTATTGTCAAATCCATATGCTTGTAGAATTTTTTTAAGATATTGCCAGCTGAGTTTATCATAGGCTTTTGCTAAGTCCAGTTTAACCATCATTCCTTTATTTCCCAACCTCTTTAAGGAATGCATCACCTCTTGAGCTACGACAATCCCATCCACAATCTGTCTTCCTTTCATAAACCCTATTTGTTCTTTTGCTATCAATTTTAGGAGTAAAGGTTGTAATCTTTTTACCATTATTGTAGCTATAATTTTATAGATTACATTACAAAGAGCTATTGGTCTAAAGCTATGAGGTTCTTCAGCCTATTCTAATTTTGAAATTAATGCTAGAAAAGTGGCATTCCATGCTAGATGCATTCTTTTATTGCTTCTTGATACTTCTACTGCACTAACAATGTATTTTTTCATAAAATTCCATTTTGCTTGAAAGAACTCTGTTGTAAATCCATCCAATCCAGGAGCTTTATTTTTAGCCATTGTCTTTACTACTTCCTCTACCTCTTAGGAGAGCCAGGTTTTGTTCCCTGTTTACCTTTTTTGGGATGTATTGACTTATCTTTGCTATCTTCTCTCCTCTGTTACGTTGCGGCTCTGTCAGTATGCCCTTGAAATGTTGGATTAGGAGATTTTCCATTTCCTCTGTCTAGATTACCTTGTTACCTTGTTTGTTTTTTAGGGAGAAAATTCTATTCTGTTGTTGATGTTGTTGCATCGCTCTGTGGAAGAACTTTTTGTTCCTTTCTCCCTCTTTTAACCACTATACCCTTGACTTTTTCTGCCATAGGATTTCCTCCTATTTTCTTCTTTCCTCCAATCTAATTAACACCCCTCCTTCTTCCTGCACGAGCTCCTCTATTCTCCCTTCTTCTATTATTTTTTGTTGTATCCTTTTCATTGCTATTTAGAGCTGTTCCTTGTCTTTATGTATGTTGCCAAATTCTTCTTTGTTCCAAGTCTTAAGTTTGCTTTTCAACTCCTTAAGTCTCAGTTGGAGAATTTGCATCTTATTTTTGCCTTGTATTTATTTTTGCCACTAGTTTTCCATCTTTTCTATGAGTTTTGGGTCTCTTAGCTAGAAGGCTTCAAACCTGAAAGGTTTTTGTTGGTTTTGATTGTTCATGGAAATTTCAAGTTTTATTGGCTAATGGTCTGATCCTTGGCAAGGTAAGAGTATTGCTTCATAGAATATATCTTTCCCAAGGAAGTGTTCTGTTGCTAAGAACCTATCCAATCTGGAGGCTATCTGCCTGTTGCCTCCTCTTCTATTATTCTAGGTGTATTTTCCATTTATAGTATTTATGTCAATCAATTATAGGGTTGTCTGGGTTTCCCTAAATCTCTCCATGTATGCATCCTCCCATTGCAGTCCTCCCTTATTTTCCGTTGTTGTTGTTATCATATTAAAATCTCCTGCTATCACCCACAGTTTTTCTGTGTGCATGTTATTCAGACAAAGCAGCTGGTTTAAGAAGGCCTCTCTCTCTATCGAGATGTGAGGTCCATACATCGTTGATACAAGGAACCAGTCTTTATGCCCTATCATTCTGAATTGCCCTGAGAGAATCCTTCTCATTCCTATCCATAAGTCAACCATTACTTCTTCTGGATTCCACAAGATTTCAATACCCCGTGCACTCCCTTCTAAATCTAATGTCATACTTTCATAAGAGGGCTTGATTTTTTTTTTAATTTCTTCCATTTTCGCCCCCGTTATTTTTGTTTCTTGAAGCAACATAATTTGAGGTTTTTCTTTTTTGATCCTCTCTGCCAAGTACCTTTGCTTACCCTTACTGTTAAGCCCTCTTATATTCCATGATGTAATAATCATTAGGAAGGTTGGGTTGTTTGTTGGAAGACTGCTGAAAGAGGCACTACTCTTCCTGTATTGACTAGCATTTCTCCCATTACTTGAATTGATTCTTGTAGGTTCTTTAAGCCTCATTTTTTCCCTCCTTTCACTTTGTTTTGATGTTCCTGGCTATCGTCATGTGGTGTTCCTAACTGTTCATTCATCCCTGTAGTTCCGTGCTCCCTTTTTTCTTTGTATTTTTGGAATATTTCTTTGTATAATTTCTTGTCTTCTTTTGGGATAAACCGCTCATCTAGGTTTCGCCATTTATCCAGTAGGTTTCTCAAAATTTCCTCTTCCGTTGTTGGGTCATCCCCTTTATTTATGTTGACATACATTACTTCATTCTCCCAGTGTTCCTCCTTTTCTGTTCTCCCATTTGCCTCTGTTTCTCCTTTGTCTTTCTGCTTGTTGCTGTTGACATCCTGATTTGTTTTATCTTCGTATTTTGGTTCCTCTTGGTAGTCCATACCTCGGGTTTCTTCTTCTCCTTCTTTTGTTTGTAATATTTCGAACCTATTTGTCTCTTTTCCTTTGGTTTGTTGTTCTTTCCTTCCCTCCTTCGGGGTTTCTTTAGTAGGTGGTTTCTTCATTTTTATTTCTTGAAACCCCTCGTTGTCCTCGGTAATTTTCCTCTGTAGATTAGTCTTTCTTTCCTCTTCCTCTGCATTTAAGGGGCATTCCTTGAAAAGGTGTCCATATTCATGGCATTTTTTGAATCTAAAAGGAATGTGTTCATAGTCCAACACCTGCTACCAGACCTCCTCCTGATATTCTAATTCGACTGCACCTGGTATAGGGTTTGCAATATTCATATAAACACATATTCTTGCATACGAAGTGTATCTTCCTCTTTTAGATGATTTTTCTATCTTTACAAAGCTACCTATGGTATTCCCTATCCCTTCAAGCATCTCTGGGTCCTAGAAATCCATAGGTAGTCCAAACAGTCTAACCCATACAGGTGCTGCTAGGAATTTTTCTTTATCCGAATTATAGCATTCCTCCCAATACCTCATAAATAAACCTGCATTATTATGGAAATATGGGCCATTTTCAAAGACTTTTTCTTTGTCTTGTAGGTTTGAGAAGATTACCGTAAAGAATCCTCATGCGCCTAGCTTCAGTTCAATGTGGCCATGTGGTTGCCATTTCTATTGGATCCATCTTGTCAGTTCTTTCTCTGAGGGAAAAACTTCGATGAACTTGTAGATCATTGTGTGGTCTTTCATATAACTTCTGTACCTTTCCAGTTTGTTCATTGGAATGACAAACCTCGATTTCTCTGTTGCGCAGGGTAAACATTTTCCTTTACTTCCTGCTTGCCAGCGAGCTCCCAGGACGGGTCCCGGTGTCCTTTGTTCAGCCTATGCTTTGCTATTGCTCATGCCTTCTCCCGTTGTTGCGTCTCTACAGGAGGGGATCTCTCCCCTCCTAGTCTCCTTTGCCATTTCTGAGCCACCTATCCACTTCTTTCCATGTCGATTTGCTTGTTTTCAAGGTGTTCCACGCTGCCTACCTCATGGCCGCAAGGTCATTAGGGTTGCAGAGCTCCAAGAATCCCTCATCGTTTTTTCTCTAAATTTGGCGTTATTACTATAAAACATAATAATAATTCATAATATTATTTATAAAATGATTACTAAAAAAATAACCAATACAATATTCTCCCAAACTCATAATAATTTATATGTTTGAATTCAAAATCCTCTCGCTAAAATTGATATTATATATGTAAATTATATAAGTAATATTTTTTTATTAATATTTTTTTACATATTTCTGAGTAAGTTTAATAATTAAAAATAATTTATTTATTTTTAAAATAGAAATTAAAATCTAAAAGAGTTAGAAATGTACACATACCTAGTATTAAT
Source organism: Pinus tabuliformis (assembly GCA_031772625.1). Classification (NCBI taxonomy): domain Eukaryota; kingdom Viridiplantae; phylum Streptophyta; class Pinopsida; order Pinales; family Pinaceae; genus Pinus; species Pinus tabuliformis. The sequence goes on from CM062814.1 coordinate 733,105,543, forward strand.
CAAATCTATAAATTTGATTTTTTTTATTTTATAGATTATATCCACCTTGATTAAAACAAAGAGATTCTCACACACTCATTTGATGTCTCTACTTAACCTTATCAACATCTCTTTTTACTATTATATTATAAAATGAATATTTTATAAAATTTGTATATAATATTTAAAAGGTATATATTAATAACAAATACAATTAAAACTTATAGCCCCAAGAGTTAGCTCAATTGGTCAAATCAAGTGCCTCGCCAATGGAAGGTCACAGGGTCGAATCCCGAAAGCTCTTGGGGTTAGGTCAGTAAATAGGCCCGTGAACCAGTAAGTGCAAAACAAATATAGAATTAATGTGTAATATTTAAAAATAATAATAAATAAAATGTAAAACATAAATAAAATATTTGAATATTCTATATATATATATATATATATATATATATATATATATATAATATTGCACATTAGTTACAATATATAATTAAAATAAATTTTGAATTGTACATTAGTCTAGATGAAGTAGATTTGTAATTTTTTTCCATATTTTTTCTCAAAACATAAATCAATAATTATTATTTTGAGGCTTTGGCAATTAGTGTTTTGTGTGTAGTTTTCTTCCAGAATTCTCACATGTATAATTGTTTGAGTAATTTAAGTATAATTATAGATGCGAGAACTCTGAAAGAAAACTACACATAAATCAATAATATTTATCAAATAGTTTAAATGTAATTTATATATTAATTATATGGTCAGTTTTTTTAGGTGGAAATATCGTTTTTTTGTAATATAAAACTTGGAAAAAAATATAGTTTTAAAATTTGATTTTTTAACATATTACAAATCTAAAAATAAAATGAATTTACACCGGTTTACAACTTATAAGTACTGGAAACCTTTTTTCCAAATTTATTTTAAAACTAACTTATAAACACCTTAAGGATATAGCCTTTTAACTATCATGCAAAAACCTTAATACTGTTAGAGCTCTTATGGGGGCCTGGAGCTAGTTTGCTCATATTTTCTCTCTTTCCATGTAATTAATGGATGCATGGTCTGATTGCACGTGGCAAGAACTTCCACATTAATTCCTTAAATCCACTCGCAGCTCATTAGGAGAATGTGCTCCTTAATTAGATTGTTTTCTTTTAACTTGATTTCGATTTAACTTTAAACCAGAGCCACACAACTTGTTTTCCTTACAAGGTCTGAGTATGTAATTTTAGAACCGTTCTAGAAACTAATCCAATACTGGTTAACATCACTTAAATTCTGAGCTTACATGGAAGCTAATGGAGTATGCTCCCTCGACGATTGTTCTAAAAATCAAACCAATATTGGTGAACTATTTGTTCTAAGGCCGTGACTGCATGCAAAACTCACATGCAGCTGAGTACATACAGATATGTTACAAATAGCTAGCTATACTTCTTAAAGAATTCATTAAGTATGTTTGGAAACTTTTTCTAGGTAAATAATGTTTTGAAACGAGTGGAGGGATAATCTCTTGATATTATTAGAGCTTTAAGGACATCGAATGAACTTAATGATATTGCATCTCCTCAGTTAGTTAGGTACAGGAATGCCCGATTGTCTCTCTATCTCAGTCTGTTACGTCTCATTCAAACATCTGGACAACCGTATGGCCGTGTGAGTGGCATGTTCACAGAGTACATCTCATTCCAACAGGGAGACATCAAAAAATAATACAACGGTATGCCTTCCTGTAAAGGAAAATAATTCTCCGTCCCTATACAACAAGGAGGACGAATGCTAAATATAAAAGAACGCGCCGCGTTGTACTGAAGCCAATGTAGCGGTCGTATTATTCGTGGCCAACTATTTTACAATTGGGTTCCGAAAACAATGGAAATTCCAGTACAAATTTTTGGTATAACTGGTCAATTTCAAAATTTTAGATGTTTTTAATAGTGCTAAATCTATTTATATTATAAACAAATTATTAAAACACTCTCAAAATTAAATTTCTTAAATTTTCACATAATTTCAACTGAAATTTTACCATCTTGTTACCTAAATAGACCACGTCTTATTCATGTGTTGTTTGAGACCATTTTCATCTGCAATATGCCAATTTCCTCAACTGCTGGCAACATTTAATCCCATAGTACGGGATTTGTCTCTCTATCTCTGTGTTACGTCTTATTCAAACAATCATGGTTGTGTGAGTGGCATGTTCACATATTACTGTTGGCCAGTTTGAAGTGGATTCTCTTTCGAGAAAACGCATGAGAGAGAGCCAGGCTGAGTTACTCAGTAATATGAGTGGTCATTTGCCCCCACTGTAGCAGCAGCCCATGTGTTGTTTTAGTTGCGAGAGTATTGCTCTCTACATGGTATCGAAGTTAATGAATAATATGGGTGGTAATTTCCCGAATGTAGCAGTAGCTCACCTATTGTTTTAGCTGCAAGAGAATTGCTGTCTAGAGGGAATTGTGATAAAGATCGATGGTCTATCATGTTTATTTCAATGTTTATAATATTTGTCTTAGAGTTTATATAGGTTGGTTTTATAATATTAGTCCCTTGGTTTTAATATTATTCTCTTAGGTTCATAATGCCTTGGGGTTTTAGTATTAATCTCTTCGTTTTATTATTCCTTTGGGTTTCTCATATTAATCTTTTGGGGTTTATTATTCCCTTAGGTTTATAATATCGATCATGGTAAACCATTGTCAATCATAGCCAACCATGGTCAACCATGCTTGAATGTTACATTGTGACATTGTTTGTCTCTCCATGAAAATAAATTATGTTTATTTTAGTGTTTGTAATATTTATATTTGGGTTTACGAATGTTGGGTTTATAATATTAGTCCCTTGGGTTTAATATTATTTTCCTTGGTTTCATAATCCCTTGGGGTTTTAGTATTAATCCCTTGGGTTTATTATTCATTTGGATTTATAATATCAATCCCTTGGATTTATTATTACCTCATGTTTATAATATCAATCATGGTCAACCATGTTTAAATATCACATTGTCACAAGGATTGTCACCAGGAATAAATCATGTTTATTTTAGTCTTTGTAATATTTATATTTGGGTTTACAAATGTTGGGTTTATAATATTAGTCTCTTGGGCTTAATATTATTCCCTTGGGTTCATAATCCCTTGGGGTTTTAGTATTAATCCCTTGAGCTTAATATTATTCCCTTGGGTTCATAATTCCATGGAGTTTTAGTATTAATCCCTTGCGTTTATTATTCATTTGGGTTTATTAAAATAAGTTGGGTTTACTATTCCCTTAGGTTTATAATATCAATCATGGTCAACCATTGTCAATCATAGCCAATCATGGTCAACCATGTTTGAATGTTGCATTGTGACAATGATTGTCTCACCATCAAAATAAACCATGTTTATTTTAGTGTTTGTAGTATTTATATTCGGGTTTATCAATATTGGATTTATAATATTATTCCCATGGTTTTAATATTATTCCCTTCGGTTTATAATCCCTTGGGGTTTTAGTATTAATCCCTTAGTTTTATTATTCCTTTAGGTTTATAATATCAATCCCTTGGGTTTATTATTCCCTTAGGTTTATAATATCAATCATAGTCAACCATGGTTGAATCTTGCATTGTGACAAGGATTGTCTCACCATCAAAATAAATCATGTTTATTTTAGTGTTTGTAGTATTTATATTTGGGTTTACTAAATTTGGGTTTATAATATTAGTCCCATGGTTGAATGTCGCATTTTGACAAAGATTGTCTCACCATGAAAATAAACCATGTTTATTTTAGTGTTTGTAATATTTATATTTGGGTTTACCATATTAGTCCCATGGTGGAATGTCCCATTTTGAAAAATATTGTCTCACCGTGAAAGTAAATTATGTTTATTTTGGTCTCTGTAATATTTACATTTGGGTTTACGATTGTTGGGCCTATAATATTAGGCCCTTGGATTTAATATTATTCCTTTGGGTTCATAATCCCTTAGGGTTTTAGTATTAATCTCTTGGGTTTATTATTCATTTGGATTTTAATATCAATCCCTTGGGTTTATTATTCCAACAAGGTTTATAATATCAATTATGGTCAACCGTGGTTGAATGTCACATTGTGACAAGGATTGTCTCACCCTGAAAATAAATCATGTTTATTTTAGACTTTGTAATATTTATATTTGGTTTTACGAATGTTGGGTTTAAAATATTAGTCCCTTGGGTTTAATATTATTCCCTTGGGTTCATAATCTCATGGGTTTTAGTATTAATCCCTTGGGTTTATTATTCATTTGGGTTTATAATATCAATCCCTTGGGTTTATTATTCCCTTTGGTTTATAATATCAGTCATTGTAAACCATTGTCAATCATATCCAAACATGGTCAACCATGGTTGGATGTCGCATTGTGACAAGAATTGTCTCACCATCAAAATAAACCATGTTTATTTTAGTGTTCGTAGTATTTATATTTGGGTTTACCAATGTTGGATTTATAATATTAGTCCCATGGTTAAATGTCACATTTTGACAAAGATTGTTTCACCATGAAAATAAAACACGTTTATTTTAGTGTTTGTAATATTTATATTTGGGTTTACGAATATTGAATTTATAATATTAGTCCCCTAGGCTTAATATTATTCCCTTGGGGTTTTAGTATTAATCCCTTCGGTGTATTATTCATTTGGGTTTATAATATCAAAACTTTGGGTTTTTTATTCCCTTAGGTTTATAATATAAATCGCAGCCAAACATGGTGAACCATGTTTGAATGTCGCATTGTGACAAGGATTGTCTCACCATCAAAATGAACTATGTTTATTTTAGTGTTTTTAGTATTGATATTTTCCCTTACCAATGTTCGGTTTATAATATTAGTCCCAAGGGTTTAATATTATTCCCTTGGGTTTTAGCATTATTCCCTTGGGTTTATTATTTATTTGGGTTTATAGTATCAATCCCTTGGGTTTATTATTCCCTTTGGTTTATAATATCAATCATGGTAAACCATTGTCAATCATAGCCAAACATCGTCAACCATGGTTGAATGTCACATTGTGACAAGAATTGTCTCACCATCAAAATAAACCATGTTTATTTTAGTATTTGTAGTATTTATATTTGGGTTTACCATTGTTGGGTTTATAATATTAGCCCCTTGGTTGAATGTCATATTTTGAAAAAGATTGCCTCACCATGAAAACAAACCATGTTTTTTTTGTGTTTGTAATATTTATATTTGGGTTTACAAATGTTGGATTTATAATATTAGTCCCTTGGGATCATAATCCCTTGGGATTTTAGTGTTAATCACTTGGGTTTATTATTCATTTGGGTTTATTACCATGTTTGGCTACGATTTATATCATAAACCTAAGGGAATAAAAAACCCAAAGTTTTGATATTATAAACCCAAATGAATAATAAACCCAAGGGATTAACACTAAAATCCCAAGGGATTATGATCCCAATGTTCGGTTTATAATATTAGTCCCAAGGGTTTAATATTATTCCCTTGGGTTTTAGCATTATTCCCTTGGGTTTATTATTTATTTGGGTTTATAGTATCAATCCCTTGGGTTTATTATTCCCTTTGGTTTATAATATCAATCATGGTAAACCATTGTCAATCATAGCCAAACATCGTCAACCATGGTTGAATGTCACATTGTGACAAGAATTGTCTCACCATCAAAATAAACCATGTTTATTTTAGTATTTGTAGTATTTATATTTGGGTTTACCATTGTTGGGTTTATAATATTAGTCCCTTGGTTGATGTCATAGTTTGAAAAAGATTGCCTCACCATGAAAACAAACCATGTTTTTTTTTGTGTTTGTAATATTTATATTTGGGTTTACAAATGTTGGATTTATAATATTAGTCCCTTGGGATCATAATCCCTTGGGATTTTAGTGTTAATCCCTTGGGTTTATTATTCATTTGGGTTTATAATATCAAAACTTTGGGTTTTTTATTCCCTTAGGTTTATGATATAAATCGTAGCCAAACATGGTCAACCATGTTTGGATGTCGCATTGTGACAAGGATTGTCTCAACATTAAAATAAACTATGTTTATTTTAGCATTTGTAGTATTGATATTTGGGTTTACCAATGTTGGGTTTATAATATTAGTCCCATGGGTTTAATAATATTCCCTTCGGTTCATATTCCCTTGGGGTTTTAGTATTAATCCCTTTGTTTCATTATTCCTTTGGGTTTAAAATATCAATCATGGTCAACCATTGTTAATCATAGCAAACCATGGTCAACCATGTTTGAATGTTGCATTGTGACAATGATTGTCTCACCATCAAAATAAAACATGTTTATTTTAGTGTTTGTATTGTTTATATTTGGGTTTAACAATGTTGGTTTTATAATATTAGTCCCATGGGTTTAATATTATTCCCTTCCGTTCATAATCCCTTGGGGATTTCGTATTAATCTCTTAGTTTTATAATATCAATCCCTTGGGTTTATTATTCCCTTAGGTTTATAATATCGATCATGGTCAACCATTGTCAATCATAGACAACCATGGTCAACCATGGTTGAATGTCACATTGTGACAAGGATTCTCTCACCATGAAAATAAACCATTTTTATTTTAGTCTCTCACCATTAAAATAAGCTATGTTTATTTTAGTGTTTGTAGTATTGATATTTGGGTTTACCAATGTTGGGTTTATAATATTAGTCGCATTGGTTTAATATTATTCCCTTCAGTTCATAATCCCTTGGGGTCTTAATATTAATCCCTTCATTTTAGTATTCCTTTACGTTTAGAATATCAATCATGGTCAACGATTGTCAATCATAGCAAACCATGGTCAACCTGTTTGAATGTCGCATTGTGACAACGATTGTCTCACCATCAAAATAAAACATGTTTATTTTAGTGTTTGAAGTGTTTATATTTGGGTTTAACAATGTTGGGTTTATAATATTAGTCTCGTGGGTTTAATATTATTCCCTTGGGTTCATAATCCCTCGAGGTTTTCGTATTAATCTCTTAGTTTTGTTATTCCTTGGGGCTTATAATATCAATCCCTTGGGTTTATTATTCCTTAGGTTTATAATATTGATCATGGTCAACCATTGTCAATCATAGACAACCATGGTCAACCATGGTTGAATGTCACATTGTGACAAGGATTCTCTCACCATGAAAATAAACCATGTTTATTTTAGTCTTTCTAATATTAATATTAGGGTTTACCAATGTTCGGTTTATAATATTAGTCCTTTGAGTTTAATATTATTTCCTTGGGTTCATAATCCCTTGGGGTTTTAGTATTAGTCCTTTGGGTTTATTATTAACTTAGGTTTATAATATCAAACATGGTCATCTTTATTAATCTCTTATGTTTGTAATATCAATTCCTTGTGCTTCTTGATCCCTTATGTTTTTAATATTTATCCGTTGGGTTCACTAATTCCTTAGGCTTATAATATTAAACAGTTGGATTTATTAGTTCCTTTGGTTTATAATATTAGTCTTTTTTGTTTAATATTATTCTCGTCGGTTCATAATCCCTTGGGATTTTAGTATTAATCCCTTGGGTAATAATAAACAAAAAGGACTAATATTATAAACCCAATGTATACAAACCCTAAGAAAAATATTAAAAATACTAAACCCTAATAATAATAATAATAATAATAATAGTTTATATTATTATAATAATATAATTATAATATAATATTATAATCAGTATTATTATTATTTTAATAATATAATGATAATCTAATATTATTATGAGCTATTCTTATTATTAATTAATATATATTAGGAGTTTATAATATTATTATAATATTTATATAATAATATATATAAATAATCTAGTTGTTAATATTTATATAGTTATTAATAATCCTAAATAGTTGGTGTTAAAAAAAACCATAATAATTATTAGTGTGGTTGTTATAAGCCTATCGGTGTATATCAACCACATTGGAAAATGTGGTTGTATATATGTTTCATATATGCCTATCAGCATTTATCAATCACATTCGTAAACGTGGTTGTGCTAGTGAATAATATGGGTGGTCATTTGCCCCTGACTGTAGCAGCAACCCACGTGTTGTTTTAGATGTGAGAGAATTGTTGTCTAGAGGGAATCGATATGAAGCACACAGATTGAAGAGGTTGTCCCTCTTCAAGTTGTGTGAAAAGTCTTGAAAACAAACACACCATGGGGCAACCATAAAGGGAAATGCTCTTAATTAAAATTATTTTATCTTAAAGAAACATATTAATAATGTTGGAATTTTGGAAATTATTTTATTTCCAGTTGATTTCATTTTGGTATATTTTTTTTGTTGGAAAGATAAAGGAGACAAAACATAAATTCATACAAACAAAACACTCGTTGCGGCTCTTCTATTGATCACACAAAAAATGATGTTTACAATGAACTTGTTGAAGGGTATTTAACCTTTTTCAACTAGTGACTTGCCTAAAATATCTGGACATTCATCAACATGCAACCACACACTTAAATTCGTCTATCACTTAACTTGACTTGACTCAACACTCAAATAATCAATCACTTAGTTAACTAACTCTCTATGTTTAACCAACTCCACATGAGGAGTAATTACAATTTCTAGCACTCCCCCTTAATTACGACTATATGACTCAACATGACTTCACTATCACATAAACATGCATGCTGGTCTATGTCTCAGCTAGGCTTACAATGACTCAAGAATTTTACAATTTTTCATTTTCTTTTTTTTTGCTTCCAAATTCTATATCCTTGAAATTGCTTCATTCTTTGTTGAGCTTTCCTATTGTAGGCTTTATTCACTTGTTGTTTCTGCAATTTTTCTTTGACTTGTTTTGAACTTGTTCTAAAAAACAATTGGATCATGTCTTCTACACCTTCCTCTTCGAATATTCGTTCAACAGTGGACTGATGCCATAACATTGCATCTTGAAACTATCTTCTTTGCTTTTCTTCTTGCGCTTCATATTCCTGACTTTTTTTCTGCCATATTTCTTGATAGAAGAATCTTATCTCTTCTTGACTCCATTGTTGAAAAATGGTTTCAATGCATTCATCTTTGTCTTCAGAAACATCCATATCATTCTTTTCACTTTCATCATTAGGTATTGTTTTTCTTCCTTTAATCTGCACACGCAAGATCATTATTCACGATTTCATTCAATTCCTTTACTCCAGCTACTGCTTTAAGACTCGCATCAATTTGTTCTATTCATTTTTGAATTCATTCTTCAATGAGCTTCAAATCTTCATCAAATATATTAACAACCTTGCTTTCAACTTCTTTTCCCACGCTATTCTAAAAACTTGCATATTAAAAAACAATGTTAAAAACATATTTAATATGACTCTCTTTAGTGAGAGCTTCCTTCTCTACATCTACCTTCTTTTCAACTGCATGGAGGTTGTCTTCCACTATTATGATATTAGTGCATATTCTCATAAAAAGCTCTTCTATCACTTTATCTTGTTCTTGATCATCAATTGCTACTAGATGACACACTGCTTCATGAACAGTTCCAACTGCTTCATACCTTGCTGCTACAGAGACAACTTCAACCTTCAATGTTTCATAAAACATTACATTTACCATATTGTCACAATAAATCCTTGTTTCAAAAAATAAACCACACATATCATCAACATAATATTCATCTACACTATGGTGGGATATCTGAACATGCATGTGCTCATTGTCAATTTCATTGACAATTTCAACTTCACCAAATCCATCAGTTGTGGCTAGATTCACTAATTCACATATCACTTTACAGTCATCATCCACATGTGTCTTATCATAGTGGGATTCACCATCATCTGCATCATCCACATTATATTGGAGTCCTTAAGCATTTATTTTCTCTTGCTATGTTTCACACACAAAGGCTCCTTCTTCTCTCTCTGGAATATTTGTTGCATCTTCTTCATCCATATGCATTCTTGCATAATGGGTTTCAATTTTATGGTCTTGACAACCATCATCCACTTTTGAGTAGGGTTCTCCAAGCTCTGTTTTCCTCTCAGAGTCTTGCTCATATACTCTCACATCTACGGCTGACTTCTTTGCTTGTGACATAACCTATTGTTGCATGTCACTCTCCTTTGTGCCAAACTCTGCTTCCAAGATTTTCCATGCTTCCTTGAAAGTTATAGCTTTTGTTACCTTGCACAAACATTTCTCGTTCAATGCATATTTTATAAAATTCAATGCTAAAACATCACATACTGCATCATATGGGTTATGAGATCCATACTCAATAAAATCTTTAGCTCGAAGAAAAGTTAACATCTTGATAACCCAATGATCAAAATATTCACCTATAAACATAGGAGGTGGTAGCAAAAAAAATCTACACCAATCACCCTCAATATCTTCTTCTCGTTCTGCTAGATGTCTCAGTTCATTGGCTACGGCCTGAACCTCTCTAACCATGGCAATGATCTTTGCCCCTTCTTTTCGATTTATTTTCTTAATATTCTTCAGTCGCGCTTTGTGACCCATGATTGTTGGCATTCCTTTTCTTATAGCTACTTTTCTAATTGCATGAGGTTGTCTTCCATATCGCCTAAAAAAAAATATGATTTTCAATATACGCCTTTGTAAGACACAACCTTTACCCAAAAAACTATCATACTTGATAAAAAACCAAAATATTTTTGTAAACTGACAGACTTGCAAAGCCCTAAATTTTGTTGTCAATAAAACCCTTTTTATAACATTTGGTAAAATCACCTTTTCAAATCCTTTAATCAATAATCCACTTTAAATAATAAAGACATAATCCACATAATCCAGTTTAAATAAGTCTTTTATAAGAGCTTTATATTTTTCACCCACGTGAGTCTTTTTTAAAAGATTTTGAATAATAAAAAATGCACCCATGTGAACTTTCCAAACAACAACTTTTAACGTTTGTGCTCATGGTTTTTGCACTTTCTAATATCTCACACACTCTGGCTCTACAAGCTACCACTCTAGGATCTTTATCTCTTCAGCTCTGTTGTTCCTTTGCGAGGTGACTCACAAACCGCAACTCTAATGGTTTCTCATGGCAATGGCTATGATGCCTAAAAAGTTTTGACACTCTTGACGTGGTGGGACTCTGCAGAGTATGATTGGAGCAGATGCTCTTTCTTGATGAGATTTTGCAACTCAACTTGTCAAACCTTGCTCCTATACCAATTTTTTGGAAAGGTAGAGGAGACAAAACATAAATTCACACAAACAAAACACGAGCTACGACTCTTCTATTGATCACACAAAAAATGATGCTTACAATGAACCTGGTGAAGGGTATTTAACCTTTCCCAACTAGCAACTCACCTAAAATATCTTGACATGCAACCACACACTAAAATTCATCTATCACTAAACTTGACTTGACTTAACACTCAAATACTCAATCACTCAATCACTAAGTTAACTGACTCTCTATGTTTAGCCAACTCCACATGTGGGAGTAATTACAATTTCTAACATTTTTCGTGGTTCACTCTTTCATTACATCATACCAAATTTATTCACTTTGATTATATTTTTCATTCAAAAAAGACTTGAACCCTAAAGTCCTTGCTCACAACCATGTCCCACTCGAACTAACCATTTCATTTCATATTATATATATTAAATTGAGACTCAAATATTTTATACCATATAATTATTAAAATATTTTATTCATAAAAAATAAAAAATAAAAACACTGACACTAGAAATTGAAATCACCGTTCATAGTCAATTCTGCTGGTTGGAAATCTTTTTGCACTGAAATGAAGTATAACCAATGTTTTTTTGGAGTTTCTGAAGCCAAAATCCTTTTCGATGACAACCATGCTAGCTTTTTATGTGTTCCAAAACAGATAATACTAGTTCTAATTTTTTGTTTGGAAATTAAATCTAAGTAGATCTATGGTTTCAATGCCACTCATCTATTGGAAACTTCGTGAAAAGGAATTCCCAACACACATTAAAATGATGATTGGAATTCTAGGGCTTAATAGAATGAAGTAAATTATGGGATTCACTATCAATTAGGGCCTTACTATTAGAATTTAGTATTTAAGATCCACCCATGTGTTAACATGCCATGATAATACCTCAAGAAAATACATTGAATTTCAATGTTAAACAAATATTAACACATAGTACCTCGTAAACTAGCAAATTTAATCATCATGAGAATAAATTCCACAAAATTGATACTCTTCCTCAATAGTACTAGAATTCCAAACAAGAAAATTCAAAAGGTAAAAGATAGTGAACTCCTTCCTCTTGTCACCAATGTGTTACGATTTAAAAATTAGAAGCCTCTTCCCATTTATACATGACCTAAGATACCTTTGAAATGTGTGGAGAATATGCCTCCCCAAATAGCATGAAGTACATACTCATTAAATTTAGGTGGACAATAACTCATCCTCATTAAATTATTGTTGTGCATGAATACTACAAATTGGTTTGATTTTATAGGGTAAAGGCATGAATTGTGTGCCTCAAATAAATGCACACCATGAACTGTAATTAATTGGAAATGAAATAATAATGATTCCATCCAAAATATACAAACATTTTCTATAACATATCATACTCATTATCCAACTCGCTAAATCCAAGTATGCCAATGTAATGATTCATCATATCTACCAATGTTCAAGTCAAAACAAACTTGAACTCCCAGACCAAACCAATTACACTCTTGGTAATGAAATTTAAAATGGGACATGATTAGACAATACCTAATCTTTGTATATCACCAAGTGCATCATGTCTCACTAATATCCTACATAACTATGTTTCCCACTTATACACAACTTTCACATAAGGCAAGTTGAAACAAAACTTAGATTGTTCTATGAAATATGAAGTATAAATATTTAAGCTCAAAGTAAAGATATAATAATGTGAAAGTGTGTAAAATAATTAAATAACAATCTACAATTTTAATCAATCAAGTTGTTCAATAAATGAAGTCGTTGCATGCATTTTAGTGAAGTAAGACAATTTTGGCTTGCTTCACAAAAATGTATGCCCAACCTTCATTTCAAGGACAAATTGAATGCTTCAACTTGGAGAGTATTTTTTTACTCATAGGTAACATTAATAGAATTAAATATTTTTAATGTTTCACACACACACACACACACACACACACACACACACACACACATATATATATATATATATTATTCAATAATACTCCAAATTGCATGGGTTTCATAGGGTAAAAGGCAAGGCTTGTGTGCCTCAAATAAATACACACCATGAATGTTTGGGAACAAGGGGATGGACTGGAAAAACTGAACGAGCAAATTTTAATAGTTGAAACTTGTAGCCTCTTGGTTAAAACCATATAAGTAAGAATGGATGACCTTATTTTAGTAATTAGGTTTAAATGTTGCCAAGGGATAGATAAAGAGATATAAGCACCTAGGGTTGTCACGTCCTATTTTAGGGTATCTATTTTAATATTAGGTCAGGTGACCTAGTTATGACATTTACTATAAAAAGGGTTGGTGCCTTTTTATTGCAAAAAAAGACATTTACTGTCATTTATGAATAAGCAGTTACATGATGGAAATTTGGTCAATTCTACCTATGAGAAAGAAGTGATGTCATCTTACTTGCCATCAATATCTTGCAACCCTATTTTTAAAAATGTTATTTTTAATAAACTTTATATTATATCTAAATAATAAATTTGAACTTTTAATTCTTTGTCTAAGAAAAAAATATGAGTAAAGGAGCAAAGTTAAAGCACCTTATAAACAATTTTATTCACTTAATAATTTTGTTTTTTTTTTTAATTCCCCTAATATCATCAACCTTCTTTAATTATTAACCTAAATATCCTTCTTTACTTTAATTCTACTTAAACGATTTTAATATAAATTAATATAAATTGAATTTTCCCAACGACTAGTTTTCAACTATATAAAATCAAGTCAAAGCAATAACTAATAATATCATATAGATTAATATATTAATAATAATATATTCTCCACAACAGCTATATTTTTAATTAATAATAATATATTTTCCATAATAGCTATATTTTTAAATATCTATGTAACAGTATTTATTAATAATATTTTTAACTAATCCACCAACGGCTATATCTCAAGGGCTTACCCTGGACAATGATGCATCCATGCTATTTATTTCTTTAGATTGATTGATTTCTCACCTAATCCTATCTATGTGATTAAGCCAGAAGACTTATGTCTACATTATGGATCACAAAAGTATTAGATCTAACAACAATTTTGTTTTATTTATAAAAGTGATTTATAGAAAAATAAATCAATAAGATAAAAAAATATCATTTGTCCATTCTTGCATTCAGTGTGCATTCAGCTAGCATGCATTCTTGCATTTAGTTTGCATTCAGCATCAATCATGCATTCTCGCACTCATCATGTACTCTTTCATTCTTCCATTCAGCGAGCATGTGTTGGGTCCCTATAATACTACTGATTACCCCATTACTATTGTAGTTATACCCCTTATTAATATTGTTGTGCCCCTATTGCCCCCATATTTTTATTATTGTGCCCCATAGAATCCCTCTATTGTTATTTTTGTGGCTTTATATTATTATTGTTAGGTCGGCTGGGTTATATTGTGACTCCTTAGACTCCTATATATAGAAAGGACGTTTTGTCATTTGAATCATCCAAGAATTGTTCATTTATGTAATGTAAAGGAGATTTCCCCCTTGAAGAGGCTGAATTCTAAGGCGTTGATCTATCTTTTCTATCTTTTCTTGAGCTGGTTTCATAACATTTGGTATCAAAGCTTTGGATTCTATGGTTTCGCTGCTCCAAACAGGTCATCATGGAATTTTCGCTATAACTTTTTCTCTGCGACGTTTCAGAAGTTGCAAAAAAAACCTATTTGAGAAGAAATCGTGCTGAACCTCGGGTCCGAATTTCAAAGATTTTCGTGCTATATTTGCGGAGATATGATATGAGGAAGTTGGTATTTTTGCAGACTCCTGAATTACAATCCAAACACGTGACCTGGGGAAAATCATCATAACTTTCTCTCTGGGGATCGGATTGAAATTTCGTAAGAAGGTTTAGAAATAGGATCGACTGTAGTTTTTTGTATGCATTTTTTAGATCCAAAGGTCGAAACAGTGACTCGTGGCACGTCGTACAAGTTCGCTCTACTGAACTATTCTATAATCAAGTCACTGTGGGAGATTTCACATAACTCTTCCTTGGAGAATCCAATTTGGGTCAAAATTGTGGCATTGGAAAGAGGAAACAAAGGGCTACTACAAGTCACAAATTCCGAACTAGATGATCAGAAAGTACAGAGATACATCAGAGGCAATATCGAGCTCCTACAAAGTGAAAAAAGGTGTGTAGATTTTCTTAAATTTTTGCTTAAGCTTGGTTTGAAATTTATTTTGTAGGAATTCAAAGAGCATATTAGAGCATTATTATCGGTAACTGATGCCCCGAGGAAAGAAAATGAAAACACCTAGTAAGGAACCTAAAAACTCTAGCATGACTCTTGAAGAAGAAGAAGAAATGCTATATCATATATCAAAATTACAAGAACAAGTGCAACAAGTGTCACTTGCACAAAAAGCAACAGAATCTAAGATGGATGGTTTAAGGAAAGATGTAGAAGCTAAGATGGATGGTTTAAAGAGAGGTGTAGAAGCTAAGATGGATTGTTTAAAGAAAGGCGTAGAAGCTAAAATTGATGGCATGGATGATAAGATAGAAGAATTGAAGATAAATATGAATAAGTTGCTACAAGAAATGGTCACTAAGGGTGAAAGGGTACTAAAGGAAACTCATGATGAGAACAAAAGAAATGTTAATCATGATTCCATAGACTCTAATGTAGGATCGAAGACTCACCATATTCCAAAAATAGATATGAGGAAGTTTGATGGCAAGGATCCCACCACATGGATATTACAGATGGAGCAATTCTTCGATCCCAATATTGTGCAAAACACACAAAAGGTACGTATGGAAACTTTATATTTGGAACCAAATCAGTTTGTATGGTATCAATGGCTTTGCTCTCGTAAACAATTTATCACTTGGGCAATTTTTACGGAAGAATTGATAGCACATTATGAGGATACAAAAAGCAACACTTTTTTTAGCCAATTGATAAGTCTCAAACAAAAGGGTTCAATAATGGAGCACATTGAGGAGTTCCAAAAATTTAACATAAGGGTAAAAGATATTCCAAAGGAGCATAGGATTGATGTGTTCATAGGGTATTTAAAGGATAATATCCAACATGATGTTCGCCTTTGGAAACCTGATTCATTAGAGAAGGCATTCAGGTTAGCAAGAAAAATGGAAAGCAAAATTATGGCAACCAGGAAGCATACCACTCACAACTATAAAGACGGAAGTGTTGTTGCCCCTAGTCTTCCACAACCTATAAGGTTGACACCACAACAATTGGAAGAAAAAAGAGCAAAAGGGCTTTGTTATAGTTGTGATAGCAAATACACTAAAGGTCATAAGTGTGCTGAGAAGAAATTATTCTACATATATTGTGAAGAGGAAGAAGAAAAGGAGCAAGAAAGGTCAAAAGAAGAGGATATACTCCAGGAACAAAACCTAGATGAAGAACAAGTAAATCCAACCATATCTTGTAATGCATTGGCAGGAATTACCACTCCTCAAACCATCAAGATAGAATGACAAATCAAGAAGAAAAAGGTAATAGTGTTGATTGATTCAGGAAGCACCCACAATTTGATTCATTGTAAGGTAGCAAAAGAATTGAATTGCTTCCTATATCCAGCACCAGAGTGTCAAGTGATGATTGCAAATGGAGGAACAATAAATTGCTCTAGAAAGTGCCATAATATCAAGCTATCCATGGGAGAATATATATTGACTAGCCCAATTCTTTCCATTCCAATGGGAGGTGCTGATGTTGTACTAGGAGTCCAATGGCCACAATCCTTGGGTACGATAGCTTTTAATTTTCAAGAACTTTTCATCAAATATTCTATGAAAGGAAAGGAAGTTGAATTAAGGGGTATTGCAAGGAAACCAGGAAAGATAATTAGCTCTAATGGTATGACAAAGCTTCTAAAAAATGAGTAAAGAGGTGTAATTGCACAATTATGTACGCTAGATGTTTCCACATCGGAATCATATATTTCTCCAGATCTCCAAAAAGCCATGGACAATCATTCCAAGGTATTTGAGACTCCCAAAGTTCTCCCACCTATGCGTGATCATGATCATTCTATTCATCTCATTCCAGGAAGTGTTCCTCCAAACATCAGGCTGTACAAATATCCCTATGTCCAAAAGAGTGAAATTGAACGTATGGTTGCAGAAATGCTAGAGGCTAGTATGATTCAAATGAGTCAAAGTTCTTTCTCTGCTCCAGTAGTATTGGTGCACAAGAAGGATGGATCATGGCGAATGTGTCCGGATTATAGGGAGCTCAACAAGCTCACTATTAAAGATAAGTTCCCCATTCATGTCATTGATGAATTACTAAATGAATTGCATGGATCAATTTACTTCACCAAGTTGGATCTTCGTTCAGGATATCATCAAATCATAATGAAGACTGAAGACATTCTAAAAACAGCATTTAGAACTCATGAGGGTCATTATGAATTTTTGGTCATGCCTTTTGGCCTTACCAATCCACCTTCAACATTTCAAGGTTTGATGAATTCAATTTTCAAAACATTCCTTAGAAAATTTGTGTTAGTATTTTTTGATGATATACTAATCTACAGCAAGTCTTGGAAGGATCATGTTGAACATGTTGACAAGGTGCTACAACTATTGGAGGAGAAACAATTATATGCAAAAAGGTCCAAATGTTTCTTTGGAGTCCAGGAGGTGGAATATCTGGGTCATATTTTGTCTCATGAAGGAGTTAAGGTAGACCCTAGCAAAATTAAAGCCATTAAGGAATGGAAAATCCCCACATCCATAAAGCATCTACGAGGATTTCTCGGCTTGATAGGGTATTATCGCAAGTTTGTTAAGAATTATGGGAGAATAGCAGCACCTCTAACAACATTATTGAAGAAAGATGCATTCTCATGGACTCCGGAAGCAACAAAGGCCTTTGAACATCTTAAAGAGGCAATGTGCCAAGCACCGATCTTAGCTACACCGGACTTCACAAAAACCTTTATGTGGAATGTGATGCTTCAGGAAATGGAAATGGTGTTGTTCTAATGCAAGATGAAAGACCCATTGCTTTTGAAAGCTATCCAATCAAGGGAAAGTTTTTAAGCAAAGCTATTTATGAGAAAAAAATGTTGGCAATACTCCATGCACTTAAGAAATGGCGACCCTACCTAATGGGAAGACACTTCAAGGTAAAAACGGATCATGATAGCCTTAAATACTTTTTAGAACAAAGATTATCCTCTGAAGAGCAACAAAAGTGGGTCACAAAGATGTTGGGTTATGACTTTGAAATCATCTACAAAAAAGGGAAGCAAAATGTGGTGGCAGATGCACTCTCAAGAAAGGATGAGGATGTGGAAGCATTGTTGTGCGCCATTTCTATTATCCAACCAGATTGGATAAATGAAGCAAGGGAGGAATGGAAGAATGATGAAGTGTGGGCACTTATTCGAAAGTTACAACAAGATTCCAATACGTCTGATACATTTAGCTGGCAAAATGATTCGTTATGGTACAAATATCGCTTATACCTCTATAAGAATTCCCAGTTAAAACAAAAGATTCTTATGGAATTGCACACTTCTCCCTTAGGAGGGCACTTAGGATTTTTAAAAACTTACCACAGGGTTAAGAAGGAATTTTTTTGGGATGGACTTAAATCAGATATTCAAAAGTTTGTGGCAAAATGTTTGGTTTGCAAACAAAATAAAGTTGAAACAATTAAGACAGTGGATCTATTACAACCTTTATCCATTCCAAGCCAACATTGGGAGGAGGTTTCAATGGATTTTATCACAAGTTTACCCAAGTATGAGGGAAAGAGTGTCATCATGGTGGTTGTTGACAGACTTACCAAATATGCACACTTTTGTGCATCATCACATCCATTTAAAGCCAGTACAGTTTCTACTGCATTTATGGAAACAATTCAAAAGCTACATGGAAACCCAA
Organism: Pinus tabuliformis; assembly: GCA_031772625.1. Lineage (NCBI taxonomy): Eukaryota > Viridiplantae > Streptophyta > Pinopsida > Pinales > Pinaceae > Pinus > Pinus tabuliformis. Next base: position 733,124,636 of record CM062814.1, read on the forward strand.
AGATTATTGTAAGTGACAGAGATCCCATTTTCACTGGAAATTTTTGGACAGAATTATTTTCTTGTCTTGGTACTCAGTTAGCTCGTACCTCATCTTATCATCCTCAATCTGATGGGCAAACTTAGATAATAAACAAATGTTTGGAAGGATATCTTCGTTGCTTTGTATCTGATAAACAGACACAATGGTCAAATGGTTGCCTCTCGCTAAATGGTGGTATAACACTTCCTTCCATACAGCAAAAAAATGACCCCATTTATGGCACTTTATGGGTATCAACCACCATCCATCACATCATATTTAAGAGAAAATTCTAAGGTTCAGGCAGTGGAACATCACATCGAACATCAACAACAAGTCCTGCAACTCTTAAAGGATAACCTCGTGTTGGCACACAATAGAATGAAACAACAGGCAGATCAACATCGCAGTGAAAGAATTTTTGATGTAGGTGATTGGGTATTCCTACGGCTACAACCATATAAGAAAATTTCCCTCAAGCAAGCTAAGAAGGATAATAAATTATCACCAAATTATTATGGTCCGTACAAGGTGTTGCAAAAGATTGGTACTATGGCATACAAATTGGAGCTTCCTGCAACTTCTCGATTGCACCCAGTTTTCCATGTTTCATGTTTAAAGAAGGTTATAGGCGACAAGCTCCCAGTTCAAACAATATTTCCAGAACTTGACGAGGAAGGAAAAATTATATTGGAACCGGAAGCAGTCACAGAAACAAGAACTCGACAGCTACGAAATCGATCAATTTCAGAGTATCTTATCAAGTGGAAGAACTTATCTGCTGAAGATTCCACATGGGAGGATGAGAATTTTATGCAGAAGTATCCAGAACTACTCAAGCGTTGAGGACAACACTTTTTTGAAGGAGAGGGGCATGTTGGGTCCCTATAATACTAGTGATTACCCCATTACTATTGTAGTTATACCCCTTATTAATATTGTTGTGGCCCTATTGCCCCCATATTGTTATTATTGTGCCCCATAGAATCCCTCTATTTTTATTTTTGTGGCTTATATTATTATTATTAGGTTGGCTGGGTTATATTGTGACTCCTTAGACTCCTATATATAGAAAGGAGGTTTCGTCATTTGAATCATCCAAGAATTGTTCATTTATGTAATGTAAAGGAGGTTTCCCCCTCGAAGAGGTTGAATTCTAGGGCGTTGATCTATCTTTTCTATATTTTCTTGAGCTGGTTTCATAACAACATGCCTTGAACCTAGACAATGATTGCCTCAATTGAAATAGGGGTGTCCTATTCCCCGCAAAAAGTTGACGCATGGGATTCCTTGGAGAAGTTCAGAGTCAAAAGTTCAAAGAGGGTGTCGATACATGGAGAGATATAAATAATTTTCCATTAGGTATGCTATATATCTTGAGAAGAGTATAAGTTTACAAATTTATATTTGGATAGTTCAATTTCCAAAATAATGATATAGATGAGGCCATAGAAAATTATGATGATAAAGCCATGGAATTAATAATATTTGGGCATAAGATTTACCTAGACCCTAATTTCATTGCAAGAGCATAAAAAATTCCATGCAAAGGGGGAGAAATATTTAACTCCAAGAAATCACTTAAGCTAGATAATATTGAAATGACCAGTAAAATATGCGGGAAAAAAGTAATTGTTTAGAGGAATGGATTAAAAATGAAAGATGTTCCTCAAGGACAAATCCTTGATTCAAGTTGTCCTTAGGAAAATTATGAATCATCACAAGCTTGATATTTCCAATGACTACATGAGACTAGTTATTCATTCTGCTGAAGGTAGGTTCATATATGTCCCTCATTTATTGGCCAAAATATTACATTATGCCCTACAATAAAATAAAATTAAGAATTAAGTTCAGTTTCCCCAAAACACTACAAAAAATTATTGGTTTTTATCGACCCAATGTTCAAACAAGGTCTCTTAGAACTTACATTAGGATATCAAAACCAAAGAAAACAATTGAAGAAGAAACTAAATAGACTGTGGTTGAAAGTGTGGAAAGTTTTGTTGGTACAGTTTTCCATGCTGAAGATATAGCTGTTAGTGTTGTAGCAAACTTACATGTATGTATGGATGAAGATTAAGAGAGAGAAGTTATGAACCATTATATGGAAACATATAATGATGATTTTTCTATAATAGAAAAAAATTCTTCTGAACAATTTGCACTTCAGTATAATTTTCCTTTTATGGGTGATTCAACATCTACATCTCCAAGTTTAAATGTGCACAATCCAACATACAATTTCGATAATAGATTTATTTTCTTGGTATATGATAAAGTGATCCATTACACACAAGTTGCAATGGAGGATTCTTCCTCTATATATACCTAGAAGGAAAAGTATGAACTAAAGGAGAAGGATGTTGTTGAATGCATGAAGAAGATTGTAGAATTGCAATAAAAAATTGTTTGACAAGAAAAAAAATCAATGAAACACATAAATGCTAAGGATAAAATTATTGATGAATTTTGTAATTATGTATCCATATTGAGAGACAAAGGTATGAAGGATATATATTCACCACAAGAAAAGTTAAAATAAGTTTAGGCTACATATAATGAAAAAATTAGTAAACTTGAAGAGGAGTTGAGAAGAAGACCAAAGGTTCTCAATATACCTCCATTGGAAATTTTAGATACTTATGGGGCTAAATTAGTTAGGATATTGAATGAAAAAAAAATAATTATTCAATATTTAAAGGCTAAACTTGCAATGAAATATAAAGAGGACCAACATAAGTATGAATCAAAGGTTGAAGAATACAAGAAAAAAGTGACTAAGTTGGAGAAAACTTGTGACATGAAAGCTAATAAGTTGAAAGAGATATACCTTCAAATTATCCAGGCACAACACAAGTTTAAAGAACTTGAAAAGGAAAAAAATCGGCATAGTAAAGAAGGTGGTACTGAGAGTAGAGATAAATATAAGGTTAATGGTAAAGGTATAAGTCATGATATAGGAGTAAAATAAATGCCTTCAATGGAATTGGAGAAATCTCAATTAAAAGCATGAGTGAAGGTTTTAAAGGAAACTATCTCAGCCATGAATTTTTTCAATGATCTATATGCCTCATCACCACTTGTTGAATCATTGAAGAAGAAGGTAATTGAGGGAAAAAAAATAATTACAGAGCTACACAACCAAATCATGACCAACCAAAAATCACAGCATTTGGGATGTGACATAGAGATACAAAATTTGAAATCTCAAATTTCTTATTTGCAGCACCAATTACATAGGCCCACACATGAGGCAATACCACTTATGTCTATTGCAAATACACAAAATGGAGGGAAAAGAGGCTTGAGGATAAAGTAAAAAAACTCACTAGTTAATTGGCCAATTCTGTATATCAATTGAAATCTAAAATGGAATACCTTGAAAGGAAAGAAACTAAGCAAAAGAGAAATAAATGAAATTTTCAATTATTGAACAAGGTAAGCCAAGAAAAAACCAATTTGAGAGAAAATTATGAAAAGAAAAATTGATATTTTTGGAAAAAATTAAAGGATATGTCTATTGTAGCACCAAAACAATCACAGGACTCCACAAAAGGAAAGAGACAATCTTCCTCTCAAGATGAGGGCTTGCAGAATCCTCCTAAGCATCCTAGAGTTTCATAATATCAATTTTTAGGTGTTGTATCTATTTAGACATATTTGAAGATGTATATATATATATATATATATATATATATATATTATGTTAATGTGCATTATATATCATTATATTTTTTGTTAACGTGTATTTTCGAAAAATTTGCTAGTATTTTTTGAGTACTTACTTTGATGTTTCCTTCATGGAGTTTTTATCTAGTTCTGGTCTCATTGAGATCTAGTTATTCTTTTATTTTTGGACAATGTAATGGACTTTTATAAGTTGATAGCTTACTAAACCGAGAAACTGGTGCTATAGAATGTACTAAATTTCTATTTGAAATAAAAGATATGTCTTTCCATAGTAGGACAAATTTACAATATGCTTAGTGCATCATATGGAAAAAATTACCATAGGGCTCCTTAAAAGGCAATCCGAGGGTTGCTCGAGCTAGAGGTGTAATTTTTAACCAAAATGGTAAAACATCATTTCTTATGCCTCGATTGGCACTACCTCAGTTAGTTGGGTAGAGATGTGGGCTACCTAGAAAGGTCTCTACATTCTTCTAGAGCATGGTTTTAAGTCTGTTGTTATAGTGGGAGACTCTAATCTATTTTTTCCAAATGAAAATTTAGCTTCTATTAATAAGAAAATTGCAAGCTTACATGAGATACAAATTTAGCAACATAAAAACAAAATAGTTGCATAATAAGACTTTATATATCAAAATCACCAGGAATATAATCCACATATCATTATCTCACCAGAAAAAATATGCTTTTAAGACTAACAAAATAGTACAAATATAAGGTTTTAAGTCTCAAGAAATTGTCAGCTCTAGATCCATTATTTCAAAGTATATATCAAAAGACATAATGTTTTTAATTAGTTAGTAAATAAGAAATATACAATTTGAATCAACCATAGTGGCCATGAAATGAAGCCTGGGCATGGATTTTAGTGAGTCAAGGCAATTTTTCTACGTTTGACAGAAAAGCACGCACAACATTGATTATAAGGCCAAATTGGATTATTCGACTTGGAGAGTACTTCTTTCATCATAAAGAACATTAAAAAAAAATATTTTTAATAATTTTGCACATAGAAAAGAATTGTTCTTAGACTTTTTTATGAAACCAGCTCAAGAAAAGATAGATCAACGCCTTAGAATTCAACCTCTTCGAGGGGGCAACCTCCTTTACATTACATAAATGAACAATTCTTGGATGATTCAAATGATAAAACCTCATTTCTATATATAGGAGTCTAAGTCACAATATAACCCAGCTGACCTAACAATAATAATATAAAGCCACAAAAATAACAATAGAGGGATTCTATGGGGCACAATAATAACAATATGGGGATAATATGGGCACAACAATATTAATAATGGATGCAACTACAATAGTAATGGGGTAATCACTAGTATTATAGGGACCCAACATGCCCCTCTCCTTCAAAAAAGTGTTGTCCTCAACGCTTCAGTAGTTCTGGATGCTTCTGTATAAAATTCTCATCCTCCCATGTGGAATCTTCAGCGGATAAGTTCTTCCACTTGATAAGATACTCCAAAATTGATCAATTCCGTAGCTGTCAAGTTTTTGTTTCTGTGACCGCTTCTGGTTCCAACAAAATTTTTCCTTCCTCGTCAAGTTCTGGCAATATTGTTTGAATTGGGAGCTTGTCACCTATAACCTTCTTTAAACATGAAACATGGAAAACTGGGTGCAATCGAGAAGCTGCAGGAAGCTCCAATTTGTATGCCATAGTACCAATCTTTTGCAACACCTTGTACGGACCATAATACTTTGCTGATAATCTATTATCCTTCTTAGCTTGCTTGAGGGACATTTGCTTATATGGTTGTAGCAGTAGGAATACCTAATCACCTACATCAGAACTTCTTTCGCTGCAATGTTGATCTGCTTGTTGTTTCATTCTATTTTGTGCCAACACGAGGTTATCCTTTAAGAGTTGGAGGACTTGTTGTTGATGTTCTATGTGATGTTCCACTGCTTGAACCTTATAATTTTCTCTTAAATATGATGTGATGGATGGTGGCCGATATCCATAAAGTGCCATAAATGGGGTCATTTTTGTTGTTGTATGGAAGGAAGTGCTATACCACCATTCAACCAGAGGCAACCATTTGACCCATTGTGTTTGTTTATCAGATACAAAGCAACGAAGATATCCTTCCAAACATTTGTTTACTATCTCAGTTTTCCCATCAAATTGAGGATGATAAGATGAGCTATGAGCTAACTGACTACCAAGACAAGAAAATAATTCTGTCCAAAAATTTCCAGTGAAAATGGGATCTCTGTCACTTACAATAATCTTTGGGTTTCCATGTAGCTTTTGAATTGTTTCAATAAATGCAATAGAAATTGTACTGGCTTTAAATGGATGTGATAATGCACAAAAGTGTGTATACTTGGTAAGTCTATCAACTACCACCATGATGACACTCTTTCCCTCAGATTTGGGTAAACCTGTGATAAAATCCATTGAGACCTCCTCCCAACGTTGGCTTGGAATGGATAAAGGTTGTAATAGACCCGGTGTCTTAATTGTTTCAAATTTATTTTGTTGGCAAACCAAACATTCCACCACAAATTTTTGAATATCCGATTTGAGGCCATCCCAAAAAAATTCCTTCTTAACCCTGTGGTAAGTTTTTAAAAATCCTGAGTGCCCTCCTAAGGGAGAAGTGTGCAATTCCATAAGAATATTTTGTTTTAGTTGGGAATTATTACAGAGGTATAAGCGATCTTTGTACCATAAAGAATCATTTTGCCATCTAAATGTATCAGACGTACTAGAATCTTGTTGTAACTTTCGAATAAGTGCCCACACTTCTTCGTCATTCTTCCATTCCTCCCTTGCTTCGTTTATCCAATCTGGTTGGATAAAAGAAATGGCGCACAACAATGCTTCCACATCCTCATCCTCTCTTGAGAGTGCATTTGCCACCACATTTTGCTTCCCTTTTTTGTATATGATTTCAAACTCATAACCCAACATCTTTGTGACCCACTGTTTCTCTTCAGAGGATAATATTTGTTCTAAAAATTATTTAAGGCTATCATGATCCATTTTTACTTTGAAGTGTCTTCCCATTAGGTAGGGTCACCATTTCTTAAGTGCATGGAGTATTGCCAACATTTCCTTCTCATAAATAGCTTTGTGTAAAAGTTTTCCCTTGATTGGATGACTTTCAAAAGCAATGGGTCTTTCATCTTGCATTAAAACAACACCAATTCCATTTCCTGAAGCATCACTTTCCACAATAAAGGTTTTTGTGAAGTCCGGTGTAGCTAAGACCGGTGCTTGGCACATTGCCTCTTTAAGATGTTCGAAGGCCTTTGTTGCTTTTGGAGTCCATGAAAATGCATCTTTCTTCAATAATGTTGTTATAGGTGCTGCTATTCTCCCATAATTCTTAACAAACTTGTGATAATACCCTATCAACCCAAGAAATCCTCGCAGATGCTTTATGGATGTGGGGATTTTCCATTCCTTAATGGCTTTAACTTTGCTAGGATCTACCTTAACTCCTTCATGAGATACAATATGACCCAGATATTCCACCTCTTGTACTCCAAAGAAACATTTGGATCTTTTTGCATATAATTGTTTCCCCTCCAATAGATGTAACACCTTGTCAACATGTTCAACATGATCCTTCCAATACTCATTGTAGATTAGTATATCATTAAAAAACACTAACACAAATTTTCTAAGGAATGGTTTGAAAATGGAATTCATCAAACCTTGAAAGGTTGAAGGTGCATTGGTAAAGCCAAAAGGCATGACCAAAAATTCATAATGACCCTCATGAGTTCTAAATGTTGTTTTCAGAATGTCTTCAGTCTTCATTCTGATTTGATGATATCCTGAATGAAGATCCAACTTGGTGAAGTAAATTGATCCATGCAATTCATCCAGTAATTCATCAATGACGGGAATGGGAAACTTATCTTTAATAGTCAGCTTGTCGAGCTCCCTATAATCCGGACACATGCACCATGATCCATCCTTCTTGTGCACTAATACTACTGGAGCAGAGAAAGAAATTTGACTTGGTTGAATTATACCAGCCTCTAGCATTTCTGCAACCATACGTTCAATTTCACTCTTTTGGGCATAGGGGTATCTGTACGGCTTGATTTTTGGAGGAACACTTCCTGGGATCAGATGAATAGCATGATCATGATCATGAATAGGTGGGAGACCTTTGGGAGTCTCAAATACCTTGGAATGATTGTCCAAGACTTTTTGGAGATCTGAAGAAATAGATGATTGCAATTTGGAAACATCTAGCAAACATAATTGTGCAATTACACCCCTTTGTTCCTCTTTTAGAAGCTTTGTCATACCGTTAGAGCTGATTATCTTTCCCGGTTTCCCTGCAATACCCCTTAATTCAACTTCCTTTCCTTCCATAGAAAATTTCATGAAAAGTTCTTGAAAATTAAAAGCTATTGTACCTAAGGATTGTAGCCATTGGACTCCTAGTACAATATCAGCACCTCCCATTGGAATGGAAAGCATTGGGATAGTCAATACATATTCTCCCATCGATAGCTTGATATTATGGTACTTTCTAGAGCAATTTATTGTTCCTCCATTTGCAACCATCACTTGACACTCTGGTGCGAGATATAAGAAGCAATTCAATTCTTTTGCTACCTTACAATGAATAAAATTGTGGGTACTTCCTCAATCAATCAACACTATTACCTTTTTCTTCTTGATTTGTCCTTCTATCTTAATGGTTTGACGAGTGGTAATTCCCAACAATGCATTACAAGATATGGTCGGATGCATTTCTTCTTTATCTAGGCTTTGTTTCTGGAGTATATCCTCTTCTTTTGACCTTTCTTTCTCCTTTTCTTCTTCCTCTTCACAATCTATGTAGAATAATTTCTTCTCAGCACACTTATGACCTTCAGTGTATTTGTTATCACAACTGTAACAAAGCCCTTTTTCTCTTTTTTCTTCCAATTGTTGTGGTGTAAACCTTATAGGTTGTGGAAGACTAGGGGCAACAACACTTCCATCTTTATAGTTGTGAGTGGTATGCTTCCTGGTTTCCATAATTTTGCTTTCCTTTTTTCTTGCTAACTTGAATGCCTTCTCTAATGAATCAAGTTCCCAAAGACGAACATCATGTTGGATATTATCCTTTAAATTCCCTATGAACACATCAATCCTATGCTCCTCTGGAATATTGTTTACCCTTATGTTCAATTTTTGGAACTCCTTAATGTGCTCTATTATTGAACCCTTTTGTTTGAGACTTATCAATTGGCTAAAAAAAGTGTTGCTTTTTGTATCCTCACAATATGCTATCAATTATTCCGTAAAAATTGCCCAAGTGATAATTTGTTTATGAGAGAAAATCCATTGATACCATACAAACTGATTTGGTTCCAAATATAAAGTTGCAATACGTACCTTTTGTGTGTTTTGCACATTATTGAGATCGAAAAATTGCTCCATCTATAATATCCATGTATCGGGATCCTTGCCATCAAACTTCCTCATATCAATTTTTGGAATATGGTGGGTATTTGATCCCACATTAGAGTATAAGAAATCATGATTAACATTTCTTTTGTTCAAATCATGAGTTTCCTTTACTACCTTTTCACCATTAGTAAGTATTTCTTGTAGAAAATTTGTCTAAACTATCTTCAAATCTGCCATGTCTATCTTCAAATCTATCTTCAAATCTGCCATGTGTCTCTTCAAAATTGTCTTCAAATCTATCTTCAAATCATCCATCTTAGCTTCCACGCTCTTTATCTTAGATTCCATGCCATTTATCTTAGCTTCTGTTAGCTTTTGTGAGAGTGACATTTGTTGCACTTGTTCTTGTAATTTTGATATATCATGTAGCATTTCTTCCTCTTCTTCATGAGTCATGCTAGAGCTTTCAGGTTGCTTACTAGGTGTTTGAATTTTCTTTTCTTGGGGCATCAGTGATAATAATTCTCTACTATGCCCTTTGAATTCCTTCAAAATAAAATTTCAAACCAAGCTTAAGCAAAAATTTTAAAAAAATCTACACACCTTTTTTCACTTTGTAGGAGCTCATATTGCCTCTGATGTATCTTTGTACTTCTCATCATCCAATTCTGAAATTGCGACCTACAGTAGCCCTCTGTGTCCTCTTTCCACTGCCACCAGTTTGACCCAAATTGGATTCTCCAAGGAAGAGTTATGTGAAATCTTCCACAGTGACTTGATTATAGACTAGTTCAGTAGAGCGAACTTGTACAATGTGCCACGAGTCACTGTTTCGGCCTTTGGCTCTAAAAAATATCTACAAGAAACTACACTCCGTCCTCTTTCTGTAACTTCTTATGAAATTTCAATCCGATGCTCAGAGAGAAAGTTATGACGATTTTCCCCAGGTCACCTGTTTGGAATGTAATTCAGGAGTCTACAAAAATACCAACTTCCTCAAATCATATCTCCGCAAATATAGTGCGAAAAGCTCTGAAATTTGGACCTGAGGTTCAGTGCGATGTCTTCTCAAATGGTTTTTTTTTTTAGCTTCTGAAACATCGCAGAAATTTTTTTATAGTGAATGACCTATTTGGAGCAGTGAAACCCTAGAATCCAAAGCTCTGATACCAAATGTTATGAAACCAGCTCAAGAAAAGATAGATCAACGCCTTAGAATTCAGCCTCTTCGAGGGGGAAACCTCCTTTACATTACATAAATGAACAATTCTTGGATGATTCAAATGACAAAACCTCCTTTCTATATATAGGAGTCTAAGGAGTCACAATATAACCCAGCCGACCTAACAATAATAATATAAAGCCACAAAAATAACAATAGAGGGATTTTAAGGGGCACAATAATAACAATATGGGGATAATAGGGGCACAACAATATTAATAAGGGATGTAACTACAATAGTAATGAGGTAATCTCTAGTATTATAAGGACCCAACAGACTTAGTGAAATATTTAAATTTATTTTATAATATAAATTAATGAACAAACTTTGCATACATTTAACCTAATGGTTCGGATTTGCATTTTTTTACATATATGATATATTTAATTATATTTTTTAACAATTTCATATTTAACGTATTTTTATTCAATAGGCTTTTCATCCTAGTTTAGTTTGAGTATAGCCAATAAGTTGACAACACCTCTAAACCATTATCAACCAATAAATGACCACTAACCATGCTAACACTTATCCAATTAATCCTATTTTTTCTACCAAATGTTCATACCAAATATTGAACATTTTAAGGATATTGCAATAGGTGATTTGTATCGACACAAATAACACTAAAGCATTTCAAAGTTTGGGCCATAAAAATAATCATTTTTTAAACATGGATTACAAACAATTCTAAAAAATTAGAAATCCTTCTCATTAACAATATTTTCTACAACAATGTCATCCATTGTATCATTGTCAATGTTCATATGTTCATTTTTTCTTTCACGTATTTAATGTTATGATAATCTTCACGTTGAATTTCATCATCTTCATCACCATTCAAATTTGACTGTAGATCATCTATATTGTTACCAAATGTATTTAGATCATCATTTTCTATACCATCCATATTGTTGTCTTTTATAACATCATGTAACTCTAGCTCATTGTCTTCTTATTCCTGAACATAATCATCTTCAACATCATCATGGATTTCAATTTCTTCGATGTTCTTTAATTCCTCTCTCTCATTTTTTTGGTCATCATTATTCTTCTCAGTATCCACTAATGTATCGTCATATACATGCCTTAATATTGGATCATAATGTATGACAAATATCCATTTCAGATCCAAAATATCTTCATAGAAAAATACCTACACATGGACAACATACATATATTAGACCTATGTTATAGAAATTTTATTGTTTAATAAACACACACACATGTCACACATTCAAAATAAAATATGAATTAATATATTAATGATCACTATTTGTTCTTGTTTGAGTTAAAGAAATACCTTCTCACAATGAATTGGTAGAATATAATGCTCCTTATCCTCTAGTAGAAACCTTGAGGAATCTACAAAAAAAATCCTTTATGAGTATCATGTCTCTGTGTCCTCTCAAATGCTACATGTCATCTAAGCCTAACAATACAACATTTAAAAACGCAGTAATACAAATCAATATTTCCTTAGATTTTCCCAACATATTGTAGATTCCCATCAATAATATTCTTATATTTTGAGCTTGATCAACTCGATTACTTGAAATCAACCATAATTCCATAATCAAAATATCATATCTTTACGTCTACACTTTCTACATGATAATGTCGACCATATGCCCACATTGCAAGATATTTCCTCATCTATGAAAGACCATTTATTTCAATGAAAACAAATATAATGATGAATATTAAAATTGTTTAATAGTGTCAAAACTATTAGGAAACAATGTTAGATCCCTATACTACTAGTGTAACCCCTTAGTGTTATTAGTTCAACCTCCTTATTATATCCTTGTGCCCATGTAGTCCCCATATTGCCACTATTGTGCCCCATAGAAGCGCACTATTATTATTATTGTTCCCTTACATTATTATTGTTATGTCGGCTCTAATTATATTATGACCACTTAGACTCCTATATATAGAAAGGAGACCTTGTCATTTGTATCATCCAAGAATTGTTCATTTGTGTAATGTAAAGGAGGTTTCCCCCTCGAACGGGCATATTTCTAAGGTATTGATCTATCTTTTCTATCTTTTTGTGAGTTGGTTTCATAACATTTGGTATCAAAGCTTTGAATTCTAGGGTTTCACTACTCCAAACAAGTCTTTATGGAATTTTCGCTATAACGTTTGTTCTGTGATGTTTCAGAAGACAAAACAAAAACCTGTTTGAGATGAAATCGTTCTAAACCTTGGGTCATAATTTCAGATCTTGTCTCACTATAGTTTCAGAGATATTATCTAAGGAAGTTAGAGTTTTTGTAAGCTCTGGAATTCCTTCTCAAACAGGTCGTCGTGGAATTTTCACTATAATTTATTTTCTACGAAGTTTTAGATTCTGAAATTAAAACTCAATTGACCAAAAATCTTAGTGAAGCTCGGGCCCAAATTTCAGATTTTCCTTCGCTACATTTTCGGAGATATGGTCCAAGACATTTAGGGTTTTGGTAGGCCCCTGAATTACATCCCAAATAGGTGAACTTGGGAAAATCATCATAACATTCTCTTGAAGCATCTGATGCAAATTTCGTAAAGAGTGATAGAAAGAAGACATACTTTAGTTTTTGGGTCATCAGTTTCAGAACCTAAGGTCAAAACAGTGACACATGGCACATCATACAATTTTGCTCTACTGAACTATTCTATAATTAGGTCATCTTGGGAGATTGGGCATAACTCTTCCTTGTCAAATCCAATTTCAATCAGACTGGTGCCATTGGAAACAAGATAAAGAGGGCTACTACAAGACACAATTTTAGAACTTGGAGATCCGAAATTATAGAGTTACAGTCGTTTCAAGATCGAGCTCCTAAAATCAAGAAAAAGCAATATGAGGAAGTTTGATGGAAAGGATCCAAAAAATTGGATACTACAGATGGAGCAATATTTTGATCTACATGAGGTACAATTGTTACAAAAGCTACATATTACATCTTTATATTTAGAACCAAATCAGTTTATATGGTATAGAGGGATTTGTTCTCGTAAACCACTTGTCACTTGGTCAATTTTCATGGAGGAAATGATAGCACATTATGAGGATACAAAGAGAAACACCTTCTTTAGCCAGTTGATAAATCTCAAAAAAAAGGATTCCATGGCAGAGCACATTGAGGACTTCCAAAAAATGAATATAAGGGCAAATGATATTCCAGAGAAGCAAATGATTGGTATCTTCATAGGGACTTTAAAGGATAACATTCAACATGAGGTTCTTCTTTGGGAACTTGATTCATTGGAGAAGGCATTCAGGTTGGCAAGAAAAATGGAAAGTAGAATTATGGAAATAAGGAATCCTACCACTCACAGCTATAAATATGGAAGTGTTTTTGCTCCTAGCCTTCCACAACCTAGTTTACACCACAAAAATTGGAAGAAAAAAGAGAAAAAGGGATTTGTTATAGTTGTGATAGTAAATACACTAAAGATCATAAGTGTGCTAAGAAGAAATTAGTTTACATTGATTGTGAGGATGAGGAATAAAAGGATGAAGAAATGTCAAAAGAAGAGGATATACACCAGGAACCAACCCCAGAGAAAGAAGAAATGAATCCGACCATATTTTGTAAAGCATTTGCAAGAATTACCACTCCTCAAACTCTCAAGATAGAAAGACATGTTAAGAATAAAAATGTTAAAGAAGTGAAAGATCACATCGAGCATCAAGAAATGAATCTGACCATATCCTGTAATGCATTGGTAGAAATTACCATTCCTCAAACTCTCACGATAGAAGGACATATCAATAAGACAAGGTTCAAGCAGTGAAAGATCACATCGAGCATCAACAACAAGCTCTCCAACTTTTAAAGGATAGTGCCACTTTGGTGTACAATCGAATGAAACAACAGGTAAATCAACATCGCAGTGAAAGAAGTTTTAATGTAGGCAATTGGGTATTTTTACGGCTACATCCATACAAACAAATATCCCTCAAGCAAGCTATTTATAAGGAAATATTGGCAATATTACATGCACTTAGGAAATTGCGACCTTACCTAATGGGAAGACACTTAAACGTAAAAACGGATCATGATAGGCTTAAATAAATTTTATAACAAATATTATCTTCATAAGAACAATGAAAATGGGTCACAAAGATGTTGGGTTATAACTTTGAAATCATCTACAAAAAAGGGGAGAAAAATGTTGTTGAAGATGCACTCTCCAGAAAGGATGAGGATGTGGAAGCATTTTTTTGTGTCATTTCTATTTTCCAACTAGAGTGGATAAACGAAGCAAAGAATGAATGGAACAATGAAAAATAAGTGTGGGCACTCATTCAAAAGCTACAGAGTATCCCAGTTCAAACAATATTGCTAGAACTTGACGAAGAAGGAAAAATCATATTAGAACTTGAAGCAGCCACAGAAACAAGAAATCAACAGCTAAGAAATCAATCAATTTCAGAGTATATCATCAAGTGGAATAACTTACCTTCTAAAGATTCCACATGGGAGGAAGATAATTTTATACAGAAGCATCGAGAACTACTAAAGCATTGAGGACAACACTTTTTGAACGTGAGGGGCATGTTAGGTCCCTATACTACTAGTGTAATCCCTTATTGTTATCTGTGCAACCCCCTTATTATATTTTTATGCCCCTCTAGTCCCCATATTTTTATTATTGTGCCCCATAGAAGCCCACTATTGTTATTATTGTGCCCTTAAATTACTATTGTTATGTCAGCTCTGATTATATTATGACCACTTAGACTCCTATATATAGAAAAGAGGTCTTGTCATTTGTATCATCCAAGAATTGTTCATTTGTGTAATGTGAAGGAGGTTGCCACCTTGAAGAGGCTTATTTCTAAGGCATTGATCTATCTTTCCTATCATTTTGTGAGCTGGTTTGATAACAAAGAACATTTTGTAAAATTCCAATTGTAACTTTATTTCACATCCTATACACACATTGATTCCATCTTATTTTATGTTTGAATTTATAATTTCATCCTCTATTTGATGTTAAATTTGTTCAGTAACCTATTGTAGTGTGCAATATTTACCCCATTCCCCAAGTAGGTTAGTGGGAAGTGGAGTATTCCTTGGTTTCGATCTGTTAAAATGTCTCCTTGTTTGTAATACTTCTCTCTTTTTATCATATAAATCAATCCATTTTCTCATAAATTCCATGTGGTACAGAATAAATGTGTCGAGTATAGAAATTGCGTCTACACCTATCAAATGTCAACATTTTTATTCAAAACTCCATATGTTATTATTTATTTTTGATAAATAAATTACTTAGTAAGTTAATGATTGCGAGGAAAACAACCACAATTATCATGAATTTACTTACTAATTTCTACTTTAACAGTGTTACGTTGTGGTTTTTATCCATCAATAATGTATGATGCTTGTTCTTCATCCCAAAAGAATGGCCCATCTTCAAAATACTTACCAAGTAATTCACATAGGAATAAAAAAGTTTCATTCAATACATATCCTTCAGTTATGCAACCCTCTGGATGTGCCTTTTGTTGTACATATATCTTTACAGGTTTCATATACCTCTCAAACGAAAACATCCACCTCATTGATACGACACCCACAAATTTAATGTCATCGACGAGGTGCATAAGTAAATGGACTTGTAGGTCCATGAAACTTGTAGGGAGCTCCTTCTCAAATACACATACATTTTTTTTAATTTCCTTCTTCCATTTTGGCACTTCACATTCGTGGATCTCCGTGGAGGTCACCCACCTAATATAAAAATATCAAATTAGTATGAACATTCCATATCGCATACCTTGCAAATGCTAACAATTGACTTATGGATTTACTTAAGTCAACAATAAGACATGAATCCCCCCTAGTTTCCAATGGCATGATATTCTATCAAACAAATGTCTCGAAGGTCATTAGTAATTTTTCTCACACAAAATAATATCAAAATATATTTTGTACTTAATCAATGTTACCATTAAAAGTTAAATGGTGATAATACCTTCATGAAATTATGCAAATCATGTGTTTTAAATCTTGTCACATGTGCATCAATTGTAAAATATTCTTCCAATGATGACCCATAGAAAATATGTGTCCGCATTGAACATATGGCTTTTTCTAGTTGGTCTAGTTTTTTCAAAATCCATGTAGCCCCCGCATATGTTTCATTTTCCATATTTGGCCACAAATTTCTCTATCAAATTTGGTACACAAAAGAGCAATATCTCTCCTTGAAGACAAGGCATCCTTATATTCTCCTTATATATGTTGAAATATAGAATCCAAGACATTTTTGAAGATGTGCATAGGATCTAATAAGTGAGATCTTGATAGATCCTTCCAGTAAGGGAGCTCATAAATATGGATTTCCTTTTCATTCCTTTTGGCATATTAACTACAAGTTGTTCTAGTTCTTCTATTGAATCACCTCGATCAAAAAAATCCTTCCAAGATTTTGATTCAACATCTTCATACTTCTTAAGCCAATCACCTGGACCCGTAACTCATAAATATGGATTCCCTTTTCATTTCTTCTAGCATATTAACTACAAGTTTTTCTGGTTCTTCTCTTGAATCACTCCGATCAAAAAAATCCTCCCAAGATTTTGATTCAACATCTTCATAGTTCTTAAGCCAATCACCTAGACCCATAATCATGGGAGGGTCTCCATTTTCAACTTTTCCATCAAATTGATTCTTCTAGAAATTTCTAAATTTATGATCTAGTGGTAGAAAAACCTTGTTGCTTTCATAAGTAAATTTATGTAGATCTTTACAATAGTTCCCTTGAAACTCTTCTACATATCTCAGACGTGAAAACATCCCCTTTGTTTAAATCCCTACAATTCAATAAGTAATGTTAATAAAACCAAAATAATAGTATAAAAGTAAGTATGAAATTTGGGATGAAAATAAAATATGAGTGTAAATACGTAAATATTTTATCTTACTAGAACAAACACCAAGTCTTCGGAAATCCTGAATAGTTCAAAATCACACACCATAAAACATGAAGGACCTATTTGATGGAGGACATGATATGTCATACATCCTTATTCCTTTCCATAATAATCGCATCTCATCAATAAAACGCATAATATGAATGTCCATTTTTTTACTTGATGTTTTCCTGTAACAATGAGTGTTAACATAAGGTGCTCCTTTCTAACACTCATCCATGGGGGAATATTGTATACTGTCAATTTAACTGTCCAAACATTATAATTTGAGCTTAGGAAAGAGAATTGGTACACTCCATCAATTACAAGACCAAACCTCATACTATGGGGTTCATCTTTGAATTTTCTTGGCCATTTTTCCTCTATGTGTTCCATTGCTTTGGAGTTGGCTAGAATTTGCATGAATCCATCTTTAATCCTATTTTTTTCATGTCATTCCATCAATTGTTCAAGTGAATTTAACTGAAACATTCATTGAAGTCTAGATATAATTGGCAGGTGACATAAAACCTTCTTTGGAACTGTAGGAACTTATACATTTTATGATATCTCTTCTCTTTGCATACAAGGAATTCTACCTTGTATTGATATTCATCTTTGTATAAAATTCAATCATTTTTACATGAATGATTTTTCTTATATTCAATCCCCAACTCAACCAACAACTGACCTGCTTCTCTACAAGTTGGTGGAAACATATTCTCTTCAGGGAATATTTTAGTTTTTAGTGCCTTGTAAGATTACCTGAGATTAAATCAATTGAATGTTTCACTTATGACGAACATGTTTCATATGTCAACGTATACTAGGACTGTTTATATATAATGTATGGTTTTAAAGTCCTCTTAAATAAATATAAATGAAGTTTATGAATGTTTAAGAATTACGTACACCAATTGACAATGCATAGTAAGAAATAAATTTCAAATCACTTCAGTAAGGTAGTGAATTATTTTTCTAACCAATTGAATAGTGAATTGATTTCTAATAATATTAATGTGCATGCATATCTTGAGGTTCTACTTACACCTAATTTGAACATGGGTGTCTTCACTACTAGCTCGATAGAGTATTTCATGTTGTTATCATCAAGATTACATTGCTGGTAATTTCCCCTACTATCATTGTCACTCTCAACCATATGATCATTATCATCATCATTGTTTCCATCCCCAAAGAAATGTGTAATAATTTCATTCAATCCTTCTTCATGCATTACATTTTCACTATCATCATCATCATTATTAAGGCTAGGTGGCATGTCATCAATGTATGCTAATCTCATAAGCTCTTCAAATTTCTTAGCTAGTAGTGTTCTCTTCAATCTTGCTCTTTTCACCCCGGTATGGTTTAAAGGATGGTTTGGATCATCCCATACAAATATTATTAACCTATTTTGATCTTGGGTATTTGTAGGTGTATCATCAATATCATATAGCTATCAACAAACACACGCATTATTTAACGTTATGCAACAAGT
This sequence comes from Pinus tabuliformis, assembly GCA_031772625.1. Classification (NCBI taxonomy): domain Eukaryota; kingdom Viridiplantae; phylum Streptophyta; class Pinopsida; order Pinales; family Pinaceae; genus Pinus; species Pinus tabuliformis. Next base: position 733,143,379 of record CM062814.1, read on the forward strand.
GGATAAATCATAAATGTATCAATTTCAAAGAAATAGAATCAAATATGTATTAACAAATAAAATATAAAATTCATATATATATATATATATATATATATATATATATATATATATATATATATATATATATATATATATATATATATAAGATTGGAACATTATTTTATAGACTACCTTTCTTATACAATAATTTAAAATAAAACACAATTTTGACAACATAGTTTATAAAACATCAGTCCACACTCTTTGGTTTTTTCCCTTAAAAACATCCTTAGGGAGAGTTTTTTCTTCCCTTTTCTTTCATGCTGTAGTGGGTTTTAAGAATGGTTAACTAATTAATAACTCATCCCCTATGGTAAGTTCCACAATAGCCTCAACCATTATCAATCTATCAAGCTCTCTTTCCATATCTCTATCTTTATCATTTATAACCTGAACAAATTGAAAATTTGTTCTTACAGTAGGTTCCTTTCCCTTACTACTATTTATAAACCCTACAATATTTTTATGTTTGTATGCATGTCCATCTATGTACATAAGATGACCTCTATTCATTTCTTTTCCACTTTCCAATTAAAGATTATGTGTATACATATTTAAATTTAGAACATATGTTGACATGCAATGCTTATATTCTTCTAGCCTTCTCCATTCACCACTCTAATATCATGGACCATAATATGGCATTAATATCCTAGTGGTGTGTTGTGAATTGTTTCTATTTTTAGATCCCATGTGGAAATTTTGGACAATAAAGAGGCCTAGATTCACTCCATGAATATTGGAGGGTTGTATCGTGTAGTTGTATCCCCAAAATTGAAACACCTAATACACTCTAGGTAGTTGTTGATCACTGGGCCAATACCAATATAGTCAATGACCAAATGTCTCTTTGTAAAGTGATATCAAACTCAAGGGAAGTCATCATCTCCATCACATTCATTATCATTAGTTATGTAGTCCACCTTCCCCTTGTCTTTAAGAAAATTATGCATCTTTAAACTAGTTCTTGTTATGTTACGTGTTTTCATCAACTCCTCATATTTCAAGCTGGTGTATGTGCACATATTTTTCTTAGATGTATCATCAAATAAATGATCACTGCCCTCTAGGCTGGAAGTTAGTGCTCCAAGAAAATTTACACTAAGAACTTTTTCCAACAAATAATCATTAATAATAAAAAAAAATTATTTAAATAATATAAAAGTGTTTAAAATAAGAATACATAATGTCCAGGAGGAATCTCAATTGGTAATCCAAGATATGTGAAATTGTTGAAACTCGAGAGATCCAGGTTCAAATTCCCCTATTTATTTCTATTGTGCAAAAATATGCCAAATTGGATCGATTGCATAGGGTTAAAGTCAAGGTTTGTGTGCTTCAAATAAATTCACACTAAGACCTTTACTTAATTAACTATGCGATAATGATCAGTCCAACATAAATATAAAACCATTTTATGCAACACATCATAGTCATTTTCATAAAAGAAATGGTATACATTGAAATCCAAGTCTGTCAGAATAGAAATTGATCATATCTACCAATGATCATAGTTAGAACAACTATGCATTCCCAGGCCAAACCAATTACACTCTTGGCAATGAAATTTTAAATGGGACATGATTGGACAATTCCTAAACTTAGGATATAACCTAAGGCAAGTCAATGAAAAACTTAAAATGTTATATGATATCTGAAGTATAAATATTTATGCTCAAAGTAAATATATAACAATGTAAAAGTGTGTAAAATAATTAAATAAAAATATATAATTTGAATCAATCATATTGGCCAATAAATGAAGCTTGGGCGTGCGTTGTAATGAAGTAAGGCAATTTGGCCTACTTTAGAAAAATGCACACCCAACCTTTATTTCAAGGTCAAATTGAAAGATTCAACTTAGAGAGTATTTGTTTACTCATAAGTAACATTAATACAATTAAATTTTTCTAATTTAGTGATCTAAAAGTCGAAGTTAATGTAAATAAAAGTGGTGGAGCAATCGTAGTTCATGGTATCTCCCCAAAAGTGTCAACCGTTTGTGCGTAGTAGAAGGTTACTAGAAGCAAACTAGTTTGTAAAATTAGTAATTAAATAGTGTACAATTTGAATCAATCAACTATTGACCAAGAAATGAAGCATGGGCATGCATTTTAGTGAAGAAAGGAAATATGTCTTGCTTCACAAAAATGCAAGCCCGACCTTAATTTCAAGACCATATAGAATGATTCAACTTGGAGAGCATTATTTTACTCATGGGTAAAATTAATACAATTAAATATTTTTAATTCTTCACATATATATTTCTGTTGTTCAAGAATACTCCAAATTACATGGGTTTCAAAGGGTAAAAGGAAGGGTGTTTGTGCCGCAATATTTCTGTCAAGATTGGATTATCTCAATTTTTCTAACGTCAAAATTTGAGTACCTAAGGTGTTGCTTCAGGTATTATGTCATCATTTGATATGACACGATCTATTTCCATCTCCTCATATAGCTCCTGTAATACACAACATAGTCAATAATGTTTAATAAACTAATTATATCATTTCAATGAATATGTTATCCAACACAAAAATTAACTTTAGTCATATATTTGACATATTGATATCATCTTAATTTGGAGTTACAAAAAAAAAAGTATGATCGTAGGTATATATATCGAGCCAAAATTTAAACAAGAAAAGTATCCAACATCCCTATCCCACATGGTCATCCTTATTTTCAAACATTTGCCTCGATCATAGAATCGCATTTAACAACCATTCCTATGCATTTTCAACCAATAAGTTTGACCTAAAAGGCCTTATGGAAAAAAAATTGACTTTCTATCCTCTATGTTGTAGTATTCGTGAATTCATAAAGAATTTCCTCCTTCATTTGAGGTTGCTTTGTATTCTTACCTATATTTTATATATAGACTATGTTGGCATATCTTCTTCAACCCACTTTCCTCTATGTGATTTAATAGTTCTATGTTGTCCACATCCTATATACATGGCCTCCTTTGAATCCTGCAATACAAAACAATCACAATAACTTTTAGTACACTCATATTGGCCAAGAAATAAAGCCTTGTCATGAATTTTAGTGAAGCAAGGGAATTCTGGCTTACTTCACAAAAATACATGTCCATCCTTCACTACAAGGACAAATTGAATGATTTAGATTGGACAGTACTTGTTTACTCATAATTAACATTAGTTTTGCACATATAAATTCATGTTGTACAAGAATATGCAAAATTGGATTGATTGTGTAGGGTTAAAGTCAAGGTTTGTGTGCCACAAATAAATGCACACTAGGACATGTACTTAAATAACAATGTGATAATGATCATTCCAATCTAAATATAAAACCATTTATACACAACTTTCACATAAGGCAAATCGAAGCAAAACTTATAATGTTGTATGTAATCTAAAGTATAAATACCTCATCTCAAAGTAAAGATATAACAATGTAAAAGTGTGGAAAATAATTAAATAAACAATCTACAATTTAAATCAATCAGTTTGGTGAATAAATGAAGCATGTGTGTGCATTTTAGTGAAGCAAGGAAATTTTGGCTTGCTTCATAAAAATGCACGGCTGATCTAGATTGGATCATTATATTTTTTTTCATCCATCTCGATGAATTTGGAGCAGAAAAAGTGGAGGAATCAGCTCGCGAGACTGTTTTTACTTGTGGGAGCCAATTTGGAAAAACAACGTCTGAAACCTTCCAAGATACTTTTGAGGCATTAAATGATGATTTTTGGCATAAAAATTTGATGTTTAAAAGAAACACCTTTTCACGTTGTTCTAGACAGATATCTTTCCAATGATGCAATAAGCGCATCAATTTGAGTTCGTGTCATAAAGTTGTGCCACTCAGAAGTTGACCTTCCTATTTTGACACCTATAATTTGGGAGGATGTTGTGTCAACCCCCATTATTCATGGAAAAGGAGATAGCCACATGTTTTTGATGTAAAAGACTCTAGAAGAATGTATATTGTAACTCTAGTTAAGATTTGGTGTAGTCAAACTTAATGACTAGTAGGCTATCGGGTTTTGTTATAACCAAGCCACTAGGAGGAAGAGGCATTCCATTATTTTGAGATAATTTTGTTGCATATATGAGCAAAATATAGCCAGGAGAGATAGGAGGTAGAGAACATAAAGATTATTTGTGCACTATAGCAGCCCATGGGCCACAGTTATTACTTATTTATACCTACAACCATATTTCTAGACAGAGAAAGAGAGTGAAGCAGTCTCACCTTCCAACCGGGTTTTCTCCTAAAAGGGTTTCCCATATAATATATTATGTTTTATGTGTGTGTGTGAGCTTAATTTTTCATTTTATATTTTTCTGCATAATTTTCATTCGCTTGCATGTACTAATTACAATTAAATTTATAGATCTAGAAGTTAATAACATTGTAATAGTGTAAAAAATCATAATTTTAATATATTATTATCATATCTGTTGTGGCGAACTGTCCATTGGAATATCCACGAAAGTTTATGTATTATTTGGTATCAGAGAAGGTTTCTTTGGGTATTTTGTGGATATTGTAGGGATCCAAATCAGCGGGGTCGAAAATTGTAAAACCCTAATCATGTCCAACAAATTTGTAAACAAACCTCATGATCCTGCAAAGGTGAGGCTTATGCAGCTGGAACAAGAAGTTGCAGATATAAACCGAACTGTAAACCTCCTCATGGCAGCCTTGAATAGAAATTTGGGGATATTTGGAGAATATGGGGGTTCAAATGCAGAGGATAAATCAAAATGGGGATCAAAATATCAGGGAGAAATGAAGAACTAGTGGAAGAAAGAATCCTTAAAAGATCAACCTTCTTCAAGTGTCATGAATCAATCCTTGTTTAAAATGGAAAAAAAAATCAGTATTATGCCATATCACTGTGAGGTCGACGCCCTAAATCTGCACCACTAGTTGCAACAACAGGGAGTTACTTTAGTGTCTATCAAATCGAGGAAGGGAAAAAGAACTCATTTGCACAATTGAAATTTTCGGGCCATGCACTAACTTGGTGGGAGAGCCACACAGAAACCCTGAGGTTGGAGGAAGAACATCTAATGGCTAAGTGGGAATATTTTAAAACCCTCATTAGTTCATATTTTTATCTCATTAGGTACGTGGAGGATCAATGGATCTGGTGGCATTACTTTAGGAATAAATTGGGCCAAAGCATGTAGGAGTATACCACAAAATTCAAAAAGATGGCTATAATGTTAGGTATCTCTCCAAAGAACCCAGATGTACTCCTCAAGTATTTGGTGGGTTTGCACCACCATCTTTGTGAGCAAGTGATGTTATTCAAGCCCAAATCAGTGGATGAGACTTTTGTATAGGCACAATAGCTAGAGAACATAGGCATGAAGAGAATGTAATCAAGTGGATAAAAGCAGAAGGAGAAACATGATGCTTCTAAGGAGGGAAAGTAGAAAAAGGGGGGAAAGGATAAAAATATAGTAGCCACAACACACTAGTGCAAAGATCCTAGCAACCACTACAACATTGATGGCCATACATAGGAGTAGTGTTGGAAGTTGCATCAAGATCAAAACTCGAAGAACAAGAAGAAAGATAATAAGAAGAAGAATATCACGGCCATGGATTCGAGAAACCAAATTGAAAGCATCTCGGATGTGAAGGAGAATATCGTATGTACGTCAGTGAAAAAGGAAGTGAATCTGAATAGCCTTCAACAACAAGAAGAGAAATAAATGACCAAACTCTTCCATTTAAAGATACGGGTCAAGAAGACAAAGATTGATGCTTCGTTTGGCTCAAGATCATAGGTAAATATCATTACAATAGAGCTAGTCAACAAGTTGGGGTTAGAAGTTCGTGATCATCCAAACCCATGTCCATTGGAATGGGTAAATAAGGATGCAAAGCTGAAGGTAACAAAACTATGTAAAATTAGATTTTCTATCAGTATTGATTTTATCGATAAAATCGATCTAGACGTGGTTCCTCTTAATGTATATGGAGTCATGTTTAGGAGTCCATACATGTACATGCACAATGTAATATTTATGAGGAAAGCCAACTAGTACCAACTCGTCAAGGGTGGAAAATTTTTCATCATCAACATGCACAAATTCAAGTCAACAATTTCACTAGTAAGTGCCAACCAATCCAATAAATTGATCAGTTCCAGCAAGAAGTATGTTTTATTGTTTTTAAGAGAAATTTAGTCTAAAGAGGAGTCAATAAGAGGCAAGGAATCCTTGAAGGGGTGTAATAAGAAAAAAAAACAACAATTGGAGGAGTTTTGATAGGCATACATGGATGTGTTCTAATAACCTAAAGGGTTGCCACCTAGAGAAGCGGAGCATAAGATCCAACTATTGTCAGACTCCCCATTACCAAATATTGGGTTATACAAGAAGTCTATTATAGAATAAAGTGAGGTGAAGAAACATTTGCAACATCTGCTAGAACGGGGTGTCATTCGACCAATTACATCACCATGTGGATCACCCATGATCATTGTTCCAAAGAATGATGGGACTTGGTTTACGTGTATAGATTACAACATGTTGAATAAAATCACACTCAAGAACAGGTACACCCTTGCCATGATCGACGATCTGCTAGATTAGTTGAAGCAAGCAAAGTACTTCACCAAGTTTGACTTGATGTCTAGATATCACCATGTTCGAGTCAAAGAAGAAGATACATGGAAGACTGCCTTCAAAACTAGACAAGGTTTGTATGAGTGGTTATTTATGCCATTTGACCTATGTAATGCACCAACCGCACACTTATAAGATTAATGAATGATGTACTACATTGTTTTATAGATTCATTTGTTATTGTCTTTTTGGATGATATACTGGTATATAGTGCTACCTGGGAGGAGCATATTTCACATTTGACGCAGGTGGTGGAAATATTGAAGAAGCATGAACTGATAGAAAATCTCAAGAAGTGTGAGTTTGCGTAACAATCTTTGGTGTATTTGGGGTATGTGATTAGTGGATCAGAGTTGAAAATATATGCTTCCAAGATGGAGGCAATCAAGAAATGGTCTTATGAGTTTCACTGGCGTAGCATACTAAGGAAATTCATAACCTCATTTTCAATAGTAGTAGAACTGCTCAATGCCATAACAGCAAGTGGAATTCTTTCTAATGGGGAAAAGGTTAGTAGAAGGCTTTCAAGGATCTAAAGAAAAATATAAATCAAGCACCAATTCTAGCATTACCAAACTTGCAACAACCCTTTGAAGTGGAGACAAATTCGAGTGGGTGTGTTATGACAATTGTTTGATGTAGGGAGGAAGGCTTATATAATACCATTCTAAAGTATTTCATGGGGAAATTATTAAATACCATACCTATGATAGGGATATTTATGTCATGGTGCAAGTGATGAATAATTGGAAGCACTATCTAAGGAGAAAGGAGATAGTAGTCCACACAGATCACTAGTTATTATAGTACTCACAAGCCCAGAGTAAGCTATAGTAGACCAGTCATTACAAGTGGATGGGGTTTTTACAATAGTTTAATTTGGTGATCAAGTATAAGAACAGTAGTACAAACAAATTACCCGACATGCTTTCAAGGCTACCCAATCCAAATATTACAGTTTTGGGGACTCTTATGCACATGGATCCATTCATCCATGATGCATACAGAGAGGCATATTCATAGGACGAGGACTTCAAGGAGGTGTATCAATAGTTGTAGAGCCAGATTCATGTGCATGATGGTGACAACACAGTTGACTACCATCTCTAAGATGGGTTACTCTACTGGATGGATAAGTTATTTCTTCCTAAAGGTGATGCATTGCAACTGATTAGAGAGGCTCACACCTCCAAGGTTGCAGGGCACTTTGGTGTAGGCAAAAACGTGGCTAAGTTGCAGAGATATGTGTATTGGCCCAAGATGCAAGAGCAGGTAGCTAGGTTCATAAGAGGATGCATGTTTTGTTTATACCAGCAAGCCTAGAAATAGGAAACATGGTCTATATCATCCCTTACATGTACCTACTCATCTTTGGGAAATAATTTCCATAAAATTTTTGGAGGTTTACCAACAACCAGGAAGGGACATGACTACCTATTCGTGGTAGTTGACAGGTTCATCAAGATGTGTGTTTTGGTGCCTTGTAAAAACACCATCAATAGGCAAGAAGAAAAAAACTTGTTATTTGGACAGGTCTGTGTGCACTTTGGGATACCAAGGAGCATTATTTTAGACATGGATACAAGATTTCTCAATGCATTCTGGACTACATTGTGGGAGAAGATGGACATGAAGTTGAAGAGATCCACAACATTCCATCGACAGATAAATACGCAGATAGATGTAGTCAACAAAAATTTGGTCCAACTTATAAGGGGATACAACCAAAAGAATCTAAAGACTTGGGATGAAAATATGGTTTATATACAACATTATTACAACATACCAATCCAAAATTCTATAGGAAATTCCCCATTTGAAAATTGTTTTGGATATTTTCCTCCTTCACCATTAGACATTGCATATGGGCAACAAGGAGGAGTGAGGGAAGATCTTACGAGATGCTTTGAGGGATGAAAAATTTATAGAGAAGATTAGGTAGATTCATATGCAGGTACAAGAAACATTGTAGAAGTCACAGGAGAAGTATAAGGCTAGGCATGATCAACAAAAAACAGAGAAAACTTTCAAGGTGGGAGACAGATAATGGTTAAAGTTGAACAACGAGAGGCTGCAGGGGCCTGGTCAAAAAGTCAAGGATTTGAGGTATTGTCCCTTTGATAGACTGGAAAATGTGGGTGATAATGTCTATCAACTCAGTTTAAAACCATATATGCGCATTTAATTAGTTGTGAATGTGGATAATTTGAAACTCTATGAGCCTTACATGTTATATCAGGAAGAGGAACAGTTCCTATCTTCTATGGATGATTTGGCACCAAATGCTTAAGGACAGTTGACAGAAGATACAATGTTCTAGAAGAGGTCCAAAACTACAAGACATGGGTAGCATGACCTTTGGTAGATTGGGTTGAAGGGAAAACTTCTAGGAAATGCTAAATGGTACACTAGAGAGAAGGTGGAGGAAACGTTTCCTCACCTCATTCAATAGAAGCTCTTTGGGAGCAAAATCCTCCGAAAATGGGGAGCTGTAATCTGGATTGGATCATTATATTGTTTTTCATCCATCTTGATGCATTCAGAGTGGAAAAAATGGAGGAATCAGCTCATGGGACCATTTTTACCAGTGGGACCCAATTTGGAAAAATGGGGTCTCAACCCTTCCAAGATATTTTTGAGGAATCAAATGAAATTTTTTGGGAGTAAAATTTTGTCACTATGGCACAAAGCCTTTTTAGAATGTTTTTCACATAGATCTTTCCAATGGTGTAAGAATCACATTAATCGGAGTCTATATGCAAAAGTGATGCCACTCAGAAGTTGACCTTCCTGTTTTGACACCTATAATTCAGGAGGATGCCACGTCAACCCCCATTATTAATGGAAAAGGGGCTAGCCATGTGTTTTTGATGTAAAATACTCTAGAAGAGTCTATATAGTAGCTCTAGTTAAGAATTGATGTAGTCAAACTTAACCATTAGTAGGCTATCGGGTTGTATTATAATCGGGCCATTAGGAGGTACATGCATTCCATTCTTTCGAGAGAACTTTGTTACATAGTTGAGAAATGCTAGCCAAGAGAGATAGTAGGTAGCTCACACACAAAGATGATTTGTTCTCTGTAGTAGCCCATGGGCCACAGGCATTACTTCTTTATACATGCAACCATATTTCTAGATAGAGAAAGAGAGTGAAGCGACCTCACCTTCTAGCTGGGTTTTCTCCCGAAAGGGTTTCCCAGAGTATATCTTGTGTCTTATGTGTGTTTTTGACCTTATTTTTCATTCTCTACTTTTCTATGTAATTTCCATTCGCATGCATGCACTATTTACAATTAAATTTATAGATCTAGAAGTTAATAAAATTGTAATAGTATAAAAATTCAGAATTTTAATATATTATTATCAGATCTGTTGTGACAAAATGTCCAATCAAATATCCATGGTATCTTATGGATCAACACTCAACCTTTATTTCAAGGCCAAATTGAGATATTCAATTGGGATAGTATTTTTTATCATAAGTAACATTAATACAAATATTTTTTTCTAATTTAGTGATCTGAAGGTTGAAGTTAATGTAAATGAAAGTGGTGGATCAATTGTAGTTCATGGTTTCTCCCCAAAAGTGTCAACATTTTTTGAACATCATAAACTTTCTAAAAGAAAATTAATGTGTAAAATTAGTAATTAAATATTATATAATTTGAATCAATCAAATTGACCAAGAAATTAAGCCTAAGCATGCATTTTAATGAAGCAAGGCAATTTTGGTTCGCTTCACAAAAATGCACGGCCAACCTTCATTTCAAGTAAAAATTGAATGATTCAACTTGAAGAGTTTTTTTACTCATAGATAACAATAATAGAATTAAATATTTTTATATTTTTCACATACATATTTTTCTTGTTCAAGAATACTCTAAATTGCATGGATTTCAAAGGGTAAAAGGAAGGTTTTGTGTGCCTCAATATTTTAGTCAAGGTTGGATTATACACTAATTTTTAATAATATTGTGAAAAATGTGGATGTATCACAAAATTCCATTATATCATTTTTTCCTAAGTTAAGTCAAATTTTAAGTACTTGATATCCTGCATCATCCATTGTGTCCTCATCTGATATGACATGATCTATTGCCATGGCCTCATATGGCTCCTATAATACACAACATAGTTAATAATTTTTAGTACACCACTTATATCATTTCAATGAATATATTATTTAACACAAAATTTCACATTAGTCATATATTTGGCATATTGATATCATTTTAATTTGGAGTTGAAAAAAAAAATATGACCCTTGGTATATACATTGAGCCAAATTTTCAACAAGAAATGTATCCAACATCCTTATCCCACATGGCCATCCTAAGTTTCAAACATTTCTCTTAATCGTAGAATCAAATTTAATCACCATTTTTGTTCACTTTCAACCAATAAGTTTGACCTGAAAGGCCTCATGGGAAAAAAATTGAATTTCTCTCATCTGTGTTGTAGTATGTGAATTAATAAAGACTTTATGCCTTTGGTTGAGGTTGCTTTTTCTTCTTACATGCATTGTATCTGCATATTTCTTTTTCATATATTCTTCGACCCACTTTCCTCTCTATGATTTAGTAGTTCTACATCGCCCACGTCCTATGGCCATGTCCTCTTATGGATCTTGTAATACACTACATTGAAAATAATTTTTAGTGCACCAATCAAATCCAGTTGTTAATAATGAAAACAATAAGTGTAGGGGTAGAATTATTGGTAGACTATATTTTGAATAGAGTATAATTTCTCCTTACAACATAAATATTAACTGAGATTAGTACTTTTTCTCCATGTAACACACTTTAGCATTAGTGTAGATATCAATTTTGTTTCATTCCTCAAAGCTAATTAAATTACTTTATAGTTAATGTAGTGGATTATTGAAATTATGGTTATTATACTGAATGTATGATATTAATATTTGGTTTTATTTGAGAATGATGTTATATTCTTGTAACATTTCTATGTCTAATTTTTATGGAAAAAAACAACTTGATGGCACTAGGAGTTGCTTGCGACGAGTTTTGTGCCTAAACTGGATCACATTATGAGATGTGAGTAGGGGCTAAATTTGGTGAGTACAAATTTAAAAATTCATGTGAGCCAAAAATTGAAATTAAATACCCACCAACTATTGAACTAAAAAAAAATCAGAGTCTTTCTTTCTCCTCTAAAAATATTTTTTAGTCTTGATAGGCCTAGACCCAGAAAGAAAAGAATAGGCTCCTCTACCCTTGCACAGATATCAATTGAGGAGCTTAAAATTACATCCCTTATGTTGTGAATGGATGGTTTTGATATTTCCTTATTTTCCGTGGATTCATGGAGGAAGTTCAAATATTGCAAAAAAAATTGACAGATTTTGATGATCTTTAGTGGATTTTAAGGCACCTTAAGGATTCAGATGGAGATTACATGGGAATTTAATTTTTGTCCCTTTTTGGTCCAGAAATTGGAGCTGCAAAGTAAGTCATTATCGATTTCGTGAACAAAGGGTGGATTTAGGGTTAAATTGTGGGATATTTATCCATGTATTGGTTCATAACAGTTTGATTATCATAAAGGTTTTCTTACCTCAGTTTGAATTGCTACCCTTTATGTAGTGTGATCTCCTTCCTTGTATGTTATTTTCCTTGCCTCGCCTTCATAGACCGGATTTGCTAGCCCAGCCTCAAAATATCAAGCAAAGGGAAGGGAGAAAAGAATGGATAGAATGAGGTAAGTCATTATGAAATTATATATATGTATTTGTTTAAATTCTTTCTTTGATTTTCATTTTTTTTATTCCAAAATTTAAAATATATATATATATGGACATGAGACTAATCATGAGAAAGAGGTGTTGGCTTCGATATTGGGAATGGAGGCACTTAACAAACTTGACAGTGTGGACTTCAAAATGTCTACTAGATATGTAGAGAAATGATCAACTAAAACAATTGAAAGATTGTAAGCACATTTCCTATTTCAAATGGAATCAATTGACTCCCCAACCACTCTTGGAAAGAGTAGAATATTTAGGAGGATTTTAACCCTATACAGAAATTACCTGCAAATGAATTATTAAAATAGAAAAATAGCAATGGCGAGAACATAAAACAAATATACACAGATATTTTCCCCTGTATCCAAAAATAAGGACTACGAGATTGATTTTTGACTGTGTTCCTTTCAATGTTATAGTACATATATATACATGTCGAAGCATTCATATATCCCATTCCATTAACCCTAGATTAGAACATAATCGTAGTTCCCTTGATCAGATCTACAAAATACCATGGGCATAAAACCATCATGCCCAAAACCATGTGAAAAACCCATGCACAAAACCATGGGTAGGTCCGCCCACTATATTTGAGTCTTCCCCCCATCCTTGGAGCTAGTTGTGGAAAGAATATAACACACACCCAACAGTCATTAAGCATAACCACTAAGAATTTGGAACAAAAAACAATACTTCCAATGCCTAATCCTCTCCTGGGTCACAAATTTCTTCTTCCACCATGCCACATTATGAATCTTGCATTGGTAGCTATGTTACAAGAATATAATATGACATGATTTCAGGTGAAATCTATAGATCATATGCTGGGAATTTTTTTGTGAATAGGTTGAATGAATCATTCCTTCAATATTTCAAAGACCATCTCCATTTTTCATTCTCAAAGGTACCATTGCACCTACAGAAAGCAGTAATTCACAACATGGTGACTGAATTCGGCATAGGTTGGTCTATAAAAAAGGTTAAGCAACAAATGTCTGAACTACAAGAGATTTAGCTACAATCAAACAAACAAGATTGAAAAACTCTTACCCAAGCATAGGCTCAAACGAAGGCTAGTTGATGTAAGTTTCAAAGTACGGAAAGAACTTGTAAAAATGTATGAGAAGTTGAATGAATGGAGGAATTCCAGTGAGGAGAGTATCCAAGAATTTGAATTTGTTCATAAGATTATATCAAATTTCTTAAAATATTTGTATATTTTATTTTTGCATAGTTAAATTAAATTAGTATATGTTTTGGGGCAAGGCCTCTAAGGCTAGGCTTACAAAACGAAGTGCCACGCATCATAGTGGCCGGAAAGGTATACATTCCTTGATTTGTACTTTGGTAAGTATATTTAATATGTGAATGATGTTTTTTTATTTCCTAGAAAAAATTAAATGATTGCATATTAAATAGTTTAACTAGTTTGTGTGCCATGTTTGAACAATAGGACAAATATGGTTGTCATCCAACACACTTCGAAAAGGACATGTTACAAAACAAAAAGTAAGTCAACTTTATTATCTAGATGGAGAATGAAGTATCAATAGTTGACTTTCAATGAGTTAGTTAGATATTGTTGTGTTTATATATCAATTTTCATTTCTTTTAACATAGAGTAGAGGCAAAATACCCTTTTTTTCCATATTTAGCTAATGACAAATGATGTACATTATAATTGTAAATTTTGTTGGAAGACTATTAGAATATGATATGATAAATGACATCCTACTATGGTAATATATCCATGGAATTTTTCCCACCATATCAATGGAATCATTAGAAAAAAATTGATTTCTAAAATGGGCCTCCTAAGGAAAATGATCAAATAATAGTAGAAATAATAAAATAAGATTAGATTACCTCATCAAATTTTGGAGTGAAAAAAGAAAAAATTGTTTTTTAAACTTATATTTCAACTTATCTCCTACAATTTTACTCAAATTTCAAGTAGGAGTAGTCATTTGATGCGGAATTTAATTTCACATCCAAGGAGAACCCATGTTGAATACTTTCGATGGATCCTTCTACACAGAAAATGAGAAATACATGAAAATATGTGATTGCGATCACATTTTTCATGTATTTCTAGTTTTTCTTATACTGGGCTTCATGGAAAGTAATCAGCATGGGTAGTCCTTAGATGTGAAATTAAATTCCACATCTAATGAGTACTCTATCTCGAAATTTGAGTAAAACTGTATGGAGATAAGTTGAAAAAAGTGGTATTTCATTTTTTTTATTTTTTTGTCATTTTACCTTTTAACTCAAAAAATGGTGAATCATCCCCCATGGTTGACATAATCATCTTCAATTCTATTGGTTGTTATAAATTTGATTTTGGTGATACACTTTTGTTTTGAGGCCCATTTTTTACCTCAAAAATTCTCTAATGACCTTGCATTAAATAATTTGGGTCCTTGAATTATTTAACGTTGCAACTCTTCATTCTTCATCATTTGGGGTTCCATAAGGGTACTAATGCATATCATGGCCTTATGCAAGCCTTCCACTTGACTTTTTAGGTGTCTCATCTCCTTTCTTATCTCATGCATGTTGTTGCTATAACACACTCGAGGAGGAGGATAGCTATACATGACATGATTGTATCTAGGAATTTCCAAATTCCATGCCTCCATGTATTGCTAGAATTAAGTCTACCACCACACAAGAAAAAGAAAACAACAAGAGGATTGGAGGGACAAAGCCATTTTGAGTATTTGACAAGACCACTCAACTCAAAAATCACTTTAAAATAATATTAGGAACAAAAAACTAAAATTACAAACCTATCCATATTTTCAATAGGGAAAATAGGTGCATTACCATCCATAAGTGACCTATAATTTTTCCTCTCTCCCCACATAGATTTTTAATTTTATGGATCAAATTTGACTACCATATAATTTATTTCATTTTTTAACATATAGTCAAGCATATTCATCATTATCCATTAACCAATATAGTACTAATAGTGTTAATTTTCTTAGGGCTGGAAGTCTTTGTTGTAGAAAATTGCATTTTAAAACATTTTCAACTTTTTTACAATGCATTCACCCCATATCATCATAAGAAATTACGTAGATAGAACATTATCAATAACAATGCAGCAGAATAGTCAAAGGTATATCATGATATCTCTTTCATAGGTCTGTCATGATATCTTTGTCACAGGGCTCATCATATCTCCTTCATATATCTATCATAATATTATCTCATATTACAGATAAGAAGGCCCAAAATGGTCAATGTCATGCCCAAGAACTAAGACCCATTAGGGAATTGTTACACCACACGACTGAGGCCCATTCGGGTGTTGTTGCACCACAACAATAAGGGTCATTAGGGTGTTGTTACACCACAAGAATGAGGTACAATTTCACATACCCATAGTATGGTATGATCATTATATCGCTTCCAATTAATTACAGGTCATGGTGTGCATTTATTTGAGGCACACAAACCCTGCCTTTTACCCTATGAAATCCATGCAATTTGGAGTATTCTTGAACAACATAAATATATATGTGAAAAATTAAAAATATTTAATTTTATTAATGTTACTTATGAAAAAAAATACTCAAATTTGAATCATTCAATTTGGCCTTGAAATGAAGGTCAAGTCTGCATTTTTGTGAAGCAAGCCAAAATTTCCTTGCTTCACTAAAATGCATGCCTAGGCTTCATTTCTTGGCCAATATTATTAATTCAAATTGTATACTATTTATTTACTAATTTTAGTCACTAATTTTCTTCCAGTAAGTTTCTATTATTCACAAACTGTTCACAAAAATAAGCCTAACGACTTTCCTTATTCTCTGTATTTCATCTAATGACCCTTTGCTAACCTTCTTGCATGGTATCCTTTTGCGCAGTCCTAATATGCACAAATCCCAAAAATTGTAGCCAAAAATCCTACTCCATAACTAGGTTCACATATGACCACTTTTCTTCATCTACTAGACATCCCCTACCATTCAGTATCATTTTCTATTTTTAGTTTTATTTTTTATTTTTAGTAAGTCTATTTTTAATAGTGGATGCCACCTAAGATGATGTGTAGTCGTGATTGGACACTAATTGGATGATCTGAAGTAGTGATTGGGCACTAAATAGGTAGTGACATGATGATTTCCTCTCCATTATTTTGCATTAACTTATCCTCAATGTCCCTAATTGCTAATGTGCATTCCCTCTCTTACTTAGGGAGACCACCTTATTAGTAACCTTATCCATTCAACTGCCAACTTTTTCTTTCAATGGTAATTAGTGAAATAGTAACTTTGAAAGATTGATCTAGGAAAGACCCAAAGTCGAATCACAACAACTTCCACTATTCACCTCAATATCAATATATTCAAATTTTCTTATCCCTTCGGGCTTATAGGAATTACTCATCATGATTTTCAACATGTTCAAATTTTTTCCACCCAAGCTAACATGTCTTTGGAGAACAGAACCTAGGTTGAGGGGGGAATTAAACCCACTAGTTACCACTTGAGCTATTTTCCTTTGACCCATTCACTTACCAACCTTATCCTTTGACTTTCAATCTTATTTATGGAGTTTTTTTGCTATTTATGAGTTAGAAGTTGCATGAGGGACTCTACACTTCAATTCTAACTTATTTTTTACTCCATTTATATTTAGTTAACCTTATTTTAGACTCTCACTCTATTTTATATTTTCTCGCCTTATTTTAAGGCTACTAGCTAATCAAGGAAAGTTCTTTTCTATTTTCTAGTGTGCATGCACTACGGAACCCCGACTTATGTTGAAAATTGCAGTAATAAATTCTCAATTTGATTTTTCCTTGATTAAATTGAGAAAATTTGAATTTCCACATCAACAAACAACTTGGATGATGTTAACTTCTGTGACATGGCTTGTTTCACCTAGTTTACTCAATAAATTCGAATTGGATGTGTTAGAGTGATCTCAGGTTATTTTAGTTAAACTAGTTCCAACTTTTAGAGGAACTAGTGGAAGGTCAGTGAATTAGTGGGACTTCAGTCAAACTCAATGCTCATCCATATAAGTAATCAATTAGCCCAAAATAGCTAGTGCATGCAGAGGATTTAAGTTACCTAGTTGAGGTGGAGATTCCAAGGTAGTGTAACATGAGTTGTAGACTAGTCTTAAGTGTATAGGTGTTGCATAATGTTAGATGATCAACCTAAAGGAATTGTGCAATCCAATTAATGGAATTTCATAAATAATTGGGACTAATTCCTCAAGGAAAAGTGCAAGGAAATAGGAGCTCAAGCCGAGGGAAATTTGACCAAGTCTGGGTCAGGGGCCTTCAGTGAGTAAAGAGATAGCTTTTGCACTTGCGGGGTGAGATTAGTTGAGAAAAGAAATTGTAATACATCTCTATTCATTTTATTAATGCAAGAGGCATTAGGGCTTTAATAATATTTCTTTCCCTGTATAAAATACTTATTTCACATGTGTTATTTCTTCTTGGATGTCTGATTTTTTTTCTAAATTGTGAATTAATGTCTGTAGAGCAGTAGTCTAGATTTGTGTCTTATTGTTTTGATTAAAAATTCGTGAGCAGTTGTGAATCTACAGCCTAATTTCTACATGGTATCAAATCTTGATTCACATTAGAGAAGGAAATTCAAAGTTGTTCCTCAAAGGTTCGAATTTGAAGATCGATGTAGCAAGATTTCTTCAAAGTTGAAAAGATGGCCTTCAATGGACTAAGGCTAGATTATTCCTTGGAAGGCACCTCTAATTTTGTTTCATGGAAGGACCTCATGGAGGAAGTATTGGATGACATTGGATTTCTATAATACATCCAGACAAATGTTGCAAAACCACAAGCATTTGATGCCCAAAACCATTCTCAATGGAAGAAAGATGTAGCCAAGGAAAGGAGAATCATCTTGGAGGGAGTATGGGATCATATTGTCTCGAATATCTATGGAAAATAAACTTTGTTCATCATGTGGAAAGCACTAATAGAATTGTTCAAGAATAGTAGGGACCATAGGAAGCTAGCACTCAAGGATAAACTTCGAAGTATCAAGATGCAAAAGAATGACACAATGCCATAGTATGTGAGAAAGTTTACACAGTGTCATGATGAACTTGGCAGGGTAGGTGTTAATGTCCTTGAAGAATACCCGGTAGCCTTAGCCCTTCTGGGCCTTCCCAAGAGCTTGCATAACTATCAAGATTTAATGAATTGGAGAGAGAAACTACTGAGTTGGGAGCGCTTATGGTCTGATTTGGTATAGGAGGAAATAAGGCAGAATACCAAAGATGGGAATTCATCCAAGGGTGAGGATGAAGAAAAATTTTCATTGGCTAGAAAGGAAAAGAATGGAAAAGGGAAGCAATCCCAATTCAAAGCATAATCCAATCAAGGGGGAAAGAAGAAATATTTTCAAAAATTAAATGCTTTCATTGTCATGAATTCGGGAACTATGCCACAAAGTGTTCACACAAGAAGGAAAGAAAGAATACATCAGGAGGAGGAGTAGGTGAAGGTTTGGCTTCACAGTTCGAGCTTGAATTTACTCTCATTACATGCCTGGAAAACACAATGATGGGGAGCATATGGTACTTCGACTTAGGTGCATCATTCCATATGATAGGCAATAGATATTTTTTTAGTGACCTAGAAGAGAAATATTTGCATATGCATATCGAGATAGGGGACGACATAAGGTATAGCACGACTGGGATTGGTATAGTCCCCTTTTAGAGGGAGTTAGGCTGCCCCCTCAGGCTCAAGTATGCCATGTTGGGCCTAAATAAAAATCTTGTCTTTGTTTTAGTTTTGGAAGATCGTGGTTATGATGTGATTTTCAGTAAAGGATTAGCATTCTTGAGACACATATCCATGGGACAGGTGAAGCAGATCAGGGTTCGTGTGAAGAACCTATACAAGTTAGATGTGTAGGATTATGCTGCATTGATCACAAAAGAGGAGAAAATGTAGAGTCGTGATGTCAATGAACTTTGGCATAGAATACTTGGCCATTTGCATCATGGCGTTTTGAAGATCATACAACAGATAACCAAATGCCTCACAAAAGGAGAACTTGAGTAGCAATATGTATGAAAATTATGTATCACCATATAGATATTTGGTATCATCATTTACGAGACTGTGTGCAGAGGCAAATAATTTTGTTGCAGTACATTCTGACAGAGGAACAAGATGTTGATATTTTGACAAAGGCCTTGTCGAGAGGGAAGTTCGAGTTCCACAGGTGTAGGATAGGGGTGGTTGATAATCCCTTTCTTGTTGAGAGGGAGTGTTGAAAATTGCAGCAAGAAATTCTCAATTTGATTTTTCCTTGATTAAATTGATAAAACTCGAATTTCTATATCAACAGACAACTTGCATGATGTTAACTTGTATGACATGGCTTGTGTTACCTAGTTTACTCATTAAATTCGAGTTGGAGGAGTTCAAGTTCATTTTTTCATGTGTGATTGCTAGTTTGTAGCAATCAAGGTCAGTTATCTCAGGCTTTTTTCAATTAAACTAGTTCCAAATTTTGGAGGAACTAGTGGAAGATCAGTTAAGCAGTGAGACTTCAGTCAAACCTAGTGATCATCTGGTTAACTAATCGTTCAACCCAAAATAGATATTGCATGAAAATAATTCAAGTCACCTAGTTGAGGTGGAGATTCCAAGGTAGTGTAACATCAATTGTAGACTAGTATTGAGTTTACAAGTGTTTCATGCAGTTGGATGATCAGCTTAAATGAATTGCGCAATTCAATTGAGGGAAATTTCTAAATAATAGGGGCTAATTCCTCAAGGAACAATGTAAGGAAATAGGAGCTCAAGCCAAGGGAAACTTTGACTAAGTCTGAGTCAGAGGCCTTCAGTGAGCAAAGAGACAGGTTTTGCACTTACAGGGTGAGCTCATTTGAGCAAAGCAAGTGGAATACATCTATATTCATTTGATTAATAAAAGAGGCATTGGGGTTTTTAGCAAATTTATTTCCCTAATAAAATACTTGTTGCATGTGTGTTATTTATTCTTGCATGTCCAAAATTTTTGTTCTAAATTGTGAATTAATGTCCATAGAGGAGTAGTGTAGATCTTTGTCTTGTGACTTTGATTAAAACTTCATGAGCAGTTGAAAATCTACAACCTAATATCTACAATCTAGTGTTGATTGGTTCCCTCTCAATGACAATTATTTAAGTGTATTCATTTCAAGAAACAATACATACAAGAATTTATATGTAATTCAAATTGGTGTTTTTAACTACTTGGTCCTTTTCCAGTGCAATTTCATTCCTTTTTTTTCTTGTTATGCAATTTCTAGTGCGGTATTTTGCACACAGTAGATATTATGCTTGTGCTTAAAATCTGAGATGGATTTAGAGCTTTGGAGTGTTTTAGGTTTCACAAGTTTGAACAACCCAAAGAGAATGGAATGACCAAAAATCAGTGTGGTTATAACTCCATTCAATTGCTTTGAGTTTAATCCAAAGGTCCTACCACTATTATGTAGTAAAGGACTCTGTAGGATCACCATGGGGACTGAATTAGAGCCCAATCGATTTATAGAGAAGTGAAAGCACTTCAACAAGAAAAGATGAATCCTAGCGCTTGTAACACTCCCAACAAGAAATGGACCATGCTAGAGGCATTGTTTAGTTATAAGCTAGATGATTTGAGAGGGAATTAGCTATAGAATGAGCTTATATCATTGAGCCCAAGCAATTTTGATACCCTACAAGAATTATTTGCTAGGTTCAATAATTTTCTCCAATATTAAATAGCATTTCATATTGATAGAAAATAAGAGCAATTGATACTTTCAATTATTTTGAAGGTGGGACCTAAATATTTTGTATATGACTTTCCATATTGCTAAACTCTCCATGGGTAAAAATTGGAAGGTGGCTTCTCTAGATAGCTTTATGGAATCTTTGATTCAATATCAAAACAAGCTATTCCATATGGGGTACTTAAGAAACTAAGAATGACAAGTATAAAAACAAGGGTAGAAAGGAACCATAACATAATAAGGAAGGGAAGCAAGAGACAATTTGAGAGAGTTTGAATTCTAAGGGGGGTTATGTAAGAGCATCCCACTTCCAATGTCAATGTTTATTTGACTAGGCTTAAGGTATTTTTTTACTAAGGGTATTGGTTCCCTAAAATATGTAATTATTGAATTATTTCAATATTCTTAGAGAAGAATTATGTAAATAGGCTTGAAAATGAGAAAATATTGTATTTAGAAGAAGATTTGAGAGTTTGGGAGAGCAGATAAATATTAGAAGTAGTTAGATCTTTTGAGAAGATCATGGATCTAGAAAGTCTAGATTTGGAAATATGTTGAGGAAATTGTGGATTTGAACCAAAATTGATTGAGAATCCTCTTTCTTTATAATTTGTAATTTAATTATGTAATTTATGCAGAAGTGTAGGATAGAAAAATAGATAGCAAGAATAGAGAGGGGATAGAAGTAATAGAGAGGCTCAAGGTCTAAGTGGTGCCAAAAAGTCGAGAGAGGGCCAAACGATGTATTTCAATCCAATTATTTGTATATAATGTAGAACACTCGGTTTCGAGTGTATTAGGAGTGCGAGTCTATTTATTGTTGCCCGTTGAGCCTTTGTTTAATTATTCACAAGCCTGGCACCTATAAGGCTATATGTACGTACAATTAATTGATGTTTGCAGGAATAAAACTCAGGTGGGGCTCGCATTATTATATATGTAATTATTGCCTAAGCAAAGAATCTTAACGTAGAGGAGCCCAAAACTGAGAAAGAGTTGGTCAAGTATGATCGCAGGCAAGGTTGAGGATAGTGCAAGAGTGTAAAGTCATAATAGAGAGTTACTGAGGTCAACGTCGATTTGGTTTCAATTGAAGCCACTTGCTGAGGATGAATACCTCAAATGGAACCTAGTTGTTGGGATAAAATGTTCAACCCAGATCAAGCAAGAATTATTAACTAGGAGTGTTGAATGGGTCCAATTATTTTGGATGGTCAAAGGGTTGTAAGACCTATACGTTAATGTTAATAAAATAGTGAAATGATGCAGAGGATCACCCGAAATGTTGAAAATGTGCACTACAAGGAAATTGGAACCAACAATTAAAGAGACTCGTCAGCTTGGAGACTTGTGGTTTATGTCGACGGAGAAGCGTTGAACTGCATAAAGGAATAAGTCACTCTTAGAGGCGTGAAATTTGATGATACAGATCCAATTGAGCCTATTAAAGGCCTTGAGGAGGGCTTCATTATTATTGCTCTACATTGAGCAATGTTGACACTTTCAATTGTCATTGAACGCCCATGTTGCTTAGTGACCTGGGTGTAGTATATTCCTTGAAGGAATTGAATTCTATTGGAATTTCAAGTTGGAATACATCAAACATTAACTGGGTTCTGAACTGTGTGAGTCAAAATTGGTTGGGTAATCAAGATCAGTTATTTACCTATGTTTGGTTACGATTGGTGGACTCCGAGATTTTTGCTACAAAAGCTCGTATGGTAGGTGTTCATTCATAAAGTTATTACCTGGTGGAAATCAAATGCTGCAGCTTGAATGTGAAGGTAAGTTTTTATGTGACATTGTTCGCCTATAGTTGAACTTAAAGGGTCGAGTTTAGAACCTATTGTGGACTAGAGGTAGAATTGATTTTAAGGACCACTTTATATTACACAGAGGGAAACTAGTTTAGAACCTTAGAATGCATGTAATAACAGATAAAGGCACAAGGCCGCGAGAGTTGGTGGTATTTTTTAAAGTCTCCAGTGAAAAGGGTTTACTATGGTGTCATACTTTTTTTTTTTAATTCCTCCCTTAGTGTAAGTTTTGAGAAAGAGATTTATATCCTGAAAGAGAATTGCTTATGCAACAGGGCTGAAGGAAGTGCTTATAGAACATAAGATAACTTGAGCTTTGTGAGTATTGTGGGTTTTTATTTAGGCCGGGAATTTTGCAAGTCTAATTTGGGCCTGCATCAAAATGGTAACAAAGCAGGATTGCTCTGAAAACCTCATAATAGAGAGGTTAAAAGAAGGAATATAGAGAAGTAGAGTTGCAACAGTTGTGTAGTAGTTTTGAGATCAGGTTTCGAAAAGTGTGTTTTTTTTAAATGAAGGTGGTTGCAGACATGAATTAAGTTTATATTTGAGAAAGGAATTTAATTTCTTTTTGAGAATCAATTCTGGAAAGAGACAGCAAATTAGAATAAGGAGATATGTACAGGAATAGGTATGGTATAAGAAACACCAAGAAATGAAGTTGTGAGAAACTACAACAGGGGAGCCAAACCAATAGTAGGTTGAAACTTAGAGATAAGTTGAATCACATTGAGGTGAACTTCTTTTGAAATGCATAAATTGGAGCACAGGAAAGTTGCTTGGCAAGGTAAAGAGTTAAAGTTTTTTTATATGAGATTTGTAGGTTGAAGCAGATTAATGGTAGCCATGGGTTATAACAGAGAAGGAAGGGAAATAATAGCTCCCAAGAGAAGGATATTATGATAGAAACCCAACAGCAAAGGAAAATTTTTTAAGGAAAGATGACAGCATGAATTCTCAGGTAAGGTTAGCAGTTAGAAAACACAACTACCTAACAACTTTTAAAAGTTGAAGAGAAAACGTGCTCTAAAGTGAAGGAAGGGATTCTAGAGAAAAGAACTAGAAGGAGGAGACAACTTCCAATAGGTGAGATTTGAGCAAAATTTGTGAGAAGTAGTTCCACATGTGAGTGTCGTACGAACTGCTAGAGAAGGAAAGACACCAAGTAGAGAACTTGGTATGGGAGGGAAGCAATGGATTTGTCACAAAGATAGAGAGAAAGAAGGCTTGTTGTAGCTCACAAGGGAGCAAGAGAAGTTCACAAGAAGAATAAAAAGACATTAAGATGACTATTGATAGTAATAAATTTGTTTTGGAAAGAGAATTCATAGTCAAGAGAAAGGAAGTGCTACAGTAGCTAGAATAAGAGATGAATAATTTGAGAAATAATTGATTGACCTAAGGGAATGTCTCAACTATTTGAAGCAGTTATTGTTCGAAACCCAAAATATTGGCTGGATAATGAAGAGAGAGAAGATGAGATGATCTTCATTTTATAATAAATTAAGGCAAGGGATGTGTGCCAAATTGAATGAAGAACTTAAAATAGTTCAACACGAGATGAGAAAGTTTGTTTGTGAACTAGAGAAAAGATCAATCCTTGGATGAAGTGAGGATGAAGAAGATGTTGACGAGAAGTCTTTTGAAGATCAACTTATGATAATAGAGACTTTTGTTTTTAAATTTTATCATTGGCCCATGATTGCAAGTGTTGAAGGTAAAGATCGAGAGCAGGTTGTCAAGGTTGTTATAGGAGAAGGCAGAAAAGCAGAATTGTCTTGTAAAGATAATCAGAGTAAGCAGTGGATGAATATAATCATGGAAGAAGAGCCTGAGATAGAGTGATTTTTACTTTTTGAAAGAGATTCCTGAGATGGAAACATTTATCTTTTATAATGAAATTGATCAGTATGGTGAAGCTTTGGTCGAGTTTAAATATTGTGAAATTAAACAAAAAGAGGAAGAATCTATTGCAATAAAGGAGGAAGATGAGAACTTGATAAATGGTTTCATGTTCCCAATAATGTATGAGGAGGATGTGTTGGAAGCATCCATAGAGACTTTAAAGTCTCATGTTTTTAAAAATAACTTTTTTGTGTTTGTAGGGAATGATGAATGCAAGGATAGGTAGATTTACAATTTTTTCATTAAGGATATAGCATTTGAATAATGTGATGGCATAATCAACACAAGTTGCCAAGGAGTTGAGGATGTGCAAGGAAAAAAAATATGGATTGGAAATACTCCAGTGGAAGAAGCACGAGGAACCTTAGAATAAGTAATGCAGAGTTACAGGATGACTGGGACAGAACTAGACGCGGGAGACAATTGGGGTAAAACCCAAGAGGAAGACTTGCATAAGAGTTTGAATTGTTTATTGTAGTTCTCTCATCTTAACAGAATTTGGGATATAAATATGTTAGAGAAGTTATCTAACTTGAAATTTCATTTCTAGGAAGTGAATTACTGGATGCAAAATTTCATTAAATATGAACAAAGGAATAAAGGACAGGAAATGGCAGTTTCTTTTAAGAGTCAGTAGCCAGCAAATGACAGCAAGATTCAGTAAGAGGATCGATTGGATAGAGATATTGAGAAGATGAGAGAGTTGATGGTGAAGGTGATTGAAAGGAGGTATTTTACAAATATAATGAAACATGAATGCAAGTTGCAGCTAGCTGAGAAAACCTACATCAGCATGGAAGGAGGAAGACTATGACACAAGATCTGGAAACTAGGGAGGAAGAAGGAAACAACAGTAGGATAGCCACAGCATGACAGAGTAGTTGATTTACTGCAGGTCAAAGTTTGGGATTCAGGGGGATTACATCAGATTATGCTAACACATGGTCAGGAGACCATGAATATTTTTCACCTTGGGAGTATGATGTAGGAGCATTCCACTTCCAAAGTAAAAGTTTATTTTACCAGTCTTATGGCCTTTATTTACTAAGGGAGTTTGTTCCCTAAAATATGTAATTATTTAAATGTATCAATATCTTTAGAGAAGAATTATGTAAGTAGGTTTGAAGATGAGAAAATATTGTATTTAGAAGAATATTCAAGAATTTGGGAGAGTAGTGAAATCTTAGGAGTAGTTAGACCTTTTGACAAGATCATGGATCTAGAAAATCTAGATTTGGAAATATGTTGAGGAAGTTGTAGATTTGAACCAAAATTGGTTCAGAATCCTCTTTCTTTATAATTTGTAATTGAATTATGTAATGTAAGAATAAATGTAGAATAAAAAGGTAGATAGGAAGAATAGAGAGTGGATAGAAGTAGTAGAGAGGCTTTGAGGGCTGAATTGGTTCAGAATCCTCTTTCTTTATAATTTGTAATTGAATTATGTAATGTAAGAATAAATGTAGAATAAAAAGGTAGATAGGAAGAATAGAGAGTGGATAGAAGTAGTAGAGAGGCTTTGAGGGCTGAGTGGGGCCAAAAGGCCAAGAGAAGGCCAAATGATGTATTTCAGGCCAAGGGCCTTTTTAATTATTTGTATATAATATAGAACACTCTGTTTCAAGTGTATTAGGAGGGTGAGTCTCTATTTATTGTTGAATGTTGAGCATTTGTTTTATTATTCACAAGCCTGAAACCTATATGTATGTACAGTTAATTTATGTTTGCAGGAATACAAATCAAGAGGGGTTCACATTATTATATATATAATTGTTGTAGAATCAAAGTCCCTTAACGCAGAGGAGCACAAGACCAAGATGGAGTTGGTCAAATATGATCGTAGGCAAGGTTGAGGACAGTGCAGAAGCTTAAAGCCATAATAGAGAATTACCCATCTACAAACAAGACATAGTTTGAGGTCAACGTTGATTTAGTTTCCATTGAAGAGACTTGCTGATGATGAATACTTCAGATAGAACCCGGTTGTTAAGCTAAAGTGATCCACCCAAATCAAGCAAGAATCGTTGATAAGGATTTTTGAATGCATCCAATTTTTTTGGATGGTCAAAGGGGAATGAGACATGTACATTAATGCAAGGGAATAGCGAAATGACACAAAGGATTACCTGAATTATTGCAAATGTGCACTATAGGAAATTGGAACCAACAATTTGGTGATTGTTAAAGAGACTTGTCAGCTTGGAGACTTGTGGTTTATTTCGATGGAGAAGCATTGAAATACATAAAGGAATAAGTCACTCTTAGAGGCTTGAAATTCAATGATACATATCTAATTGATCGTATTAAAGGTGTTGAGGAGGGTTTCATTATTATTGCTCTGCATTAAGAAATGTTGACACTTCCAGTTGTCATTGAACATCCATGTTGCTTAGTGACCTAGGTGTAGTCTACTCGAAGGAATCAAATTCTATTGGAATTTCAAGTTGGACTGCATCAAATATTAATTGGTTTCTAAACTATGTGAGTCAGAATTGGTTACGATTGGTGGACTCCGACATTGTTTCTACAAAATCTCATATGGAAGGTGATCATTCATAAATTTATTAACTGGTGGAAACCAATTGGTGCAGCTTGAATGTGAAGGTAACTTTTTACGTGATATTGTGTGCATACATTTTAACTTAAAGGGTTGAGTTTAGAACTGGTTGTAAACCCAGGGTAGAATTGATTTTCAGGGCTGAGTTATATTACACAGAGGAAAATTAGTTTAGCACCTTAGTATGCTTGTAATAACAGATAAAGGCACGAGGCCTCCAGAGTTGTCGATATTGTTTAAATTCTACGGTGAAAAGGGTTTACTTTGGTGTCATACATTTTTTTTAATTGCTCCCACTGTGTAAGTTTTAAGAAATATATTTATATCTCGAAAGAGAATTTATTTTCCAACAAGGTTGAAGGAAGCACCTATAGAAGAAAACTAAAAACTGTGAGTATTATGGGTTTTTATTTAGGCCAGGAATTAGGTAGGTCAAATTTGGGTCTGCATTAGAGGGTAAATCAAAGAAGGAAAAGGCTAAGTGCACTTATCGCAGCAAAGGATGCCAACCTAAGAGTGCGTGCATGAAGGAGACATTTGATCTCATGGCACAAGCCCTTCAACATCTTCATCTTGATTATTAGGTCCCAGATAATACGAAGAAGAAGCAAGGAGACCAACTATTAGAATACAAAGGTAAGGTTCATCCTTTGACTACCCTCACTTCTTCTCCTAACACTTGGATTCTTGATTCAAGAACCTCTCACCACATGGCTTCTTCATCTCATACTTTCCCACTTGTGATATACCACCTGTTTTGATGTGGGATGTGCTAGTATTATGAGCGGCCAAATAAAATCATTTATACACAAAGTGATACATAAGAAAAACTATATCCATAAAAGTTCATATTGTATCAATTACAATCATAATACATCACACTCTTACACACATCAATAGAATACACGAGGCCTCATAATATAGCATTGAGGTGCACATTAAAAAAATTCCAATATGGCTAATTGGTTCAATCATCTCGACAACTATCTCCATAATATCTCAATGAATATCTCCATAAAACCCTTAGTTGATTCTATATGATCTCCATTGCTAAATTATCTTTTTTTCTCCTACATGGACTTCTAAAGTAAGTCTAAAATGATTTCATTATATCATAAATATGAATTATTCCTTCATACTTACCCTTTGTGAATAATTATGATTCAATTTGGATGTCTTCTACACTTTGCATCATCTTTTGTCTTCTTCATCTTCATTTGTATCTCCAACTACACTTGCCTTTTTATATCACTATGCAAGGTATCATTATTTGATAATTTTGGATCTTGAGTCAATCATCTAGACTGCCATCTTCATATAAAGGATTTGTTTAGCTTACACTTGACACACTAAGTCGTTTCTAGTAAGTTTTCGTTGTTCACAAACTGTTCACACTTTTGGCGTGACACTGTGAAATGTATTTGTTGCAGCACTTTCATTTACATTAACTTCAACCTTCAAATCACTATATTAAAAAAATTTAATTTTATTAATGTTACTTATGAATAAAACATACTCTCCATGTTGAATCATTCAATTTGGCCTTGAAATGAAGGTTGGGTGTGCATTTTTGTGAAGCAGGGCAAAATTACCTTACTTCACTAAAATGCACATCTATGCTTCATTTCTAGGCCAATATGATTGATTCAAATTGTTTACTATCTAATTACTAATTTTACACACTAATTTGATTCCAATAAGTTTTTTTTGTTCACAAATTTTTTACACTTTTGGGGTGACACCGTGAATTGTGATTGCAACAACACTTTCATTTACATTAACTTCGACTTTCATACCACTAATTTAAAAAAATTTGATTGTATTAATGTTAATTATGAATAAATTAACACTCTCCAAGTTGAATCATTCAATTTGGCCTTGAAATGAAGGTTGGGCGTGCATTTTTTTAAGCATTCCAAAATTGCCTTATTTCACTAAAATGCACGTTGAGGATTCATTTCTTGGCCAATCTGATTGATTCAAATTGTAGATTGTTTACTTAATTATTTTACATACTTTTACATTTTTATATCACTACTTTGAGCTTAAATATTTATACTTCATATTTCATACAACATTCTATGTTTTTCTTCGACTTGCCTTATGTGAAAGTTGTTATAAGTGGGAAACATAGTTATGTAGGATATTTGTCAGACATGATTCAAGTTTATATCCTAGGATTAGGTGTTGTCCAATCATATCACATTTAAAATTTCATTACCAGTAGTGTAATTGGTCTGGTGTGGGAGTGAACATTTTTTTACTTGAACATTGGCAAATATGATGAATTGCTACATTGGCAGGTTTGGATTTTAGTGAGCAAGATTTCTTTTAGGATAATGAGTATGATATGTTGTAGAAACTGTTTATATACTTAGTATTGAATTATTATTATTTAACTATCAATTAATTACGGGTCTTGGTGTGCATTTATTTGAGGCACACAATCCCTGGCTTTTACCTTATAAAATCAATCCAATTTGGAGTATTCATCCACAACAGAAAATTAATGAGGAAGAGTTATTTTCCACCCAAATTTAATGAGGATGTACTTCATGCTATGTGATAAGGCATGTTTCCATCAAATTTCAAAGGTATCTTAGGTAATTTATAAATAGGAATTTAGACTTCTAATTTGTAAATCATAATACATTGGTGACAATAGGAAGGAATTCACTATCTTTTACCTTTTTCCTTTTCTTGGCTGGAATTCTACTACTATCGAGGAAGAGTAGCACTATTGTGGAATTAATGTCCATGATGATGAAATTTATTGGTTTATGAGGTACTATACATTTTTTTGAGATTGATTTTAAGTTTTCATCTTTTAATATTTGTTTAATATTGAAACATTATGTATTTTCTTAAGGCATTATAATGGCATGTTACACCTGAGTGGATCTTAAATATTGAATGCTAGTAGAAATACCCTAGTTCATAGTGAATCCCAGAAGTTCCTTCATTCTCTTAAACCCCAAAAAATATTGAATCCTTAATAATTTCTTGAACACTTCCCTCATCAAACTTAAATACATAAGCCTCATATTTGGACATTCTCCATTTTAAACTAGATTAAAATAGAGTTTAGTTTACTTTGAAATTTTGGTTGGATAATCTCATAAAGATGGATTAAGTTTGACTCATAGGTTTTCATTCAATTATCAAACTAGGATAGCTTCATGTACTTATAGTACCTAACAATGACATAGGATTAGGTTTAGGGTAGATTTTAACCGACACATACTGTGTTGATGCCTCGAAGCCTACGAGCCCCTCAGTCGATAATTGAAGTAAGTGCCAATTTTTTTTAAGACATAAAATGCTCGTCATTAAGTTTAACTCATAGGTTTTCCTTTTCAAATCTTAACTTAGGAAAGTTTCCTATACTTCAAGTACTTGACAATTTCATAGGATAATCCAATGTCATGATTCCAGCAAAACTGATGGTTTGTCCAACCGGGCCTCGATTTTCTAGTTATGGCAAGTTTCAACTCACTTCCCAACATCATTTAAGGACATGTGGAAAATTTAAACCAGGGGCTTACAAACCAAACCAAGCAATGGAATTAAGTTCCATTAGCTCCCAAAAGTGCATTTTATTAAGGGCAACCTAGCCACAATGCCCAGACCCTCGGTTGGCACAATTCTCAAGATCTGAGCATATAATGTAGAAATTGCATTGTGTGCTAATGAGAGGAAGCCTAGTTGTGAAAACCATCGATGTAGACAATGATCGGTCCATGAAATCACTAGAGAGGGGTGTTCCTGGCGATAATTCGATGTCACAATTACAATGAAACTAATGGTTTGTACAACCAAGACTCAGATTTCCATTTATGATGATTTTTAACTCGATTCCCAACATCATTTAGGGACACATGAAAAATTTCAACCGAGGGAATAAAAACCAAACCGAGCAACATAATTTTGTTTAATCAGATATTACAAGCGTGTTTGGTCAACAATTAGCTGGCCATGGTGCCTAGACCCTCATTCAACACAATTTGAAGACACAAGTGAATTATGGAATCTTTTCAATTGAATTATGGCATACTGTATAAGTATATTTGATTGTAGACTTATATACGAAGTTAATTTTGACACACAAAATACTTTTATATATTGATAGGAGAGGGTTGGCCCTTAAGATTATGTAATAGAATTTGCAGTAGATAGGTAAATTGTATAACAATTTTTTTATGATCTTTACTAACGTTTATTAGAATTGTTACATGTTTTACACCATTAGAATGGCATCTTAAATGTAACTTAATTGGAATTTTATTATGGTATATATGTACACTTTGATATGATGTAATATGATTATGGTTCCATTTCATATGTTATAATATTAGAAATATGACAAAAATATTAAATAATACATTAATAAATGATAATTTTTCATTTTAAGTGTATTTTTTTTTGCAAAACACTAGTCTTCCAAAAGATCTAGTTGACCTTGAGATCTAGACTATGTTAGGTTTGGTTTAGATATTTGAGATGATGATGATGAGGTATATGGAGAGGACACCAAGGAAGAAAATGATGATGATGGCATTGATGATAATCATGATGTTGATGATCATGATAGACATGATGATGATGAGAAATTTGTTATTAGTAGCCAGTGACATTGATCATATAGATTGCACCATGGATCATCGTTAATAAATCATTATGATGCCTCTTTATTGTTTATTATCATATGTATCATTTTCACCTATTGTACCATATTGAGTTGTATCATTTTAACATGTATCATTTTGGCTTATATCATTTGGATATATATTATTTGGGCCTGCATTATGTGTAGTTGGTCATGGACCAACAATTTTGTTTATTAATAATATAAAATATCAGTTATAGTTAATATATATATATCCTTTTTTTTATTCCAATGTTGTGGTGTGGTTTGTAACGATAAGAAACCTAAAAGGTTGCTTATTTTATTTTTATGGAGATTTAATAAGTATAATGATGTTGTTAGTTTGTATGGATGTCCATTTCCCTAAAAATTCTTTATAAATGGTATATTATAAAATATTTCAAATGCAATATGACTTACTCTATAATCATATAAGTTATTTAAGAGGAATGATATAATTTACTAATTTAATTGAAATAAAAAATATTAAATTAATAAATGGAAGTTATAAAGGAAGAAACATGAGTTGTTAAAATGGAAGAAGAATGTGGCTCTAAAATGGAAGTAAAATTCAACATTAAATTGGAAGTCATACTTGGAGCTATTATTGGCTCTAAATAGGAAGATAAATTGGTTTCTTAACAAGAAGCAAAATTGGAGGCTAATTAATAAGAAAATCCTAACACTAAAAGGAAGAAAACCTTGGACCTTCAAACCCAGGTGCTAATCAAGAAACAAACCTTGCAACTAAAAGGAAGAAAACCATGAGGCTAATAAACAAGAAAAAAAGGAAGCAATAATGTAAGCCAAAATAGAAGCACACTAGAAGCAATTTTGAAAGAAAAACTTGGCATTACCTAAGAAGCAAAAAAGGAATCAATTTAGGTAGCAAACAAAGAAGTAATAATGGAAGCAATACTATCGGCCAAACATAGTGTTTCCTAAGAAGAAAAAATAAAAGCAATTCAGGTAGCAACCAAAGAAGTAATAAGGAAGCAATATTAGAAGCCAAACTTTGTGTTCCCTAAGAAGCAAACAAAGAAGCCATTCAGGTAGCAAACCAAGAAGTAATAAAGGAAGAAATATTAGAAGCAACAAAAGACACTATAATTGAAGCCATATTAGAAGCTAAAGAGGATGTCATAATGAAATAAAATCTAGATGCAACATGTGATGCCATATTGGAAGAAAAAGTCAAAGAAAAAAACGATGTTATAATGGAAGCATAACTTGGTGTAAATTAGGAAGCTAAAAAATAAGTTATTTTCAATGTCATAGCAGAAGAAAAACAAGAAGCACAGTTGGCAACAAAACTAGAAGTACAAATGGATGCAAAAATGGAAGCAAGAGTGGAAGAAATAGTTCTCGATGCTAAACGTAGCACTATTTTCAACACTATTTCCGGTGCTCGAGTGAAAATGCATTGTAGCATCAGGTTTTGGGCCACCAACTGAACCCAATTCACAAGCTCAAATACATTGATTTTCAGCGTTATTTCCAACAGTAATGACATGTTTTATTGTAGTGGTAACTTCTTTCAAGTCATTGTAAATGCATTAATAGTTTCTAACCTTGAAAACTATAGATATCCTTTTCCTTGATACATTACTTGTGTGATTCTTTTGTGAATGAATCATTTCCAATTTTTTTTTTTATTAAGGTAATAAATTCATTTGTTTCTGAAGAGTTGAAAAGTTTCATGTGAACTATGGGAGAATAGTTAGCATTAGATCAGAGTAAGAACCATTTTCATTTGATATATTTAAAGTTTGTTATTACAGTCAGTGCATCAAATTTGAAGTGGGTGTGTCATAAACATATTTGGGAACTAATCTTTATTTTCTTGGGTTTGCACAGAGTTACACAGAGAAGCTTCAATAGCATTATGCACAGTGTCACAATATACTTGGTATTTTGATTTCTCCATTGAGTATGAGAGTTCGTGTCTCACATTTCAAAGTAGATTGTCTAGGAGTTTAATTGCCTTGTTTATTATTAGTTGAAGGTAGACTTTCCATTTGAATTACTCAGTTTGATTAATAGTCAAAGCTCATGTTTCCAATTGATTTCTATCTAGGGTTTGATTAATTAATAAGCTATTTAATTGTAGGAACTAGCCTAGGCGTTTAACAAGTGTTTATAGGAACCTAAAGGAGTGTTGAAGAAAAGGTTACAGTAGAGATTTATGTTGTGGTATTTTTGGCGAAAAACACCCTCCAAAATTTTTCCTACACTCAAATTTTGGATACTATTGTGGATCTTGCGATCAGTTGTTCCATTGTCACTTCTTGGTCAGTTGATGCTTTTGAGCTCCCTTCTTGGATTAGAATTTTTGAAGTCACATTCTCACACATGCTCAGTCAGAAAAATGTTCATGGGCACATTATTTTACGCAAGATTGAACAAGCATAGCACGGTCTGTCAAGACTGTGCATGTCCAATGTCTAATCCATGTTGAGAAATAGGGCACATTGATAGATTATCACTTCTAGTTGCGTTTGTACTTTTATTTCGGTGAGTTTTACAAACAGTCTCTTTCACACACCTTTGTTTTTGCAAGTGTCATTTTCATGTTTTTGATTGTCACTTTTGCTTTCTTTCACTCTAATTAGCGTCGTTTTCATATTATATTCGCTCTAGCACATGTTTCTTTCATTGTCATTTGCATATCACAAGTGTCGTTTAAACTTTAGCACTTGTTGTCTTCTGGCATGTCAAGTGTCACACAATGTACATAAGCTTGTTTCGGTAGTTTCAAGAGGTTTTCCTTTTGTAAATGAGCTGATATTACAATGTAAATCTCCATGACACTCATTTCGAAATTTTTAAGCACTGTTGCACAAGTGTCATCACGGCCATCGGAAAGTGTATATTTAGTGCCACACTTGTCATAAGTAGTCATAAAGGTTGTTGCATTAAGATAAGTATGTTTCTAATGTGTTGTGGGTGATTAATATTGTGTCATCAAGAACTATAAGTGTCTGATCACAATCAAGTCCCATCGCTATTCACATTAGTTTGACTAATCTCACACTTAACCAAATTTCAAAAAATTCACAGCAACTTAGCCTCATCTAGCTTTCCTGAATTGTGCGTTCCGTAGTCCCAGCTGTCAAGTTGCAACCCTGCCTCTTCACACTATGCATTGTGTAGTTCTTGCCTTCTAGGACTATGCACTATGTAGTTTCAGTGCTCAAGCCTAATCCTTGGCCTCCAAAATTGCTTTATTCATTTCTCCAACCTAGCCCCAACTGTGCAGTCTTTGAGCTCAATCCCAAACCCTAGGCTCTTTAACTGCACAACTACGTAATAACCAAGTCTTCTCTGCCTCCCATAGCTTCACAGTGGATAGAAACAGTGCAAAACCCTACAACCTGACTCACAAAACCTAAAAAATGCATAATTTGCTTGCAAAGTCCAACCTAAACTACGCATCACGTAGTATCAAGTCTTAAGGCTTCGCCTTGAGAATTTGAACTACATAATTGTGTAATCATCTGGGCTCCTCGATCTTCTAGAAATACGCAATGGAAAAAATCATTGTTCAAGCCCTCATCGTGGCTCCCTATGCTCCGCAACTGTGCAATATTTTTGCTCAGTCCAACCCTGAACTACTCATTATGCAGTCTCAAGGCTCGAGCATAACCATTGACTACTTGAGTTGTGAAATTGTGCAGTCACTGAGCCTCTCCCTTGGCCTTCCACCTAGTTCCAACTTAGTCAGTGAATCATCACGTAGCATCTTAGACTTTGGGTTTATCGGACTAATGTCGTCTTGTCATGAGTGGGGTGTAGATGGAGGAACTCTATCATGCTATGGAAATATGATGAAGAAAAAGATGGAGAAGGAGGAAATGCTAGAAGACACATATGGAGCTAAAGATATAAGATGATTAGCATACAACAACAACAAGGAACACTGGATTGCAACAGAAGACTAAAGATCAGGACCGTATGAAGACTCCATCAAATTCACAACCCTTTGGAGGGTATATATGAAGAACAAACCATATCTCTCATGAAGATGAAGCATTGGATACATCTATTACTAAAGTCACAAAGAAAGAACTATCAAGAAGGATAGCTTGGCATTGCCACATCATCATGCAGTCCATGTCATAAGTGTCATGTCATGTCCGGTCATGAGTCATCATATGTGACATCATTATTGTGGATTATACAATTATCTATTCAAAATGTATTATAAAGTGGAAGTCTAAAGGACATATTTAGAATATGAAGAGTCATGTAAAGTCAAAAATTCATATGACTTCAAACATTCATGGGGTAGTCAAAGAGTCACAAGGAAGGTGAAGCATCATGTCTTGGTTATATATACACCCTCGTTGTATGAGCAAGGGGCTTTTCATCTTGGCTCATCCCACAAGACATTAGAGAGACAAGCTACTTCTATTAGGGAGCAAGGAGTGGCTCCAACACTCCATTATTGGAGCTAGTGGTGTTCATTATATACATATGTCTTGAAAATTTTACTTAATATAAGAAGCCTCATGGCCAAGACGTTCTTCATGCGTGGATTATGAATATTAGTAAGACCATTTTGTGGATGTTTGTAGTTCATGTTTGCTTTCCCCTGTTCTAAAGTAGTTTAACTATTTTGGTTATTTTAGTACTTACCATATTGAGAATGTGTTGTAATGGTTGTTATTGTTATCACATCCTTGTGGACTATTCCACTGGATATAAAACAGATATTTCTTTTTGATTGGTTGTAATGATTGTCACATCTTTTTGGACTATTCCGCTAGGTCTTAGAAGGATCCTTCTTGGTTGCATGTGACTCTACTAGGGTGGTACTATTACCTCTCTCTTAGAGGCTCACTTTCTTTCCTCCCTCCACAATAGAAGAACCTTGACACACTTACAACCAAACACTCACTAGGCATGCTCACTTTCTTTTTGAAGGCACATACATGTTCCTCTCTTTTGCTAACAATTAGAGCCAAGAAAAATTTGTAAGGGTACATGGAAATTGGGCTAATACTTTGGATTGGGCTCCCATCCCAAATGGTGTGAGGTCTAATCGAGACTTCACATCAGGAAGACCCCTTTTGTTGATGAATTTCCATCGTTGTCAACAAAATTGCGCTAGAAGGATGGCCATATGACAAGTTGAGCCCTTTGAGTTTGTTTTGAATCTATTATCGTAAATGGATCATCCTTAAATCATACTCCTAGGGTGTTTTTCCCACCTATCCCCTGGTGAACTTTCAATCCCCCATGAGTCTCTCCATGACTTGTCTGAAATCAAGTTTTATGGTGAGGTTGGTATGTCCTTTACTGAAAATGCATCTCTTTTTCTTAAGTTCTGTGAATATTATGAAATTGATTGCGAAGATGTGGCTTGTATTATTTTCTTCCTCACCCTTGAAGGTTGAGTTAGTTGATGATGTCACACTCTACCACCTACTTCCATTCGTTCTCTTAACCATCTCGTCGAGGAGATTCATATATCATTTGATAGGTATGATTATAAATATGTTTATAAAATAATTGATCATATTACAATGGATCTTAATGAATCAGTTGAGGATTTATCTAATAAATTCCCTCACCTTTGTTATGAATTTCCTAAAGAAGATATGGATCAATATTTCTTGAAACAAAAGTTTTAGCGTTTGGTTCATATCTCTTTGCACGGTGAATCTAGACCAGTTGATGTTTCTTTGTCCCTAACCCTTGTAAACCAAGAGACACCACTAATTTTAGAGGAGGAACCTGTTATTCCTTTTTTTCCTTGTCCTCCTCCCTTTTGAGTTCTGATGCGGGTGCCTCCTTATGATGATCGTCAAGTTAGGAAATATGTGCATCAAATTCCTAATCCATTGTCTCATCCTCCTTCTGCTTTCCATGATTCAAATCCAATAGAGGAAATCTGAAAATGGCTCTTGAAGCCTTCGATGAAAACCATTTTTTCTATTACTCAAGATGGTATTACACTCATAAATCTAGTTTTGAATCTGATTCATATTTATTTATGTTATGAAACTAGCTCACAAAAAGATAGAAAAGATAGATCAACGCCTTAGAATTCAGCCTCTTTGAGGGGGAAACCTCCTTTACATTACACAAATGAATGATTCCTTCATGATTCAAATGACAAAACTTCCTTTCTATATATAAGAGTCTAAGGAGTCACAATATAACCCAGCCGACCTAACAATAATAATATAAAGGCACAAAAATAACAATAGAGGGATTCTATGGGGCACAGTAATAACAATATGGGGACAATAGGGGCACAACAATATTAATAAGGGATACAACTACAATAGTAATGGGGTAATCACTAGTATTATAGGGACCTAACATCCCCCTCTCCTTCAAAAAAGTGTTGTCCTCAATGCTTGAGTAGTTCTGGATGCTTCTATATAAAATTCTCATCCTCCCATGTGGAATCTTTAGCAGATAAGTTCTTCCACTTGATGAGATACTCCGAAATTGATCGATTTCGTAGCTATCGAGTTCTTGTTTCTGTGACTGCTTCCGGTTCCAATATAATTTTTCCTTCCTCATCAAGTTCTGGCAATATTGTTTGAATTGGGAGCTTGTCACCTATAACCTTCTTTAAACATGAAACATGGAAAACTAAGTGCACTCGAGAAGCTGCAGGAAGCTCCAATTTGTATGCCATAGTACCAATCTTTTGCAACACCTTGTACGAACCATAATACTTTGGTGATAATTTATTATCCTTCTTAGCTTGCTTGAGGGACATTTGTTTATATGGTTGTAGATGTACAAGGATACCAAATCACCTACATCAAAACTTCTTTTGCAATGATGTTGATCTGCCTGTTGTCTCATTCTATTCTGCACCAACACGAGGTTATCCTTTAAGAGTTGGATGACTTGTTGTTGATGCTCGATGTGATGTTCCATTGCTTGAACCTTAGAATTTTCTTTTAAATATGATGTGGTGGATGGTGGCTGATATCCAAAAAGTGCCACAAATGGGGTCATTCTTGTTGCTGTATGGAAGGACATGTTATACCACCATTCAGCCAAAGGCAACCATTTGACCCATTGTGTCTATTTATCAGATACAACACAATGAAGATATCCTTCCAAACATCTTTTTATTATCTCAGTTTGGCCATCAGATTGAGGATGATAAGATGAGCTATGAGCTAACTGAGTACCGAGACAAGAAAATAATTCTGTCAAAAAATTTCCAGTGAAAATGAGATCTCTGTCACTTACAATAATCTTTGGGTTTCCATGTAGCTTTTGAATTGTTTCCATAAATGCAGTAGAAACTATACTGGCTTTAAATGGATGTGATAATGCACAAATGTGTGCATACTTGGTAATTCTGTCAACTACCACCATGATGACACTCTTTCCCTCAGATTTGGGTAAACCTATGATAAAATCCATTGAAACCTCCTCCCAACGTTCTCTTGGAATGGATAAAGGTTATAATAGACTCGGGGTCTTAATTGTTTAAACTTTATTTTGTTGGCAAACCAAACCTTCCGTCACAAACTTTTGAATATCCAATTTAAGGCCATCCCAAAAAAATTCCTTCTTAACCCTGTGTTAAGTTTTTAAAAATCCTTAGTGCCCTCCTAAAGGAGAAGTGTGAAATTCCATAAGAATCTTTTGCTTGAGTTGGGAATTCTTACAGAGGTATAAGTGATCTTTGTACCATAGCGAATCATTTTTCCAACTAAATGTATCAGATGTACTGGAATCTTGTTGTAACTTTCAAATAAGTGCCCACAATTCTTCATCATTCTTCCATTCCTCCCTTGCTTCATTTATCCAATCTAGTTGAATAATAGAAATGGCGCACAAAAATGCTTCCACATCCTCATCCTTTCTTGAGAGTGCATCTGCCACCACATTTTTCTTCCCTTTTTTGTAGATGATTTCAAAGTCATAACCCAACATCTTTGTGACCCACTTTTGTTGCTCTTCAGAGGATAATCTTTGTTCTAAAAAGTATTTAAGGCTATCATGATCCATTTTTAGTATTTACCTTGAAGTGTCTTCCCATTAGGTAGGGTCGCCATTTCTTAAGTGCATGTAGTATTGCCAACATTTCCTTCTCATAAATAGCTTTGTGTAAAAACTTTCCCTTGATTGGATGACTTTCAAAAGCAATGGGTCTTTCATCTTGCATTAAAACAGCACCAATTCCATTTCCTGAAACATCTCATTCCATAATAAAGGTTTTTGTGAAGTCCGGTCTAGCCAAGACCAATGCTTGGCACATTGCCTCTTTAAGATGTTCGAAGGCCTTTGTTGCTTCTGGAGTCCATGAAAATGCATCTTTCTTCAATAATGTTGTTAGAGGTGCTGCTATTCTCCCATAATTCTTAACAAACTTGTGATAATACCCTGTCAACCCGAGAAATCCTCACAGATGCTTTATGGATGTGGGGATTTTCCATTCCTTAATGGCTTTAATTTTGCTAGGGTCTACCTTAACTCCTTCATAAGATACAATATGACCCAGATATTCCACCTCTTGTACTCCAAAGAAACATTTGGATCTTTTTGCATATAATTGTTTCTCCTCCAATAGTTGTAGCACCTTGTCAACATGTTCAACATGATCCTTCCAAGACTTGTTGTAGATTAGTATATCATCAAAAAATACTGACAAAAATTTTCTAAGGAAGGGTTTGAAAATGGAATTCATCAAACCTTGAAATGTAGAAGGTGCATTGGTAAGGCCAAAAGGCATGACCAAAAATTCATAATGACCCTCATGAGTTCTAAATGATATTTTTGGAATGTCTTCAGTCTTCATTCTAATTTGATGATATCCTGAACGAAGATCTAACTTGGTGAAGTAAATTGATCCATGCAATTTATCCAATAATTCATCAATGACATGAATGGGAAACTTATCTTTAATAGTGAGCTTGTTGAGCTCTGTATAATCTAGACACATGCACCATGATCCATCCTTTTTGTGCACCAATACTATTGGAGCAGAGAAAGAACTTTGACTAGGTTGAATTATACCAGCCTCTAGCATTTCTTCAACCATACGTTCAATTTCACTCTTTTGGGCATAAGGATATCTGTACGACCTGATGTTTGGAGGAACACTTCCTGGAATCAGATGAATAGCATGATCATGATCACAAATAGGTGGGAGACCTTTGGGAGTCTCAAATACCTTGGAATGATTGTCCAAGACTTTTTGGAGATCTGGATAAATAGATGATTTCAATGTGGAAACATCTAGCAAACATAATTGTGCAATTACACCTCTTTGTTCCTTTTTTAGAAGCTTTGTCATACTGTTAGAGCTGATTATCTTTCCCGATTTCCCTGCAATACCCCTTAATTCAACTTCTTTTCCTTCCATAGAAAATTTCATGAAAATTTCTTGAAAATTAAAAGCTATTGTACCCAAGGATTGTAGCCATTGGACTCCTAGTACAACATCAGTACCTCCCATTGGAATGGAAAGCATTGGGCTAGTCAATACATATTCTCCCATGGATAGCTTGATATTATGGCACTTTCTAGAGCAATTTATTGTTCCTCCAATTACAACCATCACTTGACACTCTGGTGCTGGATATAGGAAGCAATTCAATTCTTTTGCTATCTTACAATGAATAAAATTGTGTGTACTTCCTGAATCAATCAACACTATTACCTTTTTATTCTTGACTTGTCCTTCTATATTAATGGTTTGAGGAGTGGTAATTCCAACCAATGCATTACAGGATATGGTCGGATTCATTTCTTCTTTATCTAGGCTTTTTTCCTGGAGTATATCCTCTTGTTTTGACCTTTCTTGCTCCTTTTCTTCTTCCTCTTCACAATCTATGTAGAATAATTTCTTCTCAACACACTTATGACCTTTAGTGTAATTTCTATCACAACTGTAACAAATCCATTTTGCTCTATTTTCTTCCAATTGTTGTGGTGTCAACCTTATAGGTTGTGGAATACAAGGGGCAACAACACTTCCATCTTTATAGTTGTGAGTGGTATGCTTCCTGGTTGCCATAATTTTGCTTTCCATTTTTCTTGCTAACCTGAATGCCTTCTCTAATGAATTAGGTTCCCAAAGGCGACCATCATGTTGGATATTATCCTTTAAATTCCCTATGAACACATCAATCCTATGCTCCTCTGGAATATTTTTTACCCTTATGCTCAATTTTTGGAACTCCTCAATGTGCTCCATTATTGAACCCTTTTGTTTGAGACTTATCAATTGGCTAAAAAAAGTGTTGCTTTTTGTATCCTCATAATGTGCTGTCAATTCTTCCGTAAAAATTTTCCAAGTGATAATTTGTTTATGAGAGCAAAGCCATTGATACCATACAAACTGATTTCGTTCCAAATATAAAGTTGCAATACGTACCTTTTGTGTCTTTTGCACATTATTGAAATCAAAAAATTGCTCCATCTATAATATCCATGTTGCGGGATCCTTGCCATCAAACTTCCTCATATCGATTTTTGGAATATGGTGGGTCTTCAATCCAACATTAGAGTCTATGAAATCATGATTAACATTTCTTTTGTTCGCATCATGAGTTTCCTTTACTACCCTTTGACCATTAGTAAGTATTTCCTATAGAAAATTTGTCAAATCTGTCTTCAAATCTGCCATGCGTGTCTTCAAATTTGTGTTTAAATCTATCTTCAAATTGTCCATCTTAGCTTCCATGCCATTCATCTTAGCTTCCACGCCATTTATCTTAGCTTCTGTTAGCTTTTGTGAGAGTAAACTTTGTTGCACTTGGTCTTGTAAATTTGATATATCATGTAGCATTTCTTCCTCTTCTTCATGATTCATGCTAGAGCTTTCAAGTTTCTTACTAGGTGTTTGCATTTTCTTTCCTTGGGGCATTAGTTACCGATAATAATGCTCTGTTATGCCCTTTGAATTCCTTCAAAATAAATTTTCAAACCAAGCTTAATCAAGAATTTAAAAAAATCTACACACCTTTTTTCACTTTGTAGGAGCTTGATATTGCCTCTGATTTATCTTTGTAATTTCGGATCATCCAATTTTGAAATTGCGACCTGTAGTAGCCCTCTATGTCATGTTTCCAATGCCACCAGTCTAATCCAAATTGGATTCTCCAAGGAGAATTTATGCCAAATCTCCCATAGTGACCTGATTATAGACTAGTTTAGTAGAGCGAA
The DNA here is from genome assembly GCA_031772625.1 of Pinus tabuliformis. NCBI lineage: Eukaryota > Viridiplantae > Streptophyta > Pinopsida > Pinales > Pinaceae > Pinus > Pinus tabuliformis. The sequence continues at coordinate 733,186,661 of CM062814.1, forward strand.
CTTGTACGACATGCCACGTGTCCCTATTTAGACCTTTGGCTCTGAAAAATATACACAAGAAACTACAGTCCGTCCTCTCCCTATATCTTCTTATGAACTTTCAATTCGATGCCCAAAGAGAAAGTTATGATGATTTTTCCCACGTCACCTGTTTGGAATGTAATTCAGGAGTCTGCAAAAATACCAACTTCCTCAGATCATATCTCCGCAACTATAGTGCGAAAATCTATGAAATTCTGATCCAAGGTTCAGTGCGAATTCGTCTCAAATGGGTTTTTTTTCGCTTTTGAAACGTCGCAGAAAAAATTTATAGCAAAAATACCACAATGACCTATTGGGAGCAGTGAAACCCTAGAATCCAAAAGCTTTGATACCAAATGTTATGAAACTAGCTCACAAAAAGATAGAAAAGATAGATCAACACCTTAGAATTCAACCTCTTCGAGGGGGAAACCTCCTTCACATTACAAAAATGAATGATTCCTTCATGATTCAAATGACAAAACCTCCTTTCTATATATAGGAGTCTAAGGAGTCACAATATAACCCAACCAACCTAAAAATAATAATATAAAGGCACAAAAATAACAATAGAGGGATTCTATGGGGCACAGTAATAATAATATGGGGACAATAGGGGCACAACAATATTAATAAGGGATACAACTACAATAGTAATGGGGTAATCACTTGTATTATAGGGACCTAACAATTTCATCCTATATCATCTACATGTTGTGACTCTTTTTACCATGATCTACTTGATCAATCTGCTCCATCAGCTAGTTTTCCATACTCTCCTAATTTTCAAGTTGTTGGTCCAAATTGCGATCGAGTTCAAGATAGTCACATTATATAGGTAGAGGAGTAGGAAGGTGAAGATTCTTTCAATATTTCTTCTTTTTTTCAAAATCCTCCATGTGAATATGGTGTCTCCTCATTCTTGATTGATATTGAATCTGTTAATCTCGGTAATGAATCAAATGAAATCAGTTTGTTTAGATCTATAGCATTGGGCAACGATAATTTTGATGATGATGATTATGTTGATGTATGCGATGAAGAATTCTCAAGTGCACCAGTTGATATTTCAGTTTCTCAAGAAAATTTTAATTTGAAATATTTAGATCTGGGATCTATTTCGGTCAAATAAAATGCTCTTATGGAAACTTCCTCTTTGTCCCACTATCCCTTGTGCTCTTCCGTTTCTGATGCACCTACATGAGATGAAGATACTTTGTGCTCTTCAAGTTCTTCATCGCATGAGCTCTTAACACAAGGTACTGAGGTTGTCCATGATGAAAGAGAAAATAATCAAATCATTGAGTATCCTTTCCATCCTATTTCATATCTGTTTTGTATGAAGACAACTCTTCAAATCAGCTTGCTCATGAAATTTCCCCATCTCTAGATTTGTGATCAAAAAAATATTTCGGCTGGCTTAAGTTGTTGAAATTGTAAAATATGATCAAATCAGTGACAGATATGGTTTCCATTTGGTTAATAATGATCTCATCGAAATCAGTGAAAGAAGTTATCCTCACACCATGCATGATCTGGTTCAATCTTCAAAATGTGATTTTACAATCCTTAAAATTTTTGAGACTTTCCAGGGAGTCGAGGCACTTCAAATTTTGTTAATGGTTATGTCAGGATCTTGCAACTATGGTAAGACCCCTAAACTAAGTCAAGTCTGGTTTCAATCAATGTAAATTCTTTCATGAAATATATTTGGCATTGCAGATATGATCTTTTGAACTTTCAATATTCGATTTCTGATTAGATTCAAGATTATTCATCTTCATGCAAATATCCTATATCAAACTCAGGTTTGGAATATGTATCTATCATACAATCATGGAACTACAAAGTTTATTTTTCTAAATATTATCTTTGGCCAAAGGATTCATACCTGGCACACTCTTTTGAAAATAATCAACTCCTGATCCTTCTTGTGAATATTTTGATGCTAATATTTTTCTTGATCACACCTAAAATCCTCTTGAGCATTAGTGATGCATGGATTATTTGACCAATCAAATTCTTCTTCACTCATTTTACCCTGACTAGTTTCATGTGTTTACCATACTAGCACTCACTTTTACTTCTTTTAACGATTATGATGCTAATGTATTTTGTAACTTGCTACAAGAAAATGGTTTGTTACATTCATCATGTGAGGAAGATGATTATATTATGTTGATCATTTGAAAAACTATTCAAGTTTATTTATCTTTGGTAATTACAAACTGGGAGTCTCATGCATTAATCAGCCCATCTGATCAGGATTTTGTCTATGATGTCTGTCATTCAACTTACAATTTTCCCATCAACACATCCAATGAAAGTTTTTTTACACCCTTTGATCTTTATGGTTTAACATCTCACTACCCGGGTACTTGTCAAGTAGTTGGGGCACTTCCGCACTCACTAATGGTTATGTCAAATCCTCACTGTCTTGACATGTCTGTTGAATATGATCATATCTATTTTCCCTCACAAGATTCTCATCATAATCCCATGCCTCTAATTAAAAAATCATCTTTTCAAATATTTTAGGGTTTTCAAGAGGATTGTCACGAATTTTATGATCCAATCACTGAATGGTTGGAGCAATCTTACTTGGTAGGCTCCGTTGCAAATAGAAAGTTTTGATATTTCTGCGTGCTTTCTAAGGAGTTCAGTGTAGTTGAAGACACATTCACAAGAAGCTTCTGAGGTTTGTTGAATGATGGTTTTCATCAAAAAGGTAATAATGTGAACTAGTTAGAAGTAGTGGATATGGCCTATCTTTCCGCTAACAGGAAAGGCCTTCAAATTTTTGTGCAATTCATTCAAGTTCTTATTTTTTCCGTTTTACATTTATTTATATCATTTTTAATTGCTTATATCTTTGTGAATGCAGGTTGGAAGAAGTTACGGAGGCTTCATTGGAAATTTCATTATACATGACCCCGACCTTTTATATGATTAAGTTAGGAATAGGTCTAGTTGCATATTATTTTACCTGCACATTCATCCTACATTCATTTCCTATAGTTTGTCTTGTGTTTTCTAGTTTTGGTTTCGTATCATGTTTTCATTTAGCCAGTTTCTATCTTGTCTTTCAGTTTTGTTTCCTTGTTTTGTGTTGTCCGTCCTTTCATTTTGTGAGACCTTGCATGAAGATTCTTTGTTGTCTCATAAGGGAATGTGGCAAAATAAACAAGGACTTTGTGACACTACAACATTTGGCTAATTATTTTTCCTTCTTCCTTGTCTTGGTCAGATATTTTGGTTGATGAGGTTCCGACAGGAAATATGATCCTTGCATTAAGAAAGCCTTGTTTTTAACCATGATCTCCATGTCTATTATGGAAACCTCATGCCTTCACTTGGTTTTTTGTGTTTTAGTGTTTTCAGGCTGATCCAATCAAGTAGAGAAGGAAAGGGGAAAATCTAAACGAGAAAACCAATATCAGAGGTCTTATATATGATTCTCTAAAGGGAAAACCTCTCCTTCTCTCAATAAGTCAAGATCCCTCTTCCAACCATGAAATAAATAAGTGTCGATGCATAGTCCTATATAAAATAAATAAATAAAGGCAAAAGAAGAGAAAGGCTTCCTGCGTAGAGAAGTGAATCCAAGAAACTCCGTAAGAGTAGTGTCTAGGCCTACTAGCAGTGGAGCAATGTTTTTGTCCCTAAAGTGACTCTGTTAGGGTACCGTCTAGGACTGTTAGTAGAGGAACAAAACAAAAGATGAAAAAATATACTCTAGAAATCTAAAGCTCACGAACTTCATTACCCTATCCTAGCTCGAAATATTGTGTGATCATTCATCTTATGTTTGTGTTTAACTGAGTAAATGAATGAAGGAGCTATGTTTATGCATAGGGTAAGTGGAAAATCCATGGTAATGTCAATGATGAATCAATACTTCCTGAAGAACTATGCCCTGCACGAAAGAATTAACCAAGGAAGAGAAGCTAGAGTTTTACTAGTGTTTTTCCAAGTGTTGTCGTTGCAACAAACACCCTCCAAAAATTTTCCTACACCCAAATTCTGGAGCTTGCTATGGATCTTCTGATTGATCATTCTGTATTCACTTCTTGGTTAGTTGATGCTTTTGATATCCCTTCTTGGATTAGAAGTGTTGAAGTCACTTGCTCACACATACTCAGTCTGTGACAAGTTCATGAGAACATTCTTTTATGCAAGCTTGAAAAATCATAGCACGATCCATCAAGATTGTGCCTATGAGATGTCTAATTCATGTCGATAATTAGGGTGCACTAATAGTTTCTCACTTCTAGCTAGGTTTGTACTTCTATTTCAGTGAGTTTTTCAAACTGTCTCTTTCGTGCACCTTTATTTTCGTGAGTGTCATTTTCATTTTTTTGGCTATCTCTTTTGCTTTCTTTCACTCTAAATAGTGTCTTTTTCATGTTATCTTTGCTTTGGCATGTGTTGCTTTCATTGTCGTTTGCATATCGCTAGTTTCATACACACTTTAGCACTTTTTGTCTTCTAGTATGTTAAGTGTCACACAATGTACTAAGCTTATTTTGGTAGCTTCAAGAATTTTTCCTTGTGTAAATGAGTCAATATTACCATGTAAATATCATCGAACTCATTTCCAAATTTTTTAGTATTGTCGCACAAGTGTTGTCACGATCATCGCAAAGTGTATCTTCAGTGTCGCACTTGTTGTAAGTAGTCAAAGGTTGTCACACTAAGGCAAGTATGTTGTTAATGTGTTCTAGGTGCTTTATATTATGTATTCAAACACTCTAAGTGTGTGATCATAGTCAAGTCCTATCACTATTCACATTAGGTTCACTAATCCCACACTTAGCCAATTTTAGAAAAATTCCCAGCAACTTAGCCTTATCCGACCTTCCTAAACTGCACATTTCGTAGTCCCAGCCCTCAAGCTACAACCTTGCCTCTTGAAATTGTGCAATTTGCAGTTCCTACCTTCCAAGACTATGCATTGCGCGGTTTCAGTGCTCAAGCTCGAGCCTTGGCCTCCAAAATTATGTAATTTAGCCCTCCAACCTAGCTCCAACTGTGCACTCTGTAGTCTCTAAGCTCAAGCCCAAACCTTGGGCTCTTGAACTACATAATCACCAAGTCTTCTCTTCCTTCCAAAACTACGCAGTTGACAAAAATAGTGCAAACCCCTACAACCTCACTCATGGAGCCTAAAAACTACACAATATCCCTATACAATCTAGCCTAAACTATGCATTGCACAATCTCAAGGCTCAAGGCTCAGCCCAAAGCTCCTTAACTATGTAATTGCACAATCACCTAAACTCCCTAGTCTTCCATAACTATGCAATGGGAAAAACCAATGTTTAAGCTCTTAGCCTAGCTCCCTGAGCTCTCCAAATGCACAATATTTTTTCTCAATCCAAGCCTAAATTTTGCATTGTGCAATATTGAGGCTTAAGCCTGAACCTTAACTTCCTGAGTTGCACAATTATTCAGTCACTGAGCCTCTCCCTCGGCCTGCCACCCAGTTTCAGCTCAGTCACTAGATCATCATGCAGCATCTAAGACTAGGGATTTATCAAACTAATTTCATCTTGTCATGAGTAGATTGCATATGTAAGAACTCTATCATGTTATGGAAAGATGATGAACAAGGATGTGGAGAAGTAGGACATGCTAGAAGACACAATGGAGCTGAAGAGATAAGATGATCATCAAATAGGAAGATGAAGGAACATTGGATTACAAAAGAATACCAAATATCAGGAGCGCATGAAGACTCCATCAAATTCACGACCCTTTGGAGGGTATATATGAAGAACAAAGCATATCTCTCATGAAGATGAAGCATTGGATACATATCTTACTGAAGACATAAAGAAAGAAGTAGCAAGAAGGACAACCTGACATTGCCACATCATCATCCAGTCCATGTTATCAGTGTCATGTCATGTTTGGTCACGAGTCATCATATGCCACGTCATTATTGTGGATTATGAAATTATCTATTCGAAATCTATTGTAAAGTGGAATTCCAAAGGACACATTCAGAATATGAAGAGTCATGTAAATTAAAAAATTCATAGGAAGTCAAACAGTCATGGGGTAGTCAAAGAGTCACAAGGAAGGTGAAGCATTACCTCTTGGTTATATATACACCCTCATTGTATGAGAAAGGAACTTTTTACCTTGGCTCCTCCCACAACACATTAGAGAGACAGACTAGTTCTTTTAGGAAGCAAGGAGTGGCTCCAACGCTCCACTATTGGAGCTAGTGGTGTTCATTGTATACATGTGTCTTGGAACTTTTACTTAATATCATATGCCTCAAGGCCAACATGTTCTTCATGCATGTATTATGAATATTTGTAATAATATTTTATGGATGTTTGTAATTCATGTTTTCTTTCACCTCTCCTAAAGTAGTTGAACTATTTTAGTACTTATCATATTGAGAACGTGTTGTAATGGTTGTTATTTTTATCACGTCTTTGTGGACTATTACGCTAGATATCAAACATATATTTCTTTTTAATTGGTTGTAATGATCGTCGCATCTTTGTGGACTATTCCATTGGATGTTAGATGGGTCCTTCTTCGTTGCATGTGTCTCTACTAGGGTTGTGGTGTTACCTCTCTCTTAGAGGCTCACTTTCTTTCCTCCCTCCGGAGTAGAAGAAACTTGTCACACTTACAATCGAACACTCACTAGTCATACTCACTTGCTTTTCGAAGGTGCATATGCATTCCTCTCTTTTGTTGATAGATAGAGCCAAGGAAAATATGTAAGGGTACATGGAAGCCGAACCAATACTCTGGATGGGGCTCCCATCCCAAATGGTGTGAGGTCTAATTAGGACTTCACATCAGGGATAACCCCTTGGTTGATAGATTTCCAGCACTGTCAACATGTGGGTACCTAGAGTCTCTCTCGGGCATCTCCATTGCTACACCTTGAAGTCTACGGAACTCGCATTGGTATTAAATGTTGGGTCACTGATATAAAAAAATACTACAATTAACACTAGTATATCATCAAAATAACCAAAATAAAATGAATTGAGATAACAATGTATTACATCATTTATTAATCTCATGAGTGTAGCTAGTGCATTACATAAACCAAAAGGCATGACTCACCACTCATACAAACCTTGTCTAGTTTTGATAGTAGTTTTCCAAGTAACTTCTTCTCTAACTCAAACTTGAGGGTACATAGATTTTAAATCTAGGTTTTTGAGATATTTTTTTTTTCCTACATTGGTCCAACAAATCATTTATCCTAGTAGGGGATACATTTTCTTGAGCGTAATTCTTTTAACACTATATAATCAATGCACATTTACAAATTCCCATCCTTCTTTAGAAAAATTATGGTGGGTAAGGCACATGGTGATCTACCTAATTGAATAACACCCTACTCTAGTAGTTATTCCAGCTACCACTTCAAGTCACTTGTGTTTATAATGGACTATTTATACAAACCAATGTTTGGCAATGGAGGGTCTGGTAACAATTGGATCTTGTGCTCCACTTCCCTCTTGGATGGCAGCCTCTTAGGCTCTTGGAATAGTCCATTGTTTGCCTATAGTAACTCTTCCTAAAAAAAATTATTTTCCTTAATAAACCCCTCCAAGGATTCCTTTTCTCTCATTTATTCATCTACATATTGATTTTCTCTTAAGAATAATAAAACATACTTCTTGCTAAAGATGATCAATTTCTTAGCTTGGTTTTCACTTACTAGTGAAATCTTTGACTTGCCCTTGTGGCCACCAATGTTGTAGTGGTTGTTGTGATTGCTATGATATTTACACTAATGTAAAATTGTTGTCTTCTTGTCCTTTTTCCCACTTCCACTTCTTCTTCCCCCCTTGGAAGCTTCCTAATATTCCTTTTACTTTGAACCACTTGACTTCCCTTTCTTCTATCCTATGTTTTCCAGGTACTACACCTACAAAGAATCCTCACACATCGTTCTTGGTTTGAACAGTGTCACTCTCTTTCGTAGATGGTTGTGTAGACCCCCTAGATACTTGAGGAGTATGGGTTCTTCGGAGAGATAACCATCATTTTTTTTATCTCGCTATATTTTGTGATGTACCCATATACACTCTGCCCATGTCTCTACCTTAAGTAATTCTACCAGATTCATTGGTCCTCTACATATCTAATAGGGTAGAATTGGGAATTGATGAAAGTTTTAAAATCCTACCACCTAGTTACTACAGGATCTTCATCTAGCTTAATGGTTTACATGTGGCTTTCAACTAGGTCGAGGCATGGCATTCTAATTTCAAATGAGAAAATGAAAATTTTTTTCCTCCTCTATATGGTGAACACTAAAATAAATATCTAACCACTAAAACTAATTATTTAATTTCAAAGAATATGTGTCACTTTGATACAAGTTAATATCCAAATTTGCTTCCATATTAAAGAGAGACTATGAATGGTTCATGCTGCTCAAAAATGGTTACCCTTTTTTAGGTTTCTTGGAATCCTATAATTCTTCCTAATCCCATGTATTCCCTTTCAATTTGACCTCTAATTTGGAACCTCTAACTTCTTTACTTAGCTCGAGCTTACTAGTTAGGGTCATTATGATGTGGTTTATGTCAATGTTACCAAAATCAAGATTAAATCCCAATAAAATCACCAAATCATGATTTTTTCAACAAAATGATTTTATAGGCCAAGTTTTTGGTGAGTTTTTCAAATTGGAAAAATTAGGATTAAATCATAAACATGTGATAAAATCATGATTCGATTGAAAAAATCATGAGGGTTAATCTAGGCCAACATTAAGTCAAATAAAATAGTGTTTTTTTATCATTTGTCATTGTTAGCTCACTAACTCACCCATTCAACCTATAAAGGGAAGAGGATTTATTGTACTTTTCTCTACTTCTCAACAATTTATCTCGAGCAGTCGTGGATTTGTAATTAGGTGCCAAAATTTATCATGTTTTTTTAGTTTGAATTGGGGATCAAGGTTTAAAACGAGTGTTGGGTTGAATTTATGTATTTCCAACCCACACATCATTACAAACCATGAACATTCAATATATTAAAACCCTCAATGTTGGGCATTTTCTTGGGAGGGTTTTAATCCTAAGAATTTTAATGCCAAAGAAAACCATTAATTGTGAGGGTTTTAGTGTTGGGAATTTTCCTTTAGTTGTTAGCCTAATCAATCCATTCAACCCTTCAAGCCATTCATTCCATGAATATGTCAGTATATTTAAGCATGTGTGCATATGGATTTTTTAAATGTTTTAATGAACAAATTTTAATTTTTTCATGTGATGGATAACTTTTAAATTTTTTTCCAAATTGTCTTTTTCTTCCCTAGGTATGACTTCAAACAAAATGTTGAGGCACTTGGACCCAATGTGAGAATATGGTGAGCCCGATGTTGTATCCGAGGGGGGGTAAATAGATCATATTTGACTTACAAGTTGTGTGTAGAGGCATTTTCAAGGGGCATCAATCGATTTGAAATTCCATTTGCGGCAAATTATGGGCCAAATATAGAACTTTTCCCATCATCAACTCCAAAAATCATCTGTAAGGCAATTAAATCAATGCAAGATAAAGATGATGCCAAAGGTAATAGAGTAAATGTGATAATTTTCAAATTACAAGGGGAGGAGTGGGTGGAAGTGATAGTGCTTCTATAGTATCACCTTCCACATCCATTTTTCCCAACCCCTCAACTATCTCATCTTTGTTTATTCCTAGCACCACACCTAGTGTATAATCTGGAATCAAAATGGGCACTGAAGAAAAAGGAAAAGGAAGAATATGACAAGTTGGTGGTGAGATTTCTTATATGCATTGATGTTACTTTCAACATTACCAAGACCAATCCACTCTATCAACCTATGTTTGAAGCAGTTTCTATTGTTGGCTCAGAGTACAAGGCCCCTTCCTATGAGGAGTTGAAAGGGCCTTTTCTTGAAATGAAAATGTTGATTGCACTACTATATTAGAGGCGTTTAGGGAATCATGGGAGCACACTATATGTACAATGATTTTTGGTGGTTGGACTGATCAAAAGGGTACAACCCTTCCTAACTTCTTCGTTAGCTATCCCAAGTGGATACTTTTTATGAAGTATTTTGATGCATCTACACATATTGAAAATGAAAATTTATTACGTGAGTTGTTGGACACAATTCAAGAGGTAGGTTCGTGGAAGTTTGTCCTACTCATAATAGACAACACTGCAAACTATGTTGCTACTGGAAGGTGGCGAGTTTATTATGGGGAGGTATCCTAACTTATTTTAGACACCTTGTGCAACACATTTTATTAACTTGATGCTTGAGGATATATGTAAGATTCATTTTGTGAGGGATATTTTTGAATCATAAAAGAGAATAACAAAATTTATATGTAATCATGTATATGTGCTTAGCTTGATGAGAATATTCCCCAACAAGAAAGAGTTGGTGTGTCTTTCCATTACATGGTTTGCCACTAGTTTCATATCTCTTTAGTCTCTCTTGAATTCTATGTGGGATGTGAAGACCATGTTTATTTCACTAGAGTAGCATGCTTTATCTTTTAGCCACAAACCAGAGAGATAGGCCATATGTAATCTAGTTTCATATCATAAAAATTTTTGGGTAGGAGTGGAGGAGGCGTGTGCAATTTTTGAATCTTTGGTAAGGGTTAGTCAGTCGGTTGATGGATATAAGCCTATAATGGGCTACTTGTATAAGGCCATAGATAGGGACAAATAATCGATTTGTACCTATTATGAGAATAAGCGGGGTGAGGGGTTTGAGAAACAATAGTTGTTATGGCGAGTGATTGATGAGTAATGGAACAATACCCTCCATCACCCCATTCATGTTGTGGGAATCTACATCAACCCCAAATTTTCTTACGCATGTGGCTTCATATTTGATGTTGAGGTGATGGATGTATTATTCACCTGAGTTAAGAGGAAGGTGTCATCTGAGGAAAAACACGAAGATATTTCTATCGAAATGGATATATATATATATATATATATATATATATATATAGGATGCCAAGTGGAACATTTTTCTTTAGTAAGGTTGTTAAGGATAGGAAGACCAAAATGACGGGCGAGCTTTAGTTTGTTTCAATTTTCAAATTTCATTATCGACTTCATAATTTTCTTCAAGTTCATAATTTCAGTTTTGTTTTTTATTTTTTTATTTTTTTTATCTTTTTTTTAGTTGCAGGCTTGGTGGACAAGTTATGGTGGCAGAGTACCTCATCTCCAAAATCTTGACATTCGATTGCTCAACCAAACATGCAGTTCCTCTAGATCCAAGCACAACTGGAGTGTATTTGACAAATACACACCAAGAAGTGCAACAAGTTAAAGAAAAAAAGAAAATTAAAATTTTGAATTCATTATAAATTATTAATTTTTAGTTTTAGTTTTAAATTTTATAATTACTAATTTATAATGTATGACCCTTATACAGGTTAGAGTCTCAGTGTCTTAATCACATGGTTTATTTCTACTACAATATTCGATTGTGGGTGAGACAAATTTAGAAAACCCTTGAAGTTAAATCCATGTCATAGGATCATATTGACACCACTATCGCATGGAGGGTTGAGATCGAGAGGCCTTTCATGGAATCGGTCCCTGGTTGGTTAGAGGTGGATGCATAAAATGAGGTAGTAGTCGTAGAGGATACATAGGTAGAGGAGGAGGCAGAGGAGGAGGAGCAAGAGGTGGAGTAGGAGGATGAGGTGACCCCATCTAGCATGAGCATCAACAAAGAATAGAGGTGACCTATTATTTTTTCTTCTAGAGGATGCCAGAGTCGATTTCCATCCCCATGGGAAGAGCCCTCTTCCTTTGGAGGAAAATACTTTCTTATTCCCATAAAAGAGGTAGAGAAACTTACTGACTCACTATTGTATGACATGTAGATGACTCACAATGATGAGATACATTTATTATTATTTTTGTTGATATTTCGACTCTTGAGGTTGAGTTAAGGCTCAGGATTCAAGACTTTATTCACTATTGATACGTGATGTAGCAATACACTTCTTATGCACCTTATATGTTAGTTTTATTTTCATATTTAGGTGGAAAATCATTTATCTAATGTTGTGGATACTTTAGATGCTAAAAATTGAAAATAAATGAATATTTTTGTATTTTTTTTTTATTTTTCCAATTTTTTCGATTTTCTCCTAACTTTTACAACTCTTTCGATTTGTGGACCCTTTTTTATTTATTTGGAAGTCTAAATTTTGCAAAATCAATTCATATTATAGTTTACATCTATGACTTGTGCTTCCAACTTTGCAAACCTCTCCTCTGTTGTATCTCAAGAGTTGTCATAAATCAATTTAGTTGTCATGGTTAGGGTTTTTTGAATTTCTACATAAATTGATCTAATCTCCTGCAACTTCCCACAAAATACCCAAATAAACCTTCTTTAATACCAATATGATATTTAACCATCATGGATATTCTATTAAATAATTTATCATAACATATTTGTGAAAGTAAAGTGATATCTGGAACTTGGCCTACCATTGGAATACATTTTTGGCAGGTTCTGGGGTGAGAGATGGCGGATGATCGGGTCCTATGAGAAGTTAGGGTTTGAAGGAATAGTCGACGGAATCGAAGAGGGCAAGGGTAACAGCGGCGGAGAAGAGCAGGGATCTCCTGCAAAGAGTAGAAGCAAGGAAAGGAGAATGATTCTGATAAAAGGAGAAGAGATTAGAGGCAGGCTGAGCTGAAGGCAACTATGGAAAGTCGATAGGGGAGGGGAGAGATCCCCTCCTATAAAAATGTTGCAGCAGGAGAAGCTAGTGGAAGCAGATTGCAGAGCAGCTCCAGAGAAAGTAATAGAGAAGCACCGGTAATGGGAAACCTATGGCAGCTGAAGACAGGCAGAAGATGCTTACCAAGGGCTCAGAAAAAACCCAGGTATGTAATACCCAATAACAAACTTGAGGAATATAACAGCTATATGAAAGATCATGCTCTGATTTGCAAGTTTATAGGGTATTGGCCATCAGAAAAGGATTTATTTAGATGGATACACCAAAGATGGAGACCAAAAGGGCATACTGAACTAAAATTAGGGGCTAAAGGTTTTTTCACAGTAATTTTTGCAAATCTGGAAGATAAAGAGAGGATATTTGAAGAAGGACCGTATTTTATGAACAACGCGGGTTTGTTCATGAAATATTGGGAGGAAAGATATAACCCGGAAAATGAAAAAATGTTAGCTGCCCCAATTTGGGTCAGATTGTTTGGTTTACCGGTGGAATTTTGGGACCCTGAAATCATGGAAGGCATAGGTAATACAATTGGAAACTTTGTCAAGGTCGCGGAATCAACGAAAAGAGGAAAATATACATCATACGCCAGACTGTGCGTCTATATGAACATAGCTGAGCCACTACCTGAATATATAGAACTGGAATATCATGACGAAGTATGGCAACAGCCAATAGATTATGAACACATTCCGTTCAGGTGTAGAAGGTGCCATGAATATGGACACCTGTACAAGCAATGCCCACTGAGTAAGGAAGAGGAAACCCTCAGTCAAAAGGAAGAAGAACAAAGGAAGACAGAAAAAACAGAGGAGACGGAAAAGGGCTTCCAACAGGTTAGTAGAAAAAAGAAAACTGCTAAGGAAGGAACAAAAACTCAAATACAAACGAAATCAATAACTATAGAGAGTCAAAATAAATTCCAAATCCTGCAGCAGGAGAACGAAGAAAATGAAGAAAAGTTGGTAGAAGAAAATGGTTTAACAGATGAACCAATGGAAATAGTCAGAGAAACAAAAGACAAAGACCCTGAAACAACAGTAGAATCTGGAGAAGAAGCAGGAGATGGAGTAGAGGTAGTATCTGAACAAATCCAAATGGAGATGGAAATGCCAAAAGAAAATGAAGTAGAGGAAGAAAGAATCATGAAAAAACTGATTCAAGAATGGAAAAACCTTGATGAAAGATTCATACCAGAAACACAGAAGCAAATATACAAAGAAGCATTTCAAAAATATAAGGAAAAAAAAGGAAAAACTATGGATAAGCAAACAGGCATAGCAGGGGTGCAGGAAAATAGTTTGATGGGAGTGGATAGCACTGGTAAAGGCAGCAAAAAGAGAGGCAGGAAAACGTTGAACGAAACTATCCAAACTGTTGGTGAAATTCTAGTCAATTCAGGCAAAGTGATACCTTTGTCAGAGGTATTTTACCAACCACCCAAAGTTTAAAATGATAGTTATCAGCTGGAACATCAGGGGTCTCAACAGTAAGGGAAAGCAGAGATACCTGAGGGAGAAGCTAAGGAGAGATAAACTAGGGATCATAATAATACAAGAAACTAAGATTAGTATGCAGAGTATGGAAAAAATTATAAAAAATAACAAAATACAATATGAAGTCATGGGACAAGATGCAATTAGATCAGTGGGAGGCATTGCAATATTATGGAACCCTGACGAAGTAGTTTTTGAAAACTGGCTAAGTATGCCCAGAATTCTCACCGGTCTAGGTAGGATTCTAGGGACAAAGGAAAGAGTTCTTATTACAGGAGTCTATGGACCTCATGTACCGGGGGAAAGAGAAAGGTTTCTGAGAAACGTGCAAGCAGCCAGAAGGATATGCCCAGATCTACCATGGATAGTAGGGGGAGATTTTAACATGATCAGGATGATGGAGGAAAAAAAAGGAGGAATAAGGAAACCTGACCAGTATATGGAAATGTTTAATGAAATGATAAATGAACAAAGACTGGTAGATATATTAACTATTAATGGGGTATATACTTGGAATAACCGAAGAGGTGGGAAGAATCAGATAGCTTCCAGATTAGACCGCTTCCTAGTCTCAGAATCAATCATGAACCGAGATGTCTTTATAGAAGCGAAAATTATGCCAACTTTAGGTTCAGATCACTGGCCGGTCAGACTGGAAATAGACATTAAAAAAAACTCAGGAAAAAGACCTTTCAGATTTGAGGCCTTTTGGTTAAGAGAACCGAAGTTTATGGAAAAAGTCGAGGAATGGTGGTCTCAAAGCACGGCTCAAGGAAAAGGAAAGATGCATACCTTTCAATTAAAACTCAAAGAATTAAAGGGTAAGATAAAGCAGTGGAACAAAGAAGAATTTGGAAACATAATGGAAGAGAAACAGAAATTAGAAAGAGATATGGAAGAATTACAACAGAAAATTATTACTGAAGGTAGATCAGAGGAAAGCAGCAAAAAGGAAGGGGTTATACTCGGTAAATTGGAGGAGAGAAGAAAGCAGGAAGAAGTGTTATGGAGACAGAAAGCCAGAATTAGATGGTTAAGGGAAGGAGAAAGAAACACCAAGTTTTTCCATCAAGCCATGATACAACACAGGCAGAGGAACATAATTCATTCTATCAAAAATGAGGATGGGGAAAGGATTGTGGAACAAGAAGAAATTGAGAAGGTAGTGGTACAGTATCATAAAGGAATTTTGACGGAACCCCACACTGATAGATCAGAAGCCATAGAAAAGATTTGTAAGGTAATTCCTAAAATCATAACAGAGGATCAGAATAAAGCCTTGATGAGAGCAGCAACCTTGGAAGAGGTAGAGGAAATTGTGATGAGCATGAAGAAAGGTACAGCACCGGGGCCTGATGGATATACAATAGAATTCTATCAAGCAGGATGGTACTTCCTGGGAAAAGAGGTGCTAGAGCTTGTAGAAGAATCCAGAATAAATCAAAAGGTATGGCCAGCTCTTAATTCTATTTTCTTTACCTTGATTCCGAAAAGTACTAAATCAAAAAAGGCTCAAGGCTTTCGACCTATTGCACTATGTAACGTCATTTACAAAATAATCTCAACCCTGATTTATAAAAGGCTAAAGCCCCTACTGGCCAGTTTAATCTCCCCTGAACAAACAGGATTTGTAGAGGGTAGGCAGATCCTGGATGGATTAGTTGTCATGCAAGAAGTTATACACTCCTTGAAGACAAAAAAACAGCAATGAATGTTGATCAAACTTGATCTTTCAAAGGCTTATGATCGATTAAACTGGAAATATTTGGAAAAGGTATTGGAAAGTTTTGGTTTCAGCAACAGATGGATAAACTGGATATTCAACCTTATAGAAACTCAAAATTATTCTATACTAGTAAATGGTACCCCTTCAGCAACCTTTAATGCAAACAGAGGAATAAGGCAAGGGGATCCCATATCCCCGTTTTTATTTATATTGGTAGCAGAGGGTCTAAGCAGGTACATAAAGAAGGAATTAGGAGAAAACAGAATCAAAGTGCTGCGATTATGGGGAAATAATTTGCCTATAACCCATCAGCAGTTTGTAGACGACATTATGCTATTTGGGGAAGCATCTATAAAAGAAGTGAGGAACCTGAAAAAAATCCTAGATCTATTTGCAGAAGCTTCAGGAATGGAAATCAACAAGGAGAAATCATGTACGTTTATCTTCAATACAATAGATCCTATCAAAAGACACCTAACCAGGACTTTGGGATTCAAGCAAGGGGAACTCCCAACAAAATACCTGGGAAACATGATTGACATTAATCCCAAAAGGTGGAAGAATTGGCGAGGAATTATAGAAAAACTTCAAAACAAGATGGCTAATTGGGCATTCAGATCGTTAAATATAGCTGGAAGGATAGTGCTACTGAAATCAGTACTACAAGCAATACCCATCTATCCACTATCAATTATGGCGGCACCCCAAAAAGCCTACTCAAAGATCAGAGAAATTTTTGGAAAATTCCTCTGGGGAGGCCCGAATCAACAAAGGAAATGGGCTTTAGTGTCCTGGAAAAACCTATCAAAAAGAAAGGAGGAAGGGGGACTGGGATTGAGAGACCCTGAGAAATTAAACAAGGTGCTTGGAGCAAAATTATGGTGGAGATGGATGAGGGGAGGCAACGACCTTTGGAAGGAAATATGGAGATATAAGTATAATATGCCAAGGAAGATGGAGGAAATCCTTCGCTTGGAAGAAACTCCGAGAGGATCTACCATCTGGGATCTAGCAAGACAGAACATAAACCTAATAAATAACCATGCTTTCTAGGAGATTCGTGGAGGAAATGAAGCTAGATTCTGGGATGAGAAATGGCAACAGCGAGAAAAACTAAGTAATTTACACTCCTTTCAGAACATACAACAAACAGCATTAAGAAAGAATTGGCAGCATGTGAAAGACTACTGGAAAACAGAGGAAACAGATGAAATATGGCGCCAATGGAAAAGGCCAGAAGAATGGGATACAGACATAGACCAAGAACAACAAAAAGCATATCTGAGAGAAATCGAATCAAGGAAAATAAAGGTCAGAATCGGAAAAGATATTCTCAGATGGGGCAATTCAATGAAAGGAGAATTCACAGTCAAAGAGGCTTATTACTTGATGGATCAGCAGGAAAGAACAGAGGAAAATATGGAATGGAAAACAATATGGGACAATAAGTGGTGGCCAAAAATAACTCTATTCGCCTGGTTAGTGGCAAAAGAAAGGATTCTGACCTGGGATAAAATTCAAAAGAAAGGTTTTAGCGGCCCATCAAGATGCAGTATGTGTAATATAGAGGTAGAAAATCAAGAGCACTTGCTAAACAACTGTGTTTATGTAAAGAACTTATGGGTAGAAATGAGGAACCTGTATGGTAAATCTCAAAGAAACCCCAGAGACATCAAACAAACCATATTCCAGTGGCATAAAGAGAAATTTCAATGCAAGGTAGTACAGAGGGCATGGAGACTCATGGTTGGCTTTGTGATCTGGTTGGTGTGGAAAGAAAGAAATCGAAGAACTTTCCAAGATAAAAATAAAAATACTGAAGTGGTATGGAAAAGAGTCTTAAGTTCCGTAAGGGAAACAATCCTAGCTGAAGAATGGGAGGAGGAGGAGTGGAAAGCAGATCGGTATGAAGAACAAATTCTAGCAAAACTAAACCTGAAATATGAAATGGTATATAACAGAAGGGGAAAAAGAAATAATAAGACCGTCCAGAGTTCAGATCAATTTTGCTACCCAAGAGAGCGATTCATCAAACTGAACTTTGACGGGGCTTCGAAAGGGAATCCAGGAAATGCAGGATTTGGGGGAATTTTCCGGGATAGTGAGAAAACCACTAGATGGATTTTCGCGGAATGAGGAGGTGAGATGACAAATAATGAAGCGGAGCTATGGGCAGTTCACTAGGGCCTGCGAATCGCTATAAGAAATAGCTACAGAAATTTAGAAATTGAAGTGGACTCTCAGCTGGTTATCGAAATGTTGAGAAAACTCAATAATGGAAAAAAATGGGAACAAGTAGCATTAAGTTGGAAAACGGCCGGGATAGTGCGGGATTTGGAAAAACTGATGAGAAGGATAGACTACAAAAATTTTAGCCATGTTAGAAGCAAAGGAAATCAACTGGCGAATTTTCTCGCCAACTGGGGAAGTACGAACAAGGACAGCAGGGTTGACAGCAAATGGCCGTTAGTTATCAATAATAAGAAATGGGAGGAACTGGCAATGACCATAAACCAAGACCATGTGAAATCCTCATAACAGACATAATTACCCTAAACAATTAATGGATATGATGGACGATCGAAACAGGTTAATAAATGAGTGTTGGGAGTGGCAAAGAAGAAATATAGGTAATGAGCAGAAGACATTAAATCAGGCATGTACAAGTAATCGAAATAAGCAAATATCACACCGCAATAGCAGAGAAAAAATGGCGAGGAAAGGAGCAAAGGACGGCATGTCAGAAACCAAAAGTGGAAATGATAATCGGGAAACAGAGGAAGTAGATGGCGGCAAGCAAAATAACAGGTGGCACAGTAAATTTAAACTGAAGGATAGGTGGAACGAGGCAAGGAGACCTATTAAAGAGTGGGGACAAGACGGGAGAAGGTAGAAGAGATATGATGTAGTGTGAAAAGATCCGTGTAGTAAGAAGGTGATGGACCGCGGTAACGACGAGAGCACTGCACCAAACAAATTAAATAACTGTAAGAGGAGGATCAGTATGGAAACCAGAAGGAATACAAGGTTCGAAGAAGACACGGAGGCAATGGAGCACAGAACCTGGGAGAGTAAAGGTAAGAGTGTGGCGAAGGAGGAAAAAGTGGAGGAAATTTATGAGATTCAGGATGATACTGAAGAGGAGGAGGAAAGGTGCGAGGCAGACAGGGAAATGTACAACCTGAGACGCGAGGCAGGCAGGAAGAGCAGGAAAAGGATGATTGAAGAGCAGCTGGAGAATTTAGAAAGTGAAGAACAGCATGTCTGTGGACGCAAGCGAGGCAGAGGCGAAAGTAGCACGCCAGGCAGGGGAAATAGGGGTGGCAGGGGACAGTACAGAAATAGAGGAGAAAGAAAAAGGGGCAGAGCCCGCAAGGAAGGGGCAGAGGGAGAACAGGGAGATATTGTAGAAAGTCAAAAAGATCTCTATATAGGAAAATCCAACATGCAGAAAGAGCCTACAACAAGAACACCAACCCAAAAATCAGGAGGATAATACAACACATGGAAGAAGAGGCCATCCAAGCTCAATAAGATTCTGAGATGGAAGACTGGGAGTTCCTTCTCCCAGACCCGGGTGATACAAGGGGTAGGATGTCTCTGTTTAAGCAGTCTATACATGTATATTGGGTAATGAAGAGACTGCTGGCAAAAGCTCTGGAACAAGCAGCAACAGAAATGGCGGAATTGGCGCAGGGAGTCCCAAATTTAAGGAAAGAATTGAGAATAATGCAGATCACTTTGGAGATGCAGAACAAAAAGATGGAGGAAATTCAGGAAATGATCAAGGAAGGACACCAAGGAGTCAACCGAGAAGCTGATCAACAGCCAGCAGCTGGAGTTCCATGAAAACAGATATGCATTAATTTTGATGAGTTTTCAAAGAGTAGTTAAATCTAAGATCCTCACTGTTATAGATAGGGAAATATGTTATATGCATTTAAGTAGTAAGAGTAAGTGTAAAGACAGTTTAGTTTATTTAGCTTGGACAAACAGAATCTGGACTTATTATTTTTGGCTGGAAATGAAAGACTTAAGGTGGCTAAGATACCCGGTTTCCCATAAGGGCGGGGTGAGGCCACCATGACACTGTAATATTTTGGTTTATGATAATAGAAAGAAGTACCACCACAGTTTACAAAAAAAAAAAAAGTAAAGTGATATCTATCTTATGAAGGGTTAATTCCTTTCAAATTTCATATTTTTTTATTACTATTTTGTTTTTTATGCATGCAATAGATAATATGAAAAAAATGGAGAATAGATAAATACAACCAATCATAAACCATAATGAACACCATTATATGCTCTAGGAAACCCTTATAGGAGAAAGCTCATCTAGAAGGTGAAGCTACTTTGTACTCTTTCATCTTGAATGGAAATGATGAAAGTGTAAAGGAGAAGGAACTCTCTATGGAGTTTCCTAAGACCTATGGCTTGTGGGTTGCTGCAAAACATAAACCCCCTATGTTATGTTGTTTCCTATCCACACTCAACTACTCTACCCTATATGGAACAAAATGCAAGTAAATATAATGGAACCCCTTTTCCTCCTAATGGCCCAATTATAACATAGCCTTATAGCCACTGAGGGGTTATATTTAACCCATTCAACGCTCGACGTGAGTTAAAAATTAGCCTTCTAAAGGCATAATCATATTTCCTACATATTTATACCCTTTTCCATGAGTAATGGGGGCTAATGTAGCATCCTCTCAAATTATTATGGTGGTCGGTCGTGATATATTACTTTTGAGGGGCATAACTTTCTCATATGATCTTTGATTGAGGTAATTATTTAATCGTTGGAAGGGAATTGATTTTTTATATTATGGAGTCAAGATACATAATAATTTCAAGGCCATATAATGTGGTCCTTTAAGGCCTCAAAATGGCTCCTAAACGTTTTTGTTCCCAATTTTCCAAACGGAGACTACTAATAAAAATGATTTTCATGTTGATTCCTTGCATTTTACATTATAAAATCATAAATATGGATAAAAATTAATATAATGATCCAATCCATGTCATTGATGATGTCATGGTTATATTCTTCCTATATACTTTGATTAGACCAACTTATAACTAGTATCTTTCACTTCTTACTGGAATGATTTCCTCGTTTGATAATATTGAACAAGTTTTGGAGAAAACGACCAAGGTAATTAACACAACCAAGAAAATTTAGAGACTACTAGGTGTCCTAAACTCAATTTTAAATTTTGTCTAGATTGGGTGACTATGAGGAGAATTTGTTATCCTCCCCACCCAAGTTCAAATCCTACATGTGACAAATATTCTCCTTGTGGGACACTTGAGGCTGGCAAGGTACGATTAATATTAATCCAATATAAGTGGTTGAGGTGGGACAAAATGTTGAATACATTTTAAATGGCTTAGGTCTAGTTTGATATGTCAAGAGGAATAATTACTATTCTCCCCACTTGGGTCCAAATTATACTTGTGACATGTTCACTCTTTATGGGTCAATTGTTCATTGTGGCTCTTCATGAACCATGAAGAATATCTCGCCATTATCTACAAGCTACAAGGTAGGGTGAGTAGTTACATGTAAAGTGACGACATCCAAAACATCATCAAGAAATCGTTATACATGTGTGAGGGCATGTTATTTTGGTTTGGTAGTGCCATTCTTAATTTCTATACCTTTGCATTCACCTTATTGAATGAAGGAAACCATCTTACCCTTTGAAAGGAAAATTAGATACTTCAATGCTAGATCATAGAAAACTTGATGTTTAATCCCATGTTCCTCTATGGAAGTTGGAACACTAAAATATTATCAATGTAGACAAAATTAAATCATAAAACAGATGAAATATAGAATCCATGCATCATCGAAAGTAACTAGGGGCATTGTAAAGACCAAGTGGAATAACTAACCATTACCATCCTTAAGGGATGAAGAATGTGATTTTAGTACTATCATATAGATGAGTACAAATTTAGAAACTAGATTTATAGTGCAACTTAGAGTAAGATTATTATGGGAAATTCATTTGAGGAGTTTATATTTATGAGGGATCAGGGAACAGTCAACATGAAGACATTTGCTTTCTTACTCATATAGAAAGTGTTTGTTGACCATAAAAGAATGGTAGGAGTATGAAGAAACAATAGGTTCAACAAGCTTGAACGTAGGACATTAACTATTTTCGATCTTCCTTTGTGAGAGGCGAGTCAAGGCTTTTCATAAGAATGTGTATTAGGGAACGTTTCTATATGTTATTCATGCATATATTTAGACCAAGATTATGTGGAATCATTAGGGAAATTTTGAGGTCAAAAATGGACCTAAAAAAAATTATACTAAGAAAATTATCTTTAAAAGAACCAATAGTATTCAAGATGATGATGTCATCCCTAAGGGAAAATATTTTGGAGGAAAAAGAAGAAACCTACTTTTTTATTATATTTTTGGTTTATCTCCTTATAGTTTTACTCAAATGTTAGGTGTAGACACCCATCAGATGTGCAATTCAATTCCACATCCAGTGAGTACCCACTCTACATACTTATGAGTAGGCCCACATAAAAAAAAAATAAAAAAAAATGAGAATGCATGAAAAAAACATGTTTTAATGTGGAATTCAATTCCACATTAAGTGAGTACCCAATTTTCATACTTTTGAGTATGATCAAATAAAAAAAAAAAATGCATGAAAATAAAGTGTTAAACCACTATTTTTTCATGCATTTTCATATGTTTCAATGTTCATGCATTTTCATTTTTTCGATGTGGGCTGACTTAGAAGTATGCATAGTGGGTACTCATTGGATTTTGAATTGAATTCCGCATCCAATGGGTGTCTACACTTGACATTTGAGTAAAACTATAAGAAGACGAGCCAAAAATACAATAAAAAATTAGTTTCCTTTCTTTTCCTTTAAAAAATCATAAATATTATTTTATTATTTTTCTTATGAGGCCCATTTTAGACCTCAAAATTCCCCTAATGTGACACTACAATAATCGCTAATGATATTAGGAATAATATGTAGTTGATAAATGGGAGATGGAGATGTAGAAGAGTTTCTTAAGGTGTTGAAAATGATTCTTACATGCTTCTTTAGCATAGGCAGGAAAATTATATTAAGTAGTTATCTCATCAAATATTATTCTAAACAAAAGTGGATTTAGATTCATTGATAATTTTAGTAGAGTATGGTATGAAGGGAATGGCATATGTACTTGAAGAAATTTTTAAAGTGAGATGGGCAGGTGTGATAGAGACTTTGCTAAATATAAAGAGAAAAATCTATCCAATAATTATTTCTTCATTTAGAATAAGGTATTAATAAAACTCATTGTAATATATGTATGTAGAAATTAACATGGACCAATTGGATGTAATATTCACAAGTAGAGTTATGACTTTGGAAGCCATAATTGGTATGATGGGTAGAAATTTTCTTCTAATGGGACTTCAGAATAACATTATTTTTAGTTACATTTCATAAAAAAACAAAGTCAACCAATAAAATTAAAGAATATGGAGAAATGTTCTCAAACTAAATAGTTCCTCAAATAAACCACCCAATATATTTTTGGATAGTAAGGGGATGAAAATGTTCTTGATTCATAATAACTTCAATATTATGAATAAATGTTAGTGCATGCATTATGGGAGATGTTGACACTATTTAACTATAAGAGTGGCATTCTATTTATAAACAAAGTTCTTGAGTGGTGTAGTTTTGACAACAGAAAATTCCTTCATATGGTAAGTGAGACGGAATAATCAAGTTTTTCTTAAGCAAAACTGCTTCACAAATTCCTCGCATGGAAAGCTACGTACCTATTTTTCTTCATAAGCTTTGGTGTCAAAATAAAGTACATAAGATTCATTAGGTTCATATCCATGGTCTTGGTCAAAGCAATCCCATGGCTAATGAGTAATCATATTCTCCTGGATGAAATAGACCTTGTTAGATTTATTTAGGATTTATTTGTAAAATGACCTTTCTAATGACATAAAAACACTCATCTTTAGTTTCACAAATTTTCTAAAAGTGATACTTGAAATAATGCTTCTCAAGCTCATAGGAAAAATCAAAATTTAAGAGACAGAAAGAAAAATATTGATGTTTATGTGGGTTTTAAAAATATTAAGAATATGTATGAGGCTTATTGGAGAAATGACAACCAAAATCCATGCAAAGACCAAAATTTTCACAATTTGTTGATTTTTACTTGTCATTGTTGATTTTTCAAATATTTCTCTTAGGTACAAAGCTCTATCATAGTTAGTGGACAATCATTGACAATATGTTTCCAAGTAACTCTCTAGATGGTTTTATTTGCATGTCATAAGTATTGCCAACGCTTTCACCAATAGGAAATGGAAGACTCTTAAGGAAGTGAGATTTGGCAAGGGCAATATTTTCATATCTAATAACATAGAGTTAAATTTCACAAGTGGTGACATACTTATGAAAGAGAGTGATCACAAACGTAATGATTCCTTAATATTTCACCCAAGAATATCATATTTAACAAATAAAGCTCATATGATATTTATAACATGCAAAAGTGGGGCATGGAGATAGTCTCCACTATTGATTTTTAACATGAATATGACGTGAAATCTTAATTTGGAGGAAATTCAAAACATGGCCAACTAATATGATCATTTAAATATGATTTAGTTATAAGAGTGATCTTCTAAATCATGAGAAACAAAATCTAGTTAGTCTACGAAAGCAAATAAAAAAGAATGAATATTGGCAAAGGAGGAGGTAGAACTATCTTTGTGAACATATGCATTAGACAATAAACCAATGGGAATGACAAGAATAGATCCATTAGCTTATTCAAAATTATATAAGACAAGAATTGAAGAGAAGAAAAATAATATAACTTGTTTGAATTGATTATAAGTAGTATAAACAACCCTGGTCATGATTTCACCATAAATTCAATAGTTTATTAATAAATAAAAAGTTCCATAGTTAGGGGCTATAGAAATCTTATATTTTAAACAACCATTCTATTGGTCAAAATTTGCACTAGGTAATGAGACTACAAAATCATTTTCCTCGTCTTTCTTATTTCCCTCTATAGAATATGCTACTCAAAGGATGAGAATGAACAACGTGATAAAAGGAAGGAGGCAAAAGCCATTTGTTGCTACAAAATTGTGATGTTCTAAGCATATTTTCAATTTTTTATAGCTTATATATCTCTATTTCTCCCTTTGTAACTACTAAAAATATAAAATCTTAAATAAATCAACCTCTTGTGTAAAAGAGAAAGTGATATTTCTTATACATTGTTGGGGAAAAGGAAAACTCAACAATTAGTTCAGAAATCATCTTTGCTACCACCATTCTCTCTTAATCCTTCAATCTCACAGGCTATTAACCAAAATTTTCATTAACTCATACTCTATAACCACCACTCACTCTTAATACTAAAAAATTAGGTTGTGCAAGCAACTTTTATCATGAAAATGGTTAAACTTATCACTTGGAGATTCCTTTCCAAGTGTCTTCTCTTCATAGTGCCACCTATTACTTCAAAGCATGGTCTTCATTTGCTTTTGAATTTGGATGCATAGGCTCTAATAAACATCACAACAAGTCAATGAATGGGGGGAGGATATATGAAAAGGAATTTTTTGTTATCCAATTGCAAGGAATGAGAAACCCTAGTGGAATAAACTAAAAGAGAGTCAAGAAACAATTAGAGGCGCAACCCTTCATAGACAAGCCTAAATGAGATGATGTGTAAATGGTTCAATGAGAATCCTAACAAAATAAATTGACATGAACAATAATTCTACATATGGGTAAGGTGATCCATCATTCAAGAAGAAGGTAATATGGATTTCAAAGATCATGGGCAATATATACCTCGCAAAGTAGTTATAAATCACGCACACCCATTACACAGTATTGAGAAACCAAGATGCTAGTAGATTAGTGTACTTTTCTCTTAACTTGATAATTACTTGTGAATGTTTGCTTGCTTCTTATTAAATTTATGTTCTCTTCATCAATAAATTATCAAAAATGTACACAACATGAAGATCATAAGAGACAAACAACACAAGAAATTAGGCTTCAAGCTAAGGGAAAACCCCATAAGGGGGAAAACCAAGAAAATCTTCTTCCTACATAATTAGATCAAAGTGAGATATCCAAGAACCAAGACCAAGACCAAGACTACCACAAAGACCCAAAGTCAACCCTCCTTCAAGTCTCCTCAATAAGTCAAAGTCAACAAAATTCAAAGTTGTTCAAACCTCTAAAATTTGGTCAACTATTGAATTCCGGCCTCCCTGAAATTATGATGCCTAAAATTTTGGGACTACAATACCTCAGAAAAAATTACAAAACTAGGGCGAAAAACTTGTTTTATTTCTCTCTTTTGACTTTCCTCTTTCTCCTTTGACTTTGTTTGTCTTATTCTTCTTGCATTTTTATAGAAATAGAGTTGATGATGTGTGTAAAATGAGCTCCAAAATGATCAAATTGTCCTCTATATGTATATGTCCAGGAGGTGGAATAGGTGGCTCTAGGAAGCCTAGGTTGACTTGTTCCCAAGGATGGCAAACTTGGTCTTGTGTTAACTCTTTGAGTCAAAATAAATTTTTTTTTATTTCTCACAAAAAGTCCAAATCAGACTGACTCAATTACATTTCTTTAACTCGCAATAAAGTTTTATTTTGACTAAATAAACCTTATAATCATGAAGAACATGCTTTGATTATTAAAATAAACATAGTAATAATTTATTTTTCTTCTTTTATTTTTTTACATGAAATAAATATTGATATAAGTACAATGATAATAATGAAGATCGAACCTAGTTACATTTTCCAACACACATTAGTTGTGATGTTTGACTAGATAAAAGAAACAACATAAGAAAAGATGTTAGGAAAACTAGAAAAAAGAAATTGAGGACATTAGGTACGTACCAAACCTAAAATTTTTGAAGGAAATCTAGTAAAATATGGAGGTGAAAAAGGTAATGTCAAAAATGTTGGTGGCAAATCAAAACATGGTGCAATAACCCATCAACAACACAACTATAACAAATAAGTGAGAGATGGAAACAAAATTATGAAGGGAATTGTTGCATAATCCTTCTTTATTTAGCTATAAGTTACCTAGTCATTTGCGATATACTTTAATTTGAATGAGCTCATTATAATATACCCTATTATTTTATATGAAATTTCAAAATTTTGACTAAAAGAGTGACCCATTTCTCTAATGTTAAGGGAAATTTACTAATATATTCTAAAATATTCTTAGTTGTATAGTCCCATGCTTGATTGGTCCCTAAGATGTAGTTCACATTAAATCCCCAATGTTGATATAAAATTATTTTTAGCTTACTCACATAAAAGCCCTCAAATTATTTTTACACCCGCTATGTATATTGTTATTTCATTATCATGACCAAACTAATAAATTATCTAGAATTACATGCACTTGTAACCAATCATGGATGCATGGGAAGAAATATAGTATTTTATAAGAGATCAAAATAAAGCACAAAATCTAAAAATAATTAAGAACATTTCAAAGAAATTGTTATTTTCTTGTTTCTTCTTTTAAAGGTCTTATTTTAATTTCTTAGCTTGAAAAATAAGCATCTTACAAATTAAATAAAAATATGGTTTTTTTTTTTAATAAAAATAACTAGAGTAGTTTGTAGATAGCTGGATTATATTGAAACTTCTAATAATATGAAAATGAAGTTAACAAATTTGACTCCTATGAACAACCTCCATTTAAAGCCAATAGCATTATGGCCTATAATTGAAATATATATACATGTTTTTAAGGATGTAAAAGTATGTGAATCTCTATAAATGCACACATATCATGTGTTCATAAGCATGTATGTTAGCATGTGCACTGGAAGATATATATACACTACTATACATGTGCATGCATATATGGTTGTATAAACACATACAAAAATAAAATCATGCATTCATAAGCATGTGTGTTAGTGGATATGGGTGGAAAACAAATTTTTGCAAACACAACTACCAATGTGATTAAATTTCTTGGAAGAAAAAACTGTATATCTAATTCTAATTAAAACAGCCGTATTTTATCTTTTACAAGATTAAACAAGGTCACATAGCTAGTGTTCCGTGTCGCTTCGTTTAGATATAGCCAAATTAAAGTAAATAAATGAAAAAATAGAGAATAAGGCCAAATCTTTTTTATTCACTTTTTGCATGAAGTAATTAAAAAATAAATAAATAATTGTCAGAATCTTTCGGATGTGAACTGTGTAGAAAATTTCTAACAATATGAATAAGTTTGCATATTTCCACTCATAAATAAATAATGTTTCATAAATCTTGATCACTAAAAAATAAATTGGATTATATATATATATCTGTGTGTGTATATGTGTGTGTGTGTATATGTGTGTGTATATATGTGTGTGTGTGTGTGTGTGTGTGTATGTGTGTGTATATATGTGTGTGTGTGTGTGTGTGTGTATTTAATTTTTTTATTGCATTTAATTTAGAAAAATAATCATTTAAAAAAAAGGGCTGAGAATATAATTTAAATTTTGGACTTTTCCAAATACATTTTTAACTAATTTTATTTAAAATTTGATTAAAAAATAATGAAAATTTTAAATTAAATACTTTAAAATTTTATAAAAGTTAAATTTATTTATTTATTTAGTTAAAACACAATTTTAATAAAATTAAAACATTTAAATTTATAAATGAAAAATGAAATATTTTAATATAAATTTTAATATCAAATTATAATATATGTGAATTTGCAAGCTTAATAATAACTTTATTACCATAAAATTTAATAATGATTTATAATATGATGGATGATAAAGTTCCCCGACTACAATGATTAAAATAACATGAAAATAGTGATAAATTTATAATTTTTTTATTCACTGCGCTATAAATTAAATGAAATTTTTTTATATTAATAAGTAGAGTTTTTATATTCCTTTGTGAATCAATAAGATTAATTTTTAAATAATTTTATGTACAAATAATACCGAAAAAATAATAATTATTGTGAAACCTCTTTAGAATCAACCAAAATTATTTATTAATATTTTATGCAGAGAAGAAAGAAGAAATAAGATCGAAAATAAAAAATCATTGTAAATATTTAGAGGCACTTATATTTTATAATTCTTTGGATGGAATATAACGGAGGCCTATTGAGAAATATATTAAAATGTGTTTTACTGATGATGCGTTTAAGACGTTGCAGATCGTTGACCACACACATAGTTAAAGAATATATAGCTTATGAGCAGAAGAAAATACCTTATAAATTAAATAAGAAGTAATGTCAATATTTATAAGCAAAAAATATTCTTGAAAGTTTCTAACAATGTATGTACTAGCCATTGCACCTCATGTTGCAATGGGAACGTTGTAAGGTTGTAGCATAAGGAAGAGTGGCATTGATGAAGGTTGTTGGTTGAAGCAAGTAACTATAGTTTGAAAGGTGAAATGGTGAAGTTTTGCATTCCAAAAACTTGTGCAACATGTATACCTTGTGATGTCAATACTTGCAAAATAAAATGGGTCTTTGGCTTCAAATTTTATCAATACCATAATCCACCCAAAGATAATAAAGATACTTAAGAAAGAACTAATTTTAAGTCTTGCTTGCAAATTGACAAATTGACAGGTTTTCAATGTACTTCACATTTGCCATAAACAAACTATTAATTTACAAAAAAGACGTCAAATTAATCTAAAAAGATTACATAATACCATGTTTTTTCTTGACACAAGGTTGCCTCATAGTGGTTGCAGAGTCTAAATATCCCTGCTTTGGCAACAATGGAATCTTGCAAGTGAAATGGATGAACAGTAAAGGCTTGACAGTCACAACATCTAGGTCATATGAGTATATGTTGTCAAATATTTTGCCTACAAACACTATATTTGATTTAAAAGTTAAACTTTGTCAGATCAACTTGCAATTTCTCTATTGGTCACTTCACACCCTACAAATCACTACTGAGAATGTGAGAATGCATATCTTATCAATGAGATACATTTTTTTTTTATTTTTCACAGGAGTTCACAAACACCTTAAAATGGCCATCATATGCATGCACATTGATGAATTTTTTTCTTGAATGTATATCCAATCAATGCCATGCAAATACTAAGACTGATCAGAGGCCTTCTGTCCACTCCAAACACAAATGCATTTGAAATGCTGACATAATTGTACCATGAAACAACATTTAATTATGAAGTACATTAGACTCTAAATTTGTTTCCAATCTTGTTGCTGATATAAAATCTCAATAAAAATCTAAATAAAGCCACATAAAAAACTAATTTGCATGGAAATTTGAAGGTCACACAATTCATTTTATTTAGTTGGAAAATGTGTGGTGATTGTTCCAACCACGGGTTTATCTAGGTAATCTCATCATTACATGTTATCATCAGAGTTGTTGTCATCATTATTATCACGATTATTTGTGTTAGAAAAAATTTTGCCTCTGAAATCAAATCATTCAACCAAGTGTGCAACCACTCTTCTTCTTTTTCGATAGTGTTTCATTGTTTAATATCAAGTAATGTTTGGCAAAAAATTTCTTTAAGCACAACTTCAATCATCGTATTCAAAGTGATGAGCCATTTCACTCTCAACAAATGTAGCTTGATTTATCATCTTGTGGTATTTTCATATTGGTTAGTCAATTTGAGGCCTGAAGTAATACTAAGATTATATATTTTATGTCCAGTAAACAAAGCGAAGAGGAAAATAACTTACAAGTATACTATTGTTGATAGAAGTGATCTACCAACATCTAACCACAACTAATTTTGTATTTCCCTTTAGCACACAAGGAGTATCTACATTATGTTATATTTAAGAAAATCCATTTCAATTGCTTTGCTTATATATTTGATGCTCTTGTGATTTGACATATACGCATGAGTTTTAAGTGTGAAATTCTTCAAACAGATATACAAATTCCTTGTAAATGCAAAAAATGGATTCACCATGAAATAGCAGTAATGATTGCATAGATATCCCATTGGACATTTCAGTACAATCCAAGCTGAAGGCCAAACCACTTCCAACCTTGAGCATATAACATGATAAAATTATAAAGGGAAAGAATAGTTTTCATTACATTCTTCATAAGGAGCAAAACAAAGAGAGGGATTGTGACCTCCAAACCCAAAAGAATTGGATAAATCAATTTTAATGTCTAATCTCTCCTTTTTTGGTCCAACAATGAATTTCATATCCTGGCAAACAATTTTTTGGAATCAGTCAAGTTGTAAAAATGTATCCATGCTATGAAGAAAGAACCGGAAACTAAAGAAAACTTTTAATTAGTTTATACTTAAGTATTTTCTATTAAAATACAACATACAATAAAACAAAGAAAATTTGAAATCTACTTACCACATCTTTTTCTAGATTTTCTAGGTTGATAATAGGATGAACCCATTCTATGTGAATGGCCTGCAAAATCTAGTTTGATAGAATAATTATCATACATAAACATATAGGCATATGTTAACCATGTCATCAAGAAAAAACTAGGTGTAAAGTTGACCAATATATTGGAACTCATAAATAAATGGTTTCAAGTTTACACTTTCACAATTTATGTAACAATCATGGATAGAAAATACCATTTGAATCTGGAAAATCAAATGGAATGAAGAAGTAACTTATTTTTTATATTTATGAGAAATAGATAGGAGTTTCTTTGACATTCATTCCAGCATTTTACAAGAATGACTTATACATTTTAGATGAACAACCTGTAAATTCAAAAGGCCAGCTTTCAAGAGTTCTCCTTTCCACCCAAGTATCATATAGAAAAATAGTTTCTAACATATATTCTATTGTAGTAGACTTCAAGCATTCTAATAGGATTATAATAGTTAAGAACAATAGTCACACAGGTCATGACCCATGCTCACATAAGTGGATCAAATCCTACCCCATGTCCATTAAAAATAAAAAGGGTGGCAGGTGCAAGAGGATACTCTATGATCCTAGAGGGAAAAAGTAGCATCATATGCTAAGTGCCTTCGATTAGCACCAAATAATATGACCACAGCATATTCCCTTTTGAGGGGTCTCCATTTAGCAAAGGAAGCTAAGGTAATATCATTGATTGTACTAGGTGATTCCTCAATGATCAATAGAAAAATTCTTTGAAAATGTCATCAGTGGATAACAAGCTTGTTGTAAGCATAGCTTGAAAGAATTGAACTAAAAAGGAGGCAAGCACATTAAGAAAAATCTCATTCTACCATGTGAAGTGAGAGCTCAATGTAGAGGCTAATATTTAGGGTCAAGGAGGCCACCAAACTAACCAAAGGTGGGTTTGAAAAAAATTGGGTGCACTCACCATGCAACACCCACTAAGGTTATGGGTGTGTGGCCTTAGGAAGAATGACGTGAATTCACATCACAAACATGTGTGTTGTTTTTGTTTCCATTGTCATTGTTTGCATTTCATCGCGGGGGTCTCATTGCTGGCCTTAACATCATAGAAACATAATATTCTCTATTGAAGTTGGAGTCCTTGGGAGTCAAATTCTGGGAGGATTCAAGAGAATATATCTCTATATTATGGTGGCTATCCATCCTTATAAGAGGTAAGTATTTGATATATTTAAATAACTAAAATCACTGAGAAGTAGGAGCAGAATTACCTTGCGATGAAGATGATTTCCTCACTATAACGTGAAGTTTTCCATCTTCACCCATCTCAACATCAGTGTGCAAATGTTCTCTTCCATCCAAGGACATAACATCTGATCCAAATTTAAAAGAACCAATGGAATTAGAAAGCCTGAGAACTGTTCAACTATGAGTATCTTAGCACTTCTGTATTAAAAAAAAAAAAAAAAAAAAAAAAAATTGTTACCGGAAAATACATTATAAGACAACAGTCTGCATCATCAAAAACTGATGAGAAAGGTTGTTCAATTAGTGATTCTGGAAGTAATGAACAAGGGTGTTCAATGAGTGCATGAGAAATATAAATTTAGTGATTTCATGACAGCCATTGTAACAGAGTTAAGATATTTAAGGACTCAACATATGGCTTTCACCATTAGTTCTGCAAGTCAATAGACATTTTCTTTTCATTTCAGCAGACTCTATTCACTCAACCTACCCTTCATAGCAGAATTTGTAATCTTAGATTGACTAGGCTTATACATCTCCCTCTAAGTGCAATCTATGACATGATGATACAAAGCCTGGCATGCAAAGCAGATGTAATTTTTAAAGCTAAGTTGTTTACACAACCTGAAAAGCATTTACAACCATTCATACAACCCTTGTTTAGTTTGAAGGTTGTCTTGCATGTTTTTTCCTCAAATTTGGGGTTAATGCTGACTGAATATTAAATCTAGCTTGGTAAAATACTGTGCACCTTGGAGTTGATCAATTAATTCAGGAGCAGGGGATCTTTGTTCATAACAATGTACTTGCTCCATGCAGGGTAGTCCATATCCATCCACCATGTTTCATCTTCCTTTGGCACTGAGATAACAAGAAATCCACAATGCACATGGAGAGGTACTTGGTTTAATTGACCTTTGTACTGAAAACTCCTACACTTGAATTTTAATCTCTTTACTCTACAAAATAAAATTTCTGCACAATCCCTTATTTGGAAGTGCTAAATTTGATGGCAAAGTTGTCATGTTGAATGCTCTTTCAGATGGAAATCCAATAATGCATATGGAAAATAGAGAATTTCCATAGTGGAAGGTACATACCTAGAACTTGACAACCAACAATCAACAGTCCATCAACAACTAGTATTTGTTAAAGAATATTATGGTCTACCCTCTTGTGTAAAAAAAGGTGATAAAACAATGGCATCATCATCGATAGGCAACATTGTTAACTGTACAATAGTACTTTGAATAGTCTAATGGCATTCATTGTGCTCAAAGATTAAGATTGAGGTGAAATTTTTGAGTTCAAATCTGTTGGAAAACCCTTAGCTCGCATCTAAGGTGAGATGGATTTTGAATTTTCTAGACGTTACCAATTTAGATCAAGCATTCCACTTTGCATTGAAGATTCAAATTAAGCATTTCTATAAAGTTGTTGGATAGTGCTAGAACAAAAGTTCCATTGTGGCTAGAGCAAGTAGTTTGTTCGAAATTTGAATTGCATCAATTTACTTGAGCACATGCATCAATACTAATTCTTGGTGCTGAAAAGGACATGATTTTCCACATCTAAATATTCAAGGGAATTGAAATTTGTAATTACTAATATATTTTGGAACAAAAGAGACGAAATATCACCAGAGAAAACTTGGTCCTGTACATGCAAGATGCAAGTGCTTCTTTATAGAAAAATATTATCTTTTATGCAATAATATTTCTACTAGTTTTTACTTCTAACATGACCATATAAAAGTTGATATTTAGAGGGAAGATGAACTAAAAGAATAAATGATTTTCTAGGATGATATTAAAGAACCAAACATAATTCGAGACCTTGACCTTAAAAATGCCCAAAAAATAAACTCGATTGGAATGCATAAACTATTTTATATGATAATATTAAACCACCAAAGAGAATTCAAGATTTTAACCTTCAAAATGCTCAAAAAATAAACTGGATTGGAAAAAAGAGTAGCTAGCTTACTTAGAGACAACATTGGACTCTTCCCCGATCCAAGTGTGTGTTTGGGGCATATTGTGTTTGAATATATTGGCGGTCAATTTGTGGTCTAAATTAATACTAAGATTATATATTTTATGTCCAGAAAACAAAGTGAAGGGGAAAAGCATTTGCAATTATACTATTGTTGAGAGAACTGATCTACCAACATCTAACCACAACTAATTTTGTATTTCCCTTTAGAACATAAGGAATTTCTACATTATGTTATCTTTAAGCGAATTCATTTCAATTGCTTTTCTTATATATGTGATGCT
The DNA here is from genome assembly GCA_031772625.1 of Pinus tabuliformis. Lineage (NCBI taxonomy): Eukaryota > Viridiplantae > Streptophyta > Pinopsida > Pinales > Pinaceae > Pinus > Pinus tabuliformis. Next base: position 733,221,616 of record CM062814.1, read on the forward strand.
CTTGTGATTTGACATATACAAATGAGTACATGAAAGATGAAAGTGCTTCTTTATAGAAAAATATTAACTTTTATGCAATGATATTTCTACTAGTTTTTTCTTCGCACATGCCTAGATAAAATCCGGTGTTTAGAGGAAATATGAACTAAATGAATAAATGATTTTCTAGAATGATATTAAAGAACTAAATAGAATTCGAGACCTTGACCTTCAAAATTCCCAAAAAGTAAACTGGATTGGAACGCATAAACGATTTTCTAGGATAATATTAAACTACCAAACATATTCGAGATTTTAACCTTCAAAATGCTCAAAAAATAAACTGGACTGGAAAAAAGAGTAGCTAGCTTACTTAGAGACAACATTGGACTCTTCTTCGAGCCAAGTGCGTATTTGGGGCATATTGTGTTTGAAGATATTGGCGGTCAATTTGTGGTCTGAAGTGATACTAAGATTACATATTTTATGTCCAGCAAACAAAGTGAAGGGGAAAAGCATTTGCAATTATACTATCGTTGAGAGAAGTGATCTACCAACATATAACCACAACTAATTTTGTATTTCCCTTTAGAACACAAGGAGTTTCTACATTATGTTATCTTTAAGCGAATTCATATCAATTTCTTTTCTTATATTCATGATGCTCTTGTGATTTGACATATACGAATGAGTACATGCAAGATGCAAGTGCTTCTTTATAGAAAAATATTATCTTTTATGCAATAATATTTCTACTAGTTTTTACTTCGCACATGCCCAGATAAAAGTCCTTATTTAGAGGAAATATGAACTAAATAAATAAATGATTTTATAGGATGATATTAAAGAACCAAACAGAATTCGATACCTTGACCTTCAAAATGCCCAAAAAATCAACTTGAATGGAACACATAAACGATTTTCTAGGATAATATTAAACCACAAAACAAAATTTGAGATTTCAACCTTCAAAATGCTCAAAAAATAAACTGGATTGGAAAAAAGAGTAGTTGTCTTACTTAGAGACGACATTGGACTCTTCCTCGATCCAAGTGCATATTTGGGGCATATTGCATTTGAATATATTGGAGGTCAATTTGTGGTCCGATATTTTATGTCCAAAAAACAAAGCGAAGGGGAAAAGAATTTGCAATTATATTAGTGTTGAGAGAAGTGATCTACCAACATCTAACCACAACTAATTTTGTATTTCCCTTTAGAACATAAGGAGTTTCTACATTATGTTATCTTTAAGCGAATTCATTTCAATTGCTTTTCTTATATCTGTGATGCTCTTGGGTAAAAGCATGTTAATGTGTATCACTTTTTCCCTTTTTGTGGCAAAGAAGTTTTATAAAAATAAATGGAGTTGGAAAGTTTACTCTTAAATTTACAAAATCATAAAAAATTAGATGGTGGTAAAAGAAGACAAAAAATGTCAATTTAAATTCAATTTCATGTCATATTTTTTCTAAAATTTAATATATATTTTTTATCTAATTTATTCATTTTCTTTAAAAGATATCATTAATATTTTACATAAATTTTTAAGTAGTGACAAAACTGCGACCCCCCATTTCTCTATTGATTTATGTTTTTCAATTCCAATTTCTTTAAGAGATGTGTTGTAAACATTCTAAAGATTGCTAAACAAATTTAAAAATAAAAAGTAAGCATATCTTTTAATTATTATTAAAATACTAGTAAAAATGATCATCTTTTCGTATATATAAAACCGCGACCCAAGAAACTACCCTTTCAAGTTTATAAAATCAAATTTTTTTAATATAAATTTGAAAATAACATATAACAAAATGTTAAAATTATTTTTTGAAAATTTTTAAAATATATTTTAAATTTTTTATAATAAAATTTTTAATTATGATTATAATAACATATTTTATATTATTCAAAATATAATATATAAAATTATTTGTTTAGAAATTCTAATTCTATTTTTATATATATTTTTAAAGAGTTTTAGCATTTCATTTAACTTTACATAAAGTTATTTATATTTTGTCAGTGATTAACCATAGTTTTTACCAATATTTACTATTAGTTGACTTATTTGCAAATTTAGTATTTACTTTTTATAACATTATTTATATTTTCTAAACCCATTAAATAGGTTCACTATAGCTTTTACTAAAATTTATTGTGAGTTAGCTTTGTTACAAATTTAGCATTTATTTTTTATAATTAACAAGTATGAAACTCAACTCATTTAATTGATATTTTTATATTATTTTTTTTATCTTTTTTCATTTGAGTACTTTTTTTCTTTTGCCATATAATGTGACACATTAGCATGCTTTTACCCTCTTGTGATTTGACATATATGCATGAGTTTTAAGTGTGAAATTCTTCAAAAAGATATACCATTTCCTTGTAAATGCAAAAAATGGATTCACCATGAAATAGCAGTAATGATTGCATAGATATCCCATTCGACATTTCAGTACAAACCAAGTTGAAGACAAAACTACTTCCAACCTTGAGCATATAACATGATAAAATTATCAAGGAAAAAGTTATTTTTCATTACATTCTTCATAAGGAGAAAAAATGAGAGAGGAATTGTGACCTCCAAACCCAAAACAATTGGATAAAGAAATTTTAATGTCTAATCTCTCCTTTTTTGGTCCAACAATGAATTTCATATCCTAGCAAACAATTGTAAAAATGTATCCATGCTATGAAGGAAGAACCAGAAACTAAAGAGAACTTTGAATTAGTTTATACTTAAGTATTTTCTATATGTTAAAATTCCACATACAACAAAACAAAGAAAATTCAAAGTCTACTTACCACATATTTTTCTAGATTTTCTAGGTTGATAGTAGGATGAACCCATCCTCTGCAAATGGCATACAAAATCCAATTTGATAGAATAATTATCATACAAAAACATACAAGCATATGTTAACCATGTTTTCAAGAAAAAATTAGGCATAAATTTGACCAATATATTGGAACTTATAAATAAATGGTTTCAAGTTTACACTTTCACAATTTATGTAACAATCATGGATACAAAATACCATTTGAATCTAGAAAATCAAATGGAATGAAGAAGTAACTTGTTTTTTATATTTATGAGAAATAGATATGAGTTTCTTTGACATTCATCCCAAAATTTTACTAGAACGAATTATACATTTTAGATGAACAACCTGTAAATTCAAAAGGTCAACTTTCAAGAGTTCTCCTTTCCACCCAAATATCATATAGCAAAACAATTGGTAACTTATATTCTATTGTAGTAGACTTCAAACATTCCAATAAGATTATCATAGTTAAACACAATAGTCACACAAGTCATGACCCATGCTCACATAAGTGGATCAAATCCTACCCCATGTCCATTAAAGTTAAAAAGGGTGGCAAGTGAAAGAGGATACTCTATGATCCTAGAGGGAAAAAGTAGCCTCATATGCTAAGTGCCTTGGGTTAGCACCAAAAAATTTGGCAGCAACATATGCCCTTTTGAGGGGTCTCCATTTAGCAAAGGAAGATAAGGTAAGATCATTTATTGTCTTAGGTCATTCCTCAGTTATCATTAGAGCAATGCTTCGGAAAATGTCACCGGTGGATAGCAAGCTTTTTGCAACCATAGCTTGAAAGCGTTGAACTAAAAAGGAGGCAAGAACATTAAGAAAAATCTCGTTCTACCATGTGAAGCAAGAGCCCAATGTAGAGGCTAATCTTTAGGGTCAAGGAGGCCACTGAACTAACAAAATGTGTGCTTGAAAAAAATCGGATACTCACCATACAACACCCACTAAGGTTATGGGTGTGTGGCCTTGGGAAGAATGAAGGGAATTCACATCACAAACATGAGGCTTTTTTTTGTTTGTATTTCATTGCAGGGGGCTCATTGCTTGGCTTGACATCATAGAAACATAATATTCTCTATTGAAGATGGATTCCCTGGGAGTCAAATTCTAGGAGGATTGAAGAGAATATATGTCTATATTATGATGGCTATCCAGGGAAAACTTGGATTAAAAGTGTACAAATTTAGCCATCAATAAAATAATTTGAATTTTATGAGCGAAATATAATTAGATGCTATAAAAAATAATAAAATTCTGTATTTCCAAAAATGATACACTCTTATATTTATGAATTGTAATATTTAAATTTGATGAAAAATTTTAAATTATATAATCAAATCGATAATAAATTTAAACAAATATAAAATATTCAAATTTCACAGCCTTAAATATTCATATTTAAATTTACCAATTCAAGAGCTCTTGGCAAGGACCCTCTTTCCTTATTTGAGGTAAAATACTTGCAATGCCATATAACATTATGGAGACCCTTTTCTATTTAAACATGGCTCGTTATAAAAATAATTTGAAGGCTTATAAAGTTTTACCATTATGCTTATAAAGCTTATAAGTACATTACTTCACAATTTTACTATGCCATTCCTCCACAAGGCACACTTTGAACACATGCAACATGATTGAATGATTGTAGAGTTATATTATGATGAGTTTGTATTTTTTAATTATTTTCATATTTTTTATATTTTAAATATGTTTTTTCCCTCAATTTTAGGGTTAATGTTGACTCAATATTAAATCTAGCTTGGTAAAATATTGTGCACCTTGGAGCTGGTCAATTAATTCAGGAGCAGGGGATCTTTGTTCATAACAATGTACTTGCTCCATGCAGGGTAGTCCATATCCATCCACCATGTTTCATCTTCCTTTGGAACTAAGATAACAATCAATTCATAATTTACATGGAGAGGTACTCGGTTTAATTGACCTTTGTACTGTAAACTCCTGCACTTGATTTTTAATCTCTTTACTCTACAAAAGTAAAGTCCTGCACAATCCCCTATTTAGATGTGCTAAATTTGATGGAAAAGTTGTGATGTTGAATGATATTTCAGACAACAATCCAATAGCGTAAATGGAAAATATAGCATTGCCATAGTGGAAGGTACATACCTAGAACTTGATAGCCAACAATCAACAAGCCATCAACAACTTATTTTTGTTAAAGAAGATTATGGTCTACCCTCTTGTGTAAAAAAAAAAATGGTGATAAAACAATGACATCATCGTCGATAGGCAACATTGTGACCTTCAAAATTCCCAAAAAATAAACTGGATTGGAACGCATAAATGATTTTCTAGGATAATATTAAACCACCAAAAAGAATTCGAGATTTTAACCTTCAAAATGTTCAAAAAATAAACTGGAATGGAAAAAAGAGTGGCTATCTTACTTAGAGACAACATTGGACTCTTCCTCGAGCCAATTGCATATTTGGTGCATATTTCATTTGAATATATTAGCGAACTACTTCACGTCGCTCCTGAGGAGGAGGACTACAACACCCACTCCCAACACTGTCACGATGAAGTTTGTTATGGCCATCCTTAGTCTGTCTATGTAAATTATCTTTGGATTACTATAATTGATCGAAGAAAAATGAGTGGAAAATACAACAATTAAGCACCTCAAATGGGTCAATCTAACTTATGCATGGCTTCCTAACATAGTAATTGATCTACAGCTCTCCAAATATGGGCCAGATCGAAGAGAAAATGGTCACATTTTTGTTTGCGGGTGAATGTAGGTTTGTTTTTCAAAGTAGGTCGATAAATAATAAACAACTGACCTGACCAATTATTAAAACTACCTTTGATCAAACTATTGAAAATTGTCTGATCGTCTAATATATAATCTAATGGGCATGGTGATGACAGGTGGAAAAGAGCTAAGTTCATTTCAAATGGGAATGCTTTACAGTGTAATTATAATTAGTTTAAATATGAGATACAATAAGACTGCCATATTATTTAATGAGATAATTTAGGTTCAATTTGAGATACAATAAGACTGTGAATCCATCAATGAGATAATTTAGTTTAAATTTGAAATACAATAATACTATAGTATGCATCAATGAGACTAACTCATTATTAATTGTAATTCCAGCTACCTCAATGTAAGAGCAAGTCATCGCTTGTCAGCCACCTTTAGTCAATGAATTCACCATTTTTTAAATTCTCAAATGTCTGCAATCTTTGCAAGCTTTGAAATATTTTATGTTCACATTGTACTAAGTTTGATAATATGATTTTATGCGATAGAAGATTGTACATTGTATTCACTCACAACATCTCGCTACTGAAATATGATTGGAAAATAAGAGTTGAGCTATCTGAACCAATCAAAATCCAGATAAATAGAATTAAAATTATATTTTTTTTTGCAATATCAACTTTATAAAATATTTGTTTTATTTTTTATTAACCGTAAATTAAATGAATGCGTTGTGGTAGGGATAATAGTTATTTTAAGTAAAATAGAGTATAAAAACTTTATTTACATCCATGGAAAACCCTATACAATATATGAGACAAATATAAAGTGTTAAACTAAAATTAACATCACAATTTTTGTTGGATTTATTGCAAATATGGCATGCACTACAATAAACTCATTTTTTTGGTAGTGCCCTAAAACATCCTTCATATAATTGCTTTATTTTTTTATCAACAAATTATGCAAGCTATTAAATTATTCATCTTTATTGGGTGATTTTGTCCATTTCATACACAAAAAAATGTGTCATTAGATGTACCTTACCCTCAATTTTTCCATGTTTCAAACATAATCATACATGTTTTTCTTGGCTTATGTTCTTTTGTCTCTAGGTGATGAAAACATACATTTAAATGACAAATTATACCTTTTTAGCATAGAGATTTTGGAGTGAGCATTACCATGTTTAAGTAATCATTGGCTCAATCTCACGTTGACCAGGCCACAATATTTCTACCTTTGTACCAGGCCACAAATATCTAATTGTTTATCCAACAAATATACCTCTTAAAATCATCCAATGTTCATTACATTAGAATCCCTTATATTAAATTGCAAACATTTCTTAGTGAAATAATTTGTTTATGCTCATATACCTTATATTGATATTTCTCTTTGTTAGGGTAATATACATGTAAATATTACCCTAATAAAGTGTTTTTATTATTAATCGTTTCTAAAGTCTCTCAACTCTCTTCCATGGAAAATTTTAGGGGCAAATTTTTGCCCTTGGGTGAAATGAAGGGGTTTTAAATTTTTATTGGGTGAATATTTGTCTCATAGTACATTGTTACAAATTGCCTCAAATTTATTTTATAAAATGATTAGGTATGGAGGTTAGCCCACCTTATTTTAAGGGAGAGGGTAAAAAAAGTAAATTTAGCCCTTGAAATTAGGAGTTACAACCTTCCATTCGCCCTAATTTTCAAGAATAGGTATTTATGATAGTTATTTCACCCTCCCCATTCGGTGTAAAAAAGGTTTTTTTCTTTCATTCAGCGGTATTTCATGGTATTGGGATTAATTTTGAGAAAATGACCCTCATTTTTTGGAACAAATGGTCATAAAAGAATAATTCATTTTTATTTAAAAATTCAAGTCTCTTATTGTCATGTCTATTTAAAGATTGAATAGTGCTCTTTCCATCTTCCAAGTTTGCATATGTTTAGTCATAATCATATACGAGGGTTGTTCGCAAAGTTGTAGAATTTGAATTAAGAAGTCAAGATTGAGAATAGTGGTACAGGGTTGTTCACAAAGTAGTGAAATTTGAATTAATAAGTCAAGAATCAATGTACAGTGGTACAGGTAAGTCTGTGTTTTAATGGATTTTTGGTATATATAATTATTAATTTTCTGATATATACTTGTCATTTTCAAATATTATTTAGATAATAGATTTTTTGAATTTTCAATCCCATTAAAATAATTGATGTTTGATTCTTACTCTTAAAGCTTCCACCCATCATTAAGTCAACATCAGTGAAAAATTTAAAAATCTTTATTCCAAAAAAGTAACCCCTTAGTATAACCCAAAATCCATCATTTATTTTGTTACTCACCCTTTATCTTCAATGTACACTCTATTCAAGTTATGTTTCTATGAAGAAATGATAAAGTAGTTGTTACTATTTGAATACCAGGGTGTTGACAGTTTGAAAAAATATACCAAAATATTGTCCGTTGTAAGAAGCCCTATTAAAAATCAAATTTCTCTAAAATTGTTTAAGTAGTTGATGTTATTATTGGAATAGTAACATGTTGATCATTTCAAAAATTCAGCGGGAACACAATTGAATGGATGTTTGAAGACATCTTATTAAAAAAAATAACCAGATATATTTAAAATATATGTATTATCAAAACAAAGACTGCCATCCAAACTTTCAAGATTGAAATGAAAAAGGTTATATTAAAATGCGAATTTAAGAAAATGAATAATAAATTTAAAACTATTTACTTCAAATAAATTTCATTTGCAAGATGAAGATGAAGGAGATACTTTGAGTGATTTTATCTGCATAGATGCAGTCCAATTTTTATTTATTGGGTGCCCATAAACATCAACAATCATTGACATCCTATTCATATATATGGTAGCCATGAAGAGGAGAGATATTTAACATTTTGAAGACATTAAAAAATTACATGTGGTGTGTGTGTGTGTGTGTGTGTGTGTATTAGCTACAAATCTATTAGGTTTCTAGAGGGATTAAATATGTTCTATGCAAATATTTTAGCTATTCTTTTTCACTATAAATTTTGAAGACACTGAATCCATTTTATTCATTCAAAAATATAATTTAAACAATGAAATTAAATTTGGTGTTTGTGTGTGTGTGTGTATTAGGTTTCTAGAGGGATTAAATCTATTGTGTGCAAATTCTTTAGTCAATTTTTTCACTGCAAATAAAATATGTGGGCTATAAAAAAATGAATATACATGTTATACTCTTACTGTCAACCATAAATAAAATATTTCAATGTCCATATGAACTATCATAATCTTATACCAATTTTATAGAGAAATAAAGTAACTAAAAATAATTAAAAAATGTTATACTTTTGAGTACAACAAATTGTAATTCTTATACTTTCTAAAAATATTTCAATACCTGACTTAAAAAACCTTTTAAAAATATTTTAGTACATGACTCAAATAATGTTTTTAAATATGCATGTTGAATAATTTATTTCAATCTCAACTTCATGCATATGTATATGGAGAGAGCATAAATGACTAATTATTTTAATGTTGATTATAATAAAGTATTTCATTGTTGTAAGAGGAGTAATTAAAAGTATAAATGTTCTAGGATATATGTGCTTTATTTAATTATTAATATAAAATTAAAATGCAACATTTAAAATATATAATTGAAAAAAATATATTCAATGTGACTAATAAACAAAATATTTTAATATGGAGGGTTAATTAATATTGACATGTATTCAAAAATATATTAATAACAAAAAACTCATTTTAATGTGGAAAATATATTCCATAGACAAAATATTTCAAGAAAAATATTTAAATGTGTATATATTATGTATGATTAAACAAAAATATTTTTTTATGGCTAAACCATTTTTAGTCTCATTGTGGTCTTTTTTTAAGAATATGTTTTGGTCAATTTTATTTGAAATCAAGCAAAGATGTGTTATAATTGCAAGTTTAAGCTATGTAATTTACACAATCCACATTCTCAAGTAATCTTTGAAGACGTCGAACTCATTTTTTACATTCAAAAATATAATTTAAATAATGAAAAATTACAGTCGGTCTATATATATATATATATATATATATATATATATATATATATATATATATTAGGTTTCCAGATCTGTTGTGTGCAAATTTTTTAGTTAGAATTTTCACTATAAATGAGGTTTACCTTGGAGCTACAAGATTGTCTTTCTCCCCTGAAAGAATCCTATATACTCTCTCTCCAAGATTGAAATCTAATCTAAACCAACACAAACATGTGCGTGTACACTAATTTGATCATGTGTGCACAAATTTGTTGTTAGTTCCAAGTACTGTAGTTAAGTTTCTAATTAAAGAGACGATCTTCATACCCCATAGATGAAAAATAGAACATTTTAATGGAAATCATTCTATCTTAGGACAAACAATTACCTATCCCATTGTCTCACCACTATTTGTTTCTTGGAATAAAACAACTATTTTGGTGACACCTTGCTTTACTTACATAGAAAGAGGAGAATACCTTCCTTATCTACTCAATATTACCACAAAAATCTTTGCTCTCTCCCTCTATGTGTGCATAGAGGATCTAGATAATATTACCTTTTTCAAGTTTTAAAGTATTCCTTTCTTGGTTTTTCAACCCACACTATGCTTTCCTCCTTAGATTATATCAATGGCCTCTCCATCACATAGCTTGATATCTTACCTGGATCCCTTTTCAACCCAATTTTTGAATCTCTCTATGTTCTCCCTCTCTAGAATTTGCTTCTTTTCCAAGGAATTAGCTTCTAACCATTTGAATCTTTTCCTTATATATTTTCATAATCTATACATATTTTTGTAGTTATCATCACATGAATTCAGAATGGTCTATATCATTCCTTGATCATACTCCTAGTATGAATCAATACCTTTAAAACTACTTTCATGGATGTTAGCATCAACCAAGAGATAATGAATTTACCTCTCCATCTATTTATTTCTCTCTTATAACCTACTTCTCTTCCATATGATTTTCCTTCTCTATTGTGTCTAGCCCCATGCATCTCTCTTCAATATTCTTTGCATGAGTTCATAATGGTCACACACCATTCATGTGAATGTGAAATGGCCTCCACCATTCACCTTAGAACAAAAATTAATTATGCCATTTAGGTGATCATTGTATTGTACTATGTTGCTTGTCTTAGTCCAATAATGACCAATAATGAATCATTCCTTCTTCCCTACAACTATTCACATACATGCCTCTAAGACTACATGAATCATTGCCTCTCTACAGTCAATTTCCTACATCCAATCGTGATTTTGTTCCCTCCCCATCAACCACATGTGTGGGGCGTGTTGTATCTCTCAGATGATAATGGTTAGCTATCATGCTAGGGCATCTAAGATATTTGTTTCGGGGGTTTTGTTTTAATTTTTGGGGACCAATGTATGAAACAAATTTAAAACAGTGATGCCTAACCTTTTTGAATAATATTAATATTTAAACAAAGGGTTGCAATTAAAATCCACACAGTGATTTAGCTTGTCTGGTGGTGAGCAGAAGTAGAAAGATGATATGACTATTACAGTTTTCAAATAGAAAATCAAATAACCATAAGTAAGAAGACCTTCAAACAATGTTCAGAAAGTTTAACATAAAATTCTCAAGATTACACAGATACTGATGATTTTATGATTTAGAGGGAATTACTTAAACAAACAGTTTATATAATTCATTCTCTTTAAAGATGATCACTTCAGAAAGCTTATAGGAGTAAATGGAAACACAACTAACCCTACCTAGTTATCTTTGTAAAAATTAATAATATGAAGAAAACACAGTGAACGAAAACTAGAAAAACTTACAAGGAATACGAAACTGTATGAATCAAAATTCAGAACCCTTTTCTTTGGTATTAATGATTTAGAAAAAGACGAGTACATTTAGTGATTACAAATGTTTCTTCAAGGGTGAAACCCTTAATAACTCTTTAAAGAGAGTTATTTATACAATCTTAGATCTAAGAAAATATCTTAAACAAATTTACAAAAATAGATTAATACAAAATCAGGAATATGAACTGATAGTCGATCTATCACTATTTTGGTGTTGAATTGTTGATGGCTGTTCCTGGAAATGATGAATGTTGCTAAGTTGTTAATGACTATCCTTGGAAATGATGAATGTTGTTGAGTTGTTAATGATTGTCCCTGGAAATGATGAATGCTACTAAGATGTTAATGATTATCCATAGAAATGTTGAATGATGTTTGATCATCCTTTCAGTCAAGTAAATCAGTTAATTGTTCCCAGTGTTTCTTATCTGGGATAGATAACTTAGTTACCCTTCAATAACCTCATCCATTTTTCTATATTTAGTAAAAGTGGGTTTTACTAAAAATATATCTCTGATTTCATTTAGGATGAAAAAGGTATCTCTGAGTGCATTCAGCACAACCCTTGGTGTTGTTGCACCTCTTATGTTTGAAATTGTAATTGCACTGGTACTGACCTTTGTAAGCTTTCGAACATAGTCTTCAATGACCATTAATTTATCATTTATCACAAGCATATAGGGAAAACCCTTGTTGGTCAAGGGTTCCAACCTGCTGAAGAAAATGTTGAACTATGACATTAACACTGCTGCATTTTTCCTCCAACTGAAGGATGAGATTTTTCTTTGTAATAATCTTCTTCACTTCTAGTATGGTTGTTGTCCTGTCATTAATACCTAATTCTTCAATCTCATAGTTGTCATTAGAATTCAGAAACTTGATTATTTCAGTGGCAACTTTTGGCATGTCCTCAAGTTCCTTGGAGATGATTTCAATAGCTTCTTGAGCTTTCTCTGACAAGTCCTTTTGATCAAAGATTATCCTGATATAAGGCCAAATATCTTTGATTGATTCAGTAATCTCATCCCATAACATCTCCTTTACCAAACCTAGTTTATTACCAAGGTAATATTCTTTGATTTCTTTCTGCAATACCTCAATTTGACTTTTTTCCCTCTACAACTCAACTGCATGTGAGTTGTCTGCAACTGCTTTCATGTGTTGTAATTTCTTTAGTTCATCCTACAATTTCTTCATTGTGTCAGAATAGACAGATTCTAAACAACTTCAGCAAGTTGTTCAACTCTTGTTGTTGTTCCTATAGTTGATGATGTGCCTGAGGCAGAAACTGTAGTTATAGAGACTGTTGTAAGAGGAACTACATCCATTGGAATATTGGCTTTTTATAGCTTCCTCTTTCTCGTTGACAAGTTTCTCCATTTGCTCTTCCATCTATTTTATTTGCATATTTTGTTCCATGATGAGTTTCATCATGTCAAATTTCTGAGTCTCGGTTTCTTCAATCTCTTTATCCATTGGGTCCTCTGAAGCTGGCAATTTTAGTTGCTTCCTTAATGATGAAATCTCAGTATTTTTCTTCTTGAAAATTTCTTCTACAGCCTTTCTATCAGAGGGATCATATCCCATCTTCAGCACCAAATCTTCCAAAGCTTTGATCTTGGTGTCTTTTGTCAATGAGGAAACTTTCTCAAGATTAAGTTATGACTGTGTATTAGCCAAGGTAACATGCATTTTTGACATACTCATGGAAGTGTTAGTTAAAGTAGAGGCAATCATTTGGCCAGTCTGTTTGTGCATCTCAATTTGGTCAATTGGATGTAGATATTTAACATCAAATTTAATTGAGGTTTTCTTCTAGTAATGTGTAGTAGTCCTAGGCTGTGGAATCTAAGCTTGTAAGAAATCCATCTGCATTTTACCTTGCTCAGAGTCAAAGACTGAAAGAAGTCTGGCTTGAGAATAGGAATAATGTTTCCAGAATTGAGTATAAGTGTTTAATTTCAACTCCTCATTCTTCTTCTTAATCTCACTGAAAACATGAAAAATGTCATCTTATTTATCCTTCTGACTACCTTCACTGGTATGAATCACTTGTTGTTCATGAGATGTGGTGGAATGAGTGGGAGACTGAATAGTCTATCCACCAAACTGTGTGAAAATAGATTTTTCTCCAAGTCCATCAAATGTTGTTTTTTGTGACTTAATAGTTGCACTAGTCTTCACAGAGATCATAGGTCTCTTCTTTCTATGTACAATTCTAAAACCTTGACTTGATGCTTCAGTTGTAGGGGATGATTATTCTTCCATTCTTTGTTTAAATGTCTTTTCCTGTGCAAGTGGAGTTTGTACATTAGAAGTAGAGACTGCTTGTTGTGGCTTGATCAACCAACTGCGACACTTTCACAATTTCATCACTTATTCTTGGTACTGGATTTCTACTCATAATATTAATGGCTGGATGAACAAACAATTCTATGAACTGTTTATATGAAAATTCTTCCTTCTCCTTCATTCCCATAGAAGTCCAAAACATAACTGATTTTTGGTTGCCTTCTTCATCTAGCTTCTGCAAAGTGAATGGAAACTTGTCTCCCTGGAAATAGATAAGAAGATATACAAGTACATAAGCATACTTGAATACCTCTTCAATATTGAACTGTACAAATTGTTCAGGAATGGTATCAACTAGAAAATGGTTCAAGTCATAAAAAACAGTCGGTTTGGAACCAGCATAAAACATAAACAAGAAACCAATGATGGCTTCATTTACATATTGATCAAAATAGTAACCAAGAAGATAAGAAAGAATGGTGGTAATTTTCTTGGTTCTGTCTGGGAATATAGATGAATCATAGGGAGGGTTTCTTTTAGGCAGAGGGCTATCTACAGCTAGGAAAAGTTCTAGAGTTTGAGCTCTTTTAGTGAAATCTAGCTTTTGATAGGCTTCTGTTAAACTTTCATGAGAAAAAGGGTGGGTTGGCACAATAGTAGGGGCCTGCAACGTCTTTTAAATGGACTAAGCATTGATTGAACACATGATTTCTCATGTAGGTGAGATGATAGCTCTTTGGCTGGGGTCATAGGATTCATGAAATTTCCTGATAAATTTAGGTTCTCTGTCTATCTGAGGGAAGATGTAATGAGGAAGGTGGGAGTCCCAAAGTCATATTTCATCTGTTTGATCAACTAATTGATCCTCCATCCAGCAATAGATTTCAAACAAATCAAGTTCAAACAAAGACTCGTTGATTTTACAGTCTCTATCAACTAAGGGAGTGTGATGGAAGTCAACTTGTGGATGAATTAGAGGATTTAGGGTTTCTACAACTTCTTTCCCCTTAGGAGGCATTCTATTAATTGAATTGCAAGCTAAAAGAGACAGAAATTGGAAGAATTGGGTTGAAACACAGTGATAATAGAATAACAGTATAACCAAAAATAGATTAAGTGGACCTAGAAGTTGGTTTGCTTGTAAATAGGACAAAATAACTGCTTGAATGGTGAATTTTCATTTGAACTATAAGCATGAAATCTCCAGTGATCAATTTACAAAAGAACAGGGCTTATAATGAATAAAATGGAGCGGGGTTGTTTAATCAATGGCCAAAATCCTCATTAATTCTCCAACAAGACTGATAAATGGGTCTATGGAGTATTTATTTTCAAGAGTGACGAATTAAATGGATAACAGACATATAGGCAGAGGCTGATTGGACAGAGGAACTGACGTGGGAGCGGAGGTAGACGATGACGTAGGAGCAACAGTAAGTGAACGGATAAAAAAACGCGTTCGAGAGTAAGTTCGGGTGGTAAGTGGTTTGGGATTTTAAGTCCTGAAAGACTAGGAGTGGGAGTTGGCAGTTTTGGAGGTCAGTTTCTAAAACTGCCAACTTCGGACCCCTCCAACCTGTTGATAACATTCGAATGGCAAAGGAGGGTCAAGAAGAGATGTAGGCCGCCAAATCTTAGGAGAATGTGCGGGATGAAGAAGAAACCGAATGAGGTTTAATAACGTGAGGTGGAAAGTGATGGTGGGGTCCAAAGCTATGATGAATGTGACATGTGTGGGGCGTCGCGGTGAATGAATGGATAAAGTGAAAACATTTACAAAATAACATTGATATGGGTAATTTATGGTTAATTAAAACCAATCATCATATGCGCATGTATCCAATCTTCTAACTTATGATAAAAATCCTTTAGTGCTCCAATTGCATTTCATATTTCTACCTACCCTTAACTTTCCTAACATTTTTTACAATCTTAGTCACCCGAGTGCATTTAGACTAGCAACTCAACATTTTCCTTTTAATGATTAATCTACTTGTATCCCTTATTTTTTCCATTGGATCAAATTAAACTATTGAGACAATTTTTTTACTACCTATAAACAAACAATTTAAATCTAATCCAATCATGATTAAACTGTACAATTGGATTGCATCAACTAGTGTGGCATTTAAACAATTTGCACACAGCTTTTCATTTGCAAAAATAAAATTGACTAAGAGTAGTGACATTTGGATTTGAAACACTTTTTGAATTTATTATTTTTTCTTTTCTTTCTAATCTAACATTTTAATTTTGCCTTCCTTTTTTATGGCATCTATTCTAACATTTTATTTGATATGGACTTATTCATCAAAATATTCCTAACATTTTTTGTCTCTTTATTCTTTTTGTCCATATCCTAACTTAACATTTTTCTATATATATATATATATATATATATATATATATATATATATATATATTTTAAACGCTAACTTACCAAAACCAGATATTTGCTACAATAGGGGGTATAATGATGAATGAATCCATAAAAAAATCACCTCGTCCCCAACACCCCATGAGACCTCATTTTTCCCCTTATTCTGGGGACATGATCTTTTTCAAAGAAAATGTGAGAAAATATAGGTTTGGCCACTCCTCTCACAATTCCCATGATGAAGGTACTTATTGACTTTATTTTGTAATTGTGGAAGGTGTACATCTCCACAACCACCACATGTGTTCCATGGTTGGTAGTTAAGGTTTCTAGACTTTTAGTAAGGAACACGGTGATGAAGGAAATAAAGTAAAGTTTGGAAAAATGGAAAACTAAGGATTATTCGGCATGTAGAACCCACTAGTACCCTCTCACCTTTCCCATCTCCTGCTATCATAACCCCTTTTTATGTGCTCCTATCTCAGGTAGCTCTATTATTATATTAAATTCAAGAAAGGTAATACTTCAATTATTCAGTGTACCATAAAATTTATTCCTCATCGTGTAAAAAATCATGGTAATTAAAATATAAATGCTAAACAAAATTGAACATTTAATCATAATTAATTATAGTTAATCAATTGGATTCAATACCATGATATTCTATCATATCCCCCTTCGAATAACACAATCATAAATATTCGCTTCTCATTAACAACACTAATTTTCCTCCTTCTTCAGTTGTATTTGCAGTGCCATCCTATTCACTACATTGGTATACCACCAAACTTCAACATTCCAACATATGCCTACATTAGTAATCAAGTATGCATACATATTATAGAAATTATCAAGAACCACTTATCTTATGCACGAGATTTCTCAATTCCATGATGCAAGCATCTATTCAAATATATGTATGTATTTTTTATTTAATACTTATCTCTATGGATATGCATCTATCCCATATAATGGCTTCCATAGTGTTAGGGTCCTATAAATTGTAGGATCTCAAGGTGATTGAGTATTTTGTATTTGCAATTTCATATTGTACATAAATTTCAATATTCAAATGATTTCCAAAAGATATGAAAAAGAAAATGAAAAGAGGGTATGTTAAAAAATAAATAAGAAAGAAAAAAGGAAATAAGAACCCCACAAAAGAAAAAATAGAAAATAATACTGAAAGTGTTGCAAGTCTAAATGCCACTACTGATAAGTTAGTTCTTTTAATTCATTATCAAATAAGGTTGTGTGCAAATTGTTTTTGAATGCCACAATGACTAAAATTATGTTCAAGTCATACAGTTTAATCATGACTGAACACATTTAAATTTCTGTTAAATAGGTTAGTGAATAAAGGTTTACCAAACAGTTTAATCTTGGTAAATCAGTAGCTAGGTAGAAATAAAATTGATTCAATAGTTTAATCTGAATCAATGGTGAAATAAGTGATAGGATAAGGTAGATTTTCATAAAAGAAAAATGATTTGGGTATGCTAGTTTAAGTGCACCCTGCAAAGCAAGAAGAGAAAATGTTAGCTTAGAAAAAGAATTGAAATGCAAAAGGGTAGGTATAAGCACTATGGTGGCTAGAGTAAAAGCATAAAAGTTTTATTCTAAGATGAATTTCAAATACATTTCATGTGCAGAGAAAAGGAAAAAGGATTGAAGTTTTACTCTAAAGTCGGATATATTAGATAATTTTTAATATTTTATCCGCTATCCCTAAAGTTTCAATACCCAAAATTCACCCCTCTGCTCATATTTTCGTCAACGCCCCTACCTCACCATATACTCCAATCATTACCATGCTATGCATTAAATATATTTACTGACCCCACCATACGCCCCATCATATCATGTTAATATCCCACTACCTCTCCTCTCATCCCCGCTCACCTATTAAAATCCAATGGCCCACAATACGTTTCGGCCCCCCCTCACCATCCAAACTTTACCAGGGGGCAAAATGGACGGTTTTCAAACCTGTACCCATTGCAACGTGTCACCACCACATGGTCCCGTACTCCCCCAGCCAAAACCAATAAATGCCTCCCCCCCCCCCTCGAAAAGTGGTTTCTCTGCCAAGTAAAACCACCACCCTATCCCCTTGCGCTCCCATCAGTCACCCCTTGCCATGTCATCCGCCCATTGCTCTGCCAATCACCTCTGCTCCTTCCAAAGTTAATCTGTTAAGAAATTAAATGGCTTAACCGTTAATCCAACAAACCCACACTAGCATCAATGGGAAAGCCCATAACATTATAAAATCCCTCCTTTCACTCATTAACCAGTTACTGAGTTCATACACTGCCACTTCCATTGTCCTGTTATAGGAGAGCCAATTCGAACTGCACCTGTTTCACCGGCCGAGCATCATACCTACTAATTTTCGTTCAAGTCGGCTCCTCTGTTTTCTGTTATCTTGAACTTAATTCTATTTTTTCACCCTGTAAACCTGCATAATCAAGACACCATCTGTGTTCTAACCCTTTAGCCAATCATGCCTCTGAAAGACAAGGGACAAGAAGAACCCGTGAGTCCTCTAATCCACCCTCCCATTGATTTTCACCACATCCCTTTGGCAGATAGAGACTATAAAATCCATGAAACCCTCTGTGAATTTGATCTTTTTGAGATGTATTTCTGGCTTGAGGACAAGTTTATAGATAAATATGATGATATTCAACTGTGGGAATCCAATTTGCCCCATTATATTTCCCCCGTACCCACAGCACCCCTGAATTTCTCAGGAAATGTCATCCATGTTATATGCCTAGCCAAAGAGTTATTATTGCCCCCAATAGAGAAATTATATTCACCATCACTCCCCAAGCTATATACCAAATGATGCAAGATCCTACAGTATATAATGCCACCCCCTTTTCCCATGAAGCACTTGTTGAATTGTATCAAAAACTTGACTTTGCTAAAAGAGCCAAAACCCTTGATCTTTTCTTGACTAAAGATGCCCCATTACCCAAGAAAAATCCCCCCTATCCATCCTCCATTTTCTGTGAGAGAGCCAAGAAAATCATCACAGTCATCTCCTACCTCCTTGGCTATTACTCAGATCAGTGGGTAGATGAGGCAATTTTAGGATTTCTTTCCATTTTCTCTGTAGATTCCAAGCCTTCCATCTTGTTTAACTTTAGCAAATTTCTTGTAGATTCTATCCATGGGTAGTTTATCAAATTCTAGACTGAGGAAGTATTCAAATATTCTTCTGTGTTAGTTTATATTTTTTTATATTTTCAAGTAGAAGACCTCAAGCTTTCCTTTAAAAAACTAGATGAATAAGGAAATCAACAGTCAGACATCTTTTGGACTACACTGGTGATGAAGGAACAAAAGGAATTTTCATATAAACAATTCATAGAGATGTTTGTACATCCAACACTCAGTCTCATACACAGCAAGATAGAGCCAAGAATCAGTGAAGAAATTAGGAAAGTTTTGGAGCTATCAGACCAAGTCCAGACAGGGGATTGGTACCTTTATCAAAATTATACAGAGATGAGGATTTTGGGTGTGAGCTTTCCCCTTACAAACTGCCAAAATTTCTCCCAATGAGGATTTTTGCCTTGGAATACATTAGGAAGATGCTCAATATGGATGACATACACTTTGTAGCTGCCAAGAAGAAATCCCAATTCAAAATCAATACTCAAATAGGGCCTTTCATTTGCAACAGCAGCGCAGTAGGGGAAGAAACAGATGAGTTATTGAAAGAGATGCAGTTCAACCTTAGTTTCACCTGGTCATATGATTCATTAGGGGTCATCTCCAAGTTGAGGGTAGAGAACAAATCTAATGCTTATTTTCACACAGCCAGACCAAAGATTGAAAAGTATAAAAACCAGTTAGAATGGACTTAGAACACTCTACAAGAGACAGAGGAACAGTTGGTGTCCAGTTCAACAGTACAGACTCCCATCACAAACGAGAAAACAACAAAGAGAAGTAGAGAAGAAGAATCACCTTTAGTGACTGAGATTTCTAGTGAAGGCTTCAAAATCATGTACAAGAAGAAGGCCAAGTTACATTCAAAACTAAGCCTAAACAAGGATTCAAAGCAAGAGAATATTATCACCACTAAAGAGCCACTTGTTTCCTCATTAGTGGGTGATCAAACTACACTTTCTCCCACTACCTCGACAACTTCACAAGATTAGCAGTAGACCATGCAGACTAGTACATCTACCACAAGGGAGATAGAAAAGATTATATTTGATATATTCAAGGAGATTAAAGTAAGAAATGAGGCCTTGAAGATCAATACATACAATCAGTTCTAGAAGCAGACTTCCAGCTCTCAAAGTAGGTTGTTGTTAGCCTTTGATTCAGAAAAAGGCAAAATGAAAATGGCCTTCCTCCAAGCATAGATTCCATAACCTAAGGAAACATCAAACTACAAGAAGACATCATTTGAATTTGATGTGAAAGACATACATCCCATTGACCAAATGGAGATGCACAAGTAGACTAGGCAAATGATTTCATCCACTCTCACTAACACTGCTATGACTTTGTCTAAATTGCAGGTTACATTAGCCAATGTTCAATCACAATTGAAGATGGAGAAAGTATATGCACTTGCCAAAGACATAAGGATCAAAGCTTTAGAGGACTTGTCGATCAAAGTAGGTTATGATCCTGCAAATATCAATGTTGCAGAAGAGCTCTTGAGGAAAAAGAATACAGACATAGAAACATTAAGAAACTAGTTAAAATTACTAGCTACAGAAGATCCTCTGACCAAGGACATTGAAGAAATAGAGTCACAGAAGGCAGACATGATGAAGCTCATCATGGAGCAGAGTGCACAGTTGAAGCAAATGTAGATAGAGATGGAAAAGATGATCAAAGAAAGGGAACAAGCTGCCAAAATGGCTATTGTCCCTTTGGAAGCATTGCCTATCACAGTCATTCCTACAACTACATCTTCTACAACAAAAACAAGGGTTGCTGAAGATCAGTTGGCAAGTGAAGTGCACAACATGTCTCTCCAAACTGAATAAATCAAAATATTGCAGGCTCAAGTTAATATTCTACAAGACCAGAAGAGAAATACTGAAACTTTTCATGCAGCGGAGCTACAAAGAGCTCAAAACTAGATAGAAGTATGGAGGATATCAAAAACTGAGTCTTCTATTGGCCACACACTGGCCCAAGTTAAAGAAATTATCTAGAACAATATTATTGAAGCAATGGATGAAATATGGCCTTGTATCTAGATTATATTTGAGTAGAAAGAGTTGATGGAGAAATCCAAGTAGACCATTTCCATTATCAACACTGAATTGGGAGAAATCGCTACCACAACCAACCACATTATCAAATTTCTCAACTCTAAAAACAAATATGAATTGGATGATTTGGGAGTAGATGACAGAATAGAAACAATCTTAGAAGTAAAGAAAGTTCTGACAAAGAAGAATTTGATTGTGCAGCTGATAGAGAAATGTCACACTTTGGAGGTAGCAGTTAACAAGTTTTTCACCAGAATAGAAGCATTGAATAAGAAGGGCCTGCCTTCTTTATTTGTAATCAATGACAAGATGATGACCAGGGAAGACTATATGAAGAAGCTGAAAGACATTGCAAAGGATACAGCCAAGTCTTCCCACATTAAAGGTGCTATGACAAGGAGAGCTTTTTATGAAGCTATCAGCAACATGAGTTTCATCCAGCATGAGATAAAGCACATTTTTGTAGTAAAACCCACATTTTCTCAGTATACCGAGGTAGATGAGATCTACCGCAAAGTAACAAAAATTGCCATTCCAGATGAGGAGCAGTGGGATAAACTGTGTGAATTCCAGGATTAAAGAAAGGGCCAGCTTCACCAGTGCAACACCCAAATAGTGGCCACTCAGCAACTGTTCTCCACCAAAGCAGTGCCAGATGTCCAGATCACTTTGCCAAATCACCTCTTTTCGTCGCATTATTTCATTTCTATTAGTTCGAAGTTAATAATAGAATGTCATGTCAATGAGGCATTAATTGTAATCTTTTTTGCAAATTATGTTTAAATACTTCATTCAGTCGAAGTATTGAGGGTCAGTTCCTGATCATTGTAACTCTTTTTATCAAGAACTGTACTTTTTCCACACTATTGGAGCATCATTAATAAAAAGACTCTTCACAGGATACTTGTGTTGCAATATACTAGTGATGTTTTTCTTAGTGTAATTGTGTTTCCATTGTTATTCTCTGTATGTTTATCATCTAAAATCTAATTGTAAAACAAGAGATGTGAAAAATAAGATATGTTATTGAGCACCTTATTTGGACTGCGTTTACAATCTGTATGTTATCTTCTAAAGTCTGATTGAGAAATTCTTAAATTCTTTTCAATCACTACTGAATAACACCTTTTCTTCATTCCATAATTCAAATTAAAGATCCAGTAAATGTAACTAGCTTGCATTGTGATTACTCTTTTGAACTTTTGATGCAGTATCCAGCTTTATTTGGCTCCATATCCCAATGGAAAGAAAGTAATTTGATCATATCAACCAACCAAACCAATCAAACAAATTCAAACAAACAACATAGCATAATCATAACTAGCCTAAAATCAACTTAAAAACCAAGCTAAATCATAAAGAGTGATCCCTCTCTGAAGTTGTCAGGGCTAGATCCCAGCTTCAAAAGTGATTTGATGTTGTCCAATATATTTACTCCCTTAACCTCAAGAATATAGAACGATAACATAGTGGCGACCATACTGGGGAAGAATACATTTTAATCCAAAACATTATTATTCCCTGTTTTAAAATCAATATTTCAATAGGTAATTGTTGTATCAATATGAAATACATGATCTGAGGTTGTTTTTTTTAGATATCTACAAGATTATAGATTTTGATTTTGAGTTTTTTGTGATGATTTTTCCATAACCCTGGCTCCCAAAAGAATTTATACTAGATCTCATCCTGACCCCAACCCTGCTAAAATTTTAGATGACCCTGAGAAACTAGTAAGAAAGAAAAGCTTTATTGAGAGTCAAGGTAGTAATAGTCCCTTGTCTAGATTCAAATCTCCTCTGGAAAATACCCCTTTCTCAAGGTCTAATTCTCTCCTAGAGAAATTGAAACTTTACAAGACATAGAATTTGATTTTCATTTTCAGCAAAGTTTGTTTAGATATGTTGGCTTGTTGAGGCCTGACCCAGGTTTGGAGTGAATTAGCCAAACAAATCCCTATACTACTGGCCCTTTTAGCAACAATCCGTCGAGCGCAGACTGAGGTCTCAGCCGAAGTAGTATGGGAGGGTGTTGGAACCAGGTTTCCATACCCTTGGGATGTCTAAGAGGTTCGACTGGTCCAACTGTTCATCCCTGAACATAGGTTACTTCGCGCACTTCCCTGTTCCTCGCACCCTAATACACTACCTTCGCACAACCCTAACCAGGGGCTATGGAACTTCCGTGCTGCTAGAGTAGCACTCTATGATATTCACTTAAGATGCACCCGAGATCTTACTTATCTTCCTATACCAGTTAATTACCTTCACGTACTTGGATGTCTTACGTTATATTAATTTATACAAAACATTCATATGATTTCACACAGCAAATAAATAGTATACTTGCAATTTATACCCAATCATACATTAAAACAGGAAAAGATACACAGAAATATGGTAAACTTCTCTTTATTGATTCTTCCAACAGTTACAAACTCGACCTGCCTACACACTCAACTGCAGGGGTCTGCACACTTAGTTGCGGGCTACTAGGACTTTGCACACTCAGCTGCAGAGCCTTCTCCTACTCTACGACCCAAAGAAACACTTTACACTTCGACTCCCTCACTTAGACTTATCATTCTTCTCTTTCTTCCCTTTTCTTCTTAGATCTCTATTTATAGAATCCCATGGTCCGCGGACCATGGGTAGGTCTATCCAGCAAACATTACATTACAAAAACTAGGGCAGACAACCCTATGACTCTATTGTGATTTCGCACTTTGCGCCCACAATTCATGGAGCTTTACAAAAGGATTTGGTAAAAACTTGGGCTTTAAGCCCCAAAACATGCCTTAGAGGGATTCCATGCCCAACAAGCCCCCAAAACAAACATCGTGACTCACCCTTGAGTCACTCTGTAGGCACAGAGATCTTCGCACGGAGTCCCTCCAGCTCTGCTCGAACTACTGCAAGGTCGGCAGTGCACTGAGCTGCTGCCTGCTGGATCTATTGTACGCATTGTTCCGAGACTGTGGTGTCGGAACTACTTCTCTGCATCTGTGCCTGTATCCCCTTCATTTTTATGAGCTTTCCTTCAATTTTTGCTGTGATGGTGAAGACCTCATCGATCCAAGGCTGAACACACGCCTTCAGGACTTCTTCCTTGTCTCGTGTCACATCCACTTGTTCTTTTAGTACTTTGGCCTGTTGCATCCACGCAAGCCTTTGAGTGAGGGCCACCATCTACACAGTTCCTTTGATGTTTTCATACTACTGTTGGAGTTCTTGTACCTCTGTCTCTAAGCACTGGATGTTGGGGTCCTCCTGTAGATCCATGAGGACCTGAAATGACTCTTTCAACATGCTGGTGCAGTCTCGCACTGCACTACCGGTCTCGTACAGTCCCACTATAATAGCGTTGGTGCGATGTTCCTTTAACCGGAGCTTGGCGATCTAAAGGTTCAGCTCCAGCTGAACCTTTGTCATTTCCTCCCGTGCCTCGTGCACCCCTACTACTAGCTTGTGGATGCGTCCCTCTATTAGTGTGTCTTCTAGGATGGCCAGCTCAGGGACGCTTTGACAAGCTTCATCTAGTACCTATACCAGCTATCAATTCTATGACACCACTTCGTCGCACTGCAAGCTCAACTATTCCATGTTGATTTTTTTCTCGCTGAGGACTTGCAATGCGTGGCTCTCCCTAGCCTACAGTTCTGTAGTTATCCCATCCTGCAGAACGTATAAGGTCTCTTGTGGGAGTGCAACCATGTTGATGTCAAGACCCTTCAACGCGCTAACCGTAGGCCTGTTGGCCTCATTTTTTGTCACTAGTGCCCCTTCTAGCAGCACTATGGTATTCATCACCCGAGCATGCAACATCTATTATGTTGTCATTTTTCTGACTATGAAGCTAGTCGAAAGGGTATCAGCCTAAGGAGTACGTGCCTGCAACTCCTGCAGCTACACTCTAAAGGCCCCCAACACGATATGGTTCTCCTGCATAAAATTTTGGAGGGCCTCGGAAGTGACATCATGCACTATCTCGCCGATGTCATGAAGATCACCCTCGGTTAGGGTGATCAGGTCAATAGACAACTTCGATGCGTTGACCTTCTTCCGCGGCCCTATCGGCTCGGTCGAGTGCTGCCGCTTCAACTGTGTTGATGCGGTTTGTGGGTCCATGCCTCCCTCTTCTTCCTCTGCTTCCTGCCCATGCGAAGGTGATGTTTGGCCCTCACGAGCCTTCACGGCTACCTCCTACGCTATTGCTGCTTCTGCGGCCTGTTCCTGTTTAGTTGTTGTCTATGCAACATCCCGCGCTGACCGTGCTTCTTCTGCCACTGCCTCCTCCCTTCTCTTTTCTGCCAACTGCGCCATGCATAGTTTGGCCTACTCTTTCTTCCTCTGCGCCGCTAACCTCTCTATCTCTGCAATGTCTGGAGCGCACCACTCCAGTGGCCATGTCTCCATTACATTAAATATTACATCATCTATGGCTACAAAGGGTAGCTCTCTCCATTACTTGGCACTCTGATGCATATGTTGTGGATGTCTGCTTTAAACTCTGCAAAACTTTACAGGCTATTGTAGACAGTGGGTGACAACCACAGCTTGCGGTTGATCCCCATTCTGAGGTTCATCTCCATGAACACATAGAATATCTTACAAGTTACTGTCGCAGATCCTATTTTCATCCTTTGTGGCCCAGAGCAAAGTGTACTTCGCTGCCTCTGGCAAATCCCTATCAATTGTGGGGAATTGACTATCTTCCGGCAATTCCCCTACCACGAGCACTATGGATAGCAGAAGCCATGCATAGTGGAATGTTTTTCCCTATTCTTGAGCTTCAAAGAAATTCTCCAAGAATTCCTTACAGAGGAACTCGGATCAGTTAAACTAGACCCCCTCCGTGCACTATTTAGCAAGTACTACCACCGGCACAGGTACCTCGTCTGCTTGGCACTTGCGCATAACCTTACTGGCCAGTATTTGGGTTGCCACTTTCACTGCTTTGTCATTGATGTTGGATATGGCGTAGCCCCTTTTCTTCTTCACCAGCTTGTATTTCTTCTTCATGGCCTACGCGATGGCCAAGTAACTGCTCTTCCCCTCTGAGATGTCTACGGGGTCCTCTCCTTTGCATTGAAGGTGGGTAATGCGATGAATCAAGTCTTTCATGATGGGGATGGGCTCCTCCAGCCACAAACACCCACCATGCACCAGGCAGAGCAGCTACCTAATGATGAAAATTGTTATTATGGCGTGGTGGAAATGCGACACCTAGAGTAGGTTAAGTAGACCGGCCTTCTCCACTCTGCGCAACCACTTTCACGGCTCTAATTCTGTAACCCCCGTCGTGGTGTTCTACTTGGGCTTCATGGGGTGCAAGGTCTCAAGGTGAGGGAACTTCTCGTGGTCAACGAGGTCCCAATCTTCAAATTTTAAGCTCGGCACCCGTCTCAGGTGCATGCCCTCAAAAATGATGTTGTTTGGGAGAAGTGGGGTCTGGAGTGATCTCTTGGTCTCATAAAGGTCCTTGGGCACTTTAGCCTTCCCTTTCCATGGGGGGATATAGGCGGGAAACTTTGTTGGAGGGTGCACAGGCTCAGTTTCCTCCTCCATGCCTTCGTCCTCATCTTCTTCTATGATAAGGTCCTCTAGGTCTTATTCTTCCTCATCGGTTTCTATGGTAACAACTTTCCTCTTCTCCTCCATCGACAGCTTGGTGCACTGCGGGTTCCGTAGGGACACACATATGGGAACCATAGCTTGTTTGTCCTTCTTTGGTCTTCGCATATGCAGTGATTTTGGGATTTCTGCCATAATCTCAACCCCCTCCAGAGCATCCCCCACAGTCAGGACCTACGTGACTTCTTTGGCATTCATCTCTATTATTTCCATAAATTCCTCAGCTGCTACCATCGTGTCCATCCATAAATATATCACTCACGAACTCAGGGGCTTAATCAACGCTCGGCACAAAACAAATAGGGCTCTGCTCAATAGCTCAATTCACAAATGACCAAGTGTTGTTCGGTGGGTAGCCCTTTGTAGTTTATAGCACCTTTTGAATTTGAATTCAACCGTTCCCCCCCAAATCTGGTTGATTAATGCTCCCTTAGCAGCAAATTTTCCCAAATCTTGCCCATAAATCGCGTCTTAAATGTTTGTCGCCTGCTCTGTTTGGTCTCAAGTCGAGCATCCCATTGTGAATAGTGACTTCAATGGTCACTTTCTGGCTAACCCGCACAGCAGCCCAGCCCCCCATGTGCAGTCGCGGAACTTGTGACTCCTTGCTTCTGCACACAGCTCCAACATCGCACAACTCTCAGGCAGAATAGTTTATAGTCATGTGCTTCCTTTCAACTACCTGGAGCGCTAAGACTATACTTCCCTCAGCTAGTCAAGTGGTTGCACCACCTGTATAGAGTTTCATCCTATCATCCCCGACTTTTCCTAGAAAATACCCACCTTTTATTGTTACGGGAGGCATCGCGCACTTTATCATCTGCAACGCGCTACCCTAGTTGATTCGCTTAGTAATGTGCAATCCAAGCCAAGGTATCAGACTGATCAATTCGCGGCGATAGTCCTCAAACTTGTCAGTGTGATCATACATATCCTGTATTATCACCCTCGTCTTTTTATTGAGAAAATCTTCCTTTATTTCGTCCTCCAGCTTCTTGACTCCCACATCTACCAAAGCACTTTTCTTCCTTAATCTCACCCTTTCTTTCTCAAGTTCTTGGAGCCTAAAATTTCCCTGTTGGATTTCTTCTTCAAAGCTTCCATGAACCGTCATATCTACTGGTGCTAGCATGCATGGTATAAGCTTTTCATGTACCATAGGGCTTAAAATGTTCGCTTTATACTCCAGCTTTGGTAGTGCCTGCGCAGTCAGGTTCTTGTATGCGGTCCTCTAAGCCCATAGAACCGCTGGTATGTGCAAGTCCTAGTCAGTTCGCTTCACATTGTGGACCTTGTTCAGCACTTCGCGTACTTTGTTAAAGGCTTTTGTGTGGATATCCTTCTACGAACTTGGTCTTTCCATACTCTGTGCTCCCAATTGGAGGGGTCATTCGCGCCATTGCCTTGCCCACACCTGCTTACTTACCGTGTTTTCTATCATGAGGACTATGTGCATCTGTGAAGGTTTCACACCATATGCCTGTATCCACCTGGATAGGTGGGTGTGCGGACCATTTCATCTGGAAATATTGTTTTTTAATCACATCTAAGGCTTCCCAAACTGTATGCGCATCATTCTTCTATAGTCGCGCCAGTCCTCAAAACTTCTTTGGTGCGTACCCCACCACCTTGCGGGCATAGCTCGCAGTACCCATTTCAGAGCATCAAAGCATTGTTATTCCAGCACTTCTCTTTCAAATCTATTCAGGAAGTCATCCACCTCACTTAACCCGTCATACATAGGTAGGTCTCTTACCCTTGTTGCTATGCAGTGCAGCGATCTCGACATCACGTTACAGTTTAGCGTGGTTACCTCATGTAATGGGTTCTGCCATCGTTCTATCTCCTCATCAGAATCCGATGTGCAGGAGCTTTCGCACTCCCATGAGATTCAGTCATCCACGGTTGGATTTACCCAGTCTTGCTCCCATGCGATTATCTTGTAGATTCAATCCAGATCGTTGTCGCTATTGTATTCGTGCACTGGCTCCGTGTAGCATGATCCTTCTGTAGGGTCTAAAGGTACAGCTATGCACAAAGAATTTTTCACAAAAATCATCTTGCACTTCTTCAGATTTATCACTCCATTCATGTCAGTGGCCCAATCTATTCCAAATAGCACGGGGTAGGGATTGTTGTCATCAACAATCTCTATCGCTTCGAAATCTGCTAGCACACTTGCTCCTTCAATATCTACTGTGATTCCCTGCAATCTCCCCATTGGTAGGATATTTTGCTTGTTTTCCATTCGCAGTCGGATAGGAGACCATTGTAGTGTAGGCCTACCCATGTGCCCCCATGTCTGCTTTGGCAGGACATTCGTGTCTGATCCTAGATCCAGAATCACTTGGTCCATCTCATATTCCCCAATCTGCGTAGTCAATCTCATCTCCCTTCCTATTCACACCGTGTGCTTCCAGAGCTTTCAGACTACATGTGGTTCTCCTAGTGTGGTCCCAGCGCATCTATTCATGAGTTCTTGTAGCCCCTTTACAGCCTTGTTGTCCCACAACAGCTTCATGCATGTCTCCAAGAATGTAGTGAGCATCGATGGGTCCATCTCTGGCTCCAACTTGTCTTTTCTTCCTGAAGTGGAGGAATCAACGAAGCTCCTCTTAGCTTCCATGAAGGTCTCCTTAGCGTGCTCTAAATCAAATTCTGGTTCCTTCATTAGAG
This sequence comes from Pinus tabuliformis, assembly GCA_031772625.1. Taxonomy (NCBI): domain Eukaryota; kingdom Viridiplantae; phylum Streptophyta; class Pinopsida; order Pinales; family Pinaceae; genus Pinus; species Pinus tabuliformis. Next base: position 733,251,283 of record CM062814.1, read on the forward strand.
CCTTGCAGACCCAAGTACTTTCTGCAGGTTGCTTGCCTTTGTCATCCCCTATTGCAATTCTACTCTGGATCAAGATATTTACATTAGGGTCTTCCTCACGTGGCTCAGACCTCATCATTTGTAGGTTTTGAGTCGGGGGAGGTTGGAGTGCTCCTTTATCGCACAACCTCGCTATTAGTGTGGGACAATCCTCTATCTCATGATCAAACAACATACAATACAAGCATGATGGTCGCATTGGATTCGTACAATCACGTGCATAATGCCCTGGCCCTCCACAATTGTAACATATCAACAGTCCACGACCTCTTCCTGGTCCTCCTTCACCTCAGCCTCGTCTGCGCCCCTGAAATCTGGTGTGCGCCATTCCTGCATTCTAATCGAGGGGCCGTGTTTCAGCCTGAACTCTATAGGTATGAGTTCGATCCATCATCAGCTCATAACTTCCACAGGTGCGCTCATCATGTCCCACTGACCTATAGAAATTATAGAACAACTGCTATGAATTCTGCATATACTTCTGTAATAGATGGCAGTTATCTGTAGCATGCTTTCCTCCTATCTGAAAAATCGCACACCATCCTGCAGGCGCCACGCTCGATCCTGCTTGTGCCTCCGGTCTCAATGGAATTGGCCCTCCTCTCGCAAGGTAATTCGTGAACATCGGGAAGTGGTCCTTGTCATGCCCCTGGCCCTTGCATTTTACACACCATACCTCATTGCGCATCTCTAAGGGGGTTGTCCTATCTTATTTCAAACTCTACATCTCAAGGCACAAGTTTTCAATTGTGTGTGAATCTGCTGAACTCCCAGGTTAGGATCTTGTATTTGGGTCTCGTACAATCTCATCGCAACCTCCAAGGCCTCGGCCTGAGTGGTTAGCCTCTATTGTGATAGCGCGTTCCGTAGATGTGGCATTAACGATGCTACAAACCATTCGCAGTGTTTCCCATCTATTAACATCATGTTAGCTTCGTGAATTGTGTACTTCGGTCTTTGATCTAACTCCCAAGGGGTCTCGCCTGGTAGCATTGTGATTTCCTTGAACCCAATGATTGACTATGCCTCTGACTTTGGCCTGCTAAATTCTTTGTTTACTGTCGCTTGGATATCTGCGATCCCCACATTCGAATTGTCATTGGAATGCTTAATGTACCAGGTCAGTGCGCGATCCTGCAGAGCGCTGACCAATGTTGCCTTTTCTATATTGTCATCTATGACTCCCCGCACTTCCCATAAAGCTTTTATCATGAACCAAAACTGGTCTGGATCTTCATTCCCTACTCCCTTAAACATTGGTAGCTTTATCGCGCTCGTCATACTGCTTCATGGTGGTGGCAGAGGTGGTATGGGCGAAGACGGGGGTGAAGACGGTGAAACTGCAGTGGTGTGGGTGGGGGTGGTATGCGCGAAATTCTCTGCCTTATCATATTGATCGCAATTCTTGGTGAGACCTTCGTGAGCTCTTCTTTGCCCCCTCGCAGAGGTGAAATCAAGGGGATTATTTCTAGTTTGTGCTAGCTTCGTTTCTGTAGATTCTCCCACTTTGTGTAGCCCCAAACATCAATTTATTCGCATAACCCATTTTTCACACAATAACATTTTAATCCAAGTGTTCAAAGATTTAACGTACTTACCTTGCGTTCCTTTGACGAAGCATCGTTCTACCTCACTATAACTGATTGAAGTATCTATCGCGAATTCGGTGATGAATCCTCCTATGATTCGATCAAGCTAGTGATCGACAGTGCACGTGATCTTATCTTTCAATGCTTCCAATCTGCGCACCAATTCTGGAATCCACACAATAGGTCTATCAAGTTTACACCTTCCTTGGCTATCTGCTACCTTCGCGATCCACTCATATAGCTCAGAGGGGAAGGATGCAAAGAAAATTTCGTGGATCTCTGTATATAAGTAGCAGTCTAACCACTCTTCCTTTGATAGTTGTGGATTCCTATTTTCCTATGCCATGAACTCGTGAATCTTCCTGTCCAACCAATCTCCAATTCCTTTTTTTGTCAGATTCCAGTGATACAACATCAGACATCTATATTAAAGATCCCAATCCTGAAAATAGAACCATTTGTTGGCTTGTTGGGGCCTGACCTAGGTTCAGAGTTAATTAGCCAAACAAATCCTTGTACTACTGGCCCTTTTGGCAATAGTTCACGGAGCTCGGACTAAGGTCTCACCAAAAGTAGTATGGGAGGGTGTTGGAACCAAGTTTCTACACCCTTGAGATGTCTGAGAGGATTGACTTGTCCAACTGTTTGTCCCTATGTGTAGGTTACTTCACGCACTTCCTTGTTCCTTGTACCCTAATACATTGCCTTCGCACAGTCCTAACCAGGGGTTGTGGAGCTTCCACACTGCTAGAGTAGCGCTATGTGCTATTCCCTTAAGACACACCTGAGATCTTACTTTTCTTCCTATACCAGTTAATTACCTTCACGTACTTGGATGTCTTACGTTATATTTATTTATACAAAACATTCATATGAGTTTGCGTAGCAAATAAACAGTATACTTGCAATTTATACCAAATCATACATTAAAACAGGAAAAGATACACAGAAATATGGTAAACTTCTCTTTATTGATTCTTCCAATGGTTACAGACTCGACTTGCCCTGCACAGTCAGCTGCAGGGGTCCGCACACTCAGATGCGGACTACTAGGCCTCTGTACAGTCCACTGCATATCCTTCTCCTACTCTACAACCCAACGACACACTTTACACTTCAACTCGATCACCTAGACTTATCATTCTTCTCTTTCTTCCCTTTTCTACTTAGAGCCTCGCTCTATTTAGACAATCCCATGGTCTGCAGACCATGGGTAGGTCTATCCAGCCAACATTACATTACAAAAACTAGGGTGGACAACCCTGTGACTCTATTATGATTCTATGCTCTGCGCCCACAATTCGTAGAGCTTTTACAAAAGGATTTGGTCAAAACTTGGGCTTTAAGCCCCAAAACATGCCTTGGGGGGATGCCATGCCCAACAAAATCTAAGTATGAGGCCTTTATAGATCAAACTATCATATATAAAGCCATACTGTAACCATATGTACCCCAAACCCAAGACCTTGAAACAGATCTTGATCTAGAATATTTGCAACAATCTGACAAATTAACAGGTCTAGTTTCTGTGTTGGACCAAGCCATCGAAGAAGCTTTCATTCAGCAATCTGTTGAATTATCTTCTTTAACTATTGTAGTAGCCTCTTTGTCTAGTCAGTCTTCCCAATCTATACATTTACAACCTCCCAGTCCTACTCATTCCATAGTTTCAACTTCCCTTCCTCTGATTTCTCAGACTACTATACCCACCATCCCTGTAGTTATCCAAAATACACCTCCACTAGGTCCATCCTCAAGTCAATCTACCAGGACTTTCATGGTAGGAAGGTATGCATCCTTGGTGTTACCAAGCCATCTAAATGTTATTCATGTAGATTATCCATCCAAAATTGTGACCTTTAATAACACTAGTGCTTATACTTTCCAACAACATGTGGATAGGATGAATGATGTGTTTGATCTCCAAGAAGTGGATCAAGCTAATGCTAAAATGAGATTGTTTTCCCAGAGCTTAGGATGTGATGTTACGAAGTGGTTTAGGGGTTTACCTATAAGAAGTATAGCCAACCTTGTTGCTTTCCATCAAGCCTTTTTGGTTATATGGGAGATCAAGAAGAACCCACTTCAACTCCTAAACGAATATAAAAGGTTAAAAAGAAAACCCAATGAAACTGTGGAAGAGTATTGTGAAATATTCAATATTGTTTATAAGGCCATCCCACAAGACATCAAGCCCTCCCCTAGTCTAGCTCTGATTGATTTTCCAGATGGCTTCAATGTAGATATGGAATCTCAACTTAGGGAAAGAGACCCGACAAATTTGGAAGAAATGCAAGCAAATGCAATTAAAGTTGAAGCCAACATCCTAGCCAAAAATTCCAAATTGAAGTTTGAATGCAGAGTAACCATAAAAGAAGAACATTCTACCTTTGTTGTTGACCATAAGATTTATAACCTAGTAAATCAAATGATGCAAAGAGTGAGCATCAATGACCAAAATCAAGCAAGAGAAAACCAAAATGTCCAACAAACCAGAAATCAAAACTTTAGAAGAAATGTTCCCCAAATTACACAAAGAGAGAAAAAGGGACCATATTAGCAAATTCGGCCTCCTTTGAGGAAAATTACAAAGATGATGAGGGGAATATTGTGGAAGATTTGGATGATAACTAAATTAATTTGTTAGGGGTAAGTGACGATGAAGTAGTTTTCCTCACTTGGGAGGAACAAGAACCTTTTCTTATAGTCCAGAGTGAAATGGATTCTGAAGAGTCAATAGGCAGTATAATCTTAGAAGTAAGAAAAATCAAGATACTGTAAATAAAATGAATATCAAAAATCCTTTCAAAAAGGTCAATGATTCTAATCCCAAGAAAACAATGGAAAATCCCCCTAAGAAAACCACAAAAAATCTTGGAAAGAAGCCAGCAGAAGCTACTATGAAAAAGGCAATTGATACTTGAATCTTCTATAAATACTCAGATTGGTCTATCTTCTACTAGCCAACAAACTGAACTAGCCACAAAAATAGTTGCTGATAAGTTTAAATTTTTAAATATTCTTAAAAATAAAACACCATTCAATATAGAAAATGAACTTGCAAAGCTAAAAATTTCCATCCCCTTAACTGAATTAATCAATAAGAATGTATATAAGACTCAGGGGGGAGAAAATTGATGATGTAAATTTGAGTGACGATTAGCGTGAGCTCCTATTTGGGCTAGAAGTAGAAGGCAAACCACAAGAAGGAGGGGTCCCTCCATTTTATGTCAGTTTGAATATTCATGATAAAATTCTCCATAATGCTATGCCAGATTTAGGTGCATCCCATAATTTAATGCCCAAGGCTATCATGGAAAGACTACGACTTGACATTACTAGACAATACAAAGATTTGTATTCCTTTGATTCTAGCAAAGTTAGGTGCCTAGGTCTTATCAAAGACCTGTGTGTTACTTTAGCCCAAATCCCTGCTAAAAGTCTAGTGATGGATATGGTGGTGGCAAACATTCCCCCAAAGTATGGCATGTTGTTGTCACACTCATGGGAAGCAAAATTACAAGGAACCCTGCAAATGGACATTACTTATGCCATTATACCAATGTTTGATCAACAGAGAAGACTGTATAGTGAGACTTTAATGAAGTATATGGTCAACAGTCAAGATAAACCACACAATTACCCTCTTTACTCTGTTCATTCCAACCTAGACTCTTTCATTCTTTACAATGATGAAGGCATTGATGCACAAGTTACTCAAGCATAAAATGATATCAATGAAAAACAAACCCTAATTTTGCAACAAAACACTAAAATTGAACCTTCTTGGAACATGAGCTTTGATGGCTCTTGTAGCAAAGCAGGTTCAGGGGCAGGTGTTTGGGTGTCCAATTCAGGGAACAACCATGCAGAAGGTCATTCCTATAAACTCAATTTTCATTGCACCAATAATATAGCAGAATATGAGGCACTTCTTTTAGGATTGCAATTATTGAAGAAGTTAGGTGCTAAAGAATTCTTGTTCATGGAGATTTTGAATTAATTGTAAGACAGATCAAGGGAGAGTATGCTGCCAAACATCCTAGGTTGAGAGCCTACAGAAATGTTGTGCTTGACTTTCTAGGAACTTTTGAAGAATATGATCTTGTTGTTATTCCCAAAAATCAGAATGTCTTGGCTAATGGTTTAGCTTTTTCAACTAGCACATGTAAAATGCCTCATCCCAACAAACAATATACAGTGGAGGTTAAACACCATCTAGTTGTACCTAACAATATGAGGCACTGGCAGGTATTTGGAAGTGACAAAGAAATTGAAAGATTTTTGCAATACAATGATGATTATGAAGAGTACAACATAGGCTTAGAGTGTGAAGTATAAAATCATATTGTTGAATATGTTAGTGTAGATAAACAACTTGATGATTTTGATGTAAATATTTCAGTCAATAAAGATGTACATAAATTAGAATTGCATGAAATAGATCCAGAAAAAGAAGAATTTGAAGTACTTCAGCTTAAGGATAATGTTCTGCCTAGGGGTTTAGTTCCATTAGAAGAACTTTTTGATTTCAATGATGTAGCAAAAAATCCAAAAATGGAACCCACGGGAGCAAACATAGAAGAATGCAATATAGGTAGTGAGCATAATCCCAAAATGATAAAGCTCTCAAAATCACTTCCTGTTATCACAAAACAACAATACATGGCTCTTTTAAAGAGTTCATAGAAGTCTTTGCCTGGAGTTATGAGGATCTAAAAGCATATGACACTAGCATCATACAACATAAAATTCCAATCAAGGAAGATCAAAAACCATTCAAACAAAAAACTTCGTAGGATAAATCCTGTCCTAATGCCTTTAATTTAGAAAGAAGTAAAAAGGATTTATGATGCTAAAGTTATACTTCCTCTCAGATACTCTAAATTGGTGTCTAACATTGTGCCTACTAGAAAGAAAACTAGAGAAACCAGATTGTGTATTTATTTCAGAAATCTAAATAAGGTATCCCTTAAAGAAAGCTACTCGTTACCTAAAATGGATCATATATTACAAAGGGTAGTTGGGTCTAATAGGATTTCCTTGTTAGATGGTTTCTCAGGATATAACCAAGTCTTAGTGCATCTTTATGATCAAGATAAAACTGCGTTCACTACACCATGGGGCACATTCATGTATGTGAAAATGCCCTTTGGGTTAATGAATGTTGGATCCACTTTCTAAAGAGCAATGGATATTGCCTTTGCTGATGAGATTGGCCATTTTATTGTGATTTATCTAGATGACGTTACTATCTATTCTAAAACTGATGAGGAACATTTATCACATATGAGATGAGTGTTTGAAAAATGTAGAAGGTTTGGCATCTCACTCAATCTTAAAAAGACAATGTTTGGCCTTGAGGAAGGAAATCTTCTTGGTCACATTATTTCCAAGTATGGAATTAGGATTGATCCTAGTAGAATTGAAGAAATATTAAAAATCAATCATCCAGGAAATATCAAAGAGCTTCAATATTTTATTGGTAAAATCAAATTCCTAAGGAGATTCATTCCTAACTTGGCAGAACTTCTTAGAAACATTACAAACATGCTATAAAGGATTCTGAAATAAAATGGAGTATTGAGGCTAAACAATCATTTGACTTAGTTAAACAAGCATTGACCAAGGCACCAATATTGAACAACCCAGATTTTACAAAATATTTCATAATCTTCTCTTTTGCTTCCAAACACACCATTGCAGCAGTCTTACCGTAGAAAACCAGTGAAGGCTTTGAACAACCTATTGCATTCTTTAGTAAATCTTTAAGAGATGCATCTTTGAAATACAATATTATGGAAAAACAGGCCTTTGCATTGGTTAAAGCAATAAAATATTTTAGAGTATATATTTTGCATTCCCATATTATTTCTTATGTACCTAATGCAGTGGTTAAGGACATTTTGACACAGAATGGACCTGATGGAAAGCGAGGCAAATGGATTGTTGTCATTCTTGAGTATGACTTAGAAATCAAGCCCACCAAGTTAATCAAAGGTCAGGGACTAGCCAAATTGATGGCTGAGTCAAATTTCCATGCATTAGACATTAACTTGATTGATTCATTAGATAATCAAGAGGAACAAGCGACTCCACAAATTGATGAGGCATTTCTAAACTCACCCTGGTATGCAGACTTGCTTTATGTTCTATTTAATTTAAATGCTCCTCCTAGTTTGACAAAAACAAAGGCAAGATTTCTGAAGTTAAAAGCAGTTAAATTTTGCATAATAGATAATGTCTTGTATTGGAAAGATGTTGGGGGCATTTTACTTAAATGCTTGTTGAAGGATGATGTAGATAAAGTTATGTAGGAATTCCATGAAGGAGATTGTGGTGGACATCTTTATTGGAAAACCACTACCAATAAAATACTTAGAACTGGTTTCTACTAGCCTACCCTTTTCCCTGACATTCACAAACAAGTCACCTCATGTCCTAAATGCCAGATTTTTGAGGAAAATAGAAAATTGTTGCCCCTGCCATTAAAGCATATCTCTGTTGAAAGTCCCTTCCAGCAATGGGAATTGGATTTCATTGGTGAAATTCATCCCTCTTCCTCTACCCAACATAAGTGAATTCCTATAGCCAATGACTACTTTACCAAGTGGATAGAGGCCACCCCTTCCAGATCTACCACTGATGTTGTCATTATTAAATTCCTTGAGACTAATATCCTCTCTAGATTTGGTTTTCCTAGAAAACTCATCACTGATAATGTTGCAGCCTTCAAATCTAAAAATATGGTTGAATTATGTCATAAATACCACATTACTTTGGGACATTCAACAGCTTATTACTCTTAGGGTAATGGGTTGGCTGAATCCTCAAATAAAATCTTGGTAAACTAAGAAAGTTGTTAAAAGAAAAAAAAAAGTCTTGGCGTAACAAGTTGGTCAATGCAATTTGGGCTGACAGACTTACTACTAAAAAATCAATTGGCATGTCACCATACCAATTGGTCTATGGGATGGATGCAATTTTTCCATCCTCCTTAGGAGTTCCAATCATGAAGATCATTCAAGAAGTGTAAGATGAACCCAATGATGTACAAAGAAGGATTAATCAAATTATCCAATTGTAGCAGTCCAAGGAGGAAGTATACAATATGACCCAAGTTATTCAAGAAAATGTTAAAAATATCTTTGGCAGAAGAAAAGTTGATGACTTTATCATTGGGGACCAAGTTTTGAGATGGGATTCTAGGAGAGAAGAAAAAGGCAAACATGACAAGTTTGATAATATTTGGAATGGGCCATATATTTTTCATGATTTCAGGGGAAATAATGCATTCTACCTTAAAGATCTAGATGGAGCAGAGATACCTGGAGGTCTTGTCAATGGCAGGATGTTGAAGCACTATGTTTCTTAGCCTACAGATTTTCCTTTTATCATTGTAAATATCATAGTCTTTATGGTTTTGATTGGGTAACTTATTAACAAATGTTGAGGCCTGCAGTGAAGGCCCTAAGCCTGGATTGATGAGCTACCAATAGTATCTTAAATAGCAAAGAAATAAGATAAATATATTACAGACATGGAGTAATCAAGGCTATTGATCATATGTTCTTAACACTTCACTTGGAGAAGTTCCATCCCCAGCTGGAGCCACTATTAGGGTCCTATAAATTATAGGATCTCAAGGTGATTAATTATTTTGAATTTACAATTTCATACTGTACATAAATTTCAATATTCAAATGGTTCCCAAAAGATATGAAAAAGAAAATGAAAAGACAGTATGATAGAAAATAAATAAGAAAGAAAAAAGGAAATAAGAACCTCACAAAAGAAAAAATAGAAAATACTGAAAGTGTTCCAAGTCTAAATGCCACTGCTAATAAGTTAGTTCTTTTAATTCATTATCATATAAGGTTGTGTGCAAATCATTTCTGAATGACACAATGACTAAAATTATGTTCAGGCCATACAGTTTAATCATGACTGAACACATTTAAATTTTTGTTAAATAGGTTAGTGAATAAAGGTGTACCAAACAGTTTAATCTTGGTAAATCAGTAGCTAGGTAGAAATAAAATTGATTCAATAGTTTAATTTGAATCAACAGCTAAATAAGTGATATGATAAGGTAGAGTTTCATAAAAGAAAAATGATTTGGGTCTGCTAGTTTAAGTGCACCCTACAAAGCAAGAAGAGAAAATGTTAGCTTAGAAAAAGAATTGAAATGCAAAAGGATAGGTAGAAGCACTATGGTGGTTAGAGGAAAAGCATGAAATTTTTATTCTAAGATGAATTTCAAACACATTTCATGTGCAGAGAAAAGGCAAAAGGATTGAAGTTTTACTCTAAAGTTGGATATATCAAATAATATTTGATATTTTATCCCCTACCAGTAAAGTTTCAATACCCGAAATTCACCCCTATACTCATATTTTCGTCCACTCCCCTACCCCACCATACACTCCAACCATTCCCCTGCTATTCATTAAATATATTTCCCGACCTCACCATATGCCTCGTCATATCACGTTAATATCCTGCCACCTCTCCTCTCATCCCCACCCACCTCTTAAAATCCGATGGCCCACAGTAAGTTTCAGCCCCCCCTCACCATCCAAACTTTACCATCAAGGCGAGGGAGGGGGGATCCGAAATGGGCGGTTTTCAAACCCGCACCCACTACAATGTGTCACCACCACATGGTTTCACACCCCCCTTGCCTAAAACCATTAACCACCTTCCTCCCCCCCCCAAAAAAAAAGTGGTTTCTCCACTATATAAACCAATGCCCTATCTATTGTGCTCCTGCTAGTCACCCTTCGCCACTTCATACGCCCGTTTCTCCACCAATCACCTCTACTCCCTCCAAAATTGATCCATTAAGCAATTAAATGGTTTGACCATTAATCAAACGGACCTACTCCACCGTCAATGGAAAGCCCATGACATTATAAAATCCCTCCTTTCGCTCATTAACCAGACACTGAGTTCATATACTTCCACTTCCATTGTCTTGTTACAAGAGAGCCAATTCAAACTGCAATTATTTCACACAGCTGAGCATCGTACCTACTAATTTAAGTTCAAGACGGCTCCTCCGTTTCTTTTTATCTTAAACTTAATTCTATTTTTGCACCCTATAAACCTACATAATCAATACACCGTCTGTGTTCTAACCCTTTAGCCAATCATGCCTCTGAAAGACAAGGGACAAGAAGAACCCTTAAGTCCTCTAATCCACCCTCCCATTGATTTTCACCACATCCCTTTGGTAGACAAAGACTATAAAATCCATGAAACCCTCTATGAATTTTATCTTTTTAAGATGTATTGCTGGCTTGAGGACAAATTTATAGATAAATATGATGATATTCAACTGTGGGAATCCAATTTGCCCCACAATATTTTTCCCCGTACCCATAGCACCCTTGAATTTGTCAAGAAATGTCATGCATGTTATCTGCCTAGCCAAAGAGCTATTATTTCCCCCACTGGAGAAATTCTATTCACCATCACTCCCCAAGCTATAGACCAAATGATGCAAGATCCTACAGCAAATAATTCCACCCCTTTTTCCCATGAAGCACTTGTTGAATTGTATCAAAAACTGGACTTTGCTAAAAGAGCCAAAACCCTTGAGATTTTCTTGACTGAAGATGCCCCATTACCCAAGAAAAATCCTCCCTATCCATCCTCCATTTTCCCTGAGAGAGCCAAGCAAATCATCACAGTCATCTCCTACCTCCTTGGCTATTACTCATATCAGTGAGTAGATGAGGAAATTATAGGATTTCTTTCCATTCTCTCTGCAAATTCCAAGCCTTCCATGTTGTTTAACTTTAGCCAATTTCTTGCATATTCTATCCATGAGCAGTTTATCAAATTCCAGACTAACAAAAGTATTCAAATACGCTTTTGTGTTAGTTTATATGTTTTTATATTTTCAGAGAGACAACCTCAAGCTTGCCTTAAAAAAGCTGGATGAAGAAGGAAATCAACAGTTAGTCATCTTCTGGACTACACTGGTGATGAAGGAAGAAAATGGATTTTCATACAAACAATTCATAGAGATAGGCAATAAAGAAGGACATTTACCAGGTGTAAGTTTATTCCTTTAACTAGCCCTAGTAAATTATCTATGGAATAGGAACCTATGGAGTTTTCTTTAAGCTTTTTAGAATCCTTAAAAGTGAAAACATTGGCGAGCACAAACTAGCCCAGGCTCAAGAAAAATCCATGGGTAAGTGAAATGGAGTTTTCTTTAAGTTTTTTAGACTCCTAAATATTGAAAATATCGGTGAGCATTAACTGATATGGGCTCGAGAAAATCCATAGAAAAGTAGTAGTTAGGATTATTTGTAGATAAAATGGAAGTGGAAACAGGAGCAGTGGTTAGTTTGGTTCCAGAAAGATGAGGTTGGTCAGCTACTAAATACCTTCTTTTTATAGAGCTTGGAGACCGATCATTGAATTATTTTTCCTCATTTTCTGACACTTCCACTGCAATTTCAAAGTTCCTGTACCAGTATATTGTTTGGAGTTTTTCCAATGTAATCCTTCCAACAAAACAAATTCACAAAGAAGCATCAATATTCACTAGCACCTACTCCAACTTGACCCTCAAAACATTCCAAGCTACAAGGAGAATCCTACAATATTCCAATTTGAAGACTGTGCATCAAGGCATCTTATCAAAATTTCATCTGGTACTGGAAATAGGTTTCATGTGTGCATCTGGTACTGCAAAACAATTTTTATATGGTTCTATAAATATTCCATGTGTTAATCTGGTAATAGAGGTATGAGGCCAATATTTTATTTTCTTCCATTAAGATTCATATTAATCATGTAATGAATCTACAATTACCCTCATAAAATTTTATTACCATCAACTTTTAGGATCCTATCATAATCCTAAAGTACTCACCTTTATGCCCCTGTTTTATAAGAAAAAAAATCCTTTTGGATGATATGATTGAATAGGGTAATCATGAGTGTCATTGAGCGAATGCCAATCATAATCCAAGAAAATGTATTATATGTTGAATGTCACATGATAGAGATTCTACCTCTGTGGGTTGTTTAAACAATAATTTTACCTCTACCCCATAACCATACACTGAATGATTGTGAAGAATGGTCTACAAACCTTGACATTGATCATCCCGTAACGATGTACTGGTCCAATCGACCACAATCTCTCCATTGTATCCAGCCTGCACTTGAATAAAATTTGTCATCATTAGCCAAGATAAACGTCCAAATAAGCTTTGCATACGACTTATCGCCATCATCATGTATATGCTCACCTTGTAATTATGGAAACCACTTGCCCATTACCATCGCCTCTCAATTTATAAATGCTCTTTTGGATGGCTTTTCCATCCCGATGAGCATCATTTCTCTTTTGCATACAATTTTTCCTTCATTCCACTCATCCATCCAATGCTAGCTCCGTCACACTGTTTCCATAACGCAGCTTCTAGTACTCTGTTATTTTCGGTACTTTGTTATTTCTGATATTCCGCTATTTCTAGTACTCTGTTATTTTTGGTACCCTGCTACTTCCGATACTCAACCCTTTTCTAGGCTTTATCCCTAGAAATTGTCTAAGACTCATTCTTAAATCCGGCATAGGGGTATATTGACATGCAATAGTGTTCCAATTTTATCAATAAATAGAGGAATATCAGTTATGCAAAGAGAAATTCGAGCAAGCTGGCTGGATTTTATTCATGGAGAAGTTTAAGGGATACCATGAGGGTGTTTCTCATGCCTTCACTGAACCCTGTGATGGCAAATATGTTTAGTTAGGCAATATGCAATTAGAGATCACAAAAGCTACTATAGAGGAATCTACAGGATTACCAGTTGTAGGGGAGAAATACTTCAAGGGTGTAAATATCAACAAAGGAGCTTTGTCGAAAGTTTTTGGAACTCGAACATTTGAACCCTGATTGGTCTAAGGGTATTCCTAGGAACTGGATCAAAGAGGAATATAGACTGATGATTAATAGCTTGCAGAGATTCCTAACATGTGAAGGAAGGTATGCAGTCACTTTTCTTTACCACTTGAGACTTTTGTTACATTTTGAAGGAGGACCGTAGATAAACTTTCCTTATTTCCTTTGGATGAGTTTGAATAAGATGGTAAGAGGGGTTAAATCAGCTTCAAAAAAGGTGGAGACCAGAATTTATCATCATGGATTGATAAAACTTTTAGTTACTCATGAGCTAAGGAAGAAGGGTAGTAGTTGGGAAATGTTACTCATATAGAATTTTTCTTTAGAAGGCAGTTCCAAATCCATAGAAGGGAATAAGCCATTGGATAGTAATAAGGATTTAGACAGTAGAAAGAAGAGGAGGAAGAAGACACAGAAGAATTCAAGAACTAAATAAAACATTGCTAGCCCTACTTCACCAAAATATTTGAATTAGTCAAAAAAGGGTAAAGCTATAGAGGAAGAGGAATCTACTGCACCAACAAGGCGATCATTAAAAGGTAAACACCCTTCTCTGGGTTCAACAACTCAAAGTAAATCCTCGAAGGGAGAGAAGAAGAAAAGGAATCAAGCTGTCAGTGAGGGAGGAGAACTCACGGGTACCATTTCAGAAGTAGTTGTTGAGTTGCCTCAAGAGGAAACTCTTGAACCAAGAGTTTAAAAATGAAAAAGCATAAGACAAGTGAGAAGGGTGACATAGCACAAAATGTTGAAAGAAAGTAGAAACATGCACAAAAGGGATATATCTTGGAGTCCATGTCACATACTTAAAGGAAGAAGAGGAGGTTGTTTCAAGACCTTATCCTCACTCCTGATAACAAATCTAGTGAGTCATCAGCACCTACACGATGAACTACCAGGAGCATGTCACATTAGGTAATTTCTAGTCATACCCCTTCTTTTCCATACAATCCAATAGATGTATTTGCTTCACCTGCAAGGGAACATGCACAGGTTGAAACGCTTAGTGAAATAGAGGAATTAGTCACATAAACATTGAAAGAATTGAGGAAAGAAGTTAAGGCTACTAAAAAATAAATTGAGGCTAGTAAATAAACCACTATGAATGTAACAGTTGAACCTGTTATTTTTATAACTAGTGATCAGATGATAATTGAGAAAATTCAAAGGGAAAATGAAAAACTAAAGGAACAAGTGAAATAATATAAGTTGTTGGACAGGTACATTAAGAAATAAAATGAGAAATTAAAGGAGAATAGTTAGAAGTTGCAAGATGAGTATGATGAGGTCTCCACCAAGCTCAAGAAGGTTCTTCGCCTCTTACATTATACCAGGTTTATTAAAAGGGAACTCAAAGAAGAAGCTTCAAGTGTGAAAATTATTAGATCCAAACATCTCATGTTCAGGCAAGAAGACTCCATTTTTTAAATTGTGAGGAATGATTCAATACTTTTTGCATGAGGACATGAAATGGCTTAGGCATGGGGGAATTTTGAATCTCCTTTTTTATTCCTTTCATACCCCATATTGTCCTCTATTTTTGACCAAATTTACCTCAAAATCTACTCACCATTTTCCTACCTTATTCAAAAACATGAATTTTAAGCATCCTTGTGTATATATGAGGTAATTTATATATAAAGCATGGTTTTTATGATTTGTTGTTAGTAGGAATGAAATAGTTGATTATTTGTAATCTCTAACTGTTTGGATTCGCTCACATGGATTCTTAGACCTTGTTCCTAATCATCTGGTACCTGTGTTCACTCGACACTGATATCACCCATCTGATTATTTACATCCCGTACTTGCTGCTGTCCTACACTACCTACGTTCATCTGGTACTGGACCCAATTCTTCAGCTTCAATGGTTTGAAGTGAGATACCTTCAATGAGACTGAGGTAACTAATGGTTAGCGCATTACTTTTTATGGAAAATCAAATATATGCTTCATCACTCATGCATTGTTTCATGAGGATGAAGTTGAACATGTAAAACAAAGTGAACTGTATATTTTTGTAATGATTTGATCACATTTGTTAACATTGAATGTAACGCCCATTCTTCTATAAGAGAAGGCTCGTAGATGATAGGACCTAGCTAGCTATAGAGAGAGACGATGACTAAGATAGTAAGATAGACAGTTGTAGTTAGAGTTGGAGACAGAGTTTTAACTTTATTGTTATGTTGGAGACTTGATTTTGTAATCTTTTCTTTTGAAATCAATAATATGAGCAGCAATTGATGAATTCGATGTGTTAGTGGATTCTTTAGTTCTGTAAATTCTTCCAGATTTCCTTGGTAGCTCGGCAAGGGCCCATTGAAGCCATAAAGGCAATTTTTTATTACAATTATTGTGAATATTGGATTGGTTTATGTGTGAGACTGATTTAGTATTATAATTCAATTTCAAAGTGTTTGATATGATTCTAGTTTTGATTTTATGTAAGTAATCTTCTTGAGGGTGTGAGACATAAATATGGAGATGTTAGTTTCTCAGTGATAACTCATTGATTTTATGAATTCAAACTTAATTCTCAAGTTGTAGGTTTATGTGTTGAATTCTAAATTGAAAGAACAGGAAGCATTAAGAACAGAGATCTCACCATTCACCTACTTGTGTTGTTATGTGAAGACTCTTCTCATAGTTAAAATTTCGTGTACACAAATGTATGTATTCCTTTAGAACTAGTTAGATTAGGAATGATTATTTTTTTGATGCTTGATTGTAGTAAGTTAATTGAAATCAGTTGCTATAGGAAAACAGAGTTCAATCCATCTTTTCATTTCATGAGCCTGTAAATGGGTAGATTTGTTCCTGATCAAGAACCTTTTAGATTATATTCATATTAATGTTTCATTTCAAAGTCTTTCCTCCTAATGGTGTTATATCAAAATTTGTCTTGGTTTTGAATGCTTTCTATCTAGGCTATACTCATCAGACATAGGAACTTATCTGTTATCGACACATATAGTGCATCATCTCTACTGATTATGAATCCTTCATTCATAATTTAATATTGTGGTGATATATCATTCATATAATTGCCCCAATAGTATGTATGCTTGTATTTAATATTATAATTTCATGTCGTATGTTTGCAAGTAACGCGGATCACTAATTCTATCTTGGGAAGCATGATCAAGGGAAAAGGATCTCCTCCTCTGAAAGGATGCGGGAAGGCATAAGTCACACTAGATGAAATCAACATAAGATGTCCTCATATGAAGTAGGAGGTGGTTGACCACAAATAAGGAACTCTGATTGGAAGCTCATGGGAATGAAATGTGTGAAAAAAGGAAGGAATATATCATGAGATATGCAACCATGATAAAGGAAATAAACATCCAAAAGACCAAGAAGATTTGACTAGGAAATCTGCTGGAAATATATGAAGACTCTAATGGAAGTCTAAAAAAGATGGAGACCCTTGACAATGGATATCTTTAGGAGACGTGTCAACATGTATGCAGGATGTTGATACATATAGGAATATGTCATGATGAAAGATCATCACAAAGGTAATTTAGATTTAAGTGTTCATTTCCTGTTTTCGAATAAATATGTAGATGGGCTTATGCAGGACTTCCAAAGGGAAGAATTTTTTATGACTTCCAAAAGGACCATATATAAGGATGTAAGATCCTTCCAAAAATATGGCATGAAGAAAGCAACATGACATGAAGCAACACTAGATGAAGACTAATGGATCACTTTCTCATGAAAGAAATGATGACATGACTAACTCGTGGATTAAACTGATGGATGGTTTGTTCCCTATGAAAGAAGCCACAAAATATGAAGGCTCCTGGACAAATAAATTCATGACATCGAAGGAAGGATCTCTTCAAGTAGTTGGTTGAGGATCTATTGTAGGTCCCTAATTAAGAGGGAGCCTGGAAGCAAACTTCTTACTTGGGAGAAACTTAGAAATTCCTAAGAAAAGAGGGAGCTTAGGTATATTCCTTATGTAGGAATGAGTACATTCCATTATTGGAATTGATATGTCATCCCTAATTGAGAGGGAGAGATAGACAAATCATTCTAGTCTTCACCTGGGAAGATAGAATGTTGGATTGGGTAATCATTTGGCATCCCATACTCTTTGAGGATGAGATAAGTCTAAGATAAGAGTAGTAATGGGCCAATATTCTTTGAGGATTGGCTATCCAAGATAAGAATAGTCCAAATAAGGTCATACTCTGTGAACACTCAAGTGGAGTATGTACCTTGAGAGACACTGATTTTGGTGTCTATGAATCATTGGTCTCGCCAACATTATGCTATGATCATGTGGATAGAGTTGTTAGTCAAGGCCTTGCTATGTGACAATTCTGGTTGATATGATGCTAGACAGATGGGTTACCAATCTGATTCTTCTTATGATAAATTCTTCAAATTGAGAATGACCAAGTACCATTATGAATACCTCCCTAGTTAAGAGGGATTCTTGAAAAGTGTAACTAGGTTCAGTCTTCATAATGACATGTAATTGTGAGTTTTGTAAATGATGTAATGAAGAAAATAAAATTGTTTTTGTAAGCCTTGCATCATGGGTTTCATGAGCAAGTGATTTTATTTTAGATGGCTCCCATTGAGAGCCTTAGGATTGGTCATTAAAAGTCAAAGAGTTTATGTCATGTATGAATAACCCTTCTTGGGGATATATCAATGTATATGAGTCTACAAAATGTCTAGATAGCCCTCCAATGACAAGCACTAGCCATCCTCTTCAAGTTGGCCTCCAAATGAATAAATTAAACTCATTTTGGCTCTCGGTCAAAGGTAAACATCCCTTCAATAGATCATGCCATATTATTTATGGAGACAAACTACTATATATACACAATTAGGCCCTTCGCATTGACACACAGAAAATTCGGATATGTCTCTGATATTTTCATATGATATCCATAGTCAGAATTTCACATCTTTGTGGTTTCAGATGGATAACAATAGAATGAATTATGGAAGTCTCTCACTAAGGTTTCAGGTGAATAAGATAGATAGAAGTTCGAATATATAGTACATAAGTAAGTTCATATGGAGTAGTGACGAAGCTACAACAAGGACCTTTTCTCCTGGGATAATTATATACACGGAAGTTTGGATTAATTATGAGATGCAAAGAAGAGAAACACAGTTTCGTTAGGAGACTTTAGATTACCCTTTGTAATTTGGATCAATATTTCAGTGACAAGAATGTCACAAAAAGGAACTTAGATAGGTCTCGATGCCATAGTAAAAGACATCAGTTTTGTTGCAAAAGGTCTCAGTGCTAACTCAAAGAAGAAGTATTGGTATCATCATAGAAGTAAGGTCTCTGACAATAAGGAGGTCTCTTCAGTTAAAGGAGATATCAATGTACAGAGAGAGATAAGATCTCAATGGTATCTATGTCTTGGTGCTAAGAAGGTTGAAGAAGAAATGGATTCAAGAAGAAGAAAAGAGCAGAACTAGTGGCTTGTTCTTGGAGTGGCTAAATAGTTTTAGGGTCTTGGTCTTGGTATTTGTGAATTGGAATCTCTATAAGAAGAATTTGTGTGGGTTTTCCTCTCAAAGAGTGAGAGGTTTTTTCCCTGGCTAATAGCCTACATTATGTGTCTCTTGTCTATTTATGTTCATGCATTGGTTACTATTTGATGAAGAAGAACACTAACAATATAAGAAGAATAAGACCCTAATCTAAATAAGTAAAATGCGTTCACAATAATTCACTAATAGAAGAGAAATCACCTAATGCTAATGCCTTATATTTCTCAACATGTTGTGGGCACTACAAGAGGTGGGAATCGAACCCATCAAATATAGGGAACTACATCTAAAGTTGGATCATAATTGGCTAACATTCGGGAATGTGGGGGGCTACCTGAAGGGACACCCCCTCGCAAGGTCTGGAATATCTCACACACATCCAGGAAATACTAGTACAATATGTTGGACCACTGTACCATAAAGTGTACGATTCTTGATCGTGCGATAATGAGATGGAGTCAAGAACGAGAGAAACAACCAATTCAAATGGAAATAATGATTCCCTTTTCTTGATCTGAGGCACTGAACAATGATGAAAGCTAGAACGAAGGTACACCACCCTTGAAACCACTCTCCTTGGATAAATGTGTTGAAGTCAAGAGAAGTGGGCCCACTAGAGGTGAGGCAATGAGGATTCTTCAACAAAGGCACGAGGGTCTAGAAATGTGATTGATGGACTGACACCAGGGAGGATGATGGAAGTATATAAAATGAGAATTAGATGGATGACTTCCCTTGTCAGAGAATTATATGCATGGTTGACCTGGCAGCGAATGACCTGATTCAAGAGGGGATGGTCAATTACTCATACGGAGGATTTTCAAAGACAAAGAAGTGTAACTAGAGGAAAAATATGAGAACAGTGAAATGAATGTGATACAAATATGTATGGAACATTGTAACTAGACTCAAGGGGACTCAAAACAGACTCCATAGATGCAAGGGTGACTCATCTTTGATGTTCTGGACAAGGGTGACTCGATGATGCTGCCATATGAGGGGAGGCCCAAAGGGGACCATAAAAACGTGAGTAAACACGGTTACTCATGTATAAAATCAACATGTGTGTTGACCAATGCAAAGGTAAAGTGGTACCAAAGTATGGGTGGATCATATGAAGAAATTTGACTTTAATAAGTAGCAAAGTGAGACCTGATGGAAAAAAAGGCTTTTTGGTGAAGTGTCAAATTACCAAAAGCAAAGAGAGACCCATTATAGAAATCAAAATGGTGTTGACAGTTCATGAAACCGATCTACAGTTTGGTCACAATGGGTGACAAAAAAACTAGGGTTTTTCCTATAAAAGGGATTCTTGCCCCCAAATCCAATTCATTTTCATAGTGAGATGTTGGGAATTTAGAGAGCAGGAGAAGGCCCTAAATCTTGAGGAGATCTTAATAGACAAACTGGCCGCCAGAATTCAAATCTGCAAGATGGAGGTAGGTGGCCTAACCTTACTCATTAATTTTGTGGATTATACTTTCATATTAGGGCTTTAACTAACTGAGGGTAACCCTTGTTATTACTTATGGTCGCAACACACTTTTTGGACCCTATTCTACATTTTGGAACATAGAAACTGGGTCAATAAGTGTGTCCAATGCATATTTGCGGGAAAAAATTGTGTTTGGGCTGAAGGGAAAAGCAGGTATGGGGGTCTCTGTTGAGTTGAAGCTAAGAACCAGGAGCGTATTATTTTGACTCTTAACTAATAAAACATAATGATATTCTGCAAGTACATAAGAGCTAAAGATGGTATGGTGAGAACAAGATTTTAATACTCTTCGTGCTAAGGTTCATGGGAACCAAGCCATAAGAAGGACTCTGGTGTGATATGGGTTACTGAAGTTCTTGGAGAACTCATTGATGAGGGTTGGGGAGCCACTATTTTCTAGGATTGTGAGTTATTGGGATCCATAGTTGGAGGCCTTTGTGATATAGGGGCATAGGATCAAGATCAGTATCCAGGATATATACTTTTTGATAGGATTTCCACTCTTAGGGGTGGTTGGTGAGATACACCCATTACTTCCTCATGAGAGGAATATAGGGGAGTCTGTGGAGATTCATTGTGTACCTAGTGCTCATGCAAAGGGTATGACCATCCAGATTTACAACTTGGAGAGACTTGAGACATAGAACACAGTCTTGATAGTGTTGCAGATCTTGAGTAGTCATGCCTTTCATCACATCGTTTTGGGGGAAGATGATGCTTGTAGAGAGTGTATTGGTAGGGACCTACTATGGGTGGGTCTAGATGATGTTTTTATCGTTGAAATGATAGTTGGGATTATGTAGGTGATAAAACAATGATAATTGTTCATTTGGGATAGTTGTCTACTCATTCTTCTTTGAGAAGATCTCAAATATCTATCCACATGTACAGATCTATGATGGGGGGCCACAAGAGCCTAGGATGCATCGTTGGGACAGCTACTGCAATGAGGTGGAGAAGAGGGATTCGGACACGTGTTCCAATGTGATTTCTTTGCTCATTGGGACCATATTCCATTGTATATAGATGACTATCCATATAGTGGAATGAAATTTCAAGGGGATCCTGATCTACCACTACCGTTGGGACAAGCATGGGGTCCAGGTGGTAAGTAATAGTTGCTATATTTTAGTTGCGTGTAAGGTTTAGTAAACGAATTTATGTGGTACTAATTTTTTAACTTGTGGTATGAAGATATAGAACCGGTGAGGTTGGCAGGATACACAGGATAAGCTGCAGCACCTAGGGCTGCATATGAAACATAATAGAGAAAAGAGAGTGATGCATTATTGGAGGACCTTTGGCGTAGGTTCGATGTACTATTGACCAGGGTGACAAAATGTGGATGGCATGAGCTAGAATATCAGTATATAGATGAATGAACTAGGATTCCCTCATAATGGTGAGGTATCACAAGGCGCATAGCTATGGTCAGTCATGAAGTTAGAGATTTACGGGCAGGTGGAATGGAGCCATTGGCCCAGGATCCTCCAGATGATTGTGATTAGGCATAGGGACATGTGGAACCCTATTTTTATTTTTCTTGTAATATGTTATGGGCATGTCAAATGTATTTAGAGTAGTGGACTCCAAATGCTATACGTTGGATAATATGATACATAATATGGTTATGCATACTTTGTGATGAATTTGGTTTGCCATTTGTTTATGTTATGGATGTCTTCTTGTATATGTATGTGGTAAATTCCAATATAGAATGTTATTTGCAATGGTATACTCCTACTTATTTTGTGCTCTAGGAACATGACTGAATGAAATGGATTCAAATTCACATGCCAAAATCTTAACTCGTAGATATTTTCTAGATAGGACAGGATTATTCACATGATAAATTTCATTCAATTGCATGACAAGTATAAAGGAATAAAGACAAACATGAAGGTGAAGTATGTGATGATCAAGGGCATCAGATAATAAACCTATCATGACATCATATTCGACCTAGTTATTGGTGGCAGATTCAATGTAGACGTTGTTGGAGTGGACTAACGAATGCAAAGTGGTGAAAATGGCCCATGTTGTTGAGGCTAGATTCCTGGAGAAGTGACCTGCACCATCGGCATAACTGATATGAGGAGTGGATGATGGATCCATCTAAAATATGCAATAAGACAATAGATTGGATGATGGGGGATGCAAGCTACCTAAATGCATGAAAGAAAAAAGTACACGCATTTCAATGGGAAATGATATGGGTAAAATTTCTTTAGGTAGAGTGCATTGCGAGGGTTAGGAAGGATTTCACCTTCTGGGCCCTCTAAAAGGTATACCCCCTTGCCCAAACTCTTACAAATGATGTAAGTTCCTAGCCACAATGGCTCAAACTTCCCATACCTTAGGACATCATGAGCTTGGTCATATACGAGAATAAGGTAGCCTTCGTCAAAGGTACAAAACATAATGGTATTCTACAAGTACATAAGAGCTAAAGATGGTATAGTGAGAACAAGATTTTAATAGTCTTCGTGTTGAGGTTCATGGGAACCAAACCATTCGAAGGAATCTGGTGTGATATGGGTTACTGAAGTTCTTGGAGAACCCATTGATGAGGGTTGGGAGCCACTATTGTCTAGGATTGTGAGTTATTGGATTTTTGATACAGGGATAGTTATGGGAATAATGGCCATAGTTATCACACAAAGCATAAGGGTGATTTGTGCACAAGGATCTATTCTTCTTAGCTAACTCGGGTAAGGTGACATGGACCTCAGGAATGTTAAAGTCAAGAAAGGTATCATACACCACATTCTTAATATGAGGGAGTTCAGGAAAATTATTGGTGGCATGCCCAACAACATCACACAAAGCGCGTGGAGGAGTAAGATTCAGCGGCTTAAGAGGAGATGGATTTGTTTGAGGTTCCTTGTCTTTGGTTCCCTTTTTCTGGGCTTTTCCCCCCTCAATAGATGCTTTCACAATAGATTGGCTTCATGTTGAGGTTGTTGTGGAACTGAAACAATGTAAGGGTTAGGAACAATAGGTTGAATTGGGGTCAAAGTTGTGTAAGGTTTTAATTGATTAGGGTGAGTGTTTGTGAGAGGATCAATGTACCAGATAAGGATCCCCAAGGAAATGTTAGGTAAACTCAACTTAGCCATGATAAGGGTAGAATAAATTCCAGGAGGTGGGAATAAGAAAGGTTTCTGACTAGAAGGGTAATGACCTAGGGGAATGGTTCAGGGTTGAAAAGGAGTGGGAGAGATACAAGTAGAAGGAAATTAGCCAGGAGTAATTGTACCTGACGGCTAGGTTAAGTTAGGAGAAGGAGGTTGTGGAGGAGATGGTCGTTGTGAAGGCATACCAAACCACTTTTGGGAATCCCGTGATGCCTGAAGAATTAAAACACTCAACTAGCTAGGCTCGGAAGGAGTAGACAGTGAGCCATAATAAGCCCCAAGGAGCGTGGAATATTTATAGCCTCTAGAAGACACATCAGTAAGCAGAGTGATAGTATTATGTATTATTTCCAGTCATCGATGAGATAGTAGTCTAAGGAGATATATGAGATTGAGGTCCATAGTAAGTCAATTGATTGATAGTGATGATATTTCCATTGTGGGGAAATCATATCTTGCAAAAGATAGTGGATGTAATAGAGGACATGGAATAGCTGTAACTACGACCCAACAAGATATTATAATATAATGGGGCATCAATGAATTCGATATCAATTAAGATAGTCTTGATGGCAATGGTGATAGGACAGTTGTGATATAAACCAAGGGGCTATAAGGGATGACCATCCCAATCATGAAGAGTGATATTGGATGGGGACAGGTTAGGGGAACCAAGTTTCTTCAAACACTAGCAACCATCACACATGTGGAGGCATGTTCACCTATGACATATCGTTAGACTGTGGCATTTTTTATGGAGACTAGTATTTGAAAGGAAACTAAGGAAGGGGGGATGTTCAACTTTGTCAACGTCAAAAAAAATCATATGACCATCAGAAGGATCCACAACGCCTAAAATAGAAAGTAGAGCTTTTTGTTGGGATGGGCACGTATGGAGGACTTCCAATGTTAACATGGTAGCAGAGGATTGCGCCAAGTCATCTACTATGCTATAGATATGGGCGGCTTTAGCAGAAGCAGCATTTTGACATAATGGACCTTTGAGTACCTTAGGGGGAACCTCAAATTTAGGTGGAAGGATCAGTAAGGTACCATTTTCTCATGACAAAGGCTCAGTGGATAATTTGGATTAAGAATTTGGTGTTGACTTTGCAAGGGGCTTGCCTTATTGGCACGACTAAGTCTAGAGGTTGACTTGTTGAGTGTTGACTTTGTCAGAATTCATCATGAGAATATGCTAATTGTTCAGTCTAGATTGGGAAGGTGGAGGAGTTGCATTACCCTGTGTGGGTTGGGCAGCTATATATCCTCGATGAAGAAAAGGATTGGTAAGCACAACCGGTTGTAATGAAGCAGGAGGGGCAGGAATTGGAGCTATGGACAGGTCCTCTAAAAGCATCTGCTTGAGCTTCCTATGCTTGGCACATCTAAGGTAATAAGGAACATTCATGATTATAATGGCCATATACTCCGCAACAGGCACAAGGCTTATTCGTATGAAGAGCCTTGTTTTTATTTTGTAGTGTGCCCCATTCTTGGGTAATGGGATTAGGCTGGTCACCTTAAGGGGAATTAGGTGGTGGACTCTAGTTACCTTGGTTACCTTGAGGTGGTTGGTTCTGGTTACCCTTCCCCTTATTTTTTCTCTAGGGTTTAGGGGGATTGGTTGCACTTTGTTGAGCATACACTTTACCCTAAGGAGGTGGTTGTTGTTGTGGCATAGGTGGAGGAGGCATGCGAGGTTGGGGCGTTGGTGTTGGAGGGGATGGAGCACTAGGAAGTGCATAATGATAGAAAGGATTGGCAGCAATATTGTGATAACTAGGTGAAACAATAGCTTTCCTTGGCATCGACTTATGCGGATGGGGATATGTGTATGACATGCTTGAACCTTGGTAAGGGTTTCTATGGGAAGGAGCAGGAGGGGATAAGTGTAAGTGAAATTGGTCCCCCCTTGGGGTTGACCATAACTCATGTTGGGTTGAGTATATGGTGGAGGTGGAG
The DNA here is from genome assembly GCA_031772625.1 of Pinus tabuliformis. Lineage (NCBI taxonomy): Eukaryota > Viridiplantae > Streptophyta > Pinopsida > Pinales > Pinaceae > Pinus > Pinus tabuliformis. Next base: position 733,276,972 of record CM062814.1, read on the forward strand.
GGTGTGAGATAAATCCAACAATACCATCAAAGGCATGAGATTCCCTCAACACATTAGTAGCACCAGCCCGAGGCAAATTGGGAAGGACAGTATAAACATATCCTGATTGTGCATAGATTAGGTCATATTTAAAAGCTACTTGGATCATGTCTTCCTCATACTGGGGGAAGTGGGAGGTGACATCTTTACCAATGGGGGCCAAAATCAAACTAAGGAACCAATCCATGTAGACATGATATTCAAATTTATGAGATTTACATATTCTCCTCCTTATACGCCATTCTTGGACATGGTCAGATAGTCGGGTGGCAGAAGTTTGACGGAAAGAAGTCAATAGTTCAGTACCAGTGTCATATCAGAGGGTTAACTAGAAGTATGATAGAAAATCTTTGGCTAGAGTCACGAAGGTGTAATGGGATGCATGCGGTTGGTCCACATACCACTTGGTAGTTGATTGAGTAAGGGTGTGTTGGAACAAACGAAGATGAATGGATCCTTTAATGATGGAATTGGATGAACACCACATATGAAATGAGTGAACATGATTTGTGAGATCTTCTACAGGATTACCTTCTAACTTAGGGATGTGTGAAGGAAGCTTTATAGGCATAGCAGGCCAACTAGGGTCATGGAGAAGAGGGTTGTTAATGAGCTGGCTTAAATCATGGAGGATCAAACGAGCCATAATGGAAGCAATGGAGTAGGAGCAACCATACCGGTAGAGGTTCTGCTTATGAGGTTACCTTGGTTACCACCTTGGTTTCCAACACCCACGTTGGCACCTAACATGGTTGTGGTATGGGGTTGAGAAGATGTGGAATCAAAGGAAGAACTAAAAGAGTCAGAATGAGGACTCAATGGAGGACTAGGAGGATGAATTCGAACTTGATGGGGAAGAGTAAGATGTCCTGAAGGAAACTGAGGGTGAATGCCATGAAGTCTCTGTGAAAAAATCTTAGGGGGCATAATTATGTCAATACAACGATGACTAAATAGACTAAAAGGGGACGATAGGAGAAAAAGTGTAACAAATAGCAAGCAAACACCTAGTGTAGTGGTTCCAAGTGTAAACTAACTATATTAAGATGCTACTTGGTGAGCACCAGTATTGCAGAAATAATGCTGCAACTCCTGGGCCGCCTACTTTACTCTTATCAACCCAGTAGTTCGTAACAAACTTGGAAGCGATGGTGCTGTATGCACAAGTACTAGTTCTTATTGCAGGTTGTCACTTGGTCAGCTGGTGCAAGATCACTAGGAGCTCAAGCCAACTTCTATGGATTCCAAAATAATCTCTATATGTGATGAAAGAAAGGAAAACTTACTCTACAGAGGCTATTCTACTTGCAGAAAAGAAAAAGACTGAAATGTAAAGTAAACCTAGCAAACCCTACTTAACCAACTAATCCTACTTTTGTAGAAAGAAATATGAAAACCATGAAATGAATGCCATTACCTACTCAAGGAAGTAAACAACATCTACTCAAGCTATTTCTAGGAGGAAATGAGGAAAAACATCTTTTTGGATTTTTATGTATTTTTATGTGAATTTTCCATGCATGTAATTTGTTTGTTTGTGAATGTGGCAATGAATAGGTGATGATGGAGGGTGACTTTGGAACTTGAGAGGATGTAGGATGGTGTGTATGGGTCCTAGGAGGTCTCAGGTGGCCTTCTAGAGGCTTTTCCTGCAATCGGCCTTCAAAACGAAGCCTACAGGAAAATCTACAAGAGGACATAGGGGATCTACAAGAGGTCTACAGGAGGATGCCGAGAGAAATTTTTAAGGTTTTAAAGGTGTGAGAGTGAGTGGAAAGGGTAGATGAAGGCTAGGATGATGTGTTAGGGCACCTAGGGTTCACCAAGGATCAATAGGAGAGGGAAAGATGGTCGGTGGTGAGAGGAAGAAGTCTTATGGAAAAACGTAGAAAACTAAGGCAGATTTGAGGTGAAATTTGGGCGACCTGTAGGGCATAGATCAAGGAGAGAATGTGATGGTTGATAGGTTGGCCTGCTGTGAGGAGAAATCTGCTGAAAAAGATCTGACAGTCAAACAATGAAACCAAGCAAGCAAGGAAATTAAGTACATCAAAAAACAGAATTTTGCATCAAGCTAATCTAAAGTATGAGCTATGGAAAGAAATGTTGAAAAATGCTATAATGAGAGAAAGCATGGAAGAAGACTTATTGCAAAGACAGAAATGAGCATGGTGAAAGAGATCTAAAGCAAAGCATTAACCTTCTAACAAACTGCAACACTAGAAATCCTATGGAGAAGGAAAATCTGTGTTTTTGTGGTAGCAAGAGGGCCTTGGCCTCAGTTCATCGTCCCAAAGGGAGGAAAGGAGGCCAAGGCACTATTTCTGGCCTTTTGTATCTTCTTTCTATCACTGTTTATCCTGCTATAGAAAACATAAATGGAAACAACTTTCTAAATCACCAAAAGCAACCTATTCTTAACCAGGAAACAAATTCATCTAACAACAACTAATCCATAAACTGAAACAAAGCATATAAATACAAACAAGAGGAGCTTGGCTACTTGGATTGGGCCCTAACCCAAGAGCTTCAACCCTCTGAGGTAACTCAATGCTAGCTCAAGAAGAATCTCATCTTTATTATCAAAATAGTAATAGGATTACATGAAACTATCACCAAAAGTAAGCTCGAAGTTGAGCAGAGCAAAACTGCAACAAAAATTCAACAAAAATTTGACCCTAGTGAGGCCCTAGGCCTCTCTACTTATACAACTGAAGCTCCCAATAGCTTCCTTAAAATCAGGGAGGCTTGGCTCCTAAAACTCGAGATAAACATAAGTTATCCTCCACTTGCTCGGTTGCCTCCTAGTGCATTGATTTGGTTGTTTGTGCTCCAAGCTGCATGAAGGAGAATTCGAAGTGGGGAGTAATAAATGAGGGGTATTCCCTCCTATAAATCCTCTCCTTTGTCCACTTCAAATTATTTCTGCCAATTTTCCACTGAATCTTTGACTTTGTCCTCAAAATTCAACAAAAATCTGCATTAAACACATATTATACCTCACGGCGTCATAGCTAACCCAACTCACTCCATAAGCATAAATATAATCAAAAAAACATGCAATAAGCTAAGAGAATGGTTTATTTAACTATGTTAGGAGGCAAAATGAGCCCATACAATTACCCATTTATGGGGCTCATCACTACTCTAATTCAAGAAAGCACGTCCTATCAAAGAAAAATGACTTTTAACATATAGGTGATCTAAATGTCCTAAATATATTGTTTCATATGGTCTTCCAAAATATTTCTTACTTGATGGAATCTGATGCCTGCAAGCATATTTGTCCAAAGAAAGGTGGGGTAGAGAACTAATTGTTGCCCATAGTCAGTCCTATAGGGTGTTTTCCTAAGATTGGTCACTACAATTATGTTTGTCCCATAAGTGAGGTCGAGTCCTGAGCTTCTTGGTGATCATCCACTGCACGAGATTCCTTGTCACAAGTTGGGTAGCCTCAAGGGGCACTGCTCACACGATGATGTAACGTAACCCCCTCTGAAACGAGCTTCTGCCACACTCTGACGAATGGTGAAGGATTTTAAGCTCCCTAATATGTCAACTTATATGTCTCAATGTAAGTGATCGATGGGTGTTATTGGAATCCTATCACATTGATTGTATACCTAACTACACATATTGTTTGGCCCTGGTGCCCAATTGGGCTTAATCTATGTGTGTTAAACTATTATGGTGTAGTGTTTCAAGCCTTGGCTTGGCGGTGTTAAGCAAGCTCACGTTCGCTTAGGGGATGTAAAAATGATGTGTCAAGTGGATGAGTTAATTGAGCATGTTTTATGATGTCATGTGCTGCTAAAGATAAAGTGATGAAAAACTGTAAATAATGTTGAAAATGTACAGAAAATAAATAGAAAATCAAGCACTCAAAACCCCACCCAAGAAGGCTATCAAGTAGTTAAAAGAGAGGTGGAAAAAAAGCTACTCGAAGACACATAAATGGAAACATATATAATGCCTAAGGGACTAATATCTAAATGCACTAATTTGTTGTAAATGTTGCAGACAAACAGCAAAAATCAAAGGTGAAAAATGTTGCAAAGGATAGGCAAGAGGCTCCAAAACCTAAGACACTCAAGGGGATCTTGAGGGGGAAGGAAAATCCAAAATCTAAAGAGAGTAAAAGCGTGAAGAAACCTATCCAATAGGGATGTAAAATAGTGGGAAAAACCCTAGAAATGTTGTACCATAGACTCCTCAACTCAACAAATCTCTTCCTAAATGATGGAGGAGTACTCTAAACCCCATGGGGGTTTTTTCTTGCTCAATGAGAAATTACTAACAAAATCTAGTCCTAGGGGTGACTCTATAAATAATAGCAACCCTTCCTAATACACACATAGCAGAGTTGGCAAATCTAGAAAAAAATATGAAAAAGTGCAAAACACAGTTTCTGACATGTAAAGAGCATTAGAATGCAGAAAATTGATCAAAAAGTGTGTTTTCCTCCTGGGAGTCTCGGTTGGCAGATGTTGCCCATATTTGTTCATCTCCTACTCAGTTGGTACCTGGAACCTGCAGAAGATGTGGACAGCCAACAGAATCCAAAAAAAATCCAAAAAAATAAAGGATATCTAAAAATACAAATCGAGAGCCTAAAAATAGTTGGAGAAAATACTGAAAACCATTGAAACTAAAGTCACCGAGGATGTGAATTACTTCCCTAATGGAGTTTCCATTTGTTAGTATGAAAATTATTAACAAGTGTACCAAAAATACTTCACTTAAATGACTGGTGACAAGTGACCCTCACAACAATACTTGGTTGTTTACGCTTCAAATCTACAATGACAAAAGAAGAAAACCCCACAGCAAAATTATCATGGGCAATCTAAAACATAGAACAGAAAGAAATAACTGATGCAATAACCCAATAGACTAAGACTTTATATTTTGAATATTAACACCTAGTGAAGAGTATTTACAACATGGGTATGTAAATCCCCCTCCGTGGGATGGGACCTTTGATGTCCTTGTGCTTCAGCGATCTGTTTCTCTCTCTCAATATGTAGAAAACCCAAAATAAAATAGAACTCAAGTGCAAGCTCAAATGGCATGAGATGATAATGGTGGCAATGATAGTGATCATGGTGAAGAATGAATGGAAAACCCTCTTATTTATAGAAAAGTATTGGGTTAGATTAAAAATTGGAAAATAATAAAATATTATTGACCAAATCAAGATCTAACCGTTAGAAATAATTTATCATATTTTTTGGATAGGGAAACGATATTCAAAATGGTCAAATACCTTTATTTAGAAAATGGTTGAAGTAATTAACAAATAAATTGATTTATTAATTACTTTTCAAGGATTAAGAAAAGTGTGAATTTGAAATAATTATGAAATAATGATTTAAGAAATATTCCAAAAATAAGAATAAGGAATAATAAATAAATAGTGATTTATTTAATTATTCAAAATTGATTTAGTCAAATTTGTTAAGAAATAATTATCAAATAATTATTCAATAATTATTTCTAGCGAAAAATAAATAAATAATGGTTTATTCAATTATTCTTAGGGTTTTTTTTTTTATTTTAAACAGAAATATTTTAATAAAAATGGTTTACTAAATTATTTCCCATGGTGAAAGTGATTTACTATGGTAAAATTAATCCTACATGGTGTATTTCGATCCACCTAGTTAAAAATGGTTAGTGATCATTTTTTAGGCGATAACACCTGGCTTATCAACAATAGTTAGATCAAATTGTTACAATAATAACAAATATCTAGTTATCATAGCATTGACATCAGGTTTATTCATCAAATACTTAATGGTTTCATGATCAGTGTGAACAAAGTTAGATATCCAGTGATATAGTGCATAAATTTATTCAAAGAGTGCACCACAACTAGGAGTTCATTTTTAGATACTGTATACTTTAGTTTATCCTTAGACAGGTTCTTACTGATGAAATAGATAACATAGGGTAATTTATCTTCCACTTGTCCTAAGGATGCTCCTATATCTTTATCTAATGCATCTATGTGGATATGGAAAACAATGCCCAATTGGGACCCCTAAGGATGGGTGCAACGACCAAGTTCTTGTTTAGTACTTCAAAGGCCTCTTGACATTTATCTGTCCAAAAGAAGTTTGAGTCTCTAACCAATATTCCAAACAAGGGTGAAGCCAATTTACTAAGGTCCTTAATAAACCTTCTATAATACCCAAGAAATCCAAGGAAGTTTTGGACATCCCTTTGTTTTTTAGGGATAGGGACCCTTTTTATGCTAAAAACTTTGTTAGGGTCAACTTTTATCCTTTCCTTAAATATGAGGTGGCCTAGGACATTCCCTGCATTCATCAAAAATTCACATTTCTTGGGACTTAATGAAATATTCATCTCAATTCGACTTTTCTTGGCTTAATGAGATATCTGCTTCTTTAAATATGGAGCTTTGAGGTACTAGGGTTTTGAATAGGGGGCGATAGGAGAGAGCTGGTAACGATGGAGGGGCTTGGAGGAGGGAGCTCCACTCCCTCCTATGGTAACGTGGTTTCAAATAGAAGCAAAGAGGTGAGTTTGAACAATTTCTGGATACCAACAGAGGAAGAGACAAAGACAACTGGCACTCACAAGCCGAGAAGCAGCAATTCCCATGAAGAGGAAGGGACCCACAAGGAAGCTAGGAAGGAAATGAATCCTAGCGACAGTAGTCAGAGAGCTGAGAAAATGTCAGCGACGAGACCTTGCAAGCCCAAGGCTAACATTAAACCCCAAGTGGTCTTAAATGATCCTGCACTACAGGTGCACAGAGATCACATGGTGATTTATGCAGTCATTTGTAAGCTCATGGGCATATGGCCCATGGAGAGCGCATTGTATACATGGATAAGAAACAACTAGAAACTGAAGGGGGAAATAACTCTACATCTTGGCTCCAAGGGTTTCTTCACAGTGGTTTTCACTAACATAGAGGACAAAGACAGAGTTTTCGAAGGCGGTCCCTACTTCTATGCAGCCGCAGGCCTTTACACGCGACCTTGGGTGATGAACTTCATTCCGGAGTGAGAAACATTTACATCTGTCCGGTATGGATTAGATTATACTCCTTACCTTTAGATTATTTGCTGTCGGAATCTTTAAAAGCTATAGGTAACAAATTATGGAATTTTATAAAGATATCAGAGGTGACTCTGCGAGGGAAATATACCTCCTTTGCTCACATATGTGTAGAGATGGACTTATCGGGAGCACTCCCGGATGAATTCATCCTAGAAGTTTATGACGAGGAATGGGTACAAGCAGTCGACTATGAACACATCCCATTCAGATGCCGTAAATTTCATGAACATGGGCATCTCTTCAGAGACTGCCCACTCAACAAAAAGGAGGACTACTCGAAAACCAACAAAGGAAAAGACCTTGAAGGTTTTATCAAAGTGGGAGGTAGAGGGAAAGGAGGGGGAAAAAGTCCCAAAATAAACCCAGCGAAAGCAAGATACCAAGTCATAACAAGTTCAAAATTTTAGAAGAAGAGGGAGGAGAAAATGGAATGCACAAGAAACCAGAGAACTATCACATAGAGAAGGAAAAAGAGGATAACATGGAAATCATACAGGAACACAATGGACTAAAGGAGGACCCACCGAGCACTATGGAACTTGGAAGGGACCATGAGATGACCCCAAGCGAAGGTGGTACAGAGGACCAAGACCTACAAGAGATCCTAGAAAGAGATAACCTTGAACTAGAAAATTTCTAGAGTAGGGAAACGATAGAGGAATTGACTCGCTACCACAAGAGGAGTTTGACAGATTACAACAGCTATTCCTCCGGAGGTCTCAAACAAAGGGTGTAGGAGTCAAAAGGAACCATGATAGCCAGAATAACAGAGGGGCTAAATCAATGGAGATAATATTAGGACACTCCACCACAAACCCAGGCAAGAAAAGAGGAAGAAAGAGATAGAACGAACTACTAACAGAGTGTGGGAAACTCATGATTAATTCAGGTAAGATGAAATATCTCACCAGCTACTCTTTTACAAACCCATCATTATTAAGCTTACAACATGGAACATTAGAGGACTAGCGAGTAAAAGAAGACAAAGAAATCTCAGTAACAAAATAAAAGAAGACCAAATACGGTGTTCATACAAGAAACAAAAGCTTAGTAGATAAAATTAGAGAGATGCATAGAAAATGGCTTATTAAGTATGAGTACCTAGAAGTCAAAGCAAATAATTCAGTTGGAGGAATTCTCACTCTATGGAATCCTTAGAAACTTGGAATCCTGGATGCTGAGGCATCCAGAAATCACCTTTCAATGGTTATCCAACATTTGGGGGACAGGGATTGTTACATGTTCACAAATGCCTATGGCCCTCAACTTCTGGAAGAAAAACTCAGGCTCCTCACCACTTTGGAGGAGCTGAGAGAGAAACACCCAGCAATACCCTAGATTCTGGGAGGGGACTTCAGTATGATCAAAACTCTTACAGAGAAAAAAGGAGGAACCAGAACACTTGGTAGAGACTCAAAAGCCTTCCAGAACTTCCTTAACAATATGATACTGGTGGATATGGACACAATAAATGGCATCTTCACGTGGAACAACAAGAGAGGAGGAACTTCCCAAGTAGCCTCGAGATTAGACAGATTCATAGTCTCAAAGGATCTCCTTCTCACCGGTTGTATCATGACAGCTTTCATCCTCCCTTTCGGAGGCTCGGACCACTAGCCCATCTAGCTGGAAGCTTCCTTTATTGGAACTCTGAGGAACAGACCTTTCAGGTTCGAAAATGTTTGGCTTACTCACCCTGACTTTATCACTAACATTGGAAATTGGTGGGTAGAATAAATGCCCACCCAAGGCACAAAAATGTTCCTCCTACATCAGAGACTCAAACACATCAAGAGAAAAATCAAAGAATGGAATAAAAATGAGTTTGGAAACATATTCAAAGCCAAAGGAGAAGTGGAAAAAAAATACAGGAAGTTAATCAAATTCTCATCACAAAAGGCTTCACAGAGGAAAGGAAAATGCAAGTGGACTCACTCCAACAAGAATGGGACAACAGATGCCAATAGGAGGAAATATTCTGGAGACAGAAATCCAGAGTGCAATGGATTAAGGAAGGGGAGAGAAATACAAAGTTCTTTCACAAGTCTACCATGGAACATAGGGCACATAATAAAATCACAAAACTTATAGATCCTTAAGGAAAAGAGAAAAATAATCACAAGGAAATGGAAGCTTTACTGGTTCAACATTTTCAAAGTATAGCAGAGGAGACCATGGTAGACAGATCCCAATTTACCAAGAGTTTCACTCATCATATTCCAAAGCTGGTAACCAGGGAAGACAATTATAATATTAACAGGTCAGTGATGGAGGAAGAGGTCAATGAAGCAATCAAAGATATGCACAATGGGAAAGCTCCAAGCCCATATGGTTTCAATGTAGACTTATTTAAAACATGTTGGTAAATTGTCAAACATAACATTCTAGATGTGGTGGAGGACTCGAGAAAATCAAAATCAGTTCTGGGAGCGCTTAATGAATCCTTCATAGCTTTAATCCCCAAATAGGAAAAAGCGATGACTCTAGACAGATACAGACCCATAGCTTTATGCAATGTGGTGTACAAAATCATCTCCAAAGTAATTGCTAACAGACTCAAACCCCTTCTTCCAACACTTGTGTCAGAGGAGAAGACTGGATATGTAGAAGGCAGAAAAATTCTCAATAATATCATTCAAGCTCATGAAGTGGTGCATTCCCTCAGGACCAATAAGCAGGCAGGTATGATAATATAACTGGACATAGCAAAAGCTTATGTTAAGCTAAGCTAGTCTTATATCAGGGAAGTTCTTAAAGCATATGGCTTTGACCACAACTAGATAAGATGGGTCATGGCTCTGGTTACCACAACCAGTTGTTCAATTCTTCTTAATGGCTCTCCATCCAAAACCTTTAGGCCATCGAGAGGCCTTAGACAAGGAGATCCTCTCTCCCCCTTCCTCTTCATTCTCATGATGGAAGAATTGGGCAGAGTGATCACTTCAGCCAAGGAGGAAGGAAGAATCTAGGGACTCAGACTAACTCAGAATGGGGACACATTGACTCATCAACAATTTGTGGACAAAATTATGCTGCAGAGCACACCCACAGTCAAGGAAGCCAAAGCTTTCAAACAAATCCTGTATGAGTTCGCAATGGTTGCTGGTACCGAGGTAAGCCTCACAAAATCAAATATTTTATTTTTTAACATTGATATTTCAATTCAAAGAAATCTTTCCATAATTCTAGGCTTTCAGAGAGATCATCTTCCCTCAAATTATCTGGGAATACCCCTCACTAACAAACCTATGAGCAAGGAAGTCTGGGAGACTATAACTAATAAATTGAAGGACAAAGTCAGTAAGTGGACAAGCAGATCCTTGAATTTAGCAGGGAGACTAGTTCTCACAAAGGCAGTACTACAAACCATTCCAATCTATATGTTATCAACCCTTCTGACACCAACAGGAGTCTTAGTACAGCAAATTAGGAATATGCAAAGGGATTTCCTTTGGGGTAAAGGGGAAGAGAAAAAGAAATGGGCTTTGGTAGCTTGGGACAAGCTCTGTAAACCCAAAACCCATGGTGGTTTGGGCCTCCATGACCCGGATATTCTGAGTAAAGTTTTGGGGGCAAAACTTTGGTGGAGATGGCTAAAGGAAATAAGAAACCCCTGAGCTAAACTTTGGAAACAAAAATATGCAATGGATTGGCAAGAAATGGACCACATTAGAATGACAGGACACATCATCGGTTCCCATATTTGGAACAAGGCATGGGAGAATAGAGCCATGGTTCAGAGACACAGTTTCTAGGAGATCAGAAATGGGAACATTGCCTGGTTCTGGGAGGACAACTGGCAACAGGAACAGAACCTTTGTAGAGAAGGACTAGATATCATCAAAAATGATACCATTAACAAAGGACTAAAAAAAGTAAGTGACTATTGGGATCAGTCAAGGGACACTGGTAAATGGAGAATTTGGAAGGTACCAGAATACAATGAAGAGACTCCATTGAAGACCCAAGCTAAAGTTCTGGAAACTATTCTGGAAAAGGGACAAATTTTGACTTCAACCTCGAATGATCTACTAAGATGGGGCAGAAACAATGAGGGCCTCTTCAACCTCAAAGAAGCAAAAAGAATAGCCACAAGACTCAACTACCCAAGCCCTGATAAGACATGGAAAGACCTATGGAATAACCCACACTGGACGAAGATTAAACTGTTTAGGTGGCTAGTTCAGCACAAAAAGATTCTAACTTGGGATAATCTCAGAAAGAGAGTTTTTGAAGGTCCTTCAAGATGCCAACTATGTGGCCTGTAGGAAGAAACTATGGATCACCTTCTCAACCTCTACTCTTTCACCTCAACCTTATGGAATTGGGTGGCCTATATCTTCAAGCAGACAGACAAGAACAAAGAGGACATCACTGATACTTTAAAGAACTGAAGGAGGGACTTCTCGGATAATGAGACAGTAAACACAGCCTGGGTTCTGATTCTAGGATTCTTGATCTAGGATGTTTGGAAGGAACGTAACAACAGGACCTTCAAACATAAATCTGGCTCAACACAAAATATCATAGCACAAATTATAAAACAGCTGAAAGAAACTATCAATGCCATCCGGGTGCAACCTCCTGAGAAACCCCCAAGTCAGCGAGACGTTCACATTCTGGAACTATTGGGTCTCCAGTCACAGGTCCCTCAAGGCACAAATAAGACAGCGAGACACATATCAGAAGGAAAGGCTTTCTAGCAACCCCCTCCCCATGGCCTTTTAAAATCCAATATGGACGGAGCCTCAAAAGGTAACCCTGGGACACTGGTTATGGAGGAGTCATAAGAGATGATGAGGGCAATATACATGTCATCATTCACAGTCATCTGGGGAGGGCCACTAACAATATGGCTGAATTCATGGCCATTGAAAAATGCTTAGAGATTCTGATTGAGTTCAATTTACATAATACAATCATTGAGGCTAACTCGGAACTAATAATTAATTCAATCAAGAGGCTAGGCACAGGAACTGCACCTAAAAAAGTCTCAAGACACTGGAGACTTTTGCAAGTCTATTATGAAACCAGCTCAAGAAAAATATAGAAAAGATAGATCAACGCCTTAGAATCCAGCCTCTTTGAGGGGGCAACCTCCTTTACATTACATAAATGAACAATTCTTCGATGATTAAATGACAAAACCTCCTTTCTATATATAGGAGTGTAAGGAGTCACAATATAACCCAGCTGTTGTGGGGAAAAGTATCCGATGCGGATGACCCTATCCCTACTCTAAAGGTGACAGTCTTTAGCAACAACTGAAAGTAAAGTTTTGATGATTTCCTTTATGAAAGTACAGAGAGAAGGAAGAAAAGATTAACCAACCTGGTGTCTTTCGCTTAGTCGATCCTTATCCTCTCTCTTTGTCTCTTGTTCCCAGCTCCTTGTTCTCTTTGCCGGTCCAGCTACACACAGATCCTGCACAAAACAAGAGAGGAAACTACAAGATACATGTACTCATAACTGATGCATGGATTAGAGTGAATCAAATATACAAGTAAATACAATACATCAATGCAATACAAGTATATAGGAGAACATGCAAAACTTTATTGATAGAAGTAACAGGGTTCTGAGAAGGTTACAACCAATGATGGCTCCAATCCAGCAGCACCTCCCCAGCAGCAAGAACTCTCCTCTTCACCTCTAGTAAAACAATCACCCAATAGCTCTAACTGTAAACCAACAGCACCTCCTTGCTTTACACAAAATTCCAGCCTCCTTAGACCTCATAGAAGAGCTCTATATATAGGAGAGAAGAAGAGAGGATGAGTCAGCTTGAGACTGACATGAAGCTGCCTTGTGTCCTCTCCCTCTTCAGTTAAACTTCAGTCCTTGAGTCCACTTGGAGATCCTTGCTTACACATGGTGATCAAGTACCTCTTACTCATCACAGGGCGAATCTCATGAACCAAGTGTCAGTTTGGAAGCTTCTTGGGCAGTTGACACCTTGCAGGATGACTGTGCCACTTGGCCAATCTCGCCCAGCGCAGGTAGCCTTCATTAATCTTGACTTCCAGCGCAGGTACAAGGAGGGACAGTTGCATTCCAGCGCAGAAGCTCAGTGGAGCAGCTGACATGATCCAAAATAAGCCTGTTTTGAAGTGTTTTCAGGTGGAGAACTGATTGGAAGTGCTGTTGTTTGATGACCTTGTTCTTTTAGGGGTAAGAACAACATGTTTAGGGGCTGAGGATCCCTGTGATTATTGACATTTCATGCTCCATGATGCGAGGCACAAAAATGTCTATAACAGTTGCCCCCTAAAGTATGAGGCCGTTTATCGGGTGAAATGCTTTATCTAGAGGGTCCGAAGTTCATTCCAGTGCTGAGGAGGCGCCCTGTAATACAATACAATACAATACATTATTTTTCATTCTGCTTTCATGATTTAGCTGTGGCGGGCATTCCCATGCTCAGCTTTATAAATACATTTTGGTACATAGAACAGACGATCGTCTGATGGTAGACTGATAATTTTCTGCTGAAATTATCATCCTTTGAGTAGGATGATCATCTGCTGCAATGATGTACACGACAAATGCTTTTATATTTCCTGAATATGTATCGCAGCCCGGATGGATGAAACTAGATCCGGGGTCTTCAAACTCATTCGATCTTCACTCTAAGTACAAGTCGATCCATGTGAGAATTTCGCTGGAGTCGAACATGGAAAGACATCGCTTGATTACCGGTCAATGATGAAAATCGTTAACAAGCGCGAGAGGAATCACCAATAATGATAATGACCCTCAAGGTACTGCAGTACAATTCACGTGGAGTGAATAAAGGACTTGGCGTTGAACGCCACGCAAAATCTTCTGGTCGAAGGTCATTGATGTATACCTGTCGCCGGAAGTGAGAAACTTGCCATTGAGGCATGCAAGCTTCAAAGTACTGATGGGGGTGTTCCTAGATCAACTTCTTGGATAATGAGCTGAAGTCGACAAGAAGCGATCTGTCAAAGGAGGGCCTTAATGAATCCCACATCAATGACACGGAATGGAGCTAATGATTTTAGTGGAGGTGAAAACAAACTGTGATATATAATTCAGGGTGGCGATCATGAATGGATGAAGGATAATGTATGGTAGTGGATGGGACACGGTTGACACTTTCAGAATGACCCCTCTTGAACATATAACGACACTGATGTGACGGATCGGTAGCATTACCCCAAATGTGGATGGTTTGGCAAGGACCATGGTGATGAGACCGGTGAATGAAACAACCCAACCCGATGTGGTACGGAGGAAAAGTGTCATGTTCAAGAGTGACTTGCTACCTTTAAACTTTGATGTTCTCCCAATTTTTCCCCAGTCATTTCTGACCAGTACCTCTTTATTTTTGTCAAGCTTGAGGAGGATAACATATGCTTGTTCTATAACCTGCCCTTCGGGCAAGCCCATCGCTATGATTTAACGAGCCTAGCGATAGGGAAACTCGTTCTCGTCTAAAGACAAGTTTGTCGCTATTTAATCATTTTAACGAGTCTAACGACAAAGAAAACTCGGTCCTTTTCATTTTTAGAGAGTCTGAAAAGGTACGGAAAGTTAACTCCATGATTCCTTTTTCGTCATCTAATCCCTTAAGTCCGAAAAAGTATAAAACAATACAGAAAGGATGGCTATTCGGTACTTTTACGAGCTGAATAAGACAAGCGCTCGATCTTTTTGTGTAATAATCCCTCAGGTCCAAAAAGATTAAAATCTAGAGGAGGGATAGCTTTCGGTCGTTTTAACGAGCTAGAAGGCCAAAAACTCGGCAAACTTTTCATATTTTACGAGTCAGTGAAAAGAGCTCAAAGAAGACTCGTCTTTTGAGGAACGAGTGATAAACAGGGATAGCAATTGATTCCAGGTACAAATTGGAATTTTCCAATCACGGTAGTGTCACAAGGATGGCTAGGTGAAATCACTCTTCGCAGCTGTTCCTCAAAAAGGGTAAACACACATATGGGGGTGAACGACCGGCCAAATGAAATGGAGGTGATGGATGAAAACACGACCAAGGCTTTTAAGGCTTATAAATTTACGATCGCAATGGTTATTTACCGAGATAGGTTCATTTTTTTTTAATGAGCTTGAACTTTGGCGGAAAAACTTTGCTCACACTTTTCTATTTTTTAACGAGCATAAATTCTGTGGTAAAACTGCTCGATTCATGGTCAAATTTAATTTTTTACTTTTACTAGCTTTTCTCTTTTCAAATGTAGTACTTCATCTTCAATTGCTGCAACAAATTTTGTTAGAAATGGACAATATTTGCATGAAAACGAGATTATAACCCTAATATTTAACTTTAAACTGTGTAAAAGTCATAAAAAGGGGTTTTTACCTCTCATTTACCATTTCATTTGCATTTTGCTTGTTGGAGCTCTGGAGGTGCCTCTTTTTCCTTGATTTTCACCAGCTGATTCCGGGAGATTCTGTGGACGATTTTCGGCGCCGTTTGGACCAGGTAGGAGCTAAACCTTAGCTCTTCACTTTCATGGTTTCCTTTTTCAGTTTCATGCATGTTTTTCAGGGTTTCTGAGCCCCAGGGGTTTCATCAGGGCGCCCTGGCATCAGCGCAGGTTCCCCTTTCGAAAATTGCGCTGTATTTCAGGCAGCCTTAAGGCAGACTGCCTTACAGCCCAAGGGGAAGCCTCTCTGCCTGCGCTGAGCCTAGAAAAGCTGACCTTGCATGTGTTTTTTTTTTTTGATGATTTTTTCGCCAGATTTTCATCAAAATCAGGAACTTACTCCTTCTCTTGTTTGCTTGTAGGGAACTTTGAACAAAATGTCCCTTACATGGCGAGAACAAGAACATGAAGCAGAGGACATGGTCGCACTCCATGACCCAGTCACGGTGAACGCGCTTTGGAACTGTGGCCTGCTGAAGTTCTTCCGTATCTCTAGCATGAGAGCACAGATTTCTTTACTGCAGTATATGCTTGATGCTTGGGATCCTGTTAACCAAGTATTCCAGATTAGGGGGAAGTCTTTCCCCTTGACCATAGAGGACATGTACTTCTTGACTGGGTTGTCAAGGCGGGGTGCCCAGGTACGGCTCGAGGGACTACTTCCACCAGAGACTATATCCGTCAGTATTGCCGGGAAGGTTCACAGCCGAGCAAAGACGGCAAGATTAACATCCGTGACATCACTGACAGGTCTCTCAGGTCCATTCTGTTTACTATTGGTAGGATGGCCGGTAGCGTAGCTTTACATGTTGCCAACAGATCTTACATGCAGCACGCCTTGGAGTGTCTCCAACCGAAAGTGTTTAACTGGTGTGATGTAGTACTTGTTCAGATGAAAAGTCAATTGACCAAGGTAAAGGACGGGGGGCTGAAGAACTTTGGTTTTGGTTCTATTCTGACTGCCTTTGTCTTGGAGAAAATCCCATTGATGCAACCTCAGTACATCTTGTTCGATTTACCTTCTCCGACCGAGCCACGCATGCAGAGGTGGGTTGACCATATGTCCCGGCATGCTGGTCAACCTCATATTACTTTCACTGAGTCCTTCTTTAGGTGGTTCGAGCGTCAGGAGATGGCATTTTCCGAGTATCCATACGTGGGTATGGACTACCGAGGTGATCCGGACTTGGTGCTTCCGGATGGCGAGCAATGGGGCGCTATTGGTAAAATCTTTGACCATATCACTGTTTATTGTTTTTATTCATGATGTTACTGTTCAAACTGATCAAACTCTTGGGTGCATGCAGATGTTGGTCCTGTTCGTCCAGTAGCTCGTCCACGATCGCCAGTTGCTGCCCCAGCAGCAGAGCCTGCTAGGAGAGTTGTTATTCGCGACCTTGGTGATACTGAGATACTTGCAGCTGTGCAGGAGCAGGTTGAGAGCCTTACTCGTGGTCTTCCGGATGTACAGATTGACGAGTTACCTTTACAGTTGCAGCGGCACACTATTGGCGTGCCTAGACGATGGACTCGTCTCTTGCGCATGATCGCACAGACCGTGACGTACTTTCATGAGCACCACTAGGCTAGGGTGCCCCCTAGCATCTTTTTGAGTTCTAGGTCATATGACCAATTTTGTTTTGATTACAGCACATTATGTACAAACTATAAACAACTTTATATATTTTGATTTTCGGAGTTTATTTCAGTTTATTTGTGATCCACTTGCATAGCACCGATGCATCTCTTTTTATATATGTTGTAAATGTCTATCTAACACATAGTTTGCCAATGAATCTGTTAATGTGTTCAAGTTTCTGGAAATATGCTGGTATTGAACTGAATCAAACTCTCTTTCCAAAATCTTAACTCTTAGAAACATTCGATAAATAGCTGGATTGCGGACTGAATATATACCAGTGAGTTGTAGTATCACAAGCTGTGAGTCTAGCCTAACAATTAGCCGGCGTATACCATGAGCGATGGTATCAGAGAGGAGTTCAATCAACGCACTATACTCAGCGATATTGTTCGTTGATTGTCCAATACACACACCTCTGAAACTCACTAACTCGCCGCTTGGATCAAAAATGGCCCAGGCTGCGGAGGACAAATTCCGCGTACTACGACTCGCTCCGTCGGCATATCCCACATATGTATCAGAATAATTCGACATCTGCAACAAACGAGAAGGGTGGATTACTTAACCGAAACAAACATTTTAGCGAAAACAAAATACAACAAAAGCACTCAGGTTACTATTTAGGCATAGTAACGCTTGAGGTACAACCCGTTATGGGGTTGCGCCAGTGGTATTCCGTCATAATCCATTAACTCGTAGGCTCCTTTTGCTAACACCCTTTTAACAATATAGGGACCCATCCATAAGGACTGAAATTTTCCTGCTCCTAATTTATCGGATTCTTGGTCGTAAAGCAAAACCAAGTCACCCTCAGAGAAGTTGCGAGGTTTGACATTTTTGTCGAACTGTGCTTTGACTCGTTTCTTATGGGCCTCATTCGCCAAAGCGGCGTCACGACGGTTTTCATCCAACTGGACCAATTCCAGGAAACGAGCCTCTTCTTCTGAGGTTCCGGGGAGGAGGTCAATTGCGAGTTTAAGAGACGAAATTTCGCACTGGATCGGTAAGACTGCCTCCAGGCCATACACCAATTGGAATGGTGTGAACCCAGTGGCGTTCTTTACCGAGGTTCGGTAAGCCCATAATGCTGAGTACAGGATTAGATGCCATCTTCTTTTGTGAACCCCGATCATCCTTTGCAACATTCGCTTCAGGACCTTGTTGATTGCCTCAACTTGTCCGTTGGCTTGTGGATAATACGGGGTAGAGCTGTCGTGCGATAGCCCTAGTTTGGCAGCTAACTCAACCATCATGTGATTGCGAAAACGCGATCCATGATCTGTCACTATAGCTTGCGAAACGCCGAACCTGGCGACTACGTGATTGAAAAAGAAAAGGGCAGCTGTTTCACCAGTGTTGTCCAATGTAGGCATCGCCTCGGCCCATTTGGTAAAATAGTCAACAGCGACTATAATATACCCATGCCCCCCGGTCAAGGTGGGGTTACATTGCATGAAATCGATGCCCCACTTGGCGAAGGGCCCAACAGCAACTATCGGCTGTAAGGGTGCGGGCGGTCTTCTGGTTTTGCTATCAAAGATCTGACATGCATGGCAACTTCTGACAGCTATTATGCAATCTTTAAACATAGTTGGCCAGAAATATCCTACTCGTAAGATTCTTTGTGCTGTTGCATATCCAGATTGATGCCCCCCGCACGCGCCTGAATGACAATCATTCAGGGCTTTTTCGGCCTCCTCATGGGTAAGGCACCTCCTCAGAACCGTATCGACGCCACGACGGTAAAGTGTATCACCGACGATCATGTAGTCTTTAGATTGGTATCGTATACGTTTCCGTTCCGAGTGTGAGGTATTAGGCCTAAATTTTTGGGTTTGGAGATAAACAATGATGTCTCCATACCACTCATCGCTTACCGATATCAGAAACAAATTTTCATCCACGATTGACTCTTCTGATGTTTCATCGTTGGATGACGATGGGAGATCGCATAATAATTCCGCGAAAACTAGAGCTTTCTTCGATTTGGATTTTACAAAATCTAAATCAAACTCTTGAAGGATTGCTATCCATTTTGAATATTTGCCCCCAAGCAACTGTCGCGACAGTATATATGTCATGGGATTGCAATCTGACAGAACGGTAGTTTTCCTAAAGAGGACATAATGTCGAAACCTTTGAATCGCTTGAACAGCAGCAAGCGCTAGTTTTTCAACATAGGAATATTTACTTTCTGTGTCATTTAAGTTTTTACTTAAATAATAAATAGGATGTTCAATTCCATCGACTTCTTGCACTAAGACCATCGCAATGGTCGTATCTGCTGCAGCTAGATACAGGTTAAAATCTCTTTGATAGTCCGGGGCGTACATTAATGATGCTCTTACTAGAGAATCTTTCAGAGCGTCAAAGGAAGCTTGCGCAACCTGGTCCCAGATAAAAGGTACATCCTTTTTCAAAAGACGAGTATAACCTTTGGCAAGTTCTGCGTAATTTGGAATGAACCTCCTCAGAAAGTTTGCTTTCCCTTGGAGTTTCTGAATCTGAAGCAAATTTGAAGGTGGAGGCAAATTAATGATTGCCTGAACCTTACAAGGGTCGAGACGAATCCCATCCTTAGAGACTACAAAGCCAAGTAAACGACCAGAACCGACGCAAAACACACACTTGTGCGGATTGAGTCTTATCTTGTAATGTCGGCAACGTAGAAATATTGCTCTCAAATGCCGCGGATGATCAGTCCGCTTCCGCGAATGAGCCGGAAGATCGTCGAGATAAGGTTGAACAATGTTCTTGATGTCATGGAAGGCATAATTCATTGCCCTCTGAAATGTCGCCCCTGCGTTCTTTAAACCAAAGGGTAATTTTCGATAAGCGAATGTGCCCCACGGACAAATAAATGCAGTGTTAGACTGGTCCTGTGGGCGGATATTTATTTGATTATACCCGGAAAATCCATCCATAAAGGAAAAGATTTCACATCTGGCGCATTCATCAATTATCTGGTCGATGAAGGGTGTAGGGTAGTTGTCCTTCGGACAAGCTTGGTTTACATCCCTATAGTCGACACACACTCTTATCGTCCCTTGTTTTTTCATAACAGGGACAATATTCGATACCCAATCGGTTAGAGGAACCGGGTAGATGAATCCAGCATGGAGAAGTTTTTCAACTTCCGCCTTAATGGCAGCGGCTTTCTTCGGATGAACCTGGCGAAGCCGTTGTCTTACTGGTTTGACATCAGGATACATTTTAATCTCGTGTTCAACTATGCTCGAGTCAATGCGTGGCATTTCATTATATGACCATGCAAAGACATCTCTAAATTCGCGAAAGAGAGCACTATATATTTCAAGTTCTGAAGGGGAACAACTTTTGCTGACATGGATATTCTCCACAACATCAGATTTTGTCGAGATGTTTATGGCTACGGTCTCTTCAATATTGGATAGGTTTCTCTCTGAATCCACCGTATTTACAGTATTTGTTAGGAATTCAAATACTGAAGGGTGGTATAGGTCGTGTTGAGTTTCTTCTTCACGATTCGGAAGAAGGGAACGATGGTGGTGATCATTCCATGGTGCCCCCTCAATCATCATTGATTGTAAGATTCCTTCGTCAGTCCCATGAACTTTTGACCATGGATCTAATGGGGTACCATATTCTTCGGACCTATCTACCCAAACGCTTGATGAGCGTTCATTTGGGCTCGCCTCCCATGCCTGAAACATTGATTGCTACAATATTTCAATAGGGCTAGGTGGCGATACCACTTGATGATCCATGACGACTTTGTCTTCTGCGACCTTTGACGAAGATACCATGTTGCATGTTGCTACAAACGGGATATTCCCTTCATGGAAAGGAGGTGGCAATGCGAAAGTTCCCATCATTGTGGGATCTTTTAGCAAGCCTACTCCTATATCTTTTATTGAATGGTCGCTCCCATGGATCAGGGGAATGCTTCCAGTAACTTGTGAACCATTAGGGAGGAAATTCTGTTGGTCGATGATCGTAATCCCTCCTTCAAACGGGAATGCGATCTTCCTAAAATATGTCGACACTACAGCTGCCATGGCATATATCCATGGTCTTCCCAGTAGGATGTTATAGTCAAGATTGCCATCAATGACTTCAACATCAATCTCTACTGTTTTTCCTCCTAGTTCAACCTTAAAGTTATTTAGGATACCGTACGGAGTGTACGACCTACCGTCAAATGCTTTCAATGTCGTCGAAGATCGCGACAAGGTTGGAGATCCAAGAGTTTTCCAGCAACTCATCGACATGATACATGTCGATGCGCCCTCATCAATAATCGTTCTATGAACAGTTTTGTTGAGTGCTTTCACTTGAATAAGGAAAGCTAATTGCGCTGGCAACTGAGGATCATATCCTTTGTGATCAAAGGATACAAGATTGGAATCTTTAGGATCCACTCCACCAATTGCTGATAACAATGCCTGTCTTTGGGATGGGCAATTTTGTAGTACCTCAAGAGTCGACATAGCAGATGGCGATTGGGCCAAATCCTCCACTATATTATAGTGTTGCGCCGCTCTGGCGCGAGGGTTGAATGTCGACTTGTGGACTACTCCCTTAGGCGGCTTTATTGTTGATTCATGCGTGAGGGGGGGTACAACTTCTGCCGAAGTTGTTGTCGAACTACTGGGTTGATCTTTCCCTTTGTCGTTCGACACCGGCGGATTCCCATAATCTTTACTAGTCGAGATCAAAGCATCATTTTGCTTAGAAACCGACAACATAAGCACTTGAGACAGAGAAGCATTTCCACTATCAACCATATTTTGACCTGGGGTGGGAAATGGATCAGTCAACACAGCTGAAGTTTGGGAACTTTTAAAGAACCTCTTTAACTCAGCTTTGAACGGACAGTTCTTTGTTGAATTATTTTCATCACATATTTGACATGGAGGAAATTGTTTCCCTTGCCCAGGAGGGTTTGAAGAAGTTTTTTGAGGGGATGACCCACCTTGTTTCTTCTTCTTCCCTTTGTTTTGTTTCTTCTTGCTTCCTGGTTGATTGGAGTTTTTGTCTTTATCCGTAGATACAGCATTTACCTCCGAAGCAAGAATCTCTTGATTTGCTTTTTGATTCGAAGTCTTACGGGCTTTCTTATTCGAATCCCTTGTCGACTTAGCGTTTGCAGTTCCAATCACGCCATCACCGGCATGAGAGTCACTATTCGATCCGGGAGGAGGAGGGATTGAAAATTCCGGTCTGGGGGCATCAGGTATCTTATCATAGAGCGTGCCCGACTGAGTATACACTAAGTCCAAATATTGAGCACGAGCAATAACCTGCTCCTCTGTTACGACGCCTCCCTTGGCCACATCTTCTGTTATAGCAGGCAGAAGCGACTTTATAAACCACTCAGCTAAAAGCTGATCTGGAACATAGGTTTTTACCATTCTGCGCCGACGGCGCCACTCATGTATATGATCAGATATATGTGTGGCTGTTGTCTGCTTGAAATTGGTCAAGATCTCTGTCCCAGTTTCGTACCTTATAGGTAACTGAAAGTGCGTTAAGAAAGTCGTGGCTAGGGAACTAAAATTGTCGAAAGAGGCTCTAGGTAATTCAATATACCATTTGGCCGCCGGACCAGTCAATGTCCTCTGGAAAAGACGAAGTCTTATCGAATCATCATTCAAGGTATTCGACGAACACCACAGATGGAATGTCATCACATGATTCGACGGGTCTTCGCCCGGATTTCCATTGAATTTAGGAATGTCTGAAGGAAGTTTGTGAGGAATCGCTGGCCACCAATGGGCATAGGCGATTGGATCGTTCGTTAATCGATGTAAATCTGGTAATTCTAGGGTTGCCACGAATGGCAACTGTTGATTCAGGTTTGGCGAGGCGTACCCAGGATACGATGGAATCGCCTGAGCAGTAAGTCTTTGCATACCAGCATAATGCAACTGATGTTGATATGACTGATACGGCTGGTGGGCTTGGCCACTGTAAAGTGGTTGGTTTAACCCGTTCTGAATATAGGGTTGCCCACTATTTGCAAAGATCTGTTGCTCAGATCCTTGGTACACCTGTTGAAACTGAGGTTGTTGGTATTGCACCATCCATGGTTGTGAAGCCATGTTTTGTTGTGCGACACTAACCGACGGACCAAGATGCGGGGTTATGGTTCCCGTTTGTATCTGTGTCGTCCCGGTAGTTGGCGATTGTGGTTGTGTTGCAGGGTCAATTGGCTGTTGCATTACAACTTGGGGTTGACATACAACAGGCATCGATTGAACTTGTGACACGGTTACAATTGTTGGCGTCGTCGGGATACTAGACACAGGTATACACTGTTGCATGGAATATACAACTCTTGGTTGTTGGGGTAACATAGGTACCCAACCACTCGTCGTTACTTCAGTCAAACCTGAATGCTGTTGAAAACTGCCGTATGGGTATCCCCCCGGAAGGGGAAGTGAAAGGGCATATTGCCCCCCATACGGTAACAATCCGGAGCTCAAGGGTGTAGATGGCCTTTGAGGACTGGATGGCCCAAACTGATTCCCAAAGGGATCAATTTGTCTAGTTTCAACATAAGAATTACCGGGTATTATACCGGAAGAACAAACTGGAACAGACCAAGTTGTCATAATAGTCCCTGGGTGGACTCCTTCTAGTTGATGAGAACTAGTTGGGACAGATGGTATGCCGGCAAACATCGTTGGAGTGACAGCAGGAGCTTCTGCTATCGCTGTGTCATTTGGCACAGTCCTAGATGTCGATGGTTGTTCAGACATTTTAAGTCTATCCAATAAACTTCCTAACGATTCTTCAGGAACTTCCGGTGGCGATAGACAAACTTCTGATGCAGAAGGAAAAAGAGGGGTACCTACTCCAAAATGAATTGGAGTATTTGCTTGCTAGTCCTCTACGATTTCCTCTATTGCAATCAGACCAGGAGGAAGAGGAAGACCGTCAGGTCCGTAAAAGATTTCTGGTGCCGAAGAAAGGGTTGCTTCGACAGCGACAGTTGTTTGAACAACAAGACTTTGTGGACCGGTTTCAGATGGAACTGGTTCAGTTATGCAAGTACTTGTCTTCAGACTAGGATCAGTACAACTGTCCCTCTGTTGCCATTGAACTTCTTCAATAGAGGCAGGGATTCCAGAAATATTGGGAGTGACCAGAATCTCAGATGTTGTTGGAACTTCCGTTCTAACTTTAAAAGGAGATTTTGACCTGGTCAAGCGAGTTCGCTTCGTCCGTACTACTCTCGGTTCCGGAGACAAAGGCGGTTGACTCGCAAGCCTCCCTGAACGACGGGGTTTTAATTGACTTTCCTCCACGGTTGCGGATTACTTGATCAACTAAAATACAAAAAGGGGAATTATGTTTCTGTATTGAATGAATTTTATTAGACGCTTTTAGACACAACTTTGCTTTTTCATGTTTTAAGAGTCGAGAAAAAGCTAAAGATGACTCTAGTCGCCTTCGATGTATTAATGAGCCCGAAGTGACAAATGCTCGGCTGGACCTTTTCAGTTATAGAGTTTGAAAAGGGCCAAAAGAAACTGCTCTGGAGATCTAGGCAGAGGGTGTGCCAAACCTTTCGCGAAACCACAGAATACGTTTTACAGTACGGGTGGTCGATCTTCGTGAATGCTGTGTTCACTGCATCGCGATCAGTAGGGCGGTCGACACGGCTTCCTAAGGATAAAGGATAAAAGCCTATAGGGGTCTCCCAATATACGCGACGGTACGCGGGAGCTCAAGTCCGTATTAGTGCCACCGACTCTCAGGAGGAATCACCCACCTTCGTAGAGATCGACAGTCACTACGTTTAACGACGCCGGAACACGTCTCTACCTAGACCTCTACTATGAGCGTTATGTTACAATGCGTTTTTAGATTCATTCAATATATTTTAAGTTGATCTTGTTTATCAGTTTGTCTTTCAGGATCACCACGAGATGTATTGGTACAAATTCCTAAATGCAGCTAAAATGATAAGCAAGCTTTCACAATCTTTTTAGCTTTGAAAATCCTACCTACTGAGGGGAGAGAAAAATAATATCTTTCCACACAGAGCACAAAGCACAAACTAATGCACTTTCTCCTAGATCAGACACACAAACTTATCAAAAATGCAAATGCAAGATGCATGTATTTCTTTTCTTTTCCCTTAATGTTGATGTAGACAAAAGGAAATTGTTGTATAATTTTCGAATTCAATTTGAAGCGTAAACAAACAAGTATTGTCTAAAATGAAAAGACGCTTTACAGGTACTTGTTTCAACACTAAAAATGTATGAATTCAAACCATAAAGTGAAAAACAAACAAACTCAAACAGCCATGAACAGTAATAAAACTAGCTCTTAAGATCACAAAGACACTTTTACAGTTCAGGATCTAAGAGGTCACAGCTATACTGGTTCGCTTTTCACAATGGGACACTGTAACTGAAACAAGAAATACTGAAAGAACATTCACAGTTTCATCACACAACTGAGGTGGAATAATGTCAAGGAGAAGTGGTTTACAGCAAGTACAATGACCAGCAAGCAATCAGCAAAAATCAGTGAAAACAAGGCTCAGACACAAAGGGAAACCTCAGCAAGACACTGGCTAACTGGACCAACGCAGGTTCTGGTCTGTCAGTTTGATTCTCAGCGCAGTTCCCGAAGGGAGTACCTGCGCTGGAATGCAGACTGCCTGTGGACAGCCTGCACTGAGACACGAGAGTTGCGTTTACAAGGAATTCCGGGTCATAAAAAGCTCAAAAATGCACTGTTTTTGCTGAAATAAAAAGCTATAGGTCAAGTACAGGCTAAGGGATGATCAAGAGGATGAAGATCTATCACAAAGAGTAAAGAGTCTTTTGTAGATAAGCTCTTCAAATCTTGAATTTGCTCAGCAAATGAGCAAGAGTAGCAGTCCCTCTACTTCGCTTTTGATATAGTCAAAAGCTTTTCGATTTGGTACTCTTTTCTTCAAGAAATGAATAGCAAAATACTACAAACACCAACAAGATACTAGGCTCCCCAACGGAGTCGCCAGTTTGTTGTGGGGAAAAGTATCCGATGCGGATGACCCTATCCCTACTCTAAAGGTGACAGTCTTTAGCAACAACTGAAAGTAAAGTTTTGATGATTTCCTTTATGAAAGTACAGAGAGAAGGAAGAAAAGATTAACCAACCTGGTGTCTTTCGCTTAGTCGATCCTTATCCTCTCTCTTTGTCTCTTGTTCCCAGCTCCTTGTTCTCTTTGCCGGTCCAGCTACACACAGATCCTGCACAAAACAAGAGAGGAAACTACAAGATACATGTACTCATAACTGATGCATGGATTAGAGTGAATCAAATATACAAGTAAATACAATACATCAATGCAATACAAGTATATAGGAGAACATGCAAAACTTTATTGATAGAAGTAACAGGGTTCTGAGAAGGTTACAACCAATGATGGCTCCAATCCAGCAGCACCTCCCTAGCAGCAAGAACTCTCCTCTTCACCTCTAGTAAAACAATCACCCAATAGCTCTAACTGTAAACCAACAGCACCTCCTTGCTTTACACAAAATTCCAGCCTCCTTAGACCTCATAGAAGAGCTCTATATATAGGAGAGAAGAAGAGAGGATGAGTCAGCTTGAGACTGACATGAAGCTGCCTTGTGTCCTCTCCCTCTTCAGTTAAACTTCAGTCCTTGAGTCCACTTGGAGATCCTTGCTTACACATGGTGATCAAGTACCTCTTACTCATCACAGGGCGAATCTCATGAACCAAGTGTCAGTTTGGAAGCTTCCTGGGCAGTTGACACCTTGCAGGATGACTGTGCCACTTGGCCAATCTCGCCCAGCGCAGGTAGCCTTCATTAATCTTGACTTCCAGCGCAGGTACAAGGAGGGACAGTTGCATTCCAGCGCAGAAGCTCAGTGGAGCAGCTGACATGATCCAAAATAAGCCTGTTTTGAAGTGTTTTCAGGTGGAGAACTGATTGGAAGTGCTGTTGTTTGATGACCTTGTTCTTTTAGGGGTAAGAACAACATGTTTAGGGACTGAGGATCCCTGTGATTATTGACATTTCATGCTCCATGATGCGAGGCACAAAAATGTCTATAACACCAGCCAACCTAAAAATAATAATATAAAGCCACAAAAATAACAATAGAGGGATTCTATGGGGCACAGTAATAAAAATATGGGGATAATAGGGGCACAAAGGAGTACAACTACAATAGTAATGGGGTAATCACTAGTACTATAGGGACCCAACATGCCCCTCTCCTTCAAAAAAGTGTTGTCCTCAAAGCTTGAGAAGTTCTGGATGCTTCTGTATAAAATTCTCATCCTCCCATGTGGAATCCTCAGCGGATAAGTTCTTCCACTTGATAAGATACTACGAAATTGATCGATTTCGTAGCTATCGAGTTCTTGTTTCTGTGACTGCTTCCGGTTCCAATATAATTTTTCCTTCCTCGTCAAGTTCTAGCAATATTGTTTGAACTGGGAACTTGTCGCCTATAACTTTCTTTAAACATGAAACATGGAAAACTGGGTGCAATCAAGAAGCTGCAGGAAACTCCAATTTGTATGCCATAGTACCAATCTTTTGCAACACCTTGTATGGACCATAATACTTTGGTGATAATTTATTATCCTTCTTAGCTTGCTTGAGGGACATTTGCTTATATGGTTGTAGCCGTAGGAATACCCAATCACCTACATCAAAACTTCTTTCGCTACGATGTTGATCTTCCTGTTGTTTCATTCTATTATGTGCCAACACGAGGTTATCCTTTAAGAGTTGGAGGACTTGTTGTTGATGTTCAATGTGATGTTCCACTGCTTGAACCTTAGAATTTTCTCTTAAATATGATGTGATGGATGGTGGCTGATACCCATAAAGTTCCATAAATGGGGTCATTTTTGTTGTTGTATGGAAGGAAGTGTTATACCACCATTCAGCCAGAGGCAACCATTTGACCCATTGTGTCTGTTTATTAGATACAAAGCAACGAAGATATCCTTCCAAACATTTGTTTACCATCTCAGTTTGCCCATCAGATTGAGGATGATAAGATGAGCTATGAGCTAACTGAGTACCAAGACAAGAAAATAATTTTGTCCAAAAATTTCCAGTAAAAATGGGATCTCTGTCACTTACAATAATCTTTGGGTTTACATGTAGCTTTTGAATTGTTTCCATAAATGCAGTAGAAACTGTACTAGCTTTAAATGGATGTGATAATGCAAAAAAGTGTGCATACTTGGTAAGTCTATCAACTACCACCATGATGACAGTCTTTCCCTCAGACTTGGGTAAACCTGTGATAAAATCCATTGAAACCTCCTCCCAATGTTGGCTAGGAATGGATAAAGGTTGTAATAGACCCGATGTCTTAATTGTTTCAACTTTATTTTGTTGGCAAACCAAACATTCCGCCACAAACTTTTGAATATCTGATTTACGGCCATCCCAAAAAAATTCCTTCTTAACCCTGTGGTAATTTTTTAAAAATCCTGAGTGCCCTCCTAAGGAAGAAGTGTGCAATTCCATAAGAATCTTTTGTTTTAGCTGGGAATTCTTATAGAGGTATAAGCGATCTTTGTACCATAACGAATCATTTTGCCAGCTAAATGTATCAGACATACTAGAATCTTGTTGTAACTTTCGAATAAGTGCCCACACTTCTTCTTCGTTCTTCCATTCCTCCCTTGCTTCGTTTATCCAATCTGGTTGGATAATAGAAATGGCGCACAACAATGCTTCCACATCCTCATCCTTTCTTAAGAGTGCATCTGCCACCACATTTTGCTTCCTTTTTTTGTAGATGATTTCAAAGTCATAACCCAACATCTTTGTGACCCACTTTTGTTGCTCTTCAGAGGATAATCTTTGTTCTAAAAAGTATTTAAGGCTATCATGATCCATTTTTACCTTGAAGTGTCTTCCCATTAGGTAGGGTCGCCATTTCTTAAGTGCATGGAGTATTGCCAACATTTCCTTCTCATAAATAGCTTTGTGTAAAAACTTTCCCTTGATTGGATGACTTTCAAAACAATGGGTCTTTCATCTTGCATTAAAACAGCACCAATTCCATTTCCTGAAGCATCACATTCCACAATAAAGTTTTTTGTGAAGTCTGGTGTAGCTAAGACCGGTGCTTGGCACATTGCCTCTTTAAGATGTTCGAATGCCTTTGTTGCTTCTGGAGTCCATGAAAATGCATCTTTCTTCAATAATGTTGTTAGAGGTGCTGCTATTCTCCCATAATTCTTAACAAACTTGTGATAATACCCTGTCAACCCAAGAAATCCTCGCAGATGCTTTATGGATGTGGGAATTTTCCATTCCTTAATGGCTTTAATTTTGCTAGGGTCTACCTTAACTCCTTCATGAGATACAATATGACCCAGATATTCCACCTCTTGTACTCCAAAGAAACATTTGGATCTTTTTGCATATAATTGTTTCTCCTCTAATAGTTTTAGCACCTTGTCAACATGTTCAACATGATCCTTCCAAGACTTGTTGTAGATTAGTATATCATCAAAAAATACTAACACAAATTTTCTAAGGAATGGTTTGAAAATTGAATTCATCAAACCTTGAAATGTTGAAGGTGCATTGGTAAGGCCAAAAGGCATGACCAAAAATTCATAATGACCCTCATGAGTTCTAAATGTTGTTTTCGGAATGTCTTCAATCTTCATTCTGATTTGATGATATCCTAAACGAAGATCCAACTTGGTGAAGTAAATTGATCCATGCAATTCATCCAGTGATTCATCAATGACAGGAATGGGAAACTTATCTTTAATAGTGAGCTTGTTGAGCTCCCTATAATTCGAACACATGCGCCATGATCCATCCTTCTTGTGCACCAATACTACTAGAGTAGAGAAAGAACTTTGACTTGGTTGAATTATACCAGCCTCTAGCATTTCTGCAACCATACGTTCAATTTCACTCTTTTGGGCATAGGGATATCTGTACGGCCTGATGTTTGGAGGAACACTTCCTGGAATCAGATGAATAGCATGATCATGATCACGAATAGGTGGGAGACCTTTGGGAGTCTCAAATACCTTGGAATGATTGTCCAAGACTTTTTGGAGATCTGGAGAAATAGATGATTCCATTGTGGACACATCTAGCGATTGTGCAATTACACCTCTTTGTTCTTTTTTTAGAAGCTTTGTCATACCGTTAGAGCTGATTATCTTTCCTGGTTTCCTTGCAATACCCCTTAATTCAACTTCCTTTCCTTCCATAGAAAATTTCATGAAAAGTTCTTGAAAATTAAAAGCTATTGTACCCAAGGATTGTAGCCATTGGACTCCTAGTACAACATCAGCACCTCCCATTGGAATGGAAAGCATTGGGCTAGTCAATACATATTCT
The DNA here is from genome assembly GCA_031772625.1 of Pinus tabuliformis. Classification (NCBI taxonomy): domain Eukaryota; kingdom Viridiplantae; phylum Streptophyta; class Pinopsida; order Pinales; family Pinaceae; genus Pinus; species Pinus tabuliformis. Next base: position 733,307,508 of record CM062814.1, read on the forward strand.
CCCATGGATAGCTTGATATTATGGCACTTTCCTAAGCAATTTATTGTTCCTCCATTTGCAACCATCACTTGACACTCTGGTGCTGGATATAAGAAGCAATTCAATTCTCTTGCTACCTTACAATGAATAAAATTGTGGGTACTTCCTGAATCAATCAACACTATTACCTTTTTCTTCTTGATTTGTCCTTCTATCTTGATGGTTTGAGGAGTGGTAATTCCTTCCAATGCATTACAAGATATGGTCGGATTCATTTCTTCTTTATCTAGGCTTTGTTCCTGGAGTATATCCTCTTCTTTTGACCTTTCTTGCTCCTTTTCTTCTTCCTCTTCACATCTATGTAGAATAATTTCTTTTCAGCACACTTATGACCTTTAGTGTATTTGTTATCACAACTGTAACAAAGCCCTTTTGCTCTTTTTTCTTCCAATTGTTGTGGTGTCAACCTTATAGGTTGTGGAAGACTAGCAGCAACAACACTTCCGTCTTTATAGTTGTGAGTGGTATGCTTCCTGGTTGCCATAATTTTGCTTTCCATTTTTCTTGCTAACCTGAATGCCTTCTCTAATGAATCAGGTTCCCAAAGGCGAACATCATGTTGGATATTATCCTTTAAAGACCCTATGAACACATCAATACTATGCTCCTCCGGAATATCTTTTACCCTTATGTTCAATTTTTGGAACTCCTCAATGTGCTCCATTATTGAACCCTTTTGTTTGAGACTTATCAATTGGCTAAAAAAAGTGTTGCTTTTTGTATCCTCGTAATGTGCTATCAATTCTTCCGTAAAAATTTCCCAAGTGATAAATTGTTTCCGAGAGCAAAGCCATTGATACCATACAAACTGATTTGGTTCCAAATATAAAGTTGCAATACGTACCTTTTGTGTGTTTTGCACATTATTGAGATCGAAAAATTGCTCCATCTGTAATATCCATGTTGCGGGATCCTTGCCATCAAACTTCCTCATATCGATTTTTGGAATATGGTGGGTCTTTGATCCAACATTAGAGTCTATGGAATCATGATTAACATTTTTTTTTTTCTCATCATGATTTTCCTTTACTACCCTTTCACCATTAGTGACCCTTTCTTGTAGCAACTTATTCATATTTATCTTCAATTCTTCCATGTCTGTCTTCAAATCTATCTTCAAATCATCCATCTTAGCGTCCACATCATTCATCTTAGCTTCTACACCTTTCTTTAAAAAATCCATCTTAGCTTCTATGCCTTTCTTTAAACAATCCATCTTAGATTCTGTTCCTTTTTTGTGTAAGGGACAGTTGTTGCACTTGGTCTTGTAATTTTGATATATCATGTTGCATTTCTTCCTCTTCTTCATGAGTCATGCTAGAGCCTTCAGGTTCCTTACTAGGTGTTTGCATTTTCTTTCCTCGGGGCATCAGTTACTGATAATAATTCTCTACTATGCCCTTTGAATTCCTTCAAAATAAATTTTCAAACTAAGCTTAAGCAAAAATTTAAGAAAGTCTACACACCTTTTTTCACTTTGTAGGAGCTCGATATTGCCTCTGATGTATCTCTGTACTTTCCAATCATCTAGATCTGAATTTGTGATCTGCAATAGCCCTCTGTGTCCTCTTTCCAATGCCACAATTCTGACCCAAATTGGATTCTCCAAGAAAGAGTTATGCGAAATCTCCCACAATGACTTGATTATAGACTAGTTCAGTAGAGAGAACTTGTACGATGTGCCACGCGTCACTGTTTCGACCTTTGGATCTAAAAAAATGCATACAAGAAACTACAGTCCATCCTCTTTCTGTACCTTCTTACGAAATTTCAATCTGATCCCCAGAGAGAAAGTTATGACGCTTTTCCCCAGGTCACCTATTTGGAATGTAATTCAGGAGTCTGCAAAAAGACCAACTTCCTCAGATCATATCTCCGCAAATATAGTGCTAACAGCTCTGAAATTTGGACCCGAGGTTTAGAGTGAATTCTTCTCAAATGGGTTTTTTTTTCAACTTCTGAAACATCACAGAAAAAAATTTATAGTGAAAATTCCACGATGACCTTTTTGGAGCAGTGAAACCCTAGAATCCAAAGCTCTAATACCAAATGTTATGAAACCAGCTCAAGAAAAAGATAGAAAAGATATATCAATGCCTTAGAATTTACCCTCTTCGAGGGGGAAACCTCCTTTACATTACATAAATGAACAATTCTTCGACGACTCAAATTACAAAACCTCCTTTCTATATGTAGGAGTGTAAGGAGTCACAATATAACCCAACCGACCTAACAATAATAATATAAAGCCATAAAAATAACAATAGAGGGATTCTATGGGGCATAGTAATAACAATATGGGGATAATAGGGGCACAACAATATTAATAAGGGGTACAACTACAATAGTAATCGGGTAATCACTAGTATTATAGGGACCCAACAAAGTCTATTACCGAATTCAATTGCACCTAAGAATTATAAGAACTCTTAGTTTTGTGCATGTGCGTAGAGATGCCAACAGAGTAGCAGATTGGCTAGCTAATGAAGGGGTGAGATGCACAAGAGACCATAAGTTGCTTGTGGCAGTCGGTACCCACAGGACAACTGCGTGAGGACTACTACACTCTGGCTCTCACAGACAACGAGCATTATCAGCACAGGAGGGGAATCTGCTAGTTAACCTTTAATCAATGGATGATAGGGGTTTGATAGAAAGCCAACCTGATAATTTGCCTTTTCGGGTCTCGCAGTGGAACACCGTTGATTGCCTCCTCATTGGTTTTGCAAGGAGCTTAGATAGTGAGCGGCCAGTCGAAAAAATCGTGACAATCTTCTCAAAGTTGTGAGGCATCGGTTCAAATGTGGGGCTCAGTCAAATGGATGAAAATAGGGGCAGTGAATCCGTGGTTTCCGTGTTATCAGGCATCAAAGCGGTTTCCAGGTTATCGGGCATCCGCAAAACCCGAAGTGGTTTATTAGATTTGAGCCCGATGCCACTCAGCTTTCAACACGTGGCTCTCGGAGGAGAGAGAATACTGCCTTCATCGGGCGGGTATTCCTCCTACTTCTTCTCTGCCCGATATTCTCCTCAATCGTTGGATCATGTAGCTACAGATCAATGGCTTAGGTTCGAGGAGCAGGTTAGTGGGTCTGGGTGATCCCCAGCAGACCCAAAATTTTTGTTTTGTGGTCTTTATTTCCCCTCTTTGGGTCCACTTAAATTTATTCTATTTTTCTTAAAGTTTTTTCCATTCACTTGTTTCCATTATGCTTTGCCCCTCGACTGCTTGATCGCAGATAACGGCTCAGGCGGTGAAGGCAGTGTTTTTTGTTTTCTTCTTGGGCCCTAGGCCCAGTTCTAGAGAAGTTGACTTCTTTCCCACCCTCTTCCTCTTTGGGTGCGATGTATTTTATGTAATATATATTTTTAGTGACAAGTTAATAAAAGGACCAACACTTGCTTTAGCAAAAAAAAGAAAGATTCATCTCAATTCATCTCTTTAAGAATTTACATAGATTAGAAAGAGCTTCTTGGAAGTCATATCCATAAGGAGTGAAGTCATCCATGTATATCTCAATAGTGTCATGAACAAGGTCAACAAATATACTCAAAACTGCCCTCTGGAAAGTAGCAGGAGCATTGCAAAAACTGAATGGAAGGACTCTATTGGAAAAGGTACCCCAAGGACATGTGAATGTGGTTTTGCCTTGGTCCTTAGGGCTAATATGTTTTGGTCGTATCCACTAAATCAATCTAGGAAGGAAAAGAAACTCTTCCCTGCAAGGCCACCTAGGACATGGTCAATGAAAGGCAGGGGGAATAGTCCTTATTTGTAGCCTTGTTAAGCTCTGCGTAATCATCATAGATCCTCCACTTCCATTTTTCTTGGGGACTATGACATGGGGGGACACCCACTCACTATCTGAAATAGGGTATATGAATCTTTCTTCCAACAGCTTTTGCAATTCCACTTTCACAATATCCTTAATATTTTGATTCATCCTCCTATGGTGTTGGCGCATAGGCTTGCATCCCTCTTTGATGTAGATATGATGAGTACAAATTGAGGGGTGCACACATTTCATTTCCTTCTAATCCCAAGCAAAAGCATCAAGGTCTTGCCTCAGCACAATGCATAATTTCTCTTCTTAACTGATTGAGAGAGATGGGTTGATCTTTAGAGTTCGAGATGGACTACTTTCCACAACCTTGGCAATATTGGATCAAGATCAACAAAACATAGATCATTCCATGGGTTTCCCTTAGGCTATTTCAAGGATTATCTTACCAATTCATCAACTAGCGTAGCAATGGGAGGTTGATTATGCAAGAAATGGTTAATAAGGTTATCTTCATTGAGTTGCCTACCTCCTACAGCAATGTCTAGTGTAAAAACTAGGTAGAGGGATGTATGATAAAACTCATCTTCTTACTCAACCTCTATCCACAAGGGAAAGTCATGCTCAATAGGAGGTTGATCAGGGGGATATAACACAAGCTATTTTCATAGATGCTCATTCTTTATGGTCATGTTCTCAACCCTGCAACTAATGTAGGCATTAGCAATGGCCAACCAAGTTCTTCCTAAGATAAGAGGGTAATCATTAAACTTGGTTTGGGGCTGGAGGACAAAGAAATATGTGGGGTATTCCCAGGAGTTGATGGAGACCATCACATCCTCAATAACTCCTTCAAGGGCTACTGTGGATTATCTATGAGTTGCAATACTGTAGTGGTATTCCTCAAGCCCCCTTGGAGGTTGAGCTTGGGCATGGTTTCCTTGGTCATAAAATTTATGGTAGCCCCAAGGTCAATCAAAATATTAGGGACCATAATGCTATCAATGTGCACATCCACCACTGGGCTACCAGGATCCAAGTACTTTGGGGAGATCACCCTCCCAAGCATTAGATCATATAGTTGCCCAACAACATTGATAGTGGGGGTATCTCTTCTTCTTCTCCTAGACATGTTAAATAATTCTTCCTTGATAAGCCTGTCACAAATGGGGACATCTTTGATGGTCTGGAGAAGGGTTATTTTGACACACAAGTTCTTCAATTCTCCCAGAAGTGCAGTCTCTTTTGGGGTCTGATGTTTAGGTTGGACCAACCTTTCAGGATAGGGAGGTGTATTGGCTTGATATGTAATATCTTCCTTCTCTTCTTCAAGTTCTTCAGGTGGATAAGGTGGGTGAGCATTCAAAAGTACCTTCCCAGACTGAAGGTTGATCTCTTGTATTTCCATAGCATAAGCAGGATAATATGTCTCTCCATTGTAAACTTATTGTGCCTTCTTATTGTTTGGGTTCAGATTGGGTTGGGAAGGAATTTTAGGTTTCTTAGGTGGTTTATGGTGAGTGGGTTGTGGTTTTGGTTGAGGAGGAGGAATTAAAGCAAGAGGATGGGCTTCTTGAGGCCTCCATCCTTGTGAGGGGTTTCCCCATTGAGGAGGTTGAGGTGGATATGGTTGCAAAGGAAGGTTGATAGGATGAGTAGGACATTGAGGAGTATAAGACCAAGGATATGGCATGGACCATGATGATGAGTTGAAGGGTACCAAGGCTAGAAGGAAGCATTCTAATTTGGATTATAAGGAGGATAATGTGCACCTTGTCTGCCTTGTTGATATGGTCAAGGGCCTTGGGGCCTCCTCTGGTTAATGAAGCAGAGTTGCTCTGAACCATTTTTTTCCCTTGGTATACATCTTTCAGGCCTGGTAGAGAGGGACATTTTTCTATTGGATGGTTTTCCTCATAGACAAAGAATAATTCTATGGTGTTTAGTGGGCATTCATTTCTAGGATGCCTCTTAATGCATCTAGGGAAAAATATAGTTAGTGCCCTTTCTTCTTCCTCTTGCTTCCTTTTAATCTACATAGTGGCCATTTGCAGGGAAAAGGTATGCGACATTTCACTCTTAAAAATCTCATGTTTGATGGTTGACGTAGAGGGAGATGCACTAACCAGACCTCTAGTGGACCTACCTTTTTTTCTAGCAGCCCTAGAATGATTCTTGACTATTGTCTTAGTGTCATCATAAGGCAAATGGTAAATGTCTCCTCCAGACAACATATTGAGGGTCTCCATCACATCCTCCTTGATCCCTCATAGAAGTACTAGCTTGAGTAACTCAGGATCAAGGGTACAGTTAATCCTGTTATATTTGAGTTGCAATATTTCCTCATAGTCTTCTAAGGATTCATCTGGTCCTAGGGTCATCCTAAAAATTTCTTTTTTTTTTATTTATACCTACAATAATCCCTATACTTCTCTTTAAAGGCTTGTCGAATTTGTTCCCAGGTAGTGATGTTGCCTCTAGGTAAACCCATAAACCAGCGCAAGTTTCATCTTTGAGGGTCGATGGAAACAACTTCATCTTTCATTCATCATAGGTATAGTCATAGGTCCTATAGACAAAAAAAAACTCAAACATGAACGTGTTAGGGTCCTCTGAGGTCAGGTCATGGAAGTGTGGAAGCATATAAGGGATGATATTCTTCATCGTGGCCTCCCCATTAGTCTCTCAGATGGGAAAGACCTAATTTTTTCTATTCTCAACCATGTCTTGGATAGGTGACATAGGCTCTCCCTCCCTTAGAGGTTTTTCAAGTTGCTAATCAAATTTATTGTCTAACTCCCTTGTGGTCAAAGAGAGAAGTTCACAATCACCAAAGAAGAATGATGGTTGGCTGCTTGAAGGGGTGGAGGTTTTTTGGTAGGAATTTCCCTTGATTATCCCTACTCCTATGAGGTATGAAATAACTAGCTCTATTTTTATAATTTTTTCTCTTTTTTTTAATTTTTCAAATCAATAGTACTAAGCAAAAATAAAAAAGATACGAAACTTCTAAGTAGAAAAAACACCTACTTGGACACCTCCCCAGCAATGGCACTAAAAAGTGATGATCCATGGTATTTCAATAAGAATGTTACAACTCCCAAGGCTACCAACTTAAAATATAAACCTGAGTTCGTACAAACTTAGAGGTGATAGTGCTATATGCACAATAGGTCAAGCTCTACTCATGTCACCTTCAGTCATTGGATCAGATCAATTTATGCAGAGACCACTCCTTCAACTAGCTTACAAAAGAGAATTTGCATGACAACAGTCTACTCCAATTGTATGAAGGTGAACATTATCCTAATTCCAGAAATGAAAGTGACATTCATCAAATGTAAATACTAACTATAGTTGCAAGAAGGAAAGGATTGTACTAATTGCATAAATGAATCATGCTACTCTACTTGAAAACCATTAAATAAGTATTCTAATTGTAGAATGTAAATCATCACTCTATTTTCAAATTGCTTTGGAAAAGGAAATTTGATCTACCATGCATGACTCGAAAATATAAGAACGTAACTTCAAAAACTAACCATAATCTACTTGCATTGAAGAGTTTCACCTCTTATCACTGAGTAAAAGATAATTTAGCTTTAGTAATAGGATCCTTACACATTTCATAAGAGAATATTCATTGTGATTCAAATGTTCCCTCTAATTCTAATTGTTATTTTGTAATTTGTAATGAAGGAAGGATGGGTCTAGGGTGGTCCTTGGGTCTCCCCAATCATGGATTCAAATCCTAGAGGTGATTATTTAATCCAAAAATGAAAAATATCAATATATTAGAGAAAATGTAACCAAGTTTAGGCAGTGCAATAGGAATGCTACAAGATGCTACAAGATGCCTTGTTTTTCTATAGGATTTCCCTGTTTTGCTATGAGATTGGTTCTGAGAGAATCCCGAGAGTAAGAAAGGTTTTATAAAGGTGGAGGAAGGTATATGAGGGTGTATGAAAGATATGTGAGGCCTTTCTCAATATTATCCCCCCTAAGAGTCCCATCTTGCACAAAAATATAAGCTCACGGTGTCCTTCAATGACCCTGAAAAGATGATATCGTGGCAGAATTTAAGAGCAATATGAGGTGTCTAGGAGGACGGTAATGACAAATTGGAGAAAGGATGAGTGTGAAAATCCCTACACGTCACTAGTATTACCTACAAAATAAAAATCAACCTCTCTTACTCTTGGGAAGAATATACATCTAATGATCAAACTGCAGCAAAATAATTCAAGGTGGAAAGGATGAGTTGAATTTTATTTCATCAATATCTATTCCATCTTAAAACATGCATGTAATCCATTTGAAAATACATGATATTATATGCTAGGATGAAAAAATAGATTATGCAGGATAATTACAAACCAAATCCTAAAAACTTTCAAAGAAACATAAACACATATTTTTGGTTTGTTGTTGTAGACTCTTCAACCACACTTCCCACAAGGGAGGTGGTGATCAAGCTTGAAACTGCAATTTTTGCAATCCAACTTCTTCCCAAACAAGGAAATAAATATAACAATTGAAACAACGACAAAATAAAATACATGATAGGGACTAAAGCCTCTGGTTTTTTCCCTAACCCAAGCGTTTCAGCCCTCCAAAGTTAACTCAGATGTAGACCAACAATCTAGGAGTTAAAATACATCATATGAAAATGGAAATAGTAGTCGCAAGTACTTGGGCCTCAATATCTCTTCCTAGCTCCAAAATTTTGAATCCTAATGAGGCCTTAGGCCTGTTTATTTATACAAAAGATGACTGAGGGGTATCTCCCTTGAAAGGAGGATTACTTCCCTCTAAAATATCAAAATTAGTGGATTTATTTCCCATAGATCCTCTCATGCACTTGAGTTCATCATCTGTCACTAGACCTCGAGTTGTAGGTGAGTGTAGATGAGTGATTCTAGGGATTACTTTGAGTCAAAGGAGAGTAAATGCAGGCGACAATCCTCCTACACTTTCTCTAGCTACCTCCAACATGCCTCTACATCATAAATATACTAAAAAATTCTCTCTTGCCTGCACATAAGCCACCTTAGGCCACGAAGTATGAAAAGCACCATTTAATATTCCTAATAAGAACATTATAGCCAAAAATGTAAATTAATTTGGAGAAAGAAAGAATTTAGTGGATGGATGATATCAATATGGGCCTTAAAATATACCTATTGATGGGAACCATCACATGTCAAAATGGTTGAATTATTTTCAATCAAGGAAAGGAAGTTGTCGAAGGAAGTCTAAATGACCAAAAGTAAAAATGAGGTATGTATATGTTTGATAAATTAATTCATGTCATCATATAGTTGCATCTAGCATGGATGATTGCTCTATCTTATGAGCATGATCGAAGAAGAATCTCTTCCTTTGGCAAGATACATGAAGGAATATGTCTTGAACTAGTTCACATATTTACAAGATGAAATCAACATAATATGTCCTCATATGGAATTTGAGGTAGTTGACAAGATGAAGGAACTATGTATGGAAGTTCTTGGGAACAATATTAGAAGAAAGGAAGAAGAATTCATGAAAGATGCAATCATAGTCACATAATATAAGATAAGTGATCAACATATGATGAATAAAAGAACTGGCTAGGACATCTCCATGGATAAGGTATGAATACTCTAATAAATTTTTTAAAAGAAGGAGACCCTTCACATTGAATTCCTTAGAGATATGTTCATGAATATGCAAGATGTTGATGTTGCAAGAAAATTTCATGATGAAAGACCATCCTAAAAGGTAGCTTTTATTTTATGTTAATTTAGATGTTTGAACAACATATAGTTGGATTGAAACAAGGCTACCAAAAGAGAGTTTTAGATGTCACCTACAACCAATAATGGATGGAATATCCTGAAAGTAACATGACTTGAAAAAGGTAGTTGGATGAATAAAATCCAAATGTGGACTATGAGATCACTTTCCGATGAAGAGAAGGATGACATGACTAATATAATTCGTGAAGGAAAGTGATGGATGGTCAATGCCCTACAAACAAAACCTAGAAGATGAAGTCTCCATAATGATGAAGAAAAATGCATGACATCAAAAGGAGGAGATCTACAAGAAGTTGAAGGTAACATGATCTCCACTAAATAGCATAGAGCTACTGGAAACAAGTCTCTAGTTAAGAGGGAGCTTCGGTATATTCCTTTTATAGGACTGAGTATATCTTCCTGATTCGAGAGGAAGAGATATACACATCATTCTTGTCTTCATATTGTAAAAAAAGAATGGAGGATTTGGTAAGCATCTGATATTGATTATGATACTCTTTGAGGATATGTTAAGGAATCCAATATGTAAGAGTAGTCAAAGAGGAAATTCATTGAGGATGTGTTATTCAAAGATAATAATTGTCCTAAAAGGAGTTACCCTATGAAAACCTAGGTGGGTGTGCCTTAAGATTCAATGATGATGGTGTCTATCAATCATTGGTCTCGCCAACATTGTGCTCTGATCTTGTGGAGAGATAGAGCTATTAATCAACGCCTTGATATGTAACAATGATGGCCGATATGATAAGATGCTCTATTATAAGTAGATAAGATAGCTTATGAGATGGCTTACCAATATGACTCTTCTTATGAGAATTATTCAATATGATAATGTCCAAGTACCTTGCATGGAATATGAATACCTCCTTAGTTAAGAGGGAGTGTTGAAATATGTAACTAGGTTTAGTCTTCATAATTACATATGTAATAATAATTTTATGTATTTGTTGTAAAGAGAAAAATAAAATTATTATCTTTATTCTCGAGGCATGGGTTTCATGCTCAAGGGAAATTTATTTTTAGGTCAAGCACCCATTGAGTGCTTCTAAGGCTTTTCATTTAGTCTACAATTCAACTAAGTCATTTTCATGTGTGGAAGACCCTTTTTGGCATGTTACATATTGTAAAGGAAAATTTATTTGAGTAAAAGTAGAGTCAAAAGACCCTCCAAGACCTTGTCATAGTGCTACAACAAGTCACCCTTTAAAAGGAGCAAGTCATCCTATCTAGAAGGACAAGTTGGCCTATTAAGGCACTTGAAGAAGAGTATAAATGGGTGTGCTCGACCTCATTCAAGAGTAGATCAGATCAAGCAAGAATAAGTTCAATCAAGGAAAGAAGGAGACCTAAAGAAGAGTGAGGAAGAGAAGGTGAAACCAATAGAAGAAAATCGATTTTTTTGGATCTATATTGGGGAAAATATCTCACATGTGCAAGGTGAATTAGGGCATCCATCTAACACAGGAAGATTGAATTGTAGAACCATTAAGAAGTCATTTTATTGGTGCCAAGAAGACTAACCTTGCATGTTTATTTCCCAAGGAAGAAGATCCTACCAAGTGAAGGAAAGAGAATTTTAATTTCTCCATATTTTCTCACATGTGTGAAGCTAGGTTTTCTGTAAGGAGGCTCAAAGTTACAGTCAGAGATTGTAGATTCGAAGTTGAGGTGGAAGGAGGATTTGCAATAGTTGTGAAACTAGTTTTACTTGGGTTGACTTCACTAGAAGAAGTTCTTCAAATGGGAGTTTTGACTTGGTCTTGGAAGGTTATTCAAGGGTCATAGGTCTTGGAATTTGTCATCTTAAGTTATATAAGAAGAGAAGAGTTCTTGTGGGTTTTCCTCTCAAGAGGAGAGGTTTTGTCCCTAACTGATCGCTTATATCTTGAGTTCTCTTTTTTCATTGTTATTTATGGTTTGGTATTTGTTTGATGATAAGAACATAATAATAACAAGTGAAAGAAGAATCTAATCAAGTCAATCTTAAATAAATCACAAGCAGTTATCAAAGATAAGAGAAATAACTTAATCTAGTTGCATTATATTCATCAACACCTCAACTGTTATGGGTAGTAATGGGGCAGTTAACTTTTGATCAGGATCAGCATATATTTGACACAATGGGCACTTCCATGCATTGGAATGAGAATCCTTAAATAATTTATGCCAATAATAAGAAGCCCTCATTACTTTGTGAGTAGTAGTATCACCAGTGAATTGTCTACATGTTGGTCCATCTTGGAGATCTCTTAACAACCTTTCTAAATCTGGATGTTCTAAGAATCTAAGTAGGACACCACTGTGGTGCTTTTGAAAAATCACACCATGCACAAGTTAGAAAGATAATTCTTTAATACATACTACGCTCTTTTGTTTAGCTGATAGGTATGAAGGCAAGGTGTCATGTTGTAAGTATTTTCATAAATTTGAATACCAAGACATGGTTGTACTTGTAGGAGGAACTTTCTCAATGTTATACATCTCTATTTCATGCTCCCCTAGTGAATCCATCGCTTGAGTAGTGAGTTGACAAAGACTATGGCCTTTGATAGTATGAACTAGGTTGAATTCAATATCATATTCATGTAAGCACATCATCTATTTTTCTTTCCTCTCACCCAACTCTTGTTGTACAAAGAGTGTTCTAACAGTTGGATGATGCACATAAATAATCATGTGAGATTTCAGGAGGTAAGGCCTAAAGTGTTTAAATGCCTTGTATATTGTGTATGCTTACTTATCAATGGTAGGATAATTCAATTCCAATCCCTGTAAGCCAACACTCATGAAAGATATAGGCCACTTATTTCATTTATTTGCTTTTTGTGTTAATACAACTACAATAGACAGGTCATAAGGAAAATCATACAACAAGAAATCCTTGCCAAAATTTGGATTGTATAAGGCTGGAGCATCACCTATGGATTTCTTGATCTAGGAAAAGGAACATTTTTCCTTATTAACCCATTTGTATGTAACATATTTCTTTATCATCTCTTGTAATGATTTAACAATATGTGCATAATCACAGATGAACTTGCGTGGGAAATTGATCATTCCCAAGAAAGATTGTATTGCTTTCTTGTTCATGGGAAAAGGTATTTGAGCAATATCATTGACCCTTTCCCAGTAAAATTTAATTCCTCTTAGAAATGATATGTCCTAAAATATTACCTTCAGATACACTAAAGATGCTCTTTTTTAGGTTCAATGAAATTCCATACTTGCGACATCGCTCAAAAATCTGCTTTAGATGGCGAATATGATCATATTTCTTTTTAGAAAACATTTTAACAACATCTAAGTAGAAAACTACACTTTGTCCAATTAATCCATGGAATGTGATGTACATGGCCCATTGGAATGTAGAGCCAACATTTATAAGCCCAAATAGCATGTGCTTGAAAGAAAAATTTCCCCACTTCATCCTGAAATTGGTATTTAATTGATCTAATTCTGCTACTAGCACCTAATTATATCTGGAAAACCCATCAGTGGCAAGAAAATTTTCGACCAAAATATTGTCTAGAGTATCTGCTCCATTGATGGAACGGAATAATTGTCTTTGTCTAAAGCCAAGTTGAAGTTGAAAAAATCAACACATAGGTGTATCTCGCTAGACATTTCCTAACATGAACCAAGTTGAAAACCCATGTAGAATGTCAAACTTTGAACATGATCCGAACATCCAGCAACTTTTTTAATTATTTATGAATCAAGGGTTCAAGCGTCAAATGAAATTTCCTTAACATATGTTGAAACGGTTTCACCCCCTCTTTAATAGGAATGACATGTTGTATGATACATGTATCATATGTCTTTAAATCATCATATGTCCACGAAAACACACCTCGATATTTTTTGAAAAGGCGAATAAAATCCTATCATTCTTGAGCATAATAACATGTACCGATGTTTACATACTTCGAATCTTCTTTGGTTCCCAAATTTACTTTTTCATGTGATCAAGTTGATCACTAAGTCTTAGTGTTCACTGGTCCTATGAAACGGTTTTGCAAGTCATATATTTTCTCAATAGATACCACTCCTTTTGGCATAATGTTCCCTTTAGATTCTCGGGTTGCTTCCTGCAAAGCCTTGTCGTGCCCATCTTCTTCAATAGCCGCATCTTTGAACACATCTTCATTGGACATGAAACGAATTATATGGTGTTCATGTTAATGACATTTTCAGTCATATATGGAATAAATGATCTCAATAGAAAAACCATATTTTAATGGTGACATCCTAGCAACTGCATCAACTAATGTCTCTACAACATCATTACGAACTCTAGGAACAAAAATAATGTTAAATTCTTTAAACACCATACATATTTGTAACACCCTCCTTCCACATCCACCGAAGTAACCTTTCCAATCAGGGTAAAAAAGAGACAAGAGGCTATTATGATTATATTTGACCTCCTATGTGACCTTAAGGAAGTGGAATAGATGGAACATCAAACACAATCATCCAACATCATCAACAAAACCCTCAGGAGACAAGTCAACCACTCATACAGCCTATCCTTGGGTCCCACTCTTGTTCTGGGTCTTTTAGACCATAGTCACTCTCATGCTATGGGAAAGGGAGCGATCAGCAACCAACGTCGCTCTCAAAGGCTTGCCTGCTAGTGACCAGAGACTAAATTTCTCTGTTTCGTGCCAGTGACCTCAAGATTTAAACCTCTTTTTTAGGCCTAGAGCCCAGGCCACTACCCAGAATGGAGTGATATCTTATAATCAGTAAAAATACAGGGAAACAATGATGCAAAATGAATAAGATGAACAAGACCATAACCATGCCCCTACTAGCCATGACAAGCATTTCTTCAAACACATCATCAACATGTAACGTATAGGTGTAAACCACATAATTAAGTGTATGGATCTCATACTTATTTGAGAATCGTTATGAACCATTGTTCCCTCATGTAAATTGTTGCAGTATCCTCTATGAGGTCATAGACACATTATCCATTCATATATAAGTAAAAACATGTTGAGAGCCATACATAGCTGTTGCCATATATCATGCATATAACTAGCATAATAGGAACAAAAATACCATTAACGTATCAGCAATCAAAATCCACATATACATAAATACATTTACACATGAAAATCAAAGGAATGAATTTATCATTGAATGCAATGAACCAACTGGAGATGGGACTACCATGTTGCACCCGACCATAGATTGGCTGAGCCAAGACTCTATTCAACCAATCACCCCCATGCCATATTCCAAGCATTAATGTGGGACTCATGGAACACACTAAAAACACCAATCAACATGGATGCCACTGGAGTTTTCCATCTACACCATGAGGAATTTGAGTGCCTCCTATTCTCTCAGGCTTTATCGTGCATCCATAGTCTGATCTAGGGATTACTAGGCCCTACACCGAGACATACTCTCCAGGATTTACCATGCATCCCTTCCCAGGACCACTAGGCTCAATGGAGAGAAAATCCACCTCTTGCTTTATTGTATATCCTGCTATTCACTAGCAAGGATTCCTAGGCCCACCGAGGCACACAATCTGGCTTTACCGCAACCCATAGTCTGGTTCATGGGTTACTAGGCTAGTGGCTTTGTGATCCTTAATCCAATTCAGGTACCACTGAGACCATTTGCTTTTCAATTCGGAGATCCAGCCCACTCAACTTTGAATCTAATATGTTCATCCCACATAAACCATATGAGAGAACCCATCTCATCAAAGCTATCAGTAAATGGCAAGGCTAGGCTGAAAATACTGTCACACCTGGAAAAACCCATGCCATGGTAGAAAATAAACACATGCAATCCCATGCATGCCAAATCTAACAAGGAAAATACACATTCAATTTTATACCTACAATGAAACCTATTATAACTGCTTGATCTTGCCTTTCCCTACTTGATCTTTGCTTCCTCTTTCCTTCTTTTCCTTTCCAAAGCCTTAGACATTTCCTTTGTCAATTTCCTTAGCCATAAACAACCAAATGAACACCCCCTAGGATGTCTTTCCCAACATTTAGTTGGGAATAAGTGTCCCGTCAACCGTGGTCTTATATATTTTTATACAAAATTTTCACTAGGGCTATTACAGAACCCTCCCCCTTAGAGGACACCATCTTCGGTGTTCAACCACACCTATAGCAACAAGAATGTTGAAAACAAAACATACTGCCCACGGAGCTTTATAACATAGCTCGTTGCGATAGTTATATTGAATGACCCACTCAAAATAAAAAATAAAAATCATGAAAACATGACCAAATAACAACAATATCACATACTGGAGCTTTATAACACAACTCATTACGGTATTTACAATAACCACATACACATATGCACATGTGCTAAACCGAAAAATAAAAGGATACAATGCCCATATCAACCAAAAAGGAAATCCATAGGATCACACCTCCACCCTCAAATTAATACTAGGATTCACCTCCTTCCCAAGAAGTTCAGAATCCACTACAAAGTCAAATCTGCATCCAGTGCCAAGAATTATAATCTTGCACCACTTTTCCTCTCAATGAACAGTTACCGACTCATTATTCTAGGCGCACTCCCAATGTGCATCTGATTCCATATGGAAATTCTAGTGACCAAAACAAATCCATCCCTGGCCTTCCCTTCTCTGCTACACACTCCCTCAGGTAATCTATTCAATCCCTTCCATGCAGTCACTCACCTTCCAAGTTCCACTGGCACCCACATCTCGGGAAGTCCATCCCTTGGCAAGGCTTCCTTGCATCAGAAGATGAAATGACCAAAGCATATACCTGCCTTAAAACCATCATACCGGTCATATTATTCTCATGGAAATCAATGGAAACTATTGGGTACCAGTGTCCCACAATGGCCCTACTCCTGAAATGCTTTACCAGCATACTACTGCATGTTCCAATTTCTTTTGTTGTTGCTCCCAATTCTTGCAGTCGATTTCAACCACCCAACTAACCATTTTCGTTCTTCCTTTACCAAGCACATAACTTCCATCAGATTCAAATAAATCGAAATAACCTCATATCATACCTCATTGGTAGTTCATCAATAAATTACACTTGCAATATTATTTGCTTCCTATCACAACAAGTCAAACTAACTATTTGATTAAAACATCATGTATAAACATATCACATATGGTTAGCTCAAAACATAACCATCATATATCAACATCATAAATCACATGTAACCATCATAAACCAGCAGCATAGATCACATATAGTCATCATATACCATAATCATAAATCACATGCGTAGTAAAATTGGAATAATATACTGATACTTATCCTTTAATTGATCGTTACTTATGCCTTTGCTCTTATTTTCGTATGCACATTGGATCGGTTTCCACACCCGACAAACACCCAGTGCCTTCTCCTCAACCACGTGCACATATACATAACGTGTAGCACACACATATGACCACACATGACATACAACTCCATGCAATACATGCACCTACACCTAACGTACAACAGATACACCTACACCTAGTACATAACACAACACAATACATGCACCTACGCCCGGTGTACAACACAACACAATACATACATACACCCACACCCGGCATACAATACAAGACAATACATACTCCTATATCTGGTGTATGACACAACACAACACGTATACATGTACAATGTACACCACAAGACATACATACAACACCAGATATCCATCATGCACACAGTACAATATATACACAAAACCATATATCCAACATGTACATAACACCATCTCTACCCAGCATTGAATATGCAACATTCGTACAACATTATCTATATTAACACCATGTACATAACATTGCATGAACAATAGGTACACACACTAAATATAAACAACACCACATGCACACAACATCGCAAACACAACATGTACAACATATACAACATATGCACAACAGTATTACCACACATCCAAAACCACACTGACTCTACAAAGCAACCCTACTTCTAATGTCTTATCCATGCTTATCCTAGCATGTCGTAGACCACACTGCTTTCACTTTACTGATGTATCCCTCGGTATAATCTGTCCATAACATAAGCATAGGCATAATACAATATAAATTCATATTCACATGACATTGACCTCATATATTTGTCATGACTACTCTTCCCACTTGATTCCTCATAGCCAGGAAATTCTTCATGGCATTCGCTTTCATAAGCAATCATTCTGCCGCAAGAACGATTATTGATGATTTGTCGAACATTGACATAGATACATGGATACATACATACATATACGTAAACATTAGCATAAACAATCATGATCTTGTCAAACAATTATATGCATACATACACACACACACACACACACACACACACATATATATATACACAGATAAATGTCAGCGTTAATAATCATGATCCATGATGACCTTGTCAAACATTGCATACATACACACCTACATGTATACATATATAAAAATCAACGTAATCATGATCATAACATAATTACTAGATATCAAGGTCAAGGTTTAAGAGAACTTCCTTTATTCATTCAACACATGCGCAACATTAAGAATAGTCATTCTCAACATAGCCAAGGCACCTGACACCTCAGATTCATTTAGTTTACCTTTTTGGTTACCTTTCTCATGACTTTATTGCCACTGTCCATTTACCATAATGGACCCAGCTAGTCCAACCTACCGTCATAGTCTTACCTTCTGATGCACTTACTCATGCACCAAGCTTCATCTATGTCTTACATTACCTATTGGGTACCACACAGCTCTCCTTGTGCTCCATTAAATTTCCTCTTTCCCAACCATTTCCCAAGACTCAAAACAATAAAAGGAAAGAACGGAAACAACAACAATAAGACCATGAAAACCAAAAGCAATACGACACCACAACAAAGTGGCATAGCTATGCACCAGACACAATCAAAATCGCAAATCAAGCGCAACAATCGTAAAATACCACAAGCACAAGACTGACAACATACACCATGACTCAATCCCCATGGTTCCCAAGGAAAGCTTGACCTGATCCTTCTTCGATATTTCGTGATAACCTCACATGCCATGTAACTCCCTACATCATGTTATCATTAACAAATAATCATCAATGCATAAATAAACATAAAAATAAACTAGATACCTTATCTTGTTGTGTCAAGCACATTGCCTTGTAGTTGAACATGTCCAAGTCATCTCTCAAGGGACTCCAATCCCTTTGACAAATCCACCTGTAACTAGAGACCAGCTAATATACCTTTCAAATACATGTTCATGAATATAACATGTATCCACATAATGTCAGACAAGATTAAGTTTAAGAAGACTTATTGTAGGAAAAGCACTCATTCATTTGGAATTAGGGTTTCCAAACGTAGCCAAAGGAATTCTTTCCCAATTCCTTTCTTTGAACTTTTCCTTGCTACAATTGAGTGTTACTATGCACTGTCACATCACCCAAATGTTAGGGATATAAACACATTAACTACTACCTTGTCAGTGTAATACCAGCATGCTTCCTGCAACTGCTCACACATGTCAACCACATGTTCCAAATATCAAAACAATCATATCTATCAATTTGAAATCAACATTTATCAAGACTAGCAATCATGTCATAATCCATAGTCAACTCATAGTCATTAAACATAATGCTACAACTATCACCTACTTACACACAAGTACATATCAACTGTCTCAACACATATGTATAAGTACAACCATATTAAAACAAGATCATTTGAACACATACTAATATTATGCAATTCATCAAATCTTCAACCAACTTGCAAACATACCAATTTAAATAAATCAACTAGACAACATAATCAAACCATCAAGCACCAAATATACGACATAAGCGAACTCATACCTTACTGTATCTTAGGGGAGGCTATCTTGTTTGCACAATCAATCCAGATTAGCATGATATAACTTCTCAACATATCAATTCAAACATAAGTAAGATCATGTTATCCATAACAATCACTAACTAGCATGTTTACATCATAACTCATACAAAATTATCATTCACGCATAGGCAAAGTCAACCTATATTATTACAACACCATATCACAAATATTTTTCCTCATACCTAAATATCGCAACCATAACCATCTACATAGGTCAAACCAGGTTAACATAATACATATAACATCAAATATCTTCAATGCAGTGAACATAACCATCACGCAGATAACCAATCCAAAATACAACATCAAGATATCAATGAAATAACCCTAATCATCAAGTTAATATCATATAACAACAATAAGTATATATCAAGCTCATCAACAACATATAACCTAATCATCTAGTTATCTAACATAAACAACAATAGCAATGCATACAACCACAGGTTACCATTATTCTTGACTATCTGACTCGTGCATACGACTATGCTAATCAACAATCATTTGTCATGTACGTAACCATAACATCAAAATACATGTACATAAACCTAATGTATACAACCCTAATGCATATAACAATCCTTAACCTATGTTGTAACTTCGCTTTGATTATCTGCACCTCCTACGTTACCTCATTCAACACATTAGCATCATAACATACCAATAACACCATGATGACCTAAATTGCATACCATGACTTCACAAAGCATGGTTGACCTACTATTCATGCATAACTATAACCAAGACCATACATGCATAATGACTACATATAGACATATAACACATGATTACAAAGCCATATACACATCCTTCAAGCTAGAGCCCAATCATCAATGCATGACCATATCAACTACACAAGCCATGACCTCATGCATGACAAGAACCACTATTCCATTATACACATTTTCCCATGCAACCATCAACATGCATAAGAAATGCATAATCAACTACACATATGCATGAATGCATGTAATCGAGCATAAGCGATCAATACTTGTAACCAACCTACAAGACAGATACATGTAATTAAGCATACAATAATGCAACCTAACATACAATGGTGTAATCAAGTGACATATAACAATATGTAACCAGCCATATACTCATGAAAATGCATTCCACAAAATCAACATCAATTCTCCATGGTAACATTACTACAACCATAATCAATCATCAAGCAAATGCAACAAGCACATGAAATGCAAGTGTAAAATACACACATGCAATCAACATGCATGCATGACCAACACACACCACCCATCTAGTCCGAGAGTTGAACCATGCTCTCATACCACTCGATAACACCCTCCTCCCACATCCAACCAAGTAACCTCTCCAACTGGGGTAAACATGAGAATAGAGGCTACTATGATCATATTTGACCTCCTATGTGACCTTAAGGAAGTTGAATCAGTAGAACATCACACACAATCATTCAACATCATCAATAGAACCCTCGGGAGACAAGTCAGCCACTCAGACAGTCTGTCCATGGGTCCCATTTTTGTTCTGTATCTCTTAGGCCAAGTCTCTCTCAAGCTATGGGCAAGGGAGCAATCATCAACCCAAATTCTCTCTCACAGGCTTGCCTACCAGCAACCCTGGGATTTAAGCAACTTTTTCAAGCCCAAAGCCTAGGCCACTGCCCAGAATGGAATGTTAGCTTAGAATCAGTAACAATACATGGAAATAATGATGCAAAAGCAATAAAATGAACAAGACCATAACTAGACCCCTACTAGCCATGACAGGAATTTCATCAAACACGTCATCAACATGTAACCTATAGGTGTAAACCAAAAAAGTAAGTGTAGGGATCTCATACTTATCTAAGAATCATTATGAACCATTGTTCCCTCATGTCAATTACTGCATTATCCTCTATTAGGTCATAGACACATTATCCATTCATATATAAGTAAAAACATGCTGAGATCCATACATAGTTTTTGTCATATATCATGCATATAACCAGCATAATAGAAACAAAAATACCATAAACATATCAGCCATCAAAATCCACATATACATCAATACATTTACACATGAAAATAAAGGGAATGAATTTCCCATTAATGAATGAAATGAACCAATCGAAGATGGGACTACCACGTTCCATCCAACCATAGCTTGGTTGAGCCAAGTCTCTCTTCAGGGAATCACCCTCATTCCATATTCCAAGCATAAATGTGGGATCCATAGAACACACCAAAAACACCAATCAACATATGAGTTCTCCATCTACACCGTGAGGAATTTGAGTGCCTCCTAGTCTCTTAGGATTTATGTGCATCCATAGTCTGATCCAGGGATCACTAGGCCCTACACCGAGACATACTCTCCAAGATTTACTCTGCACCCCATCTCGGGACCACTAGACCCATTGGAGAGAAAATATACGTCTTGGATTTACCATATATCCTGCCATTAACCAGCAAGGATTCCTAGGCCCACCGAGGCACTCAATCTGGATTTACCACAACCCACAGTATGGTTTAGGAGTTACTAGGCTAGTGACTTCATGATCCTCAATCCAGTTCAGGGACCACTCAGACCATGTGTTTGTCAATTCAGAGACCCACCCCACTTAGCTTCGAATCCAATCCATCCATCCCACATAAACCATATGAGAGAACCCATCTCATCAAAGCTATGAGTAAATGGCAAGACTAGGCTGAAAATCTTGTCACACTTGGAAAAATCCATGCCATGGTAGAAAAGAAACACATTCAATCCCATGCATGCCAAATCTAGTAAGTAAAATACACATTCAAGTCAATACCTACAATGAAGCTTGTTGTAGCTAGTTGATCCTACCTTCCCCTACTTGATCTTTACTTCCTCTTTCCTTCTTTGCCTTTCTTGATCCAATACCAAAGTGCTCCAAGAAACTCTAAGTGTCCAAGAGAGAGAGAGAGAGAGAGAGAGAGAATAATGAGAGAGCTCTGAAACTAAACTAACAAAAGGTTACCAATTGTTCCTCATAATCCTTTTTATGAATAAGGCCTTTATTTTCTTCATTTTCCTTCATTCTTCTCCTCACATGCAACCTGTGACTTTTCACCTCCTTTTTCTCCTAATTTCCATTATTTTCATAAATAAAATGCCAATAAATGCCTCATGCGTTTCCAAAGCCTTAGCCGTTGCCTTTGCCAATTTCCATAGCCATAAACAACCAAATGAACACCCCCTAGGATGCCTTGCCAAACATTCAGCTTGGAATAAGTGTCCCATCGATCGTGGTATTATATATTTTTACATGGGATTTTCACTAGGTTTGTTACACTCTTGTTGGTAGTTTTTCAAATTAGCTAAAACATAGTATATGGTATTTTGTACCTGATGAGTAACAATCTCTGAATCACCAATTACCTTAATTACATCCACCTTGAGTTCTATGGATTTCTTTAACCCCAAAATGAGTGCTTCATATTCATTAGTGTTATTTGTACACTCAAACTCCAGGCACTATGATAAAATATACCTTTTATTCTTAGGGTCAATAACAATACAACCAAATCTAAAACCATCCTGAGCCTTAGAGATATCAAAATATAAGTTCCAAATATCAATAGTTGTTGACCTAGTTCCTATACTAGTAGTACGTACATTTATATTACAAAATTCATTTTCTCTAGTTGCACTGCAAGGAAGAAGCTCCAATTTTGTATCATATGGTACAGGTGAACGCTACGCTTGATAACACCCATGATCAACTTCCAGAAAACAATTTCCAAAGATGATATATGTAAAATTGACTGCCTCATTATGTCCCTCAAGTGATGTCATGGTGTATTTCATGCACAACTCAGTTTCTACTCAAATCTGATTGTTTCTACCCATATAAGGAAGCCATAAATGTGTCCATTGTGTTTAGAAATTCCCTTGTAGCTTGTTGGACCGATATCTACTCAAAAGCAAACCATATACTTCAGGGATGTCCGCAATAACAATATTAGTTCATTGGTGAACTCTATGATCTTATGAAAAATAGATGATGACATTATGAAGTCACCAATTTCCTAGACTAATTATTTGTCCAGCTATATGATATGTGCATCGATATTTTCCCATTTAGCATTTATTTTCTTAACAAAAGATAATGTCTTGACATTTTCAGATGCACCAGAATCAATGAGACAATTATGGACATTAAAATTAAATATTTCAAATGTTAAGATAAAGGGGGGCAGTGAGTGTTAGTATTCAAATTAACAACATTAACTATAGCCTCGAATATACCATGAGACTTACCAGACATAACTTGAGAAGTAGAAACTTCATTACGTGACAGAGGTTGTGATGCAAGTGCTTGGATGATCAGTTCATGTTTCCTTGTTATCTTTGCGAGCTCAAATATTGAAATGTTGGCACAAGCTCTTTTCATATCCTCAACAATATTATAATCAATGCTTTCATTTCTAACAGGTTGTGTTGAAGTATCTGGTGGTGTATCTTTGTTTGAAACTTCAAGAGTGGTGGACTTATTCTTATTATTTGCAGAAGTGTTCTTAGGAGGAGGAGCACTTCCAGACTTATTCTAAAAACTCTAAGTAGGCTTAGTAGGTGGTATAATCCTTCTCAACAATTTTCTTTTAAGCTCTTGCTCAGAAATTGATCCTTTAATCCTTAAATTATATCGCTCAATTTCTTGCTAAGGAGGAGCTTCACTCGATGGAGGTTCTTTAGCACTTTTTTTATTAGTGTTATATATGATACAAAATGTATTAATTAAATGTATATCACTTTAATTTTCCTCGTGTGACATAGGTAAGTTCCCTTTGTGGACAAACGCAACCCCTCTAGCCCTAGAGTGGGTCTAGCCACTGCACAGAGAATAACAAAGCAAATTTCCTTAGAAATTTGGTGTTATGAAGACCTACCTTCAATCTGACGTTCGATGAATTCCTCGTCGTGTTGCTCCAGTTCTTTGTTCTTCCAGTCGTTCATGCCTGAAAACAACATGTATAGAAACACCACAAACGCAAATAGAAAACGACCAAACAATCGACTTGAAGAGTCAAGGAACCTCAAGCTGTCGGCATACAATTTAATGCACGATCTAGGAAACAAGTTATTGATTTGTATTAATATAAATCAAAGTAAAACTTACAACCGAGCCTTGACGTCGTAAGCCTCCTTGAAGGGTCTTGTCGGTATGTCTCTGTAAGCATTTACTTGTGAACTGTCTCCCAAGGGAACATATGACTCTCTCTTCTGTCCAAAAGGATTGATACTAGAAAGCTCTCAAGCCAACTCTACTCAAGCATCTCCAAAATAAAAATAGAAATGAGGCTACTTCCACACTCCAATAACACTCTCTACCTCTACTCCTCTCTTAGAAACTTGAAACTATCAAATTACATCTAGCTATCATCCAGTTACATCCAAGCTAGATGATCATGGAGGAGATATTTATAGGAGGGAGAGGCCCCATAAGAGAAGGGAGGAAGAGCTTATCTCTTAGGGAAGTTGCACAAAAGGTGGAACAACTATCCCAGAGGAGACAGGCAAGCTCAACTAACCCAACAACTAGCCCTAGGACTGCCCATGAAGCAATTTCATCTCGAAGTTTCGACGAGTTGTGAAAAACTTGCGAATCTGGCTCATCGCAGGTGCAACATAGGGACAGAGCGAAGACTTCGCTAGGGCTAGTGTTAACTTGTCTATCTTCACGAGGGGGATAAATTCTGACTCATGACGACCCAGAAACTTAGGTAAAAAGGTCTTCTTCAGGGGTAATGAAACGAGACACTCTTCCTGAGATTGCAAGGGTGATGACACATAATTGGGAACATGACACAACACAGATGTTAGTAACATGGACTGGTAGTATCCGGGATCAGGGAATGCAGAGTCGGTGACAAATTATTGTGTAACAGATGCCCCCTAAAGCATGAAGGCCGAGTGAGCGGGAGGGGTGAAATTCTTTACAAATCCATAACCGAAACAAAACGTCCTCGTGGAGAACCTACAGATGCAAGTACAACTAATATCTCTAATACATGAGTACATAGTGAAAGGAAATACATGTTCTCAAGGCATGGGTGAAACCATCCAAGAGATAAACATAAATGGTCTATGGTATGGGCACATCCATCCGATCAGAAAGACTACAAAAATGACTCGGGTAGGGTCACAACCATCCAATCAAAAGAGTCATGTATAAATCAACCCACGCAACCTAGACTTGTGTAATCTAAACCCAAGGTCTTGAATCCCAACTTAAACACCATACAATTTCTAATATGAGAATAGATGTGTTGAATTCAAGCACACTAGAAAATCACTTGATTACCGGCCAATGATGTGAACCGTTAACAAGCACGAGAGAGACCACCAGTAATGTCAATGGTTCTCTAGGTAATGCTAGTACAATCCACAAAGTGTGAAAAAATGATCTGGAGTCGAACACTTGTGAAATGACCCGATTGAAGACCAATAATGCAAGCATGTCGTCGAGTGCGAAGAACTTTCCATTGAGGCATGCAAGCTCCAAGGTACCAGAAAGGAGTCTGTAGGTCAACTTCCCGAATAATGAGCTGAAGTCGACAAGAAGCGATCGGTCGAAGGAGGGCCATAATGTTTCCCACACCATCGACGTGAGACAAAGGAACAAGATGATTGTGAATGAGACAGAGAATCTAAGGAAGATGTGCAAGGCTATAAATTGCAAAAGGATTAAGCTCTTGGACATATCGGTGACACGACTCCGGAATTTGGCAGCATTTTGGTACCAAGGGATCAAAGGTCATGACAATGCAGCAGGGATCAGATGGAATGAGGAAAAATGAATAACCCAAAACCCAGAAGGCCAATGGTAAAATGAGGATATCCCAACCTGACACAAAGCATAAAGAGTGTCGATGTCCAAGAGCGAAAAGTTGTCGTAATAATGAATACGATCAATAGAATGTTTCCAAATTTCCCCCCACCATTTCTAGCGAGTACCCCAATTATTTTTTGAAATATAAGCTTGAAGGGGATAGCATATGCTTGTAATGTAAGCTCATCCTTTGGACGAATCTGACCTAGTGAGTTTTAACGAGCCCTAGGAAGGAGAAGCTCGATCTCGTCATGGTGACAAGTCCAATGTCGTTAATGTTTAACGAGTCCGACATAGGTAAAACTTGGAGTCTTTTTCATGTTTAGAGAGTTTGAAAAAGACACGAAAAAAAAACTCCAAAGATCCCTTTTCGTAAATTTGTCCCTCGAACCCGAAAAGGTAGAAAATAATATCCAAGGGAACCTATTGACCATGAAAGATCAACGTATACCTTTTTCGTAAATAATCTATCCCAACCCGAAAATGGGTAAATGTATACTGGGTAGATGACACTTCGCAGCCTTTAACGAGTTCAAAGTGACAAGAGCTTGGCGATCTTTTCATGTTTCGAGAGTCAAAAAAGAGCTTAAAGACGACTCCAAGAGGGACTTTTTCATGTTTTTACCGAGTCTAAAAAAGTATAAAATATAACTCGCAGGGTAGTCACTAGGGTTCGTGAAACCTGTTGCTGCACAAAAACAAGCGTAAGATCCATATTTGATATAAAAATACACGAAATAGTCAAAAACCCTAATTTGACCAAAAAGGTGTATAAAAGAGTCATGTGGTAAAAAACAAGTTACTTTTCACCATTTTACCTCACAGCGAAAATTTTACCCTCGTGCATTCAAAATTTCAGCGGTCGACTAAAGAAATATCAGCAGCCTGTCCGCAAATTCGTCCAGTCGAGGTAAATAATTTCCCTGCACAGAGAAGCCGCTGCTAAAAAGGTTCATCAATTCGAGCGGTCACGCATGCAGGTTTCTAAGTTGAAATAAGATCTAATCGTTTTCCTACATTTTTTCATAGATAATATTGTGTTTTTTATGGTTTGAGCCACCTCCAAGGAAGGTTTTAGGGCCGGCATATGTGTGGCGATCATCACGAGTCACCATCTCGGGACTGCGACGACCCAAAATCTTCCACGAGGAGAAAACGGGGTCTTCGCGACTGTACACAGAAAAGTCATGAAGATCCCGATTTTTCTTAATGGGTGATTTTGGCTCGTCACACCTATTTGAAAATTAGGTGCACCGAGCACCAATTCTTAACATTTTTCAAAATTGAAGCCATTTCTTTGGATTTTAAATGCAAACAAAGTATTTATAATCCTTGATGTGTGTGTGTAGGAAGAAAACTGGTGATTTAGTGGAAAGAACAAGAGCATACTGGCGATGATGAACTAGCCATGGGAGACCAAGATTGTCTGGACATGCTCCGGAACTATGATCTGCTAAAAATTTTCATGGTGCCTAGTCTGAGGGTACAACTAGACTTACTCCAATATCTGATTGGAGCATGGGATCCAAATGAGGTTAAGTTCATTATCCAAGGGCAAGAGCTGGAGATTGAGGCGGCAGACATCTATTTCTTGACAGGTTTTTCACGGAGGGGGGGAAGGCCTCGCATGACCGGGACTTGAATCACTGGAGAAACTACGGACATGATGATGGGAAGAATGTGTCCAGAGGCAAAGAAGTCAAACAAGGGTGGAAAGCTCTAGATTGCTACTGTTAGAGACTTGTCTCTTTGTGTCCTTCTCTTGGCCATTACTAGAGCAGTTGGGTCAGAGGCCCCTCACGAGGCCACCAAAACCCAACTTTGGATGGCCGCCGACTGCATGGATCCCACTGTCTTCAACTGGGCTGAGATCGTGGTAAATAACATGAAACGGAAATTAAAAAAGTGTCACCGAGGGGATGTAAAACAGTTAGGGTATGGGTCCATCCTGGTATCATTCATCCTTGAGCGCCTTCCTATATTTTAGAGACAGGAAGCAGTTGTAGCATGGTCGACTCCGCGGGAACCATAGATGACTCGATGGGCGTTATTGATGCCCAGAGGAGGCGGGGGTCAACATATGTCGTGGAGACCTGAGTTTTTCCAATTGTTAGACTGCCACCTTGTCGTTGTTGAGGACTGGACATATGTTGGGCTAGATTTCAAGGGTGATCCGGAGTTAGTACTTCCCCCTTGGAACACTGGGACCATAGAGGTAACAAATGTTGATGTTTTAAAGATTTTGTAATTTCTTATCATTTTTATATATGTTCTGATCACTATGTTTCAGTTTGGTAGATGTTGGGCCGAAAATACCTGCAGGCTTGTCTCTGATTGCTCGGAGACTTGAGTGGGAGTTTGAGATTCCTCCTCCTAGTGGAGACGTAGAGGATAAGATCGCTCAAGACCTGGAGGGATTAACGGAGGGAATCCCTGACTACGCGAGATTCGAGGATGTCCCTCGACAGTACCAACGACACACAGCAGGGGTATCGGGAAAGATTCACTGACTTCTCAGACATGTGGTCAGAGAGGTCGTGTGCTACAGAGAGCACCACGCATATTAGACTCCTAGGTTTAATTTCTGCCATTTTTGAAAGACATGTTGTCTTGTGATGTAACCGAACACATATTTTTTTAGCACTGTGATGTGCAACATTGATATACATATATATATATACCTATGTTTTTTGATATATGACCTATTATGCCTTTAATGATTTACTTTCATAAATGTCGCAAATGTGTATCTAGTACATGATTTTCCAATGCATCAGTTAATGTATTTAGTCTTCTAGGAATGTGTCGATATGTAATATAATCAAAATTCCTTTCCAGTAAATGAACATGTAAATACAACCTTAAAATTTGAGGATTTCTGATGGAATAACACCCGTTGAGTTGAATAACAACAAGTTGGGAGTCTAGATTCACAATCAATGCATGAATATTGAGGACAATAGCCTTAGCCAGTAATTCAATGACGGCACTATATTCAGCGACATTGTTTGTGGTACATCCTAGACAAACACCTTGAATATCTACCAACTCACCGTGAGGATCGTAGATAGCCCATGCCACGGAGGAAAGATTCTGAGTACTGCGATAAGCACCATCAACAAAACTGACATAAGGTGCAACAGACATCTGCATAAGAAGCAAAAAGGACACAATAAGTGACAAATTCTTACACACCAAGACAAACACATACAAAATGAAAAACACACTTATGTACACAGCAATGCACGAAAGACTCATGCATAGTATTTCTTAAGATAAAGCCCATTCTAGGGCTTATCTAAAGGGTTGCCTTCGTAATAAATTAGCTCATAAGCCCCTTTTTGTAACACATGTTTGACAATATAGGGCCCAGGCCACATGGGTTCGAATTTTCCTACCCCCAGCCTGTCATTAGCTTGATCATACAGTAGGACTAAATCTCCCTCCGTGAAGGAACGTGGGTTGACTGTCTGATCGAAGTGAGTTTTGACTCTCTTCTTTTGTGCTTCAATGACTAAAGAAGCAAGTCGATGAGTCTCGTCAAGTCGTTCTAGATAAAGAAGGCGTTCTTCCACCAAAGTAGTATTCGGGAGAAATTCGATAGCTAATTTGAGAGAAGGGATTTCACATTCAATCAGGAGGGTAGCTTCTAGACCATAAACAAGTTGAAACGGTGTGAATCTGGTCACGTCCTTAACCGAGGTACGATAGGCCCATAGGGCAGAAAATAACATCAAATTCCAGTTGGACTTGTGCATTCCAATGGTACGCTGAAGCATGGTAACCAATACTTTGTTTACTGCTTCGACTTGGCCATTGGCCTGAGGGTAATAAGGCGTCGAACTATTGTGACGCAAGCCTAATTGGGTTGTCAACTTATTCATCATATAACCACAGGAATGGGAACCATGATCATTGACTATAGCCTCAGGGACTCTGAACTGGGTAATCACATGATTGAATAGGAATTGCGCAGTTGTCTTACCATTGTTAGATAATGTAGGCATTGCTTTGGCCCATTTCGTAAAATAATCGACAGCAATGATGATATACCCATGCCCCCTGGCCAAGCGATGGTTATAGGTCATAAAATCAATGCCCCATTTAGCAAAAGGGCCTACGGGAAGGTAGCGCACGCATCTTCCGCTGGTAAATTTGACATGCAGGACAAGAAAGGAAAGCCAAAATGCAATCCTTGAAAATGGAGGGACAAAAGTAACCATCACGAAGAATATTTTGGGCAGTAGCATAACCAAACATATGACCACCACAAGCGCCAGAGTGGCAATCATTCAAGACTTTTTCAGCTTCCTCGAAAGTCAGACAATGACGGAGAACTGAATCACTGCCAAGACAGTATAAAGTGTCTCCAACAATACAATAGGGATGAGAATGGTGGCGAATGCATCGTCGAGGATCCTTAGACAAATCAAGGCAAAATGAAGACGTCTGGAGGTAAACAATAATGTCACCGTACCAGGGATCGAGGGTATTGATCAAGAAAAGTGTGTCATCGGGAATGTGCTCCTTTATCCAAGAGGGAGCAGAAGCAGATGGTAATGAGCAAATCAACTTAGTGAAGACCAATGACTTCTTAGACTTGGCAGTGGTAAACTCCAAATCAAACTCCTGAAG
This sequence comes from Pinus tabuliformis, assembly GCA_031772625.1. Classification (NCBI taxonomy): domain Eukaryota; kingdom Viridiplantae; phylum Streptophyta; class Pinopsida; order Pinales; family Pinaceae; genus Pinus; species Pinus tabuliformis. The sequence goes on from CM062814.1 coordinate 733,338,479, forward strand.
GATAACAATCCATTTCGAGTATTTCCCCCCAGCAATTGACGTGACAGAATGTATGTCATCGGGTTGCAATCTGAAATCACGGTCGTCATGCGCAACAAAATATAATGATGAAAGCGTTGGAAAACTTGAATAGCAAACAAGGCAAGCTTCTCAACATAAATATAGTGAGTCTCGATGTCAAGAAGGTTGCGGCTAAGATAATAGATGACGTGCGCAGAACCATTGTCATCGTCTTGAACCAAAACCATACCAATAGTACTATCAGTGGCAGCGAGATAAAGTGAATAATCATGATGATAGTCGGGTGGACGCAACAAGAGAGTAGAAACAAGAAGTGTCTTGAGTTGCTCAAATGACCTTTGGGTGATGTCATCCCAAATAAATGGACTGTCACACTTAAGGAGATGCGTGTAACCTTTAGAAATCTCAGCATAGCTAGGGATAAAATGACGTAGGAAATTGGCCTTCCCCTGCAAACTCTACAACTGATTCAGAATAGCTTCGACCTTGAGGGGATTGAGACGAATGCCCTCTTTAGAACGAAAAACCCAAGAATTCTGCCAGATTTGACGTAGAAGACACACTTATGCAGATTGAGACGAATATAGTAATGTCTACAATGAAGAAAAATCTGGCCGAGGTGGTTCGGATGTTCAGTGCGTTTAGTTGAATGAGCTGGAAGATCATCCAGATACGGCTGAACAATGTGTCAGATGTCATGAAAAGCACAGGACATTGCTCGTTGGAAAGTTGCACTACCATTTTTCAGGCCAAAAGGGAGCTTTTTGTAAGCAAAAGTACCCCACGGACAGATGAAGGCAGTTTTGTGTTGATCGACAGGCGAAATATTGATTTGGTTGTAACCAGAAAATCCATCCATAAAAGAGAATATCTCACTCCCAGCACAGTCATCTATAAGCTGGTCAATAAAGGGAGTAGGATAGTTATCTTTCAGACATGCGCGATTGACGTCATGATAATCAACACAAACCCTAATAGTGCCCTTCTTTTTGGTCATAGGGACAATGTTAGATGCCCAGTCTATCAGTGGGATAGGATAAATAAACCTTTCCTTGAGAAGTTTTTCAACTTCTCCTTTAATGGTTGTAGCTTTTCTCGGGTGCAATGGACGTAAACGTTGTCGAACTAACTTTGCACCAGGGTACGTAGGTATCTCGTGTACCACAATACTCGGATCAATACTAGGCATTTCCTCATATGACCAGGCAAACACGTCACGAAACTCTCAGAAAAGGTCGGTGTAAAGTTGGATCTCCTTAGGAGAACAAGTAACTCCAATGTGAATATTTTCAACAATCCCTGGTTTAACAGAGATGTCGATGGGCATGGTTTGCGTAATATTCCCCATATTCCCCTCAGAAAAACCTCATGAGTCAATATAGGTGTCTGAAGTGGCTGAGAAGTAACACAGGAAGCAAACTTACCTAGATAGGCAGTCATGGCCCCATGACTTGGAAGAAACGAGGAACGATGGTGATGATCGAGCCAAGGAGGATCCTCAAAAGGCATAGTCTCAAGAATTGCCTCATCAGAAGCAAATGTCTCTTGTAATGGATCTGGAGAAACAATGTCTCCAAGCCAAGGGGATTGCACATACATGTTGAGAGATCTGTTCGAAGGAGCAGAATCAGAAGATGAAACCAAAGCCAAAACGATTTCAACATAGTTGAGCTCTGCAGGGCTCAATGGCATAACCTCACCCCATGAATCCACTTGATCGATGGGGGGAATCACCTAGGGATCAAGATTGATAGAAATCATATTAACCGAGGCAAAATTAGGAGGTGGGAGTGAAAAAACACCCATAAGGGCAGGATCTTTAAAGAGTCCAACACCCACACTCTCATAGGGAATACTGGTATGCTCCACAAATGGAACATTGCCATCCGAGGAAGAGGAAGCGAAGAAGGACAGTTGATCGACCGTGAAAATCTTCCCTTGATGAGGAAAATGAAGTACACGAAATAATGACAAAGCCACGGCATGCATAGCATACGTCCAGCTTCGCCCCAACAAAAGGTTGTAAGTCATATTAGCATCAACAACTTCGACTTCGACGTCGACTGTCTTCCCTTCTAGGGTGATAGGAAAGCACGGGAGAATACCAAATGGACGAGAATCTCTTCCATTAAAGGCTTCCAAGGTATTAGGAGATTGACTCAAAGATAGGGAACCAATGGCCTTCCAACAAGCAACAGACATGATGCAAGTGGAGCCGCCCTCATCAATAACAGTACGATGAATATTCTTCGAGTTTTCAAGATAGAATGTAATTATCTCTGAATCGGCTGGATCAATGCCACCAATGGCGGATAGCACAGACTTCCGTTGGGGGGGACAACAGTAGAGAACTTCCAAGGTGGACATAGTCAAAGGAGCTTGGTCTAAGTCTTCAACAATACTATAGTGTTGTGCGGAACGAGCATTGGGGTTATAAGAAGATTTTCAAAGAACTCCCTTAGTAGGAGGTATAATGACAGACTCGGTGCTGGGTCGTTCAATATGAAGAGGGCCAGAACTGGATGAAGGAATGTTAGAAGGTACTTCAGGTTCCTTGCCCGTAGATAGAGGATATTCTTTCGATCGTGTACTCACATGAATAGGCATAGTCCTAGCCATAAAAACTTGGGAGCCAAAAGTAGAAGAGGACTGAGGTTGATCGACCACCATTTGAGTTTGCTAGGAGGGAAAAGGCTCTTTAAGTACAACAGGAGTTCCTGAAGTCCCCTTAAGCAAACGACTAACCTCATACCATCTAGGATAATCTTTAGTGTAGTGATCCTTGTCACAGATAAGACAAGGATACTTAGGTTTGTGTTTAGAACCATCATCAACAGGAGTCTTAGGAGGATCTTGCTTCGGTGGATCGGCCTTATTTTTACCTTTCCCCTTCTTCTCACCTTTCGAAGTTTTCTCTATCGCGATGGACTGAACGAAATTGACTTTGAAGGTTTTTCCAATATTAGATGCAGACTAAGAAGCATTTTCACTAGGAGCAGTAGGTTTTTGCTTCGCAGGAGTCGTGGAAGACTTTTGAGAAGATTTAGCAATGAAACCAATAACACTGTCGACGGAAGGCATTGACGGGGCTTTAGAAGTTCCAGGTCACAGAGCATCAGGAAATACATCATAAAGTGTTCCAGATTGGGAATAAACCAAATCAAGATTTTGAGCACGCATGATAGCTTGCTCTTCAATAAGACATGCCCCCATAGCAATATCGCGGGCTATCGGACCTACAAAAGAGGTAGTAAACCAGTCAGTCAGAAGCTAATCAGGGATCCAGAACTTAATCAAACGGCGTTGCCTTCTCCATTCATGAATATGATCGGAGATGTGAGTAGTCGTGTCCTATTTCAGAGAAGTAAGGAGATTTGTTCCCGTTTCATAACGAATCGGTAACTGAAAATGGGTAAGAAATGCCATCGCAAGCATATTGAAGTCTTGGAAAGTTTCACGAGTGAGCTCAATATACCATTTCGTAGTGGAACCAATAAGAGTCCTTTGAAAAAGACGGAGGCGGATAGAATCATCAAGCCATGAGTTAGATGAGCACCAAAGATGATAAGTCATAACATGCGCTTGTGGATCCTCTCTAGATTTACCGTCGAATTTAGGACAATCACTGGGAATCTTGGTCAAAACTAGTGGCCAATATGGATTATGAAGGATATGATCGTTCATCAGCTTGGACACATCGGGCAGTTCCAAAGTCACAAGAAAAGGTAATTGAGGGTTAAAGGACATCATAGGCCTCTGATAAGGGCCAACATTAGGGTTCCAACTAGAGCCTTGTTTCCCCCATGGATTTTGTCCATAAGGGTTATAGTTTGGTGGATTAACACCATAACCTAGTTGTTAACCTAGATTTTGACCACCAGCAAACCATTGGTTACTAGCTTGACCAATAGGGGCAGCATATGGATATTGAAAATTCTGATAAGGATTAACCTGAGATTGCTGATAATTCTGATACGAAGCACCCTGAGGTTGCCCTTAGGGTTGCTGAGGTACTTGGAGACCATATTGCGGGTGAGGTCCAAACTGTGCCTAGGGCCCAGGTTTCATTTGATAAACAGGCTGGGCTTGGAATCCAACTTGAGTTTGGGGACCAAGTTGAGCTTGGAGTCCAGCCTGAGTCTGAGTGCCTGGTTGACTAAGAGTTCGATTTATTTGACTAGACTGATGTCCTTGTTGGAACTGGGGCTGACTCAACTGGCCAGAAGGTTGGCCTTGTTGGAAATGAGGTTGACCTATCTGTCCAGAAGGTTGACCTTGCTGAAACTGAGGTTGTCCCACTTGACTAGAGGGTTGACCTTGCTGGGCAGCAGGTTGGCCTTGCTGAAACTGAGGTTGACCTAGCTACCCAAAAGATTGACCTTGTTGGGCAACAGGTTGGCCTGGCTGGAATTGAGGTTGACCTGGCTTACCAAAAGGTTGCCCTAAATAAACAAAAGAGGCACCTGTGGAGGCCGAAATTTGTCCCTGAAAGGGTTGTCCTTGTAGGCCTGAAGCTTTTCCTTGAAATGGTTTCCCTTGAAAACCAGAAGGTTGCCCTCGTAAAGGTTGTCCTTGCAGGCCATGATAGGTAGTATGATTCCAGGAAACCGAAAGCGGAACGTAATTCTCAACTGGGACCCTCGGAGGAAGCAACCCAGTGTAATAAATATGAGCTCCATGGTGATCATAGTAGTGTGAAGGGTTATGCGGAATGGATAGCGGTTTAGAACCTAAAGGATTATGACTCGGATTTTGGAGAGAAAACAGGTATTGCTCATATGACAATCCCGCTGGAATGGAATTCGAAGAGATTGGTACACTACCCATAGGTTGACCGACTCTAGAAACCAAAGGTGAAGGACCGCCGCCAGTAGGTCCAGACGATATCCCAGTAACAGCAGTAATTACTAAAGATGTGGTAACCACACCAACAGAAGGAGCTGTGGATTCCACACACATGGTGGGCATTGATGGAATGGACGTAACTGATGTAACCTGCGTCTGAGGTATGGAAGTCAGGGTCGACTGAGTAGACATGAAAGGTCTGGAAGACAGAATGGTAGTACAAGACCACATAGAGCTCTGAAGTAGAGAGGTAGAACCAAGTATGTCAGCCAGAGCGTGCTAGCAAAGTGGAAACAACACATTTGGAGTAGTGTGGAAAGGAAAACCTTCCTGGGGAAACTGAGGTTCCCCGGTCAACCCAAGGCTCTCTTGACTATTAATAGGACTTCACTCATCCATGTCAGAAGTGGCCATTGGAATCGAAGCACCAAGAGGAGTAGACAGGAGATCCACATCTAAAAATTCCCAAACGTTGGGAGGAGTCCAATCAAAAGGATCCTCACCCGGAGCTCGAGAATCAAGAGGTTGTACACTTGGGACAATAAGAAGAGTACCATTAATAGATGATACCTCAAAATAGATAGGAGAAAGGGGCTCTCCATCACTTGGCAGGGACAACGGATTCGATGAGTTTGCCAGGATGGCCTAACTCAAAAGCCTGCGAGAAAAGATATAATCAATAGGGTTGCAAAAAATATTCCAAGATGTGATCACAAGGCGGCCAATATTAATAGGTAAAATTTTATCGTGAACAGATAAATTTTATGACACTAGAACGAAACATTTCCTTTTCATGTTTAAAGAGTCGAGAAAAAGGACTAAAGATGACTCTAGTCGCCTTCGAAGTTTAATGAGCCTGAAAGGAAAAATGCTCAGATGATCCTTTTACTTTTAAAGAGTCAAAAAGGAAAGAAAGTGATTGCTCTGGAATTCTAGGCAAGAGGTTTACCAGACAAATCATGAAACTACATATACACCTTGGCAATAAAATGAAACAGAAATGACCAAGGACTTCCCGTACGGAAGTAAATTGTCTTGAATGTTGTGTTTGGTGCATTACAACTCGTAAGGTGGTAGACTCGTCTTCCTATGGATAATAGGATGATAACCTAGTGGGGTCTCCCAATATATACGCGATGATACGCAGAGCACAAATCTGTACTAGCATCTCTTGTATCACAAAAGGAGGAATCACCCAACCTTAGTGAGGACAATAGGAACTAGGTTTAACGACGTTGGAACACATCTCTAGCCTAGACCTCTAGATATGTGAATGTTAGGTTCCAATGTGTTTTTAAGTTCATTCAATAAATTTTAACAGTTAATCGTGAATTAAGTCTCGATTTTAAGGCCCTATTGAATGTATCTTTAACACTCCTAGAATGCAACTAGATGAGAAAAAAGACCATTTTCGTTGGATGAACAACTAGCTAAGGAAGAGTGAGAGGTTCAATGCATAACAGTTGAATGGCAAACAAGCAAACCAATCAAAGAAAAAAAAACACTTCTACCATCTACTCAAACTTGCAATAAATCCAAGAAAGAATGAGAAATGCACTTTTTGCTTTTCAATGTCTTAATCGCAAGAATCTACTAATGCAAAAATAATCTTTCAAAACTTAACACAAGATGAATGCACTTTCTGATTTTCTTGAATAAATGATAAGCAAATGCATGCACAAATGAATAAAAGACTCAAAACTAAAGAAATAATCCTTTTTCACAAAATTGGAAAACTATCTCATTGACTATGAAGCAAAGTGATTTATGCCAAGCGAAAGAAAGGGACCGAACAAACAATACAAGGAATTTCAGTGACCAAACACATACACCAATCAAGACAATGACAAACATCAAAATAGAAGAAGCCTTAAACAACAAGAGAGATTTTACCAATCAGAGTCTAAAGATCTCAATGAATGAGTGACCCAAGCAAACCAAGCAGTGGAGAAACCCTAGGGTATTTAGGTCACACAGTTCAAGAGAGCGGATTTGAAAAGACCTGAAACCCGAAAACAAAAATCTTAACAACCAACATTTTTGACACAACAAAGAGGAGCAAAACAAGATCTGAGGAAAAAACACACTGGTTGATCAACCAAACAAACCTCAAAATTTGAAACTTACAGGAATCATCGCAAGTAAAATACTAGAAACATGCGCCGACAACAAATCATTGCACCTCCCTAACCAATAACTTTGTGACATCGTCGCGAAAGTACATCAATTAGCTGCACCGAGCCGATTTTAGGCCTCGGTGTGACTGTTAGACAATTTATCCGTGTCATACAGTAAAAGGTGCAACCCAGAACACAACACAGACACAACTACTTCACGACTATTAAGAAATAAACAGAGATGACCTAGAATAAAAAGCAAAAAATGAAAGTTTGACTAGAGCAGGGCCAGATCTATCACTCGAAAGGTTGGGAAGGTTATAGAAGTACTCTAACAGCTCCCAGAATGAAGTATGCTACCCAAATAGCAAGGAAGACAATAAAACAACAAAGCCAATCAACGCAAAAGATAAAAGACGCTTCCCTAATATGGTCGCCAACTTGTGACACAAGTAAGTTCCCTCTGTAGACAGAGGCAACCCCTCTAGCCCTAGAGCGGGTCTAGTCACTGCACAAATAATACCAAAGAAAATTTCCTTAGAAATTTGGTGTTATGAAGACCTACCTTCAATCCAACGTTTGATGAAGTCCTCATTGTGTTGCTCCAATTATTTGTTCTTCTAGTCGTTCATACTTGAAAACAACATGTAGAGAAACACCACAAACACAAATAGGAAACAAGCTATTGATTTGTATTAATATAAATCAAAGTAAAACTTACAACCAAGCATTGACGTTGTAAGCCTCCTTGAAGGGTCCTGTCGGTATGTCTCTGTAAGCATTTACTTGTGAACCGTCTCCCAAGGGAACATATGACTCTCTCTTATGTCCAAAAGAGTTGATACTAGAAAGCTTTCAAGCCAACTCTACTCAATCATCTCCCAAATCAAAATACAAATGAAGCTACTTCCACACTCCAATAACACTCTCTACTTTTACTCCTCTCTTAGAAACTTGAAACTATCAAATTACATCTAGCTATCATCCAGTTACATCCAAGCTAGTTGATGTTATTCATGGAGGAGATATTTATAGGAGGGAGAGGCCCCATAAGAGAAAGAAGGAAGAGCTTATCTCTTAGGGAGGTTTCACAAAAGGTGGAACAACTATCCCAGAGGAGAAAGGCGAGCTCAACTGACCCAACAACCAGCCCTAAGACTGCCCATGAAGCAATTTCATCTCAAAGTTTCGATGAGTTGTTGAAAAGCTTGCCAAATTTGGCTCGTCACGGGTGCAACATAGGGATAGAGTGAAGACTTCGCTAGGGCTAGTGTTAACTTGTCTATCTTCGTGAGGGGGATAACTTCTGACTCATGACGACCCAGAAACTTAGGTAAAAGGGTCTTCTTCAAGAATAATGAAATGAGACACTCTTCCTAAGATTGCAAGGAAGGTGATGACACATAATTGGCAACATGATACAGCACATATGTCAATAACATGGACTGGCAGTATTTGGGATCAGGGAATGCAGAGTCGGTGACAAATTACTATGTAACACCCCGATCATGGTAGATTCACTTGCTTCTTCAGTCTGCTTCGACTACTCTTCTGTTAATAAAGTGTTTACAAAATTGGTCATCATAGCATTCATGTTGTGAGTCCATTGGAAACATGTTTTCTCTAAATGCCTCTTCTGATGAAAATTAAAAACAATGATGAACCTTGGAACTCTAACCATGATATCAAATCAGATGTGTTGGCTTGTAGGGGCCTGACCTAGGTTCGGAAGAAAATTTAGCCAAACAAATCCCATGCTACCAGCCTTTTCGGCAACAATCTGCGGAGCGCGGACTGAGGTCTCACCCTAGGTAGCAGGGGAGGGTGTTGGAACCAGGTTTCCGCACCCTTGGGATGTCTTGATGTGGTTTGGAGGGGTCGCGAACCGATCTGCGGTCTCATGCCACTCTACACTGTTGTCAGGCTTCCGCATAGATCTGCACCAATGCACTCTTGTTATTATGAGTTTATTATAGATCTAATATACTTCTTAAGGTCTCTAAGCAAATATTTAACAGTAACAACCAGTGCGCGCAATCATAAATATGCATAAATTTAGAACATAAGCAACAGATAGATTTGCGATAAAGCACACAATGATTCAAAAATTCTTATCTTTATTTATCTCTTTCTCAATACAACTAGATCTGCCCTGCGCAGTCAGCTACAGGGGTCCGCACACATAGCTACGGACTCTACCAGGCCTCTGCGCACACAGCTGTAGAGCCTCTATCTATCTACCAACACCTTTGACTCGGACTTACAGACGCAGACAGAATATTTCCTTTGTAAACCCATAAATTTAAGATCCAAAACAAAAACTGACTTCTAACCTTAGAGCCTTGCTCTATTTATACATTCCCATGGTCCGCGAACCATGGGCAAGCTGACTCACTTTCTATTTTCTTACATTATTTTCGAGCGGACAACTCTTTGACTTGACTCATTACAATTCACGCTCCGCGCACCTCACGAAGCCATTACCATACTACTACCCAAAATTGTGGGCCTTGAGCCCCAAAACCGTTACACGGGGCCTCCGCTACCCAACAAGATGGTATTTTTCATTGATGTGCTTCGTTAAATCATGGAATTTTGGTTTTTTGGCCAACTTTATTGCAGAATTGTTGTCAATAAATAGAATAGTTGAATGCACTTGTTTCTCATACAAATATTCTATAATTTTGAAACATTCCCAACATTAAAAACAACATTGGAACTCTAACCAGATTTAGTCAGTTTACTATTATTATTATTTTTAAATAAAGGTGGCTTGAGAGACTTATTATTGGTAGTTTCCTCACTTGAGTTTCTCTTTAGTTCAGATACTTCATTACTGAGAAACTTAAAAGATTTAACCAAGATTTCCATATCAAAACAATATTTATCTTTGGCTTTAATGGAAGAGACTTGATTCTTCTTATCAGAGTCTTTTGAGTCCTTATAATATTCATGATCATCAATGGCCCTGATAGAACACAAGTCCTTTTCAATGGAAATTTCTTCTGCAAATTTCAAATCCAATGTCTCCTTTACAACTCTTTTAACAAACATGGAAATATTAGTAGGAAAGGAAGTTGTGTAATAATATTTAGTGATGGTATCATGTGGTTGAACATCTACGGGGAATTTATTTAACAAACGTAGAAACCTTTGATTGAAATCCTTCACTTTTTCCTTTCCCCCTTGTTAATATTCCTGAGTTCTTTAAGAAAAGTGGCAAGAGTTTTATCATCGTCAAATTTATCCAAGAAAAACTTCTTGAAATCCCTCAAACTATTGATTGGATTAGGTGAAATATTGTGGTACTAAACTACTACTCTACCTTCTAGAGTGTATGAAAAAGATCTACAAGAAATGTAATCAAAACATACCTCAAGTATTTGCAAATTCATTTTGAATTCATCAATATGGTCCTTAGCTTTCGTCTTCTTATCAAGATCAAACTTTAAAAGTACTTTTTCTACATGTGTATACATATGATGTAGATTACCCAAAAGAGCTAAAGGCCATGGGGCCATCCAATACAACTTTTCATCAGCATGTCCTCTTCTTCTCCCTCCTCACCTTCTAATTTTGAAGTGTCTTCCCCTTCACCATTCAAATATTCGCTATAGTCAGGAATTTCTTCTCTTGGTTGTTCTTTGTCATAAAAAGGAAAATCCTCCTCATCTCCTTCCAAATATTCCTCGGTAGATGGAAGGTCCCCTTGTTGATGTATTCTTTCAGTAGAATCAACTAATTCTTCAAGGGTTGTAATAACCAAATCTTCCACTGAAGAAACCAATGCATTGTGACAGGTTGTTTCTTTCTCTGTCAGCTTATGAGGAAGAATAGAATCAACATGAAGTAAACCAAGAGATTTTTCAAGTTGACAAGAAATAGGTTGAATTGTCTGGACTTGATCATAAGTGACTTCAAAAACCTATTTCTGGTTTCTATGAGAGGATTCTTTTGTCTCAATAACATGAGTTGTAGTTACACTTAGACCATTACTGCCTTGCATGGATGGTTGGTTGTTAGGATGTGGTGAACTATCAACCATAAAAAGGTTTCCCTCCTTCTAGCGCCAGAATGTTGATGGTGTTGGATCCTGCCAACATATAGGGGGTCTCCCCAATATGAATTCCCAATTAGACCTCACACATTGTGGTCTAGGAGCCCCATCTGGAAATGAGGCATGGTTTCCATATACTTGAAGATTTTCCTTGGTTGCAATAGTTAGCATAAGAGAGAAATGCACATGTAATTTTCAATGAGCAAGTGAGTATGCCTTATGAAATGTTCAGTTGCAGTATGTATCAAGGTTCTTCCACTGGAAGTAGACAAAAATGAATCTTTAGAAAAAAGTATTAGTATTATTCTAATAAAGAAACACGCACATGTGTGTGTGTGTGTGTGTGTGTGTGTGTGTGAAAGAATCATTAATTGACTAGTGAAGTAGTTCACATGGACATAATGATCATCTAAAACCATTACAACACAAATTTAACAAGATGAGCACCCAAGTCAATCAAATGGTTCAATTTCCTTAGTACATATGAGCAAAACATACACCACAAGCAGATAAAGAACAGTCTTATTACATTCACGATATATGCATGAAAGTGTGCTGCCTCAATGAGATTTGAATATTAAGTGAAAGTTCCAAGATACATTGATACAATGAGATACCACTAGCTCCAATAGTGGATCATTGTGCCACTACTTGTTCTTCAAAAGAACAATATTTCTCTCTAATGGCTGGGTGGAGAAGCTAAGGTCATTTCTTTGAGTAATGAGGCTTATGTTATAAAAAGAGGAATGACCTTTCATATTCCTCATGGATATTGAACTTATAATGTGGTATTTTGACTTCCTTATGACTTTTGGACTTCTCTTAATGACTCTTTTGTCCATAGATGACTATTGGACTTCCACATATTTATATTTACAATATTTTCCAAAATTACATCATTTTTCACATTCAAATGTGATGAAAACATGACAAGTCATTGAAATTGATGACTTGCATTCATAATGACTTGTAACATGGAGTTATATGAGAAGTGATGATATTGTCACTACATCCTCAATGCTTGTAACAGATTTTGCATTGTTGTGGCCTTCTACCCTCCATAGGATCTTGAAAAAACATGGAGTCTTCATGAGTCACTTTGATCATCCAAATCCATCATTCTTTCAACTATCACAACAAAGTTCCTTTATGCCTTTTGTCTTCAAAACTGCTTTCGTGGGCAGCCTTTCTTGACCAGTCTCCACAAAAATATTTTCCATGCTTTAACGAACACCTGTAAGTATTTATCACTCATGGAAAGAAAACACTAGCTTAAAAATATCATACTCTATCATGCTCCATGTAAATTTTTTTCCTGTGGACCAACAATGCACAAAGGAGAAAGAGAGAGGCCTTCTGGGCATATATTTCACTTGAAAGAGACATAGGAGGGATACATTGCTAACTAAGACTTCTCCATGCACAGTTTTGGAGGAGGAGGAGGCTTCGAGGGTGTAGAGTTCACTTACAAGAGGAAATACACAATGATTTGTCAAGATGATAGGTAGCATGTAGGGTGAACTTATAAGACACAAGGGAAAGCATCATTTCCCACTAAAAGTGCGTAGTGTGCTCAACTGGGAGACAAAGGTTAAGGTTGGTGCAAGGCGCATAGATAAGAAACAGGAAAGAGGGTATACTGATTAGGAATGAATTACGTATTGGGAGAGAGGGAGAGGACTCATCTAGTTGTAGGGCACATTTCTCACTAACTAGGAGGGTCTCCATTAAGCCTTAGAAGTGCACAGTGCACTCTTCCTAGCTTAGAGGGTAGGCTTGCAAAGTCAGAAAAATGTTTGTGTCTGGAAGGGTGAAACATGTAAAACACAATGAGTTAGAGGTATAATCAAGTGCAACATGTATTAACTCATCTATTAAACTTAGAAAAGACCCAAGGCTGAGAAATATACATCAAACCGCTAGTTCAAAAACGTTCTCTAAGTATAACAAACAAAGTATGTACATTTGCGACCAAAAAGTGTCATTTTGTGACTAGAAAGTGTACTATGACTCCAAAGTGCATTATTTCTACTCTTGATGATATGATGACACTTAGGAAGGAGAATGGACATTTAAAACATGGGTAAAAACATTAAATGATACTTGATGACCAAAAGTGACACTTCACAAGACAAAAGGTAGGCTCCAAAATTCAAATATAGGAAAATTTTGGAGGGTGTTGTAGCAGCAACAATAAAGCCCCATATGGATAATAGGCTTGACCACCATAATTCTTAACGATTTTCCTTGGATTCAAATATCGACATAAGATATTGTGCAAGCAATCTTTGAAACAAGTAAGTACGTTGACACTTTAAGGAATATAATTGCAACATATATAAGGTTCTTCCATGTACAGAGTAGAAAGAGTGATCCTTTAAGAGAAAAGTAATAGTACTATTCTAGTAAAGACACATGGGAGCATAGAAAGAATAGTTAGTTAACCTAAAAAATACACATAGTAACAGCAACCATGAAGAAAGTAATAATGCACATTCAAAAAGGTATATACTAAATCCAATGAATTGGTTCATTTTTTCTAGCATGTATAAACATAACATATATTGTGAACATTAAAATAATACTCTTACAACATCCACGATACATGCATGAAAGTGTGTCGGATATAAGAGCTTCATATATTAAGTGAAAGACCCAAGATACAAAATTACAATTATGCAACTAGCCCCAATAGTGGAACATTACGTCACAACTTGCTCCTCCAAAGAATGATATTATCTCCTATGCCAAGCTAGAGAAGCTAAGGTGAAAATTATCATTGATTGAGCTATGAGGTGTATTTGTAACAAATTAGGTGACTCTCCACCGCCCTTGTGAATCTTGACTTCCCTCATAACTCTTGAGCTTCCATGTGACTTTTTGAATTCCTATGTCACCTTTAATTTTCTACATGAATTTAGAAATTTTTAATGACTTTTCACATTCCATGTGGGACCCTTAGGCTTCCACACAATTTACATTTTCTAATTTTTCAAAAAATACAATATTATATTCCAAAAATTATGGAAAAATACATTAACAACATATGACTCTTCTGGTGACACTATAAGAAACCATGAATTGGTGACGGTGACATAATACTTCATTGTATCAATGTCAAGCTATTCTCTTTGTTGTTATGATTTCAATTTCTTCATGGTAGATCTTTGCTTGTACTTCATATTTACCCTCCAAATGGTATAGATAATTTTTTGAACCTTCTAAGCCAACATGAGTTTCCATCTCTTTGTCTTGTTCCAAGATTCCTTTTCTTGTGCATGATATCACCTTTCTATCTCATCTCCAAAAGTGTCCTTCTTGAAACTCTCCTTGCTGACCTCCTTGATTGTCATATTTCCATGATAAGATGATGGAACCTACAAATGAATTTTACTCATGAAAAGACAACATTCGTCCCAAAATCACCTATTATATCTTTGTTTGCTCATGTGAAGCTAATTATGACAGGACTGCATAAAAACTGAAGGAGAAGCCTAGGAATGCATTGCAAAGAGTCAGGAGGAAGGGAGTGAGGGTCTGGACATTGTGAATGTGCAATGCACATGGGTAAGAGAGAGAAACCATTGGGAAAGCCTAGAAGGAAAGGAGAGCAAGCTTAGGCACAGTAAATGCATAATGTGTATTTATTGGGAGGGAGGATCCATGTATTGTGCAGTTGAGCACCGCAAGGACTCGAGGAAGGCCCTACTATCCACTAAGATTGTGCAATATGTATTAAGGGAAAGACTGACCAAGGAATTGCGTAGTTGAGAAAGTGAAAGAGGTAAGAGTGATAGGCTTGTTGACTAAGAATGCATGGTGTGCAGTGCTAAAGGAAGGAAAACCAAGGATTATGTAGGTAAGAAATGCAGGGACTAAGGGATGATTCTACTATCCGCTAGAAATTCACAGTGCATAGTAGAGGCAATATTTGATCAATGAATTGTGTATTTGAGCATTGGTGACATGATTGGGTACTATGATTGTGCAGTGCATAGTTGAGCATGGGAAGGGTCGAAGGCTGACCTGATTGTCTACTGGAATTGAGCAGTGTGCAACACTAAGCAAAGTTGATCAAGGACTATGCATTAGGGGATTCCAATCATTAGCATGGAGTGATTGAGCTCTAGGATTTCACAATGCACAGTTGGAGGAGGTTGTCCTTTATGATTGCACAATGTGCAGTTCCAAGAGGTAGAGGCTCCATCCTTGTGGCTTGAGGGTGCACAATGCGTAGTTGAAAGAGGCTAAGGGATCATTCATTAATTGTGCAAGTTGAGAGGACTAGGAAAACTCGAAAATTGACTAAATGTGGGATCAGTGAGACAAGAAAGTGAGAGTAAGAGCATACAAAAAGTCATAAACATGATCATGCATACCTATATAATCCAACACATGACCAGAAGATGTTCAGTGCCTGAAACCAACATGTATCCAGTGAAACAACAGTAAAGTGACACTTATCTCCAAGTGTGAAACTTAATATGTACCTTTATGACACAAGTGTCGACTACAATCAAAAAGTGCATTGTGCCATGAAAATGTTTCCAACACATCTTCTAATGATAAATATCATAAACTAGTGCAAGTGAGTGTGTTGGAGCTGCATCTAGAAGGTGTGCCATGGTGCTTTTCAAGATGTGTGAAAACAAGTGAAAATTAAACATGTGAGAGTGAAAGAGACGCATGCAAACACAAAGAAATCACAAGCAATGCATGTAAAAATCAAAGCAGGAAAATATGACACTTGCACAAGCTAGGGAAAGTGAAAATGGCACATGTAAGAATAAGATTAAAAAAAAGTGACACTTACAAAAGAAAAAGTGATAGTTGAGAAACTCACTCAAAAGATGAGTAATTTGCAACCACAAGTGAGAGAATGATCCTTATACTCCAATAGTGCACAGAGCTCAAAATCGAAGGATGAATGTGAAGGTGAGATATGGGGTGGACTCTTTACAAGGGAGCAGACATGTCGTGAGGGTTAGGATTGATGAGTGTTCGTAGTGCTTGTCTGGAAACTAGGAGCTAAGTATAAATTGATAAAATGGATGGAGTTCAGTCTCACCATCAAAAAAGGGTGCATAATCACTTTCTGCGAAGATTCCCTAACACTGCCACTATCCATGAGGATTGCACAGTCTTTGTCTCTAGGAACTGTGCAAGCATTATCACCAAATACTGCGCAAGAACTATCTTCAAGGACTACGGAGTCATAATCCATAAGGAACTCCACAATGACTATCATTAGGCACTATGCAGTCACTACTATCAAGATTTATGCAATGATTGTCATCAAGGATTGTGTAGTGCTTGACTTTCAAGGGTACAAATTGACTGTTAGGCTTGCTTGGAAAATGTTTTCTATGCAGGTATCACAAGATAAGCATGTAAAAGCAAGTTGCGTCGACATTTAAAATTTTCAAAGGGAGGCTCGAATGCTTGAAAAACATAATTGAACATGGCATTGATATCTTGAAATGAAAGAATAGATGACCATAAGGAGGATACAAAATTTGTATGCAAGAAAACTTTTAAAGGGTGTTTGTCACAACAACAACACTTGGTGACACACTAGAAGAAATCTAGCTTCCTTTTTTAGGTCTAAAATTAAGCACAATATCTAGCCTTCTAGAAGTTTTGTCTCATCCTATTGACCACCCTAGTTTCCTTACTTACCCCGGTTATAGATATAGTCTCTTCTATTCCCCTTGTCGAATTAACACATTCCACAAGCCTAGTAAAACTTTAGTGGTTTTGATTAGGGAGTATGAGTATGTAAATTCCATGAGTTTAATATTTTTAGAGTTTTATTATCATATCTAGTGTATCTATGCTACTAGAAAGCCTATTCAGTACCCCGAAAAAGTCTCTTCAAGGAATCACAAGCATTTCTTCACTATCAGCAAGCTTTTTCAGTACCACAGAAAAGTTTCTTACTTCAACTCTCTACACAGGAATTCTTTGTCTTCTTTCACCCTATTTTTATTTTATTACTTTATGTTCATTCGAATTTTATTGGATTTTATCTTGCAGTGGAAAAAAAGGAGATCCCGAATTATTTAAAAATAAAGAGAGGTAGTTCCTTGTTTTGCAGAGACTCTTATATATCTACCTCTGAAATTAATATGTTGCTTAAGTTTTTCCTCCTTCCATTCTCTACTTGACTGACCTGGCACATTAAAACCATTAATGTAAATGGTTGATTCAAGGAATGAAGATCCTATTATAGATACGAGCATCGTATATATTCTAAGGATTTCATTCAAAATGAAATGTATTTTTTGTACATGCATAATTGACCTTAAAACTATCTAAGCCAAAACAAAGAAGTAGACAAGCCAAGCATTATTAATTATCACAATTACTTTTGAATTTTGCCACATTACCATAGAGGAAAACAAAGTGACTTTCATACATGGTCTTATTAAAAAAAATGTGGGCAAAGACAAGAAAGAAAATATGACATGACATAAAGTACTAATATTTTCTCTTGGCATTGGTTCGAGGTTGATTGTTATATGTTTGTGTGTGTGGAGCAGGGTGGCACTTGGTATTAGTATTACCATGGTAAAGGTGTTCTGTGTATTGACATAACCATGGTATTTTCTTTTTGTATTGGAGATTACCATGGTATTTTCCCATGGTATTGGCTTAGATATTACCATGGTATAGGTGTTCTAGGTATTGGAATAACCATGGTATTGGTTTGGAGATTATTGAGGATATTTTGATGTATAATTGTGTGAGAATGTTGGTTGATTGATGGTGTGTGGGTGTGAGAGAATGCTACAAATTTGGGTATAACATATTGTATATTTGTAGAAGGTTTGTGTAGATTATTTTATCAAATTACTTTTTAGATCGGATTAGAGATACATTGTTGGGTTGTTCATGTTGAGCATGTTTAGAGCCCAATTTGAAAATGCATGAAACATGGTTTGCATGGATTTGTTGAAGGTGTCGAGTCTTTGGAATAGGAAGTGTGTAGATAAGGTGAGGGGCCATCTAGCAGACATATTAGTACGGTAAGAAATTCCTCCAAGGTCCAGTAAAGTTGGGTGACGCTCATTAGTTATAGTAGCTTCCAGCGAATGGTTGTTCGTAGAGTAATGAGAGAAGAGTCTTTCTAAATGATGTTTCTAGCAAAATGTCTTGATATTCGAGTCATTAGTACTAATATTTTCCCTTGTCATTGGTTCAAGGTTGATTGCTATTTGTTTGTGTGTGGATTAGGGTGGCACTTGGTATTAGTATTAACATGGTACGGGTGCTCTGTGTATTGACATAACCATGGTATTTTCTTGTTGTATTGGTTTAGAGATTACCATGGTATTTTCTCGTGGTATTGTCTTAGAGATTATCATGGCATAGGTATCCTAGGTATTGGAATAACCATGGTATTGGTTTGGATATTGTTGAGGATATTTGGATGGTTGGCTTAGGGGGTCCTGACCTAGGTCCAGCGTTAGTTGCGCCAACCAACAAAACCCTACACTACTAGCCCTTTCGACAACAACCCGCGTAGCACAGGATGCAGTCTCACTCGAAGAAGTATGGGGGGATGCAAGAACCAAGCTTCTTCATCCAGAGACTAGTGTGATGTCTTCCAATGCCTCAAATATTCCTTCACGCAGGTCGATAAACTCTTAGGGCTCGTTGTTGCAACTCTGTTAAAACAGCCTTGAGACCTTCACGAAGGTCTATGATCAATCCTTGTGTACCTTTAACAGTCAATTTTCCTAGTTACATGCATCAGAGACTAGTCCTAAATTAGTGTTCGTGCAGATTTACTTAATTCATTAGTAAACATAAGATAAATCACAAGAGTCTTTACGAAAGTATTTAAACATACATTGCATACATTATTAAGACTTATTCAAGCGAATTTCATAACATTCAATCTATATCTCATAAAAACAATCATTCATCAGTAGCATATAACATTAACAGAGATAAACAGAAATACTCAAGAACTCTTCGGAAAATTGTCCTTATTGATCTTCAATTCAAGATTACATACTCAAACTACCCTACGCACACAGCTACAGGGGTCCACGCACTTAGTTACGGACTCTACCTAGATCTTCACGCACTCAGCTGCGGAGCCTTCCTTTTCCTATCTAGGTGTAGGAAGCAAAGCCTTCCTACCCTAGATCCTATCCTAGACTCTTCAATCAACACAATTCCTTATCTCAGTTCCCTCTCACTCCTCTTGTTTCCTTCACTAAGACTCACTATTTATAGACTTTTCATACAATTCCATGGTCCGCAGACCATGGGTGAATCTCAAAACTGACTCAAAAATTTACATAAAACAAGGGGCTAAGCCCCTTTGACTCTTATTCATCTACGTGCTCTACATCCACAAATCATGGAGACTTTACATTATTTACAAAATTGTACCAAATTTTGGGTTATCTTAACCCCAAACTAACCCAGGGGACCCCATCCCAATAGGCCCCCAACACAAATTTCGTGACTCACCCTCGAGTCACTCCACTGGCGTCACGATCTTACTGCAAATATCCCCCAACTCCACCTGGATTACTACAACTTCATAAATGCTCTTTACCACTACTTGTTGAACCTCCTCGATCAATTTTTCAATGGGTGGTCCTTCTACTTCCAGCCTCAACATTTTTTGCATCTGTTTCATTCCCTTAAACTTATCTTGAATGAAATTTGTGACCTGATAAGCCTCCTCCAACAAAGATTGTAACCTGGCCTTTGGCAAGGCCTCCTTCTTCTGTGCTTTCTCAACCTATGCCAGTAGTTGTTTTCCTTCCTATAACTTAGCAAGCGTTGTGCTGGTGCTAAGGTGCGTGCAATCGCCCTGACCTCATCATATTGGTGTTGCATCTCCCTTACCTCTGTGGTCAATGTATGCAGGTTCAGATCCTCCTTCAGATTGATCACTAGCTCCATAGCCTACTCGAACAGTGTCACACAAGGTAGCCATGCCTTCATTTATTGCAATTCTGCATTGTACCTGGACCTCAGGCAGAGTCATGGGTTTCAACTTCAACTGTTGCTCTGTAATCTTCATGTTGAACTCAAAAGTTACTCGTCCAACTTTTTCTCTAGCCACACACACACCAATGGCTAACTTTCTGATTTTGGCTTCTGGATGTGCATTCCTCTGGGATGTGAAGCTCAGGCATTGTCTTGCATGCCTCCACTACTGTTGAATCCAGACGTGAACTATACGCCTGAAGTGCCTCATTTTCTTTCAGAGCCTATGTCTTTTCAACAAAAATTTGTTCATTGTTGACTTTTCATTCACTTGTGAGGTTGAGGGAGCATTTCTTCCTGGTTCTTAATTCATCTACCACCCCCTTATGAAGCGTGTGGAGGGTTTTTTTAGAGAGCGTTGTGATATTTAGTCTTATGTCCTTGATTATACTAAATATAATATGATCCTCAGTGGACTTTGTGCAAATGGACCCATCTAGAAACGGTATAGTTCTGAGATCCAAGGTCCTTACTAGCTCTGCTGCTTGGCTTGTCCCAGGTGTTAGGCTCGCTTGCTTCGCACTCACTTGTCCAACGCCCACCTGTATTATGCTTGTTTGGATCTACAACTCATGAAAATCCTTTTGGATGCTCCCCAATGTTTGCATGTATTTCTGCTCAAACTACTGCATCACTTCTGTCGTCGTATCCTTGACTTTATCATCGATCTCATCAATATCATCTTCTATCAACACCATGGGATCGACCTATGTTTTATCATATTTCTTCTTTTTTTGTGTTCCACCCTTCTGCTCCTTGCCACGTATTTTCAAAAGAAAACGGGTGCTTTTCCCCTCATCACCTCCACCACTCTATCCTGAAAGCTCTTCTTCCTCTATCTCTGGCAAAGGTGACTTATCACCTTTCTGTGACTCGCGTTGTTCTTGTTCCGCTTGCTCCTTAGCAGCGCATTATTTCTCTATGCAAGCCTTTTCTGCAACTTCCCTCTTTTTATTTTCTGTTAGGTTACACACAGCTTTCTTAGTGACCTCCTTTATTTTCTGCACAGCAGAACTTTCCACACCCGTGCTTGTTCCAACATCTAATTCAGACAGGGTGCACCACTCCGTAGGCCATGACACTACAATCTCCTACACATCTGTTTCTGACACTAAATAGGTCAACTGGTGCCATTTCTGTTCTGGATCCTTCTGTGCTTAGATATAGACTATGTGGAAGTCAACCTTGAACGTCGCGTAGGCTAACAGCTGCGTGAACAAGGTTGGGGACAACCTTGGACGTTGATTGATTTCCATACGAAGATCCATTTCCACAAGAATCTAAAATATCTTTGTCACTATAATCCGTGCTGCATCCTTTGTAGACCATAAGGAGGCGAATTGCGTTGCCTCCGACAATCCTTCCTCGAGTAGAGAAAATTGGCTATCCTCCGGAAATCTCCATGAAATGAGCATAATTGACAGCAACAACCAAGTGGAACGGCTTGGTTTCATCCTAGGATTCTCGGCAGTTCACTAGGAACTCCTGACAGAGGTACCTTTCCCAATTAAATTGTACACCTTCCGTGCACTGCACAACAACGGAAACCATTGCCGCTGAAACTTCGTCTGCGAGACGTTTTCTCATAACCTTCCCTACTAAAATCTAGGCAGCAAATTGAACTACCTGGTCTGTTATGGAAAGAATGGAATACCCTTGCGAATTCTTGAGGAGGTCATAATCCTTCTTCATCTTCTCTGCAAGATCTTTCTCCCCAGTCTTCCCTCTAAACTCCTTAGCCAGGTTTGTGCCTTCGTAAGGCAATCGCTTGATTCTGTGAATTAGCATGCCCATGATGGGGATAGGCCCTCCTAGCCATAAACATCTATCGTGCACCAATGTGAGGAGTTGGCGCACACATATCATATTAATGGGGGTGCAGTGATAATGTGGCATACACAGCAGATTGAGAAACCTTGATTACTCGACAACACAGACCCATTCCTTCGTCTCGAATGTTGTAACACATGTTTCATAATATACCTTCCTCATATATTTGTCCGTCGCAAAATGTGGAAACTTAGTGTGGTCTGCGAGGTCCCAATCCTCCATTTTTAACAACAGGATCCTCGCAAGCCGGGGGCCTTCAAGAGGGGCATGCTCAGGTAGCAGGGGTATGGATACTGTAAACTTCTTGGTATCTGGGTCCTTCGTGACCTTTGTTTTTCCCTTCCACAGAGGGATATACTTAGGTAGCCTCGTCATGGGTTCCACTCCTTCAACATCAATATCCTCTGTTCCCTGGAATTATTCTGCCTCGGAGTTCACTACTCTCTCTGGTTGCTTATCTTTCTTCTACTTTGCCTGTGTGTCGATATGCTTCCTTGGGGTTTCACACACCCACACCGACGTCTTCTGCTTTTCCTTCGTGGACTATTTTGACTTGGCTAGTTGGTTTCCTATGGTAGGATTATGCTTCGGCCTAGGTGACCTCAGCGCTGTAGGCGCAGTAGCTAGAGCTTCCATACTTACAACTTTTGGGGTAGTTGTGTTAAAGACAACATTGCCAGCACTAATAGTTTCAGCAGGACTTGGTGCAGACATTTGCTCAAGAATAAGCTTCTCGTTTATCTTAGGCAATTTGGCAAACATGAGGCTCACAACTAAATCTTCCCAAATTGTTCAGCTCATAGGCAATAGAAAGCGAAATCCACCAATGATTCTTAGAGCAAAAATTGTTTTCTGTTTGACTGACATGTGTAATTTATAGGGGGTTTTGAATTCAAATCCAACCGTTCCCCCCAATTTTTGATAATAAATGTTGTTTTGGTGGCAAATCTTCAAATATTTTTGCCTTAATTGCTACCACCTCACTCCACTTAACCATCTTCTGGCGGTCAAGTCATGAACAGTAACTCCAATGGTCATTTTCCTGTTGCGCTGCGCGATACCTTCCCCCATGGCGCAACTTCCTGAGTGCAGCTTCATAGGTTGCATCTTCATCATTTTCCATGCAGCTTGCTTATTGTGTTATCCTCCAAGATGGGTAGTGTAGTTTATAGTCCTGTGCTCCCTTGCAACTACCTGGAGCACTAATAATATCCTATAGCCATATAGTCATTGTGTAGGATCCCCTGTATACAACGTCAACCTGCTCCCATTCACTCTTCCCAGGAAGGGTTCCCCATTCAGCTTCACGAGTCGAATTGCACCTCCATCTGTACTTTATCTAACAATATATGGCCCTAACTAATGCATCTGGAATTTAGATGGAAATTTAGTGAATTTACTATCATATAAGAGGACAATATTGTTTACCTTGAATGTGTGAATCTTGATATGTCGATCATGCCATGCTTTTTTTCATTCCTTTTGTACTTTTTAATGGAATCCTACCAAAAATCAATCTTCTTTGAGCTCCATCAACTACGTGAGATGTTCCTCTAAGGCCTTGTGATCTGCCATATCCGTCAAAGTTGCTCTGCACAGACTAGGCACAATGTACTCCATCGGCATTATGGCTTCAACCCAATATACTAATCTGAACGACATTTGCCCTATCAACTTCTTACAAGTAGTCGTATAAGCCCACAATACTGCAAGTACATGCACATCCCAGTCATTCCATTGCGCATTGCAAATCTTTGTCAGCGCGTTCTCCAAAATATTTTCAAAGGCTTCAATAGTTCCATTTGCCTGCGAGTGATATGGTGTACTCTTCTGATGGTAGACCTGGAATTCCTCAATTAATGCGTTGATCGTTTCGTTCAAAAAGTGCATACCCCTGTCACTCATCAACACTTTCGGGCAGCCAAATATGGTTAATACATACTCAAACAAGAACTTTGATGTCATAGTCCCTATACAATCTTTAACTGATTGTGCCTCTACCCATCTGGTTAGATATTTTGTTGCGGTGATAATATAGCGCGCACCCATTTTCTTTCCAGGGGGCTGGATTTTCCCAACAAAATCAATCGCCCATTTCTCAAAGGGCTACAAAGATACTTGAGGATGTAGTGGTAACTCATCTCTTCGCGATGGTCTGCCATTTCTTTGACATGCATCACACGCCTTATAATATGCCTTGGAATCCTTGTGCAATGTTGGCCACCATAGACCTACGTGCAAAATATTCTACACCATTGCTTTGCATGCATAATGGCCTCCCGCAGCTCCCCCATGAGCTTCAGCGAGAATGCTATCCCGCTCAAAGTCCAGCACATATCTTCGCAATATTTCATCTGCACCCATCTTATACAAATGTCCCACAATAACTGAAAAATCGGCCATGCGCACTACTAATTCCTTCTTCTGCTGGCTTGTATATCCTTCTGGTGCCATCCCCATAGTCAAGAAGTGAATAATGTCTACAAAATGGTCATCTGCTACACGCACCACAAAGAGTTGCGCATCTAGCAACCCTTCCTCCATATTATTAGGCTCCTCTCCTATTTTGATCCATGACAGATGGTCAGGGCTCGCATTTAACCTCCCTGGTTTCACAATGACTTCAAAGTCATACTCCTGAAATAATAGCAACCATCTACAGATCTTCCCCCCCAACACAGGCTTGTTGACTAAGTATTTCAAGGCAGAATGATCTATGTACATCTTGAAATTCCCTCCTAACATATAATTCCTGAATTTTTGTATCGCGTACACCATGGCCAATCCTTCGTGCTAAGTCATTGAATAATCTTTCTCAACCTTTGATAACTTCCTACTTACAAAGGCTATAGGATGGTCCATTTCTCCTTCACCGGCCTATGTTAGCACTACACCCAACGCAATGCAAGAGGCATCCACATGTACATGAAACTCCTTTTTCCAATCAAGGAATACCAAGATCGGCGCAGTGACCATTTTTTCTTTCAACGCATCTAAGTTGCGTTGACATTATTCGTCCCAAGAGAATGTTGCATCCTTCTTTAGCAGTTTCTCCATGGGCGTAGTAATTTTAGCATAAGCTTTGATAAATTTTCTATAGTATCCTATATGTCCCAGCGTTGCGCGCAACTGCTTGACATTCCTAGGGGCCTCCAAATTCATAATTACTATAATCTTTGCAGGGTCCACCATCAATCCTTGCTTGCACACAACATGACCCAAAAATATCCCAAAAGGAACACAGAATATACATTTTTTCATATTCATCGTGATCTGGTATCTGCGACATGTATCCAACATCAGGCGCAGACTTGCAACATGGCGCTTCACTAATTCAAACATCGTCCAATAATCAAAGTATACTTCCATAAACTTATGAATGAACTCCTTGAATGTTGCTATGACCACGCGGGAAAATATCGCAGGCACATCCTTGAGTCCAAACGGCATCATAGTGTATTAAGAACAACCCCACTCTATCATGAAGGTCATTTTACTCCTATCCTCTGGCATGATCTTGATCTAATGATACCTGGAAAACCCATCAATAAAGGAATAGGCCTCCTTCCCTCTAACATTGTCTAACACTTCATCTGTAAATGGTTTTGGGAATGGGTCATGAACACACACATCATTAAGCTTCCGCAAATCTACGCAAATCCTTATTTCACATTTTTGTTTCTTCTCCTAAACCACCATCTAGCTCACCCAATCAGATTCTTCAAAAAGTTCTATGATGCCTGCCTCTAGCATCTTATCCAGCTCTTGGCAAACCTTTTCCTTGTATTTAGGATTAAGGCGATATGGCCTCTGTTTAATAAGCTTCGCATCCGGTTTCAGAGTGATCTTCGTAACACCCAAATTGCCAACTATGCCCTTCAAATCCAAAAACTTAGTGGGGAAGAGTTCTTGGTTTTCGCGGAGTAACTTAGCAACTTTATCCGCTATAGCTTCATCCCAATAATCTTCAATTTTTTCGAACTTCGATTCTTCGTCAATGCCAATGTTTACTTGCTTTGTATTCAAAGGTGCAGAGATGTCCAGGTTTTTCTATTTGTGGGCCTTTGACTTCGCAATTCCCTTCTTCCTCTGGAATATTAATGTTTCTTGGATCTTTATCTTCCTCTTTAGTGGTCACATTATAGCATTCCAACACATGGCACAGCTGGGTGCTCCAGTCTAGTTGGATTAATTCCATAGGTTCCTTTAGCATTCATAAGATAACCACCTTAATCTCTTGTAGCGCTTCATCGATGCTTGCGAAGTCGTCTTCAAAGTTGAAGGTCAATAAGAACCCTTCCTTCAATACATCCCATTCCGCGGTGCCATGGCGGAGCTCCATTTCCAAATACCAGTTCATGGGAATTGTATCCAAAGTATGGAAAAATATGTGTACCCACTCTAGTTGCAGTTCTATTCCCCATGATTTAGCCCATTTCACTAGGTGATCACGTGGATTGTCCCTTCCATTATATTTCTCATTCATTCTGGTGTTAGCACACCCAAACCGTAACTTCATCATTCTTCAGTAACGTCACCATCTAGCAAAACTATCCTTATGCATACCCCACCATCATGCAGACATAACACGTAGTGCCAACACTAATGCTTGGAAGCAGTGATCCTCAGGGACTTTGCGCTCAAATTCATCCAAAAACTGATCTATATCAATTAAATGTCCATCATAATAGGGTAATTTCCTTACCTCTGAAAAAACACAACGCAGCGACTTCTTCATCATATTCCAGTGCAATGTAGACACTTCATGTAAGCGATTCTACCAATGCTCTAACTCCTCGTCAAAATCAGAGGTGCAGGACCTCTCTCAGTCCCAAGAAATCTATCCATCTACCATTGGATTGATCCAATCCTGATCTCGCATTGTTATCTTGTAAATCTGATCTAGTTCATCATCACTTTCGTCATAATCGAAGACTAGTTCTGTAAAGAGCACCCCTTTTGTAGGATCAAGTGGCACTATAACCCGCATCGACATTCTTTCAAACAACATTGTCCTTTTCTTCATATTAATGACCCCATTCATGTCAATAGCCTAACCAATTCCCAAGAGCGTGGGGTAGGGGTTACTGTCGTCAATGATTTCTATAACCTCAAAGTCGGTCATCGCGCTCGCACCTTCTATATCAACTGTTACTCCATATAAACATCCCATGGGGATGAGTTTTTGTTGGTTTTCCATCCTAAGTTTAATCGGATACCACTGCAGCATAGGTCTCCCCATCCTTTCCCATGTTTTTTTCGGTAAGACATTTTCATCGAACCCCAAATCCAAAATGACCTATTCCATCTCATAAGCACCTATCTGCGTGGTGAGCCTCATCTCGCACCCTATTCGTGCCTTATGTTTTCCAATTTTTGTGACCACCCGGTGTCCATCAGGGACTTTCTCTTTATTGGCACATTTATTTATTAATTCCTGCAGACCTTCCATAGCTTTACTGTCGCACAGAAGTTTTATAAAAATCTCCAAAAACGTAGTGAGTACAGAGGGATCAACCTCTACAGGCACGTTGATTTCTTGTATCTTGTCTTGGCTCCGTGAGGTGGAGGACTCAGTGAAGCTCTTCTCGGCTTCCATAAACGTTTCTTTAGCGTGATCCAGATCAAAGCGACTTCTTTCTCTGGCACTTCTTATACCATCCTTCTTCTTCAAGTTGTTTACCCTTATCAGTGCCAGTCATCATTCCACTTCTTAGGACAATGTTAATGCTTTGATCTTGTTCACAGGGCTTAGCTCTCATCATCTGTAGATTCTGTGTAGGCTACTGAGGCTGTGTTTTCTTCTCTTGCATTTTAGCTATAAACATCGGCCATTCTTCTATAGTATGGTCAAACTATCTACAATATTGACAAGACGGGTGTGTAGGATTTTGGCACTCTCACGCATAGTTCTCTGGATGTCTTTAGTTGTAGCAGATAATATGATCACGGCCTCTACTAGGTCCTCATCCTCCTCAACCCCATCCTTGACCCTGATAACCTTCGCGCGCTCCTCTAACGCCCTAATCTAGAAGCCGAATTTCTGCTTACATCCGGTATGTAGGTTTCCTTTCCATCATCAGCTCATAGCTTTGAAATTTGTGCTCATCGTGTCCCACAGATTTGCAAAAGTTACAGAACAACTGTTGGGGTGTCTGGATGTCAAACTTTGAAGTAAATGGCAATTATCCATCGCATGTTGTCCAAAAACTTGAAAAATAGCACACCATAGTGCAACCCCCACGCTCGACCTTGCTGGGGCTCTGGATTCATGGGAATTGGCCCCCCTCCTATAATATAATTTGAGTACACTGGACAGTGTTCTTTATCATTCCCACGGCCTTTGCACTTCAGACACCAGAATTTTGACCCTCATCGTGATTTCCAAGGCTTTTGCCTTTGTTTCTATCTTTTTTTGTGACAAAGAAATTATCAAGTGGGGCAAGAGCGACGTTGTAAACCATTCACGATGTTGGCTATCTATGATCTGAATGTTAGCTGCTCTGATCTAACACTTCAACCTCTGATCAAATTCCCAGGGTGTCTCACTGACCCTCATCATGATTTCTTTAAATCCAATTGCTGACAGTGAGTTAGACTTAGGCTTACTAAAATATTTTTTAAAGTCACCTTAGTCTCTTCTAGCGTTTCAAGAGGATTATCAAAATAATACTTAATGTACCAGGTTAGCACGTGATCCTACAAAGCGGTAACCAACTATGCCTTCTTTATATTGTCATTAGTAATATGTTGCACTCTCCATATAGCGTTCGCAACAAACCAGAACTACTCTGCATCTTCACTTCCTATGCCCTTGAAAATCAGCATCTTCATCGTGTTTTCCATGTTGAATGGCAGTGGTGGAGGTGGAGGTGTGGGCGAAGGTGTATACAGTGGAGGTGGAGGTGGAGGCGGAGTGGAAGGATGATTTGATCGAGGAATCCCCTAAGTGATTAGTTGAACAGTGCTTCGCGGCATAATCTATCCCGCCCATTCATCGTCACTTGAAGGAGGTCAAATCAATGGGCTATATTCTACTCCTGATCCTTCGTGATTTCTAAAGAATCGTCCACTTCGCGTAGCTCCAAACATCAAGGTAATGGCATCACCTGTTTTTCACATAACAGCATTTTAATCCAAGTATTCAATGATCTTAAATACTTACCTCGCAGTCCTTTGAAAAATCTTTGCTCTGCTTCGCTATAGATGACTGAGGTATCAACTACAAATTCTGTAACAAATCCTCCTAGAATTTGGTCGAGCCAATGATCGACAACCCGCGCATCTTGTTTTCAGAGGTTTCTATCTTTCGCACTAATTTTGGATTCCACACTATAGGATTATCGAGCTTCCACCTTCCTTGACTATCTGTCAATTTAGCCAACCACTCATACAGCTCAATGGGGAAGGTGGAGAAGAAGATCTCATGTATTTCCATATACATCTACATGTTCAACCTCTCTTCCTTCGACAGGTGCAGATTCCTATTTTCTTGTGCCGTGAACTCGTGAATCTTCCAATCCAACCACTTTTCAACTTCTTTCTTGGTCAAATTCTAATGATGCGACATCGCACATCTCTTTCAAGCAGATCCTAGTCCCGACAACGGAACCATTTGTTGGATTAGGGCGTCTTGACCCAGGTTCAGAATTAGTTATTCCAACCAACAAAACCCTACACTACTGGCCCTTTCGGCAACAACATGCGCAATGCAGGCTGCAGTCTCACCCAAAGCAGTATGGGGGGGATGCAAGAACCAAGTTTCTGCATCCAGAGACTAGTGTGATGTCTTCCAATGCCTCAGAACTTCCTTCGTGCAGGTCGATAAACTCTTAGGGCTCATCACTAAAACTCTGTTAAAACAGCCTTCATACCTTCGCTAAGGTATACGATCAGTCCTTGCGTACCTTTAACAGTCAATTTGCCTACTTACGCACATCAGAGAGCAATCCTAAATTAATGTTCGTGTAGATTTACTTTAGTCATTAGTAAACATAAGAGAAATCACCAGAGTCTTCGCAAAAGTATTTAAACATACATTGCATACATTATTAAGACTTATTCAAGAGAATCGCGTAACATTCAATCAATATCTCATAAAACAACTCATTCATCAGTAGCATATAACATTAACAGATATAAATAGAAATACTTAGGAATTCTTTGGAAAACTATCTTTATTGATCTTTAATTCAATATTACAGACTCAAACTTCACTACGCACACAGTTGCAGGGGTCCGCGCACTCAGCTGTAGACTCTACCTAGGCCTCTGTGAACTCAACTACAGAGCCTTCCTTTTCCTATCTAAGCGCAAGAAGTAGAGCATTCCTACCCTAGCTCTTGTCTTAGACTCTTCAATCAACCCAATTCCTTATCTTAGTTCCCTCTTGTTCTTCTTGTTTCCATCACTAAGACTCACTATTTATAGACTTTTCATACAATGTCATGGTCCACAGACCATGGGTGAATCTCAAAACTGAATCAAAACTTTACATAAAACAAGGGGCTAAGCCCCTTTGACTCCTATACATCTACACGCTTGGCATCCATAAATCACTGAGACTTTACGTTATTTACAAAATTGTACCAAAATTTGGGTTATCTTAACCCCAAGCTAACCAAGCAAACCCCACCCCAATAGGCAGTTCTACGCAAATCCTTATTTCGCCTTTTTGTTTCTTCTCCTGAACCACCATCAGGCTCACCCAATCAGATTCTTCAACAGGTTCTATGATGCCTGCCTCCAGCACCTTATCCAGCTCTTGGCGAACCTTTTCCTTGTACTTAGGATTAAGGCGATACGACCTCTGTTTAATAGGCTTCACGTCTGACCTCAAAGTGATTGTTAGGCCCCTATACTACTAGTGTAACCCCTTATTGTTATTATTACAACCCCATTATTATATTTTTGTACCCATGTAGTCCCCATATTGTTACTATTGTGCCCCATAGAAGCCCACTATTGCTATTATTGTGCCCTTACATTATTATTGTTATGTCGGCTCTGATTATATTATGACCCCTTAGACTTCTATATACAGAAAGGAGGTCTTGTTATTTGTATCATCCAAGAGTTGTTCATTTGTGTAATGTAAAGGAGGTCACTCCCTTGAAGAGGCTGAATTCTAAGGCATTGATCTATATTTTCTATCTTTTTGTGAGATGGTTTCATAACATTTGGTATCAGAGGTTTGGATTCTAGGGTTTTCGCTGCTCCAAAAAGGTCATCATGGCATTTTCGCTATAACTTTTTTTTGCGATGTTTCAGAAGCTAAAAAAAAACCCATTTGAGACAAAATCTTGCTGAACCTCAGGTTTGAATTTCAGAGCTTGTCTCACTATATTTTCGGAGATATGATCTGAGGAAGTTATAGTTTTTGCAAGATCCAGAATTTCATCTAAAAAATGTCATCGTGGAATTTTCGATATAACGTTTTCGCTACGAAGTTTCAAAATCTAAAACAAAAATCCATTTGAGAATAAATTGGTCTGAACCTCGGGTCCGAATTTCAAATCTTGTCTCTCTATATTTTCGGATATATGATCTGAGGAAGTTACGGTTTTTGCAGACTCCCGAATTACATATTAAACAGGTGACCTTGGGAAAATTGTCATAACTTTCTCGTTGAGCATCAGATTGAAATTTCATAAGAAGTTACAGAAAGAGGACGAACTGTAGTTTTTTGTGTGTATTTTTAGATCCGAAGGTCACAACAGTGACATGTGGCATATCATACAAGTTCGTTATTCTGAAAAGGTGTATAATCTGGTCATCTTGGGAGATTGTGCATAGCTCTTACTTGGAGAATCTAATTCCGATCAGACTGGTGGCATTGGAAAGAGGACATAGAGGACTACTGCAGGTCATAATTTTAGAACTAGAAGATCCGAAATTATAGAGTTACAGTCGTTTCAAGATCGAGCTCCTAAAATCAAGAAAAAGCGAGATGAGGAAGTTTGATGGCAAGGATTTGGTAAATTGGATACTAATGATGGAGAAATATTTTGATCTACATGGTGTACCATTGTTACAAAAGGTATGTATTGCATCTAATTGTTTAGAACCGAATCAATTTTTATGGTATAAAGGGCTTTGTTCTCGTAAACCACTTTTCACGTGGTCAATTTTCACGGAAGAAATGATAGCACATTATGAGGATACAAAGAGAAACACCTTCTTTAGCCAATTGATAAATCTCAAACAAAAGTGTTCAATGGCAGAGCACATTGAGGACTTTCAAAAATTGAATATAAGGGAAAATGATATTCCAGAGAAGTAGAGAATTGATGTCTCCATAGGGACTTTAAAGGATAACATTCAACATGAGGTTCGTCTTTGGGAACCTGATTCATTGGAGAAGGCATTTAGGTTGGCAGGAAAAGTGGAAAGAAAAATTATGGAAACAAGGAATTCTACCCGTAAAAACTATAAACATGGAAGTGTTGTTTCTCTTAGCCTTCCACAACCTACAAGGGTGACACCATAACAATTGGAAGAAAAAAGAGAAAAAGGGCTTTGTTATAGTTGTGATAGCAAATGCACTAAAGGTCATAAGTGTGCTGAGAAGAAATTATTTTACATAGATTATGAAGAGGAGGAAGAAACGATCAAGAAACATCAAAAGAAGAGGATATACACCATGAACCAACCCTAGAGAAAGAAGAAATGAATCCGACCATATCTTTTAAAGCATTGGCAAGAATTACCACTCCTCAAACTCTCAAGATAGAAGGACATATCAAGAAGAAAAAGGTTAAAGAAGTGAAAGATCACATCAAGAAAGAAGAAATGAATCTAGCCATATCTTGTAATGCATTGGATGGAATTACCACTCCTCAAACTATCAAGATAGAAGGACATATCAAGAATAAAAATGTTCAAAAAGTGAAAGATCACATCGAGCATCAAGAAATGAATCTGACCATTTCTTGTAAAGCATTGGAAGAAGTTACCATTCCTCAAACTCTAAATATAGAGGGACATATCAAGTAGAAAAAGGTTCAAGCAGTGAAAGATCACATCGAGCATCAACAAC
This sequence comes from Pinus tabuliformis, assembly GCA_031772625.1. Classification (NCBI taxonomy): domain Eukaryota; kingdom Viridiplantae; phylum Streptophyta; class Pinopsida; order Pinales; family Pinaceae; genus Pinus; species Pinus tabuliformis. Next base: position 733,371,402 of record CM062814.1, read on the forward strand.
AAGTTCTCCAACTTTTAAAGGATAACGCCACTTTGGTGCATAATCGAATGAAACAACGGGTAGATTAACATCGCAGTGAAAAATGTTTTGATGTAGGTGATTGGGTATTTTTACGGCTACATCTCAAGTAAGCTATTTATGAGAATGAAAGGTTGGAAATACTACATGCACTTAATAAATGGCGACCTTACCCAATGAGAAGACACTTCAAGGTACAAATGGATCATGATAGTCTTAAATACTTTTTAGAACAAATATTACCTTTAGAAGAACAGAAAAAATGGATCACAAAAATGTTGGGTTATGACTTTGACATCATCTATAGAAAAGGGAAGCAAAATTTTGTTGCGCATGCACTCTCAAGAAAGGATGAGGATGTGGAAGCATTGTTTTGTGCTATTTCTATTATCCAACCAAATTGGATAAATGAAGCAACTAATGAATGGAAGAAGGATGAAGAAGTGTGGCCACTCATTCAAAAGTTTCAGAAGATCCCAATTCAAACAATATTGCCAAAACTTGAAGAGAAAGGAAAAATCATATTGGAACCTAGAGTAGTCACAGAAACAAGAACCCAACAGCTATGAAATTAATCAATTTCAGAGTATCTCATCAAGTGGAAGAACTTACCCCCTAAAGATTCCACATGGGAGGACAAGAATTTTATACAGAAGCATCAAGAACTACTCAAGCATTGAGGACAACACCTTTTGAAGGAGAGGGGCATGTTAGGCCCCTATACTACTAGTGTAACCCCTTATTGTTATTAGTACAACCCCCTTATTATATTGTTGTACCCATGTAGTCCCCATATTGTTACTATTGTGCCCCATAGAAGCCCACTATTGTTATTATTGTGCCCTTACATTATTATTGTTATGTCTTCTCTGATTATATTATGACCCCTTAGACTCCTATATATAGAAAGGAGGTATTGTCATTTGTATCATCCAAGAATTGTTCATTTGTGTAATGTAAAGGAGGTCACCCCCTCGAAGAGGTTGAATTCTAAGGCATTGATCTATCTTTTCTATCTTTTTGTGAGCTGGTTTCATAACAGTGATCTTCGTAACACCCAAATCACCAACTATGCCCTTCAAATCTAAAAACTTAGTGGGAAGAGATCTTGGTATTCGCGGAGTAACTCAACAACATTATCCACTGTAGTGTCGTCCCAATAATCTCCAATTTTCATGAACTTCAGTTCTTCTTCAATGACAATTTTTAATTGCTTTCTCTTCAAAGGTGCGGAGATGTCTAGTTTTCTGTTTGTGGGCCTTTGACTTCATGATACCCTTCTGCCTCTCGAATATTAATGTTTCTTGGATCTTCATCTTCCTCTTTAGCGTCACATTATAGCATTCCAACACATGGCACAGCTGGGTGCTCTAGTTTGGTTGGATCCATTCCATAGGTTCCTTCAGCGTTCGGAAGATAAATGCCTCAATATCGTGTAGCACTTCATCGATGCTTGTGAATCCGTCTTCAAATTTGAAGGTCAATAAGAACCCTTCCTTGATTACATCCCATTCCACGGTGCCATGGTGGAGCTCCATTTCCAGATACCAATTCATGGGATTGTATCCAAAGTATGGAAAAATATGTGTACCCACTATGGTTGTGGTTTTGTTCCCCATACTTTAGTCCATTTTGTTAGGTGATCCTATGGATCATTCCTTCCATTATATTTCTCAGTCATTCTCATGTTAACACGCCCAAATTGTAGCCTCAGCATTCTTCGGTAATATCGCCATCCAGCAAAACTATCCTTATGTGTACCCCACCATCGTGCAGGAGTAGCTCGCAGTTCCAACTCTAATGCTTTGAAGCAGTGATCCTCAGGGACTTCACGCTCAAATTCATCCAAAAAAAAATCTACATCAGTTAAACCATCATAATAGGGTAATTTCCTTACCTCTAACGAAACATTGTGCAACGAATTTGCCATCATATTTCATCTCAATGTAGACACTTCATGCAAGCGATTTTTCCAATGCTTTAACTCCTCATTAGAATCAGAGGTGCAAGAAATCTCTCGGTCCCAGGAAATCCATCCATCTACCGTTGGATTGATCCAATCTTTCTATCTTCTAAATCTAATCCAATTCATTATCACTTTCGTCATAATCGCAGTCTAGTTCAGTATAACATGCCCCTTCTGCAGGATCTAGTGGCACTATAACCCGCAGCGACTTTCTTTCAAACGACATCGTCCTTTTCTTGAAATTAATGACCCCATTCATGTCAATGGCCTAGTCAATTCCCAAGAGCATAGGGTAGGGGTTATTGTCATCAACGATTTCTATAACCTCAAAGTCGTCCATTGTGCTCGCACCTTCTACATCAATTGTTACTCCATATAACCGTCCCATGGGGATGATTTTCTGTTGGTTGGCCCTCCTAAGATGAATCCAAGACCACTACAGCACAGGTCTCCCCATCCTTTCCCATGTTTGTTTCGATAATACATTCGCATTGGACCCCAGATCCAAAATGACCTGGTCTATCTCATAATCACCTATTTTCATGGTGAGCCTCATCTCGCACCGTATTCGTGCCTTATGTTTTCCAATTTTTCTAACCACTCAGTGACCATCAAGGACTTTCTCATTGCTGGCGCATTTATTTATTAATTTCTATAGGCCTTCCACATCTTTTCTATCACGTGGCAGTTTTATGAAGGTCTCCAAAAACATAGTGAGTACAGTGGGATCAACCTCTGTAGGCACACTGATTTCTTGTATCTTGTCCTAGCTCCCTAAAGTGGATGCCTCAGTGAAGCTCTTCTTGGCTTCCATAAACGTTTCCTTAGCACGATCCAGATCAAAGTCGGCTTCTCTCTCTGGTGCTTCGCGGATCGATCCTTCTTCTTCAAGTTGTTTACCCTTATCAGTGCCATCGTCATTCCACTTCTTAGCACAATGTTAACGCTTTGATCTTGTTGACGGGGCTCAAACCTCATTATCTATAGATTCTGCATAGGTTGTTGGCGTTGTATTTTCTTCTCTTACATTTTAGCTATTAACACTGAGCATTCTTCTATAGTATGGTCAAACTGTCTGCAGTATTGAGAAGACGGGTGTGTAGGATTCTGGCACTATCGCACATAGTGCCCTAGCTATCCGCAGTTGTAGCAGATAATCTGACTGTGGCCTATACCAGGTCCTCCTCCTCTTCGGCCCCATCCTCGACCCTAATAACCTTTGTGCGCTCCTTTGGCACCCTAATCTGGAGGTCAAGTTTTTACTTGTATCCAGTATGTAAGTGTCCTTTCCATCATCAACTTATAACTTCGACAATGGCACTCATTGTGGCTCGAGATTTGCAAAAGTTATAGAACAATTGTTGGGGTGTTTAGATGAACTTTTGAAGTAAATTGCAATTATCCATCGCATGTTGTCTAGTAACTTGACAAATAGCACACCATAGCGCAGCCCCCACACTCAGCCCTGTTGGGGCTTCTGGATTTATGGGAATTGGTCCCCCTCCTATAATATAATTTGCGTATACTTGATAGTGGTCTTTATCATGCCCATGGCCCTTGCACTTCAAACACCAAACTTCTGCATGCACTTCTAGTTTAGTCTCCTTGTCTTTCTTCAAACTCTGTAATTCTAGGTGTAAGCTAGCTAATTGTGAGTGGATCTATTGTACTCCTAGGTTCGTATCCTGAATAGGTGATGCATGCAACCTCATCATAACTTCCAAGGCTTCTGCCTGTGTTTCTATCTTCTGCTATGAAAAAGAAATTATCAAGTTGGGCAAGAGCGACGTTGTAAACCATTCACGATGTTGGCTATCTATGATCTGAATGTTAGCTGCTCTGATCTAACATTTCAACCTCTGATCAAATTCCCATGGCGTCTCATTGACCCTCATCATGATTTATTTAAATCCAATTATTGACGGTGAGTCATACTTAGGCTTACTAAAATCTTTGTTTAAAGTCACCTTAGTCTCTATTAGCATTGCAAGAGTATTATCAGAACAATGCTTAATGTACCAGGTTAGCACGTGATCCTACAAAGCGATAACCAATTGTGCCTTCTTTATATTTTCATTACTAATCTATTGTGTTATCCATATATCATTCGCAACAAACTAGAATTTCTCTACATCTTCACTTCCTATGCCCTTGAAAATCGACATCTTCATCATGTCTGCCATGTTGAATGGTGGTGGTGGAGGTGGAGGTGTGGGCGAAGTTGTATGCAGTGGAGGTGGAGCCAAAGGTAGAGTGGAAGGATGATTTTCTCGAGGAATCCCCTGAGTGATTAGCTAAACAGTGCTTCATGGCGTAGTCTGTGTCCTAACCATTCATTGTCACATAAAGGAGGTCCAATCAATGGACTATATTCTTCTCCTGATCCTTCGCGATTTCTAAAGAATCGTCCACTTTGCATAGCTTCGAACATCATGGCATCACCCGTTTTTCACATAACAACATTTTAATCCAAGTATTCAATGATCTTAAATACTTACCTTGCAGTCCTTTGAAAAATCTTCGCTCCACTTCGCTATAGCTGACTAAGGTATCAACTGCAAATTCTGTAACATATTCTATAACAAATCCTCTAAGAATTCAGTCGAGCCAATGATAAACAGCACGTGCAATCTTGTTTTCAGAGGTTTCTAGCCGTCGCACTAATTCTAGAGTCCACACTACAGGATTATCGAGCTTCCACCTTCCTTGACTATCTGTTCACTCAAGAATGCGCTTGCGATATTTTCCCGTGTGGTCATAACAACGTTCAAGGAGTTCAATCATAAGTTTCTAGAAGTACACTTTGATGACTAGACGGTGTTTGGATTAGTGAAGTTCCATGTAGCAAGTCTATGCCTGATGTTGGATACATTTCGTAGATACCAGATCACGCTGAATTTGAAAAAATACATATTTTGTGTTCCTTTTCGGATCTTGCTAGGTCATGTTGTGTGCAAGCAAGGATTAATGGTTGACCCTGCAAATATTACGGTAATTGTGAATTTGTAGGCCCCTAGGAACATCAAGTAGCTACGTACGATGTTGGGACATATGGGATACTATAGAAAATAAATCAAATCTTATGCTCAAATGACTACGCCCATGGAGAAACTGTTAAAGAAGGACGCAACATTTTGTTGGGATGAAGAATGTCAATGCAACTTAGATGTGTGGAAATAAAATATGGTCTCTATGCCGATCTTGGTATTCCTTGATTGGAAAAAAGAGTTTTATGTATGTGTATGCCTCTTGCATTGAGTTGGGTGTAGTGCTAACACATAGAGGTGAAGGAGAAATGGACCATCCTATAGCCTTCACAAGTAGGAAGTTATCGAAGGCTGAGAAAAATTATTCAATGACTGAGCGCGAAGGATTGGCCATGGTGTACATGCTGCAAAAATTCATGCATTATCTATTAGGAGGACATTTCAAGATGTACACAAAACATTCTACCTTTAAATACCTACCTTCTCGTAGGTCGATAAACTCTTAGGGCTCATCGCTACAACTCTATTAAAATAGCCTTCAGAACTTCACGAAGTTCTACGATCAGTCCTTGCGGACCTTTAACAATCAATTTTCCTACTTATGAGCATCAAAGAGCAGTCCTAAATTAGTGTTTGCTCAAATTTATTTAAGCCATTAGTAAACATAATAGAAATCACCAGAGTCTTCGTGAAAGTATTTAAACATACATTGCATACATTATTAAGACTTATTCAAGCAAATCATGTAACATTCAATCAATATCTCATAAAACAAATCATTCATCAGTAGAATATAACATTAACAGAGATAAATAAAAATACTCAGGAATTCTTCGGAAAACTATCTTTATTGATCTTCAATTCAAGATTACAGACTCAAACTTCCCTATGCACACAGCTGCAGGGGTCCACATGCTCAGTTGCGGACTCTACCTAGGCCTTTGTGCAATCAGCTATGGAGCCTTCCTTTTCCTATCTAAGCGCAAGAAGCAGAGCCTTCCTTCCCTGGATCCTATCCTAGACTCTTCCATCAATCCAATTCCTTATCTTATTTCCCTCTCGTTCCTCTTGTTTCCTCCACTAAGACTCACTATTTATAGACTTTTCATACAATTCCATGGTCTATGGACTATTGGTAAATCTCAAAGCGACTCAAAACTTTACATAAAATAAGGGGCTAAGCCTCTTTGACTCCTATTCATCTACGTGCTCTGCATCAAAAAATCACAGAGACTTTACATTATTTACAAAATTATACCAAAATTTGGATTATCTTAACCTCAAACTAACCCAAGGGACCCCATCCTAATGGGCCCCCAACACAAATATTGTGACTCGCCCTCGAGTCACTCTATTGGTGCCGCAATCTTACTACGAATATCCCCCAGCTCCACTTGGATTACTACAACTTTAGCAATGCTCTGTGTCGCTGCTTGTTGAGCCTCCTCGATCAATTTTTTAGTGGTTGGTCCTTCTACTGCCAGCCTCATTGTTTGTTGTGTTCGATGCATTCCCTTAAGCTTATATTGAATCAAAGTTATGACCTTATAAGCCTCCTCCAACCAAGGTTGCAACCTGGCTTTTAGCAAGGCTTCCTTCTCTTAGGGGGTCCTAACCCAGGTTCAACCAACATTCTCACACGAGTATACATCAAAATATCCTCAACAATCTCCAAACCAATACCATGGTTATTCCAATACCTATGACACCTATACCATGGTAACCTCCAAGCCAATACCACGAGAAAATACCATGGTAATCTCCAAACCAATACAACAAGAAAATACCATGGTTATGTCAATACACAGAACACATGTACCATGGTAATACTAATACCAAGTCCACCCTGCTCCACACACACAAACAAATAGCAATCAACCTCGAACCAATGCCAAGGGAAAATATTAGTATTCATGACTAGTCCCATAACTGCACCTCAACACATGAAAATCTCAGTTGCAACCGCATGCACAAGGCTATATCCATGCGGTTAAATGCCTACAATCGTGTGCATAAAATTGGCTCCATGTAGTTGTGGAAAAGTATAGAGAAAAAAAAAAAAAAAAAAACAACTCACCTGAGAGCTCTTCCAACTTTCTCCACAACTCTCCAACCACCTTCACAACTTTCATTAGTTACATGCATAAACTCATCAACCATACATAACATCTACCATAGAAACCATACATAACATATGCATAAGCTAATCCAACATAAACAAAGCCAACCACCTGCAACAATAAAACATTTGCAACTAGTGGCACAAACCAACAAATCCATTTGTAACAAGCCACCAATAACACAATCATATGACAACACATGCGCAAGTTGACATCAATGCCAACCATCAATCACTACATCCAACAACAACATCAACAACTTCATCATCAATGTCAACAATATCCTCCTTTAGCATTGATGGCAACCCCAGTTGAGCCATCCAACTAATACTGACCTCTGAAACTCATCTCCACAAGCACTCCCCCTTTGACATTAATCGAAAAGAGCTCACCTCAACAATGATGGAACTAACAAAAACTCCCCCTGGACATTAGTTGGGTCAAGCAACAAAAACCATAAATCACTCCATCTTGAAGTAACAGCAGCATACTCAAGTCTCATCTAAAGCAACAACAACAAAGCAAAGCTAATCACCAACATAAAGTAGCAACAAACCATATGCATCATCAATAGCATAATGTGGGTAGCAATACTCTCTCCATCAACATCACCAAAAACATACCATAACTATCAAAAACATATATTAAGCATCAACATCAATATTTCATGAATAGAAGCAACAATATATCATGAGCAGCAACAACATCCTCCCAAGTAGCAACATACCATAACCATCAACATAGTGTGGTCAATAGAAAAACATCCTCCTAAACAACAACATAACCATCAGCAGCAACACATCATAAGCAACAGCAAAAATAACCAACAACTCCATCCACATCAAACACTCTTAGCCAAAGTAGAAATATCATACGTATAGCCATCATCAATCTCTAACTTAGTGAGTAGCAGCATCAAACTCAACCAAGGCAGAAGCATGAGCATCAGCAACAACAACAATGACTCTAAGCAGCACCACCATCCTCTAACTAATGCACATTAACCTCACCAAAGGTATAGTGGAAATATATACATAAATATGAGGGTAAAGAATCAACATAGCCACCATCTAGCAACACATCAACCATAGTTGATTAGAAACCACTCAACAAACATGATCCCCCTAAGAACATACTCAGACTGAAGTCATCATGAACTCACACGGAGAACCCTCTCTATGAAATTTGATATTTGACCAAGTATTTGACCATAAACTACAAGGTTTTATAACCATTTTACATGGCTTCAATGACTTTATGGACTCAATATAAAACAATGTATGCTTAATGGTCGAATGACAATTATGAAGACAATTCAAACACACCTTACAAGATTTCATCATGAAAATTCTAGATTATGACACTGATATCCAAGCCTTCAAATGGTTGAAGTATGAACTCCATGGACACATGACTCTTTTCATAACAGTGGTAAATAATAAAATGTTTGAGAATACATGGTATAATAAAATTACAATTCTTTTCAAAACACAAGACTTCATTGTAACTACATGAAATGTATAATTGACATAAATGCCTTCATCCATGTATAGATTAGAAACTCCTACAAAATAAATTGTTATCCAAAAAAACCAATACACTGTCGAGGCAATTCATAGCAGTTACAAACTCTCATCAACAACATAGTCTTCATCAAATCAAGAAATAACCCAATCGTCATCAACAAAGCAAGTAATCTTGAGCCATCATCTCTTCCTTGAGTTCCTCAACCTCATGCCAACTTCTGTAGCAAAATATTTTCCACTGGACCACTTCCAAGATTAACAATATACATCATTTGGGCTTCATGAAACAACCTAAGAGATATGTCTCATATTCTTCATAGTGATGCAATCCTCTTTGTGATATTAAGTCACATCTTGAATATACTGGTGAATCTTGTCTACCATATTGGTGTCGAAGATAAATCCCATCCATTTGAGATGGCTAGTTTTCACAAAAATATACACATGGTTGATTTTCTTCACAATTTGAAAGTCGGAAGTGCTTCCTTTCAGGAGGAACAATTGCAACATTTTCTGTAATCTAAATAAGATGCCAAATTAGCTTGTGACCTACATAATTCAACTTGTAGTTTCTCATTCTTTTAAGGGATATCAACAAATAACTCTTACAAAATTTATGGATAAGCCATGCTGATCTAGGTGGATATTGGTGGCCACCTGCCTATTCCACGTGGACCCCCATCATTGTTTTTTAGTTTTTTAGTTTCCTTATTTGTAGCACAATTTACTATTTTTGGCAGTTTTTTGGGTCTTGAACTTCTGGAGTCGTTTTGATGCCCCAAACGAAATTTTTTGGGAAAATTGAGGCCTCAAACAAATTTTTCTAACAAGGTATCATGCGCGTTAAACAGAGATCATACGCCAAAGTTACGACCCCAGGAAGTTGATGTACCAATATACCCAAACGAGGCCCATAGTTTGGTGCTTCATCTCCTAGGGTTAGGTTTTTGGATGTTTAGGGTTTTCCATTGTTTCTCAATAATAAATAGGCCTTTGAGCCTCATTGTAACACAGTTTAGAGGCATGTAGCCGCCACATCTCTTCTCAGAGATAAGCTACCATCGTCTGAGCTAGTCTTATTTCCATCTATTTGTAAGCATATTTCAGTATTTGATATTAATGAAATGAAGTGTTGTTTCTACTGCATCTTTGAATTTATGGTTATATCTGTAATTTTTTTTGTTCCTGTTTAAATCCGGATCAGTGGTATCAGAGCAATCTGCTCTTTCTCTGTTTTTCTTTGCATGTCCCCAACGAGGTCGGGATATAAGGAGTTAGGGCTCAATCTGGTTGAACCTTTGCAAGATCAGCCTCGCAAACCCTGACAGCCGCCCATGGGGGAAGAAAAGAAAGATGAGGGGGCAGGAGATCCTATCAAAATATTGCTCGAGGAGGCCCTCGAGAAACAAAGGAACGCGATGATGGATAACTTTGCCTAGATCCTTCAACAGTTGCCCACCGGCAGCGCATCCACATCCAGCAGCCACTTTGGAGGCTCCACTCTTTTTAAGGTACAAGTAAACTTTGACATTCCCATATTTGAGGGAAAAATAGATGCAAACGTTGTAGATAAATGGTTAAATCTAATAGAAGGATATTTTTATGTTCATGATTTTTCTAGCTGATAAAATATTACTTTTTCTCTTCTCAAAGCTGCCCCCCACATCAAGGACTGGTGGGAAACCTACTGTGAGCAAAAGGATGAAAGTATGACCTCACTTTTTTCAGCCACACCCACTTGGAATTCATTCCAGGATGCCATCAAGGAGCAGTACTACCCTGTCGAGAGTTATGAGGATAAATACATAAAGTGGACAATGCTGCGGCAGGGAAGGGACCAAGATGTGCTAGAGTTTACCAATGTTTTTCATACCCTTTGCACGAAGTTGGGTATCAAGGATTTTGAGAAACATTTAGTACTCAAGTGTCGTGGCTGCCTACATAAATACATCCAGGACGAGATGGATTTCTTGGATATCTCCTCGCTCGGCACAACGTACTGATATGCCATCAAGATCAAGTAAGTTTAAACAAAATAATCGAGACTTTGGATCTGTGAATCCAAAGCATGTGAAAGGTGCCCCCAAACCGCAAAACAAAGGACAAAGCCAAGGCAGGGTGACCCAAGACAACCCGCCAAAGCTGCAAGCAAAGAAAAACACTGTGAAATCGAAGAAGGATATGGAAAGTGGTGTGAGTTCCATAAGAGCTCCACTCACAACACAAGTGAGTGTCAGGCCAAGTAGTCACTGGTGGCCGAGTTGAAGGCTTCAGAATAAAATGCATGTTCTGACTCTGAGTTATAACCCGACAAGGGGAATGACAAAGGGAAGCATATTATCAAAGCGGAGCCCAATGCCATCGTTGTCACCACGAAGATCCAGAAGGAGGAACCTGAAGATCCAGAGGAGGAGGAGCGCCTCTTCCACTCCCAAATGTGGGTAAAGGGATCCCCGCTACAGTTCATTGTCGACAGCGGGAGAAAAAAGAACCTCATTTTGATAGAGGTCATGAAGCAGCTCATCTTACTGACCACAACACACCCACAACCGTACACCATAGGATGGCTTCATCAAGGATGGGATCTTCGTGTGAGCCAGCAGTGCCACCTCCCATACAACATCAAGCCCTTCATATGAGCTATTGTGTGACATTGCTCCCCTTGATGTTTGTGATATATTATTAGGCCAACCATACTTGTGGAAGCAACATGCTATGTATGAGTCAAGGCCTCGTGTTGTTATTGTTACTTTGGGAAATAAGTTGTACAGGATACAGGAGGTAGAACCGCCTACCGCCCTGTCTTTGGTTAATGAAAAACAATGCAGTAAAGCTCATTTCCAAAACCGAGAAATTTGTTTTCCTGATGATATGCCCTCAAGGAAAGAACAATACGGTGTCCACAATCTTTAGACAGGGCCCCTCCACATGACAACAACAGATGGACAAGGTCGTGGAGGAGTATGAGGACATATTCACCTCCCCCGTAGGGTTGCCTCTTCACTATCAGGTCAATCACTCCTTCAATCTGACCCCAGGTGCGCCATTTCGCAATGGACCAATCTATCAGTGCTCCATTCTAAAGAACAATGAAATCAAAAGGTAATTTAAGAGCTACTGTAGAAAGGTCACATCTAGCGAAGTTCATCACCCTGCGGGAGCCTGATTTTGTTGGTACAAAAGAAGGATGGGACTTGGAGACTCTATATTGACTATCGGGCACTGAAAAAGATCACTGTCCGAAATAGGTACCCGATCCAATGGACTAATAACCTTCTAGACCAACTCAAAGGGGGAAAATATTTCAGCAAGATCGACTTGAAGTTCGGATATCACCAAGTACCAATCGAACCCTCCGATGTGTGGAAGACTTCCTTCAAATCCAAGGAGTGCCTTTTCAAATCGTTGGTTATGCCTTTTTGGTTGACGAATGCCGCTGCAACCTTCATGAGGCTGATGGATGACATATTTCAACCATTCACCAACTCTTTGTAGTGGTATACTTGGATGACATCCTAATCTTCAGCCAAAGTTGGAAAGAGCACCTCCACCACATCCGACAGGTTCTCCAAACACTGCAGCAACACAAGCTGCATGCCAATTTGGAGAAATGAAGTTTTGGCATGACCCAAGTTCAGTATTTGGGATACATTATTGATGAACGGGGTGTGCATGTGGATCCAGAAAATATCCAATTCATTCGGGATTGGCCAGCCCCAACCACTCTGACAGAGCTTCGCAGCTTTCTGGGTCTTGCCAATTTCTACCATAGGTTTGTGTTGGGATTCTCTCATATCACTTGGCCCTTGAGTCAAGTCACAAAGGGAGGAGTGAAATAAAAGTTATTTTGGTCTGAATCTCAATAGAAGGAATTCGTAGAATCGAAACATCGCCTCTCATCTGCACCAGTGCTCACTTTACCATACTTGCAACAACCATTTGAGATGAAGGCAGATGCCTCTGACTATGCTATTAGGGCAGTCCTTACTCAACAGGGGCATCCAATGGCATATCACAGTGAGACACTTTCAGAAACAGTCCGGAAGTATCCCACTTATGACAAAGAGATGTATTCCATTGTGTAGGCCTGCTGACAATGGAATTATTACATTTTGGGGAAGGAAACGGTCATCCACATAGACCATTTACCCCTGTAGTTCATACAGATGCAAGGGAAGTTGTTGAATGATCTCCATCAGAAGTGGTCCACATACTTGCAATAGTTCCATTTGCATGTCAAGTATAAGAAGAGCAGCACCAATAATGTTGCAGACCTTAACTGAACACCGATCATGGCGTTAAGAACCGTGCTCAACTCTTGTGGGCACAAGACTTCTGATTGGCCACTTCTCTACAAAAGCAACCTAGAATTTAGCCACACATAGCAGACGCTCTTGGAGGGCCAACAAGTTCCATATTTTCACCTCCAGGATGCCCTATTATGCCACTTGGAACACCTTTGTGTTCCTTCAAGCGAGTGTGCCAAGATGATTTGGGAAGCGCCCTACAGTTGGGACGTTGGGCATTTCGTGGTCGAGAAAATAGTGGTAGTACTGCATAAGTATTTCTACTAGCCGAATCTTTGACAGGATGTCGGGAAGTACATCAGATCCTGCACTTCTTATGCCATTTCCAAACTGACCATCAATAAGCAAGGCCTCGATACTCCACTACCTACCCCTAATCGGCCTTGGGAAACCATCTCCGTGGATTACATTTTGTGCCTTCCTTCTACTAAGCATGGCAACGACTGTGTTTTTTTGGTTGTTGACAGATTCTCGAAGATGGCCATTATAGCGGCCTACAAGAAGAATATCACAGCAGAAGCCACTGCTAAACTCTTCTTTGAACTAGTCTCAGATCGAGACAACAGATTCCTCAATGCATTTTGGTCCAATCTCTGGTTTATGCTAGACACCAAGCTCACTAAGTCCACAGGTTTCAATCCCCAAACTGATGGCCAAACAGAGGTCGTCAACAGGATGATCGTACACATTTTGTGCATGTACAACTCAAAGAATCCACACACATGGGATGAGAGCCTCCCCTATGTCTAACACAGTTATAACTAGGCTCTCCACATCTCGACTGGCCACAACCCTTTTCAGGTGGGCTTGGGATTCCAGCCACTATGTCCCATTGATGTGGCCATGCCATTTGCAGCTACTCAGGTAGATTTGTCTCATGTCCAGTCTGAAGCCGATAAGGCAAACAAATTCATTGATCACATCCATGACATTCTGGAGAAATCAAATTCCAAGTACAAGCAGTGACATGATCAACATCGGGTGCCACACAAGTTTCAGGTGGGTGGCAAAGTTTGGTTGCATTTCCAGAAGGAACGCCTTACCGGAGCCTATCGGAAACTCAAACCACTCTAATATGGTCCTTAAACCATTACCAAGGTTGTGGGATACAATGCATTTGAACTCAGAATTCCACCATTCCTTGGCCTGCACCTAGTGTTCAATGTGGACCACCTTCGACCATACTTCCCACCATTGCTAGACACATTAGACATTGCAGAATAGCTCGCACCTACAGAGTTAAATCTAGATTGCATGGAACAAGCCACAACTAATCGGATCATGGACACACAGATCAAGAACACCCGTTAGCAAAGGATCCAACTATATCGAGTAGTCAAAGAAGGTCAACTCCTTTACCAGGGCAAGTGGCTCACTAGGGACCAAGTTCAGCAGAAGTTTCCTCATCTCATGGAGGAACTCAACATAATGGGGACCATTTCTTCATAAGGGGGGAGGAATGATCCAGGTGGATATTGGTGGCCACCCACCTATTCCACGTGGACCCCCACCATTGTTTGTTTCAGTTTTTCACTTTCCTTATTTGTAGCACAATATACTATTTTTGGCAGTTTTTTGGGTCCTGAATTTCCAGAGCCATTTTGAGGCCCTAAACGATGTTTTTTGGGAAAATTGAGGCTAAAATGGCTCATGGCCTAATGTTGGTCATTTAAAAGTTGTCCTTTGATAGATATTTCTAACGAGGTATTTTGCGCGTTAAACGGATATTGTACACCAAAGTTACAACCCCGAGAAGTTGATGTACCAATATCCCCAAATGGGGCCCATAGTTTGGTGCTTCATCTCCCAGGGTTAGGTTTTTGGATGTTTAGGGTTTTCCATTGTTTCTCAATAATAAATAGGCCTTTGAGCCTCATTACAACACAGTTCAGAGTCATGTAGCCGCCACATCTCTTCTCAAAGATAAGCTACCATCGCCTGAGCTAGTCTTATTTCCATTATGTTTGTAAGCATATTTCAGTATTTGATATTAATGAAATGAAGTGTTGTTTCTACTGCATCTTTGTATTTATGGTTATATCTGTAATTTTTTGTGTTCCTGTTTAAGATCACATGCATTAGTGAGGCCCATTTATTTTTCCATTATTGTCACATTACTCATGTATGCGCAGAATCTGAATATTGTGGGCATGTCTATAAATCAAAGTGAATATCATGTCATTTCTCATTCCAACCACCTCTAATTTTCACATTGAACCTTGGCTCCTGGACACAAGAAAGTCACATGAAAAAAATGTATCATTAAATGAAGAAAATATGTGTGCCACACCAAACACTTGTTCTCCTTCTCTGACAATGCCTAGATCATCACAATTTTTCCTAGATCACCTACTATTTAATTTGACCAAGTCAAACTAGGGTGCAGTTCTACAAGTGTTTCCGTAGCTAATTCCTACCAAATAAATATATATCTCAAAAACTAGATCACAATTCCATGAACAAATCATTGGATATAAGCCCATAAAATTGTTTTATTGAAAAAATGTTCACTATTTCTACATGCGCACTTCCTCTTCAAACCTTGAGAAAAATTCAAAGCATTTGTATCTGCATGTAAATTTCCCTTCAACTCTCTCATTCATTGACCCCAGCTCGTATTGTTTTGGCAAAGATTCCCTGTCTCTATTTAGATTGCTTCATTGAGTTACCAGAAGTGGAAACAAATTCTAGTGCTACAACATATCGTTGAATTTGTCATTTCCATATCATCAAATTTCCAAATTACAAAATCAAGTTTCTTACAATTAATTTCCATATTATAAACACTCACTTCAAGCTAAGAATAAGTTTTAAAGCCATCTATTTGAATATATATCATAAAAGAGGCTTGATTTTAGTTCCTAGCCTAATGTTTGGTCGTTTAATTTCAACACACTTAGGATTTGACAATTGAAAGCCAATTTTGGTACTTGAATGATTGCATCAATTGATAAGATGTTCCTAGAAATTACACAAAAATGTTTCTACATTGATCCACAAAGTCCAAATTTCCAACACACCGTCCAAATCAAATTGACACCTTTCAAATATAGACACAATGTTTGCAATACTTAATTGAATACTACTTCCTTTTTGTACATAGATATATGCAGACTCCTTCTCAGTGAATATACACAACACAATAAGCTATGTGTTACTCCATCTCTTCAATGCAAATCGCACTGCCAATATAAATGGCATCTGAAGATATTACAATGTTGTTTATAGATTCTTATGACAACCACCATCATCACTGCGATGATGACCATGACTACGATCACCATCACTCGGATGCAAAAAACAATATATCATGGATTGGTCCTGATGGTTAGAAATTTCCCTCACATGATGGTTTAGCTCCTCACTCACATAAACCATTACATTCTCTAGGTTATTTCGGTCAGAGGTTTGCACAGTTTACAAATAGGTATCTTAAAGAACAAGCTTTTACCATTAGCATTAGTGGACCAGCTATCTCCAAGAAAATTGTGTTCATGCTCGTACTATGTCAAGTCATGTTTACAATGGACCTACTTCTTTGTGAATCTGGAGTAGATAATCTTGCTGCAAGATTCAGCATGGAATTTGCGGACTATTTAATTTACTTTTCTCTGAAGAACTAGAGCCAACGATCGTTGTTGACATTGGAGAAGTATCAAAAGAAGAATTTTTTCCACAAATAGACTTTGCTTTCAATGAAATGAGGGAATTACTAAGGTCATTAAATACATTGATCCAAAACACACCTAAACAAATTCATCCACTTAGTATGCATTTATTTCTTGGGCTCAAACGCTTCATCATATCAACAACTTGTTTCCATATTTAACCACTAGACGAGATCAATGTGATTTTTTTTTATTTCACTCCATCATGACTAAATCAACACAAACACCACAACCTTAATGATCATGGCGTTCACACTTGAAAAAAAATATATATTATAATGGTGTATGACCAAGTCAGATATTCCATGGGAAATACAAGTCTTTTCATTATCCACTAACTCTGTCATTAGTCATCCTACATGTACATACTTCTCCAAACTATTCACAATAAAAGGTGTTATATCTATCAATCATATAGGACTAGGTCAACTTCAAAGAACCCAATCGATCAACATTATGCATTGACATTCTCAACAACAACAAAAACTATCTTTTATAAACTCATATCGAATGCACATAGAATATGTATCCTGCATTTACAGATGTTAATTATGCATTCCTTTTTCTTGCACCCTCCTTCATCATGCGTCAAATAACTAATAATACTAATATTTGAAGTACCAGATTACAACACTTTAAAGCTTAATGATGAAATGCAACCAGATCAATAGCAATTCTTGCTCACTCTTCCTTTTTAATTAATTTATTTATTTATTCATGAGCTACATATTGATTTATTCTTTTGTCTGCTACAGGTATCTCCTCATTATTCCATGTGCATGGAATTCAACCAAAGTTATCTATAGACCAAATATTTTACAAAACATGAGGATTGACAATAGGCTTTTTTCTTGGAGGAGATTCCCTTGAATTTATGCACAGCTGCATCAAGCTCCCCGTGAGACTGGGTTGGCCTCATTTTTTAGTGGGGGTCTTTTGTTGCTCCTTTCTCCTCCATACTTTGATTGGTTGAAATTTAAACTTTTCTCGTATGGTTTCCCTTTCATGATTTTCTTCCTATGATTGTATTTCCTATAACACATTAGCAGCTTGCAGTACTTGGCCTTATGTCCCACATTATCCCAAACATAACATCTTATATGTCCAATAAATAATGGAAATGGCTCAAAACATTTACTACTCTATTTTCTACTCTTTGTGCCATAAACCCTACATTCAACATATTTATTCCCAGAATCATTATACATGTTACAATAACCATAAAATATGTTTTTTTACCTAGAAATTCATGGGACCACTTGTGATTTCTCTTGATCTGGAAGCTTGTCTTGCTCAAAATGATTTGTCCTTCTTTTCTGCAATTGGCTGAAATGTTCCCAATTTTTTGACAACAAAAGCACTTTACATTTTTCATATTTTTCTTTGGTAAATTCTTTGGCTCTTGATTTTTTGTGGGCCCCAGTATTGCAGCAATAATGCTACAACTCCTGGAACTCCCTTCTTTAATTTTATCAACCTGGTAGTTCGTAACAAACTTGGAAGCGACGGTGTTGTATGCACAAGTACTAGCTCTTGCCGCGGCTGTCACTTGATCAGCTAGCACAAGTCCACTAGGAGCTTAAGCCAAATTCTATGAGCTCTTAGAAGAAGATTTTTAACTGATGGATGAAAGCTAACTCAAAGGGGCTAATCTACTTGCAGAAAGAAACTGAAAGCGGAAAGGAAATGCAAACCCTAGCAAACCCTAGTTTTACTGGCTAACCCTACTGGTGCAAGAAATATGATGAAAGCTACAGAAAGGAATGCCATTGACTCTTAGAAAGGTAAAATGCATGTGACTAAGCTACTTCTGAAGTGAAATCTAAAAAGGAACATCTTTTTGTATTTTTGAGTAAGTTGGCAGAATTATTGTGCATGTGCTTTAACTGTTTTTGACTGTGCAGAGGTGGATTGGTGAAAGGAAATGCTTGCAGAAGGTTGGGAAGATTAGAAGAGGGCCTAAGGGGTCCCTAGCACCCTTCCAGATAGTTTCACAGTGATCGGATCTCAAGAAACCACTTTCGTGAGCTTCTACAAGAAGTCTGCGGGGGTTCTACAGGATGTTCTGAAAAGAGGATTTTGGAGGGTTGATGGAGGAAAAACAGTGGGAAAGTGGACATGGAGATTGGATAAGGATGTTAAGGGGTCTAGGACCTGGTGCATGAGGCTAAGGAGCGATTGGATTTGGTTCAAGGATGGAGGGAGCAATGATGCACAAGAATGTAGAAATTAGGGCAAAGGGAGAAAACGTAGCAAATGAGAGGCAAGAATCTAAGTTGGAGGACGAAGCAGGTTGCATGGATGGGGTAAGGGTAGGAGAGGAGGTTTCATAGGTGCTCTGCACGTGATTTTACAAAACTAACTAACAAATACTAAGAAAACCAAAGATCTAGTTGTTTTAACCTAATCTGACCTAAATAACAGCAAAGAAAATGAACAGCAGTTTATTTGCAATGAAATCATGTGAAATAGCTATGCAAACTAAGCAATCATGAACCTGAGCATGTAACCACAACTGGTATCAACTTCTGCAAATGAGAATCTAACACTAATAATTGCATGATGAAGCAAAGACAGTGTTTTTGGTGGCAACAAGGACACCTTGGTCCTAGCTCATGGTCCCACTGAGGGAGAGGTGAGATCAGAGGTGCTTGATAGCCTTTTTCTGAATATCTTCTCTATTATTAACCTATCAAATCAATCTGAACATGAAAAGCCTTTTTAATCATCAAAAGCAACCTAAATAACAAAACAAGATTTAAATCTAAATAGCAGATTTTCTTCTAAGAATGCAGCAAAAACACATAAAAGTAAACAAAGGAGGTACTGGGCACTTGGGTTGGGCCCAACCCCAAGAGCTACAGCCTCCTAAGAGAGATTAGAGCTGGTGCAAAGCTGGATTCATCTTTATTGATCAAAATAATAGTTACATTCCAAAAACTGTCCACAAGGAAAAGCTCGAAAATGTGCTGAAATGCAGAGCTAACCTACTACCTAAAAAATACTAAAAAAAAATGACTAAAATCAAACTGCCTGTTGGCATTATGAGATAAGTGTTGTCCTTGATGGCAAACCTCACTGATGACAAATCATAGTACAGAAGGTCAGCAGCAAGGAATTGATGATCAGACTATAAGAAAAAGAGAAAGTTCATACACGCAGGTTCGTTAAGCCCAAGTCGCGTGTACACGCAGGTTGGCTTCAGCAAAAGCGCGTGTATGTGGAAAAGTATCTTTGGTCCATGGCGGTTATTCCTTGGAAGTTGTGCCTATGGTTTTTGGACCTTGGCGTCTCGGCGGACGTGTTGATCCCTAGTTTTGAAGTTGATGGTATTGGATTTCTATGGTTTTGGCTCTTGGTATTGAACAAGGCCTAAGGCTATATAAAGGGAAGGAAATCATTAGGCAAGTGTATCTGAAATGTCTTGAATATCTGATGAAGTATTAGATCCAGTATGCAGGTTATTGGTTGTTGATGTATTGCTTGATCTGAGCTAAGGAGAGATCTTATCGGTTGATGGAGAACAAGATCTAAGGAGAGATCGGGATCAAATGGCTTGACATGAACTATCTTTATATGGTTGATTATGCGTATTTCTAGATCTGCATACTGACGCAATGTTATATTCTGGGTATAACTGATATCTGGTACAGCTGCAAGTTATGAAAGTTATTTTTAGATCTGTACGCAGGTTTCCTTCGGTAAAACCGCGTGTATACGCGGGTTTGATTCATCAAAGTAGCGTATACATTGTAAAGCTTTATATTTGAAGTTGCAGATGGGTCTGATGGTTATTACAGAGTTCTGTGTCTGCTCTGTGTTCTGGTGACAGTGTTGTTAACAGGGTTTCAGTGATTCAGAGTTTGATGATTGTTTTGAGCTTCAATGATAGTTATGGGTCCAGTATGAAAATTGGATGAAATGTGGCCTTTCAGATTATGTGTTGTGCTTCAGTGTATCCAGTCTGAAAATTGATGAAACGTGGTACCTGGAGGAGAGAAGATTGTAGGCAAGCACCTACGTACTAGTATCTAAGCTAGTACAAAAGCTAAGGGAGATCTTTGGAGCATTGTAGCAGGTAGCAGCCTGTGTACTAGTAAATGGATCGGCTAGTACAAAAGCAAAGGGGGTTGTAGCTCCCGTACTGGTATAAGACTGCACCAGTACAAATATTGTAAAAGTATTTTCTTATTAAGAAGAAGATTGAGATGACTTGCAGCAGGTGGTTTTCACCCACATTGGGTTTCCACCTTATATCTTTGTGTTCATGTGTGTGGCTTTTGTGTGATGATCTGTTCTGTTATACTGCACCTGTTTACTGTTAACATGGTTAATACTGTTCTGATATACTTACTGAAGATAAGCTAACTGAATCATAAGATTTCTGGATATACGCTAGTTTCTTTAGACACAGGAGCGTGTACACGCGGGTTCACTTAACTGAAGTAGCGTATATGTTTTTGAGCATTGAAAAAGTTTTAATGATCTGATAATACTGATTCACCCCCCCCCCCTCTCAGTATTATTTCCAACAATTGGTATCAGAGCAGGTCCTTTGGTAGAAGCTTGATCGCTTGAAGGAGATCCGTGGAACAATGGGAAAGAAGCTTAAGAAGAAAGCTCATAGGAAGAAGAAGACATCTCAGAAGATTTATGACAGTGGGAGAGTCGATTGGGGATTAGGTATAAGAAGTTCTTCAGATTCAGAATCAGATTCAGAATTAGATTCAGAATCATTATCAGGTATGAATGTGTTATCCTCTGATGTTCCTGATATATTTCCTTGTGAAAGTGATGGAAGTGATAGTGAAACTACTGAACATGCTTTTATGGGTGAGCAAGAAAAGTATCAAATAGAGGCAGTATTTAGAAGGCTTACAGACAAAGTTAAAGATCAACAAGATCTATTGAACAAAAGGGAATGTGCTTTCAAAGAAGAAGTTACCAAACTAAAGGCCCAACTAGAAGAAGGAAACAAGGTAAGAAAGCTACTCAAGGACAAGGAAGACCAATGTCAAAAATTGCAGCATGAAGTGACATCATTAAGAAAAGAAGTCAACGAAAGAAGCACAACCATCAAGAAACTCAAAGATAGATCCAGCTACTATGAAAATCTTGAAGCTACGATCCTCTCACTAAAGGAAGATCTTGAAGAATCCAAGAAGCAGAATGAAGATCTACACCAAGCAATTGAAAAACAAGACAACGAAGTCATCAGCTTAAAATCACAGTTGGAATGTGCCTTCAGAGTTCGTCAAATTCAGCAGGATCTGTATGAAAAACAAGAAAAGGAGATACTCAATCTAAGGCAACAAATGGAAGAAGGAAGAAAAGATGGAGAAGACATGAAGAAGCAATGTCTAGAAAAGGAGGAACAACTTCAAGTTGAGGTAAATATCTTGAAAGGTAAATTAGAAGAAAAGGTTAAACTTTTGAGATTTCAAGATAGTACTAAAGCCTTGGATGATATTCTTAGTAGTCAAAGGTCTCCTGCAATCAAGACTGGTCTTGGTTTTCATGAATCTGTTGAAGGTGAATCTAGCTCACAAGGTGAGGCAAGGAACTCTAAAGAGAAAACTAAAATGATCAAAAGGGAGATGAAAGGTCAACCCCATCAACAATCAAGGAAAGAGACTCCTCAAAGAAAATCGTTTACTCCTCCTATGAATAATGTTGAATGTTATGTATGTCATAATCTTGGACATGTTGCAGCTAGATGTGGAAGAAGAAGGGTTCAAGACCATCATGTAGAAAGATCATCACATTCAAGGTACTTTAATGGATATTGCTTTGCTTGCAATATGTTTGGTCACAAAGCCGCTGATTGCTACAGGAGGAATATGAAATATGTAAGATGTTATGCATGTAACACGATTGGACATATAGCAAAGGAATGCAGGAACAAAGGATGGACATCACACCAAAAGGAGAAAACCTCATCACACTTGAAGATATGGAGGAAGAAGGAAGTACAGTCAGCACAATGTACTGAGACACAACATAGCACAGACATATCAGACTCAGGGGGAGCTGAAAGTGTAAAACATCAGTGTCCTGAATCTCATACGCAAGTTCCTTAAAGGGAAGTCGCGTATATACGCGAGTTAGACACTGCAAAGTCAGTCTGAGGAAAAGCAGTGGGGACAGGCTCAGAAAAGGGATCTGATATGATTTAGTCCATTATTTTCTCTATTGGTTAATAGTTACAGTCTGCTGAGGATGTGTAAAAATGTTTTGATACTTGTAAGATGTCTAGAAGTGTTTTGATCCTAACTTGATGATGATGATGATGTCTTGATGCTTATTGCTGATATATGCATGATCAGATCTAACAGATGGCACAGGTTGAGGGGGAGCATATGCCTTTAATAATTCATTGTTGGCATTATGGTTAATAGTCCTTGGTGATGATTCTTATATGGCTAAATGATATATCTTGCTATGATGTGGTTGTGAGTTGTCTATGATAAAATCACATATGATTCTTGGGGTTACATAGTTGATGATCAGATCAGATTTATGGTTGATTCCTTGATGATGCATATATGGTGCTTACATGGTGATCTTCATAAGGACAAGGAGAAGTACAAAGCTTGAATACACATCTTCCTCACTTGATATCATATGCATAAAGATCATACAGTTATGATGCAGGCACTCATGTGGATAAAGATTGTTGCTGATGATGATATCAAGAAGCTTTGTCAAAAGAGTTTGAGCTCAAGATACATAGTGCTGATTCATGGATGACTCCTCAAAGTCACTTTGTTGGAGACATGATGATGAGTTCGTATCTATCTGATGATAGGTTTATACTTACATATGTTAATTGATGCAGATGTACCCAAGTAATGATACTTGGATCATGTAGAGCTTGATGAAATGGCTATGGTGGTTTCACACATGATACAATGTGAATGACTCTGAATTCTGTTCAAAGGGATGAATTGATGCAGACATACCTTGTTATAGGTTGATGACCTATTCTCTACAGGACATTTACAGGTTGCTGATATGGAAATTTGTGTACGCGTGTTGTTTAAAGGATATACGCGTGCATACGCCGTTTTACAAGGGGATAGTCGCGTATATGGTGTACGCGTGTTGCGTAAGGGATATCTGCGTATATACGCCTGTTTATGTGTATACAGACGCGTATATGGAGATTTGAAGAAAATCAGCAGGGACAGATGTTGGTTGCAGAAAGTCTGATATAGGTCTGACAGAGATCATCTGGCACAGGTTCAAGGGGAGCAGATAATCTTCCAATGATGCATTGTTGGCATTATCTTAAAGCTTTTGGTTCTAGTTCACATTTGGTGTTGATTTCAGGAGGAACAAAGGCGAAAGGAGAACAGAAGGATCTCTTGGTTGCTGATCTGAATGGTGATTATCAGATGCTGCTGGTGACTTTCATAAGTCTTGGTCTAGTTATTTCGTCTCTATGTCATATATCTCTTTTGTGGTATCTCTTTCATGGTGTCAAGGTCATGTAACGGCCTATTTTGGTTTCCCCACTATGCCTGGGATGATTGATGCAATATGATTGGTTGTCATATGTAAACCTTTGATGTATCCCCACTTGGTTGGGTGGATGAGTCAATTTTTGTATATCCTCACTTAGTTGAGAGATGGATGTATGTATGAGTCTTTGGTGATAGGAAGGTCTTTTATGATGTATAGAGTCATGTTCTTCTTGAAGAACATCTCTTGCAGATCTTGCCTACAGTCAGGAAGAGCATGTACAACACACTTCAGCGGTACAGAGATTCAGCATGTACTCAGGGGGAGCATGGACAGATTGGTACACCTTGGCATATACAAAGGGGGAGACTATTCAGAGATTTCAGCGGGTACTCAGGGGGAGTATGGACAGTGGAATGATTCAGCAAAGGAAGAGAATATCTTGGTCCACCCTTTGCCCTTGATGTCAAAGGGGGAGAGTGATTTGGTGTTGTTGCCATCAAGTCCAAAGGGGGAGATTGTTGGCATTATGATGCATGTGTTGTACTTGATGGCAACCCTCTCATAGAAGAATATCTCACTTATGTATAACTGGATGAATCTTCAGAAGAGATATCAGATGTGACTGATGGAGGACAGCTCAAAGGAATCAGATGATAGTTCTAAGTGTGACAAGTTAGCTTTGCCATCAAGTCCAAAGGGGGAGATTGTTGGCATTATGAGATAAGTGTTGTCCTTGATGGCAAACCTCACTGATGACAAATCATAGTACAGAAGGTCAGCAGCAAGGAATTGATGATCAGACTATAAGAAAAAGAGAAAGTTCATACACGCAGGTTCGTTAAGCCCAAGTCGCGTGTACACGCAGGTTGGCTTCAGCAAAAGCGCGTGTATGTGGAAAAGTATCTTTGGTCCATGGCGGTTATTCCTTGGAAGTTGTGCCTATGGTTTTTGGACCTTGGCGTCTCGGCGGACGTGTTGATCCCTAGTTTTGAAGTTGATGGTATTGGATTTCTATGGTTTTGGCTCTTGGTATTGAACAAGGCCTAAGGCTATATAAAGGGAAGGAAATCATTAGGCAAGTGTATCTGAAATGTCTTGAATATCTGATGAAGTATTAGATCCAGTATGTAGGTTATTGGTTGTTGATGTATTGCTTGATCTGAGCTAAGGAGAGATCTTATCGGTTGATGGAGAACAAGATCTAAGGAGAGATCGGGATCAAATGGCTTGACATGAACTATCTTTATATGGTTGATTATGCGTATTTCTAGATCTGCATACTGACACAATGTTATATTCTGGGTATAACTGATATCTGGTATAGCTGCAAGTTATGAAAGTTATTTTTAGATCTGTACGCAGGTTTCCTTCGGTAAAACCGCGTGTATACGCGGGTTTGATTCATCAAAGTAGCGTATACATTGTAAAGCTTTATATTTGAAGTTGCAGATGGGTCTGATGGTTATTACAGAGTTCTGTGTCTGCTCTGTGTTCTGGTGACAGTGTTGTTAATAGGGTTTCAGTGATTCAGAGTTTGATGATTGTTTTGAGCTTCAATGATAGTTATGGGTCCAGTATGAAAATTGGATGAAATGTGGCCTTTCAGATTATGTGTTGTGCTTCAGTGTATCCAGTCTGAAAATTGATGAAACGTGGTACCTGGAGGAGAGAAGATTGTAGGCAAGCACCTACGTACTAGTATCTAAGCTAGTACAAAAGCTAAGGGAGATCTTTGGAGCATTGTAGCAGGTAGCAGCCTGTGTACTAGTAAATGGATCGGCTAGTACAAAAGCAAAGGGGGTTGTAGCTCCCGTACTGGTATAAGACTGCACCAGTACAAATATTGTAAAAGTATTTTCTTATTAAGAAGAAGATTGAGATGACTTGCAGCAGGTGGTTTTCACCCACATTGGGTTTCCACCTTATATCTTTGTGTTCATGTGTGTGGCTTTTGTGTGATGATCTGTTCTGTTATACTGCACCTGTTTACTGTTAACATGGTTAATACTGTTCTGATATACTTACTGAAGATAAGCTAACTGAATCATAAGATTTCTGGATATACGCTAGTTTCTTTAGACACAGGAGCGTGTACACGCGGGTTCACTTAACTGAAGTAGCGTATATGTTTTTGAGCATTGAAAAAGTTTTAATGATCTGATAATACTGATTCACCCCCCCCTCTCAGTATTATTTCCAACACTGCCAACCAGCTAACTTCTGCCTACAAATTGACTAACTGAAATGAGGCGCTAATCCTTCTTATTTATACAAATTGAGGACCCCAATAGCCCTCCTAAACTTTAGGAACTTAGCTGCCAAAACTTGTAGTTAACAGCACCTTTACTAGCCCTTGCTCGGCTGCCCTTGTGATAATTGATGTGGTGGCCCTTGAACTCCGAGCTGATAGTGGAGAATTCAAGGTAAGGGCCCATAAATGAAGGGGACACCTTCCTACAAATCCTCTCCCTTGTTCTTCCACGAATTTGGGTGCCAAGTGCTCATTAAAACCTTTGATTTTGTCTCAAAATTGACCAAAAAACTGCACAAAGCACCCATTAGACTTGTTGGCATAATGACTAAACCAATTCACTCTATTAGCATAAATATAATCAAAAACATGCAATAAACTAATGAGAATGGTGGATGAAGTCGAATTAGGAGGCTGAATGAGCCCATATAATTATCCATTTTTGGGGCTCATCATCACCCCCTACTGAAAGTGTTGCTCATCCTCTGAGAAACTTATATATCTCCTCATCTTTGATGGCCCTGGTGGCCTCCCTGTCATGCCAAGATTTTGAAGTGATGTCCTCTTCTCGGTCATGAAACCATGCTTTTCTCTCTGCTTCTTCCCACTGCCTGTGCTCCTTTTCTTGTAGCAATTTTGTTAGCGCCTCAACCTCAGCCTACAACTTGTCCTCTCTTTGCTGTTCATCAGATGTTTGCTTGTCTTTCCTTCTTCCTGTGATTTTTTGGCCACCTTTTCCTCCAATTGCTCGGTCTCTCTTAGCTTAGCCTGAGTTTCCTGTAGAGAATTCTCAGCTTCTTGTAGAACTGTCTCAGCTTCCTGTAGAGCTGTCTTTGAGTCCATCATCTGAATTCTCTCTCTCCAAGTGAAGGTTTTTGGCTTCCTCATTCATAGGTGATGGTTATCTTTGAATGAGACTCCTCCTTTTGTTTAGTTGTGGCGTCCTCAATAGTAATTGGCTCTTTTGACTGTGGTTTGGGTCTGCCCACTTTTATCCATGTGCTCCTTCTTGCCTTAAAGTACATGGGGGTCTCCCTTTTTCGCTTCCCTTTTTGCTTGGGAGATGTGCTTAAGGCAACAAGCACAGCTGCTACCTCCCTAGCCAAAATCTCAGGTGATTTCTTCGTTTGCTGCTCCGTTTTTATACTTCTTGTAGAAACTGTGTCAGTTGTTTTCATGCTTCCTGTAGAAACTGTTTTAACTGTTTCGGTCTGCTTGGCTGGGTGTGTCTTTCCTTTCAGCTTTTGTGTGGTTGCCTTGGTTGTGACGCTCTTCAATTGGACTTGTTCAGCCCTCTCTGCTCTACTTTGCAATCGTTTTTCCCTGGGTGTTTGTGTCGTTGTTCCTCCTACTGCTTTGGGCTCAGCAATTTGGCCCTTTTCCCGTTTCTCTTTATGTCCTGCTTGTGCTTGTTTGGCCTGTGTTTCTTTGATTCAGTTTTTAGGGACATTAAGAATTCCTCCGTTATCTCATTGTAATAACCCTGAAGTTTGTCACAAAAGGACATCCAATTGGCGCGGGTGAAGAGGTCCACCACCTCAGGATGCTCGTGCAGCTTACTGGGATCCGAGGATTCTTCCCTGGTAAATCCCCTGGCATGGTGAGAATGCTCTATTTTATGCTCTGATCAGAAAAGGGAATGC
Organism: Pinus tabuliformis; assembly: GCA_031772625.1. Taxonomy (NCBI): domain Eukaryota; kingdom Viridiplantae; phylum Streptophyta; class Pinopsida; order Pinales; family Pinaceae; genus Pinus; species Pinus tabuliformis. The sequence continues at coordinate 733,399,355 of CM062814.1, forward strand.
CGTGTATGGATTTCTCCCCTGGACAAGGGATTTCAACTATCAATTAGCACCGATTCCCTGGTTCTACGGCTATTGCTGCCCAGAACTCGGTTGCCCGTTTATGGAGGGAGAAATTTGGTTTCCACAAACAGGGTACAACACTTCAATTTTTTACTCCCAGCATACATACAAACGTGCAAATTCAAATTTTTTTATATACAGGCTAGCCCTCACAGTTGCGTATCTTTCCTATAGGAGAATTTTTAAACAAGAACTGTGGAGGAAAATTTTGACGCAGAACGACTGAGAAATTCCGTGCAAATACACAGGCAACTGTTATTTTCGACTCACAGGCAGACTTGTCTCATACTCTCTTATTCAATACAGTTCAATTCACCACCTTTCAAAACCTACCATGCATGGAAGAGTGTTTTCAAGCCTACCTCTCTCGGAACTCCAAATTTGACGAAGAAAAGTCCAGGCTTCCCTGCTCCGGAAAGCTGTGTCGTACTTCCTGTAGAAGACCCCCCCCCCAGTTCCTGTAGAACGCCACTGCACCTCTGAGCGAGCCCGATACGCAACAGAATCTCGAAGACAGGTAGAAAAACCGGTGGAGGACGACTAGTTAATCATTTTGTGGAAGCGGAGGACGCATACTTCAGTTGAGGACGTTGCAAGTGCACATGAACAGCAGGTGGTGTGAGTTTCAGCCGAGCATTTTTTAATTGCGGCGTGATTCGTGGTGAGGGAGTGAAGTGGCCAGGTGTACGTGGCCACATGCAGACTGCAGTGCTATTATGAACTGTATGTTCTCTTCTTGATCAGTTGCACTGGAGTTCAAACGGCCAACACTCCCTGTTTTTTTAAATTTCACGTGAGTTAACTGTACATGTATGCTGCATGATTTCCGGCTGAGCAGTAGAGAACTGGACAAGGCACTGTCGGGTTAACTTTGCTATCTTCTTGGCTTAATCCCACCATTTCATTCATTTATGCACTTTCGAATCATATTGATGCAAATAGAGGAACTGGTTTAGACACATACCTGTAAGTCGACGTGCTGATGGGTCCCTTTTGTTGTTGCATGCTCATATTCGTTGCTGCATGCCTGGATCCTTTATGCTATAAGATTTTTGTTGTCTGATGTGTGGTTATTTTTCTTGTGCAGGTATCCTTTGGCTGGATCTACACTGCAGGAGCCTGCTTCAATGTTCAAATTTTCACCCTCATGCTGTTGACGCTGAATTTTCACAGGATAGAAACTTGTTTTCTCCATTGCTCCCGAACGATAGACTGGATCGATCTGAAAATTTCTAAGCATGTTCCTATCATCATTATGCACCTCCCATAGCAAAAGTGAAATCAATGGATGCATAGATTTCGAGAAAAATGGAAAATGGCTGAAGATTACAGAGATCAATTTCTCAAAAACCGTGCATCAGAATCAGCTAAAACTTCTTGGGTAGGTTACTATCACCCATATGCATCTCCCCATTAAACAGGTTTTGAAACGGATGCACGAATATGGAGAAAATGCAAAAATGGCTGAAGGTGATGGAGGCTGATTTGTTGGAAACCGTGCACCGGAATTGGCTGAAATTGCTCGGGCATGTTGCCATCATCCCTATACAACTCCCCATGTAACAGTTTTGCAAATGGATGCATCGTTTTCAAGTTAGGAAAAAAACAAATTTCAGCACCATGTATTTTTGCTTTAAAGCATTCTGCAGTTTTTTGCATGGTAAGAAAAAATGAGCTTGGGATGTGATGCAGGCATGGAAATGATGGAGGAGGAGTTTGAAGATTACAGGAGGATTTAGGAACCCTTTATGAAGCTATCATGTTCGCCAAACTACTTTTTGAAATCCATTTCTAGCTTCATGTAGAAAGCCTATAATTTCTACAGGAACTTCCTGTAGAACACGCAGTTTTTAGGAAAGAAGCACAATAAGATGGAAAAAATGATGGAGAAGGGTGAGGGATGGAAACATGGATGCTTGCAGGCCTCATGGACATATTCCTAGCCTTCTGGTCCTCTTCGGAGATCAATTTTGTCTTGTTTGTAGGCTTCCTGTAGAAGACACAGAACTTCCTGTAGAAGGCACAGAACTTCCTCTGTCTTTGTTTTAAGTGATCCTCCTAACCTGCAATGTCCTTGCCGCAACCTGCAATTATTCAATGGAAATTAGGTTTATTTTTCTTTTCTTTTTCTCTTTTTTTTTTTTGAAAACAATTAGGGCGCCTCATGGAGGTTTTCACCCTAATTGCCTGCCTTGGGCGCCTCCAAGGGAGGTTTTCACCCAGGGATCTTATTCTCTTTCTATTTTCTCTTCTTTCCAACCCATTGACCGCCTCATGGAGGTTTTCAATCAATGAGCCAATCGAAAGGCGCCTCCGAGGAGGTTTTCACCTTAGATTTTTATTGTCCTCTTATTTTCATTTTTCTTTTTCTTTTTTCTTTTTTTTCTACCCTACCCTACTTGAAAAACAAAATCATTTTCAAGTATAAGAATACTTCCAATGGAGCCATGTGCACATCGAGATTAGAGACAAGATTATGTGGAGGCTTGAAATGTATGCTTTGACAGCTATCCGGATTTCAGAGACCGAATGATTTGACTTTGAAGGGATCAAACATAGCTGAAGAAGAGAGTATTGTTGCAACTTAGTGACCATCTGGAACCATATCTCAATATAGCTCTTATATCCTTGGTCCTTTCACTGATCTGGATCATTCTTCATGTCATCTTCTATCATGACCTTCTCATCTTCCTCTTTTTGCTGAGTTTTCTCTTGAATACATGGAGGATTTGATGGTAACCATGAGGGAGCTCTCTCGATCTCTGATTCTGATGTCTTCTCTTCATCAAGTGCAGCCCATGGTTCTTTGATCTCCTCTTTTGAATCTTCTTTTGCTGGATGTGGTCCTTCAATGCTTTCAAGATAGTCTCTTTTTTGCAATACTCTTCCTGAGCTACGGTGAATATCATTGAGCTCAAGAGGAGTCATTTGGACATGTTGTGCCTCAGCTTTGCAATTGGGTTGAGCTACTCCAATGGGCAGGTTTGGAAATGGTGGTACGGGTAGTTGAGTGGGGGTGTATATTTGAGATGGATGTGGATGGGGTTGTGGTTGGGCAGGTGGTGGAGGCAAATGAGTGGGAGGAGAGTTGTACTGGGGCCTCCACCCCTGATGAGGTGCATTCCACTGAGGTTGTGGCTGAGCATAAGAGTGAAACGAATGAGCAACTGGAGAAGCATGGTATTGAGGAGGATACAACCAAGGAGGGGGTGTGGACCAAGAAGGATGAGCAGGGGGACCCCAAGAAGGCATGGAAGTGGCTTGATAGGGGTCGTAATAGGTCTAGGATGTCCCTTGCATTCCCTGCTAATAGGGTATGTGTCCATGTGGCCTCCTTTGGTTCATATAATAGAGTGATTCAGTGGCTCCTTTGGCTTTCTGATATGCAGCTTTAAGTCTAGGCAAGGAAGGGCACTGATTCGTAGGATGGTATTCTTCACAGACGAAACACACTTCTAGGGAGTGCATTGGACATCCGTTCCCAGGATGCTTTTTAGTGCACCTAGGACAAAAGATGTCTAAAGCCCTCTTGGCTTCCTCTTTCTTCCTTTGGATCTGTAAGGTATCCAGTTGCATGGCAAGAAACTGCCTCATCTCGCTCTTGAAATCTTTCATCTGATTTGCAAATTCATTTTTGGATAAGGTACTGCTCCCAACATTTCTGTTTGCAGCCATTTGCTCCAGAGGAATGTTTTCTTCTTCTTCTTCCCTTGAGGTTCTTCAAATATGTCTTGCTGTCCACCTAAGGGTTCTTTAATCACAGCCATCGAAAAAGAGATAAGGTTGGCTGTGTGAAGCAGTGGGGGTGTTGTGCAATCATTTTTCTGAATTATCTCTACTTCTACAAGGCACGAAAGGAAATATTTTTGGTTGTTTTTTTTGCTTTTTTTTTTTGCTTGTACCTACAAAACTAAAATAGATTGAACTGCAACTAACTATCTTACTGAAATGAAAATGCGGAATTGAAATGAAAGCAGGAAAGGACTAATCTATTTTTCTCAAATGAAATTGCAAGAATGAAATGCTAGTCTATGCTTGCAGAATTGAAATTGCGGAATTGAAATGCTAATCTATGAAAGCAGGAAATGTCTAATCTACTTTTGCGGAAATGAAATTGCAGAATGGAAATGAAATAAACTACTTAGCAGAAGGTTGTAGTAGAAAATAGAAGAAAAGCAGCAATCACCAATACTATGATGCTTCCTCAGCAACGGCACCAAAAATATGGTGGGCCCCAGTATTGCAGCAATAATGTTGCAACTCCTGGAACTCCCTTCTTTAATTTTATCAACCCGGTAGTTCATAACAAACTTGGAAGCGACGGTGTTGTATGCATAAGTACTAGCTCTTGCCGCGGTTGTCACTTGATCAGCTGGCACAAGTCCGCTAGGAGCTTAAGCCAACTTCTGTGAGCTCTTAGAAGAAGCTTTTTAATTGATGGATGAAAGCTAACTCAAAGGGGCTAATCTACTTGCAAAAAGAAACTGAAAGTGGAAAGGAAATGCAAACCCTAGCAAACCCTGGTTTTACCGACTAACCCTACTGGTGCAAGAAAAATGATGAAAGCTACAGAAAGGAATGCCATTTACTCTTAGAAAGGTAAAATGCATGTGACTAAGCTACTTTTGAAGTGAAATTTGAAAAGGAACATCTTTTTGTATTTTTGAGTAAGTTGGCAGAATTATTGTGCATGTGCTTTAACTGTTTTTGACTATGCAGAGGTGGATTGACAAAAGGAAATGCTTGCAGGAGGTTGGGAAGGTTAGAAGAGGGCCTAAGGGGTCCCTAGCACCCTTCTAGAGAGTTTCACAGTGATCGGATCTCAAGAAACCTCTTTCGTGAGCTTCTACAGGAAGTCTGCAGGGGTTCTACAGGATGTTCTGTAATTTTCTACAGGATGTTCCGAAAAGAGGATTTTGGAGGGTTGATGGAGGAAAAATGGTGGGAAAGTGGACATGGAGGTTGGATAAGGATGTTAAGGGGTATAGGACCTGATGCATGAAGCTAATGAGCGATTGGATTTGGTTCAAGGATGGAGGGAGCAATGATGCACAAGAGTGTAGAAATTAAGGCAAAGGGAGAAAACGTAGCAAATGAGAGGCAAGAATCTAAGTTGGAGGACAAAGCAGGTTGCATGGATGGGGTAAGGGTAGGAGAGGAGGTTTCACAAGTGCTCTGCACGTGATTTTTCAAAACTAACCAACAAAGACTAAGAAAACCAAATATCTAGCTGTTTTAACCTAATCTGACCTAAATAACAGCAAAGAAAATGAACAGCAATTTATTTGCAACGAAATCATGTGAAATAGCTATGCAAACTAAGCAATCATGTAACCACAACTGGTATCAACTTCTGCAAATGAGAATCTAACACTAATAATTGCATGATGAAGCAAAGACAGTGTTTTTGGTGGCAGCAAGGACACCTTGGTCCCAGCTCATGGTCCCACTGAGGGAGAGGTGAGATCAGAGGTGCTTGATAGACTTTTTCTGAATATCTTCTCTATTATTAACCTATCAAATCAATCTGAACATGAAAAGCCTTTTTAATCATCAAAAGCAACCTAAATAACAAAACAAGATTTAAATCTAAATAGCATATTTTCTTCTAAGAATGCAGCAAAAACACATAAAAGTAAACAAAGGAGGTATTGGGCACTTGGGTTGGGCCCAACCCCAAGAGATACAGCCTCCTAAAAGAGATTAGAGCTGGTGCAATGCTGGATTCATCTTTATTGATCAAAATAATAGTTACATTCCAAAAACTTTCCACAAGGAAAAGCTCGAAAATGTGTTGAAATGCAGAGTTAACCTACTGCCTAAAAAATGACTAAAATCGAACTGCCAACTAGCTAACTTCTGCCTACAAAGTGACTAACTGAAATGAGGCCCTAAGCCTTATTATTTATACAAATTGAGGACCCCAACAGCCCTCCTAAACTTTAGGAACTCGGCTGCTAAAACTTGTAGTTAACAGCACCTTTACTAGCCCTTGCTCAGCTGCCCTTGTGATAACTGATGTGGTGACCCTTGAACTTCGAGCTAATGGTGGAGAATTCGAGGTAAGGGCCCATAAATGAAGGGGACACCTTCCTACAAATTCTCTCCCTTGTTCTTCCACGAATTTGGCTACCAAGTGCTCATTAAAACCTTTGATTTTGTCTCAAAATTGACCAAAAAACTGCACAAAGCACCCATTAGACTTGTTGGCATAATGACTAACCCAATTCACTCTATTGGCATAAATATAATCAAAAACATGCAATAAACTAATGAGAATGGTGGATTAAGTCAAATTAGGAGGCTGAATGAGCCCATATAATTATCCATTTTTGGGGCTCATCAATTTTAATGGTTGTTTCCTTCATTTCTGCTACTCAAACTTTTTAGTTTGGTCTCTTCAACTATTGTATCATTTTCTCTCTTAATGCTTTCTTCTAATTCTGATTCTAGTTTCTCACAGTGGCTTATTTGATTTTGGAGTTGGTTGTCGATCTCTTCAATTCTCCTCGAATTATAATTCCTTCTCCATGTCAAAACCCCTTTGGATCTTTGTCTCTAAAAATATTTGATAGCTTTACTTCCTTAAAAGGGACTGTGGGTTGAGTTTTCACGTTGCTTGCTGAAGGAGCAACAAAACCCTAGCCAGAGAACGACGCAAGAAGCTTGCAGCTGCTCGCAGCTGCTCCTCAGTGGCCCCTTGCTGTTGGGGCTTGAGTACCATGGACACACCAGAGGATGGAGAGCTTCTATTAGATCAACAACAAGAAAATGAAGGAACAACAAAAGCTTTTGCCTCCCTCATCTCAGCAATGGGCTCGGCAAAGAACAGACCTTCAATCACAAAGTTTGTTAAAATATTGGAATACATTCCTGAAATCTCACTTCCTCTTGCCCTTCCCCACAGAGCAGCACTTTCTCTGGCGGAGCGAGGATTAGTGGGGCAGTTTATGAGGTTATGGCCATCGCCCAAAACTATGCAAAAAGGGGTAGAAAGGAATTGGACCATGTTAATAGATGGAAAAATATCAATCAGGTTTTGCGGAAGAGGATATTACACCTTTCACTTTGAAACCAAGGGGGATTGAGACCTGATTTTCAAGAATGGACCTTACTTTATGGACACAAGGGGTTTTTATCTAAATAGATGGAAGCCAGATTTTGACCCAGAAATGGATGTCCCCAATGTCATCCCATCTGGGTTAGATTGCCATACCTTCCCCTTCACTATTGAGAAATATATAGATAGATGTGAGCCAAAGGAAAATATGCATGCATGTGCCAGAATCTGTGTAGAAGTGGATCTGGGGAAAGGACTACCAAGAAGCTATCAAAATCAAAGTGGACCAGTAGATGCACATACAATAGCTGGATTAGGAAAAAATTCCTTTCAAATGCAAGGTATGTCACGAGTATGGTCATTTTGCAAATAGATGTACAGAAAAAAAGAAAATGAAAGTGAAAAGAGTGAAGAACCGGAAAACAAATGGGAACAGGTCAAAAGAAAGAATACAATCAACAAACAAACAAATCTATCTTCCTCAGAACCCCCCACATCCTCCGATCATCATCCAACATCACCCAAAGAAGATAATAATCCCCTTGCCAGCCTTAACCCTTTTGAGCCTCTGGATCCTTCAGCCCCCTCATCCCCTAGACCACGATCCAAATCCAGATCCAGATCCAAATCCCTTCAACATACGCCCAACCCCCCATCATCCCCTCTGGCATCAAACTCTCACGCCTCTCCCCCACCCTCAGTAGACAGAATTCTAACCAGAAAATAGTCAAAGGAAGCACCCCCAAACGTAGAATACCAAAAAAAAGCAGGAAGAAAGACAAACAAAGAACTCAGGGATGAAGTAGCAGCAAAGGAAATGGCATTAGGAATGTAGCAACCTATGGAAAGCTTCTTAGGAAGGAATACAGGAAACAACGAAAAGAACCAACAAAGAGGGAAAGGAGCCATGCACCACCCAACAAGTAAACAATGATAGTGGTCTCCTGGAATTGCAGAGGAATGGGATCATCTGTCAAAGAAAATGCCACAAGAGACATTTTGGCAAAAGAAAACCCAAATATCGTTATGATTCAGGAGATAAAAACAAACAATCAAGAAACTGAAATAAATAAATAAATAAAAAATTAAAAAATTAAAAAAATAAAATAAAATAAAAATAAAAATAAATTAAAAAAATTAAAAAATAAATAATAAATAAAAATTAAAAATTAAAAATAAATAAAAATAAAAATAAAATAAATAAATAAAAATTAATTAATTAATTAATTAAAAATAAAAAATAAAAAATAAAATAAAAAATAAAAATCAGAAATTATGAAGGGGAAGCAATACAGGCAACAGGAGCGTCTAGAGGTATTTGCACAATATGGAAAAAAGGAATATGGGAGTTAATAAAATACAAAAAAGACCAGCATTGGATCCAAACGGACCTAATGCAAATCAGCACAAAAGAGAGGTACAATGTTATAGATATATATGCCCCAAATCACTACAAGGAAAAAGAGCAATGCTGGGCCACCATAAAAGAAGCTCTAAAAGAAATACAAGCTGGGAAAATAATTCTAGGGGGAGATTTAAATTTGGTAAGAAGTACAGAAGAAAAGTTTGGAGGAATATACCATACTAACCCATCTAGGGATATTCTAGAAGAAATAATGGAATAACACAATTTAATAGACATCCTGCCTAACAACAGGAAATACACTTGGAGCAATAAAAGAGTGGGAAAAAGCAACATAAAAGAGAGGTTGTATAGAATTTTGATACAAGAAAACATAGTAGCAGTGCACAGCTCCATAAAATCAAAAATTATACACACCACAACATCTGGCCATAAACCGAAGATAATAGTCATGGGAAATATGGAAAATCAAGGACTGCTCCCATTCAGATACAGCTCAATTTGGGATAGCAACACAAAAATTAGCGAAATAGTCAAGGAAGCATGGGAGCCAAGAGTAACAGGATCACCACATTATATCTGGGAAATAAAATTAAAATTTGCAAGAATTAAAATAAAGGAATGGGCAAGAGCAAATGAAATAAAAAAAATTACAACAGAAAATGGAAAGCATGCAAACTGAAAAGGAAAATAGAGAAGAAGGCAAGAAAGATTACCTTAGAGAGAAGGAAATCTTCTGGGAAATATATAGGGAAAATAGGAAAGAAGAGGAAGAGGCAAGACTAAAATCCAGAATTATGTGGCTCAAGGCAGGGGACAAAAACACATCCTTTTTCCACAATACAATGAAAATAATAAGGGCAAGAAATCAAATAGAAAAAATTCAAGTCGAAAGCCAAGAGGTTAGAGGTGTGGAGGAACTAAAAAAATCAGCCTATCAGCACTTTAAAAACTTACTATTAGCAAATGGAGAAATGGCTGAGAGTGAAGATTTCTTGAAACACACAAAAAATAAAATTAAAAAAAGAACAAAATGTTGCAATGTGCAAGGATCCCACAGAAGAAGAGGTAGTGGTGGCTATATGGAGCCTGCATCCAGACAAAGCCCCTGGGCCAGATGGTTTCACAATAGCATTCTACAGATCTCACTGGCATATCATCAGAAAGGATTTCCTAAGAATGGTGAAGAATGTCTTCAAAAAAAAAATAGGAAGTAACACAAAATCCTCCTACCTTGCGCTAATCCCAAAAGAAGCAAACCCCTCAACTTTTAATAGGTTTCACCCTATCTCTCTTTGCAATTCTTCTTACAAGATAATAACAAAAGTAATTTCAACTAGAATCAAGGAAGCACTCCCAATAATCATATCTGAAAATCAAGGAGGTTTCGTGCCCAATAGGAAAATCATAGATAATGTCATTATTGTACAAGAAGCTATTCACTCTAGCATCCTAAGGCAAGAGAAAGGCCTCATAATCAAGCTAGATATGGCTAATGCTTTTGACAGGGTCAGCTATCCATATCTAATGGTTGTCCTCCAAAAACTTAGTTTCTCAAGAGAAATAAGGGAAGTCATAAAGGCATGCATTTCTACCCCTTGGATTTCCCCCCTTATAAATGGAAGGCCCGGTGACTTCTTCCAAAGCACAAGAGGCCTTAGGCAAGGTTGTCCTCTCTCTCCCTTTCTATATATTATAATTGCAGAAACTTTAAGTAGGGTTTTGGAAAACCAAAGAAAGGAAAGAAGCATCACAGGGATCAGAATAGCAAGAGGAGTTAAAACAATAAACCAGTCACTTTTTGCTGACGATACACTACTGTTGGGAGGGTATTCAACAATAATAGCAAGCAGGTTCAAAAACGTTCTAGATGATTTCCTACAGGTATCAGGTGGGATATTAAACAATGCAAAATGCAATATATATGGATGGAATACCCCCCCAAGAACTATGCAAAGGATCTCACAAATCTTAGACATACCTGTATAGGAAAAATGGACACACTTCTTCTATCTGGGACTTCCAATCTCAAAAGAGAACATGAAGACAGAAATATGGACTAGACAAATTGAAAAAATGAAAAACAAAATACAAAGTTGGGGTATGATGTGGTTGAATATGGCAGGAAGGGTAATACTAATCAAAGCACTCCTTGTAGCTCTACCTATCTACCAATATGCAATAATCATGGCTCCAGCAAGTGCACACAAACAAATGGAGTTAATCTTAAGAAGTTTCTTGTGGCAGGGGGGGAAGCAAGAAAACAAAAAATTTAGCTTGGTTAGGTGGGAGCAAGTAGTTCTTCCTTATGAACAAGGAGGACTATCAATTCGGATACCTGGGCTTATGAATGCAGCACTGGGAATGAAAATAATATGGAGACTAATTACAAGAAAAGAGAATTGGTGGAAAAAGACTCTCTTATCAAAATATATGGATGGCACTAGGGAAAGATTTCTTAAGGGAAATATCCCAATTAGACAATGTACCCAAGTTTGGAAGTTGGTTAAAAAAACAATTCCATTAATGAGCAGATACATTTCTAAAATCCCAGGCAATGGAAAAACAATCTCAATCTGGGAGGACAGAATCATGGGAAAAGAACCACTTCAGACCCATCCAGAAATTGAAGACATACAAGAGTGGATGAAAGATGAAGGTTTTAACACTTTACACTCAAACTCTTTATGGAACCAAAAGGAGTGGCAAGAATGGAAAATCTCAGCAATTACGACAAATCTGGAAGGGTAATGGAGCAAAATCAGGCAGCTCTTAAAAGGTGCAGCACTAATCCATCATCATGAGGAAGATGATTATCTCTGGGATCCAAGTGGTGGACATTATACAGTTAGGACTGGATACAAAATCCTTCAAGAACAACCAAATCAACAAGAGTGGGATTCTTGGAAAATAGCATGGAAATCAGAAAGCTTGCCTAATATAAAAATGTTCATCTAGAATCTTTTAAAAGAGAGAATATTGACCAGTGAAAACTTAAAAAAAAGGCTTTCAAGGTCCAACACAGTGCCCATTATGCATGTAGACTGAAGAAAATATTCAGCATCTTTTCCAAGAATGTATCTTCACCAAAGAATGTTGACAATAGCTGATAAGTCCTTTGGAAATAAGAATGAATTTCAAACAGCCCTTGTTGAACTTTCTTCAGACCTTTGAGAAAGCCTAACCATACACAACAAAGAAAAAAGCCACAATTTAGAGGATATGGAAATGCATTCCAATGGTTCTATGTTGGCAAATTTGGTTGACAAGAAACAAGTGCATTTTCAAAAATCAAATTCAAAGGACAGGGAAGACCCTTTCAAAAACTTAGGGTCTAACCTCTGAAATACTCAATGTCAAAGGAACAGCTCCAACAAACAATTAAATCCTTCAACAGGAAGAGGGGGATTGGCTAAGAAGAACCATATTAAATAATAATGGGAAAAGAGGACAGAAGAAGTTAAGCACGGGAGGTACATGGAAAATAAGAATGAGTGAAGAGGAACTGACAAATTGGAGGAAAAGCCAAAATAGATACTGTTTATACTTTGATGGGGCTTCAAAGCATAATCTGGGAAAGGCAGGGGCAGGGGGAATAATCCTTGATCTTGATGGGAAAGAAAATGTCACTTATGAATGGGGCTTGGGGAAAATTTCAAATAACAAGGCAGAAGCATACAGTTTGTTGATGGGAACAAGAATAATTAAAAAAAGAAAAATTCAAAATCCCATCATCATAGGAGATTCAGCCATAATAATATAGGCAATGGTAAGAAACAAAAAACCAAGCAATGAGCACGTGAATAGAATTTTAGAAGAATCAGGAAGAACTTGGAAGGCTCTGGCGATGTAATTTACAGACATGTCTTGAGAATTCAAAATCAACGGGCAAATTACTTCGCAAACCAAGCAGTGAAAAAAAATGAAGGGCTTGTTCGTGAAAACCAGGAGGAATACCATAGCTCAATTCTTTAATAACCAGCAAAAGCATTATGTTTAAAGTTAACCAAATCCAAAGGAAAATCATAAGGAGAAAAGCAATAAATCAAAAAACAACAGCTACAAATCAACAAAGGACACAATATCGTAGCAACATCCAGGAAAACATGGGAAGGCAAAGGAAAAAGCATGAAACCTCAGGCTTTTACACGAGCAATAGCAGGAATGAAGGCATGGATCCAAGACACAAGAACCACACTGCAATATATCTCATCGAAGGTAGGTTTCGGGCTGAGATAAAGCACAATAAGAACAGAGGGTACATTCATAAAAATTGCAGCAACAATCTCAGCGAGGAAATTCCCATTTTATGTGTTATTATAGTGATTCTTTGGTCTCCAAGATCCTCCTTGTCCTATCTCATCACCAGCAGTGTTTCCTCTTCATAGTGTGCAGATTGCATCTTAAGCCTCCATCCTTCTTTTAACCCGCGCCTCAGCTAGATTTCAAAAAACCTTTCATTTGCACCTATTTCTACCATCGAGCCCGCACTTCCGATCAAATCAGAATTGTTGATCGGGAGTCTGATCCAATGGTCGCTATTTAACCTGGCCATCCAAATCTATGTGACCCACCCTCACCGTCGATTTGTACACATAGGATCAGATGGCCCTCATCGATTTCGGGCGATCAACAACCACGGAGATTACCCGCCCAAAAAGCGATTTTTTCTCTCTCCTCTAATGCTATGTGTCGCCCGATCAATGGAATCAGGCGATCCCTCCCTTTTACCGCTTACAGCTTTTATCATGTTTGATATACCACCTCTGCGTTTAATACTTCCTTTCTGCTTGGTTAACTTGTGGACTTGTTCGCGCCCGTTGACCGTCGATCTCAACCATTGACGGTTGTGATGGATCCTCCAGCCATCAGTGCCACTGGTTTATCCCGTCCGTACAACCTCTAATCCTAACCTCTGCATCTTAACCTGGGCTGCTAATCTACTGACAACCTCGTATGTTGCCTCACCCAACGGTCCCTGTTTATTCAAAAAGGAAAGTGGACATCTGCAGCAAAAGAAGAAGCATCTTAGACAATCCAAAACCAGAGATATACAGCGAAACCTGGAGCAGAAAGTAGAGACATGGGAAGAACAAACATAAAAATCACATGGTATCCAAACCAATAAAGGAGAGAACTCTTCGAACAATGAAAGAGAGAACTTGGACATTTTTTGTCAAGAGGAACTAGTCAAATCAAGAGCATTCAGTCTTCAAGCTTTGAACATCTACCACAGAGCTCATGACTTGTAAATTTTTATTTCTAGTAGGTCAGTTCGTTAGACAGTACATTAGAATCCACATAAAAACTTAGGAAGTCTTGAATACAAGCCTAGAAAAAGAGACTACGTTCTCATCTCATTGCTTTGAGGTTTTCATGATACAGTCTATGTAATAGGAGCTTGCTCCATCAAGCTTTTGGTAATATATAAACTACCCGACCTTGTTAAAAAAAAAAAAAAAACTCGTCAATTCTCCTTGATTTATCCAATTTATTTTTCATATCAGAATTCTCTTCTTTGAAAGTATGCTCTTTCTCTTCAAGAATCTGAAGAATTTTCTTCAGATCTTTGTTCTCCATCTTAAGCTCTTCTATCAACCTTTCTTGAGATTTATTTTGGCTTCAAGGGTCACTATTATTATAATCTCTTCACCTTCATAGTATTGCATTGGAAATACACCTCCCTCACTTCTTGAGGAATCAACTTCAAAATTTTGATCATCAAATTCTTCAATTACCCCAAAATCATCATCACTAGATTAGCAAGGAAAATTTCCATGACGGAAAATATTGTTTTACATACCTTTTACCAAGAGGACAGACTCTTCATATTTTGTGTCACTCCTAATTTTTTTGTAGCCCTTCTTCTTCTGAGATTTTTTCCTCTTGCTCTTCGCCATATTCCCATGATCTACCCTCGAGCGATCAAGCTCCATTGAGAGAAATTGGCTCTGATACCAGTTGTTGGAAATGAGATCACTACTGGGGGGTGAATCACTAGTGTTAAGGTTTATTAACTTTTTAATTTATTTTCTCAAAAAAACCAAGAATTAGTAATCCATCATCTAACATATGAAACCAACATAAAATCAATGCATAGAAATACCATGAACAACATCAAATCATGCACACAAAAAGGACACAAGTGTTCTGGTGGAAAACCCTCTCCAGAGAAAAAAGCCACACGTTGTTGTTGTTGCTCAAATATTCTATTATGCTAAACAAAATTTTACATAAAGGATCTAGTGCCCAGTAGCTGAAAGACTCGACTACTAAGACAGACTGCTAGCAACACTATTTGGAAATACTCTTCTCTCACGACTCTATGAACAACCATTCATTAGAAGCCACCATAACCAACAAGCCTCATGCAAAACTATTGGACTCTAGAAAAACTGATTCTCGTACTAATCTATCTGCTAGAAGGTCCCCCACCTTATATACACACTACCTATTGTGAAGCCCCAACACCTTCAACACCTCTAAGCAAACCATGTTTCATGCATTTTCAAACTGGGCTCTCAAACCTACTCAACATGAGCAACCCAATAGCTTATCTCTAATCTAATCTGATAAAACACTCTACACAAACCTACGACAATATACAATATGCTATACCCAACACCATAACACACTCTTACACTAACAGGCCATCAATCAACTAACATTCTCACACAAGTATACATCAAAATATCTTCAACAATCTCCAAACCAATACCATGGTAATATTAAAACCAATACCATGGGAAAATACCATGGTTATGTCAATACCCAGAACACCTATACCATGGTAATATTAATACCAAATTTCTCCACACACTAAAACATATAGAAATCAACATTGAACCAATACCAAGTGAAAATACTAGTACTCATGACTAGTCCCATAATAATACCCTCAACACATGAAAAACTTGACTGCAAACCCACCCATAACATTGCATCTGTGTGGTTAAAGGCCTACAATCGCATGCATAAAACTAGCTCAATGTAGCTATGGCAAATTATAGAGAAAAAACAAAAACATATCACCCTAGAACTCTGCCAACCTGCTCCACAATTCTCCAACCACCTACACAACTATCATCATCTATATGCATAAACTCATCAACCATACATAACAATTTCCATAGCAACCATACATAACATCTACATAATCCAAGCCAACATAAGCCAAACCTAATGTAAGGTCAATTTACAAAGTAAACTAACACGTGTTTTATTTGTCAAACCAGGTTTGTAGACTTAGAAGCATGTCCAAAATATATGGATTTTAGGTGAAATCAAATTAAGAAGGTAAGACTATAAAGTTAAAGGAAGTGCATATTGCAAATATAATCTAAGTTTTAAAATACTAACAAGTTTCCTATTCAAGATGCAGCAAGCAAGAGAAGAGGCTCCTAACTTAGGAGATCATGTTTGTCCTTCCTCACAGTACTGTCCCCAAGAAGAAAAACTAAAGAGAAATGGTTTGTAATGTGTAGATAGCAAGAGAAGAGGCTCCTAACTTAGGAGATCCTAGTTATCCTTCCTCACATATCTACTCTAGTATCATTACCATTGCATCAAATAAAACTGAAACTCAAGAAATAATACAAGAAATGCAAAAAGGATGATTTTAGCTATGATTCATAACTTGATAGAAAGAGAATCTAACTGAAATTATTATTTGTATTTTCATATGAAATTTTATTTTAAACTATCATCATCCCATAATCACACAAGAAACATCACACATCTAAATAACTGAAGCATAAATCTGAAACAAGAAATATTGAAATTAAAATTATACTAATATAATCAAGTGTATTTAGCTTGGTATGGGGGCCCTCCAACCTTGCCTTGTACACCTAAGTAACTCTCAACTACATCTAACTTATGAAATTATCCACAGCATGAACAAAATCTTAGAACAGTAGAAAGTATTCTTCAAATTATCAAAATGTCTCCAAGAATATGAATACAAATTACATATCTAAATGGCTCATAAACTCAATTTAAATAAGAAAATTATCAACAAACTTAGCTACAATAGCTCTTACAGCCTTTATCTATCCTAATCCATCCATCCAGGTCGAACTCATTAAGTCTAGTTCACAAAATTAGAAAAAATCCCCAACAAATAATATTCTTCCCCTTTTTAATAGGGATTTCTGAATGATAGGTCAAGTTTGACCAGTGTTGATTGGGCCTATATTTGCTCAGTTTGACCGAACCAATAGGTGTTCATCCATCCGTAGTTCCCAATATTTCCAAATATGCGCTCATCTCTTTTCCAAGTGTCTTACACATATGACTTTAACGGAGCTATTACGGGAATTTTTAGTGCAATCCAAATTTGCTCTTAAACCCCAATTTTTACAAAAATCTCTAAAAATTGAAAAACTTAATTTAGTTACTTGAACATGAAAAATAAGAGTGAAATGAAGCATAAGTAAGTGAAATATGATGGAATATGGTGGTAAATGGATGGGTTTACGATAGCCAAAAATGACCAAAATTGAGGGCCAACATCTCCCCCTTGTTGATACGCAAGCATGTCCTTATGCTTCCTCCGTTTGGACCTTCTGAGATATGTTCCCCCTGCTGTACCTGAACCTGTAGCCTCCTCCTGTACAGCTTGAAGTAAAATATCAATTCCCTCATGTTCCTCTACTTTGTAGATGGCAGCTTTTACTTTTTGTTTTTCATATTTATATTGCCATAACTTCTTCTCTTTTAACCATATATAGGCTTGTTTAGAAATGAACATGTTCTGTGTTTCAAGATTTTTTATTTTCTTGTTCAATTTCTTTTTTTCTTAAACTATGTTTTAATTGTTTTCCTTTGGGTGCAAATAATAGTACGTCACACCTTCAAAAAGGGCATCAACACCCCTATGCCTTGTCCTGGAATCACTAAGGCACTGAGAGTCATGTGGGGCTATCATTAATGATGGTTCTCTTTCCTAGCTCATCGTGAATACAGTGGACTAGGTACCAGGGTTAGCCAAACAGGGCTTTGTGCCTTAGCCAAATCAAATAATTATTGGGATGGATTTGTGAGTTCTGAAGGAAAATATTTGAGTCAAGGATATAAGGTTTGATGAGTGATACTGTCTTGAAGTCTACATGTGGGTCCAACAAGTCAGATGTGGCACAGGATGGTAGGCCAGATAGATAGGCAGGATGGATAATAGATGATCGGCAAAGGGACAACCACTACCAACACTAGGAGGCTGGGAGGTATAAGGTTACCACTGGCTGTAGTGGGCCTACAGGGCTACCAGATTTTCTTCTCTCTCTTCAAGTGCATTTCCATGATTTTACTGTCCTCTAGCTCACTAGTTAACTCTGCTATTTTCTTCAAATATTCCTCAGTGTGCAATTCTATGGATTCTTCCCTTGCCTCTTTAACATATGAATGATATGATGTAGGTCCAACTCAATCATCCTCAAAATAAGAGCCTTTTTCTATGTGTTGGAAATAATACTGAGAGGGGGGGTGAATCAGTATTATCAAGTTCTTTTAACAAATCTTCCTTACTTATACTTTGAATTATTTTTGCATATCAGTACCATAAAATAATGAGCATGAACAAGAAAAACAGATAGCCACACCAAAGAACACCAGATATAAGGTGGAAACCCAATGTGGGTGAAAACCACCTGCTGCAATATGTCTCTATCTTCTTTCAAATTAGAAACTCCTTTTACAATGATTTTGTACTGGTGCAGTCCTTTACCAGTACACAGGCTGCAACCTGCAGAGAGCGACAACTCTCTCTCGTTTTCCAGTCTTTCCTGGAAGGGAGCTACAACCCCCTACTTCTTTTCTTACAAGGACCACTTTTCATAAATTTTCAAACTGGATCCATAAGCATCAAATGATCATCAAGTACATGTAAATTACACAGTCAACTGTAGTAACCAGATCAACAATAACAGAACTAACCCAGAACACCTTATCAATCAGAAAAATTCAGTCAACGAAAGATCTTAAGACAGATACGCAGTTTTTCTTTCTCTGGCCTGCGTCGCTACGCACTTCACCTTATGCTTCCCTGCGTATACCAACAGAGAGCCTTCTGCTGCACCACGTACCCACGCACTGCTTCTTCAATCGCGCTACTTACTGTTACTGTAGGTACGCACCCAGAGACACTATCGCGTCGCGTACTGTTACTGAAGCCACGCACTCAAAGATACTATCGCGCCGCGTACTTTTACTGTGCATACGCAACTGAACCTTTGTCGCGCTGCGTACCCACGTAGTTATCCTTCTTCTGCTCTGCGTACCCACGCAGTACCCCTTTTTCTGCTCTGCGTACCCACGCAGCTCTCCTTCTTCTGCCCTGAGTACCCACGCACCTGTACCGTTAATCACCTGCGTACTTCTGATTAGGGCCGAATTGGCAGTCCACCAGTGTGCCACAATTAGTCAGATGCCCAGATCTGATCATGCGCTCGAGAGATCACCCTTCACAGATTCGCTTTCAACTTTACTTTCATATAGATCAAGCTTTTAAAACAATAACCCAATATTTCATATCTCAAGATATTCAATTTGCAAAAGATGCTTAGCCAAGTGATCTCCTTTGCTTTATATAGGCAATCTCCTCCTAAAATCATGGATCAATACCATAGATAACCAATACAAGGGGCCCAAAAACATGGGGCTCAATAATAATAATAATATAAAACAATACCACAGGCCAAAACCATAGAATCAAGAGCGGCGGGCTAAATACCACGGGCCAAACATAGGAAACCCCACGTGAACGCGCTTCTCTGCCTTGAAGTAAGTGAAACTGGGGGTATGCACCTCCTGAACGGGTGACCTGCGTGTCTGGCCACGGTCCCTTCACGGTGTACCTGCGTGTACGCATCTTCTAAACTATTCTCCTGCGTACTTCTTAATTTTCAACATTTTGAGAGCCTGATCAGAGCATTGCCACGGGTGTTGCCATCAAGTACAACATCTGTAACATAGAGCCATACCAGAATCATAATGCCAACAATCTCCCCCTTTGGACTTGATGGCAACCTCAAATTCTTCAGCTTCATTCTCCCCCTTTGACATCAAGGGCAAAGGGTTATGCTCCCCCTAAGAACATGCTCCCCCTGAATATGAACCATGAAAGAGATAGAGACATATTGCAGCTATATTTAGACTAGCATCCATGATCTCCTCCTGTACATCCTCCATAATGCCAACAATGCATTATATGCTCCCCCTGAACCTGTGCCATTTTATCTTCAATCAAACTACAACCCAGCACATGTACGCATATACCCCAGATGAACCTTGCGTACAACCATCAATCAAAAGAGTTTCAATAAGATGATGCATCAACAACCCCCAGCTTTTGCCTGAGGTATTCAAAAGTCTCCCTGGGCAATGGTTTGGTGAGTATATCAGCAACTTGTTCCTTAGAAGGAACATACTCCAACTTGACCTTCTGTTCAAGCACTTGTTCACGGAGAAAATGATACTTGATTGGTATGTGCTTGGTTTTTGAATGCATGACTGGGTTCTTTGAGATGTTGATTGCACTTGTGTTATCACATAAGATGGAGATAGGTGGTGTACAAGTGATTTGAAAATCCTGCAAGGTCTGCATCATCCAAAGGAGTTGAGTGCAGCAAGATGCAACAGCAACATATTCTGCTTCAGCTGTAGACAAGGCAATCGAACTCTGTTTCTTGCTGAACCAAGATACTAATCTGGAACCCATAAAGAACGCACCACCACTTGTGCTCTTCCTGTCACCCACGCTGCCAGCCCAATCTGCATCTGTATAAGCATGAAGTGTGAGATCTGTATCTCTAGGATACCATAAGCCATAATTTTGTGTCCCTTGAAAATATTTGAAAATTCTCTTCACTGCCTGAAGATGAGTCTCCTTTGGATTTGCCTGAAATCTTCCAACTATTCCTACTGCATGCATGATGTCCAGTCGGGTACCTGTCAAATAAAGTAGACTTCCAATCATAGATCTATAGGTTGGTTGATGTACTGCTGCAGATTCATCATTTGCACTGAGGCTACATCTTGTGACCATGGGTGTACATACTGGTTTTGCATCTTCCATGCCATATTTCTTCAAAATCTGTTTGAGATACTTGGTTTGAGACAAAAAGATTCCTCCTTCTTTTTGTTGGATTTGCAAACCAAGGAAATATGTCAGTTCTCCCAGCAAGGACATTTCAAATTCTTTCTGCATGACGAAGGCAAAGCTTTGACTCATAGCTTCTTCATTGCTGCCAAAGATAATGTCATCTACATACACAACAAGTATTAGCAATTTGTCATTTTCAACTTTTATATAAAGATTGCTATCTACTGATCCTTTTGAAAAACCTTGTTGATGAAGATATTTGTCCAAACGATAGTACCAAGCCCTTGGAGCTTGTTTGAGACCATAGAGAGCCTTTTTCAATCTGCATACAAGATTTGGATCATTTCCAAGAATGAACCCATCTGGCTGCTCAATGTATACTTCTTCTTCCAAGTCTCCATTCAGAAAGGCTGATTTCACGTCCATTTGAAATACTTTGAAGTTTTGAAAGCTTGAGAGAGCAAGGAACATTCGGATGGCCTCAAGTCTTGCAACTGGAGCAAAGGTTTCTTCAAAATCTGTTCCTTCTTGCTGCGCATACCCTTTACAAACAAGTCTGGCCTTGTTTCTAATTACTTCTCCATTTTCATTCAATTTATTTTTGAAGACCCATTTTGTCCCTATAACATTTTTATCCTTTGGTCTAGGAACCAACTCCCAAGTGTTGTTCTTTTCGATCTGCTCAAGTTCTTCATCCATTGCTTTGACCCAACATTCATCTTTGCATGCCTCTTTCACATTTTGTGGTTCAATGGAAGAGAGTAATGCCAAATAGCTTGAGGCTTCTGCAATTGTTCTTCTTGTTTGTACACCTGCTTCTTTCTGCCCCACAATCTGAGATTCTGGATGATTCTTCCGAACATATCTGGATGGAGTCTTCTCTTCTATTCTTGTCTGCTCCTCTGGTTCTTCTTGAGGTTCTTCTTCTTCATCATTTTGTCTTTGAGGGTAGCCTTCATCTTCTTCGATGTCTTCATGATGTACTTGCTTAGGAATGTATCCCTTCTCATCAACCACTACATCAATGCTGTCAACAATTCTGCCAAGTCTTTTATTGTAGCACTTGTATGCTTTACTATGAGGAGAATAACCAAGAAGAATGCCTTCATCTGCTCTAGGTTCAAGTTTTCCAAGTTGCTCATCAGTATTCTTAATATAACATTTGCTCCCAAAGATTTTGAAGTGCTTTACTGAAGGAGTCTCACCACACCAGAGCTCATGAGGGGTTTGAGTGTTGTTCACCCGGACATTTGTTTTGTTGAGAATAACAACCGCAGCATGTGCAGCTTCTCCCCAGAAAGTTGCGGGAGTTCCTGACTCATCAAGCATAGCACGAGCCATTTGTTGGACTGTTCTGTTCATTCTTTCCACAACTCCATTTTGCTGAGGAGTTCTAGCTGTAGAGAATTCTCTTCTTATCCCATGTTCTTCACAGAAATCAAAAAATTCATTTTGTGTCCTGATTCATTTTCAACCAAGGCTTTGAAGTATTTGAATTTTTCGAATGCTTCATCTTTGTGCTTCATAAGTCCTAACCAGACAAACCTGGAGAAGTCGTCAATGAATAATATCAAGTATTCTTCTCCTCGAGGTGTCCTTTTCCTGAATGGACCACATGTATCTGTATGTACTAGCTCAAGAGGCATGCTAGCTGATCCTTGCTTCTCTGGAAAGTTAGTTCTGGTTTGCTTTCCAAACTGACATGATTTGCATATGGTGTTGTCTGGAATTTTGATATCTGGAAGATCGCGAACTGCCTGATATTTGCATGCTTTCCTTATTTGTGAAAAGCTTAGATGCCCCAACCTCCGATGCCATAACCAGTGTTCATCATCCTTGCTCAGATAGCATTATTGTTGTCCTTCTTCAAATATGTATAGATTATTTGGAGTTCTTTTACCTTTGATAACTGTTTTACCTGTATCAAGATCACGAACAAGACATCCATTTGATCTGAATATCACCTCGGTTATTTGATCACACATATGGCTGACACTTAGAAGATTATGTTTCAATCCATCAACATACAAAACATTTCCAGCTTTGACCTTTTCTTTTAACTGAGCAGTGCCTTTTCCTTTTATAGTTGCAGGAGTATCATTTCCAAAAGAAACTTTCTTTCCTTTTTCTAGAGCAGAATATGATTCAAGTTTTTCTTTATCACCTGTCATATGCTTCGAACATCCACTGTCAATGTACCATAGATTTTCCTGTCCCTCTGCATAAAATGCTATCCCACATCTTTCTGTTTGTGGTTCCTTTATTCTCCATGTTTTGGTGCTTGAGGCTTGTTCCTTTGTCTGCTGAAACCTGCTCCTGCATTCAGAATCTTCATGACCAAAGTTATTGCAAATAGAACATTCAACTTCATTTTCAAGAACCGAAAAGTTGTTATAGGTCCTTTTTGTAATCCCGGTCATACTTCTTTGTTTTTGAGCTTCTCTAGTCATGATCATTTTATATGCGACACATTGGGCTGCTTTGTGACCAAAGTTATGGCAAGAAAAGCATTGTCCATTGAAGAAACTTCTGCGGTTATCAAATCTACCGGCCAAATGATTGTAATTTCTATTTTCATCCATTCTTGAACCAAATTGAGAAGATTTTACCTGTGGCTGGTTGTAGCTTTTGTTCACCCTTAAGACGGATTGCCCCTGATAGTCTCTGTTTGCAATTCGTCCCTGCTTTACCTGATGGTCCCCATTGTGCTTTTGCTCATTCCTTCTTGCTGCATCAAGATAATTTTTGAGGTGGATGCTTGAGAAGTTTCTCCATTATAGCCCAGACCTGTCTTGTTTAGTGGAGAACGCTGTACATTGATAATCTCATCCAAAGTTTCAGATCCTTTGACAAACTTAAGATTAATAGCTTTTGTTTTCTCAATCTCTTTTCTAAGACCAACAATTTCACCTTCTAATTTTTCAAGATGTTTTTCCTTTTCATCAATTTGAAATTGTAGAGTATCAATGATCATATTCTTTTCTTCTATACATCTCTTGAGTCTAGTAATTTCTTCATAAAGGCTATCCACATCTATAGCATCCATATAATCATCATCTTCAAATGCCATTAACAATTTATAGTCATTACCTCGTTCATCTTCATCACTATTTGATAGACCATCACTATCTTCATGAGTGTAGTAGCTTTTCTTATTTGCACTCTGTTTCTTGTTCCATCTAGCAGGTTCCTTTCCTTTATCCTTAGAAGGACATTTTGCAGCATAATGACCTACTCTTCCACAAGCAAAGCATTTAAAAGGTAACTTACCTCTGAACCTTCCAGAACCCCTTTGAAGATTTCTGACAAAATTTGATTCTTCTTCTTCTTCTTCTGGCACGTGACTTGCTTCATAATAATCTCCTTTGCCTGAAGCCTTGAAAGCAGCTTCTCTTCTGTCTGAAGGACCTCCCTTTCTCATTTCATAAGCAGTTAGAATTCCGTGAAGCTGAGACATAGTAAGAATTCATAGATTTTCTTTTTCTTCTATTGCAGACACTTTAGATTCAAACTTGGGGGACAATGATCTTAGAACTTTTTCAACCACAATAGCCTCTTTTATTTCTTCACCCAAGTTTTTCATGCAATTAACAATCTCATCTACCCGAAGAAAATAGTTAGCCACACTTTCATCATTATACATCCTGAGATTCTCATACTGAATCCTGAGGGTTTGAAGTTTAGCATGCTTTACCTGTTCATCTCCTTCGTAGCTCAAGACAATCTTGTCCCATATTTCTTTTGCGGATTTATATTGCATAACCTTTACGAATTCTGTTTGAGATAAGAATCCTAGCAAAGTATTGACTGCTTTAGCATTTGTTTCATATTTCTTCTTTTTGGCCGTATCTGTAGGAGTAACTGAAGGAAAAGTGTAGCCTGTATCTATGATATCCCAAACTTCTGTACCAAGAGATTGAAGATAGGCAGTAACTCTTACCTTCCAATAATTGAAGTTTGTCCCATCAAAAATTGGTGGCCTGATTGATGCTTCCCTCTCGTAGTTTCTCATGATGAATGATCTTCCTTCAAGCGATCAAGCTTCTCCGAAGGACCTGCTCTGATACCAATTGTTGGAAATAATACTGAGAGGGGGGGTGAATCAGTATTATCAAGTTATTTTAACAAATCTTCCTTATTTATACTTTGAATTATTTTTGCATATCAGTACCATAAAATAATGAGCATGAACAAGAAAAACAGATAGCCACACCAAAGAACACCAGATATAAGGTGGAAACCCAATGTGGGTGGAAACCACCTGCTGCAATATGTCTCTATCTTCTTTCAAATTAGAAACTCCTTTTACAATGATTTTGTACTGGTGCAGTCCTTTACCAGTACACAGGCTGCAACCTGCAGAGAGCTACAACTCTCTCTCGTTTTCCAGTCTTTCTTGGAAGGGAGCTACAACCCCCTACTTCTTTTCTTACAAGGACCACTTTTCATAAATTTTCAAACTGGATCCATAAGCATCAAATGATCATCAAGTACATGTAAATTACACAGTCAACTGCAGTAACCAGATCAACAATAACAGAACTAACCCAGAACACCTTATCAATCAGAAAAATTCAGTCAACGGAAGATCTTAAGACAGATACGCAGTTTTTCTTTCTCTAGCCTGCGTCGCTACGCACTTCACCTTCTGCTTCCCTGCGTATACCCGTAGAGAGACTTCTGTTGCATCGCATACCCATGCACTGCTTCTTCAATCGCGCTGCTTACTGTTACTGTAGGTACGCACCCAGAGACACTATCGCGCCGCGTACTGTTACTGAAGCCACACACTCAAAGATACTATCGCGCCGCGTACTTTTACTGTGCGTACGCACCTGAACCTTTGTCGCGCTGCGTACCCACGCAGTTATCCTTCTTCTGCTCTGTGTACCCACGCGGTACCCCTTTTTCTACTCTGCGTACCCACGCAGCTCTCCTTCTTCTGCCCTGCGTACCCACGCACCTGTACTGTTAATCACCTGCGTACTTCTGATTAGGGCCGAATTGGCAGTCCACCAGTGTGCCACAGTTAGTCAGATGCCCAGATCTGATCATGCGCTCGAGAGATCACCCTTCACAGATTCGCTTTCAACTTTACTTTCATATAGATCAAGCTTTTAAAACAATAACCCAATATTTCATATCTCAAGATATTCAATTTGCAAAAGATGCTTAGCCAAGTGATCTCCTTTGCTTTATATAGGCAAGCTCCTCCTAAAATCATGGATCAATACCATAGATAACCAATACAAGGGGCCTAAAAACATGGGGCTCAATAATAATAATAATATAAAACAATACCACGGGCCAAAACCATAGAATCAAGAGTGGCGGGCTAAATACCACGGGCCAAACATAGGAAACCTCACGTGAACGCGCTTCTCTGCCTTGAAGTAAGTGAAATTGGGGGTACGCACCTCCTGAATGGGTGACCTACGTGTCTGGCCATGGTCCCTTCACGGTGTACCTTCATGTACGCATCTTCTGAACTGTTCTCCTGCGTACTTCTTAATTTTCAACATTTTGAGAGCCTGATCAGAGCATTGCCACGGGTGCTGCCATCAAGTACAACATCTATAACATAGAGCCATACCAGAATCATAATGCCAACACTATGGGCTCTTCCCTAGATTCCTCCTCCAATCTCTGAATGATCTCATCAATTTGTTTTGATGTTTGTGGAGGTTTGGTTTCAACAATCTCAATTCGTGGGTCTTTCCCTTGGTTGTTTGGCTCTTCTTGTGACTTTCTTCTTGATCTCCTAAGAATGGACAAAAATTATTTTTCTTTCTCAATCATAAAACCATCCTACTTATTTTTCAATCTTGTCCCTAGATATAAAGGAGAATTCATGATGTTTTTTTGTGACATGTAATTGTTCAAGCCTTTCCTAATTCCCTGTTAATTGGTCTTCAAAGTGATTTTTGGCGAAGTATCCATTCCAAAGTATCCCTTTGTTTCTTTCCTGATACTCCACAAGGATCTTAATCAACCCACAATGATAGACATTAGCCTCTTTAGCTTCAGTTTTGTTTTTAACAATTTCTATCATTTTAGTCAAGCTCTTTGAAAAGAAGTAAGGAATATTGATTTTACAATCTCCTTTGATATGTTGCAGCAATTTTATATGGTAAAGGTAGACTATATTGTGTCTATTGTCACAAGTAAAATATTTTTGGATGATCACAACTAATTCTAACCAAGGCTCTTTGAACCATTCCCTTAAAATTCCTTTTGTCCTATCAAAGGTCCATTTCCTTTGTTTTTCTAGGAAAAATGTCCATCCTTTCTCCTTAAAATGTAAACCTTTATGATATTCTTCTCCTATTAGAGGAAGTTCTAATGCTTGAGATATGAAATTTGGATTCACTGGTATAGGAATTTCACCCACTTTAGTTTGCCCATTTTCAAAATTTTCTATGAATTCTTGTGTAATTTTGTCATTGTGGCCATTAAACTTCCTAAGGAACTCCAGTAGTCCTACTTGAAACAATTTTTCCACTGCTTCCTTACTCCAATTTTCTACTTTGAATTCTTTTGGTTTCATTTTTGTTTCCATTTGCATATGCTCTGTACACCAATTTATATAACCTTTCCCAGTAAATAATCTCATTATGAAGATAATAAACAAAATGTTTTTTTATTCATGCAATAACAATCTTGGTAAATGAACTTACCAAGTCTCCTTAGATTTTGAAAACAAATGACATTACTTCCTTTGCTTTTAAATCTTCAATTTTCTTGATTGTTGCTACAATAGTATCAACACAAGGTTCTATGTTTATAAATCTGATTGAAGAAAGATTTTGACTATGTAAAAAGACCCAAAGAAAAAAAAAATCTCGATGTTAAGAAGACCTCTCACTATTTTTGCAAATCGTATTTCCTCATAAAATTTATGAAAAAGCTGTTAAAATTTGGGTACCAGAGGACAAGTGGTTCCCTAAGGCTTTGATCTTTGGCCTAGGGAAAAGTGTCCAAATTATATTTTACTTTTCTCCTAAATTGATTTTATAAGTGGTAAGTCAATTTAATTTAAAAGTGACTTTATAAGTGGTAAAGTTACATTCTAATTTAAAAGTGACTTTATAAGTGATAAAGTTACATTCTAATTTAAAGGTGAATTTATTAAACTCAATGAAGAATTAGAAAGTGAAAAAGTGACTATGGAAATAAAAGGCTAAGTGGGTCTTTATTTAAGTGGGTGAGTTAAAAAATAGAAAGTGAGAATTAAATGCATATTAATTCTCATCCTTAGATCTAAATGAATCTCAGCCATTAGATCTTAGTGTAACCCAAAAGGTCATTTAGAGAATAAAAGGAGAAGAGAAGAGGAAAAGATCAATTCATTCTTTTGTGAGCATTTGAGAGAAAGAGAAGAGAGAGCAAGGAGAAATTTCTAAGCAATGAGGAAGTGAAGGAGAGCAGTGAGAAAACATTTCAGCAAATCTGGGCAGCAGCATTTATTGGCATGCATCCCAAGGCAAAAGTGTACAGCAGGAGAAACGCACAGATATCGAGGAAGAGGGACAGCGCGGAAATCAAGGAAGAAGGATAGCAGCAAGGGCCCGAATTTCAAGTCAAATTTGGGCGCAAATTTCAAGGCAGACGTATTGCTGAAATCTATACAGTCCGTACAATCCATACAACAAATTCTAGGCACTTTTTTTTAGGCTGGCCGTACAGCATTTAATGTTGTTTTATTGCTGAATTTTTTATGTTTTTTCGGTTTGCTGATTGGCATGATTTTCGAGGCAGAGTTCAAGCACAAAAATTGAGATAAGTTATAATTTGTGGTTGCTGGCATTTTTACTGTGTATTTCAGTTTCTCTGTAAAAGCATTTTTAAAAATAAAGAAGAGCTCTCAAACTGGTTTTTTGCAAGAGTTGTAGGGGGTTTTTCCAAGGTCACATTGACCAAAAATCACTTTGTTATTTTCTGTGTGTGGCTGTCATAATTTTGTTGTGTTTTATTTCTGCAATTTCAGTAGTTGTGAAATCTCTAAATTTGTGTTTTCAGAAAATTATTGTCATTTCCAGATATTAGAAATTTTATCATGCTTGGATTTAAAACTAAATGCATGGAGTGATAAGGAAAACTAATAACCAGAGTGGGGGTTGAAATTTCTTCATGGTATCAGAGCTTGGTTGGCTAAAAGGTGTAGTTTGGGACAGCAAAGTGAATACAGCAAGCTAATTTTTACACAGAAAATAGAAACCTTTACCACAAATTTGAAAATTTCAGTTTGGTAGGACAGTGAAACATGTCTTTGGATTTGAGAGTTGAAGATAGGTTGGATGGGTAGAACAACTACAGTGCATGGAAGGAGAAGATCCAGAGCATCTTTGAGGAATCAAAAGTCTGGGGCATTATGGTAAATACCACACAGAACCCATTAGCAGTACCTGCTGACCTTGTACAGTTGGTAGATTTTAACAAAAAGAATGCTAAGGAAAAAAGATTGATTCCGGAAGGAATCAAAAACCATGTCATTCCTCATGTGAGAGGAAAGACTTGTGCACATGAGATGTGGACAGCCTTGACCAGTCTTTACCAAAGCTCAAATGAAAACAAAAAAATGGTCCTAAAGGAGAAACTTAAGGCCATTAAAATGGATAAGACTGACAGTGCTACAGCATACCTCACAAAGATCACTTCAGTGAGAGATGATTTGGCAGTCGTAGGTGAGATCATTGCACCCACTAAGTTGGTGAGGATTGCTTTGAATGGCCTTCCCAAGACTTGGGAGAATTTTTTGGATGGCATTATTGCACGGGAAAACCTTCCCGATTGGGAGAGGTTGTGGGATGATTGCATTCAGGATGAGATCAAAAAGAACCATCTTGGGGCAACCAAATAGGTGGAGGAGGATGACAATGTGGCATTATTATCAAGAGGCAAGAAGGGCAGAGTAAAGAAGCAAGATTCCAATAGTGGAGGCAAAGGCAAAGGTAAAGGCAAGCAGCAAAACAAGGAGAAGGACTATTCCAAAGTCAAATGTTGGAAATGTCAAAAGTTGGGACACTATGTTGTTGTGTGTCTGGAGAAGAAGAACAAAAAAGGGAAAGAAAAACCCATGGCAGCTTCTCAGAGAGATTTGATTGGGAGTTTGGATTCATAGCTTGTGAGGCCACTAGTGCGGGATCACCTACCATATAGGTTCAGAGGGAGTGTGCATTCCCCACTACTAGCAGAGCATTTTCTAGCATTTGGTATGTTGACAGTGGCGCTTCCCGCCACATGACAGGAGTCAGAGAGTACTTCTCAGAGCTTTCAGAGGGTGATACTGATATGGAGGAAGTACTTGGTGATGACAGCATTGTTAGAGCAGTCGTTGTGGGGACATTGACATTTGATAGGGGACCCAAACCTCCCTTGAAAGTGTCAGATGTTCTATATGTGCCTGGAATGAAGAAGAACCTAATATCCGTCTCAGCACTTGAGGACAAAGGGTATGATGTGTTGTTCAGTAGAGGGCAAGTGCTTATATATCTTAGGGGAACTCCAACTTCTTCAGGTAGAGAGATTGGTGTGTGCCATGCCAAGGTGTACAAGTTCTCATTCAATCCCCTGATGGCATTGAGTAGCAGCACACGAGACAAGAATGACAGCAGATCTAGCAGTTCAGAGTTGTGTAAGATTTGGCACCGCATGATGGGGCACTTGTATCATGGAGCCTTGAGTACATTGCGGGAGATCAACATTGGTGTGCCAGATTTCAGTTCTGATCACCTTGATGTATGTAGAGGATGTGCTATGGGGAAGTTTTCCAGATCCCTTTTTCTCAGTAGTGACAGTAGAGCGATCGAGATCCCTGGCTTGATTCATACCGATGTGAGTGGTTGGATGTCTCATGTATCCTTCAGTGGCTATGAGTAGTATGTTTTATTCATTGATGACCACTCCAAGAAGACCTAGATTTATTTCTTGAAGAACAAGGGTGAGGTCTTCAAGCAGTTTCAAGAGTTCAAAGCTCTTGTGGAGACCCAGACAGGTAGGAAGATCAAGGTCCTCGGGTCGGACAATGGAGGGGAGTATACCCTTGGTAATTTTGTTGATTTTTGTGAGGGAGTTCACAGTTCCTTACTACCCCCAGTAGAATGGGGTTGCAGAGAGGAAGAACAGATCCATTGCAGGGGCTTCCAAAGCCATGCTTCATGATCAGGGGTTACCTTTATTTTTGTGGGCAGAGGCCTGCAACACCGTTGTGTACTTGCAGAACAGGAGTCCACATCGTGCCTTGGGGAATGTGACTCTAGAGGAGGATTTTTCTGGGAAGACGCCTGGTGTTGGGCACTTCCATATCTTTGGGTGCCTTACATATTCCTGTCCCCAAGGAGAACAGGACCAAGCTAGAGCCCACTACAGACAAGGGCATCTTTGTGGGTTATAGCAAGACCTCGAAATCTTATCAGATGTATATTCATGCGTAGAGGAAAGTGGTTGTCAGGCGAGATGTGAAGTTCAAGGAGAAGAGAGCTTTCAGGAGGTCACGGGAATTAGAGTATCCAAAGTCACTAGACCCTCAGGAGTAGCTGAGTCAGTTACAAGGATATAGTGGTCAGGGATCAGGAGGCACATCGATTGCAGTGTCAGGTCCATCAATGAGCAGTGGCTCTTAGAGTCAGGTGGGTGGTTCTTTGGGAAACATGCAGGGAAATCCACAAAGTAGTTCACAGGGTAGTCCACTAATGCACAGTTCACACAGTACTTCAGCATCTATAGGCACAGATTCAGGCATGAGGTCAGTTGGCAAGCCTTCAAGAATTCAGGCTTCTGATGATGATGAGAATTATTTCACTCCGATGGGATAAGTATGCTCAGGGAAGAGGAAGCCCAAGGGGCTTCAAGATACCTTGCTTGAGGCCACATCAGTTGTTGGGCCAAAGAGATAGGTTAGAGAGAGTAAACCACCTAAGCGGTTTTGTAGTTACATGGCATTGGTAACAAGCATTGTTGACTCCGAGCCTTCCAGTTATGAGGAGGCAGCCAGCCAGTAGGTTTGGAGAGAGGCCATGATGGAGGAGTATTCTTATATTATGAAGAACGATGTTTGGGAGGTAGTGCCGAGGCCTAAAGGTAAATCAGTTGTTACTTCCAGATGGCTCTACTTCCAGTTGTTAAAGCATGTTGTAGATGGCAGCATCAAGAAGTTCAAGGCTCGATTTCTAGCGAGAGGGTTCTCATAGGTAGAGGGAATTAACTATGAGGAGACCTTCGCTCCCATAGCTCAACATACATCTATTCGCTCTATTAAATCAATTGCAGTAGATATGGGTTGAAGATCCACCAGATGGATGTGAAGATCGCATTTCTCAATTTCTTCATTCAGGAGGAGGTTTATATTGAGTAGCTGCAAGTCTTTGAGGTGCATGAGAAGGAATCCCATGTATGCAGATTGAAAAATGCACTCTATGGCCTGAAGCAAGCTCCTAGAGCTTGGTACTCGAGTACTCGAGGATTGATACATACTTGCAATAGTTGAGTTTTAGAAAGAGTGAGGTTGATCCAAACCTATACTTCATTGTGGTGGGTGAGGAGCCTCTCATTCTAGTGTTATATGTTTATGACTTGATCATCACTGGTGCAGAGAGACTCATTAAGGGCTGCAAGAGAGATATTTCTTCAGATTTTGAGATGAAGGATATTGGCTTGATGCATTATTTTCTGCATTATTTTCTGGGATTGGAGGTGTGTCAGGAGGAGGGGCATTTCTTCCTAGGAAAAGGGAAGTACATTGTGGATATTCTTAGCAGATTTCACATGGAGGACTGCAAACCCATTCTACACCTATGATCACTAACTGGAAGAAGCTTCACGCTTCTGATTACAAGTTGGTGGATCTTACTCTATACAAACAGTTGATTGGTTGTTTGATGTATTTGGTCAACACTCGACCAGATACATGTTTTGCAGTTAACACTATGAGTCAGTTCATGTGTGATCCCAGGAGAGTGCACTGGGTGGCTGCAAAACACATTCTTCGTTACTTGCAGGGGACAGTAGATTTTGGTATGGATTATAGACAGGGTGATGGAGTGAGACAGGCAGGTTACACAGATTCAGATTGGGCAGGTTGTGCTTCAGATAGGAAGAGTACTTCTGGTTTTTTTTGGGTTGGGTTCAGCAGTTGTGTCGTGGATCAGCTGGAAACACCAGTCAGTTGCATTGAGTTCAGTTGAGGCAGAGTATATGGCTACTAGTTTGGCTAGTTGTGAGGCCATATGGCTTCGCAATATGTTGTTTGGTCTATTTGGTCAGGCATTGAGACCTTCAGTAATTTACTGTGATAATCAGAGTTGCATAAAAGTCACGAAGAATATAGTTTTTTATGACAGGTCAAAGCTTATTGAGATCAAGTATCACTTCATTAAAGGCTATGTCCAAAAGGGAGTTGTCAAGCTTGAGTACATTTCCACAAATGAGCAGGTAGTGGACATTTTCACCAAAGCCTTACCATGGGGCAAGCATGTCTACTTCAGAGACAAGATGGGAGTGGTGAGGAACACTTTCCTCAGTAAGAGGGAGTGTTAAAATTTGGGTACCAGAGGACAAGTGGTTTCCTAAGGCTTTGATCTTTGGCCTAGGGAAAAGTGTCCAAATTTATTTTATAATTTTCTCTTAAAGTGACTTTATAAGTGGTAAAGTCAATTTAATTTAAAAGTGACTTTATAAGTGGTAAAGTTACATTCTAATTTAAAAGTGACTTTATAAGTGATAAAGTTACATTCTAATTTAAAGGTGACTTTATTAAACTCAATGAATAATTAGAAAGTGAAAAAGTGACTATGGAAATAAAAGGCTAAGTGGGTCTTTATTTAAGCGGGTGAGTTAAAAAATAGAAAGTGAGAATTAAATGCACATTTATTCTCATCCTTAGATCTAAATGAATCTCAGCGATTAGGTCTAAGGGTAACCCAAAAGGTCATTTAGAGAATCAAAAGACAAGAGAAGAGGAAAAGATCAGTTCATTCTTTCATGAGCATTTGAGAGAAAGAGAAGAGAGAGCAAGGAGAAAATTTCTAAGCAATGAGGAAGTGAAGGAGAGCAGCAAGAAAACATTTTAGTAAATCTGGGCAACAGCATTTATTAGCACACATCCCAAGGCAAAACTGTACAACAGGAGAAAGGCACAGATATCGAGGAAGAGGGACAACACAGAAATCAAGGAAGAGGGACAACAGCAAGGGCACGAATTTCAAGGTAGATTTAAGCACAAATTTCGATGCATTCGTAATGTTGAAATCCGTACATTCTGTATAGTTCATACAGCAAGTTTTGGGCACGTTTCAAGGCTATTCGTACAACATTTAATGTTGTTTTATTGCTGAAAAAATTTTGTTTCATTTGTTTCTTGATTAGCACGATTTTTGAGGCAGATTTCAAGCACAAAAATCAAGATAAGTTGTAATTTATGGTCACTGGAATTTTTACTGTGTATTTCAGTTTCTCTGTAAAAGCATTTTCAGAAATAAAGAAGAGCTCTCAAACTAGTTTTCCACAAGAGTTGTAGGGGGTTTTTCGAGGTTCACATTGACCAAAAATCATTGTGTTCTTTTCTGTGTGAGGTTGTCATAATTTTGTTGTGTTTTATTTCTACAATTTCAGCAGTTGTGAAATCTCTAGATTTGTGTTTTCAGAAAATTATTGTCATTTCTAGATTTTAGAATTTTTATCATGCTTGGATTTAAAAATAAATGCATGGAGTGAAAAGGAAAACTGATAACTAGAGTGGGGGTTAAAATTTCTTCAAAAGACTCCTTTGTTTTTAGAAAATGTGTACTGTGTTTTTGAAATAACAATCACTATGCAAAGTTTTTGACAAAAATTTGCATGAGGAAATCGTGGTTTTGATACCTGAACTGTAAAAAGTGTTTGTACAAAAACTTGTAGAAATCTTTTGTTAATGATTTGTCTTCCCTGTGTAAACATATAGTTTCAATTAAACCCATTTCTAATATCTCGAGAAAGCGTGGATTCTACAGGTGGCAGAGGATTTTGAAGATGACAAATCATTAAAAATTTGGAATTGAAGTCGTATTTTTCTCCCATTGTGACACATCTTAAGCAAATATGGAGTTTAACTTTTCAAAATCGTTCTAATTGTTTGAGGATTATTTGATGCTTACCTTGTCACTAAGAGTCACTATGTTAATTGAGAAATTATTTATGTATTTTGTAGATTTGGTTAGGGCTTGGCGCAGGGGGAATCCCAATCACTTTCTCCTTCCTCAAACGACCATGTTCCTTTAAATTCTCTACGCAACACAAGGTTTTCCTTTCCTTATTTTTGCACGTTTTTTGGGACTCTTCTTCTCCTTATTTCACCACGTTACTCTTCAATTTTTTCACATTTCTCTTTCACACAATATTTCTATGACACAGGGTTTACTCTCTACACATTTATCTTTACTCTCTGCACTTTTATCTTTGGTTAAAGCTTCATTACACTATGGGTGAATGCATAATACTTCTCTCTATATTTGAGCTGAGGTTGGTTATGAAGATAAAGGAGAATACGTAGAGTCTCTATCTCTTTGAAATGGTTTTGACCATTTTATTGTTTTAGCTTTCTTGTCCATTTTGTATTTTGGCTACCACTTGTGTCAACACATCACAATCCATCACGGTTCATTTACTTATGACCATGCTACCTCTTGTGCACCCTTCGACACTTGTTTTATATCACTAAGGTTTCATCATAGTTTTCATGTTTAGAGTTTTGAATACTCATAACCATTAGGACCCTAGTTTATGATTTCATTTTGTATGCAACCTTAGATTATGATTTTGTATTGCATGCAACCTTATCTCACCATTTTTTTCTTGTCCATTATACTTATATACATGTTGCATATGCATATTTTATCATTGTAACTTTTGTCCTTTTTCATCATATACTTATGTATTTGATTTTGAAATGACCATAGCTTTAGGTAATTTCAAATCAAATTTTCTTCATATTTTTACAATGATACTAAATTATTGTTCTTGTTTTTTAGATGCATAAACTTATCCTTTAGGTTGTATACACCATTTCTCCATGATGCACAATTTTTTTTTTCACAAGGAGATGTGACCAACAATATTAGTCATAAACTGCAAATGATATGATTGAGTAATGAGATATGAATGTATGGTTTGATGATGGAATGAAATGTGAATGTATGGTTAAGTGATGAAATAAATGAATATGTAGGGTGATATAGGATAATATATAATGTCAGAAGTATTGAATATTCAAATTTTAAACTAAGTTATCAATCTTTAAAAAAAATTCAAAATCAAAGGCTTTAAGAATGCTTTTACTTACAGTGCTTTTCCCTTTTACTTGATAGTTCCTTTTCAATGCTTTGATTCTTTTGTCAACACTTGACTTTTTCAAAGTTAATTCTTGTCAATACTGGACTGTAAATAGATGCTTGTAGCTTCTTCTCAGGTCCCTTTGATATTAATTTGAAATAGGTCCCTTCTGTATATGATATTGATCTTATTTGAAATAGGTTCCTTACAGATAAATGTTGATTTTGTTTGAAACAGGTCCCTGCTATAGTAAAGTTGCTTGATATTAAACCATTGCATGGTTTTTTGATTTATTATGAATCTTCCCCCTTGTTGATCTTAAGACTTGTCCTCAAGTCTTTAAGTTTCTAGAGGATGATCCTGCAAAAATGAAAAACATAAAAGAGAGAATTCATATTGGCCAAACAAGTTGGTTTTCCAATATGAATTCGAGTTTGTATTGTGCCAGTATCCTGGATTTTCACAACCAAACTCCTTTATTATTTTTTAACTTTTTTTATTTTTATTTTTCTGGAAATAGGGAAAGCATATTAATATGTTGTTCCAATACTTCCATATTGTCTTCTGCTGAGACTCTGTTTAGAAAGTCTTCTTTATTGATAGGTTTGTTGTAAACTTTGAGTCTATGACCATTAACTAGAAATGAAATTTCTACTTAATCGATTGATTTAACTTAACTGCTCCATTGTCAAAGATTTCTTCTATTTCATATGGCCCAAGCCAATGAGTAGTGAATTTAGCTTTGAAATCTTTGTACTTGGAGTCAAAAATAAGTGCCCAGTCTCCCTTATGAAAACTTTTGTTTTTGATAAATCTCTCATGCCATTTGATTCTCTGTTTTTGTACTAGTGAGGTATGTTCAATTTCTTGTTGTCTGATCTCATCTAGTTCATTTAGTTGTATAAGCCTTTGTTCTTGAG
This sequence comes from Pinus tabuliformis, assembly GCA_031772625.1. Lineage (NCBI taxonomy): Eukaryota > Viridiplantae > Streptophyta > Pinopsida > Pinales > Pinaceae > Pinus > Pinus tabuliformis. The sequence goes on from CM062814.1 coordinate 733,436,161, forward strand.
CTTCTGACAAATCCAATCCTAATTCTACTGCAAACTTGAATGTATTAATTTGAATTCAATTGGTAACAGAACTTCTTTACCATATACCAATTGATATGGGCTAAATCTAGTAGTGCTTTTCCATGTAATTCTGTATGCCCATAATGCATCTTTCAATTTTTCTACCCAATTTTTTCTATTCATTTGTACTGTCTTTGTCATGATGTTTTCCAAAACCTTATTAGTAGATTCTACTTGTCCATTTTCTTATGGAAGATATGGAGTATACTTTCTATGCTTGATTTTGTATTTTTCTGTAAGATCTCGGACAAGTTTAGAAGTGAACTTTGTTCCCTGGTCTGTAACAATATGTCTTGGAACTCCAAATCTTACAAAGAATTCTTCAAAGAGGAGAAAAACCATTGTTTCTTCTGTTTCTCTTGCCACTATTGTTTCTTCAACCCATTTTGTAACATAGTCTGTACATACTAAAATGTACTTATTTCCATTTGAAGGCGGGTTAATTGGTCCCACAAAGTTTAGAGCCCATTTTTCAAATGGTTCTATAAGTACTTGTGATTTCAGTGGCATCCCATCTGATACTACAGGTCTTCCAGTTCTTTGACAACTATCACATCTTTTGCAAGAGGGCTTTGAGTCTTTGAAAATTGTTGGACAGTAGTAGCCAAGTTTGAACACCTTGTATGTTCTCTGTTTATCTATAAAATGGACACCACATGGTTCATCATGACACTTTTAGAATATCAATAATTTCATCTTCTCTCACACATTTTCTTATCAAAAGATCAGGACTAGTATAAAAGAGGTCACCATTGACCCAAGTATATCTAGCACTCTATTTAATTATTTTCCTTTTCTTCTTGCTAGTGAAATGGGATGGTAATATTCCAGATGACAAATAATTTGCTATATCTGCAAACCATGGGGTTTTGGCTGTTACAAAAAACAGATGTTCATCAGGAAAGTTTTCTAAAACGGGGATAAGATCATCAAGAGAATTAAGTCTTGACAGAAAATCGACCACTTGATTATATTTCCTGGTCGATCTAGAACAGTGATATTGAATTCTTGCATTAGTAACATCCATTTAGTAATTCTGCCATTGGTTATTGTTTTGTTCATTATATATTTAATGGTTGAATGATCTGTATGAATAAATACTTGATAGCATTTTATGTAATGCCTAAATTTATTGAGTGCATGGACAACAGCGAACATTTATTTTTCAGTTACTGTGTAGTTTAATTCTGTCAAAGTTAAATTTTTGCTTATTAAATAGATGCCATAGTTAAACTGGTTTTATTTTTGTCCTAGAGATGCCCCTATAGTTGTGTTTGATACATCAGTGGATATGTGAAATGGAAATGACCAATTTGGTCCTCTAAGAATGGGTGCTACGGAAAAATTTTCTTTTAGTTTTTCAAATGCATTTTGACAATTTGTAGTCCATTGAAACTCAATGTCTTTTGCAAGTAATTTGAACAAGGGTAAAGCTATCTTGCTGAAGTTTTCAATGAATCTTCTGTAGTAGCCTGCATATCCCAAGAAACTTCTTGCTTCTTTTTGTGTTTTTGGTGGAATCAAGTTTACAATGACTTGTATCTTTGTTGGATCTACCTTAATTCCAGAAGAAGAAATGTGGTGTCCCAACACTATCCCTTCTGTTAACATCATAAAACATTTTTCATTGTTGAGGGATAAGTTTGTCTCTATGCATATTTTTAGAACTTTTTCAAGATTATTTAAACAATCATCAAATGTACTTCCATAAACAGTAAAATCATCCATGTAGACTTCAACACATTCATGTATAAGATCTACAAAGATAGCTAAGACTGCTCTTTGAAATGTAGCAGGTGCATTACATATTCCAAAAGGTAAAACATTATAAGCATATGTTCCCCATGGACAAGTAAATGTAGTTTTATCCTGATCTTCTAATGCTATCTTGATCTGATTGTATCCACTAAATCCATTAAGAAAGGAAAAGAAAAAATTTCCTGCTAATGAGTCTAGTACTTAATTGTTATTGGGAAAACTAGTGTCCATTCAAAGCTGTTAGTCCCACTAAGATGGGTAGCTATCTTAGAAATAAACAAACTAAAGTTACTTGTGTTTTCCTTTATGAGAGATAGATGAGAGAGAAGCAAATAGTACCAACCTCAGTCTTTCACTAGTCTACTTGTTTCCTCTCTCCTTTGATAGAGCTTTCGCTACTCCTTTATCACTTGTCCCGCTTCAAAGAACACCTGTAGAGTCAAAGCAAAAAAATACCATCAAAGCATAGAGATCTATAACCATAAACAATGTAGGATCAGAGGTACATTAACCATATAAATGCATACACAAATACAAGATTCAGAGATATACAAGCATATGGAGGAAAACTCAAATAGCTTTATTGATAGAAGTAGTAGAAGAGAGGATTACAACCAAGTTGTTTGATCCAGCATCATCCTCCCAGCATGAAAGCCCTCTTCACCTCATACAAAGCAAGATCACCCAACAATACAATGTCTCAAAGAGAAACCAACAGCACTTCCTTACAGATTACAAAATTCCAGCCTCTGGATCTCTAGGATGAGGGATCCATATATAAATGTTTGTAGGAGAGTGAGTCAGCTTCTGGGATTTTGATTAGTGTCATTTCATTGATAGTTCTTGGTTTCACTTGGATATTTCATGATCTCTTACTCATGCCTGGGCGAATTCAGAGAGGCAAGTGTCATATGAGCAGTTTCTAGAAGATTCTTTGAGTTTCCACCTGGCAAATTGCTTCTGCCATTTGTCTACTCTTGCTCATCGCACCCTACAGAAGGGATTTTCAGTATGAATCGCACCCCCCGTGTGTAATAGGTGAGATGAATCGCACCCTTAGCATGGAGTAGTTTGTATGGTCCAGTTTTGACTAGTTCTGAGCAGTTTTTCATGGATAACTTCTGGGAAATGATGTAATCAGCTGACCTTGTTCCTTTAGGGTATGAAACAACACTTTTAGGGGTTTAGAATCCCTTGGTTTATGGACATATGTGATTGGGGTTGCAGTGCCCAAATATGTCTATAACAGTTGCCCCCTAAAGCATGAGGTCGTAAATCTTTTGATGTTGGGTGAAATGCTTTATAATGAGGATCAGAGGTTTTTCGAACTGGAAGGTGACCTATAATAAGTTACAATACAATACATTATCTTCATAATATTTTCATGATCTAGCTGAGGCGGGCATTCCCATGCTCAGCTTTGTAAATTCCTTTTCATGTACATAAGACAGACAATCGTCTGTGTGGTAGACTGATGATTCTGGTAGAGCCATCATCCCTTAGTTTGGGTGATTATCTATGCAGCTGTGATGTACATTTGATGTTTTTATTTTTCTGAATATATTGTAGCCCGAATGGATGAAACTAGATTTTGGGTCTTCAAACTCGTTCAATATTTGCCCGAAGTACAAGTCGATCCATGTGAAAAGATGTTCTGACGTCGAACATGGAAAGACATCACTTGATTACTAGCCAATGATGTAAGTTGTTAATATGTGCGAGAGGAATCACCGATAATGATAATGACCCTCAAGGTACTGCAGTACAATTCAGGTGGTGTGAATACATGAGTTGATGTCGAACACCACACAAAATCTTTCGGTCAAAGGCCATTGATGTAAACCTATCGCCGGAAGTGACAAACTTGCCATTGAGGCATGCAAGCTTCAAAGTACTGAAAGGGTTGTTCCTAAGTCAACTTCTTGGATAATAAGTTGATGTTGACAAGAAGTGACCCATCGTAGGAGGGCCTTAATGAATCCCACATCTATGACACGGAATGGAGCAAATGATTTTGTGGAGGTGAAAACGATCTGATGATACAAGGTTCAGGGTGGCGGTCATGAAAAATGGAGAGTGAAGGTATTGCAGCGGATGAGGCATTAGCTAGGTTGGTGAATTCTCTAAGCGACTTCTCTTGAACATATCAACGACACTGAAATGGATTGGTAGCGTTAACCCCAAAATGGATGGTACGGCGGACCAATGGTGATATCTACGGTGAATGGAATAACCCAACCCAACTCAATCATGGTGACGGAGTGAAAGTGTCATGTTCAAGAGCGACCTACTACCAATGAAGTTATTCAAGTTTTCTTCCCTTTTTCCCCAGTCATTATTGACCAGTACCTCTTTATTTTTGTCAAGCTTGAGGATAACATATGCTTGTTCTATAATTTTCCCTTCGGGCAAACCTGTCGCTATGTTTTAACCAGCCTAGCAACAATGAAACTCGCTCTTGTCTACGTGGACAAGTTTGTCGCTATTTTTTTAACAAGTTTAATGAAAAAGATAACTCGGTCTTTTTCAATTTTAGAGAGTCTAAAAAGAGACGTAAAGGCAACTCCAGTAGTCCTTTTTCGTAATATAATCCCTTAAGTCTGAAAAAGTATAAAATAATACGAAAGGGATGACTTTTCGACAGTTTTAATGAGCCGAACAAGACAAGTGCTCGATCTTTTTGTGTAATGATCTCTCAGGTCCAAAAATATTAAAATCTAGAGGAGGGATGGTACTTCCAATCACTTTAACGAGCTGGAGAGGCCAATTGCTCAGAAATCTTTTCATATTTTACGAGTCAGGTGAAAAGAGCCTAAAGGAGACTCATTTTTTGAGGAACGAGTGATGTTTTTGGATAGCAACTGGTTTCAGGTAAGGTTTGGAACTTTTCAATCACGGCAGTGTAAAGAAGGTGGCTAATAGAATCACTCGTCACAGTTGTTCCTCAACAGGGTAAACAATCAAATGGAGGCGTATGGTCGGCTAAAAAAGAGTGGAGGTGATGGTAAGAACATGACCAAGGTTCAAAAGCTGATAATTATGTGATCGCAATGGTTATTTACCGAAGGTGGGCTCATTTTTTGTTGGGTCCCTATAATACTGGTGATTACCCCATTACTATTGTAGTTATACCCCTTATTTATATTGTTGTGCCCCTATTACCCCAATGTTGTTATTTCTGTGCCCCATAGAATCCCTCTATTGTTATTTTTGTGGCTTTATATTATTATTTTAGGTCGACTGGATTATATTGTGACTCCTTAGACTCCTATATATAGAAAGGAGGTTTTGTCATTTGTATCATCCAAGAATTGTTCATTTATGTAATGTAAAGGAGGTTTCCCCCTCGAAGAGGTTGAATTCTAAGGCGTTGATCTATCTTTTCTATCTTTTCTTGAGCTGGTTTCATAACATTTGGTATCAGAGCTTTGGATTCTAGGGTTTCGCTACTCCAAATAGGTCATCATGGAATTTTCGCTATAACTTTTTTTCTGTGACGTTTCAGAAGTCGCAAAAAAAAACCATTTGAGAAGAAATCACGCTGAACCTTGGGTCCAAATTTCAGAGATTTTCGTGCGATATTTGCGGAGATATGATCTGAGGACGTTGGTCTTTTTGGAGACTCCTTAATTACATTCAAAACAGGTGACCTGGGGAAAATCGTAATAACTTTCTCTCTGGGGATTGGATTGAAATTTCGTAAGAAGGTACAGAAAGAGGATGGACTGTAGTTTTTTTTATATGTGTTTTAGATCCAAAGGTTGAAACAGTGACTCGTGGCACGTCATACAAGTTCGTTGTACTGAACTAGTCTAAAAGCAAGTCACCGTGGGAGATTTCACATAACTCTTCCTTGGAGAATCCAATTTGGGTCAGACTTCTGGCATTGGAAAGAGGACACAGAAGGATACTATAGGTCGCAATTTCAGAACTGGATGATCCGAAATTACAGAGATACATCAGATTCAATGTCAGGCTTCTATAAAGTGAAAAAAGGTGTGTAGTTTTTTTTTTAATTTTTGTGTAAGATTGGTTTAACAGAATTCAAAGGGCATAGTAAAGCATTATTATCGGTAACTGATGCCCCGAGGAAAGAAAATGCAAACACCTAGTAAAGAACCTGAAAGCTCTAGCATGACTCATCAAGAAGAGGAAGAAATGCTACATGATATATCAAAATTACAAGAACAAGTGCAACAAATGTCACGCTCACAAAAGCTAACAAAAGCTAAGATAAATGGCATGGAATCTAAGATAAATGGCGTGGAATCTAAGATAAAGGGCATGGAAGCTAAGATGGATGATTCGAAGACAGATTTGAAGAGAGACATGGCAGATTTGAAGACAGATTTGAAGACAGACATGGCAGATTTGAAGACAGATTTGACAAATTTTCTACAAGAAATACTTACTAATGGTGAAAAGGTTGTAAAGGAAACTCATGATGTGAACAAAAGTAATGTTAATCATGATTCCATAGACTCTAATGTTGGATCGAAGACCCACCATATTCCAAAAATCGATATGAGGAAGTTTGATGGCAAGGATCTCGCCACATGGATATTACAGATGGAGCGGTTCTTCGATCTCAATAATGTGCAAAACACACAAAAGGTACGTATGGCAACTGTATATTTGGAACCAAATCAGTTTGTATGGTATCAATGGCTTTTCTCTCGTAAACAATTTATCACTTGGGCAATTTTTACGGAAGAATTGATAGCACATTATGAAGATACAAAAAGCAACACTTTTTTTATCCAATTGATAAGTCTCAAACAAAAGGGTTCAGTAATGGAGCACATTAAGGAGTTCCAAAATTTGAACATAAGGGTAAAAGATATTCCAGAGGAGCATAGGATTGATGTGTTCATAGGGTCTTTAAAGGATAATATCCAACATGATGTTCGCCTTTGGGAACCTGATTCATTAGAGAAGGCATTCAGGTTAGCAAGAAAAATGGAAAGCAAAATTATGGCAACCAGGAAGCATACCACTCACAACTATAAAGACGGAAGTGTTGTTGCCCCTAGTCTTCCAAAACCTATAAGGTTGACACCACAACAATTGGAAAAAAAAAGAGCAAAAGGGCCTTGTTACAGTTGTGATAGCAAACACACTAAAGGTCATAAGTGTGCTGAGAAGAAATTATTCTACATAGATTGTGAAGAGGAAGAAGAAAAGGAGAAAGAAAGGTCAAAAGAAGAAGATATACTCCAGGAATAAAGCCTAGATGAAGAACAAATAAATCTGACCATATCTTGTAATGAATTGGCGGGAATTACCACTCCTCAAACCATCAAGATAGAAGGACAAATCAAGAAGAAAAAGGTAATAGTGTTGATTGATTCAGGAAGCACCCACAATTTTATTCATTGTAGGGTAGAAAAAGAATTGAATTGCTTCCTATATCCAGCACGAGAGTGTCAAGTGATGATTACAAATGGAGGAAAAATAAATTGCTCTGGAAGGTGCCATAATATCAAGCTATCCATGGGAGAATATGTATTGACTAGCCCAATGCTTTCCATTCCAATGGGAGGTGCTGATGTTGTACTAGGAGTCCAATGGCTACAATCCTTGGGTACAATAGCTTTTAATTTTCAAGAACTTTTCATCAAATTTTCTATGGAAGGAAAGGAAGTTGAATTAAGGGGTATTGCAGGGAAACCAAGAAAGATAATTAGCTCTAATGGTATGACAAAGCTTCTAAAAAAGGAGCAAAGAGGTGTAATTGCACAATTATGTTCGCTAGATGTTTCCACATGGGAATCATCTATTTCTCCAGATCTCCAAAAAGTCCTGGACAATCATTCCAAGGTATTTGAGACTCCCAAAAGTCTCCCACCTATGTGTGATCATGATCATGCTATTCATCTGATTCCAGGAAGTGTTCCTCCAAACATCAGGCCGTACAGATATCCCTATGTCCAAAAAAGTGAAATTGAACGTATGGTTGCAGAAATGCTAGAGGTTGGTATAATTCAACCAAGTCAAAGTTCTTTCTCTGCTCCAGTAGTATTGGTGCACAAGAAGGATGGATCATGGTGCATGTGTCCGGATTATAGGGAGCTCAACAAGCTCACTATTAAAGATAAGTTCCCCATTCCTGTCATTGATGAATTACTGGATGAATTGCATGGATCAATTTACTTCACCAAGTTGGATCTTCGTTCGGGATATCATCAAATCAGAATGAAGATTGAAGACATTCCGAAAACAGCATTTAGAACTCATGAGGGTCATTATGAATTTTTGGTCATGCCTTTTGGCCTTACTAATGCACCTTCAACATTTCAAGGTTTGATGAATTCAATTTTCAAACCATTCCTTAGAAAATTTGTGTTAGTATTTTTTGATGATATACTAATCTACATCAAGTCTTGGAAGGATCATGTTGAACATGTTGACAGGGTGCTACAACTATTGGAGGAGAAACAATTATATGCAAAAAGATCCAAATGTTTCTTTGGAGTCCATGAGGTGGAATATTTGGGTCATATTGTATCTCATGAAGGAGTTAAGGTAGACCCTAGCAAAATTAAAGCCATTAAGGAATGGAAAATCCCCACATCCATAAAGCATCTGCGAGGATTTCTTGGGTTGACAGGGTATTATCGCAAGTTTGTTAAGAATTATGGGAGAATAGCAGCACCTCTAACAACATTATTGAAGAAAGATGCATTTTCATGGACTTCGGAAGCAACAAAGGTCTTTGAACATCTTAAAGAGGCAATGTTTCAAGCACCGGTCTTAGCTACACCGGACTTCACAAAAACCTTTATTGTGGAATGTGATGCTTCAGGAAATGGAATTGGTGTTGTTCTAATGCAAGATGAAAGACCCATTGCTTTTGAAAGTCGTCCAATCAAGGGAAAGTTTTTAAGCAAAGCTATTTATGAGAAGGAAATTTTGGCAATACTCCATGCACTTAAGAAATGGCGACCCTACCTAATGGGAAGACACTTCAAGGTAAAAACGGATCATGATAGCCTTAAATACTTTTAGAACAAATATTATCCTCTGAAGAGAAACAAAAGTGGGTCACAAAGATGTTGGGTTATGACTTTGAAATCATCTACAAAAAAGGGAAGCAAAATGTGGTGGCAGATGCACTCTCAAGAAAGTATGAGGATGTGGAAGCATTGTTGTGCGTCATTTCTATTATCCAACCAGATTAGATAAACGAAGCAAGGGAGGAATGGAAGAATGATGAAGAAGTGTGGGCACTTATTCGAAAGCTACAACAAGATTCCAGTACGTCTGATACATTTAGCTGGCAAAATGATTCATTATGGTACAAAGATCGCTTATACCTCTGTAAGAATTCCAGCTAAAACAAAAGATTCTTATGGAATAGCACACTTCTCCCTTAGGAGGGCACTCAGGATTTTTAAAAACTTACCACAGGGTTAAGAAGGAATTTTTTTGGGATGGCCTTAAATTAGATATTCAAAAGTTTGTGGCGGAATGTTTGGTTTGCCAACAAAATAAAGTTGAAACAATTAAGACACCGGGTCTATTACAACCTTTATCCATTCCAAGCCAATGTTGGGAGGAGGTTTCAATGGATTTCATCACAGGTTTACCCAAGTCTGAGGGAAAGAGTGTCATCATGGTGGTAGTTAACAGACTTACCAAGTATGCACACTTTTGTGCATTATCACATCCATTTAAAGCCAGTACAGTTTCTACTGCATTTACGGAAACAATTCAAAAGCTACATGGAAACCCAAAGATTATTGTAAGTGACAAAGATCCCATTTTCACTGGAAATTTTTGGACAGAATTATTTTCTTGTCTTGGTACTCAGTTAGCTCATAGCTCATCTTATCATCCTCAATCTGATGGGCAAACTGAGATAGTAAACAAATGTTTGGAAGGATATCTTCGTTGCTTTGTATCTGATAAGCAGACACAATGGGTCAAATGGTTGCCTCTGGCTGAATGGTGGTATAACACTTCCTTCCATACAGCAACAAAAATGACCCCATTTATGGCACTTTATGGGTATCGACCACCATCCATCACATCTTATTTAAGAGAATATTCTAAGTTTCAGGCAATGGAACATCACATCGAACATCAACAACAAGTCCTCCAACTCTTAAAGTATAACCTCGTGTTGGCACAAAATAGAATGAAACAACAGGCAGATCAACATCGCAGTGAAAGGTGATTGGGTATTCCTACGGCTACAACCATATAAGCAAATGTCCCTAAAGCAATCTAAGAAGGATAATAAATTATCACCAAAGTATTATGGTCCATACAAGGTGTTGCAAAAGATTGGTACTATGGCATACAAATTGGAGCTTCTTGTAGCTTCTCGATTGCACCCAGTCTTCCATGTTTCATGTTTAAAGAAGGTTATAGGCGACAAGCTCCCAGTTCAAACAATATTGCCAGAACTTGACGAGGAAGGAAAAATTATATTGGAACTGGAAGCAATCACAGAAACAAGAACTCGACAGCTACGAAATCAATCAATTTCAGAGTATCTTATCAAGTGGAAGAACTTATCCCCCTTATTTATATTGTTGTGCCCCTATTACCCCCATGTTGTTATTTCTGTGCCCCATAGAATCCCTCTATTGTTATTTTTGTGGCTTTATATTATTATTGTTAGGTCGGCTGGATTATATTGTGACTCCTTAGACTCCTATATATAGAAAGGAGGTTTTGTCATTTGTATCATCCAAGAATTGTTCATTTATGAGGAGGTTGCCCCCTCGAAGAGGCTGAATTTTAAGGCGTTGATCTATCTTTTCTATCTTTTCTTGAGCTGGTTTCATAACATTTTTTAATGAGCTTAAACTCTGGGGAAACACGTGCTCATTGCTAGGTTTATTTTCTAATGAGCTTGAACCTCCCATAAAATTGCTCGTGATGATAGTCAGAGATGTTGATTTTACCATTAACACTATGTTCTTCTTACAGTCGTACTACCTGTTTAATTACTCCATCAAATTGATTAGAAATGTAAATAAATGCTTGAAAAATGAGCTAAACACCAATATTTTACTTGAATTACGTGAATAGTAACATAAAAGTAGTTTTTACCTCTCATTTTTACCATTTCATTCAAATTTGGGATTTTTGGAGCTCTGAAGGTGTTTTCCCCCTCGATTTTCACCAACTGATTCCGGGAGATTCTATGGACTATTTTCCGCATCGTTTGGACCAGGTAGGAGCTAACCCTGAGCTCTTCAATTTCATTCTTTCCTTTTCTGGTTCTGCACATGTTTTCCTATTCTTCTGGGCCTCTGGATTTGAACAATTCATTCTCTCCCCATCGCACCTAGTATACATCAAAAGGTGCGATGCATACTGAGCTGGCCATTGGCCAGTCAAGATGCATCCCACCTAGTACACAGTTGGGGTGCGATGGGCGCAAAAAGGAAAGTTTATGCATTGTTTTTTCATGGAAATTTTGCCTATTTTTGCCTGAATCAGGATCCTAATTATTCTCTTGTTTGTTTTTCAGAGATTCATCAAACCAAGATGGTCGTTACATGGTGTGAACATGAGCATGAAGAAGAGGACATGGTTTCTTTACATGATCCGGGTACGGTGACTGCATTGCGGAACTATGGCTTGCTCAAATTCTTCCGCATATCCAGCATGAGGCAACAAATCAATTTGTTGCAATATTTTCTCGATGCATGGGATCCTACCAACCAAGTGTTCCAGATTCGAGGTAAATCCATCCCTTTGACAATTGATGATATCTACTTCTTGACCAGTTTATCGATTCTGGATCTCAGCCGAGCGGGGACGGAAAGATGAGTATTCGAGATGTTACTGACCGGTCTCTGAGGACTATCTTATTCACCTTTGCTAGATTGGCTGGTAGTGCGGCTCTTCATTTGGCCAACAGGTCCTATATGCAGTATGCTCTGGAATGCCTTGAACCAAAGGTATTCAACTGGTGTGATGCAGTACTTCTGGTTATAAAAGAACATCTTACCAAGGTGAAGAATGGAAGATCTAAGAACTTTGGTTATGGTTCTATTCTAACCGCTTTCGCCTTGCAAAAGATCCCACTGATGCAGCCACAGTACATTTCACTCGGAGTGCCAGCGCCGACAGAACCACAGATGAAGAGATGGGTTGATCTTAAGGCCAGGCATGCTGGTCAATCGTAGATTTCATTCTCTAATGCTTTCTTTGAGTGGTTCAACCGTTAGCAGATGGTCTTTGCCCAGTATCCGTATGCTAGGATGGATTTCCAGGGTGACCCAGTTTTAGTGCTACCGGCTGGCGAGCAGTGGGGTGTTATATGTAAAAGGATCTGACCATATCTCTGTTTATTGTTTTTATAATGTTCTTGTGTTTTTTAAATGTTATCAAGACTAATCAAACCCATATATTCGTGCAGACATTGGACCAGTGTGACCAGAAGTGCACCCGAGAGTAGCAGCTGCTGTTCCAGTAGGAGAGGCTGTAGGGAGGGCTGTCCTTCATGATCTGGTTGTAGCTAAGACCCTTGTAGTATTACAGGATCAGATCAAGGGTATCACTCTTGGTATTTAGGATGTGAAGACCGACGAGTTACCTCTAAGATTACAGCGCCATACTATCAGCGTGCCGAGCCGATGGACTAGGCTCTTACGTATGATCGCACAGGTGGTGACTTGTTATCACCAGCACCATTAGTCTAGGGTGCTTCCCTACATTTTTGAGTTTTTGGGTCATGTGACCAATTTTGTCTTGGACACAGAACATTTTGAAAAACTATAAATAGTTATATATATTTTTGATTTTCGGAGCTTTATTTTGGTTAGGTTATATGATCCTAAAGCAAATGTTGATTGAAATGCTTTCTTTTATAAATGTTGCAAATGTCTATCTAACACATAATTTGCTAATGAATCAGTTAATGTGTTTAAGTTTCTGGAAATGTGTTGATATTGAATAGAATCAAACTGCCTTTCCAAAATCCTGACCCTTAGGAACATACGATAGATAGCTGGATTCTGAACAGAATAGATGCCAGTAAGCTGTAGGATGACAAGTTGTGAGTCTAGCCTGACAATAAGTTGGTGTATGCCATGTGCGATGGCATCAGAGAGAAGTTCTATCAACGCACTATACTCAGTGATGTTGTTCGTTGACCGACCAATACATACCCCTCTGAAACTCACTAACTCGCTGCTTGGATCAAAAATGGCCCAGGCTGTAGAAGATAGGTTCCGCGTACTACGACTAGCTCTGTTAGCATATCCAACAAATTATTCCAATATGTTCGACATCTGCAACAAATGTAAAAGTGGATTACCTAACCAAAACGATCACTCTTGACGAAAACAAAAACGTAACAAAAGCATATAAAGAGACTACTACACTTAGTCAAGCATAGTAACGCTTAAGGTACAACCCGTTTCGGGGTTGTGCCAGTGGAATTCCATCGTAATCTACTAGCTCATAGGCCCCTTTTGCTAATACTCGTTTAACAATATAGGGACCCATCCACAAAGATTGGAACTTACCTGCTCCCAATTTATCGGATTCCTGATCGTAAAGCAAGACTAGGTCACCTTCTGAGAAGACATGGGGTTTGACATTTTTGTCAATTTGTGCCTTAACTCATTTCTTGTGAGCTTCGTTAGCCAAGGCGGCGTCACGACAAGTTTCATCCAATTGGATTAGTTCCAAGAAACGAGCCTCTTCTTCTGAAGTTCCGGGGAGAAGGTCGACTGCGAGCTTGAGAGATGAAATCTCACACTGAATTGCTAATACAGCTTCCAGGCCATACACCAACGGAAAGGGTGTAAACCCAGTCGCATTTCTTACCGAGGTTTTGTATGCCCACAAGACTGAGTACAGGATTAGGTACCGTTTGTGGATTCCAATCATTCTTTGCAGCATGTGCTTCAAGACTTTATTGATGGCCTCAATTTGTCCGTTAGCTTGCAAATAATATGGAGTAGAACTGTCGTGGGACAATCCTAATTTGGCAGCCAATTTGACCATCATGTGATTGCGGAAATGCAATCCATGATCTGTGACTATAGCTTGTGGAACACCGAACCTAGAGACTACATGATTAAAAAAGGAAAGAGCAGCTATTTCGCTGCTATTGTTTAATGTAGGCATCGCCTCGGCCCATTTCGTAAACTAGTCAACTGCGACTATGATATACCCATTGTTGGCATTATGATTCAGGTGTTGTACTTGATGGCAAACGCCTTCAGGTGGTAAATCAAGAAGGACGCAGGAAATTTTGTTTAGCAAGCGCGTCCCCGCAGGTATTCCATACAGAACCCGCGTCTAGGGACGCCGGCCAGCCGTTCAGAAGGTGCGTCCGCCCAGTGCACACATTTCAAGGTAGAGAAAAACTCGTGGGGGCTTCTTGTGTGGTATCTAGCCGACGGTTGCGTGTTTCTCTGGTGTCGGCTCGTGGTATTGTTCCACGCTTTGGGGAGAAGCTTGCCTATATAAAGCAAAGGAGTTCATTTGGATTATGCATCATCTTGGTTGATCATCTCTTGGTGTGATCTAGTCCATATCTTTAAGGGTAAATCTTCTAATGGACTACGATCTATATGGCGCATGATCAGATCTGTGGATCTGAGTGTTTGGGTTGGTTCTGAAGTCCTCTTATCTTCTATATCTAAAGGGACGCAGATTCAGTGAAGGGAAAGTGCGCCGGGACGCAGTACAGTAAAGGATCAGGTGCGTCTCTGAAGCGAAGGACGCGGCGCTACTGTGGTATTGGGTGCGTCTCTGAAGCAAAAGACGCGGCGCGATAGTGTTGATGTGTGCGTCGGTCGCAGACAAGCAAAAGGAACAGTGCGTCGGCACGCAGAACAGCATAAGGTATACTGCGTCCAGTCGCAGGCCACAGAAAGAAAATATGCGTCCCTGTCTCAAGATGATCTGTTAACTGTATATTTCTGTTCATAAGGTGTTCTGGGTTGTTTCTGTAATTACTGATCTGATATCTGTAGTAGACTGTATCTGTTGTATACTTGTTGATCATTTTGAAAAGAAGTAGGGGGTTGTAGCTCCCTTCCAGGAGAAGTCTGGAAAACAAGAAAGAGTTGTAGCTCTTTGCAGGTTGCAGCCTGCGTGCTGGTAAAGGACTGCACCAGTACAAAATCATTGTAAAAAGAATTTCTTGAAAGAAGATAGAGACATTATTGCAGCAGGTGGTTTTTCTCCCGCATTGGGTTTCCACCTTACATCTTGTGTTCTTTGGTGTGACTGTCTATTTTCTTTATTCATGCTCATTGTTTTATGGTACTGATATGCAAGAATATTTCAAAAGATCAAATAAGGAAGATTTGGTAAATTGCTAGATAATACTGATTCCCCCCCCCCTCAGTATTATTTCCAACAATTGGTATCAGAGCAGGTCCTTCAGAACAGCTTGATCGCTTGAAGGTAGATCGTTCATCATGAGCAACTACGAGAGAGAAGCATCAATCAGGCCACCCGTCTTCGATGGAACAAACTTCAATTATTGGAAGGTAAGAGTTACTGCATATCTTCAATCTCTTGGTACAGAAGTTTGGAACATTGTAGAATCAGGCTATGCCTTTCCTTCAGTTACTCCTACAGATCCAGCTGAGAAAAAGCAGTATGAAACAAATGCAAAAGCAGTCAGCACTCTATTAGGAAGTATATCTCAAACAGAGTTCATGAAGGTCATGCACTTCAAATCAGCAAAAGAGATATGGGACAAAATGATCACTAGCTATGAAGGAGATGAACAGGTAAAAGAAGCTAAACTTCAAACTCTCAGGATTCAATATGAGACTCTCAAGATGTATAATGATGAAAGTGTGGCTAATTATTTTCTTCGAGTAGATGAGATTGTTAATTGTATGAAAAATTTGGGTGAAGAAATAAAAGAGACTATAGTAGTTCAAAAGATTCTAAGATCTTTATCTCCCAAGTTTGAATCTAAAGTATCTGCAGTAGAAGAAAAGGAAAATCTCCGTGTTCTCACTATGTCTCAGCTGCATGGAATTCTAACTGCTTATGAAATGAGAAAGGGAGGTCCATCAGATAGAAGGGAAGCTGCTTTTAAAGCATCAGGCAAAGAAGATCACTATGAAGCATGTCATGTTCCAGAAGAAGAGGAAGAAGAATCAAACTTTGTCAGAAATCTTCAAAGGGGTTCTGGAAGGTTCAGAGGTAAGCTACCTTTCAAATGTTTTGCTTGTGGAAGAGTAGGTCATTATGCTGCAAAATGCTCTTATAAGGATAAAGGAAAGGAACCAGTTAGATGGAACAAGAAACAGGGTACAAATAAGAAAAGCTACTACACCCATGAAGATAGCGATGGCTTATCAAACAGTGATGAAGATGAACAAGGTAACAAATATAGATTGTTAATGGCATTTGAAGATGACAATTATGAGGATGCTATAGATGTGGATAACCTTTATGATGAAATTACTAGACTCAAGAGATGTATAGAAGAAAAGAACATGATTATTGATACTCTACAATTTCAGATTGATGAAAAGGAAAAACATCTTGAAAAATTAGAAGGTGAAATTGTTGGTCTTAGAAAAGAAATTGAGAAAACAAAAACTATTAATCTCAAGTTTGTCAAAGGATCTGAAACGTTGAATGAGATTATCAGTGTGCAGCGATCTCCTCTAAATAAGACAGGTCTGGGCTACAATGGAGAAACTTCTCAAGCTTCCACTTCAAAAAGTTATCTTGATGCCGCAAGAAGAAATGAGCAAGAACACAAGGAAGATCATCAGGTAAAGCAGGGACAAACTTCAAACTATCAGGGGCAATCCAGCTTAAGGGTGAACAAAAGCCACAACCAGCCACAGGTAAAACCTTCTCAATTTGGTTCAAGAATAGATGAAAATAGAAATTACAATCAGTCGGCTGGTAGATTCAATAATCGCAGAAACTTCTTCAATGGACAATGCTTTTCTTGCCATAACTTTGGTCACAAAGCAGCCCAATGTGTTGCGTATAAAACAATCATGACTAGGGAAGCTCAAAAACAAAGAAGCATGACAGGGAATACAAAAAGGACCTATAACAATTTTTCAGCTCTTGAAAATGAAGTTGAATGCTCTATTTGCAATAATTTTGGACATGAAGATGTTGAATGCAGAAGCAGGTTTCCGGAAAGAAAGGTACAAGAACAAAAAAGGGAACAAACCTCAGGCACCAAAACATGGAAAATAAAGGAACCTCAAACAGAAAGATGTGGGATAGCATTCTATGCAGAAGGACAAGAAAATCTATGGTACATTGACAGTGGATGTTCAAAGCACATGACAGGTGATAAAGAAAAACTTGAATCTTATTCTAATTTAGAAAAGGGAAAGAAAGTCTCTTTTGGAAATGATACTCCTGCAACTATAAAAGGAAAAGGTATTGCTCCTTTAAAAGAAGATGTTAAGGCTGGAAATGTTTTGTTTGTTGATGGACTAAAGCATAATCTTCTAAGTGTAAGCCAGATGTGTGATCAAAGAACCGAGGTTATATTCAGATCAAATGGATGTCTTGTTCGTGATCTTGATACAGGTAAAACAGTCCTCAAAGGAAAAAGAACTTCAAATAATCTATACATTTTTGATGAAGAACAACAACAATGCTATTTAAGCAAGGATGAAGAGCACTGGTTATGGCATCGAAGATTGGGACATCTAAGTTTCTCACAAATAAGGAAAGCTTGCAAATATCAGGCAGTTCGCGATCTTCCAGATATCAAAATTCCTGACAACACCATGTGCAGATCATGTCAGTTTGGAAAACAGACTAGAACTAACTTTCCAGAGAAAGCAGGATCAGCCAGTATGCCTCTGGAGCTAGTACATACAGATGTATGTGGACCATTCAGAAAAAGAACACCTAGAGGAGAGGAATACTTGATATTATTTATTGACGATTTCTCCAGGTTTGTTTGGTTGGGACTTATGAAGCACAAAGATGAAGCTTTCGAAAAATTCAAATCCTTCAAAGCCTTGGCTGAAAATGAATCAGGTCACAAGATTAAGTGCCTCAGATCCGACAGAGGTGGAGAATTTACTTCAAATGAATTTTTCGATTTCTGTGATGAACATGGAATAAGGAGAGAATTTTCTACAGCTAGAACTCCTCAGCAAAATGGAGTAGTGGAAAGAATGAACAGAACAGTCCAGCAAATGGCTCGTGCTATGCTTGATGAATCAGGAACTCCTGCAACCTTCTGGGGTGAAGCTGCACATGCGGCAGTTATTATTCTCAACAAGACAAATGTTCGAGTGAACAGCACTCAAACTCCTCATGAGCTCTGGAGTGGTAAAACTCCTTCAGTAAAGCACTTCAAAATCTTTGGGAGCAAATGCTATATCAAAAATACTGAGGAGCAGCTTGGCAAACTTGATCCTAGAGCAGATGAAGGAATTCTTCTTGGCTACTCTCCACATAGCAAAGCATACAAATGCTACAATAAAAGACTTGGCAGAATTGTTGAAAGCATTGATGTAGTGGTTGATGAGAAAGGATACATTCCTAGGCAAATACATCGTGAAGACATTGAAGAAGATGAAAGCTACCCTCAAAGACAGAATGATGAAGAAGAAGAACCGCAAGAACAATTTCAAGACGGACCTCACGAAGAAGCAGAAGAAAGAACAAGAATAGAAGAAAAGACTCCATCCAGATATGTTCAAAAGAACCATCCAGAATCTCAGATCATGGGACAAAAGGAAGCAGGTATACAAACTAGAAGAACAGTTGCAGAAGCTTCAAGTTATTTGGCATTACTCTCCTCTACTGAACCACAAAATGTGAAAGAAGCATGCAAAGATGAATGTTGGGTGAAAGCAATGGATGAAGAACTTGAGCAAATCGAAAAGAACAATACTTGGGAGCTGGTTCCTAGACCAAAGGATAAGAATGTTATTGGAACAAAATGGGTGTTCAAAAATAAATTGAATGAAAATGGAGAAGTAATTAGAAACAAAGCCAGACTTGTTTGTAAAGGGTATGCACAGCAAGAAGGAATAGACTTTGAAGAAACTTTTGCTCCTGTTGCAAGACTTGAGGCCATCCGAATGTTTCTTGCTCTCTCAAGTTGTCAGAACTTCAAAGTATTTCAAATGGATGTGAAATCAGCTTTTCTGAATGGAGACTTGGATGAAGAAGTGTACATTGAATAGCCAGATGGTTTCATTCTTGGAAACGATCCAAATCTGGTATGCCGATTAAAAAAGGCTCTCTATGGTCTCAAACAAGCTCCAAGGGCTTGGTACTACCGGTTGGACAAATATCTTCATCAACAAGGTTTCTCAAAAGGTTCAGCAGATAGCAATCTTTATATAAAAGTTGAAAATGACAAATTACTAATACTTGTTGTGTATGTAGATGACATTATTTTTGGCAGTAATGAAGAAGCTATGAGTCAAAGCTTTGCCTCAGTCATGCAGAAAGAATTTGAGATGTCCTTGCTAGGAGAACTGACATACTTTCTTGGTTTGCAAATCCAACAAAAGAAAGGAGGAATCCTTTTATCTCAAACCAAGTATCTCAAGCAGATTTTGAAGAAATATGGCATGGAAAATGCAAAACCAGTATGTACACCCATGGTCACAGGATGTAGTCTCAGTGCAAATGACGAATCTGCAGCAGTTCATCAACCAACCTACAGATCTATGATTGGAAGTCTACTATATTTGACAGGTACCCGACCAGACATCATGCATGCAGTTGGAATAGTTGGAAGGTTTCAGGCAAATCCAAAGGAGACTCATCTTCAAGCAGTAAAGAGAATCTTCAAATATCTTCAAGGGACTCAAAATTATGGCCTATGGTATCCTAGAGATCCAGATCTCACTCTTCATGCTTATACAGATGCAGATTGGGCCGGAAGCGTGGATGACAGGAAAAGCACAAGTGGTGGTGCATTCTTTATGGGTTCTAGACTGGTATCTTGGTTCAGCAAGAAACAGAGTTCAATTGCCTTGTCTACAGCTGAAGCGGAATATGTTGCGGCTGCATCTTGTTGCACCCAACTTCTTTGGATGATGCAGACTTTGCAGGATTATCAAATCACTTGTACACCTCCTATTCCTATCTTATGTGACAACACAAGTGCAATCAGCATCTCAAAGAATCCGGTTATGCATTCAAAAACCAAGCACATACCAATCAAGTACCATTTTCTCCGGGAACAAGTACTTGAACAGAAGGTCAAGTTGGAGTATGTTCCTTCTAAGGAACAAGTTGCTGATATTTTCACCAAACCGTTGCCCAGGGACACTTTTGAATACCTCAGGCAAAAGCTGGGGGTTGTTGATGCATCATCTCACTGTTGACCATCTTCCTATTGATGGTATAGGCTCAGGGGGAGCACATAATGCATTGTTGGCATTATGGAGAAGGAGATCTTGGAAATAGCTGCAATATGTCTCTGTCTTCTTCATGATGGATTTCTGGTTACAATTCTGGAGAAGCATGAGCATAGGGGGAGCATACCCTTTGCTCTTGATGTCAAAGGGGGAGAATGATGAAGCTGAAAGTTTATGTGGTTGCCATCAAGTCCAAAGGGGGAGTTTGTTGGCATTATGATTCAGGTGTTGTACTTGATGGCAAACGCCTTCAGGTGGTAAATCAAGAAGGACGCAGGAAATTTTGTTTAGCAAGCGCGTCCCCGCAGGTATTCCATACAGAACCCGCGTCTAGGGACGCCGGCCAGCCGTTCAGAAGGTGCGTCCGCCCAGTGCACACATTTCAAGGTAGAGAAAAACTCGTGGGGGCTTCTTGTGTGGTATCTAGCCGACGGTTGCGTGTTTCTCTGGTGTCGGCTCATGGTATTGTTCCACGCTTTGGGGAGAAGCTTGCCTATATAAAGCAAAGGAGTTCATTTGGATTATGCATCATCTTGGTTGATCATCTCTTGGTGTGATCTAGTCCATATCTTTAAGGGTAAATCTTCTAATGGACTACGATCTATATGGCGCATGATCAGATCTGTGGATCTGAGTGTTTGGGTTGGTTCTGAAGTCCTCTTATCTTCTATATCTAAAGGGACGCAGATTCAGTGAAGGGAAAGTGCGCCGGGACGCAGTACAGTAAAGGATCAGGTGCGTCTCTGAAGCGAAGGACGCGGCGCTACTGTGGTATTGGGTGCGTCTCTGAAGCAAAAGACGCGGCGCGATAGTGTTGATGTGTGCGTCGGTCGCAGACAAGCAAAAGGAACAGTGCGTCGGCACGCAGAACAGCATAAGGTATACTGCGTCCAGTCGCAGGCCACAGAAAGAAAATATGCGTCCCTGTCTCAAGATGATCTGTTAACTGTATATTTCTGTTCATAAGGTGTTCTGGGTTGTTTCTGTAATTACTGATCTGATATCTGTAGTAGACTGTATCTGTTGTATACTTGTTGATCATTTTGAAAAGAAGTAGGGGGTTGTAGCTCCCTTCCAGGAGAAGTCTGGAAAACAAGAAAGAGTTGTAGCTCTTTGCAGGTTGCAGCCTGCGTGCTGGTAAAGGACTGCACCAGTACAAAATCATTGTAAAAAGAATTTCTTGAAAGAAGATAGAGACATTATTGCAGCAGGTGGTTTTTCTCCCGCATTGGGTTTCCACCTTACATCTTGTGTTCTTTGGTGTGACTGTCTATTTTCTTTATTCATGCTCATTGTTTTATGGTACTGATATGCAAGAATATTTCAAAAGATCAAATAAGGAAGATTTGGTAAATTGCTAGATAATACTGATTCCCCCCCCCCTCAGTATTATTTCCAACACCCATGCCCCCTGGCCGAGGTGGGGTTACATGTCATGAAATCTATGCCCTATTTGGCAAATGTCCCAACAGCAACTACTGGATGTAGAGGTGCGGGTGGTATTCTGGTTTTGCGGTCGAAGATTTGACAAGCATGTCAACTTATGACTGCGGTTATGCAATCTTTGAACATTGTTCACTAGAAGTAACCTGCTCTCAAAATATTTTGTGCCGTAGTGTAACCAGATTGATGCCCACCACACACGCCTGAATGGCAATCATTCAGGACTTTTTCGGCCTCCTCATGGGTGAGGCACCTTCGCATAACTATATCAATATCGCGACGGTAAAGTGTATCACCGACGATCATGTAGTCTTTTGCTTGGTATCGAGTACATTGTTGTTCAGAGCGAGGGGCATTAGGCCTGTATGTTTGGGTTTGGAGATAGATGATTATATCTCCATACCATGGAGCGCTCGACGATATCAGAAACAAAGATTCATCTATGATTGATGCTTTGGATGTTGAATTATTGGACAACAATGGGAAGTCGCATAGTAACTCCACGAAAACTAGAGATTTCTTTGATTTGGATTTTACGAATTCCAGATCAAAATCTTGCAAAATAGCTATCCATTTCGAATATTTCCCCCAAGTAACTGACGCGACAAAATGTAAGACATAGGGTTGTAATATGACAAAATGGTAGTTTTGCGAAAGAGGATATAGTGTCGAAATCTTTGTACTGCTTGAACAGCTGCAAGAGCCAGCTTTTCAACATAGGAGTACTTGCTTTCAGTATCATTTAAGTTTTGGCTTAAATAATAGATAGGATGTTCTATTCCATTTTCTTCTTGAACTAAAACCATTGCGATGGTTGTATCTGTTGTAGCTAGATACAGGTTAAAGTCTTTTTGATAGTTAGGAGCGTACATTAATGATGCTTTTATTAGGGATTCCTTTAGAGCATCAAAGGAAGATTGTGCAACTTGATCACACTTGAAGGGTACTTCTTTTTTCAAAAGACGCATATAACCTTTAACAAGTTCGGTGTAGATTGGAATGAACCTCCTCAGAAAGTTTTCTTTCCCTTGGAGTTTCTGAATCTGAAGCAAATTTGAAGGTGGGGGCATATCGATGATTGCCTGAACCTTACATGGGTCGAGTCGAATTTCGTCCTTAGAAACCATGAAGCCAAGTAAACGACCAGAACCGACACAAAACACACACTTGTGTGGATTGAGTTGTATCTTGTAATGTCGGCAATGTAGAAATATAGCTCTCAAATGTTGCAGATGATCAGTCCGCTTTCGCGAATGAGCCGGAAGATCATCGAGATATGGTTGAATGATGTTTTTGATTTCATGAAAAGCGTAATTCATAGCCCTCTGAAAAGTTTTCCCTGCATTCTTTAAATCGAAAGGTAGTTTGCGGTATGCGAATGTGCCCACGTACATATAAACGCAGTCTTTGACTAGTCCTATGGGCAGATATTTATTTGATTATACCTTGAAAATCCATCCATAAATGAAAAGATTTCGTATCCGACGCATTCATCAATTATCTGGTTGATGAAGGGTGTAGGGTAGTTATCCTTTGGACAAGCTTGATTTACGTCCCTATAATCAACGCACACTCTAATCATTCCTTGCTTTTTCATCACAGGAACAATATTCGATACCCAATCAGTTAGAGGAACCAGGTAAATGAAACTAGCATGTAAAAGTTTTTCAACTTCTGCCTTGATGGCAGAGGCTTTCTTCAGGTGCACTTGCCGAAGCCGTTGTCATACTGGTTTGACATCTAGATACATCTTGATTTCATGTTCAACTATGCTCGAGTCAATGCCTGGCATTTCTTCATATGACCATGCAATGACATCTCTGAATTTGTGAAAGAGAGCCCAATATATTTCCAGTTCTAAAGAAGAACAAGATTTGTCGACATGAATATTCTCTACAATATTAGGTTTGGTCTAGATATTTATGGCAATAGTTTCTTCAATATTGGACAAATTTCGCTCAGAATCCACCGTATTTACAGTATTTGATAGAAAATCAAAAACTGAAGGATGATCAAGGTCGCTGGAATAATCTTCGTTGTAATCCGGAAGATGGGAACGATGGTGGTAATCTTCCCATGGTGCCTCTCCTATCATCATCGACTGAATAATTCCTTTGTCTGTAGAATGTACATGTGACCAAGGATCTGAAGAGGTGCCATATTCCTTTGACTTATCTACCCAAACACTCGATGAGCGTTGATTTGGGTTTGCCACCCAGGCTAAGAAAATTGATTGCTACAAAATTTCTATTGGGCTTGGAGGCAATACCTGTTGATGATCCATGCTAATAAAATGTTCAGAAATCTTCTGAATGGAAGATATCATATTGCAAGTTTATACAGTGGCCACTTCTGCCAGATTAATTGGAGGCGGTAGGGAAAAAGTACCCATTAAGGCAGGGTATTTTAGTAGGCCTACTCCGACATTTTGAAGCGAATATAGCTTCCATGGATCATTGGAATGCTTCCTGTAACTTGTGAACTGTTGGGGAGAAAGGTTTGTTGATCAACGATTGTAATTCCTCCTTGAAAAGGAAATGCAATATTTCTAAAGTAAGTCGATACAACAGCAGCCATAGCATAAGTCCAGGGCCTTCCTAGTAGGATATTGTAATCGAGGTTTCCATCGATAACTTCGATGTCAATTTCTATTGTTTTTCCCCCTAGTTCAACTTGCAAGTTACTTAAAATCCCATACGGGGTGTATGTTCATCCATTGAACGCTTTTAATGTCATTGATGATCTTGACAAGGGTGGTGAACCTAAAGTTTTCCAGAAACTCATTGACATAATGCAGGTAGATGCCCCCTCATCAATAATCATTCGATGAACAGTTTTTTTGAGGGCTTTCACTTGTATGAGGAAAGCGAATTGAGCTGGTAACTGAAGTTCAAACCCTTTATGATTAAAGGCCATGAGATTGGAATCCGCTGGGTCAATCCCACCTATTGCTGATAATAGAGCCTGCTTTTGGGAGGGGCAATTTTGCAGTACCTCAAGCGTCAACATAGCGGATGACGATTGGGCCAGATCCTCTACTATATTATAATTCTGTGCTGCTCGGGCACGAGGATTAAATGTCGATTTGTGTACTAGTCCCTTTGGCGGCTTTATCGTTAGCTCAGGAATGATGGGTGGCACAACTTCGGTTGAAGTTGTTGTCGAACTACTAGGTTGATCTACAGCCTTGTTGTTCCACAGCTATGAATTCCCGTAATATTTATTCCTTGTTGACATCAAAGCATCATTTTGTTGTTTCGAAATGTACAACATAAGCACTTGGGATGGGGAAGCATTGTCACTAGCAACCAAATTGGTTTCTGGGTTTGGAAACAGATTAGTCAATACCACTGAGGGTTTTGAACTTTTAAAAAACTTCTTAATCTCAACTTTATATGGACAATCTCTCGTCCAATGGTCTTCATCGCATATGAGACATGGCCGATTAGGTTTCTTTTGCCCAAAAGGGTTTGCAGAAGTGTTTTCAAGAGACGAATCATCCTGTTTCTTCTTTTTGCTTTTCCCTTTCTTCTTTCCCCCTGGTTGCTTCGGTTCTTTGCCTTTGTCAGCTGACACAGCAATAACCTCTGAGGCAAGAAGTTCTTCATTTGAATTTTGACCAGAAACCGTACGGGATTTCTTAGATGTAGCCTTTGCGGTTTTCGTGCTGGTTGTACCTATCACACCATCACTAGCATGAGAGTCTTTGTTTGATTTAGGAGGAGGAGGAACGGAAAACTCTGGTCTAGGAGCATCAGGAATTTTGTCATAGAGCGTGCCTGACTGAGTATAGATCAAGTCTAGATATTGCGCATGAGCAATGACTTGCTCTTCAGTGACAACCCCCCCCCCTTAGCCACATCTTTTGTAATAGAAGGTAACAATGACTTAATAAACCATTCATCTAGCAGCTGATCAGGAACATATGTTTTTACCATTCGACAATGACGTCGCCACTCATGAATATGATTAGATATGTGAGTGGTTGTCGTCTATTTAAAATTGGTAAGAAGTTCTGTTCCTGTTTCGTACCTTATTGGTAACTGAAAATGGGTTTAAAAGGTGGTGGCAAGGGCGTTGAAGTTATCGAATGAAGCTCTAGGCAATTCGATGTACCATTTTGCTGCCGAACCAGTTAACGTTTGCTGAAAAAGGTGAAGCCTAATCGAATCATCATTGAGAGTGTTGGACGAACACCACAAATGAAAAGTCATCACGTGATTTGACGGATCTTCACCCGGATTTCCATTGAATTTAGGAATATCTGACAAAATTTTATGAGGAATCACCGGCCACCAAGGGGCGTAAGTAATTGGATCATTTGTTAGCCGATTCAGATCTGGTAATTCTAAAGTTGCAACGAAAGGCAACTGTTGATTCAGGTTTGGCGAAGCATACCCAGGATAAGATGGGATCGCCTGAGTAGTGGGTCTTTGCATACCAGCATAATGTATTTGATGTTGATAACTTTGATAAGGTTGATGGGCATAACCATTATTATATGATTGATGGTGACCGTTTTGAATATACGGCTGCCCATTACCCGCAAAGCTTTGTTGCCTAGGTCCTTGATAAGCTTGCTGGAATTGCAGTTGTTGATATTGCACCAGCCATGGTTGTGAAGCCATTTGTTTTTGTCCAATATTGGATGCTTGACCAAGATGAGGGGTGATAGTACCCGTTTGAGCCTGAGTCGCTTCAGTTAATAAGCCACTAATCGGCGATTGTGGTTGAATCATTGAGATAAGAGGCTATTGTATTATTACCTGAGAGACTTGAGGTTGACATACAACAGGCAACGCTTGTACTTGCAACACCATCACAATAGCCAGCGTAGTGGGAATATTCGACACAGGTAGATTTGGTTGCATTGAATATACAACTCTTGGTTGTTGAGGCAGTATTGGCACCCAACCATTGGATGCAATTCTAGCTTGACCTGAATTCTGTTGTGAACTCTCATATGGTTGTTCTCCTGGAGGGAACAATGAAAAGGCATACTACTCCCCATATGGTGGCAATCCAGTGTTCAAAGGAAAAATTGGTATTTGTAGACTGGACTGCCCAAATTGATACTGTTGTGAAGGATCAATTTGTTGAGACTCAACATAAGAAATTTCAGATATTATTCCGGACGAACAAACGGGAATAGACCATACTGCCGAAATAGTCCCTGGGTGGACTCCATCTAGTGGTTGAGAGCTAGTTGGGACAGATGGAATACCAGCAAACATTGTCGGAGTAGTGGCAGGAGGTTCTGTTGCTGCTATATCGAATGACACAGTCCTAAATGTTGATGGTTGTTCAGACATATTGAGTCTATCCAAAAGACTTCCTAGCAATTCTACAGGAACTTGCGATGAAGGGTGACTAACTTCTGAATTAAAAGGATATAGGTGGATCCCAGTTCCAAAATGCAATGGGGTACTAGATGGAAGATCCTCCACAATCTCTTCTATTGCAATCAGTCTATGTGGAAGAGGCAAACCATCAGGTCCGTAAAATATTTCTGGTGTCGAAGAAGGTACACACTCTACAGCAACAGATGTTGAAGGGTTGACACCTTCCGAATCAGTCCTATATGTAGCTGGTTCAGGAATAGATGTGTTTACCGTTACACTAGGATTAGTTCTAGTGTCCACTTGTAACTGTGGAACTTCTTCTGTAGAGGCAGGGATACCAAAAATAGTTGGTGTAACTAGAGTATCTGAGGATGTTTAAACACAAGTTTCAAACAAACCAGGGGACCTTGACCCAGTTAAATGAGATCGCTTGGCCCGGAATGGTTTCATTTCTGGAGTCAAAGACGGTTGACTCATTAGTCTCCGCGAACGACGGGGTTTTGATTGAATTTCTTCCACGATTGCAGATTACTTTATCAACTCAAAATAAAAAATGGGAAAATGTTATTCCAAATTAAATGAATTTTATGACGCTTTGACACAACTTGCTTTTTCAATTTTTAAGAGTCGAGAAAAAGCTAAAGATGACTCTAGTCGCCTTCGATTTTTAATGAGCCTGAAGTGACAAGTGCTCAGATGGACCTTTTCTTTTAAGGAGTCTGAAAAGGAATGAAAGTGACTACTCTAGAAATCTAGATAGAGGGATTACCAAACCAATCACAAAATTGCAGAATACTTTTTACGGTATGGCAGTCAATCTTCCCGAATGTTGTGTTCAGTGCATTGTGATCGATAGGGCAGCAGACACGGCTTCCTAAGGATAAAGGATGTAGCCTATTATGGTCTCCTAATATATACTCAAAGGTACGTGGGAGCACAAGTCTGTACTGGCACTTGTCGTCTCAAAGAGGAGGAATCACCCAACCTACGATGAAAGCGATAGTTACCAGGCTTTACGATGCCGGAATACGTCTCTAGCCTAGACTTTTAAATGTTGTGCGTTAGGTTCCAAAGCGTTTGTTCATTGATGTTTATTTTATAGTTGATCTTTCTTAAGAAGTTTGCCTTTAAGGTTCACCGCGTGATGTAGATATACAATTCCTAAATATGCAATCTAAGATGATAAACAGTCATTTACTTTCCATTTGCAATGAAAATCCTAGCTACTAAGGAAAGAGAAATGAAATTCTTTCAACATAGAGAAGAGAGCACACACTAGATTCACTTTTCCTAAATCAATTTCAGCATGCAGTCTAAATGAAAATGCACATGCATGTATTTTTTTTTAGTTTCCTTAATGTGAGAATGACAAAAGAAAACTAAGTATAGATCTGTACTATCTTCTTTCAAAGCGACAGTACTAACAATTTTCTCTTCAAAAAATGAAAGGAAGGCTAAGATGACACTTTGCAATTTCAAATTTAAAATTGCTTTCGACACTTGAAATACTATTAATTCAAATCAAATACGATGGCAAAAGTGTAATCGACTATCTAAAAGAGGAATGCTTTACGACACTCTTTTTATTAACTGAAAATGACACTTGCAACACTTTCAAATCAAAAGACGGCAGTTTGATTAAGCTACTATTTACAAAGGAGAACTATAAATGATGAAAAATACATTAAAAACATTCACAATTCCTTATCAGTGGAGGTTGAATAAAGTAAAGGAAGATGGTTTCGACAGTGATATATTGATCATAGACAGCAAAACTACTTAATAAAGCTGAAGACAATGAAGAAAAAACCAAAATCTGGAGGCAGAAACAGTCTTACTCAATCATCACACCTGTAACACAGGGAAATAGGGATGCATCTCACCTGCAACACACGGGAGGTGTGATGCATCCAGATTTCCAATGAGAGACAGTGCAATGGTCCAGGGACGAGACTGAGCTTGGTTTTCACTCACAGTTTGCAGCTAAGTTCAGGGATTTAGGCTGAGCTAATGATAGTCAGTAAACACAAAGTATAGGGGCTGATCTAATGAGGTTATTTAAGCTACCACCCGAGCACTTAGGATGTTTGCAAGTTAGATGTTCAATTCATAAACCAACCCAAAGATTGACTGAAGCAGCGTTGATCTACTTTGTAGTTGCATAGCAAAAGTAGTTGGAAGGCTAGCTAGCTTAACTTCAGGCTCCATCAGTGGTTTATAAAGCAAACAACAGTAACAAAACCAGAGATTCTGGGTTCGATCCCCAGCGGAGTCACCATATTGTTATCAGGAAAAATAGTGTCCATTCAGAACTGCTAGTCCCACTAAGATGGATAGCTATCTTAAAAACAAACAAACTAAAGTTACTTGTGTTTTCCTTTATGAGAGATAGATGAGAGAGAAGCAAAGAGTACCAACCTTAGTCTTTCACTAGTCTCCTTACTTGTTTCCTCTCTCCTTTGATAGAGCTTTCACCACTCCTTTCTCACTTGTCCCACTTCAAAGAACACCTATAGAGTCAAAGCAGTAAAATACCATCACAGCATAGAGATCTATAACCATAAACAATGTAGGATCAGAGGTACATTAACCATATAAATGCATACACAAATATAAGATTCAGAGATATACAAGCATATGGAGGAAAACTCAAATAGCTTTATTGATAGAAGTAGTAGAAGAGAGGATTACAACCAAGCTGTCTGATCCAACATCATCCTCCTAGCTTGAAAGCCCTCTTCACCTCATACAAAGCAAGATCACCCAACAATACAATGTCTCAAAGAGAAACCAACAGCACTTCCTTACAGATTACAAAATTCCAGCCTCTGGATCTCTAGGATGAGGGATCCATATATAGATGTTTGCAGGAGAGTGATTCAGCTTCTGGGATTTTGATTAGTGTCATTTCACTGATAGTTCTTGGTTTCACTTGGATATTTCATGATCTCTTACTCATCCCTAGGCGAATTCAGAGAGGCAAGTTCCATATGAGAAGTTTCTAGAAGATTCTTTGAGTTTCCACCTAGCAAATTGCTTCTGCCATTTGTCTGCTCTCGCTCATCGCACCCTACAAAAGGACTTTTCAGTATGCATCGCACCCCCCGTGTGTAATAGGTGAGATGCATCGCACCCTTAGCATGGAGCAGTCTATATGGTCCAATTTTTACCAGTTCTGAGCAGTTTTTTAGGGAGAACTTCTGGGAAATGATGTGATCAACTGACCTTGTTCCTTTAGGGTATGAAACAACACTTTTAGGGGTTTAGAAGCCCTTGGTTTATGTACATATGTGATTATGGTTGCAATGCCCAAATATGTCTATAACATTAGTCAATGAATGTTAGTGGGAAATGATCTTTCAATGTTGCTTTGTTCAGTTCCCTATAGTCTACACATATTCTCCATTTTCCATTTTTCTTTGGAACCACAACTAAATGAGAAACCCATTGACTATAAGAGATAGAGTAGATAAATTCTACCTGTAATAGTTTCCACAACTCTTCTTTCACTATCTCTTTCATCATTGGGTTCATTCTTCTTTTTGGTTGTCTTACTAGTTTGATTGTTTCATCTGTGTAAATGTGATGGATACATGTTTTTGGATGGATTCCTTACATGTTTGTATAGTCCCAGGCAAAGGATTTTGAATATTTCTGTAATAATGCAATTACATGTTGTTCTTGTGATGATTGTAGATTATTACCAATATTTAAATTCTTTCCAAGATTGATTTCAATGATTTTGCTTTGAGAATTGGTAATTGAGTTGACAGGAAAAATGTTTTCAAATGAATATCGTAATAATTGAATAGTACAATTTTCCTGGAAACATTGATTTAAAAGATTATTTGCAACTTTATATTGTGTTATTCTTAGCTGCTTAGAAATATCAAGTTTTGAGATAAAAAGGTCTATTAAATCCTCATTTTCTTCTTCTTCTCTAAAATTAAAGGCTTGATTAATACTTAAAACAGGTAGAGTTTCTTCCTGTTGATCATCAGGCCATGATAGTAAAGAAGGTGATTGAGCAGGAGGATAGAGTGTGATACGTTTCCTTTCATCTCCATGTGCTATGATCATGCTTCACGATCTGCACCCAATGAAGGCATCTATTGTGGCCAACCATGGTCTACCAAGAATTAAATGATGGACTCCTAGATTAGTTTTTGATTGCAAGATTAGAAAGTCTACTAGATATTCCCATGAATCCAAAGAAACAATGACGTCTTCTATTATTCCTTCCATAACTACTTTAGATCTATCTTCTAGTTCTAAAATTGTAGTAGTAGGTCGGATATTTGGCAGTTTTAAATACTTCATAGTTTCTCTTGTCATGACATTTATAGCAGCTCCCAGATCAATTAATGTTTTAGGAACTAAAAAATTATTGATTGAAATTGTAACCATAGGTATTCCTGGATCAATATATTTTTCAATTGTTGTTTTTATAGACATGAGACTAGCTAGTTTGCTAATGACCTGTATTGTAGGTGGATCTCTTTTCTTTCTACTAATTTTCTTAATGCATAATTCCTTTATTGTTTTTGTATATATTGGAATATCTTCAATAGCTTGCAACAAAGTAATTTCGACATAAGAATTATTTAATTCATCTATGATATAAAACTCGGGAAGAGAAATTGAAGCTTTTTGATCAACTAACCTTTCTGGGAAAGGTGGTGTCTGAGTCATAATAGTTTTTCTTTTCTGAATTTGATTCCTTGGATTAGATTTTTTAGATTGTTCTCCTTCAATTTCTTCTTCTATGATTGGTGGAGGATCATTTTGGAGAAATTTTCCTGACCTCAAGTGGATGTCTTTAATGGGAAGAATAGAATATGTAGGAAATAATGTTGTTTCTTCGACATTATAAGCTGGTATCTCCACTCTGTTACTTGGATTTGCTACCAGTTGAGCTGGTAATTGAGTTGGTCTGGGTGGTGGTTGGTTAGAAGGCAGCTGAAGCTATTGAGGTTGAGTTAGTGCAGGCATTGATTGTTGTTTAAATGGATTTGATTGAGGGGATTGTTGGAATTTTCGATATGGGAATGATTGTTGAGGATATGGTTGTTGATATGACTGATAAGATTGATATTGTTGAGGGTAAAATTGTTGGGGAGGTTGAGCTCCATAAGCATATCCTCGCCAACTTTGTGAAGGTTGTGTTAGCTACCTATACCAATAGGTTTCATTTTTCATGATTGGCAGGGGAAGTGCCAATATGATCTACTTTGGTGGTGCAAAGATCTCATATTTGTGTGGAAAACACCTATCTGCAGTTGGTTGATGCTCTCCTACTTTTGAATGGGTGATCCAACAGTCTAAGCTGGGTCATGCCATATTTCAATTGATTGTTCTAGACTAGAGAAAGAAATCTGTCCAAACTGTTCAATCTTGGCAGATAAAGTAGTTAGGTAGAGAATGAAGGTTCCCAACTGTTTAATCTGGGGCCTTGGAAGTAATAAGGCTAGCCTTAGATAGAAAATCAAAAGGAAAAATCCAAAGGAAAAGAAAAGGCACATGAGGGTTTGAAAGTCTAAGTGCACCCTCCTTGAAGTAACAAAAAATGCTAGGTAATAGAATGGGTAGGTAGATGGGGTTGCAGAAGCATGATTTATGACATTTCACTGGCCTAAGCAAAGGAAAAACATGGTGTCAGTGCAGATCTTCTTATTCAGCAGTTTTGCAGCAACTAAATGAAGCATGTCTAACTTCCCAATCATCCCCCATCATATTCCTTGCTAACATCCCAATACCACCTTTGCTCATGAGAGAAAACAAACTCATTGATTGATTCTTGTTACATAAAAGAGCCACATTTCCTGTGTAAAATTCTTTTCATTTTGATCTACTCTCCTAACTAAGTTGGTTCCCTAGCAACTTAGTCCTTGCTTCCTCCCATTCCTATTCCCCTCCAATGCTAACTACTAACTCTATCTATACTTAACTCCCTATGTTCCCCTTTCCCTATTACTATAGCACTATGGTGTATAAACCCCAAAAAATATGTATATTCCCTCCCCTTTGGCATTATAGCCATATATTCAAATTTGGGATAACCATGCAGAATCAAAGTCTTGTTCAAAGATTTGTTGTTTAAAGTCAGGAATTAAACTAACCCCTGGTTGGTTTAATAACCTAAGCCCTACCCCTTTTTCCCTTTACAACCCCTTTGAAATGTTTTACCCGCATTATTTGCGAAAAACCTTGTAAAAACCCACATTTTCTCTAACCCGCGCTATTTGCAATAAACACCAATAAACCCACTTTTGCCCCTTATCCAAAGTTTGGTTGTAATGCGCATTGAACACAAAAAACATTGAAAAAACCCATATTTTCTTTGATTTGCAAAGTCCCGCCCGGGCACACATTTCAAGAAATATAATTGTTTATTCCCCGCCCCACTGTCGTATCGTCCTATTATTTCTATAACCCGTCGACCATCGGATCTGGGCTTTCCCATCCGACGGCCCATATCAATATTGGGCGGTCCCCGATGTCCGGACGTTACCTCCCGAAAAGTGTCAGAGGGTGACGTCAGGGCAGTGCCACGCGTCACTCCCAGGTTATATCGGGAGGCCGCCTGCCAATACCACCCCCGTACAATGAGCGGTCCGAAATTACCGCTTACCGCTCTGGTTTACCGCCCTCCCACGTCACGCCCACGCCTACCCACGTCATGCCCACTCAGCGTTGCGTCAGCGCCCGGTCCACCATCGCTCCGACCTGTCCGCCACCTCATCAGTCCCCGTGGACCACTCACAGGCTGCCACGTCACCCTTCCGTACCCGACCCCACCCGATGATGTCATGCTGACGTCATCCAAAAAAAGCGCCAATAGCCCAAAATGTCCATATTTTCACCAAAATTCGCGTTTTTTCTCACTTTTGCCAAAAGAACTATTTCTGCTCTCTGCATGCAATTTACGACCATTTCGCCGCCAACCTGCAGAAATCGATTTAAAGATCGTGGGCGCCCTCAATTTGCCTGCACTTGCCACCATTGCCAGAGTTCACCAGGTATTTATCCAAGTTTCCCCTCCACGCCTGGTTT
This sequence comes from Pinus tabuliformis, assembly GCA_031772625.1. NCBI lineage: Eukaryota > Viridiplantae > Streptophyta > Pinopsida > Pinales > Pinaceae > Pinus > Pinus tabuliformis. Next base: position 733,470,134 of record CM062814.1, read on the forward strand.
TTTGTATAAATTCACCAAAACAAGTGAGAAAAGAGAGAGAAATCACTGTAATTACCAGCAAATCCCCGGTGACCACCATTTATCTTCAGTTATAAGGTCGAAATTCACCTACAGAAGTCCACATTGAGCCAAGTTTCCATCAATTTACAGTCAGTTTGCGCATTCGTGAACTTAAAACCTTTGCTGCACTAATTCACCGGGAAAACAGCTTTGTTAGTCCCAGCATTTGCTCATTAGACTTTCTTGGGAGCATTTCAATTTGTTCTCACCATAATTCACCCTGCTTCCCCTGCAAATTGCCTTACTTCTGCAAAAAATACTGCTCTGTGTTGCTCTGCCCAGTGAAACAAGTTCTAGTACAATTCAGAGTACTAATTAACCATGGAAACACCAGTAGCACTAAACATTCCACCCTTGAATGCCCCACACAGAGAGCTAGAATGGCAGGCCCTGGGTGATAGAGATTACCAGATGACAGAAACACTCTCAATGCACACCAAATATAATATTCATGTACTCAATGAGCTGAAGGCCAAGCACCTCAATGGAACTGATATTCTAGGGATTTGGGACTCCAATTTGCCCATTTATAACCTCCCTCAAGTCAATGTCCTTCCAGATTTAATTCACAGATGCAGTGCCAACTATGACCCATGTCAAAGAGCTGTCCTCAATACCTCAGGTTTAGTTTTGTTCCATGTCACCCCTGAGGCTATAAATCAGATGCTGAACTTTCACTCTACAAAGCCATTGACTCCTCTTTCCATGATGGACTTGCTAAAGAAAGGAGGCAAGTTGTCTAGTGCCCAAATCATAAAGATTAATCAGCTATTCATTGAATCAGGCTCTGAAACTGTGAGGACCCCTCCTATAGGAAATGTATATTTCAATGAGTTGGGCAAGTTGCTTGTAGATTTGATCAGTTATGTCCTGGGTTACAGATCAGCTGAGGATGCTGATGAAACCATTCTGGCAATGATGTCTATCTTCTCCCCTGGAATGCCTCCTGTTGTGCACTATGATTATGCTGCATACATTGCTAATAAGATTCATGAGCAATTGATGAATCTAGAGAGGGAAAAGGTGTTTAGATACACTTCATACATCTATCACTTGTTCCTATTTTATCAACCAGATAGCTTCCCTATTACTCTCAAGAAGCTTGATGCTCAGGGAAACCCAAGGTCTGTGGTATTTTGGACTTCAGTCTTTCATCACATATCTTATTCACCATACAGCTACTGTGAGTTCATAGACCTCTTTATCCATCCAGCTATGTCCTTGCTATTGGGTACCCCTCCTCCAAGATTAACAGATGAGATGCAAAGGATTCTCCAGCTCTCAAAGGCCTACAGCATTGGGGATTGGTACTTTTACCAAAACCATACAGTGATCAGAATATATGGCTGTGAATTGGCCCCATATAGGCTGCCAAGATATGTCCCTATGAGACTCTTTGCCTTAGAATATTTTAGGCAATTTGGAAATGCAGACATGGTCCATTTCCACAGCAAGAACAAGAAGGTACAGCTCAAAATCAGAAACCAGCTAGGCCCATTTCTTTATAATAAAAGGGAAGAAGGATGGAAAGAAGCAGATAAGATCCTAGAGGGCCTCCAACTGAAAACCAGTTTCCTCTGGTCACCCTATGACCCCAATCATTTCATTAGCCTTAGAAGGGTCAAGTTTAAATTGGCTAGCTATGATCATGTCAGGCTGCCCCACATTGAGAAATATGCCAATTTGTTAAGATGGAAAGAGGGCACATTAGAGGAAGCAAGTCCTAGAGAGGAAATACTACATAAAGAAGCAAAGAATCTTGAGAAAGAAGCTGACTTGGAAACTTGTGGGCAGGTTTCCTCTTCTTATCAAAGGCAACTTGGAGCAGCTGCCTCATCCTCTACAGCCCACCAGCAAGCAGCTAAAACTACTCCTCAGGCAGCCAGCAAGGGTAAAGAAAAGGAGATGGAGCAGGAACAGCCACCCCCTACAGCAGAACAGCAAAAAGAGCAGCCAAAGTAGCAAGAAGAAACAGCTGAGGCCCCAATATCTAAAAAGTAGCAAGCTCAAGAGAGTATGCCTCCTAGGCAAGAAATAGTAGTGGAGGCCTTGGTGCTCCAAACTCCACTGAATGAAGAAAGAAGCAGGAAGAGGGATAGAGAGCAGGAAACTCCCCTCACCACATCAACAAATCAAGGGGAGAAAAGGCAGAGATTAAATCCTCTTTCTGAAGAGGAGATGCCTATTGGGCAATCCTTGGGTATGGGCCCTCCTAGCATGGAGGCATCTGCCAGTTCCTTTCAGCAGGAACAAGAAAGAACCCTTGGAGGAGAGGTCAGTTCCTCCAGCCAGCAAAGGAGAGCTGAATCAGGCATAAAGCAACAATTTATTGACATCAAGAAGAGAAATGAGCCAGTCAGGCTCCAACTCTACAATCACTTGCTTAAAATGGCCCCTACAAACCAGCAGAGGCTTATGTCAGCATATGACATAACAGAGGGAAAAATGACCATGAGTCATTTCATGCCTACCATGCTGCAGCCACAGTCAGCTGCAGATTACATAAGGACCAACCTTGAGGTTCTTGCAAAAGACATCCACCCTATGGACCAAATAGAGCTTCATAAGCAAACGGGTGAGATGGTCTATTCAACTCTGGCAGACAAGACCTTCCTGGCACACAAGTTGCAAAATAGCCTTCATAATACTACTGCCCAACTTGAGTTGGAGAAGGCATCCTCTCAGGCCAAAGACAACAGGATCAGGTCTCTAGAGGACATTATTATAGAGCTTGGGCATGACCCAAAGGATCCCAAAGCTGTACAAGCACTGCTAAAGGAAAGAGATGCAGATATAGCAGCTTTGAGAAAAATGGTAAAGATTCCAGCAACCCTTCACCCTCAAACAGAAGAGGTTGCTCAGCAGAGGAAGGACCAGGATGTGGCAGCCATGCTGCTAACACTACACAAACAGCTGGTCCAAACAGAAGGAAAATTAGTAGAAACAGAGGCTGCATTACAGGCAGCCCTGCAGCAGAGAGAAGGAGGCCAAACATCTCAGCCCCCTCAGCCAGTGATCAACCTTGAGGAGCCCCCTCAAATCATCACTCCTCCCACAGGACAGACAGCTGAAACAGGGCCAACAACATCAGCACCAGCAACAACATCAGAACAGGCTCCAAGCCTTGACATGCAGAAGATGATGAAAGAAATTCAGGTTCTAGAGGCCCAGATGGCTGAACTAAATGAGGCCAAGGAAAAATTAGCTACTCTTAATGAAAAATATGATAAATCCAAGCAAAGTGTAGCTGAAAAAGCAAGAGAGGTGAAGGCTCTTAAGGAGAAGATAAAAGAGCTGGAGAAAGAGCTTACCCTTGACAAGGTTGTGGCTGAGATCAAGAAAGTTTTATGGGCCAATATTGGCCAATCAATAACAGATCAATGGCAGTACATAGAAACTATCCATGAGCACATGGAGCTCATAGGCAGGGCACACAAGGAAAGCCAAAGAGCAAGGGCATCTCTAGGCACTATGCCTGAGATAGCCAATAGAATGATCAATGTTCTCAATAACCGCACAGGCCCTCAGCTGGCAGCCATAGGAATCACCAATAGAACTGACACCATCTTGCTGATAAAGAGGGTCCTCACTTTGAGAAATCTGGTGCAGACATTGGATAGAAGGTGCCAGGAGATGCAAACAGAGGTAAACAAATTCACAGATAAATTCACAGCATTGCACAGCAGAGGCCTTCCCAGCTTACTGAACAGCGCAGGAAGGCTACTATCCCATGAGAACTATGCAAAAAGGGTAAATACATTTGCCACCAATCAGATCACTGCAGGATCAAGTATCCCAGAGGAAGCAGGGCCTGCATCTGGGCAGAGCCTCTATGAGAAAGTAGAAAATTTGTTTTTTATCATGAATGAAATCAGGCATCTGTTTGAAGTGCCTCCTAATTACTTCAAATATACTGAGGCAGATGAAACATTAGGCACAATTTTGAGGCATCAGTTGCCTACACAGGAATGGTGGACCAGCATGATACAGATATTGCTGTGAGCCAACAGGTCTTCATCAAGTTTTTTCATAAAAAATATAAGTCATCATGTTCAGACAGTTGATACATTCACCATGACAGTAAAAGAGTGGACTGAGCCAACTCAGCAAACCAATTCGGCCACCAAAGCAACCCCGACAGATGCAGATGACAGGGCCGAGAAAGCTACAGCACGATAGAGCATTAAAGGCATATCATTCAGAATTAATGCAGAGCGCTCAACCGACTCAGTGGCCTCCAAAAGTCAAAAAGGTTTCTGACAGAACTAAAGGGCATTCATTGTATCTTTAGAATAGCAATAACTTTCTTATCTGCTATTCTGAAAGTTGGTGAACGCATTTATTAATCAAATGACTCAGCGATTTAGATATTTTGTAAAACCGATTGTATATATTTCCCCTCGCATAAGCTTGCAAGGTTGTTGATTTCCTATTCAGAAGAACCTATGCTGTAAATTTCAGAGTTTTAATACAGAGAGCTGATGGAATTTCCAAAGTTCTGAGTTGTTTGATGTGTTGCGGTGTGATGGCTTACTGCTACAGGATTCCTGTGTATTTCATGGCACAATAAGTTTTCTTAAACTCTTTTGTTATGTATTTCATTCTTTCATAATCTGTTCATGCTCTATATTTCATAGTTTAATAGCACATAAAAAGAATAGTTTCAGGACTTGTTCATTGAATACCCTGAACTCAATCTATGCTGTTATGAATGTTTTCCTCTAAGTATTAGTTATGAAAGTGTAATTCTTAATTGCTTCACCTTCAGACTAAAACTTCACAATGACTATTATCCAGGAATCCAAATCTGCTCCTGGGTGATATCTCTCTTTCTCACATCACCAGCTTAGTGAAAAACTCTTAATTGCCTTTCACTGGCTAATTATATTTCATCATCACAATTTTAAGTTTGTTTCATGACATATCTGACTGGCCCTACAGTTCTAAGCAATCTTACTCAATACCTCAAACAGCCCATAATCACAGACTCCATTGCCCAATGGACTGAAACTGTCTGAAGATCTCATCTTAGATACTGAAAGACATCACTCAAACAAAATTTTAAACCAAACCCTCACCTCATAACTAGCCTAAGATCCTCAAGAACAAAGTTAAAAACTAAAGAGAGAGCCCTCTCTGATTACAGGTTGGCTAGAACCTGTAATCCAAAGCTTGGTTAGTGGTTACCCTGGCCGTATTCCCTCAGGAGTCAAAGGGAACAAACTGGGTGTTAACAGGTTGGTTTTGGTTTTGTTGAGGAGGCCAAACCTGCCATGGCATGGGAGTATTCCATGAATTTTGATATTGAAAATTCTGGGGAAATTGTTGAGGAAACTATTGATATACCTACAAAACATGGTTGCCAAGATCTTCTTGGTGCCATATAATAAAATCCTTGAGTTTCTTCTAATTGACCTACTTTCAACTCTTTTAATGTTGCACAATCGTCTATAACATGATTTTCTGTACAAAGTCCACAAACATGTATATTATCTAAAGTACATTCTCATAAAATATGCTTATTCCTACACTTAGGACAAAAGATTGACATTGTTTGTTCTTATTCTTTTTGTTTCTTGTTTTCTTTTAAGACTTCAACTTGTGTTCCTAAGGTGCTCAAAAGATCTATTTTAAAGTTTTCTAACAAACCCCCTATTTCTGCTCTTGTTACTCCTCATGTTGTTGATTTAGAAGCTCTAGAAGTTATATCTCTTTTTCCTATTTTGGATCTACCTCTAGAGTACTTTTGACATAATTCAGAACTTTCATCAAATGGTAAGTATGAAATATATCATTTACCCATTAAATTGAGAATAACAAGATACCCATCTCTTATTCCTTTAAGAAAAATTGTTCTAATGGTATCAAGATTTAGAAAATGTTGTTTGGATTTTTGTAGGTTGTAAAGAAATCGTTTCAAATATTCTTCCAAACTCCCATATTCTTGTTGAGACATTCTAAAAATATATTCTTTTGAATCTCAAGGCCTAAAATAGGCTTCATATTTCTTAAGAAAAATTTTCTTCATTTCTTTCCAAGAAGTAATAGAGTGTTCTCGTAATCCCATAAACCATTTTAAGGCAGTTGCTTTAAGAGTAGCTAGAAAAAGATGAAGCTTATGTGTATCATCAGTATAACCATAAGTTCTACATAAGATATCAAGTTCAAACATGAATGAATCAAGATCTTCAGAAGACATTCCATAAAAATTTGGTAAAATTGAAATTTGAATATTCTTCATTTTTTCCTCTTCTCCTAGAATTGCTCTAGTGTCTACAATTGAAATCCAAAAGTGGATTCTTCATCATTTTCTAATTTTACATTTTTTCTCTTTTTATCATATTCTCTTTTGACATCTTCTTCTCTTTTCCTTTATGCTTCTCTTCTTTCATGTTTGTCTCTTCTTCTTTGCCATTATTTTTGTTGTTTTTCATATTGTAACCTTTGTTCTGGAGTGAGGATATTTGATCCTTGCCCTTCTTCTGCCATATCTTTTTTAGCAGTTTCAAATGTTTCAGTAACAACTTGAGATTCAACTTGTTTTATTTGTTCAAAGATAGGTTGATCTATTTGTTCAATAGTAGGCTGGTCAATTGGTTTTCTTGTCTCTCTTTGTTTTCCTATGGAATATGTTCCTATATGTTTCTGTTTTCTCTTCACTTCATAGGCTAACAAAGTTTGGCTTCCAACAAGAGTTAACCTTTGTCCTAAACATTGTTTTTCCTCTAACTCTTCCAAGGTTGGTTTCCTAGCAATTGGTGTAGTTAATTCAAATGGAGGTAGTCCTGCTTCTACCAGTGGTTTAGTAGTTAGCGGGTCTTGTTTTATGTATCTACCTTTTTCGTCTCTTTGTCTAGGCATAAATGAACATAATGAAAAATCTCATTTACTTTTTATGTTTTTTTATGTTTTTTTTTATGTTTTTTTTAATGTTTTTTTTGTTTAAAGCTTCCTATTTTGATTAAATTTGAATAGTATTCCCTGGCAATGGCACCAAAAATGTAAGGTCAATTTACTAAGTAAACTAACACATGTATTTTACTTGTCAATCCAAGTTTGTAGACTTAGAAGCATGTCCAAATATATGGATTTCAGGTGAAATCAAATTAGGAAGGTAAGACTATAAAGTTAAAGGAAGTGCATATTACAAATATAATCTAAGTTTTAAAATACTAACAAGTTTCTTGTTCAAGATGCAGCAAGAAAGAGAAGAGGCTCCTAACTTAGGAGATCATGGTTTTCCTTCCTCACAGTATTGTCCCCAAGAAGATAAACTAAAGAGAAATGGTATGTAATGTGTAGATAGAAAGAGAAGAAGCTCCTAACTTAGGAGATCATGGTTGTCCTTCCTCACATATCTACTCCAATATCATTACCATTGCATCAAATAAAAATGAAATTCAAGAAATAATACAAGAAATGCAAAAATGATGATTTTAGCTATGATTCATAACTTGATAAGAATAGAATTTAACTTAAATTCTTGTTTGTCCTTTCATATGAAAATTTGATTTTAAACTATCATCATCCCAAAATCACATAAGAAACATCACACATCTAAATAACTGAAGCATAAATCTGAAACAAGAAATACTGAAATTAAAATTATACTAATGTAATCAAAGTGTACTTAGCTTGGTATGGGGGCCCTCCAACCTTGCTGTATACACCTAAATAACTCTCAGCTATAGCTAACTTATGAAAATATCCACAGCATGAACAGAAACTTAGAATAGTAGAAAGTATTCTTCAATTTATCAAAAGGTATTCAATAGTCTGAATACAAATTACATATCTAAATGGTTCATAAACTCAGTTTAAACAAGAAAATTATCAACAAACTTAGCTACAATAGCTCTAACAGTCTTTATCTATACTAATACATCCATCCAGTTTGAACTCATTAAGTCTTTTTCAAAAAATTAGGCAAAATCCCAAAAAAATAATATTTTGCCCCTTTTTAATAGGTATTTCCGAATGACAGGTCAAGTTTGACCAGTGTTGATCGAGCATGTATTTTCTCAGTTTGACCGAACCAATAGGTGTTCATCCATCCATGGTTCCAAATATTTCTAAATATGTGCTCAGATCTTTCCCAGGTGTCCTACACATATGACTTTAATGGAGCTATACGAGAACTTTTAGTGCAGTCCAAATTTACTCTTAAAACCCAATTTTTACAAAAATATCTAAAAATTAAAAAACTTAATTTAGTTACCTGAATATGCAAAATAAGAGTGAAATGAAGCATATGTAAGTGAAATATAATGGAATATGGTGGTAAATGGATGGTTTTAGGATAGGAAAAAATGACCAAAATTGAGAGCCAAAAGACCCATAAACGCACCCTCAACACATGAAAAACTTGACTACAACCGCACCCATAACATTGCATCTGTGTGGTTAAAGGCTACAACCGCATGCATAAAACTAGCTCAATGCAATTGTGGCAGATTATAGAGAAAAAAACATATCAACCCATAACTCTGCCAACTTGCTCCACAACTCTCCAACCACCTACACAACTATCATTATCTATATGCATAAACTCACCAACCATACATAACAGTTTCCATAGAAACCTTACATAACATCTGCATAATCCAAGCCAATCCATACCACCTGCAACAATAAAACATCTGCAAATAGTGGCACAAACCAACAAATCAATCTGTAATAAGCCACCAACAACATAATCATATGAAAGCACATGCCCACGTTGACATCAATGCCAACCATCAATCACAACATCCAACAATGACGTCAACAGTTGCATCATCAATGCTAACAGGGGCTTATGGCACTTTAGAAACACACCCCCTTATAACACAATGAATTCTTGAATTATAAAACTTTTGTTGCAGCAATGACAAGGATGCAAATGGCAAAAGATTGACTTTAGCATTGATACATCATCAGTTAAACATAAAAGCAGAAATCTAGTTCTAAGCAAGATGCATTGTTGCAAAATCATGGCACTTTTGTTCCTGCGTATCTTCTCATGAAAGTTGCAGTTGCAATTCATGTCACATAGAATCCTTCTGAAGAAAATCCCAATATTTTCAACCATTTGTATTATTTATTTGAAGGATTGGACCTTGGCTTCAATCTTCCATTCGATCTGGAATTAAATAGAAGAGTGTGTGAAGCAATATATTATGGATAGTGAGACAAATGATGCAGGATCTTGTTTCCATGATGACGCAATTGATGTCCATGCTAAAATGTTGAAGGAGAACAAAATGCTTGGGGTGCACCTATGTCTATCCAAATTCTCTCAATTCAATGGACGCGTCATTATTAAATACAATATTATATCTCAAACCTGAGTTAATTGTAAGGCTAATAAAACCAAATTACAAGGATGATTTGGAGAGGCAAAAGAAGGATGAATCCCTAGATGTATTTATTATTGGAAATGATGTTGAATTGATTGGTGGAGTCACTCAAGATGAGAGTTTCATGGGCCTTAGTGATGCACAAAACTATGGAAAAATGTGTGCCTTAGATAAATTAATGGCATCTTGGATTTCACAAAGCGACAAAATATTGCTCTTTAACTACTCTGTTAAGATGTTAGACATACTGGAGAAATTTCTTATTCGTAAGGGCTATTTCTTTTCTCAGCTTGATGGTTCAACTCCAATAAATAGTTTCCATTTCCTTTTTGAGAAATTTAATAGAATTCTAAGCAAGCATGTTTTCCTTATTCCTACTCGCACTGGTGGACTAGGACTAGATCGCATTAGTGCATATCGAGCAGTTATATTCGATCTAAATTGGAACCCTACACGGGACTTGCAAGCATAGGACATTTCATTATGTTATGGGCAGAAACAACATGTTATAGTATTTCACTTTCTAGCTGTAAGGTCCCTGGAGGAACTTGTTTATACTTTCTAGATATATAAAAAACAACTTTTCAACATTATTGTTTCTAGAAACCTTGAAAAATGCTACTTTGAAGGTGTGCAAGACTTGAAAGAATTTAAGGGGGGAATCTTTGGTATGAGAAATATTTTTTGTGACCCCTCTAACAAGATATTCTCTAGTGAAATTGTTGAACTTCATGAGAAAATCTTGTGGAGATTTGGACATTGTGATGTTGCCAGAAAGGTCAAACAACAATTAGAGCTATGCTTGTGGATCGACCAGTGTGTGTCTTTGAGAAAGCCTCTACCTATAAATCTAGGGAACATCCAAAGATAGTTCCTACAAGAAATCAAAATAAGATTTATGATGTTTCCAAAGAAATTGTCCAACATGCAATATATGGAATCGATGTCACGACAAGATGAAAAGAGCTAGGGTTTATACTTGTCACAGATACCAAAAGATTAATGTCTAGGATTACTTATTCTCCAAATCAATGAAATCCCAAAAGCATAAGGTACACATATCGTATGTTAAGGAGAGCCCCCAGGAGTGGTTTTTCCCAAACCGCTTATTTCCAGATCAACGGTCATAATCGATCTCGGGGGAACTCATCCTTTGTTCCAAAAACCTGGTTTTTCTAAAACCATCCAATGTTTGATGTTGTATCCATGATGACAAAAATCGGGACCATATTGACATCCATCCTCCATCGAAGCATTTGACAAAGACTTGGGCCCGCAAATTTAATATTGTGTTTAATTTGAAATCCCAATTTATGTATATTTATATTGTGTAAGTTTAAAAGGGACCAAAGTTTTGGTATATATATATATATATATATATATATATATATATATATATATATATATATATATATATATATATATATATATATATATATATATATATATATATATATATATATATTATTTTTGTAAATTAATTATTTCAAAAAACCCTAAGAAGGTAAACAATTTTAAAAATTGTTTGAAGAATCAGTTTGTAACAGCGAAGAACAGTGAGTCTAGGGGGGCAGGAAGAAAAGTATGAAAATCAAATTTTGTATGGGTTCATAGCTTTGGAGTTATGTTGGTCTTGTAACGAAGAAATCTCTCTAAAATCAAAGAATCCAAATCGGTGTTGATTCCAGTTTTAGGGTAATTGTGGAATTGTTGCCTTCTTATGTTTCTTTCATTTATTAGTGTTTTTCTTCAACTAGTAAGAGTGTAATGAAGTTGTTGGTTGATTTAAATTTAATTTATGAATTTACCTGCAATTAATGCTACATGTATTTTGGGTTTTTATCCCTTAATAAACACTCCACCATATCAGGCACTCATCCATTAAATTCGATCTTTGCACCATTTCATATACAAGGACAAAGTTTGGATTCTTAAGTGCCTCAATTATTAGGCCTTGCTTTCCTTTTTGCTTCTAGTCACCTCTCAAGAACCTAAACCCTGCAATCCTCATCTACCTTGGAAAATTTGTGTTTAAAGCTAGGTTTCAGAACTAGAAGCTTTGTTGCAAGCCCTCATGGCATATCCCATTGGCCACCTATTTTAACATTTTCATCAATCTTTAGATGTCCTGGGAAATAGTTCCCTTATAGCTAGGAACTGACTGTAGGGAAACAACATCAAATTGTCTTCACTGTCGAGGAACGAAATAGAATATTTTTTCCCTGGGTTTCATAAAGTTTTGTAGTTAATTTTGAAGTGACAAAATCAGTATTTGGTTATATATCCTCACCTATATGCTTCGCTTTGGTTGTGTTTTTTTTTTAAATGGCCTCATCTGTCTTTTTTATAAATAAATCTACCCTAGGAAAAGAAGATATTATTCAGCTGCAAATAAATCCTTGAAGGTCCCATTTTGTACATTTTACAGGTACTCCAATTTATGATTTTTAACCCTCAAATGAGGGTTTTGGTTATTCAAAAAAAACTGCAATTTATGATACATACAGTTCAGAGAAGGACGAGTTTATTACAGATTTTCAAGAATATCTACTCACAAGCAAGTGGACAAAAGATGACTAGTAGCAACCTTTTCTGAAAAATCCCAAAGTTGAAGAGTCAAGTAATGACTATGGTTGCCCTATGAAAAAATACACGTGTCAAAAAAATGTTAAAGAAAAGGGACAGCGACAAATTCCTCTCATCTATTTTATGATCTCATAATTGACTATATGGCAACCTTCTTTGGTCAGCAATAGATATCAGTTCTGGGGTATGTACCAAATTTTTTGTTTGAATTTTTCATATGGTGCATGCATGTTTTCATTTCTGAATTTCAAGAGCACAGTGGCATAAGGTCCAACACTCAGATGTTGGCATGGTATCATTGGAAGGTTTACTTCACTTGTTAGCTCTGTACATAAGTAGGAGCAATAGGACTTGTCTATAAACAAGCAAGGATATTGAGTATTTAGTTTTCAATTTTTAGAAATTTTGTTTAAGTGGTAGAAGAAAGAATAAAGCCTCAGTAGACAAAAAATTCAAGGAGATTTTCAGTTTTATAGTTAAAAGGTTCAAGAAATTTTGACTCCATGCCCAAAAAAGGCTACTAGCCTACATCCCTCAGCACTTTGCAGGAAAAGTGTTGTCCCTAGTTGGAGCCAATATGTTGTAGCCTAATCTTTCTAGGCAAAAATAATGAATATTTTTCAGGTGAAATTCATGTAATGCATTAAAAAAAGGGCGTTGGAGGATAGCATTTTATCAGAGCTTATGACAAAATTAAAAGAAAACAATAATAAAAAAAGTGATGAAGAGTGGTGTTTCTATAAGTTCTTTTGGCCTTTTTATGCCAAAGGGGCTCTTTTATTAAAATATTGGGCTTAAAAAAATTGAGCAGGAGTACCCATGGGGTATGTATTATTGGAGCAAACCAATCATAACCCACAAACAAGATCCATCCACAAACTTCCAAACCAAGGTAGAGCCCATATAAGGTGTTGAATCAAGGGGGAACAATCACATTATGCACATCTCATCGATAGAGGGTTTTAACAATGGTGCATATATAATGCAAATTATATTTTTGGTTTAGAGATATGGGATATATCCCATGGCAATTAAACAACAATGGGAATCAATAACTTGACAATGGGGCCAAATTTGGAAAAATAAATGCTAATTAAATGTTGAGATTTTATCATTTTAAATCATATCTGGTGATCAGGAGCCGTGGTCCTTGATGGCGTTATTCTTTTAAATTGAAAGATGATAAAATATTTAAGGGAGGCAAGATGAATTGATTGGCTCATTTCCCATTCTTCAACATAAACATTATCTTCAATTCTTATGTTGTATGCACTTTTAGATGGCAGCATATAAACCTGGATAATTTTGTTTTAGTATAAATTTTGGCTTTGTTTCAATTATTCCTTGATCTACATTTATATCCAAATCATTGTTAAACCTTATCGATTCCTATGCATAAAGTGGTGTGTTGATGCAGATAAATAAGCAACTAAGCAAGAGGATAGTGAATATGCTCGTAGGGAAGTTTTGTCAAGTTATTAGTGAATGATGATATATCTCATTCAAATCTCAAGGATAGGAGGGAGAAGGACCTGAACTACTAAAAAAATATATAGGAGCATCATAACAAGTTTTTCAAGATATATTTTCAAAAGCATCCATAGTAGCTCCATGCATTTTATTTTCTAGCGAATTTGATCCTATTACTCTGAAAAAGGGACACAACAATACTAGTGTAACGAATCGGGTTGTCAATCAGTTATTGATCAAACATGATGGTGTTGAATCATTGATTGGGGTAATTGTTTTTGCAGCAACCATAAGACCATATTTACTATATGTTGTTTTGTCACGACCTAGGAAGTTAGACTGTCTCCTATTTTGTGACTTCCTTCCTACACGTTAATGGCTTAAGATACATATCCTTTATACATAGGTTTTAGTGGTGTTGATCTTAAAGCACTTTTGGCTTATGCATAACTTGAATCTATTCATGAGTTTCTTAAAAGTGGTATGAGTGGGGCCTATGGCACTTCAGCAGCACACCCCCTTATAGCACATAGAATTTTAGAAACTATTGTGGTCAAGGCTAGGTCTTTAGCACAAAAAAGTGAGCAGCATAGACTCTATTCCATATACAATGAATTATTGAATTCTAAAACTTTTGTTGTTTCAAGACAAGGATGAAAACGGTAAAATATTTACTTTAGCATTGTTATATCATCAAATAAACATAAAAATAGAGATCCAGTTATGAGCAAGATGAGTTGTTGAAAAATTATGGTGCTTTTCATTCCTACATATCTTCTCATGAAAGTTGCAATTGCAATTCCTATCACGTGGAAGCCTTTTGAAGCAAATCCAAATATTTTCAACCATTTGTATTATTTCTCGAGAAGATTGGACCTTGGCTTAAAATTCCCATTTGACCTGGAATTAAATGGAAGAGTGTGTGATGCAGGATCTTTTTTCCATGATGACGCAGTTGATGTCCATGCTAAAACATTGTAGGAGAACAAAAATCTTGGGGAGCACGTGTGCCTATCCAAATTCTCTCAATTCAATGGATGCATTATTATTAAATACAATATTATATCTCGGAAGGATCTAATTGTAAGGCTAATCAAACCAAACCCCAAGAATGATTTGGAGAAGCTAAAGAGGAATGAATCATGGTCGCATATTTTATTGGAACGGATATTGAATTGATTGGTGGAGTCACTCTAGGTGAGAGTTTCATGGGCCTTAGTCATGCACAACACTATGGAAAAATGTGTGCCTTGGATAAATTAATGGCATCTTGGATTTCACAAGGCAACAAAATATTTCTCCCTTTAGCTACTTTGTCAGGATGTTAGACATACTAGAGAAATTTATTATTCGTAAGGACTATATCTTTTCTCGGCTTGATGGGTTAACTCCAATGAATATTCATCAATTCCTTGTTGAAATTTTTAATAGAATTCCAAGCAAGCGGGTTTTCCTTATTCCTACTTGCACTGGTGGACTAGGACTAAATCCCATTAATGAAAATTGAGTAGTTATATTTGATCCAAAATGGAACCCTGCATAGGACTTGCAAGCACATGATTGATCATTTTGTTATGGGTAGAAACAACATGTTACAGCATTTCATTTTCTAGCTACAGAGCCCCTAGAAGAACTTGTTTAAACTACAACTTTTCAACATTGTTGTTTTTGGAAACCTTGAAAAATGCTACTTTGATGGTCTGCATGACTCAAAATAATTTAAGGGGGAATCTTTGGCATGAGCAATCTTTTTCATGACTCCTCTGACAAGATATTCACTAGTCAAATTGTTGAAATTCATGAGAATAGATTGCAGAGCTTTGGACATCGTGATGCTACTAGAAAGGTCAAACAAAAGTTAGAGCTATGCCTATGGATCGACTAGTGTGTGTCTTGGAGAAAGAATTTATCTATAAATATGTGGAATATCTAGAGATGGTTCTTGTAGGAAATTGAAATAAGTTTATGTTGTTTCAAACGAAATTGTCCATCATGTAATGTATGGAATCGATGTCACAATGAGATGAAAAGATCCAGGGTTTATACTTGTCACAGATACCCAAAGATTAATGTCCTAGAGTACTTATTCTCCAAATCAATGAAATCCTGATAGAATAAACTGCACATATTTTATGTTAAGGAGAGACCCCATGAGTGCTTTTCGCCAAACCGCTTATTTCCATATCAATGGTCATAATCGATCCTGGGGGCACTCATCCTTTGTTCCAAAAACTACCATATATGGTCCCAAGTGTGGGAAATGGTTTTCCAAAACCATCTAACATTTGATGATATATGCATGATAACAATGATCAGGACCCATATCGACATCCATCCTCCCTCAAAGCATTTGACAAAGGCTCGGGCTCACACATTTAATATTGTGTTTAATTTAAAAGCTCGATATATGTATATCTATATTGTGAAACTTTAAAAGGGACAAAATTTTTGGTTTTTGAAAAGGAAATCATATTTAATATTATATATATATATATATATGATATTAAAATAGTATTTTTGTAACTTAATTATTTCAAAAAACCTTAGGAAGGTAAAGAGTTTTAAAATTGTTACAAGAATCAGTTCGTAACTACCAAGAACAATTAGTCTAAGTTGGGGCGGGGGGTGGGATAAAAGTTTGAAAATCAAATTTTGTAGGGATTTGGAGCTTTGGAGTGATGCTAGTCTTGAAATGAAGAAATCTCTCTAAAATCAAAGAATTCAAATCAGTGTTGATTCCAGTTTTGGGGTAGTTGCAGAATTGTTGCTTTCTAATGTTTCTTTAATTTAACAGCATTTTGCTTCAACTGGTATGAGTGCAATGAAGTTTTTAGTTGATTTAAATTGAATTTATGAATTTACCTTCAATTAATGGTACTCGTATTTTTCGTTTGAATCCCTTAATAAGTGCTCCACCATGTCGAGAACTCACCCATTAAATTCGCTCTTTGTATCATTTCCTCTAAAGGGACAAAGTTGACATTCTTAAGTGCCTCAGTTATTAGGCCTTGTTTTCCTTCTTTTTTATAGTCACCTTTCGAAAACATAAATCTTGCAATCCTCGTCTATCTTGGCCAATCTGGTTTTAAAGCTAGGTTTCAAAACTATAAGTTTTGTTACAAGCCCTCATGGCATATCCCTTTAGCCACCTATTTTAAAATTTTCATCAATCTTTAGATGTCTCAGGCATTATTTCCCTTACATTAAGGATCCGTCTATGGGGAAACAACAGAAGGGAAACTAGGGATTAGGTAGTTGAGCCATGCAGGGACTGAGGGATGATCCCATTATCCACTAGAAATGTGCAGTATATAGTAGAGGCAATATTTGATCAAGGAATTATGCAGTTGAGCACTGCAGTAGACAAGAGTGACATGCTTGGGTACTGTAATTTTGCAATGCACATTTCAGCATGGGAAGGGTCCAAGGATGACCCAACTATCCACTGGAAGTGCACAGTATGCAACAGTAGGAAAGGTTGGTCAAGGATTGTGCATTGGGGTGTTAAAAATATGCATATGTAGACAAATTCCACTTTGTACTGCTCACTTTATGGAGATAATGAATGCATTGATTTCCTCCTTTCGAGAGGACCAAAATCGACCTAAATATCACTCAAATCGAATAAGGGAAAGTGTACTTATGAAAAAAATCCCACATGTGCATATTTGATAAGGTCAGCCCTAAAGCAAAGTGGACCACCTTAAAAGCTTATAAATACAAGTGCCCTTTACCTCATTCAGAAATAATTATTAGACACTCTTCTATCTTGGTTTTTGGCTCGCACATGTCTGAGGCTCATCCGCAGAGGAATAGGCTCGCTCTGAGGTGAAATTGCAGGTGCAGAAATTCCTTTTAGATTCAAACTGTTAATTGTAATTAACACATATTTCATTAAATTTGGAATTCAATGATGAATCTAGAATTTCAAAATAACCAAAAATCAAAATTCTATTGATGTCATTGTAATAAAAAAATTCCAAATTTAATGAAATATGTGTTAATTTACTAAATTCATAGACTTGAATCTACTCTACGCACCAGCGAAAAAAAAAAAACAAAAACAAAAACAAAACAAAAAAGCAAAATAAAAAAACAAAACAAAACAAAACAAAAAAAAAACAAAAAAAACAAGAAAAACAAACAAACAAACAAACAAAAAAAAAACGATCCCGAAATAAAGAAGCATACCAGAGATAGAACTAAATCAACACATTGTATAATGACTTCCTGGGGAAATCCACAGCTAAAAACCCCTACTATATGTATATTGCATTAGTCGAAAAATATGAGAAGATTACAATGCTTTGTTCAAGCCCGAGCAACCTCTACATTATCTTTATCTGTCTCATAACTTCCTAGGAAAGCCTAGGCCAATGCTTAACTAATTTTATTATTTCCAAAGTCCCTATTTCCTTGTGTTGTTTCCTTGGGAATTAGCCCCTATTAATTAGGAAAATTCCTCAATTAGAATTGCATAATCCTCATATGCCTTCCTCTGACTACATGCACCACCTGTAAAATTCAGATGATTATACAACTGATAGTACATTTTCCATTAACTCCAATCTCAACTGGGTAACTCTCAGATATGACATGCATAATTTAATTATGAGTGAATCATCAATTAATCGGTTGATCATTGTTGGCAGCACCACACTACAAGACCTCCCACTAGTTCCTCCAACAGTTGGAACTAGTTTAATTGACTTTAACTGAGTTAAACTGAATTAATTAATTACAACTCAAAGTAAACTCAACTAGGGATCATATAAAGTAGGAGACACTCTACATGACTCAATTTATATCCTCAACTCAAATTAATTGAGCCAACTAAGTCAAATTAACTTAGTTAACTAATACAATTTTTCATGTGATGTGGAATTACAATTTTATTCCCAAATTAATTCAAGGACAAAATTAAATTAGAATTTTCTTGTTGCATTTTCAACACTCCCTCTCAACAAGAAAGGGATTATTTGTTGCCCTGATCTTGCCTCTATGAAACTCAAATTTGCATCTTGAGGAATTTACTTCAGCAACATGATTCTCCTCTGCACACAATCTCGTAGATGGTGATACCAGATGTCAATATTGCTTGTACCAATCATGAAAAACTGGATTCTTAGAGAGTTTGATACAACTGTGATTTTCATAGTAAATCAATGTAGGATCCATCTGCTGACCAAATAACTCAACAAGGATCTTCATCATCCAGACATCTTCACAAGTTTCTTGACTAGTAGTCGTGTCCTCTGATTCTTTTGAAATGAGTGAAACATATATGTGCTTCCTGTTTTACCAAGAACCTACTACTGACCCAATAATGAATATTCCCCTTGATGTGCTCTTCCTATCGGATGGAATCCCTGCCCAATCTACATATGTGAAGCCTTGCAACTTAACTCCCTCTATCTGTCGGTACCAAAGACCAAACTGAGTGGTTCCTCTGAGGTATCTCAACACATATTTAGTTTCCCTCCAATAAAGTTTGGTTGGCTTAACCATAGCTTGACTAAGTTGGTTAGCTACAAAACATATGTTCGATCATGTGTTCACCAAATACATAAGTGAACCCATAAGCTGCCTATAAATAGTAGCCTCCACTACTTCACCTGAAGTAGCATCTTCTTTCCTCCAATTTCCTGCTAGAGGAGTCTCCATGGGTTTGTTTCTCTCCATGTTGAACTTCTTCAGTATCCCGTTGGCATACCTTCCCTAAGAGACAAATAGTTCCTCATCTCCTTTCCATACTTCCATACCAAGGAAATAATGCATGTGCCCCAGGTCCTTCATCTTGGATTCTCTTGCAAGATCATTTTTGCAAGATTTTACCAGCTTCTCGTCACCTATTAGGATTAAATCATTAACATATAATACTATAATCAACAATTTACCTTCAACCACAATATGGTAAATGTTTTCATCTAATTCACTTTTGGTGAACCCCAACCTAGTGAAATAGATGTCAATCTTGGTGTACCAAGCACGAGGTGCTTGCTTCAATCCATACATCGCTTGCTTGAGTCTACACACATGTGAATCTCTATTGAAGGTCTCAAATCCTTCTAGCTTCTCAATGGTGACCTGTTTCTCAATCACTTCGTCGAGGAATGTTTTCTTCACATCCATCTGATGTATCATCCATCCCGTATGTGCTAAAAGTGCTAGAATAGATCTGATTGAAGAGTACCTTGCTACTGGAGAAGACTTCTACTCGTAATCAATTCCCTCCACCTGAGAGAACTCTGTGGACACAAATATGGCTTTTTGTTTCACCACACTCCCATCTATTTCTTGTTTTACCTTGTAAAACCATCTGGAACTCACCACTGACTTGTATTTTGGTCTTGGGACCACTTCCCAAACACTATTTATGATAATGGAGTCATACTCCTCAACCATGGAATCAACCCATACTAGTTTTTTCACTGCTTCCTCGAATGAGGATGGCTCAATCTCTACACTCTCGCTCATCATAGCCATGTAGTCAGTGTACCAATCTGGTGAGCTCCTCTGCCTATGTTGTTATGTGGGTGCTCCCACATTCTCTCTATCATCATGCATTAATCTGTCAGCCTCGTTTTTGTGCTTCCCTCCATCTATGGAGGTCTCTGCATGAGCGAGTTCTTCCACTCCCTGTTCCTCTGCATGTAGTAGCTCCACGTCATCCTCATGTTGTTCCTTTGGAGCTAAAAGTTCCTCTTCTCCATGCAACTGAAGCTCCTTCTCAAGGGAACATCTCATGGCCTTCTCTTCATCGAACTTAAAATCTCTACAAACCACTATCATCATGTGAGATGGTAGGTGCAGCCAATAGTTGTGAGGTGTATTAGTGTATCCCAAAAATATTCCCAACTCAGTTGTTGGTTATAGCTTTTTCTTTGAATCCTTCGTAACATGACAGTAAACTAATGAACTAAAGATCCTGAAGTGTGCCACATCTGATTTTTTACCTTAAAAAATATTCTGCTGGTGTACTCATCCCGAGAATCAGATGAGGACTCATGTTATGCACATATACAATTTTGTTGCATGCTTCAACCCACAAGTGCAATAGTAGGCCCTGATCATGTAACATTGCTCGTGTAGCTCCCACAATATTTTTGTTCTTCCTTTCAACCACCCCACATTTTTGTGGGTTATGGTATGTTATTAACTCCCATCAAATTTCTTCTAATGCATAGAAGTTATTGAATTCATTCGACACATATTATCCACCATTATCTCTCTTAAGAGCCTTCACTTTCCTGCCAGTGTCTTTCTCAACAAGTGCTTTAAATTCACAAAATTTAGAGAACGTCTGATCTTTCTTCTACATGAAGAAAATATAGCACTTGCGAGAGAAATCATCTACAAATATTACATAATACATTTTCTTGGTCGTGGAGGTTGTCTAGAACGGTCCACACACATCTGAGTGAACTCTTTCAAGGATCGATTGCGCTCAATTGTTCTTATCGGGAAAGGTGGATTTGATGTACTTCCCTAATGTACACCCTTTGTATGTATCTGTCTGCTCTAATGTACCCTTGGGAAGTCCTGTAGAAATATGTTGCATCATCTTCAAAGCTCTGTGGTGCAAGTGACCCAATATTCTATGCCACAACTTACCGATGTCTCGAATTTACACCTTCTCTGTTTTTTTTCTCAAAGCAGCACAGTCTTCTACATCTAATTTGTAGAGGTTCTTCACCCAAGCCCCATTCTGCTTCACTTGCCCTGATGCTATGTGACAAAGGAAATCCTTTCCTTTTCTAAATATCACATCGTAGCCACGGTCCTCCAACATAGCAACTAAAACCAAATTCTTCTTCAGACCCGAAACATACATGTCATATTTTAATGTGAAAGGAAAACCAGAGTCCCTCTGAAAAGTAACAGTATTGATGTCGGTCGCACTATAACTTCCATCATCTCCCATTTCAATGTGCATCTAGAGGTCCTTCTCCTCCAAGTCACTAAAGAACTATTTATTGTCGGTCATGTGGAATGAGACTCCACTATCCAAATACCACACACTACCCATCATTGATGTCACCATGCAAGCAATGAGGGTGAAATCTAACTCGAATTGTGAATAAAGAGATTCACCAGTAGCTCCTCCTGAGGTCTTCTTGTGTAGACACTTCATGGCATAGTGTCCCAACTCATGATAGTGAAAAAAGTTAATCTTCGACAAGTCCTTCTTCTTGCCTCCCTAACTGGAATCTGATTTGGAATGGGATGACTTCCCTTTCCCTTTCTTTTCCTTTCTAGCTAAGGCATAAGCCTCTTCATCATCATGCTTGTATGAGGATCCATCTATGGTGTTCCACTGAATCTCTTCTTGCACCAAGTCAGACCAAAAAGGCTCCCATGCTTATAGCTTCTCCCTCCCATTTACCAAATCCTGGTAGTTGTGTCAGCTCTTGGGAAGACCTGGAAGTGCTAGGTTGACCAAATCATCTTCAATAATTGTAACACCAACACTTCCAATCTCATCCTAACAATGGGTGAACTTGGTCAAGTACTTTGGTATTGTGTCGCCCTTCTCCATCCTGATTTTCCTAAGCTTTTCCTTCAGTTTCAGCTTCATGTGGTCACTTCTATTTTGAAATAGGTCTGTAAAGGCCTTACAAATTGCATATGGAGTCTCCTTACTGTGGAGGTTTGAGACAATATGATCTTGAACTCCTTCTAGGATAATCCTTCTCACCTTTGCAACACATTTTATCTACTCTACTCGATCTTGAGCATCAGTTGTTGGAGGCTTAGGAATATATTTGTCTATGAATTCCTTAAGCTCGTTGTCTTCCAACACTGCCTCCATCTTGTCTTTCCAAGAAATATATTTCGAACTTCCCTCAAGGGAATATTCGAGTCTCAATCCATAAAACGGCATCTTGATAGCTCTGAAGTATGATACTACAAATTTGATTTCACCAACAAAAAACAAACTCGTATTCTCCTCTTCTATAGTGATTTCTACCCTTATACCATGTAGAAATTCCTTTTAGACTCAAACTGCTAATTGTAATTTACTAAAACAATAGACTTGAATCTACTCTACTCATCAATAGAAAACAATTTAAACATTCGTGAAATCAAGAGAATGATGAGAATGTCTCCTTCTCAAATGGCTCATGCATGCATTTGAAAGTGATTTGGATTCTTGGTTCTTATGATGAAATGGTGCACTTGATATTGAACAAGTATTTCGCTTCTTAGACATGATGAATTTCTTGATTCTATGAAGCTACTTAATGTTGATCTTTTATATAGTGGTATAGTTGATGATTAGCTAACATCTATTATTTTGGATATCTTGGTCTCTTGAAGAAGGTTAGCACCTTAATTCTATTAAATATTAACTTGATACTATTGATATTGTTTTTTAAAAGCATGATAGCCATGATCATAGAAGTCTAACAATAAGACTAATACTTAGATTCTTTTGTTGATTATGGTTATGTTTTGATGTGTTTAGTAATTATGGCATGCCTTGTTTTGATGGATTGAGTTACATGACAAAGAAGTAATGTTGTGATCATGATGAATATATGATATAGTCTAACTTTATAATCTAACAATATTGGTTGATGCATGATAGAATTATAGATAGATTTATGGGCATGAATAGACAAATATCTAACATTGTGTATCTACAACAAAGTTTTGACCTGAGGTGAGAGATTTATCTATTACTCTAAGCCTTAGTTGCACAGAAGAAAGGTTACAAGTGCAACTATAGCGTCTCAGCCACACGGAAGCAAGCTCAAGGGTGCGATCGAGGCACTAAGATAGTTCTAGGCAAATCTGGCCACAATCGCTCGCATAACATATTGAAGGAGGCAACTGTGATCTCCCAACTGCACAAAGTAAGGCCTATGGGTGTGACTATGTCTGTTGGACAAAAAAAAATGTGCATGAAATCAGATGTTCACCTGAAGGATGTCAGTCCTATAGATGTGGAGCAGACAACAGAAAGACCTGTGAGCAAGAAAGTTTGAATGCTCACTATAATATGAATATATAAAGTGAACTTGTGTTTGCAAGTGACCAGGACATGCATACAGATATGTCATTATGTTTGAATTTTGTGCTACAAGAGTTTGACATGATTGATATTGATAAGCAGTGTTTGGATTTTTGACATGATGCTTGATGTCTGGGATTTGACCTAATGACTAATGATTTGATTTGATGACTGATGATTTTCCTTGATAAATGAGCATAGTAACTTCCATTGACCAATATTGGTATTTGATAATGATTTTGTATTGGCACATTGGTTGAAATATTGGCAGTTGTGATTTGTTATGAAGCTATCTCGCAATGAATGGATGGAACCTGCAATCCTTGGTATATGCATTTGCATATAATGACATAAATGACTTATATTATGATCATGAGGATGAATTGATGAAATTTGGATTGATATTACTTGTGACAACTTGTTGGCATCACAATAAATGAAGTCATGACTTGAAAAGAGCTCTACCTGTCACCTGGTCTAAATAATTGATATTGTGATGATTTTTAATATTAAATCTAAACTTTGATAAGATGACTTAGCTTATTTGATTGTACAATATTGTGAGTCTGAGCATGTTGGTTTGGAAATGTTTGTAGAGAGAACTATATGAAGCAATCTCCTCGATCTTGATGTGTCTGCATTAACAGTTATCTAGTGAATTCAGGATGATGTGTTGATCCAAAACTCTTCTTTAGAAGTGTTCCAAAGTATGACTTTGATTTTGGATTTGTTTTTATACAGTGATGGCCTTTTATTGATACGTAATGAGCCTCTCATGATCTAAGTAAGAGGGAGATGGCTTCTGAAGATTGAAATAATGAATCATGGCATGATGAATCGATTTCTGAAGTTGGGAAAATCAAATATATATTGTGAAGCTATTGAAGAAGTATTAGAAAGTGGAAATTCAAATCCTTGGAAACTCTAATTGAATTTCAAGAATTTTTGAAGATATATTGTTGAACTTGACTTGAAAACTAACAGTTGATTGAAGCATTAGTGTTTCATTTTGAACATTTGTTTGTATATATACATGATAGAAGTTGAGTCGATTCATTATTGAGTTGCTTCATTCACAATGAGTTGTTTCCTAACATCCTTAAAAATAATTGCATGGGACAATATTCATATGATATATGACTAATTGGATGTATTGATGATGTTTAGGATTGTTACTGATGAGATGAGAACATTTGGATGTTTCCTTAGTATGAGATTTGCCATGATATCTTAGATGAGAGGTCCATAGAAAAACCGAGGTTGAGTATGATGTCACTAGAATGACTAACTATGTGGCAGGACGAAGAAGCTCCCTAAAGACTCGTCTAAGAAGGATATGGATATGACATGGATACATTATGATAAATAGTCGAAACTGATTGGCAGAGAATCTCACATAAAGTTGGGACTGAGATACCTTCATATATTGAGATACTGTTGTTGTACAAAACAAGATCAGGCTTGTGGTTAGCACCTCCTTGAGAGGGAAGAAGAATATGGTATCCTTTTTGTGATACATGATTTATTTATGTTCTAATATGATATTTTATATGATGACCTGTATGAACAAGATACTGCAGCTATTACAACATGATCGAGTTGATTCCAAATATGAGTATGATGAGAGCATCATTGATCGAGGATATTGAGCTAGCTCTTCCCCCTTGTCTGAGCTCTCAGGGTGAGGAATTGAGATAGAGAGATCCTGGGGTTGAGGGAACTTTGGACAATAGGGTATCACCCCTATCTATTACCCATATGGTTTGAGAAGTATCTCACCCTATCTTGTTCTTTACAGAGTTTACCCTAGTTGGCATCATACCCACAAGAAGGGCTTGTTGGGATTATCCCTCCCCGTTTGGCCAACAGGTTGAGGAGGCTTGGAGGCATGTGATCGTTACCTCTTGTTAAGTTAGATATCTCATCCAATCTCGGATATGATGTAGGTATTCTACCACATGACTCTTGAGGGACATTGTTGGGAAGATCAATAGGCAATAGGATGGGTTAAGTAGTAGCTCCCCTATGTCACCTATTGCTCGATATGGGGTTGTAGTAGTAGCTCCCCCATGAGATTTTGGATTGAGATATGCTCCCTAATGATATTCTCTCTAATGATGATGCGGGTCATAGATCTGACTCCCCGCCAATATTCCGAGTAGTAGATCGCTGACAGAGATTCTGGTTAGTAGCTCGATGAATAGAAGGTGGTAGCTTAGGCTCCCCTCCGATGACAAATTCTTCTTCTTTTATATTTGATAATATTAAGCATATGAGCAAGGAAAATAAAGAGATAAGAAGGCATAAGCAAGAGATGAATTGAGATGATCAGTGATATTACGAAATAATGAGATACTTGAGATTGGATATGATTTGATGACAGGATACACATGACATGATGCAAGTGGAATTCTACCTAGTTGAGAGGGAGTGTTAAAAATATGCAATTGTGGTCAAATTCCACTTTGGATAGCTCACTTTATGGAGATAATGATTGCATTGAATTCCTTTTTTCAAGAGGACCAAAATCAACCTCAATATCACTCAAATTGAATAAGGGAAAGTGTACTTATAAAGAAAATCCCACATGTGCATATTTGATAAGGTCAACCCTAAAGAAAAGTGGAACACCTTGAAATGTTATAAATACAAGTGCCCTCTACCTCATTTAGAGATAATGATGGGACACTCTTCTATCTTGGTTTTTGGTTTGCACAAGTCTGAGGCTCGTCCGTGGAGAAATAGGTTCGCTCTGAGGTGAAATTATAGGGTCTAAGTCTCGCATCTCTAATTTAGGGTTTTGGGCCTCAATCACAGGCACAACACAAGAAGAATTTGACCCCATTCACTAACACAGAACCTCATCTATGCGACTGGAGCCTTCCAATCGCATGGAAATCTCTTTGCCCATGTGACTGGGGCGTTAGGGTTTCTGCAGTCCAAATCTGACCCCAGTCGCTCGCATGTCAGGCTTAATGGAGCGACTGGGAAGCCTAAGTCGCTCACATGACAACTATTTCATGTGATTGGGGCCTAAAATATGAAATATCGTTTTTCCAAATATTTCACTTAGCGACTGCAGATTTGGAAATTGACTGCAAAAAGTGATAATTCATTACAGTCTTCATAATCATGGTTTTTAGTATATACATTGTTGGGTTCATTTCATGGATATTGTAGTTGTTTTGTTGGTTAGTTGCACAGATTAGGATATGGATCATTGTACTCTCTTTTGTTGAATCATTTGATGACGATCTATTAAGAAGAAGAATTTGAAATGATTTTCCCCATAGTGGGTTTTTCCCTGGTCTCCGACCAATCCCGGTGTCTCTATCTATGAATTCTTTTCTTCTATTGTTTCTTTATGTTCTGGTACATTGATGACAATGATGATATCGTTCTTTCTAAATAGTTGCATATGATGATGAATAATGATGTAAATCTGAATAATTTTATGATATTATGGGGTGAACTTAATGTGTTAATGAAAAACGAAATTATTAAAGCAAAGAACAATATAGACCTATGAAAAATTAACATGGGGGAATCCAGTCAACAGCATGTAGTTACTAAGCTCTAGGGTTGTGCAGTGTGCAGTTGGAGGAGGTTGTCCTATATTATTATGCAATGTGAAATTCCAAGAGTTAGAGGCTTCACCCTTGTGTCTTGAGGATGCGCAGTGTGTAGTTGGAGGAGGTTGATGGATCAGTTATTAATTATGCAAGTTGAGAGGACTAGGAAAACTCCAAAAATTGACT
Source organism: Pinus tabuliformis (assembly GCA_031772625.1). Taxonomy (NCBI): domain Eukaryota; kingdom Viridiplantae; phylum Streptophyta; class Pinopsida; order Pinales; family Pinaceae; genus Pinus; species Pinus tabuliformis. The sequence goes on from CM062814.1 coordinate 733,497,364, forward strand.
AAGTGTGGGATTAGTGAGACAATAAAGTGAGATTAAGAGAATACGATAAGTTGTAAATATGATCACACACACTTATACAATCTAACACATGATCAGAAGATGTTCAATACCCAAAATCAACATGTATAAAGTGAAACGGCAGTAAAGCTACATGTATCTTCAAGTGCGACACTTAATATGTGCCTTTACAATACAAGTGTTGTCTGCAATCTAAATATGTGTTATGCCATAGGAATGTGTCTAGCACATGTTTTACTGATAAATAGAATCAACTAGTGCAAGTGAGTTTGTTGGAGCTTCCACTTGAAGTTGTGCCATGGTGCTCTTCAAGATGTGTGAAAACAATTGAAAGCAACACATGCAAGAGTGAAAGTGACACATGCAAACACAAAGAAAGCACAAGCGACACATGCAAGAACGAAAGCAGGAAAAAGCAACACTTGCACAAGATAGAGCAAGTGGAAATGACACATGTAAGAGTAAAAAAAGTAAAAGCGACACTTGCAAAAGCGAAAGTGACAGTTGAGAAACTCACTTAGAAGATGAGGCATTTGCAACCACGGGTGAGAGAATGCTCCTTATACTCCAACAATGCACAGAGCTCAAAATAAAAGAGTGAATGTGAAGGCGAGCTCTGGGGTGGACTCTTTACAAGGGAGCATACATGCCATGAGGGTTAGGATTGATAAGTGTGCTTAGTGCATGTCAGGAAACTAGGAGCTAGGAGTAAATTTATAGAATTAATGGAGTAGAGTCTCACTATCAACAAAGGGTGCATCGTCACTTTCTGTAGTAGATGCCCTGAGGATTGTCATTGTCCATGAGGATTGTAAAATCTCTCTTTAGGAACTACATAAGCACTTTCACCTGAGACTGTACAAGCACTATCTTCAAGGATTGTGCAGTCATCATCCACAAGGAAATGGGTTATGACTATCATTACGAAATGTGTAGTCAGTGATAGCCATCACGATTTGTGCAATGACTGTCATCAAGGATTATGTAGTGCTTGACTTTCAAGGTACACATTGATTGCTAGGATTTCTTGGAAAATTTTTGTTATGTAGGCATCACAGATAAGCATCTAAAAGCAAGTTGCTTCGACACACATAATTCTCAAAGGGAGACTTGAACACTTGAAACATGACTAAGCATGCCAATGGTAGCTTGAAATGAAATAATGGATGACCATAAGGAGGCTCCAAATTTTGGATGTAGACAAAATTCTAGAGGTTGTTTGTTGTAGCAACAATATTACCCCAGTTTTCAACAATTTTCTCTAGTTGGTTCTAGTCTCTGGATGTTATTAAAACATTATTTTCTTCTAACTCTATCAGACTTACCTCATCACCCTAGTCTTCTTTATCAACCTATCCTCGATCCCCTATTCCTTTTATCCATCTCATGCATGTCATGTTCTGTCCTTCCCCTAACTTCCTTTATGTTCGTCCTCTATGTTGGCTATAGTAGCCTCTCGGTCACCATGCCTTGTCAACATGCGTAAAATAGGAGAGACGTGACTTATTTTCATAGGCAAGGTGGCTCTTGCGCCCGTCATAAGGAAAGGGGCTCTACTCAGTGATACCGTGAACATACTCCTCATCCAATTCAAGAGGAAATTAGACATGTTGAAATATTATTTGTAAGGGAACAAAATTTTCTAACTAACAAGGAAGTTTGAATTGAGATTGTTGATTACCTGATACAAGCCACACCCAGGGATGTTACAACCAGTATATGTATACTATGTACATTTACTGGTTCTTGGAATCTCTTTCTTGTAAGGATTCTATTGGATATGAATAAGGAAAAAGAAGATATTCTTTTAACATTGGATGAGTCGTAACTGACTATCTAAACCATTGATAGAAATCTTTGACATGTGGAAGCATCTTTTTCCGATAAGTCTAAATGATGGTTTCTTTGCATTACAATGCTCTAGGTTGTCTTTCTTAGTTATTATTTTTCCAGTTAAATAATGGACCTAGTGGCCTATCCTTACTATCTAATTTTCTAGGTATGATGTTAATCTTAAGCAAACTTTTATATAGATGTTGTTAAGACTTCAATTGTTGATCTGAAAATGGGGCACTTAGGCTTCTTGTCTAACTTACAAGAAGCTCTCCCACTTCCAAAGCTTGAATATTCCCAAGTCTTATTGATTAACCAATGCAGAATTAAGAAATGCTTTTAAATATAGGTGTATACTAATAATTGTTTTTAACTGTTCATGTGTTGAAACTGATGTATAAATACATGTAACAGAAAATAAAGCAGCAATAAACAATCACACAGAAACAGCAATTTAATTACGAGTTCACCCACAACTCTTGGGCTACATCTCTGTGAGCTCTAGCCAATTCAACTAGGCTCTCTGGGATTATGGTATAAGTCCTTTTTACAAGCTCTTGGCTCAACTCCTGCTCTTCTACACATAAATAGTGGGTTCAAACACCATTTTATCCCTTGGCCCTTGAAGCTCTCAGCTTTCAAGCTTTCGTCTATTGCTCTGGCTCTTCAGCTATGGCTCTGGCTCTTGGCTCTAGCTCTGGCTCTCTGGCTCTGGCTTTGGCTCTGGCTCTTCGGCTCTGGCTTCTTGGCCCTCTATCAATTTACAGCTCTCTGGGATTTTCACTTGAACTCCAAGTGACTCCCTTGGCTACCTTTTTGCTTATGCACTTCCTCTTTTTCCTTAGCTTCTTGCTTCGGCTTCACGTTTAGCAACAGAACCCCAACAACAACCAACAGTCTCCTCATTTTGTTGTTTTGTGGCATTTTAAGCCAAATCGGCACTGCCTGTTCATTTTCCCTTTCGGGTTTCCTGTCTTCCAACCACAGTCTTCTTAAATCCCTTCTCTGAGCATTAGCGATCATTGCTAAATGCCCTCAAGGGTGAATGCCACCTATACTATAAAAAAATGGGTCATCGGTGCTTGAAATCCCTCAATATATCCATTCTCAGCTTAAACGGAAAACATACCAAACACGGGAAAAATCCGCAGAGAACACTATTCCCTGGACTTCAGATTTCCATAAGCACTATATTCCTATCGAGTCCGCCCGTAAGTCGCCATCGCTTGTCGCAAGGGCCTGCCCCTTTGTATTTTAGAATTGCATTAAAAATATTGAAAATACACATAAGGCTGCAGTTGGGCAGATCTCAAAACATATGGAATATTGTTTATAATCTTATCAAGTTCGAAAAATCGCATCGCATATATATATAACATATAGCCACTCCTCTGTAATGTGCCAATGCGACATTGCGATGCGACTTGTCGTAATCGTAAATCACATAAGCCCGAGGCCTTCCCATATAGTATGGTTTATGCCAACACCGATTGTGATCTGCCGATATCGGCGATCGCGGTATCGCATCAGCCTGGTCCCATCGCATGCTATGCCTCTCACTGCCTCCGCCTATCACCGCCGATTGCAATTGCCATTCGAATCTAGACCGTTGATTGGCTAGATCCAACAGCTCCTGTGCAAACATTGTTCAAGCCTCTGATAAGCTCGATTTCATGGTTTTCTTCATGTTTTTGGGTTACGATAGTGTAATCCGAATTTTCCATAACTTCTCCTTTTGCAATGGTTTTGACCTTTTAGGAGATTTTGAGGACTTTGAGGGTTTTTAGGACCCATTTTCAAGGGATTTTGCTCCTTTTTCCAAAGGATAGAGGCAATTTCATTTTATGATAACTTCTACATCCTAAGTCAATTTTTGCCCATTCAAGTTGCAATAGATTTAGAATGAGACGATCTCTGCAATGGGGCTAGTTCTGGGAACTTCCTTGGACTTTCATTTTTCCTCTATGAGGACCACTAGACTTAGGAGTCTATCCAAAATAAATTTTGGATCAATTGTGTCTCTAGTCTAGTTTCCCAAGTTGCAAACCAGGATGAATATTTTTATGCTTTTCTAGCGTATTTTGAAACTCTATTATAGAATTATTTACTTTATAAAATAAATAAATAAACACAACAAAACAAAACTTTAAAATAAATAAATAACTTCATATTTATCATTCTAACCATCTAATTTGGATATTGTATAATTTACCATTACAAATTGATTTCTTAGTTGGGGGTAATTTAACTAAATTCCTAATGTTATTTTTCATTACAATATGATTTATGTTTTTCTCTATCCCTTCAATTAAAACAACTTGTACTCATGTACAGTCCAAGGACTGTCTTACCTTGACACCCATTTTACCTATACTTCTTTCTTTTTCCCTATACCTATCACCTAAATAATGCAATAGACACAAGGTTTTGTTAAAGGTAAGCACTTATATGTTTTCTTCTTCATGTTTGTCTATATACCTTCTTGTTTTGTTAAAGTATGCATTCGGCTACAGAATTGGCATGTTTCTGCAACTAATCCGGATTTCCGCAGCTACCTCCATTGTTAACAGGGTTTAGATGCTCCAACTCATCCAAGGAAGATATGGATGGATGAGGAATGATCCCCTCGTGGATTCTTTCTTTTTCTCTCGAGCCAATCCTTCAAGAAGATCGCATGATAACACAGTCAACCTCAAAGTCAACTGCAATATTATCGCTGGGACAAAGACTGAGTTTTCTCGAAATCTTATCGATTTGCTTTTCCAAATAGCAAATCGATTATTTAGCAATATAGTTTGATTTAATAGGATCGAAATAAAGATACGTAGGCTTGAAACTCTCGTACTGTTATACAAAAAAGTATTATAAAATGAATGGCCACTCTATGTTTTGGGTGCACGCTGATATATGTAAATTTTGAGAACATCTTGTTACACTTGTTTGTGAGTAACAAAATTGGTTTATGTTTTCCATTCTATGTTGATTGGAGATTGGTGACTGTTTCGTGGAGGTCCCCTACATCCAGTACAGGTCTTTAACCAATTGCACATAGATTTCCTTAATTGATTTATCTAGATGCTTTGTTTTGTGTTTGAAATGCAATATTATGGAATTCACAATTGAATCGTTATCTGCATAATAAATTTCCTTTGATTTATACCTAGCTTAATTCTGTTATTTCATTTTCTTTTTATCTAGTACATTTTGATCATTTTCCTTGCTTTCTACCTAGTGTAGTTCAACTGTTTCATTTTCATAGCGTAGTTTCTTTTCAGTTTATTAGATTTATGACTTGTTTGGATGAAGTTGAATGAGCAAAAGAGTCACAATCGTTTTCTTGACAATTAAATACAGACATCATTCATTTACAATCTGGTAGAATAGATCGCTTTAGCACATAGTAATTTAGGCTTCGCTGCAGCATAAAATTCAGAGATAAAATCCAACAAAGTCTAACAAGAGTAAAGCTTAGAATCACACTTAAACAATCCATAAATTGATTCAATGGAAATTAATTTCTAAGATAAGTAGCTAACAACCTCAAGGCACAATCCTTTAATATAATCAATAATACCATCTTCATATTAATTCTAAGTTTAGACTTTAACAAGAACATAGATATCTTAACGAAATCAATTAACTTCTATCACATATAATGCACTTTTGCTTCATCAGTATACTTGCCCTGGTCGATAATTTATGCTGACAATTTAAGGACATTAAATTAGCTAAACATTTTGGCGTCATTGTCGGGGAAGTACAAATAGAAGTTAAAAAAAAAACATGATATGCGTAGGGATAGAGACTCTAGAGGTAGATTTGTAGGACGAGGAAGAAGTTTAATTCCCACAAATCCACTCACTTCACCTCGATTTCGAAATTCCACACCACCTACTCAAACCCGGATTCCATTTGCAGGTCAACAAAGACTTCCTGAAGTCTCAAGATCATAAATTCAATCCAGAACTTCGCATACTTCATCTACTAAAGTTGTAATTGAAGAAAATCCTATATCCCCAACTACGGGAGTAGTTTTTCTATCCTCCATTGGTGAACAAATTTTGGGAGAAGAATTAGAATTTCTTAGTGAAGAAGAGGAACATGAAACTTATTTTGAACAACCATTGATAGAAGAACTAGAAGAATTAGAAGAACCCTATATTAATTCTAAAGAATTTGTCATGGTTGAAGAAGGGGAAGGAGATGTACACAATGTCAATGGTGAGGAAAATAGGATTCGATGAGGTAGAGGTAGAGTTAGAGGAGAAGGTGGAGATAGGAAAAGAGGAGGGGGTATAGGTAGAGGAAACCAAGATCTTTTTGGATTTCCTATTCTCGACAAAGATAAAACTCTCACAATGAAGAATATATCATCCTCGATTATTCCTAAGTTCCACGGAAAAAGAAATGAAGACCCAAAGACATTTCTCTTCGAATTTGAAGTATTATGCAGATCATATGAATATCTGCATGATGCTCAAAAACTAAAATTGTCCCCTGCTACCTTAAAGGATTCAGCATTAAAATGATTCATGAATCTAGGGACGCATTCTATAAGATCATGGGAGAAAATGAAAGAGGCTTTCTTAGGAAAATATAGAGATTATTATATGCCTAGTAACCTTAAAGATGAAGTCTTCAAAATGACACAAAAGGAAGATGAGAATATTGAAGACTTAAAGAGATATTTGTCTACAATTGAAAAGAGAAAAATGGACAATTTGGATGAGGAAACTCTAAAATCCCTCCTGCTTAAAGCTATTAAAGACGAATGGATTGATCTCCTTAACTTAATTGGGAAAGGAGATATTTCTCAATTACCATTTTCAGATATTTGTGATTTATGTGTACATATCTCAAGGAGTAAAGCACGATTTAGAAAGAGTCTTAGAGACCCTCCCTTATCAAGAATTAATAAATCTGTAGCCAGGACAGTCAACAGGGCAGAATTAGGAAGTTTGTTTGATACCTTTAAGACAGATATTTTAGGGAGTCTAAGTGAACAAATAGACACCCTTCAAATACAGAACAAGCAAAAAATCTGAAAATGTTGCATTATCTTTTTTCTGTTTGAGATGTCGAAAGAAACACGCACTAAGAGAGTGTCCCTTAGATTCAAAGGCTATAGAAACTTGTGTTATATGTGTAGATAATCATGATACTAAGAAATTTCCTTCCTTACAGGGACTCAAGGTTGTATTTAATGATGAAGGAATACTAGAACAAGTAGACCCTCTCTACTTTATAGCCAAGAGACCATGGAAAAACTCTCAACCAAATCAACCACAAGGCTTCAGACCACAACAATTTGCTCAGTCTTCACAAAATAATTGGAATCCATCTTGGCAGCCTTGGGCTTAGCCACAATCATAATCTTGGAATCAAGGATGGCAAAGTCCTTATGGGGCTTATGCTCAATATCAAAAATATTCACCATCCTATCTTCCACCACAATTTCTACCCCAATCTAATCAAATTCCCCAAGCTAATCAATTACCTCAAATCCAAGTTCAAAATCAAAACCCATAGCTCTCCCTACCATTTCCACAAAAACCAAATCAACTACCTGCTCAACCACTTCTGAATCCTAATAATAAAATACCACAACAACCTGTGTACAACATGGAAGGGAAAAATCCTCAAACTTATGTAATAACTCCACTAGATCTAAATAATGTCCAATTAAGGTCTAGAAGAGTGTTACAAAGAAAACCCCCTGTTGTTATTTAGGAAACGAGACCAAATCTTCAAAAAGATAAAAATCAATCTGAAGAAGGAGAGACCTCTCTCCCTCAAAAAGAAAATAATCAAACAAAAAATGTTCCAATAAATACTCCTATCATAGAACAACCCTCGGTATCAATTAGGCCACCTTTCCCTGAACGGTTGAAAATTGATGAAGGAGTAGAAAAACAAATTACATTGCCTGATTATGATATGTTGGATGAATTAAGAAATTTCTGTATCAAAATTCCTTTGTTACAAGCCATAAAAGAAATACCAATCTTTGCAAAAACAATCAAGGAATTAAGTACTCAAAGATCAGGAAGAAAACGAAAGGACATAAAAAGAATTCAATTAGTCGGAAAAAATGCAAACATCATGATGGGAAAAATTACAATTCAAAAATACTTAGATCTAGGAAACCCCATTGTAAAAATTCACATCAATGGAATTGAAATCCCAAACACACTTATTGATCTAGGAGCAGCCATAAACATAATGAGTAAACAAGTTATGGACTCACTTAGGCTTCCTAACCTGCAATACACACCAACACTATTACAATTAGTAGATAGGTATGTGATCAAACTTGATGGTGTATTGGAGGATGTTTGTGTATCCTTAGATTCTTGGGAATATCCTGTTGATTTCATGGTCTTAACATCCAAGAAAAATCTAGGACATTCATTAATCCTAGGAAGACTTTGGTTAGCTATAGTTGATGCTTTCATCGGTTGTCGATCAAGTGACATGTTTATTTCAAATGGAAATTCTACAAAGAAATTTACATTATACCCTCCTGCAAGAACAATAATAGAAACAGAAAATGAAGAATGGATAGATGATGAAGATGATATACAACCCGCTTTTACTACTGAACAAGTAAGAGAGGAAGACCAAATTTAAAATCTACTGGAAATTAATGAATCTTCCTCACATTATGACCATAGTCGAAATGAATATCTCTCATCTAGACAAGTATCATTGCTCTCTATGGAAAAATTTGGGAATTCTTTGATAGAAATATTTCCAGGTAAAACTTTGAATGTTAATGAAAACTTGGAAGAAATACAAAAGAATCAGTTGGTGGAAATTTTACTGAAACATTTTTCTCCTTTTTCATGGGAATACACTGATATGAGAGGAATTGATCCTAAAACTTTCATACATCATATCTACATTGAACAAAGTGCAAGACCAGTTAGACAGCCACAACGAAGAATGAACCCAAATCTAAAAGAAATTGTTAAGGAGGAATTGCAAAAGCTATTAAATGTAAATTTCATTTATCCGATATCAGACAGTCAGTGGGTTTCACCCTTAGTAATCGTTCCAAAGAAAAATGGAAAATGGAGAGTATGCATCGATTACAAGGAATTGAATAAAGCAACATTAAAATACCACTTTCCACTACCTTTCATAGATCAAGTCTTAGACACATTAGCAGGGAAAAAGTATTTTTCATTTTTGGATGGTTTTAGTGGATATAACTAGATTTAGGTAGCACCTGAAGATCAAGATAAAACCACATTCACATGTCCATGGGGAACTTATGCTTACCAAGTACTTCCCTTTGGATTATGCAATGCTCCGACAACATTCCAAAGAGCAGTCCTCAGAATTTTCTCTGATCTTATTCATGATTGTGTGAAAGTATACATGGATGATTTCACTATTTATGGTGATTCTTTTAATGAAGCACTTGGAAATTTAGAAAAGTTTTAATAAGATGTAAAGAAACAAATCTTTCATTAAGTCATGAGAAATGTTTCATGATGTTTAACGAAGGAATTATTATAGGTCACCATATTTCAGGAAATGGAATTAAGGTGGACTCATCTAAAGTCGAAGTCATTTCTAAGTTATCAGTGCCAAACTACCAACGAGATGTTAGAAGTTTTCTTGGTTTTACTGGATACTGTAAAAGATTTATAGAAAACTTCACAAAAATTGCATCTCCACTCTTTAAACTTCTTACCAAGGACTGTGAATTCAAATGGGATTATGTATGTCAAACTGCCTTTGAAACTTTGAAAAAGAGAATTTCTAAAGCACCTATTATAAAAGGACATAATTGGAAATTACCTTTCCATATCTCAACTGATGCTTCAGATTCATCCTTAGGAGCTGTGTTAGGGAAAAAAGATCTTACTCCTTATTAAATATATTATACTAGTAAAAATTTAACTCCTGCAGAGTTAAATTATATTGTAACTGAGAAGGAGTTTTTAGATGTAATTCATGCCATTAACAAATTCAAAACATTATATAACTAGCTATGGAACTTTCATTCACACAGACCATTTTGCCACTAGATACCTAATGAATAAACCAATCACTAATGGGAGAATAACCAGATGGCTCTTATTATTACAATAATTTAACATCACCATTCTAGATAGGCCCGGAAAATAGAACACAGTTGCTGATTTTTTATCTAGAATTCAAAATGATAATAATGATCAACCTATAGATGAAAAATTTCCTAATGAATATGTTTTTGCAGTATCTACTAAATCACCTTGGTATGCAGATATTGCTAACTATTTAGCTACAGGGAAAATGTCATTTCATTTGTCTCCCATAGAAAAGAGGAGAATAGTCCACAATAGCACATTTTATTCATGGATAAATGAAGAGTTATACAAAACAGGACCAGATCTCATCATCAGAAGATGTGTTCGAGAGGATGAAATACCAAAAATACTTAAAACTTGCCATGATGAACCATGTGGAGAAAATTTTTCTGACAAAAGCACTACTTATAAAGTCTTACTTTTAGGATATTATTGGCCTTCCATTTTCATGGATACCAAGGAATATGTTAAAAGATGTGATAGTTTTCAGAGAATGGGAAAACCCACACTTTCAAACGAAATGCCATTACAACCACGGGTACTAATTGAACCATTTGAAAAGTGGACACTAGATTTTGTTGGACCAATCAACCCACCTTCAAAACAAAAGAGGTATATTCTGGTATGTACTAATTATGTCACTAAAGGGGTAGAAGCTAAAGAACTTGCTTTTGATATTGAAAATGATGTAGTTTCATTTCTCTTTTAGGATATTTTCACTCATTTTGGTGTTCCAAGAGAAATTGTAACAGATCAAGGAACACAATTCACATCCAGATTAGTGCAGAAGCTTGTGGAGTAGTACAGAATCAAACATCGAAAGTATACTTTGTACCATCCACGAGCCAATGGACAAGTTGAGTCTACAAATAAGGTGATTAAAGCAATCCTTACTAAGACTGTACACTTACATAGGAAGGACTAGCTTCCAGAAGCTTTGTGGGCTTATAGAACTACATGGAGAAGTACTACATGACATACTCCCTACGAACTTGTGTATGGGAAGCAAGTCTTACTTCCAATAGAGTTCCAGATCCAGACTTATAAAACAATAGTCCAGCTAGATCTTGACCTATCAAAAGCACAGAAGCAAAGGATGAAACAACTTAATGAGCTTGATGAAATAAGACAAGAAGCCCTCCAGAGAACTAGCCTAGTTCAACAACAGAGATCTAGATGGCATGATAAGTACATTAAAGAAAGAAAATTTCATCCAGGAGATTGGGCATTACTCTTTGATTCAAAGTTCAAAAATTTTCAAGGGAAATTCCAAACCCACTGGCTTGGACCTTATGAAGTTGAAAATGTCTTTGACAATGGTGCAGTTAGAATCAGGACTATTGATGAAGAGAAAATTCCTCTTTTAGTAAATGGACATCGACTCAGACTTTATCAAAAGCCATTGACAAAAGAATAATTTGTCAAAATTTTCCAAGATAATTCAGAATTGAAGATGGTTGAAAAGAGTTCTCCTTCTTTTCCACCTTAGAAATTTTACTCATTATTTTTTAAATGATATATATATATATATATATATATATATATAAGAGGTATAAACATGAAAACCAACATGTTGTTGGCATGTTTATACAGAAAATTTGAAGTGAAAACCAACTCTTGTTGGCACCTTAAATTTTCTTTTCAAAAATAAAGTTCCTTTCTTAAAGTTTTTTCTCAGCTACAGAATCAACAACTTTCTGTAGCTCGGACAAGTTTCTGCAGCTAGGACAAGTTTCTGCAACCCTAATAGGTTTTTGAATCCACTTAACAAGAACACTTGGTGGTTCAAATTGAAGGATAATTAACATTGCAAAGTACCTGTAGGAGATATCAAAGAACAATTAAGGTTAGAAAAGTTAATCAAAGGTATGTGATACTTTAATTTAACAATGAGGATTAATATATTGCATATATGAACTAAGAGGACATAGCATTGCCAAAATAAAATGAAATCATTGCAAACTAAGGGTGAAGGTCGCCTATCAAAATCATCATAAACCACCACTTAAAACCTCTGTCTTGTCCTTATTCTGAATCGATTGAAGTAAATCACCGAATCATTATTTTGAATGTGCTCCAACAGTCAAATTCATTCCCACAGCCTTCATTATAATTCATATGTTCTTCCATTTCTCCGAATTCATATAGCCTTTCTATCTCTCCGCCACTAACCGAAACCCTACCAACACCATTTCTCCTGTCAAAATAAGCAGTCCTTGAGACGAAGCATCCTCCATAATGGGTGTTATTGTCCAAACCGAGCCAACAGGAAAGAAATTCTTAGAAGGATATCCTCAGACTAGGGAGTTGTTGCAGAAAATACAATGGTTACAATTCATAGAGAAATTCGACGGTTTCCACAGGGAAGTGACGAAGACTTTTGCACACTCGTTTGATGGAACGGAGGTTGAAATAGGAGACATTAAGTTCACTATAACGGAGTCTCTAATCGCAGAAGCTACTGAGCGGAGAGAAATGGTTCAAAAATAGGGGAATCAATAGAGAAGATTGGAGAGTCTTCCTAAAAAATCGAAACATGGATACCACAGTCTTCAAGAAAGGTATTCCTAGTACATCCCTTAAGAGTAAATGGAGGAATTTACTTCTTGTACTTCAAAATTTATTACTTGTGAGGGTCAGTATGGATACATGTATTTCTACCACATTAGGATAATGATGCATTTTCTTGAGGAACACCAGATGAACCTTACTTATTTCCTCTTGCATAGTCTTAAGAAAATTTCCATGAATGTTCAAAAGCAGATTCAATTCATAGACAGTACCATGTATCATTTGTTGGCATTATGATGCATGTGTTGTACTTGATGGCAACCCACTTGTAGCAGAACAACTCACTTGTATATGGTAACTAGATGAATCTACAGAAGAGATATCAAATGTGACAGAATGCATGGCAGTTGTGTTTACAGATGTGACAAAATGTAGGAATCAGTTCAGAAGAAATGTACAATGGAAACTCTCTCAAATGACAATTCACAGTGCAGCCGGTTAACAACAAAGAATTACAGATCAGACTACAAAGAATGAAGAAAGAGAGGTATACGCAGGTTCACCTTGACCAAGTTGCGTATACACGCAGGTTCACTGAACACAAGTAGCATATACGTACACACGCACTTTCACAGAAGGAAAAGCACATATATCTTGGAAAACTAAGTTTTTGGTCCATGGTATTTTGATCCATGGTATTGGTCCAAGTTATTTGGTCCAAGGTATTGACCCTAGGTATTTGGTCCAAGGTATTAGTCCTAAGTGGTTTTGATCCATGGTATTGAGAAAGGCCTAAAACTATATAAGGAGGAGAAGATCATTAGGCCAAGTGTGCAAGTATCGAATATCTAATGAAGTATGAGATCTAGTATGCAGCTTATTGGCTTATGGTGATGTGCTTGATCTGAACCAAGGATGAACCCTAGCGGTTGATGAGGGATAAGATCTAATGACGGATCGGGATTATAAGGCTTGAAATGAATTATCATTATATGGTTTGATCATGTGTAGTCTAGATCTGAATACTAATGCATGTGTTGTTCTGTAAATGTTATGATCTGGGTATGACTGAAGTCTGGAATAGCTGCAAAATTATGAATTAATATTTACAGACATATACGCTGGTTGGCTTTGATAAAAGTGCATATACATGCTAGTTCAACACATCTAAGTAGTGTATACATTATGTAATATGATATTTGAAGTTACAAGTGGATCTGACTGTTGTTGCAGAATTCTGGGTTCTGCTCTATGTTCTGGTGACTGTAGTTTGATGACAGTATACTAAATGTTCAGATTGATTGATTGTGATTTGTTTCAGTGACGATGGGCTTTCAGTGATTCAGTTATGGGTGATTCAGAGATTTATGATTGAGTTTCAATGATTGGTTAATGCAGATGTATTTGATGGTTGTAGTGCAGTGGTGATTGATTTTGAGCTTCAATGTTGATAATGGGTCCAGTATGAAAATTAGATGAAACGATACCTTCATGTGTATTGTTTTGTACCAAGAGCATCTAGTCTAAAAATTTATGAAACGTGGTCCCTGGAGGAAGAGAGAAGGTTGTAGCCTTCTGTAGGTCGGCACCTACGTAATAGTAAACATATCGGCTAGTACAAGAGCTAGGGGGTTGTAGCTCCCTTCCAATAGAAGCTAGAGAACGAGTGAAGGTAGCAACCTTCTGCAGGTAGAAGCATGTGTACTAGTATGATTCTGCACTAGTACAATGTTGTAAACAGATTTTCTTATTATTAAAAGAAGACAGCAGTAGGTGGTTTTCACCCACATTGGGTTTCCACTTTAAATCTTGGTGTTCATGTGTGTTGCTTATGTGTGATGGTTCATTGTGTTATTAACTGCACATGGTTACTGTTTAATGTTTAATGAAATATTGATGCATAGATTAAAGATCAACATATGATGAATTAACTGAATCATTAGTTTGCTAGATATACTCTTGTTTCTTTAAACACAGTTGTGTGTACACGCGGGTTACCTTCATTGAAGTAGCGTATATAAATTTGAGTATGAAAAGAAAAATATTATTGACTTGACTAATACTGATTCACCCCCCCCCCCCCCCTCTCAATATTATTTCCAACATCATTATGGATTGGTAAAGGTATTGGTTGAGTTCCACCTTCAAAGTGTAGGGAATAACTGGGAAAATTTCTTGGTAAGAAACCATTTTTAAGAATGAGCTCCTGAACAGCCTAGCAATAGTAGAACCCTCAGGGGAAAGAAGAGAACAATGGAAACAATAAAAGAACCCCAGTCTCAACAAGAATTATCAGAAGATGAACTGCCCATAGTGGATATTTTGCAGAAAATGAAAAGGGGAAATCTTAGAAGGAAGAAAGCTAGCAAAAGAACAGAAGATTTACCACAAACCGAGACCCTTCCTCAGGAAGAAAAGCCAAAAGCCAAAAGAAGGAAAGCACAGAGATTATAGACCCCAGGACTAAGGATGAGTACCAAATCGAACATAAGGCAATAAGTAGTCTCAGGAGCTACATAATATATTGATCTTGAGGATAATGAGCCAACTAAAAACTCTAAAGGTTCCCAGGAAGGATCACAAAAACTATCACCAAGAGTGTCATCACCACCATGCAATTCACCTCTGAAAAGTCCAGCGCAGATTCCAGGTGTTGATCTTGTTCAACAAGATATTTATGACTACATAGAGTCATTAAAAAGAAAGGAAGCAGCAACTAAAGAATTAATCCAAAGTCCTAGAGAAGGAAGCAATCAATTCAGTGAGCCACAAGAACCTTCAACATCCAATGTTTTAAAGCAAGAAATATTTTAGTTGGAGACATTGAAAAGATATCTCAAGAATGAAAATCAAACATTGAAAGCACAAAATGGGATTCAAATTACAAAAAGTGACAACTTTGTCCTTCACTTGAGTTTTTGGTAGAAAAAGAACAAAATGCTGAAGAAAGAGAACAGGGCAATGCAAAGAGAAATCATCAACCTAAAATACAAAATCCTCATGAGGAAACCAAGGATGCCAGTGGTTGCTAGAAAGAAGAAGAAAGTGAATCCTGAAGGCGATAATCAGAAGGAACAAGAGAATGACAATGATGAATTGTATGAGGACATACAAAACCTCCAGCATGAGGGAAAGGACTGTCCTACCTTGACACCCTTTTTGCCTATACTTCTTCCTTTTTCCCTATACCTATCACCTAAATAATGAAATAGACACAAGGTTTTGTTAAAGGTAAGCACTTAAATGTATTATTCTTCATATTTGTCTATATACCTTATTGTTTTGTTAAAGTATGCATTCGGCTACAAAATTGACCTGTTTCTGTAGCTAATCCGGATTTCCGCAGCTACCTCCATTGTTAACAAGGTTCAGATGCTCCAGCTCAGGGAAGGAAGATATGGATGGATGAGGAATGATCCCCTCGTGGATTCTTTCCTATTCTCTCAAGCTAATCCTTCAATAATATCGCATGATAACAAGGTCAACCTCAAAGTCAACTGCAAGAGTATCGCCGGGACAAAGACCGAGTTTTCTCGAAATCTTATCGATTTGCTTTTCCAAATAGAAAATCGATTATTTAGCTATATAGTTTGATTTAATAGGATCGAAA
Organism: Pinus tabuliformis; assembly: GCA_031772625.1. Taxonomy (NCBI): domain Eukaryota; kingdom Viridiplantae; phylum Streptophyta; class Pinopsida; order Pinales; family Pinaceae; genus Pinus; species Pinus tabuliformis. Next base: position 733,513,417 of record CM062814.1, read on the forward strand.
TAAAGATATGTAGGCTTGAAACTCTCGTACTGTTATACAAAGAAGTATTATAAAAGTAATGGTCGCTCTGTGTTTTGGGTGCACGCCGATATATGTAAATTTTGAGAACATCTTGTTACACTTGTTTGCGAGTAATAGACTTGGTTTATGTTTTCCATACTGTGTTGATTGGAGATTGTCGACTGTTTCGTGGAGGGCCCCTACGTCCAGTACAGATCTTTAACCAATTTCACATAGATTTCCTTAATTGCTTTATCGTAGATGCTATGTTTTGTGTTTGAAATGCAGGATGATGGAATTCACAATTGAATCGTTATCTGCATAAGGAATTTCCTTTGCTTTATACCTAGCTTAATTCCATTATTTCATTTTATTTTTATCTGGTACAGTTTGATCATTTTCCTTGCTTTCTACCTAGTGTAGTTCAATTGTTTCATTTTAACAGCGTAGTTGCTTTTTAGTTTATTAGATTTATGACTTGTTTGGATGAAGTTGAATGAGTAAAAGAGTCATAATCATTTTCTTGACAATTAAATCCAGACATCATTCATTTACAATCTGATAGAATAGATCTCTTTAGCACATATTAATTTAGGCTTGGTTGCAGCATAAAATTCAGAGATAAAATCCAAAACAGTCTAACAAGAGTAAAGCTTAGAATCACACTTAAACCATCCATAAACTGATTCAATAGAAATTAATTTCTAAGATTAGTAGCTAACAACTTCAAGGCACAATTCTTTAATATAATCAGTAATACCATCTTCATATTAATTCTAATTTTAGACTTTAATAAGAACATAGATATCTTAACGACATCAATTAACTTCTATCACATATAGTGGACTTGTGCTTCATCAGTATAACTTCATTGGTCGATAATTTATGCTGGAAATTTAAGGACATTAAATTGGCTAAACAACTCATTTTCCTAAGAATGTCTTGTTCAAATCATTTGCCTGAATGCATCTGATAAAGTTAACATAAATGTGTTATCATGAAAGTCACATTGATAGCATTTTTGATAACTTATTTCTCATAATATGCATATAAATTTTCTATCATACCTTCCTCATTTATGTCAATCAACAAAAATCTTCGTGAATATAATTATTTATAATTTTTCAAATGTTAAGGTATCAACCAGTTCCTCATGTTTTTCTAAAGGAATGTTTACCTGCACAAATGATCTTTGTATTTATTCATCTAATGTGTCCCCTCATTTAAAGTGCCACACCATAGGTTTTTGTTATGAATGTAAATAATTATTAATTAAATAGTTAGCCGTGATTAGTATACTAAAGAGGTATGTATCAAAAGACATGACCATTCATGAAAGGGTACCCACCTATGGGACCCCCATTTGTAACAATCTCATATCTCATCTCACTTGTATTTAAACATTCTTATATAAATATATTATTTGTTCCATGATGGACATTCTTATATTTCAGATATTCTGAATATTATGTTTCATATACGAAATTTGTTCACAACATTTGGTATCAGAGCCAATATAATCAGGTGTTTGGGCATCAACCTTGTTGTCGTGCAATTGAAATGTTTTCGCTATAAAAAGTTTGGAGATTCCCCATTTTGTAGATCGTTATTCAATCCTTTGGCCATTAAAAAAGAGGGGGGCTATATAAAAATAAAGGATAAAAATATATATATGAAATAAAACTATAAAAAAAGGAAATAAATAAATCAGAGGAAAAAAAAAGGAAGTCATATATATATATATAAAACAAAAAACAAAACAAAACAAAAAAGCAAAACAAAACAAAACTTACCTGTCGCTAGTCGTTTAGACATAGCTGCCTTGGATTTTGTCATTACTTCAAGCAATAGTATTTCAACATTTCCGCCATCAAAAAATTTCGTGCGACATATTTCTAACCCTTCCTACTGTTAGTTGGCCACATTATCCATGTTACGGCTTCGCTACCACCCTACACTACACCTACAATAATAAAATCCACAGCGGTTGAATCTACCGACCCCACTACAACATCAAATCTCTACTATATGGAAACATGTTGCCTGGTATCAGCCATCGCCATGTTGTTGTACAACATTTCACTTACTTCTCTTGTATTTCCATCAAACTATCGCCATTGTCGACTTTTACTCAGCTTCCATTTACATTATCATCTTTATATATTCAAGAGTATGTTTATCCAATCCATGTGAATAGATGCGCCCATATAGGGCTATCCATCCATATATTTTCGTATCATAATTTGATAAAAGGTTATATCAAAAAGGGCTTCATATATATATATATATATATATATATATCAAGGGGTCAAAAAAGTATTATTATATAACCTAAAAGGGATGTTTGAAGTACAAAGCCTAAGGAACAGAAAAATAATATATAAGGCAACAAATAGTACCTGAAATATCAAAAAAAATTCATGAATTGTGGACAAAGGTGAAATGGAGACCAGTAATGGAAGATTTCCTAAAACCTATAGTAAAAGTGTTAGTGTGTTATTTAAAATCAAAGGATCACTTGCAGGAAAGGATATTATAATCTCTATTGATTTTAATTAAGATAATAATTATGTTAGTATTGGATGTGCTAACCAATTAGTGATTCATGAATCGAATATATTCGAAACGATGGATTTGACAAATAAAAAATAACATGACATAAGCAATCTACAACTAAGTATTAGATACTATACTTTTGTCTCCCAATTCACTATTAAAACCTTATTCTATGATGATAGTGATATAATTTTGAGTTTTCCCTAGATGGAATCACTAGGGTACTTCATCGTAAATAAGAAAAAGGAGTTTTTGAAATTTTTCTACAAAAAGAAAAGAAAAAAAAATCTACAGGATGAAACATTTAAGCCATATTTAATAACATCATAGATATAAAATATATCTCAAAAGTAATTCTTCAAAAAAACTGAAAGACAATGCAAAATATGCAGAAGGAAGTTGAAGAAATTATTGCACACAAAAACGAAGAAGTTACTCACCTTAAGGACCACAACGAGAAACTATTGATAAATTAAGAAGCTTAAGAAGGACAAGAAGTTGGAAAATGAAGTACAACAATTTATCGAAAAGGAAGCATCTAAATCTTTAGATTTAAAAATTCAAGTTGAAAAAGGAACGAATACTAATCAGTGAATATCACAACTCAAGAAGATGAAAAACTAGTTGAAGTAAAAACATACTCAAATGTTGTAGTTTAGGCGATGAAAATTCCAAATGAATATTTTGTAACTAATTCAACAATATCAGTACTTGAAGTAAATCAAGAAATTTCCACACACATGATAAGGGGAAATCAAATAAAAATACTTGGTATTAGCATCTGAATCACAAGAGCATACATCTCAATCAGTGGATGTACTTGTATCACTTTCAACAAAAATAATAGACTTATGTTCAAAATAATATCGATTTTTGCACAATCCAGTCTTACAATAACAATTTATCCCAGTTATCAAGTAATTGTAAAGTTCGACAGAATATTGATTTTTGATGGTTAGATCATTTCACGGTACGACAATTTTGTACCACTCAGAAGTTCATAAAATATTTTATCATCAAATATGATAGTTCCCAGACGAAAAGACATTTGAGACAGAGAAGAGATAGAGAGAGAGAGAGAGAGATCAAACCTTTTTATTAATAAGATCTGTGGACAAAGATTTTCTAAAGAGAAAGGAAATTTTATGAATGTAAATAATTAATAATTAAATAGTTAACAATGATTAATATACTAAAGAAGTATGTTTCAAAAGACAAGATCATTCATGAAGGGGTATCCACCTAGGTATATTTATGGGACCCTTAGTTGTAACAATATCATATCTCATCTCACTTATATTCAAACATTCTTATATAAATATATTACTCATTTCATGATAGACATTCTTATATTTTATATATTCTAGATATTTTGTTGCGTATATGAACTTTGTTTGTAACATTTTTTCGAATTGATTTGCATTTTTCACTGTAGCAACTTATGAGATCTCTAGCCAAGTTATTTTTTATCACCGCACTAAAATATTCCTCCTTTCCATGTACCACACTCTTTGTTAAAACCATTTCTTATCCTTAAAAAGATAAGCCATGACACTCTTGATTGTTTTATAAAATGTTGTCCAAAATCTACTATACTTTGGTAATTTGTTTTACATAGGATTTTCAATTCTTATATTTTATGTTTATTCTTTGACCAACTCAAAGAGAGGAGAATGGATATGTCAAAGGGACTAGAAACTTATTCTCAATCTTGATGTTTTTTCATGCTATTAAATTGTAGGGTACACCCTTAAATAGTCTAATATGCCTACTTGTTTTTTAATTTGATGAGTTATCTAATAATAGCCAAACTAATAACCAAAATTATGTTCAAATGTCATGTCAAAATCTAAGTTCTTGAAATTTCAGCCCTCCCTAGAATTTTGGCATCCTCCTCAAATTTAGGCCTTCTGTAATTTCGTTGGATCGAAGATGCATGAGACAAAATTGATGTGTCAAAATCAGGGGAAATTATCACCTTTATATAGCCTTCAAGTGGAGATTGAATGGGTGCCTCTTAGGGGCCAAGACGACCTAAAGCATTATGAGGCTGACTTGAAATAAATTTGGAGCCGAATTTAAATTAATTTCCCATTTCTTTTTCAAGATGAATATACCTACCATGGCTACAATAATTTTCAACACTCCCTCTTAGTGAGGGAGGTACTTTTCATTCTCTATCTCAATATCAATCTTCCTAACCAGTCATAGGTCTCATAGCCCACAGCCGAAGAAAGATAGCATCAATCTCATCATAACGAAAGATACATAGAATCCATATCAAATCATCTCCCTAACCACGAGGTCTCACAGCACACAGCCTAAGGGAGGAACGATTAATACATCTCTCAGACCACAAGGTATCATGGCACACAGCCTACAGGAGGATTCAACAATACATCTCTTGGACCAGAAGGTCTCATGGCACACAGCCCATAGGAGATGGTCCATGATATGATGTTATGTAATCATTGTTCCCTCTTCAAGGGGATTCTCAGTCATTCTAGTTTCTTCATATAAACATGAACAACCAGTTCAACATCAAAAATGTAGCCATGTTGGACCTTAGCTCTTTATCAAATACAACAACATTAAGGTGTTCATTCAGCTTCAGCCATGGATTCTCTTAGAAGCAAACATCAACATCTATCAGCAGAAAATAATAGACCTTAGCAGTGGCTTCTCAAAGAAGAAATCATCGGCAACCATTGTATAGTCCAGTAGACAATAAGTGGTTTCTCACATAGGCAAATGTTAGTATCCATAGTCAAATACGGTAGATAATAAGTGACTTCTCATAGAAACAAGCATCAATAGCCACAGCAGAATCCAGCAAACCATAACTGAATCAACCAGATAAAAATAGACTTCAACAAATAGATCAAGAAACCAATCAATGAATCAACCAAGTCAACATCAGAGTCTTGCAACTTCTTCAAATCATTCATGAGGGAGATGTCAATGGACCTATAGTCCATTGTGCTAAAGATATCACTAGACTCATGCCTTTACAAAAACAACTCCCTCTTACACAGAAGTCCTCTATATAGTAGAAAATTTGTGGGCTCGTCTTTAGCGTATCCAGATCAATATTGGTCTTCAAACATTTTATCCACCTTCAAAGAAATGTGCTTCAATCGGGTTGATCTTGTTCGCTCCCTCTAAGTATAAATCCTATCATGATTCTTCTTGTCACATTGCTCTTCCATCATTTCCAACAATTCCCACATATTGGCAGCCACTATTACGTACCTACAAACCTTACTAGGAGGCTATGGAAGAACAATAACAACCAAGTAAGCCAAGGGACTCATAATGAAATAATCAATAGAAACAATTAAGATAATACTTATCTCTTGAGAGTGTGTGAGCTCCCTCTTGATATTATCCTTCTCTTATTAAGTCAATCTGACCACATCAAGGATTCTATATCATCATCAAAGAGTTGACATCATTGAGGAGTCCTAATCATCAAGAAGTCTACATTATCATTGAGTCCAAATATTCATCATCATCAAGTAGTCTTGTCCATATCACCAAGGAGTCCACATAAGTAGTACATATCATTTATATTATCAAGGAATTCATATCATCATCAAGTGAAAATCATTATCATCAACGAATCCACATCATCATCATCAAGGAGTCTAGTCCAATTCATCATCAATGAGTCCACACTATCATCATCAACCATTCCATGTCATCAATGATTCCAAATTATCATCATCAATGATTCCATGTCGTCAATGAGTCCACATTATCATCATCAGTGTCATCAATGAGTCCATGTCATCAGCGAGTCCACATTATCATCATAAGCATCATCAATGAGTCCACATCATCATCATCCAGATCGTCATCATCATCAAAGAGTAAGCATCAAGGATTCCAATCACATCATCCACATCATCAATGAGTCATACATCATTGTCAGTAGGGAGTAATTATCATCATCAAAAAGGAGTACACATCGTCAACATCATAGGGTACGCATCATTCATCATTAAGCATTCCACATCAACATCCTCAAGGATTCCATATCAACATCAACATCAAATATTTCACACTATCAAGGAGTCCATCATTCACATCTTCAAGGATTTTACGTCAACATCAATAAAGAGTTAAAATCCACATCATCACGAATTCTATATCATTAACGAGTCCACATCATCAACAAACCCACATCATTATCAACAAGTCCATATCATCAACAAGGAATTAGGGTTAAGCTCATTAGAATTAGATCTTATTCTCTAAACCCAACCTAGGTTTTTACAAATAATATATAGTCCAATGTCAGTGTTAATTGAAACAACACAATATACTTATCTTTTGAGATCAAGACAACTCCCTATCGACCTTCAGTCTTTTTAGAATCCATCCTACAAATTAGCATCAACATTAAGATGTCAAATCTTTTAGCTATCAATTAATAAGCCCAACATTTTCTCAATCATTTATATCGAGGTAGGGTTAATGGACATTCGAAAGGGCTTGCAATGTGAACAACTAGGGTAATAGTATCGAACCCTAATATATTTTCAAAGCCTCGGATTCTCAGCATATGTATATGTCATCATGTTACTTCTTTCAATAGTAGAAAACAATCTTTGATTCCATAATCCCTAGGCTTTCATTTCCAACCATTTTGACTTGATAGGGTTTACAATCTGATTTTGTAAGTTTTTTACTCTAAACCCTAGTAATTCTTTAAATTTGATCAAATCCACTCATCATTGCATTCTTATTCAACTATATTGTCCAAGAATTTTATAGCGTAATCAGTCTAGGGATTAGACTTATTCAATATTTTATTCTTCATGGTTTAGAAAACCTTAGAGGAAATTTTAGCCTAAAAGTTGCCTCCTAAGGAAAAATAATAAAATAATAGTTAAAATAATAATATACGAGTTATGAATTTTGGAGCAAAAATAAGAAAACTACCTTTTTAATTGTATTTTTTTATTATCTCCTTATATTTTTACTCAAATTTCAAGTTTAAAGACTTGATGCAGAATTTTTTTATTATCTCCTTATATTTTTGCTGAAAATTCAAGTGTAAAGACTCGATGCATAATTAAATTCTGCATCCAACGAGTACCCATCATGCATACTTTTGAGAAGACCCATATTGATAAAAATTGTAGATACATTAAAAAAACGTGTTCAACATGTTTTTTCAATGTATATGCAATTTTTATCAATTTGGTTCTTCTCAAAAGTATGCATGATGGGTACTCATTGGATGAAAAATTTAATTAAGCATCCAATGAGTGTCTACACTTGAAATTTGAGTAAACCTTTAAGGAGATAAGCCAAAAATACAATTAAGAAAAGTAATTTTTTTTCTTTTCTCTCCCAAATATTTACATGTACCTCTTTTTAAATTTAAAGGATTTTGATTGGTTTACATATTATGACATGAAAATTTCATGGGCACTTTTAGGCAAAAATTTCCTCTAATGACTTTGTAGATCCTTCATATCAGAGTATTTTTACATTCAAGATCTATGCAATGGGAACCATAAATCACAACATGAAAATTACCTAGTACAAAAATTTTAACACAAGTCTCATGATACAAAACTTACTCATCATTGTGGAAAGTCAAAGAAAGATTTGGTATGAAGGCATATTATTGCAAACATCGTTCTAACTTCCTTTAAGCTATATTTCAAAAGAATTTTTTTTTTGGTTCTTGCTATAAAATACATATCTTGTTCTTAGATTAAACCCCATAGAGCTTTCATTTCGTATGGAACAGCACTTTGATCTCCTTCGAGCTTGGTCATAGAATTCTAATTTGTCACAATTTTCGAGACTCTTATTTTGACTTCATTCCAAGAATTGGCAGGCACAGGGAAGAGATTAGAAGCTAAATATGATTAGTGGAAGACCATTTTATTATTACTTATGCCTCACTTTCAAAGATTCATGCTCCTAAAAGAAAATTATGTTGAATTCTTGCAGTCTATCCTTTATTTCAGATTGACTCGATCTTTTTTATATATAAAACATCAAATTGACTAGAAGACATCCTTCTTCTTCAAATTTACCATCAGATATGAGGGCTTAGATCAATACCCTTCCTTGACTTCTTTATGGTATTTAACACATGATCCTTCAGTTCTTTCAAACCTTTTAGAGAGCTCGAATGTCATGACCTTCAAACCTCATAGACTTTACAGGTAGATACATTCTTATGCTCATAAAGATAGACTATAGATATGATCTTAATCTTCTTAATTTTTTAATTTCTCCATTAGTAAATTTGAGAAGACCTTATCCACTAATACAATCTCACACTTGATAGTTAATAAGTGCCTCTTAAGTTCGTAAATCAGATAGATTGGATGTAACCTGGACCAACATGAATTTCATATTTTTGCTCAAAAGGAATAGGGTCCCTGTCATATATGAACTTCCATCACTGCCATGTACAACTTATTGTTATCTTTTTTATGTTAGAGTCTTGTGTCATATCACTAATATTATATGAATTGTCATCACAAATATAAGTGTATATCCAAAGGTATTTCATATGTGAGCTACAGAGAATTAAACTACAAAGGTATACCATGTGAGCCATAGAAATTGAATCACTAAGATATATATAATATGTACAGTCAAACCACAGATATCATTTGGATGTCATAAGTCAGAAATTTATAGAAATAGACGACTAGACATAGAGCTCACATGAAGGAGCCATAGAGCTCACATAACAAAGAATTTCAAATTTTTTTTAGAATCGCATATCCATAATGTTCCTCAGGAGATTTGAATATCAAAATACTTTGAAGATAATATTTTCCATGGAAAAAGATACATGAATATGCACAAAAGTAGCCTAGACAATAGACCCACTAATACACATGGGCGTAAAATCCAATGGTGAAATCCGATAGTACATATAAAATTGGAAAAATTGTCAAAAGTTAAATGTATTTTTTGTTTTTTTATTAAATCCTGACATTCGTCATATATCGGACGTAATTTATTTTACCATTGAATATTTGACGTTAGTTTGATGGTGTCGAATATCCGGCGAATGCTAGGTTGTCATCGGATAACAGTGAATTCAGCCATTAATGGATTTTTTCAATTGGACAACATCTAATATTGGACCATTGTATGTTATAAATCCAATGAAATATATATATATATATATATAGAGAGAGAGAGAGAGAGAGAGCCATGAATATCATATAACTTCGACATAGTTGTTATACTTGCGACGGTTTTTGAAAGGATCAAAAATTTTATTATCCTTGTAAATGATGCAAGGGCTTGAAGATAAGGGGACTTCTAGTAACATCTAAAAAGAATTGTAGAGACTATGGACATGCTAAAGGCGAGCATGAATATCATCCATTAGTAAGTTATTCATTATATGTCTTTGTATTGTAGATAGTTTTTGTAAATATTTATGTGTATTATATTTTAGATTGTATGTCTTTGTATTGTAAATTTTATTGTCTTTGTATTGTAAATGTTAATATTCTTTTGGGAGATATTTGACCGATGTTGTCATCCTGATGTGGAGAAATATTATTTAATTATAATGGTTAGGGTCGACTAAGCAATTAGATCGAGTTAGCGGTTAATTAATTTATAAGATTGGGGATAAGGGGTTATTGTTTAAGGGTTTAGGGGCTAGGGGCTAAGGGTTTAAGGGCTTAGGGGAATGGGGTTAAGGTGTTAGGGGGTTAATTAGGACCTAGAGGATTTAGAAGTTAATGAGGTTCTAGGGAGCATTATTAATAAGTTTAAAAAGTATATTATGCACATTTAAAAGATGGAAATAGTGAATACAATTTTATAGGAAAGAAGAAAATAATTATATAATATATTGTAATATAATTTTATAAGAAAAAATATAAAAACATAAATATCATTAAAAAATTAATTAAATAAAAATTTATTAAAAATAAATTTATTATAAAGAAAGATAATTGGATGAAGATAAAAGGAGTGCATCTTATTTAGATCAAATGATAATTAATAAAATACCATTTAAAAAAAAATTAATAATAATAATACTTTATTTATTAAAAAGTTTAAACTTATAAATCTTTTTATTATACATAATAATAATAATAAATTGTAAATTTAATTTCTTTAAAGTTGAATTTTTTAATAAAAAATTTAACTTGGAAAATATTTTGTTACATATAAAAATATAATTTTGTCCCTAAAATCAAAGTGAAGTATTGTGTGATAATGAAAATCATTGTCCATTTTAACTATTTCTGGTATGAAAGTAGAATCACATTGATATCCATGATTCATTGATATCTTGGATGTGAATGGCATCTGTAAAATATTTGGAAAACAAATATATTGAAAGCGGATAATTATAAAAAATATTTTACAACTTTTTATAAGGTTGTTTGAATTTGTCTTAAAACAAGATAGTTTCAATATTTGGAAAATAATTAATATTATAATATTTGATTTTTTATTATAAATACTTAATTAATTTTAGTTATAATGTATAGTTTATTTCTAATTCAATGGGTTATCGTTAATATCAGTTAAGTATTATGAATTGTAAGTAAGAGATTTAGGAATTAAGTCTCTAGGGTGTTTACTTAATATTCAATATTATAGAACTAACTAAATATTTAAATAAAAGAGAGTTAAAAGCACATTGATTTTTTTACCATTATGAAAAAGAGAGAAAACAAGAAGATTTAATGGCTCTTATAATCCTAGAAGATGGTTAGGAATTTTTTTTCTAAAGTCAGCCACAATTAAAACTAACTAGCCAAATAAAAGTTTTAGGCAATGTTATAAAAAAAAGAGTCAAAAATTCTAATTGAACTTACAATATATTAATTTCATATAGTTGATTTATGTAGACAATAAGGAAAAATGGTAAACAAGAAGTAGATATCACCTAGTTCAACCTAGGAAATGCTCTTTTCATAACCTAGAAAGCAATTTGGGAAAACTACAAAAGATTTGGATAAATCATCTAAGCTTTCCAACTAAAATTTGACTTCAAAAGGGATGTTACAACCAACATAAAATGAGTTTCCTATATTAAAATAACCCCAAAAATTTTATTAGAGAAATTGAGTTCAAAAATGGGCCTCAAAACAAAAATGTACAACAAAAATCAACTTTATAAGAACCAATTAGATTCAATATGATGATGTCAACCATGGGGGTGATTCACCATTTTTGGAGTAAAAAGGTAAAAAAAATTACAATAAAAAACTTTTCAACTTGTATTCTCAACTTATCTCCCTATAATTTTACTCAAATTTCGGGCAAGAGCACTCATTGGATGTAGAATTTATTTTTGCATCCAAGGAGTTCCCATGTTACACACTTTGGATGGGCCCTACTACATTAAAAAAAAAACAAAAAAACAAAACAAAACAAAAAAACAAAAACAAAACAAAACTCTGAAATACATCAAAAACATTATTGCAATCACCTTTTTTCATGTATTTCACTTTTTTCATGTGGTAGAGTCCATCGAAAATATGAAACATGAGTACTCATTGAATGAAAAATTAAATTTTGTATCCAACAACTGCTCTCGCTCAAAATTTGAATAAAATCATAGGGAGATAAGTTGAAAATACGAATTGAAAAGATAGTTTTCTTTTTTCTTTTTTCCCTCCAAAACTTGATGAGGTAAACTAATTTTATTTTATTATTTCCACTGTTATTTTATAATATTCCTTAGGAGGCCCATTTTAGACCTCAAAATTTATCTAATGAAATTTATATTTCACTTTGGTTTTCTTCAATTTAGTGATAATTTATGTCAGGGGATACAAATTTATGTGTGGTGTTTTTTTTTAATGCAACGAATATGGATTTTATATTTTATAAAATGTTGAAGGACCTAGTCAGCTCTAGTTACATCATCCAAAAACTTTTGAAAGTAACATTCTAAAAGTATAGAAAGAAAGCTTTAACATTTTCCCATAGTTTAGAATTCCACATGAGAACCAAATATAGTACCTAAAACTATAAATTCTTCAAAAAACTCCTAGAATCATCATATTGATTGGTCTAGATGTATGATATATCTAGACCAATAGATGCACAAAGGGAATTTGAATTCCATGCAATCTTTGTATGGACAATTCATGATGCCCCAGAGCTAACACATTTATGTGGTATGTTATAATGTTACCTCGCACTTTAATAGTGTTTAATTTTATGAAGTTAATTTCATGTATGTTTTCTAAATAGTCCCTTAATTGTACATACTTAAAATAATTGATATGAAAATTATTCCATCTCTTGCAGGTCTTAAACAAAGGGTAAATTTGTTTGTCCAGTTTGTGGTCCTAAGATGAAATATCATCATTCAATAAGCTTAAGAAAGGAGGTGTTTGACGAGTATAGGCACTTCCTTTCTAAGAACCATAGGTACCAAAGTACCGAAAAACATCTTTTCAATGGGAAAGAAGAGACTGGATTAAGACCACGGATAATGGTGCCTTGTGCATGGAAGTTGCAATATAATAGAGTCTCTCAAGGTATGGTTCAAATCATATATGTATCAATATACGTGATATGTTTGCATTATTTTATATTTTTATTGCATTTTCTTCACTCTACTAATTGACATGTATTGTTGTTAAAATATCTTTAACTATGATTCACCTTGTAGGTCGTCAAGGCATTAATAATAGGACACTTCCGTGAGGAATGAAAAGTTATCCCGAGTAATTCAATAGACTCCCTTACTATGAGCACCTATAAATTATTCGTTTGTTTGATACAATGCACAACGGGAAAAATGTAACAGAGACCTTATGGTGAATCTTAGATGGAAAGAGAGATAAAGAAAAATTTGCCAAGATTTGTAATGACATTAAGGAGGAAAATCATGCACTGCAAAGTGTGATTCGTTCAAATAGCGATGGAGACAACCAAAATATAAGTTCCCTTCCATGTTTATCGATAGAGCAGCAATGAAAGGATGTTAAATAAGTTATTAAGAAAAATAAATTTCCAACTAGATTTTCTTCAAACATAAAGAATATCCTAACAAAGAAAGGTGAATTAGATGAGGAAAAAACTCATGATTGGCATACATTCATTAAGCTAATTATTTTGTTGTATATGTTTGTACATTGGTGAAACATCTTGTTAGTGGTTTTTTTCTACTAATTTGGGAATAAATAATGCTCAATCATTGTTTTTGTTATAGTATGTTCTACCTCTATATCTTTGAGACAACTTTGACAACAATGTCAAACAAGTTATATATGATCTTGGCAAATACATGAGGTAAGAGGAGATTTATGAGAAAAGTGTAATTTGTTCAATAATTTGTTGTACAACTTATATTTGACTGCATGTGTTTTACTTGTCATGCATTATATACTTTTTTGTTGAAACTTGTGATTTGCTTGCTTCATTTGTAGATCCTTTTCATCTAAAGAAATCAATAAAGAAGATATAAAGTATAGGGGGAAATAAATTCCTCGTCTATTGTTTTAAATGAAAAAGTATCTACCTCTGACATTTTTCAATGCATAAGAACACTGCCTCATACACCGAATCCAGGAAATTGAAAAGTGTGGACCTGTACACACAAGATCAATGTGGATAGTTGAGAGGCACTTGAAATCACTGAAAGCTTTGATCAGACAAAGAGCACATCCTAAGGGTTCTATGGTAGAGGGATATATGGTATATAAAATCATGGTTTATATTAGTCAATATAGTGTTGCAATAGGAAAAAGTATTAATTTATTGGATCGCTCTGTATTCAAGCTTCTGTGATCCATAATAAATTAAGCAAAGTCTTTCGGTAGAAATCACATAAGAGAAATTTTTGGCCGACATGTTTCAAACCAACAAGTGTGGTTCCTATTGAGGAAAGGTAGAATGGGGAAAGTGAGATGTAAGTAGATAGTGGAGATTTATAGTACAATTGACTTTTTTCTTTTTATGTATATTGTACTTATTTAATTTTTATTCTTCCTACATAATCCATTATTGTGAAGGTATAACATAGTAATTAATTAATTAATTATATATATATATATATATATATATCTGTGTGAATTATTTTATTTTAATACAATCGGTCAAGAGTGGGATGCAATACATTTATACATTGCAAACAATCTTGATTGGATGAAGGTATGGATTGAATGATGCAAACAAGATAATAATGGTAGGTTATCATGGTATGGTGTGTCTACATTGATCAAAGAAGTTGAATGCAGTGGAGATATCAATCTTACACAGAGGGAAATTGATTTAGCATATGGTTTAAAAGATTATCAGGCAAGCATATTCACCCATACTACTTAGTTTTTTTTACAATTATATTGATGCATATGGTGTGTTTTTTCTTAATTTGCAAAATTTCCAAGTATAAATATGTTTATCAATTGACAATGCATTTTTTATGTGTTTGGAATACTGCAGTTCAAACACCATAACAAAATGTGGTGCAATGGCTACAAATTTCGAATCAAAAGGTTAGATGAAAAGATGAAAACTTTTGATAGTGGGATAGCTGCAATATTTCAGGTTATCAGAGTTGCCTCTAAAGGAGACAGACATACGGAAGTCTTTGACAATCGATACTATGGGTATCTGGATGATATAATTAAGTGTGACTTTAAATCCTTCAAATTAGTTTTGTTCGATGTCAAATGGTTCATGCTACGAATCCATGAACGTGACCCTGATAGAACTATTATCGAGCATGCTAATGAATTTACCATGGTTAATACAAGGAATCTTGAGCCAGGATCAGAGCCCTATGTTTTTCCAAGCCAACGTGAACAAGTATTTTACGTAGAGGTTCCAGGTAAAGTGGGTTGGTCATATGTTGTTAAACATGATTCAAGAGGAAGACCAGTAAAGTATAATGTAGCGGATGAAGATGAAACTGAAGAAGAAGATGATGTAGAGGAGCAGGGGGTTCATGTGTTAGACGAAGATGTCAAAGAAGTTCAAGGATATGTTAATCGAGACAATGTTAATTTGGATGAACTAGATGATATTGACGATGTGTCAGACGAAGAACTTGAAGAAGTCGAACCAAATGTAGAAAAGCATGTTTTGGATGATGATATAGACAATGATGATGATGTTGATATAGGGAATCCTTTGAACATGAATTTTGAACTAGATGGTACAGATGATGAGCTGGACGAGGAAGAATATTATTGATATCAAAATGTTGAAATGTAGGAGGTATGTATTTATATGTTTTCAGTTGGTTTGTTCTCTTTTGTTCACGTTAAATTTTTATTATCCTAGTTTTTATGTTTGATTGTTATTATGTTTCTTTCAAATATATTACAGTAGATAGGGAATTGGGGGTGATGTGGGAGGGAGGGGGGGGGGGGGGCATATGAGCTTCCACATTCACGTGGTTGGCCTTATTTAGTAGAGAATATATTATTCTTGAAATGAAGAGAAGCTCATTTAGGTTTATACCATCATCTCCAATTTTAACTTTGGTTTGTCTAATAATTTTCAAGGTTTTCCATTTACTAATTAGTGGAAATTATGTTTTGATCTCACATAGAGTGACCTGTGAATGGGGCCAAAGACAAACCTAAGTTCAAATCAAAATGACATGACAAACCTATGTTCAAATCATGGTCATCATCTTTTTCATCAACATCATCATCTTCATCATCACCATCATCATCATCATCCTCATCATAATCAACATCAACATCCCCATCATTATCGTCATCATCGCTACCACCCTCATCATCATCATCTTTATCATCATCATCATCATCCTCATCATAATCAATCAACATCAACATCTTGTTGACGATGTTGGACCGGCCAACATGTCAAGGGGATCTCCCCAGTAAGAAGTAGCAATTAGACCTCGGACGGTTTTGCGTAGGAGTCCCAACAATGGGTCATAAGGTAATGCCTTGACTGCGATGTCGCACAGAGGCAAGTAAGATAACTCTATCAGTAGCAAGGATGTGACTGATGCAGTGAGTCAAGGAAGGTGTATGAGAGGTTCTAACACTTCGAAGGGGGGAGGAGGTGAAAGGTGAGTTCCAGGTTGAAAGGACATGCACATCTCAGTCCCAACTCGGCTAGGAACACACAACACAAAAGGACATGCACATCTTCTAGCAGAGCAGTCCACTCGGATGTGGTAGCACATCATACAAGGTAAGATAACACGTACATCACTCATAGATCAATCCGAGACAAGTGCGACAGTTGTTACAACAAGGTTCATGTGAAAGGTCTGTTTGATGTCCAGCAGAGCAGTCGACACGAACAGTGACAGCATTAACAACAAGATTCATATAATTGCATGTGAATCAATTCATACACAAGTACGTAAGTTAAATGACATATATCATTAAGGCAACCGGAGCAGTCCAACTACAATAACAACATATGCATGAAAATTTGTTGGCTCTTATTATATAAAGTGTAAGTCACAATCATACAACACATCCATGTAAACCTGCTAGCCCCAACAGTGGAACATTACAGCCACATCCGCCTGCTCCTCCAAAGAGATATACTAGCTTCGTGCAGTGGAGAAGCCAAGGCATGTTACAATACTTTCCAAGCCTTCTTCAAGATAGTCTTAGTAGAAGCTTGGCTGACCAAAAGCCTCTAAAATGAGTTATGAGGGACTATTTATAGCAAAGGGTGGGGTGACCCTTGACATTCCCCTTTGTGACAGTTCAACTACCCTCATGACCCTTCACCTACTCTATGATTGTTACATCCAACCATTGACACTTGACTTACACTTGACATGACTCAACATTACGATGCACATATACTCATGTGAGACAACATGGCTTGAGCAAGCCTTGCAAGACATCACTGACACTCGGTTCGTTGCGATGAGACCAACTCTTTGACATGCATGTAATGGTGAAGGTGCTGAGCTGATCCCAAGCTTGGTCGTCTGTGATGGTGTGCATGCACTTCATGCTGACATCTTGTTGAAGCGAACTCTTGCCTTTGTTGCAACCGGTGCATTGGTTCGGCCCCTTCATCCAACTCGTCTGCTAACATGAGCATGGTCTTCTTGGATACGGTTGAACCGGCAACACACTGATCCATAGTGTCTATGTTGATCTTCAAGTGTGTGTTGGCAGTTATGCGCATCAACTTGGTGAAATACATGTTCCACCCCAGTTGGACTTCCTTCTTGTCTTCACCTTGGTGAGTGTGTTGAATGGGTTGGATTGCATGTGTCCGCTCAATGACATGCATGCGGTTGAATCCCTTCCGTGCGATCAACAAGATTGCTCACCATGTCTGCTCCATGTTAGTTGTTGGGATGGATCTTTAACTTGTACGGGCACAGTTTCATCCGTGAGTGCATGATGCGCCCACTATTTTTCCTGATTCTACTGCAACTCATTCGTCTATCTGTGGAGCTTCATGTTCTTCGTTGAATTGTTGCTTCAGCACATGCAACTCCTTCTTGTTCCATTCTCTGTCTTCGCATGATATTCATGTCGCGTTGTCACCTCATAGCCGGAGTCTCCAAATTTGGTTTTATCATCAATGGATCTAGTTGAGCTTAAAACCTTGTTCTGCCTCCATGTTGTCAACAACCCTCCTCTTGCATTCGTTGCATTTGGTATGTTGTATTCAGCTGTTGTTCATGAAGCTACTCGTTGTGATGTTGTTGTTGTCGTATCTCAATGTCCTTGTATATGAAAAATTTGATGTCTTCATGGGTAGGCAAGTCCATAGACACTTGATCGACTGCATCCCCAAGTGTGCTTTGAACGTTGTCTTCGTCTCTGCTCTCCTGGAAACCATCGTACATGTACTGTTGAGAGGCAGATGAATAGCTACAATACCTAGAGACATGGAAACACTCATAGCAAGCAATCTTTCAGTGGAAAACTAAAATGAACATGAGAACTGACTTGCAACATACCTGGGTGAATGATCATGAAGGTTGCGCAATTTCAGTCGGGAGGTCGGGAGACCGACTACCAAGACTGCACAAGGCACATTCTGGGTTGTTGGGAGACTGATTGACTGCTAGAACTACACAATGCACAGTCCAGTCTGGCTGCTGGCTGCTGGGATTGCGCAATGCACAATTCTAGCTGGGAAGGACTATTGGCCTACGGACAGATTTGCGCAATTTCTAAGTCAAGTAGCCATTGTCCTCCAGAAATGCACAAAACAGTCCTGGAGTCCAGTGCAGGGTAGGAATGCACAAATATGGAGAGGAAGGTGAGCCTTCCTTCCCCAGATTGTGCAATGCAGCCTTGGTGAAGGCAGAGCCTGGGCCAAGGTTGGCCCGACTCGCTGACGGGCAACTAAAATCAAGTAAGTTAATGCATGGCGACACTAAGTGATAGCAGAAGTGATTAACAGTGCATGAAAAACATGAATGAAATATTCAACAAATAGATCAACATGCATGTGGGTGAGGCAGTTCGTTGGTTAGGCGAACGTTTGTGCAAAACAGTTTCATGCATGCGACAATAGTGAGATAACAATGAAAAATGAAACAGAGCTAGGACAAGCTAGTACATATGTAAATGACAGCAAGCATTCAAAGAAATCAAGAAAACAGTACTCCCACAAGCGAAAAGTCAAAAAGCGACAGAAATGCAGCACAAGGCATGGGAAGCGGGCTTACCCCAAAACAGTTGAGCTAAATGTGCTGACTGCTCCTAGATGTGATGTGGGATGTCATGTTAATCAAGTTTGTCATTAATGTCAATATGGCATTGATTGAGATGTCAATATTCTTGAGATGCCTAGTTCCAGATGACCATATCATGACTCTTGGTGGTTGGTTGACTAGGATAACATTAATGAAGATGTCAAGTCACGAAGAAGTCAAACCACTAATTAAGGAAGCCCTAAGAAGTACTTGATCTAATGTTGCATACATTTGATGATCTAGAATTTAACCCTTGATGGCATATGGAGGACCACACGTGATAATTTCATACCCTTGAATGATCACATGGTTGGAAGATTAGATGGATGATCTCACTTGATGATTGGAATGACAAATTAATGGAGACTGCAATATAACATATCACTACAACATTATGTGATGACATGGATGATACACTCATTGTTGGACACTATCATGATGACGTGGATGTCCTACATGATCCTATGATGATGAAGAAGCAAAATAATGGAGAAGATAAACAATAGAGAAACCAAACAAAGCAACCATACTGTCCTAATCATTTTCTGCACTAAATAATTTAAGGACAGTCACATTAAAAATTATTTTTCACCATATTAGAGGTAGAATTCTTCCATGAGACGTACACCATCTTTTAGAGCATAATTTTTCCTTTCTAATGAGCTATTACACAACCCAAAACTCCAAGCGCTTTGAAAGTTATGAATTTTTTGAAGTTAATTTATTAAATCTGGACATGGAGCTGACCTTAGCAGCCTACACAAGTCGGCCTTCAAGCAAGGACGTCAATGTTTGTTTAGGGATGAAAAAAGTGTATATATAAGAGGTTTTTCAACCTCTCTTTTGGATCAGATTTCGGTGATCAATTCAGAGAAGAGACACAGAAAGAAATCAGGAGGCCGAGAAGGATATAAAAGCTTATTGTTTGGGCTAATTTCAGTGGTAAGCACACCTACCTGTGATCAGAGGAGCTCACATCTACTGCAACTCAGAACAGTGACCTCAAGAATAGTGATCTAAAGCTTGTAAGGACTGTTCCAAAACTCGGACTTGTGATTATAGTGACATGTAACAACATTCTTCTCAGATCTATGGAGGGATTCTACTAAAGCCGTACAGTGACTTACTTCCAGACAGAACTACTCACACTTGGAGATAGCTCACTCATGATTCTTCCATCCATAACAGCTAGTTTTTGGGCTATATCATAAGCTCAAACTTTGGGATAGAACTGTCTTCTGGAGAGCTCGGACTATACTCAAATTTTCGGACCTATATTGCAGACCTATGGAGGTAAAAATTTTCATTTGTAGGAGTACTCTTTGTAGGCTTGAGAAGACACCTTTTTTTTGGACTTGAAAAGCAACTTGTGAGAGCACACTTTGCAGACTTGAGAAGATACCTCCCTTGGACCTGAAGTGAACCTGTGGAAATTGTAGGGCTCAGTATAGTCACTCTTGTTTTGGGCTCATATTAAACAAGTGTGGACAGTCCTAGCTTGAAGGAGGAACCAATCTTGTGGAGGCAAATTCGGTGGTTTCTTGGTTCTTGAAGCAGTCTATTGTAGATACTTGATTGAACCAGTTTGAAGTACTCTTGAAAGAGAGTTGATCATGAAGACATATTTTTTGGAGCAGTCTTAGAGTATACATCCTTGCCCTTGGAGTTGACTTTGAAGATTTGTAGAAATCCTTGGAGACCATGATGCACTGAAGTCATCATGAGGTGACCTTGGAAAAAGTGTTTGGGTAAGATGAAGAGCAGTGGTGACACCTTCTAAGAGATCAAGGTTGTCATTGATGATGTAAAGTGGAAGACTACAGTGAAGCTGAAGATTGATTGGCACGGTAAAGAAGATTTTGGGAGTCGTGAGTTACTACCAAACATATCTTGACGAAGTATTGCAAGGGGTTGGAGCCCAAGAGGTTGGAGACTCAAAAAGACAAGGTTGGTGCCTTGGAGGATAGGGTTAGAGCCCTATAGGATCAGTGTCCTCAAGAAACCAGGTCAGAGCCTGTACCAAACAAGGGTTGGTGCCCTAGACGTTGGAACCTCTAAACACAAGGTTGGTGCCTTGAGAAGATAGATTCGGTGCCCTAGAGGTCGGAGCCTCACAAAAGACCAAGTTGGTGCTTGGAAAATACAGGTTGGAGCCTGGGAGATTGAATATTGGTGTCTTCATCTAGGGTTGGAGCCCTACACAAACATTGTACTTGATTTATCGAGCTTAATAAAAGTATTTATTCTCATTGTTGATTTTGTGTTCTAATTATAAGTTATCTAATTGGTAAAAGTATCAATTGAAAAGAAATATTGATTCACCCCCCTCTCAGTATTTCCAACAATTGGTATCAGAGCCAATACCTTCACTCAAAGTCTAACATCTTGAAGGTTGATCATTAGAACACAAATGGCGAAGCCAAGGAAGAAAGTCTCCAATCTTCCTAAAGATGTGTCTCCCTCAACCACTGAAATCGAAGTCAATCAATTTGTGAAGGCTCCATTATTCAATGGAAACTTTGATATATGGGAGGAAAGAATGAGGAATTTCTTAAAGACTCAAGGCATTGAAGTCTGGAAATCGATGATTACTGATATCATGATGGATGGAGAATCCAAGGAACATAATACAAGAGAAATGAAAGAAATCTTGAATGTGTTACCTGATTCTATGAAGGCCAATTTTGAAAAATGTTCATCAACAAAAGGCATATGGGATAAACTTCATGATCTTCACTCAAAAGGAGCGTTGACAATGATCTCTAGTCAAGAAAATGATGGAAAACAAGAAGGAAATTCAAAGCCCATCAAGGAAGCTGAAGATAAGAGGCATGACATCAAGGCTAAAGAAGACCTAGAAGATGAAGAGAATGAAAAAGATTTTGAAGAAGATCTCCTCAGTAAACTTATGGATGCCATGGAAGAGATTAACAATTTGAAAAAGGAAAACGAGGAACTTAAGAAGAAAGCGCAAGTTGGTGACCAGGACAAGACAAGGAAGGAAGTTGACCTTGTCAAGCTTCAAGTACAATAAAGAGATGAGGAGCTCACCAAAATTAAGGAAGAATTTCATCAAAACAAGAGAAAGCATCATGAAGAATTCATATCCATGAAAAATCAATTGGATAAGGCAAATAAATGGGAAGATACCTTGTCAAGCCACCTTGAACAAAGGCACAAAATCTTGAACAAACTTGAAGCACAGATTTGTCAATACAAGGAAGAGGTCTCCTCCCTTAGATCTCAACTAGAAGAAGCAAGGAAACAAGCACAAGGAGGTGATAAGGTGATGGAAGCTTTCACATTCGTAGAAGGACAAGTTGATGAAGCAGAAAATGAGAGAAACGCCATGATATTCCAACTAGAAGAAAGGGATGATGACATCACCAAGTTAAAATCAGAAATCACTTATCTTAAGGCCCAATCATGTGAAGCAACCAAGATGAAGGAAGATATGGAGATTATTCTATCAAATAAGGATGAAGAATGCAAGAAAATGAAGGAAGAAATTGTCTTTCTTAAAAAGGAGGTTGACTTGCTGAATAAGAACTTGAAAAGTTCTCAAACCCTAGATGACATCCTAAGTCATCAAAGGTCTCCCCTTGATAAATCAGGTCTTGGCTATGCAGATGAATCCTCAAGAAAGAATGATAATGCTTCAAACAACAAGGATGTGAGGAAGCCTAGAAGAAATTTTTATGCCCCCAACAAACGCAAGAGTCAAATTGACATTGGAAGAAATCCTACTCCAAGAAGAAATGTAGATGGTGTCAAGGATGCAAGAAGCAATGGTTATCATCAAAGGATCCCAAGGCAAAATGACTTTAGAATTACATAAAGGAAAGCTTCTTCTCCCAGGTACCAAAGTATATTTCTTGGTTATTTATATTCTTATACAAACTTTGGGCACATGGCAAAAAAATGTAGGGCATATCACAAATACATATTTAATGGTCCCCGTCAATCTCCGAGACGCAATTTTGCAAGAAGAAGTCATGAATTCTTATTCATGAACAACATAGAGTGCTTCAAGTGTCATAACAATGGACATGTGTCACGTGATTGTAACTTGACTTGGGCCCCTACACAAGGAAGAACCATGCTAGAGAAGAAAGTTATACAAGTATGGAGAAGGAAGAAAATTGAATATGGAAGTCTCTTGAAATCTCCAGCCAAAAACACATGTTGTTGACTTGATGATGTCGTCCTCGATATTCCAAGTATTTGATGGGGAGACTCTGCCAAAAAGAAGACCATGCATACAGTTAGAGGGAGCTTATGATGATTAAGAACTCTTGCATAAGCTATCTGTGAATGGACCCTATGAAATCCTTGATGAGCCACTTGGACATTCTTTCTTTGATAGATCATCTCTCAGGAACATTCCATTGAAGAACATACTCCTTATTAATCCGATGGACTTTTAGCTGGTAATCTTTCATGAGTTAGAAGGGGTTGTGCAAATAGGGGGAGTTGATTCACCACATGAAGAAATGCAAACATATCATGGACCACATTTCCAGAAAGAAGAGCACCATGACAGGGGGAGTAACATACCTATGAAGAACTACTAGTCGTGAAGAAAAGAAGTAAATTGACAGGGGGAGTTCTTGGGCACCCTGTTCGCCATTGATGTCAAAGGGGGAGAGAGTGTTGGAAGGGAAAGAATATTTCCATCAATGACAAAGGCAGAGATTGTTAATCAAGGTTGTCATTAATGTCAATATGGCATTGACTAAGATGTCAATATTCTTGAGATGCCTAGTTCCAGATGATGATGCCATGACTCTTGGTGGTTGGTTGACTAGGATAACATCAATGAAGATGTCAAGTCACGAAGAAGTCAAACCACTAATTAAGGAAGCCCTAAGAAGTACTTGATATAATGTTGCATGCACTTGATGATCTAGAATTTAACCCTTGATGACATATGGAGGACCACACGTGATAATGCCATACCCTTGAATGATCACATGGTTGGAATATTAGATGGATGATCTCACTTGATGATTGGAATGACAAATTAATGGAGGTTGCACTATAACATATCACTACACCATTATGTGATGACATGGATGATACACTCATTGTTGGACACTATCATGATGACATGGATGTCCTACATGATCCTATGATGATGAAGAAGCCAAATAATGGAGAAGATAAACAATAGAGAAACGAAACAAAGCAACCATACTGTCCTAATCATTTTCTGCACTAAATAATTTAAGGACAGTCACATTAAAAATGATTTTTCACCATCTTAGAGGCATAATTCTTCCATGAGACGTACACCATCTTTTAGAGCATAATTTTTCCTTTCTAATGAGCTATTACACAGCCCAAAACTCCAAGCGGTTTGAAAGTTATGAATTTTTTAAGTTAATTTATTAAATCTGGACATGGAGCCGACCTGAGCAGCCTACACAAGTCGACCTCCAAACAGGGACGTGACTGTTCGTTTAGGGATGACAAAAGTGTATATATAAGAGGTTTTTCGACCTCTCTTTTGGATCAGATTTCAGTGATCAATTCAGAGAAGAGACACGGAAATAAATCACGAGGCCGAGAAGGATATAGAAGCTTATTGTTTGGGCTAATTTCAGTGGTAAGAACACCTACCTGTGATCAGAGGAGCTCACATCTACTGCAACTCGGAACAGTGACCTCAAGAACAGTGATCTGAAGCTTGTAAGGGTTGTTCCAAAACTCGGACCTGTGATTACAGTGACCTGTAACAACATTCTTCTCAGATCTGTGGAGGGATTCTACTAAAGCCGTACAGTGACTTACTTCCAGACAGAACTACTCACACTTGGAGATAGCTCACTCGTGATTCTTCCATCCATAACAGCTCGTTTTTGGGCTAGATCATAAGCTCAGACTTTGGGACAGAACTGTCTTCTGGAGAGCTCGGACTATACTCAAATTTTCAGACCTATATTGCAGACCTATGGAGGTAAACTTTTGCATTTGTGGGAGTACTCTTTGTAGGCTTGAGAAGACACCTTTTTTTTGGACTTGAAAAGAAACTTGTGAGAGCACACTTTGCAGACTTGAGAAGATACCTCCCTTGGACCTGAAGTGAACCAGTGGAAACTGTAGGGCTCAGTACAGTCACTTTTTTTTAGGCTCATATTAAACAAGTCTGGACAATCCTATCTTGAAGGAGGAACCAATCTTGTGGAGGCAAATTCAGTGGTTTCTTGGTTCTTGAAGCAGTCTATTGTAGATGCTTGATTGAACCAATTTGAAGTAATCTTGAAAGAGAGTTGATCGTGAAGACTTTTTTTTTAGCAGTCTTAGAGTATACATCCTTTCCCTTGGAGTTGACTTTGAAGATTTGTAGAAATCCTTGGAGACCATGATGCATTGAATTCATCATGAGGTGACCTTGGGAAAATCATTTGGGTAAGATGAAGAGCAGTGGTGACACCTTCTAAGAGATCAAGGTTGTCATTGATGATGTAAACTGGAAGACTACAGTGAAGCTCAAGATTGATAGGGCATGGTGAAGAAGATTTTGGGAACCATGAGTTACTACCAAACATATCTTGACGAAGTATTGCAAGGGGTTGGAGTCCAAGAGGTTGGAGCCTCAAAAATACAAGGTTGATGCCTTGGAGGATAGGGTTGGAACCCTAGAGGATCGCTGTCCTCAAGAAACCAGGTCGAAGCCTGTACCAAACAAGGGTTGGTGCCTTACAGGTTGGAGCCTCCAAACACAAGGTCGGTGCATTGAGAAGATAGAGTCGGTGCCCTAGAGGTCAGAGCCTCACAAAAGACCAAGTTGGTGCTTGGAAAATACAGGTTGGAGCCTGGGAGAATGAAGATTGATGTCTTCATCTAGGGTTGGAGCCCTACAAAAACATTGTACTTGATTTATCGAGATTAATAAAAGTATTTATTCTCATTGTTCATTTTTTGTTTTAATTATAAGTGATCTTACTGGTAAAAGTAACAAATGAAAAGAAATATTGATTCACCCCCCTGTCAGTATTTCCAACATGTTAGAGCTGCAAGGTTGATCTGAGGAATGAGATCTGCAATGTCCGATTGATGAGTTTTAATAACATCGAGGTTGTGACATGCATGCCACGAATCTAGGGAAGCGACACTTGGTGGGAGGTTTCGGAATTGCTACTTGCATGTAACCTCCAACTGCTAAACATAGATCCCTGAAAAAAGGGATCCCTTTGCATGTTTCCTTGGGAGAAGCAGCCCATGCATGCAAGTTTGTTTTTCTCAGTACCGGAGGGAACCGGTCAACTTAGCTGCACATGCAAGAGACTACTCGATTGTTGGAGAAAAATGTGCATTTTTGGCTGGGAGTTGGGTTGGTTGCCCAGGAGATTTGTGCAATTTATGGGCAGAGCAGCTGACTTCTGCCCAGATTTGCACAAATCCTACTAGGAGGGTTAGCTGGCGGGATCGCGCAATCCTGGAGCCCAACAGGCTGTCAGAGAAGATTGTTGAATTCCTGGAGGGAAGGCTAGTTTCCCTCTAGAAATGCACAATTTTCAAGGGGAAGTTGCTCAACCTACAACAAGACCAAGTCCGAGTGAGCAGCCTGTGAGGGGAATGGATCAACTGTGATCGACAAGCTGCCTTTGTGCGAGGAAAATATTGAAGCTTAAGAACTTGACGAAGCAAGGCAACCTGTTGTGAAGGTTGGAAGGGAGGCTCCAAAACGAGGCTAAGGAAAAATTTTGGAGGGTGGTTGTAGCTGCTACAACACTTGGCGACACACTGGTAGAACTCCAGCTCTCTGAATGGACCTTGTTTGTGAAAAGCAAGTCTAACACCTTCGGAAGTATTGTTCAGTTTTCAGCTCATCTTGGTTTCACACTAACTTGATTGTAAGATGTAGCATTTTCCAAACCCTTGGTCGATTGATACACATTCCAATCCAAGGCAACACAGTTGTTTCGATTGGGGTCGAGCATTATATAGGTGCACAAGCAGTATAGTCGTCAGAGTCTTAGTTTCATCTCTGGTGTTGCTCCACTGCCAGCAGGCCTGGATAGTACCCCGGTGGAGTCACATAGGAACACAAGCATGGCTTCGCTGCCAGCGATCCTGGTCAGTACCCCGACAGATTTACTTGCATCACCTCCCTACGCAAGAATCCTTTCTCTTCTTTCGCCTTATCCATTTTGAATTTTGAAATTTTTTATTTTTATTTTTTTTACTTTTCATTTTTTCATTTTCATTTTCATTGTGCATAGCACTTATTCATTTCAGAGGCGGAAGAGGGACCCGACTTATTGAGAGCAAAGGAGGTTGTTCCACTAGAGAAGTAGTTTATTGTATCTCTGACGTGCCTGTTAAGGTTTTCCCCTTCACCTTAGTCTACTTGACTGAGCTGACAAGGGTTAACCCAAAAACAACCGACTAGAGAAGGTGACACTAGTTAGCGCGCAAGCATTGTGTTTTCACCAAGGTTCACTTCGAACAGTACATATTTTCCTTCGACGTATCATGGACTAAAAGTAACAAACTCATCACATAGAGGTAAGATGACAGATAACCAAGTAGTAATAGTTGTACAATCCCTCTTGTACTTTACCCAGCTTGCTTCAAGAGTCATACATGGTTTCATGCAATACTAACCTATGAACGAAACAAACGAACTAACAAACATCAAAGCAAAGCAAAATCAGAAGAGAAGGTGAAAGCAAAGCAAGTAAGCAAACAAATGATTCATGTAAGCAAACAAGCATGCAAGCAAACACTACCCCTACTCCTACACTAACAGTACATGGGCCTCATCACGTGAAGTGATACTTCCAATGCAGCCACCAGCACATTGGTAGACCCCTGTTGGTGAAGGTTTGGTCCGCGAGAAACCCAGTTGTGTGAACCAGCAAGAAAGAAAGATATAACAATGAAGACAACCACACTTCGTGATTCAAAGTGCCCACGATACATAAGGGAGTGCATGTGCATGACGAGCAGTCTGTGGACTTATCATGGTGGTGTGTGACACTACGTACAACTTTGAAGCATGAGCACACTCTTGACTGTGACATGCAATCAAACGAGAGAAACAAATATAACTTTCATCGCGCACGAGTGCTTGCAATGTAAGACTCTTCCAATGCATGAGCAATGGGATCGTGTAGTCCGAGTGGAGGAATAAAAATATGAGTGTTAGATTGATCTTGAGTGCATACAGATGAGTGATGAGGAGCCTTGAGTGTTTGAACAACTTCCTGATCAGAAGCGAAACCAACCTCAGGACAGCGAGGGCCTAACATAACCATTAGCTCCAATTGAAGTGCATCGACGGTCTATGGGGTTTCGACTTTGTTGAAAGATGGATCTTCGTAGACTAGTGGCTTAGATAGATAAACAACAAGTGAATCAACATCATGATTGGATGATGAGGTGAAGAGATCACGACAACAAAAATCAGAAAAATCAGGATGTTGGTTGGCATCCTCATGGTTTGATGAATCACACAAAGGGGTAGATGAGGAGGAAGGATGTTCACCCTCTATGTTTCCAGAAAAAGAAAATGAAAGATCAAGTGGATTTCCAATGAATGATTGGTCCTCTCCATTGTTGGATGATGGGCTAACATATGGTGTGTCCTGCAAAAGATCAACAATGGGTGCATCTATGGATGAAGACACACATGCGAAATCATGGATGGCAAGTTCACCAACGATGTTAGGAAAGAACAGAGGGGGCTCGGACGGAAGGGAGTCATCCTTCGCCAAGTGTTGATGCTCAAGCTCCCACTCATACTCTTCATGAATGACAGTGCATGTTGGTTGTGCAACACCAACTCCATCAGTGGGTTGTTCCTCGTTCACAACAAGTGAAGAGTCCGAAATGGACGAACACAAGACAGCATCATCCGGAGGAACACCCGGGTGCGAAGACAGAGGTCGTAGAAAAGAATGCATATGAGGACTTGAAGGACTCACAACCAAATCTGCGCAAAAATTGAGTGAAGTGATGTTGGGAGGGTGTGAAGGATGAACAGGTGTGTGAGCATGATCCTCAACATCACTGGGCAGTGGTGGAGCTATTGAATAAGAGGAAGGCGGACAGTCAGTTGAGACAGTGCCCGCTTCCACATGAGATTGCGCAGCTCCATCAACGAAGAATGTTGAGCGAGGCTTGATCTCAAACTTTCTCTTGGGATGGGCAGATTTCTTAAGGCAGTACTCGAACCGGTCCCAAAGATAAGCAAATTTCATTTGGCTCCTCGGAGCTTGAAACTGCAAGTCACGGAAGCGCTGCCAAAAATCAATAATGGATTCATGCAGAGCCATCCATTTCTATTACAGTTTTTGGTCAAGATGGTCTGGATCAAAATTATAGAACGTGTCTTCAATAAGATCATAAAAGTGCTCAAATGAGTGCACGGTGTCAGCCGGTTGGCTGAGCACCCAATGAAATGGAGATTCGCAAAGTGTGTATGTAAGCAGCGAATCGGCCTGTTCGTCAGAAAACTCATCTACCTCATGAATCATGGAAATAAAGTTATGTAAGTGCTCAAGCCAGGCCACTTCGCCTTCACCATCATACGTGTGAGTGGAAAACAGATCGAAAAGCTTCCCCAAGATGGAGACATCTTCACGGTTCGAAAAACACCTTGGGGGAAGAAGAGTGCAAGACTCCAAGAAATATATGCAAAGGTTCAAAACTGGATGACAGGACGCAGCTTGTCATCAGGCCCTCCTTCTAGCCCCAAAAATGTTGACGGTGTTGGACCCGCCAACATGTCAAGGGGATCTCCCCGGTAAAAAGTCCCAATTAGACCTTGGACCGTTTGGTGTAAGACTCCCATCAGTGGTTCGTAAGGTTATGCCTTGACCACGATGTCGCACAAAGGCAAGTAAGATAACTATGTCAGTAGCAAGGGTGTGACTGATGCAGTGAATCAAGGAAGGTGTATGAGAGGTTCTAACACTTCGAAGGGGAAGGAGGTGAAAGTTGAGTTCCAGGTTGAAAGGGATCAGTCCCAACTCGGCTAAGAACACACAACACAAAAGGACATGCACATCTTCCAGTGGAGCAGTCCACTCGGATGCAGTAGTCACATCATACAAGGTGCGATAACACGTATATCACTCACGGATCAGTCCGAGCCGAGTGCGATGATTGTTATAGCAAGGTTCATGTGAAAGGTCTATTTGATGTCCGGAAGAGCAGTGGACACAGACGGTGACAGCATTAACAACATACCAACACATTAACAACAAGATTCATATAATTGCATGTGAATCAGTTCATACACAAGTACGTAAGTTAAACGACATATATCATTCAAGCAACTGGAGCATTCCAACTACAATAACAACATATGCATGAAAATGTGTTGTCTCTTATTATATAAAGAAGTGTAAGTCACAATCATACAATACATCCATGTGAACCTGCTAGCCCCAATAGTGGAACGTTACAACCACATTCACCTGCTCCTTCAAAGAGATATACTAGCTCCGTGCAGTGGAGAAGCCAAGGCACATTACAATATTATCCAAGCCTTGTTCAAGATAGTCCTAGTAGAAGCTTGGCTGACCAAAAGCCTCTACAATGAGTTATGAGGGACTATTTATAGCAAAGGGTGTGGTGACCCTTGACATTCCCCTTTGTGATAGTTCAACTACCTTCATGACTCTTCACCTACTCTATGACTGTTACATCCAACCATTGACACTTGACTTACACTTGACATGACTCAACATTACAATGCACATGTACTCATGTGAGACAACATGGCTTGAGCAAGACTTGCAAGACATCACTGACACTTGGTCCATTGTGATGAGACCAACTCTTTGACATGCTTGTGATGGTGAAGGTGGTGAGCTGATGCCAAGCTTGGCCGTTCGTGATGTTGTGCATGCACCTCATGGTGACATCTTACTAAAGCGAACTCTTGCCTTCGTTGCAACTGGTGCATTGGTTCGGCCCCTTCATCCAACTCGTCTGCTAACATGCGCATGGTCTTCTTGGGTACGGTTGAACCAGAAACACACTGATGCATAGTGTCCGTGCTGATATTCAAGTGTCTGTTGGCGATCATCAACATCAACTTGCCGAAATACATGTTCAGCCCCGGTTGGACTTGCTTCTTGTCTTCGCCTTGGTGAGTGTGTTGAATGGGTTGGACTGCATGCGTGCGATAAACAACATGCACGCTACTGAATCCCCTGCGTGCGATCAACAACATTGTTCACCATGTATGCTCCGTGTTAGCTGCTAGGATGGATCTTTAACTTATACGGGCATAGTTTCATCCATGAGTGCACGATGCGCCCATTGTTGTTCTTGATCCTACTACAACTCATTCGTCTATCTGTGCAGCTTCATGTTCTTCCTTGAGTTGTTGCTTCAGTACATGCAACTCCTTCTTTTTCCCATTCTCTGTCTTCACACGATCTTCATGTCACGCCATTACCTCATAGCCGCAGTCTCCAAAGTTGTGTTTATCATCAATGGATCTACTTGAGCTTGCAAACTTGTTCCACCTTTGTGTTGTCAACAACCCTCCTCTTGCATTCCTTGCATTTGGTATGATGTCTTCAGCTATTGTTCATGATGTTGCTCGTTTTGATGTTTTTGTTGTCATATCTTGATGCCATTGTCTACGAACAACTTGATGTCTTCGTGGGTAGGCAAGTCCATAGACACTTGATTGACTTCATCTCTGCTCCCCTAGAAACCATCGTACTTGTATTGTTGAGAGGCAGATGAACACCTGCAATACGTGGAGACATGGAAACACTCATGGAAAGCAATCTGTCAGTCAAAAACCAAAATGAACATGACAACTTACTTACAACATACCTAGGTGAATGATCATGAAGGTTGCGCAATTTCGGCTGGGACGTTGGGAGACTGACTACCAAGATTGCACAAGGGACAGTCTGGATTGTTGGGAACTAACTGACTATTGAAACTGTGCAATGCACAGTCCAGTATGACTACTGACTGTTGGCATTGCGCAATGCGCAATTCCAGCTGGGAAGGACTACTGGCCTAGGGATAGATTTGCACAATTTATGGGTCAAGCAGCCACTATCCTCCAGAAATGCACAAAACGGTCCTAGAGGCCAGTGATGGGCAGGAATGCACAAATCTGGAGAGGAAGGTGAGCCGTCCTTCCCCAGATTGCGCAATGCAACCTTGGTAAAGGCAGAGCCTGGGCCAAGGTTGGCCCAACTCGCCGACAGGCAACTGAAATCAAGTAAGTGAATGCATGGCGACACTAAGTGATAGCAGAAATGATTAATAGTGCATGCAAAACATAAATGAAAGATTTAGCAAATAGATCAACATGCATGTGGGTGAGGCAGTTCGGCGATTGGGCGAACGTCCGTGCAATACAGTTTCACGCCTGCAACAGTAGTGAGATAGAAACGAAAACTGAAACAAAGCTAAGACAAGCTAGTAAATATGTAAACGACAGCAAGCGTTCAAAGAAATCAAGCAAATAGTACTCCAACAAGTGAAAACACAAAAAGCGACACAAATGCAGCACAAGGCATGGGAAGCGAGCTTACCCCAAAAAAGTTGAGCTGAATGTGCCGACTACTCCTAGATGTGATGTGGGATGTCAGATCTGCAAGGTTGATGTGAGGAATGAGCTCTACGGCATCCGGTTGATGAGTTTTGATAACATCGAGGTTGTGACGTGCATGCCACGAATCTAGGGGAAGCGGCACTTGGTGGGAGGTTTCGGAATTGCTCCTTGCATGTAACCTCCAACTGCTAAACATAGATCCCTTAAACAAGGGATGTATTTGCATGTTGCCTTGGGAGAAGTAGCCCATGCATACAAGTTTTTTTTGCTCAGTCTCAGAGGGAACCGGTCAGCTCAGCTGCACATGCAAGAGACTGCTCGATTGCTGGAGAAAAATGTGCATTTCTGGCTGGGATCTGGGTTAGCTGCTCAGGAGATTTGCACAATTTCTGGGCAGAGTAGCTGACTGCTGCCCAGATTTGCAAAAATCCTAGGCTGAACAGCCTACTGCTGGGAAAATTTGCGCAAATCCTACTTGGGGGGTTGGCTGGCAGGATTGCGCAATCTTGCCAGCCCAGCAAGCTGTCAGAGAGGATTGCGCAATTCGTGGAGGGAAGGTTGGTTTCCCTCTAGAAATGCGCAATTTTCAAGGGGAAACTGGGGAATGGATCAACTGTGATCAACAAGCTGCCTTTGTGCAAGGAAAACATTAAAGCTTGAGAAGTTGACGAAGCAAGGCAAGTTGTTGTGAAGGTTGGAAAGAAGGCTCCAAAATGAGGCTAAGGCAAAAATTTGGAGGGTGGTTATAGCCGCTACAACACATCCCATCATTGTCGTCATCCTCATCTTTTTCATCAACATCATTTATCAAAATTATCATCATCACCATATAATCCCATATTATCTTCAACACCATCATCATTTCAATCATAATCCATGTCATTGTCGTCATCATCATCATCATCGTTGTCATTATCATCGTTAATGTCATTGTCATCATTGTAATCATCAACATCATCATTAGCATGGTCATTATTTCCATCATCTTTGTCATCTTCATCAACATCATGTCATCATCATCATCATCTTTTTCATCAACATCATCATCATCATCATCTTCATGATCGTCGTCGTCATCATCATCATCACCCTCGTCATTATCATCTTTCTCTTCATCATTGTCATTAATGTCATCATCATCATCAACGTCATATAGATCAATGTTGTTATAAGTGCATGGGCATTCCATTTTTAAAACCCTTAATCCCTAAGAGATTATGATCAAGGATAAATGTGGGAGGGTACACAATTTAATAGGTAGATAGGTTAGAGATTAACAAACTACATTGAACTAAAAAATATATTTTTAGATGAAAATACTTATGCAACAATTATTCCTCTTAGGAATCATGGTAGTGACTTAATCCCTTCAATATTGTAATTGCATTGGATCATTTTAGTTAAATCTATTCCAAATTAAATGACTAAACTATAAATTATACAAATACCATCAACATATCCAGCTATAAAACAACTACATATCCTTCACAAAATAAGAGGGAAGAGACAATACTTGAACATAACTATGTTGGGAGTTTATTTTCTCTAGATGTTGTAGGGAACTCACATGAAGAGGGGTCGGTATTCTAAAAGGAGAACTTGGTGGACCATGAAAATGTGTTCATTTAATTGCATGATTATCAAATTGTGCACTTAATGGTAGTGTCTCCCCTTGTCTTCTTAGGTTCACACCACATTTAAGAGATGATAAACTAAGGATTATCAACAAGAATACTAAATCCATGACTTCTACTTTAATTTATCAACCTAAGGACATATAAACTTAAGAGGCACTAAGCACAGTATATGCACCTACAAAAAGACTTCCCATGTTAAAATGGTGCAGGTCACACTAGTTGTTAACAACAATTAGTAGGGGGTAAAAAGAAAAATAATTGAAAGAAGAAAAATGTTGTTGGGAAAGGGACCATTCAAAACATGACTATTGCTACTGTAGATATTGATGCTAAGAAGATGATCAATTTTACTTGTAAATACATGAAGGGATCATCTCACCCACCATTTTCCTCTCATAGATGACATACACAAACACTTAGATCAACGAGGTTCCATATTCCATGAACCTACTATTCTAACAAATTTGTTTCCTCCATTGTAGCAGCAACTTGTGGTGGCTAATCCCCCACCCCTACAAGGGGGAAATGTGGAAATCTCTCAAAATGGGGGCTCTAACCGTATTTGCTTATTTATGTGACAAAGACGTTAATTCAAAAACTCAAGCTTGCAATTATGATGCATTAGGAAAGATTCCTATTACAACTAATCCATTGACTTCACAAACTAGTTCCCTCTCCACATAGAGAAGCCACATGTTGACCCTATTCCATGTTTCCCACATGTATTTTGAAGAAGTCCTCCAAAATTTCCTTTTACAAAGGAAGGCATTGTTGAATGCAATTAGCGACGTCAACATATCTGACACATTTCCTTCGACTCAGACCAAGAAATACCTAGGATTCCTTATCAAGTGTCTTTTCAAATTCTAGTTAAGTTGCATTAAATAAACATGTATTGTTGTGCGGGTGATGACGGAGCCTTCATGTGTGTCATATCTTCATCTTCTTGGAAATCTTTGTGTTCTCCCTCTTTGGTTTCCTCATGCACCATGTTGCAGGCATTTGATAGTCATTAATTTCAGCCAAAGGGAGTCATATCATCGTTTCCCTTCGAGATAGAAGGCAAATCTATCAATGTAGAAGTAGGGTTTGTGGATTCACCTTTGGATTACAACATTCTATTGGGAGGAAAATTGGACCTATTCCATGATTGTAGTAGTCTCATCAGTTAGTAGTCTCATCGTGACGCCAAACCCAAACTTTTTAGGCAAGTTTATCCCTTCATTATACTACGTCTTAGATAAATTTATATTAATATGAAATATTTTGTATTTTATATACGCGTAGTCCAAGGGACAAAATTTCCCGTAAAAGATAGATTTTTCGACATGATTTTGACAAAATCCGACATAAATTTTTAGAATTTTTTTTTACAACTGTCAAACTTGATCATTTTGGGTGTCGTGGGGGTTCTTGATGGTGTTGAATCTATTTCTACCTTCAAAAATGGAATTGTAGCGCCACTAAATTCAGATTTCACAAAATATATATATATGGATTTCAACCAAAATCCATTGTCTAGACAATTTTGTATTTTAATAATATTTTGTCTTTATAAAAAAATAAATTATATATTTTTTCCCTAAGGAAAAGTCATAATTTTCATTATGTAAAGTATTAAAAATTACATGTTGTAGATGCTAAATAGCATATAAAAAATTATTGTTGTAGCCCAACAATCCCCTGTTGAAAATTTAGTTGTCCAAAATACTTTCAAAATAAGACCAAAGCTACATAATATACAGCGCTAATACATATACAGAATGAGTTCATGTATTGTGTAAAAAATAAATTGTCTAAAGTCTGGTACTATAATAAATACATCAACAGTATAAATATGTATATATATGCTCAAAATTTATCCCATATCAGCAATATCCAAAGTCATGTCAATGAATGGGCAATGATAATACTCATAGAAGTTTATCCCATTTTGTTTCGTTATCAACCAAGTACCACGGTCCTGGAGCGCGCCTTCTTTGGAAAACTAATTGGAAAGTGCATTCATTTCCCTGTAAACAGGTTGACAAGAGACACAATAAAATTGTTCTTTTAAAATAATAATGCCCTAAAGTAAAATTATGAGTGTGTGTGTGTGTGACATATGGACCCCTGATTGAACCAATCTAGAATTACTTTTGAATCCCCAAAAATTTTCAATTATCAACACCCTTTTTCCAAAGCGAAGATGATAAGTAACTTAAGGCTATAAAGTTCTACAAAGTTATTTGAGCCATGTCCCAGTCCAGACTTTAATTTGAAAGAGTGAGAGATGTTAAGGTGAAGTAAAGCACCCTCGCCACATCTACCATTTTGAGACGAACCATCAAAATAACCCCATGGCATATATTGATTGATGATTTTAGGGGTGATAATCCAGACATTTGATTGTTCTTCTTCATAAGGAAGAATCTCATATATGGAAATGACTTCATCTACAATCCGATCAGGTAAGAAAACTTTCTCCTGGAAAAAAATTATGTTACTGCAAATCTAGATGCCCCAGAAAATGAGAACATGGATGTCCTTAAGCTTCCTAGGATTTGCCTCATGCCACCTAATCTTCCATGCTTCATTTAATGACTCACCCTGCCATCTGAGATTTAATTATAAGGCCTAATATATAATGTTCCAAATTTGTGCAGATATATAACATGCCAAAAACATGTGATCCACAGATTCAACATCTGAATTGCATAAAGGACACCAAGAGGGCCCCTGAAAAGATCTTCTCTTTAGATTTTCTCCAGTAGGAATCTTGTTTGTAAGTAAACACCACAAAAATAATTTCTCTTTCGGTGGAACTTTTAATTTCCAAATAGGCTTCCACAAACAATTCTTCACCTCGGGTTCTTTGGAAGAAAATGCATATAAATAGCCTTCCTTGGGGGTATAATACCTCTTTTTGGAATGAATCCATAACATCTCATCTTCACAATAGTGTATCCTAACATGTGAATGAGATAAAGCATTTGTATACTCAACCCATATCTGGTGCCAACGAACAAGCAAGTTTAATGTTCGCATTGATAACCATCATTGGCCCCAAACAGATGTATTTTCTGCATCAGCAATAGCTTGAATAGTCATCTTTCCACGATCAGCCAAATATGCCACTAAATCTTCCAAGAGGATGTGATTATCTCCATAGCCTGGCCATGTATCAATCCCAATCCGAACCTTATTACTAGTACCATTTCCCATGCAAGTCTATTCCCAATGATGTTGAAGGATTGCAATACAGTTTCCAAATAATTGAGATATTTACCCTACTATTGTTTTGTAATTTGACCCAATCTTCCATCGAGTGTGGGTACAAATACTTTCTTTTTACCACCTTTGTCCAGAGGTTGTCTATGGATATTAATCTCCAAGCAACTTTTGTAGCAAGAGCTTGGGAAAAATAGAATAAGTTATTTATGCCCCATCCACCCCATCTCTTGGGGACAACAATCCATTCCCACCTAACCCATGCAAAGAGTTTTCCTTCTTTGGGACCCCGCCACAGATATCCACAACAACATTTTTGAATAAGGTACAAAATACCTTTGGGAATCCAAGAAAGGGCCATCCAAAAGATAGGAATAGCTTCTAAGACATATTTAATGAGGACTAATCTACCCACCCTAAACAACCACTTGTGACTCTAAACTTTTTTTTTTCAATTTT
Organism: Pinus tabuliformis; assembly: GCA_031772625.1. Classification (NCBI taxonomy): domain Eukaryota; kingdom Viridiplantae; phylum Streptophyta; class Pinopsida; order Pinales; family Pinaceae; genus Pinus; species Pinus tabuliformis. Next base: position 733,551,470 of record CM062814.1, read on the forward strand.
TGCAACCAACGACATCCAGTCCGCTTTCCTGTATTCATTAGGCTTCGGGTGGAAGCCAGGTACTTTATCCCATCTTCGAAATTTTTCGATATAAAAGGAAATTTCTCGTGAGAAAAAGCTAATTCATCCCTAGAACAACCAAATACAAAGATGGTATACTTTTGATGATTAATTTCCATACTTGTAGCTTTTGCAAAAAGGTTGATTATTCACTTAAAAGTAATTGCATCTCGATGGGAGCCATCTAGGAATATGAGCACATCATCTACAAATAATAGATGTGTTAAATGAAAGTCTCTCACCAGAGGGGATCCCTTCAAAGATCCCCTTCTCTTGGCATCATTTGCTAAGTCCTTCCATGATTAACCGAAATAGTAAAGGAGAAAGGCGACATCCTTGATAATGCCCTCTCTCAGCATGAAAAAAATTTGGTGTTGAGTCATTGATCAATACAACAAATGATGTGGATGTAATGCAACACATAATCCAATTTATGAATTCTATGTGAAAACCCAAATATGTGAGCAACATTCTAATATAAAGCCAGCTAGCTCTATCATATGCTTTTGATAGATCAATTTTGAGGAACATACCTTTGAGATTCCTCGTCTTCAAGTTGTGGGGCTCCCCCTGACTGATCCCAATAACTTCATGAATTGGATGATATTTCAAGAAAGTGAATTTCTCTTTGGATATGTGTTGCGATAAGATAGTCTTGATTGAATTAGCAATAATTTTCGCAATGATATTATAAATACAATTGCAGAGTGATATAGGGCAGTAATCATTGAAAGACTTTGGATTTTCAAATTCCAAGATGAGGGCTATAAATGTAGCATAAAATCCCCATACATCCTTCCAGACACTCTACACTCTTCGATCAACTTTAATAGATCATCCCCTCTAAGCTCATAAAATTCCAAAAGAAATGAATAGGCCATCCATCAGGATTGAGACTCTTGGCCTTTTTAAACCACCTTAGAACATTTTCCACTTCACCAAGGGATACTAGGGACATAAGATCATTATTTGACTCCTCATCAGCATATATGGGAAATAGACGAACAATTTGAATCATTTCAGGAAGGGAAGCTTCCCTAGGGGCTTCAAATAGTGTATGAAAATGTTGCACTCCCATCCGTGACAAATCCATGAAATTGGAAATTTCGTCTCCATGATCATTTTCCAGGGACCACATTGTATTTATAGATCTTCTTCCTTTTGCATATTGTTGGAAGAATTTTTTATTGTCATCCCCTGCTTGTAACCAAATGGCCCTACTTCGAAGTCTTAGGGTTTCATCTATTTCATTAAGCATCCTCCTTTTTCCCACTTCCAAGTTCATAACTCCTACCAACAAATTGTTCAAATTTCTCTAGTTCTTCTTCAATCTTTTTTAAAGACACCTCATTTTTCGTGTTTAGAGTTCACCCATTCAATAGTCTTATACTTTAAACTATTCATATTGTCTGTAAATTGTCTTACTACAAAACTATATTCCCCCACAACACACGATCTCCAACTTTCCCAGAATATTTTCCTGTACTCCTCACCTTTCATCCAAGACAAAATGATTTTAAAAGGGAACATTGATTTTCTAAAATTGTCAAACAACTCCAAATATATCGGGTGATGATCTGATAATCCTCTAGATCCAACCCACTTCATGAATAAGGGGATTTTATCAAACAAGGCTTCGCGAATCAAAAATCTATCCAGTCTTCTAGCTATCATATTTTCACCCACTCTCTTATTCCGCTATGTCGGGACCATTTTGGCCAAATTGACATCTACTAAATTATTAGCTTCGAGCAGATGACAGAAATACTCTGATAGTGAATCAGGGTGAGCATGATATCCATAAATCTTTGACATCCCTATCGAAAAGTTTAGATCTCCTCCTATAATTAGATGATCAGATTTCATAAAGGTACGAGAAATCAAGTTGTTCTAAAATTCCTTTCTATGCAGGGAAGTTGAATATATATAAATAGTTTTGATATCAATACCTAATTCTTCATAAAATAGATATGCAACAATCACCCCTTCACATCCCCAAATATTAAGATACTCGATTTTTCTACAATTTATTCACATAGCCACACCCCCAAATCTTCTCCGAGCATCATTTGCAAAAGAAATCCATCCAGGAAATATATTTTGTAGAATAGATATATTCTCTTCATTGGAGCCTAGGGTTTCTTGTAAAAATATAATATCAATCATGTCCAATTCAATCAATCGCCTCAAGGCTAGTTTCTTTGAGGGACGCTAACCCTATATAGTTAAAAGATAGCCACTTCATTTGGTCAAATGGTTTGCGGCTTTTCCTACTCTAACAAACCCATCCAAGGAAAGTTGGCAGCTAGTAACAATATCATGCCTAGTCTGAATAATGGCTATTGATATGTGTGCTTTGCAGTGTCGAGGGACCTTTGGAATTTTAGACGGAGATGAGGGCCCAAGCCTTTCCCAAATACTCTGTGAGATGAGCCATTAGATGAAAGACAAGACCGAGAGCATTGGTTATAACGAGATTCTCCACTTACTTCAGAAGATGTATCATCCAAGGCCATGAATGAAGGAGACGGTGTCGGACAACAGACAGAGATGGGATCAATCAAGTTACCACCCCCAACGAAAAACTAGAAACCTTATCCCCCAAAATAGATGTGTTTGTGGATTCGGACATATTTAGAGATATAATTTCTTATAAGAAACTAGTAAGAGGTGGGGAAAGGGAACGAGTACCCAAGGATAAAGTTGTCGAGCTAGAGTCGCTCCTTCGTTCCAAGCCTCTCATCTCCTCTATTTTTGAAGAAGGCGACTCATAAGATCTGTGAACAACTCCACCCTTTTGTAGATTAGGTTCCCCCTGCATACGCGACACACTTAGGGTTCTCTAATCCTCTCCATGGTTAGAAAGAGATCCTTCCTCTTCTCCAATATCAAGACCAACACTCTTATGAACGATCATAGGACATTCTTTATATACATGACCGACCTCATGACATCGACAGCGCCTAAAAGGCACACCTTCATAATCCAACTTCTGGTGATGAATAAAAACCTTGTAATGAAGGACCATATTAGCCACCAATCCTTCTCTAGTATCCAGGTGCACCAATACGCTGGCGTAAGACATTTTCCCTGACTCCATATATGACCTTTCATAATCTAAATATATCCCTAAATCGTCCCCAATTCTTTTGAAGATGTATTTCGTCCAAAGATGCAACTGTAACCCAAGCAGCCTGAGCCTAATCAGTCCAACACCTAACTACTCCCTTCCAAGGTCAAACAGCGGCATCCATCTCTTGAAATAAATCGAGGCCTGCTCGATACTCCAATGACTTGATAACACCCAACATACATGTTCTTCCTTACCAAATTTGAAGGCAAACCACCCCTTCGACAAAGTACATATCTCAGGTATGGAGTCCAGTACTCGACCCCATACTTCTTGAACCCATTTTCTCAAGCATGTAGTTCAACATTTCCTACCCCAAACTCGACCCACCAGCACCTCTTTCGTTGTGTTCATAATGTCATCGAACCTAAGCCCATCCCCAAGAACTAAAGCCTTGTCCCTCTCCTTAACCTTCATGCACTTTGATTTTGCCCCTCTTTTTCATACCTCCATCAGCTAGGGCTTCTTCGGGAGTCGATTTTAGGTTTGGAGGCAGTTCGGTAGAAACCCTTTTATCCCGAGGGCCTTGAATCACTAAACAACTTGGCAGAACCCTTGATTCCTCAATTGACCATACAGATAACACATACTGAGACAGACTTGATGCACCAGAGGCACCACTTTCCACCTATGAATTTTCATCTATCCCAGAAAAGAGAGTACCTTGAAAGGTTGAAAAAAATTGAGAAGGGTGATCTTCATGAACCCCAATACCCGTCACCACCCCCCCCCGCTCAAGCCAAGACCTTTAGAAAAGCACTAAAACGGTGGATTGAAATAGCTATCTGCAAACTAGAGAGCTTCTAGGGAAATCCCGGCCACTCCAACATGTTCCTCCCATCATTATCTCATTGCTTCTGAATACTCTGCTCCTTGTGAAAATTGGTTCAAAACCATTGCCTCATGACTCAAGGTAGGGTAAAACAACGAAACCTCAATGACAATTGTCATAGATGTAAAAATACCTGAGTCCAGAGATCCAAGTCTCACACCCATATCAGAAACTCGCGATTGATCTTGCGATTCCATCCAGATTGGCACATTTTCATATAGGTCTGCAGTACAGTCAACCGCCTCTTCATCCATTACTGCCAATGGATACCCTTAGAGAAAAATTATCGGATTAACCTCAAACTAAAACCGTATCCACCACAAAGCAAACAATGACGCACTCCAAGCAAATCATTCAATGTGACCTGCACAAACCCTTATTAACAGCGTGCCCTGGTAAAACCTTGAATGGTTCAAAAAGAGAGAAGTTCATATGCCACATACCAAGTCATGACATAATAACGGCATGCTCATTCCTTTTCCGCAAACATAGAAAAACCTTATTTGAATTCCTATGGTGACTTCGGAAGAAAACAAACCATAAAGCCATTTTTTTGTCAAATATCAACCCAAAAATAAATTATATATTATAAATATTAAAATTAAATAATTATAAAAATAATAAATATAAATATATGTAATTATTATTAATAATTATAATATTTAAAAATAAAAAATTAAAATTAAAATTAAAAAATGAACAAAAACAAAAAACAACACAAAAATAAACAAAAACAAAAACAAAGCGAAGTACAAAAATGGAAATTGTGATCTCTAGTTGCAATCCTTTAACCCTCCTATGTCATGTGCATCCACCTCTGCCATCCCCTACTGCAGGTCACTACAATCGTTGGGCAATACAAATATCGCCCGTAGCAATTTCCCATGGCCCCCACAGAGTAAGAGGACATAGTTGATTAAGTCGACCCACAGACAATTTGTTGCAAAGAAGACAGATTCAACACCACCAACGCATCCAAGCACAGACAAGGGAACCCCACAATGTCTTTTGTAAGTTTAAATTGCCCCATTTTTTTCTAAATCCTCCAATCTCATTCTCTCTTCCTCTCATACCCTAGTCGCTAGGGTTTTGAGGGGCTAAAAAAAGGATTTTTCTCTGGATTTTTTTTAAATGATTTCTTTAAAAAATAAATAGGCATAGAAATCAAATTTTTTGCAGCGACCTTAATTTTTTTGTGGCCTTGAATTAATTTCAATTTTTTTTAGGGGGTTGCAAGCCCTTTCAAACCTCTTTCCCTAGGTTGAGGGTTTGAAAGCATTCTCCTTCTTCCTTAAAGCGAAATTTCAGAGTTTCATTTTTTTTATAAAATTATAAAGCATTTTCTTCAAATCTATTTGCAAATTCGAGGTTTTAACGAATTTCTTGCAGCGCCTAGGCAAAATTGTTTGTGTTGTCACAAGAAAATTTTTGGGCACAAAGCCGCAAACCTAAAAGGCTTGGTTTTTTTTAGTATTTTTCTAACCCTCGAACCTTTTTCGCAGAGAAGAAATCTGATTTCTCTCATCAATCTTGGCAGAGATTCAAGGGTTTGAAGCTTAAATTTTCTCTGAATATTTTGTGAAGGTCGCAGACCTTTGTGTCTTATTTTCTCCCTTTGACCCGGAGCAATAACACTATCACATTCACCTAGTATGTAAGGCCTCTATGGGCTTGAAATTTCTTCAACCAAAGTAATTTTTCCAAAGGTTTAAAGCTCCAAATCTAAGGAACTGATCTCAATTTTTTTCATAAATTTAACTTGAATTTTGAGCCTTCTCTCCTCCCTGGTCGTGAGATAAAAGAAACCTTATTTTTCTCCTTGAAAATGTTGTGTTCAGATTAGGGTTTCAAACTGTTTGTGAAGGAGATTTAACATCAATTTTTCAACTTGAAGTTGAGATCTGTAAGGTTTTGTCCTCTCTAGGCCAAGAGCAGAACAAGGGCAATTCTTGTTTTCTTTGCAATCATCCTACAATTATCTCATGCTCAAACACACCTCCTATATCTCTTACACACTTCGATGCCACCCTAAACACACCTCCTCTATCTCTTGTACATTTAATGCCACCATGGAGGTTGAGCTCTAATGCTCTTAAATCAACTTATCTATATTATACTAATGTAAATCTCTTTATTAGCAATTAGACACCAAGCATATCTTCGTCTTACATACAACATGTTATTTTTGTCTTTTATGCTTAGTACATTAGTCAAGTAGAGTAATGACAATATTAAGTTAATAATGGATGTCGTCGTCCTTTAGTTATTATTATTGTCTCATTGGCCTAGTTGGAATAATTATATGCTAGCTATGTTTGTGGCATAATTAATAAAGTTCTTATTATTCTTTTTCAAGGAAAGAATCCCACCTCACCCTCATAGATTTAAGGAAAGAACAGGGTTATTGGTACCATTCTAACCTTCATGAAGTTCTCCCCATTTTTCCTAGAATTTCCATATGGAAGGTGCATTGACAACCAATTGCATAGATGGCTGGCAACCCCAAAGGTTATTAATGAGATTTAACCTTAAGACCCTTATGGACTTAACGCAAGAGGATTTGTTAATTAAGCTAACCCTTGGAGCTAGGGTTTGATTGTATGATGCAACACATTGTTTGTTCCTTGTATGTTTAAACATATAGGGGTTAATTCCTTACTACACATAATAACTATGACATGGGATGTCATTGTTGTAGGAACATTGGTATTGTGAAGAAATTTTTTAGTATTTTAGCAACAATATGCAGAAGTGGTTAAATCATCTTAGACGATAAGTGTTGCACAATTAGAAGTTTCACTACATCTGTGGCAATAAAGCTTTCAATGGGGACAGGAAAAATCTTGGCCATTCATATAAGATTAGTAGGTGTAATACCCTAGTTTTGTCCCCTTGCTTGTATTTCCAAATTGTATCAAAGTTTTTGTGTATCGAAGTATGTGGGTATTTTTTTGTAATGGAAGATTAAATGCTATTAGATTTTGTTGAGTTCTCAAGTTATCGAGTGATTTCATTGGCTAAGATGAATATGTTCTCAAGTTTTTAAATATTACTTGAATATTTTAAACACAGAGAACTTCCTTATAAGTCACTTGTACTATTATAATGTGTTTGTGATTTCGTCGAGATGTTTCTCAACATCTCTTATGACACTCGTTAATAGTTTCTATCATTTGATGGTGTTATAAGACGTTCAACCAAACAAGTATTTGCCAGATCCATCTTCACTTAGTGACAGAAGTTCAAGTATGATAGAAGAAATTGACCAAACATTTGATATGTCATCTAACATATGCAGATCAACTATAAGTGAAAAGATTAGAAGAAAATTCCATAGACGCATGGAATTTTTTCTCGCTAAAGAGTGTTCTAATGATAATGAGAACATAGATGACATCGAGTTGCCCTTGAAGTACAAACATCTAGTGAAACGATGGGTACCCAAAGATCTTCCTAAAATAAACACTACTTTTTCTATCAATGAAAGGATATACTACGTTGCCCCATCGTCATTACATGGTTTGGGGTTATTTTCCATGGATGGTGTTGGGTTGTGTTATATTCTTGCCATCACTAGCCCACGTAGTTAACCGGGGAGTTAAAGGGGGGGACAGAGCACCCCCTTCGTTGCGCCGATTGTGTAGAGGGGGGGTCACAAGGGGTTTGAGGTGTACCCGTAACCCCACTTTATGGGGTCCGGGGCAGCGCCCTAGAAAATTTTGGTTTTGGACACTATGTTAGGTTCGACAGACCCACCTATGGTTTTGTGCATGATTTTCGCACATGTTTTTTGGACGCGATGGTTTTCGGTCCATGGTATTGGATGCTTCGCCATGTATAAATATGTATTATAACAATGAAAGGAACATAATGAAAAATCAAGCTGATAGTCTCAGTTTTGGGATCCAGGGGAAAATCTCTGTGTATATGTGTTTTATGTGTTATGCTCTCACATTGTTTATTTTCTGTGTTTTAGAATTCGTATGCAGGTAATTTCTGTACGGGGTTAAAACCTACAGATGGTGTAAAGATATGTTACATCGGATTAATTGAATTGATGGAGTATGTCAGACCCTATTATGCCGACAATGATTGGTTATGACTAATCCAATATACAAGAAGTATGTGAAGATATGGCATGGCCACAAATTATATACAAATAAAAGGCAATGATCAAAATAAAAGTGTGATTATGTATATTAATGTTAGGCCAAAAGCAGCGAGGAATATTGCAAGGTTTATAATTAGTACATGGTCTACGACCACAAATAACCAACTCAATTTCATATTCGAGGGGCATGAAGGAAACAATATATTCGTATGTGCCATCAAATCAAACGTTGCAAGGGAAGAGATGCTCATTGATTACAATTTGAATTGAATAGATACAAAAGTTGCTATTATGGGGGCAGTATGTATTCTATTTTACCCAACTCGTAAGCAATGTCTATTATATGTTTTCATTATCATTTACTACAATATATTGTCACACATTTTATATGTTTAAGAAACATTTTAATATGTCATGATTGTGATATTGTAGCAGGTTGATTAAGATCAAAAGGCACCAATCTCACAGCAAGTACACATCAATGTAACTGTATGTAAAATAATATAACCACGAGATTCACTTCAATGTTCTCCTTCCCTTGCTTCAAGAATATTCTAGTTTGTATTTAAAGAAAGCTATTGAAATGCTCTTCATTTGACTTTGTCATCATCACTTTATGTTGTGAATAGATTAATTAAAACATGTTTGGTAGGAATAAATGAAGTTGTAATTTTCAACACTTCTTTGTATAATATGAGTGTGTTCTTTGGTAGGAATAAATGAAGTTGCCATAACTTTCAACACTTCTTTGTATAATATGAGTAGTCCATGTATTAATAAAATGATATGAAATGAAGCTTTTACAAATTTAGAACACTTCTTTGTATAATATGAGTGGTCCATCTATTAATAAAATGATATGGAATGAAGCTTTTACAAATTTAGAACATTTTATATTGACGATGATATAATGTGAAGTTTCTATATAAATTTAGACATTTTAGTAGCGGTTTTCTTATTAATATAATAATAATTAATTGTGGATGAATTGCTTGATTCTTTTTTAATGTGTCAAAAATTTACTTTCAAGATATCATTATATTTACGAGCAAGTTTTTAATAGGCTAAACTTCCCCTCTTATGTAAAAAATGGAAATTTTGATTGATCTAAAATGTTTCATTAAATTCAAATCTTTGAATGTTTATAGTTGAGGATGGTAGGAAAAAATTACAAATTACACTTATTTGATCAGCAGGTTGACAAGAGGAAGGCACGAACCTCTAAGTAGTCCACATATGCACTTGAGGAAGTGCTTAACAAAGAAGTAATTTGTTGTCGACCGATCTAATTCAAACAATAAAGAAGATTCTCATAAAATTAAACAAGAAACTCAATTCTTTAATTATAATTCAGCCACAGACAAAAGAGATAAGAGGCCAAATCAATACTCTGATGAGTCAAATGTATCCCTATGGGGTAAGAAACTCATTTAATTATCTCATTTATTTATTTATGATTTTAATTATCTCATTTATTTATTTATAATTTATAATTATTTATTTATTTATGATTTTAATTATCTCATCTTTGGATAATAATAAGAAAACAAAAAAAACAAAAAAAAATCTTTATTCTACGAAAGTTTTTGAGGGAGTATGATCCTCATGGTGCAACTATTGGGATCGACGTTGGTAGCAACGTCATTGTTTTGTCTGTGAATGACTCACCAATCACTAAGACTGGTAAACCCCCTGAACAACACAATTAGATTTGCATCCCCTGAACACATGCATGATCTGCACATGATGTTATGGATGCAGAGTATGATCCATCGCACATTTTGTAGCAAGTTTTCTTGGATCTTCCAGTGTTACTAGCATGAAAACACTACCAATTACGTTTTTTGAAGCAAGTTTTCATGGATCTTCCTGTGTTACTAGCATGGAAACACTATTGATTACACTTTTGGTAGATTATGACCATGTCCCCCTGAAATTAGAGAAGCTAAGTATTTAAGTGTTAAATATTAAGCATTATCTAATTGAAATTTACATATAACATGTGACTACTTTAAACTAATGATAATATCGTTATGCACGAAACAATGTATTATATAGGCACATCAATGAGCTAACCTTGGAACTCTTTGGTCCCACCATTAGCACAAGGTGGAATTCCCAAAATTCCAAGTTGAAGGACGAACTTATGAACAAGATGGTTAGTCTGTTCGGTGACGGTACCTTCAACAAAACTAGAGTTACCTCGAAGTCAGGCTTACAATTAAAATATTTGAGGGACCAGTATAGAGTTCATTTGTAAAAGAACCCCAAGTATCAACACCCTTCAGCGATTCTGACGGAGTGGAAAGCCCTCGTGGAAGATGCAAAGCAAAAGGTGCTTTGAAAAGAAGCGAAGACACCACCTAGACCAAGAAGGTATGAGGCACTTTTAATGATGTAATTATGATGTTTTATCGTCATTAGGACATCTAATTAAGTTTTTCGATATTTTCAATATAGGCTCACATATACATCCAAAGCCATGAAGGCTAGAATAGATAAACATGGGCAACATCATGTTGGCCCAAGTGGTTACTGAAAAACTTGCCGCAAAAATTGCATATATAAAAATAATAATTTGCATCCAAATTATAAATTCTTAATAATTTAAATTTAATATCACAGAAGAAGAAAAATTCATGTTCTCACACAAAATTGCAGGGGCCACAATTCAAAGAGGCTCCCATGGAGGAAGACCTCAACCTTAATTTCAAGCACGACTAACAAGTTGTGGTTAAACATAGGACGAGCTTGGGGCCTACACAACCTTTAGGCACCCAACTTGACACTCAAGTAAATAAAAGCAATGAAGAGCATATATAAATTATTACTTGTATAATATATTGGTTATTATTTTTGGCCATAAAGTAATGTGCTTGATTGTAAAACGCAGGCAAGCAATATAGATACAAATCTCCCAAGTAATAACGAAACAAATGAGCCTCGTGATGGTGGAGTGCCTCTTGAACTGATGTTCAACTCAGGATTGGAGGTATTTCATGTGTCATAAAAAAATCGTAATATAGAATACAATTAAAAATATTTAAATGCAAGTGGTGTATTAATTATAACATTTCATGTTTCTAATCCACAGCAAGTACAAGATGATGCACAAGAGAACATATGGCCACATATGAAAGTACTCTACTTCTCTCCACTATCAAAGCAAGTGAATAACACAGCTACTTTTTTTATTAATAAAACACTTGTAATAATAATAATAAATATAAATATGAATTTAACATTTTTCTTATTGCAATTAATGCTCTGCCCCCTTTACAATTGCATAGATTTATGACCATGCTGGGAGAAAGACATACAGAGCGCATAATACCTTAAAGGAAAGAAGACATCCTTGCTAAATGCCTAAAAAAGAGAAAGATACCGAAAAATAAATTATTGTACACATTATATAATTGGAACAACCTTGTTTCATTATGTAAACATATTTTTCATTATAAAGTTTATTGAGATGAATTATTTTTTTGGATCTACAAATGAATGGATAAATATTTTCTATTTGTTTTTGTGTATCTCAATGTCTTGAAAGATACTAGGGAATTGAGAGTGATGTGAACAGTGAGGGGGGTGGCAGGGAGGCCATGAGAGTGCTGTGAGCGGTTGGGGGAGGATATGGGGGGCCCATGAGAGTGATGTAAGCGGTGGGGAGGCCATGAGAGTTTTCACATTCATGTGGTTAGCCTTGTTCAATAGAGAATAAACTAAGAGAGAAAAACACCTTTGATCCAACAAAGCAACAACAAAGTCAATGTTGACTTTGTTGTTGTTTCGTCGAGAGAGGTTTCCTATAAGATTAAACTACTACGATGATTTATTCTTGAAAACAAGAGTTCAATCAAGTATTCAGGTAATCAAGTTTTTTTAATTATTATTTATTGAAACAAATAAATTTAATATTTGGTCAAATTTAATCTAAATTTGTCTCATTGGTCTCATGAATATGTGTACGACAACTAGTGTCAATTCAGATGTTGAAGTGAAACAAATATCTAAAGAAAATAGCTCAAAATGGTAACATTACATTTAGCAATCAATTTTTCGTTATTGTTACTGAGCATTTATTTTATTACCAAATACTGAAAATACGTCAATTTATTCACTTTGTCATTGTACTTGCTTGAACTTGTTCCCTTATTTCATATACTTTGTTATATAGCTAAAATTTAAATATGAAAAAATTGTGATTAAACAAGTATAACAAACAAATTTATATCCCCTCAAGGGATTCCTCCAAATGTAACATCCCTACGTCAACTTGATTTCCATCCTTTTATAGTCCATCTACTTTAGTATTTAACTCTCTAAACAAACTAAATCACCCTCATTATTCATCTTTGTAATAACTAGAATTTATAGCTTTATGATTTCATCATTTGTGTAGCTTTAAGTTTCTATTTAAATTCACTACAAGATTTATTAAGTTAGAAAACAAATGTGTGACTGGAAGTTATAGCATGCATATACTTTGCATGTAATTTTTTAAACAACTAGATGATTCTTAAGTTGACAATTGATATTGTCATTTAGTTGTTTTCAATAAGCAATTAAATAAACCAACATGTGGATTAAGTGCATTTTGAGTTGGTTTGAGGTGTAAATGTAGATAAAGGTTCTATAGCCCTCCCAATAAATCAAGCTATTATTCTTGGAGACTTTTCTCTCTCCTTTTGTCTCTTATTATATGTTGTTATGTGGGTGAATATTTCTCTCAGGTATATTGCTTCACTTTAGATCTAGGGTTTATATTGTTGATGAGATTGAGTTCTCATCAATTTCTATCAAAGCAATGGTCCAAGCTTGCTCTTCTCTTTCTAATTCCTTTGTCTATAGTGCCCCACCTAGAAAGATTTGCAACAATGACAAGAAACATAGATTTGGTTTCTTGGCCAACACCCCACCCAAGTGACAAGGCACTCTTCAAATTTCAATGTGGGGTTATTAAGGGCATCCTCCCGCCCAAACAAAATAATTTCGAGTTCTTGCAATGTGTCTAGGGTTACCTTAAGGCTTCCCTCCTACCCCACATGAAACACAACCTATCCATGGATCACATCTTAGACTTTCGATCAAAGATGCTCCAGTGTGTAGTCAATTAGATACACTAGGGAAAGAACTAGCCTTATCAAGTTGAAAAAACAAGTTCTCTTTGAAGATATGATGGAGTAATGTAGGGAACTAGACTAGATTCCTAGATCCAGAGTATGAGGGTCTATTTAAAAACCTGCCTTAATATACTGGAACCTCAACATCTCTTGATTATAGAACTACATTTGGTCCATAGCTCTCAAGCATGGTGGATTTTTCAAATAACCAATCCAACCACAAGCCCCATCAATACATGGGATTCATTATGTACTTATGGAATAGTGTCACTATTTTATTTTTTGTTTCTTTATTAAACATGGACTAAGTGCATTTTAAGGTGGTCCCATATGTAAAACTATATAAATGCTCTTTATCCCTCCTAATAAATCAAGCTATTATGCTTCAAGACTTTTCCCTCCTTTTGTCTTTTATTATCTGCTCTTATATGGGTCAATATTTCTTTCATCTTTTCACTTTAGATTGAGGGTTTATATTGTTAATGAAATCGAATTCTCATCAGAATAACTAGACTATATAGCTTCATGATTTCATCATCTTGACCATTCTAATTATGGGTTGCTTCATTGGCCACAGGAATAGGGATTAAATTATATATTATAATTTTTCTAATGCTCATAGAACCTTCGGATATTCGATTTTCATTAGTCATCATTGAAGATCCGACGATCATGATAATAAACTACCGTCAGATATCTAACTCCCGACCGATGAAACAAACCGTAAAAATCATGACATCCTCGTCGCACAAGCTATACTGACGTCGAATATCCGATGAAATTTTTCGTTGGATGTATTACACAAACCGAAGTTGTCAGAAAATGCTCGATGATTAGACGCAACATCTCGTCAGATATTCGATGCAAATCAACGAGGTTGACATCAGATATCTGACCGCAAGTCGTCAGAAAATACTCGATGATTAGGCGCATTCTTGGCGGATATCCGATGTCAATATTGTCGAAGAATATCCAACGAGTATTATGGTATCGAATATCTGACACAATTTCATCGACGAAAATTATGACTCAAATGCATTAGATAACCAACCACAATGAGTCATATATCCGATGAACGTACGTCAAAATTTCGCCCCATTTGTAAATTTGATCATAGAGATGTTTTCATAGCAAAGATAAATACCATATTTGAATTACCATCGCATTAGCATAGATCACAAGGCTCGGATCCATATTATCATAAACATATTTGAAGAATGATAATCTTAGAGTTTGGAAGCCTTACCACAGTTCAAATGACCTTACCACAATGTGGATGCTTACTTCGGTCTTCCTCATACTCAGAACTTCTCATAGGAACTTCGCATAGGAACTCTTAACATATTCAACATTTCTCATATACATAGGAACAAGCCACAAAATAGAGATTGGATGTCACATTACTCGCACTTCCTAGAAAGAATTCAGCTAACCTTGATTTTTTTATTTAAATTGCTCTTCAACTTGGCTCTAATACCATGTTGATTTTCTATTGCACCTGTTAGAATTAAGTTTTTTTCAGCTTGATAACTACTTCAATGATCAATTAAACATTAGTTTCATAGATCAATAAATTCAATATTTATGCAGTTATACAGAAGAAAAACATCAACTAATAAACATGACAGAGCGGTAAACTAAAAATGAAACAAAGAGACAAAAGACACATAAAATTAGGCACATAATCATAGCAAAACCCACAAAGATAAAACCCGGAAAAAGTTTTTCCTTATATGAGAGAGAGAGCTTCAAAATTCATCAATACATCATAAATAACAAATATTCAAAATTCATCAATACATCATAAATAACAAATAGCGAAATAATAGCCAAACCAATAACCAAAATTATGATCAAGTGCCATGTCAAAATCCAAATTCCTGAAATTTCGACCCTCCCTAGAATTTCGGCATCCTCCTGAAATTTTGGTCTCTATAATTTCGCTAGATCAGAGATGCATGAGACAAAATTGGTCTCTATAATTTCGCTAGATCAGAGATGCATGAGACAAAATTGGTGTGTCCAAATGAGGAGAAATTATCTCCTTTATATAGCCTTCAGATGGGGTCAAATGGGTGTCTCTATATAGCCTTCAGATGGGGTCAAATGGGTGTCTCTTAGGAGCCTGGTGGACCTAAAACATTACGAGGCCAACATGAAATAAATTTGGAGGCGAATTTAAAAAATTAAATCTCATTTATTTTTCAAGATGAAAACACTGACCATGGCTACCATATTTTTCAACAATATTTATGTTAAGTAATCTGATTAGGTTATCAAGTACATTAACGAGAACCCATTAATAAAGAACGAGAATTAGTACACTGATTAAGGATGCATTAGTAGTTTATGAAAATTGGCTGATATTGATGTATCATATTTTAATCCATTTCCAACGTAGTTGTCTGAAGATTGGCGTCTTTGTCTTTATGAATTTACAAAGGGCACGTTCTGCCAAAGATCCTACGCTTCAGCTTTTAGTTGAAATGAATTCATTCGCATTTTGTTATATAGTACTTCTAAAGCAAGCTCTGGTCATTGTTCCGACTTTAAATTTCCACGTCGATTATGTATTAGCACTCAATAAAGAAAAAAGTTGTGTGATTAGCGCAGAATATTATTTTCCTTTTTCTGTTTCCATTGCATTTTAAATGAAATGATTTCCTGCTCTCATAGAGAGCCTTGCCCCGACTTTAAATGTCACTTGTTAGAATATAGTCTAAATTAGTCAATATTGCATAAATGGCATGACTTCAGATATGTGCACCATGTTCTCATTGGTTCTGAGTAGCGACCATATAAGAGCATAAGTAGGTGGTTCAGATATGTGCACCGAGTTCTTACTGGTTCTGAAAGGGGACCATATAAGAGCATAATTAGGTGGTTTGTATCGACACCATTCATATGTTTACCCTTGTTACATTAAAAAATTAAAATAGGCTTACACTGCCTTCCTTAATTTCTCTGTTAAAATAACTTACGGCACATTGTTAAATGTCTATTGAAATAAAGCAACTGGCAGTTTATTGTTGAATTTGTCCAAGTGCAGTTCATTTTGTATTGCAGATTCAATTTTATAGACTGCTGCAAACCAAAAGATAATCAAAAGTGCTAGCTTACTATCTTCTTACTTCTGGATTATAAGGTCAATACCAAAGCAGAAACTTCATCAAACAAGGACTTTACCAGCCCTCGTGTTTTCTGTATAGTTGTATGCTTTATTCATATTAAATGATTGGTCTGCTTTCATCAACCATTGCATTAACAGATCATACTGCTCTTTACATTGGTAGATACACAGATAGAATAGTTCTTTAATAACACATTCGAAGAAAAACGAGCGATGCCATTAGTGTCGTCACGCCGGGTCATTAACCACTGGAAACACTGAATATAAGATGCAACTTCAAGAGCCACTAGAAAAGAAAGCACTCTTGCATCAAGACATATTGGCCTACAACCTTTCAATGTCTACTATGGCCTCTTAACATTCTTGCCTTTACTATGCTCAAATGACATGATAACTATTGGGATATGGAATCTTTGAACGGTTCCAACTTCTGCCAGGAATTCCATTTGTCATTGTAAACAGGACTGAAGTAATCCAAATCTTGGATACAATGACATGATAATCGCTTCTATTGTGACGATTGAGTGTCTGGAAATTAACTTCGATTTCAGTAAACTCGGTGTGCTGAAGCTTTAAAAGAATGAGCTTTTAATAGTTTATTGCACTTTGTATGTGAGATTAATGAAAGATTTTCTTGCAATAAAATACCCCCTAGTAAATTTAAAAGGATAAAGCCATGCTGTGGGAGAGGATGACAGAAGTGAGGAGAGAACTATTCACAAGGGTAAAGCTAAGGATTTCATGGCAGAGTCCATGGATTCCATGGATTACTTGATTTGCCAATTGGGTTATACATGCAGGCTTGACTTCCACTGAAACACAAACAGCAACAACAGATAAGAGAGAGTCAGACTGCCATAAATACATCACTAGTGATTTTTTCTAACAAATTACAATCAATTTTTAGTGGAGATTTAACACTGAGCTATAGCAAATGTTCTCATGGAAATACTCAATAGTTATGTTATTTCATTAAATAATAAAATGCATTCATTACATTACAAAACACTGCTTGGTACTAGAACAGTGTTTCCTTGGCACAGCTTGGTGCCAATAGTCGAGAGCCCATGCATGAAAACCAAACTATAGCTAAGCCTGGACATAGACTACTATCACCATTAACAAAAGTCCGAACAATAGCCGGACAGCATATAGAATACCACAAGAGCGACTTAACAACATTTAACCTTGAGATGTGCATCCCGTGATTGAGCAATTTTGCGATTAGACTATGTACACTGATTCCATGGCTTTATACTTATGACTAATATTGCAAACGGTAAAGAGATATACGCCAATCCCAAAACACATCTGATGAACCTATCCATCATTAGGCTGGCATTACACATTACCATTATAGCCAAAATGAAGCAACATTATCCGAGGACTCTACAGTTATAATATCATGTTGAAAAATCCTTCACTGGGTGTCAAGAGTTATGACCGGGCAATGATGCTAGATAGTTTTAAAGCGAATTTGATTAATGCTCAGAAGAGCAATTTAGTGCATTTTAAGTTACACCCAAATAAAAAAATAAAAACTCTTATCTTCAAAAATAGAATGAAATTATAGTGCCTCTCTTTAAGTAAAATATGCAACCAGGAATAGCGGATGTCCAGACAATCCTATCAATGCTGCAAGCTTTCCCTCCACATTAATCATCTATAGACGCCAAGCTACACCAAACAAATTTAATAACCCAAAATAAAATTTAAAAAAAACTCTATCTTCAAAAACTAGAATGAAATTATAGTGCCTCTCTTTAAGTAAAACAATGCCTTATGCAACCAGTTATAGCGGATGTTCCAGACAATCCTATCAATGCTGCAAGCTTTCCCTCCACATTAATCATCTATAGACGCCAAGCCACACCAAAACATATAAAAACTGTATCCACCCTATAAAACAAAGTTCACAGAATCGGCAAGTAATGACAACTTATTCCCACTATGAGGAAGGTGTCCGCTCTGGAATGTCAACAAATACGACAAGAAGACACCTTGTAATAAAACATTGCATTTCAAAGAAGAAGAGCAATATGAAGTGTTCGATTATCGATCTACAGACCCAAAATCTTTTCCGTAACATTCAGCATCAGATAGGATGGAATAGGAGATCAGACGTGTTGATTTCTATGGATACAATAAATGGCTAGAAATGTAACACATTCAAATTCTCAGGAAAAGGCGGGGGGAATTTCTTACGCATTTAAATTCTCAGGAAAAGGCTGAGGGAATTTCTTACATATAAAAAGATAAAAAGTTAGACAAATAATTCACCTCAATCATAGTCAACAACGCAAAAACTTCCTTAGACAAATTCATTCCGAAACTAGACAATCAACAATGATTGTTACTGATTGTTCCCAGGTGGAGATGGGATAAATTGTTAATCCCCAATTCTTATTACCCGATTCTCCAGTGCCTTCTAGATGGGAAAGATCATGTAATCAGGGGCATATTTTAGGCCCGAGATGAATTATACCAAATCCATTTCTCATCATCAGGTCTCAGTTTTCCCTATTTCCACATCTCTCCAAAGTCGGATCCATACAAGATACGATAATCTATTTCAGGTGATAGATGGCAGATTATTCAAGGATACTACATCCTCCACCGTCTTGTTAACATTCTCGTAGACATTGATCTTTACTCTTTAAGAAGCGAAGAATTGATAAACGCAGGCACACATAATCAGAAAGACAAATCAGAACCATCAAGCTAAAGCTCCATGTACAGAGTAAAAAACACATATCCGTTAGTACACAAATTCCACTAGGCAACCAAGATTCATACCAATCAAATCATCACAGATAACATTTTGTTGAGAGAAATAGCCTGTCAAAAAGTTCCCTCCTCAATTTTAATGTGATTAGAACATAGCTTTATACAGCTTACAAAATCCTTGTCCATTTTGGATTCATAAAATGTTCTTATGCATCATCCAAAAAGTATTTTAAATGTCTGAGTTTTCCACCCTCTCTAATCGTTTCCCCTGTACATGTTACTGCTATATATTGAAGAAAATAAACAAGTAAATTCCTGAATATCTCCCTTGTTCTAACTTCTGATTATTCAAAACTTACCAACCCAGAGGTCCACTGAATTTGAATAGCTGGCATTGTCAGAAATCGATGGCAGGAAGCACTCTGGGGGAAGTCATGGCATGAGCTATATGTTCAAAATTCCAAATGCATCTCTGCTAAGAAGTAGAGTATGAATTAAATCCCTACATGTTTGACCCATGGGAAACCTATGCAAGATGTGAAACTCAGCGATGTGCACTTCACACTTCGAGAATTTTTAAAAAACTTAAGAGTGCTCATAAACTCTTTTTACCATTCATATCATGATGAAAACCCTGAAAAAGCTGTACTCAACTGTATATTCTTTAAAAATACATTTCTATCAGGCACTGTGGCAACAAGTCTGGGACTTCAAAGGTTACAAAGAACAACCTTGTTTGATTTGTAAAACATTCTCCTATGATCCAGTTGATATATACAGCTGACAGTGACATGTGAAGGCTGCAAGATACAAATTTGTTTTACATCTTTGGAACAGCACAGCAGTGTAGACTCTAGAGTGCATATGGATCACAACAGCACAGTTGAATGGATCAGCTGAAGTTCATGCACAATCCAACCGTCACCATTATATAGGAACAAATTGAGAACAACACGTTTTGTCTTCCCTTAGTTTGGTTATTTACATTGATCAAAATATTGTATATATTGTCATTTGATTGCTGCATATTCATATGAGTTGCTGTGCAATTTTCACTGTCAACGAGAATCAGGAGTTGAGATTTGCTGCCTCAACAATGGTGCAATCATTTGTGTTAATCTGTCCGTTAAGCTAATTTTCTGAGTCGTGCCATAGTATTAAAATTGTATATGTCAAAATAAACACTGTAATTTGTGCCGTGGATATGCACTCTGTAAAAGTACTCCTTGTATCAAATTGGTGTCACGGCATCATTTTGCATGTCATTACAGAGTTTTGTACAGATGATAGAGTTAAGAGTTGCTCTCAAAAGAGGAGGATATGGAAGGGTAATCACAAAGCAAAGTTGAGATGCTAGACGAAGGGCTACACAACAAGATTACACTAAAAGAGACATGTTGGATGCTTCATCTAGAGAAGGGATTGAAGCCTGCATGAGCATTGCTGCAAAGGAAACAGGTATTAGTACCTGACTCTGGGACTGAAGGTATTTCTCTAATGTCAGAAAACAATCCCAGTTGTAGAGATTGTCAAAAGTTGTTCTCCATCAAGATTAAAGTAAAAAAGGAGCCAATGACCATCATAAATACCAGTAGACAGTGCAACTTCATCTCATGCGCAATAGTCAAGAAGCTTCACTTGCCCACAGCGACACATGCTATACCCTGTTCCCTGTTAGCTCAAATGAGAATAAAGAAATTCACATCCAGTACATCTGTGGAAATACTTCTTGATGTGTGGGGTTTCAATTTTGGTAATCTTTATCTGCTAGATTGTCATGCAATCTATGGACAAAGAACCAACTCAGATTAGTAAAAGGAAGACAGCCATATTGATAATGACAGCATGAAAGGATCAAGTGTTAGTGGTAACAGCATAATGTTCACTAGTATTGAGTTAATAGTACTTCCATCAATGATCCAAATGGATCACCACGTAATTTGTTATCGATTTTGATACTTTCTAAGTGGAAAACTTGGACCTATTGGCTTGTAGGGCCTATTTCAAGGGGAAGGGGAGAGCCCTATTTTGGTGATTTGGACTCTTGAAACTTTTGAAGCCCATTTAGAGTGCTAAATGGTTGCTTTTGGCATCAAAATTTGGGGACATAGTCTACAGCCCTTTAGGCTTGTCTTGGGATTTGGAAACAAAAACACAAAATTAAATTAAAAACAAAAAAAATCGCATTTTGAGTCTTATTGCTTAACACTTCTCTATATTATTGATGGTTGGTAAGGTGGGACCTTACATATGGTATCAGAGCCAAATTAAAACACTAGGGCCTAATGGGCCAACATATTTGCTTGTAGGTTGATACATGAATGTTGATTTTGCATGCATGTTGAATTATTGTGTATGTTGACTTGGAAACATATTGGTTGCATAAAGGATATTATTATTATTATTATGCCATTTAGAAACTCATGAAAGAAAGGGAATGCCTTCTTACATTCCTCTATATTTTTGTTAAGACAAATTATTAGAAATATGATAAAGGCCTTAAAGACATTAGGAAGGGATGTGCTTGAGAAGATGGGGTTGAACCAATGTTACTTGGGAGCGGGAGCGAAAGCAGGGAGCGGGAGCGAAAGCAGGGAGCGGGAGCGACATTTTCAGAAGCTCCCAGTTTGGGAGCAAATCCCCGAGCGTTTTTTATATAATATATATATTTTTTATATTTTTTATATTTTGATACATATATGTCAATAAAAACATGTAGAATAATGAATTAGATATAAAAAAAACATAGATTGAACCATACAACAACAATCATCTAGAAGTTATAATCTTCATCAACCACATCCACAAGTTAGTAACATAGTAACATACGACATATTGAGTCTCATGATTCATCAATATTAAAGTTTCAAGCTTTCAATATTCAATATATAACATTTATCATCATTGATCACCAAAGTTGTACTTGTAAGCTAAGTGTAACCATTACAACATATAATATCTAACATGAAATGAAATGTTATAAAATGAAACAACTTTCAGCTTTCATGAAGCATCATATTCATAATTCATTACTAATGAGTTATAATTGCCAACTTCAAACTTAAATTGTCATATATTGTTTAAAAAAATATCGTAATAAATATGAAAGAGTCAATAGTTCTAAAAGCTACTAGAAACTAGAAAAGAGAAGTAAATCTATTATCTATTTCTTATACTTGGGCCTCTTGCCACCACGAGAAATGTCTAATTTTTTAGTCTTGTTGGAAAATCGGGATCTTTGTCATTAATATCACCCTCTAAGCATTAATATCCAGAGGTATCTTTGTCATTACCTCTGTATCTATATAGGGATCTTTGTCATTAATATCACCCTCTTAGCATTAACATAAGATAGAACAATCCCCGGATGCGGGTGTTGGCACGTCACAGGGGGTCGAGCCACATGCCCAGCATGTGCCGCCCCGTGCTAATAGTTATAGTTAATGGGAATACGCCGCCAAAGATCAAAATTCCACAACCCGAGCTCTGGGCATTCAATGCCGTGCAGAGGGAATAGATGGAGTTGCAGTATGCAGTTATTGCTCGCCCACAGCGAGGGAATGAGGCAGGATATCAAGGTGCAGAAGAGACGCTACGAGCGCATTGGCATAGTGAGGCTGGGGAGACACAGACGCGGGAGAATTCTGGGTGGGCGGTTATCCTACCACCTCGGCAAGCAGTCTTGGTCTTCAGTCGTTGCAATTCAGGTATATGCCTTCGGTGGGAGCAGCAATCCAAGAGCTTGCAAGGCAAACTGGTTACAAGGAGTGAATTTCCTCCCTCAGGCAAAGATTGCTCAGAGGTTGACACGCCTGAGGGGGACTTGTGGCGAGATCCGCCTTGTGTTTGGTCTTACAATCTGCCTCAGGTTCACGAGGAAGACAGAGGGGTGTCCATGGCAAAGCTACGGGAACGGCAACCAAGCAGAAGAGGACCTGGGCGAGGTTCGTCCTCTCGACAGCCGGCAGCGGATGAGCACCATCACTGCTGCTGCTGCTACTGCTACAGGCGGGCAAGAGCCACACCAATTCGAGCTGGGCAATTCGTGGAGGTTGGTAGCTCAAGTGAAGGGGAGCCAGTTCTTCCAGCATTTGGCTCGGTTGTGTTCACCCTGGGAAGCTCACAGGACACTGCAGGTATCAATGCTCATATTTCAGTTCTTTTTACTAAAGTTCCTGAAAGGAATGATGGTGGGAAGCCTCCAGGATCAGCGGAACCACCTCCAGTGGGCACAGGGGAGGAAAGCCCTGTTCTGCAGCCACCAACTGAGGTGGGCACCTCAGGGAAGGAGATTATGCACGCACCCTCGCATCCTCAGGCGCCGGAACCTCAGAGTACTGCAAAGGATCCATGGACCGCCATGTGGGAAGGAGTCCCTGAAGGCAAGGGATGGTGCTATATCGTGGAAGATAAGAGTCTCTGCGACGACTGATCCTCCAACGCGCGCACCGGCTCATGCCTTTCTCTCTCAGCTCGGTTCCAGGATAACGGTCTCTGCGGGTACTTGGGTTCTGGTCATCACTGTGTTTGTTCACTTGCAATTTTTAAATCTGTCTTGTCTATGTTGGTCTAGTTTATACTCAGTTTTTAGTATGGTCTTGTACATGTCGGTCCAATGTAAGTTCTCTGATGGACATAGTCCACAGTCAATTTTTGAGGGGAGCCCCTGCGTGGGCCGTCATGTTCTGTTGCTTGTCCAAGTTCTGTTGCTTGTCAAGTCATTTTGGTTTCCAGCCTCAGTAAGTTTTTGGAGGAATTTAGGAAGTTCTGTAAGTGCTGCCCCTGCGAGGGAGCTTTTTGTTTCAAAGCTAAGCTATCCAGAGTGCCACTGCTGGCCCTGGACGACATGTCTCACTGATTGTAAAGTTTACCTGTAAATATAATACAATAGAATAGCTAGTTTTTACCGAGAAAAAAAAAAACATAAGATAGAACAAGCATAGCATGTCAAGTCAAGATTTTGTTTGAGTGATGCGTACATTTTTAGGAGGGTCATGATAGAGGAGTTCGACAACCAATGTCACTAACATCAAGGTACATAGAGGGATTGGTGCTCTTGATTAAATATGAGTTCCACACCCTAATACATGACAAAATTCAATGGAAACATTGCAATCCCCCAATCCTGAAAAACTGATAAGTCTGCTCGATTTTGGATGAAATCTAAAATTCTACTTTCTCCATATGAAATCCAATGAGGCCGGAACCACTCTCAAACATCTCGAGTCATTTCATGGTAATGTTAAAAAATTAAGTAAAAGGATGAAAATGAATATTAAGGAGAATGTCACTTTTATTTTAATAATTTAAGATTACCATGAATAGCATATCAATACTAGGGTCTAGACTTGATCATTAAGCTGCCACACTCAAAAATTATTTGTTTCTTTCATTTCAAACATTACTACAAAAAAATAATTGCAAAAAATGAAAAACGCTCCCGAAATCGCTCCCGAAAAGGCAGGGAGCGAAAAAAAATTTATGGAGCGCGCTCCCGACCCGTTCCCGAGTCGCTCCCGCCCGGAGCGCGGATTGGGAGCGGGATCGGGGAGGTGCTCCCCCGCAACACTGGGTTGAACCCAAGCATGTGAATGACTTGATTGCTAAGTCACCTGACACGGGGATTCGGGACACGTAGGATTCGAGATTCGTGGTGTCGGATTCGGACACGCTGACCCCCTGGAACAGGACACGTTATATATTATTTTATTAAAAAAAAATATATATATATATATATATATTAAAAATTAGATATTATCATATTTCTTACACAAATTTTAATTAATGATACAAATTTATTGATTTCAAACATAGATCTTCATCTATAGCTATTAGCGTGCATAGTACATACAAAATTCAAATAAATGTCAGTGGTATTGGTCACATAAATGATAAATCTATTAAAAATTTAAATCATGATTCATAATTCATAACTGAAAGACAACTTACAACTACAAGATAGTAAGATAAACACACACACTGACAATTGTAGTTTTCTCATTAAGTCATCAAATCAAAATGTGTTACATAGGTAGTGTTGGTGCAATGCCAATGGCAAATAGAAATAGAAAATATAAAACAACTACAGGTATACAAGCCTCAAGGCATCAATCAGCATCACTGTCCCCATCATCATGGTCCCCACTGCTCTCCTCTGCATCCTCCTCCTCCCCTGTATCCATAGTCGCTTCTGCATCTGCTGGTATGGAGGTTGACCCCTCTAAGTCATCAAATCTAACAGGCTCTAGCACTAGATCATTGAGATCCATGTTGGCCAATGCCAACTCAACAGTGGTGTCCATACCCATATCATCAGGAACAGTGTTACTTGGGAGCGGGAGCGAAAACGGGAGTGGGAGCGACATATTCAGAAGCTCTTGGTTTGGTGCTCTTGATTAAATACGAGTTCCATACCCTAATACATGACAAATTCAATGGAAACATTGCAATCCCCCAATCCTAAAATCCTGAAAAACTGATAAGTCTGTTGGATTTTTAATGAAATCTAAAATTCTACTTTCTCCATATGAAATCCAATGAGGATGGAACCACTCTCAAACATCCTGAGTCATTTCATGGTAATGTTAAAAATTTAAGTAAAAGGATGAAAATGAAGATTAAGGAGAATGTCAATTTTACTTTAAGAATTTAACATTACCATGAATAGCATATCAATACTAGGGCCTAGACTTGATCATGAAGCTGCCCAAATGCTCTACTCCTTGCTACAACAGCACAAATCACTTGCCAAATGAAAATATTAATGAGCAAACACGCCCTTTTCTTTCCCGCATTGAGCTTAGCGAGTCCTGGAAACAGGATACGTGTCCCAAAATCGCGACACGCTTTTGAAAATCATGACACGACCTCGGATTCGACGTGTCGGAAACGGACACAACGTGTCATATGATTTGGACACGAATCCGGACCAAATCGTGTCGGATTCGCTGGATTCGGGATTCGTAGGGGGTTTAGGACGAATCCGGTGACTTAGCTTGATTGTCAATGGGTGAGTGAGATATGTGGAGTGGATGCATTTGCATATATATTTGATGCATCATTATCAATATGATATGGGCCTATTAGCCATCTTTACTAGTTGAAATTGTATCTCCCAAGAAAAATATTGGCCTGATCTAAACTATAGTATGATGACCTTGGTGTGTATGCTTTAGTAATGTGTAACAAGTGTAAGGCCAAGATTCAATTAACATGATGATTGAGTTCACCATGTTAATTTTGACTCTTTTCTTACCTACACTAATAGAAACTTAACAGAAGCTACCTTGAAGGATGTCACTTTTAACTATGATTTGGGAATACATTCTTAATGAGTAAGAATGGAATTCCTACGATTTCTTTGACATAATTTTGTGTAGTTTGGGTTGACATTATGCATAGAATAACCTGAAATTACTCAAATATTAGGTTGAGGTATGACCTTCCTAATAAACAAGAGGCTTAAATGACTGGTGCATGGAGGGTTGTGGAAGCCATTTTAAGGAACATTTTAAGGTTATGTTTTCATTAAGTTATGTATGGGTGTGGAATCCATACTAGCATATATCTATGAACTAATGTATGGGTGTGGAATCCATACTAGCATATATCCATCAAGTAAGGTATGGGTGTGGAATCCATACTAACATATATCTATGAACTAAGTAATTCTTCTGGTTAGAATGAACAAATTATTTTGATGAAATCTCATAGACATGATTAAGGAGGAATGATTATGTGTAATTAAAGTTAAATGGATAGAGGTTCATAACATGAATTTGCTTGAGATTTAAATCCATTATTTTCATTTTATTACAAATGAAGATACTAAGATTGGTATAGTGAACACCATTAAGTGGTTTAGGATGTTTGGAATAACTGATTTTGATATATGGAATCAAGTGTGAACTAGGTATCTATCATCTAGTATTGTAATTCTTTTGTATGTATTGGATTTAAGTAGAATTAAATTGATTTTCAAATTCTTGAAATGTAGAAGAAAAAAAAAAGTATTGTGATAAGTTGATGAAATATATTTTCTATTGGCTTAAGACAAATTAGATCTAGGAAAGCCATAATAGTCTCCTTAATAATTTTATCAATTGCATATTGGTTGAATTCTATTTAAACTATTTTAATTAGAGAAATTATGAGGATTGAACTCATGAACTTCTCTAAACTATTGTTAGTTAGGCAATCGAGTCAAAATTCATATTGTTTATGAACTTTGTGAACTGCTTTCTTGAAATTTGACTAACTTGTAAATTGTTAAGAGAATAACACGTTTAGAAGATAAACATGTTTTGTGTTGAAAACTTTGTTTTATTTGAACTTAAAGGAAAAAGGTATGTGATTAATGAAAAGTTATTTGAGTTCTTGTCTTACAAAAATATGTACTTGTGACATTTTTTGAGGGAGAAATTGAA
Source organism: Pinus tabuliformis (assembly GCA_031772625.1). Taxonomy (NCBI): domain Eukaryota; kingdom Viridiplantae; phylum Streptophyta; class Pinopsida; order Pinales; family Pinaceae; genus Pinus; species Pinus tabuliformis. The sequence goes on from CM062814.1 coordinate 733,579,009, forward strand.
GGACAGTGAGATCACATTTTGATGCATTGGAATTGTTGCATGATTTAGAAACCTAAGATGATTGTATTGTATGTGGAATGGAAGAGATTGTTGGATTTAAGAATTTTGTGCTTGGATGTGTAGTTGTATGAGAAGTCCTACAAAAGGTTGTAGTCTTTTGAGAGGTCTCCTTCAAAAAGCAAAAAAAAAACTTAGCTTTAGGTTAGAAATGCCCTTGTGATAGTCTAAATCTTCATAGTTTGAGAAGTGTATTATTTCCATGGCTTGTTTTTGTGTATGTATTAATAGTAAGGAATAAGACCTTAAACCAAATGAATTGATTAATTATTGAATAGAAATCATGAGTGATTTTATAGTTGGAAAATAGGATGACTTACAGTTATCAAGATAGATTCAATAATATAGATATTGTATTTGCATAATTATGAGAGTTATTCTTGATTACAAACATGCAAAAAAAAATATATGTTTAATTTGTTTTTGGAATGAAGATCTTCTAACAGAGTCATTCATAATTGATTCTCAAGTAAGAGAAGTGAATAATAATGAATATTATGGGAACTAACGAATGGTCTATAATACAGAAGTGGGTCAATGAGGATTTTATAGAACCTTAGCTTGTTAGTTAAAAAACTAAATTAAATTATATCTTGAACCTCAAATTATGATTGTTTTCCTAAAGAGTAAACATTTAGTAAAAATTGTATGTAGATCTTGAACATTTTGATTGTAGGTGTTGAAGAATCCAGGGCAATTAGCATTAGATAGATTCATCGATACTTGATAACAATTTGTGAAATGTTTTTACTATTTATCTTATCTTGATCTTCTTCTTATTATGAGTGTGTGTGTTTACTTCATCAAACTGCTACCAAAACAAAAAGACAAGAACACAAGAAGTTGGCATTCTGCCATGGCCAAAACCTCTCCCTCTGGGAGAGGAAAACACGCACATAATTCTTCTTACAGAGATTCTAATTGACGAACAACAAGACCATTATGTTTGACCCTCTATGCCACTCCAAGACCAAGACACCAATCCTCTTCTTTGTCACTGTTGAGATCATCATCATCATTGCTATACCATGATTGCTCCTTCATCTAGATCACTGTTGCACCATGACTGCTCCTTCATTTAGACCTTCATCATTGTTGTGCCAATGCTACACCTTCATTGAGAACTTGATGTGCCACTACTTCACCTTCACTGAGAATCTTATAACATCAATGAGATCTCCACTTAGAGGTATATATATAGCTGTACCGAAATCTTCATCTTCGTTAGGATCATGACTGTTATCATGCTCACAGTAATGCCGAGGACATGTTGTGTCTAGGATATATATACTACACCGAGATCCTTTCTCTATCAGGAATGTCGAGATTATGATTGTATCTTTGTCTGTACTGTGATCTTCACCGAGATTGTAGCCCTGTTCTCCTTGCACCGAGGTCAACTGCAACTATACCGAGACTGTATTACAGTGACCCTGTAACTAGGTCGAGATTGCAGTGAGATCACTGTACTTGTCACCGAGATTTTGTACCTTCCTGTAACCATCCGATATTGCAGACTTGTCTGAGATTCTTGACTGTAATCATCACCGAGACTGTACCTTCCTACACCTCCGAAGTTACAGAGGAATCCGAAATTTTGTCTTCTCCTTTTCTGCGTAGACCCTGACTGGGTATATATAGTGGTTTGCCCTTGTATTTGAGCCGACTTGTCCACCGAAGAGATGTGTCTCCATATGTGAGCCGACTTGATGTTAATATTCATTTTGAGGCCGACTTAACTGTTCTCTTCATCATTTTGCTTGCAGTCTTCTTCGCTGGAGGATGGTGCTTGTCTTGGAGGGCTACTTGACACTAGGTTGACTCATGTTCATTACATAAATGCTTAAGAAAAGCTCTTCAATATAATTTTGACTCTTTGACTTTCCTAGACCTATAGAATGAGCAAAAAACTCATTCATATAATTTATAAAAAAAAAAAGTAATTCTTTTTCTTGACAAGTACAAAGATCAAAATTACATTGACAAATACCGAACCTAGTTATCATTTTCTTCAATAGTAGGGATATCTTATGAAATGAAAAAGGGAATTCTTCGATTAAGAAGACATAAATCAAATCGGATGTAAGAGTGGGTTACATATATGGCATGTTCTGTTGCGTAGTTTCAATGGAAATTGTATGTGGATAATTTGATGCTTCTTGTATAAAAATTTGATTGTGTGATGGAATGGACCATCATTGTTGTTTATACAACTAATGTGGATAATTTAATGAATCTTGTATGCAAATTTTTCTATAGAACCCAAGAGAATGAGACATGAAAGATTATTGAATTCTTAATGCATTACATAGGGAAAAGACAATCATGTGTAATATGAGAACATTGTCCTTTATATGAATAGATGTTTTATATGTTATATCATTTATAGATAATAGTACCTAGATATAATATGTTTGTTTAGATTATTGTTTTGATATAGTATATATTGTGGTGTATGTAAAAATCTATGTATGGCATAACTATACATGGTACTTGATTAATAATGGCATGTTTTGTCTTCATAGACAACCTGATTGGACTTTAGAAAGATATATATAAAATAAATAGATATCTGACAACTATAAGAAAACTTCGGGCCAAGTTTAAGATTAGTCCCACCATGGCAAGATTAGTTTTGTGACACTAAGAAAGTGATTTTGATATAATGATATAAGATTATGCATGACAGGCTTATGTACATGCTTATATGCTATAGACCTAGTTTGGGTCACCTGGTTGCTATGTGCTTATGATAATATCTATGGTTGTGTGTATAAGCACTGATTTGGTTAAGAGCATATTATCAATGTTTTCTCTTTTGGTATCCTAATTTGGACATAGGTGTATGACATGGATGTTCAAATTATAAATGGTTGCGAAAGTCATTTCTCCATAACCAAAACGACTATGGACGTCATGCACAATCTTTAGTAAAATGTGAATAAGTTAATTATGAAATTCATTTGATTGCTTTGATCTATGAGATTGTGATGTGTGCAGGTCTTGGAACAAGGCCTTACCAACGAACCATTAGATGGGTATGAGCTCACAATCAGTACCTTAAGGTGAAGCGTGGAGTTTCAAAGGAGAGTAGATGAAAAGCCATGGAAAATAAGGCGCGGACTTCTAAATCTATGAAAGATAAAGGCATGGAGTCTTGGATCTATAATAAAAGGATTAGGGCACGGAGTCCTAAATCCATGAAAGATAAAGACGTGGAGTCTTGGATCTATAATAAAAAAATTGGGACGCAGAGTCCTAAATATTTAAAATATCAAGGTGTGGAATCTTGGATCCTTGGAGTAGATCAGGGTGCAAAGTCCTCAATCTACTAAGACACGGAGATGTATGCAATAGGAATGTGGAATCCCTATTCTTCGAAAGAAAAATACTATTTATAGGAAGCTCAGGGATGAATTTCCTTAACAAAATCTCATTTTTTATAATTCTAGAGTGATTTTCTAAAAATAGAATGTCATGTTTAACATCTCAACTATAACTTTCCAAAAATAGTAAACCACCTTCAATCAATGGGTAATCAAGTATAATTGAAGGAAAATCACTTAACTTATCATTAATCAATCATAATAGTTCAATCCCAACTTAATCTTCAATATTATTAATATTATTATTATCTTTTATGAGATTATGATATTATTATTAAAAGGGAATTACAAGTCACCTTCATCTCCTCAATCACTTCATACCTCTCCTTGGTGATTCTCATGGCTCTATGTAACTATCTCTCTCTCTTAATAATACATTACACTCTCTTTTATGCACTCATCAAAGAAAGGCATATTCCTATTACACTCATTAAAGACATGTCATAAAAGATTCCTCTTACGCTCTCTTTAATGTATATGTTACTCTCTCCTTAACTAAGAAATGCATATCTCTCCGTAATGGCATGAGTTACACTCCTCTAAATGGAATACAAGGCATGCATATTACTCCTCATTTATGACAAGAATTTGTTGCTCCTCCTATATATGTGTCTCATGTATTATCACTTGGAGGAGTGCATTGTGATACCAAGAGTTGGAGAGATTTATAATTTTAAAAAACAAAAGTATGAGAGGGAGAGACTTGGAGAGTAGCCAATTGCTTTCGAAAGGAATTTGAAACTCCTAAACTAAATTACTAAGTATCTCTACCTGGTGGAGCTGACCATGAGTGGTGTTGGGAAGAAGTGAAACTTATCTTCCTCAACTTTCCTTGTATATATCTCTACTGCTATATTTTGGTATTGCTTGTGAGCTCGTACAGCTCGGGAGTTCCAGGTCTCCCTCGATATGATTGGGTGGAAAACTAGATGGTTCAAATTAGTTGGTTAAGGGATCAAAGATGGATCATTTCTCAACGTTTGGAGTTGAATATCTCTTCAGCATTTGAGAAAGGAAAGACAAATATTGCTGAAGGTAATTGCAATAAATAAATTCCAAAGGACTTGGGTAAGAATTTCATGAGTTATGGTTTTGTTTCAGGTAATTAGATGCATGTTTTAGAAAAGGTTTCAGAATATTTTGCAAAGTGTTTGACAAAATCCATGAATGAGTAATGCTATCAATTTATTTATGCATGAATAAGTGCTAACATGTAACGTACAACAGATGTACAAAAATAGACATGTGCCCAAAATATACTTGGACGAATTACATAATCAGCCCTTAAAAGAAAATGCAAAAAAATAATGGCAACTAAAATATGGTTTGGAAGATCAAAGGCTTGAGGTAAGTTTCAGGTAAATTTCAATTATGGCTTATGTTTCATATTCTTATCAATAATTCAATGTTTTGTGATTCAAGTTTTTGTTATAGTACTATAAGAATTTTGACAGAAAGTCTTAATCGTTGTAGCATTCAAGGCTGCCATGTGTTTGTCAAATTGTAGCAATGGCAGTGATAAGCTTGTCAAATAATATCAAAGGAATTAGCTTGTGGGCTGTAAAATGTTTCAAGAACTCATATGGTGAATTTAGAAATGTATGAATTCAATGAACATATCCTAGTAGCATAACTTTGGGTTGTCTTTCCTCATGTAGAGCTATAGATGAAATTTTGCAGTCTATGTGTTTGACAAAAGTCGTAAATGAGACATTAAGGATCTAAATTTTTGTTGTTTTAAATAATCACATCCCTAGGCGTTTTGGTTTTGATTCAGCCCTACATCAGGGAGTATATGTGCCTAATGGGAGTTTGTAACACCCCATTTGATTCCAGAAAAACACTTTTCATAACCCAAATTGTAAATCTGGGTGATTTTGCAGATTACTATCATTAAATTTGTGTGTCTATTATCGAATTTTTGGTGAAGGATTAAGATGATTTAGTTTTTGTTTTAATATGCCAATATTTGAAGTTTCAATTTATGAATTTTATGAGTTAAATAGGTGGAATAAGAATCTTATATTCATGTTGCTAATGGTTGTCAAAATTGTCTTAAGAGATGATGGCCTCCAAGTGGTTGACAAAATGCCTCAATCGTTGTATATTGTTAAAATTCGCAACTAGGGGCAAACTCCATGTGGGTCATCTTATTTATGGCAGCTGATATTTTTCTTGAACTCCTCTCATCGAGAGGTGTAGGATTGATCTAAAGGTCATCTGATTCCAATAAGTATTCATGGAGATATATTTGTTTGTGTTATGGGACAATTCGTCAAGGTCGGCCAACAACCAAATAACCCCCATGTGTGCTCAACGTTTTAGTATAAAAGGAGGGGACTTGATAGTCATTTGCACACACACTTCACTCTTGATTTCTCTCCACTTGTTTTGGGTTTTAGTGGAAGAGAAGTCTAAGTGGAGGTAGCCCTAGACACAGGAGGAAAAGAGCTAAGCTTGAAGTCTAAACGCAGTCCTAGCAGAGCCCTAGTTTGACAGCTCTCCTAGATCTAGGACGCAGTCATGTTAGGAAGAAGAGATGCCCTAACCCTCTATGTTATCAAGGAAGACAACCCTCTAATACGTTGTCCCAAGGGTGACCCTAACCGCAGTAAGGAAGACAGGCCAGCGAGGGTTTGAAGGGACGTTTGGAGGCCAACTTCAGGTGACTGAGTGCTGGAAGGAGGGCCGAAGTTCCTTGCTGGAGGGCCGCTATAATTAGGGACTGTTCTGGGTTAGAAATCCTCCTGAAACAGGCCGAGTAAGGCACCTTCCTGTTGTGATTAAGCTGCAGCAAAGAGGGATAGAATAGCGTGGGTTTAGGAGGTTGTTTGTTGTTGTTAGGAGGGCCAAGCTACATTCCTAGAGGGCCGAGGCTAGGAGGGACTGTTTTGAGGACGTTTGAGGGTGGGCAAACCCTTAACAAGGTTGTTGCAGGCTTGTGGAAGCTTGTTGTAGCATGCCACAGGGATTGAGGGTAGGTCGAGGACTTTGTAAGGGCTAGAACTGCCCAAGATTATATAGAGGGGTCTCATCCCCACAAGGAAGGGCAGTGGCATCACCTTGGAGCAAATCTGGGCGGAAAAGAAGGCTGGAAAAGGGACTGTGATATGCCCTAACCAGGCCTAGTTTGCAGCAAACTAATCAGACCTCAAAACAGTGAGCTAAGGTATGTTATCTATGACATTTCTTATAGGTGTTGGATCCTAGATGAGGATCAGATTTGGATCGTGTTAAGGCAGCCTGTGGAAGTCAATGAGATGAGGGCAGATTAGATGCCCTAGACTAGTGACAGTTTCCACAGTGGTTGGGCAACAAACTTGGAATGAGAGTTTGTCGTCAAAGTATTGACTATTGCAGTCTATCTTGTTGTTGGGCTAGGCCATAGGCCATAGCCAGCAGCTAAAGCAGTGTGGCAGCATGACAGAAGTAATGGTGCAGCATGGTGTAGATCAGTGTTGTTGGACATGGGATAGAAATGGTACATGATGCAGTACAGTGATGGGTACAGTCATGATTAGTGAAGCATGATGAAATGCAGCATAGTGATGATGGGTGCAGCGTGGTGCAGCACAGTGACGTACAGCATGGTGATGGAGTCACCATGGAGAATCAGTTGAAGCAGCTTGTCTTCAACTGAGTTTAGCTACCTCATGTATCATCTTCTTAGAGATGATATATGCCCTATGCTCTTATTTAGATAAGTCAAAGTGTTGACTTCTGTTGTATATGTACTATCTCTCTCTCTCTCTCTTTGTTGAACTATTGAAGAACATATAAGAAGAATTGATCAAGGGCTTCCCCACATTAGGGTTTGTCACTAGCTAGCGCCACATCTTGTGTCCTCTTGTCTTGGCTTGTCTTCTGTGATTTATGTTTATGTTCTTTCTGCAATTTATGTTTATGTTCTATCTGCAATTTACTATTACGCTGATATGATTGCTAATCTGGAAAAGATTTTGATGCCCAAAACCTCAATGCCCCTAGTCCATCATGAATTTCCCTCAAATTTGGGAGTGCTCCCACAAATCCCCTTGTCCATTTCCCGACTCAGCATTCCCCCATCCCGTAAAATTGGTGGAACATAGCAAAGATTGTTGAAGAAAGTGTAACTAGGTTCGGTCTTCATAATGATTTGATATTTGTAAATGATGTAATAAAAGAGAACAAATTATTTTTGTGTATGCCTTGCTACATGGATTTCATGAGCAAGAAGTCATTAGGTCAAAGACTTCTTCTTGATGTCTTTAGGATTTATTAATATGTCAAAGAGTCAAGTCATTAGCCTATGTAAAATGTATTCAAGCTAAAGCAGCCCTCGAAGGCCAAGATCAATCCTCCAAAAGCAAGCACATCAAAGTCTGCAAGCAAAACGACAAAGAGATCACCATGTCGGCTTCAAAATAGAATTAAATATATAAAAGAAAGTCATGCCGGCTCAAGGAAATAGACACAATGTTTCACATGACAAGTCAGCTTATTTTTTAGGACAAACCAATATAAATAGGTGGCTAGGGATTGCGCAAATCACAAGTACAGAACTCGCATTTTTCCTCTCTGAAATTTCATATGATATAGGAGCAGATCCGCATTACAGGAAGGCAATTGTTCAAGGGTTTGACTGCACCTCGGATGGGTATAAGGTGCAAGCAGACTAGACATCGTATATCTCAAAAGTCTCGATGGTGATTACAATGAGTAATCACAGAAACTCGCATTCTTCTCTAAGGCATTCGGATGGGTATGAAGAAGATCTCGGATGGGTTGAAGTGCAGAAAGAAGATCTCGCATTACAAGAAGCAGTCTCGGCATATATATATATGTATCTCGGTACTCCTACAGCAACATACTATTAACACAGTCACTAACACTGTCTCAGCATACATATATTCTCGGCATAGTCATGTTGGAAAGAATTTCGGTGATGACAGTGACTATTACAATCTCGGCAAACCTGTGAATGGAGACATACAGTGTCGACATATTTAGTCTCGATGGATATCACAGTATTTGGCTCTGTCTGCTAGTAATCTTGGTATGTATGTATCTCTATAATCCCACAACTACACACAGTCTCGGCATACATCTAGTTGCAGTCATGGTCTCAGCATAATTGTAATGTCACAATCTGTGTTGATCCAACCATGATCCCAATAAGCATCATAGTAAAGATCTCAGTGAAGTAATGATCTTATGAAGTCAAGTTCGTAATCATGATTATGATAAAGGCAAGGCCCTGATCATAAACACCTCGTTGTTATAATGATGTTCTCGGTGAAGGAGTAATAAGGATGACCTCAGTGAAGGTGCAGCAGTGGTGCAACTGTGATGACATCAGTAAGGCACTAACGATGGTCTCAATGATGGCAGTAGTGATGAAGATCTCAGCAGTGACAGAGAAGAGGATTGGTGTCTTGGTCTTGGAGTGGAAAAAAGGGTCAAGGAAAGAATCTCGGTGATGACAGTGACTATTACAATCTTGGCATACCTGTGAATGGAGACATACAGTATCAGCATATTTAGTCTCGGTGGATATCACAGTATTCGGATTTGTCTCCTAGTAATCTTGGTATATATGTATCTCGATAATCCCACAACTACACACAATCTCGGCATACATCTAGTTGTAGTCATGGCCTCAGCATGATTGTAATGTCACAATCTGTCTTGATTCAACCATGATCCCAATAAGCATCACAGTCAAGATCTCAGTGAAGCAATGATCCTATGAAGTCAAGTTCATAATCATGACTATGATGAAGGCAAGGTCCTGATCCATATCTAGGTCCTGATCATAAACACCTCGTTGTTATAATGATGATCTCAGTGAAGGAGTAATAAGGATGACCTCAGTTAAGGTGCAGCGGTGGTGCAACTGTGATGACATCAGTAAGGCACTAATGATGCTCTCAATGATGGCAACAGTAATGAAGATCTCAGCAGTGACAGAGAAGAGTATTGGTGTCTTGGTCTTGGAGTGGCAAAATGGGTCAAGGGTCATGGTCTTGGTATTCATCAATTGGAATCTCTATAGGAAGAATCTTTATGCGGGTTTTCCTCTCCAAGAGGGAGAGATTTTGGCCCTGGCAAAAAGCCAAATATCTTGTGTTCTTGTCTCTTTTATTTCGATAGCAGTTTGATGAAGCAAACTCACACACACTAATAATAGTAAGAAGATCAAGTTAAGTTATGATTGTAAAAACACTTCACAATTGTTATCATGAAAGAAGAATCTCTCTAATTCTGAATGCCCCAGATTCTTCAACGAAGATCACCTCAAACAAAGCTTGTATCATGAAGTTATACTTCTGACACATTGACCTATGTATTTGACCACCATAGTATCAAGTGGATACCATGCCTGCTCCTATTAGTGTTATCGAAACTGGCCAGTCCCACTAGTTTGGAGGTCAAACCGGCCCGATGCAAGGTTTGAAACCAAAAATGGCCAGTTTGATATCGAACTCGCCAATTCTATCATGGAACCCATTGATTCGGTATGAAACTGGTGTTTTTCATTGAATTGACCACTTTGGTACCAAAGCAACGTTTTCATTGAACCAGTTGATTCCATACAATTTGACCAAAGACCTTCCAAATGCAATTTAATTAAAAAGCAAAAAACAAACAAGAATTTTTGGGAGGGATGGCCAAATATTCAAGCCTGTGGCCCTAGTATTGTTGTGTGATTCACGATAATGTTAAATTCTTAAATTCTCCTTTATCTTTCATTTTCATCATTTTACTTAAATTTTTAACATTACCATGAAATGCCTCGAGATGTTTGAGAGTGGTTCCGACCTCATTCGATTCAAATGGAGAAAGTAAAATTTTAATCTCACTCAAAATTCAGCAGACAATATAGTTTTTCAGGATTTCAATATTGGAGGGATTGCAACGTTTCCATTGGATTTGGCAATGCATCGAACTAGTATTTATTTAATCAAAAAGACCAAGCCCTCTATGTACCTTCGTGTTAGTGGCATTGGTTGTCGAACTTCCAACTCCTCTATCATGACCCTACTAAAAATGTACCCATCACTCAAACAAAATTTTGACTTGACATGCTATGTTTTTTTCTATCTTATTTTAATTCTTAGAGGATGATATTGATAACAAAGATCCCAATATATGCAATGACTTTGATGATATGTAGGTATTTGTTGTAGCATGATTTCTTTTTGGATGCTAGAGGCCATCTACAACATGTTTGTTGATGTCATTTTAGTTTAGAGATGGATTACACTTGATGTTATTTTGGTTATGTGCACCCTTACACGTTATATAAATGAGAATATTTGCTTATTTGTGCATAAATGGTTCGAGTGGATATGGACGCATATGAATATATATGTTTTTCTTTAAAATTTGAATATTTTATGTTTTTGGTCGTCAAGTTTTTTGGTCTGATTTTTTTACCAACTCCGATGTGATTCCTGGTTTCGAGGGTTTTCTAGTTCGATTCTGATAACATTGGCTCCTATTACTCACATGTGGATCTAATCATGTGTGGACTTTCAAGAAGATTTTGGAGGGCTCAAAACACTATTTTTAATTTAGAGTACAAGCATAAAAAAATCATAAACCCATCCCTAGATTGCTCTCAAGACATATTAAACATTGGGCCGCTAGGAAAGAATGGGGTTCCATTCGTGTTGTGTTCATTTATCATTCCATAATTGGGCAAAGCAAGGGAGTAAGATATTAGAGCAAACTAAAGGTTGTGGAAGACCTTGTAACAATGTATAAGCTACAGTGGCAATGGCAACCCAACAATGAGTTCAACTTTCTTTAAGGTACGACTTGTGTTCATTGTTTAGATGGCCTAGAGTTTGTTTTAGCTTTCCTTTATTTCAATTTCAACTTTTTTAAATGTTTTCAATGCCAGGCTAGGATATTAAACCTTAATATTAAGTGGAACATTACATAACAAGATTGTGCAGAAATTTGTAAGATCTGTTGTGAGAAAATCTTACAGTGGAATATCCATGGAAGTTTAAAGATCAATGAAATAGCATAAAATTTGGAGACACGAATACCTAGAAATATGGCTTGCCCTTCCCACCCCCACAAAAAAATGAGAAAAAGGGTATGTTGGGGAAACACTTTATATAGAATAGCACATTACCTTTCAAGAAAATAAGAATGATAGGTTGATTTGTCTATAACATTAGAAACAAATTAGAGATTAATTTGTCTTCATTCTCCATAGACCAAGGGTTTCAAAAATTCCTATGGGTCCCACATTTCTTCTGGGCAGTCGAGTGGGCCCTAAGAACTTAAAAACATGTCAAAATGTAGGGGTTTAATGCCATAATGCCCTGAGCCATAATAGCATATGATGCTTCCAAATCAGAGAATACCATATGTTATAGCTCATCGCATTTCAGAGGTGTTTTGCACATGTTTCAGCATTTTGGCATGTTTTGGATACTAGTACCTAGGTGGGTGAGGTATTTCCTACAACTTAGGCGTCACATTATAGGATAAATGTGGACCAACATAATTTTTAATAAGGAAACTTGTGCCAAAGATTTATCGCTGCAACATTGATAATAATCCCTTTTATTTATATTCTCTTCATTGTTTTGTAAATGTGTGCATTTCAAAGTTGTTTTGTACTTCTTTCAGCATTTTGGCATGTTATGGATATCGGTACCTAGGTGGGTTATATGTTTCCTACAACTTAGGTGCCACATTATGAGTATATGTGTGAACATAATATTGTAATGAGGAAACATGTGTCAAAGATGTATCACTACCAGTGTTGCTAGAGAGTGCCCCCCTCCCCCCCCACCTTCGCTCTCACTCCCAAAGTGTGCTCCAAACGAAAGCGCTTAGGGACCGACCCTAGGAGAGCGCTCTCGTTTGGGAGCGATTTTTCGGTGCGTGCGCTCGGCAAAAAAAAAAAAAAAAAAAAAAAAAAAAACTCTCCCTAGCTTTTCTTCACAAAAAAATATTCTACTATTCAACACCCTTGTAAAGGTACGCGACAAAGCTAATGAGAAGGAAAAGGGTTGGAACAACAAATTTTACATGCTCCCATTGTAAAACAACCTACACTAGTTCACATATTTGTGTAAGATGTTGGAAATAGTACCAAAGAGAGATGTTACGAGGCATTTATCCCTTTTAGCATGGTAGACACATTGAATACTTTTGCCTTGGTGACATTTATAAGTTATATAAATGTTATGGGTGGAAAAGGTACTTAAAAGTGTTGTACCATGTACTTTTTCTAATATTAAAAGTACACAGCTTGAAAAAGGTTCTAAGAGGCTTTTAAGTAATGGGGCCAATGTGAAAGGGGAGTCAATTGAGAGAGTTAATCTCAACCACACATCTTGAGATTTGGAAATTAAATCTCATCTATTGGATCCTAGGTTTAGGGATTCAATCTTTTCCAAAGAGACAAAAGAGGAAAAGGGAGGCTCTTTCTTCACTTCACACTTGAGAGAGCATGAGGTTATGAGGAGAGGAAAACTTCAAGGAGAATTTGCAGCAAAGAAAGGAGGGCATGAATTCCAAGGATGAGAGTTGAGCTAGTGCACGATTTTCGAGGGCAAACAAAAACTCAAACATTAAGGGCAGCAACACAATTTTTAAGGCTCCTGTGCACAAATTTCAAGGGATGTTCCAACACTTTCCTGGCCAAAAATTCGAGGCAAAAATTTTGGGTTTGCTACTACAAGCAGCATAAATTTCAAGGAGTCTCTTGGCACATAAATCGAGCCACGATTGTCACCTTCAGTGCAAAAATCAAGGCAACTTTCGACATAGATTTCAAGGCACAATTATGGGCACAAATTTCAAGGAGCTGAGTTGTAAGAAAGTGCAGAAATTCTAGGCAAGAGATTTTGTGAAAATCTAAAAAAATTAGTGCGCACAAATTTCCAAATTTGCATTTAATGCTTTAGCTGCTAAGGGAGATAAGTATTGTGATTATTTTGTGTACTTAGACTAATTTTCTCAAGCAATAAAATCCTCCTCCTTTGAAGACTAGTTTTCCCCCAAGAGGTTGTGGGGTTTTTCCAGGGTCACCTTGACCAAAAACTAGTGTCTCACATGTGTGAATGCTTGTAAAAATTATGTGTTAATTTCCAGTTGATAGGTACGTAAAAAATAGTAGAAGCACTCTTTGAATGTTTACAATTAATGCATACTGAAATTTATATCAGTGTGACAAAACATGTGAGTTGGGCCTAAACAATAGATGCAAACTTGTAAACTGGGTCAAGGATGCAAATCATAATTTTCCTACATGGTCTCAGAGCAAAGTTGAGCCAAGTTGAGGCTTAAATCTTCATTTTCAGTGAGCTGATAAAGAGGGCAGCAAGCTACTAAAGTCTTCAAATAGTGAACCATACCTTTGAAACTTTGCCAGAAACCCAAAGCCTTCAGTAGTTCAACGGGAGGGAGGTTCTAGCTCCCAAATTTGCTTCAGCTTGTTGGTTGTGGGGTCAGGGCTACTAGAATGAGAGTAGAGGACAAATTGATGGGTGCTGAAAATTTCGGGCCATGGAAGGAGAGGATTATGCTTTTACGGGAGGTGGTGGAAATGTGGGATGTTGTTGAAGCAGTTGTGCAAGCACCCACTGATACAACTTAGTTGGTGGAATTCAACAAGAAGGTGAAAGCAAAGAGGATCCTTCTAGATGCCATCAAGGACCATTTATTCCCTCATGTTTCAAGGATGAGATATGTATATCAGATGTGGGAGTCCTTCGTCTCTTTGCACCAAAGTTCTAATGAAAACAGGAAGATGGTGTTGAGACAAAAACTACGCAACACCATGATGACCAAGGCTGACAGTGTGATATCTTTCCTCACCAGAGTCTCACAGGTGAAGGATGAGTTAGCCTCCATTAGAGAGGTTGTTCCGATAGACCAGTTAGTTCGGATTGCCTTAGATGGATTCACCAAGAAGTGGGATGGCTTTATCCACGACTTGAAGGCCACATAGCACTTTCCTAGTTGGAGGAGGATGTGGGACGATTTCATCCAGGAGGAGTGAGAGAGGTGGCAGCAAGATTGGTGGGGGAGGTGAAGAGGAGAATGTTGCTCTTGCGGCAAAGGGAAAGAAGGGTAAGAAGATCAAGAAGGGGTCTTCTAGTGGAGCAAAGTAGGAGAAGGGGAAGCATAAGGCTAAGGAGAATGACATGAGCAAAGTGAAATGCTTTGCTTGTGAGAAAATGGGTCACTATGTTTTTCAGTGTTCCAACAAGAAGGGTAAGAAGAAACAGGGAGTTGCAGCTTCAACAGATGTAGATGACTTTGCAACTATGTTTGATTCAGAGTGTGCTTTGGTGGTGAGTTTAGCCACTCATGTCACATCTTCCCATGCATGGTTCAGAGGCAATGGAGCATCCTTCCATATGCTCGGAGTTAGAGAGCACTTCACGAGCCTTTTGGAGGATGGCATTAACTTGGAGGTTGTGCTTGGCAACAACTCCAAAGTCAAGGCGGCAAGTATGGGGACAGTTTCATTTCAGAGGGAGTCATCACCTCCTCTAAAGGTGACAGATGTTCTTTATGTTCCAGGGTTGAAGAAGAGTTTGATATCAGTCTCTAGCTTGGAGGACAGGGGGTATGAGGTATTGTTCCAAAAGGGACAAGTGTTGATATATCCTAGGGGATCCAATATCGAGTTTGCTCGTGTGATTGGAGCTCGCAGTGAGAGACTATACAGACTTTTATTTCAGCCTCTTAGAGCTATGGTAGCGCAAACCAATAGCAATAATTTATGTGAGTTGTGGCACAGAAGGATGGCCCACTTACACCATGGAACATGGCCCATTTGCACCATGCAACATTCAAGATGTTGAGGGAGATGGTTATTGGATTGCCTGAATTCAGCACAAAGCATATCATGATGTGTGCAGGGGGTGTGCTTTGGGAAAGTGCACCGAGACACCTTTCCAAAGGAGTGACAACAGAGCTACAGATATCCTTGATTTGATCCATTCTGACGTATGTGGTCCTATGTCCCATGTTTCATTGAGTGGATATGAGTACTATGTGACATTCATTGATGACCACTCCACGAGGACCTAGATTTACTTCCTAAAGACCAACGATGAGGTCTTTTGGCGATTCCAAGACTTTAAGGCTCTTGTGGAGAACCAGACATGGAGGCAAATCAGGGTGTTGAGATCAGACAATGGGGGTGAGTACACTTCTGCGGAGATGAGGAAATTTTGTGCGAGTGTTGGCATGAAGAGGGAGCTCATTGTGCCCTATAACCCTCAACAGAATGGGGTGGCAGAGAGGAAGAACATGACCATCATGGGTGCAGCCAGAGCCATGTTGCATGATCAGAGTTTACCTTTTTTTCTTGTGGGCCGATGCATGTAACACTGTTTTTATTTGCAAAATAGGAGCCCACACAGAATCTTGGGGAGCAAGACTCCTGAGAAGGTATATACCAGCAAGAAGTCGGAAGTTGGGCACATCATGATATTTGGGTGCCTTACATATTCACACGTCCCTCAGGAGAAGGGGTCGAAGTTGGAGCCCACTGTAGAGAGGGGTATCCTAGTGGGTTATAATGAGACCAGCAGAGCCTACCACATATATCTTCCTGCACAGAGGAAGATTGTCCTGAGGAGGGATGTGACATTTGAGGAGGAGAGGGCTTTGAGGAGGTCTCAGGAGGTTGATCAGGTAGAGCAGCAAGCTCCTCAACAGGGGGCCACACTACAAGTTTCAGGTGCATCAGGTGGTACATCAGGATCAGGAGGTTCACCTTCTTCAGGGGTGACAGGTTCACAGGGCACAGTTTCACCTGGTACAAGCTCACCTGGTGCAGGTTCATCAGGCACAGTATCTCAGAGTTCAGGGTCTCCTTTGGTTATTTTAGAGCCTTCCATGCAGTAGTTACCACCACAGGTAACTACTGCATGGAAGAGGAAGCCAAGATGGCTTCGTGAGACCCTGAAGGAGGCTCAAGAGGCAGCGGGGAGACCCAAGTGGTCAGTGAGGCAAAGTAGACCGCCAGAGAGGTTAGGTGGCTTTGTGGCATATGTTGTGGAGATAGAGTCAGCTAGTTTTGAGGAGGCCGCTAGACAGCAGATCTGTAGGGATGCCATGGTAGAGGAGTATGCCTCTATCATGAAGAATGATGTCTGAGAGGTAGTGCCACATCCTGATGGGAAGTCAGTGGCGACTTCCAGGTGGCTCTATAAATTCAAACATGCTGCAGATGGCAAGCATTGAGAGGTTCAAAGCTCGATTTGCGGTACAGGGGTTCTTACAAGTTGAGGGAGTTGACTGTGAGGAGACCTTTGCACCGGTTGCTTGTTATACTTCCATTGGAGCAGTGATATCTATAGCAACTCAGACGCACTGGAGGAATCACCAGATGGATGTGAAGACCGCCTTTCTCAATGGTGTTATACAGAAGGAGGTGTACATTGAGCAGCCTGAGGGTTTTGAGTTGCATGGGAGGGATCCTCGTGTATGTAGGTTGAAGAAAGTCTTGTATGGAATGAAGCAAGCACCGAGGGCATGGTACGAGAGGATAGACGCCTACTTGCAGTTGATGGTTTTCCAGAAGAGTGATGCAAATTCGAACCTATACTTTATCCTCGTAGGTGACGATCCACTCATTCTGGTACAATATGTGGATGACTTGTTTATTACAAGGGAAGACAGTCTCATCCAGCACTGCAAGAGAGATCTTACTTCAAAGTTTGATATGACTAATATGGGTTGATGCATTACTTTTTGGGGTTGGAGGTCTGGCAGGAGGATAGGCACATCTTTGTAGACCTGGGCAGGTATGCAGGTGATATCTTGAGGAGATTTCATATGGATAGTTGCAGGCCTATGGCTACTCCTATGATCTCTAACTGGAAGAAGATGCATGATGTTGATTCTGATTTGGTGGATCCCACTTTATATTATCAACTGATTGGTTCATTGATATATCTAGTCAACACTAGACCGGATATTTGTTTTGCAGTCAACACACTAAGTCAGTTTATGATGGAGCCCAGGAGAGTACATTGGGTAGCTGCAAAACATGTGTTGAGGTGCTTACAAGGCACTATGGATTATGGTTTGGACTATGTCAGATGTGATGGAGTCAGATTGATCGGTTGCATAGACTTCGATTGCGCTGGCAATGTAAGTGACAGCAAGAGTACTTCTGGATGTTGTTTCTCATTGGACTCAGCAGTTGTGCTATGGTTCAGCAAGAAACCAAAGTCAGTGGCATTGAGCAGCGCAAAGGCAAAGTATATGGCAGCTAGTCAGGCAGGATGCAAGGCATTATGGCTTCGCAAGATGCTTCATGGATTATTTGGTCAAATGTTTAGACCAACTACAATTTACTGTGACAATGAAGTTGTATTAAACTCTCTAAGAATCCAGTGTTTCACGATCGGTCAAAGCATATAAAGATTGGATACCACTTCATCAGAGACTAGGTCCAGAGAGGGGCAGTGAAGCTTGAGTATATATCCACTGATCAGCAAGGAGTAGACATTCTCACCAAATCTTTGCCAAGAGGCAAGCATGTTTTCTTCAGAGACAGGATGGGAGTGGTTAACAACACCTTCCTCGGTAAGGACTATTGGAAATAGTACCAAGGAGAGGTGTTATTAGGCATTTATCCCTTTTAGCCTAGTAGACACATTAATTACTTTTGTCTTGATGACATTTATGAGTTATATTAATGTCATGGGTGTAAAAGGTACGTAAAAGTGTTGTACCATGTACTTTTTCTAATATTACAGTCACTTGTACTTTATAAAGGTGACTTTGTGTAAAGTACATAGTGTACTTTTATAATATTAAGGTGAAGTGAAAAATCACTTTATGAAAAAAATAAAAATAAAAAAGTACACAACTTGAAAAAGGTACTAGGAGGCTTTTAAGTAATGAGGCCAATGTGTGAGAGGAGTCAATTGAGAGAGTTAAGCTCAACCACACATCTTGAGATTTGGAGATTAAATCTCATCCATTAGATCTTGGGTTTAAAGTTCCAATCTTTTCCAAGGAGTCAAAAGAGGAAAAGGGATGCTCATTCTTCACTTCACATTTGAGATAGCATGAGGACAAGAGGAGAGGAAAACTTCAAGGAGAATTTGCAGTTGAGAAAGGAGGGCACAAATTCCAAGGAGGAGAGATGAGCTAGGGGATGATTTTCGAGGGTAAACAACAGCACAAATTTTGAGGCAAACAGCAGCACAAAATCGAGGGCAGCAACTAGATTTTCGAGGCACTTGGGCATGAATTTCAAGGGTTGTTCCAACATTGTCCGGGCCCGAAATTCGAGGCATAAATTTCGGGTTTGCTGCTGCATGCAGCGCAAATTTCGAGGAGTCCCCTCGCATGAAAATCGAGACACGGTAGTCACCTTCAATGAAAAAATAGAGGCAGCTTTTGGCACAAATTTCAAGGCAAAATTATGGGCACAAATTTCAAGGAGCTAGCTATGAGAAAGTGCAAAAAATTCTGGGCAAGAGATTTTGTGACAATCTGGAAAAAATCAGTGCGCACAAATTTCCAGACTTGCATTTAATGCTTCAGCTGCTAAGGGAGATAAGTATTGTGATTATTTTATGTACTTAGACTAATTTCTCAAGCAATATAATCCTCCTTTGAAGACCAGTTTTCTCCAAGAGGCTGTGGGGCTTTTCCGAGGTCACCTTGACCAAAAACTATTGTCTCACATGTGTGAATACTTGCAAAAATTATGTGTTGATTTTCAGCTGATAGGAAAGTGAAAAATGGTAGAAGTACTCTTTGAATGTTTACAATTAAAGCATATTAAAATTTATATCAGCGTGACAAAACATGTGGGTTGGGCCTAAACAACACATGCAAACTTGTACACTGGGTTAAAGGTGCAGATCATAATTTTTCTACATAAGAAAGCATTTTTAGAAGATTATGCCATGTCATGAAAATAACAATGTATCAGTCAAAACTTGCAATCAAGTGCTAGAAAAAGATAGGAATAGATATAGAATAATACCCAGCCTCAATACAATTCCCTCATACAAACGTGGAGTTGTCTTCTAGGGAAAAAATCCCTAAATTAACATAACTCTACCGTCAAATCTTCTGCCTAATAAACAGTCCAGATTGACTACAAAATTACTATATTTTACAAGGCAATGTTCTTAAAAAATTCCTTTCAGGTGGGCTCAAAGGCTGTTGTTGCCCCCCCTGCAACACTAATGGGGAGGCAATCCCCCCACAAACCTCGTCAGAGACTAAGATCCAAGCGCGACCAAAACAAGACCTCTTCATCAGGAAGATAATCAGTCTTCACACTCCACATCATGAGAATCGAGATGTAATTTGTGGACTTGTGGTTGATGACAATTAGAACTACTAGATGATTGATTATGGTTTGATCCATGTTTTATGTTTTTTATAACTAATTCATCATTCTACATGTTTTTGTTGACATATATACATCGAAACATATAAAAATATATATTATATAAAAAAACGCTCCCAAAATCGCTCCCGACCAGAAGCTTCTGAAAATAATCACTCCCTGCTCCCACTTCTAAGCAGCCTTGATCGCTACAGAATTCATAATAATGCCTTTTATTTATTTTTTCTCTTCATTGATGTGTAAATGTGTGCATTTCAGAGGTGTTTTGTACCTGGTCAGCATTTTGGCATGGTTTTGATACTTGTATCTTGGTGGGTTAGGTGTTTCCTACAACGTAGGTGTCACATTATAATATCTGACCAACATAATGTTGTAATAATGAATACTGCAGTGATACATATTTTTCAAAGGTCAATGATGTATCACTGCAAACATTCATAATAATGCCTTTTTGTTATTTACTCGAGTCTCCATTGCTGTGTAAACTTGTGCACCCTACTTTTCTACATGGTATCATAGCAATACTGATTCTCAAGCCTGTAGTAAAAAGAATCGTATGGTACTGAGTCAAATAAATGTAATGCGGCCTATTCCAAAAAGAATACTTTAATCAATTCAAATTTATTAGCTAAAGACTTTAGGTTTGATGGCTTTATAAAGTAAAAAATAAACTGTATATGATCAACCATTGAGACGATGGAAAATCAGCAAACCAACAATGGGTACAATGAAAATCCCCAACAACAGTCAGATCATATTGTTGCAGTTAAACAAGAAGCATAATCAAAAGGCTTTCTTACCGGATCCATAGGGTCTTGATGCTGCATCCACAGATCCACATAGGATCTGCATGTAAATGGATCCTTCAAACCCAGAATCAGATCCTATGCTACTGAAACAGATCCTGTGTCAGCTAGCCATCACACGCCGGAACCCAAGTAAATAACATTAGAGTATTTGGATTATATTTCAATTTTTTGAGCATATTTGCCACCTCTTTGAAACCCTAAAACGCAAATATTCCATTAAGATTTTTAGTTAAACTACTTATTAGTAATCTGCAGTCTGTATAGTTGTATAAATAAGTTATTAATTACCTATAGGCTGCATAGCACAAGATAATGCTAGCAGGAAAGGTCTGACACATCAAAAATTTAATTTTCAATTTTTGATAATGCTAACAGGAAACCTTTGAGACAATACATGGATAATAATATATATAGTGTACAAAGGATGTACATGACCTTAATAACCTAATTAGATCAATCCTATACAACTCTAGGTGAAGAGTCATCTTAGAACAGTATGATACATAGACTATTGCATGTTTTATGTGTACAATATTCATTTACCATTGTAACTAAATGATAATTTTTTAATTTTAAGGCAAATTTCAAGGAAGATGACAGGGTGATCGTGATGTAGAGTTGAAATATTCAAATGATGAGCATGTTGAGCCGACTTTTGGACATGTAGTTAGAACTACTCTACACCATCATATCAATAGAGTGATCATTGATGAGACACTCAATTTTGTATATGCATCATGCTTTCAAACTTGAGTTTTATGAATTATTTAATGATTTCAGTTCTATTGTTGTGATTCAAAAATGATCTTGATTTTTAATTCTGAATATAGTTTATATATAGTATGTTTTGTATGTGACATTACCCCACTGTATTTGGATCCTGGCTTTTCAAAAATCTAGTGGATCCGCATCCTACTCTGAAACCAGATCCATATCTGTTTCCATTTCCTGATAACTTAGTTGAAAAGAGAAATAAACAAAGACACATTAGCAGCTCCGTATGACTTACAATTTGTAGTGTGGCAAATTGAAAGAAGTCTATTAGGGAATGCTAGATAAAATACACACCACAAAGATAAAGGGCATATGAAAAAATATGCAAACTCAGAAAAAATTGGCAAGGGTAGATGTGATACAATCATACTTGTCTTCATCAGAATTAATGGAAAAACTCTGCAATATTAATGTAAGCAACATCTAGGAGGCATTTCATTTTGACTAGCACATGGAGAATCTGCAACAGAAGTACTCTACTTGACAACTAGAAAAAGACTGTTTAAGGCACACACTGGATAGAACACTCACCATGCAGACAAAAGGATATATAAAATAATATGAAGATTCAAAAAAAAATGGCAGCAACATATCATATATATCTCCATTAGTATAAATGCAAATAGTGTACAATATCAATAGCAGCAACATCCCAGAGGTCTTACATTTGACCAACGCACATACAATTCACAGAAGAAATACTTTATACAAGAACATCTATTTGACAACATTGGTAGTGAGAATATTTATGGGAGATACATAACCCAAATAGAGACGGAAGTTGCATGGAAGTGATACGCATTCAAGGGCAGCAATTTGCAAGTAAGTCATTGAAGGAATAAATGTTGCAGCATCAAGAGAATATCGAAGCCATTACAGAATCAGAACAACATACCATAAAACTTACAGTACCGCAAACACACCACACATGATACCCAACAATAAAAAACTGTAATGCAAAATCACAACATATTAAGATGTTGGGAATCACTATAAACCAGACTGGACATCATGAAGCGAGAAAAAAGGACACTGATGCCCAGAAGAACATGAAAGGTCTATAGAAAAATGAAACCAAAGAGAGTGACGCCAAATTCTGAAAAATATCTTCCTTAGAAGGTCATGCCAACGTGAGCAAGAAAGATTGCAGACATGGGCTTTTAGGTCAAGAAAATTTTGATATGGTACTCAGTAGGTATTTAATTTTCATTTTGTGTTCACACAAACATTAAAATACTTTTGACCAGAAGAAACATTAAGGTCCTTGAATGTTTGTATTTGTCACAACTGATTGTCTTAGTGAATCCAACTAATCTTGCCTTCAATGTAGGGAGATGACAGTCTCATAGAGTTGGAAAATTGCAAATGTCGGTTGGTGGAATTCTGCCTTCAAATGAGAGAGGGACACTATGATAGAGACACTAACGAAGAGACCTGAATCTGTAGATACAGAGTTATGAACAATAAAATATAGTAAACGTTAACTCCTCAATAAATAAAATGCTATGTAAAAAATTAGTTAATTTTAGGTTTATTGTTTAATTTTAGGTTTACTTAGACGAAAGGGCACGATCATAAGATCATGCCCTTTCCCAAAGGGTGCCCATGGCGGTATATAAGCCAGGCAACCCATTGTAAACAATCATCCTCTGTAATTTCATCTCTTTAATCAAATATTTCTATATATATTTCTGTTTATCCAGAAGTTTTATGCTTCATTGGTATCAGAGCAAGTTCGTTCCCCGGGCTTGTTGATCTGACTGCTTGTTCAAACCCGCAGACCCTAGAAATTATTCCAACCAGAAACCCTAGCCCAAAACTTCGCCTTCTTCAAGACACCGACAATTTCCGACCATTGTTCCCTTGTTCCTTGTTCCAATTCTGCCACTGATAGAACCTTATCCGCACGCTGTCATACCCACACATTCATGCTTCCGTCGTTCCTTGACTCGTTGTCCACCAAATTCGACTGCCGTTGAAACTGTCACGACCTCCTTCCATTCCGCTGCTACCGCAGGTTACCCGCTGACCACACGCTGCATCGGTGGTCTGTAGTCTTGTGGGCCTTTCGCATCCACGGGAGATCTGTCGTTTTGAGCGTTGTGGTCCAGCTGCACACTGCGTCCACCTCCCTTTCCGTTGCCTCGTCAACCATCGTATCCCCACAATCGTTTTTTTTTTGCAGTCGCCACTGCCTCTGTCCGCTGTTCTCATCGCTCTGTTTCTTAACCTTTATTACTGCCCACGTCTGTCTTGTTGATCCGCTCAAACCGTCGTGCCGCTCCTCCAAATTAAATTCGATAAGAGTTTTATTATATATATGTATAATATATATAATTAAATTATATTAAAAATTATATATTATATAATATATATAATTAAATTATATTAAAAATTATATATTATATATTATATATAATTTTATATACATATAGTATATAGTTGAAAACTATATGATATATAATTTAATTATTTAAAATATATATATATATATAATCAAAAAAAACTTATGTCATATAATTAAATTAATCAATTTAATTTAATTATTTAACAAAAAAAATTACGCTGGCAGATAAGTACACTCCCCCGCAAACCCGTTCAATGTCGACAATGACAATGGCGGATTTTCAAAAAAAATTGTTGGATAAGGAGCATAAAATAAATAGCAACCACGACGAGGTCAATAAAAGATTAAATGAATTCCAGATCAAATTTAGGGAGCAAACTGATGAAATCAAAAATCTTCACGATACGACAAATCGAATAGAAATAAAGATGGAAAATTACCATGTCCAGACAGAAGCAGGCATCAGAGAGGTCTTAACAATGCTGAAAATTCTGTGTAAAAGGTCGAATTGTACACCCGAACAACTACTAAAAGAAGGTGAAGAGAATCAAGAACACATCTCGTCAGATTCAACAAAGTCCACAGACTCATGAAAAAGTTGAATCCCCAAAAAAATCAGCGACACCCCACCAAGAAGCGAGTAACACAGCCTTTACAAACAAGCAACTCTGGGATAACTTTACCAATCAACACCCCTTTTTCGCTCAACCATTAGCAACATACCAGCGAAGGGCAAAAGTCGAGATGCCTAAATTCGATGGAAACGAAAAAAACAATGTTGCATGGATAAATAAAGCAAAAGAATACTTTGAGATATATGACATCAATGACGATGACGAAAAGCTCAGGCATGCATCCATGAAAATGGAAGGAGAAGCATATAACTGGTATATGTGGTGGAAAAAGACAACACACGTCATTAGCTGGAGGAAATTTAAAGATGCATTCTTTAAAAGATTCCAAGGTGTAAAGGAAGAAGAGTTCTTTTCAAAACTCATCAAATTACGACAAAAAGGAAGTGTGGACGAATACACTCAAGAATGGGAGACCTTAGTAACACGAGTACCTGGGTTATCAGAATCTCGCCTAATTCAGTCATACATCTCGGGACTCAAAACCCATTTACAAGCAAAACTTGAGATGCATGACATTACATCTATAGAAGTAGCAAGACGAAAAGCAAAAATAGCCGAAAAGAAATCTGAACCAATATTTTGGTCAAAAGCAGAAAAAACTTATGCAAGACGAAGGATACCCCAGTATGTGGACTCAAATAATACAAGATATGTTCCATTATATCGTCGTGAAGATGAAAAATCTAATGTGGAAATGCAAAGGATAAAAGAGGGTAAATGTAAACGTTGTGGTGAGAAGTGGACCCCAAACATAGATGTGCTAAAGGTAAAGAACCAAAGAACCTATATAATTGTGAAGCAACCAATGATTCAAACAGTGAAGATTATGACATAGAAGACACAAAAGACGCCCCAGAATTCTCACCAGAATTAGATGATGGAAGTATTCCACAAGTGCCATTATCAGCTATGATAGGTATATCACAACCTCAAACTTTAAAGTTAAAAGGACACATAAAGAAGAACAACGTAGTGGTTCTCATCAACTCTGGAACATTTTTTAGATGCAATTGTGGCAAAGAGACTCAATATCTTTTCATTTCCCTTACCAAACATGAAAGTGATGGTAGCTAATGGTAAGAAGATTGAAAAGGTGGGGAAATGCCATTAGGTCAATTTGCAGATTCAAGACTTTAATTTAGAGTCTCCATTCTTCACGGTACCGTTAGGAGGAGTAGATGTAGTCTTAGGTATCCAATGGCTACGAACCTTAGGTACTTATGCCGCCAACCATCAAGTACAATTTATAAAATTCAAATGGGGAGGTCAGAAGTACAAACTACATGGATTCCAAGCACCAGAAAATCATGTTGTATCATCATCTCAGATGATGAAGCTGAGTCGAAGAAGAGCACCTGTTTATGCAGTACAATGTCACCAATTAGCAATGTTATCTGCAAATATGACCAGAGAAGAATCACCAGAGATACAAGATCTGATTCAGAAGCATGAAAAAGTATTTCAAGACCTACCTATGAAGACGCCGCCTAATAGGGAAATTGAGCATAGAATAGAAGTTAAGGCAGGGTCAGACCCTGTCAACATCAAGCCATACCGATATCCACATCTCCAAAAAACGGAAATTGAGAGATTAATCCAAGACCTTTTACAGTGTGTGACTTTGATCATTTTGGAATATATAATCAAGTGGAAAGACTTGTCAAAGAAGACGCTTCATGGGAGAATGAAGCATTTTGTCAACAACATCCATCGTTGCGTATGTTTTGAGGACAAAGCATTCTTTCGAGAGGAAGGCAATGTTATGTAAAAAATTAGTTAATTTTAGGTTTATTGTTTAATTTTAGGTTTAGTTAGACGAAAGGGCACAATCATAAGATCATGCCCTTTCCCAAAGGGTGCCCATGGCAGTATATAAGCCAGGCAACCCATTGTAAACAATCATCCTCTGTAATTTCATCTCTTTAATAAAATATTTCTATATATATTTATGTTTATCCAGAAGTTTTATGCTTCATAAAACATCATTAAGATAAAGACAACCTACTCCACAAAGGTATATGCTTTCACTGTATGGACCTTGCATGTATATTTATAAATAATTTGCCACACCTTATAAATATATCAACAATTTTTCTGTACATGAATATAAACATTCAGCAAAACTCAAGACACCAAACTGCGAACCAAAAAGATCATATCATTGCAGGATCAAAAGTAAAAGAAAATAGAGCCTTTTTCAGAAGACAACTTAGAATACAATGGGGAGAAAACCATGTCATAAATATCAATAGTAACAATCACATGCACCCAAACAATCTAGAAAGGACGAACTGTTGTGACAGAGGGATGCTATGAACACGCACAAGTAACTACAGTTAATATACCCCACCTTATCTAAGGAATGCTAATAAACCCTAGAGAGGAGAAAGCAAACAAAGGATCTCGCTTCCTGCAATGATTGGAAGACTGCAACCTAGGACCTTGAAACTCCAAGGAATTACAAAATCTACAAGTGTCACAACGTCATAGATCAATATCACCAAAAAGTTAAACACTTTATATACCCTACCAAAATTCTAACTGTAGCAATGCAAATGGGCAAGATATCAATGGAGTCAGAAGATGCTTCATATTTTCTAACAAATACAAAATATGGAACAGCAAAAAGGATTCTACACTTTACCACTGTAGACTGGATACAGTATTCAGGATGAAATGGTTGGTCGAATTAGGTACTTACACCATAAACCTATAATGATAATTCATAGATTTTAATTGGCAAGGTGATCTGTAAACTGCATGGATATTCCACTGGACAGTTTGTCACAACATATCTCTTAAATTAAACCAAAATCTCTACTACGAAAGGCTAATTCCTTTAGATTCCAGATCTAATATCACTGATTTTGTTGTCTATACATGCAATTGATAGAGTGCTGAAAAATCTAAAACAGTGAAATACAAAAAGCACATCAATCACAATGAAGACTAAGATATGCTCTGGGAAACCCTTTCAGGAAAAAACCCAACTCGAAGGTGACGTTGCTCTGCTCTCTTTCGTCTGAAAAGAGAAATAATGCAAGGAGAAGGCACTCTCTATGAAGTTACCTAAGACCTTTGCCCTGTGGACTGCTACAAAACACAAATCCCCTCTGTTATGCCCTCTCATTCCCACTCCCAATTTTTTCTACTCTATTGTGGAACAAAATACAATCATAAATGAATGGAATCCCCTTTCCTCCTAGTGGCCTTGTTATGAAGCAGCCTAATAGCCAACTTGGGTCAGGTTTGACTCCTTCAACTCTCAACTAGAGTTAGAAATTTGACCCTTCTAGAGTCTTCTTCATAGTCTTCACATAACTAGCCCCTTTTCCATAAGAAACCAGGGCTGACATGGCATCCTCTCAAATTATGGTGGTCAAACACGATAGATCAACTTCTTGGATGCATAACTTTTGCATTTGAACTCCGAATGGCGTTTTTCTTGCACCATTGGAAAGGTCTCTTGGGTGCAGAATAGTGTCACGACTCACGAGGTATGATGCTTAAGAAGGAAAGTTTAGGCCCACAAAAAATGTCATTTAAGGCCTCAAACTGGCCCTAAAAAGTTTTAAACCCCACTTCTCCAAACTAGGTCCCGTCAATAAAACTGCTCCTGTAAGTTGCTTTCAATGTTACCAAACTCGGAATCAGTAATAAATGGGCAACGCAAAAGAGCGAAGAGTTTTAATTGGATCGGGAAAAAATTGGTGAATTCAATCAAAAAAGATATATACATATATTGAATTAGACTTATTAGCGCTTGAAATTTCACCTAGGCTTAGATAGACAAATCTCAAGGCTACATCAAACCATTACACCTCGTAGCTAGCCCTACGAGGAAGGAGAAGGCTCTCTCCGGTCAGACTCAAGGTATTTTCTCAATGGGGTGAGCTGACCAATTAGGATCAAAGATATTAGGCTAGTAAACTGATGAGGAGGGTTGATTTAAAGTTTTTGGGGTTTTTTGGTGGCAATTGGAGGGAGTGCAATTCAGGGTGTGGGGATTGAGCTCAGTTTTTGCAGGTGGGTCTTTGGGGCAAGGTAGGAGTTTGTGCTGATGCCTTTAGCTGAGATGGATGATCAAGGAAGAAAGAGAGGGAGCTAAAGAGGGCAAACAATGACTTTGAATCCTCTTTAGACAGTGGAAAACATAAATATTAAACAAAATTGAAAGCTGAGCATGGCATGCATGAATTCAAACTTTATCACTTCTTTTGTTTAATTAGCAGCAATAGAATAAGAGATGGAACACATAAACACACTTACAATGACAAGTAGGAAACACACCATCAACACAATAATCCACAAGAATCCACAATGATGTCTGCAAAACCCTGGCCTTCCTTTTCCTCAAATTGCAGAGATACAAGTAAAATATACAATAGAGCTTCTCCCTCAAGAGTCCAACCATCAAAATGAGGATGAGAAGGCATCATATAGCTGATCTAACTCCTTTCCCCACCTCTAGGGGTCGAGCTCAGCTTCCTAGGAGCAGTTTGAACTAATTCTAAACTAAGAACTAGATAATAGGCAGTCAAAACAACTTGCCTCTAAAACTTAGGAAACTAATCCATGCATTAAATTTTCACTATTTACATCAAAGAAAGTTCTAGAAGTGTCAAAGGAGAGTAAATGCATCCATGTGCCATGAAAATTACACCAAAGTTTCTTATTTACATGCCCAAAAGTCATCCAAGAGTAAAAACAGTGTTTTGCTGGCCGAAATGGTCAAATCTGGCAATTTTCCCTGAGTGGTCGCGCCCCTTTGCAGCTCTGGTTGAAGGCCTTCCCGGTGTCCAAATCAGGTGCAAGATAGCTCGTTGGAAAGGTCTGGGAGTCTACTTTCCAACCCAAGTGGAATTTCTGAATTTGGAGTTGATTTGACCCCTCAAAAATCATTTCTCCCAAGGCAGCTTTCTGCAACTCAAAAAAGGGGCAGAAAGTCAAAATTTGCATGTATTTTGAGCTTTTGGAGGCCCAAATCTCCATAAAATTTGAAACCCATCCATATCCAAGTGTATTTTGTCATGACAAATCCAAATATGTAGAGTTTTCCTCAATCTGAGCTGTCCCCATGAGTGGTCGCGCGGGGGGTGAGACCACTCAAATGACCAAAACCTGTAAAATGCCAAAAAATGCCAAAAATGCCTCAAAATCCTCAAAATTTCTTGTGTTTGCTGCTGGGAGGATACTAATGAGTATCATGGTGAGTGAGTGATGCCTCAGCCAAGATACGGAGTGGGTTTGCCTTCTTCTTCCTCGAAAGAGCCTCGTTCAACCGCCGTTGAAGGATCTTCATCCTTGCTTTGCAAACATGCATTCTTGCCCAATAATGATCCTTCATGTGTCTGAGCAACCTTTTGTCTCGGTTGGCTTTCTCCAACAGCTGCTGCAAGTGTACATTTGAACTGATGAGCCTTGATTCCCGGTCCCTAGGCCACAAGTCACCCGGCCTCCTACGGTTCAAGTCTCGGTTGCTACGAATTCTCCATAGTTCATCCAACTCTTTTTCCTCTTCTAGTTGCTTGTTGCGCTGCTCCAAGTAATTTATTGTCCACTTGGCCATATCAAGCTTCTCCTGCAGCAAGCGGTTTTCCGCCTCTCTCTGTCGGATGATCTCGTGCAAATCTGATGTAGGGGAGCGAGCATTAAGATCAATGATGTCAACCGGCATGTCAATGGCTCTCTCCTCCTCTGTCACGGGCTGTTTGCCCTCTCGTACCGCTGATGAAGAATGCGAGGCCCCTTCCACCTGATGTGGAGATAACACTCGCTGACCTGTAGCTGATGATGATGGCGAGACCCCTTCCACCTGCTGTGGAGAAAGTACTCGCCGAGCTGCTGCAAACAAGGCCCTCGGGCCTTTCTGATAAGTGAGGCGAGGTGAGGAAGCCATGTGTCTCGGAACAGTGATCTCAGGCTGATGTGAAGGACCTCCCTCCTCAAAAATGACCTCTGGCTGTGGCTCGGGCTGTGGCTCTGGCTGTGGCTCTGTGAAGAAATCCTGAGAAATGAAGTCTGCCCATGCAATGCCCTGCTGAGTCAACTGATGGGCAACAATAAGCTGGATAAGACCGTGATGGCACAAACTCCGATACTGCTGAGCTGGAGACCGCCTCTGGAACACTGACACCATCCTCTGAATATCATGGAAAAAGAAAACCGGGATGTTCATCATCCTCACCCGGGTGAAGTGCATCAGCAAGCGAATGTGATAAGAGAAGACCCGAGAAAATCTCCCCTCGCATGTGAAGTAGTGCATGATAAGCCGCATAATAGAAGCATACTCCGCCCGGAGGAACCTGAAAGGAAAGATCCCCGACAAATGACTCATGAATGCTGGCCTGACATATGGCTCGAAATATACATAGTCCAGCATCTTGCGCTTTGACCACACCTCACCCACATTGGGTATCCCGGTAGCCTCTGAAATCATCTCAGGAGAGAACACAAAATTCACCCCTGCAAGAGTGACCTGCCCGTCATGAAGGTGCAAAACAAATAATCGGGCCAACTCCCTGTGGTGCTGAATCTGGGCCAGCCTCTCACAAAACTCAAGACATGACATGTACCGGAAAAGTCACTGCCAAAGGGCAAGCCTGTAACTCTGCTAGAGAAGTGGGCTCTTCTCTCTTATGATGACCACCTTTGCCACCCTTCCGAGGCCTCTGTACCTCAGACTCCGAAGAAGAAGACCGGTCATCACCTTGCTCATTAGTTTCAGTGGTTGACATGATGTTATTGAGCAAGGTGGAGAAAAAGAACACAACTGATTGCTGCCCTGCCTGCAAAATGCTGAGAAGTATGCTGTTTTCAAGGGGAAAAAATCATGAAGGAAATGTTAGGGGGGGGACTTTTAATAAGGAAAGGGAAATATATAAAAACAGGGAATTTAAAGGACTGATTCACAAAATATCAAACATGTTCCTCATCTCTTATCATTTGGAAATCATTTGCAAATAAATACTTTATTAGGGAAAATATGTGTAATGATCACCAAGGGAAAGGACAATATATTTTTTTTTTAACATGGGGTAAAAGACAGCATGATCATAGGGGTATGGGGTAGCATCAATCATTAGCATCAACACGCTGCTCCTTTAATTTGTCTTTGACTGTACTTTATAAGCATACTCTATTTTTTTCAAGTTTATGTGCTTTTGATGCTAAGGGGAAACAAAGCATTAGTTTGCATTTGTCATAAGGGAAAAAGGGGCTTTAGT
The DNA here is from genome assembly GCA_031772625.1 of Pinus tabuliformis. Taxonomy (NCBI): domain Eukaryota; kingdom Viridiplantae; phylum Streptophyta; class Pinopsida; order Pinales; family Pinaceae; genus Pinus; species Pinus tabuliformis. The sequence goes on from CM062814.1 coordinate 733,610,597, forward strand.
TACATGTTGACAAAAGGGAAGAGGGATTTCAATTGCACTGGGATTTTTAGGGAAGGAATAGAACAATTGAACTGGGATTTTAATGAAGGGAAAAGTAGGGAAAACAGAGTTTAAAATTGGGGAGATGCAACAATTGTTCCTGTGCAAACCCTATCACAGCAAACTGTCCATTTTGAGCATCATGTACAGCTGTATATTGTTGATTTTGGCATGAATGTTTACACAGCATCCTTGCCTCTGGTTTTTACACAACAATATGTCTTTTTGCTCTTGTAGTGGCTAGGCTATGGCATGGTAATACTTGACTCTGTTTTTGTGGCGAACATGCACATGCATTTGCCATATATATATACTCTTTTCTTTTTCATAACATTTCTTTTTATCTTTGTTGTGTTTTTATATATCTTTTGTTTTATTAACTGCTGTGTGATAATGCTTTAGGGTTTGAGTAGGGTATATAGGCATTAGGGTTTGGGAAGGATAGATAGGCATTGGGGTTTTGAGGAGGGGTTAGGGTTTTAGGAACTTTGGGATGGGATTTTTAGTATAGTTTGCAAATGAGATAAAAGAGAGAGACACACTGACATTTGTGAACCAAAATGGGAAACCAAGGAGGGAAAAAGGAATTATAAACCTTGAAAAACAAACATAACCCTAGCATAATGCCTACAACACAAACAATCATTCCTATCCTTTCTCCATGCATTTTTTCTGTGATAACATACATATCAAGCCCATGAATTCATATCTCTAGCTTTCAAATGTATAAAGAGACCCTACCTCGACCGATTGAGTGAATGAGAGAGAGTTTGGGTCGATTTTGGAGGTTCCTGGGCAAATCGGCCTGAGTGGTCGCGCCCCCGTGCTGAGTGGTCGCGCCCCTGCTGAGTGGTCGCGCCCTTGTAAATTTACACAGCAAAAATTGCGCTGAGTGGTCGCGCCCCACCCAAGTGGTCGCGCACCCTGCCTGAGTGGTCGCGCACCAGGCAAATACCCAATTTTGCTGCAAATCGCCTTCTTCGACCTCTCAAGTGTGTTTGCTTGCTCTCAAATGCATAATGAGGCTCCTTAGAGGGAAATTTGGCCTTTATATGCCCAAATTTGAAAAAATTAACTTACCAAACCCACTTTGTAATGTTTTTGCTTTGGCATTCATTTTAACACTGTTTTTGAGTTCATTTTGTCCTGATTTTGGCCCTTTGAATGTTTTAACTCCGTTCTTTTTGCAGGTTAGCCATCTGAGGGATGCTAGTGAGGAGACCAGGGTTATTGCTGGCATTTTGGAGAATTTTGAAAATTTTCTTTATTTTTGCAAATTTCACATGACCTTGGGTTTAAAAACAGAGTTTTTAAAACCAAGGTATAAATGAGCTGCAACTGATGAAAAATATTAATGAAACATATGTACATGCTTCCTTCTGGTTTGCTGGGCACATGAACCTTTGACTCATGACCTTGCAGTGATTTTTGACTTAAAACCCTAGACCTAAGACTTGGGATCTCAGGACCAAAATAAACAAGTATAACACAAGCTCATTAAATGACATGACCTGCTCCAGCAAAACCAAGAAGGGAACAAAAGACCAGCTCCTCCATCAGTGTTATGGCATGCCTAATGGGATGCAAGACTGACACTGATGAGACACCTACTTATGCAAAATGCAAAGAGCTTTTGATCACCGATGGAGGGCTCAAGACCGACACTAACAAGACTAACCAAAAAAATGCCATGTCCAAACAATGCATAATATCAATAGATGTCCAAAATATCACTTCAAAGTTTAATTAACATAATACAATATAATTAAATTAAAGTTTGAACTTTAAAGCTTAATTAAATTATAAAGTTTAATTATATTATATTAAATTAATTTAATTAAATTATAAATTATAAGTTTAAAATTTAATTTATAACTTTAATTAAATTAGAAAGTTTAATTAGATTATGAATTAAATTAAACTATAAAGTTTGAACATTAAAGTGATGTCTTTATATTATAAAGTTTATAATGCCGAATATCAATAAACTGGTGTCTATGAATAATGAAACCTGACGTTGAATAAACCCTCAGCCTTCTTGGACTTCAGCATATACATTGAGGGCCGCAACATCTATGAACTTATAAGCAGTGAGAATACTATTAGAGTTTGACTCAGCCAAAGTTCAGTCGGATCATTTGAGGGTTGAGCCAAGTCAGACTCGCGATTAATCGCAAGTGATCACAGATTCGTGTTTCACTAGTTGATTTCTTCAAAAAAAATCAACTCTGAAAGCATCAAGATGGATGACAAGTTACATAGTGATCCCATCCAAATCACAAGAAAATCCCAACATACACATCAATGGCATCTAGGAAACCAAATATAGAGGAACTTCAAAGCAGTATGCCCATGCTACAATTGAACCTTGTTAACGTTCAAAACCAAATCAAGAACTAGGACAACCCTCCACAACCAAACACATAAGTATTAAGCACCAAGGTGTTCCACGAATATGAAATCAATCATACCATCTCCGTTTGAGAATGCTTTGAGGGAAAATGCACAATTGAAAAGGGAAGACATGTTATGATCATTAAAATATAATAAAAGCCAATCCTTAATAAATAGAATTATCATTTATAGAGAAACAACCTAATCTAGAAAGGCACACCCTTTCATAGTTTGGCACTCTCATGTCTATTTATACATAATTCGATTGGCCCTTGTAATTATATCAAACATCCTTCAATATTTAGATATAAAATATTCAACAAAATTCTTGTTGATAATTCATAGCACAATGATATATATGTTACAATGAGTGCACATGAGCATCTAGTGTGATAGGTAAGGTAGAGGACCCTTCCCCTACCCATCCAAGTTCAAAATCGTTGTTGTTCCAACAAAAAAGCTAGTGCGGAGATCATTAAAGTTTAGACCCATCAAGAAACACGTGAGGTGCACATATGGGATCCACCTCCACAAGTTATGACTACAAGACCCAAGCTTGACTTGGATGATGTTCTAATACCATTGATCATACATAATTTTTTTCGAAGCATTCAATGACAAGGTTCAGCTCAATCAACTAAAATATCTCCAAAGGCATGTTACCAATAGGGAGGCCCTAGCTCACAAGTTCATATCTAATTGAGCCTTATTATTGCAAAAATTAGCACCCTCATGCTAGGCCTCCCCTAGATCCCCAACAACAATGGGATCCACCACCATTATCACCTCAATAGCAAATTCCCCTATCGTTATGTCAGCAAATGTTATCCCCACAACAGAGGCTTTCCCAACAAGACTTGGAGGTTAGATGACTAAGGGATCCTAGCCAAATGCCTCTCTAAGGATCTTACTAATTTTACACCCCATAATAGTCTTCAATAAAGTGTGGCTCTGAGTGAAATGAAGTAGTTAGGTCAAAGAACCGATGGCTCAAGATAGGCCTTGGAGATGCTAAAATTGATTTCCAACAACATGCCACTTTGAATTTTAATGATTTACAAAAAAGTGTAAAAGTGATGGAGAATGGAGGACCAGTGCCTATGGGCATTAATGAATTTATATGCCTATAGAGTCAGACAAGGGGCATGTCAATAGCTTAAGACCTTGGATGGAGTGAGAAAGACAAAAGGATAGCCTCTCACTCTAACCTAGCGATTTCCCAAAGTAGGAGACTTAAGGTAAAGGAAGGCAAACTAGTTTCCTTCATGGATGCTTGATGACAAATTTTGCATATGAAGTTTCCGGTCTCATTCCTTGAAGTTTAGTCCGTAATTGGTACGTGCTATTGGTAAGGGTAGGCAAGCTATCTCTACTCGACTATGGCTGCTGGGTTATTGCTGCTGGGATGATTTTCGGAGTAAAATACTTTTATTGTATAGAATTTTGAAGAATCACTTTAGAAAAAGTGAAAATTGGTGAAATTTTTTGGAGAAAACACATGAAAGATTAGCCCACGAGCAAAAATTAGCGCAATTACAACAAAATCTAGCACCCATAAAAGTGTAAAATCCTAGAGGCCTATTACCACACAATCTAAGGGAAACCTAAGGGACAACTATTAGACAAAGTGACAACAACGAGACAATGACCCACTGTCACCTTAGTCAAGATCCCATGCTTTTTACGGACTTTCACTGATGGGGGAGTCCCGATAGGAAGGGAATTACTTAGGATGAATAAATCAATAATTTAAGTGTGAAGTGATTCCAAAAAGCCCATTCAATGAGAGTCACAATAATGGTTTCATGCTTAAAAAAAGCTAAATGCTCTCCAATAAAAGCTTTAAGATGAAGAGATAAGACCTAGGGTTTAGATATGATGATGGTAATTGGTGTTTCTTTTGAAAATTGGGCAGTTATGGGACGAATTCCCATATAGCAAGCCCTGTTGCCCCAATGAGACAAAAAGAAATAATATTTAATGAAGTAAAAATATTAATTGGGAAAATAAAATTTAAGAGGGAAAAAATATATTTGCGAATTTGAAACTTTCCTTCCAAAAATTAATATTGGCCTCCCACAACAGGCACCTATTTGAATCATCAAATATCTATAAATATTGCATTGAATTGGTCTCCAAATACACCTAGAGAGACACAGATATTTCTGAGTTTACAAGTCTTCTCTCTTGTCTAAGGCTCTATTATACTCTTGTATTATGTCTACAAGTTTCGCGTTATGGTTCAAAACTCCTGCTCTTGGTATAGATTCATTGTAATAGATATCATCTCGCATCTCTATGTGGCACGATGTGTAAACAATGCAATTAATTGTAACCCTAATTACAATTTATGGTCAGTCTCTACAATAAGATTGGCATCTTTGTGTCTCTGCAATATATGTATGGCTCCTTTGTGATATGCTAGTGAGTTTATCTTGTATGAGTCTTGCATCTCGGTAATGAACAGTGGTCTTGGCTCCTCGGTAATGGGCTTGGTTTGTATGTTATGTACATCTCAGTTCCTCTGCGCTACATCTTTTTCGTCGCTATAAATGGCATGAACATTTGGATCTTCATTGTATATGCATAGCATCATCACAGGTGTATATAAATTCGTTTCGACTCTCATTTATATAGATTGGTCTTAGCCCTGTCTTATAGATTAGTTTGGCACTCTTATATTGATGTCGGCACTGGCGTACTTGTTTGTCTCAGACATTGGTTGGTATGACCCAAGGTGCCCTACGTTACATCGATTGTTATGGAATTACAGTATGTACAGCATTGAAGTATATGTATGGCTTCATATACAATATTGGCATTGCAATATTTGTATGGCATCACAGAACAACAGTAGTATGGAAAAACAGTATTGGTATTGACATATTGGTACGACACCATCTTATGCAAATATGTAGAGCCCTTGTCATCTGTAACCCTAAAGAGAAACATTGATTCTGATACAATGATGTTGTAGTAACACCACTTCATGACGACAGTGTTTTTGCTATTATCAATATTAGTATTTGAATCTTGTTCACAAACAAAGTTGTGAACAAGATCTATTTAGGTAGCCTAATGTGAAGGATTATGTCTTATGGTATTGTAATTTGTATCTCAGCTAAACAATAAATGAATATCTAATAGAAGAAGAAGAATTGAATTTTGGGTTTCCCCCTCTGTGGGGTGGTCTCCGACCAATCCTGATGTCTTTATGTGTGCATTCTTTTCTTCCTGTGTTTCTTTATGTTCCACTTTAGTATTGATGTTGATGTTCTTTCTACACAATTGTTATTGTTGTTATGATGTTACAATACTATGGGGTGAATTTTGTGTAAAAGATGTAATGCAATTGTCAAAAGCAAAGAACAAAACAGCCCTAAGAAAAATTAACATGGAATCAGAATTGGGCTAAAGAAAAATCATGGATATCACCCCTGGGAAGACATTGTTGATAATAGCAAGAAGATGGTGAAGACCTAAAAAGAATGCTAGGGTTTGAAGGAAACCATAGGCAACCTCTTGTTCTAATAAGAGGAGTTAGGGTTTGATGAATATTATAAGGTTAGGGTTTGCCAGAAACCCCTGAAGCATGCTTGAAATGAGGGCCTGGATATGATAAGGTTTAAGGTCTTGAAATGAGGGCCTGGATATGATAAGGTTTAAGGTTTGGTATGATTTAGATTTTAAAATTATTCATGATATATAAGATGCCATTCAAGTTCCTAATAGATTACATGATCTATGAGAAACCCTAGGAGAAGGGTATGTTGAAGATCTAGTATACATTGATGACTGAACGAGGTTGCTAACGAAAGTATATAAAAAAATACAGGTGATATTCATAAGGAGGCCTCTTTATATATGATCAATAGACAATAATGCCTCTTGGCTAAAAGGGAGAAAGAATCTAGAGGGATTTGATCACTTCCTCCAAATCTCGTTAAAGATAAGTACCTTCTAGACTTATGGTGTTTCTTTATGGCGCCACTCTTATTTAGATTTATTGTTTTGATCCTTCCTACATAAATGTTTGAGTACTTCTAACCTCCTATTTAAGATATGATAAGCAAATCCCTCATGAGGATCATCTAAATGTTAATGGTATAGGAAAAGAAAAGTTAATGTTGAAAGAAGTTGGTGCAGGAAGGGAAAGCTAGAGCATGTACCTACAGTATGCTAATGGTACAACAACCAATGGTAAACAAGTGTTATAAGTTGATAAAGGTATATGAATATTACAAGGTAAGTACAGTGTATTGTTAGAGTGTTCTGATGGAAAGTAAATATTTGGGGTATTGATCCATATAGTACTAATGTGTAACGCATGCACATGCATATGAAAGTAAGTATGATCTCTGGTACACGTGATATATTGGTGCACCTTATAGTAACAATATTTGGCAAGTATCTCACATTTGAATAACTGTCATGTGACCATTATGGATTTTTTGATTTTATAAAGCAAGCTAGATACTGAATTGATGACTGGTACTTGACATTGTTGTCAATGATGAATATGGTGACCTTGATGGCAATAGTGTGATTGTAAGATTGATCTACTGACCATTTTCTTGTTGATCCAGATAAGGCCTTAACTGCTATGATGTCCTAACTAATTTGACAATGTGACAAATGGACACCCTAACTTGATGATAGGGTATAATGTGATAAAGAAGTGATATTGAATGTTTAATGACATGTTCATATATGATTTGAAAGTCGTCGATGATGACTTGTCATGACCATGATGTATATATGTATGAGAACCTAATATCGATTCACTTTGTGATCTGACCATTTTGATGATGCATGACAGTAATATGAGAGATAGGTTGATGTTGTGGTTGATGACAATTGAAGAGGCTTCTCGTTCAGAGGGAGAAACCCTTGATTAGAAGTCACATGATCTCAAAATGAAACAATGAACATCTGATGTTATTGAAAGTATGCCTTTGATTATTGACTTTTATGAGCTAACATTTCTTCGCTGACAGGACTAGTTTACCTGATGAAGTATCATGATCCACTTCTTGTATAAAAACACTTTTATGACATGCTGGATTGTGTTAATGGACTACTATCATTGCATTTATGAAACCTTGTATGTACTCTAAGTTAGATAGAGTCTGGTCGCAACTAGGACTAAGACATCTTCAAGAATTGAGAGAATGCTATTGTATGAGACAACCATAAGCTTGTGGTTGTTGCCTCTCTGCGTAAGGGAGAAAGGATGAATATGGTACTCTTTACTTTATGCCAAATATTTTGCTTTGACATCTGATGTCCAATATGAACAAGAAAACGGAGAACTATTGAGCCAGTACTAGATACAAGCACTTTGACATGTTTCTGATCTTCAGAGAGCAACATGGATTGATGGATGTGACCCTCCTAGGCAAGGGTCCGAGCTAATCGAGGACACTGAGCTAGCTCTTCCCCCTAGGACAATAGGTGTCTGTGATCCCTACTCTTGCAGTAGGTCGGGTATCTCCCCTATTGTCACCCATATGGTGTGCCTGATCCTTGTCCATTTTGACAATTCAGGTATCTCCCCCTATCTTGGTCTAGCATTGTATACCCCCATTTGTCATCATACCCACAAGTCGGGCTTGTTGGGATTGTCCCTCCCCGTCTGGCCAACGGGCTGAGTACGCTTGGGGTGTGTGATCCTTACCTTTGGTAAGTCGGGCATCTCACCCAAGCTCAGATTATGATGCAGGTGTTCTACAACATGAATCTTAAAGGTCATTGTTGGGAAGACCGGCAAGAAATAGGATGGTTGTGATCCTTACCTCGTATAGCAAGTGGTATCCCACCCATTGATTGCATAATGGGATGGTTGTCATCCCTGCTTGGTAAGTGGTATCTCGCTTATTGCTCAATACAGGGTGGTAGTCGGATGCTCCCCTTTATGAGATGACTTGGGGTGACAGTGTCCCAAAGGACCTTCCCCATTGTCACAGACATGAGGTGAGAGTGTCCCATAATACCTTCCTCATTGTCATTGGATTCAGGGTGGTAGCATAGGCTCCTCGATATGGTTCTAGGTTCTGCAAGGCTCCGTGATGTTGTTCTGAATTGAGCTAAGCTCTCTGACGATGTTGTGGGTTGAGCTGAGCTCCCCTACGATGTCACATTCCTCTTCATATTCGAGATTGTTTATCAAATGAAAACAAGCAAAGATGGGTCAAGATGAGATACGACATGATGACGATAATGATTCTCCTTCAAATGACCGTATTGATTATTGCATATAGGGTGGAAGTCAGATGCTCCCCTATGATGATGACGTGGGGTGAGATGGACTCCCCTATGATGATTCTTCTTCTTCTTCTATTGGATCGAGATTGTCCAACTAATAATCCAAGGACGAGATGCAATGAAAGTAACATTGTTATAGCAATGAGATATGTCTTCGAGACTAGTAGGGTTTGAGAATTGATCTCCCCTACCACTGGTTATAGATTCCTCTTCTTCTATGAGACGACATGAGATGGGCCTTATAGATGATTCAACTATATGTCTTCCTTATGATTGAGATATGTACTCTCGTGATACACGATGATGCACAATGATGAGACATCTAAAACGATATTTGTGATGATCATGGAAATTCCTCCCTAGATGAGAGGGAGTGTTGAAAATTGGGCGAATATGGGACAAATTCCCATATAGCAAAGCCATATTGCCCCAGAGAGACAAAAAGAAATAATATTTAATGAAGGTCAAAGAATTAATTGGGAAAATAAAATTTACAAGGGAAAAATATATTTGAGAATTTGAAACTTTCCCTGAAAAAATTAATATCGGCCTTCCACAAAGAGGAACCTATTCGAATTTTCAAACATCTATAAATATTACATTGAATTGATCTCCAAATACGCCTATAGAGACACAGATCTTTCTGAGTTTTTTGAATGGGATACACAGGTCTTTTCTCTCATCTAAGTCTCTATTGTACTCTTGTATTATGTCTACAAGTCTTGCGCTATGGCTCAACACTCCTGCTCTTGGTATAGATTCATTGTAATGGATATGATCTCGCATCTCTATATGGGACGCTAAAATGTGTGGATCAATGTTAAATAGTACAGTGAATTGTAACCCTAATGACAATTTATGGTCGGTCTCTACAATATGATTGGCATCTTTGTGTCTCTGCGATATATGTATGCCTCCTTTGCGATATGGTTGGTTTGTGCTATATATATATATATATATATATATATATATATATATATCTGGCATCCTATGCATTAGATACTTGACAACCTCTACGACATCGAATTACTTTAGCGTCTGTGGCATCGAAGTTTGGCACAATGTTCGAGTGGCATCGGTTTATTTTGTAAGGCGTTATAGATTCATTGTATTAGCATGATCCTATGGACTCACAACACTGAATGCGCTCTCGCTCCTGGTATAGCAATACTTTAATGTCTAATCTCACTTCCACTCTTGCATATGATTTCGCTCTCGCATCTCTGAAATAAATTCTGCATCGATGACCAGTGGTCTCAGCTCCTTTGTAATGGGTCTAGTCTATACATTATGTATGTCTCATTTCCTCTACGCTACACTGTTTTTTTCATTCGCTATAAATGGCATGAACATTTGGATCTTCATTGTATATGTATAGCATCATCACAAGTGTATATGAATTGGTTTTGACTATCATTTATATAGACGGGTCTCGGCCCTGTTTTATAGATTAGTCTAGCACTATTATGTTGATGTCGACATTGGTGTAATTGTTGGTCTCGAACATCGATTGGTATGACCCAAGGTGACCCATGATAAATCAGTTGGTATGGCATTACAGTATGTATGGCTCAATCGGCATCACCATTCAACAGTATATGTATGGCTCAATCGGCATCACCATTCAACAGTATATGTATGGCTTCATAAAGAGTATTGGCATTGTACATTTGTATGGCATCACCGAACAATAGTAGTACGGAAAAACAGTATTGGTATTGACATATCGGTATGGCACCATCTTGCGTATATATGTAGAGCCCTTGTCATATGTAACCTTGAAGAGAAAATTTGATTCTGATAGAGTGATGTTGCAGTAACCCTACTTCATGACTACAACGTATTTGCTATTATCAATATTAGTATTTGAATCTTGTTCACAAACGAAGTTGTGAACAAGATCTGTTTAGGTAACCTGATGTGAAGGATTATGTCTTATGGTATTGTACTTTGTATCTCAATTGAAGAATTGGTGAATATTATATAGGAGGCGAAGAATTGAATTTTGGGTTTTCCCCTTTATGGGGTTTTGACCTGGTCTTTGACCAATCCTGGTGTCTTTATGTTTGCATGCTTTTATTCCTTTGTTTCTTTATGTTCCGTTGGAGTATTAATGTTATTGTTCTTTTTGGAATTCAGGCATCTGTGGTTCATTTCTTTTAGGTTGAATCTCGGAGTATCCAGAGTAATATTCATACTTCTTGTTCTTTCTATACAATTATTATTATTGTTATCATGTTATAATACTATGGGGTGAATTCTATGTGTAAAAGATGTAATGCAATTGTTAAAAGTTAAAAACAAAAAAGTCCTAAGAAAAATTAACAATTCGTAAGGTCAAAATTCTAGGAGATGAGGTAGGACCTCTCAAAGAAGCTATATGTGATGATTTCAATACTTCCAAATGCTCTCTACTTCCTTTGAGAGACCTATAAAAGGCTTGTGCTAGACCTAGGGTTTTATGAATAATCGTGGGAAGAAATACTTCCAAGGTACTTACTAGGTCAAGGAAAGGGAGGAGACAAGTCTTCTTATGATTTATTCCAGTGAATACTAAGCTCATACAACCCTCAAAGAAGAACCCAAGGTGAGAGAGAAAGACCTAGGTTTACCCTATTGTAGTGACACCTAGGGCAAGAGATTTTATGGATGAAACACAGGTGGATACCACCAACCTTGGAGCATAGGTAGCCTAAACCCTAAGCTTGATGTGTGGACACTCAATTTGCTGAAAACTCACCTCCCTAAAATTTTGCTCCAAGCCCTGGATTTTGGCCCCACTTTTAGAAGTTGATCACCAAACCTCTTGGACCAGTGCCTAGTCCTTTAGACTATGGAGTCCTAGATACGTTAGAATGGACAAATTTTTCCTCAAGGACGTCAAAATTCGATGCCCTAGCTACCAACCTTCAACAATTACCTACTATTAGAATATGGAGTTTCATGAAGAAAAATAGCATTCCATCACTAGGAACATTCATTGCATGTTATATCATGAGTAAAATATGCAAGAGCCAACCAAATAGCTTCCAAAAAATTCTTCAACAAAATTAGGGCACAAAAGCATTTACATTAGTTGCAGCAACAACATACAGTAGACATTGTCAAGCGAAAGATTTCATCTACAAAATAAATTACAAGATAATCATGCAAAATATCCATCCATATTCAAGAAGTAGCTCTAAGACATGATAAAAAATCACCTCCAAATATCATAGTGCATTCAAGATACTCCAATAGCTTCCAAAGAAAAAGTGTGAATTCTTTTACAAGAGAAGAATCCAAGTGATGATGACGATGATCTCTCACAATGAGAGTCATCTCAATTTATATGATCCTTTTCCTAATTCAAATTAGCCTAATAGCCCCGACAATTATAAAATAATGTGCAAATAACAAATCTTGGTGACAAGCCCACCAAGTAGCTAATTAAGTGATGATAAAGTCATCAATAAATGAGTTGAAATGATGAAATTGTGATGTAGAAAGCTCGTTGGGAGGTCGAGTTGAATAATCAAGGTGCCATAATGAGCAAGAGGGCTCCATGAATGATGGAAAAAATGTTGGCAATTGATTTGAGCAAGAGGGCTCCATGAATGATGGAAAAAATGTTGGCAATTGATTTCTTGTAAATCATCATCCGGTTCTCCAAAGTGGCTCTGGGGCACAAGTATTGGTCTCATGGGTCCCCTGTGAAAGATAAGCCTGTGGACTGCTCCAAATGATGGCACTAAAGATGGTGTTTTCCCTCCCATGTCTCAAGGATGAGACAAACTTCCTCTATGCCTCGGATCAGCTGCTAAACCCTATATATACTGCTAAGTTGGTCGGGGGCACTACTAGTCCAAGTGCATCATCTTACATATAATGTGGGGCAATGAATAAGTTGCTAAAGGTGTTGAGGGTACCCATAAGATGAGATTATGCTATATCACATTAGGGAGTCCCACGGCTATCAATGAAACCCCTACAAGTGCCAATATGATCCTCTCATGGTCTTGGGCCCCAGTTAAGTCGCCCAACCCATGATGAAACCACCTGCCAATTACGCATAAGATCCAATGTGTCTCCTCACCTTCAAGTACAATAATTCATTAGTGCATCTAAGTGAACCAAGCTTGTTAGTCAAGGGCACAAATGAGACTTCATAATGGGTTTCCCTTCCAAATTTGGGGCTTTGAGCATGTAATGGTGTTACCTCCCTAGGTAGGAGTGGCTAATAAACAACCCTATTAGGTGTTCCCAACCCCTAAAGGGAAAGACATGTCCAAGGTACATCCTTCAAGTGGTAGGTGTCATGTGGATAATGATGAGGTGGATGGGGACACAGGGGTCTCAAGGTCAAATGCCATGGGCTCAAGGATGGTAATGATGAGGATGTCCACATATTTGGGTGTATGAATGTAGGAGGGAGCAATCATGGTACATGAGTTACCCCGGCCTTAGTCCTTCCATCCTTCTTCATTTGCCTTATGCCTTTTATTGATTTTTTTTATTTTACTACTTGGAACTCCAAGGGATGAGAGCATGATGTGCATGATATAGTTGTTATTACCCCCTTAAGGTGAGGCAGTTCATCCCCCACCAAGGGTTGGGACATACATGGGTCCCTTAATGATGCAGGGGGCACTCATAGGGGGCCTAGGTGGCCATAATGATGAGGGGTAGAGCTCATGCTTGGCTTTTGCCCACGTGCCAAATTTTATTGTCCCAACTATCTTTTGCATTTTGTGGTATTATTTCCTTTTGTATGTGGCCATACTATACTTTTATCTTTTTTTAGGCTGCATCAACCTTTGTGGCATCATTCCAGGCCCAATCCTGACATGTGGACAAGGGGAGGGGGTACAAGAGCCACGTGGACCCAGAGGGAAGATGATTAAACCATTGTTTTACAACCAGGCCGGCTCAACTCGGAAACGGCCGAGTCATACCGAGCCATAAAAAAATTTTGTGACCAGGCCAGCAACCCGGCTCGGTTGACCGAGTCATAGTTGACTCGGTCAACCAGGCCGGGTCCGTATTGACCAGGCCGAGTCAATGAAAGACGGCTGGGCAGCAAAACAGTTAAAAAAAATTCACTTTTTTTTGTGATTTTTGGTAAAGTTAAATCTCTCAGCTCTCTAACTCGATCTTGAATCTGCTGTCTATCCTTAGGCCTTGGTCTGGTACTCTCACGGTCTCACCAGGTTTGGCTCTTTTCCTATTCACTTTGACTGGCTCATCTGACTTCTTTGTATGAGCAAGCCCCATATTTTCGCACTTTGCACTATGACAATCTTCAGCCCAGGAACTTGGCTGAAACTTTAAAGAACAATCATGCAGTGATCTTTTTACAACTCTTTCTCGCTGGTATTCATCTGTTAAAGAGTTTTGCAATTTTTTTATATCAGCATCATCTCCAGTCTGGGAATGGCCTACAAACTCAGATTGCTTTTGCTCGCAACCAATCAATGGTCCAGTTGAACAAGAATCAGCCTTAACTGAGGCACTGTATAGAGAAGGTGCACTGCTTAATTTTGAGACTGTATGCTCAGTTGACATATTGTCATCTGTGCTCTGATTTAGTGGTGCACGTATGTTAGCTACTAGCCTACTACAGCATCTAAAAGATGTTCAGACTTCCTCTCAGAAAAAATCCCTCCCTGGAGGCTCCTATCTATGGACGGATCAGAGGGGTTTGCTGTGCCAGCAGAAACTCCAAACGAATAAGAGGAAAAATTTGCACTGCTTCCATCTCCCAATGGCATAAACATATCATCCCAGATAACATGATCTTGTCCATTCCTAGAAACAGGTCCTAATGCATCAAATATTTCATCAACAGCAGGTAGTGATATTGAGCTATTTGAATTATCCTGCCCTTTCATTAAAGATTTTAAGTACTTATCAAAGTCCTCAAATCCATTATAACCGTATTCATCTGTCACAGGAAGAAGCTCACCAAAGACAGCCTCTGAAACCTTAGAGCTTTCTCTCAATGATAATGGATTTTTGGTAAAGTTAAATCTCTCAGCTCTCCATCTATATTATAATGCTGTGTGTTTGGAAACATGAATGAAAATCTTTAAAATTATGTTTTTTTATAAAAAAAATAAATATTTAATGTATTTTTTACAACGACCGAGTCATTGAAATCGAGCCGGCCGAGTCATTACCGAGTCGGAGTCGGAGTCGGAGTCGATCCTCGGCCGAGTCGGAGTCGGAGTCGGAGTCGTAAAACACTGGATTAAACAGGGCATGTAATGTCCAGAAGGGAATGAAAAATGTGGGACGGCGAAACGGAACCACACTACCAAAATCGAGGTTTCCCAAGTAGTGCCCATCCTATGTTATAAGCCAATATGGGGGATCCCACGGGACGAGGGTTGAGGATTAACCCTCCAATTAAGGTAAGGGAACAAGACTACAATCAAAACCCTTCCTCCTTCCAAGTCACCTAATAATCTATACCCAAGTGTGCCCAAGAAAAGCAAGCATAAGCACTCGATTGCATATTGAAGAATCATACATTTAGGATTGGATGGCCCACCTTCAAACATACGATCTCGACAGATGGGCTAGAGGACATATGACTGCCTCAGGGAGCAAAGACATCCAGAACAATATCGGCTGCACTAGTGGTTGTCAGGGGTTGTTGGTTGTCGGCTGAAGACAATTTTAGGAGAAAATTTATCCTATGGGGTCACCCACTCGTGTTGGGTAACAGTGTCAAAGTGATAAGCTTAGGATGAATGCCCACTATCACCTCAATAACTCTTCCGTACACTTCAGGTTGGCTCTTCTAAAACAGAAGGTGGACTTCCCTAAGGTAAGATTATCAAGGTTATGTAATGGAGGCTCAAGGTGAAAATGAAGAGTAAACCTTGATAAAACAAAATATTGTGGTAGTATGTGAAATGGAAATGCAAATAGGAAAAGGGTTATGGAAAAGAGAGGAAAGGAGGAAGAGGGGAACAAGGAAATGGGATGATATAAGACTAGTTTCTACTAACATATTGGGTTAATTGAGTAATGAAATATTGCACAAAATGATAGAACTCTCTTGTTCCAACCAATTACTTTGATAAGCTATACAGTGTAAAGGGCTAGATTGCCACAATCAACCATCTAATACATGAAAGTACTAGTTGATACATTCATCAGCTAAGTATGTACTTAAGGTAAAAGGAGCTAATTGATGTGATTGAACCTCAAGTGTTTGTCGAAATATGTTGAATTTTAAGTCATTGCTAGAAATGTGTTTTAGAAACAAGTCTTGGAGGTCAAGGGGTGCCACACATCAATCCTAATGTGAAGGTGTTGTTGTATAGCTAAAATGTACCTCCAATTTCCAAATATCCAAGTTGAATTCATAGAAGATGGAAACTATTGCAGAAATACAACAGCAAATAAACAAGGGGGGGAACATCTTCCCATTGCTTGCTCCTAAATGAAGAATGAGTTCATTATTAAGAATTCACATAAGTATGATAACAAGAATCCTCTAAAAATTATTAACAACGATTGAATATCATAGCATAAATAACCAAAATAGATTAATACCTCACTTCTTCATTAGTCTTCAGTAATTTGATAGTTCGAAATATGTAATCTGCCAATTACTTCTCAACTTGTGTAAATCCATAATCACGAATAACAAAGTAACAGAGAGAAAGATCCTAATTTATAAAGGTAGCTTAATCTACCTCAATAAGATACAATATTTGCTAAGTAAATCTATGACATGTTAAAGAAATAATAAAATAATGGAGTAGTTACACATATCCCCATCACGGTTGACCATGTCAAGTGGATCATGTGGCTTCTATCTTCTCCAAAAAAGTTCACCCCATCTAAAAATATGAAGAATATATAATATATCACCAAGAGAGAACGTGAATAACTAAAAATAAGCCCTTGACTAAGTTAAAAGGATAAAATTTTCACATCAAGTGCACCCTCCAAGATGCATGCATGCACAACAGAATAAAATATATCTAACATAGGAGAATGTGCTCAAGATCCACCTACACAAAATCACCAAATGTGCCCTCCAAGTTGAGTGAGTGAAGATAAAAACATAATATTCTCCCTAAGAGAGCTCCTCAACAACCTCCTCAAATAGCAAATGTGGTCCACAATGTGCATGAACAAGTTTGCAACCACTTCACAATATGCATCCCAAGCTGGGGCACTCCAACTAACTCCATAGATTAGTGCTCTAGAGAACCAAGTGGGTGGAAAGCCCCAAAATAAAATCTAGTCAAACATCTCAAAATAGAAAGGGTCTTCATAGCTTCAACAACAATATAATAATTGATGCTCAACTAAATGCTCATAGGTGCACCGTAGAGAATTGTGCCAACTTCCTCACACACATGAAAAAGAAGAGGACAGTCCACAAAGAAAAGAGATAGTTGACCATATGCCAAACATAAACACCAAGGCAAAGTCACCCTTGTAACTACCTCCTACCACACCTCCCAATGTAAAACAATGCTCTAAAAACAATAACAATATAATGCAATATACCTCAACATTTGTGTCAAAGAACAAGTGTGAGCCCTTAAAGTGTTGTACCATGCAAAAATAACGTTGTCCTATTACCAAAACCCCACACCATTGTACCAAGATAACAATAAATTACAAGATCTGTGTAGGCATGAACCTAGGGCACACCAAAAAGAAGAGATTATTATATCAAATTACAACATTAAGCCTTAGAAAATGCTAGATCACAATGAAAACATGTAACCCCTCCCCCACCTCCAAATTAAGTAAATAATTTAAAGAAAAAGAACAAAAAAACACCTTATTAAATAACATATCAACAAGGGTATTAACATCATCAAATGCACAGCATCCCCCCCCCCAATGCAATGTCTAATATTACAATGTTATTCACACAAGAAAATCCAACCAACTCAATCAAACATTCACCTTCTAGTGACATTAATAACACAACATCACCATCATACATACTCATTATGATGCTTCATGAAGAATGTGATGTAACTAACTCACATCATCAACGCCTAACCCCCTGGGGGCATTATAACCATCATGCATGAATAAGATGTATCACACTCCAAATGAGCACACATATACTAAAACAACACCATGATGAGTCAGCATAACCATCAAATCTATACCAAAGGGGTAATCCATCAATCACAGGCATGCAAATGTGAGGGAAACACCAACCATAACCCATCAAGCATGATCACCCAGCAAGGAGATGTGAGTCCTATCCAACCCAAAACACTAACTTAACCAAGAATTAACATTTCCAAGCAATTAAAGAGAGTTTGTACCACTAATCAATCAAAAGCTTCATTGTACTAATAGTGAACTCCAACAATGTGACTAAAAATTGTATATGGAACCCCCATATAATATGATGTGTAACAAACCCCTAAAAATTTCACTGTTTTCAACTCACTGCTACCAATCACATGCCCCCTATACAACAATGACACTCTTCAAGTCTCATCCTCCTCCTTCAATATGAAAAGAACAAAGGAATCGCATGGTGAGGTACTTCACCTCATGCCTCCTTGCACCTACAATTCCTACAACCAATTCTTCACTTCATATGAACCTAATATTAACTATTTGTACATTCTTATATTTGGTTAAGGAGATTTTAGCATTAACTATATCTCGTGCTCCACTTCGCTCTTAGATGGCATTCGATTAGGATCATGGAAAACTTCTCCATATGATACAAAATCTCTTGCAATAGGCACTTATGTTCTTTTGTACATCCTTCAAAAGATACCTATACACCTTTGGAATTGATGTCCTTTTGGTTTTGTCTCAAGAAAAGAAGTACATACTTACTGGTTGAGCTAAACAATCGAAAAGATTTTAGACATCCCCTTGTGTACATTAATGACAAATGTTACCATCATTGTTTGATATTATTGGCTAGCCCTTCTCAAAAAGATAGCATCCCACATATAAATATAGGGCCTACCAAACTATATTCAACAATAAAGTGTGTATAACAAGTAAATTTAAGCTTACATTGCTTGGTAACTTTTCACTCTACAACCTTAATCACCCAACCAAAAGGGTATGGATAAGGGAAATCATGCATTTCTAAATTATAATTTAAGACTACTTACCAAGTCTTTTGCAATGAGGCTTAGCTCCGAACAAAAACCGAGCAAATCATCTACCTTATTTTACTTAAATGTAAATCTTGAGATGGAATAGCATTAATATCCTTCTCCTCCTTGTGATGGTGGTTATTCAAGTTCACCTCCTTCAACACCATTGTACATGTTATCTTTTCATCCACAAATAAGTTGGTTTTTATCTCCCTTCCTAATTCCATTAGAAGATTCTTCTTCTTGGATTACCCTTGCGTATGGGTCTTCAAATTCAACTCTAGATGTAATTTCCAACATTTTTCTTTTTTGCGACTACCATGTTGCAATGACCATAATGGTTATTGGAGTCCTTGCACACATGCAATGGTAATAGAAATTTACAACACCAAAAATGCACCAGAAGTTGATGGCCCAAATTTGATAAAATCAACACCATCTCTAAAATGTCCCCAAGTCTAATCTCCCCCATCTAGATCATCAATAAATTCATATGGTACATATGTAGACCCATTTTCGATTATCAATTGTCAATCAATGTCATCAATGATAACCCTATTAATGTCTTAATGGAGAGGAAGATAGACAAAAGCATCAAAAGAATAACTTTGGGGGGGGGGGGGGGGGCGCGCGCGGCGCCGAGGGGGATGCTCAATGGATATGACAATGGATTGAAGTAGCAAAGGGGGATCAAACAATGAAATCATCATCATCCAAGAGGGTAAAGGGAATCTCCATTGAGAGGAGAAGGCCAGGTAAGTGTACCTAACATGCCCTGAATTCAAACCAACCATGTTGAAACCCAACAAAAAAAGGAAACCAGTCTCGAACACATTGTCAAAGTGCATGGGATGGAAGCAAACTTGACCTCCACAAGATCACGTAAGATTGTTCCCCTGCAACAAATCATCAATTGTGACATGAAAAATTATACTCTCTCAATGTGGACCCCTGACCCTCTACCCCATAGAACATGGTTAGTGTGATGATCATGTCAAATAGATAGCATATTAGTGGAGAGGTCTTAGAAGTATGTGTGGAAGCATTAGCACTTAAGAATTGGAAGAGACCCATATCCATTACTAAGTTTGGGTGGAGAAACAAGCCTCAAATTGACCCTAGACTCCATGAGATTAGCTCCCAAATAGGTGTAATCTGCGGCAATCTTGATTTCATATACACAGAAAAAGAAACTAAAATTTGACATGGCACTTTTAGATGCATTGAAGATTATGACCCTAGTCTTGCTAAGATTCACCATCAACTACCTACGATCACAAAAATCAGCAAGGGTATATGGTCCCCACTACAAAGCCTCGGGAGAAGAGGCCAAGAGGACAATGTCAATAGATAAGAGGAGTAATCAAAGCCTAGTTTAGGCAGTGACCATCATCAATGTTTGGTTTATCCTGGAAGAAGACCGTTGGTTCATCAATATAAGCACTAAATAAGGTCAATGAGAGGCAACCTTCCTTCACCCAGATGCCCTTTTAACGACGAAATCAGACAGGTCATGAATATTAAACTTGCCAATAACAGTGTCATAAATATTAATTATAGTTGAGATGGGAGAAACATGGATGCCAGTATCACAAGGACTTTAAAACAAGGAGTCCCTCTGTACATAATTGAAAGCCTTCCTATGGTCCAAGAGACAACAAAAGACTGTAGAAGAGAATTGCTAGCTTCCTTAATATCTTTGAGTGTGGATATGTAATAAGTGGTTTAGTAATCACCCTTGAACTTTGAGCCTCTCCAATCCTCATGTTTACTATAGCATAAAGTTTGGTAAAAGTGTGCCCAATCATAAGTCTATAGTTATTTGAGTCCAAATTGTTCCCTGATTTGAAAATGAGATGGATGATGCTTTGAGACCAAGGAGGAAAGACGAAACATATCGCATGATTCAAAAGGTCAACAATATGGAAAGCAAGAGGTTCAATACCACGCTTGATAAATTCTGCATGAAATCCCTCATTTCTTGCATTACTAGTTTTCATGATCCGCGCAACTCTTGCAATGTCTCCATGAGGGAAAGGGTAACAATAAGTGGGAGGAGAAGTTATATGGCTGGGGGGCTGGTTTGGTAAGCCATATAATGAAGTGGCATGGAAGAACCAAGAGTGGCGGTCAATGTAGGGTGGAAACAATGATTTCTTAGGGATAAGAATACTCCAAAGAGACAAAGGAGAAGCACGAAGGGCCATGACCAGTTTGAATATCCTAGTGGCAAGGAATTATCACTTTTTTCACAATAAGAGAGAGCAATAGATACATCAAAATATACATAGATAGATTAATTTAATAATGACAAAAAGTTGTGTTAAAACATCAATTTGCCAAATTGCAACTACCAACACAGTTTCCAGTGTACAAATATCCCCTTCAAAGACTGTTTCTTCAGAAAGTATTCATTGACAGTCATCTGAAGATCGTTTGATTATCATTTCCATTGTCATCAATCCAACCGTTGTTTCCTGTGTTAACATGCTCGTGAAGCAGCATTTTTTATATGAGAGAATTTATGTTCATGCATATCCATCCCATTCATCCAGAACTGACACCCCAGAAAAGTAATGCTGATTAGATAAGGAAATTTTTTAGGGATGGGGAGATGAGTAGATTTCTAGATCAGCATGTAGAAAACATAAAGGATATGACATTTCTTGTCGTAGAAAGCTTGTTAGCGCAACATATTGAACAAGCGTATCAATCCTGCACTCCTCCAGTAGTATCTTTCCAACTCCTTTCCCACATAAGCTGAAAGCAACATAAAATTTCACACCTATGAAAATTCGCAGCCTGCCAAAGCCTGACTCAAGGACTTGAACAAAAATGAATTCATCTTAATCAAAGACTTTGAAGCCAAGGAATATATAACGATAAGATAACATAATTTTATTAATGTTCAACAAATGACCACAATAGTAGGTGAATGGTAATCAAAAGTACCAGAGCTTTCTCAAATGAAAACTAGTGTAGCTCGTACATATCGGCTGGATCATCTCTTTTATGACATCCGAAATTAGAAAGTTTTTACAATTGACTTAAAGTGATGCTCAAAATAAAAAAACTGTTTGAAAGGAGACTTCCAAGACATGGTAGAGATGGGGCAAATTGCAACCTTCCAAAGAATGCAGCCTTCTTTCAAAAGGAAATTTGTGAACAATGCATGCAAGTTCAAGAAATGTAAAAAGAGGGACATGGAGTCCATTCAATGAAAACATGCATCTGATGTGAGAGTTAAGGAGATATCCCACACTATGTTGTACAAAAAAGCAAGGGACAACAATGAGTCAGGACTAATGACAAGATAAACAATAACTTATCAAGAATATACATGGCTATCACAAAGATGAAAACCATATGATAAATCTAAACAGAGAGTACTGTCAAAGAAACTACAATTGCCACCATCTCAGTCTAACAACTCCAATCCTACAACTCGCCACCTTCTTTACAAAGTCACGAAGATATCTATTAGAGATTGGTTGTAATTCCAATTTAACAATTGAGCAGACTTGGCCGTAGTCCATCAGCCCACTATAGTCAATGGAAGTTCAATGAACTTATTTTTCCAATCAGTATGTCTATGACAAAGTGAGCAAGATCCCTACAAACAACAGCTATTTTATATTTGCTATTGTCTTTCACCAAAGCAGGCCAAGGTTTCAAAGACAGTAAACTGTAAAACAAGCTCAATGGTCATATATGTTCAAATGGTTCAGATGAAGAATATATGTGGACCACAAATTTCTAAGTTACAAAAGTAACAAATCATAGAAATTATTAAAAATTTGAAGAAACGTTTTAAGATAGGCCTAAAAATCTACGATAGCCATGCTGATGCCAGATAGAACATCAAAAGCAAAAGCTTTGCAAGTACATCCAATATTACATAGTGATAGAGCACAATATCTACAAAATTAATCAAACCAGATAGGACAAATGGGAAAGTCTTAAATAGCATCAACGACAATAAAAAAAGTTCCAAATGCCTAAGGAACTAAATAATAAACTTATGAGGGCACCCTCAGAAGCTAAGGACACAGTTCAGCATTGTATGTATCCTGACAAATGGTTTGTGTAATCTCTTTAAAATTCAAATGACATAAATAAATCATCAAAGACTGTGTGCTATATAACACCATTGTTTTGTTTCTGAGTAATTATTATCATGAATCCATTCCAAACAGCTTCAAGTATAAGACCCCATACAGATCAAAGGTTTGACCGAGTCTATTATGCAACTTTCATGTCAAAACTGAAAGATGCTATTCAAAAGATGACATATATATTTAACTCACCTCTTTCATAAATCTCTTAAGATATTTAGGGCATCACCTCTCACAAAGTTCTGTACAATTGTGCCCTTCTTTTCCTCAGAAAATATCACCATAACATTGTTTATGACAAACTTGCCCATGCATCTTAAGTTTTAACACTTAAGACCAAATGTCTATTGAAATCGAAAGTGTGAGGCATTGACTTACCTCTAAATCATAAATGCTTCAACCAACCCAACTGCGGGGCATGTAGTTGTAGAAAAAAACTCCAGGGAATAAATGATTTGTATTTGGTTATACGAGTACTTCAACCTTTGACATACTTTTCAACATACCCCTGCATGAGAAATTGTTTAGACATATCAGAACTCATATTGATGTCAATACAACTGCTCAAGTAGTCTAAAATTTCACTTTGGAAAACGCACCTCAACAAGTTTTGTAAACTTAACACGGGACGACTCCAGATACTGCTCAATTCTCTCTTGAGTATTTGGTATTTGATGACTTTGCAGTGACCCTGCAACCTTATCAACAGCTTTTTTAACAACTGTTTTGAATTCCTCCTTGCTCATGTGGCCTTCCCGCCATGTTGGCTTCAGTATTTCTTTTGCAAACTCTGCCAGTGCTGTTCTAAAAGCTTTCAATGCCTTCATTTCCTTAATATTTTTGCTTTTCTCATTTGCATGTGTCTGATCCACATCAATCTCTCCAGCACCTGCAGTTGCTACTTCCAATGGATGACCATGGCTCCAGCCCTTTGCACCTTCACGGTGGGGGTTTTCATTATCAACTGTACCTACTTCAGCATCTGTAGCTGCTTCAAGTCCATCAGCTTCAAACTTATGATCAGGCTGACGGAGCAAACCAGTTTTGATCCTACCACCATCATGTTCAGGGCCAGCATTCTGCAATCGAGGATTAGTATCCAACTCTGTCATAGCTCCTGTAACATTACCATGTTCTCCTCCACTAGAGCCAAATAACTTAGATCCAAAAGGAGGCTCAATACTGTCATACAAAGGATCATATTGGCTTCCTGGTGTAGAGGAAGATGTATGGAGAGTTGATTGAACAGGTACAGATAATCCTCCATGTGAATAGTGGTATGCCTGCAACTCTTCAGATATGCCAAGTGGCCTTGAACCAGAGGGTGTTGGCTGGGGTTGCGATCCAGTCCTATAAACTGTTGGTGGCGAAAGAGGCGACCTAGGATGTGGCTCTCGCATTGCAAATAGTAATTCAGGATGACCAATGCGGTTTGGATTCATACTGAAAGAACTCTCTGGGTTTGGTGCACGACGTTCTGCCAGAACAGAATGCTGTGAAGGCTTGTCAAATAAAGAAGAGCTTGTTAAGTGTCCCAGACGAAGAGGATCAGAACTACTCCTCAAACTCGCATGTGATGACAAAGATGAGTTCACAGGCAAGGAACTGCTATGATGGATGGAAGGATTTCTAGAGAGAATTGATTCATATCTTCCCATTGAAGCATTCAGCCGATGAGCAGGCAAATCTTCTCTAGAAAAGGGATTTGGATGCATGTCTTCTCTTGGCAATAAACCTTCACTACGAACTCGAGAATTTTGTCTTAGTAAATGCTGAAAATGCAAGTCATCCCGAAGCATTGGAAAAGATCGCAAGTCTTCATCTCGAACTCGTGAATCACCTCTCAGCAGTGGCTCTAGAAGAATATCCTTCCTCAGCAGATTCACACGTCGGTAATCATCCCTAAGTGAAGGTGGTACTCGTAAATCATCCCTAATCAAGGACCGACCATAGGCACCTCCTCTAAACAAAGGCTGACTACGCAAATCTTCACGAAGTAAAGTATGTGCACGTAAATCTTCACGAAGTAAAGGATGTGCACGTAAATCTTCTCGAAGCAAAGAAGGTGCATGTAGATTTTCTCTGGAAAAAGGTTCTGTAGATAGACCTTCCCGATGTAAAGCTTTTGTACGTACATCTTCATGAATTAAATGCTGTGCCGGTAAATCTTCTCGGAGAAAACCTTGTGACCGTACAGCTTCCAGATGCAAAGGCTGTGGACGTAGCCTTTGCATCTCTTCCTGAACCAAAGATAAACGGTGCACCTCCTCTCTTGGCAAACCATGAGCACGTGAATCCTCGCCACGTAACTGTAAATATTGTGCTTGTGAGTCTTCTCTTTGCAATGGTTCTGTGTCTTCTCGTGACAGGGCCTGTGGTTCAAAGTCTTCCTTTCGCAAGGGAAGTGGCCTGAAGTCATCCCTTGGCAAGGGCTGTGCCCCTGACTTTTCTCTCTTCTGCAGAGAATGTTGAAAGATCTCTCTATCTAAATGTGCAGAATACGACTCTGAAAAGAGATCAAGATCCCATTCTGGTGATTTCTTGTCTTTCCCAGAAGAATCATCACTTTTGGTTTCCCCCTGGTTGTTTTCCTCTCTTTCACCAGGGTGCTCATGCCCACCTGAATGCCCACCAGGAGAAGTACTCTTGAGCTTGCCATCTACTACAATTGAGCGTTCAAAACCACCAAGAGACCCCGGTAAATCTTGTTCCATCTCTTTTTCCTGTTTGCTCTTTTCACTTTCCTCATCAGAATAATCTACAATATTGTTAACAATGGCCTTTTGATGAACAAACTCACAAGAAGACCCTTTGTGGCACACACCTCTGGCAAAATGCAAACATATTGCTTTGGTTTTTTCATCACTATTCCTGCTATCTCCTATCCTCGGTGACTTGTTCAAGCTCCCGCCATGCCTTGGAGAGCGGCTGAAACATGCATGTGAACACGTGAAAATTTGGAAAAAAATATTAGAATGAAACTATGTGATTAATGATCTTCCAAGATAATTAAATCACACCATGTCATATCCAATAATCTCATACTCCCATATTGAACATAAATTTAAACAAAAAGATCTGTTCATATTGTACAGATAATAAGAAAAAAATTATGAATGACACTAACGATGCCTGCCATGGTACCTCAGCACTAAACTATGGGCAAACAGGTTTTGCATCAAACCTGCGAGATCTCAATCTAGAGCCTGCTGGTGACTGGCTTTTGCTGCTTCTGCGACCTTTTCTTAATTCATTTGCACTGTAAAGTACCTCATCTGATTCACTGTCACTTGCCCCCTCTTTTACATAGTTTTTAATCCTTTCCTCTCCTTCCTTTGCAGGCAGTTTTCCATCAATGATTTCATGACCAGGATCTTTTGTAACATCAGTATCCCATGAGAAAGGCTGACCCCAATCCTTGAAATAGTTACTAGTTTCTCGCAATACATTCCTATTGGGAGCTTGCATTTCATTGTATTCATTGTATCCAATATTATCATCTGCCATGTTATCTTGACTCTTTCGAGCAAATCCACTAATCTGCAGCATTTTACTGTTTTCATATATTGGCCCTATATGATTACGTGCAAGATTTGCAGCCATCATGTCCTGGTTAGTTCTGTACAGATCATTCTCTTCTAGCATTGCATTAGATCCAGCTTCTGGCACACCATTGAAAGAAGAATTCTTGACAATCTTGTTGTCAACAGGCTGGTCATCAAACTTTGCTGTTTGTCGAATTTCTCCTGGCAAAGATCCGACCGGGATCAGATTATGCAGACATGGTCACTAAAATGCCACAATGTCTGAAAGTGAATCCACAAATAAAATTACTTCTAAACATGGAATTTTATGTGACCGTCAAAATGGCATGCCAGAGCTAGCAGAACCCAAACCAAGGTCACATATCCATTTAAGCAATAAAACGTAATAGCCATGGCCCAGATTAAAACCCTTAAAAATGGTAGTCTAAACTTTAAATATAGTTCCAGAAGGTCAACACTAAACATCTCAAATAATTCCATGCTTCTGATCATCTGTTTAGAATAGACAAAGTAATGAAATGCATGCTCATTCAAGTTAACAAGTAATTATCTATGATAAATCTTGGTCTAGATTATGGGCACATATTTGATTTCTTAGACAAAAAAATTTAGATTCTAAATCTTTGACCCCATAGGATAGATATGCTTTTATAGGAGCTGCACTCGCAACTCCTCTGATGTACTAAAGGCAGTCCAAGGTCACCTGATGTATCAAGTTAGGGATAAGAAACAAATCTAAATGTTACTCATATTAAAATGTTCAATTTCCCTAGGGCCAAGGTTGAAACTAAAAAGAGCAAGGTCAAGGACCAAATTGAAGAAACATTGGTCACCATGTGCAAGAAAATTGATAAACTATCTGATGAAATGAATGCTAGGGATAATATGTATATGAACAAGTTCACCGCTCTAGAAAAGGGGCAAAGATCCACTTCCTTTCAAAGAACAAACCCTTTGTCAAGAAACATAATGAGGAAGGTAAGCAGGCTCAACGAAATGTCCCTAATACTCTAGCCCCGACTAATACAGAGGGACAAGAGGACTCATCTTCCGATGAATATCAAAGTGATAGTTCCAGTGAAGGAAGTGAAGATGAGGAAGGTGGTGAGCAAATGAACGTAGTCAATGAATCCCAAGCTTTTAACATTATATTAGGTGGCACATATACTTATCCTTCCTTTTAACTTAAGGAAAGACAAGATGAAACTATACTGAATACAGAGGATAGTGGAAGGTTTAAAGACTTGCAATATTTTAGAAAGAATGACAAAGAATCTTCCTCTAGCTCTAAAACATCAAAGGGGAAGGATCTTCCTCCTAAGGAACCCCCGAAGAAGGATCCCCCTAAAAACGATAACACCAAAAATGATCCTCCCAAAGGGGAGTCGAAGCACAAGACCAAAGGTAAACAAGTGGAATTAAACATTGATGTCGGTGTTGCTGTGAGTAAAATGAGTATTGCAGGTTCCCATAAAGGAAAGCGTAAAGATCCCAGCCCCCCAAAGAAGGCAAGTGAATGAAGCTTTGGGGCTTGATGAAGAGGACTCGCCTATCATGTTTCAAAATATCCACTTCACTAAAACCAATCCTAGCCATGAACCATTCCTATTGACCTTAAACATAAATAACCTTCTTCTCCACAATTGCATGTTGGATTTGGGGGCCTCCGCAAATATTATGCCACTTAAAGTCATGAAGCAACTGAAGTTAAGTATCACCTAGCACTATAAGAATGTATGTGCCTTTGATTCTAGATCCATTCCCATTGAGGGCCTTATCAAAGGCCTCCAAGTAGCATTAGCTATGAATGAA
This sequence comes from Pinus tabuliformis, assembly GCA_031772625.1. Lineage (NCBI taxonomy): Eukaryota > Viridiplantae > Streptophyta > Pinopsida > Pinales > Pinaceae > Pinus > Pinus tabuliformis. Next base: position 733,638,863 of record CM062814.1, read on the forward strand.
GAAATATATGTGCTCATGGATTATCAATATACCTAATGTATGGGGAATGTTGTTGTTTAGAAAATGTGGCACCACAGTGGGTGGTCCACTTCAAATGGACTTATCCTACGCCACCATCCCACTGCTTGATAGGACTCCATTCAGTCTTTATAGGGAGCTCCAATTTCCAACTCATGTTGAAGACCTTGGTCTTCTTCCATATACTGATAAGCTTCCTAAACTTGAGGAGTCTAACGCCCTTGACAGTGGACACTCATCCCCCTCAAGTCCATATCCTTAAAAGACCTAACACTATAGAAAATAAACCGAACAAGAAGTGGGTGCGGAAACCTCTGAAAGAATTCAAGGTTGGGGAGGTAGTGTTGGTAGACAAAACCTAGTGCCTATCAAGATCCATGGTAAGGTTGGTGAGGGATACTATTACATAGCAAGACTCGATGACGAGGTTTGGCCTAATCCCATCAAGGCTAGTCATATCACCCCTTTCCTGGACACTTGACATTGTACTATATGAATGCTAAAGCAGAATGCATTGCATATTGATGTTTGCATAGCTACTATCATCATATCATGTTCTCATGTTAGAATAGATGCATTTAGATTAGACTTGCATAACAGAATAGATTTTATTTTATGTATGGCTATTATTATTTGATGAAAAGATAGGCAATAAAAGTATGCCCAGGATAGATGCTTCCAACGTTGTCTGTGATGTGCAGAATACAAGTCTACGGTCCCAAAGTATTTGTTGGTGTTCTCATGACCTACCATTCGAGTACATGGTTCATGCACTCTACAAAGAGTTCATGTCACAGTTGGAGCCAGATGTTACCCCCCACCAAAAGTGGGTGACCCCATAGGAGAATTTTCTCCTAGATTTATCTTTAGCTGGTAGCCAACAGCCCCTGATAGCCACCAATGTAGCCAAATTGTTGTGCCACTTGATCTTAGGTCCCTGAGCCAGTGATATGTCCCCTAGCCCATCTGCTAAGAGCATATGTTTGAAGGTGGCCCATCCAATCCTAAAGGTACGTTTTCATTTTGCAAACCGGTGCTTATGATTTCTTTTCCTTGAGCACATTGGGCATGGATTATTGGGTGACTTGGAAGGAAGAAGGATTTGACTATAGTTTTGTTCCCTCACCTTAAATGGGGGGTTAATCCTCAATCCTAGTCCCGTGGGATCTCCCTTATTGGCTTATAGCTTAGGAAAGGCTCTACTTGGGAAACCTTGATTTTAGTAGCCCAGTCTCATTTTCCTATTTCACATTTTTCACTCAACTCCACACAGTACAAACCCTATTTCATCATCTTCACTCTTTGGGTCCACATGACCACTAGGTCCACAAGGCTCTGGTGCACCCCCTCCCTTGTGGCTCTGGTGCACCCCCTCCCTTGTCCACATGTTTGGGTCGGGCCTGGAAATGTTGCCTTGGAGGTTGATGAGGTTAAAAAATTGTTAAATCCATATCATGGCCACAAGCAGGAAACAAAAGAAAAGAATATTAAAAAATGCAAAATATGGTCGGGACATTATATTAACGCATGGAGAAAAGCCAAACATGAGATCTACCCGTTTATTATGGCCATCACACTAGTTCCTAGGGCCTCAAGAGTGCCCCCACATCATTTAGGATAAATGAACCCATGTACATCCCATCCCCTAGTGAGCGATGAATTGCCCCACCTTAAGGGGGTAATAATTGCTTATATCATACACAGCATGCTCTCGTCTCCTAGAGCCCCAACCAGTAATAAAAAAGAAAAATCAAGAAAAGAAAAAAACAAATGAAGGGTGGAAAACAAAGGGCAAGGTAACTCATGTACCATGATTGTTGCCTCCCACATCTATAAACCTAAATATGTGGATATCCCTCTTCATTACCATCCTTGAGCCATGGCATTTGGCCTTGAGACCCCTGTGTCAATGTGTCCCTATCCATTCCATCGCCATTCAGATGACCCCTATCACTTAAAGGATGTACCTTGGACTTGTCTTTCCCCTTAGAGGTTGGGAACACCTAATAGGGTTGTTTATTAGCCACTCCTACCTAGGGAGGTAACACTATTACATGCTCAGAGCCCCAAAATTTGGAAACCCATTATAAAGTCTCATTTGTGCCCTTGATTAACAAGCTTGGTTCACTTAGATGCATTAATGAATTATTGTACCTGATAGTGAGGACGTGCATGGGATCTTATATGTAACTGGCAGGTGGTTTCATCATGAGTTGGGTAACTTAAATGGGGCTGGCAGGTGGTTTCATCATGAGTTGGGTAACTTAAATGGGGCCCATGGCCACCAGAGCATCATATTAATACTTGTTGGGGATGTGTTGAGAGCCATGCGACTCCATCATGCGTTTGAGCATCATTTCATGCCATGGGCACCCTCAGCTCCTTCACCATTTTGTTCATTGCCCCACATTATTCGTGAGATGATGCACTTGGACAGTGTACCCCTACTGGCTTAGCATGATCATGGTAGTTGATCTGAAGCCCAAAGGAGGTTTGTCTCACCCTTGAGACATGGGAGGGCAAGCACCATCGTCAGAGCCTTCATTTGGAGTATTGTGCAGGCTTTTCTTTCATTAGGATACCCATGAAACCAGTGTTTGTGCCCCAAAACCACTTTGGAGCACCACATGATGACTTGCATGGAGATTAAGGGGCCATCCCCTTGTCCATCATTCATGGAGCCCTCTCTCTCATCTTGGCACCTAGAGGACTCAACGTGGCCTTCCAATGGCCCTACAACATCATTTCAACTAGTTATTAGATGATTGATTCATAATTTATTGTAGCTACTTGGTCATCTTATGACCAAGGCCTTATTTTTCCACATTATTATAATATTAGGGGCATCAGGATAGAAAATTAGACCTCTAAGCTCTCATATAAATAGAACTCGCTCTCATTATGAGAGAGCATCATCATCACTTGGCTCTTTCTCTTGTAAACAAATTCACTTTTCTCTTGGTACGCTATTGGAGATTCTTTGATGCATTTTGATATTTGGAGCTAGAATTTCGATCTTCTTTGGAGGTACTTCATGGTTTATGGTTGGATATATCTTAGTGTCATCTTGTAAGTTCTTCTTGTTGAAAATTTTTCTTGAAATAATGTCTAACGTATGGAATTGTTGCAAATAGTTAATGCTCTTGCGCCCTGAATTGTTGAGCACCATTGTAAATGGTTATTTGGTTGGCAATTGCATATGTTACTCATTGCATGACGATAAATGAATGTTCCTAGTGGATGAGATCTTGTTTTTCTTCCATGAAAATCTTGAGTCGGCAAATGTTAAAGGTTTAAAGACAATTTTGATCAATTTTGAATCATCTTAGACTCCACAGCCCAAGGGATTGGCACTGATCCGAGAAATTTGGTGATCAACCTCTCTTTTCTCCTTCTCTCCTCTTGAAAATTTTGACCCCTCTTTCTTAGGATAGCTAGCTAGGGCGCCAAGTGAATTATCTTAGGGAAGGAATTTTGGGATTTTGTTCATATAAAACTCTTCCTTAGTGTTTCCTCTTGATGATATCAAATTTTGGTGGAATTCTCATGGTTAATTCTCCATAAATCTTTATGCCTCAAGTGTTCCCTAGAAGGGTAACCTAGCTTGTTGCATTCGATAGAATAAATCATAAGAGACCCTTTCCTTTCTCTTACCTTGACCTAGTGAATACTTGGAGGAATTTCTTCCCACAATTATCCCTAAAAACCCTAGGTCTAGCGTAAGTCCTTAGTAAGTCTCTCAAGAAGAGCAAAGAGCCTATTTGAAGTGTCAAATCATCTTATAAAGCTTCTTGAGAAGTCCTACCTCACATTTGGAGTCTTGATCTTAGGCATACCTATATCATTGCAAATGTCAAGCCCTAAGTCTTGATCTCCATCCGAGGTCTTTCTAGGAGAGCCTTTAGCTTTCATGAAGCATTGAACCATTATTGTGCCTCTCCTTGAATGGGCTTAGTGGGATCACTTCACACATAAACCATTGATCTTTCCTTTTCAAGTAATTCCTCTCCTAGCAAGACTCCTCCCATCGGTGAAAGTCCGTAAAGACCAGGAGATATTGATTGAGGTGACAGTGGGTCATTGTCCCATTGTTATCACTTGGCCAGCAGTTATCCCATAGGTTCCCCTCCCAAGGCCCTACTATCTTGTGTGGTAACAAGACCAAGTTAAATGAATAGACTTGACAGACAACGAATAAAAGCCAACTTGCAAATAAAAGGGTCATTATTCCCTGCCTTTCACTATTATTTTCTTCCAGAGTTCTGAAAACCTCAGACAAAGCATCCACATGCATATTATAGCCAAACTCGCAGCATTTTCAATGATGTTCAATCTATGTGAAAAGGAAAAATGGTGAGTAGTTGAATTATGTCGTCAAAATCAACTAGGAAGCAAATTTACTCAATATATGCAAAGGAGGGCATACTAGCATTGTGATTTAGTGGTAAAGATTACAAACGGATAAATGGATTTGATGGTTGGGCTCTTGTTGTGGCTAGACTTACCTAGCCATCGTTGCCTTGCCTCACCAGAAACCAATTGTGGATCACAATCTTTCAACGTGATATTTCCAACGTCGCTTTATCTCAAAAGAAGTCGAGTATTTACAAATCGCAATTTCTTAGCCTTTCATCAAACTAAATCCGAGATTTTAGGCTCATGTGTTTGTGTTGCAAGGGGTCTTTGTGCACATGAGTCACTTGCTAGCTTCACAATCGGCATTCATCTCAGATCCTGTAATGTCCCAAATGGAACAATTTGGGGTTTTCTCAAAATTTTAACTCAGAAATACTCAGATAAATTTTCCATTCAAAAACAAAAGATTGTCGTATAAAATAGAACAAGAGAATGCATGCAATTCAATCATACAATGAGTAGAAATAATCTCAGCTTTTGTTATAATGTATAAACTGGGGTTTTACATGCTGGAATAACAAAAGAAATAGTTGAGATAACTGAGATAAACTGGCCTCAAGGATCTGCTCCATGTTGCAAGGGCCCTCCACCAAAACTAAACTGCCACTGCCACTGCTAAGCTCTCCTGTGAATTATGGATCAACTCACCAAAGGGAGATGGGCACTCGCCCAATCTCACTAAATCACCCGAGGGTTTTTGTCCTAGGGCTACCAATGAAATAGAGAACTGGGTTCCCAACCTCTCATACAAGAAGAAATATCAAATCCAAGATGTCTCAAAATGACCTCCTCCTCTTTTATTGATCTAATGGATAGATCTCCAAGCATCTTATTTTATTATTTTATTATTATTCTTATTATTATTATTATATAAGATTATTATTCTTATTATTCTAGAAGCTTCTTATTTTATTATTATTCTAGAAGCTCCTCCATTGACTTTATCTTAAGTGACCTTTTAATTTTATTTTATTTCACTTAAGTCACTTTTGGCCCATTTCCTCCAATTAATTATTTTTCCTTAATTAAATGACTAATTAAAGTCATTTTTAATCAAGGAAAATGGTAAATCGCCCACCATACTCTCTTTGGCCACCAGAAATCACTTCTCAGCATCCCATCCTATAGATATTTTCATTTTGGTTCCAACGAGCTACTACACTAAGGTGTTCTGTCAAATATTCCCCTCGGAATGCCATCTTGAGCGTAATTAATTAAGTTATACCTAATAATAACCCTGTTTTACAGGAATTATCAGAAAGTCACAGAACCAAAAACAAGATGTGTGGCACTGCTCATGATGATGAATATGAAAAGTGAATGCCATCGAACCCCATAAAAACTCCTCAAAACTCCATCAAGACCCCAGATGACATAAACCTGCTCCACTGACCTGGCCATCCCTTGACCTAGAAATCCACCCTGGCTGTATTATGGAGAAAAATAAAAATGGGGACATTACAAATCTACTGCAAATGCCTCCTTAGGATCTTCATATGGGGACAAAATTGACTCTAAAGGATCCAAATGCACAAAATGGGCAGAGTCCATTCCCAAACTAGATTTAGCAACTTACATGGCTCTTCAAAATATTAGTGTCTTGAAGGGGAGAGGATTAATAAGTATGTTTATAAGGCGTTAGCCCAATCCTAACTATCTCTTTAAATGGAAATTTATGAAATGGGATGATTAAGACCTCGTTGCAATCTTTATTGTGGCGGTAAGGGTTTCTTCACTTTCATTTTTGAAAACAAAGAAGCTAGGAAACTAATCTTCAAATATGTCCCTTACTTTATGGGTTCCAAGGGAATGTTCCTATCCCAATAGACCCTTGAATTCAATGGGGACGTGGAAATATCTTCTACCCCAATCTAGGTAATAGTAAGACTACCATACCTCCCCATTTTCATTTGGTGTGAAGATACCTTTGTTATATAACCTATGCAAAGTCTAAAGACAACAGTCCCACATGTGCTAGAGTATGTGCGGGAATAGAATTTTACAAGGGATTGCCTGAGGCGATTTAGCTTGAATTAGAGAGCTAGAGTCACCTTCAATCTCTTGATTATTAGTATGTTCCTTTCAACTGTAATATCGGCCATGAATATGGACACTTTACAAAATGTTGTCCAAATGTCAAAGACTCTTCATCATTTTCTAAGCCAAATCCAACTCCTTAGAACAATGATGAGCAAGGTTTCTAGCAAGTTTCAAGATAGAGAAAGAATCAAGCACCAAGGGACTCTCAATCTGTCATCAAGCCTCAACCTCCCTCCAAACTCGAATCTCGCTCCAAAAACAAATATGAAGCTTTGCAATCTTAGGAGAAAGTAGCGAAGTTTCAAGATCCCAATAGTGGTAGGCCGCCATCAGCTCACATGTAATTAGAAAGCGCAGATCCTCCAAAAGCAGGCGCAATTCCTATATTGGGTTCTTCAGACGCTTCGCAAGATCAGGTCCTGGTTTTAGAAATCATAGATTCACCCACAAAAAAGGGGATAGACAAGGATGGCAACAATGCCCCCTCCTCTCCTTCCTTTCCAAATATGTTAAAGAAACATTTGTGTTCCTCTCCTCCGCAAACAAGAGGTAGAAAAGACCATAAAGAAAGAAACTTCAATTCTCAACAAACTCTAGATGCCCTTGGTTTTAGTCCAAGATGCATTTTGATCAATCCTTGATTATGCTTTGTTTTTGTATCATTTTGTATAAGCAATTTGTCAGAATCTACTCTTGTAAATAAGAGCAGTAAAATTAAGTTTTGGAAGATAAAAAAGTTGGATGCCCTCCTTTTTTTTATTTTGAAGGGGGGAGGATTGTTTTTGTTTTGTCAACCATCTCTGTTCTATACTTTTGAAGCAAACATTCCTTGCATATTTATTGTGTGCATTTTTTGTAGTTGTTTTCTAATATATATTTCCCAGTTCCTACTTTCAAAATAATAATAAAAATAAAATAGAAAGCATTGCAATTCAAATATGTCTACTTTCCCCATGGACCATACAAATTTTCCTTGAAAATGAAGGTACCTTTGAAATATATCTACTTTCATAGGTTGTTGTCACCTAACTTTTTTTTAATTTTTCCCTCATAAAACTCCAAGAAGTAACAACAAAGGAAATAGTGAAAATAGTAAGACAAATTTCGCCACGAGCACCCTCCCAAGAGTTGGGTTTGGAGCATTAGGAGGATGTTCTTATTGATGATGATGATGATCGTGCTGAGTGTTAATTTACGCATTCTAGATATAACTTATTTTAGTTCAACAACTTAATAAAACCCCCTAAAATATTTATCTCAAATATTTGTGAATTTGTTGAAATATGAATACACTGGTGTATTAACTTAAAAATGCAGCAAAAATAAAATGAAGAGATCAATCGCACCAAAATAGCAAATTTACACCCAACACAATGTCCCTGCATCAAATTTGTCAAGAAAATTATGGGTTAGAGCCACAAAGAATACCTAGAAAAAATACTATAGTTGGGCATCTGGAAAACTCAGCCCCACTAGGAAAATCAGCCTCAAAGAATTTGGCCTCAGGAAATCAAACCAACTTAAGCAAATCGTCCTTGGAGAATTAACTTATCTTACTAGCAAATTGGCCTTGCTTTCTCCCTATCTCGTGCAGCCTCGGCGCACTACAGAAATCAGCTTCCTTGGATAATTTGGCCCTCTTCTTCAGCGACTCAGCCTACATCTTTCCTTAACTCAACCTCCTTGAGTTTCTCCTAAAATTCCATCCTACACTTCTCCTCACTTCTCTTCACTCTAGTTAAGCCTCACGCTCTAAAGAAAATTACTTCCTCCACTTGTGTGTGTGTGTGTCTTCACCTCTCCCTTAGTATTATTTTATAGCTTTTTAAGCCAATATCCCTTACCCTAATCTCCTAAGTGATCAATGGCTAGGAATAAATCCTGAGCCTCATTTGAGATCAATAGTTGAAATTATATCTAAGTCACTTAAAAAATTATTATTATCCTTGGAATTTTGGCCTAATAGTCCACAATAATTAATTAGATTAATTAGTCTACATTTCCTAAGTTAACCTTAGGAAAGAAATCATAATATCACTTACTCCACCAAGCAAGCACCTATAGAAGCAATCAAATATATTATACATGCTAAGGCACCAAGCCTATGCAAAAGACTTTCCGAAGCTACAAAAACTTCAACACTCCCTCCTAGCAAGGAAGGGATTCTCCGCCACTCCTAACTTGTCTTTCTAAAACACAAAGTTCTCCAACACTAGAGGCTTAGTGAGAATATATGCTACATGCTCATCTATGGAGATACTACAATCTCTCAACACCTCTCTGGACCTTGTCTATGATGAAGTGGTATCTGATTTCTATGTGCTTGGACCTATCATGAAACACTAGATTCTTAAAGAACTTAATGCAACTCTGGTTGTCACAATGAATCACAGTGTGCCCCGTGTCAAAACCAAATAATCTTATGAGTATCTTGAAAAGCCATATGGCCTCAAAACACGCCAAACTCGTCGCCATAACCTATGCCTCTGCTGAGAAAAGTGCCACTAAGTGTTGCTTCCTACTATACCACAAGATCATAGTTAATCCCAAGTTGAAACAACATCCAGAAGTAGATTTCTTGTCCACTACACTCCCTGCCCACTCTGAATCTGTGTAGCCCTACAAATCCACTACACCAGCTCTGACATACCTCAAACCATACTCCATTGTACCACGAAGATTCCTAGGCACATGCTTTGTTGCCGCACAATGAACACTCAGGTCCTTCATGAACTAGTTGATTGCTTTCACAACAAAACAATATTTGGCCTAGTGTTGACCAGATACATCAAGGATCCGATGAATTGCCTGTAAAAGGTGGGATATGTCAACTTACCTTCATAAGCACTTAGCTTCCTCAAGTTGGTGATCATAGGTGTAGACATCAGCCTGCAATCCTCCATCCTCAATCTCTTCAGAATCTCAACTACATACTTGCCCTGCCCTAGAAGAATCTCTCTTAGTTGCTACCACACCTCCAATCCCATGAAGTAGTGCATGAGCCCAATATCCTTCATCTTGAACCTCAAAGCAAGGTCCCCCCCCCCCTTCCACATCCTTATGAGCTTCTCAGATCCTGTCAAAAAGAGATCATCAACAGAGTACCAAGATGAGCGACTCACCCTCAACAAGTACATAGTACAAGTTTGAGTTTGTCTCACTCTTGGTGAAGCCCAATCCAAGAAGGTACCCATCAATCCTAGAGTACCATGTGCAAGGTGTCTACTTCTGTTTGCACAAGGCCTTTTTCAATTTGCATACATGGGCCTCCCTCCCATGCAACTCAAATCCCTAAGGCGACAGATCAATATACACCTCTTCCTCAGTCACCCCATTGAGGAAGGTAGTCTTCACATCCATCTAATGTATCCTCCACCCTATTGAGAAATCTAAAGCGCTATAGTTAGTATGATTTATCTTAAACTTGATATCTGCTTGTGATGCCTTTTTACTTTTTCTTATTTATTAGCTTCTTCTCTTATTATTATGTTATCCTTATCATCAAACAGCTACCAAAGCAAGAAGATCAACATTACACAAGAACACAAGATATAGGCTACAAGCAAGGGCCAAAACCTCTCCACTTGAGAGGAAAGCCCACAAATCTCTTCTCTTCTTATAGATTCTTCTATTGACTAATTTCAAGACCTCTAGACCAAGACCAATACCCATCCAAGATTAAGTCCAACCTTCTTGATGATGTGCTTCCTTTGTCCAACTCAAACCCAGTCAAATCTCTTCCAGTAGCACAACTTCGACACCCAGCTACAGAATTTCAGCCACTAATGCAGGTCTGAAATTTTTGGCCCCTGCAACAACTGTTGCCTCCACATGTATGAGCAAATTTAGGGCTTCCAAGGCTTTCGTTGACCTTTGCTTGAATTTCTCTTCCTTTTAGGATTTGAGGATGACCTAATGGACCTTCCTTCGACCTTCTTTTAGCAATTTCTCCAAGTTCGATCTTGCAGCAGCAAAACCCTAGCCTCCTTTCTTTCGCACATCTGAAAAGAGAGAAAATAACCCAAACACTTGTCTTCGTCCTTCTTCCTTGCCCTTCTTCTTCTTCTCCTTCGCTTGAATGATGAGAGGATGAATGATGTCCCAAGGAGGTCGAGTTCCCTCCTATATATAGGCTTCCAAGGTGGATGAAATGCCCTAGTTTAGGCCAACTTCTTAGCTGCCAGACCAACTTGGTCTAGGAGGGTATCTTGACACTTTAAAATACAAAAAAAATATCCATTTACAAGTTACAATGTGCCCGATGGGGTCTTCTACATATGACAATGACTCTTTTGACTTCTTGACCCTAGGACAAACCCTAGAAGCACTCAATGGGTGCTTGCCCTCTAAAATAAAAGACCTTGAGCTTGAAACCCATGCTCAAAATAACAATAATAATTTTATTTCATATTATGATATACAAGAATCAAAAGTACATTTCATATTTATGAAGACTGAACCTAGTTACACATTTTTCAACACACTCCATCTCTGAAGTAATAAATATGACTTCTCTGATAGATGTATATCTAGCAACAAGTGTAAATGTCTACTCGTATTCCACTCCCTCCTTCTAGGAGAACCCTCTCGCCATAAACCTCACCCTATACTTCTCAACATTGCCATCGGTTGCATGTTTGATCTTATAGATCCATTGAGAAGTGACCATTAATGTCCCTTCAAGCATCGATACCATGTCCCAAAAATCGTTCCTAATGATGGAACTATACTCTTCCACCATGGCATCCCTCCAAACTTGTTGATCTACCGCCTCCTCAAAAGTAGAAGGCTCAGACTCACAAGCATTGTTCATCAAGGCCAAATAACTATAAAATATGGTTGGGGGTCTACTCTCCCTAAAGGTCTTGCTAGGAGCCTCCATATGCTCCTCTACATCCCTCAAGGTCTACTCGATCTAAGACTTCTCCTTGTAGAGGTTGAAGGAAAAACTGACTACTCATAATCATAAGGTTGTGATCTTGTTGCTCATTCGTGCTCAACCTTCAGAGCCCCTCGCTCCCAATCCTCTACCATTGTTGGACCTGTCGCATGTGACCTCCTAAAGGTCCCACCCTCCTCAAATATGACATCCTTTTTTACCACTATCCTCCTCTATCCTGAAATGTAGAGCCCATAGGCCTTTGAAGTCTCACTATATCCAAAAAAAATGCCCCTTTTTGATGAGGACTCCAATTTAATACTCTTCTCTAAAGGAATATGGCCATAAACTAGATTACTGAAGATGCGCAAATGACTCACCTCTAATTTCCCTCTATAAAAGCCTCATCAGAAGTCATGTTCCCACTGCCCTGTGAAGACTCTTGTTTCGTCGGTACATTGATGTGTTACAAGCTTCTACCCACAAGAACATAGGCAAATCCTGATCAAGGATCATGGCCTTGGCTACTCCAACTATACTCTTATTCTTCCTCTTTTCCACTCCATTATGTTGCAGATTGTAGGGAATTGTCAGCGCTTTCTTGATTCATGCTTCCCTGCAAAAATCCTTAAAGTTGTTGGAGGCATACAGGCCCCCGTTATCTCGACTCTCAGGACCTTGATCTTATTCACGGTCTAGTTCTCCACAAGAGCTTTGAACTCTTGACCCGACTAAATACCTCATACTTGGTCTTCGAGAACTAAATCCATGTCATCCTAAAATAGTCATCTATGAATGTCACAAAATAATTGCTCCCCAAGATCGGCTCCACTAACATAGGACCACTGATATCAAAGTGCACCAAATCCAACACACCTTTGTACCTAGTCTCAATACTAGGAAATGTTGCCTTCACCTGCTTACCAAACGGACATTCCTTACACACACCATCATGCTCTACTCATTCCGAAAAAATAGTGACCATATCCCGTAATTGTGGTAGAGAGCTATAGTGTAGATGTCCCATCCTCCTATGCCACATCTCACTCCAGTAATCACTTCTATGTACTAGGGCTTTCACTAGTTGTCCTCTCAACAAATACAAGTTATTCTCTCTGCTGCCTATGACTCCACTCACAGTAGGGTCAGCCCCTTTTAGCCTAACAGCTAGCTCACCTCCAATGAAACTGACCTAAAGTTTTTTTGTCCTCCATGGCTAAAACTGAGAGTAAATTCTTCTCCAACCCAGGTACATACATCACCTTCTTCACCTCCATAAGACTCCTTGAGTCTAGTTGGAACTGTATGCTATCAATGCTCCACATGTAGATTTTTGTTCTCCTTGGCCACACTGGTGAAGATATCACAAGATCCCCTGACGTGACGAGATGCTCCACTGTCCACAAACCACACCCCTCTTGTAATGGTGCTAGAAAGGCAAGATACTAAAAGTAAATTCCTTCTTGAAGTTGTGAGCCAGCGCATCCATCTATGCAAATGCAGCTATTGTTGTCTTCCCCTTGCCTTTCTTCTTGTTTGGACATCATTAGGCATAACAATCGAACTTGTGACATGCAAAGCACTTGACTTTGCTCATGTCTTTCTTCCCTTGTGAAGATACTCGTCCACCCTGGTTTTGGTTGGCTTTACCCTTGTCCCTTTTTGCTTGCCCGGCAAGAGCAAGGTTCTCCTCATCTCCACCTTTGCACTATCCACCAATCATAAATTCCTTCCAAATCCCCTTTTGGGTGAAATCGTCTCACAATCTGACCCAATCAAGAAGTTTATCACTTGCTAGGATACATGTCACAAATGTAGCCCACTGCTTGGTACAACCTTTCAATGCTACTCTGGTAAGATTCATCTCAGCCACCTCTTGTCCAACAACTGAAAGCTCATCACAAACTTGTTGAATCCACGTGAAATATGAGGCCACAGCCTCATCTCTACTCATCTTGATGTTATTCAGCGTCTCCGTTAGCACCATCTTTTCGTTCTTGTTGTCACTTTGGTACAACTTAGTCACCACCTCTAATAGGTTGAATCTTTCTTCATTATGTGAGGGATAATGTGATCCTTCACAACATCCAAAATGATGCTCTTGACTCTTATATCTTTCAACCTATGTTCAGCACTGCTAAAGCAGAGTAAATCGTAGCCAATGAAGCTTGTACTGAAGCGGTATGGCTCTGAAAGTTGTTTGCAGGATTGTTCGGCCAAGAGTTAGAATCGATGGTGATACACTACAATAATCAAAGTTGTGTAAAGCTTTCAGAGAACCCCGTGTTCCATGACAGGTAGAAGCATATTGAACTCAAGTACCACTACATCTATGACATGATGCAGAGGAGAGAAATAAGGTTTGAGTACATCTGAGTACATATCCACTGATGAGCAAACAGCGAATGTTCTGAAGAAATCGTTGCCAAGGGACAAGTTCATGTACTTCAGAAAAAAGTTAGGGCTCGCAGAGATCACCCCTCTCGTTGAGAGGGAAAGTTGATTTTTCTACAGCATCGATGGACATTCTCCCGAAAGGGAGAATGGGTCCAAGAGACCTAGAGGGCTCAACAAGCAATGTTGAGCGAGTGACTCTTGGAGGAGGGCCCTGATCACACACCAGAAATGGTGGAGTGAGGTCCTAGACCCTAATCACACACGAGGCGTGGTGGAGTGAGGCCCTTTAGCATCTGGAGCCTGATCACACGCGATAAGGGTGAGGTGAGGTTCTAGACCCTGATCACACAACAGAAGGGTGGAGTGAGGTCCTGCGCCTTAATCACACACCAAATAGGGTGGAGTGAGGTCTTGTTCAGCATCTAGACAGAATCATCAACCACGCAGGTGTTGAGTGAGGTCATGGCCCAGAGTGCTCACTAGGAAGGGTGAGTGAGTCCTTGCTAGTTGAGGGTCTCCGCATTTTGGCCTAAGTAGTGGCCATGGGATCTGAGGACAGATCACTCTAGATGAGTGAGTCCTGATATGCTAATAACATTGCCATGGGCTTGGTACAATCCCGAATATGCAACTAGCATATGCTAACCATAGATGATGATGCTGATAATAATGTATAACCTTTTCTTTAGAGAAATTTATTCAATTTGAGAAAATCTATGACAGTGATTATGAACACCTCCCTAGTTAAGAGGGAGTGTTGAATTTGTAACTATGGTCGGTCTTCATAATGTAATTTTGGTCACTTGATGCAACCATATTTATCATTGTAAAGCATATTTATAAATGCTTGAGTCAAAAAAAAAATTATTTTGAGTCAAAGTCCCACTGCAACTTTTAAAAGATGTAAATTTGAATTTTTGAAATGAAATTTTTGGCTCCAAAAGTGACAAGTCAGCTTCCCTCCAAGTCAAGTCGGCCTTGGCCAAGAGACACGTCCATTCACCCTAGACAGACCAGTATATAAAGCTAGCTCAAGCTCCTCATTTGGGCAATTCGCATTCCTCTCTCAAGACAGTTTCTAGCAAAGTGAACGAAGGGCAAGGATAAAGAAGGGCAAAGAAGAAGGCCGAATTTTCTCTCTCCTTTATTTCTCTAGCAACTTGCACGTGTGAAGGAATCTCTCTCTCTCTGTGATTCACAGTTTCTAGAGCAATTGTTGCAGGGATTTGAAATTTTCTAGGTACTGCTGCAGGGCCAAAACTGTGAGCAACTGGTTATTTCAAGAGGGTTGAAATTCTGCAGGATCAGTTTGAGTGACTTGACTTGGAGGAGAAGACCAGGTTTGACCATATGTCTAGGTGTGTCTCTCATTGAACAAGAAGATTTTTTCTATTGAAAATGGTTGTTGGTTTTTTCCCCGTAGTGGGTTTTCCTAGGGTAAATCTTGTCTCTCTTTCGTGCATCGTGATCTCTATTATTCTAATGTTCTCATTGTTGAATTTCATAATTATAATCGTTGAATGATATATGTAATAAATTAAAAAGAAGATCTACATCAAAATTAAGTCTCAGAATTTCAGAAACATTGTGATAACCCTAATTGCACTAGAAAATCAACATGACCTTCAAGGTTCTATCAATGCATTGAAGCTAATAGGTAAGCCATTAGACTCCACGCACGTCTGGGTTGCCTCAATTAGCAATATGAAAAACATGATCGAGTGTCAACAGCGTTCATTTCAACTATTTGTTGAAGCCTCTAGGAGATTAGTCTAGGAGATTAGTGCAAGGGTGGTGGTTCTGGAGATTTCAACTGTCAAAGCGAGAAGAGCTACTAAGGAGGGAAATGTCATCAAAGATCGTGCTAGTCGAAGGAAATCTTGCCGTGTCAAAGATATGGAAGATAATGGTCGTGGTCCGTGGTGAATTCTCCTCTCCTTTGAAGAGGCAATTTTTTGTTCTATAGTTTATTCTTCCTTCATATGGCTTGCAAAAAAAAAAATTGATGGGTTCCTTTTGTAGAGTTTATGGTGACCATCTCTTCTGTCTCAAGAGTATAATCACTCAAGTAGATAGTAAATAGTTTGTTTACTCATTTGAAGACCTACCTTTTGTATCTCGCTCAAGATGTAAGCATATTGGGCCCAATTCCACTTTTATTAATATAATTATTAATTACCCTTACCCGTTCCATTGAAAAAAGAAAATGAGTCTTGGAGAGACTATTAGTGCTACTCTTGAACAAGTTTATGAAAATGTTTCCCTATTACTTACAACTTATATGATAGGTGAAGAATTAATATATGCAAAAATATAACAGCAAAAGTAAATAAGATAGACAACTCCTCACATTACCCATATCCAAAAGGCAAATGTTCCATTACAAGGCATTCATAACAACCCATTCTTTGCAGGAAATTCATACAATTACCAAATAACATTAAAAGCATGCAAAATATAACCCTCACACTATGTCACAAGGTTCGACGAATTTGAATCTTGGGGTTCGAAATTTAGTGAACCTCAAAAAAAAATCAAGTTCATTTAGGATCATCGAACATGAACACCAAATCCAAACGCAAAATCCAACAAACTAGAGATGTTCCTGCCTACAAACAAAACACAAAAAACCTCGCTCGCTCAACAAACATTGGCAAAATTTAGATACCACTAGAATATCGGTAAAAATTGGCAAACGTTGACTAGGCCAAAAAATTGTGATTTGTGGTTTTTTCGCGATAAAATGGTGATGTTTGCAACACTGGTATCAACCACCATTACAACAAATAGAAAACTCCTCTTTATAGGGGAGTCTTCGCTAACTCCATGAGAAGTTAAAATAATAACATAAAATCATAGCAGTTAGGTCCCTCATTGATCCATGGTTGACCAGGCTAGAATATGTGGACACTAGCCTCTCCATGAGAGCTTGCCCTCATCCAAAAATAGGAAGTCCCTGCTCAATCCATGGTTGGCCATGTCAAAATATGTGGACAATAGCCTCTCCAAGAGAGCTTGCCCTCATCCAACCACCAAAAGGAAACTACATCAAAAGTCTCCAAGAGAGGGCATACATCTAAAAATGGACATGATAACCAAGTCAATACTAAAGGTCAACATAGAATGTGCCCTCCAAGACATGTATGCAAATATATAATAAAATAAGTTCAAGTTATGAGCATATGCTTCAAGCTCCATCCAAAAGAACTCATTGAGTGCACCCTCCAATATACATGAGAGATAAAACAATAAAATAAACTTCCTACCAAAATGCTCCATAATAACGATCCAAAACTAGGAAGTAATTCACAAGATGCATGTAATCAATCCACATGTGTGTGACCCAAGGCAACCAACTCCATGAATGACTTTGCAGAGTGCCAACGAGATGGAACAATCCATTAGATAACCACTGCTCAAACCCCAAAATAGCATGCAAAATCCACATGTGTGGCCATCTCAGATCCACATGCCATTCAATAAAATTACTCAATAACCACCTCCAATAAAATAATATATGTTCCAAGTCAAAGAGGTCAGGATGGTCTTC
Source organism: Pinus tabuliformis (assembly GCA_031772625.1). NCBI lineage: Eukaryota > Viridiplantae > Streptophyta > Pinopsida > Pinales > Pinaceae > Pinus > Pinus tabuliformis. Next base: position 733,656,163 of record CM062814.1, read on the forward strand.
AGTTGAGGTTAAAAGATGCCAAGTGTAGCTTAAGTATCCATGTAATAATGACAAGAGAGCACCTGAGATAGGTACATGATAGAAAATTGTGCCATGTAACTACCTCAAACACCCACCATCAAAAAAATTATCTCCATATGGAGTGCACCCTAAGAAAAAGTGCCAATGTGCTTAGCCTCCGTTAAAATATGTGTCAAACCATGTGTTGATTTCCAATACCATCAACTGACTTCCTAATAACATGTGCACAAGTTGAAGATGACCTAAAGAAGTGTGCCAAGGTGGTTATACTCCTCATCAATAAAATATTAATATACTCCTTTATATGCCATGCATTAAAGATGTCCAACCAACCAAAGGTGCACCCTAGAAAGTCTACCAACCTTTCCAATAAAGATCAAATAATGCATTAAAACCTTGACAATTGTAACAAAGAGGGGAAACCTCTATAATAAACCTAAATCACCTCCAAATAAACCCCTTGAAGTGTAAATCATTCCCAAGTTAAGTAGGGTGTTCAACCAATTAACCTCAATCTACATAAAATGGATCAAATTAATCATTGAATGGTTAAATCAACCTCAACATATGTGCATAAAGGTTAATGCTTAAACAAATTATGGTCCAAACCTTCCCAATAGTCACCAGCTAATTAAATCAACATGAACATGTGTGCCAATAAGGGCGATCCACCCCAAAAAGTGTTGTACCTTGCAAAAAAGTTGTTCTCCCTAGCAATAATCTCATAATAATAGCAACATAATGGTAAAATCCAAGCTCAACATAAGTTTAAACCTAGGGCACACCACCAAAGGTCTATGGCAAGACAATACCTCATCAAACCTTAAGAAAAGGCTTGATCACCAAAGATGTATGTAGTAACCCCATATAGCTCTGACTTAGGAAAAGTACATCAACAAGGGTACTAACATTATCAAGCACACTTCCACCAAGGTGACATAAAGAAAATGTTATAAATTAGAAGCTTGTCAGAAATCCCATGAGGCGATGTTGTGTATGAAACGCCACAAGCTACAAGCTATCAAACACTGGGAAGAGAGGAAAACATTTTTAAGCCCCCATCCTCCCCATTTCTTAGGCTTCGTGATGTTTGACCATTTGGATAACAAGTTATTGTTTGATGTCTACATTCTGACCATAGGAAATGGAAGTTGACCTTCCTAATTTTAGACAAAATTATTGTTTGGACTATTGCAATTGATATCTAAAAAATTGAAATAGTCTCCAAGATTGACTTCACCAATATCAAATGCCCTCCTCTTGATAGCAACTTGTTCACCCACATTGAAATACAGTATACTAAGGAGAACTATAAATGTAATCATGTATAATTATTTTATTTGACAAATATAAAGATTGAAAACTTACCTCTATTGTATGTAACAAGATATTTCATGCAATAAAGGAACAAAAAATGAATCTTGTCCATGTTATGCATAGATCTTTGTGTGGGACAAAATTTACAATGTCAAGAATTTATAAATTAAGAAGAAACAAATTTATAATCTTGAAAGGGATAGCTAATGCACAATAGCATTGCAATGGAATTGTGTAATTGGGTACAAGGGTTTTGTGGGGAGTTCATTATTGACAATTGTAGGCTTGAGTAAGAGGATTCCAATAGACACAAAAAATAGACTTGCACATATTTGATGTATGGACTAAGAATCCAAAATGATGGAAAAATAGGATACTTGTTGATGAGAAAAGTAGGTTGACTTTAATAGAAAAATGTTGTTAGTATTCACTTATAGTATGCCCACATTAAGCACAATATATATTATATGGTGACCAATACTATGTCATGGACTCTATGGTCAAAGGGGACTATTTGATTAGTATGATGAACAATGGTCTATTAAACCTCACATATACATATCATGAAATGACTCCTGTCCACTTTGGTGTGCACTTTCCCATGTTAACGGAAACTTGAAAATCACTAGGTTTTTAATCTTGAAACATTGAACAATATTATTGTTATTATATCAAGTTTGAATTATGTCATATAATACATGGTTAGTTTCTAATGAAAAATTCTATAGACTAATGCAAGCATAATACATCTTTGACTCTCTATTGAAAGATATGCTCCTTCTGAAATTGAATCTTCTTGCACAATTGCAATTTTATGGAATGATGAATGGTGTGAGGAATGTATTTATGCTTGTATTGATTTGGGTGGTGTAAGATGTTGAAGATGTCACTCTTAGCATTTGCACACAAGCCAATGCTAAAGCACAATCATACTGAGTTTTGGGTCATGAAGGATGAAGAACAAGTTAGGCTTCGTAGCAATTTTGAAATAATGGCATAATAATATAGCTCTGTTATGCTCTAGTTTTAGCGAGCTAAGGGAAAATGAAGAGGACTCTCTAAGGTCCAAAATTTTGAAGATTGGGGATTTCATTGCTAAATTGGGGTATAATGCTCAGGTGGAATCACAAAACAAAGGAGGTGGGACGAGATTTAGAAAACTCATGGTCCAATCAAATAAAAGATTATTTTGTGGTTCGCCTTAAACAACAAACTCTTAACATGGGACAATGGGCTCAAAAGGGGATGGTGTGGTCACCATCTTTGTCCTCTTTTTAAATTTGAAGTTGAAACAATTTCTCATCTTTTTATTTCTTGTTCTTATGTAGTTTAGGTTTGGGCAAGAGCAGTCAGTTCCTTCTCACCAAAAGCATCAAGGGCCGAAGCAAGTTCGCAAGGCTGCGTTTTGGAATGGATGTAGGAAGGTTGGACAAAGGGATTTGGCTCCTTCCCAAGGATAATGGATCATAGTCTATGGTGGTTGCATAACATGAGTATATTTTAGGATAAAGAAGTTTCAGTGGAGAACAAAATCGCTCTATTCTTTGGGGATTTTCTAACAAATCCGACCACAGAAACCCACAAAAATGTGGTGCAAGGTGGTGTTTTATATTAACTATAGCCATTTATTTCATATTAGACACCCTCTAGGTAAATGCTCAAATACAAAAGTTATGTTTTCTAGTCTCTAGGCTCTTTTACATTTCACAAAATAAATAGACCTTCAAAAAGTTCAGATTATGTGTGACACAAATTTGGTTATTCACTAGGCTAGGAAAACAATTGTGGTGGAAAACATAAGTCTGAATTTCCTATTACAAGACATTCTCATCTAGATCCAATCATTCTGGTGGCTTTCTTTCACTCATATTTTCTGAGAATGCAATCAAAAAGTGGAAAACCTGTTAAAAGAGGCACTTCTACCTGCGAGGTCTTCCGGTGTCTATGAATGCAATGATGGCCAACAAGTGGAAGCTTTGGAATTCCACTTTTAATTTATTTTTGTCCTTTTATGCTTGAATCAATTGTTTAGTAATGGATGGAGATTGTTTTTTAGTTTATAGAAAGTTTAGATTTGTTTCGTCCAAGCCCGTGTACAAGAAGGAACAAATTGGTGTAAGCCACGGTTATAGTTTTTCTTTTTTCCCTCAAGACTGAGAGAGAGTTTTTTATTGCTCGCATACTTATTTTTTGAAGTCTAGGCAAGTTCTGAAAGGATAGTCACATGTATACTTTTTTTCAAAACTTATAAAGGTTTTTCTTATTACAAAAAACAAAACAAAAAAATCTCCTTAATAACATGAATAATTTCCAAAGAGCATTATTATGAGTCGAAGATGCAGCGATGGGATTGGTAATTAGAAGCTTGTCCTAGCCATAACAGTGTTAGTATTTTTGAATACTTTCAAGAGTGATGATCAATATGCTATGGGAAGGGAACCATATATTCTTGTGCCAAGATTACAAGTATTTTGGTTAGATGGTATAGTGTAATAAACATGGAATTGTGTTGGTCGTGTATCCCATCAATCAAAGGCTTGAGATGTATTGTTCACTCCAAATGGGCAAGTAGTACGAAGGTTACATCAATAATTAACCCATAAGTCTACTTATGGTGTAGTATATGCTAAACATTTACTTTTATAAGTATATAAATGTGTACAAAGCTTTAGTAGTGGGTTGATAACAAGATCAATCTATAACAAGGAAAGTCCAAATCACATAAGAGAATGTATATATGACACTTCGACTAAAATTGTTCCAATTATAAAAATGATTCACACATCAATCAAGGAGACAAGCACTGTATTGATGGGAGAGAGGACAATCATCACCTCAATTTAGAACAATCCATGTGCACAAATGTTTATGATAAAATAACAACATATTGATTCTATCTACCAAAATTAGTTTTGGCAAGTTGACTACCAATAAGTTATGTGTAGTCACAAATGAGGGGACTAGGGGTGGTAAAGGAGCTCAATTGTTCTCCATTATTATTCTTTGTTTATCATTTTTTCTAATGAAAATCTCAACTTTCTTATCCTAAAACATGTTCACCTTTAACATCTCAAATAAACATATGTCGTTGTGTAAGGTTGCAACTCACAACATTTCCCAAGTCTTTTACAACATAAGGGATTAGGATTTGCAAGAAACTTATTCGATTGGTTTGTTGGATAATTTTGGTGAGAACACATTCATTTAAATATCCTACAATATCCTTGTACTTAGGCTCAAGATTCATATCCAAGAATGGATTTTTGGCTTTATTTCTTCCAAAAAGGCACATGGTAATCTAGAGTTTTCCTTCAAAAGCTAAAATCAAGAACTAGATGTAGTATGTTGTGGTGTCAAACATATTTCATACATTATTTCAAAATGATAAAAGGTTCGCAATATCTTTGGAAAGATTGCATCTTCCTAACACAAAGCGTTGATTGGTTTTATTCTCAACTAGATGTTATTTCCAATTTGAAAAGTTTTCAAGCAGCTTGTCATGAATAAGTTGGCTCTCAATTGTGCCTTTCCATGTTACTCTTACATTCCTTCAATTCTTCTTGAATTCTTTTCAGCCTAAGTCACAAGCAAGTCCTCCTAAGTTTATGTGTCATATGTCCTCATGTAAAACATGCAAACACACTAGCCACAAGTCCACTTATAAAAGACATGTAGGACATAGTGCCACTCATCATGTTAAGAGCATATGTCCACATATCTCCAACACTTGATCCTTGCATTTCCAATCTTGTGTTTAATATTGTTCTATTTTCTAAATTTTCAAAAAAGTTTATATCTTTATGTCTATCCTATTTCTATAATTTTAATATTTTTTTAGTTATATGTATGTGTGCCTCCCCTATGTCTTGTTTTTGGGTGTTTACATGTTCCACCTCGAACATATGTGACCCAATTTCATGTGACCTAGCTTTCAAAATTATCATTAGAAGTTTTGTTTTTCCTTCTAAACTTACAAGATCTAACTTCATGGTGGCTAATGAATTACAAACATACATTGTTTAACAATAAGAATCACATTGCTCAATGAAGACTAGTATTATATTATTATAATAATAAATAATAATCTATTTTTTGAGGCTACAACCTAAACAAATGCCAAATTGACATAATAGACCCATTGTTTGTGGGACAAGGGAACCCCTCATGCAGCAATTTCACCAAATAGTCTGCAAAGGTGTACACACCCTACCCCACTTTGAATTCAACCCTGTAACATCCAAAGAGGAAACATGTGTTATTAATCATTAGGCCCACTCAAGCTATACTAAGTGGAAGTTTTTATTCGCATGTGAATTCCTATTAAGTGGTACTAATATCAATGCTATTCCAATGGATAAGGCTTGTATCGTCAATAAATGTAACCATATAATCAGTATCAATGAAGCACTCCAATAATGAGCAGAGTGTTATCCATTGGTAGAGTTGGTCTATGTAAACCACTGCATTCTAATAAGAGGATCCTAATGACACGAAAGATGATAATAAGCATGTCAAAAGTTTTTTCCATGTGACAATCACATGAGGATTTATTTGATAAATGATTGATGGTTTCCATGGTGGTGTATGTTTGGCTTTTTGTTCAATCTTTGGCAAGAGAAATCCTTCAAAACTAATACAATAACAGCAACATAAATTTTCGCTGAATAGCAATGGGATATAGCCTTATAGACAACAAGGTTATGAATTGTAGGTTAAACATAACAAACAAAAACACGGTCGATCCTTTATAGGTGTCACCCATGGTGCAATTGGAAGCAACTTTATAGAGTCCATTCTGGCATTGAATTGAAAATGTTATTTCCACATTGGATTAGGATGCCAATGCATGGCAATTATTTCATTATCAAAAGTTGGAATGTCACACTGTGCAATTACCATTTTGGAAAACCATAGGCATGGACACAATGATGGCCATGAACATGCCATAAAGACACCATCACAACCCAATTCAATGGATGTATTGCTCTTCATGAAGGAGCAAAGGAACAACATATATGAAGAAGTATGTTGTTGATTTTAGTATTGTGTTCAAGTCTAAGCACTTATCGAAGTTGGCTGACTATCAATACTCAGATTGATATGAAGCAAAACCATGAAAGTCATTGGGAACTAAGAACTTATTATTTATACGAAGTTATTCGAGTTTATTTAAGTATTTTAGAACCCAATGACCAAAACTGGTTAGTTTGTACACTGTTTTACTCTCTAGATTTTAACCAACAAAGTTTCAACACAAGTCGAGCATTCCACTTCAACTTTGCAAGAGTTAGTGTCCACTAAGTCAATCCTAATTCATGGGATATACATTTCATGAAGGTGGATTCATTAAAGATTGTTGAAGTTGTCAAATGATGACATATGAGTGTAAGGAAACCAGAAATGTTACTCTTTTTCAGGCTCTAGATAAAGTTGAATATGTCATAAATATGCAAGCAAAATATGACTGATGTGGTGATTTTACTAATAAATGAAACATAGAACAATGTTTGTAAAGTTGTTAAGTTCATGCACTTTAAAATTATCCCTGCAAAAGTAGCAAGACAGATGATGCAACAAGAATTTTGTCTAAACTCTAAGAAAGGCTACAATCCAAATGTATTTACGTATCCTACATTAATGAATGGAACATACAGGGGAGCAAGGGTCAAGAAACAATTCAGTTGTGGAATGAAATGAAAGATAAGAATTGTGAACCGAATTCATTTGTTATAGCATTCTAATTAACAACCTTTGTAAGAATATAGATATCAAGAGACCAAACAAGCAACTTGACATGATGTCACTAAGCTAATTGATGAAATGATGTTCAGAAAAATTCCAACATGATGTTGTCATCTACAACACTTCAATTAAAGACTTTAGTGAAAAACGAAAAAATATATTGTGCCTTGAACCTCCTAGATGAGATGCTGCACCTCATTTGTGATCCAAATGTGTTCAGTTATGTATGAGTAGAATGATAGAAAATATTGCACAGATTTCTAAGCAATTAGTTAATTATTTGCAAAGAAAAGAAGAATGCATAGTTCTTTCATTATTTTGGAGATAGCATTATAGCACAACTTTCCTCCTAATACTTGCAAAGGTATAAACTAAAGATTAGGATAATACATTTGGCTTATGACTCATCACCTAGTGTTTCAGGAGGAAAAAATTTCTATAGGTTTCCAAGTCTTTATGCCATACAAAAACAACATAAATACGAAGCTTAGGACACATGATGACCTCATGGAAAATAGAGATGGCAACGCAACTAACTTCTCGAGTGTGTTTCTCATATTAGAGAGCCATTAATAACATTATCTGTTATCAAGTTCAAGATTGAAATTTGAATAACTTGTGAGATTGGTTGTTGGTTGATTTAAGTGAAATCAATGTCTACTAATTCTTTTCAAGTCTTGATGATTGGTTCCAAATGAATTTCATATTAGACAATGAAATATTTATTTTCTAGGCCCCGCATCATCAAGGGTCATTAGGGTTATGTTGTAAGGATGTCGATAAATTAGTGTAATTTTAGGACAAGATACTTAAATTTTAGGACCAAGGCACAATACAATCACTGACATAATAAGACGAGTTATTCCTCATGAGAAAAACAAAATGTGTCGTCAAAGGATCTTTGCTTGAGTGGTTCCGTGAACAATTTGTTTCCCCAACTATGTGGGTTAAAGTCTCTGAAGACATGTTGTAACTAGCTCATTTGTGGCATTTATGACATAGTTGTCTCTGGTGTAATAGTGGCAGCCGATATTCTGAAGTTATCAATCCTCCAGGAATTCTTATTACGGTTAATAATAAAAAAAAATGTGCGTCCTCTCTCTATACACAAATGTATACATTGGTTTTAGTCAGTTACGGTTTCCTCTCCACAAAAGGGTCAAGTTGCATGTGGGCTAGAAAGCATATAGTTGCACTACCAACAAATGTTATCAAAACTGACTAGTTTGTCTGGTTCCAAGATTGTAACAATCCGATTGAAATTCCAGACCAAAAATGGCCAATTCCATAACAAAACTAGTCAGTTCCTCATATGGAACCCATTGGATCAATACAAAATCGACACTAAATAGTTGAACTTGCAAGTTCCATACAACATCACTATAACAAAGGACTACTAAAAGTAAAATTTAAATTATTAAAAATACCACCAAAAATAAACAAAATTGATTTTGTACAACCACAGCTAGGGACCAGTGATAAAAGTCAAATTTAATTAAAAAAAAAAAGAGAGAAAAGCGAAAGCAACAGACCTGACCCTAGTGATTAATTGATGCAGGAGCATCTACCAGTCAAATCCATGTTTGACCTTCTTAGGTCCATATTTACTAGAGGAAGTTGGTTTTCTAAATTTTCATTTAATTTGTAATATTTAATGCTTTTTTTCCTAAGTTGTAATATCTAGAACGTATCTATGTAGTTAGGAGGTTGTGATGAGTGTCATTTGGTTGCTAAGTAAAAGGGAAAATTTGTAAATTTAGGAAATTGTTGGGATTGAGCTGTTAGGATTGATATGAAGTATTTTCTTATGTAATTGAGAAAAAGGATAGTTGAAGCAAAATTGTGAGTGCGGGAAAGACAAGGTGAAGATGTCTGAGAAGACCAAGAGGATGATTGTGCATCCACTACTGCATATTTTGTAATCATCCCTCTTCTTTAATTTATCTGGGTTGAATTCCTCTGTGTTCAATATTGTGTAACAATTGCGGTATGTGAGTGCCAAAGCAAATCGACTTTTTGTGTGTTCAATTGCAGAAGTGTTCAAGCTACAGGAGAACCCATCATGGTTTTAAGAATGATATCCCACTCAAGGTTTTTTACAGGATCTATCCAATTGATGCAAAGGTCCATTTTCGAAGGGAGCTCCCTAGCAGAAATATCGCATATCAAATATCATCGTAACGACTTTTCTTGCAGTTGCTTTTTATTAAAAACCCCAATATCTAATACTATTGCACCCATCAATTAACGACTCCAATACACAGACAAATCCTCGTCAATTAATGACTCCAATATCAAGCGATCCATATTGGAGTCAATGTGGTGACCCACTGAATCGATATCACCCCGATCTCAATATTTGATATACATCCTCAATCGATACCTAGATCAATGTTGCAAAAATCACAAATTTTTCACAGTGCTAATTTAATCGCCCAATTGGCAGTTTTTTTCAATTTGAAAAAAATCGCGATCCGATCAATAAAAATCACCAACCACGGAAATAGCGAGTTTTAAAAGGCAATTTCGGGTTTTTTTCTCATTTTGCAAACAGAGGGCAAGGGTGAGAGCTAAGGAGGAGGATAACTCATCTACAAGGGTGAGAGAAGAGAAAAGTGAAGTAATTTAGCATCCCAAGCAAAAAAAATCAAGTTTGGACCAAGTTTCTTCATCAATGAGTGGTTTTCAGATATGGGCATCAAATTTGGCCCTATTTTTTTTTGTTTTCTCATTGTTTTTCCCTGGGTTTCAATCACCCATATATTTTCCATGATTTTTACTTGGATTTGAGTGTGGTGTTTTTTACATTTTTGTTGCATTTAGTGGAGGGTTTTTTTTTGGTCAAAAATTCAAAATCTTGATTGTTAGTTTTATTTGTTTAAATTCTTCTTGTGCCCTAGTTTTTTATCATGATTTTTGCTTGGGTTTGAATGTGTTTTTTTTGCCATTATTATTGCATTGAGTTGAGGATTTTTGTCAAAAATTCAAAATGTTGTATGTTAAATTTTAATTTCATTTGTTTAACTTGAAATTCTGTGTGCCTTAGGTTAAAACTTCAATCTTACATTAAAACTCGAGAGTTCAACAAAGTTACAAACATGCCAAGGAAATTGGACCCTATGTGGGAACTTGGTAAACTTGATGGAGGGCTTGACAGATCATATTTGACTTGCAAATTATGTGGGCAACATATGTATACCGATGGAAATTCCACTTTGCACAAATTCCTAGACATGAAGTAGGGCATTGCACAAACACAACTTCAAAAATCATCCGTACAAAGCCACTCCTTATGATGAATTTATAGGGTGTATTCTTCAGAATGTAAAGGTTGAATGCACTTCAAGATTAGTGGAGTTCAGGGCATCATGGGCACAGGCAGGATGCACTGTGATGTCAGATGGTTGAACTAATCAAAAGGGTAGAAAGCTTATTAACTTGATGCATCTGCACATATCAAAGATGCACGGTTATTAAGTGCCTTGTTAGACGTGTTCATTCATGAGGTGGGTCCACAACATGTTGTCCACGCCATGACAAACAATGTTGCAAATTATGTTGTTGCTGGGAAGATGCTTATGGAGAGGCATCCTAACATATTTTGGACACCTTGTGTTGCACACTGCATTGACTTGGTGTTGGAGAACATAGGAAAAATTGCTTTTGTCAAGAATATTGTTGAATCATCAAAAAGCATCACAAAATTTATATATAATCATGCATTTGTGCTTCATTTGTTGAGAACATTCACCAACAACAAGTAGCTGGCGCACCCTGCTATTACACGATTTGCCACTTGCTTCATATCTCTCCAATCCCTCTTGAATTCTATGTGAGATGTGAAGAGAATGTTTCTTTCAGATAAGTGTCATGCTTTGTCATTTAGCCGCAAACCAGAGGGAGAGGCCATATGCAGGCTAGTTTCATACCAAGAGAGCTTATGGGAGGGAGTGCAGGAGGTGTGTAGCGTCACTAAACCTTTGGTAAAGGTTCTTCGATTAGTTGGTGGACACAAGCACGCAATGGGCTACTTGTATGAGGGCCATGGATAGGGCCAAAGAATCCATTTGCAACTATTACGATGATAAGGGAGACGAGGGGTTTGAGAAACAACAATTGATATGTGCAGTGATTGATGATAGACAAAACAATACACCACATCGTCCCATTCATGCTGCAGGGATCTACTTGAACCCCGCATTTACTTACTCTTGTGGTTTCTTATTTGATGCTGAGGTTATGGATGGATTCTTAATTTCTTCACTTGTGTTCAAAAGATGGTGTCATCTCCAGTAGAACGTGAAGAAATTTCTAAAGAAATGGAGATATACAGGATTGCAGGTGGCACATAAAGGAGAAGAATATGAAGATGAAGATTCCAGAAAAAGGTCGCGATGATGCTATAGCAGTTAGCATTGGTGATGAAGAGGAAGAGACTGTTGAATTAAAGGCACAACTTGACATGCTAATGGAGTTGTTACAAAGAGAGAGAGACACGGGTGGGTAATAAAGCGAACAATTAAATGGCCAATCCAACAATTGATGGAAAGAAGATAGAAGCGTAAACCGAAAGTTTTAGAAGTAGAGAAACTCCGGACAAATATATAATTTGTGAACCAGAGCAAGGACCATTGCTTGGTGACAACGATGATGAAATGAACGTGGGTTCGATTTCCACAAATGGCGCCATAAATTATTCTGAAGAAAAGTCATTGAAGACTATTGCGCAGATTGAAAAGAGACTAGAACACCCTGAGGATGATGAATATACGGATATGGGCACTAATAAGTAAATTGAAGAAGATGAGGAAGAGTCAGTGGATAGCTTGAAGGATTGTATGCTACATAAGGAACAAATACAGGAAATCATAAGAGAGACCTCCAGGTCTCATGATTTTGAAACTAATACTTATTTTATGTTTGCAGGTAGTGGAGAATCGAAAGAAACTGAGAGTAAGCTGGAAATTAAGAAAGCTCAAGAACCATTGGAGGAACCTATGCAAGTCTACAAAGGCATAGATATGGAGTTTGTTGCTGCAAAAATGGATTTTTTAGAGGATTGGTTGGACAATCCAAAGAACAATTGTGAAGCAAATGAAATGATGATGGACTGCAACAATTTCATAGAGGATGAGGACGAGGTTTCAATGAAGAAAATGCAACAGCAAAGTGGCAACAATGAGGACGACTTCCAAGAGAAGAGGCAGAGAATGATAGAAGATGAGTGGTATCCTAGTGAATTCATGGAGGACAAGAGTCATTTTTACCAGCAAGAAGACAAGTTGGACATGACAATTGAAGAGATTAGAAGATTGATGGTGAAAGTGTCCCAAAAGAGACATATTGCAGGAAGGAAAGAAGATGGCAAAATCTTGTTGATGACAACAGAACAAGCATATATCAGCAAGGAGAAGGGAGAATTGCAACATAAAGTTTGGAAGCCTGGAAGACAAGAAAGGACAGCCACAGAACATCAACAACATAACAAAGTACATGATCAGCGACAAACTAAAGTTTGGGATCCAGGAGGATTTTTATCATCTTATGAAGACTGATGGTCGGGAGACCATGATTTTCTTTTACCTGGGGAGTCTGATGCAGGTGCATCTAACCTAGGTCAATTGTTTATTAGAGGAGTTAGTTTGTAAAGTTAGGATTTAATTAATTAATGTATTTTTCCTATAGTTTTAAGAGAGAATGATGATTATTGTAAATAGGAGAAGATTCGAGAGTATTGTGGAAGGTTTGAGAGGATTATGGATTAATTAGCTCTTATATAGGGATAAGGGATTGGATGAGAGATTTTAGGGATTAAAAGAGATATTTTGGGAGTTAGTTTAGGGATCTAGAATCTACCTTGGGTTCTAATCCATTTTTATAAATTGAGGTGCCCAAGAGGCATGTAAGATGTATGTATTGTGTGAGTGAGTGTGAGGAATGACGAGGCCAATCATTGTGCCAGTTCTCCTGTAATTATTTTGTTTATTAATTATTTGACTTTGTGTGATGACCCGATGTTATTTTACCTGCGTCACTACTCCATGGGGAACTTTTAAGTACTTGGGGATGCCTTTCAGTTTATCAAATGTTGAAGCTACATTTCAAAGAGTTATGGACTATGCTTTCAAGGGTCTAATTGGCAAAATCATTGAAATCTACTAAGCTGACTTAACTGTTTTTTCAAAGAATGGATCAGCACACATTAGTCTTATTAGGAAAATCTTTGAGAGGTGCAGAGAATATGGTATCTCCCTAAACCCAGCAAAAATCCACATTTGGCGTGACTAAGCGCAAGTTGTTGGCCGTGTAATTTCAAAAGATGGGATAAGGATCGATCTAGAAAGAGTAGAAATAATTGAAAAGGTCCCTTTATTCCATAACATTAAGTCCCTCCAAGCTTTCCTTGGAAAAATTAACTTCCTTAGAAGATTTATTCCAAACTTTGTTGAACTAGCAAAGCCCATTCAAGCACTCTTAAAGAAAAATGCAAAATTTGAATGGGGTGATCAAGGGAAGAAGGCATTTAAGGTTCTTGTACTTGTAAGTCCAAATTATTCTAAGGATTTCATGGTCTTTTCTTTTACATCTGAATACACTTTACAGGGTTGTGGCTCCAAAAGAATGACAAAGAACAAGAGCAACTCATTGCATTCATGAGCGAAGCATTGCTGGGTTCAGAACTAAAGTATCACATAATGGAAAAGCAAGCTTTTGCATTGTTCAAATCACTTATGCATTTCAGGGTGCATGTGGGGTATTCAAAGGTCATAGCTTTTGGCCCACATTTGGCAATGAAGCATATTTGAACACAAACAGATTGCTTGGGTGCCAAGGTTAGGTGGCGCAAAAAGGTACAAGAGTATTGACTTGGATATTAGGCTCGCCAAATTAATCAAGGGTCAAGGTTTGGCCCAAATGCTCACAAAAGGAAACAAGAAAGCCTTAGGAATGGTTTTCCAGAACACTTCAAGGGGACTAGCAGTTTCAACAGAGCTTCAGAAATTAGAACAATTACACTGGTATAGGGACATCATCTATCATTTGCAGAACCTTACTTTGCCAAATCACTTGGTCATACGAGAAGGGCTTTAATGTTTACGCTTCAAAGTATTGCATCATCGAGGATGGGCTATGATGGAGAAATCTAGAGGGACAAGTGCTTCGATGTGTTGATGAAGATGAATTCAACAGACTTTTTTCTGAATTCCCTGCAGGATTTTGTGGGGGCCACTATGTAGCTAAAACTATGGCCCACAAAATCCTTAGAGCCAGATATTACTGGCCCACTTTGTTTTCAGATGTGCACAAATTTGCGAGGGGATATCAAGCTTGCTAGATGTTCATAAGGAAATAGAAGTTGGTCGCTCTACCTTTGCAACTGGTTGTGGTTGAGGCTCCCTTTCAGCATTGGAGCCTCAACTTTATAGAACAATTTTAAGATAATTCAAGTAATGGCTACTAATGGATATTGGTCGCGACAGATTATTTCACAAAATGGGTAGAAGCCATCCCAACAAAGTTTGCCCCCAAGAAAGTTGTGATGGATAATATAGAAGATAAAATTATCACCAGATTTGGAGTACCTACGAAGTTCACAAATGATAAAGCCAAGGCTTTAAGTTTCGCTGAGTTTTCATCTTTTTGTTTCAAGCATGGCATTATCCTATCTCATTCATCCAACTATTACCCCCAAGGGAACGATCTCTGGCAACAAGAATTTGATGACCATCATCAAGAAGATCGTGGGGGATACAAGAAAGCATGGGATAGCAAAATCAAATATGCATTGTGGGCAGATAGATCACAGGATCACGAAGAAGAGTTCTACAAGAAGAAGCCCCTTTGAGCTTGTATATGGCCTTAATGTTACCCTATAAGTACATTTTAGATTTCCAGTATATCATCTCCTTCAAAATTTCACTTCAAATAAGGATGTGGTCCAACACAAGATGGATCAAATAGTCGAGCTAGATGAAAGCAAGAGGAAGGCATTTGATCAGAGTTGTAGGAATTAGGAAAAAATGATGAGGAATTTTGATAAGTTTTCTAGGCAAAGGTCACTCCAGAAAGGTGACATGGTGTTGCTTAGGGACAAAAGAAAGGAAAAGCATGTGAAGCATGGAAAGTTAGACAGTTTATGGCTTGGGCCATAAATCATCAAGGATATTTCTAGTCATAATTTGTTTCACCTCAGTACACTTGACGAAGAACCACCTAATTTCCCTACAAATGGGCAAATGCTCACATTGTTCTTTACAAGAGACACTTGATGCCCAGGGGGCATTTTTGTAATGTATCTCTAACCTTGCTCGCATTTCATTTCTTGTTATTTCGTTTCCAGCGTTTTACTTAAGCACTGCCTTTTAGTATTTCCTCTTATGCTCAGCTGATTTTCGTGATTTTGATATACCTTATGTATGTACTATCGATGTGTCCTATTGCAAGATGTCTAGATTGCAGATTTCAGATTCTCATAAACTATCTTGAAGATCTAGTACACCTCCCCATGTGGAGCCAATTGTTACCTGCTAATTTGTACCTAGCAAGATTTGAAGACCCTATGGCCCAATGTACGAGGCACTCATCAAATAAGTTCAGAAGTCAACAGGGCACCTATGCCCCCTTTCTCTCTCCTATCTCTACATTTTTTTCTCTCAAATTTCGCACCCCTGCAGGGGAATTGTATTAAATGTCGGTAGCATGATGAATTTTTGTAATACGCATAGGCGACTTGGGACCTGGTTATCAAGTGAGTCCACTCTAGAGTGTTTTTCGATGAATAACTAATTGACTTTTTTCACTCACATACCCCCAAATATGGAGTGTGGCTTGATAACTGGGCCTTGGGTTAGTCTTAATGCCTAGGGTGGACTAATGTATATTACCATGTTAGTCATATCCTGAGTGTCACAGAAATTGATTAGGTTTTTATAGGATTTTTTAATTAATTAAAATTTACAGCAAGATGGGATTTTAATTGATTTTCTATGTAAAATTGTAAAGAAGTCGATCTAAGATATGTTGATGGCATGTGGGTACTTGAAATTCATGCTCACTGATGTGCTACTACATCCAGCTTTACCTTTTTTACCATTATGCACATTTCTTTCAAGGAGTGAAGCAAGAAATGGGGGATGTTGATTCTCTATTAAGGCTTTTGATAGCTTAGATTCCTAATCTAAAGCAACATTCTTAAATGAGAAGCATAAACAATGCTTAATCTCCCCTCACAAGTAAGATATTTCATAATATGGTAAGCCACTTCTCCCCACTCCTCTGGGAGAGATTCTCTTTTCACTCGATTCCTATTTTCTTCATACTTTTCATATGACCAAAAGAAGTTCGATTTGGCTCTATCGTTGAGTGCCATGTCATCTTTACCCCAAGGCTGGCCCCTAGGAAATTTTACGACTTCACTTATTAAATCTTCATTCACCAAAATATCTAGTCCTCTAGCATTTGTGTGGAATTCATGGGTTTGATTGTCCTTAACCTAAATATGCTCAGAATTATGGTCAAATTCGAGTGTAATTGTATCCTCAAATCCATCTAACTTATTGAAAAATGATAACCATCCTACCCCTTGAAAAGAAGCTACAACTTTAGGGCTACTATGGAGCCTGGTATGCTTTGTGGACTCTCTTCGAATGAAACCAACTATCATTTTCCCTCTGCTATGTTGCTTCGACTTGCTCACCTTTAAAAATGAATTACCTGAACTTAGAATTGCTCCCAATTTGAAGATGAAAACAGCTAGGGTTTACTACAAACAACCTTTTGCAACCATATTTCATTTCTTAAATGAGGAATTCAAGATAACCTTCAACAAAAATAGCAAAAGTATTTTATTGATTTGTTTAGTAATGTATTACTTACTGGTTCCTTCAGCTAAGACCCTATCCTAAACAAGTTCGTCACATATTGTCAAATCGCCATTTCTCCCTAGTGAGTTGCTTCCACGGGTTTGAGCCAGTACTCCGAGTTTAGATGAGAGCTCTTAACATTGATTTGTTGGATGAATTATTTTTAGGAATGCAGCAAGCGGAGGTTTCATCGAATTTTGAACATGCCTTGGTCACTTAACAACATTATAGCGGTTTGAGTGATCGTTTATTACCATCTTACCCACTCCGAGACTTCAATTGTCTCACTTGTGTAGACTTAACCCCTCAAAACCCACTTCTTCTAATGTTAGTGGCCTGTTGCCACACAATCTAGTAGGTTTCATCGAATTTTGAACATGCCTTGGTCACTTAACAACATTATAGCGGTTTGAGTGATCGTTTATTACCATCTTACCCACTCTGAGACTTCAATTGTCTCACTTGTGTAGACTTAACCCCTCAAAACCCACTTTTTCTAATGTTAGTGGCATGTTGCCACACAATCTAGCAGGGATCCTAGGGGAGGTGTCTAAAAGGGACAACTACTAGGCCAAATGCAACAATGGGACAAAGACCCATTGTCACCTCAGTCAGTGTCCCCTACTCTTTACGAACTTTCACTGATGGAAGGAGTCCCGGTATGAAAAATCACTAGAATATTAGGATCAATGACCATGTACGATGTGATTTCTAAAGCCCATTCAAAGGAGAGACTCAGATAATGGCTTGGTTGCTTTAAAAGCAAGATAATGGCTCTCCAAGAAAGGCTTATGAGAAGCCCTGGACCTAGGAGAAAAGGGGTACTCAATACAAGGGATATACCCAGATCAAGGCCTCCCAAGGGAACAAAGGACCTCTATTAGGGTTTTGTGACATAATGATCATACAAAGATTGGGACCACATGAGAGAGACCTAGGACAAGCAAGGCCAAGGGTTTGCTAAATCAAGGACAATGAGTTACCTAGGTGAAGCAAGGATGATAGGGGGTTCCAACAATTTTTTAAGAGCAAATGACCCTAGCAATGTCGATCACCAAGAAAGCTTAAGGGCAAAAGTGATGTTGGAGTTAAGGCTTGAGGTTTCTTTAAATCTAGCCACGACATCTGCTTCAAATTTTAAGGACACTTAGGAGACCCCAGCGGAATAGCATGCCAACTCGCTCTCATCCTAATGCATTTTGCACTAGGCCCTAGTTGGCCTTTTAGGTTTAGGGCAAAAAATGGGAAAATTTAAGAAGGAATGGTTTAAGGTTGATCAACTAGGATTAGGACCCAAAGCCTTGACAAATGGGATAAACGGACTCAAGATTTTCTTTGATGAAGGAACTTCGCTCTATCAAGGAGTCCTATGCAGCTTTTCGCTAACCCTAATGAGGCAGCGACCCAGCAACAAAGGAATTTATACTTCGCTTTAGCAAGAGATGATGGAGTTTCAAGGTTTGCAAGACAAAACAAGCCTCTAGGAACATGTAATGCACGCAATACTTCAATATCCCAGTGTTTTCATGAATTCGCTTTTTAATTAGGTCACATTAAGATTGTGACAGACATTCGAGACATTAATCATGTAACAAAGTAAAGAAATAGCATCAAAATAGCACTTACAAGAGAAAGCGAATATATCCATCCATCATTTTTTGCAATTAGAAGCTCCAAGACAAGAATATTGAAAATCCAAACATCAAAATCTGTCAATAACTTCCAATATTGTCCATCAATTGCAGATCTGAATTCTTTTTACAAGAGAAAATCCCAATCCAAATGATGATGAGATACAAATGAGCCTCATCATCTATTTATATAAGTAACAAGGAGTACTCAGCAAGCCTTCCTAATGAGGTCGAAATGATAGAAAAATGGTGCAAAAGGGTCATTGGAAAGCCTAGATAAGTCCTCCATGTGCCAAGATGAAGAGGAGGACTTTCATAATAATGACTAAGGGGGTGGCCCCTTAGTTTCCAAGCAAAACATCTATGGTGCTCCCAAGTGGTTATGGGGCACAGTGAATGATCTCATGGGTCTCCAACTGGATCAAACACAACAATGCTCCATCAATAAGGATTAGAATGATGATACAAGCCCTCCCATGTCTCCCCGAGTGAGACAAATCCCCATCTAAGCCCTAGATCAACTGCCAAGTGTCTGGTGCAAGTATGTGGTCGGTCGCACAATGTGGCTCAAGTGCATCATCATCTTCGTATGACTAGGGCACGAACAAGAAATATGTGGTGCTGAAGAAGACGATGGCATGGCAATCAATGCTTTGTTATGGAGGAGGTGCATGGCTCTCAATGCTCACCCTACAATTGCCATCATGAACCTCTGGAAGGCTTGGATCCTGTATAGAGAGACCAAGCCCAAGCTAAAGATCCCCCTGCAATCTTGTATAAGATCCAATGCATCCCCTCACCTTCAAGTACAACAATTCATTAGAGCAATTGAGTAAATAAGAGTGCAAATCAAGGGCACAAGTGGACACATCATAGTGGCATGCCCTTCCAAGTGGGATTTAGAATGTACAAGTGTCCCCAAGTTCATGAGGGAGGTTAATAAAGGAGCCTATTAGGTGGTTTCAACCTCTAAGGGAGTGATAGGTCCATGGTACATTCGTCAATTGGCAAGTGTGATGTGACATAATGTTGGAATGGAGTGGGGTCGCAAGGATGGCTCCCAACCGCATGGCATGGTACAAGGGTAGCTATAATGAGGGAAACCCTCTTGAAATTTCCTCATTAATTGGGAGAACCTTCAAGGAATTTCCCCTCTTGTAACACTTTGTAATAGATCCCATTTGGTTATAAGGGAGCCTTTTGGTCTTTGGTTTTGATCTCATTTGTGAGAGAAACCAAGCCGTAAAACTACAAACACTTGTTTAACTTATTTTTGTGACCTTCAAGTGAAGATTGAATCACATGTAACATTTTGGAAAGAGTGTCGTTTCCCCTTTGAGGTATTCACTTGTAAACTCTTTCCAAAGGCCTCCTCATCCCTCATTTTCATAAGAGGGACCTAATTTAATGAAAGAACATTTTTTGTGGGTGATAGGGGGTTGTTCCCCCCTAGGGATCCCCTTCCCCATTTGGGGAAGACTCCTGAGATTGCTTGAGTGGTTTGAGAGGTTCCATTTTGGTTTTGATTTGTTCAACTAGCATAGAATAGATCCATAAGGTAACACATCTAACCTCTCTTAAGTTACTTTCCATGCATCCAATTTATTTTACTTGATATGCAATTTCTTTAGTCATGCAACTTTATTTCTAGTCTCTCTAACTTTCCAATTTCCTTTCACATGCATTTTAGTCTACTGTGTTGAATGATTTCATTGATTAGTGTTAATTTTAGGTAACAATGGTATGTTCTATGCTTAAGATCAATTTATTTCAATTTCTTTATTAGCCCAATATCAATATCCAATTAAGCAATCACATGAACATGATAGTAAAATGTAGATAGAACATAAACATAAACAGTAGAAGACAAGCCAAGACAAGAGGACACAAGACGTGGCACCAGCCAGGGACAAACCCCAATGTGGGGAAACCCTTGATCAATTCTTCTTATATTCTTCAATAGTTCAGCACAGAGAGAGAGAGTACAAATTACAAATCTGATAATTTAGGACAGCAGCAAGAAGCCCTAACGAGAAAAGCCAACGCTGGTCAAACAGGGCAAAATTCTTCCTCTAAACAGCTTGGTCAAACCCAGTCAACTTCGGCCTCCAACAATAAACCCAATCAGCCCAAAACAGTTCAAAAAAGTTCAGTCAAAAACTGATCAACAAAAGTCATACTGCAGCCAGCCCTAGGGCAATCAACGCTGGTCAAATGAGAGGTCAGATCACCTCGATTTCAGTGCCCAGATCTGTGGCCTGCTAAGGAGAAGATACCTCACCCAATCCGCAGTGAAAAGGAGGTCAACACTAGTCAACACATCCCAAGATACAGCCTCTGAAATTCGTACAACACTGGTCAAAGCAATCAAACAGTCAAACAGAAAAACGTCCTCCTTCCTTCGCATGTGCGAGAGACAGCTGCCGAGATTAGCGTACCCAATCAAGTGAGGAGAGAGAGATGTGGGAAGATGAGATGACGATAAAATGACTTGAGGTCTCCTCCCTTTATATGCAACGTTGAGGATGCGCTGGGGGTTTGAATCCCTGTTTTGTTTGCTGGTCGACCTTGACAATTTGTCCATAATACAAATAAATTCATATCTTCATTTTTACATGTCGGAATCAAATGATCTTTAAATCAATCCTACACCTCTCGGAGAAAGGAATCCAAGAAAAATATCAGTTGTCATAAATAAGATGACCCATGTGGAGTTTGGCCCTAGTTGCCATTTTTAACAATTAGTTTAGCTTGTTCATCGCATTTTGTTTTCATCTCTTTATGCAATTTTCTATTTCTTGCAACTAATAGATTTACTTGTTCTTGCAACACATGTGCATGTCTTTTAACTTCATTAATTTAGCTCATCTCTAATTGGGTTGCTTTGGCCCTTCTCTTTCAAGCATTTTCATTTCGCAAGTAACATTTCATTAGCAACTTGACAATTTGTGCACTAATAGAGTTGCTTTGGCCCTTTTCTTTCAAGCATTTTCATTTTGCAAGTAACATTTCATTAGCAACTTGACAATTTGTGCACTAATAATTTACCTCCAACTTAAGTTGGTTGGAGTAGACGTTAGGAACCCTCTATCCCCTATTGCCTCCTTAATCTGAGATCTGGGCCCGAGCGAGAGTAATGTCTAGCGTAGGGAGTTATTTTAAAACTTGTTTTAAATCCTAGGATTAGCTAAAGTTAAAATTTAACAAGATAATTTCACTACACTACAAAGCAAGTTTGATATTTGATGTCTATACTTCATATGCTCTTAGTTGGCAAGCATTATTTATTTTGAAGCAATTCTTATTTATTTCAAGAATCATATTGAGAATTTATTTCATTCTCACGCATCATCCAAGTTGTTGTACGCGCTAACTTATCATTTGCTAACTTATACTTTGAAGACAGTTATCTCTTGTGACATATTTTCTTTCCAAGCATCCTTTTTCAGAATCATTGTCTCTACTTGGAATATATGTTTAGCAAGTACTTGTATCTTGGCACTGGTCTTACTTTGATTATCTTACAATATTGATTCTTGCGATGTGTATGTTCATAAATGTGCTTTTATGCTATATAGTGAATTGTATCTTGATCATCTTTACGAACTCCTAGAACTCAACTTCTTTAGTTTAGCCTTAGATACCTTTCAGGGTCCACCCCCCTTGGCTTCACTAGAAGTATGCCTAAACAGAGGATTTGAGAATTTAGTGATAGTCTCAACTCAAGACTTGCCCCCAAGGCCACACCAAGTGGAGTTAAATATTTTCTCCACGATAATCCCAAGTGTGGATTAAGGCGGCAACAGAATGCAACCGCTAATGGACAAATTGGCATCTCGCAGTGCTGTTATGTTCGGAATGGTGGCTGTGAAGTTTGAAGGCAATTCTTCATTCTTGAAGGTTGAGGTGAAAATTATGCTGCACCCAGACATACAATTGCTTGAGGACAAACAAAGTAGCCTATCAATCCCCGTAGGCTCTAGTCTTTGATAAAGGGGAAAACCCCAATTACCCAATGTTTGGGCAGCATGAGATAAGTTTTGGGGCAGCTGGGGCAAAAAAGCCCAATGTTGAGGTTGCCATGAACCCCTCTCAATTAATTAAGGAGGGAAAACCCCCACAAGAAAACATAAAAATACAAGAGAGTAGAATCATTTTGAGCATCAACACATTGGATTAAATTGTCTTTGTTTATCTTTGAGACTGAGGCTTTGTGGGTCTTAAGACCCATTCCCTTCCTTGACTAGTTACGGTGGAGGTGATCCCAGCCTACCTAGTTGCCCCTCCTTGTTCTGGCACAGGTCATTGAAACAAATCGTGGATCTGGTTCTGTCTGGTTCAGTAAAAAATCGGTATCTTCTCTCTGGCAAATCTGTGGAATCTGGCTCTTAGCCGATTAAGCAAATTCTGGTGACATACTCGGCTGAAGGTGATACTGGTTGTGGACGAATTGGCAATTTTTTAGGAAGCAAAATCTGCAGCTACAAGGCCGAAATTTCTGACACGGATCTGAAGCAATTCACACTTTCACTGGCATCTCTGAGGTAATTTGCTGGTGAATTTAATGGGTTTCTGAGACAGCTATTTGAAGTGGGTACAGTGACACATTCTATGACAGTAAGGCACATCTCTGTGCTTTTCCATGAACTGGTCACCGAGCAGGGGTCCATCCTGCGATACCAAGATCCACCCTGAGGACAGCATATGAAAAGGAAAGAATTGTTCTGGCACAGGAATTTGGTCTGAGGTTGATTAAAGTGGTTTGGGGTATGTTTCCAATCCAGCAGCAAGGTCATCTCTGAAGTTGTTCTTCTCTACATTTGATATTCTAACCAGCACGCAAGGAATTACAAGGATCAGCCACCTCAGTACCAGATCTGTGGACAACATCAGGATCACTAGGAACCTTAGTAGTAAGATTTCAATAGCATAATAATAGTAGATAGCTGTGGCAGACTTAGGAAAACTATAGCATGACTTTAAACTGTACTGGTTATGGATTTGCTGGCCTTATAAATCAACACAGGATTGAAGATTGGATATACTCATTGATTGTTGGTCAGACAGCCCTAGAGAAATGTGATCTGATTGAAGTATTACATTACTATGAAAACCTTGTTTAAGGCATGCATAGAGAATAACTGTTATGAATCAATATCTGCTGTATGAATGTGTGTTTACTTTTATTGCATTGAAAGGGCAGTAACCCTAGCCAGCTTTAGAAAAATGAAGGGAAAAAATAACCCTAGAATATCTCACCCTCTCCCTACCATTCTATTTCTTTTGTCTATTTGGATTCAAAGTAATGAAAAACTGTTTGGAAGAGAATAGGTTACCCACTGTTGTTTTCTGCAACTCAAACAATACCTCCGATAACTGCCAAAGCCTAAAAAATATCTTTCAGAAAGATTAATAAGCTTGCAATTGATTCCTTGAAGATAAAAGGGTTCCTTGACAAAACCACCACAGGGGGTTCCAGACACTGGCAGGGCTGGAGGGCAATACACTTTTCAGAAGAACGGGCATGCGGATCTGAACCAACAATTGGGCAGAAGAACGAGCAGTTTTCAATCTGATGTCAATAGCCTTGAGCAGGAACATCCAAAGGTTACACATCTATGGAGATTCAAAGCTTGTCTGTCAGTGGTTATCTGGGGAAGTTCAGGTGAGAAATATAACCCTCATGGCTCTGGTAAACAGAGTAGAAAATTAGACAATGTAATTCAAATGGATCTCTTTCCAACACACTTATAAAGGAAATAATAAGGGGACAATATGGCAAAAGAAGCCACATTACTACCAGAAAGGCAACTTCTCACTTGGGATTTGAGAGTTGGAGAGGCAGGCCCCAGAACTTCCTGTCACATTGACTGATAACAGAATCTCTAGCCAGCCCATGTTTTTTGACTTATTGTAAAGTGGATGAACATTATCAAGATTACTATCTCATGCAAACTTTGAATAAATTATGGAATAGGAATATATGTTTATATACTAGCAGACTATCAGGACAATGGCAATAATGTAAATTTCTGTATAATTTTTGTTTTTGCTCATGGAAGAAGTATTAGATGTAACTCTTATTTAATTAATAAATGTTACCGACTTTTTCTAAAGGAAATAAGAGGAATCAGAAATCAAGACTTGAATTAATTACACTTCTCTACTTGGTTTTTAAATGTAAGTGGAGAACTTTATTTAAGAACATCACAATTTTAAGAATACGAAAAAATTGGATATCAAACACTTTGAGATGAACAAAACGACCAAACAGTAAGATAGGTAATAAGGCTTTTACCCGGATGATCTGAATGCCAAGTATCCATCCAAGATATATTTGTAGGTATTAACTCATTCTTCTCACCACCATTAGCAGCTTCTTTGGTTGAGTTGTGAAATAAATTCCCACTTTCTTGTTCATCAGAAGTTTTGCATACTCCAGTTGCATGACTATAGTGCAGATCCCTGTGATCCTTATTTGATGTGGTAGTTAGAACAAAATCATCTGCAAAGATCATTATACCCATCAATCCATAGTTCAGCAATTCAATTCCAAGAAGTATTTATCATGGTAATCTATGTCAGATAGAGAAAGTTCACAGAAACCAGGAAAACAAAATATAGAAAAAAAACCAATAATAGGCATTACAGCAATTAACTTAAAAAGAATTGTTAAATCATTCTCTCGTGATAAATTGATAGAAACAAAAAAGAACTTATCTAGTGCATACACAATTACTCTGGACAGGCAAACCTCTGACAGGAGTAGGACTCAGAATACTTATCAGCTGTTAGCAATATATCCTGGAAACGTTTTTGTCTAGGAACTATAGTCACTTCCCTGTGTTTTAGATTCAAGTGGTACAAAGATAACTATCCCAACATCTTCACAACTACTACAAGTATAGCCTTGAGGAAATTAGCAATTCATGCCCTTCTAACAGAAGGAGCATTCCATACCTAGCATTCATTTCAAGCATCCAACAAAATGAGGAATAACGTGGTAAAAATGACTTCGCTTGACTCTTAGCCAAGGTGAGGTGCCTGAGTGGCTGAAGCGTCAAGAATCAACCTGGATCCTGCCTGGCCAAGTCTTTAAATTCTTGGGAATCCCTTTTGTGCTCCATTGATCACTCTTCTTTCTCAAAGGAACAAAAGTTGCCTCTCAAAACATTAGAGGGAAAAAAAGGCTCCCTACTTCTGGAAAAGGAAATGGAATGGTGTCTAAAAATTAGGGCACTATGGCTCCAAGCTGGGGATAAAAATTCGAAATATTTCCACAAAATTACCAACCATAACAAAGCCATTAACACTATTTGGGAAACTCCAAGTTCAATGGGTCCATCGCCACTACCTTCAAAGAACTTGTTGAGGAAGGTTGTCACTATTTCAAATCCCTCTTCAAAAAGGATTCCAAAGCAAGCATTGACAATTCTTCAAATTGCAAACATTATTCCAAGATTCATTGATGAGGAAGGAAATGAGGTACTGCTCGCAAAAGTATCTAAGGCAAAACTTCAATCAATCTTACACAACTTTCAAAAAGATAAGAGTCCTAGTCCTAGCTTACCTATAGAGTTCTACCTTGAATGTCATGATTTCATAGGAGAGGATTTACTAAGAGTGGTTAAATATTCTAGGATAAGCAGTCAAATATTGGCCCCTTTTAACTCAACCTTCATCACACCCAAAATCGAACAAGCCCACTCACTGCACTTGATCAATTTAGACCCATCTCCTTATGTAACAATATTGACAAAAAATATCAAAAATCATTGCCCTTCGCCTAAAGCCCATTCTCTCGAATCGCATATCTTTTGAATAATTTGGTTGCTTGGAAGATCATCAAATCCATGAAGCCATAGTACTGACACAAGAAGGATTGCACTCCATTCACATTTTGACAAGGTCGATTAGCTTTATCTTAGACTCCTACACTTAGGTTTCTGTCCAATGTTTATGAGTTGGATCTACAGCTACATTAGTACCTCTTCTATGGCCCTTCCGAGAAATGGTTCAACCTCTGCTTTCTTCAATCCACAAAAAGGGGCTTAGACAAGGTTTTCCCCTTTCCCCGCTTCTTTTCTTATTGGTCATCAAAGGCCTTAGTAGATCCGTCCTTAACGAAAAAAGAAGGAATCAAATATTGGGAATAAAGATCACCTCGGATTGCTCACTCACACATCTGTTTTTTGTTGATGATATCATCATTTTCCTTATCACAGATCTATTGGGTCTTCGGAGCATAAATGCCATTCTAGACCTTTTCTCTGTGGCTACAGGTATGTAGATAAACCAAGAGAAGTCATCTCTAAATGGGACTGCCTGGTAAGAGCTAGATTCGGGGAATATATCTAGAATCATCTCAAAAGATCCCTTGCCCCTAGGTAGCCCACTAAAATATTTGGGTTACCTTTTAAAACCAAGTAACTACAGAAAAAAGGATGTACATAGCTACTCACAAAAATTGAACTCATAATTAGAGCTTGGTGAAACCGGTGGCTTTCAAGGACTCGAAGATTGGTTCTATGTAAGGTGGTTATCAAGAACATTCGTGTTTACTGGGCCTCCTTATCCTGGATTCCTCTAGGCATACTTCATATGATAAAGCAACTTTCATTGCATTTTCTATGGGCAAGGAAACAAGAGAAAAGGCCTTTTGCTTTGCCTGCCTAGTCCATTATTGCTATTTCAAAAGCCCTACGGGGATGGGGCCTAGAAAGAACCTTCCCTAGTTTTCCAAAGCCTTAGCGGCAAAAGGTGTTTGGAATTGATAAAAGGATTAAGCCTTTGGTCACATGTTATGGTGTAAAAATATATATCTCCTTCCACTACTATTGATTGGATCCGATCCCCAAAAAAATCTGCACAAAATGGATCCATCATTTGGAAAGCTATAATCAACTCTTTCAACATCGTTAGGAATGGCATCAGATGGAAAATTGGGAATGCTACTACGATTCTCATTGAAAGGATCCCTAGATTGACAGCCAAAATGCACATCTTCTCTTGGCCCCACTGATTCAAAAACTAAATGAACAAGGTGTTTTTTATCTCCATCAAGTCTCCAACAAATTTGGGCTTGTCGACCCACAAAATTGGAGCTCCCTAGAGGTTCTAAATTTGGAAGAAGACATCACTGCAGAATGGTTGTCCTACATTAGATCTCTATAACAATCCTTGTCACGCTATCTACCTCTGAAGGCCTGATTGTTTGGTCGAAGAGCTCCTCTAGAGAATACACTGAAAAGTTTGGTTACCTCTCTTTCGCACTTTCGCCGAATGACCAACATCCTCCATGGTGGAGCAAAGGGATTTGGAAATTCCATTGCCCCCCTAAGACAACCTTTCATGCGGTTGCTGCTAATGAACAAAGCCCCCACCTAGGACATGCTCCAAAACAAACCTTTGTGGCCCTAGCAAAATGTTCGCTTTACCTTGAGAAATCTGAAACTATACCAAATGTTTTCATTAAATGGCCCTTCCCGAAAGCTGTTTGGAAAGAAAAGGAAAGAGGAAATAAACAAATTTGGCAAGGGGAATCTATTGAAGGCTGCCTCAAATCATGGCTTGCAGCAAAACCAAAAGCACCCCTAAAAGCACTTCCCTTGATAGTAAATTGGGGAATACGGCTGGAAAGAAATCAGGCTATTTTTGACAATCAAGGACAATCATACATCCGAGAAGCCATCCCACAGTCTCGCTCTTCAGGAATCCATCCCACTTCGCACAAAACCTCAGCATACACAGAACACATCCGAGGTGGTCATTCAAAACAATCTCCCCTAGGCGTTTTTTGATGGAGCAGGCCAACATAATCCAGCTATCGGGGATACTGAGGGTATTCTCTTTCTGTCAGATGTGCACCGCTTCTCCTTTACATGTAATATTGGCCGTTTTACAAATAATTATGCTGAGATATTTGCTTTAAAACTCATCCTACAACTTGCTGAAATTTTACACATCCCCTCTCTGTGTATTTATGGAGACTCCAAGCTAGTGATTCATTGGATGCATGGCTCTGCTAGAATGAGAAATCACACTCTTCTCCCTATTTATCAGAATGTTATTCAAAGAAAGAAAAGGTTCACTCACACTACTATCACCCACATCAACAGGTCACAAAACAAAGAAGCAGACACAGTTTCAAAAACAGGATTGGAAATGGACAAAGGAGTGGAGAAAGTCAAAGAAGACCAAGAAGGCCATGTCATCGAACATCTTCACAGCACATGGGACTGATTGATATCTATGCTCTACTTTTATACATATATTATGCTGTCTACATGCAACTACAGCTATATTATCAGTAGCAAAGAGCCCTTTTTTAATTCATACAAATTTGGCGCAGAAATGATGGTCAAAGAAGCTCTTTTTTACTTTTTTTTTGTTTCTTCTCACACGTTGATGAGCACAGATTATAGCAGAACTGTACAATTTGACTGTTATGAGCTACATCAATAGTTTTTACAGGGACATTTATGGACTGGAAAAGTGGC
Organism: Pinus tabuliformis; assembly: GCA_031772625.1. Lineage (NCBI taxonomy): Eukaryota > Viridiplantae > Streptophyta > Pinopsida > Pinales > Pinaceae > Pinus > Pinus tabuliformis. The sequence goes on from CM062814.1 coordinate 733,685,236, forward strand.
AAGCACATCAAAACAAACATAAAAATTTGCAAAGAAAGCTCATGGATAAAATTTGTGTTGTCTTGAAGACATGTGATGATACAAAAACAAGCAGCACAGAACTCTGGGCCTAGGGCCATTTGAATGTCTTGGCATATGCCATATACACATAATGTATTTTTATTTTGACTATAAAAAATGTGCTTTTCTTACTTGGAAAAAAAAAATCTAACATTTGTAATTTATCTGTGATAGTTTTAAGTAATAATTAATCTAAGCTATTAATTATTTTAAATTTTTATATAGTTTTATTATAAACTTATAATATATAAAACTTGGAACTTATATATTAAAAAAATAAAGTTAATTTTAAAGTTTATACATTGCCAGAATGTTTATATATAAATAAAATTTAATATAGGTTAAAAGTAATTTACAATGTATAAAATTTAATTTTAAATTTAATTTTAATTTATATTTAAACTTTTATATATTTAGCCATCTGAGTTAACGTATATTAAAAAAACAAAACAAAATTTGAAACTGCAATATATCCCCAGATCCCCATCCACGTCCCCAATTCACGCAGTCTGTGATCTCCCCCATTAAGGCCGACTGTGATCACTTCCGATTCGCATTGTCACCCCTCAATCCCCACAACCAATTGCCAACAACTTCAAGCTGCGTACAAATGTTAGGGTTGAGCAAATTTATGCCTACGAAGGAGGTTCACTGGATGATTGACAGGTCAAGTTGTATTACTACATGATCCTCAATGGAAGAACTTGCAGAGGAAATTCCCAAGTTTTTGTCAATTGACGTTCTTAATATGTTTCATTTTTAACAATCTGTTTTTCAAGTGGATCTTAGATGGATATAGGGGTATCCAGATCCGATTCGGGGCTCCGCAGATCTATTCCCCTGGGTAGAGGAATCAGTAAAATAGACAATATGATACTGTAACCACCCCATAAGGCTTAAAAGCAAGTTGCACAATAACAAGCACGCAATACAACAAAGGTAGGTTACCATACAACAAAAAGCATGTCATGCAGTGAAACACAAGTTGAAAAAGTTTTGCACAACAGAAACCAAGTAGTGCAACACAAAGTAAAATAGATCATGAAGACAAGCAAGCTAGAAAATCAAGCCATGCAACTATAATATTCTCGATTCAAGTGTAATAGATCCCCAGATCCCCATCCACGTCCCCAATTCACGCAGTCTGTGATCTCCCCCATTAAGGCCGACTGTGATCACTTCCAATTCGCATTGTCACCCCTCAATCCCCACAACCAATTGCCAACAACTTCAAGCTGCGTACGAATGTTAGAGTTGAGCAAATTTATGCCTATGAGGGAGGTTCACTGGATGATTGACAGGTCAAGTTGTATTACTACATGATCCTCAACGGAAGAACTTGCAGAGGAAATTCCCAAGTTTTTGTCAATTGACGTTCTTAATATGTTTCATTTTTAACAATCTGTTTTTCAAGTGGATCCTAGATGGATATAGGGGTATCCAGATCCGATTCGGTGCTCCGCAGATCCATTCCCCTGGGTAGAGGAATCAGTAAAATAGACAATATGATACTGTAACCACCCCATAAGGCTTAAAAGCAAGTTGCACAATAACAAGCACACAATACAACAAAGGTAGGTTACCATACAACAAAAAGCATGTCATGCAGTGAAACACAAGTTGAAAAAGTTTTGTACAACAGAAACCAAGTAGTGCAACACAAAGTAAAATAGATCATGAAGACAAGCAAGCTAGAAAATCAAGCCATGCAACTATAATATTCTTGATTCAAGTGATTTCATTAACCTTAATGTTACATTTTTTACAATCAATTTCCTCGTGGATGTTGACAAGAAGGTTGCATTATGAAAAGTTATTTTTTGGCTGGCTTGGATGACAAAAAATCCAAAAGTCCTATTACAATGGAGGCTATGAGCTTGATTCCAGAACCCGGTTTTCTGGAAGGGGCAGACAAACTTATAGAGCAGTTCAAACCTCTTGGGGTAATGTTTTTTCAATTGATATGATGCTCTTATCATGGTAGCAACAATTGTCAGTGGTTAAATAGAAACAAAGGTCAAAAGGGGCTTTTTGCTAGAATGTCATGATATAGGAGGAGAAAGTAACACAGATGAAATCATCTTGGAAGGCAGAATGATGTGTTATTTGAAAGACAATACAAGTGAAAGCCAATGGGCAATGAAGGAATGAATGATGATGTTGACAAGAAGGTTGCATTATGAAAAGTTATTTTTTGGCTGGCTTGGATGACAAAAAATCCAAAAGTCCTATTACAATGGAGGCTATGAGCTTGATTCCAGAACCCGGTTTTCTGGAAGGGGCAGACAAACTTATAGAGCAGTTCAAACCTCTTGGGGTAATGTTTTTTCAATTGATATGATGCTCTTATCATGGTAGCAACAATTGTCAGTGGTTAAATAGAAACAAAGGTCAAAAGGGGCTTTTTGCTAGAATGTCATGATATAGGAGGAGAAAGTAACACAGATGAAATCATCTTGGAAGGCAGAATGATGTGTTATTTGAAAGACAATACAAGTGAAAGCCAATGGGCAATGAAGGAATGAATGATCACAATACAATATACAGAAAGCCAAAAACAAGGTAAAATGTAGAAAATTAGATGCAAGAGTGACGAGCTCAGCCAAAAGGAACAAAAAAGTGGACTAAATGTAAGAAATGGAGAAAAAAAGAGCACTAGAAGTAAGACTTGACAAGGGGAAAGCAAAAAGTGGAGAGGAGAAGAAAAGTAAGAGCGTTGTGAAACAGAACAGTGAAACAATTTCAATGTTTTATGCTTAGTAGATATGATTTTTGAGACAAGTAGGTTGTCTTGTACCTAAAGCGGTTTAGTCTTTGTTTTCAAGTGTTCTCCCATAACTGAGCACAAGTTTTATTTTCTCAAAGTTATGGTGAAAGGGTAAAAAAGGCCAGTGATAGACAAGGGCAACAGCAACGACAACACTAGAAAGGATGAAGAAATCATCACTTGTAAACGTAGAAAAATAAATTGGTTGTTTTTGTGAATATGTTGAGAGTCAAAGACCATATTATAATCTTTGACTACTCAATACAATCGATCTACCATCAAATAATGGAGTGACAATGTCATCATTGCTCTGCTATCATACATTGGGATGCATCCAATTTTCAATTGTGAAGTAGCTACAACCTAACAATCCTCCAATCCTTGAGCAAACCAGCGCATAACTTAGGTATCCACTCAACACCAACCCAAAGTTCAACACATCAACACCTTCTAATCAAGTCAAGGGCATAACAACAACAAACTTGTACCAAGATTACTGATCTCTTCAAAATTATTAAAGCAGGTTTTTTTTGACACATGCCAAGTAATTCACACCAGAGCAGCTGCCACAGGAGTTTCCTTATGTCATGTTCCCAACTTTTGTGCATGCAAAAATCACTATGGAGTTTTTGCAAAATTTTGGAAATATTAAAAAGGAGAAATATTATTTTGTGAGAGAGGAGAAATGATGGCGGCAAAATAGTATTTTATTGGAGGAGGAAGGCAAAATATTATTTTAATGGAAAATGGTGGCAAACTAATATTTTAGAGTGAAGGAAAATTATTATTTTATTGCTGAATGACAGCAAAATAGTATTTTATTGAGAAAGAAGGGAAATTACTATTTTAATTAAAATGGCAGCAAAAAGTCTCCTAGTGGAAAATGGCCCCCACCAATAAAATTATAGGGAAAAAGGGAGAATCTAGAAGCTAGGATGCTCAATGGAGAATTATAAATAGAAGATTGGGCTCAATTGGAAGGCATTCTATTCTATCATTTCTATTTGACTTTGTGAAGAAGCTCAAGAGCGTTTCAAGAGTTTCAAGCAAAACTCATTCGTTAATTTCAGTGGACTTCAAATGCCACCCCAGTTAGCTTGTTGGGCAGATTATTTCCGATCTTCCATTGTGCTTATTGCAGGGAATCTACATCAATTGAATCAATTGTTTGCAGGGCCATACCATCTCCAAGAAGGTCATTTTCATCTCTTCCAAGAGGGTCAAATACCAATCTTTTAAAGGTCAATATTTTAAGGGAATTTGCCAAGACCGAGGATACAAAATTGGGGAAAATTCTCCACTCATTGTCCAGATCAAATCATCCACCAAGGCCATAGATCCGAGTTGTTTAGCAGCCACAAGATCGAGATTTATATCAGATTTGAGGGCCAGATTTATATCAGATTTTCAGTGGAGATTTATATCAGATTTGAAGGCCAAATTTATATCAGATTTGAAGGCTAGATTTATATCAGAGTTTCAGTGGAGATTTATATCAGATCTGATATCAGATTTATATGAGATTTGATGTCACATTGGCCGCTGGCTTATTGTCGTAGCAGACCTATAGTTCCAAGGGCGTATCAGCCATCTCAAATGATCAGTCTTCAGTTTCCTATCAGCTTTGTATTGGCAGCCATACATATTAGGTTGCTTGCTTTTTGTGCATTGTAAATTTGTCCAACACATTATGAATTAAATGTAATTTTGTTGGCAGGTATTTGTGAGTTTATTTTGAAGAAGAGATAACATTTCAATGGTTGTTGCACGCACATTTTAATAATAAATACCATTAGGGGTACTATGTAATTTCTGTCTGAGTTGAGATGTTTATATCAGCATCTATTTGATCTTGTGCTATCTCATTTTTATGTGCTATAACAACAGAAAACAACTACAGCCAATAGAAGACAAACTGTTTAACAGATGACACCTACAGTATCACACCAAAAAAAGGGATCACACCTACAACATTACCTTCCATTGTTTGACCAAAGACTTCACTGGAAAACTTTATAACTCTGAAAAATATAGTGCCCATTTGGGATTTTTTTTCCCAAGATGGAACATTACAGTGGTATCAGAGCATGATCTTGCCCAGCTGTGGGGAAGCTAGCAAGATCATGGAGGTGTAGGCATGCATCATTGGGTGAAACTGTGGACATTCCAGTGGTGCAAAGAAGATGGAGTACACAAAGGATCATGGAGGAGATCAACGGAAACAATGAGATACTAAAAGAAAACGATGAGAAACTAAAAGAATTATCGGCCTAGTTAAAGCCATCCTCACCGTTATGATCGAGAGTCGAGACCCTAGAATTAAGCATGCCACAGGGATGAAGCCATTTACACCATAGTTGACGAAATCAAGGCACCAGAGCTCCTGAAAGAGAGTGGACAAGACAGGGACAATAAGAGGGTGAAACCAGGAATCACTCTTGTTGGTGTACACCTGGCTTTAAATATCAAGAGCCTAAGGAGGGGTTGAGCATGACGTTGATGGCACACAAGAGGAGCACGTAGATATACCCCGACTGACGCAGGAGTTGGGCTAATTGGAGATTCCTTTGATAGCTCCAGGTGACACATTGGTGGATACAGTGGAGCATACACCCGTAGGGCCATCCATTAAGGAGGTATCCATTGATGAAGTACCCAGAGTTGTGAGCGAGTTTCCAAACGATGGCCGCCCACAGCAAGTTGATGAAGTGCCAAGAGACACAGAGGTATCCACTGTTGATGAGGTGCCTAGAGACACAGAGGCATCCAGAGTTGTGACCGAGCTTACAGATGATAACCGCCAACCGCAGTTTCAACGGCTCCAGGCTGACCTTCTAACATTGAAAAAGGTCATGACAGTCTGAGAGACCATTCTGTAGCAGAATGAGGAGCTGGAGGGCATGAGAGCGGTTTGTGCCGAGTCAGTGGCCAAGCTGACTCGCATTGGGGAACGATTGACGTCCCTAATGATGCAGCTTGAGGGGTGTACGTTGGAGTGCTAGAGCAACCCTCTTCAGACATACATAGTTGGGACTTGTAGCACTAGTGGGTTGCCTCTGCACGATGGAGAGAAAGAGGCAGAGTCGCCTCGACAGATTTTATCTTCCAACCATACCAGTGAGATGTGCACGGTGGAGCATTTGTAGGATGAAGGGCTTGTTCTGTGTACGTGAATTCATGCATCCATTACCTCTCTTAGGATTGGATGGCAAGAGATTCTCATTTGGTACCCAGTGGAGTGGGTTGGACTTATGGAGATGGTCGGTGTCAGGAGTGAAACTCAGCAGGAGCTCATAGATATTGGTGAAACTGAAGGCCCAAGTTAGCATTGGTATCCAGGTGGGGCCTCCTACCATATACTCGAGACACAAGATGACAGATGTTGGGATCCAAGTGGGATTCCTCACCACATCATGGATTTGGCTAGTGAGGGTATTGGCAATGAGACGGCTTTGATGACAGAGAAACCACACACTCTCGGATCTCCATCAGCATTAGTGACGGGTTGGATTGACAAGGGAGTAGGCAGATTCCGTGAGTTGTTTGGGCATATTGGTTGTGCAGGGAATCACAGGGTGAGTAGCATACTTTGCCAGGTGATGGTAGGAGGAGGTGGCAACAGCAAGCCACCAAACAGGGCATTGCATGGAGACAGTGCTCTCTCATTAGTATATTGGACACAAGAGCTCTTGAGGATAGGCACAATAGTGTCATTCCCATCAGCCTGTGATAGGCCAACTTCATTCCAGGCAACAACACATTGATTGCCCTCCTTGACTATTCACAAGGTTAATCATTTGTAATTGCCTCCTTTGATGATCATCCAATCTTGTTAAATATGTATCATTTGTATGTGTAAATGTTCTTAACTTTGTCAATTACATATAGATTGGGTGGTTAAGAGAAGTCGTTATCCTCCACACCACAATTCAAAGCCCACTTGTGACATGATTGCCCGCTATGGGCCAATTGGGGTTGACAAGGTACCACCATCATACTCTCACTTAAGTGCTTGATAGAGGGATGAGATGTTAAAAAAATGGTATTCAAACTCACATGTCAAATATGGTTAGAAATGTTATGAATAAAATATATATATATAGTAAAAATAATGTAAATAATAATAATAATTATTATTATTATCCAATTTTAAGGTCATGGCCAAGCCAGACACCACATTGATGTATGAGACCCCCTTGTTTGTGGGACAAGGAACCCACCTCCGCGCAGTGATTTCACTGCTAAGTCTACGAAGGCATACATACTCTACCCCCTCTGGTTTTGAACCTGTGACCTCTTAGGAGGGAACACATGCTCTTAACCATTAGGCCCACTCAAGCATGGAATATTTTGGGGGCTAATATTCGCAGGTGGGCTAATTTTCTATGCATTTTCCAAAAAAATATTCGTTAATTTTGAATCTTTTTTCTAAAGTAATTCGCCAAAATTTTATATAGAGACTATATGAAATTATTAGAAATTTTGATATTTCTACAAAAATATTGCCAAACATTGTATAGATTGCATATTAAAGACTAATGAGATTCGCCAACGTTTCTAAACTTTAAGGTAAATTTTCATCCTTAAAATTTTCCCTACACTCAAGTTGTATAATAATGAATAATAATTGATTAACTAATAATTAGTAGTGAAGAGGCATATCTCTATGGACATGACTGTTCGTGAAAGGTTATCTACCTAGCTATATATACGGGACCCTCAATTATAATCAAATCATCATCTCACTTGTATTCAAATATTCTAATATAATATATTATTGTCCTATCATGGTTGTTTATATATTTCAGATCTTCTCAAGTATTCTGCTGCGTATACGAACTTTGTTCGTTACATTGGTATCAGAGCTATTCGATCCTTTGGCCGCTCAACCACTACAAAGAACTAGTCTGATCCCGCCTTTGGCCATCAATTTTCGTCAAACTTGTTCCCATCACAATTCAAGCGTTTCACTACATAGTTAGAGTTTCTCCATTTCGACAATTTCATCATTCAAGCCTTTGGGCATTAGAAATTAAATTAAAAAAATAAAAGATTTAAAAAAAGGTCAATATAAAAAAAATAAAAAGAAAAAGAAAAAAGGAAAGAGAAAGTTATATAAAGAAAAAAGAAGAGATGTAAAAAAAATAAAGATATAAAAGTATCATTTAAAAAAGAGAAAAAAAATGTTAAACACACATAGACAGCAAGAAAGATATGAAAGATAAAACATGCAATACATTTTTATTAACATGAGATATACATTTATAGTACAATATGTGACTCTTGGGTTTCAGATCCCAAGGTCTCTTGGACTGCTTTGGTCTATTCGGCTTCCACACTAACCCATTTAGGATTAGGTGTCCAACATTCCCCCCCTTAATCCGAAGGGTTATGTATGAGTCCAAGAAGAGAGTTGTAATACAAAATGTGCAAATATGCATGGCAGCACTAAGCTGAATGTGCTCTATGAAATGTTGGTATAAAGGGCGGTGGTTTAAGGATGACCACCAACACTAGAACGCTTAGTGCAGTTCCCGGAACTCTTCCAAAACTGGCAAGAAACTGAAGTTTTCTGCTAGAGGAAGTGATCCTATTATTTTAAAGAGGGAAACCTTCAACCATAAAAGGGAGGTCTCACCCCGCATAAAAGGTAAAACTTCAACCTGAAAAGGGAAGTCTCAACCTGTGATGGTTTAAGGATGACCAACAACTCTGGAATGCTTAATGCAATTCCTGGAACTCTTCCAAAACTGGCAAGAAGCTGGAGTCTTCTGCTAGAGGAAGTGTTCTTAATTGTGTTCCTGGAATTCTTCCAAAACTGGCAAGAAGCTGAAGTCTTCTGCTAGAGGAAGTGTCCCAGATTGCCAACTGAAGGCATGTTCAGGCATCTTTGTCTGTGGCTACAACTCTGAAACTGGTGTGGCAGGTTGTGGCTCAGGCTCGCTTGATTTGGCTTTGAAGCTTGTAGATGACCATCATTTCCCCCCTGTCAGATACAAGGTGAGATGATGGAGAAAACTCAACTGCAAGACTGTTCAATATTCTGGAACAAGTTCTGACATGTGTTTGGAATATCTTCTTGGCTGTTGATGCCCATTGCCAAGAAGCGATCCATCCAAGATGAATCTTTGTTCTTGCAGGACGTTTGTTTCTGAAGCATCTGTGTGAAGAATGACTGGTTTTATGACAGTGCTTACATGGATGAAGATCAAAACAGTGATCTTTCAGATGGCCAACTCGGTCACAGTGTTGGCATTTAACGATCTGTTGTTGTTGTTGTTGTTGTTGCTGTGGAAGAGGGGCAGAGTCTGGAACAGCTGAAGCTGAACTGTCATGAAGAGCAGGTGAACTGTCATGAATGAATCCAGCACTCTGAAACTGAATGGGCTTGGTGTAGTCTGGAATATGAAAGGACAAGTCCTTGTCATATCCAAGACCAGTTCTGTGCTTGTTGTGGACAAGTTGTTCCCAAGGTCTGATGATGGGCTTAGGAAGTGCAGACTGAGTTTCTGCATCTGCATATACAACTGCTGCTTTATTTGAATGAACAGTAACATTATTGACTTGCCGTTGATGGGTTGCAGTCTCAATGTTCTGAACAAAAACATGTCTATTTTGATGTAGCTCTTCTTGCTGTAGCTGTGATTCAATCTGCAAAAAATCAATCTTTTCCTGTGCATTTTGTAGACAGACATGAATATCTGTGAGAGAAACTTTGCTAACTTTTAATGTATCATGAGTAGTAGACGACATTAGAGTTTTGAGGAACTCTAATACTCCACTGATTCTAGCCATTGTGTTTTTTTTTTCAATGTCAGATTTACACCTTACAACTACTACTTAGAAAAGTAATAACTACTCACAGTACACAGTAATATCCTTTATACATGTGCAGCAAATGATCAGAGTTCAACCAGCGAGCACCGATTACAATCCATTACATGAAAATAAGAGTTTACTCATGACCAGCGTTATGTTCTGACAAAAAAAACTTTTCTCCATAAAAGATTACAATCAGCCCACCAAACTCTTTATGCAGCAGTTGAAGCAAGGAATTAATGCACTATAATGAAATTTAAATACAAAGCCACACTGGGGCAGCAGCAACTGCAAACTTGTTTGGATCCTTCAAGTACTCCTTCAGAAATGATGGTTATCAAAACTTCAATAATTATAACACCATGTCATGGGCATTCTTTGAACCGTAATTTACAGCGGTCAACCTCGGCAAAGCATTTAAACATATGAATGGCACCAGCAATCAAATCGGATCCAACTATAGGGACAGAAGCACAGAATCTCGGTTGCAAATGGAATTCGAACTATTCAAAGTGTATTTGAAACCAATCATCATACCATTAGATCGTATACCATTCAAGCCTCATACGAACTTATTTAAAACAGCGGCTTCAACGTATTTCAAGCAACATCATAACGTATTCAGGCAGCTTTAATCACAGTTTTCGATGCATTCAATACAGCTCCAGGTCAGCACACAAATAAATCAATGAGCGGTATACAAAACTGATTTCTTTCTCTGCAATAGAGACTTAATGTCCAGCACATACAGTGCACATATTAAGAGCAATAATCATCACAAAAAGAAAGGACCTTTCCAACGAACGCTCGGGGCATTGAATAAATTTTCAGCAGACATTTGACGGACCATATTTTTAGTGCAAACAACAAATATACACCAGCCTCTATATAAATATATAGCCGAGAATACCCATAAAAATGGTATTATTCGTTGTTGAGCAGATTACGGATGAAGCCACATTTCTGGTTGATTTCTTTCATGCATAAACAACACTCCTTTGCAAGAAAAAATGAATGTCTTCCACAATCTGCAGTTGAAGTACAAACAGTTCGAGCACTCCTGAAGGTAGAACCAGCACGCTAGTGAAGAATGAGTTCAGCTCACTTACATAATGCACAATTCATGTGTTAACTTCACCATCTACGTTGGACCGCTACAAGCAGCTGACATATGGGTAAAAATGATACATAATTCAGGGTTCAATTTCATCATCTACATTAGAACTCTACAACTAACTGTCATATGGAAAAACGTGATGCACAATTATGGTTTAATTTGATCACATATGTTAGACCTCTACCGGTCTTAAATGGCTCTGTCAACTTCTCCTGAGAAGAGCTTTATCAAAAGCATCACTGTAAAATACATACATCCCAGCTCAAATTATAGTTGCGGCTTGTGAGTGAAAGGATCTTTTATCTATGTTACCAGAAAATTCTCATTTCGATCCAACAGCTACAGTGATAAATAGAAAAAACAATGCCAGATGCGTGATTTGCCACATGGTTTCTATCAATATTGAAACCCTTCAGAATTGCTCACTACCCACTTGGAGATATTCTGGTATAAACCCTTTCTCTTGCCCTAAGAAATATCTTGTAACATCGCATTTTGGCGGGGACTCGATCCTTCCTTGTTTCTGTTGTTGCATCCAACCATTTATAAAAAACACCACAGGAATTCAAAATTGATGAATTGACACCAAATGAAAAGAGTGGTTTTTGAACAAGTTATCAGAGGAGCAGATGAGATTGATCTCTTCTATGGGAACCCACTTTTGTTTTCTTTGCTGCAATACCCGTGCGGGAAATGAAAAGCCCGGATACCTTGTGGGCTAGATCTTAAATCATGAATGCATGAATGAGACCATGGACGGATGTATTCACGTATCACGTTGGAGTTCAAATGATAGAGATATATAATGAGCAAGTGAGAGATCTTCTTGCCACGGACGGTTCCAACCGGAGACTAGAAATCCGCAACAATTCTCAGCAGAATGGATTAAATTTTTCATGGCGACGGGTGGCAGACACAAACACCGTCCAAGGCAAAGACAAACAGCGTTGTATACATTATAAATTCAATACAAGCAGCGTTGTATACATTATATATCCAATAGCTGAACCGACAGCGTCCAAGGCATATACAAACAGCATGTTCAAAACATAAACAATGCATATACAAACACCGTTACCACACTCTTTATCAAGCAGCGTTCAACAGTCCAGCTGCGTCCTCCACAATGGAGATTTGCATCACGGGAATGGCACCAAAATCTGGATTCACGTCTCAAAAACCTTCCCAACTGGTAAGAGGATGAAAACCCTGGATCAGGCAGCGTTCAACAATCTTGTCGATGGCGTTTTCGCTGCGCATGGAGTCTCTCACCTAACGTTCTCTCACCTAACGCTGTCACCGTTCAGGGTTTTAGAGTGAATTCGAGCGAGAAAGGAGCACGGAATCGCCCTAATTCCGCGGGAAGCGTTGAGGTTTTGAGAATTTGAGGCGTTGTGGTATGCGGTGTGTTTTTTTTTTTACTTTTCTTCTGCAGAGGAGTTAATTTGAGAGGCTGTTATTGTTTCAGTAACCGTCGGTAAGAAAAAGAGCTAACTTGACAGAGGCAGCACAGGCTTGGCAGAGACGCAGGACAGAGGCAGTCAAGTTTAATGGCTATTCAAACACATTCAGTAACGCAGGTGAGAATAATCAGGTGAATTGTCAGGCAGTAGAGGCGCAGGTGTAATGACGCTCTTTTTTTTAAACGTATATGACAGTCAGAGAGCGATTATTGTATTCAGAAGAACAGGCAGGCAGAATTAATGGAGCGTTACAGGTAATGAAGACTAGGCCAGCGCTATTCAAGGGAGCTCAGATCGGTTGCTCAGGGAATAACAACATCTCATTTGTTTAACTAAAGGATAAACCCTGAGGAAGAAAACTACACAGGCCACACATCATGGCTCTGATACCATGTTAAACACACATGGACAGCAAGAAAGATATGAAAGATAAAACATGCAATACATTTTTATTAACATGAGATATACATTTATAGTACAATATGTGACTCTTGGGTTTCAGATCCCAAGGTCTCTTGGACTGCTTTGGTCTATTCGGCGTCCACACTAACCCATTTAGGATTAGGTGTCCAACAAAAAATATAAAGTAAAAAGTTCAAAAAAAAGAACTAAAAAAAATTATATTTAAAAAAATATAAAATTATAAATAGTAAAAGGGGGAAATAACAAAAAAAAACTCAAAATAAAAGTTATATTAAAAAAAAACATTTAAAATTACGAAGAAAAAAAACTATATAGGAAAAAAAAATTATATAAAAATATGTGTGTGTGTGTGTGTGTTGCCCGACGAGATGCCATAGCAAGCACCATCACCGCTGAATAGTCTGACCGGCCGACGACCGAAACCACTACCCAATGGCTTACCTAGTTGTCACAGCCCTGCCTATTGTGTGCACCCGCCTGCATTCTAGACCGATCCGAAAAAAACAAAACAAAAAAAACCACAACCTTGTTGCTAACTATTACCTCTGTATAGTGCCATTGTTGCGCTCTTCTCTCTGTCGCTACCGATTTTTGTTCAATACAGTCTATCTACCGCACCATCAACTAATGCACCCGTGAGTCATGAAGAAACCCTATGAAAAATTTTCAAGTGTCCATCACCATTTACGTTGAGGTAGAGTTGTCCAATTTGTGCTCTTGAGAAGAAAAAAAATGGAAATAAAGGTCTATCAAGGCAAGCGAAAGCGGAACGATACGGTGCTTGGCAAAGATGTTGCTTGGGTTGAAATCTAATTTTATTAAAGAATCGGTTTGACGTATGGTAAAAGAGAAAAGGAAATTATATTTTGATAAATTGTTAAAGTTTTGAATAAAATATCGAAGTACTTAATAAGTGTTAGTAAGTGAATACAAGATCACATAAAATTCGTAAGAGAAAACCACGGAGGCACCATTGAGAGAAGGCACAAACTTAAGTTTAAAAAAGTGTTTAAAGAAGGTTATCGTAGGAGACAAATACCTTATTGTATAATTATTTGACATAAATAGGTAAATAGGCATTCAAATTTGATAAAGAGGATTATTATAAAAAGAAATCTAATCTAAGGTTGATGATCTTCAAAATTTCCTTCAAAAATTTGTTAAAGGAATATTAAGTTAAAAAAAAGGGGTGAAAAGGTATTAAAGGTATATTCTTTAAGGTTTAAGTGATTAAAAGAAAAGTACTATTACTTTTATAAAAGTTAAAAAAAAGGGAGATATTATTATATCACTAAAAGAAAGCAATGGAGCCTAATTTAGAAATAACAAAAGGAAGATTTTTAGAAACTTTATTTAGTTGTGCCCCAATGCTATTTAAAATTAAGTGGACTCTTGCAAGGAAAAATGTCACTATTTCTATTTCACCAACCGAAGAAAGAAATTATATAAACCCTAAAATCACAAACCAATTAGTGATTCCTGAGTCAAATATAATTGAAAGATTAGACTCGCTTAACAAAAAACAATATGACATGACCAATTTACAATTAAACATTGGGGATTATACATTTACATCGCAATTCTTCGTTCAAACCCTATGGAACGATCAAGGTGACATTATTTTGGGTTCACCCTAGATGGAAACTCCAGGGTCTTTCATCCTAAATACGAAAAATAAGTTTTTGACATTTTCATAAAAAGGAAAAAATAACATTACAGAATGTTACACTGAAGCCAAATTCAGTAACACCAGGAGACATACAAGATATTTCAAAAGTAAATTTTCAAAGAAGGTAAAAAAAGTATTACAAAATATGCAAAAAGAAATTTGAGAAAATCACTAATGATCAAAATGAAGAAGTTTCTCAGCTTTAGGACCATAGTGAAAAATTACTAACACAAATTAAGAAGCTTAAGAAGGACAAAAGGTCATTGGAAAATAAGGTACAACAGCTTATTGAGAATGAAGCATCGAAATCTTCAAATAAAGAAATTCAAGTTGAAGAAAATGGAAGGAATATTGATCCAGTGAATGTCCCAACTCAAGAAGAAGACATGCCAATTGAAGAAAAAAAACACACTCAGATGTTGCATTTCAGAGGATGGAAATTCCAAATGAAGATTTTGTAACGAACTCAACAAACTCGGTAACTAAAATAAATCAAAATATTGCCACACATGATAAGGGAAAAACAAACCAAAAGAAATTCAATATCTACATTTGAATCACAAGAACAAACATCTCAACCAATGTACGAATTTGTACAGCATAGAACATAAACAACAAAATTATGTTCCCAAGAATCCAGTGCAGTCCTGTTATAAAAATTCATCACAAGTTTCCAGCAACCGCAAGATTCCACAAAATATTAATCTAGGATGGTCAAATCCATTCTCAATTTGCCAACTTTGTTTATCACTCAGAGGATAATATCGTCTTGTATCAACGATAATAACAGTTCCAAGACAAGAAGACATTCGAAATAGAAAAAGAGATCAAGTCTTTTCATTGGTAAGCTTTGAGGGCAAAGCTTTTTGAGGAGGAAGGC
Source organism: Pinus tabuliformis (assembly GCA_031772625.1). Classification (NCBI taxonomy): domain Eukaryota; kingdom Viridiplantae; phylum Streptophyta; class Pinopsida; order Pinales; family Pinaceae; genus Pinus; species Pinus tabuliformis. Next base: position 733,700,434 of record CM062814.1, read on the forward strand.
AATGTTATGACTAAAATATATATAAAAATAGTAATAATAATGAATAATGATTAATTAACTAATAATTAGTAGTACAAAGGCATGTCTCTATGGACATGACCGTTCGTGAAAGGGTACCTACCTAGCTATATATATGGCACCCTCAGTTGTAATCAAATCATCATCTCACTTGTATTCAAATATTCTTATATATTATTGTCCTATCATGGATGTTTATATATTTCAGATCTTCTGAAGTAGTCTGTTGCGTATACGAACTTTGTTCATTACATCACAACTTAGAGGCTTGGGGCAACGAACCAATTGGTTTATCAAAGTTGACTTGGTCAATCTAAAAAGCATTCCAGTGATCAATTCATCGAAAAAAACCCAAGCCAACTTCATTTCATGCAACAACACATTGATCGCCCTACTTGATTATTCACAAGCTTAATCATTTGTGATTGCCTCCATTGATGATTATCCAATCTTGTTAAATATGTATCATTTGTAGGTATAGATTGTGTGGTTAAGAGGAGAAGCCATTATCCTCGGCGCCATAATTCAAATCCCACTTGTGACATGATTGCCCCCTATGGGCCAATTGGGGTTGGCAAGGTATCGCAATCATACTCTCACTTAAGTGCTTGAGAGAGGGATGAGATGTAAAAAAATGGTATTCACATTCACATGTCAAATATGGTTATAAACAATTCATAGAGTGGTTTTATATCGTTTCAAAGATCTAGTTTCATAATGATATTCTATATACAACTAAAGCCATCACGCTTATCCATGTTTCCAATCTTTGCTCAATTTTGAAGCCTTTTTTATAGCAGCAACAGATTGTAGAATTAGCAATCTATTATGTTTTTGTAATGCATTATTATGGTGAATGTTAAATCTTTCAATTTATTGTTCACACAAAGACGTGTTCATAGGTTACATGTTTAATTGTTTAATTTCACATATAATTATGCATTAGATGTTTCATTATTCAATTTTTGCAATTGATAAGGATACTCCTTGACTAAATTATTAAGCTTACACACTTTTGTATTGATATCCTACTTCCATTTATAGACTGCTAAAATCAGTTATTAGCGATGGTTGAATCACAACAATTCCATCACAAACTTGGTCCTTTGCCTTAGCACAATCCAAGTCACACTAGCTTACAAATCTCAAGACGTCCTAAGCTAGATCAACAATAGCAACTCTTAAAATAATTAATGCAATCCTTGTCTACAAGGGTGTTAAAGCCCAAAAAAGTGCAGATATAAGATACAAGAATCTACCAAACATAGAGTATTGCTTTGATTATCCCCCAATTAGGAAGCGTGCTACCTACTATACCTACAAACAATTGCCTAAATAATATTTGTATTGTTTTACATGTTGACTTGGATAGGGGAAGATCCAATGTCTCAAAAACCATCAAGTGGCATCCCCCAAACATCCAGAAAACCAAAAACCCTTGAAGGGAGACCTCAACTACTTGTGTTCTCTAATTGAAGGGAAATATTCATTGTGTATCCTTTAGCAACATCTTGATAAATGAAAGATGATGTTTTATTTAATAATATTTGGTTGAACGGATGCTTGGAACAAATTTTATAATCTTGTGATGTGAATTAGGGTGCCTTGCATAAACTGTTGAAAATTGGCAGCTTAGGGATGAATTTCCTTAAATAAAATCTCATTTCTGACAATTTTGGAGTGATTTTCTAAAAACAAAAAGTCGTGTCTAGCATCTCAAGTATGACTTTCCAAAAATAGTAAATGACTTTGCATCAATTGGTAATCAAGTATAGTTGAAGGAAAATCACTTAACTTATCATTAATCAAACATGATAGTTCAATCTCGAATTAATCATCAATATTATTAATATTATTATTGTTATCCTTTATGATACTATGATATTATTATTAAAAGGAATTTCTAGTCACCTAAATAATATTTGTATTGTTTTACATGTTGACTTGGATAGGGGAAGATCCAATGTCTAAAAAACCATCAAGTGGCATCCCCCAAAAATCCAGAAAACCAAAAACCCTTAAAGGGAGACCTCAATTACTAGTGTTTTCTAATTGAAGGGAAATATTCATTGTGTACCCTTTAGCAACATCATGATAAAAGAAAGATGATGTTTTATTTAAAAATATTTCGTTGAATGGATGCTTGCAACAAATTTTATGATCTTATGATGTGAATTAGGGTGCCTTGCATAAACTGTTGAAAATTGGCAGCTTAGGGATGAATTTCCTTAAATAAAATCTCATTTCTGACAATTTTGGAGTAATTTTCCAAAAATAGAAAGTCATGTCTAGCATCCCAAGTATGACCTTCCAAAAATAGTAAATCACCTTGCATCAATTGGTAATCAAGTATAGTTGAAGGAAAATCACTTATCATTAATCGAACATGATAGTTCAATCTCGACTTAATCATCAATATTATTAATATTATTATTATTATCCTTTATGATACTATGATATTATTATTAAAAGGAATTTCTAATCACCTTACATTCATCACCTCAATATTTTTGCACCTCTCTCCTTGATGACTCACATGGCACTACGTAACTCTCTCTCTCTCTTAACGATAGTTACAATCTCCCTCACACACTCATTAAAGACATGGCATATTCTTCTTACACTCATTAAAAGCATGTCATAAAATATTTCTCTTACGCTCTCTTTAATGCATATGTTACTCACCTTAACTAAGGCATGCATACCTCTCTTAATGGAATGACTTACTAAGGCATGTGTTCCTCTCCTTAATGGCATAAGTTACTAACATGTATTTCTCTGCTTAATGGTACGAGTAACACTCCCCTAAATGGCATATGTTACTCTTCCTCAAGGCATGCATATTGCTCCTCCTTTATGACAAGAATTCGTTGCTCCTCCTATATATGTGTCTCATGTCATGTGCATTGCGAATGAAGGATTCGAACTTGAGAGAGAGAGAATTGGAGAGACTTGAAGACGGTTGTGAGAGAGAGAGACTTAGAGAGTAAGAGTATAACTTGGTGAGACAAGGTTGATTCAGTGCTTCAATGTTTCAGTGTTACTTTAGTTGAAGGAAAGCTTGATTTAGTGTTTGCATCTGCTACTGCTACCAATGATCTTCATGCTACAACTTGTTCAGATTTAGGTGAACTTACTCATTCTCTTGATCTCTCATTGTACTTTGTATCTCTGTTGAACAATTTATATCTAATAGAAGCAGAATTTGGTTGGGTTTTCCCCTTATGGGTTTTGCCTTGGTCATTAGACCTAAATTCTCAGTGTCTCAATTTGTTCTTGGTTGTTTTCTATTAATTTTAGATAACAATGGTCTGTTCTATGCTTAACAGCAATCAATTTTTCTTATTAGCCCAATATCAATTTTCAATTTAGTAATCACATTAACATCAATAGTAAATGCAGATAGAAAATAAACAATAACCAGAAGACAAGCCAAGACAAGAGGACACAATATTTGGCGGATGCCAGGGAAAAACCCCAATGTGGGGAAAACCCTTTGATCAAATCTTCTTATTATTCTTCAAAAGTTCAACAGAGAGAGAGTACAATATACAAAATTACTTGCCCAAACACAATGAAATATGTCCAGACAAACTATAGTCAACAAGATGCCCCAATCAAAAAGTCAACGTTTGTCAAATCACCAGAATTACTCCTCCAAATTAGCTCGGTCAACATAAATTCTCCCAAGAAAAACGCAGTCAAACAAGGTCAAATGTTGCCCGATCAATGTTGGTCAAACTTGCTGCAACTTGGTTGATGCAGGAAAACAGAAAATGCAATCAACACTTCGCACGTGTGGAGGAGAAGAAGGTTGCCCTGAAATTTGTACGACCCAATCAAATGAGGAGAGAGAGAGATATGTGTGAGATGATGCATGTCCAAATGAGGTAGATGCTCCTTCTATTTATATGCAACGTTGACGGTGAAGAGACATGACTTTTGGGCTTCTTGAGCCTACATTAGATTGTTGGCCGACCTTGAAAATTTATCCATAGAAGAAATAAATTCATAATTCCATTTATACATGTTAGAATGAGATGATCTTTAGATCAATCCTACACCTCTCAGAAAGAGGAATTCAACAAAAATATCATCTCCATCATATGAATTGTCCAAAGTGGAGTTTGGCCCTAGTTTCCAAATTTAACACTCCCTCTCAACTAGGGAGAACTCCACCTGCCAAAACATCTGACAATCTGTATCATCCCTGTCATACCTGCTCTACTCTGCTGAACCATGAAGAAATAATGAAGAAGAAATGATCGAGAGTGTATCATACCACTCTCCATTGCCCCAAAGTCAGTCTCCATTGATCCCATATCAATATCAAACATCCTAGCATAGGGAGTATAGTAAAACACGATGTGTTTATCGATAGTACTATGGTCCCTATCCTCCTTTCCCTACTCATTGGCCAAATGAGAGGTACTTCCCATGAGTCCCGGACTGCATGGGTAAAATGTATCGACAGGAGAAGGTGAACCACTCATCCTGCTCATATGCCATAGGAGAAGGTGAACCGCTCATCCTATGCATATATCAACCATCATGGGGTATCACAAAGGAAGATGAACCACTCGCCCTGTACACAATAAACCACTAGGGGAAGGTGAACCACTCACCCTATGGTTGCTCATCGCTCCAAGAACTACCCCAAGCCCCCCGAAGCTCCCAAAGCTCATTATCCAACTCATATGTGACCCTCATAAGACGGTCTCTCCACGACCCCAAGTCGTTCACGAAAGGTTAAGAATTTGACCTTCCCCAGGAGCTTCATAAGAATATCTGCGACCTGATCACCAATCCTAATGTGATGGAGCTTTATTGCTCCTCGTTGTACCATATCCCGGATAAAGTGGTACCTGATATCAATATGCTTGGAGCGGTCATGAAACACGGGATTCTTAGAAAGACGAATCCCACTTTGGTTGTCGCAGAAGATCACGGTGGTATCCAACACATGTCCAAACAACTCACTAAAGAGCTTCATCAACCAAACAAATTCACAGGAGGCCATACTAGCAGCAATATATTCAGCCTCAGCAGTGCTCAAGGCAACCGATTCCTGCTTCTTGCTCATCTAGGATATCAAAGCATAACCTAGAGAGAAGCAACATCCAGATGTGCTCTTACGATCCACCACACTGCCATCCCGTTCAGCATCTGAATAACCATGGAGCCTCACATTCCCGGCAGTGTATCTCAGTCCATAGGTGATTGTGCCCTGAAGATATCTCAAGAGATTCTTGGCAGCAATCCAATGCATGTGATGAGGCTCGACCATAAATTGACTCAATGTATTCATTGCAAAGCATATGTCCGAACGAGAGTTCACCAAGAACATCAGGGCCCCCACGAGTTGACGATACTCATAAGGATTTCCCAAATCGAGCCCAGCAGCACTTTCGCATAACTTCTTGAAGTTAAGTTCCATCAGAGTAGTCACGAACTTACAATCCACCATCCCAAATCTTTCAAGTAGCTTCACAATGTATTTTCCTTGAGAAAGGAACATCTCACCTGGCTTTTGCCAGACCTCCAACCCTAGGAAATAATGCATCAGTTCTAGGTCCTCCATCTCGAATTCAGAAGCCAACTCCCTCTTGCATTGATGAATGAGAGGGTTTGCACCTATCAGAAAGAGATCGTCCTCATAAAGTACCAAGATGAGAGGTCTATCATTTTCAACCTTGAACTAAAGGTTCGGATCAGCTTCACTTATTGTAAAACCCAACTTCATCAGATAGTTGTCGATCCTTTCATACCAAGCCTAAGGTGCTTGCTTCAACCCATAGAGGGTATTCTTCAACCTATATACATGTGTCTTTCTATCTTGGACTTCGAACCCCTCGAGTTGTTCTACATAGACTTCCTCTTTTAAGTGAACCATGCAAGAAGGTGGTTTTGGCATCCATCTAGTGTAGGTTCAAGCCTTGCGAGGCAGCAAGGGCTATAATCAAACAGATATTGGTATATCAAGCAACTAGTGCAAATATCTCATCGTAGTCCACACCTTCCTTTTGAGAGAAGCCTCTAGCAACAAACCTAGCCTTGAACTTTTCAGCACTTCCATCAGCTCCATGCTTGATCTTGTAGAGCCATTTAGAGGTGACAATAGATTTTTCCTTGGGTTTAGGGACCACATCCCAGACATCATTCTTCATAATCGACTCATACTCTTTGTTCATAGCATCCTTCCATACTTGGTGCTTCACAGCTTCTTCGAATGTGCAAGGCTCGGTTTGAATGGTGGTGCTCATGGCAGTTAAGTACCCTTGGTACCTATTCGGCTTCTTACTTTCACGAAATGCCCCCCTTGGTGCAATATATCTCTCGGCATCTTCGAGAGTTTCCCCAAGCCATGAGGGCCTCCTTTTTGAGGAGGGCTCATGAGGAGGTGGATCAATGGAATCCATTGGTCTTTCAACATCAGGCATCTGCTCATCCTGCGGTTCTCCTTGATTTAGGTACCACATCCCAGACATCATTCTTCATAATCGACTCATACTCTTCATTCATAGCATCCTTCCATACTTGGTGCTTCACAGCTTCTTCAAATGTGCAAGGCTCGGTTTGAATGATGGTGCTCATGGCAGTTAAGTACCCTTGGTACCTATTCGACTTCTTAGTTTCACGAAATGCCCCCTTTGGTGCAATATGTCTCTCGACATCTTCGAGAGTTTCCCCAAGCCATGAGGGTCTCCTTTTTTAGGAGGGCTCATGAGGAGGTGGACCAATGGAATCCATTAATCCTTCAACATCGGGCATCGGCTCATCCTGCGGTTCTCCCTGGATTCTTGTATCTGCTTCTTTGTCCTTCCATGGAATACTAAGGTTCCTAATCTTCCCAAGGGCAACATCTTCATCGAAGGTGACATCATGACTTATATCCACTTCTCTTTGACCAGTCACATAGATTCTATATGCCTTAGAAGTTTCATTGTAGCCCACAATTGATCCTTTCTTCCTAGATGCATCAAATTTACTTCTCTTTTCTTGTGGCACATGAAAATATACGGGGCTACCAAAAATTCTAAAGGGAGAAACATCAGGTTTCTTACCAGTGAAAACTTCTTCAAGGGTTTTGGAGTCCAATGCTTGATGAGGGCATCTATTTTGAACATAAAAAGCAGTGTTGGCAGCTTCTCTCCATAGCAATTTTGGAAGGCTTTGATCATGTAGCATGGCATGAGTGGCTTCTATAATGGAACGATTCTTTCTTTCGGCAACACCATTTTGCTCAGGAGTATATGCAGTAGTAGTCTCCCTCTTAATGCCAGCTTCTCTGCAATAGTCATTGAATTCATTTGATTCATACTCGGTTCCATTATCAATCCTCAATATTTTGATCTTCTTCCCTGTTTGATTTTCAACCAAGGCTTTGAAAGACCGGAACCATGGGAACACTTTGTCCTTCTTCTTCAACAAATAGATCCAAGTTTTGCGAGAGAAGTCATCCACAAATATAGCATAATATAAGAATCCTCCCAAAGATGTCGCGTGCAACATACTAGATAGATCAGAATGAACCAACTGCAAAATGTCGGTAGTCTTGCTATCACTTGAGGGGAATGTTCCCCTAGTATGTTTTCCTTTGGCACATCCCTGACAAACACCTTCATGTTCTATTTTAAATTTGAGCATACCTGTCACCATCTTCCTTGCATCGTGTAAAGCCTTATAATGCAGATAAGCAAACCTCCAGTGCCATATTTCGGATTGAAGAAATGTGTCCCAAGGCATAGCTCCCAATGGACTTCCTCCAACTTGATATAAGCTATCAATCCTAAATCCAAAAGTAAATGCTTCTTTGAAATTTCTTTTCCAAACACGTACCTTTCCATCAGTGAATGCCACCTTGAAACCTTTATCTTCCATTGCCAAAATAGATACCAGGTTCTTCTTTAGATTTGGGTACATATAATACTTCTTGTAGCTGAATGGTGTTACCTTGATTCAATTGAAGAGTAACATTCCCAACTCCCTTCACGGGATAGGTGGCATTGTCTCCAAGAATGATTTCCAAATTTGTATCCTTTTCTATCAGATTTGAAAGGGCTTCCTTATACCTAGTGAAGTGCTTTGAGGCACCACTATCAATCAACCAAATTCCCAAGGTATAAGGAGGGGAGGCAGTAGAGAGGGCAGATATAAGATAAAATTCTTTTTGCTTGTTATCTACGACATTAGATTCATCATACCTAGATTTTCTTGATCTTTTGGGAGGTCGACTATTTCCATGTTGAGTAGCAAGAGCATTCCATTTTCCTTTGTTGAACCTACCATTCCTTTGATTGTTGTTGCCCCCGAAATTGTTGTGGTACTTGTCATATATCCCTTCTATTAGGACATTCCTTAGCATAGTGGCCAAACCTGTTACAAATGAAGCATCTTCCCTTCCTTCCATCTTTGAATCTCGGTCTTCCTTGACATTGCTTCTTTGAACTTGCATTGTTCTTTCTTTTAGCATGAGCGGAGAATGCAGTAGGATCATTCCTATTTGAAGGCATGTCTCTCTCCATCATCCTTGTCTCTTCTTGAGTACATCTAGTCAGCAATTCATCAAAACCTGGAATCCTGTCATTGTTAAGGATAGTAGTGTTGAACACATGCCATTCACAAGGGAGACCTCCAAAGGCAATGAGAGTGAGCTCCCTATCAGCAATAACTTCTCCAATTGAAAGAAGATCATTTTTTATCTCGGTAATCCTCATGAAGTAGGATTAGATATCTTCACCTCTTCCCTTATGTATGTCCTTCAACTTGTTTTTGAGAAAGAGGACTTGGTTTGCATTGCTAACTTTGAACATGCCAACCAACCTGTCATACATCTCCTTAGATGTGTTCAAATCAGAGATGTATGCAACCAAATGCTTATTAATAGAATCCCTGATGATCTTCTTAACTTTGACTTCACCTTTCTTGTACTTTGTCTTAGCAGCAGCAGGTGCATTTGAAGGAGGTTTAGTAATCTTTCCCTCCACATAGTCCATAGCATCTTGCTCTTCCAAAGTCAAGTCAAGAGACATCTTCCATGTATGATAATCAGATTTATCATTGAGTTTGTCATTAGATTTGAAGTTGAGGAGGCCATTGAATCTTGTCCTTGTCCAACAAATCTCAGTGATTTCTCTTCTCACTCTTGCTTATCTCAGTGATTGTTCTTCTCACTCTTGCTTAGGCTTTGTCTTCACCTCAGCGCCAATGCCATGTTAATTTTAGATAACAATGGTGTGTCCTATGTGCTTAAGATCAATTTACTTCAATTTTTCTTATTAGCCCAATATCAATTTCCAATTTAGAAATCACATTAACATCAATAGTATGTTAATTTTAGATAACAATGGTGCGTCCTATGTGCTTAAGATCAATTTACTTCAATTTTTCTTATTAGCCCAATATCAATTTCCAATTTAGAAATCACATTAACATCAATAGTAAGCGCAGATAGAACATAAACAATAACCAGAAGACAAACCAAGACAAGAGGACACAATATTTGGCGAATGTCATGGAAAAACCTCAATGTGGGGAAAACCCTTTGACCAAATCTTCTTATTATTCTTCAAAAGTTCAGTAGAGAGAGAGTACAATATACAAAATTACTTGCCCAAACATAGTCAAATATGTCCAGTCAAACTACAATCAACAAGATGCCCTAACCAGAAAGTAAACGCTAGTTAAATCAACAGAATTACTCCTCCAAATTAGCTCGACCAAACCCAATCAATTCAACCTCCAAAAACAGTCCAAATCAGCCCAAAACAATCCTGTGGTCAACACTGGTCAACCTGCCCAAAAATTCTCGAAATTTGTGCCAAAGAATGTAGTCTGCGCAAACAAAAATTCTTCCAAAAAAACGCAGTCAAACAAGGTCAAATGGTGCCTGGTCAACGTTGATCAAACTTGTTGCAACTTGGTCAACGCAGGAAAATAGAAAACGCAGTCAACCCTTCGCACGTGTGGAGGAGAAGAAGGTTGCCCTGAAATTCGTACGACCCAATCAGATGAGGAGAGAGAGAGATATGTGTGAGATGATGAATGTCCAAATGAGGTAGATGCTCCTTCTATTTATATGCAACGTTGAGGGTGAAGAGACATGACTTTTGGGCTTCTTGAGCCTACATTAGATTGTTGGTCGACCTTGACAATTTGTCCATAGAAGAAATAAATTCATAATTTCATTTATACATGTCAGAATGAGATGATATTTAGATCAATCCTACAGCTCTCAGAAAGAGGAATCCAACAAAAATATCTCCATCATATGAGTTGTCCAAGGTGGAGTTTGGCCCTAGTTGCCAAATTTAACATTTTCTATTGTGCATTTGGTTTATGTTCTATCTATTATTGTTTAACTAATATTACAACAAAAAGAAGTTTTTGAAATAAGTGATTGTTTCAGCGTAGAACAACAGAATTTCAACATGTTATCAAAGCATTGGTGAAAACAAGCCCAAGAAGATAACAGCGATCACTGCTTTGAAAAAAAATTAATTCAAAGAGATCTTACTTGTCGCTGAAGTTTGTTGCCCAAAAAGATGAGAGTTATCACTCCTTTTGCAAAAATTTTACTCCAAAGAGATCTTGTTGTTGAAATTTCTTGCCCAAAAAGATAAGAGCTATCACTCTTTTTTGCAGAAATTTTACTTCAAAGAGATCTTACTTGCCATTGAAATTTGTTTAACTTGATCAAGATGTCTTCATCTTACTTCGGGAATGAAGAGAAATTAAATGATGCTTTGAATTTTGGTCCATGGAAGGCAAGATTGGATATTACTCTTAAAGAACATGATGTATTGGAATATGTGGAAGGCAAAACCACTAGAAAATCCAAACGCTGCTATCAAGACCAGATTCAAGAAGACAGAAGTCAAGGCTAAGAAGATTATCTTTGATTCTCTTGGAAACCATCTCATCACCTATGTCCCGAAGATGAATAAATCTAAGGAAATGTATGACAAGTTGATTGGAATGTATCAAGTAAACAACTTGAGTCAAATATTTGCTTTGAAGAATCAATGCAGGGACATTAATATGAACAGAGGAGAGACCATTCAAGCATACTTCATGAGGATATCAAAAATCAAGGATCAGTTGTCAATTGTTGGTGAAATTGTATCAAATAAAGCACTGGTGTTCATTACGCTTGGAGGTCTTTCTCCAACTTGGGAAACTTTTATTACTACCATTAGAAACAATGATAAGTTTCCCACATTTGATGAGCTCCTGGGAAAGTGCAGTTAAGAAGATGCCAGAATGATTTCCAGAGGAAGAACTCCCAAGCATGAAGAGGGAGAATCTATTGCCTTTGTTGTCCAAGGCAAGAAGCAGAAAGGAAAAATAGGTCATCACTTTTAAAGAAAACCTGCTCCTAGATCCAGCAATTCCTATAAATGGAACAGGAACTTATCAAAAGTTCAATGCTATAATTTCCATAAGCATGGCCACTATGCTCGTGACTTTCTAGAAAATAGAAGAGCACCAAGATCCAACTACAACAATTGTAGTAAAGAAAGCTACCATTCTTCAAAGGATTCAAGGAACCCAATGTATGATAATAATGCAGCTAAAACACAATCACAACACTTTCTCGTTTCTACTCTTTCTAGTTCCTCTCCTACAGATTTTTGTGACCGCTGGTTGGTTGATAGTGGTGCTTCAAGACACTTTACTGGTTATAAAGAAGTTCTCTCAGATCTGGTTGAAAGGGAGATGGATCTGAAAACCATTCTTGGAGATAACTCTAGATATCCTATAAAAGGTTCTGGTTTTGTTTCTTTTCATCTGGATCAAGGTAAAATTATATCTCTTCAATAAGTTTTGTATGTACCTGATTTGAAAATTAATCTTGTATCTATATCTGCCTTGAAAGTTGCTTTCATAAATGGAAAAGTTCTCACTTGGCCAAGGAGATCTAGCATGAGAGATGCCTTCACTTAGGGATCGAGATTTGAAGGTCTTTATAAAGTTAATGGAAGACCAATCCATGTGTTAATTCATGATAGAAATCATCAATATGAACTTTGGCACTGAAGGTTCGCTCATCTGCACTATAAAGCATTGCCTCATGTGAGAAAGATGGTTTCTGGAATGCCTGAGATCAGAGTGTATCATGATGGGGTTTGCCAAGAGTGTGCGAGTGGAAAGCATGTAAAAAGAGTAGGACCATTCCCTTCAAGCAAAAGGGAATGGTCCTACTCCTTTTATACATTCTGATTTATGTGGACCTATGCCTGTAAGTTCTATTGGTGGCTACTTGTATTATACAATCTTTATGGATGATTTTTCTCGCAAAACATGGATTTTCTTTTCAAAAAACAAAAGTCAAGCATTTAACATGTTCAAAGACTTCAAAGCTCTAGTAGAAAAACAAACTAGAAAGTGGATCAAAATCTTTAGATCTGGCAATAGAGGAGAGTTCACTTCAAATGATTTCATTGACTTCTGCAAAGAAGTTGGAATCAAGAAAGAGACTATCGTACCATATAAACCAGAACAAAATGGTGTGGCTGAAAGAAATAACAAAACTACCATGGAAGCAGTCAAAGCTATGTTGCATGATCAGAACTACCAAAGTTTCTACGGGGAGAAGCTAGTAACATTATTGTCTATGTCCAAAATAGATCTCCATATAGAGCCTTAAACAAGGCTCTTGAAGAAGTCTTCACTAGTGAAAAGCCCGAGGTTGGGCACTTGAGGATTTTTGGCTACCCTGTCTATTTTTATGTGCCAAAGGAAAAGAGGAACAAGATGGAAGCTTTAAGTAAGAAAGGTATGTTTTGTTGGTTATTGTGAAAATTCTAAAGCTTATAGAATATACGTACCTAGTCAAAGAAATATAGAGTTTAGCAGGGATGTAACATTTGATGAAGATGCAACTCTTGGAAAGGCAAGAGACACTTCTCTTCCTCCTATTAATGTTGATAAACAAGATGATGCCTTTGAAATTCAAGAAGATCGTGGGTCTGAACCTAATCTTGTTGATGAACCCATAGATCCCATGGACCCCTTGGATCCTCCTCCATGTGATCCTCCTGCTAGAAAGAGACCATTATGGCTTCATGGCACTCTACAAGATGTTGATAAACATGTTGCCCCTAGAGTAACCTTCAGAGAAAGCAAGAAACCATGTTGGTTCCAGGGATATGTTGTAGCCATGAGCAACATTATTTGGGCTTAACCATAGTAAGTTTGTTGTGACTTCTAAATGGTAGTATAAAATTAGACATGGTGTGGATGGCATTATTGAAAAATATAAAGCTAGATTTGTGGCTAGAGGTTCCTCTCAGAAAGAGGGAATAAACTATGATGAGATGTTTGCACCTGTTGCCCAATACTACCATCCGATCTATTGTGGCTCTAGCTGCTAGCCGAGGATGGACTATACACCAAATGGATGTGAAAACTGCTTTCCTACATGGCTTCCTCAAGGAAGCAATATTTGTGGAGAAACCACAAGGATTTAAAGTACATGACCAAAAACCTCATGTGTGTAGACTAAAGAAAGCTCTCTGTGGATTGAAGTAAGCCCAAAGAGCTTGGTATGCCCGCATTGATAGCCTCATGATGAAGCTTTGGTTTTACCAGAAGCAATGTTGATCAAAATCTCTAATTCAAAATGGTTCAAGACATGCCTTTGATTTCGGTATTATATGTTGATGACTTATTCTTGACAGGTGGACAACCTCTTATCCTCCAGTGTAAGAGGAAGTTAGCTTCTGAGTTTGAAATGAAAGATCATCATCTGATGCACTACTTTCTGGGACTAGATGTATGGCAAAGACCTAGTGAGATTTTCCTTTCTCAACAAAAATATGTTGTCAAACTACTGGAAAGATTTGGTATGACAAAATGTAAGTCCATGAATACACCAATGGAAATATATTTCAAAAAGTTATGTGGTCAAGCTGCAGGTCCTTATTTGACAAATCCTTCTAAGTATCGACAATAGATTGGGCACTGATGTTCTTAGTGAACACTGCACTGGACATATTTTTGCGGTCAATATTTTGAGCCAATATATGATAAAGTCATCAATGCACATTGGATTGTTGCAAAGCATATGCTGAGATACTTGCATGGGACCATCAATCTTGGATTGAAATATACTGCCAATGATGTGAGACTACATGGGTACTCTGATGTTGTTTGGGTTATTAACTCTACTAACAAAAAGAGCACATTTGAATGTTGTTTTAGCTTGGGATCTATCATGATATCTTGGATGAGCAAAAAACAAAACTCTGTAGCCCTTAGCACGACTGAATCCGAGTACATTATTGCTAGCATGGCCAGTGGTGAGGCAGTATGACTAAGGAAGCTCGTTGGAGAGTTATTTGAGCATGTACTAAATACAACAGTAATTTTCTATGACAATAAGAGTGGGATTCCACTTGCAAAAAATCTCGTGTTCCATGACAAATCCAAGCACATTGAGATTAAATATAAATATATCCGAGATATAGTGCAGAGAGGAGCAATGAGACTCCATCATATTGCAACTAATCATCAGATAGTTGACATACTTACCAAGCCTTTGTCGAAAGGGAAGTTCTTAGTATCCAAAGAGTAGCTTGGACTGATGGATGTGACCCTTCCTGATGGCGCAGTCACGGATGATCAAGAACACTGAGTTATGCTCTTCTCTGTTGTTTGAGCTCACGAGTTAGGAATGGAGCCAAGAGAGCTCTTCGGGTTGAGGGAACTCTTGACTGTAGGTTGTGTGCAATCCTTGTATGTGTTGACAAGTGGTAATCCCCTCTACCATCAAGTTTGGACTCACATGGAACTACGTAACCCTCTCTCTCTCTTAATGATATGTTACACTCTCTTGTGCACTCATTAAAGACATGGCATACTCCTCTTACACTCATTAAAGGCATGTCATAAAAAATTCCTCTTACACTCTATTTAATGCATATGTTACACTCTCCTTAACTAAGGCATGCGTACCTCTCTTAATGGCATAAGTTACTAAGGCATGTGTACCTCTCCTTAATAGCATGAGTTGCACCCCCTAAATGGCATATGTTACTATTAAAATTGGCAACTAGGGCCAAACTCCACATGGGTCATCTTATTTATGACAGCTGATATTTTTCTTGGATTCCTCTCTCCGAGAGATGTAGGATTGATCTAAAGATCATCTCATTCTGACATGTACAAATGAAGTTATGAATTTATTTTGATTATGGACAAATTGTCAAGGTCGGCCAGCAAACTCATGTAGGCTCAGAAGCCCAACAATCACGTCTATTCATCCTCAACATTTGCCTATAAATACATGATGCCTCCTCATTTGGACACACTTCACTTCTCGCACATCTCTCTCTCCTCACATGATTGGGTACAAATTTCTGGGCAACCTCTCCACACGTGCGAAGAAGAAGATAGTCATTTTCTGTTTTGGGCGTTGACCAGCGTTGACCGGATTTCAGGAAGGGTTTTGACCAGTATTGACCTGTTTCACTATGTTTTTGTGAGGGAAATTTTCATTTGAGCAAGCGGCATTTTTGGACACAAAAATCGATGCATTCCGTACTGTTTGACCATCGTTGACTGCAAAGAATTGACTGTGTTAACCAAGTTTCACTGTGATTTTCGGCACTGTTTTAGGTTGATTCAGAGGATTATTGGAGGCCGAGTTGACTGGGTTTGACCGAGCTGTTTTGGAGGTCAAATCTACCCTATTGACTTCTCTGGTTAAGGCTCTTTTGCTGTTGTTATAAATTATTAGAATTTGTAAATTGTACTACGGTCTACCTCTCTCTACTGAACTATTGAAGACTAAAAGAAGATTTGATCAAGGGTTACCCCACATTGGGGATTGTCCCTGGTTGGTGCCACATCTTGTGTCCTCTTGTCTTGACTTGTTTTCTACTGTTTATGTTTATGTTTTATCAGCGTTTTACTTACATGTTTATGTGATTGCTAAACTGAAATTGGCATTGGGCTCATAAAGAAATAAAAATAAAATTGCTCTAAAGCATAGAACATACCATTGTTGCCTAAAATTAACATGGTACCAGAGCTGAGGTGAAGACAAAGCCCAACAGTCATGTCTATTCATCCTCAACGTTTGCCTATAAATACATGATGCCTCCTCATTTGGACACACTTCACTTCTCACACATCTCTCTCTCCTCACATGACTGGGTACGAATTTTTGGGCAACCTCTCCACACATGCGAAGAATAAAATAGTCATTTTCTGTTTTGGGCGTTGACCTGTTTGACTGCGTTTTTGTGAGGGAAAATTTGTTTGAGCAGGCCGCATTTTTGGGCACATAAATTGAGGCATTCTGTACTATTTGACCAATGTTGACTGTAGAGAATTGACCGTAGGTTTGACTTATGCATTGACCAAGTTTGACTGTGATTTTTAGGATTGTTTTAGGCTAATTCAGAGCATTGTTGGAGGCTGAGTTCACTGGGTTTGACCAAGTTGTTTTGGAGGTCAAATCTGCCCTGTTGACCAACATTGACTTTTTTGGTTAAAGCTCTTTTGTTGTTGTTATAAATTATCAAAATTTGTAAGTTGTACTATCTCTCACTACTGAACTATTGAAGACTAAAAGAAGATTTGATCAAGGGTTACCACACATTGGGGTTTGTCCCTGGCTGGTGACACATATTGTGTCCTCTTGTCTTGGCTTGTCTTCTATTGTTTATGTTCTATCAGCATTTTACTTACATGTTTATGTGATTGTTAAACTGAAATTGATATTGGGCTCATAAAGAAATAAAAGTAAAATTGCTCTAAAGCATAGAACATACCATTGTTGCCTAAAATTAACATGGTATCAGAGCTGAGGTGAAGACAAAGCCCAAGCAAGAGTGAAAGAGTAATCACCAAAGACAGTTGGACAAGGACCAAAGACTCAATGGGTTCCTCATCCTACTTCCCGGCTGAAGACAAGCTCCATGATAAATCTAACTATCATGGATGGAAGATGTCTCTTGATTTGACCTTGGAAGAGAAGGAAGTGATGGATTATGTGCAAGGTAAAATCCCTGAGCCTCCTTCAAATGCACCGGCCACTGAGAAGACTAAGTACAATAAGGTTGAAGTCAAAGCGAAGACGATTATCAGGGACTCCATTGACAAGCATCTGGTGGCCTATATCTCCAAATTGAAGACCTCCAAGGAGATATATGACAGGTTGGTCGGCATGTTCAAGGTTAGTAATGCTAATCAAATTCTCTTTCTCAAGAATAAGTTGAAGGATATTAAGAAGGGCAAGGACAAGGACATTCAATCTTATTTCTTGAGGATTACTGAGATCAAGAATGATCTACTCTCGATTGGAGAAGTCATTCCTAACAGGGAACTTACTCTCACCACCCTTGGAGGACTCCCACCTGAGTGGTATGTATTTAGAACCACTATACTCAACAATGATTGAATTCCAGGGTTTGAAGAATTGATGTCGAGATGCATTCAAGAAGAAACAAGAATGGTGGAGCAAGAAATGCCTTCTAATAGAAGCAACCCCATTGCATTCTCTACTCATGCCAAAAGGAGGAATAATGCAGGGTCTAAAGGTCATTTCCATGGAAAGCCTAGATCTAAGGGAGGAAGGAAGGGCAGGTGCTTTGTTTGCAATAAGTATGGCCACTATGCAAGGGAGTGTCCTAATAAAAAGGATACACCTCGAGATGATGACTATCATAACAACTCTAGGGGCAACTTCAACAACAACAACGATCAAAGGAATGGAAGGTCCAAAGGCAAAGGAAAAAGGAAAGCAAGACATCAAGGAAATGGTCGACCCTCCAAGAAATCAAGGAACTCCAGTTATTATGAATCCAATGTTGTTAACAATAAGCAAAAAGAGTATTATCTTATATCGCCCCTCTCCACTACCACTCCTCCGGACACTTTGGGAAATTGATTGATTAATAGTGGTGCCTCAAGGCACTTCACCGGATACAAGGAAGTGCTCTCTAATTTGATAGAAAAGGAGACAAACATGGAGATCATCCTCCGAGGCGATGCCACCTATCTCGTGAAGGGAGTAGGGAATGTTACCCTTCAATTGAATCAAGGTAACACTATTCATTTGCAAGAAGTACTATATGTACCCGATCTCAAGAAGAACCTGGTGTCCATTTCAGCAATGGAAGATAAAGGATTCAAGGTGGCTTTTATAAATGGAAAGGTGCGTGTTTGGAAAAGAAATTTCAAGGATGCTTTTACTCTTGGGTTCAGGGTTGACAGTTTGTATCAAGTTGGAGGAAGTCCATTGGGAACCATGTCTTGCCACACATCTCTACACTCTGAACTATGGCACCGGAGATTTGCCCATCTTCATTATAAGGCCCTACCCAATGTGAGACAGATGGTGACAGGTATGCCCGAGTTCAAAGTAGAGCATGAAGGTGTATGTCTGGGATGTGCCGAAGGAAAACTTACAAGGGAACTATTCCCCTAAAGTAATAGAAAGACCACAAACATATTCAAATTGATCCACTTCGACATATCTGGTATGATGTCCGTAAACTCCTTGGGTGGATACTTATATTATCTCACATTTGTGAATGATTATTCTCGCAAGACCCGAATCTACTTCTTGAAGAAGAAGGATGAAGTGTTCACCTGATTCTGACATTTCAAAGCCTTGAAGGAAAACCAATCTAGGAAGAAAATCAAGATATTGAGGACTGATAATGGGACCGAGTATGAATCCTATAAATTCCAAGATTATTGCAAAGACGCTGGCATTAAGAGGGAGACTACAACACCATACACACTCGAGCAGAATGGTGTGGCTGAAAGGAAGAATCGCTCTATTGTAGAAGTTGTCTGTGCCATGCTTCATGATCAAGGCCTTCCAAAGTTTCTATGGGTTGAAGCTGCAAATACCACCGTGTATGTTCAAAACCGACGCCCTCATCAAGCATTGGACTCCAAGACTCCCGAAGAAATGTTCACTGATAAGAATGCTAAGAGGCACATTGCACCAAGGGGGACTTTCCATGAAAGCAAGAAGTCAAACAGGTACCAAGGATATTTGACCGCCATGAGCACTATCATTCAAAATGAGCCTTCATCATTCGAAGAAGTCGTGAAGCAACATGTATGGAAGGATGCTATGTATGAAGAATACGAGTCAATTATGAAGAATGATGTCTGGGATGTGGTCCCTAGACCCCAGGACAAATCAGTTTTCACTTCTAAGTGGCTCTACAAAATCAAGCATGGAGTTCATGGAAGTGCAGAAAATTTCAAGGCTCGCTTTCTTGCTCGAGGCTTCTCTCAAAAGGAACGTGTAGATTACGATGAGATATTTGCACTTGTTGCCCGATACACCACCATCTACTCGATCATAGCCCTTGCTGCCTCGCAAGGATGGAACCTACATCAGATGGATGTCACGACTGCCTTCTTGCATGGTTCAATCAAAGAGAAAGTCTATGTGGAACAACCAGAGGGGTTTGAAGTTCATGATCGGGAATATCATGTATGCAAGTAGAAGAAAGCTCTCTATGGATTGAAGCAAGCACCCCGTGCTTGGTATGAGAAGATTGATAGATATCTGATGAAGCTGGGATTCACTAGAAGTGAAGTCGATCCGAACCTTTACTTTAAGGTTGAAAATGATAAACCTCTCATTCTGGTACTTTATGTGGTTGACCTCTTTCTGACAAGTGCAAACCCTCTCATTCACAAATGTAAGAGGGAGTTGGCTTTTGAATTTGAGATGAAGGACCTAGGACCGATGCACTATTTCCTAGGGTTGGAGGTCTAGCAAAAGCCAAGTGAAATTTTCCTCTCTCAAGGAAAATATGTTCTAAAGATATTGGAAAGATTTGGGATGGTGGACTGCAACCCTGTGACTACTCTGATGGAACTTAACTTTAAGAAGTTATGTGGTAGTGTTGTTGGACCTGAATTGGGAAATGCTTCTAAGTATCATCAACTCATAGGAGCATTGATGTTCTTGGTGAACTCCCGTCCAGACATATGTTTTGCAATTAACACATTGAGCCAATACGCGGTTGAGCCTCATCATATACATTGGATTGCCGCCAAGAATCTTCTAAGATATCTTCGAGGCACAATCACTCGTGGACTGAGATACACTGCCGGAAATGTGAGGCTGCATGGTTATTCTGATGTTGATTGAGCTAGCAGTGTGGTGGATCGCAAGAGCACTTCTGGATGTTGTTTTTCTTTGGGTTCTGCTTCAATATCCTGGATGAGCAGGAAGCAAAACTTGGTTGCCTTGAGCACCACTGAGGCCGAATACATAGCTGCTAGTATGGCCTCCTGTAAAGTTGTCTGGTTGAGGAAGCTCTTCAGTGAGTTGTTTGGAGATGTGTTGGATACCACCGTGATCTTCTATGACAACCAGAGTGGGATCCGATTATCAAAGAATCTTGTGTTTCATGATTGATCCAAGCATATAGATATCAAGTACCACTTTATCCCGGATATGGTACAACGAGGAGCAATAAGACTCCATCACATTGGGACTAATGAGCAAGTCGTCAATATTCTGACAAAGCCCCTAAGGAAGGTCAAATTCTTGGCCTTCCGAGAACGACTTGGAGTCGTGGAGAGACCCTCTTATGAGGGTCCTGTATGAGATGGACATCAAGCTCTGGGAGCTCCGAGGGGCTTGGGGTACTTCCTGAAGCGGTGCGCAACCATAGGGTGAGTGGTTCAGCCTTCCCCTAGTGATTTGTTGTGTACAGGGTGCGTAATTCATCCTTCCCCTGTGATACCCCTGCGCGACATGTGAGCAAGACGAGTGGTTCATCCTTCTCTTGCCAAGACATCCTACGCATTCAGTCTGGGACTCACAAGAAGTACCTCTCATTTGGCCAATGAGTAGGGAAATGAGGATAGTGACCATAGTACTACCGATGGACGCATCGTATATTATCGTACTCGTTATGCTAGGATGTTCGATATTGATCTAGGATCAATGGGAATTGACTTTGGGTCAGTAAGAGTGGTATGAGACACTCTCTTTTGATTGGGACTGACTTCGGGTCAGTAGATAATGGTATGATACATTCTTGATCACTTCTTCTTCTTCATAGTTCAACAAAGCAATGCATGGATGGCAGAGATGGTACAGATTGGCAGATGGATTAGCAGGTGGAGTTCTCCCTAGTTGAGAGGGAGTGTTAAAATTGGCAACTAGGGCCAAACTCCACATGGGTCATCTGATTTATGACAGTTGATATTTTTCTTGGATTCCTCTCTCCGAGAGGTGTAGGATTGATCTAAAAATCATCCCATTCTGACATGTACTAATGAAGTTATGAATTTATTTTTATTATGGGCAAATTATCAAGGTCTATTCATCCTCAACGTTTGCCTATAAATACATGATGCCTCCTCCTCATTTGAACACACTTCACTCCTCACACATCTCTCTCTCCTCACATGATTGGGTAAAAATTTCTGGGCACCCTCTCCACACGTGCAAGGAAGAAGATAGTCATTTTCTATTTTGGGCGTTGACCAGCGTTAACCAAATTTCATGAAGAGTTTTGACCAGTGTTGACCTATTTGACTATTTTTTGTGAGGGAATTGCTGTTTGATCAGGCCACATTTCTGGGCACAAAAATCGAGGCATTCCGTACTGTTTGACCGACATTTACTGCAGAGAATTGACCGTAGGTTTGACTTTTGTGTTGACCAAGTTTGACTGTGATTTTCAACACTGTTTTGCGCTAATTCAAAGGACTGATGGAGGCCAAGTTGACTGGATTTGACCAAGCTGTTTTGGAGGTCAAATCTGCCATGTTGACCAATGTTGACTTTTCCGATTAGGGCTCTTTTGCTACTATTATAAATTATGTAAATTGTACTATCTCTCTCTACTTAACTATTGAAGACTAAAAGAAGATTTGATCAAGGGTTTCCCCACATTGGGGTTTGTCCCTGGCTGGTGCCACATCTTGTGTCCTCTTGTCTTGGCTTTTCTTCTACTGTTTATGTTTATGTTCTATCAACGTTTTACTTGTTTATGTGATTGCTAAACTGAAATTGATATTGGGCTCATAAAGAAATTGAAGTAAAATTGCTCTAAAGCATAGAACATACCATTGTTGCCTAAAATTAACAGTTACTCTTCCTCAAGGCATGAGTATTGCTCCTCCTTTATGACAAGAATTCGTTGCTCCTCCTGTATATGTCTCATGTCTTCTCACCTAACCACTACTACTTGTGCATTGCGAATGAAGAATTTGAACTTGAAAGAGAGAGTTGGAGAGACTTGAAGAATATTGTGAGAGAGATGGACTTGGAGGAGTAAGAGCAAAACTTGGTGAGTCAAGGTTGATTCAGTGTTTCAATATTGATTTAGTTGAAGGGAAGGTTAATTCAGTGTTTGCATCTCCCACTGCTACTAGTGATCTTCATGCTATAGCTTGTTCAAATTTGGGTGAACTTACTCATTCTCTTGATCTCTCATTGTACTTTGTATTTCTACTGAACAATTGATATCTAATAAAAGAAGTATTTGGTTGGGTTTTCCCCCTTGTGGGTTTTGACCTGGTCATTGGGCTTAAATTCTCAGTGTCTCATTTTATTCTTGGTTGTCTTCTATTGTGCATTTGGTTTATGTTCTATCTACAATTGCTTAAACTAATATTGCAGCAGAAAGAGGTTTTTGAAATAAGTAATTGTTTCAAAATCTCAACAGACACCTGCCAAGCACATGTCCTCACCTTGTCCGCCATAAAAGAGGCTTGCACCCCATAAAAACATGTTTTCCCTTTCATCTGAGCTCATTTCACTCAACCGGTTGAAGGTGACAGACGTTTTAGAGAGCAGTCGAGGGTTAATGTGTCGTGTTAGAAGGGATTCCAAGAGTCACGCAAGTGGATTTGTCCACCAATCTTCAAGTTTTTTCCTAGTCCATTGCCTTCCTCATTTCATACAAATCGTGGTTCAATAATCAAGGCCAACTAGAAAAAATCAAAGAAGGGGAGAACTTCCCCCAAAAATGTTGTCCCCCCCTCCCCATTTTCTTCAAAGTCTACTAGTGCTCCATCTATTCGAAGTGGGGTTGCAATAGTAGCTTGGAATGTTGAAAACCATTGTTTTAGCCATAGTATATAAAACCAGAACCAATGACCGACCCAATCCACCTATCAAACTGATTTTTGAACTAGAACCAAAAAAGTCAGACTAGTTAGATCTCAATGGGCCGGTCTTTAAAAAAATGCATGAAATAATTAATTTTTAATGAAAAAACTTTTCTTAAGATTTAAAACCATGATTCCAAACCAATAGAGACAAAATATGCATAGTTTGCTCATTTATGTACAATGCAAAGGTGAATATATCAAAATGGCACCAAGTGCAATACATATCAGCAACAAAATACAAAATCAATGAGGCTCTAAATGGCCCCTAGAGTCCAAAAATAATGCTACAAGCTATGGGGCCACTAGCCTACTACAAGTCTACATATCAGTTATCAACATGATCACTCCTCATCATGATCAAACTCATCATCGCTACTACACATGGGAAATTTGTCTAGCCGATGTTTGCCAATTTTACCGATATTTTGGTGGTATATTAATTTTGTCGATGTTTGCCAATTGTTACCGATATTTTCCTAATTTTTATGATATTTTGGTTTTTTGGACCCTTGCCGATTTGTTAATTTTAGGATAACAATGGTATGTTCTATGCTTAGAGCAATTTTACTTCAAATTCTTTATTAGCCCAATATCATATCCAGTTTAGCAATCACATCAACATGATAGTAAAATGCAAATAGAACATAAACAATAACAGTAAAAGACAAGCCAACACAAGAGGACACAAGATATGGCACCAGCCAGGGACAAACCCCAATGTGGGGAAACCCTTGATCAATTCTTCTTATAATTCTTCAAGTTCAGCAGAGAGAGAGAGAGTACAATTTACAATATTCACTTGCCCAAATTGGTCAGTCAAAACAACAAAAACAAAAAGCCCTAACCAGAAAGTCAACGCTGGTCAAGAGGGTTGAAATTGACCTCCAAAATAGCTTGGTCAACTCGACCTCCAATAGCAAGATAATGCAGCCCAAAACAGTTTTAGATTAACTAGTCAAACTTGGTCAAATAAAGTCAACATAGCAACCATAACTAGGGCAGTCAATATTGGTCAACGCATGGGTCAAATTGCCTCTATTTTTGTGCCCAAAACTGCAGCATGCCCAAACAGAAATCTCCCTCACAAAACCAAAGTCAACCTCCTGAAATTTCGATCAAATATGGTCAACACGACAACTAGAAAACCAGACCTTCCTTCACACATGTGGAGAGAGAGAGAAGCCCAGAAATTTGTACCCAATCAAGATGAAAGAGAGAAAGATGAATAAGAGTGATACCAAAATGAGGAGGCACATTGTATTTATATGCAACATTGAAGGCTAGAGGAGGCTAATTTGATGGTTGGCCGACCTTGATAATTTGTCCATAATCAAAACAAATTCATAACTACATTTGTACATGTCAGAATCGGATGATCTTTAGATCAATCCTCACCTCTCAGAAAGAGGAATCCAATAAAAATATCAATTGCCTCATCAGAGTTGTCCAAAGTGATGTTTGGCCCTAGTTGCCAAATTTAACAGTCCCATCTCAACTAGGGAGAACATCACCTGCCAAACTGTCTGACAATTTGTACCATCCCTGTCACTGCTCTGCTCCGCTGAACCATGAAGAAAGAAGAAATGATTGAGAATGTATCATACCATTCTCCACTAACCCGAAGTCAGTCTCCAATAATAGAGAGTATGTCATACCACTCTTAATTGACCCATAGTCAGTTTCCATTAATCCCAAGTCAATATCAACATCCTAGCATAGGGAGTATACGGTACTACACGATGCGTCCTTCAGTAGTACTATGGTCCCTATCCTCATTTCCCTACTCATTAGCCAAATGAGAGGTACTCCACATGAGTCACGGATTGCATGGGTAGGATGCACTAACAGGAGAAGGTGAACCACTCATCCTGCTCATATGCCATAGGTGAGGGTGAGCCACTCAGCGTATGCATATGCCACCATGGGGTATCACAAGGAAAGGTGGACCATTCACCCTGTACATAGCGCACCACCAGGGGAGGGTGGGTCACCCTATGGTCGCTCATCGCTCCAAAAAGTACCCCAAGCCCCCCAAAGCTCCCAGATCTCAACATCCATCTTATATGAGACCCTCATAAGAGGGTCTCTACAACTCCAAGTCGTTCACGGAAGGTCAAGAATTTGACCTTTCCCAGGGGCTTCGTAAGAATATCGACGACCTGATCATCAGTCCCAATGTGTTGGAGTCTTATTGCTCGTCGTTGTGCCATATCCCTGATAAAGTGGTACCTGATATTAATATGCTTGGAGCGGTCATGTAACACGGGATTGTACGAAAGACAAATCCCACTCTGATTGTCGCAGAAGATCACGGTGGTATCCAGCACATGTCCAAACAGCTCACTAAAGAGCTTCCTCAACAGACAACTTCACAAGAGGCCAAACTAGCAACAATGTATTCAGCCTCAGCGGTGCTTAAAGCAACCGACTTCTACTTCTTGCTCATCCATGATATTGAAGCAAAACCTAGAGAGAAGCAACATCCAAATGTGATTTTATGATCCACCATACTGCTAGCCCAGTCTGCATCAAAGTAACCATGCAGCCTCACATCCCCGACAGTGTATCTCAGTCCATAAGTGATTGTGCCTCGAAGATATCTCAAGAGATTCTTAGTAGTAATCCAATGTATGTGATGAGGCTCAATCATAAACTGGCTCAATGTATTCACTGCAAAACATATGTCCGGACAGGAGTTCACCAAGAACATCAAGGCCCCCACGAGTTGACGATACTCTGAATGATTTCCCAAATCGGGCCCTCCAGCACTTCCACATAACTTCTTGAAGTTAAGTTCCATCGGAGTAGTCACGAACTTATAGTCCACCATCTCAAATCTTTCAAGAATCTTCACAATATATTTTCCTTGAGAAAGGAAAATCTTGCCTGGCTTTTGCCAGGCCTCCAACCCTAGGAAGTAATGCATCAGTCCTCGGTCCTTCATCTCGAATTCGGAAGAAGGGTTTGCACCTGTCAGAAAGAGATCGTCCACATAGAGTAACAAGATGAGAGGTTTATCATTCTCAACCTTAAAATAAAGAGTCGGATCAACGTCACTTCTCGTAAATCCCAACTTCATTAGATAGTTATCAATCCTCTCATACCAAGCCTGGGGTGCTTGCTTCAACCCATAGAGGGCTTTCTTCAACCTGCGTACATGTGACTAACGATCTTGAACTGCAAACCCCTCAGGTTGTTCTACATAGACTTCCTCCTTAAGTGAACCATGTAAGAAGGCAGTCTTAACATCCATCTGATGAAGATTCCATCCTTGCGAGGTAGCAAGGGCTATAATCAAACAGATGGTGGTGTAGCGGGTAACCAGTGCAAATATCTCATCATAATCTACGCCTTCCTTTTGAGAGAAGCGTCGGGCAACGAATCTGGCCTTGAACTTTTCAGCACTTGTATCAGCTCCATGCTTGATTTTGTAGAGCCATTTTGAGGTGACAACGGATTTGTCCTTGGGTCTAAGGACCACATCCCAGACATCATTCTTCATAATCAACTCATATTCTTCGTTCATTGCATCCTTCCAAACTTGGTGTTTGCCAGCTTCTTCGAATGTGCAAGGCTCAGATTGAACAATGGCGCTCATAGCAGTTAAGTACCCTTGGCACCTATTCAGCTTCTTGCTTTCACGAAATGTCCCCCCAAGGTGCAACATGTCTTTCGACATCTTCGAGAATCTCCCTAAGCCATGAGGGTCTCCTTTTCAAGGAGGGCTCATGAGGGATGGATCAATGGGATCCATTGGTCCTTCAGCATCGGACATTTGCTCATCTTGTGATTCTCCCTGCTTTCTGGAATCTACTTCTTTGGCCTTCTTTGGAAGAGGAAGGTTGCTAATCTTCCTTAGGGCAGCATCCTCGTCGAATGTGACATCGTTACTCAACTCTACTTCTCTTTGACCAGAAACATAGATTCTATATCCCTTAGAAGTTTCATTGTAGCCCACAAAAGTTCCTTCTTCCTAGATGCCTCCAATTTACTTCTCTTTTCTTTCGGCACATGAAAGTATATGGGACCACCAAAAATTCTAAAATGAGAAACATCAAGTTTCTTACCGGTGAAAACTTCTTCACGAGTTTGGGAGTCCAATGCTTGATGAGGGCATCAATTTTTAACGTACACAGCAATGTTGGCAGCCTCTCCCCATAGGAACTTTGGAAGTCCTTGATCATGAAGCATGGCACAAGTGGCTTCTATAATGGAATGATTCTTCCTTTCAACAACACCATTTTGCTCAGGAGTATATGCAGTAGTAGTCTTCCTCTTAATGCCAGCTTATCCACAATAATCTTTGAACTCATTTGATTCGTATTCGGTTCCATTATCGGTCCTCAATATTTTGATCTTCTTCCCGGCTTGATTTTCAACTAAAGCTTTGAAAGAATGGAACCATGAGAATACTTCGTCCTTCTTCAAGAAATATATCCAAGTCTTGCAAGAGAAATTTTCTATAAAGGTTGCATAATATAAGTATCCTCCCAATGAGTTCACGAACATTGCACCAGATAGATCAGAATGAATCAACTGCAATACGTCAGTAGTTTTGCTATCACTTGAGGGGAATGGTCCCCTTATGCTTTCCTTCGGCACACCCCTGACAAACACCTTCATGTTCTACTTTAAATTCAGGCATACTTGTCACCATCTTCCTCACATCGGGTAGAGCCTTATAATGTAGATAAGAAACCCTCTAGTGCCATAATTCAGATTGAAGTGATGTGTCGCAAGACATAGCTCCCAATGGGCTTCCTCCAACTTGATATAGGCTATCAACCCTGAAGCCAAGTGTAAATGCATCTTTGAAATTTTTATTCCACACACGTACCTTTCCATCGATGAATGCCACCTTGAATCCTTTGTCCTCCATCGCCGAGATAGATACCAGGTTCTTCTTTAGATCAAGTACATATAGTACTTCTTGTAGATGAATGGTGTTACCCTGATTCAATTGAAGAGTAACATTCCCAACTCCCTTTACGGGATAGGTGGCATTGTCTCCAAGGATAATTTCTAAATTTGTATCCCTTTCAATCATATTTGAAAGAGCTTCCTTATACCCAGTGAAGTGCCTTGAGGCACCACTATCAGTCAACCAATTTCCCAAAGTATCTAGAGGAGAGGCAGTAGAGAGGGCGGATATAAGATAAAATTCCTTTTGCTTAGAATTTACAACATTAGACTCATCATACCTAGAGTTTCTTGTTCTTTTAGAAGCTCGATCATTTCCAAGTTGAGTAGTGAAAGCATTCATTTTCTCTTTGTTGTTGAACCTGCCATTCCTTTGATTGTTGCTGTTGCCCCTGGAATGATTGTGATCATCATCATGAGATGTGTCCCTTCTATTTGGATACTCCCTAGCATAGTGACCAAACTTGTTGCAAATGAAACATCTTCCCTTCCTTCCATTTTTGAAACCAGACCTTCCTTGACATTGCTTCTTTTTAGCATGAGCGGAGAATGCAATAGGATCATTCTTATTTGAAGGCGTATCTAGTTCCATCATCCTTGTTTCTTCTTAAGAGCATCTAGTCAACAATTCTTCAAAACCTGGAATCATGTTGTTATTAAGAATAGTAGTGTTGAACAAGTGCCATTCACAAGGAGTCCTCCAAGGGCAATGAGGGTAAGCTCCCTACCAGCAATAGCTTCTCCAATCGAAAGAAGATCATTTTTATCTTTTAATCCTCATGAAGTAGGATTGAATATCTTCAGTTCTTCATTTCTTTATATCCTTCAGCTTGTTCTTGAGGAAAAGAATTTGATTTGCATTGATAGATTTGAACATACCAACCAACCTATCATATATCTCCTTTGATGTGTTCGAATCGGAAATGTAAGCAACTAAATGCTTATGAATAGAATCCTTGATGATCTTCTTGACTTTGACTTCACCCTCCTTGTATTTGGTTTTGGCAATAGCAGGTGCATTAGAAGGAGGTTCTCAAATCTTTCCCTGCACATAATCCATCACATCTTGTTCTTCTAATGTCAAATCAAGAGACATCTTCCATACATAATAATCAGACTTATCATAAAGCTTTTCATCGGAGTTGAAGTAGGATGTGGAAGCCATTGAATCTTGTCTTTGATCAGTGATTGCTCCTCTTGGTGATTGCTCTTCTCACTCTTGCTTGGGCTTTGTCTTCACCTCGGATCTGATACCATGTTAATTTTAGGATAACAATGGTATGTTTTATGCTTAGAGCAATTTTACTTCAAACTCTTTATTAGCCCAATATCATATCCAATTTAGCAATCACATCAACATGACAGTAAAATGCAAATAAACATAAACAATAACAGTAGAAGACAAGCCAACACAAGAGGACACAAGATATGGCACCAGCTAGGGACAAACACCAATGTGGAGAAACCCTTGTTCAATTCTTCTTATAATTCTTCAAGTTCAACAGAGAGAGGGAGTACAATTTACAATATCCACTTGCCCAAACTGATCAATCAAAACAGCGGAACCAAAAAGCCCTAACCAGAAAGTCAATGTTGGTCAAGAGGGTTGAAATTGACCTCCAAAACAGCTCAACCTTGGTCAACTCGGCCTCCAACAGCAAGATAATGCGGCCCAAAACAATCTGAAATTAACCAGTCAAACCTGGTCAACTAAAATCAACGCATCAACCAGAACTAGGGCAGTCAACATTGGTCAACATTGTTCAAATTCAGCCTCCTGAAATTTCGATCAAATCTGGTCAACACAGCAGCTAGAAAATCATTTGCACGTGTGGAGAGAAAGACAAGCCCAGAAATCTGTACCCAATCAAGATGAGAGAGAGAAAGATGAATGAGAGTGATACCAAAATGAGGAGGCACCTTGTATTTATATGAAACGTTGAAGGCTAGAGGAGGCTAATTTGACGGCTGGCCGACCTTGACAATTTGTCCATAATCAAACTAAATTCATAACTTCATTTGTACATTTCAAAATGGGATGATCTTTAGATCAATCCTACACCTCTCGGAAAGAGGAATCCAAGAAAAATAGCAGTTGCCTCATAAGAGCTGTCCAAAGTGATGTTTGGCCATAGTTGCCAAATTTAACACAATTTTATCCTAATGCCAATGTTTGTAACATTTGAAAAAGTTTAACATGTCTAACAAATGATTTTGGTTTGAGTGAAGGGTTCATTTCTTCAACCTTATAATGTAGTTGAAAAGGCTTAGCATGGCTAACCAATTATTTTCCTTTGAGTAAAGGGTACATTTTTGTTAAGGTAAAGGTAGAGGAGTTCAACAATCAATACCACCAACATCGACAAAGTGCAACAATCAATGCCACCAACATCAAGGTACTTAAAGGGCTTCATGCTCTTGATCAAATGCCGATCTCATACCCTCACGTAGGGCATAATCAAATGGAAACATTGCAATCCCCCAAATCTTGAAATTGCAAAAACCATTGAGTATGCTAGATTTTGAGTGAAATTTCAAATTTTAGTTTCTCCATATGAAATCCAATGAAGTCGAAACGACTCTCAAACATCTTGAGTCATTTCATGGGATGAGAATGAAATTTAAAGGGAAATTTGCCAAGATGACCCCCGAGCATAAAGAACTAGCCAATTTGACCAGTTAGCGACTCCACCCAACCAGTTCTGAATATTATGGTTTTAGCAAGACAAAAAGATAAAGAGAAAAAGTTGTATGATTGAATTTGTATCATGATAAATTCTAAATGTTTTTAGTTTCTAAATTATAAAAAATAATGAATCTTTGTCTATATTTCATTTTTGTGATGTACTAATTTCTTATATATATAACAAATTTGTGTGTGTGTAACATCCTCCTCCATGTCCTGATTTGGGGTCCCCATGCCTCATGTCAGACACTTGTATTTTTTTGTCCTCCGTGTCTCATGTCATCATGTCATGTGACTTAGAAAATGGGCCTAAGGGCAAGGATGGAGCCACAATTTATTTTGGAGAGATTCTGGCAGATTTGCATGTGCTAATTGCAATTTGCAAATTTATGAAGAGGCTGAAGAATCAGAAAGTCAACAAGGGAAATTTTCTGAGCACACAAAGAGAAGGTGACTACACATGGGAGAGGCTGAGAGCATTCAGGAGGCTGAGCCGAGTTTATCTGCAGCCAGATCTGCTGCATGTGTGATGGTCATACAAATCAGGCCGCACATGTGAACAGCCAAGAGGGCCCTTTTCCAGCAGCACGTGTGGGGGCAGAGGTGTCTTCTGACGGCTGCACATGTGGAGCAGAGGCCAAAAATATGTGCAGAAATTTTGACAATAATTTCAGGTTTTGTTCACTGTTTTTCTGTGTATTTCAGAGGGAGGTTTTCTCTAGTACAGGAGCCCTTAATTTTTCTGAGAATAATTTAATCAAGGAAATTTTGGAGGACAAAATGATAAAATCTTTGCTGATTGTGTCTGACTTTTCTGAGTATATTTCTGAATATTTCTGCTGCAAGATTATTGAGTTAAAAGTACCAGAGTATTTCTGTTTTGTAGTTTTCAGAATTTATTTACTACAGAAAAATAATTTGATGGGTAAAATACTTTCTGTGGATAGAGTACAAGCAAAGAAACAAAAATCTGAAACTGGTGCTTAGAAATTAACATTGGGAGTCAAAGAAAACTTACTGTGGGATGGAAATTTTGCATATCCCCACAACTTATATGTCACTAGTTCAAAATGTTGACAATCAGAGAGAAAGCAGGCCCTCAAGATGACAACCAGTAATAGCAAATGTTTAAGGTTTAAAGCTGTGACTGGTAATAGCTTATGTTAATCATAACATGTATCTTTCCTCAAAATTATGATCATAACTTTTAAAACATGCAAGGAAAAGTTCGGAAGGGTAAAAGTCTACAAATATTCAAAACTAAAATAAGTTTGCGAAAATTGGGAAAAAGACAAGCAGTAGCAATCACATTGTAGTTTCCTCACACTGCCTAGCTTGATTCCTTCCCACCCATCCATCCACCTCTTTTAAATGATTCCCAATCTTAGGCCAGGTCATCTATGTCCTCCAACAAAAAAGAATCTTAAGTCTAGCCACAACTAGTTCATCGATTGAAAAAATGCTCAATGAATGATACAATCACCTCAAGCTAGCCCAAACACACTCAAACTATATAATGAGCAGTTATTTCAGCTAAAGATTGAATTGTAGAAATGATGCCGCAGACCTTGGCAGTGCTTGCAAATGAACAACAAGGTGATGAGAAAATAGCATTACTATACAAACAGATAACGTACTAATGGAAAAACATAAGAGATAGAGAGCCAAAACAAAGTGAACAAATGCAGGAGAGAATCAAGCATAGCCCAGTTGCAGACATTTGGCTAAACATCAAAACTTCAGCATGAGAAGACCACCCAATCCAAAGTAAGTAGCTGCAGGAAAATTCCAAGGATAGCCCCAGTTTGCATAGGATTGGCCAAAGACCCAGATTTCAGTTTAAGATAAGAATCAGAAATAAAGCTTTTAAATAGTCCCAAACTATTAAGATATAAGTACAAAATCATATTTAAAACTGTAAATATGCTAAAATCACCACCTCAAAAGAATCAATACATAATTAATATAGCCTGGTTCATCATCCAATCAGTGCTTTTGACCTAAGACACCAGAAACACTGCCCTCCAGGTGCCAAAAATGTGTTTCTACGTTTTGGAAAAGGATCCTTGTATTAAACAAGACTGAAATGTTTCAGAAGTGTTTCTCGATTTTGAAATGTTGTATCGGCCATTTCAGCCACCATTTTGGACTCTAAGCCAAGTGTATATCCATCACTTCTGCCAACATTTCAATCCATAGAAAACTAAAGTAAAAGTGAAAAAAAATGGTAACCCTAATTTCTTACAAATCAAGTTAATATAGAAGACTTGGACCTCCTCTCAATTATAGCTCTCTTTTTGTCTTTATTTACAAATTTGAAATTCATGAATACTATTATGAAAAAATATTGTCTCACGGTTTTTTTGGTATATAATTGTGCTGAGAGGCACTTTACAGCCCGTATGGGGTAGATGTTGTAGTGTCTGTAAAAGAGTGTAAACATTTAAATGTCGACTCAATATCATATCCTAGCCATACCATATCCTGTTTTCCAAAAACCTGCATATCCATATCTATTCCCTTATGCATATCTACGTAACATAATATATATAAATATACTTGCTGTATCCTATTTTCTAAAAATATGTCATATCCATATTTGTTCCCGTATGCATATCTGTGCAACTTAGGCTTTAGCCAAATGTGAAGCTCCACCTTGAGTGGACACATGTTGCCAGCCTTCAACTTCCCTCGGATGCAACTGGAGTCTGAATACTTCTAAACAATTAGAATGAAGCGGAAAGCTCCAAACGAGTTGAGAATCTTGTCAAAGAAAATAGATGGCATATACACCTATTACACAACAATTTCATTAATCGAAATTTGATTAAACCATCCAACCATACCATGTCGCTTCGAAGTCCACCTCCAAATATCTTCCACTCTTAGTCTATTTCAGATAAATATCGAGGTAGTCAACTTGTTTCCTATTCCTCTTTTGGGAATGTCCAAGCTCGCCAAAGGTTTAAAACATTTCCTGATTATGCTTGATGAGAACATAATGTTACAGCCCCAAAATCCCAACCTGCTTCCCAAATTCATCAATTTTGGCCCAAGTATCCACCACCGACTATGACTCACAAGTTCGCCAAACTATATAAGTCACATATCTATATGATGTTTACAAACAAATGACCCCATGAATATGGTGCTTGCATGCCATTCAAAATGCACAATCCTTCAGGTAATCCTTATTTCAATTGGTAAGCTTGGTTATACGCAAAACATATCTTCTGTGATAACATGGATATACACCAAATTCTAGAACATTATATCAATATTGTAAAAGTTATTAATGATAATTTAAAAACTAAGAACATTATATGATATAGATCAGATTTTTCTACCGAGAGTCAAAGTTTTGTTTAAAAGAAAAAAAAGGCTGGAATACTGACCATCCATATCCATATCTGACACTGCAGGAGATGTTGGTACCTGTTCCACTGAAAGCTTTGGATCTATTGATTGTTGGCTATACATAGGTGTCTCTGATGGTTCAATAGATTGACCCTGATTTTCCACCTGCTCACTTGTAGTTATTTGCAGTTCCCACTTTTTTTTCATCCACTGAAAATACTGATATCCAACTGCCGCATCACTGCTGGGTGCTCCATCAAATAAAAATGAAAACTTTGGATTACCTGCTTGCTTAGCCCGAGCCATATTTTCAAATTCAGGCCCATTCTTAACAACAAATTCAGAAAGAATTTCAATATTCTGAACCATTTCTTCATCATTTGGCACCTGTGGAGGTGGAGGTAAAGTGGTTGTGTGTGAAGATGGAGGTTGATCCACGGCATCTGTTGAAGGTGGAGGTGGTTGAGCAAATTCCAGTGCAGGAGGTTGTGGCAAATACTGTTGGGGATAACGAGGCTGTGAATGTGTGGGTGGAGGTAGTTGACTAGCATCCAGTGCGGGAGGGGGCGGTGGAGGTGGTGGCAGGTTCTGATGTAATGTTTGTGAAGATAAACTTGATTGAGAAACCTCCGCTGCAGGAGGAGGTGGCATTGGCAATTGCTGAGGTAATGAATATGAAGGAGGGGCTGGTTGAGAAAAGTCGAATCCTGGAGAAGGCTGTGGTGGAAATAATGGAGAAAATGAAGGAGGTTGGGGTGGAGGAGGACCATGAGGAAGAGTACCAATAAAATTGGCAGCACGAGGAATAGGAAGCTGAGGAGGTGGGCCTGGTAGTGGTGGTCCAGGCGGTGGCCCCTGGAAATGGTGTTGTTCAAAAGGTGGCCTAGAGGGAAGCATTCCAAATGGAGGTGCAGACGATTGAGTTCCATGATTCGGTACAGATTGCATTGAAACTGGAGGAAAACCAGGTGACATAGGAGATACCTGTGGAAGCATTGCGGGAGGAGGCCCATAGCCGAAATTCTGTTGTTGTCCACCTGGAAAAGCAGGTGGCATGGTTTGAGGACCTCCTCCTTGCATCATGGGAGGGTAGACAGGTCTAGGCTCGGGTGCAGGGTACTGCTGAATGGAAACCCCTGGAGGACCGTGCCTGTATTGCGGAGCATATCCTCCTGGTCTATACATTCTAATTTTACTTTTTCCACGGTACAACGGAGTGTCAATAAATTGAAGTTTCTGCAGAAAATTTCAAAGTTCCCCCGTTTTAACAAGTAGATGCCCGAAACCTATCGATTGTCAAGGCTTATAAAATTAGTCTGAACTCTTTCTATTGCCAAAAAGCCCAATGCAAAACCGAGTTAAAGGCAATCCCAGCAAAAATATTTTGAGCTTCATGCACAAGTAAATGTCTTCTGTCATTGTAAGGATCTCGCTTTCATTCTTACGCCGATTGTTACTTCACAAGACATGCGAACAGGAGCACCGGCCCTGCCCAGAAAACCATCCATTCATGTACATTCAGTTTAGCTTAATCAACCACATATTCTATAAACTTCAACTATTTTTCGTCTTTAAAACATGACAAACAGAAACCCCGACTTCAACCAAAACCCAATGGGATTGCAATGTCGACTCAAAGAAATACCATATTATTACGTATATTAATCTGGTTGACTTTTAATGTCAAAAAAAAAAATCTGTATGAATGTGGCATTGAACATTTGATGCATAAACAGCTCTGCAAATCTACTTCGCCTACATCTTAAAAGGAGCAGTGACCCCTAATTCAGTGCCAAATGAAACAAAAACCCAAAACCGCTGACCAACAAAGTGACCCCTCAAAAACCTAATCGGATAAGATTAGCAATGTCAATCGAAAATATCTGCTAAGTGCAGCCCACTTCAATAATTCAGGAATAACTATACAACATAACGCAGTAGTGGATTCCATTCTTAAATGAACAGTAGAAGCACAGCAGAAGAGAAATGTTAAAACCCTAGCATAGCATAGGCATACAAGTGATAGAAACTAACCTTCGGGATAGAAGATTGATTCGCCCGCGTGCCTCGCATAAGCCCAACAACGCTCTCAATTGAGAGCCGAAATGAAGGAAAATCGGAGATGATGAAGTTTTAAACAAAAAAGATTGCCAGATTGTGAGAATATATAATGGAAAATGTATTCTCCATTAAGTAAATAATATGCCTGGTAAAAATTGGCACGCTATAATAAATTTATTAGGTCATTATTATCTGTTCGGCTCTTGTGGTAAAAAAAAGTGTAAACTGCATGGGTAAGGTATATGTTTCTTTTTCCTTTTATTTTCCATGATATGCTCATACAAGATATCCTTGAGTGCAACATCTTGATTTTTTTAACTTAAAAAACATCTAAATTTTAACTTAAGCCACGTCATTTGTGTTGAGCTTTTGAGTAAGCTTAATATTTTTCCGCAAAATGTTTTCAAATAATCAAAATATGATATCAAAACCCCACCTTAAATTAGCTGGTTTTCTTGAAAATTAAAAAATAAGAAGTTGCCATCAATAATGTGAAAAAAAAAAATGAAAAAAATATATTAAATAATTAATATAATGTTTTATTAATATTTAAAAATATATATAAAACATTTAAAAAAATATATATATATATATATTTTTGAGTATGTATGTATATTCATCTGGTTATTAACCATTATGTTAAAGGATTATTTTGAGTTAAAATTTTATGTTTTAAATTGGGTATTTTTTTGTGTATTTTGAATATTTTTAAAGGGTAATTTTGGAGATTGTTGTTTGCTCCATTCGATGTCTTTGAAAGCGTGGAAGATTCAGGATCTCCTGCGTCTGGTTTCTCTTATTTTACCTTTGTTTCTGGTCTTAAGTGGGCTCGGGGAGCCTAGGTATGTTGTTCCCTACCTTGGGCGACAGACACATCTCATTTTCATGGCAATTGTTGGGTTTAGGCCTAACGTTCAGTGTTCAATGTCTTTATGTTGTGTCAATTTACCAGGTATTCATTATTAGTGTAACTGTCGGGACTTGAAGTTGCCTGGTTGCTTCATGCTCGAGGTTTGGGTTGTTTGTTTCAAGGTTGTCTATTCCATCACAGCTCTGTCTAGAGGCATCATGGTTCGTCCCTCCTCTGGTTTTGGTTCTTCGGCGAAAGGTAGTCGAGGTCGAGGAAGGAATGTTGGAAGTCACAGCGTCAACAGTGAATATCATACCTGCCAATCGAGGGGTAGGGGCCATAAGTCAACATCGCAGCTAATCCAAGATGCAACCCAATCTTACCAGACATGCACCCCATATCAGGTCTGATAGCTTATTTCAAATTGGGAGACAGAACTTAACCAATAAGCAAAAGCAAAGATTCAATTGGAAGATTAGAGAGACCTGGTCCCTGACCCCCTGACCACTCCAAAGGTTGCACTTCTCAATATAAGCAAATTGCTCGCCTGTATTGGTTAATGAATAACATTGTGGCCAAGGGCATCATGAACCCTCCAGCTAGCTCCTCTAAATCTGACCTTGGTCTTCAGGAAATCTAGAAGGAATTTCAACTTATTCAGTTCCAAATTCAGCAGCAGAATGTCCGCCTCAGCCCCATCGAGAAACACATGTCGTATCTTCCCCAGTCTGAACTACCGGGTTCAAGTGCGAAAGATCCAACTTCAATGGGTTCCTCTGGCGAATAGCAGTATGCTTGGCTTTGTTTGATTTCAAATTTTGTTTTAACTCTATATGATAAAGCTACAGGATAGGTTATTGTGTTTCAATTACTTAGATATTAGAAGTTTTCAAGAGATTCAGACATATAAGGCATTGTTAGACATACTCAAACTTTTAAGTTTTTTGGATGGCATACAATGTTGTTTGGTGGCCAACAGACTTGGTTTCCCTCTAGGTAGGTTGAGGCCACCGAACTCCTTGAATTTTGGTTGTAACCTGTTTTTTGAAGATGATGAATGAAAAGGTCCTATTAAGATTACAAAAAAAGGGTAATTTTGGAGAGGAGGCCATAAACACTGATGTTAAGCAAATTATTGAATTTGTAAATTTATAAGTTAGATAACAAACTATTCATCATTTTCTCTTCATATGGATATTGCAATTTACAGTTTTTACACATGTAATAAATGGTATATATATATATATATATATATATATATATATATATATATATATATATATATATATATATCAAGATCAAGTTTGTTGGTTGGTTGTGGGATGGAGTGTTATCCTCCCTACATAGCTTCTATTCATGTAAGTGACATGTTGAGCTCATATTGAATATATTGAT
The DNA here is from genome assembly GCA_031772625.1 of Pinus tabuliformis. Classification (NCBI taxonomy): domain Eukaryota; kingdom Viridiplantae; phylum Streptophyta; class Pinopsida; order Pinales; family Pinaceae; genus Pinus; species Pinus tabuliformis. The sequence continues at coordinate 733,738,839 of CM062814.1, forward strand.
GTAACATCTTCAAGTTTGATTGTTGACTTGGCCTCGTGCCTTGAAGAATCTAGGGTTTACCTTGGCATGAGGAGAAGTGCCTAGGGGTTTTCCTCGAGATATGTTACCTAACAAAAGAAATATAAATATATATACCACATTCTCAATGGTTATAAAAGGGGTGAATCGAAGAAATGGAGGAGGAACTCTTAGATTAGAGTAGTATGATCTAGATTATCCATAGTATTATGTTCATTATGTCGATGTTTCGAACCCCAAAGGGGGTCCATCATCAGGACCAAAAATGATAGACTATGAATGATATTATTGATAGAAGAATCTTTCGACCAAAGTATATATAAACCTAAATAATGATAAATTTTTAGTAGAAGTCGACCAGTTCAAAGAGTAACCTACATATATGAATTATTTAATTTTAATTATTTTAGTTTTAATTATTTTAATTTTAATTTTATGTCAAATAAATATTTAATTATTAATTCCTAATATGAATACAACTGATTAAAACTAATGAGATATTGAATAAAATAATTGTAATAAGTTTATTTATATAATGTAATATGATTAGTTTCTAATTTTTATGAAGTTCTAAAATCAATGTTCAGATCTAGGAATGAGCTTCTAGAACAATGAAAGTCTATTGGGGTTCCAAGTCTTGGTTATGATCAAGGTGTTAATAAAGAAAAAAAAATCTTCGTCATATGTTCCTCCCACAAGTCTTGTCTCGATAAGAGTTCCATATGTGTGGCGAGGAGTTGTGGGAGGTTAACAATGCACATAAACTTCCAGTGAAAGGGAAAATATATTGACAAAGGAATCAAGAAGAGATGTCAAAGTGAGGTTTTGTGAAGTAGCAAGTACCATAGTACAAAGGAAGATTTCTATTGGGCAAGGTATCCAACTTGAGGTCAATCGAACCAATCTATATTAGGGGATTAATTTCAGAGGGGTTATGTGTCTACCATCATCAATTGGTGTTTCAAAGGGAGTTATGCTACATTTTCATCCACATTTGGCTCCTCTGGAAATGTGACACTTTCTCAAACATTGGGTTTATGTTTGCAAAGGAATGCAACTTCATTGGATCCAATATTGATTGCTAAGTAAGGAGAGGAAGGATGTGAATGGAGGTTTAAAAATAGTGAAGGGTGAGGTATTGGAGACCTAAGCCTAGATAAGTTGATTCAGGATTTTGTGGAGAAAATACTGACAAGGGTGATTAAAATAAAAATAAAATATTATGTGTGAGTGCATGAGTAAAAGGTGAAGTCGATTATAAGAGAGGATGTAGCAATGAACATAGCTTTTTTGTTAAGGAAAAAAGGCTTAACAAGTATGTTTTGTGGAAGCCTTGGAAGAAATCTTTATCATTTTGGATAAATAAGGTAGGGAGAGTTTTTTCAGGGTATGTGCCTTTTTTTCATGTCTTAACAAAGGGTCGGTTGGCCTTTAAAATATAAGATTGGGGCATACACATAGAAGATTCTAGAATGGAAATGGTACTTGAGATCTACCATCCTATCCCTAAGGAGATGATCATCATGTTTTGATCCATGACTAGAACAAAAATCCATACAACTAATTTGGTTAAAGTTATAACTCTTCCCTTGTGATTATGGAACAAAGGGATTTTGAAGGCAATTGGCAATAGTATAAGATCCTTTGCCAAATTAATATAATAGTGCTAAGATACTAGTGGAGATAGATAAAGGCCATGAGGATTGAAATGGGGTGGCTAAAAGATTGTCAACTTTTGAATTATTTGAGAATTTTGTTTAATTGTATGATAGGCCATGTCCATGAGCATCTAATGGAGGACTACTTATAATTAAAAAGGAAATGGAAATGGAGGAAAGCCTTGAAAAAATTACAAATTCAAGACAAAATAGTTAGTTAAGGGAAAAAAAAGTGTTCAATGAAAGCCCTCGAGTGACCTTGGGTAATTTGGAGATAAGGGTCTTACGAATGAAATAGGTGGGAGCTCAGAGATATTGGAGGAATATTTACACAGTTTTGAGGGGATAGTCCAAAAGGTGGGAGGGAGAGATTAAAGGAGCACTAGGGGATGGTTAAAGAGTTATATGATGCATGGGATAATGAATAGAATCAAAACTAGGAAATTGTTAAAGAGGATCTACATAAAGCCTCAAAAGCATGGGTTAAAGGTATGTCAATTTTTCACCCTTGACCTTAAACTCTTCATGTTATTAATAATAGCTCAAAACATGGTTTAGAAGAAGCTTAATTACACCAATTAATTGCTAAGGTTAAAGCATTGAAAATCCCTAAGTTGCAAAAAAGTACCAAGCTTTAGGAAACTCTCAACCCCTCTAATGAAACCCTTGCCTGAGTATTCCAATGACCCTTCAATCAGTAGAAGTGTCAAGGGAATTAGAGGAAAATGAACTAAGAAACAATACTTCCAATTCTCCTCTTTTAACCTCTATAAATGAACGGGGGAGTAAACCTTTTAGAGAATAATTGAGACATGGAAAATGTGATCCTCTCCTAGATAGTTGTAGAGTTGAAGGGTGTTTGGCCTTATACATGGGACATCCTAGCACCATGGGTAGAAAATCATTTCATCACTACAAAGATAAAAACAAAGAAGGACATCTTAGAAGGAATACAAAATGCTTTAAAGGGAGGCCATAGAGCAAGGGGTGCCTCGATGAGGATTATATAATGACAATTTTATCCTTTAGTGTGAAGTGGGTGAGGGTCTCCCAAAAAAATAAAAATAAAAAACTCATAAGAGATTTATTCTTTAATACAAAAAAAAAAAAGGTTATGTTGATCCAAGGGGCCATATGTGAAGGGGGTAAAGCAAAATAAACCTTCTCCTCTTTTCTTAAAGATTGTATATTTTTCACTTTAGATTCAAATGGGAGATCTAAAGGGTTATTAACAAGGTGGAACACATCCTTTAATCTCACACATCCTTCTATTCTTATTGCAGGGTTGCTAGCAGAATTGAGGTCGAAGATATTAAAGAAGTCATTTTCTATCATAAATTTGTGTGGTCGTTGTAAGGACAAAAAGGGCTTCTGCAAAATTTCTTTAACCTGGGAATCTTAAGAGAAGAGGATGCCATATTGTTATACTAGGCAAGGACTTAAAGCTCCCTTTTAGAAGAGGAGATGTATGGAGAATGATTCATAATGGATCATTGTATAATTTCTTATCTATTTTAGTACTTTGTGAGTGGAAAAATTAGAGTTATTGAATCGTGGGGCCTATTTTAAGGGTGGTACTATTTTGGTGATTTGGGGTCCTAAAAAAAATTAAACTTATTTTGTGCACTAAATGGTTATTTTTGGAGTCAAAACTATGCATACATTGGAGACCCCTCGATGTTGTTCTACAAATCAAGAGCTTTCCAATGATACAAAAATTACTACAATCAAAGTTTGTATCGGGAATTTATCCTCTTTCAAGTTAACCTATGCTCTCGACCACCATGGCATTGAGTAGATACCACATTAACTTCCATTACTCCAAGTCTAGATCCATACTTGTATGGGTTTTCATGAAGATTCTATAGATTCCAAAACCCTACCCTAAACAAGAGTTAAGGTATGTGAAAATCCCACCCTAACATTGATGAGAGGCACAAGAAATGTTAAATATTGTGCCACTATAACAGGAAGGGGTTCTATTCTTATTATCTTGATTTATAATTCCATTGTTGAGTATAGCAAGGGATTGGGAATTAGACAAGAAAGAAGGATGTAGAAGGCCATGTAGTAACCATATATACCATAATGTTAATGATAGTTCCATGATGAGTTCATCTTTCTTTGTATTTGCATTTCATATTTGAGAAGAAAAGAGAAAGGCGCAGTCCTTGCCTTTTGGTTTGGTTATTCATATTGCATTTCCTAAGGTACATTTTGTGTTTATTGTGTGGATGGTATGGTATTTGTTTTAGCTTTCTTTTTATTTCATTCTCAACTTATTTTAGTATGTTGTACACGAAGCTACTAATGTTAAATATTAATCGTAAGTAAAACTTTACATAAGAAAGAGTTTCCATAACTTGTAAGAATTTTTTTCTGGCCAATTATTATGGTGGGACATCCATGACAATTTATAAATCATATTGACACCAAAGCAATTTTCTTTGTGGTTTTTGTGGGAAACTATGGGATCCAAAAAATTATCTTAAAGAAAAATGATCAAAACAAAGCTATATTAGATGAGTTAGTAACAATCCAACGAGTGACTTGAAGGAGACATTTTCATAGATGGAAGCACGAGTCCCAAACATCTCTCACAACATAGTTGTCCTAGTTGCAACTTTAAAGAGTAAGTTGGACCTTGTGGGGTAGTTCGGTGGCTCTAAGTCAAATGTTGGTTCAAGCAAAAAATATGGAGACATGAAGGAACCTTAAAAGAATCCAAAGTAGAGGCCAAGTACCAACAACACAACATTTGAATCTCTAGTCAAAGTGGAAGTAAAATTGGGTGTAGACCATACAAAGGCGAGATTGATGTTGTTAAGTTGAATCAATGGTTGCAACAATTGACAACCTATTCCAATACTCGCAACATTTTAGAAGAGAAAAATATACAATTGTTCCCATTGAAATTAGAGGGTCATGCCCTAACTTAGTGGGACAGCCACATAGAGTTGCCTAGGCCAGAGGGGGTCCCTTGGTAACTAAGTGAGAGGTGTTCAAGACCCTCATTAAATTATAGTTATATTCTATTAGATATGGAGAGGACTTATGGGCTTGTTTGCATTACTTTTGGCAAAAGCATACTAGAGTACAATGTTAAGTTCCAAAAACAATAAATTATGTTGGGAATATCTTCCAAGAACACGTATGTACTGCTCAAGTATCTGGGTGGTATTCACGATCATTTAAGGAGGAAAGTGATGCTCTTGAATCCTAGGATCATTGACAAGGCATGTGTGTCAGCATACTATTTAGAGATGTGCGAGAAAAAAGATAACTAAATAGTTCCAAACGAAAATACCACCAAGGCACTTCCAAGAAGGGAAAGAAGAAGTGAACAAGAAAGGACAAGAAGATACCAATAACTAAATATTACTACAAGGATCGACGTAACCACCATATCCAGTATAGTAGTGATGGTCATGGCAAGTATTGTCGTTGGAAACTACATCCAAAGTTGAAATCATTATACCAAAAGAAGGAGGTAAAGACAAAACATGTTAGTTGTGGATTTAGCAAACCATGTAGAAAGCATCTTAGATTTGGATGAAAAAAATTATTGCAAGGAGAGTTGAACATGAGTAACCCACATCTCAAGGAAGAGAAGGAGGTCATTGAATTCTTCCATATCAAGATCTAGGTCAAGAAGGAAAAGGTTGATTCTTTATTTGGTTCTGGTTTATATGCCAACCGTGTATCATATGTTCCAGTAAGTAAGTTTAGATTAGAAGTTCATGACCATCCTCACCCATGCTCATTGGGATTAGTAAATAAGGTTACAAAGTTGAAGGTCACTAAATAGTATAAGATCAAATTGTCTACAAGTAAAAATTATCTTGATGAAATGGAGGTAGATGTAGTACCACTTGATGCATGTGGTGTAGTATTTGGAAGCCCCTACATGTACACAAAATGGGATCTTCATAAGGAGATAAAACCAATATTGTTTGATCAAGGATGGTATGTCCTTCATCTTTGGTTAGTACTAACCAAGCTAAGAAACTAATTAGCTCAAGTAGCATGGTTGTATTTCTCTTCTTTAGATGAAACCAGCAAGGAGAAGAATCATTAAAGGCAACTTTCGAGGGATGTACTAAAGAGCATAAACGCTAATTCTAGGCACTTTTGTAGGTGTATAGAGAAGTAGTCCAAGATTCTAAAGGGTTTCCACCTAAGAGGGAAGTGGAACATCCAATATAGTTATCACCTAATCCCTCATTGTCAAACATATGATTATATAAACAATTCATACCAAAAGTGAATAAAGTGAAGAAATAGTTGCAACAATTATTTGAGCATGGAGTAATTCAAGCAAGTACCTCACCTCATGGATCACCTATCATCATGGTGTCTAAGAAGGATGGGAGTTGGAGGTCTTGTATCTACCACAAAGCTCTAGATAATATCACCATCAATAATCAATACCTTATGCCTAAGATCAATGACTTGTTAGATTAGCTACAACATGCTAAGTACTTCATGAAGTTGGACCTCAAATCAAGATACTACAAGGTAAAATTATAAGAACAAGACACTTAGAAGACCACTTTTAAGACGAGGCAAGATTTATATGTATTGTTCAATATGCCTTTTGGTTTATGCAAATCCATCACTTACATCTACGTGTTTCGGGAATGATGTATTGCATCCCTTTATGGATTCATTTATAATAGTGTACTTATATGTTATATTGATTTGTAACTCTACCCAGGAAGACCATATCTCACATCTTATGCAAGGATTAGAGACCCTAAAAAATTATCAACTACTAGCAAACCTTAAGAATTGTGAACATGCCTAGAAGTCCTTGGTGTACTCAGGGTATGTGATTTTTGGAGGGCAACTCGAGATTTATCTTATGAATATGGAGGTCATCACTTTGTGGCCAACTCCTACTAATGTCACTAAGTTAGGAGTTTTGTGGTAGAAAAACAATACCTTCAAATTTTTATAGCATAATGTTTAGATATTATTGCACTCTTCCATGCCAATCAGTGGAAAAGAATTTAGTGGGGAAGAATGAATAAGTTTAAACTAAAGATTGGTCAAGCATCCATTCTCACATTGCCTAGTATATAAAATCCCTTTGAAGCAGAGATAGATGCAAATGGATATGTTGTACAAGAAATCTCAATACAAGAAGGTAAGCCAATATGTTATCATTATGAAATGTACCATGGCAAAGTCTTGAACTAGTGTTGAGAAATCTATAGGGCACTGATTAGAGTGATTTCTCTTTCTTTAATAACTGCTTGTGATGTATTTTTAATTTTTTCTTACTTATTAACTTCTTTACTTATTATTATGTTTGTATATCATCAAACAACTACCAAAACAAGAAGAACAAAAACATAGAATATAGGTTGCAAGCTAGGGCCAAAACCTCTCCAATTGAGAGGAAAACTCGCAAATCTCTTATCTTCCTTATAGATTCTTCAATTGATGAATTCAAAGACCTCTAAACCAAGACCACTACCCTATAATACCAAGTCCAACCTTTTTGGATGATGTTCTTTCCTTGAACAAGTCAAACCTAGTCAAATCTCTTCCAATAACATAACTTTAACCCCCAGTTGCAAAATTTCAGCCTCCATTGCAGACCTAAAGTTTTCGGCCCTCCTGCAATTGCTATTACCACACATGTGAGCTTCGTTTATCCTTCTAAGGCTTCCTCATACCTTCTCTTGGATTTCTCTTCCTTCTGGAGCTTGAGGATGGCTTCTTGTGACCTTTCTTTGTCCTTCTTTCCTTCTCTTCTTCAAGATAGAACTAGTAGAAGAAAACCCTAGATCTGCTGCAGAAACCATAGCCTTCCTTCGCACTTGTGAGAGAGAAATAACCCAAAAACAAGTCTCCTTTGTCCTCTTCCTTCATCGTTTCCTTCTTCTTGTTCCTCCTTCGCTTGGATGAGTGAGAGATGAATGTGCTTTAAGGAGTTTGAGTTTCCTCCTTTATATAGTCTTCTCAGGGTGGGTGTGGCTCCTCAAATTAGGCTAACTTGCCAGCTATCAGGCCGACTTTGCCTTGAATGGTATTTTGACACTTTTAGGGACAAAAATAATTTTCTTTACAAGTTATAATGTGCCCAATGGGGTCTTCAACTTAGGACAATGACTCTTTTCACTTCTTGACCTAGGACCAACCCTATAAGCACTCAATGGGTGCTTGACCTATAAAATAAAAGACCTTGAGCATGAAACCCATGCTCCAAAAATTATAATAATATTTTTATTTCATTTTAAAATTTACAAGAATTAAAATTACATTTCATATTTATGAAGATTGAACCTAGTTACACATTTTTCAACACTCCCTCTTAACTAGGGAGGTATTCATAAATGGTACGTGGACATTCTCAATATGAAGAGATCTCATAAGAAGAGTCAGATTGGTAACCCATATGTTTAGAATCATAACAACCAACATTGTTTTATAGCAAGGCCTTAACTAACAACTTTATCTCTCCACAAGATCATAGCACAACGTTGGAAAGACCAATGATTTATAAACACCATTATCATTGTCTCTCAAGGTACATACCTGAGCCGGGTGTTCACGGAGTATGACCTTCTTTGGAATATTCTTATCTTGGACAACTATTCCTCAAAGAATATCGATCCACGACTACTCTTATCTTGGATGCCCTACCACATCCTCAAAGAGCATCGAATGCCAGATGTTTACCCAATCCTCCATTTTGTCTTCCCAAGTGAAGATAAGAATGATGTGCCTATCTCTCCCTCTCAAATAGGGAGAATACATCAACCAAACCAAGCTTGTCTCTCAAATATACAAGCTTCTTATTAGGAAGATATTTTTTCAATATGTCAGCTACCTACTCATCGGTGAAGATATATTGTAGCTGCAACACATCATCTTGTACTTACTTCTGAATGTAGTGATACTTGTTGTTGATATGCTTTGTCTTTCAATGAAATACTGGGACATAAAATCGTATATAATTGGTATTATCACAAAGTAGCATTGTAGGGTCCATTGGTCCTTCAAACATGTCTAATAACAACTTCCTTTACCAGACAACTTCTCTTCTTACTTCATAGGATGTAATGTACTCAGCCTCAACACTACTCAAAGCAACTGTATCCCTCTTTTTGCTCATCCATGAGATCATCAAGGATCTAAAACTAAAACATACTCCTATAATGCTTCTTCCATCCTACTATGGTGAAGTAAAATTATAAGTGCGGGCACGAACGAATTCCTCTAGCCTGATGATGGGTCTAGCCACAACAGATACATTCTATGGAAGATTTCCTTATGTTAGAACCAAATAAGAGGGCCTACCTCTTAGTCTGCTTGTCCTATTTGATGATTTCCTTGCTTGCTCGCTCCAGCTATCTCTCACTTCCTTCTTCAAGCACCTGAAACAAGTAAACAACAACAAACAACAAACGTGACAATAGACAAATTGCAATTCAACCTACTTAACAAGTCAAGAAACATTAAACCATGAATTTATAATATAACAAAACATGTAGGAAATCAATCGATAGTTTCATATATTAATATCAAAGAGAGATTACAACCATTTATCTTGACATTGCAGTCCTCCTCTGACAAGACCAGGTTCCCACACACTTCTGCTAGCATTCCATGATGGCCTCAAGCAACAATAGTTTTAAGGATCTTCCCTTTAGGCTTCACTCCAAAACAAATCACACTTCTCCCTCACACAACTAGATAGTTACAACTAGTAATATCTTGTTGTCTACTCCAAACCAAAATAGCATAAGCACACTAACATCAACACTCTAACTCTAACACTAGCTTGTGTCTGGGAAAAATGGAGGTTTATATAGGATGAATGGATGGGAGATGGATCCTCTTCTCATGGGAGAAGGGCTTATCCCTTGAGGTAGTTCCATCATTATAGGGGAAAGGAGCCCAAACTGACATCCTCGACCCCATCCAGCCAAACCATTTACCAGACTTCTGTTACGAAGCTTCTAGAGCTGGAAGCTTCGGCTCCTAATTTAAAAAAAAATCCATAACAGGACCGGCACGACTGGAACATAGCTCAGTCGCTCTGGTTGGCGCGAGGGATAGTGCTAATCTCTGCACATTGGTGCGGGGGAGACAAAGGTCATTAGCGTTGGTCTTGTAAACTGGGCAAAATAGAAGTTTCAGGGGAAATTGTGCAAAAGGGTATTGATCTTCTCATGAAGAAGGACACAATGGGAGTTTCTTCATGAAGGCAAAGCATGTGGGGTTCACGATAGAGGTCCTCCAGGATCAAGGAATGGGGAGTACAGGGACAGTGACAAAATTTTGTGTAACAGATGCCCCCTAAAGCGTGAAGGCCGAGTTGCAGTGAGGGATCAAATGCTTTATAAATTAGTGTAGGGAATTGGTATGCCGTCGGAAAACCTACAAGAAAGTACAAATACATATACATAAACTGGGATCTTTGTCAAATGATGCATGAATCGTGGCATGGATGCAGCCATCCAGAGAATGGTCATGTAAATGGATCCAGGTATGGGCACAACCATCCATCAAAGAGGATCATAATGAAACCAATGTATGGTTGTAGCCATTCGATAATGAGAAGGATCACATATGATAACTCATGGTCTGGTCACAACCAGCCATCTGAAAGAGACATGCATATCACCATAACCATGTCACACCATTTCGCAAACTAGACTTTTGTGATCTGAGTCTAGGGTCTTATGCTCCAACATGACTCGATCAAAGTACAAATTCTAACATGTGAATAGATGCGTCGACATCGAACATGCTAGAAAGTCGCTTGATTACCAATCAATGATGTAAACTGTTAAAAAGCGTGAGAGGAACCACCAATAATGACAATGGTCCTCAAGGTATAATCAGCACAATCCACGAAATGTGGATAGAGGAACTGAAGTCGAACACCCGTGAAATAACTTGATCGAAAGCCAATGATGTGAGCTTGTCGTCAAGTGCAAAGAACTTTCCATTAGGGCATGCAAGCTCTAAGGTACTGGAAAGGAGTCTCTCGGTCAACTTCCCAGATAATGAGTTGAAGTCGACGGAAAGCAACTGTGTCGAAGGAGGGCCATAATGAATCCCACATCATCGATGCGAGCCGAGAGGATGCAAAATGATTTTGGATGATACAGAGAATTAGAGGTAACTGTAACTGTAGAAGGACAACTCTTGAACATATCAGCAACACAATTGGAAGTTTGGCAACTTTTGGATCCATGGGATCGGTGGTCATGATGACATGGCAGAGATCAAATGGAAGGCAAAAATGAACGGCCCAAACCCAGGGAGGTTAACGAAACAAAGGAGGATATCCGAACCCAACACGAAGCAAGGAGTGTCATGTTCAAGAGTGAGTTGCCAACACAACTGATAGATTTCCAAATTTTCCCCCACCATTTCTGGCAGGTACCCCAATTATTTTTAATCGCAAGATTGAAGGGGATAGCATATGCTTGCACTGTAAGTTCATCTTTCAGATGGATCCGACCTAGTAAGTTTAATGAGCCCTAGGAAGGAGAAGCTCATGTTCGTCATGGTGACGAATCCGATGTCGTTTAATAGTTTAACGAGTAACTCGGTATCTTTTTCATGTTTAGAGAGTTTGAAAAAGACACGGAAATGAAAACTCCACATGGTCCCTTTTCATACATTTGTGTCTCTTGAGCCTTAAAAGGTAGAAAACAATACTTGAGAGAATCGCTTGACCATTTTATTCAAGGAGTACCTTTTTTGTAAATAGTGCCTCCCAGCCCGGAAAAGGGGTAAACTTATACTGGGCACACAACGCTTTGTTAGGAAACCAACTCACAAAAAGATAGAAAAGATAGATCAACGCCTTAGAATTCAGCCTCTTCGAGGGGGAAACCTCCTTTACATTACACAAATGAACATTTATTGGATGATACAAATGACTAAACCTCCCTTCTATATATAGGAGTCTAAGGGGTCACAATATAATCAAGCCGACATATCAGTAATAACATAAGCGCACAAAAATAACAATAGTTGGTTTCTATGGGGCATACTAATAACAATATGGGGACAATAGGGGCACAATAATAACAATAAGGGATACAATGACAATAGTAATGGGGGAATCACTAGTATTATAGGGGCCTAACATGCCCCTCTCCTTCCGAAAAGCGTTGTCCTCAATGCTTGAGTAGTTCTGGATACTTTTGTATAAAATTCTCATCCTCCCATGTGGAATCTTTAGTGGATAAGTTCTTCCACTTGATGAGATACTCTGAAATTGATCGATTTCGTAGCTGTCGAGTTCTTGTTTATTTGACTGCTTCTAGTTCCAATATGATTTTTCCTTCCTCGTCAAGTTCTGCCAATATTGTTTAAACTGGGAGCTCGTCACCTATAACCTTCTTTAAACATGAAACATGGAAAACTGGGTGCACTCGGGACGCTGCAGGAAGCTCCAATTTGTATGCCATAGTACCAATCTTTTGCAACACCTTGTACGGACCATAATACTTTGGTGATAATTTATTATCCTTCTTAGCTTGCTTGAGGGACATTCGTTTATATGGTTGTAGCTGTAGGAATACCCAATCACCTACATTAAAACTTGTTTCGTTGCGATGTTGATCTGCCTGTTGTTTCATTCTATTCTGTACCAACGTGAGGTTATCCTTTAAGAGTTGGAGAACTTGTTGTTGATGCTCGATGAGATGTTCCACTGCTTGAAACTTAGAATTTTCTCTTAAATATGATGTGATGGATGGTGGATGATATCCATATAGTGCCATAAATGGGGTCATTTTTGAAGTAGTATGGAAGGAAGTGTTATACCACCATTCAGCTAGAGGCAACCAATGAACCCATTGCGTCTGTTTATCAGATACAAAGCAACTAAGGTATCCTTCCAAATATTTGTTTACTATATCAGTTTTCCCATCAAATTGAGGATGATAAGATGAGTTATGCGCTAACTTAGTACCGAGACAAGAAAATAATTTTGTCCAAAAATTTCCAGTGAAAATGGGATCTCTATCGCTTACAATAATCTTTGGGTTTCCATGTAGCTTTTGAATTGTTTCCATAAATGTAGTATAAACTGTAATCGCTTTAAATGGATGTGATAATGCACAAAAGTGTGCATACTTGGTAAGTTTGTCAACTACCACCATGATGACACTCTTTCCTTCGGACTTGGGTAAATCTATGATAAAATCCATTGAAACCTCCTCCCAACGTTGGCTTAGAATGGATAAAGGTTGTAATAGACCCGGGGTCTTAATTGTTTCAACTTTATTTTGTTGGCAAACCAAACATTCCGTCACAAACTTTTGAATATCTTATTTAAGGCCATCCCAAAAAAATTCCTTCTTAACCCTGTGGTAAGTTTTTAAAAATCCTGAGTGCCCTCCTAAGGGAGAAGTGTGAAATTCCATAAGAATATTTTGTTTGAGTTGGGAATTCTTACATGGGTATAAGCGATCTTTGTACCATAACGAATCATTTTTCCAGCTAAATGTATCAGATGTACTGGGATCTTGTTGTAACTTTCGAATGAGTTCCCACACTTCTTCATCATTCTTCCATTCCTCCCTTGCTTCATTTATCTAATCTGGTTGGATAATAGAAATGGCACACAACAAGGGTTCCACATCCTCATCCTTTCTTGAGAGTGCATCTACCACAACATTTTGCTTCCGTTTTTTTGTATATGGTTTCAAAGTCATAACCCAAAATCTTTGTGACCCATTTTTGTTTCTCTTCAGAGGATAATCTTTGTTCTAAAAAGTATTTAAGACTATCATGATCCGTTTTTACCTTGAAGTGTCTTCCCACTAGGTAGGGTCACCATTTCTTAAGTGCATGTAGTATTGCCAACATTTTCTTCTCATAAATAGCTTTTTGTAAATACTTTCCCTTGATTGGACGACTTTCGAAAGCAACGGGTCTTTCATCTTGCATTAAAACAACACCAATTCCATTTCCTGAAGCATCACATTCCACAATAAAGTTTTTTGTGAAGTTCAGCGTAGCTAAGACCGGTGCTTGGCACATTTCCTCTTTAAGATGTTCGAAGGCCTTTGTTGCTTCTGGAGACCATGAAAATGCATCTTTCTTCTATAATGTTGTTAGAGGTGCTGCTATTCTCCCATAATTCTTAACAAACTTGCAATAATACCGTGTCAACCCGAGAAATCCTTGCAGATGCTTTATGGATGTGGGGATTTTCCATTCCTTAATGGCTTTAATTTTGCTAGGGTCTACCTTAACACCTACATGAGATATAATATGACCCAAATATTCCACCTCTTGCACTCCAAAGAAACATTTGGAGCTTTTTGCATATAATTGTTTCTCCTCCAATAGTTTGAGCACCTTGTCAACATGTTCAACATGATCCTTCCAAGACTCGCTATATATTAGCATATCATCAAAAAATACTAACACAAATTTTCTAAGAGTTTGAAAATGGAATTCATCAAACCTTGAAATGTAGAAGGTGCATTGGTAAGGCCAAAAGACATGACCAAAAATTCATAATGACCCTCATGAGTTCTAAATGTTGTTTTCGGAATGTTTTTAGTCTTCATTCTGATTTGATGATATCCTGAACAAAGATCCAACTTGGTGAAGTAAATTGATCCATGCAATTCATCCAATAATTCATTAATGACAGGAATGGGAAATTTATCTTTAATAGTGAGCTTGTTGAGCTCCTTATAATCTAGACACATGCACCATGATCCATCCTTCTTGTGCACCAATACTACTGGAGTAGAGAAAGAACTTTGACTAGGTTGAATTATACCAACCTCTGGCATTTTTGCGACCATACGTTCAATTTCACTCTTTTGGGCATAGGGATATTTGTATGGCCTGATGTTTGGAGGAACACTTTCTGGAATCAAATGAATAGGATGATCATGATCACGAATAGGTGGGAGACCTTTGGGAGTCTCAAATACCTTGGAATGATTGTCCAGGGCTTTTTGGAGATATGGAGAAATAGATGATTTCAATGTGGGAACCTCTAGCGAACATAATTGTGCAATTACACCTCGTTGTTCCTTCTTTCAAAACTTTTTCATACCATTAGAGCTGATTATCTTTCCCCAATTCCCTATAATAGCCCTTAATTCCACATCCTTTCCTTCCACACAAATTTTCATGAAAAGTTCTTGAAAATTAAAAACTATTGTGCCCAAGGATTGTATCCATTGGACTCCTAGTACAACATCAGCACCACCCACTGGAATGGAAAGCATTTGGCTATTCAATACATATCCTCCCATGGATAGCTTGATATTATGGCACTTTCCAGAGCAATTTATGGTTCCTCCACTTGCAACCATCACTTGACACTCCAGTGCTGGATATAGGAAGTAATTCAATTCCTTTTCTATCTTACAATGAATAAAATTATGGGTACTTCCCAAATCAATCAACACTATTACCTTTTTCTTCTTGATATGTCCTTCTATCTTGATAGTTTGAGGAGTGCTAATTCCAGCCAATGTATTACAAGATATGGTCGGATTCATTTCTTCTTTATCTAGGGTTTTTTCCTGGAGTATATCCTCTTCTTTTGACATTTCTTGTTCATTTTCTTCCTCCTCTTCACAATTTATGTAGAACAATTTCTTCTCAACACACTTATGACCTTTATTATATTTGCTATCACAACTGTAACAAAGTCCTTTTGTTATTTTTTCTTCCAATTGTTGTGGTGTCAACCTTGTAGGTTGTGGAAGGCTAGGGGCAACAACACTTCCATCTTTATAGTTGTGAGTGGTAGGCTTCCTAGTTGCCATAATTTTGCTTTCCATTTTTCTTGCTAACTTGAATGCCTTCTCCAATGAATCAGGTTCCCAAAGGTGAACCTCATGTTGGATATTATCCTTTAAAGTCCCTATGAACACATCAATCCTATGCTCCTCTAGAATATATTTTACCCTTATGTTCAATTTTTGGAAGCCCTCAATGTGCTTCATCATTGAACCCTTTTGTTTGAGATTTATCAATTGGCTAAAAAAGGTGTTGCTTTTTGTATCCTCATAATGTGCTATCATTTCTTCCATAAAAATTGCCCAAGTGACAATTTGTTTATAAGAGCAAAGCCATCGATACCATACAAACTGATTTGGTTCCAAATATAAAGTTGCAATACGTACCTTTTGTGTGTTTTGCACATTATGGAGATAGAAAAATTGCTCCATCTGTAGTATCCATGTTCCGGGGTCCTTGCCATCAAACTTCCTCATATCGATTTTTGGAACATGGTGGGTCTTCAATCCAACATTAGAGTCTATGAAATCATGATTAACATTTATTTTGTTCTCATCATGAGTTTCCTTTGCTACCCTTTCACCATTAGTGACCATTTCTTGTAGCTACTTATTCAAATTTATCTTCAATTATTCCATCTTATCGTCCATGCCATTCATCTTAGCTTCCACGCCATCCATCTTAGCTTCCACGCCATCCATCTTAACTTGCATGTCATTCATATTAGCTTCCATGCCATTCATCTTGGCTTCATTTACCTTTAGTGAGAGTGAAATTTGTTGTACTTGGTCTTGTAATTTTGATACATCATGTTGCATTTCTTCCTCTTCTTCACGAGTCATGCTAGAGTTTTTAGGTTGCTTACTAGGTGTTTCCATTTTCGTTCTTCGGGGCATTTGTTAATGCTAATAATTCTTCACTATTCCCTTTGAATTCCTTCAAACTAATTTTTCAAACCAATCTTATGCAAAATTAAAAAAAAACTACACACCTTTTTGAACTTTGTAAGAGCTCAATATTGAATCTGTTGTCTCTATGTAACTGCGGATCTCAAATATCTGAAATCTCATCTTGCGGTAGCCCTTTGGGTCCTCTTTCTAACCTCGCAAGTCTGATCAAGATTGGATTCTCCAAGGAAGAGTTATGCCATATCTCCCATGGTGACCTGATTATAGGCTAGTTCAGTAGAGCGAACTTGTACGAAGTGCCATGTGTCACTGTTTCGACCTTAGTACATGAAACTGATACACAAAATACCAAAGTCCATCCACTTTCTGAAACTACTTACGAAATTTCAATCTGATGCCCAAAACAAAAGTTATGACGATTTTCCATAGGTCCCCTGTTTGGAATGTAATTCGGGAGTATGTAAAAACCCTAATTTCCTCACATCATATCTCCACAAATATAGTGAGACAAGCTCTAAAATTCGAACCCAAATTTTAGAATGATTTCGGCTCAAATGGGTTTGTTTTTGTAGCTTCTGAAATGTCGCAGAAAAAATGTTATAGCGAAAATGCTACGGTGACCTGTTGCAGCGAAACCATAGAATCCAAAGCTCTAATACCAAATGTTAGGAAACCAGCTCACAAAAAGATAGAAAAGATAGATTAGCACCTTAGAATTCAACCTCTTCGACGGGGTAACCTCCTTTACATTACACAAATGAACAATTCTTGGATGATACAAATGACTAAACCTCCCTTCTATATATAGGTGTCTAAGGGGTCACAATATAATCAAGTCGACATAACAATAATAACATAAGGGCACAAAAATAACAATAAGGGATACAATGACAATAGTAATGGGGGAATCACTAGTATTATAGGGGCCTAACACGCTTCGCATTTGTTAACGAGTTCGAAACAACAAGGACTCGACCATCTTTTCGCTTTTGAAGGGTCAGAAAAGAGCTGAAAGCGGACCCCCTGTTTTTATTCTCTTTAATGAGTCAAAAAGGGAAAAAAATACTTGGCAATATTTTCATATGATTTTAACGAGTCAAGAAAATAGTTGAAACGTGACTCATCATCATCGTCGAACATCCGTCACCTGTCACTGCATAAGTAAAACAAAGTGTATTATCAATTCCTTGAGGCAAAATAGGTTAAAATATTTACAAAAACCTGATATTTTCATTAAAAAATCAATAAAAAGGGGGGAAAGTAAATATATTTTCACCATTTACCATTTTACCTTTGCTGTGAAGACTTTTTACTCACTTTTGCCCTAATTGTTTCGGAGCAGATTGCGGGAGATCCGAGAGGTCAATCGACGAGGCACTAGTTCTCGGTAATAGCTGAAGCCCTGAGCTCCATTTTTATGTTCTTCATTTATGCTTTTAGCCAATGTTTTAGATTTTTGAGGAGGTTTTTGAAAATCTTTTTCGCCCTCGGTCAGCGCGATTTCCGGGCATAGAACCGTGCTGACCAAGGGTGATTAACAAAGTCATCTGTGCTGATCCGTGTAACTATTTTTAAAACAGGCGTGCCGATGCCGTGGATAGGGAAAAACCCTATTTTCTCAAAAATTGACTGTTTAAATTTGAATTTTATGTGCCAAGGATGATTATTGACTCAAATTAATGGCTTTTGCAGGAGAGAATTGCTGAAAATGGTGGACTGGAAAGAACGGGAACATGAAGATGTTGACACCTAGGCAATGAATGACCCAAATTGCCTGGAGGCTTTGAGGGCTTGCGGGCTCCTCAAATTCTTTCTTACGCCAGGGATGCGGGCCCAGCCCGAGTTACTTTGGTACCTGATTAGTCTTTGGGACATTAATCGAGAGATTTTTGTCATTAGCGACCAGGAGTTGGAGTTGGAAACTTCAGATATATACTTCATCACTGGATTGTCTCGCAAAGGGGAGCTGGTGAACTTGTATGGGTCACGTCCGATTGGGGCAAGCATATCTTCCTTGCTTGCCGAACACTGCCCTGAGGCCTTGAAATCCAAGAGTGGGAAGATAGATATTTCCAGTGTGCGGGATTTGACACTGAGGGTGCTTCTATTGACTATCAATAGAGTGGTGGGGTCCCAAGCGGAACATGAGACTAACAAGTCGAAGTTCCTTTATGCTATTGACTGCACAACTCCTACGATCTTCAATTGGGCAGAGGCCATGAAGATGAACATCAAGCGCTAGTTGTCCAAAGCCAAGGCAGGGAATTTGAAGCAATTTTGCTTCGGATCTATACTTGTGACCTTCCTGGAACGAGTACCGCTATTCCAGTATCAACTGACTGAGGTAGATCCTCCTATGCCACGCGATCCGCAGATGGCCCGCTGGAGCCGTTTGATGCCTGGGATCACTAGGGGTCAACATATGTCATACTGACCTGCATTCTTTTCATGGCTACGACGACAAAAGATCGTTGTGGATGACTGGCCATACAACGGCACTGATTTTC
Source organism: Pinus tabuliformis (assembly GCA_031772625.1). Lineage (NCBI taxonomy): Eukaryota > Viridiplantae > Streptophyta > Pinopsida > Pinales > Pinaceae > Pinus > Pinus tabuliformis. The sequence goes on from CM062814.1 coordinate 733,757,685, forward strand.
ATGGAGATCCAAACATGCCCTTACGAGATGGAAAGGACTTCGATGATGAACGTAAAAAATAAAAAAATTTGAGATTTTTTTTAATTGTTTTTGATATATATGTGCTTATAATATTTCTCTTGTTAATGCAGACGTTGAACCAGAGCGGCCAGTTGGGATGTCCTCGATAGCCAGGCACGTTCCCTGCCCTATCGATGTTGTTGCCCCTTATTAGGAAGGGAGTGACAACTAGGAGGAGATCGCGAGGAACCTTGAGGGGTTAACTCGTGGTATCCCGGAGTATGCTCGGGTAGGAGACATTCCCCGTCAGTACTAGAGACACACACTGTGAAAGTCTTAGATTGGATCCGTTGATTGCTGACTCGTGTTGCACGAGCCGTATGGTGCTATCATGATCACCATGTTGATTAGTTCCTAGGTCGAGCACTTACATATTTTTTTAGGCCTGCGTGCCAGAGATGTATGAGGCCTGCAAGCTGCCGATGTTATGTTAGACACACATATTAGTTTTTGGGGTTTTGATGTATCAAACATTCTCACCATATATATATATGTTTTATTTTCCGGTCTATTATGGTACAAATGGTTTGTTTTATCTTTTACATGTTTCATAAATGTCTATCCAACACGTAATTATCTAATGCATCTGTCAATGTATTGCGTCTAGGAATATGATGATATGTAATATAATCAAAATGCCTTTCCAATAGACGGATATGGAGATACATTCTTGATATTTGAGGGTTCCTGACAGAATATTGCTCGTTGAGTTGAAGGACGACAAGCTGTGAATCCAGGTTGACAACCAATTCTCTGATGCCTAGAACGATGGCTTCTTACAATAGTTCGATGACCACATTGTATTCAACAATGTTGTTGGTTGTGCGACCTAGACAGATACCTTGAAGGTCAATCAACTCACCATTAGGGTCATAAAGAGCCCATGCCATGGATGATAGGCTCCGATATTACGATAAGCACCATCAGCAAAACCAACTTGGGGAATCACAAACATCTGCAAAGCAAGAAAAGCATAGTAAACAAGAAAGTTGTTTGAAAACTATCACACAAAACCATGATGTACAAGAATGAATCACACACTAATGTACATAAGTAACCATGCAAGATGACCTAAGCATAGTACTTCTTGAGAGAGTCCATGCTGGGACTCGGGTATTCAATCAACACGGATGAACACTAGAGTTTTACCATTGACATGACGAGTAAGCATCGACTTAGCCAAATAATAGAGTAGAACTCATATAAGGCTTTGCCCCCATGCCCCCTGGGCGAGGGAGGGTTACGAGTCAGAGGACAATCGGTGAAAACTCGGGGAGGGTGAAAAATCCTGAATCCATGAAGGGATAAAGGAGCCCTTAGTTGAAAGATCTTGACCATGTCAGGATAAACTGACACGTCAATAAGCAGCTGAGAAGAAAACTTCTCAAGACACATAGACATGACCGTCGAATGAGGCAAGAACGAGGAGCGATGATGAGTATCGATCCAAGGTGGTTCCTCGAGAGACATGATTTCCATGATACCTTCATCAGCAAGGAAGGTCTCGGCTAAGGGATCAGGCGATTCCAAAGTGCCAAGCCACGGGGATTGAGAGTATGTATCGAGAGAGGTCTTCGAAATAAAAGAATCAGAGGATGCAGAACTCGAAGCCGAAACAATTTCCACATAATTGATTTTGGCGGGACTAAGCGGCATAACCTCGCCCCAAGTATCAACAAGATCTGGTGCAGGTATGACCCAAGGATCAGATTTGACCAAGATCATGTTGACAGAGGCAACATGAGGAGGTGGGAGTGGAAAAATTCCCATTAAGGCAGAATCTTTGAAGAGACTTGCCCCCACACTCTCATAGGGAGCACCAGTGTGCTTGACGTATGAAACATTTCCATCCGAGGAGGAAGAGGCAAAGAAAGACAGCTGGTTAACGGTGATAATCTTTTCTTGATGGAAAAACAAATCACGCAAAATAAATAGGAGGCCACGACATGCATGGAATGAGTCCAACTTCGGCCGAGTAGAAGATTATAATTGAGATTGGCGTCAACAATTTCTACTTCGACTTGCACTGTCTTGCCTTCCAGGGTGATGGCAAGATTAGGTATGACACCGAAGCGTTGTGAATCATGCCCATTGAAAACTTCCAAAGTGTTCAAAGATTGGTTCAGTGCAGGGGATCCAATAGCCTTCCAACATGCGGTTGACATGATGCACGTGGAAGCACCTTCATCGATGACAGTTCGGTGGATGGTCTTCTCGTTGATGATTACCTGAATAAGAAAGACAATTTAATGAGAGAGTCGTGGAACATGGTTCTCTAGATCAAAACATATCAAATTGGAATCGGTGGGATCCATGCCCCTGATACCTGAAAGCAAAGATTTCCACTGCAGCTTTGGAGTACCTCAAGAGCTGACATGGCTAACGGTGCCTGAGCCAGATCCTCAACAATATAATAGTGCTGAGCAGCTCAGGCATTGGGATTATACGAGGATTTCCGCAGTACATCGCGAGAGGGTGGCCGCATGGTGGAATCAGGGTTAAGGCACTCAATATGCAGAGGGTCAGAACTCGGGGTAGAAGAAAAAGGTGCAACTTCTTTCTCTTTCCCAGCTACCGAAGCAAGAGTTTGATAGTCTTTCGATCTAGTAGCCACATTAATAGGCGTACTCATCATGAACACTTGAGATCCAGAGGAAGCAGGTTGGGGTTGGTCTACCATTTGGGCCTGTTGAGACGAAAACGACTCTTTGAGGACCGCAACGGTCCCTTTGAGCAGGCAACTAACTTCAAATCATCGGGAACAATCCTGAGTGTAGTGATATTCCTCGCAAATGAGGCAAGGGTACTTAGGTTTCCGTTGCGAAGATTCACCAACAGATGATTTGGGAGGACCCTGTTTTGGGGCATCGGTTTTAGCTTTGCCTTTGCCTTTCTTCTTTACTTTCAAGGATTTTTCCGTTGTGGTAGACTGGACAGTGTGGACCTCTAAGGTTTTACCAGGGCCAGGTGGATTCTGAGATGAACTATTAGGAACAGTATTTAAGACTGACTTCTGTTTAGAAGAAGTTTTAGCAGGGGTATGGGATACTAAACCAATAACTCCATTGACGGGAGGAACAACTGGTGACTTTGATGCTGCGGGATCGGATGATGGCCACAGAGCATTAGGTAATAACTCATACAAAGTGCCAAACTACGAGTAAACTATATTCAAGTACTAGGCACGAGCGATGGCCTGCTCTTCAGTGACGTGTCCACCCATAGCTATATCACGAGCAATTGGGGCTACGAATGATTTGGTAAACCATTCAGTGAGCAACTGATCAACAATCTCGAATTTTCTCAGGCGACGTCTACGTCTCCATTCATGGATGGGATCAGAGATGTGTGTTGCAGCATATTGCTTAAGCGATGTGAGCAAATAGGTGCTAGTTTCATAGCGAACAGGCAACTGAAAATGCGTGAGGAAAGACATGTCTAAGGAGTTAAAGTCATGGTGAGTACCTCAAGGTAGCTTGATGTACCATTTTGTTGCAGCTCCCATGAGGGTTCATTGGAAAAGACAGAGACGAATGGAATCGTCCACGTACGAGTTCGACGAGCACCAGAGGTGATATGTCATCACATGGGCCTGAGGATCTTCTTTAGCTTTCCCATCAAACTTTGGGCAATCACTTGGTATCTTGGATGGCACCAGAGGCCAGTACGACGAATGAAGGATCGGATCATTCGTAAGGAAAGATACATCTGGCAACTCAAGTGTAGCCAAGAAGGGTAATTGGGTGTTAAATTGATAAGCGGGCCCATAGGAAGGAGCCCATCCCTGCTGGTAAGGATTTTGGCCATATGGCATCTAAGGCTGCCCCCAAGTGGGTTACCTTGACCATAGGGAGGATTTTGACCCTAAATACCTTGGAACTGTCCAGGCATAGGTTGATGATAAGAAACGTATGGGTTAAAAGGCTGTTGAGTCTGTTGACCTTGGACATATGGATATGGGACCTGTTGTCCTTGAACATATGACTAATGAACTTGTTGTCCCTGAACAAGAGGGTTTTGGACCTACAGTCCTTGGGCATAAGGTTGATACACTTGTCGCCCTTAGACATAGGGATTTTGTACCTGATGCCCTTCGCTGGCAGGATTCTAAACCTGTTGACCTAAGACATGAGGATTTTGAGCCTGCTGCTGCAGGACTTGACCTTGACCTTGCCCCTACAAGGGTTGACCTTGTTGATATATGTACAAGGGTTGTTGTTGCCCTGGTTGGTTTTGGTGTTGCAAGGGTTGACCTTGCGGGTGCAAAACTTGTCCCTGGGGCTGCAAAGGTTGGCCCTGCAAGGACATGGGTTGAGAGGTGTGCAGAGCATATTACATATGCTGTTGCGTGGCTTGCTGCAACTGTTTCAAGGATTGACCTTGTGGTTGTTGCAGTTGACCTTGCTGTGGGATAATTTTTCCTTGCTGTTGCGTGGAGAGCCCTTACTGCAACAAAGGTTTCCCTTGCGGTAACAAAGGTTGCCCTAGCGGTAACAAAGGTTTCCCTTGTTGTTGTAGAGGTTGTCCTTGTTGTTGCAAGGGTACTTGAACAGTGCTCGGGAAATTGCCGAACTGAATCTGGCCATAGCTAGGCTGGATGTAATGCCCAGATTGGAGGGTGTAAGGTTGATTAACCATTCCTTGAGAACCATATAGAACGTAAGGATTTTGGTATTGGACCTGAGCCCCATAGGGCTTTTGACAATGAACATTGCTCGATCCAGATGGACCAACGGGATTCTGAACCTGTTGGTACTGGATATTGGTTGATCCAGTAGGATCAACAAGGTTATAAATAATACCAAAAGAAGGATGGTTTATACCAAGCATGTGAGCTTGCGAGCTGCTCACATTAGTGGCACTTGACACCACAGAAACATTCAAGTTCTTCCCCTAAGGCGGTGGCACAACCTGGCCACTGACTAGTGGGACGGAGGAACTGACAAAGACAATCTTTGAAATTGCTGGTTGTGCCTGACAGGTAACTGGGATTGATGATACAAGGGTATTCAGAATAGTGGGTTGCACCGGGACTAAAGTAACAGCCTGTTGGGAAGTCGTGTTCGTAATGAACGGACCTGAAGTAGGCTTGGCGCCTGATGCCCATACAGGATTATGGTAAAGTGATGAGGCACTAGGTGTACCTGAAACCAACTGCGCCAAAGACACATAGTTGGGTGGCAAACTGGTGGGAATACCTTCTGAAAAAGGGAAACCCTCGAGAGGAAACTGCAATTGCAATTCTTCCCCCTCAACAGTGTGTGGAGTAGAAACTTTAGACTCATCCGGAGATGTGACTGGAGCATTGTCTTCAGTTTCCATGTCTGAAAACAAACGACGAAGAATGACCGAACGAGTACGAAGGGATAGTTCTAAAGGAACACCCGGCTCGTTGTACAAACTGTAAGGATGTTGTTGTGATATCACAACAGGGTTAGACAGAGGGTTCGAAGGGTAGATAACCAGTCCAAGATGATCATCAGTGGTCGGCGAGTTCTCTGGAGTTTGAACGGGGTTGTTCGGAGATTCCGGGCCAAGATCAGCAGATGACCCAGTATCAAAAGTAGGCAGAGGATGAGATGAAAATGGTTGAATACTCAAAACAATCATGAGTTCAACATCTTGGTCCTCAAGTGACTCTGGTAACTCAGGAAATGACTCCTCAGACAATATTTCAGACGGAGGAGAGGAAGAGGAATTGGGTGAACCAGATGGTTCAACCATGATGACCTTATCTTAGTCAACGAAACAAATAAATTCAAGGATTTAAAATGTTCTTTTAAGGAAACTCATGATTTGGTCTCAGAAAAAGACTAACGGGGTGTTTTGGATCATGGGCAATCAATTATTAAGACGTATAAAAGACTGGTGCTCTTTCATTTCTAAGAGTCGAGAAAGAAACAAAGATGACTCTATTGCTTTCGATTGAAAACGAGCTCGAAAGGACAAGTGCTCGAATGATCTTTTAAGTTTAATTAGTCAAAAAGATCAAATCACTGCTCTGGATGATCTAGGTAAACAAGATTACTAGGCAACTGTGAACTGCATAATACCTCCTGGCGAACCAAGAAGTATGAGCAGGAAATCTCCCCGAATGCTGTGTTCGATGTATCACGTTTGCAAGGCGGCAGACTCGGCTTCCTAAGGATAAAATGATTGTAGCCTAGTGGGGTCTCCCGTTATATACTCGACAGTACGGGGAGCACAAATCTATACTAGCGCTATCTAATGTCGAAGCTAACGACAACTGCTAGGTTTAAATACGTCGGAACACATCTCTAGCCTAGACCTTCTAGATATGATCGTTAATGTCAAATGCACCTTATGTTAATTGAATTCATTTTAAAGTTGATCTTGAGTTATGTTTCAGTTTTCAGGTCTTAGCGATGCTACTCGAAAAACCTTAGATGAAACTAAATGATACAAGACCCTTTCAATTCGATGAAATGCCTACACTAGAGAGGGTAGAAACTACTCAATCAAATGCAAAAAATCAAACAATTGAAAATGAAATGATCTTTCACTACCTTACTTTTTCAAAAAATAAACCAATGAAAAATGCATTCCAATTCCTAATTTCCTGATAACAACTCGTCTATTAGTCCTTTCAAAAGCAAATAAGTTCTCTTCCTTTTTCAAATGCCAATGCAATTCTAGTCTTTTAATGATGCAAGTTATCGTAACATAATGTTGTAACAAGCTCGAATTTCATACTTTTTCATGAAACGACGAAACAAACTTTTTGCATACAATCTTTCAGTGAAAAAGTTCTCGAGACAATAAGCTCTTCAAGCAAATAAACACGTGAAAAGAGAAGCTCACTCAGACTAATGAAACATCAACTTTAACAATCACAAGGCAAACAATGTAATCCATGGTGGAAAAGAAACTTTTAGGCAAGCAAACGAAAATTTTCAAACTTGTGTAAAAGAGGTCAAAGTCGTAAAAGGACCAAAAAACGAAATGCAAAGAGTAAGTACTCCTACAACCCGACTTACTGAGTTCGCAAACTGTTGAATGGATGACTAACTAGATGCCCTAGTGTTGCTGGCCACTCAATGACTTAATCAATCAAGCAGAAAGATGACAAGCCAACAAGCAAACAAAACCAAATGAAAAGTAGCTTTCTAATCAGGGAGAAAATTGTCCAAAAGGCTTACAGGGTCCAAACTATAAGAGCATAACACACTGGCCAAGATTGGGGTCAAGCCCTAATCTCCACTTACAGGCATCGACGCAACTGCCTAACTGACAACAAGTGCCAGAGACTGGTCGGCACGACTGTTTCTCAGCAACTCGCGCTGGTTGCTGCAACTGTTAGCGAATTAAGCGTGCTCATAGAGGGAGCAAAGGAAACATAAAAATAAAATTGAAACAGGGATTAGATCTGCTACTATGAATTTTAGACTCAGACCAGTAAGCAGGAGAAAAGAAATAGAACCAAAGGGAAAACGTGGAACTAGAAAAGTTCTCACGAAATCATGAAATCCATGACAAACAAAAGGATGGGATCTCCCCAGCGGAGTCACCAATTTGTGGTGAAGTAAAATTATCAGTGCAGACACGAATGAATTACTCTAGCCCGATGATGGGTCTAGCCATAATAGATACATTCTATGGAAGATTTCCTTAGGTTAGAACCAAATAAGAGGGCCTACCTCTTAGTCTTCTTGTCCTATTTGATGATGTCCTTGCTTGCTCGCTCCAACTATCTCTCGCTTCCTTCTTCAAGCACCTGAAACAAGTAAACAACAGCAAACAAAAAACGTGACAATAGAAAAATTGCAATTCAACCTACTTAACAAGTCAAGAAACATTAAGCCATGAATGTATAATATAACAAAACATGTAGGAAATCAATCGATAGTTGCATATATTAATATCAAAGAGAGATTACAACCATTTGTCTTGACGTTGCAGTCCTCCTTTGACAAGACCAAGTTCCCACACACTTCTGCTAGCATTCCATGATGGCCTCAAGCAACAATAGTTTTAAGGCTCTTCCCTTTAGGCTTCACTCCAAACCAAATCACACTTCTCCCTCACACAACTAGATAGCTACAACTAGTAATAGCTTGTTGTCTACTCCAAACCAAAATAGCATAAGCACACTAACATCAACACTCCAACACTAACACTAGCTTGTGTTTGGGAAAAACAGAGGTTTATATAGGATGAATGGATGGGAGATGGATCCTCTTCTCATGGGAGAAGGGCTTATCCCTTAAGGTAGTTCCATCATTATAGGGGAAAGGAGCCCAAACTGACATCCTCGACCCCATTCGGCCAAACCGTTTACCTGCCTTCTATTACGAAGCTTCTAGAGCTGGAAGCTTCGGCTCCTAATTTAAAAAACTTTCCATAACAGGACCGGTGTGACTAGAATGCAACTCAGTCGCTCCGGTTGGTGCAAGGGACAGTGCTAATCTCTGCACATCGATGTGGGGGAGACAAAGGTCATTAGCATCGGTCTTGTAAACTGGGAAAAACAGAAGTTTCAGGGGAAATGGTGCAAAAGGGAACTGATCTGCTCATGAAGAGGGACACAATGGGAGTTTCTTCATGAAGACAAAGCATGTGGGGTTCACGGTAGAGGTCCTCTAGGATTAAGGAACAGGGAGTACATGGACAATGACAAAATGTTGTGAAACACGTGCTCATTTCCTCCCCAGTCAGAATATGTATATCCAATCAAGTGGACATCATTCCTCCTATCATATTTTAGGAAGTGGTGGATTTTTCCTTGCAATATCTCAGTATGTGTTTTACTGCTATCTAATTATCATGCTTTGGCTTCACTTGGAATTAACTGAGAATATTTACTACAAAACGTATGTCTAGTCGAGTATTCACCAAGTATATCAGTGAGCCAATCAATTTCCTATACCTGGAAGGATCCATAGGGCTTGATTTAGAACTCCTTAGTCTTTTGAAGTTTGTGATCATTGGGGTTGTCATTGGTTTGCAATCCCTCATGTCAAACTTATTCAACATCTTGATCACATACTTTCCTTCACCTAGATAGATTTCATCATGTCCCTGCCTGACTTCTAGTCCCAAATAGTAGAGCATCAACCCTAGATCCTTCATGTCAATTTTTTCTACTAGATGCTTCTTACATTTTTCAATTCGGACTTCCACACTTATCAAGAGAAGACAATCCACATACAAAAGAATGATTACCGACTCTCCCTACAAAACCCTAATACAAATGTTTGGATCAACATAACTCTTTGAGAAGCCTAGTCTTTGTAGGTATGCATCCTTTCTAGCACACCATGCCCTTGGTGCTTGCTTGAGGCCATATAGTGCCTTCTTCGATCCGCAAACGTATGCCTCTTTGTATTTAACTTCAAATCCCAAGGGTTTCTATATATAGAATTCCTCATAAATTATGCCTCTTAGGAATGCAACCTTGACATCAATTTGGTAATGTTCTATCCCATTGATGTTGCCAAAGAGACCAATGAACGAATAGTTGTATACCTTGCGGTTGGAGCAAATGTCTCTTCATAATCAATGCCTTCTTGTTGAGAGAAGCCCCTAGCCACAAATCTTGCCTTATATTTATGAATAATTCCATCTACAACGTGTTTGATCTTGTAAAGCCACTTGGATATTACCACATATTTATATTTAGGCCTAAGTATGATCTCCCAAACTCCATTCTTCATTATAGATTGATATTCTTCATTCATGGCATCCTTCCATTCTTGTTGATTGACAACTTCTTCAAAAGTGGATGGCTTTGCTTCAATTAGTTTTGTCATGTAGGCTGCATACCCATAACATCATTTCAGCTTCTTACTTTCCCTAAATGTACCTTGAGTTGCTTGAACAACTCAAACCTAGTCAAATCTCTTCCAATAACACAACTTCGACCCCCAGTTTCAGAATTTCAGCCTCCACTGCAAACCTGAAGTTTTCGGCCCTCCTCCAGTTGCTATTACCACACATGTGAGCTTTTCTCAGCCTTGCAAGGCTTCTTCATACCTTCTCTTGGCTTTCTCTTCCTTCTGGAGGTTGAGGATGGCTTCTTGTGACCTACTTTCCTTCTCTTCTTCAAGATAGAACTATCCTTCCTTTGCACGTGTGAGAGAGAAATAGCCCAAACACAAGTCTCCTTTGTCCTCTTCCTTCTTCATTTCCTTCTTCTTGTTCCTCCTTCATTTGGATGAGTAAGAGATGAATGTGCTTCAAGGAGTTCGAGTTTCCTCCTTTATATAGGCTTCTCAAGGTGGGTGTGTCTCCTCAAATTAGGCTAACTTTCCAACTATCAAGCCGACTTGGTCTTGAAGGGTATTTTGACACTTTTAGGGACAAAAATAATTTTCTTTACAGGTTATAATGTGCCCGATGGGGTCTTCAACTTATGACAATGACTCTTTTGACTTCTTGACCTAAGAAAAACCCTATAAGCACTCAATAGGTGCTTGACCTATAAAATAAAAGACGTTGAGCATGAAACCCATGCTCCAAAAATTATAATAATATTTTTACTTCATTTTACAATTTACAAGAATTAAAATTACATTTCATATTTATGAAGATCGAACCTATTTACACATTTTTCAACACTCCCTCTTAACTAGGGAGGTATTCATAAATGGTATGTGGACATTCTCAATATGAAGAGATCTCATAAGAAGAGTCAGATTGGTAACCCATATATTTAGCATCATAACAACCAACATTGTTTTATAGCAAGGCCTTGACTAACAACTTTATCTCTTCACAAGATCATAGCCCAATACTGGCAAAGACCAATGATTTATAGACACCAGCATCATTGTCTCTCAAGGTACATACCCCAGCCAGGTGTTCACGGAGTATGACCTTCTTTGGAATATTCTTATCTTGGATAATTATTCCTCAAAGAATATCAATCCATGACTACCCTTATCATGGATGCCCTACCGCATCATCAAATAACATCAAATGCCAGATGTTTACCCAATCCTCCATTTTGTCTTCCCAGGTGAAGATAAGAATGATGTGCCTATCTCTCCCTCTCGATCAGGGAGGATACATCAACTAAACCAATCTTGTCTCTCAGATATACAATCTTCTTATTAGGAAGAGATTTTGTCAATATGTTAGCTACCTGCTCATTGGTGGAGATATATTGTAGCTGCAACACACCATCTTGTACTAGCCTCTGAATGTAGTGATACATGTTGTTGATACGCTTTGTCTTCCATGAAATACTAGGTCATACAATTGCATACAATTGGTATTATCATAATGTATCATTGTAGGGTCCATTGGTCCTTCAAATAGGCCTGATAACAACTTCCTTAACTAAAGAAATTCTATTCTTGCTTCACAGGATGCAATGTACTCAGCCTCAGCACTACTCAAAGCAACTGTATCTTTCTTTTGCTCATCCATGAGATCATCGAGGAGCCAAAATTAAAACATCCTCTTATAGTGCTCCTTCCATCCTGCTCATTGCCCCCCGAGTCAGAAACTGTATATCCAATCAAGTGGACATCATTCCTCGTATCATATTTTAGGAAGTGGTGGATTTTTCCTTGCTGATATCTCAGTATGTGTTTTACTTTTATCTAATTATCATGCTTTGGCTCCACTTGGAATTAGCTAAGAATATTTACTACAAAACATATGTCTAGTCGAGTATTCACCAAGTACATCAGTGAGCCAATCAATTTCCTATACCTGGAAGGATCCACAGGTCTTGATTTAGAACTCCTTAGTCTTTTCAAGTTTGTGATCATCGGGGTTGTCATTGGTTTGCAATCCACCATGTCAAACCTCTTCAACATCTTGATCACATACTTTCCTTCACCTAGATAGATTTCATCTGGTCCCTTCCCGACTTCCAGTCCCAAATTGTAGTGCATCAACCCTAGATGCTTCATGTCAAATTTTTCTACTAGATGCTTCTTACATTTTTCAATTCAGACTTCCACACTTATCAAGAGAAGATCACCCTCATACAGAAGAATGATTACCAACTCTCCCTTCATAATCTTAATATAAAGGTTTGGATCAACAAAACTCTTTGAGAAGCCTAGCCTTTGTAGGCATGCATCCATTCTAGCATACCATGCCCTTGGTGCTTGCTTGAGGCCATATAGTGCCTTCTTCGATTTGCAAATGTATGCTTCTTTGTCTTTAACTTCAAATCCCAAGGGTTTCTCTATATAGACATCCTCATCAATTGTGCAACTTAGGAATGCAGCCTTGACATCAATTTGGTAATGTTCTATCCCATTGATGTTGCCAAAGAGACCAACGAACGAATAATTGTATCACTTGCGGTTGGAGCAAATGTCTCTTCATAATCGATGCCTTCTTGTTGAGAGAAGACCCTAGCCACAAATCTTGCCTTATATATATCAATACTTCCATCTACAACATGTTTGATCTTGTAGAGCCACTTGGAGGTTGCCGCAGATTTGTATTTAGGCATAAGTACGACCTCCCAAACTCCATTCTTCATTATAGATTGATATTCTTCATTCATGGCATCCTTCCATTCTTGGTGATTGGCAACTTCTTCAAAAGTGGATGAATTTGCTTCAATTAGTTTTATCATGTAGGCTACATACCCATAATATCGTTTCGGCTTCTTACTTTCCCTGAATGTACCTTGAGTTACTTGAACAAGTCAAACCTAGTCAAATCTCTTCCAATAACACAACTTTGACCCCGAGTTGAAGAATATCAACCTCCACTACAAACATGAAGTTTTCAGCCCTCCTGGAGTTGCTATTACCACACATGTTATTACCACCAAGTACATCAATGAGCCAATCATTTTCCTATACCTGGAAGGATCCACAAGTCTTGATTGAGAACTCCTTAGTCTTTTCAAGTTTGTGATCATTGGGGTTGTCATTGGTTTGCAATCCATCATGTCAAACATCTTGATCACATACTTTCCTTCACCTAGATAGATTTCATTAGGTCCCAGCCTGACTTCCAGTCCCAAATAGTAGTGCATCAACCCTAGATCCTTCATGTCAAAATTTTCTATTGGATGCTTCTTACATTTTTCAATTCGGACTTCCACACTTATCAAGAGAAGATCATCCACATACAGAAGAATGATTACCGAATCTCCCTTCAAAACCTTAATATAAACTTTTGGATCAACATAACTCTTTGGTAATCCTAGCCTTTGTAGGTATGCATCCATTCTAGTATACCATGCCCATGGTGCTTCCTTGAGGACATATAGTGCCTTCTTCGATCCGCAAACGTATGCCTTTCTGTTTTTAACTTCAAATCCCAAGGGTTTCTCTATATAGACTTCCTCATCAATTGTGCCGCTTAGGAATGTAGCCTTGACATCAATTTGGTAATGTTTTATCCCATTTATGTTGCCAAAGAGACCAACGAACGAACAATTGTATACCTTGCAGTTGGAGAAAATGTCTCTTCATAATCGATGCCTTCTTGTTGACAGAAGCCCCTATCCACAAATCTTGTAGAGCCACTTGGAGGTTACCACAGATTTGTATTTAGGCCTAAGTATGATCTCCCAAACTCCATTCTTAATTATAGATTGATATTCTTCATTCATGGCATCCTGCCATTCTTGGTGATTAACAAATTATTCAAAAGTGGATGGATTTGCTTCAATTAGTTTTGTCATGTAGGCTGCATACCCATAATATCATTTTAGATTCTTACTTTCTTTGAATCTATCTTGAGTTGCTTGAACTAGTCAAACCTAGTCAAATCTCTTCCAGTAACACAACTTCGACCCCTAGTTGTAGAATTTCAGCCTCCATTGCAAACCTGAAGTTTTCGGACCTCCTACAGTTGCTATTACCACACATGTAAGCTTCGTTTAGCCATATAAGGCTTCCTCATACCTTCTCTTGGCTTTCTCTTCCTTCTAGAGCTTGAGGATGGCTTCTTGTGGCCTTTGCTTGACCTTATTTCCTTCTCTTATTTGAAATAGAACTAGTAGAAGAAAACCCTAGATTTGTTGCAGACACCCTAGCCTTGCTTCACTCGTGTGAGAGAGAAATAGCCCAAAAACAAGTCTCCTATGTCCTCTTCCTTCTTTGTTTCCTTCTTCTTGTTCTTCCTTTGCTTGAATCAGTGAGAGATGAATGTGCTTCAAGGAGTTCGAGTTTCCTCCTTTATATAGGCTTCTCAAGGTGGGTGTGGCTCCTCAAATAAGGCTAACTTGCCAGCTATGAGGGCGACTTGGTCTTGAAGGGTATTTAGACACTTTTAGGGACAAAAATAATTTTCTTTACAAGTTACAATGTGTCTGATGGGGTCTTCAACTTATGACGATGACTCTTTTGAATTCTTGACCTAGGACCAACTGTATAAGCACTCAATGGGTGCAAATAAAAGACCTTGAGCATGAAACCCATGCTCCAAAAATTATAATAATATTTTTCTTTCATTTTACATTATACAAGAATTAAAATTACATTTTATATTTATGAAAATCGAACCTAGTTACATATTTTTCAACACTCTCTCTTAACTAGGGAGGTATTCATGGTACGTAGACATTCTCAATATGAAGAGATCTCATAAGAAGAGTCAGATTGGTAACCCATATGTTTAGCATCATAACGACCATCATTGTTTTATAGCAAGGCCTTTACTAAAAACTTTATCTCTCCACAAGATCATAGCATAATGCTCGCAAGACCAATGATTTATAGACACCATCATCATTGTCTCTCAAGGTATATACCCCAGCTGTGTGTTCACGAAGTATGACCTTCTTTGGACTATTCTTATCTTAGATAACTAGTCCTCAAAGAATATCGATCCACGACTACTCTTATCTTGGATGCCCTACCACATCCTCAAAGAGCATCAGATGCCAAATCTTTACCCAATCCTCCATTTTATCTTCCCAAGTGGAGATAAGAATGATGTGCCTATCTCTCCCTCTCAACCAGGGAGGATACCTCAACCAAACCAAGATTGTCTCTCAGATATACAAGCTTCTTATTAGGAAGATATTTTATCAATATGTCAGCTACTTGCTCATCAATGGAGATATATTGTAGTTGCAACACACCATCTTGTACTAGCTTTTTTATATAGTGATACTCATTGTTGATATGCTTTGTCTTTCCATGAAATATTGGGTCATACAATTGTATACAATTGGTAATATCACAATGTATCATTGTAGGGTCCATTGGTCCTTCAAATAGGTCTGATAACAACTTCCTTAATCAGACAAATTCTATTCTTACTTCACAAGATGCAATGTACTCTGCCTCAACACTACTCAAAGCAACTATATCTTGCTTTTTGCTCATGCATGAGATCGTCGAGGATCCAAAACTAAAACATCCTCCTATAGTTCTCCTTTCATCCTACTCACTGCCTCCCTAGTCAGAATCTGTATATCCAATCAAGTGGACATCATTCTTCCTATCATATTTTAGGAAGTAGTGGATTTTTCCTTGCAGATATCTTAGTATGTCTTTTACTGTTATCCAATTATCATGCTTTGGCTCCATTTGGAATTAACTGAGATATTTATTGCAAAACATATGTCTAGTTGATTATTCACCAAGTACATAAGTGAGCTAGTCAATTTCCTATACGTGGAAGGATCCATAGGGCTTGATTTAGAACTCCTTAGTCTTTTCAAGTTTGTGATGATCGGGGTTGTCATTGGTTTGCAATCCATCATGTCAAACCTCTTCAACATCTTGATCACATACTTTCCTTGACCTAGATAGATTTCATTAGGTCCCTGCCGGACTTCCAGTCCCAAATAGTAGTGCATCAACCTTAGATCCTTCATGTCAAACTTTGCTACTATATGCTTCTTACATTTATCAATTCGGACTTTCACACTTATCAAGAGAAGATCATCCACATACAGAAGAATGATTATTGACTTTCCCTTCATAACATTAATATAAAGGTTGGATCAACATAACTCTTTGAGAAGCCTAACCTTTGTAGGTATGCATCCATTCTAGCATACGATGCACCTTGTGCTTGCTTGAGGCCATATAGTGCCTTCTTCGATCTACAAATGTATGCCTTTCTATCTTTAACTTCAAATCCCAAGGGTTTCTCTATATAGACTTCCTCAGTAATTGTGCAACTTAGGAATGCAACCTTGACATCAATTTGGTGAATGTTCTATCCCATTGATGTTGCAAAAGAGACCAATGAACGAATAGTTGTCTACCTTGCAGTTGGAGAAAATGTCTCTTCATAATCGATGCCTTCTTGTTGAGAGAAGACCCTAGCCACAAATCTTGCTTTATATTTATCAATACTTTCATCTACAACATGTTTGATCTCATAGAGCCACTTAGACATTATCATAGATTTGTATTTAGGCGTAGGTATGATCTCCTATACTCCATTCTTCATTATAGATTGATATTCTTCATTCATGGCATCCTTCCATTCTTGGTGATTGACAAGTTCTTCAAAATTGGATGCCTTTGGTTCAATTTGTTTTATCATGTAGGCTCCATACCCATAATATCGTTTCATCTTCTTACTTTCCCTAAATGTACCTTGAGTTTCTTGAACAAGTCAAACCTAGTCTAATCTCTTCCAATAACACAACTTCGACCCCTAGTTGCAGAATTTCAGCCTCCACTGCAGACCTGAAGTTTTCGGCCCTCATGTAGTTGCTATTACCACACACCTAAGCTTCTTAGCCTTCCAAGGCTTCCTCATACCTTGTCTTGGCTGTTTATTCCTTATGGAACTTGAGGATGGCTTCTTGTGACCTTTTCTTGACCTAATTTCCTTCTCTTCTTCGAGATAGAACTAGTAGAAGAAAACTCTAGATCTGTTGCAGAAACCCTAGATCTCTTCCTTCTTCTTGTTCCTCCTCCTTCGCTTGGATGAGTGAGAGATGAATGTGATTTAAGGAGTTCGAGTTTCATCCGTTATATAGGCTTCTCAAGGTGGGCGTGGTTCCTCAAATTAGGCTAACTTGCCAGCTATCAGGTTGAATTGGTCTTGAAGGGTATTTTGACACTTTTAGGAAAAAAAATAAAATTCTTTACAAGTTACAATGTGTCCGATGGGGTCTTCAACTTATGACAATGACTCTTTTGACTTCTTAACCTATGACCAACCCTATAAGCACTCAATGGGTGCTTAACCTATAAAATAAAAGAACTTGAGCATGAAACCCATGCTCCGAAATTATAATAATATTTTTCTTTCATTTTAAAATTTACAAGAATTAAAATTACATTTCATATTTATGAAGATCAAACCTACTTACACATTTTTCAACACTCCCTCTTAACTAGGGAGGTATTCATAAATGGTATGTGGACATTCTCAATATGAAGAGATATCATAAGAAGAGTCAGATTGGTAACCCATATGTTTATCATCATAACAACCAATATTATTTTATAGATAGGCCTTGAATAACAACTTTATCTCTCCACAAGATCATAGCACAATGCTGGCAAGACCAATGATTTATAGACACCATTGTCATTGTCTCTTAAGGTACATACCCCAGTTGGGTTTTCATGGAGTATGATATTCTTTGGAGTCTTCTTATCTTGGATAAGTAGTCCTCAAAGAATATTGATCCACGACTAATCTTATCTTGGATGCCCTACCACTTTCTCAAAGAGCATCGGATGCCAGATGTTTACCCGATCCTCCATTTTATCTTCCTAAGTGAGGATAAGAATGATGTGCCTATCTCCCCCTCTCAACTAGGGAGGATACATCAACCAAACCAATCTTGTTTCTCAGATATACAAGCTTCTTATTAGGAAGATATTTTGTCAATATCTTAGCTACCTGCTCATCGGTAGAGATATATTGTAGCTGCAACACACCATCTTGTACTAGCTTCTGAATGTAGTGATACTTGTTGTTGATATGCTTTGTCTTTCCATGAAATACTGGGTCATACAATCATATACAATTGGTATTATCACAATGTATCACCGTAGGGTCCATTGGTCCTTCAAATAGGTCTAATAACAACTTCCTTAACCATAAAAATTCTCTTCTTACTTCAAAGGATGCAATTTACTCAGCCTCAACATTATTCAAAGAAACTATATCTTGCTTTTTGCACATCCATGAGATCATCGAGGATCCAAAACTAAAATATCGCCCTATAGTGCTCCTTCCATCCTTCTCACTGCCTCCCCAGTCAGAATCTATATATCCAATCAAGTGGACATCATTCCTCGTATCATATTTTAGGAAGTGGTGGATTTTTCCTTGCAGATATCTCAGTATGTGTTTTACTGCTATCTAATTATCGTGCTTTGGCTCCACTTGGAATTAACTGAGAATATTTACTACAAAACATATGTCTAGTCAAGTATTCACCAAGTACTTCAGTGAGCCAATCAATTTCCTATACCTGGAAGGATCCATAGGGCTTGATTTAGAACTCCTTAGTCTTTTCAGGTTTGTGATCATCGGGGTTGTCATTGGTTTGCAATCCATCATGCCAAACCTCTTCAACATCTTGATCACATACTTTCCTTCACCTAGATATATTTCATGAGGTCCTTGCCCTACTTCTAGTCCCAAATAATAGTGCATCAACCCTAGATCCTTCATGTCAAATTTTGCTACTAGATGCTTCTTACATTCTTCAATTCAGACTTCGACACTTATCAAGAGAAGATCATCCACATACATAATAATGATTACCGACTCTCCCTTCATAACATTAATATAAATGTTTGGATCAACATAACTCTTCGAGAAGCCTAGGCTTTGTACGTATTCATCCATTCTAGCATAACATGCATTTGGTGCTTGCTTGAGGCCATATAGTGCCTTCTTCGATCTACAAACATATGCCTCTCTCTCATTAACTTCAAATCCCAAGGGTTTCTCTATACAGACTTCCTCATCAATTGTGCCACTTAGGAGTGCAACCTTGACATCAATTTGGTAATGTTCTATCCCATTGATGTGTCCAAAGAGACCAACAAATGAATAGTTGTATGCCTTGCGGTTGGAGCAAATGTCTCTTCATAATTGATGCCTTCTTGTTGAGAGAATCCCCTAGCCACAAATCTTGCCTTATATTTATCAATACTTCCATATACAACATGTTTGATCTTGTAGAGCCACTTGGAGGCTACCACAGATTTGTATTTATGCCCAAGTACGATCTCCCAAACTCCATTCTTCATTGTAGATTGATATTATTCACTCATGGCATCCTTCCATTCTTGGTGATTGACAACTTCTTCAAAAGTGGATGCCTTCGCTTCAATTAGTTTTAACTCAATGCATTGATGGATGCATACTTTATTGTAGCAAAAAAAACCAAGAAAGCAAATATGGTTTATAACTTCCCTTGACATACCTATTAGACCATGGGAGATCATCTCCATGGATTTTGTGGGTTATTTTTCAAGATCCAAGTAGGGACATGACTATCCATTTATGGTAGCGAACATGTTTGGTGAGGCATGCATTCTCATGCCCTATAGAAATACCATTAAGGGACATGATGCAATCATCATGTTCTTTAAAAAGGTAGATGTACACTTTTGCATACTAAAGAATCGTCTTAGATAAAGATCCCATATTTGTTAATGCCTTTTAGACTACACTCTATGAGAAGATGGACACTAAGTTGAAAGATCTACAATTCACCACTTGTTGTCCCCTAATTCTTCCCCATCAACCTCTTACTGTTATAGATAAATGAAGGTTTGGGGATGATGTGTATGTGCATATTGCTATGTTGGATTAGGATTTCAAGTCGACTTTGAGACTAGGATGGGTAGCATCGATAGTTCTTCAAGATTTGATTTCTAAACCTCTAACCAAATGTTATAAGGAATTTAGGTGATGCTTCATGGTAGCCTCCATAGTTTGCACCAAAAAAAACACAAATAAATGATGTGTGGTGTTGGAGTGTGATGAGGAAACTAAGCAAACTCTCCTAGGTAGAGGCTCAACTAGCTTGCCTTAAAGAATTATAGGTTGAAATCAATGGCCACCCACCTCTTCCATCAACACAACATGGTTCTCCATCTTGAACTTTTCTTTTATTTGTAGATTTTTGGGTCCTAAACCTCCAAGCCTGTTTTGAGGCCTTAAAGGATGTGTTTTTTTTTTTTAGGCTAACACCTCCAAAGTTGAAGAGCATTTTGGTGATGGGAAAATAGTGGCCAACCTAAAAAGGTCTGTGTATTATTCTAGAATGCAAATATATGTAGCTCAATGCATTGATGGATGCATACTTTATTGTAGCCAAGAAAACCAAGAAAGCAATAAGGTTTATACCTTCCCTTGACATACTTGCTAGACCATGGGAGATCATCTGCATGGATTTTGTGGGCTATTTTTCAAGAACCAAGTAGGGACATGACTATCTATTTATTGTAGGGAACATGTTTGGTGAGACATGCATTCTCATGCCCTGTAGAAAGACCATTAAGGGACATGATGCAATCATCATGTTCTTTAAAAAGGTAGATGTGCACTTTTGCATACCAAAGAATCGTCTCAGATAAAGATCCCATATTTGTTAATGCCTTTTAGACTACACTCTATGAGAAGATGGGCACAAATTTGAAAAGATCTACAATTCAGCACTTGTTGTCCCCTAATTTATCCCCATCAACCTCTTACTATTATAGATAAATGAAGGTTTTGGGATGATGTGTATTTGCCTCTTGCTATGTTGATTTAGGATTTCAAGTCGACTCCTAGACTTGGATGGGTACCATCGATAGTTCTTCAAGATTTAATTTCTAAACTTCTAACCAAATTTTATAAGGAAGTTAGACGATGCTTCATGGTATCCCCCATAGTTTACACCAAACAAAACACAAATAAATGATGTGTGGTGTTGGAATGTGATGAGGAAACTAAGTAAACTCTCCTAGGTAGAGGCTCAACTAGCTTACCTTAAAGTATTCTAGGTGGAAATGAATGGTCACCCGCCTCTTGCATTAACCCAACATGGCTCTTCATCTTGAATTTTTGTTTTTATTTGTATATTTTTGGGTTCTTAACCTCCAAGGCTGTTTTTAGGCCTCAAAGGATGTTTTTTTTTATTGGGTCCTTAACCTCCAAGGCTATTTCAAGGCTTATAGTTGTTGTAATCTCACCTAAGCCTACCAATGATTGTACTTCACATTTAGATATTTCTAACTAGCAATTGTGTGCCCTACATGGAGACCATATGCAAAAGTTGCACCACCAGGAAATTGACATATTAACGAGTCACCTTAGGGCCCTTTTGGGGCTTCATCTCCTAGGGTGAGAATGTTATCTCTTACCATTTAATACTATATGTTAAAGGGATATTTTTGGCATCTTGTAATAGCATATTGTGATCGAACGTAGCTAGAACATCTCTATTTAGAGATAAACTACCACCTTTTTAACTATTTTGCATTGCATTGCATTTTACTATCTTTTCATATTTATTTCATTGATAATTAGGGCTTCATTGTGTTATTGTGCTTCTGTAATACTTCTATGTGTCTTTCTCCAATCATATTCCTACCTTTCATTTCATTTTCCATACAATCTAGATCATAAAGGGGCACCTTTATCATAACTCCATCCTTGGAAGATACAAGACAAAAATGAATGAAGATAAGCTTAGGTGGAGGTTGACCATACTATCCTAACATACACATTCATTTAAAAAGGCAAGCATGTGTCTGTGTGCACAAGTTCATTAGAAGTAAAACCAATCGGGCAACACAAGCATATATCCATTGTTTCATTCAACACCATGTGAAAAAATAGAGACAAAAAAGAGGATAACTTGCATGAGATTCAATATTTCATTAGCAACAAAATGCCTTGGTCTTGGTTATAAAAACAAACCTCACAACAAAATGCCTTGGTCCTCATTATAAAAACAACCTCAACAATTTGTTTGTTGCAGTAAAAGATCCAAGAGTTGGGACTATAAAATTATAGTCTTAGAGCTACCATTCTTTTAATATAATCACGCTACCAAAGGGAACTATAAAATCTTGGTAACAAGACCTACTTTCCTACCACACATATTCATTAGAAAGAAAACCAAATATCCATTGGTTCATTCAACACCATGTGATAAAGAAAAAAAAAAGACGAAAATAAGGATAACTTGCATGAATATCACTATTTCATTAGCAATAAAATGCCTTAGTCCTGATTATAAAAACAAACCCATCAATTTGTTTGTTACAATAAAGGCTCCAAGGGTTGGGATTATAAAATCATAGTCCTAGAGAAACCATTCTTTTAATATAATTATAACACCAATGGGAACTATAAAATATTAGTACTAGACCTTTTTGAATCCCTTTACAAAGTACGTTACTTAGAAAATGACTACAAAGAGATAAGAAGAACAAAATAATGAAAAAAGGATGACACCAATGTTGTAGATCCCTCTAAGAAACCTACTTCTCAAAATTATATCAATGTAAAACTATGAAAGTTACTAATGATTCCTCCTTAGTTGTGCTAATGTAGCTTCTTGTTTTATAGACTCTATCTCCCCAAAATGGTGCACAGGTTGAATCCCATATTTTTAGGGATGGTCATTAGGCTAATCCTTTAATTCATGTAATCTTGTTCAAAGAATCCATATTGGAAGGTGGCCAAGAAACATGGCGCATCTATCTCTATCCTTTTCTGATTGTACCCCTCCTAATCCTTGAGTTGGTGGTCCCAACTATCCTAGCGATTCCTAAGAGTGATATCTAGATGGTCATAAATGTTGCATTTGCCTCGACTGGGCTATGGTAGCTATACTTTAAAATTTTTGTTTTTCTCACGGGCCTGTTTACTTTGATAGCTCTAACCTTTAAAAAAATGTGATTAATGGCTAATCCCAATTCTACAACCCTACCCATTTGATCATTGAAATCATGCCATCCAAATAATTGATCTAATGGTGGATATCTTTAGTGGAAGCATGTAATGGAGATCCTTATAATTTTATGGTTGAGGACACATGATTGGTTCATATTGGCTATGGAGATCCAAATTACTGAGGAGTGAACCTTTTCCCAATCGAATGTGAGCCCTTGATCTGGTCAAAAACTTTGAGGTAGGTCTTTATTGGCAATTCCAAAATATTTTATACTTTTGGGGGGACCTGTGCTAGTAATTTATAGGTCATTTAGGTTGGAAAGTGAGTGAGATATTGATTGTTTGTGGGTTTCTCAGATTTTTCTCTTTTGCTTTCCCATATTTCCTATGGGGCCACATGGGCCATCAATTTTCCCTGGAGGAGAGATTCAAGCCATTCGTGAGTTCCCAAGATGTTTCCATTTTATTTCCTCACACCTTCTACAAATTTTTGTGAGTTAATTATCTTAGTATTGTGAGGATGATATCCACTATTCACATGGATTTTATAGTTTGGGCCTCTAAACCTTTTCTATGCAAATGAATCATAACCATGGATATGCCCTGAAGAGATGAATTTTAGCCATTCAAAGAGCCATAATACTTTTAATCCTCCAATAGTCCCAAACGCCATTGATACATATGGACCATTGATATTTCCTCCATGGGGGAAATATGGGTTTTTGATCGACTTCTTCTTCAAAAATATATGCTCTTATCCAAAATGATGATATTCTCATTTTAGGTATCTAGTAGAAAGGTCAACTAATTGTTCTTCAAGCATAGTGTTCTCACAAAGGGGGGCCATGGAGACTGGTCAAATGACCCTTCCTAATGGATGGAATTTGCATCACATGGTATCTAGTGGAAAGATTAGTCGACTATTCCTCTATCATAGTATTCCAATGAAGAGGGAGCATAAAGAAAGGTTGATCGACCTTTCTCAATTACGATATTATCTCATGGGGATTCTATTGGAAGAGTAACTTTCCCTTCTTCAAGCATAGTATTTTATGGAGGGGGAGCATGAAGAATGGTTGGTTGACCCTTCCTAAAGAATGGTATTCACATAAAGTGACATGTCCTCGAGAAATGTTTTCAAATAAGGATTTGTGGGGGGGTTGACCAACCATTCCTCCACCATAGTATTCCCATGAAAGAGGTGAATAGAGGAGGGTCAACCAACCCTTCCTCATTAATGGTATTCTCATCATTGGGTATCTAGTAGAAGGGTTAGAAATCCTTTCTTCAAGCATAGTATTCTCATGGAGAGAAAGTACAAAGAATGGTTACATGACTCTTTCTTAGAGATGGTATTTGAGTTGTAGGTAATCTAATGGAAGAGTTAGTCGATGCTTCCTTATGCAAGCTTTTCACATAGGGGGATCATGGGTGATTATTGATTGATACTTCCTCCATCATAATATGGTTAAGGATTGGGAACATTGAGAACAATTGTTCAACCCTTTTTGAAGGATGTTATTTGCATCTAGGGTTATTCAATGGAAAGATCAACTAACCGACATTGAGGCAAAGTTTTCAAATAATGGAGATCCTAAAGAAGGGTGATATAACCATTCCAATATTGTAGTATTCTCATGGGGGGGGGGGGGCATGGAAAAGATAATCAAACCTTTCTCAAGAAAATTTTACAAGTAAGAGGGATCCTAGGAAAGGATAGACATACCCTTCCTCTTGCATGGTATTCCCATGGAGGGGAAGCATTTAAAGGATTAGCTAACACTTCCCTGATGATGGTATTCATGTTGCAGGGCATCCATTGTAAAGGTCAACTAATCCTTCTTCAACCAATTTTTTTTCATAAGGGGAATCTTGAGGAAGGGTCAGTAAAGCCATTCCTAGAAAAATGCTTTTAGGTGGAGGTGTTGTAATCTAGCGAAAAGTATGCATTGGTTACCAGTAGGAAGGAATGACAAGTCTACTATATAATCATATGCAACACATGGAAGAGTAAAGAGACACAAAGTAGTGGAGAGCCAACAAATCAACACTTGTATATATATATATATATATATATGTATGTATGTATGTATGTATATATATATATATATATATATATATATATATATATGTATGTATGTATGTATGTATGTATATATATATATATATGTATGTATATATATATATGTATATATATATATGTATATATATATATATGTATATATATATATATATGTATATATATATATATATATATGTATATAGATACATATACATACATACATACACACACACACACACACACACACACACACACACACACACATATATATATATATATGAACTAGTACATAGAGCTGAGTACATGTATATATATATGAACTAGTACATAGAGCTAAATATATATATATATATATATATATACATGTACTCAGCTCTATGTACTAGTTCAAATTGGTCGTTATGGATACATGTACTCAGCTCTATGTACTAGTTCAAATTGGTCGTATATATATATATATATATATATATATATATATATATATATATATATATATATATCTTGAATAGAAAATTACGACAATTTAACTGTTGCAACTAACTTAACCAGGCCGACTTGGTCGAATCGACTAGAGAGTTGGTTTACTTACAATACATTCTTTAAAATATCGAATCGACTAGGCTAGTCAACTAAGTCGACCAACCCCTCCAACATTTCCCTCACCCTCAATGCCTTTTTCATCCTAAATAAGGGGGAGACTTGGAGAAATTACAAATTTTGAGATGTATAGTGAAGAGGAAAAAATTAGAAGAGAGAGAGAATAAGAAAAATGTTGATGGTTGGATGATAATAAATCACTTCGTTGTTGACAACGTTGGATGTCAATCTGGTTGATCACGGCTTGGTTGGTCAACTGACCTTGTAGGCTGGTCATCCTTTGATGCTTATGCTCCTTCCGAGGGACTTAAAATATGAATCCCTCTTCTTTGCTTTCCCCCTGATGAATAGTTGGAATCCTTAACCTTTGATTTTGGAATGTGAGATTGTTGCTAAGGTTCAATCTGCATTCAACCCTACTTGGTTAAAAAAAATGAAACTTGGGGCAAGTGGAGCCATTTGAGTTGATTATGCTTATACAGGTGCTTCTCCAGAGGTCGTTTGATAAATGACTAGTGCAAGTGTTTGAAGTTGTTGGTCGAATATCGATGAATCTTTCACAGACTTTTGGACTTGCACCTCCAAAGTATTCATGTCTACCAACTACAAAACTTTGCCTGTCATGGAGCTCTCCTGAGTTAGATGTACCTATGGTGTACCTTTGTACTCCAATTGTTGGATTTTAACATTGATGCTCTATAGGTGTTTGGTGGCGTTGGATGCTTCAATCAATGATTTCTTACCTTCCCTCAGCCAATGTCTTTCTTACAACATTAGCTGCACTTCTAACTTTTTTTCTTGCAATATTGGTTTTCTAATGTATTTCTAATCCAACTTTCAAATATAGTATGTTATGATGATGAAAAGTCTTGGATTAACATCTGTTGTGATCGTAGTCGATTGCAGGTATTCAATAAATATGTCAGCCAATTTTTCAAAATTGTGCTAAGTGTGGCTACTTTGTCCAAGGTTTTCTCTAGATTGTGTTTGGCCTTTATGAATGTCTTATACTCTTGTTGGATGACAACCAACAATTCATGATTTCCTTGTTCCTTTACATGTTGTTGTAGCTAAGTAACTTTTGTTAGAGATTTTCGGACTACTAATGGACAGATCACACTCATTACACAATGTTAGTTCGAAAATATCTAACAATATGATTCAATGTGGAAGTCTCCAATCACTAAGTAACTTGTTATTTTGTTTGCACAGTGTAATCTATCAATTGGTAGACTAATTGATGAATAACAATAAGTGGATCATAATTCGAGCTAGAATGTCTAGATGGAATTTTTCTATAGTCGGGCTCATATAATCTGACTATACCTCCTCTTCTTGTTTCTTCCTTTTATTTAGCTTTTTACTATCAATCACTTTCTTTCTCTTTGCCCTCTAGCTTCTTTTGTTGTGTATTATAAACAAGAAAAAATAAGTTTATCAGGAGCATATGTTAGATGAAAATGTAGGGAGGTTTATTTACCCCACACTTTTGTTTTTTTGGATTTTTCCTTATCATTTTGTTCATGCAACTTCTTTGACGATCCTAACCTTGATATTTGAGTGAATGTCTCGACCGAGGTTGAGTGTGTAGCTTGCTACTATGTCAGGGGTGTGTTTTTTGTCTATGGTTCAATATTTATTGAAGTTCCCTTTTGTTGGGTTGTGTTATATTCTTTCCACGACTACGAACCCTAGTTAATTGGGGGGTTAGAGGGGGGCGGAGCCCCCTCTTTGTTGCGACGATTTCACAGTGGGGGGGTGGGGTCAAGCCCCCCTGTCTAGGGGGTTTGAGGGGGGTGAGTAGCCCCCCTCTACGGGGTCTGGGGCAGCGCCCCGAGGAATTTTTTTTTTTGGACCCTATATTAGGTGGGTGGACCTACCTATGCTTTTGTGCATGGTTTTCACACATGGATTTGGGTGCGATGGTTTTCGGTCCATGGTATTGGATGCTTTGACATGTATAAATATGTACTGTAACATTGAAAGGAACATAATGAAAAAGCAAGCTGGTAGTCCCAGTTTTGGGATCCAGGGGAAAATCTCTGTGTATATGTGTTATGCTCTTGCATTGTTTCTATGTTTTAAGAATTCGTATCCAGGTAAATTCTGTATGGGTTTAAAACCTACATTTGGTAACAGAGTTGTTTTGGCTTCAAGGGGTCGCCTTTATTGCTAAGGGGTTTCGCTCGGGCCTGTGGTAGACCCTATTTAGTGATAGATCTACGGGATCGATTCTGGTGGTGAAAGAAAATGGCAAGCAGTGGAAAGATAGAGATTGAGAAATTTAATGGTTAGAGTTTTGAGTTATGGAAACTCAAGATGGAGGATCTGTTGGTGGATAAAGATGAGTGGATCGCGGTAGATCCGAGTACTAAACCAACGAGAGTGTCTGATGAAGAATGGAAGAAGTTGGATTGGAAGGCAAAGAGCACAATACGATTGTGTGTCTCAGATTCAGTATTGCTGAATGTATTAGGGGAAGCTACGACGAAGGCTTTTTGGGACAAGTTAGGGACTTTGTAACAATCTAAGTCTCTGGTGAATAAACTGTTCCTAGGAAAAAGTTGTATAACCTGAGGATGAAAGATGGAGACTTGGTGACAGAGCATCTGAATGCATTTAATAATGTGGTAAGTTAGTTATTATATGTTGAAATTAAAATTTTAGTTGAATATAAGTGCATCAGTTTGTTGTGTTCTCTACCAGATTCGTGGGATAGTCTGGTTATTGCAATATGTAAAAATGCAACTGCCTTGCAGTTTGATGAAATAGTCTCATCCTTGCTAACGAAGGAGATGAGACAGAAAAATATGGAGAGCTAGAATGGTGATTCCTTATCTGTACAAGGATGGTCCCAGAACATAAACATAAATAAGTCATCGAGTGGGAGATCTAAAGAGAGAGATCTAAATCTCCAAGAAAACCTGCAAAGGTGGTGCGCTGGAAATGCAGAAAGGAAGGGCACTACAAAAGGGACTGTAAATCTAAAGCTCCTGACAAAGGAAAGGGATCCGATGATGCTCCTTCTGAAGAGGTGAAAACCACCTCAGATGAAGGTGGGGATGTGTACTTGGCTTCTTCAAGTACACATGTAGATCATGAGGCATGGTTGATTGACTCAGGTGCATCCTTTCACTTCACTCCCCATAGAGAGTGGTTCTGCGAGTATGAGAAATACAATGGTGGTGATGTCTTCTTAGGGGATGATAGGAAGGCTAGAATCATTGGTCGCGGAAAAGTAAAGTTGAAGTTGCAAGGTGGAAGGGTTAGAAATCTTTCGGGTGTTTTGCATATTCCTGCATTGGTGAGAAATCTGATTTCTGTAAGTAAGCTGGATGATGCAGGGGTAAAAACATTGTTAGAGAAGGATACTTGCAAGATGGTTCGGGGAGCACTAGTATTGATGCGGGGAGTTTGGATTGGAACTTTGTACAAGCTGCAAGATAGCATTATTATTGATGGGTGCAACAATTCTGTGGTTCTTGAAAGTGGAGAAGAAAATCTAGTGGTCTCTGGAGAAAAGGCCATGCTATGGCATCAAAGGCTTGGACATATTGGAGAGAAGGGCCTTCAAATACTTCATGGTAAAGGTATGGTAGAAGGTATGACTAATAGCTCTTTGGATTTTGATTTCTGTGAAAATTCTATATATGGGAAGCAGAACGGGTGAGTTTCCCCTCTATTGCTAAGAGGGCGAAACAAATATTAGAGCTTGTGCACAGTGATGTGTTTGGACCTGTGAAGGTTCCATCACTCGGTAAGTCTGTGTACTATGTATCATTTATAGATGACTTCTCAAGGAATACATGAATATATTTCCTCAAGAAGAAACATGAAGTCTTTGACAGGTTTAAAGAATTTAAAGCTCTGGTGGAAAACCAGACAGAGAAGAAGATAAAGGTGTTGAGGACTGATAACGGTGGAGAATTTTGCAACAAGGAATTTGAAGAATTCTGGAAGAAGTGTGGTATAACACGGTAGAAGACTACTCCATACACACCTGAGCAAAATGGAGTTGTAGAAAGAATGAACAAGACGTTGATGGAAAGGGCAAGAAGCATGCTTAGTGGTGCCGAGTTAGGACATGAATTCTAGGCAGAGGCGGTGGAGACAACCTGTTACCTGGTCAATAGATCACCTTCATCAGCGTTGGAGGATAAGACTCCACAAGAGGTATGGACTGGTAAGAAACCCTCTCTTTCACATCTGAAGGTATTTGGATGTGATGCATATGTACATGTTCCAAAGGAGAAAAGAACCAAGTTGGACAGTAAATTTGAAAAGTGCATCTTTATTGGGTATAAGGATGGTTTAAAGGGTTATAAGATTTGGAACCTAGTAACAAGGAAGGTTGTGTACAACCAATATGTGGTGTTCAGAGAGGTGAAAAATATTATTAAACATGAAGTCCCATCAGAGGAACCTGAGAAGATAGAGTTTGAGCTAAAGGAGGGAGAATCAGACTCTACAATAGAAGAGGAATCAGAAGATGAAGAGCCAAAAACTCCGGTTGTGAGAAAGTCAGTTCGAGAGAGAAGGCAGCCAGAAAGGTATAGTCCATCTTCTTTTTATTCAAATTTTGCTTTATCTATTACTGATGATGATCCCAGAATTGTGAAGGAAGCAGTAGATTCAGAGGATGGAAAACTCTGGAAAGAGGACATGGTTGATGAAATGGCATCTTTGCACAAAAATGAGGCTTGGGATCTGGTGGAGTTGCCCGCTGGAAGGAAACCCATTGGCAACAAATGGGTGTTCAAGAAGAAGACAAATGCAGAAGGAAATGTGGATAAGTACAAAGCTTGGTTCGTAGCAAAAGGTTATTCCCAGGTGCCGGGAATTTATTTTGGTGACATTTTTTCTCCTGTTGCCAAGGTAGATTCTATTAGATTACTATTATCTGTTGCTGCTGCTTTTTATTTTGAGGTAGAACAGATGGATGTGAAGACAACATTTCTTCACGGGGATATGGAAGAGGAGATCTATATGAAGCAACCTGAAGGCTTTGCAATGAAGGGTAAGAAAGAACTAGTAAGCAAGTTAAAAAAGTCTCTCTATGCGTTAAAACAGTCACCAAGGATGTGGTATCAAAAATTTGATACATTTATATGGGGACTTGGCTTCACCAGAAGCAAAGCAGATCACTGTGTGTATTTTAAATTAATTGGTGACCGTGTTATTTATCTAGTCTCGTATGTGGATGATATGTTGTCGGTTGGAAATGACAAAGAAATTATCTAGGATTTGAAGACCCAATTGTCCTCCAAATTCGACATGAAATATCTTGGTGCTGCAAACTATATTTTCGGCATGGAAATTAAAAGATATCGGGCAAAGAGGAAGCTCTGGTTAAACCAAAGGAAGTATGTTGAGACAATATTGTAGAGGTTTAATATGCAAGATAGTAAACGAGTGAAGGTTCCTATTCCTGTAGGTGTAAAGTTATTTACTGAACAATGTCCCAAGACACAAGAAGAGGAAGAGGACATGTCCCGTGTTCCAGATGCAAGTGCAGTAGGTAGCCTGATGTATGCAATGGTCTCTACTAGACCAGACATTGCACATGAAGTGGGAGTATTGAGCAGGTGTATGTTAAAACCAGGGAAGGAGCATTAGACAACAGTGAAGCGGGCTTTCAGGTATTTGTATGTCACTAGTGATTATGGTTTGTGTTACCAAGGAAGACCAGGATTGGACAGAGTTTTGGATATTCGTGGCTTTGTTGATGCAGACTGCGCTGGAGATCTGGATCAGAGAAGATCAACAAGTGGGTATGTGTTTAACCTATTTTGGGGTGCAATTAGTTGGATGAGTAAGAAACAATCTGTAGTGGCACTATCAACTACATAGGTAGAATACATGGCAACCACTCATGCAAGCAAGGAAGCAGTTTGGTTGCAGAGATTGTGTTTAAGTATGGGGTTAGTACAGGAAGCTATAAGAATAGATTGTGATAGCCAAAGTGCAATTTTCTTGGCAAAGAATCCTGCATATCATTCAAAGACAAAGCACATTAATGTTCAGTATCACTTTGTGAGGGATATGATAGAAGACAAAAATGTGTTGCCGGTAAAGGTGGACATTTTGAAGAATACTACAGATGCATTGACAAAATCTGTGAGCTCTGAGAAGTTCTCTTTGTGAAGAGAAACAATGGGCTTTTCAGGGGTGGATAAATGACTTATCTCCCCGGTGGCACCCTGTGGAAAGAAAACAACAAGTGGGAGAATGTTGGGTTGTGTTATATCCTTTCCATGACTATGAACCCAAGTTAGCCGGGGGGTTAGAGGGGGGGCAGGTAGCCCTCCTCTATGGGGTTCGGGGTAGCGTCCCAGGGAATTTTTTCTTTGGTCCCTATATTAGGTGGGCGGACCTACCTATGGTTTTGTGCATGGTTTTTGCACATGGTTTTGTGCGCGATGGTTTTCGGTCCATGGTATTGGATGCTTCAGCATGTATAAATATGTATTGTAACATTGAAAGGAACTAATGAAAAATCAAGCTGGTAGTCCCAGTTTTGGGATACAGGGGAAATCTATGTGTATATGTGTTTTATGTGTTATGCTCTCACATTGTTTATTTTCTGTGTTTTAAGAATTTGTATGCAGGTAATTTCTGTACGGGGTTAAAACCTACACCTTTCCCTGTTCAACTGGTTCAACATGATCTAATGAAATTTCCTAAGTATCAACCTTCTTCCTGTTTTGCATCTGTTGACCACCATTGTCCCCTGCTACTTGAATCAAAGTGACTGATGGTGAGTTCATTGTGTGGTCAACCTCTTGGACTTATTCTTTCTATTTTTCAACTCCACTCCACTAATCTTGGGTCGAATTTTGAGGTGGTGTTCCTCTTTGAGTACTCGACTAAGCTGACATTGTCTATTGTTATGCTTCCTTATCCTACTCCACCAACATATTATGTTTAAATATATCAATGATACATTCTTTAGCATGCCCCAAATATTATAAAATGTCTGGGCTGACGAATGACCCAAAAAAATATTGTGTCTTCTTGGATTCTTCGTTGCTGTTTCTTTTAATACTTGCTTTGTTATTGCATCGAGGCATTGTTGCATTACTAAGTGTAATATCTATTAAGACATTATGCCAATTAATTCCAACTGCTTACTACTTGACTTTGATTAATTTGTCAACTTATTTTCTTGTTTATTTCTTTGAAGATTCTAATAAAGGGCCCAATAAGTTGACTTTGAAAGGCACTACATACATTTTAGCTTCCCTTTCTTCCTCTTGTTCCCCATATCTCAATGGTAGAAAATCTTTAGTCTGGGGTTCCCAAGTGGCTGTTGGGATTGGGAAGATTGTGCTTGTTTGTCGACTTAGTTCTTCAAAAATCTACTGAGTCCAAGACTAGTATGGCAGTTCATAATGTTGAACATCAACAACGTCAATGTACCAGACCTTTGTCATGTCGAAGCCTAATTTAATGTGTGAATTTCTTGACAACATGCATTGAATTTTCTATGAGACCCTCCATCTATTCAACACAAGTTTTAAATTTATCAACTGATTTATGAATATTTCCTATGAGGAGACCGCTTAAGGGTTTCAGACCATCCATGTGCAGAAATGTTATAGTTATTCATCATGGGGGCACTCTTTCTTATGAATATTGCTTCATCAACTGGTGAGAACTACCTCATGGCTAATCAAATCAACAATGATGTGAAACAGATAACCTTACTAGAATTTTGGCACTCCTGGCAATTGGTTTCACCATGTTAGCGACATGGTCGACTTAGTTGTATTGTTTCCTCAACCTTATGATTTGGCTGATGGCTTCAAGCATATTTGATTTCAAATCAGATGCTCATCCAACTGGAGTAAGACACAATGAGACCATAATGCACACTATTTCACTAGAGGGTCCTAAACTTGACTGATAATCAAACATTTTGAATTTTTCACTGTTGTTTCACCTGTGAATTCCTTAATCCAAACAGTTAGGTTGACTATCTTCGGTATTTTGTCCCTAGTGTGTGTTAGACCAGTGATGTTGTAAATGGAGGTGGTTGTGATATTTAATGGTTTCTCCAACCACAAAGTACCATCGTGGTACCAACTGATAATGTATTTTGTGGCTTCTTCTTTACAACCTTGGAAGTCTGTAACCAGTGGTGCACCCAGGTAATCCTGAATCCCATCTTGGTTAAGCATTTGAACATTTTTCGTCCATTTTTTGTTGATTATGTCCTAATTCCTAGAGGCTATGAAGTGTTTTTCCCAGGACGACTCACACTTTTTAGCTTGCTTGATATTATGGAGCCAGACCTCCAATTCCATCCCGATGCTTTTAACAAATCTTGCTTTAGTTCTAGATTCTATGGGGGTGTCATCAACTTGGAAATGAAATATCTTTCTTGTCATCTTGAAGTCCTCTTCAAATTCCTATCCTCTAATGCACTCGAGAAGCTCTAAGTTTTAAATCATCAGATTAGGAAGGTATGGAATTTCAATGAGCTCAAATGCTTGGCGAAAATTTGGAAACAATAGGAGGTAAACTTGGTTGATCGCTTGTTTTTATAATTGTGGAGTTATGTGTGCCATTAATTTTGTTCGTAGTCTGTTGTTAATGTGTCTTGTCACAATAATACCAACTTCTTTCATAACTCTTGGTTCGTGTGACATGCATGGCCACGTTGTTTTTCGAGATTTGGTGGAAGATTCACTTTTTGAAAATGTCGAATCATCAAGAGTTTTTTAAATGTGATGTGATGTCTCCTTTGGTTATGGTGTCCCAGTTGGTTATAGCCATTTGGTTGATTTGAATTCTGACTTCTTATCTATCTTCTCTCCTCTTGGTCGGATCAACCTCTTTTATGAAGTATTCTTTGAGTCTAATTCACCAATGTTTTCACCTTTCTTAATGTTGTAGGTGTCATTGTCGACTTGTATTTTCATGTGATTTACTATTTTAGGAATTTTCTTAAGTCTTGCCGTCGCTCCATTGCTTTGCGTGACTTGCTGATATGATTGGAAGTTTTCCTCTTTGATAGTAGTCATTTGCCGATATGGTTTTTATTTTACTGACTTTGTAACTATTGGTGGTAATCCTAGTTATTAAATTATTATTGATGATAAAAATTAACTTAAAAAAATAATGTACATTTGGTCAATTGGCTAGACTGCCACATTGTGGTTTTGAGACTAGCTCATGTCCCTAGTTCCTTAGAGAGGTTTTCACCAACCATATGTCGATGTTGTCGAGTGATATATTTCTTGAGTTGAGCACCATTTATAAGCGATTCAAATAAGTCCCCTTGAATTTTTTTTAGTTACACCACTCTTGAAGAATGTATGCCTTGTATCATGAAGGGGGCAAGCCATGCAATTTCTTATTTCCTCGACTTTCCCTTTACTTGACTATCGTATAATAATGTTGTCTCCCACATTTAGATTCTTTGTTTGCAAATTTATTCCATTCCATGATTTTATTTTTATTTTTATCTACTTCTTGTTGGTGTAGTGCATGGAGTTTGTATTCCTCTAGCTGATGCAACTAGTTAAGTCGTTCTTTTCCAACTTTCTTGTCATCATACTTTAACACAGTTGATATGTTTGCAACATGTGTTGTACAGTGTAATGGCACTACTGCTTATTCTCCGTAAACTAATTTAAATGGTGTATATCCATTCAATTGTTTGTACACCGTTTGATATGCCCACAAACTGCTGGGATTTTGTTGT
Organism: Pinus tabuliformis; assembly: GCA_031772625.1. Classification (NCBI taxonomy): domain Eukaryota; kingdom Viridiplantae; phylum Streptophyta; class Pinopsida; order Pinales; family Pinaceae; genus Pinus; species Pinus tabuliformis. The sequence goes on from CM062814.1 coordinate 733,792,889, forward strand.
CCCAATCATCCATGTCGATATTGCATATATTTGTAAGTCCTTTGTGTTATGTTTTGTTGAATAATTTGATTACATCATTAGCCTGTGGGTGGTATGTTGTTGTTTTTCTATGCTCAATCATAAATTTTTGTAATATTATTTTGCTTGTAGTATTGATGAAATGTGTACCCTTGACACTAATTGGAGTCAGGGGGCGGCCAAATCTTGTTACTATGTTTCATAACCAAATTTTACAACTACTTCCTTTGTACATGATTTTACTGGCTTTGCTTCCGGCCACTTTGTCAAGTACTCTACTGCTGTAATGATGTATTTTGTACCTGTTATTTTATCTCTTTTGGGAAACGGTTTGACAAAGTCAATTTCCCAAATCTTGAATGTTAGAGTTGAATTTATAGAATGGAGTGGCATATGATTTCTTGGCAATGCTCGACCTATTATTTGATAAACATCACATTTTTAGACTTGTTTGATAGTCTCTGAAGAAGTTTGACCATCATGATAATCTAGCTTGAAGATTTTTTCTTACTATTATGTCTTGCCTGCCAACACCTCCTTTGTGAGCTTCATCTATGATAAATTTCCTTTCATATTTTGATACACACCTTATAAGTATCTCATGAGTTCCCATCTTATATAATTGACCATTTATCAAAGAAAATGTTGCTGCTTTTGATTGCTAGAGTCCTCTTTTTCTTTTCAGATAATCATTAGGTGTTTTCCTTGTATGCAAGAATTGAGCGATTTCTGCAAATTCCCCAGGGATTGCTTCAACTTTGAATTAATGTGAAATAGGTAAGTCATCACTAAGATCTACCGGTTCCTCCTCTGTCTCTAGTTAGGACAAATGATCAGGCTTGATGTTCTTCTTTTAGGTTAGACTATTACTTAAAATTCAAACTCTTGCAATAACAGTAACCATCAACAAATCCGACCCTTCATGGACTAGCTTATGAACAAGGTACCTCAAGCCTTGGTTGTTTGTAAAGAATATAAAAGGATTCACTAGGAGATAATGGCGAAATTTACGGAGAGCGGATATCATGGTAAGTTCCTCTCTTTCCATTGTCGAATAATGTCTTTTGATTTTGCTTAGTTTTCGACTAGCATAAGCATTTGGATAGTCTACGAAATCACTATCAGGTTGTGCTAGTATGGTCTCGTTTGCCATGTTAGACGTGTCGACATGTACATGTAATTTCTTGGACCAATCAGGGAATTTTAAAATAGGGGCTTCGACCAACTTTATTTTAAGCAATTAGAAGGTCTCATCAGATTCTTTGGTCCAAATATAGTAATTCATCACTTGAGAAAGTGATATTACAGTAATGTTGAATAAACTTTATCTTGTTTGCCCCAAAAAGATCTTGATCTTCTTTTCATTAATAGGGGGTTTCAAATCAAGGATCACTTTGATTTTTGCTATATCCACTTTGATCCCATCCTTGGATACTGCATGCCCCAACAATATTCCTATAAGAGTAGGAAAGGTACATTTCTTGATATTGAGGGACAATTGGATTTATTTGCATCTTTCTAACATGAGTCTTAACCAAGTAATATGGTTTTTTAATAATGTGTACATAGTCTAAATGTCAAAATAAATTATCACTGTCTCGTAAATATATTCTTGAAATGCCTTGACTACTATTTTAGACAAAAATGTAGGTGCATTTTAAAGACCAAATGGCATTATCAATATGCAAACGAGCTAAATTCTATAACAAATGTAGTCTTTTCTTAGTTTTCTTTTGCAATGGATACTTGGTTGTACGTTGAGAAACCTTTTGTGAATGAATAACATTCATGTCCTGCCACCTTGTTTATAATCTTATCTGCAAATGGTGTCGTGAATGGATTAGTTATTGTTAATTTATTGAAGCCATAGAAATTGACACGAATTCTCAATCTAATTAGGTCGTGCTTCTTAGGTTGCATGACAGTAGGACTTTCCCATTGCGATATTTAGATATGATAGATGATGTCGGCAACCGACATCCCTTCTATCTCTTTTTGCACAATCAAATTATATTTGTGAGCTAGTCTGTATGGTCTTTTTTGATCCGGAGCATTGGAGGAATGGGACTTGGAGAGTGACAAAAGAATACAAACTATAAATTCCTAGCAAGTCCCCCGTCCTAGTACTAATCTAGCCCAAGCATGCATAATTGTAGAGTTCTCATGAAATCTGATTCATTAATGTGGGTGTGATCCAAGTTGCAACTTCATGTGTGACATAGGAAGATTTCATAATGCATAATGGAAATATTTCAGAAAAAAACGTTATAAAAAGAATTGAGAATAGGGAATTATAAAGCATGAAATATAATATTGCAAAATAGAATTGAGAAATATTGCAGAAAAAACATTGTAAAGAATGAAACTATTTTATTGAATGCGAAATGTAAGATTACACTAGGAAAAAAACTTTCTTTACTCCACCATGAAGTCCCATATTTATACTTTTTACGGGGATCTTTCACTGAGAGCCATGCCTCTCATTACATTTCAAATACCATGGTTTACAAAATCCATGCGTGAATACCATGGACAAACATAATAACTTCAGATACCACGACTAAATATAATAAATTACAATACCATGGGTGAGTATTATAATTACAATGGTAAAATTGGAATCATCGTGCAATTAGATTCTCACTTTAATATTATGATATATTATCATGCATCATCCATGGTTTTAAAACACACACACACACACATATTTCGTTGTAATTATTTTCAACCTAGATCATTTTATTTATTGGATTTGCTCTTGGGAGGAGGTCGATTTTCATCTTCCCCAATTCTTTGACAAGTCCTTTGAGATTGTTATAGTCATGGGCAAATATGTCTTGATATTATTTAAGCAAGTTGATAAATTTTGTTGTTTGTCTATCCGACCAATAGTTGTTGATTTAGGTTATTTTCAGTCGGTTGTGGTTGTCATTTGAAATATCAACTTATTTAAGCTTTATTTCTTCATCTATCTAGTTGGGAACCTTTGAATCGTCAAGCCTTTGGTCCCCTACTTTTTATTTCTTGATAGATAGGTGGAAAGTCTAGTTTGTAAAGTTTCTCACTTTCCTCCTTATTGACTTTAACTTTTTGTTTTAAATTTTTAAAGGTTCTATGAATGGTCATTTTTCCAACAGAATCTTTGTCTTGGAGTATGGATACTCTTCATTTCCAAGCGACTAGATGATTTCTAATTTGATGAGCATGATATGTAATTACATGCAGAAGTCGATTATTGTTCTTTTTCTTTCTGATGAATATGAGACTCAATTTTTAAAAATTCTTTAACTTGTTGAGTTGTGTTAACCAATTCTTTCTCCTCTAGTCATAATTCAAAATATATAATAAAATTACCTTTTAGCTCGCTTCATTGGAGAATGACCTTGATCTTCTTTGAGGTTGTACCATTTATTAGACAAATAATTGAGAGTACTGGGGAACATAGGCAACCATGTTGTCTCGTCCCTATACTCTATTATTTTTCATTTCGACTAACAAGTTTAAATGTGTTGTACAAGGTCTTGTCCTGGCTTAAAAATGGGATATTCGTTTGCGCTAACAATTTCTATCCTCGAAACCATTCAAAAAAATAGGTTGTTGTTGTTGCTGTTGTCCATGTATGAAGTCTAGAAGCATGGGTTTACCACCATCATGATCCTTGTCGAGTAAAATTTTGGACTAAGCTTTGCATTCTTCCCTATTCTCCAATTGCTTTAGTGTCTTGCTTGACATGGTTTACAAGGGAAGCTCATTCTTTAAATATAACTAGAGCATCACAATACTTAATTCAAATGGAAACAATGTGGAAGCTTCCTTTTGTTCCCTTTACTTAATGGTAGGGAATTCTTTTATAACAAAGTGAGGTCTAATATTCTTAACTGGCACAACTTCAATCGACCAACACTCCTTCGCCTTGGTTTCATAGTTTTCAATTTGCCATTAATATAACTCGATATCTGAATTTTTTCCTATGGGGAGAGAGGATCCTGATAGAATTTCTCCAAACACACAAAGATCCACATTGTCTCTATCCTCATGTAGTATTTGTAACAACCTCCTTATTTCTATGTCATCTTCCTAAGCTTTGACCCAAGGCTTTCCTTCATGGCGGTCAAGTGGTATTATAATATTTTTCTCATTTCCCTTTAACTTAATTATATATTTTTCTAGAGAGATCATTGCCTTCATTCTTCGGCCCCATGGTCTTCCTACTAGAGTTGGATATGTTGCTATTCCATCGACTAGGTTGATTACCTTTAAATCAACAAAGGTCAAAAACCCCATAATTGATGTTTTTACTTGTTTTACCATTCCAATGGGTTCTATGAATCTGTGATTTTCAAACTTAAGATAGTTGGTCATTCTTTGGAGAACCGACTTTTCTAACCCTATCCACATTTTTCTTGAAAGGATGTTCACTTGCGATCCGATGTCTACCACGACATGTTTTATCATGTATTTGTTTATCTCTAGGTATACTTGAGGATTGCAATTGTCCAATTATTTTCCCTCAGATAGTTGGTGCAAGTTTATACATTGGTTCCTCTTCTCATTATAATATTTCAATATATTAATAAGTTCAATCAAGCGACCAACTGATTACTCTTCTTTAAATAGTTCCAAAAATTCTTCAAGTATATTGTCCTTCATCAATTTCTGTTGATCGACTTCAATTTTGAAGAACTTAATTGCCTTCTTCATTGTGTCAGTATGTTGTTTGATGTTTGGATATTTGGTAGTGTTCTTAGAAGGTTAAGGAACTTGTTGATTTCCTAAAATATTATCTTGACCAACTTCTGATCTGGTAATAAAGTGGAAGTTTTTCGATTTCAAAGCCTCTTGCTTCGAGACACTTTCAAGAAGATTCCAAACTCTTCTATTTAATATTTTCTCTAGTATCTTGGGGCAATCTTCTAAAGAGTGATATCCCAAACCACACATGTCACAAAAATCTAAATTAGTCTTATCCTTTAAAGGACATCTAGGTGTTGTGTGGCCTTCTTACCAATACATGAAGCAATATAGTCTTCCTTGACCACAACCTCGATCTCAACCTCATCCATTTTAGCCTCCTCCTCGTCCACCATATTATCCTATGTTGTTTCATGTTCCTCCTTGCATAATTGGGTCATTAAATTGATCTAATGCCTGAGTATGGTAGACAACATGATAATTGGGCTTATTGTTAGCGTTTCACTGACATTCTTGTGTAGATTTAATACTATCCTTGCAAATGCCACACCATTTGGGTTTTACATCCTCAGGTTATATTGACATTCTCTTGTGCTATGAATCGACCAACCTAACATATGTCACAATATGTGTCTATATAGAATCGTCAAATATCTTGATCAAAGTAGTCAACAAATTTACTATTATCTTTGGTGTGCCCTTTGTTCCTACAATTAGTGCACTAGAGGTTGCTTTTATGCAAGGATAACGTTAGCAATGACCATTGTAGTTGTTCACTTTTTTATTCTAATTTCATGTTATTCATTGAGGAATTTGATTTCCCCTTATTGTTTGTCTCGATTTTCTAAGCCATTTTCAAGGCTTCTTCACATGACTATACTTCGTGCATTCTCGAAGGCCCTAAGATCTTCTGTAATAACCTAACAACATACCATTGAAATAGTAGGGCTTCATCAATATTGTAAGGGATTTGACTTAACAAATCCTTAATTTTTTTTATCATACTCCCTAATCATTTAATCTTGTTGCTATTTAATTAATTTTATTTTTTGGGCTACGAGATGTTTAATATCTTGAGCTTTAAAGAAGGAAAATAAATTGCTCTTGATATCATTTTTATTTTTAGGTTGATTATCTATGAAAATCATGAACCATGTAAGGGCTCTCTTTTAGGGGCCAATTGCACCATCATTTTATCTTCATTTGTGATTTCGTTGGTTGTCCACAATTTTTCTTGTCACTTCTTTTGTCTTTTGTCCCTTTTGATATTTTGAATATCGATTTATTGTTTATAATGACGTGAACATGCTTGGGGTTCTTAATTGGGTTTCTTCCTGAAGCATATATTCTCGTGTCATCGTAACTAACCACCTTCCTCTAGTTTTGAATTCTCTCTTTTCTTTTCTCTTTTTCTAGGTTTATCTCTCACAAACTATTACCACCCCATCGCCAAGCCGATTTACTCCTGGTCAACGAGGGTGAATCCAATGAACACCTTTATTTGCTTAAGAAGTAATCACATGCTTCTTTTGTGCTTTTGCACCCAATCTCGAGGATTTTTCCTAGTCGCCCTGCCGCTTACTTCGGTCAGATTTATTAGCGTTTGCAGGGGTGGTTGATATTTGACTGTATGTTTGGCTCCTTTGTCGAGGAGAAATTTATGCAATAAGGCAGGTATAGTGAAAAACAAACTGTCATAAAAATGATCAAAAACCCGTTATTTATTTCTTTTAATAGAGGTACATTCTTCTATCGCTTGCTCCTCGCAAAAGTCATCTAATATTTTTTCAAACCACTCGTGTAAGTTTGTTCTTCCTCCATTTGTTAACTTTAGAGTTAGTCGGCCATCAAGATTTGTTTTTTCACATTAAGGACGTGGTCAAGGTATTTCTTTATCTCAACAAGAACTACTTCAATAATTTTTTCATGCGCTTCCGTGAAGATGTGCACTCCAACTTCTGTAGTCTATAGTCTGTTTCTCCTTACATAGTTCTTAAGGTAATTATTGATCTTTGTTTGCCACCAGCCTTGTATCTCTTCCTAAGTTAACTTTTATGTATACATATTGCGTATACTTGGGTCCAACACTACTTGCAATGGAACCAATGTTGTAATCTAGTGAAAAATATGCACTAGTTACTAGTAAGAAGGGACAACACATAAACTACATAATCATATACAATACATGAAAGAGTAAAGCGACACAAAGTAGTGGAGAGCCAACAAATCAACACTTGTATTTTATATATATATATATCCTAAATAGACAATTACGACAGTTTAATTGTCTCAATCGACTTAACCATACTAACTTGGTCGATCAAATCTACTAGAGAGTCAACCAACTTATAATACATTCTTGAAGTATCGACTTGACTAGGCTAGTGGACTGAGTTGACTAGCCCCTCCAAAAAGAGGAATCATGGAAAATGGTTGACCCACCCTTCCTCAAATATGGTATTGATGTTACAATGTATCTAGTGGAAGGGCTAGTCAACCTTTAATTGAGCAACACTTTCAAATAAGGGGTCCTACGAAACATTTTATTGATCCTTTTGCCATCATGGTATTCTCTTGGTGGTGGAGCATGGTGAAGGTTTGGTTGAGCCTTTCTTAATTATGGTATTTTCATCTAATGAAAGGGTTAAAGATCATTTTTCAAGCACAATGCTCCTAGTGAGGATCAATATGGAAATATGTTGGCCAACCCTTATTCAATGAGAAAGCTTTCTAGTGATATAAATATATGTTTTGTAACACCTCTAAATTTGCAATTCTAGAAAGTGACTGATGAAGAAGTTACAAAGCTTGCTTTGTCACTTGTCACAAACATTACAACAACACTTGGAGAGGCTATGTTAGCTTCCTTATGAACCTAGATATGAAGTTGAGATGCAGACCTTAACATCTCTATATCCTAGATGGGTAACATACTATTTCTACTTAGTAAAAAATAATTGAAATGATAAATATAACTATGTTAATTCCATATTTCATTACCATAAATCTCATTCGCTTCTTTTTGTTGTTCCATATATCATTATATCAAAAATTATGCATACAACAAAATACTTGTAACAAAGAATATGTTGACATTCCCTTCATCAATCAAGTCATGAAAGCAAGGGAGAAATGCACACATCGTAATAGGCCAATTCGCATAAGGAAGGGCCACATTAGCTCAAAAGAGTGGCAAGTGTAAATCTTTTTCTTTTAGAACCTTTCTCCACCATTACCTAATTTGATGGTATTTATTGATCCTTCCACCATCATGGTATTTCAAAATTACTTGAGGCTGAGCTTCTTGTTGTGCCCATAGGTTCAGGTTTTACATGTCTTCTTCCTGTGGTTCTAAATTTGGTTCCTCTAGCATGAGGTTTAACATGAATATTGGGTTGCTACGAATGAATACTAGGAGCATACTCCGCCCCTCATCCTTGAGAACATTGATTTTGTAAAGGTTGAGTTTTGTTTGGAGAGGCATAATTTATGATTGGGATATCAACGTGGATATGGATAATTGGATCCTAGATATTGGAAGTTCAAGAATTAGGGACAAAATATTGGAAAATGTTTGATCTTTATTAGCTTCTCAAAATGATTATGGGGAAGATTTTGTATGAATATGATGAAGCCAACAAGGAGATCTTGCTATAGTTAGATGAATTCCAGCTGCAAGTTAAGGAAATCAATTCTAGGCTACCAACTTAAGCTCAATAGCCTCCTATCCATCAACCCATTATCATTCAATAGAACTACCATGTGCATTTTTCAACTGTTGATTTCATGTCCCTACACTAATTTTCAACATGTATAGGTCTCTAGATACTTTGTGTCCTTTGCTTAGACACTTTAATTTTGTCAGTTAATGTATTGTAAATATTTCCACCTATTAGAAAAATTTCATTTTTTTTCCTAAGAATGAACTTAACTTAGAAACGACTCAATTTTCCTTGATGCCATCGGGGTTAGGCGTGGCTAATAAGCCAAGGGGATGTGATCCCTTTGGGTGTATTTGCTTGGATTTATTTATTTAAAAAGAAAACCTAAAACTATTTGGACAAATGAATTACTAAATTGTTGTTGGTTGGGTTTCCTTAGAGGTAGGCCAACATTGAGAATATTTGTATTTAGTGGAATTAACCCACTGGCTCACAAAAAAAATTGCAGTATTTTGTTTGTGGAAAAGCAAGTAAAACCTTTGGAGAAGAAGAAGAAGAAAGATGAAGAGGAGCCTAAACTGCTTAATGTTATTGCAAACAATTTAGACATATATATTAAGGAAAAATAAATTATCATGACACTAGACTTTGAGAAAAATATGTTACGCTTGTTTGTTGATGTTGTTATCTATTTTCGTTGTGGAGCACATCGCTGGGCATTGACTCTCTTTAACATCTCTTTTGTGAACACATTATTGTTGATATGACTAATTGTGTCTATGTATTGATGTATTGTCATGGAAATTTTTTTTTTTCATGATACAAAAGTAGAAGCCTACACCTACATTCTATAATTAATATCAATGCATCATACATTGTCGATAAATCATTCTTTTGATTATCTAAGAGATTAAAGAGAATTGCAAAAGAGTACCCAAAATTTGACATCTATAGAAATTATTGAAAGGATTCCTGCATATGCTTATTTATCATACAATGTTCAAGAATTGGCTTGGAAGGGGGAAATGTCCCTATTGTTCATATGGAAAATTGGAATGATGAAAATCCACCACTTTCTTATCTCCCAATGTTTAGAGATCTAAGTCTAGATTTGAGAAAACGTGTTTTTGTAAAAGAAATGATTAGAAGTTTTGGGATCACATGGTTGGCACATTTATGTCACTTGAAGGAACAATTCTAACATTATATGTTGGATGTAAATTTCTTATTCTATGAATACATTGGGAAGTAGACGAATTATTTCAATTATGAAGACAATTTATTAGGAAATATACAAGGTGTTTTTTTTACCAACCATTATTATTATTATTTTCTAAAAACTGGTGAATTTTATTTATATAGAAAGTTGTGCCAAATGCACATAAATGGGTTACATAAGTAGATAATACTTGTAATACCGTGGAGTTGCAATAGCTTTTTATTCATGATTTACAGCTTCAAAACCATCCAAAATACCCATTCATATAGAAAATTACCAAATACAAAAGGATTAGGACCCTCAGAATTAGGTATTGGTTTGTTGACAAGTTGCCCATTAATTAAAAACATCCTTTTTTTGCTAATTGGTTCGCTGAATTGGCTTGGGAGGTAACCAATTTGTTATTATGCCACCGCACGTGGAATCATTCGATATTGCGGTTCGTTTTTTCAACCAAAGTTCTAATTCTACTAAGAATGGATTCTAACCTTAGATATTTGGTTTTCGTTCCAAATTGCACGTATCATACGATGATAAATGAGTCCTCTAGTAGAAGAAGACACCTTGGATGGAATGTATGAGCTAAGATAATACCCTAGAAAAGAAGATGTGCATATACTAAATTGTTGGAAATAACTCCAAGTTTCCATGCATATTGTCCTTCAATATTCCTTTAGGGCAAAAGACTGCCTCCTCCCCACACTTGCCTCCCCTACTTTTTTTCAAAAAAGGACAAGGGGGCAGACTTTGATCGACTTCTTTGTGCATGTGTCATGAGGCCATTTTCAATGTAGTATCTATAGGTTCAACCACACCTTTAACCACTACCTCAAAGTGCCCTAATTGCTTTAGGACTAGACCATCATGGGAATTGAAGCTTGTTCAATAATGAAAAATTCCTTGCTTTCCACAATTGGATCCAACCCCTTTGGGATGTTTAATCAAGTATTATTATTTGATCAACAAAATATATATTTTTTCAATTCCTTTTACTATATAATTTGATTAAGTAGTTTTTTTTTTTTTTTTTTTTTTTTTTTTTTTTTTTTTTTTAAATTATGCCGATAGACATTCTATTATGAGGTTTTTCCTCACAACAATGCTTAGATTCGTTGTCCTTGACACAAGGCTCAACACATGTCCATTAGTTCTTTCAGTTGGCTAATTAATCAAGGCGAGAGACATTTGGACTGTCATTCACGAATTTTAGCCAAATGGAAGTGAACATATGGTCCACCTCAACACTGACACATGGTTCTCACATGGGGTTTGATTTGGGTGGTTTAGATTTCCTTTGTTTCATCTGACTACAATCCAACTTTAGTGCTTTGCTTGGATATGAGGTCTAGCCCTAATCCATTTTAATTTCACTGTTTGTTGGTTGTATGTTGACACTCTGCTTTGCAAAATTAGGTTTTGGGCCTTGGGCCAGGGCTCCCCTTGCCCCACTTGGTTGATCACTTCCACGATTCTTGTTGCTTGGCTAATCTTGTGCATGTCCGCTTGTTTTATTAATTCCACGAATCTTTTGGTTGGCTAATCTTCTGTAACACTTGCATAGGCTTAAAACATGGATCCCAAATATCAACACCTCTGACCAATGTGCATAGGGAAACCCATTGGAGCAGTGAACTCATGGTGAACATGATGGATCTTCTCATAACCCCTTCTGCAGTGTAGCGAATTGTGTATCCAATAGTTTGCATCAGTCTTCAACCATGAAATACACTGCAAAACTTATTTTTTTCATACATAATAAGAAAATAAGAACAAAAAGAATAATGAAGAACATGCTCACTGTAGGTTTTAACCCCATACAGAAATTACCTGCCTACGAATTCTAAAACATAGAAAATAAATAATGCGAGAGCATAACACATAAAACACATATACACAAAGATTTTCAACTGGATCCCAAAACTGAGACTACCAGCTTGATTTTTCATTATTTTCCTTTCAATGTTACAATACATATTTATACATGCCGAAGCATCCAATACCATGGACTGAAAACCATCGCATCCAAAACCATGGACCAAAAACCATCGCGTCCAAAACCATGTGCGAAAATCATGCACAAAACCATAGGTAGGTCCACCAAACCTAACGTAGGGTCCAAAACCAAAATTTTCCAGGGCGCTGCCCCAGACCCCATAGAGTGGGTTTACCTACACCCCTCAAACCCCCTGTGACTCCCCCTGCTACGCAATTGGCGCAATGAATGGGGGGCTCCGCTCCCCTTCTAACCCCACAGTTAACTACGTGGGCTACTCATGGAAAGAATATAACACAACCCAACATTCTCCCACTTGTTGTTTTCTTTCCACAAGGGGCCACAAGAGAGCTTAGTCATTTATCCAGCCCTGCAATGCCCATTGTTTCTCTACACCAATTAAACTTCTTAGAGCTCATAGATTTTGTCAATGCATCTGCAGTATTCTTCAAATTGTCCACCTTTACCAGCAACACCTTTTTGTCTTCTATCATATCCCTCACAAAGTGATAATGAACATCAATGTGCTTTGTCTTTGAATGATATGCAGTGTTCTTTGCCAAGAAGATTGCACTTTGGCTGTCACAGTCTATCCTTATAGCTCCCTGTACTAACCCCATATTTGAACACAATCTCTGCAACCAAACTGCTTCCTTGCTTGCATAAGTGGTTGCCATGTATTCTGTCTCTGTAGTTGATAGTGCCACTACAGATTGTTTCTTACTCATCCAACTGACTGCACCTCAAAATAGGTTAAACACATACCCACTTGTAGATCTTCTTTGATCCAGATCTCCAGCCTAGTCTGCATCAACAAAACCACAAATATCCAACACTCTGTCCAACCCTAGTCTTCCTTGGTAGCACAAACCATAATCACTAGTGCCATGCAAATACCTGAAAACCCACTTCACTGCTGTCCAGTGCTCCTTCCCTGGTTTTGACATAAACCTGCTCAATACTCCCATTGCATGTGCAATGTCTGGTTTAGTACAGACCATCGCATACATCAAGATATCGACTGCACTTACATATAGAACACGGGACATATCCTCTTCCTCTTCTTGTGTCTTAGGACATTGTTCAACAGATAACTTTACACCTACAGGAATAGGAACCTTCACCGGTTTACTATCCTGCATATTAAACCTCTGCAATATTGTCTCGACATACTTCCTTTAGTTTAACCAGAGCTTCCACTTTGTTCGATCTCTTTTAATTTCCATGCCCAAAATATAGTTTGTAGCACCAAGATCTTTCATGTCGGATTCAGAGGACAAATGGGTCTTCAAATCCTAGATAATTTCTTTGTCATTTCCAACCAGCAACATATCATCCACATACAAGACCAGATAAATAACACGATCACCAATTAACTTAAAATTCACACAGTGATCTGCTTTGCTTCTGGTGAAGCCAAATCCCCATATAAATGTATCAAATTTCTGATACCACATCCTTGGTGACTGTTTTGAACCCATACATGGACTTCTTTAACTTGCATACCAGTTCTTTCTTACCCTTCACTGCAAAGCCTTCAGGTTGCTTCATGTAGATCTCCTCTTTTAGATCCCTGTGAAGAAATGTTGTCTTCACATCCATCTGTTCTACCTCAAAATCAAAAGTAGCAGCAACAGATAAAAGTGATCTAATAGAAGTTACCTTGGCAATAGGAGAAAAAATATCACCAAAATCGATTCCCGGCACCTGGGAATAACCTTTTGCTACCAACCGAGCTTTGTATTTCTCCACCTTTCCTTCTACATTTGTCTTCTTCTTGAACACCCATTTGCTTCCAATGGGTTTCCTTTCAGCCGGCAACTCCACCAGATCCCAAGCCTCATTTTTGTGCAAAGATGCCATTTCATCAACTATGGCCTCTTTCCAGAGTTTTCCATCCGAATCTACTGTTTCCTTCACAGTTCTGGGATCATCATTAGTAATAGATAAAGCAAAATTTGAACAGAAAGTAGATGGACTATACCTTTCTGGCTGCCTTCTTTCTGGAACTGATCTTCTCACACCCGGAGTTGCTGGCTCTTCATCTTCTGATTCCTCCTCTGCTGTAGAGTCTGATTCTTCCTCCTTTAGATCAAACTCTATCTTATCAGGTTCCTTTGGTTGGACTTCATGTTTAATAACATCTTTCACTTCTCTGAACACCACATCTCGGCTGTACACAATGTTACAGGGAAAAGTGTCTATATAGAACTGCTCTATCCCACTAAGGTGTGACAGCTGCCTTAGAAACAAACAGAGAAAAGCTACTTTCGTTTTTCCTTTATGAATTATAGATAGAGAGGAACAGAAAGACCAACCTCTGTCTTGCGCTAATCTCTCGATTTGATCCCTCTCTTCTTTAATAGTCCTCAGCTACCTGCTCCCTTGCACACCCAGCTTCATAAAGTACCTGTAAGATCACAGAAGCATAGCACTATACAAAGACATGGATCTATAATCATAAACAATCTAGGATCAGATGTAAATTGACCATACAAATGTAGCAAGCATCAATGACACAAAAGCATGGAGGAAAACTCAAATAGATTTTATTGATAAACAAGAAAAGAGCCAAGAGGAGTTACAACCAGTTGTTCTGACCCAGCATCAACCTCCCAGCAAAGAAGCCCCTCTTCACCTCAAACAAAGCTTAGATCACCCAACAATTTGATGTTTGTCTCAAGAAACCAACAGAAATTCCTTACAATATGCAAAATTCCAACCTCTGGATCTCTGGGATGAGGGATCCATATATAGATATCTGTAAGGGGGATGAGTCAGCTTGTGATTTGATTAGTGTCTTCTCTCTGATAGTTCTTGCTTCCACTTGGAGACTGATGGCCTCTTACTCATCCTTGGTCGAATTCAGTGAGGCAAGTGTCACAGGAGAAGATTCTGGAAGCTTCCATTGCTTCTCCACCTCGCGGAATGACACTGCCATTTGTCATTTCTCGCCCATCGCACCCCACAGAAGGGACTTTTGAAATGAAACACACCCTCACAATGTATTTGGGTGAGATGCAACGCACTTAGCCAGTGGAGCAGCTGCAATGATCCTGTTTTGACCAATTCTGAGCAGTTTCTCATGGAGAACTTCTGGGAGAAGCTGTAATCTGTTGACCTTGTTCCTTTAGGGGTTAGAACAACACTTTTAGGGACTTAGGAGCCCTTGGTTTATGGACATTTCATGCTTGGGGCTGTAGGGCCCAAAAATGTCTATAACAGTTGCCCCCTAAAGCATGAGGCCGTTAATCTTTTGATGTCGGGTGAAATGCTTTATTATGAGGATCCGAAGTTCTTTCAATGCTAAGAGGAGACCTGTAATAAGATACAATACAATACATTATCTTCATAATATTTTCATGATCTAGCTGAGGCGGGCATTCCCATGCTCAGCTTTATAAATTCATTTTCATGTACATAGGACAGACAATCGTCTGAGTGTAGACTGATGATTCTGATAGAGCCATCATCCTTTTGAGTGGATCATTATCTGTGCAACAATGATGTACATTTAATGTCTTTATTTCCCTGAATATATATCACAGCCCGGATGGATGAAACTAGATCCGGGGTCTTCAATCTCGTCCGATCTTCACTCAAAGTACAAGTCGATCCATGTGAGAAATGTTCTGAAGTCGAACATGGAAAGACATCGCTTGATTACCAGTCAATGATGTAAATTGTTAACAAGCGCGAGAGGAATAACCGATAATGATAATGACCCTCAAGGTACTGCAGTACAATTCACGTGGTGTGAATAAAGGACTTGGCGTCGAACACCACGCAAAATCTTTCGGTCGAAGGCCATTGATGTAAACCTGTCGCCGGAAGTGAGAAACTTGCCATTGAGGTATGCAAGCTTCAAAGTACTGAATGGGGTGTTCCTAGATCAACTTCTTGGATAATGAGCTGATGTCGACAAGAAGTGATCCATCACAGGAGGGTCTTAATGAATCCCACATCAATGACACGGAACGGAGCAAATGATTTTAATGGAGGTGAAAACGATCTGGTGATATAAGGTTCAGGGTGGCGGTCATGAAAGAATGGAGTATAATGTATGGTAGTGGGTGAGACACAGGTGAATTCTCTGAATGACTTCTCTTGAACATATCAGCGACACTGATGTGATGGATTAGTAGCATTAACCCCAAATGTGGATGGTATGGCGTGACCATGGTGATGTGACCGGTGAATGAAACAACCCAACCCGACTCGGACACGGAGTGGAAGTGTCATGTTCAAGAGCGACTTGCTACCAACAAAGTTTCTTCAAGTTTTCTTCCCAATTTTCCCCAGTCATTGCTGACCAGTACCTCTTTATTTTTGTCAAGCCTGAGGAGGATAACATATGCTTGTTCTATAATTTACCCTTCGGGCAAACCCATCGCTATGTTTTAACGAGCCTAGCGATAGTGAAACTCGTTCTCGTCTATAGACAAGTTTGTCGCTATTATACTTTTAACGAGTTTAACGACAAAGATAACTCGGTCCTTTTCAATTTTAGAGACTCTGAAAAGGAACGTAAAGGTAACTCCAAAATTCCTTTTTCGTCATCTAATCCCTTAAGTCCGAAAAAGTATAAAACAATACAGAAGGGATGAATTTTCGATACTTTTAACGAGCTGAACAAAACAAGCGCTCGATCTTTTTGTGTAATAATCCCTCAGGTCCAAAAAGATTAAAATCTAGAGGAGGGATAGCACTTCCTGTCCCTTTAACAAGCTGGAGAGGCCAATGGCTCGGCAATATTTTCATATTTTACGAGTTAGTTGAAAAGAGCTTAAAGGAGACTCGTCTTTTGAGGAACGAGTGATAAAATGGGTAGCGGCTAATTCCAGGTAAGGTTTGGAATTTTCCAATCACGGCAGTGTCACAAGGATGGCTAGTGAAATCACTCTTCACAGCTGTTCCTCAAAATGGGTAAACAATCAAATGGAGGTGAATGATCGGCCAATGAAAAAGTGGAGGCGACGGTGCAAACACGACCAAGGCTTTAATGGCTGAAGTACTACATTCACGATGGTTATTTACCGGGGAATAGTTCATTTTTTAATGAGCTTAAATGCGGGAGGAAACATTTGCTCATGTCTTATGTTTATTTTTTAACGAGCTTGAACTATGTGCTAAAACTGCTCGATGCGGGTTTATTTTTTAACGAGCTTGAACCTTGCGGTAACACTGCTCGAGGCGGGTTTATTTTTTAACGAGCTTGAACCCTGCAGTAACACTGCTCGTGGCGGGTTTATTTTTTAACGAGCTTGAACCCTGTGGTAACACTGCTCGTGATAAGTTTGCATGCCCCCAGCATAATAATGCAAACCAGTGCATGCCCCCCAAGCTTCATTGCATTCAACTCGGTGGTTGGAATGAAGGTTTACCTTTGAGATTTGGAAAGGGGATTTGTTTCATTTTTTAATGAGGTTGACACAGTAAAAGAACCATCCTCAAGACTCCTTGTTTCATTTTTTAACGAGGTCGACACGAGATAAGAACCATCCTCGAAATCCACCATATTTACAGTATTTGATAGAGAATCAAAAACTGAAGGATGATTAAGGTTGCTGGAATAATCTTCATGGTAATTTGGAAGACAGGAGCGATGGTGGTAATCTTCCCATGGTGCCTCCCCTATCATTGAATGAATGATTCCTTCGTCTGTTGAATGTACATGCGACGAAGGATTTGAAGAGGTGCCATATTCCTTAGACCTATCTATCCAAACACTCGATGAGCGTTGATTTGGGTTTGCCCCCCAGGCCAAGAAAATTGATTGCTACAATATTTCTAGAATGGCGATGATCCATGCTGACAAAATTTTTAGATATAGAAGATTTCATATTCCACTGTGGCCACTTCCGCCAGATTGCTCGGAGGCGGTAGGGCAAAAGTACCCATTAAGGCAGGGTCTTTTAGGATACCTACTCCGATATTTTGGAGCGAATGATTGCTTCCATGGATCATTGGAATGCTTCACGTAACTTGTGAACTGTTGGGGAGAAATGTTTGTTGGTCGACGATTGTAATTCCTCCTTGGAAGGGAAATGCAATCTTCCTGAAGTAGGTCGACACAACTGCGGCCATGGCATATATCCAGGGCCTTCCTAGTAGGATGTTGTAATCGAGGTTTCCGTCGATTACTTCAACATCAATTTCTACTGTTTTACCCCCCAGTTCAACTTGCAAGTTACTTAAAATCCCGTATGGAGTGTATGATCGTCCATCAAATGCTTTTAACATTGTTGACGACCGCGACAAGGGTGGTGAGCCTAAATTTTTCCAGCAACTCATCGACATAATACATGTGGATGCCCCCTCATCAATAATTGTTTGATGAACAGTTTTGTTGAGGGCTTTCACTTGAATAAGGAAAGCTAGTTGAGCTGGTAACTGAGGGCCATATCCTTTATGATCAAAGGCCACAAGATTGGAATCCATTGGGTCAATCCCACCTATTGCTGATAATAAAGCTTGCTCTTGGGAGAGGTAATTTTGCGGTACCTCAAGTGTCGACATAGCGAACGACGATTGGGTCAGGTCCTCTATTATATTATAATTCTGTGCTATTTTTGCACGAGGATTAAATGTCGATTTGTGTACTACTCCCTTTGGTGACTTTATCATTTGTTCAGGAATGATGGGTGGCACAACTTCGATCAAAGTTGTTGTCGAACTACTAGGTTGTTCATTAGCCTTGTTATTCGACAGCTTTGGATTCCCGTAATCTTTATTCCTTGTCAAAGCATCATTTTGCTGCTTTGATATAGACAACATAAGAACTTGGGATCGGGAAGCATTTTGGTTAGCAACCAGTTTGGTTCGCGGGTTTGGAAACGGATCAGTCAATACTGCTGAGGTTTTTGAACTCTTAAAGAGTTTCTTAACTTCAGCTTTATGTGGACAATCTCTTGTCCAATGATCCTCATCGCATATATGACACCCCGCAGGGGGTTTCCTTTGCCCATAAGGGTTTGTAGAAGGTTTTTCAGGAGATGACTCATCCTGCTTCTTTTTTCTCCCTTTCTTTTTCTCCTTGCCCCCCGGTTGCTTCAGTTGTTTGCCCTTGTCGGTCGACACGGCATTTACTTCCGAGGCAAGAAGTTCCTCATTTGCATTTTGACTAGAAATCTTACGGGCCTTTTTGGATGTAGCCTTTGTCGATTTCGTGTCTGTCGCGCCAACCACGCCATCGCCGGAATGAGAGTCATTATTTGATTTAGGAGGAGGAGGAACTGAGAATTCCGGTCTAGGGGCGTCAGCTATTTTATCGTAGAGCGTGCCGGACTGAGTGTAAATCAAGTCCAAATATTGCGCACGAGTAATAACTTGCTCTTCTGTGACGACTCCCCCTTTTACCACATCTTCTGTGATGGAAGGTAGTAATGACTTGATAAACCATTCAGCTAAGAGCTGATCGGGAACATACGTTTTTACCATTCTACGACGACGTTGTCACTCATGTATATGATCAGATATGTGAGTGGCCGTCGTCTGTTTGAAGTTGGTAAGGAGTTATGTTCCTGTTTCGTACCTTATCGGTAATTGAAAATGGGTTAAAAAGGTTGTGGCTAGGGTACTGAAGTTGTCGAATGAAGCTCTAGGCAATTCGATGTACCATTTTGCCGCCGGACCAGTTAATGTCCTCTGAAAAAGGCGAAGTCTTATCGAATCATCATTCAGGGTGTTTGATGAACACCACAGATGAAAGGTCATCACATGATTCGACGGATCTTCACCTGGATTTCCATTAAATTTAGGAATATCTGATGGAAGTTTATGCGGAATCACTGGCCACCAAGGGGCATAAGAAATTGGATCATTCGTCAACTGGTTTAGATCTGGTAATTCTAGAGTTGCTACAAAGGGCAACTGTTGATTCAGGTTAGGCGAAGCATACCCAGGATAAGATGGAATCGCCTGAGCAGTGGGTCTTTGCATACCAGCATAATGTATTTGATGTTGGCAACTTTGACAAGGTTGATGGGCATAACCATTATAATATGGTTGTTGATAACCGTTTTGGAAATGCGGTTGCCCATTACTTACAAAGACTTGTTGCTCAGGTCCTTGATATGATTGCTGGAATGGCGGTTGTTGAGATTGAACCAACCATGGTTGTTGGACCATTTGCTGTTGCCCAATACTGGATGATTGACCAAGATGAGGAGTCATAGTACTTGTTTGAGCCCGAGTCGCTCCAGATAAGGAGGCACTAACCTGAGGTTGTGATTGAGTTGTCGAGACAAGAGGCTGTTGTATTGCAACCCGAGAAACTTGGGATTGACATACAACAGGTAGCACTTGTACTTGCGACGCAGTCACCACAGCAGGTATAGTGGGAATATTCGACACAGGGTGGACTGGTTGCGTTGAATATACAACCCTTGGTTGTTGAGGTAGTATTGGTACCCAACCGCTGGATGTAATTCCAGTTTGACCTGAACTTTGTTGTAAACTCCCATATGGTTGTTCTCCGGGAGGGAACAATGAAAAGGCATACTGCCCTCCATATGGTGGCAATCCAGTACTTAAAGGGTAAATTGGCCTTTGAAGACACATTGGATCAATTTGTTGAGTTTCAACATAAGAAATACCAGATGATAATCCGGATGAAGAAATAGGAATAGACCATGTCGTCGAAACAGTCCCTGATTGGACTCCGGTTTGTTGTTGATAACTTGCCGGGACAGATGGTATACCGGCGAACATTGTTGGAGTAGCAGCAGGAGGTTCTGCTGCTGCTGTGTCGGATGACACAGTCCTAGATGTCGACGGTTGTTCAGACATATCTAGTCTATCCAAAAGATTTCCTAGCGATTCTACAAGAACTTGCGATGAAGGGAGACTAATTTTGAAGACCAACGAGGGAAAGGTGATGATTATTCCGTTTAAAATAAATTTTAGACGCTTTGACACAACTTGTTTTTTCAATTTTTAAGAGTCGAGAAAAAACAAAAGATGACTCTAGTCTCCTTCGATTGTTAATGTGCCTGAAGTGACAAGTGCTCAGATGGACCTTTTCCGTTAAGGAGTCTGAAAAGGAACGAAAGGGACTGCTCTAGAAATCTAGGTAGAGGGATTACCAAACCAATCGCAAAACTGCATAATACTTTTTACAGTACAACAGTCACTCTTCCCGAATGCTGTGTTCAGTGCATTGCGATCGATAAGGCGGCAGACACGGCTTCCTATGGATAAAGGATTAAGCCTATTGGGGTCTCCCAAAATATACTCGACGGTACATGGGAGCACAAATCCGTACTGGCACTTATCGTCTCAAAGTGGAGGAATCACCCAACCATCAGTGAGAACAACAGTTACCAGGCTTTACGACGCCGTAATACGTCTCTAGCCTAGACTTCTAAATGTTGTGCGTTAAGTTCCAAAGCGTTGTTAGATTCATTGAATTTATTTTAAGTAGATCTTGTTTATGAAGTTTGCCTTTCAGGTTCACCACGAGATGTAGATGTAATTCCTAGAATGCAATCTAAGATGATAAACAAACTTTTTATCTCTTTTGTGCAATGAAAATCCTAGCTACTAGGGAAAAGAAAGACATAATCTTTTCACAAAGAGCAAAGAGCACACTCTAAATGCACTTTCCTAAATCAAGCCAATCAGACTGTCTATATGCAAATGCACATGCATGTATTTGTTTTCGACTTTCTTAGTATATGAATGCTAAAAAGAAAGTTGATGCACAAATCTGAATTTCTTTTCAAGTGACAAATATCAACAAGTTTCTTTTCAAAATCAAAAAATGGAGACGATCACAACACTTTACGATTTTGAACTGAATGCTTGTTCTCGACACTTAGAAAATTACAAATTCAGACCAAAAGCAATAGTAACAGGATAATCAACCATAAAAAACAATCAAACTCTTTCCTACGATTGAAATCGACACTTGCGACAGTTTCAAATCAAAGGACGACAGTACGATTACGCTACTTTTGCAAAGGAGAACTGTAAATGACTCAACAAACACACAAAAACATCTACAGTTCTTTTGTACAAAGGAGGCGGAATAACAGCAAGGAAAAGGGGTTCCAAATAGACATATACTGATCACAGGCAGCAAAATTCAGGAATAGAACTGGAAAGAATGAACCACAGAAGCCACAACTGCACAGAGCTAGTTTGATCAGCGCACCTGTAACACAGAGAATCTGAAATGCAGCGCAGGTTGGCCACTCGGGAAGTGCGCTGAAGTTCAAAATCTCTTAACAGTACCTGCGCTGGGCCAGAAACGAGACTCTGTTCGGGTTCCGAGTCACAGTTTGCAGTTCAGTTCTTGGGTTTTGGCCGAGCAAAAAGCAATCAGTAATGCAACAATCAGGGGTAGATCTAAGGAGGATCTAAGAGCTATCACAAGGGCAATCATATAGTTTGTGAATCAGTTGCTTAAATCATAAACAGATCCAGTGGATGGATTGAAGCAGCAGTTATCTACTTTGCATTTGTTATGGAAAATGCAGTTCGAATGCTACTTATAAGTTTATGAAACAAACAACAAAGAATGATAAACAAACAAACTAATTATCTCCCCAGCGGAGTCGCCATTTTGTTACAGGGAAAAGTGTCTATATAGAACTGCTCTATCCCACTAAGGTGTGACAGCTGCCTTAGAAACAAACAGAGAAAAGCTACTTTCGTTTTTCCTTTATGAATTATAGATAGAGAGGAACAGAAAGACCAACCTCTGTCTTGCGCTAATCTCCCGATTTGATCCCTCTCTTCTTTGATAGTCCTCAGCTACCTGCTCCCTTGCACGCCCAGCTTCACAAAGTACCTGTAAGATCACAGAAGCATAGCACTACACAAAGACATGGATCTATAATCATAAACAATCTAGGATCAGATGTAAATTGACCATACAAATGTAGCAAGCATCAATGACACAAAAGCATGGAGGGAAACTCAAATAGCTTTTATTGATAAACAAGAAAAGAGCCAAGAGGAGTTACAACTAGTTGTTCTGACCCAGCATCAACCTCCCAGCAAAGAAGCCCCTCTTCACCTCAAACAAAGCTTAGATCACCCAACAATCTGATGTTTGTCTCAAGAAACCAACAGCAATTCCTTACAATATGCAAAATTCCAGCCTCTGGATCTCTGGGATGAGGGATCCATATATAGATATCTGTAAGGGGGATGAGTCAGCTTGTGATTTGATTAATGTCTTCTCTTTGATAGTTCTTGCTTCCACTTGGAGACTGATGGCCTCTTACTCATCCTTGGTCGAATTCAGTGAGGCAAGTGTCACAGGAGAAGATTCTGGAAGCTTCCATTGCCTCTCCACCTCGCGGAATGACACTGCCATTTGTCATTTCTCGCCCATCGCACCCCACAGAAGGGACTTTTGAAATGCAACGCACCCTCACAGTGTATTTGGGTGAGATGCAACGCACTTAGCCAGTGGAGCAACTGCAATGATCCTGTTTTGACCAATTCTGAGCAGTTTCTCATGGAGAACTTCTGGGAGAAGCTGTAATCTGTTGACCTTGTTCCTTTAGGGGTTAGAACAACACTTTTAGGGACTTAGGAACCCTTGGTTTATGGACATTTCATGCTTGGGGTTGTAGGGCCCAAAAATGTCTATAACACACAACCTTCCTTGTTACTAGGTTCCAAAGCTTATAACCCTTTAAACCATCCTTATACTCAATAAAGATGCACTTTTCAGATTTACTATCCAACTTGGTTCATTTCTCCTTTGGAACATGCACATATCCATCACATCCAAATGCCACCATATGTGAAAGAGAGGGTTTCTTACCAGTCCATACCTCTTGTGGAGTATGATCCTCCAACGTCGATGAAAGTGATCTGTTGACTAGGTAACATGCTTTCTCCACTGTCTCTGTCCAGAATTCCTGTCCTATCCTGACACCACTGAGCATGCTTCTTGCTCTTTCCATCAACGTCTTGTTCATTCTTTCTGCAACTCCATTTTGCTGAGGTGTATATGGAGTAGTCTTCTGTCATGTTATACCACACTTCTTACATAATTATTCAAATTCCTAACTGCAAAACTCTCCACCGTTATCTATCCTTAACACCTTTATCTTCTTCTCTATCTGGTTTTCCACCAGAGCCTTAAATTCTTTAAACCTGTCAATGACTTCAGATTTCTTCTTAAGGAAATATATCCATGTATTTCTAGAGAAGTCATTTATAAATGATACATAGTACACGGACCTACCCAGTGATGGAACCTTCACAGGTCCAAACACATCACTGTGCATAAGCTCTAATATCTGTTTCACCCTCTTACCACCAGAGGGGAAACTCACCCAATTCTGCTTCCCATATACACAATTTTCACAGAAATCAAAATCCAGAGAGCTATTACTCATACCTTCTACCATACCTTTACCATGAAGTATTCAAAGGCCCTTCTCTCCAATATGTCCAAGCCTTTGATGCCACAACATGGTCTTCTCTCCAGAGACCACTAGATTTTCTGCTCCACTTTCAGGAACCACAAAACTGTTGCACCCATCAACAACAGTGCTACCATGCAGCTTGTACAAAATTCCAATCCGAACTCCCTGCATCAATACCAGTGCTCCCTGAACCATCTTGCAGGTATCCTTCTCGAACACTATACACCTGCATCATCCAGCTTGCTTATAGAAATCAGATTTGTGGCTAATGCAGGAATATGCAGAACACCCGGAAGTGTTCTAACCCTTCCACCTTGCAACTTCAACTTTACTTTTCCGCGACCAATGATTCTAGCCTTCCTATCATCCCCTAAGAAGACCTCACCACCATTGTATTTCTCATACTTGCAGAACCACTCTCTATGGGGAGTGAAATGAAAGGATGCACCTGAGTCAATCAACCATGCCTCATGATCTACATGTGTACTTGAAGAAGCCAGGTACACATCCCCACCTTCATCTGAGGTGGTTTTCGCCTCTGCTGAAGGAGCATCATCAGATCCCTTTCCTTTATTAGGAGCTTTAGATTTACAGTCCCTTTTGTAGTGCCCTTCCTTTCCGCATTTCCAGCACACCACCTTTACAGGTTTTCCTGGAGATTTAGATCTCCCTCTAGATTTAGATCTCCCACTTGATGACTTATTTTTGTTTCTGTTCTGGGACCATCCTTGTACAGATAAGGCATCACCATTCTACCTCTCCATATTTTTTCGTCTCATCTCCTCCATCAACAAGGATGAGACTATTTCATCAAATTGCAAGGCAGTTTCATTGCTACCTATTGCAATAACTAGACTATCCCACAAATCTGGTAGAGAACAAAAAAAACTGATGCAATTATCTTCATCTGAAATTTTAATATCAATAGATGCTAACTGACTTACCACAGCATTAAATGCATTTAGATGCTCTGTCAATAAGTCTCCATCTTTCATCCTTAGGTTCTACAGCTTTTTTCGTAGGAATAGTTTATTCACTAGAGATTTAGATTGGTACAAAGCCCCTAACTTGTCCCACAAAGCCTTCGCCGTAGCTTCCCTTGATACATTCAACAATACTGAGTCTGAGACACACAATTGTGTTGTGCTCTTTGCCTTCCGATCCAACTTCTTCCATTATTCATCGGACACTCCCATTGGTTTAGTACCCGGATCTACTACGATCCACTGATCTTTATCAACCAACAGATCCTCCATCTTGAGTTTCCACAACTCAAAACTCTGACCATTAAATGTCTTGATCTTTATCTTTCCATTGCTCGCCATCTTCTTTCACCACCAGAATCGATCTCACAGACCTCCCACTGAACAGGGTCTACCACAGGCCCGAGTGAAACCCCTTAGCAACAAAGGCGTCCCCTTGAAGCCAAAACAGCTCTGATACCAAATGTAGGTTTTAACCTCGTACAGAAATTACCTACATACAAATTCTAAAACGCAAAAAATAAATAATGCGAGAGCATAACACATAAAACACATATACACAAAGATTTTCCCCTGGATCCCAAAACCGAGACTACCAACTTGATTTTTCATTATTTTCCTTTCAATGTTACAATACATATTTATACACGCCGAAGCATCCAATACCATGGACTGAAAACCATCGCGTCCAAAACCATGGGCCGAAAACCATCGCGTCCAAAACTTTGTGCGAAAATCATGCACAAAACCATAGGTAGGTCCGCCCAACCTAACATAGGGTCCAAAACCAAAATTTTCCAGGGCGCTGCCTCAGACCCCATAGAGTGGGGTTACCTGCACCCCTCAAACCCCCTATGACTCCCCCTGATACGCAATCAACGCAATGAAGGGGGGGCTCCGCCCCCCTTCTAACCCCACAGTTAAATACATGGGCTAGTCGTGGAAAGAATATAACACAATCCAACACTCACCTTGATCAGGGGATATGATGTCAACTGCAGAGGTCCCTGTTGATGCCCCGAAAATCGTTGTATCAACATTGGGGATAACCACCCGGTCCAGACCTTAATACAGCTCCTTTTCCGTTTGGAATGGTGGCTCCGACTGGGGATAATGGGACCAGTTTCCCAGTAATGAATAAACGGGATGGATGAATGATTGATTGTCTATTCTAATGATAGGCGAATAACTTAATCTATCAGCAAAATAAAAGAACTACTACTAATCCCGGGAACTATTGTACTTTGAAGTGTAGTGCTTGATGATCTATGTTTATTAACAGGCATATAGATGACTCCATCTAATAAACATGGACATTTATTCATTCAAAGATTACTTTGCTTAAATAGTTAAACAAAGTGATTAACGCAATATTACTACACTTATCATTTATATCATCAATACATATATGATCAAAAGAAAAGCATTACCATAAACATCCAATAGTGGAGGAAATAAAGAGATGCTGTTAAAACACATACATATATTCGATAATAGCAAAGGCGATCAAACGACAATTCATATAAAAGGAATGAATTCAGACATAGATAATAGTACCATATGAGCTGCTAGTCACTCCCGATATCAATCGCTATTTGGGATTCTTCTTTCAACGCAGAAATACTTTCAAACAAAGACAATAGTGCACAATTGCATAAAAGCTTCTTTGCCAAAATTAGAATAATTGGTCCAGTTTTATAAAAGAATATGCCTGAAGTACAGTAGTGCAACTTCGGGCTTTAAGTCAAGTACAAAACTTTACGACCCTTTCCAAAACAATGAAAGGGTCTATAAATACTTAATTAAGCTAACCATCTATGAAACTGAAATCCTACTAAATTGGTATCAAATGATCTTGAATATCTACTTCTCAGCAACCTGGCAGTCGGTGGCATGAATCATTAAGTAGGCTGTTTGCCTTTAAACCTGAGCTGACTTATCACAAGCATTGGCTCCACTTCGGGCGGTCTGTTGAGGCGGGAGTTGAGCTGGGCGGCATAGGTGGCATCCTGAATATCGGGAATAATATACTCGATTGCATCTGTAAGGCATTTGAGGGCGGCTCTTTGACTGTGCGGTTTTACCAAGAAGAACCAATAGGTGTCCCATGTTAAACTGTTAATTCCATCAATTAACCTCCCATTTTTCTCCAGATCCGGATAACATGACTGCTCCAATGTTTTCGCCGCTGTCAATTTACATGGAGTGCATTGGGAAATCATGTTAGACAAGTAGAGGGTATTATTAACCAATTCAACCAAATTACTTGTGGTTGATTTGCATCTTGAAATTGCCCTCTCTGCTTTCATTAGTTGGGACTGCCATTTTGTAAACAATATTTCTTTATGCGATTCTAAAATCCTTGGTAAATTTGCCGCCTGTCCCTGATCTGTATCTTGCCACTCAAGAAATTCAGTTAATGTTTCTTCAGCTTGATCCAAGTCTGTTCTAGCCTTTTCTGTTTGTTTACTTATTGATGTCGTCAAATCGCATAATGGTTCTGCCTGGGTGATTTGTTGACCTAAAAGCTTGATCTGTGTTATTAATGCCTTATTTATCTGTAATGCTTCTGATTTGAATTCGACTATCTGTGGAAGATCCTTTGTCTTCTCAAGCTGTGCTGATAGTTGAGCAATCTGCTCATCTTTTAATTTCAGCATTTGTTCATTTGCTATTTTCAGTTGTGCCAATGCCTCAGAAAACTCTTTCTGCTTCTGGACTGCGCTGTGATCAATCCTCTGTTTCTCTTCTTGCAATTGTTGAGTTAATTGATTATTGATTTGCTGTTGTGTCGACAATTGCCGTTCTGCCTGCTCTGCCTTCTACTGTGCTTCTGTTTGTTGTGCTTGTAATAAAAAGATCTCCTGGTCTTTTGTTTTTAATAAAAGACTCACCTCTGATGCCTTATCTATTGTTGCTGCCGAATAGGCTCCAGCATATTGTGATAGTTTTGTTAGGTCATCAGAGGGGTCAAATTCCTCCTTCCAAACCACATTGCCCGTGACCGTCTGTTCTGGGAAAAGGGAAGGTTGATCAGTCCTTTTCCTCTTCCTCTGTCGTTTTACCACAGCTTTGTGTCTTGGGCTATAAAAGACATCCAAGGGAGGAATTTCTTCTATCTGCAAGACAATTTGATCGGAGGGATCCTTTGGGATTATTTCTACTTCCTTCGAACTGGGTAGGCCGCTGGTTCCACTTGGAACCTGTTTTTGAAGTGGTTTCCTGTGTATCTGCTGCTTTTGAAGTTTCGGTGTCCTTTGAGCATTCAAGACTACTGATAATTGAATCAAATTGCTGCCATTCCTAGAGAAATTTGGGATCAATTTGAGTATCTACATTTACCTCTATGTTGCTCTGTTCCTGCTCTTTAGTATGGGTTTCCTCTTGCACTTTCTCCTGTTCTTCTATTGTAACCGGAGGCTCCTTAGGATGTTTCTGTTCAGGATCGCTTGGTCCTGTTGTTGGGGTTGTTGCTAACAGATCTAGAGGCAGAGTTTGCAACCTTTGTTCTCTAAGTCTGTTGAATTCAACTAACCCTTCATCTTTGTATTCCATTATGGCCAGCGATCTAACTTGATACATTGATTCAGCTGAGGAGAACAGGTCATCAAACTTATCTTCTATATGATCAAACTTTGTCAATTTGGCCTGTTCAAGTGCATTATAGGCGACTTTGTTGGGATCAAATCGTCTGTTAGGGAGAGTCGCTAGAGTTAATGACTTCATCTTCGTAGCTTCTTTTTCTGCATGTTTGAAATCATGCAAAGTGTAGACACCACATCTTAGAGGAAAGGAGGGCCATACCTGCTTCTTATTTTTCTTTAGAGTTTGTGTAACTCATTCGGCAATAATCTGATAGGCTATCTCCCTTGCCAACAGTTTATCGAGTATGTACAAAGGAAGGACATGAGGTTCAACTTGGCTACCGAAAACTCTTATATAAGTAAATTTCTCCTCTCCGAACCATCTTCCTATTGATGTCAAATCAATGCCTGCTTGGTAAGAAATTTTGGGAGCAGGTTTATTAAAAATAGAGTAATGAATGGGTAACATGAAGCCGTTGCAGACTTGGTATAAATGGTGCTTATAGGAAGTCTTCCACAATTTCTGATGGTATATGTGAATTGGCGTGGGGTCTTGTGTAGTCTACCTCCAGCCGAGTACAGGAAACTCAGAATTAAAACACAGGGTATCTAGAATATAAGCACTGTAGTAGAATGGGGGAATAAGCCTTTCAGAGACGGAAGTTTTAGTTCTAAAATTAAGAACTGCTGTCGCTGGCTTATCTGACAGTGTGGTTGCCCAATCCATTATCTCACTATTACATGCCGCTTCCATCAAGGGAACCATTTCTATAGTGAAATTAGCGGAATCGTGCAACCCCCACAATCTACACATCATTATCCCAGCATAACAATATGGAGAACATAGAGAATCAACAGAGTACTTACTGGAAGTTTCATGCTTGTGTTTCGCCGGATTTTGCCTCCAATCTCGAATGGGTTCGGATTCAGTTTCGTTCTCATTTCGGAATTTCTCCAGAAATGCCTTGTTGTACTTCTTTTCTGGCTCAGGCAAATGATACATTTGCCTCAAATCATCAGCCTTGAATGAACCGAAGATTCTCCCATCTCTGGTGCAGAAGGTTCTGTCTGTGATTGGGATTTCCTCAATTGCCCACTTCACTACATCCGTATATGGGAGAATTTGTTCCCGAGCCGCTATCCGATGAAGGAAAGAGTCGGCCAAGTCTTTTAAAGTACCATCAGATTTTCGATTGGAACCCGCTGTAGCTTGTACTGCCGTCACCTTTGGTTCTTCTGCCTCGATCAAATTATAGGTGCTTTTCCAAGTGGTATTGCCAAGTCCTGAACACGTAGTATCGGATATTAATCCTTTCTTTTTAGTTGCTGGATCAGTGACGACTTGTCCTGTGGCTGGTGCAGCGGAAGCGATTGCGGTTTTCTTAGCCTTCTTCCCCATTATGCTTGAATCTATTACTTC
This sequence comes from Pinus tabuliformis, assembly GCA_031772625.1. Taxonomy (NCBI): domain Eukaryota; kingdom Viridiplantae; phylum Streptophyta; class Pinopsida; order Pinales; family Pinaceae; genus Pinus; species Pinus tabuliformis. Next base: position 733,822,852 of record CM062814.1, read on the forward strand.
GAAAGAATTCTGCACAGTAGTGGAAATAAGCGTAACATAGTAAATTGGTAGCGAAAACCAAATACGAGTGAGATATATTGATCAATGCGCGATGAAGGATTAACTTAAAGTGGTCGTGGATACAATCTATGAGCATATTTTTTAAATTAACTATTTCATTGAATGGCCGTTAAAACCTGCCAATCCTTTAAATGCCCATCATATCGCTTATCGGCCGAATGATTTGTTTATGCGTGCCTTGGATGTTTTGGCGGTTGAGCGCAGGTGAATCACTGTTTGAAAGACAAGGCCTTTAATACGAATTAATCGTAATATCTCTGCTTTAATGTTTTTTTGAAGTTTGCGCTTTTGGCTTTATCGCAATCGGGCGTCGGGGGAAAAACTTAAATCTTTATATTGACACCTTTTAGAATTCCCGATCGCCGATAGCGATATCGCATCGCATCGGGATTATTGACTGGGGCATTTTAGAAAGCATGCATGGTATGTCCCCGATCGCCGATAGCGATATCGCATCGCATCGGGGCGAACGGGACGTGATCGCATCGCATCGGAGCGAAAAGCACTTGATCGCATCGCATCGGAGCGGGAGGCACTTTTGTTATGTGAACTTATTATTGCCGATATCCGATAGCCTATTGCATGTCATCGCATCGGAGAAAACCAATGGGCCTTTAAGTTATGCCTCCTTTGTCATTGCGATATGCGATCTTGCGATCGCTTTATCGCAATGATAAAAGATTAATCATTTATATTATAAGACCAAATAATTGGTTTGTCAAAAAGGTTTTTTGTAATGTTTTCACTTTGTTTTCGGACCTTTTTGAATAATACAAAGTTGATACCAATTAAAAATAAAAAAGGGACCCCATTTCATATTATAGTTTTGTGAATAAATTGGTATGAAATGGGGGGGTTGTTGTAGAGCACAACAGTCCCATAACCACAAAGAACACAAACAAGGCAACTTTGTAGCAATACGACATTTCAGACTTGGGTGTCTCATTTTTGGGATGAATCTTGTACTTATGCAAGCTCTTGATCTTCTTGGGCTTTAGAAGAGGAAATGGCAGTAGAGAAATTGTGAAAATGATGAGGAGGAACATGGTGTTGTGGTAGTGCAAAATGTGTCAGGTATTCTTACTGAATATAACCAGAAAGTTTCTCAATAACAAAGGGCCCTGCCCAACTCGAGCCCTACCTGCTCTAATGTTTCAAAGGGTAGCATTGTAAAATAGTTAGGAGATTTCCACAATACCCAAACTGACCAGATATAGGGAATGAATAAAAGCCGTGTGAATTACTAGGCCTACCCATGGCAGTTGCAACTACCAGATGTTGCATTAGGATTATATTTTTAACATCATAAAAAGCATTTGAAACACATGCATCTTCCTCTCTAGGATCACTAAAGGCATAACCTGGGTCTCAATCACGAACCTCTGAATCTGGAGGATATGGAACTGAATAAACATAATCAACGACTTCTTACTTTGCTCTGGTTGGGTATTTATGTTGAACTGGTCGAGATGTTGAACGAAATGGTGGTGGGTAAGTTGCTTGTCCAACTTCTGTACTCGTACTCATAACTTCTCCGTCATGTTGGTCTAAAAATGGATTTGGAACAGGTTCTTTAGATGAATCAACTGGATCAACTTATGCATAATCAACTGCTTAACCAACTGATGAACCAATTAGGTAAAATTCTAGCTGTTCCACTGATGCTCTATGAGGTAGTGTAAGAGTTTGGTGGAGATGATGGGTGGGCCTCATGCAAGCGAGGCCCTTGCATGAGGTCCAGATGTATATTATTTGTTTTAATTTTTAATTTACTATTTCATTTTGATTTTTGATTTTTGATTTTATTTTTTTTATTGCCCTGCATTTTAGTTTCAAGTAGCTTAAGGAATATAAGTCACTTTTCCTCAGTGTACTAATTTCAATGGTGGCTCAGGTTGTAGAATGACCCAAAAAGGTCCAATCATTGTGTGGTATATAGAAATCCCAATTTGAGGCCATTCTTCAATCACCCATGGATCATGGCTAAAATGTTTCCAACCATAGTTGGACTGTGTTGTAAACATGTAAGCACATCCTGGATTTTGAAGTAGGGTTTTCCTCTGTAAAATGCCAAGGGAAAAGATAACAAAATTCTGATGGAGGTGAGGCCATTGAGGGGTGCAAGTTGAGATCGAATTCTCTTCTTTACACAGAGCATTAAGCCTTGCAAGATGATATTTCGAACATGGAGATAATTGTGAAACACTAATTCTTTTTTATTTGGATTTTCATATAAGTACATTCTAATATATTATTTGACAAAATAAAAGTTATAATATTTAATATGTTTCTTTTTGGTGAAACTTGTAGCCATTGATATGATTTAGATGGTCACTGGTATTAACTTTAGTTCTATCAAGTAAAGTTTGGGTCAATGGAATATTTCATTTGTTCACGGGGTTTAGGAAATGTAATAATTAACTTGGGGACTTGTAAGCTTTTAACATAGTTGCCATATACATATTCAATGCTTTTTATACGCCTTTGTAGATATGTACTTTGATGGATTCTTTGAAAAAAATGAGTTATAATGTTTGACAAGCATATTTTTGGTGAAAGTTGTGGTCATTGGTCTGTTTCAGATGTTACTGGTATTAACTTTAGTTCTATTAGAGAAGTTTGTGTTACTGAAATCTATCATTTGCTCATGGGATTTAAAGAATGCAACATTTAATCAGAGGCTTGTAAATTGTAAGCAGTTTTTCTATATATGATTCAAATTCTATATGATTTGGTGAAACTTGTATTACAAAAATCTAATATGGAAGAAAATCATGGAAGTATATACATCGACATTAATAGGAGAAAACATACAAGTTATACAAAAGTTTAGAAAACCTTTCTTTCCTTCTCTATAATGACACTCCTGCATTATAAAGTCCCTAACATAGTCTATTGCAACTTGTATTTAGAAATGCCTATGCCAGTTTGTATTTGTAGTTTCAATGGAGAAATGTGATTTCTAGCTGGAAATACCTTTTTCTAATAGGCTGGGATTTCTGTGAATCCAAGTCTAGCAGAAATTGGCCTATTCAAATTCCTCATCAAAGCTTTGTACAAAAATGCCTTCTTTACCTGAATTCTTGATCCGGATTTAAACAGGAACCCAACAAAATACATAAATACCCATATACACAGAGATGCAGTGGAAATAATACTTCATTTCATTAATGTAAAACACTGAAATAAGATTACAAACAGAAATGGAAATAAACTAGCTAGGGCGATGGTAGCTTATCTCTGAGAAGAGATGTGGTGGCTACATGCCTCTGAACTGTCTTACAATGAGGCTTGAAGGCCTATTTATTGTTGAGAAACAATGAAAAACCCTAAACATCCAAAAACCTAACCATAGGAGATGAAGCGCCAAACTATGGGCCCCATTTGGGTAAATTGGTACTTCAACTTCCTGGGGTCATAACTTTGGCATATGATCTCTGTTTGACACGCACACTACCTCGTTAGAAAGCTATATCCGAGGAATACAACTTTGGGAAGAGCAACATTAGTCCATGGACACATGTTGCTCTCATTTTTCCCAAAAAACGTCGTTTAGGGCCTCAAAACGGCTCTGGAAGTTCAGGACCCGAAAAACTGCTAAAAATAGTAAACTGTGCTACAATTAAGGAACCTGAAAAGCTGAAAGAAATAATGGTGGGGGTCCAAGTGGAATTGGCGGGTGGCCACCAATATCCACTTGGATCATTCCTCCCCCCTTAGGAAGCAATGGTCCCCATTGCATTGAGTTCCTCCATGAGATGAGGAAACTTTTGCTGAACTTGGTCCCTGGTGAGCCACTTGCCTTAGTGAAGGAGTTGGCCTGCTTTGACAACTCGATACAGTTGGATCTTCTGCTGGCGAGTGTGCTTTATCTGTATGTCCATGATCCGATCAGTTTTAGCTTGTTCCATGCAATCTAGATTTAACTCTGTGGGTGTGAGCTGTTCTGCAATGTTGGATGTGTCTAGTAATGGTGGAAAGTATGGCCGAAGGCAGTCCACATTGAACACTAGGTGCAGGCCAAGGAATGGGGGAATGCTGAGCTCAAATGCATTGTCTCCCACAACCTTGGTAATGGTGTAAGGACCATATCAAAGTGGTCTATGTTTCCGATAGGCTCCGGTAAGGTGTTCCTTTTGCAAATGCAACCAGAGATTGTCGCCCACCTGAAACTTGTGTGGCACCTGATGTTGATCATGTCGCTGCTTGTACTTGGCATTTGATTTCTCCAGAATGTCATGGACCTGCTGGCGAATATGTTGGATGTGCTCAATGAAGTTGTTTGCCTCATCTGTTTCAGACAGGACGTGAGCTGAATCTGCTTGAGTAGCTGCAAATGGCATGGCCAAATCAATGGGACATATTGGCTGGAATCCCAAGCCCACCTGAAAAGGGCTGTGGCCAGTCGAGCTGTGGAGAGCCCGGTTATAGCTGTGCTGAACATAGGGGAGGCTCTCATCCCATGTGCGTGGATGCTTTGAGTTGTACATGCGCAGAATGTGTACGATCATCCTGTTGACAACCTCTGTCAGGCCATCAGTTTGGGGATGGAAGGCTGTGGGCTTAGTGAGTTTGGTATCCAGGATCTACCAGAGATTGGACCAAAATGTACTGAGGAACCCTCTGTCTAGATCTGAGATGATAGACTGTGGGATCCCCAAGTGTACCCACACTCGTTCAAAGAAGAGTTTAGTAGTGGTTTCTACTGTGATATTCTTCTTTCAGGCAGCCATAATGGCCATCTTCGAGAACTTGTCGATGACCACAAAAACACAGTCGTTTCCATGCTTAGTAGAAGGAAGGCCTGACATGTAATCCATGGAGATGGATTCCCAAGGTTGACTAGGGGTAGGCAACGGGGTATAGAGGCCTTGCTTCTTGATGGTCGGTTTGGCAATGACGTAGGTAGTGCATGATCTGATGTACTTCCCGACATCCTGTCAAAGATTCAGCCAATAGAAATACTTCTGCAATACTGCCACCATTTTCTCGACCCCAAAATTCCTAGTAGCCCGACTGTAATGTGCTTCCCAAATCATCTTGGCACACTCGCTTGAAGGAACACAAAGGTGACCCAGGTGGCATAACAAGGCATCTTGGAGGTGAAAATCTGGAACATGCTGACCCTCCAAGAGAGTTTGGTATGTGTGGCCAAATTTTGGGTCCCTTTTGTGGAGAAGTGGCCAATCATAAGTCTCGTGCCCACAAGAGTTGAGCACGGTGGTTAACACCATGATCGGTGGTCGATTGAGGCAATCTGCAACAATATTGGTGCTGCCCTTCTTATACTTGATATACAAATGGAACTGTTGCAGGTACGTGGACCACTTCTGAGGGCGATCATTCTTCAATTTCCCTTGGGTTTGTATGAATTGTAGGGCCGATGGTCTGTGTGGATGGCTGTTTCCTTCCCCAAAATGTAATGCTTCCATTGTCGGTAGGCCTGCACAATGGAAGACATCTCTTTGTCATAAGTGGGAATCTTTCGGACTGTGTCTGAAAGTGTCTCACTGTGATATGCCACTGGATGCTCGTGTTGAGTAAGGACTGCCCCAATAACATAGTCAGAGGCATCTGCCTCGACATCAAATGGTTGTTGCAAGTTTGGTAATGCAAGCACTGGTGTCGAGAAGAGGCGATGTTTCAACTCTGTGAATGCCTTCTGTTGAGATTCAGGCCAAAAGATTTTTTCTTTCGCTCCTCCCTTGGTGACTTGACTCAAGGGCGAAGTGATATGAGAAAATCCAAACACGAACCAGCGGTAGAAGTTGGCAAGACCCAGAAAGATATGGAGCTCTGTCAGAGTGGTCAGAGATGGCCAATCTCGAATGACTTGGACCTTGGTTGGATCCACATGTACTCCCCGTTCATCAATAATGTATCCCAGATACTGAACCTGGGTCATGCCAAAGGTGCATTTCTCCAAATTGGCACATAACTTGTGTTGCCACAGTGTTTGGAGAACCTGTCGGATGTGGTGAAGGTGCTCTTCCTAACTCTGGTTGAAGATCAGGATGTCATCCAAGTATACCACTACAAATGAGTTGGTGGATGGCCGTAAGATGTCATCCATTAGCCTCATGAAGGTTGCAGGAGCATTCGTCAACCCGAAAGGCATAACCAACCATTCGAAAAGGCCCTCCTTGGCTTTGAAGGCAGTCTTCCACACATCGGAGGGTTCGATTGGTACCTGGTGATATCCTGACTTCAAATCGATGTTGTTGAAATATTTGCCCCGCTTCAGTTGGTCCAGGAGGTCATCAATCTATGGGATCGGGTACCTATTACGGACAGTGATCTTGTTTAGCGCCCGATAGTCAATACAGAGTCTCCAAGTCCCATCCTTATTCTGTACCAACACGATCGGGCTCCCACAGGGCGATGAACTCAGACAGATGTGACCTTTCTGCAGTAGCTCGTGAAACTACCTCTTGATTTCATCATTCTTCGGAACAGAGCACCAATAGATTGGTCCATTGGGTAGTGACACACCTGGGGTCAGATCGATGGAGTGCTTGACTTGACAGTGCAGAGGAACCCCCACGAGGGAGGTGAAGATGTCCTCGTACTCCTCCACGACCTTGTCCATCTGTAGTTGTTGTGTGGAGGGGCCCTATCTGGAGGTTGTGGCCACCGTCTTCTCCTTTCCTTGAGGGCACATCATCAGGAAAACAAATTTCTCGGTTTTGGAAATGAGCTTTACTGCATTGTTTTGCAGTAACCAAAGAGATGGCGGTAGGCAGTGCTACCTCCAGTATCATGTACAACTTATTTCCCATAGTAAAAATAACAAAACGAGGCCTTGATTCATACACAACATGTTGCTTCCACAAGTATGGTTGGCCTAATAATACATCACAAACAACAAGGGGGGCAACATCACATAATATCTCATTTGTGAAGGGCTTGATGTTGTATGGAAGGCAACACTGCTGGCTCAAGCGAAGATCCCATCTTTGATGAAACCACTCGATGGTGTACGGTTGTGGATGTGATGTGGTCGGTAAGCCCAATCGCTTCATGACCTATGCCGAAATGAGGTTCTTTTGGCTTCGGCTATCGATAATGAACTGTAGCGGGGAGACCTTTACCCACATTTGGGAGTGGAAGAGGCACTCCTCCTCCTCCGGATCTTCGGATTCCTCCTTCTGGATCTTCGTGGTGGCGACGGTGGCGTTGGGCTTCGCATCGATGATCTGTTTCCCTTTGTCATTCCCCTTGTCGGGTTCTAAATCAGAGTTAGAACATGCATCTGATTCTGAAACCTTAGCTCGACCACCAGTGACTGCTTGGCTCGACACTTGTGTTGTGAGTGGAGCTCTTATGGAACTTACACCACTTTCCCGTGTCCTTTTTTGGCTTTGTGGTGCTATTATTTTCTTGCAGCTTTGGTGGGTTGTCTTGGGCTGCCTCGCCTTGGTTTTTTCCTTTGCTCTGCGGTTTGGGGGCACCTTTCCCTTGCTTCAGATTCGCAAATCCAAAGTCTCACTTCTTTTGTTTAAAATTTTACTCGATCTTGACGGCATATAGGTATGTCGTGCTGAGCGAGGAGATGTTCAGAAATTCTATTTCGTCCTGAATGTACCTGTGTAGGCAACCGCGGTATTTGAGTACCAAATGCTACTTCGAATCCTTGATACCCAACTTTGTGTGAAGGGTATGGAAAATATTGGTAAGCTCCGGCACGTCTTGGTCCCTTCCTTGCCATAGCGTGGTCCACTTTATGTATTGATCCTCATAGCTTCCGACAGGGTAGTACTGCTCCTTGATGGTAGCCCGGAATGAATTCCAAGTGGGTGCGGCTGAAAACAGTGAGGCCGTACTTTCATCCTTCTACTCGCAGTAGGTTTCCCACCAGTCCTTGACATGGGGGGCAGCTTTGAGAAGAGCGAAAGTAATATTTTCCCAACCGGAAAAATCATGAACAGAAAAATACCCTTCTAGTAGATTTAACCATTTATCTACGACGTCTGCATCTATCTGACCCTCAAATATGGGAATGTCAAAGTTAACTTGTACCTTAAAGGGTGTGGCGCTTCCAGAGTAGTTGCTGGAAGTAGATGTGTTGCCCCTGGGTAGCCGCTGAAGGATTTGGGCAAAGTTGTCCATCATCGCGTTCCTTTGTCGCTCGAGGGCTTCTTCGAGCAAGATTTTGATAAGATCTCCTGCCCCTCATCTTTCTTTTCATTCGTCATGGGAGGCCGTTGGGATTTTTGAGGCTGGTCTTGCTAAGGTTCAACCAGTTCAAGCCCTAACTCCTTATATCCCGACCTCGTTGGGGACATGCAAAGAAAGACAGAGAAAGAGTAGACCGATTTGATACCACTGATCCAGATTTAAACAGGACACAAAAAAATACATAAATACCCATATACATAGAGGTGCAACGGAAATAATACTTCATTCCATTAATGTAAAATACTGAAATAAGATTACAAACAGAAATGGAAACAAACCAGCTAGGGCGATGGTAGCTTATCTCTGAGAAGAGATGTGGCAGCTACATGCCCCTGAACTATCTTACAATGAGGCTTGAAGGCCTATTTATTGTTGAGAAACAATGGAAAACCCTAAACATCCAAAACCTAACCCTAGGAGATGAAGCACCAAACTATGGGCCCCGTTTTGGGTAAATTGGTACATCAACTTCCCAGGGTCGTAACTTTGGCATATGATCTTCGTTTGACATGCACAATACCTCGTTAGAAATATCTATTCGAGGAATACAACTTTGGGAAGAGAAATATGGGTCCATGGGCCCATGTTTCTCCCAGTTTTCCCGAAGAATGTCGTTTAGGGCCTCAAAACGGCTTCGGAAGTTCAGGACTTGAAAAACTACTAAAAATAGTAAACTGTGCTACAATTAAGGAAACTGAAAAACTGAAAGAAACAATGGTGGGGGTCCAAGTGGAATTGGCGCGTGGCCACCAATATCCACTTGGATCAATTCTGCTATTATGTCTGGAAGCAAAGTCTTTAATAAAAAAGTAGAAAATTGAGAGAGTCTGTGTCCAATCATAATAGAAATGAAAACTATAATTTTGAGGGACTCCTTATCTTTTGTGTCTTGCATTATTCTTGGTTGGAAACTTTACATCAAAATGCAACTGGAATAACAATAGTTGGCAATTGGATTTTTACTGACAAGGGAAAGTCCCCTTAAAATTTGTTCTTTTTATTTTGGGCTTTTTTTGTTTGGTATCAAGTTTTTTCGCACAATTGTTTTTGGGAAGCATTATCTAAACAAAAATATTGTTGTTGTGGTTTTTGTATGTTATACTAGTTATGTAATAAATTTCCCTTTTTCACTCGAAATAATTAACCAAAACTGAAACTCAAACTAGGTAGTGAACTGCCTCTTTCGTCAAGATTTATACTATCGCACCTAATAATATTGATTGTTTAAAAGGAAATTCCTCCTTAGGACTTTACTTCGTTATCTCTTCTTTCGTATTTCATATTCTCTTGCTATACTTATTTATCTCTTTGTCAACATTTGAAGCAATAACGCCCTATTTTCATGAGACCACAATTACCTTTATTTATTTATTTATTTATTTATTATTTATTATTTTTATTTTTATTTTTATTTATTTATTTATTTTTATTTTTATTTTTATTTATTTATTTATTTTTTATTATGGGGATTTGACTAACCAGTCACCTTTCCTTATTACTTCCCTTACTCCAAGGTTAGCTTGACTTCTAGAGATAGAGCCGCTCTATAGAGATACACTAGACATGCACTATATATCTATCTTTGTCTATGGTCGCTCTTGTCCCATCTAGGACTTGATGATAAAGGAAATAAACTGCTCATGGCCTTCATAATTTTGTTGTAGGAGGACTACAACTAATCGGTCCTTCCTTAGAATTGGATTGAAATATGGCAAAAACATAATTCATATATTAACACGGCATTGCTCGTGCGAGTCTTCATTTAGTTGTATGGTTTGACTCTTGCTAAGAAGAAAGGTTTAGGGGGAATTTGTCGTTAACCAAAAGCATTGCCATTAGACCATAAAGTTAGGCTTATAGAGTCAAAGGAAAAAATCATTAGCATCTGCACTTGCACCAACACCGTCAAGTAGTAGGGATTTTCTGAAAATAGGCAATGGGTTGTTTGTCTGGTAGTATTTTCTATGCCTCCTCTACTAATGCACAAAATTGAGTAAACTATTATTTTAGGAATAAAAAGGGATTTTTTGGTTGCGTGTTAAGTTTCTTCGCACAATTGTTTTTGGGAAGGTTTATCTAACAATCAGATTGTTGTCCTGAATTTTGTATGCTCCGCTGGTTCTGCAAGAAATTTCCCATTTTTAGGAATAATGTAAAAGCTTGATTAAATTGTTATTTTAGGATTAAAAAAGGAAGCAGAACATCCACTTCATGTATTTCAAGAGTGTCACGTTGTAGAAAGGTTTTAATTCCTGCATATAGACTTATTAGAAGCAAATATATACGACTATTAGAAGTAGAGATTTTTCGTTTTGGGTATATCTTGACATTGTTCCATTGTAATGCATAAATTAATTTTATTACAATTATTCTTCAGTGTACTTGATTTTTAACACTTGCCATTATTCATGGTTGAGTTCATGTATATCTTTTTGTCAAGTTCTATAAGATTGTTATTTCCAAGTGCTTAGACATTGTTTTTTATTAAATTTTTTGGGGTTCAATATATTTGTTCCATCTGGGTTTTCATATTTCTAAAAGAGTGTGGCTAATAACTGAAATTATTGAACTCGATATCCGTTTTGTTAATTTCTACGTTTTTCCTTTTTGCATTTTTCAAACAAGATGTTTGTCCAATAATTGCAGTTATTGAATTGGATACCCATTTGATTTTTCTATGTTTCGCTGACATTTGGAGATTGGGGAGTTTTTGAATGACAGGAGAGATCCCCCAAAAATAATAAAAACTACTAATCTTTTAATTGATTCGCAAAATGTGAGGCTTGGACAATGATTTTTTTGGGGTTCAATATACTTGTTCCATCCTAGTTTGCATAGGCAAGGTGTGTATTTAGAGGCTCCTCGTCAAAATTGCTATGCCTTGTAAAAATATAATACAAAGAGAATTAGTAAGAAAAATATGATAGATTGCTTTTGTTTAGATTTGATTTGTAATTTTTCTTGCAATTTGGAGGGCAAAATAACTAGTGCCCTTGCATGATTGATAGGGAATTGCACGCTACTTCTATTGCATAGTAGTAGTTATTTCTTAACAATAGTTTGTTTCTAGTGAATCTTGGGTGTATTGTGTTGCTATTTCTTCTATATCGCCCAACACCACCCTTATTTTTTAGATGGTTTGTGAGTCTTTTAACACTAAAATGCCTTGTATTTCAATTAGGGTTAAAACATAGTTCCCATATGAATAGATACAACATGTACATTTTAGTTTCCAAATGGTTGTTGAATTTGACAAAGTGCAAGGGTAAACTACCATTTTTTTCATGTTTCTAAATGTATGTGTTTGGAAATTTTGAATAAGGTATTTTATTTAGGTACTTTTGATTGCATAGTTTTATTTGCACTGCCAAGTTGGTGTACAATGTGCAACCTTCTATATTCAAAGAATTTTACTTTCTCTATAATTTGCATTGAGTTCTTGCAACAATGGAAAAGTTTATTAGAAGTGAGTATTAGATGATTTGTAATACTTTTAACAATAAAATGCCCCATATTTCAAGAATAAGGGTCCTATTTTTTGGAGAATAAGAAGTACATCAATTTTGATGGTTATTGCTTAGGTTTTTGATATGTTTAATATGTATAAATTTACTTTTGTTCATTTACAATGAGGGTTAAAACACCGTTCCTATATGAATATATACAACATGTGCATTTTATTTTCCAAATGGTTGTTGAATTTGAAGGAGTGCAAGGGTAAATTATCATTTCTTTACTTTTCTACTTGTTTCCTTCATTTTCATTTTAGTTTCCAAAATGTTGTTGAATGTGCAAGAGTACAAGGGTAAATTATCATTTTTGTCTTTTTCTACCTGTTTGCCAAATCACAAATGAAAATTCATCATGAAAATTGAATGACGACTAGTGCAAAGCTTATAGGTTATGATCATACATGAGTTCCTAATAAACATAGAGTTATTTTTAAGCCCAAAGCTTCATTAGCTTAAGATTAAAAACTTGTATGAGGATGAGTAATGAAACATCACAAAGTCTAGGTTATGATCATACATGAGTTCCTAATAAACATAGAGTTATTTTTAAGCCCAAAGCTTCATTAGCTTAAGATTAAAAACTTGTATGAGGATGAGTAATGAAACATCACAAAGTTATCTTAAGGCTAATCTATTATCTTTCAAAACTGTAATGATGTAAAAATGACTAGTGCTTGTATGTGTGTTCTATATTTTGAAATGGCCTTCACAAAGATGTTTCAAAGAGTGAAGCCTTCCTAAGAGCATGTCCACAACGAGATATGTTTTGCTGGAGGATCATGACATTATGTCTTTGAGGAATCTGAATCTTTGATAAAGTTGACCAAAAAGTCATTACTATTAAAATATGACTTGCACAATTTTTTTCACTGCGTGAACTCTAAAATTGAAGATTCTTTTGAACTATTTTGGAGTATCTCACACAATGCTCACGCAGAAAGATGCTCTAGCATTAAGTTTACAATTCTATTTATTTATTTTTCTCGAAAAATTATTTGGAGTAGCTCGTATAATGCTCGTGTAGGGATGTGATCCAACATTAAGTTTACAACTTTGTTTTTTAATCTGGAAAAAGTACTAAAATGATAAAGTATATAGTGAATCAATTTGGAACATATACTTTTAAAAATAGATATTGTTTTTATAGGAGCATATGCTTTTAAAACAAAATATTATTTTAATAGAAATCATATGCCATTAGAGTCCAAATAATTAAAAAAACGATTTTTTATTAAAGTGGTAAAGATATTTAATTTGTTTAAAAGAAATAAAAAATTTAAATCACTTTAGCAGAGTTGTAAAGATGTAAAAGTGGGTGGTGCTTGTATGTGTATATAGTTTTTTCGCACAATGGTTTTTGGGAAGCTTTATCTAAACAATGATGTTGTTGCTCAGACTTAAACTGTATGTTTGGTTGGTTATTCAAGAAATTTCCCACTTTTAGGAATAATGTACAAACTTGAGTAAACTCTTATTTTAGGAATAAACAAGGCGTTTTTGATTGTGTATCAAGTTTCCTTGCACAATGGTTTTTGGGAAGGTTTATCTAAACAATGATATTTTTGTCCTAACTTTTGTGTGTTCCGCTCGTTCTGTAAGAAATTTCACATTTTTAGGAATAATGTACAAGCTTTGTTTAAATCTAGGATTTAAAAATGAACCATAATATCCATTTCATGTATTTGAAGAGGGTCAGGTTGTATAAAAGTTTTAATTGATGCATATATACTAATTGGAAGCAACTATATACTATTATCACAAGAAGAGCTTCTATGTTTTGGGTATACTTGGACCTTGTTCCATGACAATGAATAAATAGGTTTTGATAAAATTATTCTTCAGTGTACTTGATTTTTTAGTAGCTACCATTATTCATGGTTGAGTTCATGTATATATTTTTGTCAAGTTCTATAAGATTGTTGTTTCCAAGTGCTTAGACATTGATTTCTAATTGATTTTTTGGGGGTTCAATATATTAGTTCCATCCGAGTTTGCATATTTCTAAAAGAGTGTGGCTAATAACTAAAATTATTGAACTGGATATCTGTTTTGTTAATTTCTACCTTTTGCCTTTCTACATTTTCCAAATAGGATGTTTGTCCAATAACTGTAGTTATTGAATTGGATACTCATTTGCTATTTCTATGTTTCGTTGACATTTGGGGATTGGGGAGTTTTGGAATGGGGTGAGAGATTCCCAAAAAATAATAAAAACTAATAATATTTTAATTTATTTGTAAAATGTGAGCCTTAGACATTCGTTTTTTTGGGGTTCAATATACTTGTTCCATCCTGGTTTGCATAGGTAGGGTGTTTATTTAGAGACTCATTGTTAATATAAATATACCTTATAAAATATACTACAAAGAGTAATAGTAACAAAATATGATAGATTTCTTTAGTTTGGATTTGATCTATAATTCTACTTGCAATTTGGAGGGCAAAAATAACCAGTGCCCTTGCATGACTGGTAGAGAATTTGCACACTACTTCTATTGCATAGTAGTAGTTCTTTCTTAACATTTGTTTGTTTATGGTGACCCTTGGGTGTAGTGTGTTGCTATTTCTCCTATATTTTGTTGCTCTTCTTCATGTTTTACTTCAAAAATTAGTTTTTGATTCTAACCTCCATATTTTGAAATTTATTGTAAATTATGGCTTATCGCCTTTATGGGTGTCGTTTTACTTTATAACCAAAATGATGAAGGATGCAAAGGCTAAGAGGAATGCAACAAAGGAAACTAAGAATGATTTTTTTGAAGCCAAATATGTGAAATTTTATAGCATTGATAAAAATGATTTGTTCTATTTCCTATTTGTATAGTGAGTATTTTTTTCTGTTCAATTCTTTGAGATTTTTAGGAAGAAGCTTCTTAGTGTCAAAGAGAAGCTAAACAAGAAGTAGGCCAAACCCAAAGCAGTAAGCATGTAGTTGGTGGAAGTGATTAAACCTTGAACTTAGGATTTTAATGTCGGGTTGTACAAAATTGTAAATGCAAACAAAACATTGAAACAACCCATGAAATTGTTTCATTGCATGGGTTTTTGCCTATTTTATTGTGAAAGAGTTTACGTTTCTTTCATTTAGGACGGGAATACAAGTTGGAATTTATGGAGTTCCATTAATTTTTGATATTATAAACGTTTTTGATAATGAGAATATATATATATATATATATATATATATATATATATATAGATATATAGATATATATATTTTAAACAATAATATCTTATATGACAATAGTAATCACGGAAATAGTATTCATAAAAATAATTTGAGAATATTCATGGAAATGAGAATAATAATAAAAACAAAGTTTGGAACTATGATAAGAAATTTGATAATAATAATATTCTTTATAATAATAATAATAATATTCTTGAATTCAAGCTTTTGTGATCCATGTTACATTAAGAAGAGTCTTTTTGGTAGAAATCACATAGGAGAAAATTTTACTGACGCATTCCAAACCAGCTAGTGTGGTTCATCATCGGGACCAGATATGCAGATCATGGCACAGGCTTATATAGAGGGCCATGTAAAGACCAAAATATCATATAACGATCGTTATATGCTATTTTGGTCTTTACATGGCCCTCTATATAAGCCTGTGCCATGATCTGCATCTTCATCTGGTCCCGATGATGAACCACACTAGCTGGTTCGAAACACGTAGTTATATGCTCTTTTGGTCTTTACATCGCCCTCTATTTAAGCATGTGCCACGATCTGCATCTTCATCTGGTCCTGATGATGAACCACACTAGCTGGTTCGAAACGCGTCAGTAAAATTTTCTCCTATGTGATTTCTACTGAAAAGACTCTTCTTAAAATAATATTCTTTTTAATAATAATAATAATTCTTCCTTTCAGAGCACTTTTAATAATGTTATTAATATTTCTAGTGTAATTTCAGATCTAATTGTTTTTTGCCTCTTAAATAAAGGGCTCAATTTTTCCCTTGCCCCTAAAAAGATTCTCATTGATGACATTATTTGTAACATTGAATATGGAATTAGAGATCTTCCTGACAATGTTAAGGAACTTATTAGGCAAGACTGTGCTATTGTGCTTAGGAAGGCTAAGCCTCCTATAAGAAACATTAACAAAAATGAGTTTATTTCCCTTAAAGACATAAGGGATAACCATGACATTGTTATCCTAAAAGCGGATAAAGGTGGGGATCATGTCATTTTAGATAAATCCGACTATGTTAACAAAATGATGGACCATCTTTATAACAATGGTAGTTACATTAAGCTTAATAAGAATCATATTAAAACAATTTCTAAAGAAGTTGCGTTTGCCATAAAATATAATAATGCTTTTAATCATCTTAGCAAAAGACTTATCGAAAGCAACCCTCTCACCCTCAGAATTTATGGCCTTCCAAAGATTCATAACGATGGGATCCCCCTGAGACCTATTGTTAACACAATAGGTGGGCCCATTTATCTTCTTTCTAAATTCCTGGCTCAGAAACTCAAACCTCTTGTTAGTGACAACGATTCCTTTTTTAAAGACTCTGCTTCCTTTATAAAAAAGTTAAAGGATATAAGGCTAGAACCTGGGGATCTGTTAGTTAGCTTTGACGTTGTTTCCCTATATACTAATATCCCTATACAAGAAGCCATTAATGTCATTAATCACATTATTGATGATGACACACCAAATTGGTTGGTCTATTCCTTACCTTTACCTTTTTCAGCTTCTAGGGTGAGTTCTATGAACAAACCTATGGGGTTGCGATGGGTTCTCCTCTTTACCCTATAATTGCCAACTTATTCATGCAAGATTTTGATACCAAAGCTTTGGACTCTACTAAACTCTGCCCCAAGCGATGGAAGAAGTTTTTTGATGATACTTACATCATTTGGCCCCATGGTCATGAGAATTTAAATTTGTTTCTCAACTATCTTAATTCCCAGTTTGACTCCAACAAATTCACAATGGAAATCGAGGTAGATGGATGCCTTCCTTTTCTTGATATTCTCCTCTCTAGAATGAATGATGGTTTCGTTTCTCACCAAGTTTTTTCGCAAAAAAACACACACAGAACAATATCTTCATGCCAGTTCTCATCATTTTCCAGCACAAAAACTCGGGGTTCTCAACACCCTTGCCACCCGTGCTCTAAGAATTTTTGATGAGAATCACTTAGAAGAGGAAAAATCTCATCTTCTGAAAGTTTTTGAAAATAATGGCTATAGCAGGCAACAGGGCCTCAAAGCTTTTCAAAGGGCTAGTAAAGAATCAAGGGTTAAACCTTCTCGAGATGATATAATCTCCAGTGTTCAACTTCCCTTTATCTAGGGGACCACCGATAAGATTTCTCATATTCTCAAAAAGAACAAAGTTTCTGCTACCTTCAAACCCCTTAATACCATTAGAAATTCTCTTAGATCTGTTAAATACCCTGTAAACCCTAAAGACATGAAAGGGGTCTACTCCATCCCATGTTCATGTGGGATTCCCTACATTAAAAGAAAATGGTCACTCCATTAACCAAAGAATCCAAGGACATGCAACATATATTAAGCACAACCGTTCCCGTTCCTCAACTTTTGCTGAACATGTGGTGAAATCCAAACATTATGTTTGCATCGAGGATTCTAGGTCATCGCTAGGGTTGATCACTTCCATCATAGGAAGCTTAGAGAGGCCATTGAAATTGATAATCACATTATTAATCTTAACAGGGACGATGGCCTGAAGTTAAATAGAAGTTGGATCCCTACCCTCTCTTCGTAAAAAAATTATTTATTTATTATGATTATTATTTTTCATATATATATATATATATCCTCTTTGACTTTCCTATTAAAATATTCTCTAATATTTTAATATAATAACATTTGAAACTAATTGTTGAATATTATTAATTTGATTTAAAAACTATTTGATTAAAATATATTAAACTTATTTTTAATTATGATTATACATTTACAAACATTCATTTCTTATTATATTATTATTAATTTAATTTGAGTGATTTGAATTCAATATTATTTTAATTAAAAACAAAACAAAACAAAACAAAATGATAATAAATATATAACTTTATTCAACAACTAATTTTAACAATTAATTCCTAACAACTATTTCCTAACGACTAACTTTGGAACGAGATGCACCTCTGCTATTTAAACATTCTGATTGGTTTATTTTTTCACCTTTGTCCCGAGGGTGAATCACATTCGATGGTTTGAAACATTGACCAACAACTTATGATGTTATTAATCCGAAAGACATTATCAAAATCAGTAAAAAGAAACATCAAATTTGAGGGCATTAGAGCCTTAATGATTGCGTCTCCTCGGACATTGGAATCCTTGAAATATGGGATAGATAAATCTGATGAATTTATTTGTGTGGGGGTTCTTGGGGCCAGTGGATGCACTGCTTCAAAGGTACGAGGATTATTTCAACGAAATTTCAGCCTATGTTTCATTTAAAGCTATATCTTGTTTTTTAATAAATTGGGACATGCTTAAAAATATGATATATGGCTCCAACAGGTTTCCCCTATCTTCTACATGACTTATCTCTCAAGTAATTTCCAAGCCATAATAGCCATAGGAACTCACTATCATTGCATCACATAGCTCTTGGGGACATATTATTTCTCTGCTCAACAATTGCTGGGAATATTCCTCATTGATAGTGCTCTAGGTGTGGTATCATGTGACTTCAAAATGCCCAAATAAAGGTGTAATAACTACATAGAAGGAGGGGCTTGAGGTGTAGAAACATACCCTTATGTCGGGAAGCTTAGGGAGGCTATGTGTGGAGCTCACGTACTCACTGAGGCTCTTCTGCGAGATCAACCTCTTTGTGTTTTTATTTACCTCAATCTAACCCTAAATTAGAGCGAGAATACAATCATTCATAGATTGCTTTAGTTCTAGTGAATGTTACTACAACACAAATGGACTTCACTCCTTTGAGTAATCTATTCACCTGAATGGTTAATACTAGAAGATGATAGCTTAGTTTTAACATCATAGAGAAGGATACTTATTTTTGGCTTTTTCTTCATTTTATAGCATCATAACAACTATTTCCATCAAGTTTTTCCTCCTTGGTCATTGTTGCTTTTTGATCGAGATTATTCTCCCCTCTCATTGTTTCTTTTCGATGAATTTTGAATTACTTTGAATCTCGTACTAATGGGAGGTATATGGCGCCTAAGCCAAGCCATATTGTCCCATTGTTTTAGGGCCTAGATGAACTTGGGCAGATGCTTTTGGTAGTCCAAGGGTAAGGTAATGTGGAAATCTAAGAAAGCAAGTTCCCACTAGTTCCTAATCGAGCCAACAAACGAGTCCCATTTGGCTACTCTTGATTCCAAAGGTAAAGGAGGGTCAAAGTTTAGGTTTCTGCTTTAGTCCTTGTGCAACAACTAATACTACACATCATATAGATTGCTATAATCCCTATTTCCTTAGGGTAGGAACTAATAATCGCGGAATTTCTGATTGACATTTATGCTAAAAAGTCAAACTCATGAGTCACATAACCTGGCTTTATGAAAACAGAGTTCGAGGGGGGGGGGGGGGGGTCTCTCAAGCCACTGATGGTTTTGTTACCGGGCTCACCTGTTCTTTTGGTCCAAATACTATGGTTTTCATTGTTGGTACCTACATATCCTTTCACCTCTATTTAAAATGTTGTATATGTAGTTGAAGGGTCAAAAAGCCCTGAAACACTATCGACATGCCCTTGCATCTTTTGGTGCAAATGCTAGTTAATTTTTCTAATTCAATGTTTTGAGTCCCTATATTTCTATCTAGTTGTTGAAGACAACAATTCACAAGAATTTTCAAATAAGAATGGAAAATATATTCAAGATGACAAAGCGGATTCTAATTATAATCACAATCCATATTCAAATTTAAGCCAAGAGTGATGAAGGAAAAGAATAAGACAATTACACCAAAAGGGTTTTGTAAGGGGGAGTTCTTCGAGCAATTTTCATCGTCTATCCACATCTATTAAATGACTAGCACCTGTTTAAAGTAATGAATAAAATTTTTGTTAAACCACACGCTCTATTGAAACGGTTCTAATTTGCATTGTTCATTCTTTTGCATGACAAATTACGTGTTTCCCTTGCTCATGTATTTATATGTCTCTCTTTTTATTTCTATTTCTCATTGATCAACCCTCAATTACAAAGCTAATAAACCCCTCCTCGCGCAATTAGATCAATAACTCAATCGATCAGATTTGTATGAGATTCATTATGTGTAAGTCTTCAAAGCCAAATCTCGTGAATTAGAGGTGTGAATCATTTTATTTTAAGAATAAGAATTTCCATAAAACATGTTATTTTTGGCGACAAGGTTTTGGGCCTTAATAAGGCTAGGAATTAGGTGTTTCGAGGTATACTCCAATTTTAGGGAAATTTCATTATTTTTGGAGAATTTTTGTTTGAAGTTTTGAGAGGACTTTTTCATTTGTATGACAAACCATGGATATAAGGCCATGGTCTCTTTTTATGTCCAAATCAGGATCATGGGTGTTGTTTCTTTTTTAGTGTTCATTTTGATAGTTGAAGGATGGAGCCTGATGGGTTGAATGGTTGAGGGAAGCCATTCAATCACTCATTTTTTGGTGAAAGGTGCCAAAATTGGGGGTTGACTTGAATATAAAATAAAGAAGGTCTATAAATTGGGGCTTACAACCAAGGTCTTGAAGAATTTTTGCTTTTCCATATCCCAAATCCTAGTGGGCATTTTTTGAGGCAATCTGTAATTGGTTTTAGCTTAAATTTCTATCTGTATTGCCCTTGCGGCCCATTGGTGAGGTGGGAAAATAAATCCGTGTGTGTTAAGAGGGTTAAATAATAAAGTTAATTTAATTGTGGATAACCATTAAAGAGGGCAAGGATGCAGATTGAAGTAGCTGCCCTTTGGGCCCTATTAGCTTTGCTATGTAAAAGGATTAAAATGGATTCAAAATGATCTCAAAGGCCGCAAATATACTTATAATCATGCCCAAGATCCATGTTTGCGGTTCAAATCCTCAAATTGTGGCTAAAAGCTGCCCACTGATCAAAAAAGTTGCAAGAGAAAATCCCTTTGGAGGGTGGACATACACTATCGGGAGGCAAAAATACCCCAAAAACCATGTAAAAATCAAATTACAGGCTTAAGGATCCACATTGATCTCAGCCGTTGGATCTGGCCGATCAACGGTCCAGATCGCGTCGGCACTTCCAATGGAGCATCGACCTTTTATGTTCTGATCCGATGGGCCGGACCCGACGACCATACAACGCTGCACTTTATATTATTTCGGGTCCGCAGCGTCCGCCGATATCGCATCGGCGCTTTCACAGGGGCAGGGCCTTTCGCGCATACATATGCCTCCGATTCGATAAGCCGGACCCGATGGGACTATAAATGATTTTAATTAAAATTTCAAGTCCGCGCTGGGCCATTTTCATTGGTTTTGGGCACATTTTCTTAATTAAAGGAAATATAAGGAAATACAAAGGGAAGCCTGGGCATGTGCCGATTGCGATGAGTCTCGGATCCGAAAGGGTTCAGAAGTAAAATATATATATTGTTCAAGTCCGCCAAAGCCATTTTTCATGATTTTGCAGCAGTTTTATGTGTTTTTTCAAATATAAAGAAACAGAGGATTGGCCAGTTAAGATATGCATTGCGACCCGAAAGGCGGACCTGATAGATGATTGAACCATGCCTGAACCTTTTAAAGCCAAAGTCGAAACAATGATGGGCGGGAATGAACAGTACAGCAACGTTTCTCTGTTTTAAAGCCAAACAGTCATGATTGAGCCGTTTTAATGATTCAACAGCTGCCATTAATCAAAAGTATGGCTGAGGAGGAAGTAAGACGCCGTTTATCAATGCAGAGCATTCAATGGTTATGGTTCCTTTGGTATTACACGCCACCTGCTCAAGGGAGGACTGCAGAGCATCAGAGGGGTCAAATCCATTTACAACACAACCAGATGTGTATCAGAGGCCCATTTCTAAATGTAAATGCGGTTGGTGACCATTTATTGACTCCTCCATGCATGTTTGGCAGAGATATTTTGTAATGTAACACCATATATACCCAGAAGAGAGATGTAATCAGGGGATGAGTGTTAGATGAAGAGAACCCTGTTGTAAGGTTCAACTTCTGGAGACTGTAACTACTTTGTAACCTGCAGCGTCTGGTCTTCATTTCCAGCTAATACAAGCTTCTTTTGCTGTTTATTGCTCACTTTCCACTTCTCTTTCTTGTTGCAGGCTGTGCCTATTTGCATTTGTTCTATTTCTGTGAATGTTTAGCATCAGAGGGGCTGCCATCCCACCTCTGTGTTAGGATTTAGCATGTATCATAGAACGTATGTGCAGGTTTCTGTTGTTTAATGCATAGAGAGCTGTCATCCTGTCTGTGCATTAGAAACTAGATTTACAGACCTCTTAACTGGTTGCAGCCGGCCATCACAGGGTCCTGTGCATCTGCTAGTGTGGTCAGTCTTCTCCATTATCACCTTATCCTCAAATTGTGAGTAATAGGTGGTTAAAAGCCTTGTAGTCTGGGGGTGTTCACCCATGTCTGGGGTCGATCATAGTAGAAGTGGTTATCTGGCTTGAATATGCAGCATTTGTTCCATTCATACACCATTTATCCAACTATATTTAGTTGAATTTGTAATGTTCCCGAGCATCACCGATATGCAACCTAGGTGAGTTTCTTGGGGTGATAACATTAATTGGCGCCGTTGCCGAGGAGAGGAGAATTGGAGCTCAAGCTTCCCTGGGAGAATGACATAGTTTCAAGCTTTGATGACAGACAAGGTTTGAACACAGTATTGGTTGTAATCTTCTGTCTGGCGACTCCATTGGTGGAAGGCCATCCTTTGGTGACTCCACTTTGAAGTTTTGGCCCAGTTTGTGAGGCATACTAGAAGAAATCCGCAGAAATCTCCAGCTGAACCATTGCATGACCCTGAGAAATTTGTTAAATCGAAGAAATCATCACAGAAAGGAGCATCAGGATCAGGTAAGCCTAAAAACTCCAATTTATCTCTGAAAGATGAGTTTATAACTGAAGAATTACAGCTTCAAGTCTTAGAGCCCAGCACTGTTAATAAAGAAATTCCTTCAGAGATTAGTTCAGTCCCTTGTGTAGTTAGTTCCCCTTTGAATCTCAGTCCAAAGAAAGCTTCCCATACTATCCAAAACATCCTAATATCTCTGCCATCCATTACATTATTTCCTACTGCTCCATCTGCTAGTGTTCTTCCACATATTCCAAACATGGCAGGACAACAAGCACCTACTAGGATTGAGAGGATTGTTGCTGCTAGATATGGACCTTTGGTCTTGCTTGCACCTTTAAATGCCATGCCCACAGGAGAATATAAAAAATATATGCCTAAATTTACTGGAACAGAGGGAGTGACAACAGAAGAACATCTTGAAGCCTTTTACAGTTATGCTGATAATTTAGATATAAGTGAGAATGATGTATGGATGAGAGTTTTTGTCCAGAGCCTTGATGGTGAGGCTAGGAAGTGGTTTAGAGAATTACCCCAAAGATCTATAATAGATATTGAAGCATTAGATGATGCAATTTTGAAGCAATGGCGAGATAAGAAGGACTTGCTGCATTATCATACAGAGTTTGGAAACTTGAAAAGAGAAAAGGGTGAGTCTTTGCCTGACTTCAATAAAAGATTCAATAGAATGTATGGTAAAATACCAGCTGAGATAAAGCCTACCCCCACTGCTGCTAAACTCACATATGCCAATGCTTTTGACTCTAATTTCTGCTTATTGTTGAGAGAAAGACGATGTGCTACTCTAGGTGATATGCAAGAGGCAGCCCTGGAGGTGGAATCCAATATTTTGGCATGAGAGAAGTTAAAGAGTCAAGTTGATAGAAGAAGGCCGAGAGTTGAGGCTTCTTCTTCCTCTGCATCAACTTCAGAGCCTAAATTAGAGAAAATGACTAAAATGATCGAGTCATTGGCTGCTGAAATTTCTAAGTTAAAGGTTGAGCAGACTTCAGGCAAAACAAGGCAGCAAAACACATTTGCTCCAAGAATCCAAACCCATTTAGAAAAGCAAATGAGCAGCTACAAATTATGCAAAGGGGTGAAGAAGCAAAAGAAGATCATAAAGTAAAATCTCCCTTTCAGAATGCAGTCATGGAGGGGGAACAATTCGAAGAAGATGAGGATGAAATTCATTTCTTGGAGGATAAAGGCAGCGCTGCTTTTTTAACATTGGCCGAATATGAAGAGTCATTGCTGCAAGAGCAAAATAGTCAGAGTTGGGACAGTGGTGCTGTTCTGCAATCTGGTGAGCAGCAGCAAAGATATAATCTAAGATCAAATGTAAATAATGCCAAAGAAAATGTTGCACAAGAAGCAGCTGCTCAAACAATGCCACAGAATAGCAGGCAAAGAAGACCAACAGCTGATCCTATCACCCTCAAAGCTCCAGTTCAAGAGGTAAAAACTGCTGATAAAGTATTCTCTTCTTTTAGTTTTGAGTCAGAAATTCAGAAATTGAAAATATCCATGCCTCTGGCTGAATTGGTGAAGAGTGAATTATTTAGAAAACCCATCCTTGAGGCCCTTGAACTAGAATCTAAACAAACCTCTATTGACTCTGTCAATTTGCAAGATGACAAGCCTGCTATTGTGCTTAGCCCCATGATTGAACCTGCTGATAATAGTTCTCCATCTTTCTATGTTTCATTAGCTATCCATGATAAAATCCTCCACAATTGCCTGCTAGACACAAGGGCCAGCCACAATTTAATGCCTAAAACTGTCATGGAAGAGTTAGGCCTTGATATCACTAGACCTTATCATGATTTGTTCTCTTTTGATTCAAGGAAGGTAAAATGCCGTGGATTAATTAAGGATCTGACCATTACCTTAACCCAGCTGCCCATGAAAAGTATGATGATGGACATAGTGGTGGCCGATGTTCCTCCTAAGTTTGGTATGCTGTTGTCTAGAGGATGGATTAAGAGACTAGGTGGGACATTGCAGAATGATCTATCTTATGCAACTGTTCCAGTGTTTGGAGGAGAAAGCAGGAGGTTGTATAGAGAAGCGCAACTAGCGTATATCATTAGTGATGAGAAGAATCTTACAAACCATCCCATATATGCAGTGGACACTGATTTTGGAGCTTGCATTCTCCAAATAGAAGAATATCAGAAGGCTGCATTGCAGATCAGGAAACCAACAGCTCAGGATGAGCATGATACAGGAGGTCAGATTTGGGAGATGTTCTTTGATGGAGCATGTACCAAGGAGACTGCAGGAGCAGGGGTGGTGCTAGTATCTCCACAACAAGAAACAGTTCAGTTGTCTCTAAAGCTGGTTTTTCAGGTGACAAACAACATAGCAGAATATGAAGCACTACTGTTGGGCCTTCATGAAGCCAAAGATAGAGGAATAAAAAAGCTGAAGGTGTTTGGAGATGCTGATCTGATAATTCAGCAAGTAAATAAAACATTCCAAGCAAAGCATCCAAGGCTGAGAGCTTATAGAGATGAGGTATGGAGAGTCAAAGAGTTCTTTGACTTTTTCTGCATTTCATATAGTCCTAGAGCCCAAAATCAACTTGCTGATTCCCTTGCTATCTCTGCTAGTTTTTTCATCCCTCCATCGCCTCCCAAACTAGTTTATGAGGTACAAATGAAGTATAGACCCTCTGTGCCTGATAATGTCCACCATTGGAAAGTTTTTGATGATGATGATGAGTTAAATAGGTTCCTTCAAGTCATTGATGAGTTCTCTGAAATGCAAATTGACCAAAATAATGATGCTTTGTTAGAAGATCCCAAGTCCCAGCTTAGAAATAAGATTGGCAAGAATAGCATAGTCCAGCTTCCTAGTAACCATATCCCTAGGGGTCTAATTCCTCTTGATAGATTGTTTGACTACAATGATGTGCCTTACAAAGCTGCCCAAAAAGAAGATCAATCTGCAGTTTGCAAGCATGATATAGGAGGTCCAAGTCAGCCCAAATTCATAAATCTGTCCACTAATCTATCTACTGATCAGAGTGCTGAATATTGCAAATTGATGAGGCAATTTGCTGATGTGTTTGCTTGGGAGTACAGTGATCTAAAAACATATGACAAGAATATAATTCAGCACAAAACTCCACTTGAAAAAGACACTATTCCTTTCAAACAGAAGCTGAGACCAATGGATCCTATGCTCCTTCCTCTGGTTGAGAAAGAAATTAAAAAGTTGATGGCTGCTAAGATTATAGTGCCTCTCAGATATTCTAAATGGGTGGCCAATCTGGTTGTTGTGAGGAAGAAGAATGGAGAAATCAGACTGTGCGTTGATTTCAGGAATCTAAATAAATGCTCTAAAAAGGATAATTATTCCCTGCCTAGAATGGAGCATTTGTTGCAGCAAGTCTCAGGTGCCAAAGTAATGTCTTTTATAGATGGATTTTCAGGCTTTAATCAAATCGTTGTGCATCCAGATGATCAAGAGAAGACAACATTTACCACTTCTTGGGGCACGTTCATGTATGCAAAAATGCCATTTGGGCTGATGAATGCTGGAGCCACCTTTCAGCGCGCTATGGATATAGCTTTTGTGGGAGAAAAGGATAAATTCGTGCTGATATATCTTGATGACATAACTATTTATTCTGGCAGCCATCTATTAGGATATTCCGACACATAGGATATAGTTAAGTTCAACTTGGTCTAGTATAGAGTTAGGTAAAGTGTGTTTCTTTACCGTTGTACATTTTGTAACTTACAATCCGACGGTCACGATATGTAGTGATCCGACGGTTCACTCTCTCCTCGGTATTACCGACACTTGATCCGTGGCTTGACACCCGATTGGTCCATGAGTTCTATTTAAAGCGCATGGAGGGTCATTGTTCGGGTAATCCGTGCATGAGAGAAGCTTATGTAAATTTTCATTCTTTGATTAATAAATTGCCTGTAGTAGCCACGTTGGCGCAGGCCGTGGACTGTTTCCCTCTTTGAGGGTTTTAACCACGTCAAAAATACTGGTGTATTGATCTGTGATCTGGTTGTGAGCGGTGTCCTTTTGGTGTTCTTTCTGAGGAACTTACCCTGTAAATTCCTACATGGTATCAGAGCTATTTGAGGGCCGCGTCCGTTGGTGATCCAAATATGAAGCCGGTAGCACTGCATCCGACTGCCGTTTCCCAGATCTGCTGTTTCTGACTGCTTTCGGGCCGAGAGGACTGCTCTGTTGTGTTCGGAGCATCTGTTCCAGTGAGGAACCCCTTTCGTTTCACACGAAAAGGTTTCCGGTAGCCCTAGCTGCGTCATTTTTAAGATCTGGAGGTATACAGTCTTTATTTGCAGTTTACTGTTATTTTCTCTCTGCTTATTTCGGTTTCGGTTTATTTAGCTTTTTTTTAACCGGATCTATACCTTTCATTTCTGCGTATGCTCTTTGCCCTGCGACTCTGTGCGATCTGGGCAAATCAAAAACAGAAAGGAAGGATTTTTCTCATGCGTATGCTCTTTTCCCTGCACCTTAGTGTGATCTCGGAAAATCAGAAACATTGAGAAAAATATTTAGTTTTTCGGCTAAAGCTAACTTTGAGCCGCAAGGTTCATTTTTGAAAATATCTAGTTTTTTGGCTAAAGCTAACTTTGAGCCATAAGGTTCGTTTTCTTTGCATGTTCGTGTTGGGTTTTGTGTTTTGTGTTTTGTAGGGAAAAAGAGCTTTCTCAAGGCAAGCATGCAAACCAAGCCCCCCCCCGCTCTCTCTCTCTCTCTCTCTCAAATTTTTTGTATAGATCAATTGGTTCAAAGCTATGTTAAGAGAGTAGAGGTCTTGGGTTCAAGTCTCCATTTTGTGGGGGCGGATTATTTCATTCCCGCACATTCGCGCACTTTGCCGGCAACTTCAACAATTTTTTTTCAAAAAGCCATAACTTCTTCATCCGGAAGCCTTTTTCAGAGCCGTTTTTTTTAAAACAGCCTAATTTTTCGAGACCTATCCATTGGAACACTTACTTTCAGCATCTTCAGCTTCAGTTTTTTTAAAAATGGAAAGTCCATGCCAAGTCATTCTTGACAGCACTAACTACTTCCAATGGATATCCTACATGGAAGATTTACTTAGAAGTAAAGGTCTCTACAGAATAGCCACAGGCCAAGAGAAGAAACCAAAAGATGAAGACAAGGCTGCAAAATGGGAAAATAGACAAGATCAAGCACGTGGTTTGATAGGGATGTCTATTTCTCCTGATCTTAGATTCCATATTGCAGAACTTGAAACTCCTCATGAAGCATTCGAACAAATCACTAAAGTTTTTGGGATTAAAAATGAAATTAGAGCCCATCAACTTGAAAATGAGTTGCTTACATTGGATCCTAATAATTTTTCTTGCATTGAAGATTTCTTGTCCAAATTCAAGACCCTTAGATATCTCTTGGAAGGTGTTAAGGTTAAGAAAGAAGATAGTAACCTTATTTATTCCATCCTTACTAAGTTGGGACTAGCCTACTCTATATTTGTTTCCACCTTCCATTCTACAAGGGAAGCTTTCATTTGTCAAGGAAAAGACTACAAGGCCCCTTCCTTTGACTCTTTTTGTGATTCTTTAATAAGAGAACAAGAAAAACTCTTACACCTTGGTCTTCTTAATCTTGGAAACTCTTCCAAGAAAGCGTTAGCCGCCCAACAGCAACCAAATTCAAAGAATCCTAAGAAGTCATATCCTAAAAAGAATGGTCCTAAACCAAACAAGGGTCCTAAGCAAACTCAGCCTCAAAATGAAAGATCATTTCAGCAAAATGATAAGACCAATAAAAACAAATGGAAGAAGACTGATAGACATTGTAACTTTTGTAATCGAGATGGCCACTTAGAATCTAAATGCTTTAAGAAGATGGAAGCCTTGGAAGCCGCAATGAAGAAACATAACATCCATGTGGAGCATTCTTCAACTTCAACTTCAACTTCATCTTCAGGAATGGCACTTTCTGCATGTCGCTGTCAATCATCTCAGTCTGGTTATGCATTAAATGTATCTTCTTCTTCTCATTCTCATGAGTGGCTCATTGATTCTGGAGCCTCTTATCACATGGCCAAAAACCAAGCCATGTTTTCTTCTTTAAATGATTGTAACACCAAAAATATATATGTTGGTGATGATAGATCTCTTAATGTTGTAGGGACTGGAACTGTTCATCTAGACAATGGTCAGTTTAATGATGTATTATGTGTTCCAACCTTATCCTGCAACCTTCTATCTGTATATCAGATAACTCATTCAGGTGAAGGTAAAATTGTTGAATTTTCACCTCATGATGTTGTAATCAAGGATCTGAGAGATCCTAAACAGATTCTAGCTACTGGTATTGCTGATGATTCCACAAGGTTGTATAAGTTTCACAACTTTGGGTCATCAAATCTTCCCTCAGTATTTGTTGCTCATAATGATGAAGTGAGCAAACTTTGGCATGAGCGATTTGGTCACTTAAACTATCGCTCCCTTCAGCATCTATGTAAATAAAATATGGTGACAGGTCTTCCTATGGTATCTTGCAGAGATGGTGTTTGTTCCGAATGTGTACTCGGAAAACATCATCGGGACAGTTTTGAAAAACGTGACTCTTGGCACGCCTCAGCCCCTTTACAGCTTGTGCACAGTGATTTATGTGGTCCACTTCCTGTTGCTTCATTCTCTGGCTGCAAGTATTTCTTAACTTTCATTGATGATTTCTCCAGACGCACTTGGGTATACTTCTTAAAACTCAAAAGCGAAGTATTTAACACTTTTTTGGCCTTCAAAGCCTTTGTTGAAAAACAATCTGGACATCAAATTCTTAAGCTAAGAACTGATAATGGTGGAGAATATGTTAAAAACACATTCATCAACTTTTGCACCGAAAATGGAATTCAAATGCAACATACTGTTCCATACACTCCACAACAAAATGGTGTAGCTGAAAGGAAAAATCGCACCTTAAAGGAAATGGCTAATTGTATGCTGCAATCTAAAGGACTCAGTCTTAGTTTTTGGGCCGAAGCAATTAATTGTGCAAATTATATAATCAATCGCACTCCTACTAAGGTTCTAAAGAATATCACTCCAGAAGAAGCTTGGAGTTCCATTAAACCATATGTAAGTCACCTTCGTGTTTTTGGAAGTGAAGCATGGGCCCATATTCCAGATGAAAAGCATAAAGCTTTAGAACCTAAGAGTGAGAAATGTACTTTTGTTGGATATTCTGAAGATGTAAAAGGTTATAGACTTATTCCATTTAAGTCCAAAAATGTTATCATTAGAAGAGATGTAAAATTTGATGAAAATAAATCGGCCTGCGAGCCTAGTCCGGCGGATGTGCCACCTCTTCCTATCTCTTCTACTTTTGAAAACATTTCTTCTTCAAATGATGAAAGTGAGGATGACAATCCTCCCCCACCTTCTCAGGATCCTCAACTTCCAAGATGGGTCCGTGCTACTCGGGATGCAGTAGGTGATCTTGCCGGTGATCCTACAGATCAGCGACGTACACGTTCTCAGTTTGAAAGAGCCTCTTCTTTACTGGCTCAAGCTCCAGTAAATCATGATCCTGACACTTTTGCAGAAGCTTCAGGCCATCCACATTGGGAAGCAGCTATGAATGAAGAATATCATTCGTTGTTGGCAAATGATACATGGGATCTTGTTCCTCTACCAAAGGGACGCAAACTTGTTAGATGTAAATGGGTTTACAGAACCAAGTATGGACAAGATGGGAAAGTAGATAAACATAAAGCTCGTCTTGTTGCTAAGGGCTTTTCACAGGTTGAAGGCATTGACTACACTGAAACCTTCTCCCCTGTTGCCAAAATGAACTCTATCCGCCTTGTTCTTTCCCTTGCTGCCTCTTTAAAATGGGAAGTCCATCAGATGGATGTTAAATCCGCCTTCTTGCATGGGGACTTGCATGAAGAAATCTATATGGAACAACCCATTGGCTTCATCCAAACAGACTCCAGCCTTGTATGTCGACTTAAGAAATCCCTTTATGGTCTCAAGCAAGCTCCTCGGGCTTGGTATGCCAAAATGGATAGCTTTCTTTTAGAATCTGGCTTTTCTAGGTGTTATTCTGACAATACTGTCTACACCAAGAAAGTGGGCAACTCTCTTATCATCCTTGTTCTTTATGTTGATGATCTTATTCTTACTGGTAGTGGTCCCAACCTTATAAACCATGTGAAGTCCAGCCTTAAAAAGAAATTTGAAATGACAGACTTAGGACACTTACACTATTTTCTCGGTCTTCAAGTCTTGCAATCCAAGGAGGGTATTTCCCTTTCCCAGTCCAAGTATGCTTGTGATATTCTTCGTCATTTTCACATGGAAGACTGTAAGCTAGCCCCTTCTCCCTTTCAGTCTGGAGTCAAACTTTCAGTCTCTTGTACTTCTCCTGAAGTTGATGCTACCTTATACCGTCAACTTGTAGGAAAACTCTTGTATTTAACCCATACTCGTCCTGACCTTTCCTTTGCTGTTGGCCTTGTTGCTCATTTTATGCAAAACCCCCGTGAAAGTCATTGGAAAGCAGCTAAAAGAATACTTCGTTATGTTCGAGGTACAGTACAGTTTGGGATTCATTACAGTGCCAAAGCAGCTCCTCTATTAGTTGGTTTCACTGATTCTGATTGCGTTGGTGACCCTGATGATCGGAAGTCTACTGCCGGTTATGTCTTCACTCTTGGTTCAGGACCTATTACATGGGCTTGTAAGAAACAGGCTGCCATTTCTCTTTCGTCAGCAGAAGCAGAGTATCGTGGTGCCGTGGAAGCTAGTAAGGAAGCCTTGTGGCTTCGTCAGATCCTATCAGAGTTTGGCTTTGAGCAGCAGCATCCAACCACACTTTGGTGTGATAATCAAAGTGCCATTCAGCTATGCAAAGATCCAGTCCAGCATCAGCGCAGCAAACACATTGAACTACACATGCACTTCATCAGAAAGCTCATTCATGACCATGTTCTTGAAGTGCAATATTGTTCAACAGATGATCAGGTTGCAGACATCTTCACAAAGGCTCTCACAGAGGCGAAGTTCACTAAACTTCGATATATGCTTGGAGTTCAGGAAGTTGTCACTAAGGGGGGATAGGCTCTAGTGTCTCCTTCCTTCTCCTATTGTGTCATATTTGTAAATCCTTCAATCCTATCCCAAGTTGTTCTTAAGGGGGGATGTTAGGATATTCCGACACATAGGATATAGTTAAGTTCAACTTGGTCTAGTATAGAGTTAGGTATAGAGTTAGGTAAAGTGTGTTTCTTTACCGTTGTACATTTTGTAACTTACAATCCGACGGTCACGATATGTAGTGATCCGACGGTTCACTCTCTCCTCGGTATTATCGACACTTGATCCGTGGCTTGACACCCAATTGGTCCATGAGTTCTATTTAAAGCGCATGGAGGGTCATTGTTCGGGTAATCCGTGCATGAGAGAAGCTTATGTAAATTTTCATTCTTTGATTAATAAATTGCCTGTAGTAGCCACGTTGGCGCAGGCCGTGGACTGTTTCCCTCTTTGAGGGTTTTAACCACGTCAAAAATACTGGTGTATTGATCTGTGATCTGGTTGTGAGCGGTGTCCTTTTGGTGTTCTTTCTGAGGAACTTACCCTGTAAATTCCTACACCATCATGATCATCTACAACATTTAAAAAGGGTGTTTTTAAAGTGAAAGAAATTTGGAATTTCACTCAATCCCAAAAAATCCCAATTTGCTTTGGAAGAAGGCAAACTGTTGGGGCATGTAGTGTCTGCTACAGGTGTTCAAATTGACCCAGAAAGAGTCAAAGCAATTCAGGCCTTGACTCTTCCGAGATCAAAGAAAGACATACAGTCTGTTCTTGGGAAAATTAACTTTATAAGGAGGTTCATTCCAAATTTTGCTGAGCTGGTTAAGCACATAACCTCCATGTTGAAAAAGGGATCAAAGGTGAAGTGGACTGATGCAGCTAGAAGATCTTTTGAGTCCATTAAGATGGCTATTGTGGAAGCTCCTACTTTAATAAGCCCTGATTATAGCAAGGAGTTTCACCTATTTTCATTTGCCTCTAAGGATACCACTGCAGCTGTCCTGTTGCAGCAAGACGAAGCAGGTCAAGAGCATCCAGTGGCCTTTTTCAGCAAGAATTTGAGGGATGCTGAACTAAGGTATGATATTATTGAAAAGCAGGCTTATGCTCTTATCAAATCTTTGAAAGCCTTCAGAGTATACATATTTCATTCCAAAATAGTTGCATATGTGCCCTCTGCTGCAATAAAGGATGTCTTAACGTAGCCTGATGCTGATGGAAAAAGTCGAAATGGATTGCAAAAATGATAGAATTCAACATAGAGTTGAAGCCCACCAAGCTAGTAAGAGGTCAGGGGCTTGCTAAACTGTTGGCTAAAGAAAATTGCAAGTCTTTGGACATTGATTTCTTGTTCAGTGTAGCAGAAAATGGTTAGATAGAAGAGCATGAAACAACTGAAACGCAGAGAGGAAAGTCAGTGGCCGAGAACCTAGCTTCATGCAGCTGGTATGCTGCAATAGTTAATTTCCTGCTAAAGCTAGAGGTTCCTTCAGAATTTTCTCAAAGTCAAGCAAGAACGTTGAAGCTCAAGGCAACGAAATATTGCATAAATGATAGCTTGCTTTGTTGGAGGGATCCATCTGGAGTGCTTTTAAGATGCCTGGACAAAGAACAATCAATAGAAGTTTTGCAGCAGTTCCATGACAACATGTGTGGAGGACATCATTATTGGAAAACTACAACCCAAAAGATTCTCAGAGCTAGGTACTATTGGCCCTCTTTATTTTCTGATGCATTTGCTTTTGTTAAATCTTGTGATAGGTGCCAAAGATTTGAAGGTAAGCAGCAGTTAAAATCCCTGCCCCTAAAGCCAATAATTGCAAAAGGACCTTTTCAGCAGTGGGGCTTGGATTTCATTGGTGAAATCAACCCACACTCCAGTGGCCAGCACAGGTGGATATTAGTTGCCACTGATTATTTTACAAAATGGATTGAAGCAATCCCAACAAGGAAGGCTGATCATAATGTGGTAATGAAATTTTTATCAGAAAACATTTTCAGCAGATTCGGTTGCCCACATAAGCTTATAACAGATAATGCAGCAGCCTTCAAGGCAAAAGAGTTGGTGGAAATGTGTGATTCAATGGGCATTAAACTTGTCCATTCCACCTCCTACTACCCCCAAGGGAATGGCCTAGCAGAATCCTCTAATAAAAGTCTGATCATGATTATTAAGAAGCTGTTAGAAGATAATAAGAAGAATTGGGATGCCAAGCTCAAATATGCACTTTGGGCAGACAGAGTGACCATTAAAAGATCTACAGGCTGCTCTCCTTTCAAGCTGGTATATGGTACTGATGCTATTTTTCCAATTCAGCTTACCGTTCCTGTGGCAAAGTTGCTCCAAACAGCGCAGAATGAAGAAGATGATATGGCCAATAGAATCACTGATTTAACATAATTATATCAGATCAGAGAGCAACTGATTAAAAAAGCTACAACACATCAGCAAAAGATCAAGGAGGTCTTTGACAAGAAGGAAAAAAGAAATGATTTGCAGGTTGGGGATTTGGTTCTAAAATGGGATGCATTTAAAGAAAAGAAAGGCAATCATGGGAAGTTTAATGCTCTCTGGACAGGCCCTTTCATCATTTCAGAGATTCAAGGGAACAATACCTTCATACTGAAAAGTATGGAAGGAGAACCAGTCTTTGATGGCCCCGTTAATGGGTGGTTTCTGAAGAACTATGTGATTTAAGGTCTTTTGGCCTTAAAAGCTGTAAATATTCTGCTTTTATCAGTTTTTAGTGTAGCTGTAGTAGACTCCATGCCCAATGGAACACTAAGAATTTTGGCTAATTTGTTTGTTGCTGGAAAGGCATTGATCTGCAGGTTCTTGAGACTTCACAGGAAGGATCTCATCCCCAGAAGGAGCCAGTGTTAGCTTTGCTATGCAAAAGGATTAAAATGGATTCAAAATGCTCTCAAAGGCTACAAATATACTTATAATCATGCCCAAGATCCATGTTTGTGGTTCAAATCCTCAAATTGTGGCTAAAAGCTGCCCACCGATCAAAAAAGTTGCAAGAGAAAAGCCCTTTGGAGGGCAGAAATACACTATCGGGAGGCAAAAATACCCCAAAAACCATGTAACAATCAAATTACAGGTTTAAGGATCCGCATTGATCTCAGCCGTTGGATCTGGCCGATCAACGGTCCAGATCGCGTCGACACTTCCAATGGAGCATGGGCCTTTTATGTTCCAATCCGATGGGCCGGACCCGACGGCCATACAACGCTGCACTTTATATTATTTCGGGTCCGCAGCGTCCGCCGATATCGCATCGACGCTTTCAAAGGGGCAGGGCCTTTCGCGCATACATATGCCTCCGATCCGATAAGCCGGACCCGATGGGACTATAAATGATTTTTATTAAAATTTCAAGTTCGCGCTGGGCCATTTTCATTGGTTTTGGGCGCATTTTCTTTGTTAAAGGAAATATAAGGAAATACAAAGGGAAGCCTGGACATGTGCCGATTGCGATGAGTCTCGGATCCGAAAGGATTCGGAAGTAAAATATATATATTGTTCAAGTCCGCCAAAGCCATTTTTCATGATTTTGCAGCAGTTTTATGTGTATTTTCAAATATAAAGAAATAGAGGATTGGCCGGTTAAGATATGCATTGCGACCCCAAAGGCGGACCTGATAGATGATTGAACCATGCCTGAACCTTTTAAAGCCAAAGTCGAAACAGTGATGGGTGGGAATGAACAGTACAACAACGTTTCTCTGTTTTAAAGCCAAACAGTCATGATTGAGCCATTTTAATGATTCAGCAGCTGCCATTAATCAAAAGTATGGCCGAGGAGGAAGTAAGACGCCGTTTATCAATGCAGAGCATTCAATGGTTATGGTTCCTTTGGTATTACACGCCACCTGCTCAAGGGAGGACTGCAGAGCATCAGAGGGGTAAAATCCATTTACAACACAGCCCAATGTGTATCAGAGGCCCATTTCTAAATGTAAATGCTGTTGGTGACCATTTATTGACTCCTCCACGCATGTTTGGCAGAGATATTTTGTAATGTAACACCATATATACCCAGAAGAGAGATGTAATCAGGGGATGAGTGTTAGATGAAGAGAACCCTGTTGTAAGGTTCAACTTCTGGAGACTGTAACTACTTTGTAACCTGCAGCGTCTGGTCTTCATTTCCAGCGAATACAAGCTTCTTTTGCTATTTATTGCTCACTTTCCACTTCTCTTTCTTGTTGCATGTTGTGCCTATTTGCATTTGTTCTATTGCTGTGAATGTTTAGCATCAGAGGGGCTGTCATCCCACCTCTGTATTAGGATTTAGCATGTATCATAGAACGTATGTGCAGGTTTCTGTTGTTTAATGCATAGAGAGCTGTCATCCTGTCTTTGCATTAGAAACTAGATTTACAGACCTCTTAACTGGTTGCAGCCGGCCATCACAGGGTCCTGTGCATCTGCTAGTGTGGTCAGTCTTCTCCATTATCACCTTATCCTCAAACTGTGAGTAATAGGTGGTTAAAAGCCTTGTAGTCTGGGGGTGTTCACCCATGTCTGGGGTCAATCATAGTAGAAGTGGTTATCTGGCTTGAATATGCAGCATTTGTTCCATTCATACACCATTTATCCAACTATATTTAGTTGAATTTGTAATGTTCCCGAGCATCACCGATATGCAACATAGGTGAGTTTCTTGGGGTGATAACAGGTCCGACAAGCCAAGTGAATATTATGGTGGAGTGTGGGACTTCTCACTAGAAAGCACAATTAGATGACCCTATCGAGTGTTTAAATAGCTTTGTCAAACTCCATCATAGTGAAGAGGTTGGTACATCATTTACATATTGGGGCAATCTCCTAACATTTAGTAAGAGGCGTTGCAAGTGCTACTAGTGTGACGAATTGTGTGTTTTCCTTGCTCAACTATTCATGTATTTCTTTTAATTTTCATTTCCCATCGATCATGCTGGTGGGCTCTAGTATTGTTGCAATAATGCTACAACTCCTAGAACTCCCTTCTTTAATTTTATCAACCCGGTAGTTCGTAACAAACTTGGAAGCGATGGTGCTGTATGCACAAGTACTAGCTCTTGCCGCAGCTGTCACTTGGTCAGCTGGCACAAGTCCGCTAGGAGCTTAAGCCAACTTCTATGAGCTCTTAGAAGAATCTCTTTAATTGATGGATGAAAGCTAACTCAAAGGAAGCTAATCTACTTGCGGAAAGAAACTGAAAGCCAAACAGAAACACAAACCCTAGCAAACCCTAATTCTACCAGCTAGTCCTACTGATGCAAAGGAGAGCATGAAAACTACTGAAAGAGATGCCATTACTTCTATGAAGGTAAAATACATGTGTCTAGACTACCTCTATTTGAAGAAAACATCTTTTTGTATTTTTGACTAAGTTATTAGAATGATCATGCATGTGCTTCTAACTATTTTTGACTGTGTAGAGGTGGATCAAGGAGGATAAATGCTTGGGAAAGGTTGGGAAGGTTCAGAGAGGGTCTAAGGGGTCCCTAACACCCTTCCAGAGAGTCTCACAAAGTTTGGCTGCCAAGAAACCTCATTCGCGAGCTTCTACAGGAAGTCTGCAGGGGTTCTACAGGATGTTCTGGGATTTCTACAGGATGTTCTGTAATTTTTCTACAGGATGTTTAGTAATGGAGTTTTGGAGCATGGGTGAGTGAGGTAAGGTGCATGAATGGATAGGGAGGCAGGGTAGGGGCCTGAAATGACCCACGGACTGATGGATAGAGTTGAGGAGAAGGTGTAGATGGCTGGACTTGTTCCAAGAAGACTGAAGTAATGTTGCACAAAAGGTAGGATTATGAGGGCAGTATGGCAACGTGAGGCAAGAAACCAAGTTAGGAGATGGAGAAGATGGGTTTGAGGGAGTCTGGGTAGATAGAGAAGTGGTACAGGTGCTCTGCAATTTGTGTTTCCAACTGAACCAAGAAAGACATGCAAGAAAACGAAGATCTAGTTATGCTACCCTAATATGATCTAGCTAACAGTAACAAGAATGGACAACAGCTTTATTTGCAAGGAAACCATGTATATTAACTATGCAATGAAGCATTCAAAGATCTGAACATGTAACCAACTTCTGCAAATGAAAACCAAACACTAATGATTGCATGACAAAGCAAAGTCAGTGTTTTTGTGGGCAGCAAAGTCATCCTAGTCACAGCTCCTGATCCCACTAAGGGAGAGGTGAAACCATAGATGTTTGTTGGCCCTTTTCTTGAAGCTTTTTCTGTTAACAACCTATCAACTAAATCTGAGCATGAAAAGCTATTTTACTCATCAAAAAACAAACTAAATAACAAAACAAGATTTAGATCTAAATAGCATATTTTATTCTAAGAATGCAGCGAAAACACATAAAGATAATCAAAGGAGGTACTGGGCGCTTGAGATGGGCCCAACCCCAAGAGCTATAGCCTCCTAAGAGAGATTTAGAGCTGGTGCAAAACTTGATTCATCTTTATTAAGCAAGAAAAGAAGAGTTACATCAAAACTGTCCGCAATGAGAACTTGAAAATGAGCTGACAGCAAAACTAATCTATTGCCTAAAAATCGAACTACAAAATGACTACAACAAGACTATGAAATGACTAACTACCAGCTACAAAATGACTAACCACCAGCTAACCAAAATGAGGCCCTAAGCCTTCTTATTTATACAAATTGAGGAACCCAACAGTCCTCCTAAACTTTAGGGACTCGGCTGCCCAAGACTTGTAGTTAACAGCAGTCCTACTTGACTTGCTTGGCTGCCCTTGTGCTCATTGATTTGGTGGCCTTTGAACTCCGAGTTGATGGTGGAGAATTCGAGGTAAGGGCCCATAAATGAAGGAGACACCTTCCTACAAATCCTCTCCCTTGTTCTCCCACGAATTTGGCTGCCAAGTGCTCATTAAGACCTTCAATTTTGTCTCCAAATTGACCAAAAAGGCTACACAAAGCACCCATTAGACTTGTTGGCATAATGACTAACAAAATTCACTCTATTAGCATAAATATAATCAAAAACATGCAATAAACTAATGAGAATGGTGGATTGAGTCAAATTAGGAGGTTTAATGAGCCCAAATAATTATCCATTTTTGGGGCTCATCATCACCCCCCTACTGAAAGTGTTGCTCATCCTCTGAGCAACCAATCTCTCTCCTCATCTTTGATGGCCCTGGTGGCCTCCTTTTCAGGCCAAGCTTTTGAAGTGATGTCCTCTTTTCTGTCATGAAACCATGCTTCTTTGCTTCTTCCCACTGCCTGTTCCTTTTCCTAGTGAATTCTCAGCCTTGGTATGAGTGTGCAAGTATATTCAATCTGATGGCAGCAATGGTGGCGAAAGGAGATGAAACCAGTGGAGGATGGAAGAAAAGAGTGGTTGCATGTCTCCTCAACAGTCTTCAAGCTTCAAATCCCTCTCCATAATTGATTCTAGCCTACCCAAAGGCTTCTACAGGATGTTTCTGGTAAAAATACGGGACTTCCTGTAGAAAGTTGAACCATGACTAAATTGTGTCCGAACCCTGAAAAGAATGAGTGTTCATGGAGGGGATGGATGTGCTTAGGGTGGCCAACACAGGTGCTGCCTCCTTAGCTAAAATCTCGGCCGATTTCTCCTTTTGCTGCCCTTTTTCCAAACTTCCTGTAGAAAGTCCTGTAGCTGAGTTCTGGCTTCCTGTAGAAACAGTCTTCAATGTTTTTGCCTGCTTGACTGAAGATGCCTTCTCCTTGACCTGTGCTGTGGTTGCCTTGGGTGTGTCCCTACTTGTTTTGACATTTTTAGTCCTCTCTGCCCGTGTTTGAAACCATTTCTCCCTTGGTGTTTGTGCCTTCATTCCTCCCACAGTTTTGGCCTCAACAATTTGGCCCTTTTTCTTGCTTTTCCTTTTGTTGTTCTTGTGGCTTTTCCTGTGATGGCCTATCCTGGGTCTTCTTACCACTGCCTTTCTCTCTTGCCTCCGCGTGTTTCCTTTCTTCAATTTTGTGCCACACTCAACTTGCTCCAAAAAGGATGTAAGCTGGTTGGTCTGGTTTGGTGAGAGTGCCCTGTTTCAATGCTTCGAGCAGAAAGGGACTGTTATTTTATGTCTTCCTCTTTTGATCCTCAGGATATGATTTCTCAGGTGTGTCAGTCTAAACATCAATCTGGGTACATGAGTATGGCAAACTGCAAAGGATTTGGGGCTAACAAGTAGTTGGGGAACAGAATGGTAGGAATACATCCATAGTTTAAATCAGAATGGTGCTTTTATCACCGATGCAGAGGATAAAATGTATTAGGTGGGCACATAAAAAAAAAGGACAGATTTCTATCAAAGACATATATATTGCTATACCAATTCCCTGGTTATAATGCTTTTGCTGCCCAAACTCGACTGTCAAAAGGGAATTAAGCTCCCACAGACAGAGTGCAGAGCCTCAGTCAATCTTCACTGATAAGTATATTGTCCGCACAAACCAAAGGCATGCATAGAAACAGTCAAATAAGATCTCCACCACCAGTTGTAATCTTCACTGCACAATTCAAAGTGGCACAAGACAATGGTGATCTCTGCACATGTAACAATCAGGATCACAAAGACAATGAACAGGAACCCAAATATACAGTAGAATTGATGCAGCCATATTGAAGTTAATCTGAAGAACAGTCCAATGGATATAGCTCCAAAAGGCAAAATGCCTCCAATTGGTATTGAGAAAATGGGCTGCATATACCAAGCTTGCTCTGGAATCTGCCTGGGGATTTGATTGGTCTTCGCTGGATCTTCAATTGTAGGTTCCTTGTAGCCAAAGTAACTGCCCACAAAGACGAATGGCACAGAAATTCCGAACCATAAAAGGACCGAGGCAAACATAGTCTCGAAAGGAACTACACCAGTTGATTTTTTTTCCCCATAGCAGTGCATTGAGAATAAAGAAAATGCAAAAGGAAATGCCTGGAAACAAGAATGTTGTCTTCAGCGTGTTCCTCCTCTGTTCTATGCCCTTGAACATCTGATATAGACGTGACAATGCATACCCTGCAAAGAAACCCATAAACACCCATAATAGCAGCATAGCTGTCATTAAACTTCCACGGTTCAATGTTCGCATCATGATCATTGCAACCATTTCGGAGAGAAATAAAACAACCATCAATGAGTTGATGATAGAGAACCAATTAACCGATTGTGCACACTGCAGTTGAGGATGTGGAAAGTGCAGATGAACAACAATTCATAAGTTTTAGCTGAGCCGCCTTTAATTGCTGCGTGATTTGCGTGAGAGAGTGAAGTGGCCAAGTGTACGTGGACACATGCAGACACAGTGCTGTGATGAGCTGCATGTCCTCTTCTTGTTGATCAGTTACACTGGAGTTAAAGCCTCTACCACTGTCTGTTTTTATTTTTATTTTTAATTTTCACGTAAGTTGACTAACACGTATGCTGCATGATTCCTGGCTGATTTCTAGAGAATTGGAAAAGGAACTATCGGCTCAATGTTGCCATATTCGTGCCTTAATTTCACCATTCCATTTGTTTAAGCATTTCTTCAATTAGATTCATGCAACAGAGGAACAAGTTTTAGTCACGTACCTGAAGTCAAATGGCTGCTATGGCCTGTCATTTGCTGCATGCATTGGTTTTTCTGATTGCATGTGGCTTGGCTGCTAATTTTTGGTTGTTTTCCTTGTGCAGGTGTCCTCTAGCCAGATGCATGCTGCAGGAGTCCATTTCCACGCTCAGATCTGCACCTTGAAGCTGCTGCTGCTGAATTTTCACCAGACTAGAACTTATTTTCACCATTGCTCCCAAACGGTAAACCGGATTGATCTGAAACTTGCTGAGCATGTTCCTATCATCATTATGCACCTCCCATAGCAAAATCGTGATCAATGGATGCACGGATTTTGAGAAAAATGGAAAATGGCTGAAGATTTCAGAGATCGATTTCTCGGAAACCGTGCATCGGAATCGGCTGAAACTGCTTGGGTAGGTTACCATCACTCATATGCATATCCCCATGAAACAGGTTTTGAAACGGATGCACGGATATGGAGAAAATGCAAAAATGGCTGATGGTGATGGAGGCTGATTTCTTGGAAACCGTGCACCGGAATTGGCTGAAACTGCTCAAGCATGTTGCCATCACCCTTGTGCAATTCCCCATAAAACGGTTTTTCAAATGGATGCATGGTTTTCAAGTTAGGGCAAAAACAAATTTTGTTCTAGGTATTTTTGCTTCAAGGCATTTTGCATTTTTGTTGCATGGTATGAAAAATGAATTTGGGCTGTGATGCAGGTATGGAGATGATGGAGGAGGAGTTGGAAGATTTCATGAGGACTTCTGAACCCTTGAGGAAGCTACCATGTTCACCAAACCACTTTTTTCAATCCATTTTTAACTTCTTGTAGTTCCTACAGGAACTTCCTGTAGAAAACACAGTTTTGAGGAAAGAAGCACAATGACATGAAAAAAAATGATGGAAAATGGGTGAGGGATGGAAACATGGATGCTTGCAGGCATAACCAATAGATTCCAAGCTTTAGATTCCCTTCCAAAATCGAATCTGGCTCGCTTGAAGGTTCTACAGGATGTTTCCTGTAGAAATACAGAACTTCCTGTAGAAGGCACAAAACTCCCTTGGACTTGGTTGTGAGTGATCCTCCTGCCCTGCAATGTCCTTGATGCAACCTAAAATTAGCCAATGGAAATTAGTTTTATTTCTTTATTTTTTTTTCTCTTTTTTTTTTTTTTGAAAAACAACTAGGGCGCCTCATGGAGGTTTTCACCCTAAT
Organism: Pinus tabuliformis; assembly: GCA_031772625.1. Classification (NCBI taxonomy): domain Eukaryota; kingdom Viridiplantae; phylum Streptophyta; class Pinopsida; order Pinales; family Pinaceae; genus Pinus; species Pinus tabuliformis. Next base: position 733,865,482 of record CM062814.1, read on the forward strand.
TGCTTGCCTTGGGCGCCTCCAAGGGAGGTTTTCACCCAAGGATCTTATTCCCTTTTATTTTCTCTTCTTTCCAACCCATTGACCGCCTCATGGAGGTTTTCAATCAATGAGCCAATCGAAGGCGCCTCTGAGGAGGTTTTCACCTTAGATTTTTTTTTTCTTCTTATTTTCATTTTTGTTTTGTTTTTTTTTTTTTTTTCTACCCTACCCTACTTGAAAAACAAAATCATTTTCAAGTGTAAGAATATTTCCAATGGAGCCATGTGCACATCGAGATTAGAGAAAAAATGATGTGAAGACTCGAAATGCATGCTTGGACAACTATCCGGACTTTAGAGAGCAAATGATCTGACTTTGAAGGGATCAAACATAGCTGAGGAAGAGAGTACCGCTGCAACTTAGTGACCGTCTGAAACCATATCTCAATATAGATTTGATATCCATGGTCGTCTTGCTGATTTGGATCATTCTTCATGTCACCTTCTATCATGACCTTCTGATCTTCCTCTTTTTGTTGATCTTTCTCTTGAGTACATGGAGGATTTGATGGTAACCATGAGGGAACTCTCTCGATCTCTGATTTTGATGCCTTCTCTTCATCAAGTGCAGCCCATGGTTCTCTAATCTTTTCTTTTGAATCTTCTTTTTCCTTTGGTCCTTCAATGTTGTCAATATAATCTCTGTTTTGCAACACTCTTCCTGAGCTTTGGTGAACATCATTGAGCTCAAGAGGAGTCATTTGCACATGTTGTGCCTCAGCTTTGCAATTGGGTTGAGCTACTCCATTGTATGGATTTGGAAATGGTACGGGTAGTTGAGTTGAGGTGTGAAATTGAGATGGAGATGGATGGCATTGTGGTTGGGTAGGCATTTGGGGTTGCCTTGGTGGAGGAGGAGGCGATGGTTGTGGATGAGCAGGTGGTGGAGGAAAATAAGCGGGAGGAGTGTTGTATTGGGGCCTCCACCCATGATGATGTGCATTCCACTGAGGCTGTGGCTGAGCATAAGAGTGAAACAAATGAGCAGTTGGTTGGGCATAATATGGATCTATGAAGGAACAAGGAGGAGGTGTGAACCAGGAAGGATGAGCAGGGGGACCCCAAGAAGGCATGAAAGTGGCTTGGTAGGGGTCATAACAGGTCTCAGATGTCCCTTGCAATTCCTGCTGGTAAGATCTAGGTCCATGTGGCCTCCTTTGGTTCATATAATAGAGTGATTCAGTGGCTCCTTTGGCTCTCTGATATGCAGCTTTGATTCTGGGTAAGGAAGGGCACTGATTTGTAGGATGGTATTCTTCACAGATGAAACACACTTCTAGGGAGTGCATTGGACATTCGTTCCTAGGATGCTTTCTAGTGCACCTGGGACAAAAGATGACCAAAGCCCTCTTGACTTCCTCTTGCTTCTTTTGGATCCACAGGGTATCCAATTGCATGGCAAGAAATTGCCTCATATCACTCTTGAAATCTTCGATCTGATTTTCAAATTCGTCTTTAGACAAGGGACTGCTCCCAACATTTCTGCTTGTAGCCATTTGCTCCAGAGGAATGTTTTCTTCTTCTTCTCCCCTAGAGGTTCTTTAAATATGTCTTTTTGGCCACTTAGGGGTTCTTCTCTCACAGCCATCGAAGAAGAGAGAAGGTTCGCTGTGTGAAGCAGTGGGGGTGTTGTGCAATCATTTTTCTGAACTATCTCTACTCCTACAAGGCATGAAAAGAAATCTTTTTGGTTGATTTTTGTATTTTTCTTCTTGTACCTGCAAAAATAAAATAGATTGAACTGCAACTAACTATCTTGCTGAAATGAAAATGCGGAATTGAAATGAAAGCAGGAAAGGACTAATCTATTTTGCTAAAATGAAATTGCAGGAATGAAATGCTAGGCTACGCTTGCGAAATGGAAATGCTAATCTATGCTTGCAGAAATGAAATTGCGGAATTGAAGTGCTAATCTATGAAAGCGGGAAATTCTAGTCTACTTTTGCAAAAACGAAATTGCATAATGGAAATGAAATAAACTACTTCGCAGAAGGTTGTAGTGGAAAATAGAAGAATAGCAGCAATCACCAATACTTTGACGCTTCCCCGGCAACAGCGCCAAAAAGATGGTGGGCTCCAGTATTGTAGCAATAATGCTACAACTCCTAGAACTCCCTTCTTTAATTTTATCAACCCGGTAGTTCGTAACAAACTTGGAAGCGACGGTGCTGTATGCACAAGTACTAGCTCTTGCCGCAGCTGTCACTTGGTCAGCTGGCACAAGTCCGCTAGGAGCTTAAGCCAACTTCTATGAGCTCTTAGAAGAAGCTTTTTAATTGATGGATGAAAGCTAACTCAAAGGAAGCTAATCTACTTGCGGAAAGAAACTGAAAGCCAAACAGAAACACAAACCCTAGCAAACCCTAATTCTACCAGCTAGTCCTACTGATGCAAAGGAGAGCATGAAAACTTCTGAAAGAGATGCCATTACTTCTATGAAGGTAAAATACATGTGTCTAGACTACCTCTATTTGAAGAAAACATCTTTTTGTATTTTTGACTAAGTTATTAGAATGATCATGCATGTGCTTCTAACTATTTTTAACTGTGCAGAGGTGGATCAAGGAGGATAAATGCTTGGGAAAGGTTGGGAAGGTTCAGAGAGGGTCTAAGGGGTCCCTAACACCCTTCCAGAGAGTCTCACAAAGTTTGGCTGCCAAGAAACCTCATTCGCGAGCTTCTACAGGAAGTCTGCAGGGGTTCTACAGGATGTTCTGGGATTTCTACAGGATGTTCTGTAATTTTTCTACAGGATGTTTAGTAATGGAGTTTTGGAGCATGGGTGAGTGAGGTAAGGTGCATGAATGGATAGGGAGGCAGGGTAGGGCCTGAAATGACCCAAGGACTGATGGATAGAGTTGAGGAGAAGGTGTAGATGGCTGGACTTGTTCCAAGAAGACTGAAGTAATGTTGCACAAAAGGTAGGGTTATGAGGGCAGTATGGCAACGTGAGGCAAGAAACCAAGTTAGGAGATGGAGAAGATGGGTTTGAGGGAGTCTGGGTAGACAGAGAAGTGGTACAGGTGCTCTGCAATTTGTGTTTCCAACTGAACCAAGAAAGACATGCAAGAAAACGAAGATCTAGTTATGCTACCCTAATATGATCTAGCTAACAGTAACAAGAATGGACAACAACTTTATTTGCAAGGAAACCATGTATATTAACTATGCAATGAAGCATTCAAAGATCTGAACATGTAACCAACTTCTGGAAATGAAAACCAAACACTAATGATTGCATGACAAAGCAAAGTCAGTGTTTTTGTGGGCAGCAAAGTCATCCTAGTCACAGCTCCTGATCCCACTAAGGGAGAGGTGAAACCATAGATGTTTGTTGGCCCTTTTCTTGAAGCTTTTTCTGTTAACAACCTATCAACTAAATCTGAGCATGAAAAGCTATTTTACTCATCAAAAAACAAACTAAATAACAAAACAAGATTTAGATCTAAATAGCATATTTTATTCTAAGAATGCAGCGAAAACACATAAAGATAATCAAAGGAGGTACTGGGCGCTTGAGATGGGCCCAACCCCAAGAGCTATAGCCTCCTAAGAGAGATTTAGAGCTGGTGCAAAGCTGGATTCATCTTTATTAAGCAAGAAAAGAAGAGTTACATCAAAACTGTCCACAATGAGAACTTTGAAAATGAGCTGACAGCAAAACTAATCTATTGCCTAAAAATCGAACTACAAAATGACTACAACAAGACTATGAAATGACTAACTACCAGCTACAAAATGACTAACCACTAGCTAACCAAAATGAGGCCCTAAGCCTTCTTATTTATACAAATTGAGGACCCCAACAGTCCTCCTAAACTTTAGGGACTCGGCTGCCCAAGACTTGTAGTTAACAGCAGTCCTACTTGACTTGCTTGGCTGCCCTTGTGCTCATTGATTTGGTGGCCTTTGAACTCCGAGCTGATGGTGGAGAATTCGAGGTAAGGGCCCATAAATGAAGGGGACACCTTCGTACAAATCCTCTCCCTTGTTCTCCCACGAATTTGGCTGCCAAGTGCTCATTAAGACCTTCAATTTTGTCTCCAAATTGACCAAAAAGGCTACACAAAGCACCCATTAGACTTGTTGGCATAATGACTAACCAAATTCACTCTATTAGCATAAATATAATAAAAAACATGCAATAAACTAATGAGAATGGTGGATTAAGTCAAATTAGGAGGTTGAATGAGCCCAAATAATTATCCATTTTTGGGGCTCATCACATGCCTTAATAATGAGAATTATGTTTGGTCCAGGATAGACTCAGTCTTAGAGACCAGGGTTGGTTAGAATAAATTCACAACTAACCTTTCTTAATTTTTTTTGTTTTGTTTGTTTTTGTTTTGTTTTTTTTTTGCGAATTTAGCTCAAAATGGGTTTTTTTTCATGCTACTAATCCTCTAGGAAAAGAAAAAAAACTTGCGAATCCTTTAAAGGACGAGAACAAAGTTGGTCACTGTGCAACTTGTCTACCCATCAAGCCTCCAAGAATTCCCCGGGTGAGTACTCAAAGTCCCCTTATTAAATTTTATTATTTTTATAGAAAATGGTCAATTTTATATGTCTGTTAAGCTAATTTTAAGGTATTAGACAAATCCCAGTATTTTTAGTTAATCAAGAGCTTGTGTAAATAAGGATCTTTATTGGCTCAACTTAAAGTCCCCCTTCCCCTCCTTTCCTTCCTTTACCTTTGCCAAGGTTGAGCATAGCTTGCTTAAACTCTGTATCCTTTCATTTAGCATCAGTTTTTGCAAGTTAAACGTCACACATTATACTTGTCCATTTCACAGCATACTATAGGCGATGAATTGAAAATCAGATAAAACCATGGAGGGATCCTTTTCTAAGCAAAAGAAACATATAGTTCCTCTGACAAAACTTAACATCTCAGAAATTACTATGCCACGTGCTTAGGCTATAGGTAATATTGAATCATCTTTAGGTCACACTTAACAGGATATCCAATTTTTTACCATGATGTCAATTTGTGGATAAAATAAACCTAGTTTATTATCGGTGAAATTTATAAGAAGGAAAAAAATAACAGTGCAAGGTAGTGGAGAAGGAGAAACAATTTCATAATTAGATTTTTTCTTGAATTGAGTTTGAAGTAGTTTAATATGTAGTTTTCTAAAGAATTGTAGCAAAAATCGAATATGAGAATTGAGATAGACTAATGAAAATTTAATCAATTCATATTGGATATCTCTAAAATAGTTGGGCCAATCTTGTTTGCTATTTGATTGAGAGTTATTTTGTTGAGTAATATTGGATTTACATTTTATAGTTTATACCCCTATATATAAGTAGTTAACGAGGATAGATGCATTTCAAAGTATTCATTAACAAGGTTTATTACCTCGCTCTTTCATAAATGCAAAGAAATATCAAAGAAATTTTAAATATGTACGATAGAGTACTATCTTGAACAAGTAAACTTATAATTCATAAAAAATATTTAGGCCTAATACTTTCCATGTATCATTAACAACATAATTCATAGAAAATTGTAAAAAAACATAATTCCAATTAATGATGATTAATATGGAAATGATTGCTGCCTTTAACCTCAAATATGCTTGAGTCTTAGGATAATTCTTTGAATATTGTTAAGAATACTCTTAGTGTAGCCTTATAAGAATTGTATTAAGAACTCTAGAAATAACATTAAGTTTTGGAATTACAACGAGAACTCTAAAGTGTTAGATTAATTTAGTGACATTTTTTAAAATACATAAAGTCAATTTTAAATACTATATATTCTCATTTTATGCGACAATACTTCTCTATTTTTGTTAGCCGATTTAAAATATTATATATTGTAATTTTATGCAACAATACATCTTTATATTTTCGATTAAATAAACTACTATATGCATTGCCATGACATGCAATGAATGACCTTGCCAATAAGAGACAATGATTAGCTCAATGTTGATGGCATAAAATATATGACCACTAAATCTTCTGGTAGTGGCTTCATATGTCAATACTCTCACATTTCTAAACGTGAATATAGAGTTTTACGTCAACACCAAACATGCAAGTATCAATTTTTAAATAGAGTTCATTCTTCTACGGCATATTAAATGGAATACTAGCATTCCTTTGTCGTTTCCGACATAAATGATTTTTCATCTAATGGAAAAATCATATTTTCAATATTCTTTTAATTAGTGATTTTTTTTTTTTTTTTTTTTTTAACAAAATCGGATAGTTGTTATATCATCAAAAAAGTTTTTGGAGCAAGCTCCTTTTACATTCCGCTGTTCTGATATGATAGACTAAACAGTTAAATAGGCACACAGACCTTTCTTCTGTGCTTGGTATCAGAAATTCAGAAGTTTTTTTTACATATTCTAGAGTACTGTTTTACATATTAACCCGCTAAAAAACAAATTTAAATAGCATATTTCACAGATTTTTTTAATTAGTGATTTTTTATTCAACAAAAAAATATATTTTCATCTTTTTTATATCAAATTTATAACTAATATAATCTTCCATTTCTAATGTTTGTATTTTTCTAAAAGACAAATGAAATGAAATAAAATTACAAAATATAAAATAACCTAATAATAATTACTCGAAACTTGGATTTCTAATTTCACCGAAAAACCACAAGTTGTAACAAAACCTTTTTGCACTCAATGTGAGCACTACCCTAAATTTAATGTAATCTACTATAAATGAATAAAAAACTTTTATAAAAAGTTAAACCCTCCTTTTGCTTTTACACGGAACTTTTACATATAACTAGATATCAAATTTATTTTATTGGCATTATATAACTAGAATCCTTAGAAGTTAAACGCATGACATGTGAACCTCTCCATTAAACCACAAAATATATTTGTTCAATGCAATTTTTTTCCGAAAAAACACAAAATATATTTGTTTTTTTTTTAAATCAATTAGAGGTTATTTGTGAGTAAATGAATTCAACGATAAAATATTTATAACTCAATTTCATATCTCTCGTATTACAAATAACATTTTTTCCCTATCTTAAAATTAATTATTATTATATAATATAATTCTACTTCATTTCTATATGGTGTAAGCAACAACTTTGTAATGAATTTCAAGAGTTGTATTTGTCCACCTCATTTGCCCAACCCGATTTTTATGAAATTATTGAATACTCTTGCCAATGATGACTCATCCTCTTTATGCCTTCCCATTATTGAATGCATAAATGAGGTAGAACCATGACCGATCTTTGGATTCCACTTCCAAAAAGTTGTGTTGCGTGAGATTTAATAATAAATTTTAGAAACCCCCCACTTACATCCAAATGTTTATGTCATGGTACCTTATATTCATGGTTTTTTTTTTTTTTTTTTTAAATTAGGTAGCATTTTTATATTTCAAAACTGGAAACAGGCCAAGTCTTTTACATTCAAAGTTTGCTATGATTCAAAGATTTCCAGAGTGAATTCAGAAGAGTATCTGTTGCTACCTTGATTATTTTCTATTATTCTACTTACATCATTTAAATTGTGGCATCTCCAAAAAACTCTAGAAAGTTTGACAAAACAACATAATATGTCATCTATATAAAAAGAAACTATCTATCCATTGCCTTCTAGCTTCTCCGGTAGACTTTCCTCCTGAGCCACATCTTTAAGTTGACCAAGAACCATATTCATTCCAGCTTTGAAGCGCTCTTGTCCTTCCTCCCCAACTGCCCGAGATCTAGATGAGGGTATTTATCCAAGCTCGAGTACCTCCTTTAACACACCAACCATCATTGCTTCCACCTTAACCTCCATGTTATCAACCTTGAAGTTTAAATTGATCATTTTCGTGTTCAAATGATCCACAGACTTCTGCAACAACTCCAAATCCTTCTCGATGCTAGCGAGATGAGTCATCACCACCGTGAATTGATCATGAACCTCCTGTGCTACCTGTTTCCCCATTTTTTCTACCACGACTGCAATGTCTCCCATGGACAAAGTTCCCTGTTTCTCTGCACTGTCACTGCTACCGTTAAGGTTGGTAGAGGCCATTTTGAGAATGATCCTTCCCTGTTTGCAAATAACTCTTAGATTTAGCTGGTTCATCCAACACCTTAATGTGGTGCTCTATTCCTTGTCGAAAGTTGCACACATCTTCTCACATTGAATGGTATTCCCAAACTACTTATCAGACTTGGCATGAGCCGCCATCTGTGCAATCGCCAATTTGAAATCAGATTGAATTTCTACCGCTTGTTGTAGCTGAAGTGTTGTATTGAGCCTACCTTCCTTAGTCTTGACATTTAATATTATTCCAATTGTTTTCCACTTGGCCATCATCATGTCAGTTAATCCTTTGTGCCTCCATCTGGATTCAAAATATCCCATTTGCCTACTCTGACTCTCGAGAGAGTCGTGCCATAACTCAAAGCAATACTTAAATGGGTGTGATATGTCTCCTCTAATGCACAATTTATTCCATTTATCACTTGAATTCATATCTCTCAGGTATTTTGTCCTTGGACGTGACATATTTGGGAGTTAGCTTAGTCTAAGCTTAAAACCCCTTGATCTAAGGCAACGCCTCTATTGGCGTGACTATATGCCTCATGATTATTCTCTTGTTTTAAATGGAAGAAATTATATTCTTCGAATTTACTTAGGAGAATCCCTATCCTTAGGAACATAGGAGAAAGTTTAGAGTCTTTTTGATGCCCGATCTTGGAACACCTTTGCATAACAATCATTGAATCTCCAACTATACTTAGATGTCGCAAACCTTTGGATATAGCGATCTTTAGTCCTTGCTAGAGCGATAAGGCTTCAGTTTGATTATTCGTAGCATTCCCCATTCCCAGTGCATACCTTGTTTCTATTATTCCAACAGGGTTGTAAATCACCCTTCTTGCTCTTGCCTCCCCCGTATTCATTGCTAGAAATTTTAACTAGAGAGCATTAACTATTTGCTGAGAGGAAACTTAAACATAACAATAATAATAATAATAAAAACAGAATGCACCATATTTACCCTAGGAAAACCCCAACTTTGGGGAAAAACCCAGCCTAATGGAATTCCATTAGCCCTTGGCCAAAACCCTAGCCAAGCGAGTCTTCATTGCTCACCTCCCTGGCCCCATTACAATGAAGTATTCCTAGCCTTTTAAAGGCCCCAAACATGTAATCCCATGGGAAAAAAAACCATGGACATGTTAAACCATGTGCCCAAAACCACCAATGTTTTACTTGATTAGCTTTGGTTGTTTCCCCGAGTCAAGTTTACCTACCATTCCCCCCTTAAACCTTGACTTGGGGTTTCTTTGACTAAATCTTGCCAAACCAACCAAGTGAGTCAGCCCCATTGACTCTAGCCCTTACCCCCATCAAAGTTTATACCTGGGGTATCTATTAACCTGACATTCCCCCTATCACCTAAGTCTAACACTAGAGTTTAGCAACAATTTGCTAGGGGTATGCATGTCTTACTAGGTCTTACAACCCAACTACATGCAATAATTGAATCGATTATAATGTTTTTTTGTTTCATTGTTGCACTCATTTTCCATCCTCTAACTAGGTGCTCTCCTTTCTAATTGAATCCCTCTACAACCAGTTCTGCCTTGGTCATCTCTTAAGTGAATTCTTGCATTGTGACAACCACTTAAAGAGTTTTGTAAAACTCACACAGGACTCTCCTCCTTAGCCAAATATTGCACAATTCCTCCAGCGGTCCTTCTACCAAGGTTGTGAGCGCTGCCACTCATAGCCTTGCTATTACAGTACATTTGATCCATCGCAAAATTCCTGCTTTTTCAAAAACCTTATGTTGTTTACCCAACCATGGGTGCCTGACCCAAGGGCAGTTGTTTTCACTTTTGGTTCATGGATCCTCCAATGATGGTGTCACAAGGCCGAATCCAAGACGCCATTTTTGCACCATACTGACTGCAACACTACCGCGTTTGGAAAATGCTCATTTTAGAGGCTCCAATCGGCCCTGACAACCATCAACATATCCATTAACTCCTTAGTGCTAGTTCTCGCAATTGTTCCCAAAATTGTTCACCAAATTGGCTTTGGCTTGCATTAATTCCACCATCTCGTAACACTCTACCTAAATGAAGCCTCACAACAGACACTTGATGGCATTCTTGGGGGTTGCGGTGTTGTCTCCTTTAGGTTGAGTCGTTATAATTTCCATGGAGAAGTACTTTCGCTCCTATGCCTCTGTGTTTTGGGAAACAGATCTACCACAAAATTCTTGCATTCCAACACCAACTTTTTTGCCTCATCACCATCACAATGCATACATGCCTTGATGAATGTTGCTCGTTCTAGACAACTCTCCTTTTATCGATCTTGAATTCGTGAGTCCACACTCAAGCATATCACCTTACTGTCACTATTAAACGCATCTTGCAAACTTTAATTTTGACCACGTTTTTCCTAGTTGTTGCTACGCTTCACTCTGCATAATGGAACACACCCCTCTAGCTTTCTTATGAGTCGCCTTTCACCAACATGTCTACCCACTATAAGTATCTTTACTTCTGCACCTCAGCCTTGGGTACACTGCGTTCCTCTTCCAAGTGAGCCCATGCGTTGTTGCATGACTCCACCATGGATGCTACCACCATTTTTTCCATTGGTCTTAGAATTACTGATTGAATTGCAGGTGGTGAAATCCATCTATGCTATTATGACATCAATGAGGACCTAGAGGCACTGATCACGTTCATGTAGGCCACAGAGAGCAGATTTCACTCCTCCATCTCCATCTGAAAATGATAACCTTAACATGCACACCGCTCTCACATTAAAATTCACATCCACCAGATGAATTTAGAGAATGCTTAGATCTCCCCTAACAATTTAGATTCATCAAGCTATATAAACCCTGGAGCCAATATCTAGCTCTGATACCACATTTGAAAATTTTTAACTGGAAAGCATTAACTATTTACTAAGAGAAAACTTAAACACAACATCAATAATAAAACATACACAAAATGCACCATATTTATCCAGAGAAAACCCTAATTCTGAGGAAAACCCTAGCCTAATGGAATTCAAGTCTTCACCGCTTACCTCTTGGGCCCCATTACAATGAAGTCTTCGTAGCCTTGTAAAGGCTCCACCACATGCAATCCGATCGACAAAAACCATGGGTACGCTAAACCACATGCCCAAAACCACCATTGTTTGACTAGATCAACTTTGATTCTTTCCTTGAGTCAAGTTTACCTAATGTTCATAAAGTGTGAAAATCTATTTTGACTAAAAGAAATTGTCCTTTACACATAAATAACTTAATGTTCTTAGGTTGAGTTAAATGACATAACTATTTTAAGTATTTGAAACATGTGAGAACATAGTGCCAAGTGAATCAATCAAATTATTTCAATGCTAAGATTTACATTTTTCAAGCAGACAAATCAAGGTTGGTTGAAAGTAAATTTAATATTAAATAAGGCCACTTAAGTTATTTGGGTGGAATTTAGAGAATATTAGTTTATGATCATTAATTACATACATACTTTTATACGGTGATATTTTTTATTTGTTTATCATTTTGTAATGCCCTCCTCCCACATCTACCCAAGTAACCGACTAACCGAGGTAAACATGTGACGAGAGGCTACTATGATGGGATTCAACCTCCTATGTGACCTTAATGAAGTGGAATCGACAGAAACAGAACATACAGACCTTCCACATCAGCTACATGACTCCCAGGAACCATCCCAACCACTCAAGTAGCTAGCCCCTGGGTCCCACTGAAGTTTTTGACCACTTGACCTCTAGATTCTCTCATGCTATAGGTTTGCCAGTGTTGAAAATAGCAACAAGAAATTCCAATTTAATTTGTCCTTGAATTAAATTGTGAATTAAATCGAAATTCTATTCTTGTAGCAACTTGTAATAGTTAATTAAGTTAAAATGACTTAATTGACTTAGGAAATTCGAGTTGGAAGTCCATCTAGAGTCATGTAGAGTGATCCTTAAATTTTAGGGGCTCAGTTTGAGTTCTTTTGAGTTTTAATTAACTAACTCAGTCTAACTGAGTTATAGTCAGTTAAACTAGTTCTAACTGTTGGAGGAACTACTAGGAGTCTAGTAGTGGGGAAGGGCACCAATGCATATTCAGTACCACACCATTTAACTAAATATTCACTCACAAATAACTTATGCATGTTAGTTTAGTTGAAGACCCAGTTGAGATTAGAGTTTAGGGACATTGTACTATCAATTGTATAATTTTTCGAGTTGTACAGATGGTGCATGCAACCAGTTGATGGCCTATGGATGGATTGTGCAGTTATGGAGAGTGGATTTCCCAATTAAATACAGGCTAATTCTCTCAGGAATTGTGCAAGGAAGTAGGAGCTTGGCAAGCAACAAAATTGGCTAAGTGTTGGCTTGAGCTGGCTTGTGAAGCATAGAGTTAGATTGTACTAGTGTAGGAATTATTCAGGTTGAACAAGCATTGTATTTTCTTATTAGATCTTCTGGTTAATGCAATATAGATAGTCAGGGTTTTTAGCAGTTACTTTCCCTAGAGAAATATTGTGTTATGCACGATTGATATTCTTCCTTTTCTACTTATTGTTTTCATCGACTAGTTTAGTTTCCGTTGAAGAGTAGAGTAGATTCTTGTCTTGTGTTTTAGCATATCACATAAATTGTTGAATCTATAGTACAAATATACATGGTATCAGAGTTGAAGACAATATAGAAGAGAAGAATTCGAGTTTGTTGTGCAGGTGAAATCGAATTTGCAAGTTCATACTTCAGAGTCAGCAATATGTCATTCTATAGCCTGAGACTTGAGTATGCCCTGGAGGGCAGCTCAAATTACATAGCTTGGAAGGACAAGATGGAGGTAGTGTTGGAAGACAATGGCATCAAGGAATTCATAGATCATGACATTCCTAAACCTCTAGAATCAAATGCTAAATATTTGGCTGAATGGAGAAAGTGTTTGGCAAAAGAGAGAAGGACTATATTGGAAGGCGTTTGACATCACATTGGCCCGAGTCTCCACAGTAAGGACACTCCATACGCAATGTGGAAGGCATTGGCGGACCTGTTTCAAAACATCAGTGATCATAGGAAGTTGGAACTGAAGGAAAAACTCAGAAAGATCAAGATGGAGAAGGGAGACTCCATTTCAAAGTACTTGACCAAGTTCACCCATTGTCGGGATGAGATTGGAAGTGTTGGGATTACTGTTGCCGAAGACGATATGGTGAGCTTAACACTTCGAGGACTTCCCAAGAGATGGCACAGTTATTAGGACTCAGTTAATGGGAGGGAGAAGTTACCAGATTGGGAGCAGTTGTGGTCCGATTTGGTACAGGAAGAGATTCGGTGGAACACCATATATGGATCCTCATCAAAGATTGATGATGAGGATAATTGTGCCTTAGCGGGTAAGGAAAAGAAAGGGAAGGGGAAGTCATCCCATTTTAAATCAAATTCTTGTCAGGGTGGCAAGAAGAAGGACATGTCGAAAGTCAAGTGCTTTCACTATCACAAGCTGTGACATTTTTCCACAAAGTATCTGCTCAAGAAGGTTGGTAAAAAGCCATCAAGAGGAGCGGTAGGTGAGGCTCTTGCCTCACAATTGAAATTGGGCTTTACCCACATCGCTTGTATAATGTCATTGATGATGGGAAGTGTGTGGTACCTGGACAATGGATCTTCTTTCCACATGACTGGTAACAAAGAGACCTTCAGTAACTTGGAGGAGAAGGATATCCATATTCATATCAAGATGGGTGATGACATGAGGTATAGCGCTACTGGGCTTAGTACAATTACCTTTCAGAGGGAGTCAGGTTCTCCCCTCACTTTGCGAGATGTTATGTATGTTCTTGGTTTGAAGAAGAAATTGGTATCTATTGCCATGTCGGAGGATAGAGGCTATGATGTGATATTTAGTAAGGGAAAGGCATTCCTTCATCACATAACCACATGATAGGTGAAGAGGATATGGGTTCGAGTGAAGAATCTCTCTAAGTTGGAGGTAGAAGATTGTGCTGCCTTGAGTACGAAATCATAGAAGGTGCAGAGTTGAGACGTCAATGAGTTGTTCGGTCTTCCCAAGGGTACACTAGAGCAAGTTGACACATGCAAAGGGTGTACATTGGGAAAATGCACCAAAGATTCCTTTCATGACAAAGACAGTCGAGCACAGGCGATCCTCGATTGAATTTACTCAAATGTGTGTGGACCATTCTCGACAACATCCACGACCAAGAATAGGTATTATGTTATATTTGTTGATGATTTTTCTTGTAAGTGTTGGATCTCCTTCATGCAAAAGAAATATTAGACTTTTGCAAAGTTTTGTGAATCTAAAGCACTGTTTGAGAAAGATACTGGGAGGAAAGTTAAAGCTCTCAGGAGTGATAATGGTGGAGAGTATGTGTCGAATGAGTTCAAAAACTTATGTGTATCAGAAGGCATTCGATGGGAGTTGATAACACCTCATAACCCATAACATAATGGGGTGGATGAAAGGAAAAATAGAAGCATTGTAGGAACGACACATGCAATGTTGCATGATCAGGGCCTACCACTACACTTGTGGGTCGAAGCATGCAACATAATTTTTTATTTGCAAAATAGAATCCCTCATCGAATTCTTGGGATGAGTACATAGGAAGAGGATTTTTCAGGGAAGAAACCAGATGTGGTACACTTCAGGATTTTTGGTTCATCAGTCTACTACCATGTAACCAAAGATGCACGGAAAACGCTTGAGCAAATAATAGAGTTGGGGATATTTGTGGGGTACACTGATACACCTCACAACTATCAGGTGTAACTTTTGACCAATAGGATGATAATGGTTCGTAGAGATGTAAAATTCGATGAATAAAAGGACATGAGATGTTTCGTTGAGAGGGATCTTCAACTACATGCGGTTGAGGAGCTTCTAGCTCCAAAGGAGGAACCTTAGGGTGATGTGGGGTAACCACATGCAGAGGATCATGGAGTGGAGACACCCACTCATGCAGAGTCTTCCAGAGATGGGAGAAAGTGCACTAGAGAGGCTGACAGATTATTGCATGATGCTAAAGAGAATGTGGGAGCACCCACATGACAGTGCAGACAAAGGAGGTCATCGGAGAGGTACACTAGCTACAGGGCTCTGATGAGCGGATGTGTAGAGATTGAGCCATCCTCTTTTGAGGAAGAAGTGCAACAACCAATTTGGGTTGATGTCATGGTTGAGGAGTATGACTCCATTGTCAGGAATAATGTTTGGGATGTAGTCCCAAGACCAGCGGACAAGTCAGTAGTGAGTTCTAGATCGCTTTACAAGGTAAAGCAAGCAACAGATGGTAGTGTGGAGAAAAATAAGGCTAGATTTGTGGCAAAAGGTTTTTCTCAAGTGGAGGGGATTGATTACGATGAGAATTTTGATCCATTTGCAAGGTACTCATCAATCAGATCCATTCTAGCACTGTCAGCGCAGATGGGATGGAATATACATCAAATGGATGTAAAGACAACATTCCTCAATGACATGATTGAGGAAGAGGTGTATATTGAGAAACTTGAAGGATTTGAGACCTTCAACAGAGAGTCACATGTGTGCCAACTCAAGCAAGCACTGTATGGACTAAAACAAGCATCCTGTGCTTGGTACACGAGGATTGATATCTATTTCATTGGGTTAGGCTTCACCAAAAGTGAAGAAATGTGAACCTTTACCATATTGTGGTTGAAGGTAAATTGTTGATTATTGTTTTATATGTCGACGATTTGATTCTGACATGTGATGATAAGCTGATCAAGTCTTGCAAAGAGGATCTTGCAAGAGAGTTCGAAATGAAGGACTTGGGGCTCATGCATTACTTTCTGGGTATGGAAGTATGACAAGGTGATGAGGAAATTTTTGTCTCTCAAGGAAAGTATGCTAATGAGATACTCTATCGGTTGCATATGGAGAGAAATAAACCCATGGAGACTCTTCTAGCAGGAAACTGGAGGAAGGAGGATGCTACTTCTGGTGAAGTAGTGAAGGCTACTATTTACATGCAGCTTGTGGGTTCACTCATGTATTTGGTGAACACACAACCAGACATGTGTTATGCATTTAACCAAATTAGTCAAGCGATGGTTCAACCAACCAAGCTGTATTGGAAAGCATCCAAACATGTGTTGAGATACCTCAGAGGCACTGCTTAGTATGGTTTATGGTACATACAGACAAAGAGAGTGAAGCTTCAAGGCTTCATCGATGAAAATTGGGTAGGGAGTCCATCTGATAGGAATATCACATCAGGTGGGATCTTCAGTATTGGGTCAACAACTGTTTCTTGGTACAACAAGAAACATAGATCAATTACACCCAGTTCAACAGAAGCAGAGTACATGGCTACTAGTCAAGAAACTTGTGAAGCTATCTGGATGAGGAAGATTCTTGTTGGTTTGTTTGGTCAGCAGATGGATCCAACTGTGATTTACTATGACAATTAGAGTTGTATAAAACTCTTTGAAAATCTAGTTTTTCATGATCGGTCCAAGCATCTTGATATCCTATATCATCATCTTCGAGATTGTGTGCAGAGGAAAATTATGTCGCTAGAGTACATTCCCACAGAGGATTAGGATGCACATATTTTGACAAAGGCATTATCAAGATGCAAATTCGAGTTTCATAGAGGCAGGATCGGGGTAGCATATAATCCTTTTCTTGTTTAGAGAGAGTGTTAAAAATAGCAACAAGAAATTCCAATTTAATTTGTTCTTGAATTAAATTGTGAATTAAAGCGAAATTAATTAAGTTTAATTGACTTAGGAAATTCGAGTTGGAAGTCAATCTAGAGTCATGTAGAGTGATCCCTAAATTTCAGGGGCCCGAGGTTGAGTTCTTTTTGAGTTGTAATTAATTAACTTAGCCTAACTAAGTTATAGTCATTTAAGCTAGTTCTAATTGTTGGAGGAACTAGTAGGAGTCTAGTAGTGGGGAAGGGCGCGAGTGCATCCTTAGTATCGCACTAGTTAACTGAAGATTTTCTCATAAATAACTCATGCATGTTAGTTCATATGAAGACCTAATTGAGATTAGAGTTTAGGGACAATGTACTATCAATTGTATAATTTTCTGAGTTGTACATATGGTGCATGCAATCAGTTGAGGGCCTATGGATAAATTGCACAATTATGGAGAGTGTATTTCCCAATTAAATAAAGGCTAATTCTCTCAGGAATTGCGCAAGTAAGTAGGAGCTTGGAAGGCAACACAATTTGCTAAGTGTTGGCTTGAGTGGGTTTGTGAAGGAGAGAGTTAGATTGTACTAGTGCAGGAATTGTTCGGGTTGAACGAGCATTGTATTTTATTCTCAGATCTTATGGTTAATGCAATATAGATAGTCGGGGTTTTTAGTAGTTTCTTTCCCTAGAGAAATATTGTGTTATGTGTGATTGATATTCTTCCTTCTGCTTGTTTTTTTCATCGATCAATTTCGGTTTCCGCTGAGGAGTAGAGTAGATTCTTGTCTTGTGTTTTAGCGTATCACATAAGCTGTTGAATTTGCAGTAAAAATCTACAACTAGTGTCTAGGAGGCTCTGGATTCTCTCATGACAAGGCATGCTAGCGCCCAGGGACTATTTTACTTAGTGTTGTGCCAACTTCCCTGGGATTTGAGCCACTTTTTCAGGCCCAGAGCCTAGGTCATTACCTAGAATTGAATGGCATCTTCAGAACAATAAGATAACAGGAAAACAATGATGCAAAAGTAAATACTTGAACAAGCCCTTAATCAGACCCCTACTAGCCATGATAGGCATTTCATCAAATATATCACAAATATGTAATCTACAGGTGTAAAAAACAGATTTAAGCATATGGATCTCATACTTATCTGAGAATCGCTAAGAACCATTGTTTCTTCATATCATTTTCTGCATTATCATCTATTAGGTCATAGATACATTGTCAATTCATTTACAAGTAAAAGCATGATGGGAGCCATACATAACCATTATCATAAAGAACATATATAGCCATCACAATAGCAACAAAAAATACCAATGAAATCACAACCATATTATCCACATATAAACCAGCATAATACTTATAGAAATACATTGAGAAATAACCTCATATTGATGATGCCAAATCCAAAATCGAGATGGGACTACCATGTTCCACCCGACCATAGAATGGCTAAGACAAATCTCTCTTCAGCCATTCACCCCCGTGCCATATTCCAAGCATGATTGTGGGACTCAAACCAAAGAACCAACCAGGGCATCGCGATGCTAAACCACCTCACCCTCATCAATATAAACCAAGCTTTACTGTAATCCATCCCGGATCGCTAGGAAAACACAATAAACATGTCATAATAGGCTTTACCATGATCTCCACCCGATCACTAGGCCAAATGAGCATGGATGCTACTGAATTTCTCCACCTACACCATGCAAAATTTTCTTGTCTCCTGGTCTCTCAGGCTTTATCACAATCCACACCGGATCACTAGGCCCTAAACCGAGACCCACTCTCCAGGATTTACCACATATCCCAACCTGGGATTACTAGGCCCAACAGAGAGAAATCCACCTCTTGGCTTTACCGTATATCTTGCCATTCACCAACAAGGATTCCTAGGCCCACCAAGGCAATACAATCCTGGCTTTACCGCAACCCACAGTCTGGCTCAGGGGTTACTAGGCTAGTGGCTTTACCGTGATTCACAGTATCATTTAAGGACCACTAGGCCATGTTCTCTATCATTCAGAGATCCACCTCACTCAACTCCGAATCCACCCGACAATCCAGCTCAACCAAAACATGAGAACCCCATCACACCATGGCTATCTAGAAATGGCAAGGCTAGGATGAAAACACTGTCACACCTGGAAAAACCCATGCCATAACAACAGAAGAACCACATGCAATACCATGCATGCCAAATATAGCAAGGAAAATACACATGAAAATCGATACCTACAAAGAATACTGCTGTAACTGCTTGATCCTGCTCTTCCTTGCTTTCTTTCTTCCTCTTACCTTCTTTGCCTTTCTTGATCCAACGAAAAACCCGAGAAAAAGCTTGCCAACTGATCTTCAGAAGCCTTTTTATCAATGAGGCCTCTATTTTCTTCATATTCCATTAATTTCCTTCAATTTCCTCCTCACATGCAACCAATGACCTTTCACCTTCCTTGTCTCCTAATTTCCATTATTTTCATAAATAAATGTGCCAAAAATTCCATTTTTCCTTTCCAAAGCCTTAGCCATTGCATTTGAAAATTTCCTTTAGCCATAATAACTGAAATGAACCCCCACTAGGATGTCTTTCCCACCATTCAACTTGGAATACGTGTCCTCACAACCGTGGTCTTATATATTTTTACATGACTTTTTCACAAGGGTTGTTACAATTTTTAGTTTTATTGTTTGCATATATTTATGTTTTCAAGTTTGTGTTTATTCATTATATACATGGTGCCACTGTTAAATACTTTGATGGGAATGGAGTGCAAGGAAATAGAGAATCACTTCTTGAGGTTTTGCTGCTTTGTCTCCTTTCATCTTGGAATTCGTATTAACCTTATAATATATTTTGTTGATGGTGATCCAAGTTTTTTTAGTTTATGAGTACGTGCCCTTTGGATGTTTGGAAGATCATCTTCATGGTATTGATATCTCAAAACCACCCTATTTTGGGTAGTTTGGGGGTGAACTAGATTTCCGAGACTACCTTTGAATCATATTAGCATGATTATCTTAGCTCTTTTGTTGTTATAAGGTGTAATGTACCAATCTTTGTTAAAATTGTACAAATGAATTGACAATCACCATTACATGTGGATAAGTTAGTTTTGTAGATCTTCCATTTGATAAGGAGACATTAGACTAAAAGATTGGAACCAAAATCGCTGTAGATGCTACTAAAAGGTTGCAATACTTGCATGATAAAGCCAATATTTCCACCAGTGTATGGGAACCTATGGATATTGTGCACCAGAGTATGCCATGACTCGTCAATTGACAATAAATTATAAATTAGATGTGTATAGTTTTGGGGTTGTTTTGTTAGAAATAATCATAAGTAGGAAAGTCATTAACAATTCCAAGTCAACAAAGGAGCACAATCTTGTTGCTTGGTTAAGTCCATCTTCTCGCCCTCTAATTTGTTTCATGTATTGAGTGAATGAAGTAATAGAGGATATTTAGACATGAATCGGTATTTCCTTAACTTTTGTTTAACATTCGATTAAATGGATGTTTTCCTTGTGTTTGTTTGACTAGAAAGACACTTATATTATTGAATTTGTTTAAACTTTGTGTAGGTATATTATTATTTCTTTGGCTTCTCCTATTTTTTAGTAAATGGATCTTCGAACGGTTATTCACGAATGATCTCAAAAAACACATTATTTTTCCTTGCTTTGAGGGTATGCTAGTTTATATGTTTGAAACAAAGTTCCTGGAATATTAACAATTGTAAATTTATTTCAATGAATATAAATTGGAAATGCATAACTACCATTTATTTGGTAGGACATGGTGGTACAAGTGAGAAGCCTTCATAAATTGATACAAATTGAAACAATTACGTAGATAATTCCATGCCAAAATACATATATGAATAAATAGTCCAATCAAGCATGGGCATTAGAGTTGGACCTATTAGAATGGACATTAAGCGAGACACATAATTGTTCTTTCTAGTCTTCCAAAATATGTAGAAAACGTATTACATAATATATTGGGCTTTAGAACTGTCACTTATAACACACATTTATTTCCTTCCTTTAGTACCTTTTTTCCATCCTTCATTACCATTTTGAGATTACCGCGTTTCATCTAAGTTATACATTTTCCACATTTCATGACATTTTATTGAATTATGATAGTGTATTGAGGAGATATATGCCTTTTTGCATTTACTCATAGGAATGACACATGATTTGTTGCTATTCTAGATTGTTATGACATAGGTATGGCACTACCATGTTATATCAATATGTTGCTACTCCAATCATACCGCAATGTTGCTACCTTGTTTTGCCACAATGACACTACTTTTATTTTGTCACGATTCTACTACTATAATGAAGTCATGATGTAATTTTGGTTCCTTCCTTATTTTGATTTTGAAGAATATAATTATATTCCTTACATTGGCCACAGTAACTATGCTAATCTAAGCTCGCGATCCATTGGTATAATGAATTTGAGTTATTTATTTATTTAACCAGAAAGAGTATTTGTATTATATAATTCTGTGCTTGGTTCACAACAAATACATCAAGCATTACAAAGCTAATTCATCAAAATTTTCTAATTGTTTTCTCCTTTCCAATAGGAATACATGATTTTCCTAAGGAGAATATATCTGAGCAACAAAAAGAGGGATTTTGTAGGTGAATACCTTACAAAACTGCCCCAACAAAACACAAAAATACAAGACATAACGTTACTAGGGATTTTTTAATAGATTTCATCCGCCATTAGGGAATTATAACAAGCTTGATTTGGCCATTAATCTTTAATTCACCTATCTTCAATTTACACCCCTCATTAGCATATTTGTTTATTTCTCTATTGAAGTCTCTTAGGACATGGAAATATGCTTTGGATGGGATATCTTCTACAATTTTCCTAGTTCTTTTCATGTTGTTTTCCATGTATTTCTCCTTTGGGAGGGATCCTTTGAATAGATGATGTGAGATAAGGATAAACTCTCCCATAACAGTAAGTATGCCCACCTAATGTTCTTTGGCTAACAAAATTCCCTGTTAGAGACCATATATCTCTTCTTAATTATTTGTCATATGGCCAAGACCCCATGATTACTTCAACACTTTGTCTTCTTCGGGGCCACAAAGTACCTGTCCCCCTCCTACCACCCATGTGTTTCATTTGGATGCCCCATAAAAATAGATAATCCAACCTTATCATGAGATCTTCCATGCTCTTAATTCTACCAATGTTAGCCTTAACTTCCATCTTTCATCTATTTCAAGTTTGTTCCATCTTATGTAAGACCTTCCCCCAAATTTTTTTTCTTGATCCTATGACATGTTTTTAAGAACCTTGAATGTCATCCTATAGGAGAAGTGTGTAATTCCAAAAGGACCTTACATTTGAGATGAGAATGCTAACATAAGTATAGGCAATATTGATACTACAACTAATCATTCTCCCACATAAAATTTTCTACTCCATTAGGGTCCTCATATAATTGCTGAATGATCTTTCATACCTTCATCTTATCATGTTGCTTCCATTCGATCCTTGCTTCTTCCAACCAATTAGATTGTTGAATGGAAATAGGACATGGTAAAGCCTTTGTGTCTTCCTCTTCCCTTGGGAGTGCATCTGCCACAATATTTTGTTTTCCCCTTTTGTAGATAATTTCAAAGTTATAATATAACATCTCTGTAACCCATTTTTGCTTCTATTTTGAAGGTAGTATTTGTTCCAAGAAGTACTTCAAACTTTCATTATATGTTTTTACTTTAAAGTGTCTTCCTATTAGGTATGGAAGCCATTTCTTAATTGCATGAAGCATGGCTAACATTTATTTTTCACATATGGGTTTGAGTAAGTTTTTTCCTTTAACTTCATTACTTTCAAAGGCAAGAGTCCTTCCTTCTTGCATCAAAATTGCACCAATTCCATGGCTCAAGGCATCACGCTCCAAAATAAAGGTTTTTATGAAGGTAGGTGTGGTTATTCAGGAGTTGTACACATAACCTCTTTAAGTTTTTCAAAAGCTTTAGTTGCTTTGTTGGGTCCCTATAATACTAGTGATTACCCCATTACTATTGTAGTTATACCCCTTATTAATATTGTTGTGCCCATATTACCCCCATATTGTTATTACTGTGCCCCATAGAATCCCTCTATTGTTATTTTTGTGGCTTTATATTATTATTGTTAGGTCGGCTGGGTTATATTGTGACTCCTTAGACTCCTATATATAGAAAGGAGGTTTTGTCATTTGAATCATCCAAGAATTGTTCATTTATGTAATGTAAAGGAGGTTGCCCCCTCGAAGAGGCTGAATTCTAAGGCGTTGATCTATCTTTTCTATCTCTTCTTGAGTTGGTTTCATAACATTTGGTATCAGAGCTTTGGATTCTAGGGTTTCGCTTCTCCAAACAGGTCATCGTGGAATTTTCACTATAACTTTTTTTCTGTGACATTTCAGAAGTTGCAAAAAAAACCCATTTGAGAAGAAATCGTGCTGAACCTCAGGTCCAAATTTCAGAGCTTTTTGCTCTACATTTGCGGAGATATGATCTAAGGAAGTTGGTCTTTTTGCAGAATCCTGAATTACATTCCAAACAGGTGACCTGGGGAAAATAGTCATAACTTTCTCTCTGGGGATCAGATTGAAATTTCGTAAGAAGGTACAAAAATAGGACAGATTGTAGTTTCTTGTATGCATTTTTCAAATCCAAAGGTCGAAACAGTGACTCGTGGCATGTCGTACAAGTTCGCTTTACTGAACTAGTCTATAATCAAGTCACCGTGGGAGATTTCGCATAGCTCTTCCTTGGAGAATCCAAATTGGGTCAGACTTGTGGCATTGGAAAGAGGAAACAGAGGGAAACTGCAGGTCACAAATTCAGAACTATATGATTGGAAAGTACAGAGATACATCAGAGGCAATATCAAGCTCCTACAAAGTGAAAAAATGTGTGTAGATTTTTTTAAATTTTTGTGTAAGCTTGGTTTGAAAATTTATTTTGAAGGAATTCAAAGGGCATAGTAGAGCATTATTATCGGTAATTGATGCCCCGAGGAAAGAAAATGCATACACCTAGTAAGGAACCTGAAAGCTCGAGCATGACTCATGAAGAAGAGGAAGAAATGCTACATGATATATCAAAATTACAAGAACAAGTGCAACATATGTCACTGTCACAAAAGCTAACAGAAGCTAAGATAAATGGTGTGGAAGCTAAGATGAATGGCGTGGAAGCTAAAATGAATGGCATGGAAGCTAAGATGGACAACTTGAAGATAGATTTGAACACAAATTTGAAGACAAGCATGGCAGATTTGAAGACAGATTTGACAAATTTTCTACAAGAAATACTTACCAATGGTGAAAAGGTAGTAAAGGAAACTCATGATGCAAACAAAATAAATGTTAATCATGATTTCTTAGACTCTAATGTGGGATCGAAAACCCACCATATTCCAAAAATCGATATGAGGAAGTTTGATGGCAAGGATCCCGCAACATGGATATTACAAATGGAGCAATTTTTCGATCTCAATAATGTGCAAAACACAAAAAAGGTACGTATGGAAACTTTATATTTGGAACCAAATCAGTCTGTATGGTATCAATGGCTTTGCTCTCGTAAACAATTTATCACTTGGGCAATTTTTACGGAAGAATTGATAGCACATTATGAGGATACAAAAAGCAACACTTTTTTTAGCCAATTGATAAGTCTCAAACAAAAGGGTTCAATAATGGAGCACATTGAGGAGTTCCAAAAATTGAACATAAGGGTAAAAGATATTCCAGAGGAGCATAGGATTGATGTGTTCATAGGGTCTTTAAAGGATAATATCCAACATGATGTTCGCCTTTGGGAACCTGATTCATTAGAGAAGGCATTCAGGTTAGCAAGAAAAATGGAAAGCAAAATTATGGCAACCAGGAAGCATACCACTCACAACTATAAAGACAGAAGTGTTGTTGCCCCTAGTCTTCCACAACCTATAAGGTTGACACCAAAACAATTGGAAGAAAAAAGAGCAAAAGGGCTTTGTTACAGTTGTGATAGCAAATACACTAAAGGTCATAAGTGTGCTGAGAAGAAATTATTCTACATAGATTGTGAACAGGAAGAAGAAAAGGAGCAAGAAAGGTCAAAAGAAGAGGATATACTCCAGGAACAAAGCCTAGATGAAGAACAAATAAATCCAACCATATCTTGTAATGCATTGGCGGGGATTACCACTCCACAAACCATCAAGATAGAAGGAAAAATCAAGAAGAAAAAAGTAATAGTGTTGATTGATTCAGGAAGCACCCACAATTTTATTCATTGTAAGGTAGCAAAATAATTTAATTGCTTCCTATATCCAGCACCAGAGTGTCAAGTGATGATTGCAAATGGAGGAACAATAAATTTCTCTGGAAAGTGCCATAATATCAAGCTATCCATGGGAGAATATGTATTGACTAGCTCAATGCTTTCCATTCCAATGGGAGGTGCTGATGTTGTACTAGGAGTCCAATGGCTACAATCCTTGGGTACAATAGCTTTTAATTTTCAAGAACTTTTCATCAAATTTTCTACGTAAGGAAATGAAGTTGAATTAAGGGGTATTGTAGGGAAACCGGGAAAGATAATAAGCTCTAATGGTATGACAAAGCTTCTAAAAAAGGAACAAAGAGGTGTAATTGCACAATTATGTTCGCTAGATGTTTCCACCTCGGAATCATCTATTTCTCCAGATCTCTAAAAAGTCCTGGACAATCATTCCAAGGTATTTGAGACTCCCAAAGGTCTCCCACCTATGCGTGATCATGATCATGCTATTCATCTGATTCCAGGAAGTGTTCCTCCAAACATCAGGCCATACATATATCCCTATGTCCAAAAGAGTGAAATTGAACGTATGGTTGCAGAAATGCTAGAGGCTGGTATAATTCAACCGAGTCAAAGTTCTTTCTCTACTCCAGTAGTATTGGTGCACAAGAAGGATGGATCATGGTGCATGTGTCTGGATTATAGGGAGCTCAACAAGCTCACTATTAAAGATAAGTTCCCCATTCCTGTCATTGATGAATTACTGGATGAATTGCATGGATCAATTTACTTCACCAAGTTGGATCTTCGTTCAGGATATCATCAAATCAGAATGAAGACTGAAGACATTCCGAAAAAAACATTTAGAATTCATGAGGGTCATTATGAATTTTTGGTCATGCCTTTTGGCCTTACCAATGCACCTTCAACATTTCAAGGTTTGATGAATTCAATTTTCAAACCATTCCTTAGAAAATTTGTGTTAGTATTTTTTTATGATATACTAATCTACAGAAAGTCTTGGAAGGATCATGTTGAACATGTTGACAAGGTGCTACAACTATTGGAGGAGAAACAATTATATGAAAAAAGATCCAAATGTTTCTTTGGAGTCCAAGAGGTGGAATATCTGGGTCATATTGTATCTCATGAAGGAGTTAAGGTAGACCCTAGCAAAATTAAAGCCATTAAGGAATGGAAAATCCCCACATCCATAAAGCATCTGCGAGGATTTCTTGGGTTGACAGGGTATTATCGCAAGTTTGTTAAGAATTATGGGAGAATAGCAGCACCTCTAACAACATTATTGAAGAAAGATGCATTTTCATGGACTCCGGAAGCAACAAAGGCCTTTGAACATCTTAAAGAGGCAATGTGCCAAGCACCGGTCTTAGCTACACCGGACTTCACAAAAACCTTTATTGTGGAATGTGATGCTTCAGGAAATGGAATTGGTGCTGTTCTAATGCAAGATGAAAGACCCATTGCTTTTGAAAGTCATCCAATCAAGGGAAAGTTTTTAAGCAAAGCTATTTATGAGAAGGAAATGTTAGCAATACTCCATGCACTTAAGAAATGGCGACCCTACCTAATGGAAAGACACTTCAAGGTAAAAACGGATCATGATAGCCTTAAATACTTTTTAGAACAAAGATTATCCTCTGAAGAGCAACAAAAGTGGGTCACAAGGATGTTGGGTTATGACTTTGAAATCATCTACAAAAAAGGGAAGCAAAATGTGGTGGCAGATGCACTCTCAAGAAAGGATGAGGATGTGGAAGCATTGTTGTGCGCCATTTCTATTATCCAACCAGATTGGATAAACGAAGCAAGGGAGGAATGGAAGAATGATGAAGAAGTGTGGGCACTTATTCGAAAGTTACAACAATATTCCAGTACGTCTGATACATTTAGCTGGAAAAATGATTAGTTATGGTACAAAGATCGCTTATACCTCTGTAAGAATTCCTAGCTAAAACAAAATATTCTTATGGAATTGCGCACTTCTCCCTTAGGAGGGCACTCATGATTTTTAAAAACTTACCATAGGGTTAAGAAGGAATTTTTTTGGGATGGCCTTAAATCAGATATTCAAAAGTTTGTGGCGGGATGTTTGGTTTGCCAACAAAATAAAGTTGAAACAATTAAGACACTGGGTCTATTACAACCTTTATCCATTCCAAGCCAATGTTGGGAGGAGGCTTCAATGGATTTTATCACAGGTTTACCCAAGTCTGAGGGAAAGAGTGTCATCATGGTGGTAGTTGACAGACTTACCAAGTATGCACACTTTTGTGCATTATCACATCCATTTAAAGCCAGTACAGTTTCTACCGCATTTATGGAAACAATTCAAAAGCTACATGGAAACCCAAAGATTATTGTAAGTGACAGAGATCACATTTTCACTGGAAACTTTTGGATAGAATTATTTTCTTGTCTTGGTACTCAGTTAGCTCATAGCTCATCTTATCATCCTCAATCCGATGGGAAAACTGAGATAGTAAACAAATGTTTGGAAGGATATATTCGTTGCTTTGTATTTGATAAATAGACACAATGGGTCAAATGGTTGCCTCTAGCTGAATGGTGGTATAACACTTCCTTCCATACAGCAACAAAAATGACCCCATTTATGGCACTTTATGGGTATCAACCACCATCCATATCATCATATTTAAGAGAAAATTCTAAGGTTCAGGCAGTGGAACATCACATCGAACATCAACAACAAGTCCTCCAACTCTTAAAGGATAACCTCGTGTTGGCACAAAATAGAATGAAACAACATGCAGATCAACATCGCAGTGAAAGAAGTTTTGATGTAGGTGATTGGGTATTCCTACGGCTACAACCATATAAGCAAATGTCCCTCAAGCAAGCTAAGAAGGATAATAAATTATCACCAAAGTATTATGGTCCGTACAAGGTGTTGCAAAAGATTGGTACTATGGCATACAAATTGGAGCTTCCTGCAGCTTCTTGATTGCACCCAGTTTTCCATGTTTCATGTTTAAAGAAGG
Organism: Pinus tabuliformis; assembly: GCA_031772625.1. Classification (NCBI taxonomy): domain Eukaryota; kingdom Viridiplantae; phylum Streptophyta; class Pinopsida; order Pinales; family Pinaceae; genus Pinus; species Pinus tabuliformis. Next base: position 733,893,548 of record CM062814.1, read on the forward strand.
TTATAGTCGACAAGCTCCCAGTTCAAACAATATTGCCAGAACTTGACGAGGAAGGAAAAATTATATTGGAACCGGAAGCAGTCACAAAAACAAGAACTCGACAGCTATGAAATCGATCAATTTCGGAGTATCTTATCAAGTGGAAGAACTTATCTGCTGAAAATTCCACATGGGAGGATGAGAATTTTATACAGAAGTATCCAGAACTACTCAAGCGTTGAAGACAACACTTTTTTGAAGGAGAGGGGCATGTTGGGTCCCTATAATACTAGTGATTACCCCATTACTATTGTAGTTATACCCCTTATTAATATTGTTGTGCCCCTATTGCCCCCATATTGTTATTACTGTGCCCCATAGAATCCCTCTATTGTTATTTTTGTGGCTTTATATTATTATTGTTAGGTCGGCTGGGTTATATTGTGACTCCTTAGACTCCTATATATAGAAAGGAGGTTTTGTCATTTGAATCATCCAAGAATTGTTCATTTATGTAATGTAAAGGAGGTTGCCCCCTCGAAGAGGCTGAATTCTAAGGCGTTGATCTATCTTTTCTATCTTTTCTTGAGCTGGTTTCATAACATGCTTCTTTAGACCAAGAAATTCTTCCTTCATCAATAATTTTGTTAGAGAAGTTTTTATTTGGCCATAACTCTTGAAAAAATTGTGGCAATATCCTTGCAATCCTGAGAATCCTCCGAGTTACTTCAAGGTCTTGAGGATTATCCATTCCTTTATAACTTTTAATTTATCAAGGCACACTTTGAAACCTTCATGGGATACATTATGACCCAAATATTCCACTTGTTGAACCCCAAAGGCACACTTGGATGGATTTGCATATAGTTGTTTCTCTTCCATTAGTGTTAAGATCATGTCAAGATGTTTCTCTTTCTCTTCCAAAGATTTTTTATAGGTTAGTATGTCATAAAAATGCTAACACAAAGTTTCTAACGAAGGATTTGAAATATAATTCTTTAAGCTTTGAAATATTAAAGGTGAATTAGTAAGCCCAAATAGCATAACCAGAAACTCAAAATGACCTTCATGTGTTCTAAAGGTTATTTTGGGAATGTTTTCTTATCTCATTATGATTTGGTGATATCCAGAATGGAGATCTTGTTTAATAAAGAAAATTGCTCCATGAATTTCATTTAACAATTCATTAACGACAGAAATGTGAAACTTATCTTTGATTGTCATTTTGTTGAGCTATTTGTAATTTGGACACATATACCATGAACCAATTTTTTTTTTATAACAATTACCACCTGAAGAAAAATTACTCTAGTTAGGTTTAACGATGTCAACCTATAACATTTCTTAAGCATAACCATTTCACACATAGCTTGAAAAAAATGTAGTTCATGACTTGCGTCTTGTTCACACATTTTGTTAAACACTATGTAACCATACAAACAACACTGCCTCTATGCTTTGCATTTGGCTCATGCAGGCCCGATATTGCAACCTCGACTTTCATAACACTTGTAATTTCCCTTAGCCACCAACATGGGGTGATACCAATAACCACTAACACTGATAACATAATTGTCTAATAATATATATCTAACATGAAAGAAACAACATAATATCATGGATGAAAATCATAAATAAAAAACAACATATATCCCATAATACAGTCTTTGAACACTTATCTACTAAAATCCATTGACTGGTTGTAGACCCCCCACATTCCACCCAACCATATACCACACTACTCATAATATCTTAGCAGCAGTTCACCCCTGACCTATGGAAACAACTCCACAATTGCCATGACTCACCCAAATCCAGCTATGGTACACAATGAGCATCGATCATAAACAAGGCCAAGGTACCAAACTGCAATATTTGATTGTGCCGTTAGCCTATGGGTAGTATACTATTGTTCTTCTATGCTCAATCATAAATTTTTGTAACAATGTTTTGATTGTAGTATTGATGAAATGTGTGCCCTTATCACTAATTAGAGTTAGGTGGAGATCAAATCTTGTTACTATGTTTTCATAAATAAATTTGACAACTACTTCCTTCATACAAGATTCGACTAGTTTTGTTTTCGACCACTTTGTTAAGTACTTCACTACTGTAACAATGTATTTTTCACCTGTTCTTTTAGATATTTTGAGAAATAGACCGACAAAATTGATTTCCCGAATCTTAAATGGTATATTTGGGTTTATAAAAAGGAGTGGCATAGATATCTCGATAATAGTGGACCTAGTCTTTGAAAAATATCACATTTTTAGACATGTTTGATAGTCTCAGAACAAGGTCGACCACTATAATCCAGGTTGAAGAATTTTTCTTGTTGTTGTATCTCCTTTATATTTTCCACCAACACCTCGTTTTTGAGCTTCATCTATGATAAATTTCCTTTCATATCCTAATATTCACCTTCTAAGTATCTCATCTGTTACCATCTTATTTAATTGACCATTTATCAATGAAAATGTTGCTGCTTTTGATTGCTAGGGTCTTCTTTTTTATTTTCGGATAATCCATATGGTTCTTTCCCTGTATGAAAGAATTGAATGATTTCTGTAAATTCTGTAGGGAATCCTTTATCTTTGAATAGATGTGCATAAGGTAAGTCATCATCGAGATTTATCGATTTCTCCCCTATCTCCAGTTGGGATAGGTGGTAAGGCCCGATGTTCTTCTTTCCAGGCTAGACTATTACTTCAAATTCAAACATATCTTGGAATAACAATAACCATCGATAGATCTGACCCTTGATGGACTGGTTTAATGACAAGGTACGTCAAAGCTTAGTTGTTCGTAATGAATATGAAAGGATTTGCTAGGAGGTAATGGAGAAATTTCAGAGAGCGAAGATCATGGCACGTGCCTCTCTTTCCATTATCTAATAATTTCTTTCAGCTTTGTTTAATTTTTGACTAGCATAAGCATTCACATGGTCTACAAAATCACTATCGGGTTATGCTAGCACAACCCCCACTACCATGTTAGATGTGTTGACATGTACATGTAACTTCTTGGACCAATTGGGGAATTTTAAAATAGGGGCTTCAACCAAATTTCTTTTAAGTAATTAGAAGGAATCATTCGATTCTTTTGTCCAAATATATGAAACACCCTTCTTTAGTAACTCATCAATTGGGAAAGTGATATTGGAGTAATGTTGAATAAACTTCCTGTAATATCCTGTAATCCCCATAAAGATCTTGATTTTCTTTTGGTTAATAAGGGGTTTCAAATCAAGGGTCACTTTGATTTTTTCCAAATCCACTTTGATCCCATCCTTGGATACTACATTCCCCAACAATATTCCTATAGGAGTAACAAAGATACATTTCTTAATATTGAGGGATAGTTAGATTTGTCTACATCTTTCTAACATGAGTCTTAACCATTGAATATGGTATTTTAATAATGTACACATACCAAATGTCAAAATAGACTACCATTGTCTTATAAATATATTCTTGAAATGCCTTGAATGCTATTCTAAATAAAACCTGTAGGTGCATTTTTCAGACCAAAAGGCATCACTCTATACACAAAAGAGCCAGATTCTATAACAAATGTAGTTTTTTCTTGGTCTTCTTTTGCAATGGGTACTTGGTTGTACTTTGAGAAACCTTCTGTGAATGAATAACATTCATGTCCTTCCACCTTGTTTATAATATTCATCTGCAAATGGTGTCGAGAATGGATTAGTTATTGTCAATTTATTCAAGTTGCGTGAATTGACACAAATTCACAATCTAGTCAGGTTGTGCTTCATAGGTTGCATGACTATAGGGTTTGCCCATTCTGATTTTTCGACAGGATAAATGACATTGACAATGAACATCACTTCTATCTCTTTTTGCACAATCAACTTATATTTGTGATTTTGAAACTGTAACTAGTATTGGTCTTCATAATGTATTTCTGTCATTTGTAAATTTGTTGTTGGTAAAAAAGAATTTTATCAAAAGAATGAGTTTCATGCTCTTTATTTATAGTCAAAATAAAGTTATGAAAGGCATGTTCTTCATGACCTTTGCAAGAAAATTTAATTAAAATTTCATGTGTTTTTTGTTAAACCGCAACTGTCAAGTCGTCTTGCCCAAGAAAGGAACCCTTTCACATGGATAGAAGACTATATATATATATATATCCTATTTGTTGTTAGGTCCCTATAATACTAGTGTAGCCCCCATATTGTTATTGTTGTGCCCTTACTTATTATTGTTATGTAGGACCTAATTATATTGTGACCCTTTAGAGCTCTCTATATACAAAGGAGGTCTTGTCATTTGTATCATCGAAGAATTGTTCATATATGTGATGTAAAAGGAGGTTTCCCCCTCGAAGAGGCTTATTTTCAAGTCATTGATCTATCTTTTTTTTTGCGATCTAGTTACATAACATTTGGCATCAGAGCTTTGGATCCTAGGGTTTCACTGCTTCAAACAAGTCACCTTGGAATTTTCGCTATAGCATTTTTTTGCGAGGGTTCAAAAGATAAAATTTCAATCACGTGGATTGGAAATCTTAATGAATATTGTGTAAAAATTTCAGATATTGGTTTGCTATATTCTCTGAGATATGGTTTAAGGATGTTAGGGTTTTTGTATTGTCCAAAATTCTATCTCAAATAGGTATCTTGGGGAAAATCGTCATAAATTTTGTTTTGAGCATCCAAATTAAATTTTGTAAATAGTGGCTTAAATTTAATGGATTCCATTTTTGTGTGTGTCATTTTTAGGGCTGAAGGTATAAAAAATGACACGTGGCATCATGTACAAGTTCACTCTACTGAACGAGTCCATAATCAAGTCATCATGGGAGATTTGGCATAACTTTATCTTGAAGAATCCAATATTGGCCTGACTTGTGGCATTGGAAAGAAGACTTAGAGGGATACCACAGGATGAAATTTCAGACCTTGGAGAGCCGAAATTACATATATACACTAGTTTCAAGATCGAGCTCCTAAAAACAAGAAAAAGATGTGCATTTATTTATTTTATTTTATTTTTTATTTTTTATTTAATTTGCATAAGTTTTGTTTGAAAAATGGATACCTAGTAAGCCAACAAAAAGCTCTAGTATGATGCATGAAGAAGAGGAAGAAGTGAAACATGATATATCAAAATTACGAGACCAAGTGTCACTAGTTTTTCTCTCGCAAGGAGTAACAAAAAATGAATTGGAAGCGATGATGAATGTTAAGATGGATGGTTTAGAAGCAAAAATAAAAGGGGACATGGGAGTTTTGAAGGATGTTTTAAAAGTAGACATGGAATCGATGATGAATGTCCAGATGGAAGGGTTGAATGAAGGTTTGACAAAGTTGCTACAAGAAAGGCTTCTTAGTGGTGACCAGGCATTCCGTGAAAATAAGGATGAGGACAAAAGGAATATGAATTATGATTTTAGAGACTCCAACATTGGGTTGAAGACTAACCACATTCTAAAGATTGATATGAGGAAGTTTGATAGCAAGGATACGGTAACATGGATACTATAGATAGAGTAGTTATTTGATCTACACGAGGTGCAACACACACAAAAGGTACGCATTGCATCTTTATATTTAGAACCCAATAAATTTGTATGGTATCAATGACTTTGTTCTCATAAAATACTAGACACTTGGAGAATTTTTATGGAAGAATTGATAGCACATTATGAGGATACAAAGAGAAATACCTTCTTTAGCCAACTGATAATTCTCAAACAAAGGGGTTCAGTTGGGGAGCATATTGAGGAATTCCAAAGATTGAATATCAAGGTAACTGATATTCCATAGGAGCATATGATTGATGTCTTCATATGGAATTTAAAGAATAACATCCAACATGAGGTTCACCTTTTGGAACCTAGGTCATTGGAGAATGTATTTAGGGTGATAAGAAAAGTTGAAAGCAAAATTATGGCAACAAGAAAGTATACTACTCACAACTATAAATATGGAAGTGTTGTTGCTCCCAACCTCCCACAACCTACACGATTGACACCACAAAAATTTGAGGAAAAAATAGCAAAAGGGATTTGTTACAGTTGTGATAGAAAATACACTAAAGGTCATAAATGTGTTGAGAAGAAATTATTTTACATAGATTGTGAAGAGGAGGAAGAAAAGGAACAAGAAACATCAAAATAAGAAAATATACACCAAGAACCCACCTCAACAGATGAAAAAGAAGAAATGAATCCGACCATATCTTGTAATGCATTGGTGGGAATTACCACTCAAACTCTCAAGGTAGAAGGATATATCAAGAAGAAAAAGGTAATAATGTGAATTGATATAGTTAATACTCATAATTTTATTCATTGTAAGATAACCAAGGATTTGAATTGCTTTCTATATGCAACACCCGAATGTCAAGTGACAGTTGCAAATGAAGGAACTATGAATTTCTTAGAGAAGTTCCATGTTATCAAGCTAACCCTGGGGGAATAAGTGTTGAACAATTCAATGCTTTCCATTCCAATGGGTGGTGCAAATGTTGTATTAGGAGTCCAATGATTCCAATCTTTGGCGACGATAACTTCTAACTTTCAATATTTTTTTTTTGAAAAATTTCATGGAAGAAAAGGAAATTTAATTAAGGGGTATCACAGGGAAACTTGGGAAGATAATTATCTCTAATGGCATGAAAAAACTTTTGAATAAGGAATAATGGGGGGTAATTGCACAATTATGTTCACTAGATTTTCAAACATCTAATTCATCCATTTCTCATGATCTCCAAATAGTCCTTGACAATCATTCCAAGGTATTTGAGACTCCTAAGGGTATCCCACCTATTCACGATCATGATCATGCTATTCACTTGATTCCAGGAAGTGTTCCTCCAAATATTAACCTTACAAATATCCTTATACGCGGAAGAGTGAAATTGAATGTATGGTTGCAAAAATTCTAGAGGCAGATATAATTCACCCTAGCCAAATTTGTTTCTCTTCTCTAGTAGTATTGGTGGACAAGAAGGATGGATAATGACATATGTGTCTAAATTATAGAGAGCTCAACAAGCGCACTATTAAAGATGTTTCCCATTCTTGTCATTGATGAATTGTCGGATGGACTACATGGAGCAATTTACTTTTGAAAATAGCAACAAGAAATGATAAAAATAGAATCCAGAAATTCCAGTTTAATTTGTCCTTGAATTAAACTGAGAATTAAAATCGAATTCTATTCTCATAGCAAGTTGTAATAGTTAAGTAGAGTGAGTTGACTTAGTTAACTTAGGAATTTCGTGCTGGAATTATTTTTGAAGTCGCGTATATGTTCTCCCTATATTATAGGGGTCCAGGATGAGTTAAGTATGAGTGGTAATTAGTTAACTCATTTTACTGAGTTAAGTCTAGTTAAATTAGTTCCAAACTGTTTGAGGAACTAATAGTGAGTTAACAATCAGTTGATGCATTAGTGCACTCAACTAGTGCTACTCCAGTTAACTGAATATTCCCTCATCAGAAACTCATGCATGTCAATTCTGAAAAAGAACCAGTTGATACTAGAGTGCAGGACAGTGTACTATTTGTTTTAGATTTTTCTGAGTTGCACTGATAGTGGATGCAGTCAGGAACTGAGGAATTTCCCTTTAAATACGAGCCAATTCTCTTAGGAATTGTGCAAAGAATTAGAAGCTTAGAGGCTTGGAAATTTGGATAAATATTGGCCAAAGGAAGTCATCAAGCGGAGGATAGGAAACACTTGTGCAGGTTAAGATCAAGGTTGAGTAGAGCATATTGTATTCATCCAAATTCTTTGACCAAGGACACATTGGAATAGAGACTTGGAGAGCTTGTGAAGAGGCTAAGCTTTGGCCTTGAGCTTGCTTATGAGTTGGAGATTGAATTTGATGAGTGCTGGGATTGTTCTAGAGAGAACAAGCATTGTAATTTCATCTTGATTGTTTGGATTAATACAAAATAGATAGTGGGGTTTTGCACTGTGGCTTTCCCCGGATATTTATTGTGTTATGTGCCATTGATGTTCTTCCTCTTTTCAATTATTGTTTTGCTCGATCTTTATGGGCATCCGCTGTAAAGAGTAGAAGTATATTCTTGTCTCTTGTTTTAGTAGATTACATGAGCTTGCAAATCTACAGGAAAATCTACATTTACATCATGAAGCTAGATCTTTGTTTAGGATATCATAAAATTAGAATGAAAACAAAAGACATTCCAAAAACAACATTTAGAACTCATGAAGGTCATTATGAATTTTTGGTCATGCCTTTTGGACTTACTAATGCACCTTCCACATTTCAAGGTTTGATGAATTCCATTTTCAAACCCTTCCTTAGAAAATTTGTGTTAATATTGTTTGATGATATACTAATCTATAACAAGTATTGGAAAGATCATGTTCAACATGTTGACAAGGTGCTCAAACTATTGGAGGATAAACAATTGTATGCAAAATCCTCCAAATGTTTCTTTGGAGTATAGGAAGTGGAATATTTGGATCATATTATATCCCATGAAGGTGTTAAGGTATACCCCAACAAAATTAAAGCCATCAAATAATTTAAAATCCCCACAACCTTAAGGCATCTTCGATGATGACAGGGTCTTATCGCAAATTTGTTAAGAATTATGGGAAGATAACAACACCTATAACAACATTTTTGAAGACAGATGCATTTTTTTGGATTCCACAAGCAACTAAGGCCTTTAAACATCTTAAAGAGGCAATGTTCCAAGCTCTGGTATTAACTACACCATAATTCACAAAAATTTATTGTGGAATGCTATGCCTAAGGAAATGACATTGATACTGTTTTAATGCAAAATGGAAGACCCATTACTTTTGAAAGTCATCCAATTAAGGGAAGGTATTTATAGAAACATATTTATGAGAAGGAGATGTTGGCAATACTACATGCATTGAAGAAATGGCACCCTTACCTAATGGGAAGACACTTCAAGGTAAAAACAAATCATGATAGCCTTAAATATTTTTTGGAATAAAGATTATCTTCAGAAGAGAAACCAAAATGGGTCACAAAGATGTTGGGTTATGACTTTGAAATCATCTACAAAAAGGGAAGCAAAATATTGTTGCAGATGAACTCTCAAGAAGGGACGAGGATGTGGAAGCATTGCTTTGTGCCATTTCTATTATCCAACCTGATTGGATAACTGAAGCAAGGGATGAATGGAAGAATGATGAAGAGGTATGGACACTCATTCAAAAGTTGCAACAAGATCCCAATGCATCTGATTTATTTATTTGGAAAAATGATTTGTTGTGGTACAAATATCACTTATATATCTATAAGAACTCCTAACTTAAACAAAAGGTTCTTTTGGAATTACACACCTCTTGTAGAGGAGGGAACTCAAGATTTTTAAAAACATACCACAGGGTCAAGAAGGAATTTTTTTGGGATGGAATTAAATATGATATTTATAAGTTTGTGGCGAAATGTCTGGTTTTCCAACAAAATAAAGTTGAGACAATTAAGATTCCATGTATTTTACAACCAATAGCCATCCCAAGTCAGCGTTTGGAAGAATTCTCAATGGATTTTGTCATAGGTTTACCCAAGTTTGAAGGAAAGAATGTCATCATGGTGGTAGTTGATATACTTAGCAAGTATGCACATTTTTGTGCACTATCTCATCCTTTCAAAACCAATATAGTTGCTATTGCATTTATGGAAATAGTTCAAAAGCTACATGGAACCTAAAGATTATTATAAGTGATAGAGATCCCATTTTCACTGGAAAATTTTGGACATAATTATTTTCTTGTCTCGACACTCAATTAGCTCATAGATCATCTTATCATCCTCAATCTGATGGGAAAACTGAGATAGTGAATGAATGTTTGGAAGGATATCTTCGTTGTTTTGTATATGATAAACAAACACAATGGATCAAGTGGTTACCCTTGGCATAATGGTGATATAACACTTCCTTTCGTACTACAACAAAAATGACCCCATTTATGGTGCTTTATGGAAATCATCCACCATCCATCACATCATCTTTAAGAGACAATTATAAGGTTCAAGTAGTGGAAGATCACATTGAGCATCAACAACAAGTTATCCAACTCTTAAAGGGTAACCTGAATCTGGAGAGGAATCAAATGAAAAAATAAGCAAATCAACATTATAGTGAAATAAGTTTCTATGTGGGCAATTGGGTATTTTTACAAATACAACCATACAAACAAATATCCCTCAAGCAAGCTAAGAAGGATAATAAATTATCACCCAAGTACTATGGCCCTTATAAGATGTTGGAAAATATTGGTACTATGGCATACAAATTGGAGTTGCCTACATCTTCGTAAATATCCTAGTTTTCAATGTTTCATACTTAAAGAAGGATATAGATGACAAGCTTCCAGTATCAATTTAAAAGTATCTCATTAAGTGGAGGAACTTACCTGTTGAAGACTCCACATGGGAGGATGAGTATTTTATTCAAAAGAATCTAGAACTACTCAAGCAATGAGGATAATACTTTTTGAAGGAGAGGGGCATATTAGGTCCCTATAATACTAGTGTATCCCCCATGTTGTTATTGTTGTGCCTTATGTAGTTCCCATATTGTGATTGTTGTGCCCCATAAAAGCCCGTTATTGCTATTATTGTGCCCTTACATTATTATTGTTATGTAGGCCCTAATTATATTGTGATCCTTTAGACTTCTATATATACAAAGGAGGTCTTGTCATTTGTATCATTGAATAATTGTTCATTTATGTGATGTAAAATGAGGTTTCCTCCCCGAACAAACTTATTTTCAATTTGTTGATCTATCTTTTCTTCTGTTTTCTGATCTTGTTACATAACATTCGTTATCCTCCAAGGAGCCAAAAAATCATCTGATCTAAGTGAAGATTTGAGGCGTAATATTTCTGAGGCTAATACAAATTTGAGGCACTTTATCTCTGTAAAAGATGTGAAGTCTATAGCACAAATCAAAGATCTGAGGCACACTGTTTATGAGGCTAAATCGAAGGTCTGAGGCACTCCTTCCTATGGTTTTGAGGTTGGATTATAGGTTGAATTTCAAACCTATTGAGAAAAGACAAGTGGCACCTTATGGACAATGTTGTGAGCATAAATATGGAATCTAGTGGGTAGTCTTATGGTCAAACATGTGGCATCCTGTGGACATACTTGTGGCAGATATCCTTGTTTTGGTAAGGGTTGACTTGGAACTTGGATGATTGGTTGTCATACTGGCCAGTTTGTTTATGAATTGGATATCTCTCTCTTTGACTATGATTCTATAAGGAAAGAATTGATAGGTTTCCCCCCATTTTGGGTTTTCCCAGGGTAAAATTGTGTATTGTGTCATGTGCACTATTGTTCTTGTACTTGAATGATTAAAATGTTGAAGTATAATTGCTTGATGAATATTGAATAAAGGCTAAAAGAATAAGAATCCTCACAAGTAATTATCTTGTATTAGAAGTCCATGCTCGCAATTGACTTTCCAACATTGTATTAGAGCTAGGATATAGGGCAGTCAAATCTCTTGCCCTAGCTCAAGTCACATGAAGCCTTATGATGGACCTAAAAGTTCTATAAATATTAAAGCTCCATAGATCTAAAATCCGAGTTCTTTGTTTATGGTCAAGGTTATTTAGAATCATAATCGAGTTTTTATGCAGACATAATAACACATCTCTATGATAATAATATTGGAGCAAAGTTCTATGACATAAACCCTATGGAAAGGTAGTGAATACCCGAAGCATAGTCCTGTGTTGAAAGCCAAAGTTTTCTTTATGGCATGATCAATTTTTTCTTTGAAACAATTCAAATTTTCTCTGTGGTGAATCAAATCAAATCCTCATGAAGAAAAATATTTAAAGTAATGGTGTAATCACTTCAGAAGACGATAATTCCATATTGCAGACCGAGATCGTTGTGATTTGAAACTGTCGTATACAAACCTCCATTGCAGACCTTATACCTCATAATCTGAGTCTATTTCGGATTGATATCAAAGGACTAAAAGTCTACCTTATGACACAAGTTGATTTGGTACATATTATTGTAAATTTTCCTCAACTTATCTTAACTTGACCATAGGAATACTAACCTCTAACATCAGTTTGGAATCTAAATATTTTAATCAGGATGCTATAATATCCCTGTCAAGTATTGAAATATCTGAGCATGCTTAAAGTTTAAGAAAGGTTTCCCTTTATAACATACCACAACTATGAGATGTTCGAAGGCAAATCTTTGGAACAAAGGATTGTTGTAAAGATGTTGAAGCTACCAAAATTACTTTCCATACACCCTATGATATGAGACTAAAGATTGAGAAATGTGAATTGTATCTATGAAAAGGGCCATGAAGAAAGCACATTGTGGTTATTGGGATACTATCACATAAGAAACACATACTGAAAGGTTGAAGTATTACTTTATACACTTCAATAAGAAGTAAAATAAATACTAGGAATAGAAATGTTAGAGATCAATAAAAGATTATCAAAATCTAAATTTTGTCCATCAATCTATGAGGTATGATCATTTTGTTCTCATATGTCAAGGAGGAGTCGAAGTTGTAAGTCCAAACTAAAGACTTCTAGTTCATTGAAGCTAAGATGATCTCAGTATATCAAAAAGGTCACTTCTCTTTAAATAGAAAGACTAAGTAAATTCTCATTCCCTTGCAAAACACGGTATAAAGTTTGGAATACATCATTAAAGCAAGATACGATCAATACTCAAATAAAATGATTTTATTCAACCAACTCACAAAATAGAAGAATGAGATAGATCAACGACTTCAAAAGTAGCCTCTTCGAGGGGGAAACCTCCTTTACATTACACAAATGAACAATTCTTGGATGATACAAATGACAAGACCTCCTTTCTATATATAGGAGTCTAAGGGGTCACAATATAATCAGAGATAACGTAACAATAATAATGTAAGGGCACAAAAACAACAATTGTGGGCTTCTATGGGGCACAATAATAACAATATGGGGACAACATGGGCACAACAATAACAATAAGGGGCTATAATGACAATAATAATAAGGGAATACACTAGTATTATAGGGGCCTAACATGCCCCTCTCCTTCAAAAAAGTGTTGTCCTCAATGCTTGAGTAGTTTTGGATGCTTTTGTATAAAATTCGCATCCTCCCATGTGGAATCTTCAGTAAGTAAGTTCTTCCACTTGATGAGATAATCTAAAATTGATCGATTTCATAGCTGTCGAGTTCTTGTTTTAGTGACTGCTTCAGGTTCCAATATGATTTTTCCTTCCTCGTCAAGTTCTGGAAATATTGTTTGAACTGGGAGCTTATCACCTATAACCTTCTTTAAGAATGAAACATGGAAAACTGGGTGCACTCTAGAAGATGCAGGAAGTTCCAATTTGTATGCCATAGTACCAATATTTTGCAACACCTTGTACGAACGATAATAATTTTGTGATGATTTATTATCCTTATTATCTTGCTTGAGGGACATTTGTTTGTATGGTTGTATTCATAGAAATACCCAATCACCTACATCAAAACTTCTTTCATTGCAATGTTGGTATGCCTGTTGTTTCATTCTATTTTGCACCAAAGTCAGGTTATCCTTTAAGAGTTGGAGAACTTTTTGTTGATGCTCAATGTGATCTTCCACTCCTTGAACCTTATATTTTTCTCTTAAATATGATGTGATGGATGGTGGATGATATCCATAAAGTGCCATAAATGGTGTCATTTTTGCTGCAGTATGGAAGGAAGTGTTATACCACCATTCAACCAGAGGCAACCATTTGACCCATTGTGTCTGTTTATCAGATACAAAGCAACGAAGATATCCTTCCAAACATTTTTTCACTATCTCAGTTTGCCCATTAGATTAAGGATGATAAGATGAGCTATGAGCTAACTGAGAACCCAGACAAGAAAATAATTATGTCTGAAAATTTCCAGTGAAAATAGGATCTTTGTCGCTTACAATAATCTTTGGGTTTCCATGTAGCTTTTGAATTGTTTCCATAAATGCAGTAGCAAGTGTAGTGGGTTTAAATGGATGAGATAATGCACAAAAGTGTGAATACTTGGTAAGTATATCAACTACCACCATGATGAAACTCTTTCCTTTGGACTTGGGTAAACCTATGATAAAATCCATTGAAACGTCCTCCCAACATTGACTTGGAATGGATAAAGGTTGTAATAGACCCACGGTATGAATTTTATCAACTTTATTTTGTTGGCAAACCAAACATTCTGCCACAATATTTTGAATATCAGATTTAAGGCCCTCCCAAAAAAATCCTTCTTAACCCTGTGGTAAGTTTTTAAAAATCCTAAATGCCCTCCTAAGGGACAGGTGTGCAATTCCAGAAGAATCTTATGCTTGATTTGGGAATTCTTACAGAGGTATAAGCGATCTTTGTACCATAACGAATAATTTTTCTAGCTAAATGTATTAGAGGTACTGGGATCTTGCTACAACTTTTGAATGAGTTCCCACACTTCTTCATCATTCTTCCATTCATCCCTTGCTTCGTTTATCCACTCTGTTTGGATAATAGAAATGGCACAAAGCAATGCTTCCACATCCTCATCCTTTCTTGAGAGTGCATCTGCAAGAACATTTTGCTTCCCTTTTTTGTAGATGATTTCAAAGTCATAACCCAAAATCTTTGTGACCCATTTTTGCTGCTCTTCTGAAGATAATCTTTGTTCTAAGAAGTATTTAAGACTATCATGATCTGTTTTTACCTTGAAGTGTCTTCCCATTAGGTAAGGTTGCCATTTCTTAAGTGCATGTAGTATTGCCAACATTTCATTCTCATAAATAGCTTTATGTAAATACTTTCCTTTGACTAGACGACTTTCAAAAGCAATGGGTCTTTCTTCTTGCATTAAAACAACACCAATTCCATTTCTTGAGGCATCAAATTCCACAATAAAGGTCTTTGTGAAGTCTGGTGTAGCTAATACCGGTGCTCGGCACATTACCTCTTTAAGATGTTCAAAGGCTTTCGTTGCTTCTGGAGTCCAAGAAAATTCATATTTCTTCAGTAATGTTATTAGAGGTGCTACTATTCTCCCATAATTCTTAACAAACTTGCGATAATACCCTGTCAACACGAGAAATCCTCACAAATGCTTTATGGATGTGGGGATTTTCTATTCCTTAATGGCTTTAAATTGGCTATGGTCTACCTTAACACCTTCATGAGATACAATATGACTCAAATATTCCACCTCTTGTACTCCAAAGAAAAATTTGGAGGTTTTTGCATATAATTGTTTCTCCTCCAATAGTTTGAGCACTTTATCAACATGTTGAACATGATCCTTCCAAGGTTTGCTGTAGATTAGTATATCATCAAAAAATACTAACAAAATTTTTGTAAGGCAATGTTTGAAAATGGAATTCATCAAACCTTGAAATGTAGAAGGCGCATTGGTAAGGCCAAAAGGCATGACCAAAAATTCATAATGACCCTCATGAGTTCTAAATGCTATTTTCAGAATGTCTTTAGTGTTCATTTTGATTTGATGATATCCTGAATGAAGGTCCAACTTGGTGATGTAAATTGCTCCATGCAATTCATCCAATAATTCATCAGTGACAGGAATGGGAAATTTATCTTTAATAGCGAGCTTTTTGAGTTCTCTATAATCTGGACACATGCACCATGATCCATCCTTCTTGTGCACCAATACTACTGGAGCAGAGAAAGAACTTTGACTAGGTTGATTTATACCAACCTCTAACATTTCTGCAACCATACATTCAATTTCAATCTTTTGGGCATAAGGATATATGTAAGGCCTGATGTTTGGAGGAACACTTCCTGGAATCAAATGAATAGCATGATCATGATCATGAATAGGTGGGAGGCCTTTGGGAGTCTCAAATACCTTGGAATGATTGTCCAAGATTTTTTGGAGATCTGGAGAAATAGATGATTTCGATGTGGGAACCTATAGCGAACATAATTGTGCAATTATGCCACATTGTTCTTTCTTTAGAAGCTTTGTCATGCCATTAGAGCTGATTATCTTTCTCGGTTTCCTTGCCATGCCCCTTAATTCAACTTCCTTTCCTTCTGATTTTTTTTTCAAGAAAAGTTCTTGAAAATTAAAAGCTATCGTACCCAAAAATTGTAGCCATTGGACTCCTAGTACAACATCAACACCACCCATTGGAATGCAAATAATTGGACTATTCAACACATATTCTCCCATGGATAGATTGATATTATGACACTTTCCAGAGAAATTTATGGTTCCTCCACTTGCAACCATCACTTGACACTCTGATGTTGGATATAGGAAGCAATTCAATTCCTTTGCTATCTTACAATGAATAAAATTATGGGTACTTTCGAATCAATCAACACTATTACCTTTTTCTTCTTGATATGTCCTTCTATCTTGATAGTTTGAGGAGTGGTAATTCCAGCCAATGCATTACAAGATATGGTCGGATTCATTTCTTCTTTATCTAGGGCTTTTTCCTGGAGTATATCCTCTTCTTTTGACATTTCTTGTTCCTTTTCTTCCTCCTCTTCACAACCTCTGTGGAACAATTTCTTCTCAGCACACTTATGACCTTTATTGTATTTGCTATCACAACTGTAACAAAGCCCTTTCGTTATTTTTTCTTCCAATTGTTGTGGTGTCAACCTTGTAGGTTGTGGAAGGCTAGGGGCAACACGACTTCCATATTTATAGTTGTGATTGGTAGGCTTCCTTGTTGCCATAATTTTTCTTTCAATTTTTCTTGCCAACCTAAATGCCTTTTCCAATGAATCAGGTTCCCAAAGGTGAACCTCATGTTGGATATTATCCTTATGAACACATCAATCCTATTCTCCTCTAGAATATATTTTACCTTGATATTCAATTTTTGGAATTCCTCAATGTGCTCCACCATTGAACCCTTTTGTTTGAGATTTATCAATTGCCTAAAAAAAGTGTTGCTTTTTGTATCCTCATAATGTGCTATCATTTCTTCCGTAAAAATTGCGCAAGTGACAATTTGTTTACGAGAGAAAATCCATCGATACCATACAAATTGATTGGGTTCCAAATATAAAGTCACAATGCATGTACCTTTTGTGTGTTTTGCACTTTATGTAGATCAAAATATTGCTCCATTTGTAGTATCCATGTTACGATATCCTTGCATCAAAATTCCTCATATCGATCTTTGGAACATGGTGGGTCTCCAATCCAATGTTAGAGTCTGTGAAATTATGACTAACATTTCTTTTGTTCTCATCATGAGTTTCCTCTACTAATTTTTCACCATCAGGAAGCATTTCTTGTAGCAACTTTGCCAAACCTCATTTCAAACCTTCCATGTCTTTCTTCAAATCTTCAATGTTTACTTCTAAAGAATCCATCTTAGCTTCCACTCCATCCATCTTAGCTTCCACGCCATTCTTCTTAGCTTCCACGCCTTTCTTTAAACCATCCATGTTAGCTTCTGTTACTTTTTGTGAGAGTGAAATTTGGTTCACTTGGTCTCGTAGTTTTGATATATCATGTTGCATTTCTTCCTCTTATTCATGAGTCATGCTAGATCTTTCAGGTTTCTTACTAGGTGTTTCCATTTTCTTTCTTTGGGGCATCAATTAATGATAAATATGCTTCACTGTGCCCTTTGAATCACTTCAAACATTTTTTTCAAACCAAACTTATGCAATTAAAAAAAAAAACTACACACCTTTTTTCTCTTTGTAGGAGCTCGATATTGAATCTATTTTATATCTATAATTTCAGATCTCCAAGGTCTGAAATTTCATCCTGTGATAGCCCTCTGCGTCCTCTTTGCAACCCCACAAGTATGATCCAGATTGGATTCTCCAAGAAATAGTTATGTCAAATCTCCCACGATGACCTGATTATAGAATGGTTCAATAAAGTGAACCTGTATGAAGTGCCACGTGTCATTGTTTCGACCTTCGAACCTAAAAATGATACACAGAAAACTACATTCCGTCCTATTTTTGTAACTCTTTACGAAATTTCAATCTGATGCTCAGAGAAAAAGTGATAACAATTTTTCCAAGGTGACCTATTTGAGATCGAATTCGGCAACGTGCAAAAACCCTAACTTCCTTAGTTCATATCTCCGAAAATATGACGATACAAGATCTAAAATTATGTCCCGAGGTTCATCACAATTTAAGCTCAAATGGGTTTTAATTTTAGCTTCTGAAACTTCATAGAAAAAAGTTATAACAAAGATTCCACAATGGCTTGTTTGAAGCAGCGAAACCCTAGAATCCAATGCTCTGATACCAATTCTTATGAAACTAGCTCATAAAATAGAAGAATGACATAGATCAACGACTTCAAAAGTAGTATCTTCAAGGGGGAAACCTCCTTTACATTACACAAATGAACAATTCTTGTATGATACCAATGACAAGACCTCCTTTCTATCTATAGGAGTCCAAGGGGTCACAATATAATCAGAGCCGACATAACAACAATAATGTAAGGGCACAACAATAGCAATAGTGGGATTCTATGGGGCACAATAATAACAATATGGGGACAACATGGGCACACCAATAACAATAAGGGGCTACAATGACAATAATAATAAGGGAATGCACTAGTATTATAGGGACCTAACAAATGAAGTGTGAGTTATCAATCTTATGCTTCCTTGAAGATATTACATAGGGTATTGAAGCTACCATGGATCTTTACCTGGAAAGATGCATTGTATGTGCTGGTGATAAGGCATGTTTGGATAAGTCATAAATGAGAAGAAGGGTTACTGTAAAAGAGGTCGAGTTCCTTTTAATCTCTCTCTTGACAAGATCAAATTATTTGTAGCAAGACAAAGACATAAATGACATAATATAAGTTCTTGAATAAATTGATATGCGCTACTTACATGGGAACTTGGATCCATTCCTTGCACATTGCAAATATGATTATAAGAAAGAAAAGTTTCTTGGATCAACATTATACATCCTTGACTCATTGATTGATGACAATAATGGGATGTGTAAAGGGCATGTCAATTTATTGTAAGCCCTAGCAGGCATAAGAAGAAAGCTCTAGGGTTTTTGGACAAAACCTTAGGAATGCTCTTTTTTGCTGAAAATAGAAACTGTAACCCTAACAAAGAAGGAATGTCATCATAATTAGAATGAGGATGATTGAGAGATCAATAGGGAGTTGAATTCATTCTCAAAAGATAAGTATTTTGTATCTCTCTTTTAATTGTCACTATTGTTGTTTTTACTATTAGTTAGTCTCTTGCCATTATATCTCGTGCTTGGTTGTAATTATTCTTCCATGACCTCCTAGTGAGGATTGTAGGTACATAGAAAAAGCTACCAAGGCTTTGAAAATGGTTGGAAGAAGTGGAAGAACGAAGCAAAGCGAGTGACAAGAAGCTCTTCTTAAATAATGAGCGAAGTTGACAGATACTATATGAAATCCGAGTTCAGAGGGATATTGCAGATCAACAAGTTTGAAGTATGCAAGTAGTAGATAACAACAAAGCAAGAATTGAATAGAAGATCCTTGAAAATACATTTATTTGGTATAATTCTATTATCATTGTTTTGAAGATTGCACCAGTTGATGCAGAGGTTTATTTCCTTAATAATTGAGAAGGAATAAGTTTACTTTGGTGGATCAAGATGGATCCTATATGATTTGTTTTCTGACAAAAATAGAAGAGCTCATGTATCAAAGGGAGTTGCTTTAACCAAAAGAATTACTTTAGAGGGAGTAGTCAAGACTTCCTCGGGAACCCTGTTTCAGTTTTAGAGGGATTTTACCTCTATGTTCAAGATGATGGATTTTCATTTATAAGTGATGGTAGAGGGAGCATCCTAAATTACCGTAGTAGGGTATGTCTCAGCTTGAGAGGGAGCACCCAATTTGGGCAACCTGAGAGCTTTTGTGATCTAGCAAAGGGAGCACAATAAATTATCAATAAGCCAAAGACATGTTTCTCAGTATTAGCATGATATAGTTGGTACAAAATAATTTGAAAAGTATAGATTTAGTTAAGAGTGTTGAAAGACTTAAAGAACTCATTAAGACGTTACTTTAGTTTGGCTCCGCTATCATTTCTTGGATGAATATGAAGAAATCATCTGTTGGCAGAGGTTGAGTGTATTGTAGCTGGATTGGAAAGTTGAGAAGCAATATGACTTCAAATATTATTTATAGGTTTATCTAGATCCAATGTAGGGGACGACCATGATGACAGACGGTGCAGAAGGGACCAATGAAGCTCAATTATGCCTCCACTGATGAGCATATATCCAATATGCTAATGAAGCTTCTTTTTAGAGGGAAGTTTGTGTACTCCTACAAAAAGCTTGGGAATTTGGAGAATGCCTCTATGGTTGAGAGTAAATGATGATTACATTATGAATATGGTTTCTCCCCGTGTCATGTACTTTGACTAGAATTAAGGATGTTATCTCTATGTCAAGTACATTGACTAACATTAGGGAGAATTGTTTGATAAATTACATAACATATTGGATTGGCATTCTTCCTGTGTAATGTACTCTGATCAGAATTAGGGATGCTATCCCTGTCTTAAGTACATTGACATGAATTAGGAAGAATGGTCCAGTTGACTAACATTTTCCTATGTCATTGTATAGTGACCTGATTAGGGTTGTATTCCTTGTGTCACTTTGACTTGTATAGGAAAATGGTCCAATAAAGGATATTCATTCTCCCTATGTCATTGTATAATGACTTAATTAGGGATGTTGTCCCTTGTCCGTTTGACTTGGATTACGGAGAATGGTCCTAGAGGCTGTAGCCTCGTAACATCGTGCTCTAATCTCTTTCTAGAATGAGCTTGTCTTGACATTGTTATTTAATCTCTTTTTAGAGTGAGATTGTTTTGGTATCATGCTCAAATATCTGTCTAGGGTGAGCTTGTTTATTGAGGCCTCTTGGTGAATACAAAATGATTCATATGTGCCATATATCACGGCTACTGACTGGGTTATGGAAATATTGTTGATGTTGGTGATCATATTACTGATAATGATGCTTATCTTAATCTTGATGATCCTTCCTTATATAATTGTCCACTTGAGAATATCTCAATGAGCCATTATGAATACCTCCCTAGTTAAGAAGGAGTGTTGAAATTGTAACTAGTATTTGTCTTCATAATGCATTTCTATCATTTGTAAATTTATTGTTGGTAAAAAAGAATTTTATTTAAAACATGGGTTTCATGCTATTTATTTCTAGTCAAAAAAAAGTTATGAAAGGCATGTTCTTCATGACCTTTGCAAGAAAAGAAAATTAAAATTTTATGTGTCTTTTTGGTCAAACCCAAACTGTCAAGTCAACCTGCCCAAGAAAGGCACCCTTTCACATGGATGGAAGAATACATATATATCCTATTCGTCCTCCTAAAAAGATCCAATCAACCATTTGATCCATGTGAAGATCAGAGGCATAATATTTTTGAGGCAAATATGAATCTGAGGCACTTTATCTCTATAAAAGACGCAAAGTTTTTTAGCACAAATCAAAGATCTGAGGCACAATGTTTCTGAGGCTATATCAAAGGTTTGAGGCAGTTCTTCATTTGGTTATGAGGTTAGATTATAGGCCAAATTTCAGCCCTATTGAGAATAGACAAGTGGCATGTTATGGACTGTAACTGCCTCCTCCCACATTTACCCAATTTCACCTGCCTACCACGTTAAATGATGAGCCCCAAAAATGGATAATTATATGGGCTCATTCAGCCTCCTAATTCGACTTAATCCACCATTCTCATTAGTTTATTGCATGTTTTTGATTATATTTATACTAATAGAGTGAATTGGGTTAGTCATTACGCCAACAAGTCTAATGTGTGCTTTATGCAGTCTTTTTGGTCAATTTGGAGACAAAATCAAAGGTTTAAATGAGCACTTGGCAGCTAAATTCTTGGAGAGGATTTTTAGGAAGGTGTCCCCTTCATTTATGGGCCATTACCTCGAATTCTCCACCATCAGCTCAGAGTTCAAGGGCCACCAAATCGATTATCACAAGGTCAGGCGAGCAAGTGCTAGTAAAAGTGCTGTTAACTACAAGTTTTGGCCGCCGAGTTCCTAAAGTTTAGGAGGGCTATTGGGGTCCTCAATTTGTATAAATAAGAAGGCTTAGGGCCTCATTTCAGTTAGTCACTTTGTAGGCAGAAGTTAGCTAGCTTGTAGTTCGATTTTAGTCATTTTTTAGGCAGTAGATTAGCTTTGCATTTTAGCACATTTTCAAGCTTTTCCTTGTGGACAGTTTTTGATGTAAATATTATTTCTTGCTCAATAAAGATGAATCCAGCTTTGCACCAGCTCTAAATATCTCTTAGGAGGCTATAGCTCTTGGGGTTGGGCCCATCTCAAGTGCCCAGTACCTCCTTTGTTTACCTTTATGTGTTTTTGCTACATTCTTATAATAAAATCTGCTATTTAGATTTAAATCTTGCTTTGTTATTTAGATTGCTTTTGATGATTAAAAAGGATTTTTATGTTTAGATTGATTTGATAGGTTATTAACGGGGAATATATTTAGAAAAAGGCCATCAAGGACCTCTGATATCACCTCTCCCTCAGTGGGATCAGGAGCTGGGATCAAGGTGACCTTGCTGCCACAAAAACACTTTCTTTGCTTCACCGTGCAACTGTTAGTGTTGTATTCTTGTTTGCAGAAGTTGATATCAATTTTGGTTGCATGCTTAGGGTTATGATGGCTTAGTTGCATAGTTATTTCATCTGATTTTAGTGCAAATAATCTTCTGTTTCATTTCTTTGTTGTTATCTAGGTCTGAATAGACTAACGTACTTAGGTCTTTGATTTTCCAAATCCTTGTTTGTTTCGTTTGAAAAACAACTTGCAGAGCACCTGTTATCCTTCTTTATCTGCCCATTCTCCATCAATCCCACCTGCTTCATCCTCTACTCAGATTCTTGCCTTACGTTTGCCATTTGCTCACATAACCTTAGTTTTTGTGCAACATTGCTTCAGTCCTCCTTGAACAAATCCAACCATCTACATATTTCCTCAACTCCATCCACCAAGTCCTGGACCACCTCCAACCCTTATCCTACCTCCATACCCACTCCTTCATCTTTCTTCCTCCATCCATCCTCCAAAATCCCATTTCTGAACATCCTGTAGAAAAATTACAGACATCCTGTAGAAAATCACAGACATCCTGTAGAACCCCTGCAGACTTCCTGTAGAAGCTCACGAATGAGGTTTCTTGATAGCCAAACTCTGTGAAACTCTCTGGAAGGGTGTTAGGGACCCCTTAGGCCCTCTCTGAACCTTCTCAACCTCCTCCAAGCATTTCCTCTCGCCAATCCACCTCTGCACAGTCAAAAAAGTCAAATCGCATGCATGATAATTCTAACAACTTATTCAAAAATACAAAAAGATGCTTTTTTGTTTTTTGTTTTGTTTTTTTTGTTTTTTTGTTTTTTTTTTTGTTTTTTTGTTTTGTTTTGTTTTTTTTTTTAGATGTTACTGTAGAAGTAGCTTAGACACATGCATTTTACCTTCCTAGAAGTCAATGGCATCTCTTTCAGTAGCTTGCATCCTTTGTTTTGCATCAGTAGGGCTAGCTGGTAAAATTAGGGTTTGCTAGGGTTTGCATTTCCTTTCCGCTTTCAGTTTCTTTTTGCAAGTAGAATAGCCCTTTTGAGATTAGCTTTCTTCCATCATGATTAAAATCTTCTTCTGAGAACTCATAGAAGCTGACTTGAGCTCCTAGCGAACTTGTGCCAGCTGATCAAGTGACAGCTGCGGCAAGAACTAGTACTTGTGCATATAGCACCGTCGCTTCCAAGTTTATTATGAACTACCGGGTTGATAAAATTAAAGAAGGGAGTTCCAGGAGTTGCAACATTATTGTTGCAATACTAGGGCCCACCATTCTTTTTGGCGCCGTTGCCGGGGAAGTGTCAGAGTATTGGTGATTGCTGCTTTTCTTCTATTTTCCACTACAACCTTCTGCTAAGTAGTTTATTTCATTTCCATTATGCAATTTCGTTTCTGCAAAAGTAGATTAGCATTTCCCGCTTTCATAGATTAGCATTTCAATTCCGCAATTTCATTTCTGCAAGCGTAGAATAGAATTTCAATTCTGCAAGCGTAGTCTAGCATTTCATTCTCGCAATTTGATTTCAGCAAAATAGATTAGTCCTTTCCTGCTTTCATTTCAATTCCGCATTTTCATTTCTGCAAGATAGATTTTAGTTAGTTGCAGTTCAATCTATTTTAGTTTTGTAGGTACAAGCAGAAAAAAGCAAAAATCAACCAAAAAGATTTCCTTTCATGCCTTGTAGGAGTAGAGATAATTCAGAAAAATGATTGCACAACACCCCCACTGCTTCACACATCCAACCTTCTCTCTTCTTCGATGGCTGTGATTAAAGAACCCTTAGGGGGACATCAAGACATATTTGAATAATCTCAAGGGAAGAAGAAGAAGAAAACATTCCTCTAGATCAAATGGCTATAAGCAGCAATGTTGTGAGCAGTACCTTGTCCAAAAACGAATTTGAAAATCAGATGGAAGATTTCAAGAGTGATATGAGGCAGTTTCTTGCCATGCAATTGGATACCCTGCAGATCCAAAGGATGCAAGAAGAAGCTAAGAGGGCTTTGGCCATCTTTTGTCTCAGGTGCACTAGAAAGCATCCTAGGAATGAATGTCCAATGCACTCCCTAGAAGTGTGTTTCGTCTGTGAAGAATACCATCCTACAAATCAGTGCCCTTCCTTGCTTGGAGTTAAAGCTGCATATCAGAGAACCAAAGGAGCCATTGAATCACTCTATTATATGAACCAAAGGAGGCCACATGGACCTAGATCTTACCAGCAGGAACTGCAAGGGACATCCGAGACCTATTATGACCCCTATCAAGCCACTTTCATGCCTTCTTGGGGTCTCCCTGCTCATTCTTCCTGGTTCACACCTCCTCCTTGTTCCTTCACAGATTCATATTATGCCCAACCAGTTGCTCATTCATTTCACTCTTATGCTCAGCCACAACCTTAGTGGAATGCACCTCATCAGGGGTGGAGGCCCCAGTACAACTCTCCTCCCGCTCATTTGCCTCCACCTGCCCAACCATAAACCCATCCACATCCATCTCAAATATACACCCCCACTCAACTATCCATACCACCATTTCCAAACCTACACACTGGAATAGCTCAACCCAGTTGCAAAGTTGAGGCACAACATGTCCAAATGACTCCTCTTGAGCTCGATGATATTCACCATAGCTCAAGAAAAGTGTTGCAAAACAGAGATTATATTGACAACATTGAAGGACCAAAGGCAAAAGAAGATTCAAAAGAAAAAGATCAAAGAACCATGGGCTGCACTTGATGAAGAGAAGGCATCAAAATCAGAGATCGAGAGAGTTCCCTCATGGTTACCATCAAATCTTACATGTATTCAAGAGAAATATCATCAAAAAGAGGAAGATGAGAAAGTCATGGTAGAAGGTGACATGAAACATGATCCAGATCAACAAAAGGACTAAGGATATCAGAGCTATATTGAGATATGGTTTCAGACGGTCACTAAATTGCAGCGGTACTCTCTTCTTCAGCTATGTTTGATTCCTTCAAAGTCAAATCATTTAGTCTCTGAAATCCGGATAGCTGTCAAAGCATGCATTTCAAGCCTCCACATCATTTTGCTCTAATCTCGATGTGCACATGGCTCCATTGGAAGTATTCTTATACTTGAAAAGAATTTTGTTTTTCAAGTAGGGTAGGGTAGAAAAAAGGGAAAAAAAGAAAAAAGAAAAAAGAAAAAATGAAAAAAATGGAAATAAGAGGAAAAATATAAGGTGAAAACCTCCTCGGAGGCGTCTTAGATTGGCTCATTGATTGAAAACCTCCATGAGGCGGTCAACGGGTTGAAAAAAAAGAAGAAAAAAAGAGAAAAGAAAAAGAGAATAAGATCCCTGGGTGAAAACCTCCCTTGGAGGCGCCCAAGGCAGGCAATTAGGGTGAAAACCTCCATGAGGCGCCCTAGTTGTTTTCAAAAAAAAAAAGAAAAAAGAAAAAAGAAAAAAAAGAAAAAAAGAAAGCAGGACTAATCTCTGTGAAAAATTGCACGTTGCAGTGAATACTTTGCAGGAAAAAAAGGGTGCGCAAAACAAGGAAAAGAGTCCGTACCAGGCTCCAGGACATCCCTTCAGACACTCCCTCCATGGCCACTCACCTCTCCTAGGATTTGGTCACATTCAGGTCAGGATTTGGCTTTCTATAGGAAGTTCCAGGCTTTTCTGCAGGAAGTTCTAGGCGTTTCTACAGGAAGTTCTGAAACATCCTGTAGAACCTTCGGACGAACCAAATTCAATTTTAAAAGGGAATCTGATGGTTGGAATCTGTTGGTTAGGCCTGCAAGCACCCCTGTTTCCATCCCTCACCTTTCTCCATCATTTTTTCCACCTCATTGTGCTTCTACAGGAAGTTCCTGTAGAAATTAAAGGAAGCTAGAAATGGATTTCAAAAAGGTAGTTTGGCGAACATGATAGCTTCCTCAAGGGTTCAGAAGTCCTCCTGCAATATTCAAACTCCTCCTCCATCATCTCCATGCCTGCATCACACCCTAAGCTCATTTTTTTTACCATGCAAAAACTTGCAGAATGCTTTGAAGAAAAATACATAGAACAAAATTTGTTTTTTCCCTAGCTTCAAAACCGTGCATCTATTTGAAAAACTGTTACAGGGGGAGTTGTATAGGGACGATGGAAACATGCCCGAGCAATTTCATCCAATTCCGGTGCATGGTTTCCAAGAAATCAACCTCCATCACCTCCAGCCATTTTTGCATTTTCTCCCTAGATTGCAGAGTAGGGTAGAGAGGATTGAAAAATTCCAAACAAGTAAGCACACACCCAAGGCAACCACAGCAAAATTAAAAGAGAAGGCACCCCCAGCCAAGCAGGTCAAAACAGTGAAAACCGTTTCTACAGGAAGCCAGAAAACCGTTTCTACAGGAAGATAGAAAATAGTCAGCACAGGACTTTCTACAGGAAGTTTGGAAACATGGCAACAGAAGGAAAAATCGCCTGAGATTTTAGCCAGGGAGGCAGCAGCTGTGCTGGCCACCCTAAGCACATCTCCCAAGAAAAAGGGGAAGCGAAAGAGGGAGCCTTCCCTATAGATTAAGGCAAGAAGGAGCGTGAGGATAAAGCTTGGCAGACCCCAGCCACAGTCAAAAGAACCAATCACAATTTTAGACACCCCAGCTACACAAAAGGAGAGGTCTCCCTCAAAGGCATCCATCACCTATGAACGGGGAAGCTCGAAGACATCCACCTGCAGAGAAAGAATGAAAATGTTGGACACAAAGGCCTCTCTACAGGATGCTGAGACAGTTCTACAGGAAGCTGAGAATTCTTTAGGAAAAGGAGCGCAGGCAGTGGGAAGAAGCAGAGATAAAAGCATGGTTTCATGACCGAGAAGAGGACATCACTTCAGAAGCTTGGCATGACAGGGAGACCACCAGGGCCATCAAAGATGAGGAGATAGATTAGTTGCTCAGAGGATGAGCAACACATTCAATAGGGGGGTGATGATGAGCCCCAAAAATGGATAATTATATGGGCTCATTCAACCTCTTAATTCGAATTAATCCACCATT
The DNA here is from genome assembly GCA_031772625.1 of Pinus tabuliformis. Lineage (NCBI taxonomy): Eukaryota > Viridiplantae > Streptophyta > Pinopsida > Pinales > Pinaceae > Pinus > Pinus tabuliformis. Next base: position 733,921,158 of record CM062814.1, read on the forward strand.
CTCATTAGTTTATTGCATGTTTTTGATTATATTTATGCTAATAGAGTGAATTGGGTTAGTCATTATGCCAACAAGTCTAATGTGTGCTTTATGCAGTCTTTTTGGTCAATTTGGAGACAAATCAAAGGCTTAAATGAGCACTTGGCAGCCAAATTCGTGGAGAGGATTTTTAGGAAGGTGTCCCCTTCATTTATGGGCCCTTACCTCAAATTCTCCACCATCAGCTCAGAGTTCAAGGGCCACCAAATCAATTATCACAAGGGCAGGCGAGCAAGTGCTAGTAAAAGTGTTGTTAACTACAAGTTTTGGCAGCCGAGTTCCTAAAGTTTAGGAGGGCTGTTGGGGTCCTCAATTTGTATAAATAAGAAGGCTTAGGGCCTCATTTTAGTTAGTCACTTTGTAGGCAGAAGTTAGCTAGCTTGTAGTTAGATTTTAGTCATTTTTTAGGCAGTAGATTAGCTTTGCATTTCAACACATTTTCAAGCTTTTCCTTGTGGATAGTTTTTAACAATGTAAACTTTGAAACGGGAACTGATACTGTTACCCGTTTTGTAGAGATAGCAAAAAAGTGATCCGATTTTGAAAAGGGGTGATGCAGAACACACATGTTTTGTTTAGAGCATAGTTTTTGGCACTTTAATTTTTTTTATGTACATTATGTTTTAGAATGGTAGTGATTTTCATGCTGATTTTAAAAAGTGGTTATTCTGCATCACACCCTTTTTTTAAAAGACCTATTTTTTGACTTTAAATTTTCTGATGTATGAAATGTAAATAATGATAATTATTTTGTAAATTTAATAATTTTGGAAGTGATCTTCTTCTTCATTTTTTTTTTTTTTTTTGTAGTGAGGTTTTTATTGATTTGCATATTTAAAGAAGAAGGTCGATATTTTTTATTTTCGATATTCTACATATTTATACATCGTTAATCCACATGAAATAACAAAAATAAAAGATAAAAAATGTTAAAAAAAATTATCTCATAAACCATAAAAGAATTTGGAAAAAAAAAAATTGAAAAAATATATATAAAAAATTAAGTAAAAATTGAGAAATTAAAAAAAAAATATTAACAAAAACTAGGAAAAAAAAGGAAAAAAATTAAAAACAAATTAGTTAAAAAAAAAAAAAATTAACGAAAAAAATTAAAAAAACTAGTAAAATTAATATTAAAAAAAAAACAAAAAATGTTAAAAAAAAAAATTATCTCACAAACCATAAAAGAAATTGGAAAAAAAAAACAAAATTAAAAAATATATAGTTATATATAAAATTAAGTAAAAATAGAGAAATTAAAAAAAACATTAGAAAAAACTGGGAAAAAATATAAAAACAAACTAATTTAAAAAAGAAGAAGAGAAAATTAACAAAAAAAATTAAAAAACAGGTAAAATTAATATTAAAAAAAAAACAAAAATAAATTTAAATTATAAAAAAAAAAAAACAAAAAAAAATGTGTATTTTATATTTAAAAAAAAGTGTAATTATTTTTTATTAAACACACATATTTTATTTACAAATAAAAAATAAAAAATTAAAATCTATTTTTTTTTTCAACAGGCTTTTTTTTTTATTAAAAAAAATTATGATTTTTTTTTAAACAATTATTATTATTATTATTATTTTTATTTAAAAATACAAATGATAAAAAAAAATTATGATTTTGTTTTAAACAATTATTATTATTTTTTTATTGTGGTTCACGGGCACTGAGTGGCCGCTACATCCACAGTAGAGAAGCGGGGCAGTTCCACCGGAAGAGATCTACCCGTCGGCCTTTACAGACCTAACCCCGAGGGCGTCGAGGAGATTTGACCCTGTGACCTCCCAACTGGGAAAGTACTTAGCAACGGGAACTCGACCATTTGAGCTATCCCTTGGGGCTTTAAACAATTATTATTATTATTATTATTATTTTTATTTAAAAATACAAATGATTAAACTTACATTTTATAGTTTTAAAAAAATAAAAAAATTAAACCTACATTTTATACTTTTAAAAAAAATAAAAAATTAAAATTAATAACTATAATATAGAAATTAATAATATATAAATATATTGTTAAAAAAAATTTGAAAACATGACTATATTTTATAAAATTTTAGTATTCATACATATTTAATTAAAAAATAATAAATAAATATAAAATATAAAATTTTAACATCTTTCTAAAATTAAAATTTATAAAAATAAAATTTTAAAATTTTGTAAATATAAATTATTCACTAATTAAAAAAAAAGAGTTAAATATGAATATGAAAATAGAATGATTTTTTTATGTAATTTATAAATGTATTGAAAATATAGAAGAATTAAGGTTAACATGGTTAAACTTCTGATAATAACCATCACATATCATGGTTAGACTTCTAATGCTTCAGAACTATTTAAAAAAAAAACACAGGTACGGAGTTAACCTTATCAAAATCATGTTAATTAAATTTCGTTCCAAGTTGCAATAACTTGCCAAGGAAGTAAAGATGGGACTTTTGTGGTCAGCTTCAAGTGAATTATGAGAGATTAATATTGATTTTGACTTCTGTGATGGAGATTCTGATGTTTGAACCCATCTTCACCCCATACCAGAAAATTTGATGCGGACGATTTTTATTGATTTGATTTTTTTATTTTTTAAATAGATAAATTTTACTTTAGATTTAATTGGTAATAGAAAAATGAAAAGATTGTAAATTTAAATGGTCAAATTTACCAAATCTAAATGCAAAGACCGAATCCCAAAGTCCCGTGAAAATGCAATCAATGGACAGAGACAAATGAAAGTCAAATGCATATTATTAAGGCGTAATTGTAGACTATAAGTGGACATTATTAATCCATACAACTCCAATACCACACGTTTTGTGGAAACCAATGCACGTGGACTTCCATTCGCAGTTACCTTTTTCAGAATGAGGAGCCGCAGGAAATTCTATTAAAACAGGATCTTTGATTTGCCGCGTTTTAGTAAAGGGCAAATCTCCACATTGGCTCGACCTGCAACCACCTCATCTCCGCATCGTTGATTGATCGTATGTCCTCAACGTTTGGCTTTTAATTTTTAGTATGGAAGCGGATGCAGGCCCTCCGCCCACCGCCGCGCCACCACAGGCGGCCCGGGGGCAGATGGCCATCGATTTTTATTAACTTAAATTTTTTTTTTATAATAATTTTTTTAATTTTAAATTAAAAAAAAATAAGTTTGTTTTAAATTGGTTTGTGATTTTATAATAATTTTTTTTAATAAAAAAATTAAAAAAAAATGTAATTTTTTTTTTTAGTATAAAATGTAGGTTTAATTTTTTTTTATTTTTTTTAAAAGTATAAAATGTAAGTTTAATCATTTGTATTTTTAAATAAAAAAAATAACAATAATAAAAATTGTTTAAAAAAAAATCATAGTTTTTTTTAATAAAAAAAAGAGCTTGTTGAAAAAAAAAATAGATTTTAATTTTTAACTTTTTATTTGTAAATAAAATATGTATGTTTAATAAAAAATAATTACACTTTTTTTTTAATATAAAATACACATTTTTTTGGTTTTTTTTTTTTATAATTTAAATTTATTTTTGTTTTTTTTTTTTTTAATATTAATTTTACCTTTTTTTAATTTTTTCGTTAATTTTCTATTTTTTTTTAAACTAGTTTGTTTTTATTTTTTTCCCAATTTTTTCTAGTGTTTTTTTTTTTTAATTTATCTATTTTTACTTAATTTTATATATAAATATATATTTTTTAATTTTTTTTTTTTTCCAATTTCTTTTATGGTTTGTGAGATAATTTTTTTTTAACATTTTTTGTTTTTTTATTTTGTCTTTTGTATATTTTTTTATATTTGTTTTTTAAATAATCAACCTTTTAATCTTAATTTTAGTAGTTTTTAATTTTTTTTTTTTGTTAATTTTTCTATTTTTACTTAATTTTTATTTTTTTTTAATGTTTGTTTTTTTTATTTTTATTTTTCTTTTGCCAATTTTTTTTTTTTTTTTTAATGGTTTAGAAGATAACCTTTTTTTTTTTCCCATTTTTTTTAAATATTTTTTTTTACTATTTATTTGTTTAATGTTTTTTTTTTTTTTTTTTTTTTAGTTTTTTAATTCTTATCATTAATTTTGTTTTCTTTTTTTACATTTTTATGATTGATTTTCTTTTATATATATATATATATATTTTTTTTTTCATTTTTCATTTTTATTTTATGTTTTGATTTTAGTATATATTTTAATTTATGTTTTGTATTTTTTTTTTTTAACTTTTTTTTTAAGTGTTTTTTCATTGTTTTAATTTTTATTTTATTTTATGTTTTCATTATTTTTTTAAATTTAATGTTTTTCAGGGTCATGATAAAAAAAGTGTTCTCCCAACATTAACACTTTTCGTTTTGAGGGTGTTTTTAAAATAATTTTTGTGCAAAAAAATGATTTTGACCGCCATTTTTAAAACATGTTGAAAATTTACTCCAAAAAAAAATGTGTTATTCCAGCATCAACACTTTTCGTTTTTAGCACTGTTTTTGATGTTTTTTCAGGGTTTTTTGGCCAGAGTTCCCGTTTTGAGTTTATAGTTCCCGTTTCAAAGTTTACATTGTTTTTTGATGTAAATATTATTTCTTGCTCAATAAAGATGAATCCAGCTTGCACCAGCTCTAAATATCTCTTAGGAGGCTGTAGCTCTTGGGGTTGGGCCCATCTCAAGTGCCTAGTACCTCCTTTGTTTACCTTTATGTGTTTTTGCTGCATTCTTAGAATAAAATCTGCTATTTAGATTTAAATCTTGCTTTGTTATTTAGATTGCTTTTGATGATTAAAAAGGATTTTTATGCTCAGATTGATTTGATAGGTTATTAACAGGGAAGATATTCAGAAAAAGGCCATCAAGGACCTCTGATCTCAGCTCTCCCTCAGTGGGATCAGGAGTTGGGATCAAGGTGACCTTGCTACCGCAAAAACACTTTCTTTGCTTCACCGTGAAACTGTTAGTGTTGTATTCTTGTTTGCAGAAGTTGATATCAGTTTTGGTTGCATGCTTAGGGTTATGATGGCTTATTTGCATAGCTATTTCATCTGATTTTAGCGCAAATAAAATTTTGTTCCATTTCTTTGCTGTTATCTAGGTCCGAATAGACTAACGTACTTAGGTCTTTGATTTTCCAAATCCTTGTTTGTTTCGTTTGAAAAACAACTTGCAGAGCACCTGTTATCCTTATTTATCTACCCATTCTCCATCAATCCCACCTGCTTCATCCTCTACTCAGATTCTTGCCTTACGTTTGCCATTTGCTCACATAACCCTAGTTTTTGTGCAACATTGCTTCAGTCCTCCTTGAACAAATCCAGCCATCTACATCTTTCCTCAACTCCATCCACCAAGTCCTGGACCACCTTCAACCCTTATCCTACCTACATACCCACTCCTTCATCTTTCTTCCTCCATCCATCCTCCAAAATCCCATTTCTGAACATCCTGTAGAAAAATTACAGACATCCTGTAGAAAATCACAGACATCCTATAGAACCCCTGTAGACTTCCTGTAGAAGCTCACGAATGAGGTTTCTTGATAGCCAAACTCTGTGAAACTCTCTGGAAGGGTGTTAGGGACCCCTTAGGCCCTCTCTGAACCTTCCCAACCTCCTCCAAGAATTTCCTCTCGCCAATCCACCTCTGCACAGTCAAAACAGTCAAATCGCATGCATGATAATTCTAACAACTTATTCAAAAATACAAAAAGATGTTTTTTTTCAAATGTTACTATAGAAGTAGCTTAGACACATGCATTTTACCTTCCTAGAAGTCAATGGCATCTCTTTCAGTAGCTTGCATCCTCTTTTTCGCATCAGTAGGGCTAGCTGGTAAAATTAGGGTTTGCTAGGGTTTGCATTTCCTTTCCGCTTTCAGTTTCTTTCTACAAGTAGAATAGCCATTTTGAGATTAGCTTTCTTCCATCATGATTAAAAGCTTCTTCTAAGAACTCATAGAAGCTGGCTTGAGCTCCTAGCGAACTTGTGCCAGCTAATCAAGTGACAGCTGCGGCAAGAGCTAGTACTTGTGCATATAGCACCGTCGCTTCCAAGTTTGTTACGAACTACCGGGTTGATAAAATTAAAGAAGGGAGTTCCAGGAGTTGCAGCATTATTGCTGCAATACTGGGGCCGACCAGTAAACATGAGACAAAGAGTTACTATGACATTATATGACCTCCAAGCTCCAGTTATGGAAGTGGTGCCAACAAACTGACAACTCACAACATCCCTCAAGGCTACAAGACACTTAATGATCCGGCGGATTGAAAATATGCTCAAATTTCAAAATTGTCAGAATGGATTGAAACCTATATGGTTGGATAGATATTGGCGATCTAAATCCAATGCAACTCATTTCATTGAAATCCGATATCGAATGATCCCAGAAACAGGTTTTGATCGATTTGTCAAATAGGGGAATTTCAGCAAAAAATGATAGATGACCGTACATTTTGATCGAGTGGTAGGATGCCATATGGCCTCTCCTGATTTGTTTAAAAATTCGAATTTTAATGACCTATGGTTGCTTGACACTTGGCAGGATTTCATTGGTTGCAAGGTGGTCGATTTTTATTAGTTGGATGATGGGTTGAGGTGGCCCAACTAGAGGCTGCCACGTGGCACCCTGACGGCCACTAAAACTTTGTTAAGGCCAAATTGCAACTCCGGGGGTTCAAAACTGGGACGTCATCCATACTACCTATGGGCCTCACTAATGCACCAGACAATGTTTCTTGTTATGTGTTATAGGCCGCACATATTTAAAGTTAATGGTATGGCGCTTTTGGGGAGGGGGTCGGGTAAAGGTCTAGCCCCTGGCCACCCCAGTGCCACGAGACCATGGGTGGGGGGCCAAGGGCTAGGCCCTAGCCCAACCCATGGTTATAACTATGGATCAACACCATCACAACACCTGTGACTACAACATAAAACTAGAGTGCATTATGACACCAACCCCGAGGACCTGAACCACTACCATGTGTCCTCCGTCGAGAACTAAGGGTGCTGGAGTACAGGGGGCCAGCCCAAAAGATTTAACCCACGGTCCCATGTGGACCCATAAGACCACCAACGAGGGAGGAACAAGGCCAACTAGAGGGGGCCGACCCACGGGGGCCAACTCCAGGTTCTACGCGGCATCCACGTGATCGAGGGTGCACACAGATGTGGGTGGAAATTTTTGGGACTAGGGCTTAAAGGCGCCCTTATCTGTCCTACAATTTCACCCATCGAGCGGGAATCATGCCAGGTTTAGTGGTTAGTTTCTATGTTCGGGGTGCATGAGCCAGGTTTTGGTTGAATTGTAGGGTGGTTAGCTGCAGAATTGGGGAAAAGGGAGAGAGAGGCATAACTTTCTCAGTTTTTGGTCTTTTTGGGAGCAAAAAGAGGCTAGACAGGGGTTTTTGACAATTCTGAAGCCATTGGAGCTATTATTGAAGCCATTTTAGTACTGTATGTTGATGTAAACACCATTTTATGAGCATAATGGAAGATTCCCAACCATTGGAAGCTGGACCAGGAAATGTAGCCCAAGAGGGGTGAACCCTTTCATCATTTTGTTGTGTTGTGTTTGCTGTTATGGTGATGTTGTCTACTATTTTATGCAAAAACTGAACTTTTAATTCATGTTTATGTGTTTATGAATTTGACATAAGAGGCTTAAAACTCTAATTTAATCACTTGCAATTTATCATAATCCTCAAGTAATTTCATATACAGATCAGTTTGGTATTAGAGCTTAGGTTCTTTGTTGCTATGAGGGTTTAATTTGTTTGCAAGTGTTTCTGATGCTTACAAGGTTGAAGCTCAAGAGAGGAGAAGGAAAGCTTATGGTTGCAGGTCCTCAAGTTGGAACAAGGCCAAGGAGAGCACATTTGCCACAATCTCCACCACAAATTTCACCTCAAATTGTACCTGAAGCTTCAGTAAGCATGTCACATGAAGGTGGGTTTGATAATATGTTAGAGGATGAGAAGGCTTTTAGAAACAAATTCTTTGACATGACCCAAATGGTGAAAGTTCTCTATGAAGAGAGAAACACAATATTTCAAGGTGAGAGCACTAAGCCTCCAAAGGGAGAGGGTTCTTCTGGAGGAAAAGGAGGAGATGAGGATAAGCCTCCAAAAGGGAATGACGAAAAACCACCTTTGACACCACCATTCTCTTCACCTCCATCCTCACCACCATATTCACCATCTTCATCTTCCACAACAACCCATTCAAAAACACCTCCACATTCTCCAAAGGGACATGGTAAAACTACATTTTTAAAACTTGACATAAAATTTGATTTTCTTATGTATGATGGAGAGGTAAATGCTGAAAGACTAGATATTTGGTACGTGAGCTTGAAGTGTATTGCAAGATATAAAGGATCAAGGATGATGACACCAAGATTCAGCTTACCTCATTAAGGTTGGAAAGTGCAGCTCTTATTTGGTGGGAAGCCAAAACACAAGAGGACATGAAAAAGTATGGTAAGGTCTTAACCTTTTGGAATAATTTTGTTATTGCATTGAGAAGACAGTTTTATCCTTTAGAATACATGCAGAAATATATAATGGATTGACAAAATTTTAGGCAAGGAAAAGGACAAAGTGTTCAAAACTATACTCAAGAGTTTTGGATAAGATCACTAGTACTTGGTGTAGATTTGACAAATCATGAAAATTTGTTAAAGTATATTGGAGGTTTACATAGTTACCTAAGGCACACTATTCTTATGTTTAATCCCACAAATTTAGATGAAGTTTGTGTACAAGCCACACATCTAGAAGCAAGAGGGAAACATGTTTCAGATGAGAAAAGTGAGAGTTCCCTTGAAATTAGAGAAAAAGGAAAGGGTAAGTTTAAGGGAAAAGGGAAGAATAATGCTTCTATCAAAATGGAAAAATAAAAACTCACATGCAAACATTGTTTGAAAGATGGCCATGATGAAGACCATTGTTGGAAACTTCATCCAGAGATGAGACCCAACAAACTTAAAAACAAGGAGAAGGAGAAAACAACTGCAATTATAGAACATGACTTAGGTTCTGATTCAGGAGATGAAACAAAGATTACAACGATGGGTTTGAAAGGTAAGAACATAGCAAGCACTAGTTCTTCAAGTTGTTCCAATGATACTCAAAATGATGAAACAAGAATTGAACTTTTCCACATTAGAGTTGTTTCAAAGCATACCAAAATTGACACACTATTTGATAGTGGGTCACAAGCAAATCTGATTTCTAAAGACTTAGTCAAGAATTTAAATTTAGAAACCATTCCACATACAAGACCTTATCCTTTAGGCTAGATATGTAAGAATGTGAATTTGTAGGTGACAATGAAGTGCATCCTTAGATTTGCAATCACTGCAAACTTTCTTGATGAAGTTGAACTTGATGTAGTTCCACTTGACATTTCTGGTATTGTTTTGGGAATCCCATATCTTTATGATAGGAGAGAAATATTTCATCGCCATGAGAATAAGTATCACTTATTCAAGAATGGGATTGAGTACATAGTTAGAGCACATCGTAAGAAGATGAGTTTGTCTCTTATGCATGCTGGACAAATGAAGAGAATTGTGAATGCAAGTCAAAATTTTGCTTTGTTAATGTTCAAGCATCAAGATGTTGTGAATGAGGCCTTTCAAGGAAATGCATCAAATGAAAAATCTGATTTCATTGAAGTTTCTAATGGTTGTGATAAGTTGTTTCAGGGATCTAATATGTTGCCTCCTAAAAGAGGTAAACAAGATGAGGAAAAATTGCAGCAACATACATCATTGTTGAACAATGATGGGAACAAGATGTTAGTGCTAAAGAGTGCAAAGGTCAAAGAGCAAGTGCCAAAGAAATTTGACAAAGAGGGCATTGGTTCCAAAAGTTCTTCTTGGGGGTTTCAAAATGGTGCATGGCGATGGTCAACACACTTGGTCAATAGTCGAGCCAAGCACAAGGCAAGACAAGCTAAACATCGTCATGTTGACAATGTTCAAGGTGAGAATAATTTCAAGTTGTTTAAGTTTCCTTTGATTGGCAATCGAGGAAGGAATATGTTTGTTCCTTAAAGGATAGTTTTTTGTTTTGCAAATTCTGGGGAATCATAGCAAGATGGTATCTACAACAACAAGACAGGGTCTCTAGAATCAAGGAAAAAGATCACTTTTCATGAAAAGCTCAAATTTTTGAATTCATGAAAATTCCAGGGGGTTGAGATTGGAAGGGTGAGGGAGATGTACCCTCATATAATTGTTCAGTAATAAAGAGATTTTGGGGTCCAAAAGCTTCCAATGACGAGGAGTGATCCAGTGGATAAAAAATATGCTCAGATTTCAAAGTTATCAGAATGGATTGAAACCTATATGGTTGGATATATCTTGGTGATCTGAATCCAATGCACCTTGTTTCATTGAAATCCAATATCAGATTCTACCATAAAATAGTTCTGATCTATTTGTCAAACATGGGAATTTTCACAAAAAAGGACAACCGACTGTACATTTTGGGCCAGTGGCAGGCTGCCACGTGGCCTCTCCTGATTAGTTTAAAAACTTGAATTTTAATAACCTATGGTTGCTTGACACTTGGTAGGATTTCATTGGATACAAGGTGGTAGTTTTTTATTGGTTGGATGATGAGTTGAGGTGGCCCAACTAGAGGCTACCACGTGGCACCCTGACGGCCACTAAAACTTTGTTAAGGCCAAATTGCAACTCTATGGGTTTGAAACCTGGACCTCATCCATACTACCCGCGGGCCTCACCAATACACCACACAATGTTTCTTGTTATGTGTTATAGGTTGCACATATTTAAAGTTAATGGTGTGACGCTTTTGGGGAGGGGGTGGGGTTAAGGCCTAGCCCCTGGCCACCCCACTGCGATGGGACCATGGGCGGGGGACCAAGGGCTAGGCCCTAGCCCAACCCATGTTTATAACCACAGATCAACACCATCAGAACACCCGTGATCATAGCATAAAACTAGAGCACGTTATGGCACCAACCTCTAGGGCCTGAACCACCACCAAGAACCAAGGGCGCGGGAGTACAGGGGGCTAGCCCCGAAGATTTAACCCACGGTCCCATGCGGACCCATATGACCACCAACGCAGGAGGAACAGGGCCAGCCAGAGGGGGCCAACCCATGGTTCTATGTGGCATCCACGTGATCGAGGGCGTGCGCAGACAGGGGCTAGACAAAGCCCCCTCACTTTGGCATTTTACGTAGTCATATGGCCTCCAGGTGGCCGAAATGTCCAAGAATACGGGCTTAAAGGCGCCCTTATCCATCCTACAATTTTTCCCACTAAGCAGAAATCGTGCCAGGTTTAATGGGCAGTTTCTGTGTTCAAGGCGCATGAGCCAGGTTTTGGCCAAATTGTAGGGTGGTTAGCTGTAGAATTGGGGAAAAGGGAGAAAGAGGCATAACTTTCTCAGTTTTTGGTCTTTTTGGGAGCAGAAAGAGGCTATACAGGGGTTTTTGATAGTTATGAAGCCATTGGAGCTATTTTTGAATCCATTTGAGTACTGTAACTTTATGTAAACACCATTTTTATGAGCATAATGAAAGAGGCCCAACCATTGGAAGCTGGACTAGGAGATGTAGCCCAGGAGGGGTGAACTCCTTCATCATTTTGCTGTGTTGTGTTTGCTGTTATGGTGATGTTGTCTGCTATTTTCTGCAAAAATTGAAATTTTAATTCATGTTTATGAATTTGACATAAGAGGCTTAAAACTCTAATTTAATAACTTGCAATTTATCATCATCCTCAATCAGTTCCATATACAGATCGCTCAAGGCCAAAGGACCACCTCAGGTGACCAAAACCTGAGTTAGGGCTCTTTTTCATTGCCCTAAGCCCACAAACACATGCATGACAAGGCATGGGTGTGGTTATAGGCCTCCAATCGCATGCATAACACTGCCTCCATGCAGTTATAGCCCAACATCTCTAGTTTAGAGGGTGCGGTCTCGAGATCTGAGCCAATTTTCCAGGCTAGCCTCCAGACCACTTCCCATAACTGCCTGTAACTTCTCATAATGATAAATGACATAATGACAAATATTTTCATACAAAACTTGAACAAGAACTGACCCAGGACATGCCGCTTCCATAATAGACATTTCGTCAAACACATGGAAAACATGTAAGCTACTAGTAATGAATGCATATATGATCATATTAATTTTAGATTCATATAAGAATCACTAAGAAGGCTCTATGTCCTCTTCACATAGCTGCAAAAACACTTATTAGTCCATACATTCATCAACCGATCAATAGCTAAATAATTCACGACAAGAGCCATAGATGGTACACATCCTATAACCAACATATAACCAAAAAATAACCAACATAGAAACCATGGAAAATTAACCATAATATCGCCAATATAATCACTACAAGTATACATGAATCACAGTAGAATAATAACTCTTATTAACCTATGAAAATACCAACCACGTCAGGGACTTCCACGTACCACCCGACCATAGTTTGGGCTGAATCAAATCTCTCTTTCAACCAATCATCCCCATGCCATATTCCGAGCATGAATGTGATATCTCATGGAATAAACCAAAACAAAACCAAGCTAGGGCTTCTAAAGGCCAAACCACCTCAAACCACCTCAACCCTCATCCACAATGATTCCACCTCCATGGTTGGACACCACTAACACTAACCAGATCAATCTTTACCCAAGTTGTCTAGGGCTCCAAGAACTAGTAACTCAACCCACAACCTTCCAAGGCTCTAGAGCATTTGTCCAACCAAGCTCCAGGTACTAGTAACTCAACCCACCAAGGGTTCTAGAGCGTTTGTCCCAACCTAGGCTCCAAGGCTAGTAACTTAACCCAAGTTATTGCAGGGCTTCTAGAGCATTTATTCCAATCCAAAACCATAAGGAACATGAGCACCAATAAGAAAAACAATAAGTGGACAAACCCACAACACCATGGTTATCCAGGAAATGGAAAGACAAGGCTAAAACCACTGTCAATCCAGGAAAATCACCATGCCAATGACAACACATAACCAATGAATCACATGCATATACCATGCATCCATAAATCAATAAGGAAATAACACATGAAACCTTTTACCTGCAAAGCAATCTAGCTATAGTTGTTGATCCAACTATTCCCTTGCACTTTCCTTCTTTCCTTTGCCTTCTTTCTCCAAATCCAATGTAAGGAAAAGTGCTCCAGGAATGTCCAAGAATACTCTAAAAGTGCAAGAGTATGAGAGAATTAGAGAATGAAAATGAGAGCTCCAAAATTTGAATGACTAAAGGTTAACTAACAGAAGCTGTGAATTGATCCGCATAAGAATTTTTATCATTGAGGCCTCTATTTTCTTAATTTTTCCTTCAATTTCCCCCTGATGCAAATCTATGTCTCTTCACGTTAATTTTCTCCTATTTTCCTTTATTTAATAAATAAAATGCCAATTAATGCCACTTTCCTTTGTAATTTTCTATAGGCATTAATTAATCACAAGTGATACCCATCACTATGTTTTCCCCAACATTAAGGTTGGAATACATGTCACATGCCCTTGGTCTTATTTTATTTACATGGAAAATCAACTAGGAGATGTTACGTGGACAACATTGTGAGCATAAATATGGCATGTAGTGGGCAATCTTGTGGTCAGACATGTGGCATCCCGTGGACAAACTTGTGGCATATTTCATTGTTTTGGTGAAGGGATTACATTGCACTTAGGTGATTGGTTGTCATACTGGTCCATTTTTTTTTATGACTTGGATATATACTGGCTTATAGGGGTCTGACCCAGGTTCAGAGATGATTTAGCCAAACAAATCCTGGTACTACTGGCCCTTTCGGCAACAGTCCGCGGAGTGTGGGCTAAGGTCTCACCCGAAGTAGTAAGGGAGGGTGCTAGAACCAGGTTTTCGCACCCTAGAGATCTCTGATGATTTTCAGTGGTCCGCAGATTTTCCTTGTGCGCACGTCGCTATGCGCATCTATCAGTACCTCGTAGCCTATGATGCTGCCTTCACACAGCCCTGCTCGAGGAGCGATCCGTGTTATTACCCAATTCCTTACTATTAACCTGATAACTGTCAATTACTTAGCTTATCGGTATGTTTCTAGTTATATTTAACAATGTTCAGTATTCATATAAGTGCGCGCGATAAAGAAAACAATATATTTAAACAGGAAATAGCACAAGAACAGATACACTAGATTTGGAATCAAACTTCTCTTTATTATTCTTCTTCCTTGATTATAGACTCGACTTCGCCCTACGCACTCAACTGCGGGGATCCACGCACTCAGCTGCGGACTCTACTAGGCCTCTACGCACTCAGCTGTAGATCCTCTTCCTACTACTACGACCCAAGACACTTAAACCTTTTCTCTATGCTTTCTATCTTCTAGACTCCATTAGTTTTTCTATATCTCTAATTTTCTTGACAACTTAGAGCCTCACTCTCTTTATACAATCCCATGGTCCGCAAACCATGGGTAGGCCAACATTACATTACAAAACTTAGGGCGGACAACCCTATGACTCAACATACATTTCGCGCCCCGCGCTCGCAATTCGCAGAGTCTTACAACATTATTTGACCAAAACTTGGGCTTTGAGCTCCAAAACATGCTGTGGGGGGCTTCCATGCCCAATAGGACCCCAACACAAACATCGTGACTCACCCTCGAGTCAATCTGTCAACACGACGATCTTGGTGCGGAGTCCCTCTAGCTGGTCCCGAATGGCCTGAATGTCGGTAGCGCACAGCACTGTTGCTTGCTGAACCTATTGCATCCGTTCTTGTGATACCTTCGTGTCTGAATTGTGTCCTCACATCTATACCGGTATGTGCTGTGTATGTTTATAGTCCTGCGCCCTTGTTCAGGTCCTCGGGTTGTGAAGACTGTGCTTTGGCCGGTTAGTCAGATAGCCGGCCCACCCGTGTAAGGCTTCAAGCGACTGTCGTTTACTTTGCCTAGGAAGGGTTCTCCATTTAGTTTGATTAGCTGGACTGCACCTTCCTCTATGAACTCCTGAACCATGTATGGTCCCAGCTAGCGCATTCTGAATTTTCCTGGAAAATTTTCAAACTTACTGTCATACAACAACACTAAGTCGTTTACCTTGAAGGTGCACAACTTGATATGGTGGTTGTGCTAGGATTTTTCACGTTGCTTTTGTAACTGCTGATGAAATCCAGCCAGAAACCATTCCTCCTCGAGTTCTTCCAATTATGCGAGCCTTTCCTCCAGAGCTTCGTGGTCCGTCATCCCTGTGAGCACTACTATTCACAGACTAAGTACGATGTATTCCATCGGCATGACAACCTCCACACCATAAACTAATTGGAAAGGTGTCTGTCCCATTAATTTCTTGCACGTTGCCCTGTAAGCCCATAGTATGGCAGGTACGTGCAAGTCCCAATCGTTTTTCTATGCGTTACACACTTTGGTCAGCGCAGTCTCCAATATTTTTTTGAATGCCTCTACTGTCCCATTATCTTGTGGGTGGTACGGTGTACTTTTATGATGATACACTTGGAACTCTTCTATGAGCATGCTAATGGTTTCATTTAGGAAATGTGTTATGTGATCACTCATTAATATTTTTGGACAGCCAAATCGGGTCAACACGTTTTTGAACAAAAATTTCACAGCCGTAACGGACGTGCAGTCTTTGACTGGCTGCGCCTCCGCCCATCGTGTCAGGTACTCCGTCATGGTGATGAAGTAGTGCGTGCCCTTCTTTCCCTAAGGTTTGATCGGTCCCACAAAGTCGATTGCCCATTTTTCAAACGACTGCAGTGTCATTTGTAGATTTAACAACAACTCGTCCCTTCGTGATGGTTTTCCAGTCCTTTGACATATATCGCAGGCCTTACAGTGCGCTTTTGAATCCTGGTGTAGGGTTGGCCACCATAACCCTACGCACACTTCCAATTCCTTTTTCTGTTGGACTGAGTATTCCTTTGGCGCAGTCCCTGTTGTCAGAAAATGAATTATATCTTCGAATTTTCCGTCCGCGACGTGCACTGCAAAGAGCTATGCATCAGGTAGTCCCTCCTCCAAATTTGTGGGTTCCTCGCCCGTATCAATTCTTGACAAGTGATCTGGTCCTGCGTTCAGGTGTCCCAGCTTGACTATGACCTCAACATCATACTCTTGGAACAGTAAGAGCCATATGCATATGCGCCCCCCCAACACAGGCTTATTCACCAGGTATTTCAATGCAGAGTGGTCGGTATACATCTTGAAATGTCCTCCGAGTAAATAGTGTCAGTGTTTTTGGAGCGCGTACACCATCGCTAACCCCTCGCACTCGGTGGTGGAATAATTCTTTTCGGCTTTGGATAATCTTCGACTTGCAAATGCGATCGGGTGATCCACGCCCTCCATGCCCTCTTGTGTGAGTACTGCTCCCAGTGCAATAGACGACGCATCAACATGTACATGAAATTCCACATCCCATTTTTGGAAGACCAGGATTGGAGCGGAGGCCAATTTCCCCTTCAGGACATCCAAACTCTTCATGCAATAATCATTCCAGCAATATGTAACATCCTTTTTCAATAGCTTTTCCATTGGCACTGTTATTTGGGCATAACTTTTGATGAACTTCCTATAGTATCCAGTGTGTCCCAAAGTAGCGCGCAGTTGTTTAACACTTTGCAGTGCTTCCAAATTTAGAATAACAACAATCTTCGCAGGGTCCACCATCAGTCCTTGTTTGCAGACCACATGTCCCAGCAAGTTTCCAAAGGGAACGAGGAATGTGCACTTCTTAAGGTTTAGCGCAATCTGGTGTCGGCAGCAAGTATCCAACATCAAGTGTAAGCTTGCTACATGGTGCTTAACTAATCCAAAGACAATCCAATCATCTAGATAGACCTCCAAGAACTTGTGGATGTATTCTTTGAACGCAGCCACAACAATGCGCGAAAAGATGGCTGGCGTGTTCTTTAGTCCAAATGGCATAACGGTGTATTGAAAGTAGCCCCATTCTGTTGCGAAGGTCATTTTGCTCCTGTCTTTCAGCGCGATCTTGATTTGATGGTACCTTGAGAACCCATTCGTGAATGAGTATGCTTCCTAATCGCCAACATTTTCCAGTACTTCATCTGTGAACAGTGTTGGGAATGGATCGTGTACACAGGCATCGTTCAGCTTCCTGAGGTCCACACATATTCTTATTTCACCCTTCTTCTTTTTCTCCTGTACTACCATAGGACTCACCCAGTCGGATTCTTCCACTGGCTCAATAATTCCGGCTGCGAGCATTTTGTCTAATTCTTCGCGGACCTTTTCTTTATATTTCGGATTCAAGTGGTAAGGCCGCTGCTTAACTGGCTTCATGTCAAGTTTCAGGGTGATCTTCATCATCCCTAAGTCGCCAACAATCCCTTTTAAGTCTGTAATTTTGGTCGGGAACAAGTCTTGGTATTCGCGAAGTAACTCAGTGACCTTATCCACTGTGGCATCATCTCGATAGTCCCTAAGCATTGCGTACTTCGGCTCCACCTACATTCCAATGTTTACCTGCTTTGTTCTTAGTGGCACGGTGATGTCGAGATCCTCAATTGATGGTCCTTGAATCTCGCGATAGCCTTCCGTTTCTAGAATGTTAATATTTCGTGGGTCCTCATCATCCTCTTCAACATTTACGTTGTAACACTCTAGCGTGCAGCTCAGTTGTGTCGCCCATTCTGACTAAAGTAATTCCATTGGCTCCTGAGGTATTTTGAAGATAGTTGCTTTTACTGCATGTAGCGCATCGTCAAAAGTATCCCACCAATGATCTTCAAACGTGAAAGTTAGCAGAAATCCCTCGCGCAAGATACCCATTCACTCGTACCATGGCAGAGCTCCGTCTCAATATACCAATTCATGGGTATGACATCCAGGGTATGATAGAATAAATGTACCCATTCAGGCTGTGGATCTTCCCTGTAGACCTTGGTCCATTTCGCAAGGTGTGTCCGTGGATCATCCCGTCCATCATACTTGTTACTAGCCGCATTTGCGGTTTCCCAAATCGTAGGCGCATCGTCCTTCTGCATCCGCGCCAATCCTCGAAACATCCCTGATGTGTACCACATCACCTTGCAGGCGTTGCGCGTAGTGCCCATTTCAGAGCATCGAACCGCTGCTGTTCTGGTACTGCATTTTCAAATTTGTTCAGGAATTCATCCACCGCTGTCAACCCGTCATACATAGGCAGATCCC
Organism: Pinus tabuliformis; assembly: GCA_031772625.1. Taxonomy (NCBI): domain Eukaryota; kingdom Viridiplantae; phylum Streptophyta; class Pinopsida; order Pinales; family Pinaceae; genus Pinus; species Pinus tabuliformis. The sequence goes on from CM062814.1 coordinate 733,939,396, forward strand.
TTACCTCTGTTGTCACGCAGCGCAGTGATCTAACCATCATGTTGCAATTAAGTGTTGTTACTTCGTGCAGCCGATTCTGCCATCGCTCTATTTCTTCGTCTGAATCCGAAGTGCAGGAGCTTTCGCACTCCCACGAAATCCTTGTTAGGATATTCCGACACATAGGATATAGTTAAGTTCAACTTGGTCTAGTGTAGAGTTAGGTATAGAGTTAGGTAAAGTGTGTTTCTTTACCGTTGTACATATTGTAACTTACAATCCGACGGTCACGATATGTAGTGATCCGACGGTTCATTCTCTCCTCGGTATTACCGACACTTGATCCATGGCTTGACACCCGATTGGTCCATGAGTTCTATTTAAAGCGCATGGAGGGTCATTGTTCGGGTAATCCGTGCATGAGAGAAGCTTATGTAAATTTTCATTCTTTGATTAATAAATTGCCTGTAGTACCCACGTTGGGACAGGCCGTGGACTGTTTCCCTCTTTGAGGGTTTTAACCACGTCAAAAATACTGGTGTATTGATCTGTGATCTGGTTGTGAGCGGTGTCCTTTTGGTATTCTTTCTGAGGAACTTACCCTGTAAATTCCTACATGGTATCAGAGCTATTTGAGGGCCGCGTCCATTGGTGATCCAAATCTGAAGCCGGTAGAACTGCATGCGGCTGTCGTTTCCTAGATCTGCTGTTTCTGACTGCTTTCGGGCTGAGAGGACTGCTCTGTTGCATTCGGAGCATCTGTTCCAGTGAGGAACCCCTTTCGTTTCACGCAAAAAGGTTTCCGGTAGCCCTAGCTGCGTCATTTTTTCAGATCGGGAGGTATACAGTGTTTTTTTTGCAGTTTACTGTTATTTTCTCTCTGCTTATTTCGGTTTCGGTTTATTTAGCCTTTTTTTTAACCGGATCTATACCTTTCATTTCTGCGTATGCTCTTTGCCCCGCGACTCTGTGTGATCTGGGCAAATCAGAAACAGAAAGGAAGGATTTTTCTCATGCGTATGCTCTTTTCCCCGCACCTTAGTGTGATCTCGGAAAATCAGAAACATTGAGAAAAATATTTAGTTTTTCGGCTAAAGCTAACTTTGAGATTTTTTTTTAAAAATTTCTAGTTTTTTGGCTAAAGCTAACTTCAAGCCGCAAGGTTCATTTTTCTTTGCATATTCGTGTTGGGTTTTGTGTTTTGTGTTTTGTAGGGAAAAAAAGCTTTCTCAAGGCAAGCACGCAAACCAAGGCCCCCCCCCTCTCTCTCTCTCTCTCAAATTTTTTGTATAGATCAATTGGTTCAAAGCTATTTTAAGAGAGTAGAGGTCTTGGGTTCAAGTCTCCATTTTGTGAGGGCGGATTTTTTTCATTCCCGCACATTCGCGCACTTTGCCGGCAACGTCAACAATTTTTTTTCAAAAAGCCATAACTTCTTCATCCGGAAGCCTTTTTCAGAGCCATTTTTTTTAAAACCGCCTATTTTTTCGAGATCTATCCATTGGAACACTTAATTTTAGCATCTTCAGCTTCAATTTTTTTTTTAAAAATGGAAAGTCCATGCCAAGTCATTCTTGACAGCACTAACTACTTCCAATGGGTAGCCTACATGGAAGATTTACTTAGAAGTAAAGGTCTCTTCAGAATAGCCACAGACCAAGAGAAGAAACCAAAAGATGAAGACAAGGTTGCAAAATGGGAAAATAGACAAGATCAAGCACGTGGTTTGATAGGGATGTCTATTTCTCCTGATCTTAGATTCCACATTGCAGAACTTGAGACTCCTCATGAAGCATTAGAAAAACTCACTAAAGTTTTTGGGATTAAAAATGAAATTAGAGCCCATCAACTTGAAAATGAGTTGCTTACTTTGGATCCTAATAATTTTTCTTGCATTGAAGATTTCTTGTCCAAATTCAAGACCCTTAGATATCTCTTGGAAGGTGTTAAAGTTAAGAAAGAAGATGGTAACCTTATTTATTCCATCCTTACTAAGTTGGGACTAGCCTACTCTGTATTTGTTTCCACTTTCCATTCTACAAGGGAAGCTTTCATTTGTCAAGGAAAAGACTACAAGGCCCTTCCTTTGACTCCTTTTGTGATTCCTTAATAAGAGAACAAGAAAAACTCTTACACCTTGGTCTTCTTAATCTTGGAAACTCTTCCACGAAACCGTTAGCTGCCCAGCAGCAACCAAATTCAAAGAATCCTAAGAAGTCATATCCTCAAAAGAATGGTCCTAAACCAACTCAGCCTTAAAATGAAAGATCATTTCAAGAAAACAAATGGAAGAAGACTGATAGACATTGTAACTTTTGTAATCGAGATGGCCACTTAGAATCTAAATGCTTTAAGAAGATGGAAGCCTTGGAAGCCGCAATGAAGAAACATAACATCCATGTGGAGCCTACTTCAACTTCAACTTCCGGAATGGCACTTTCTGCATGTCGTTGTCAATCATCTCAGTCTGGTTATGCATTAAATGTATCTTCTTCTTCTTCTCATTCTCATGAGTGGCTCATTGATTCTGGAGCCTCTTATCACATGGCCAAAAAACCAAGCCATGTTTTCTTCTTTAAATGATTGTAACACCAAAAATATATATGTTGGTGATGATAGATCTCTTAATGTTGTAGGGACTGGAACTGTTCATCTAGACAATGGTCAGTTTAATGATGTATTATGTGTTCCAACCTTATCCTGCAACCTTCTATCTGTCTATCAGATAACTCATTCAGGTGAAGGTAAAATTGTTGAATTTTCACCTCATGATGTTGTAATCAAGGATCTAAAAGATCCTAAACAGATTCTAGCTACTGGTCTTGCTGATGATTCCACAAGGTTGTATAAGTTTCACAACTTTGGGTCATCAAATCTTCCCTCAGTATTTGTTGCTCATAATGATGAAGTGAGCAAACTTTGGCATGAGCGATTTGGTCACTTAAACTATCGCTCCCTTCAGCATCTATGTAAAGAAAATATGGTGACAGGTCTTCCTATGGTATCTTGCAGAGATGGTGTTTGTTCCGGATGTGTACTCGGAAAACATCATCGGGACAGTTTTGACAAACGTGCCTCTTGGCACGCCTCAGCCCCTTTACAGCTTGTGCACAGTGATTTATGTGGTCCTCTTCCTGTTGCTTCATTCTCTGGCTGCAAGTACTTCTTAACTTTCATTGATGATTTCTCCAGACGCACTTGGGTATACTTCTTAAAACTCAAGAGCGAAGTATTTAACACATTTTTGGCCTTCAAAGCCTTTGTTGAAAAACAATCTGGACATCAAATTCTTAAGCTAAGAACTGATAACGGTGGAGAATATGTTAAAAACACATTCATCAACTTTTGCACCGAAAATGGAATTCAAATGCAACATACTGTTCCATACACTCCACAACAAAATGGTGTAGCTGAAAGGAAAAATCGCACCTTAAAGGAAATGGCTAATTGTATGCTGCAATCTAAAGGACTCAGTCTTAGTTTTTGGGCCGAAGCAATTAATTGTGCAAATTATATAATCAATCGCACTCCTACTAAGGTTCTAGAGAATATCACTCCAGAAGAAGCTTGGAGTTCCATTAAACCAGATGTAAGTCACTTTCGTGTGTTTGGAAGTGAAGCATGGGCCCATATTCCAGATGAAAAGCATAAAGCTTTAGAACCTAAGAGTGAGAAATGTACTTTTGTTGGATATTCTGAAGATGTAAAAGGTTATAGACTTATTCCATTTAAGTCCAAAAATGTTATCATTAGAAGAGATGTAAAATTTGATGAAAATAAATTGGCCTGCGAGCCTAGTCCGACGGATGTGCCACCTCTTCCTATCTCTTCTACTTTTGAAAACATTTCTTCTTCAGATGATGAAAGCGAGGATGATAATCCTCCCCCACCTTCTCAGGATCCTCAACTTCCAAGATGGGTCCGTGCTACTCGGGATGCAGCAGGTGATCTTGCCGGTGATCCTACAGATCAGCGACGTACACGTTCTCAGTTTGAAAGAACCTCTTCTTTACTGGCTCAAGATCCAGTAAATCATGATCCTGACACTTTTGCAGAAGCTTTAGGCCATCCACATTGGGAAGCAGCTATGAATGAAGAATATCATTCATTGATGACAAATGATACATGGGATCTTGTTCCTCTACCAAAGGGACGCAAACTTGTTAGATGTAAATGGGTTTACAGAACCAAGTATGGACCAGATGGGAAAGTTGATAAACATAAAGCTCGTCTCGTTGCTAAGGGCTTTTCACAGGTTGAAGGCATTGACTACACTGAAACCTTCTCCCCTGTTGCCAAAATGAACTCTATCCGCCTTGTTCTTTCCCTTGCTGCCTCTTTAAAATGGGAAGTCCATCAGATGGATGTTAAATCTGCCTTCTTGCATGGGGACTTGCAGGAAGAAATCTATATGGAACAACCCATTGGCTTCATACAAACAGACTCCAGCCTTGTTTGTCGACTTAAAAAATCCCTTTATGGCCTCAAGCAAGCTCCTCGGGCTTGGTATGCCAAAATGGATAGCTTTCTTTTAGAATCTGGCTTTTCTAGGTGTCATTCTGACAATACTGTCTACACCAAGAAAGTGGGCAACTCTCTTATCATCCTTGTTCTTTATGTTGATGATCTTATTCTTACTGGTAGTGATCCCAACCTTATAAACCATGTGAAGTCCAGCCTTAAAAAGAAATTTGAAATGACAGACTTAGGACACTTACACTATTTTCTCGGTCTTCAAGTCTTGCAATCCAAGGAGGGTATTTTCCTTTCCCAGTCCAAGTATGCTTGTGATATTCTTCGTCATTTTCACATGGAAGACAGTAAGCCAACCCCTTCTCCCTTTCAGTCTGGAGTCAAACTTTCAGTCTCTTGTACTTCTCCTGAAGTTGATGCTACCTTATACCGTCAACTTGTAGGAAAACTCTTGTATTTAACCCATACTCGTCCTGATCTTTCCTTTGCTGTTGGCCTTGTTGCTCGTTTTATGCAAAACCCCCGTGAAAGTCATTAGAAAGCAGCTAAAAGAATACTTCGTTATGTTCGAGGTACAGTACAGTTTGGGATTCATTACAGTGCCAAAGCAGCTCCTCTGTTAGTTGGTTTCACTGATTCTGATTGGGCTGGTGACCCCGATGATCGGAAGTCTACTGCCGGTTATGTCTTCACTCTTGGTTCAGGACCTATTACATGGGCTTGTAAAAAACAGGCTGCCATTTCTCTTTCGTCAGCAGAAGCAGAGTATCGTGGTGCCGTGGAAGCTAGTAAGGAAGCCTTGTGGCTTCGTCAGATCCTATCAGAGTTTGGCTTTGAGCAGCAGCATCCAACCACACTTTGGTGTGATAATCAAAGTGCCATTCAGCTATGCAAAGATCCAGTCCATCATCAGCGCAGCAAACACATTGAACTACACATGCACTTCATCAGAAAGCTCATTCATGACCATGTTCTTGAAGTGCAATATTGTCCAACAGATGATCAGGTTGCAGACATCTTCACAAAGGCTCTCACAGAGGCGAAGTTCACTAAACTTCGATATATGCTTGGAGTTCAGGAAGTTGTCACTAAGGGGGGATAGGCTCTAGTGCCTCCTTCCTTCTCCTATTGTGTCATATTTGTAAATCCTTCAATCCTATCCCAAGTTGTTCTTAAGGGGGGATGTTAGGATATTCCGACACATAGGATATAGTTAAGTTCAACTTGGTCTAGTGTAGAGTTAGGTATAGAGTTAGGTAAAGTGTGTTTCTTTACCGTTGTACATATTGTAACTTACAATCCGACGGTCACGATATGTAGTGATCCGACGGTTCATTCTCTCCTCGGTATTACCGACACTTGATCCGTGGCTTGACACCCGATTGGTCCATGAGTTCTATTTAAAGCGCATGGAGGGTCATTGTTCGGGTAATCTGTGCATGAGAGAAGCTTATGTAAATTTTCATTCTTTGATTAATAAATTGCCTGTAGTACCCACGTTGGGACAGGCCGTGGACTGTTTCCCTCTTTGAGGGTTTTAACCACGTCAAAAATACTGGTGTATTGATCTGTGATCTGGTTGTGAGTGGTGTCCTTTTGGTATTCTTTCTGAGGAACTTACCCTATAAATTCCTAGGGTAAGTTCCTCAGAAAGAATACCAAAAGGACACCGCTCACAACCAGATCACAGATCAATACACCAGTATTTTTGACGTGGTTAAAACCCTCAAAGAGGGAAACAGTCCACGGCCTGTCCCAACGTGGGTACTACAGGCAATTTATTAATCACAGAATGAAAACTTACATAAGCTTCTCTCATGCACAGATTACCCGAACAATGACCCTCCATGCGCTTTAAATAGAACTCATGGACCAATCGGGTGTCAAGCCACGGATGAAGTGTCGGTAATACCGAGGAGAGAATGAACCGTCGGTTCACTACATATCGTGACCGTCGGATTGTATGTTACAATATGTACAACGGTAAAGAAACACACTTTACCTAACTCTATACCTAACTCTACACTAGACCAAGTTGAACTTAACTATATCCTATGTGTCAGAATATCCTAACATCCCCCCTTAAGAACAACTTGGGATAGGATTGAAGGATTTAAAAATATGACACAATAGGAGAAGGAAGGAGGCACTAGAGCCTATCCCCCCTTAGTGACAACTTCCTGAACTCAAAGCATATATCGAAGTTTAGTGAACTTCGCCTCTGTGAGAGCCTTTGTGAAGATGTTTGCAACCTGATCATCTGTTGGACAATATTGCACTTCAAGAACATGGTCATGAATGAGCTTTCTGATGAAGTGCATGTGTAGTTCAATGTGTTTGCTGCGCTGATGCTGGACTGGATCTTTGCATAGCTGAATGGCACTTTGATTATCACACCAAAGTGTGGTTGGATGATGCTGCTCAAAGCCAAACTCTGATAGGATCTGATGAAGCCACAAGGCATCCTTACTAGCTTCCACGGCACCACGATACTCTGCTTCTGCTGACGAAAGAGAAATGGCAGCCTGTTTCTTACAAGCCCATGTAATAGGTCCTGAACCAAGAGTGAAGACATAACCGGCAGTAGACTTCCGATCATCAGGGTCACCAGCCCAATCAGAATCAGTGAAACCAACTAACAGAGGAGCTGCTTTGGCACTGTAATGAATCCCAAACCGTACTGTACCTCGAACATAACGAAGTATTCTTTTAGCTGCTTTCCAATGACTTTCACGGGGGTTTTGCATAAAACGAGCAACAAGGCCAACAGCAAAGGAAAGATCAGGACGAGTATGGGTTAAATACAAGAGTTTTCCTACAAGTTGACGGTATAAGGTAGCATCAACTTCAGGAGAAGTACAAGAGACTGAAAGTTTGACTCCAGACTGAAAGGGAGAAGGGGCTGGCTTACAGTCTTCCATGTGAAAATGACGAATAATATCACAAGCATACTTGGACTGGGAAAGGAAAATACCCTCCTTGGATTGCAAGACTTGAAGACCGAGAAAATAGTGTAAGTGTCCTAAGTCTGTCATTTCAAATTTCTTTTTAAGGCTGGACTTCACATGGTTTATAAGGTTGGGATCACTACCAGTAAGAATAAGATCATCAACATAAAGAACAAGGATGATAAGAGAGTTTCCCACTTTCTTGGTGTAGACAGTATTGTCAGAATGACACCTAGAAAAGCCAGATTCTAAAAGAAAGCTATCCATTTTGGCATACCAAGCCCGAGGAGCTTGCTTGAGGCCATAAAGGGATTTCTTAAGTCGACAAACAAGGCTGGAGTCTGTTTGTATGAAGCCAATGGGTTGTTCCATATAGATTTCTTCCTGCAAGTCCCCATGCAAGAAGGCAGATTTAACATCCATCTGATGGACTTCCCATTTTAAAGAGGCAGCAAGGGAAAGAACAAGGTGGATAGAGTTCATTTTGGCAACAGGGGAGAAGGTTTCAGTGTAGTCAATGCCTTCAACCTATGAAAAGCCCTTAGCAACGAGACGAGCTTTATGTTTATCAACTTTCCCATCTGGTCCATACTTGGTTCTGTAAACCCATTTACATCTAACAAGTTTGCGTCCCTTTGGTAGAGGAACAAGATCCCATGTATCATTTGTCATCAATGAATGATATTCTTCATTCATAGCTGCTTCCCAATGTGGATGGCCTGAAGCTTCTGCAAAAGTGTCAGGATCATGATTTACTGGAGCTTGAGCCAGTAAAGAAGAGGCTCTTTCAAACTGAGAACGTGTACGTCACTGATCTGTAGGATCACCGGCAAGATCACCTGCTGCATCCCGAGTAGCACGGACCCATCTTGGAAGTTGAGGATCCTGAGAAGGTGGGGGAGGATTATCATCCTCGCTTTCATCATCTGAAGAAGAAATGTTTTCAAAAGTAGAAGAGATAGGAAGAGGTGGCACATCCGTCGGACTAGGCTCGCAGGCCGATTTATTTTCATCAAATTTTACATCTCTTCTAATGATAACATTTTTGGACTTAAATGGAATAAGTCTATAACCTTTTACATCTTCAGAATATCCAACAAAAGTACATTTCTCACTCTTAGGTTCTAAAGCTTTATGCTTTTCATCTGGAATATGGGCCCATGCTTCACTTCCAAACACACGAAAGTGACTTACATCTGGTTTAATGGAACTCCAAGCTTCTTCTGGAGTGATATTCTCTAGAACCTTAGTAGGAGTGCGATTGATTATATAATTTGCACAATTAATTGCTTCGGCCCAAAAACTAAGACTGAGTCCTTTAGATTGCAGCATACAATTAGCCATTTCCTTTAAGGTGCGATTTTTCCTTGCAGTTGGGTTCACCCAATCCTGTTCTCACGCAGTTATCTTGTAGATGCAATCGAGGTCATCATCACTATCTTCGTCACACACCGGTTCAATGTATCACGCTCCTTCGGTTGGATCCAGCGGTACTACTACGCGTAGTGACTTTTTCTCAAAAATCATTTTGCACTTCTTCAGATTTATTACTCCGTTCATATCGGTGGCCTAGTATATTCCTAGTAGCGCGGGATAGGGATTGCTGTCATCGACAATCTCTATCACTTCAAAATTTGCTTGCGTGCTCGCACCTTCAATATCCACCGTTACCCCTTGCAATCTTCCCATGGGCAAGATCTTCTGTTGGTTTTCCATTCGCAACTGAATAGGAGACCATTGTAGCGCAGGTTTGCCCATGTGTTCCCATGTTTGTTTCGGTAGTACATTCACGTCTGATCCGAGATCCACGATTACCTGATCCATTTCATACTCCTCGATTTGCGCAGTCAACCTCATTTCCCTTCCTGTGTGTAATGCATGGTTTCCAAGTTTCCGGAGCACATGCGGTTCCCCTAACCCTGCGCACCTAGTGATAAGTTCCTGTAGTCCTTTTATTGCCTTGCTGTCATGCAATAGTTTCATGCATGTCTCCAGAAAGGTAGTGAGCATTGAAGGATCCATCCCCGGTTCTAGTTGATCCTTACTACCTGAAGTGGAGGCCTCCGTGAAGCTCTTTGTAGCTTCCATGAATGTCTCCTTCACGCATTCTAAATCAAATTCAGGTTCCTTTGTAGGAGCCTTGCGAACCCACACACTTTCTTTTGGCTGCTTACCCTTATCATCTCTGGTTTTGATACCACTTCCGAGCACTATGTTTACATTCGGGTCTTCTTCGCGCAGCTCAGACCTCATCATTTGCAAATTCTGAGTTGGAGGAGGCTGGAGTACCCCTTTTTCGCATAGCCTTGCTATCAATGTAGGGTAGTCTTTTGCCTCATGATCAAACTAAGTACAGTACAAACATGATATCCTTGTCGGATTTGTACAATCGCGGGCATAGTGTCCTGGCCCTCCGCAATTGTAACAAATTAGTTGTCTGCGACCCCTTCCTGGTCCCATTCCACCTCGACCTCGTCCGTGCCCTTGAAATCCAGCGTGCGCCATTCCTGCATTTGGGTTGAGGGCTCGCGTTTCAGTTTGTACCCTGTAGGCAGGAGTCCGATCCATCATTAGTTCATAGCTTCTGCAGGTGCGTTCATCATGGCCTACCGACCTGCAGAAATTACAAAACAATTGCTGGGATGTCTGCGTATACTTCTGCAATAGATGACAATTATCCGTAGTGTGTTTTCCTCCTATCTGACAGATCGCGCACCATAGTGCAGGCACCGTGCTTGGTCCTGCTTGTGCCTCAAGTCTTAACAAAATTGGCCCTCCTCCCGCCAAGTAATTCACGAATACTGGACAGTGGTCCTTGTCATGCCCCTGGCCTATACATTTTATGCACCATACCTCCTCACACACCTCTGTCCGAGGTGTCCCGTCCTGTTTCAAACTTTGCATTTCCAGACAAAGATTTTGCAGTTGTGCATGGATTTGTTGGACTCCCAAACCAAGATCTTGTATAGGGGTCTCATGCAATCTCATTGCCATCTCCAAAGCTTCGGCCTGGGTGGAAAGCTTTTGTTGTGACAACGCCATCCTTAAATGTGGTGTTAGTGATGCTACAAACCATGCGTGGTGCTTTCCATCCGTCAAAGTCATGTTGGCTTCGCGAATCATACTCTTTAGCCTTTGGTCTAGATCCCAGGGGGTCTCGCCCAGGAGCATCGCAATCTCCTTAAACCCGATAATTGATTGTGTCTCCGACTTTGGCCTGCTAAATTCCCTGTTCAGCACGGTCTGGATTTCTGTGATTCCTGCGTTTGGATGGTCATTAGAATGCTTAATGTACCATGTTAATGCGCGATCCTGAAATGCGCTTACCAATGTAGCCTTCTTTATATTGTCATCCACGACTCCTTGTGCTTCCCATACCGCCCTTACCACGAACCAGAATTGGTTCGGATCTTCATTCTCTACTCCTGTAAATACCGACAGTTTGATTGCACTCGCCATAATGAACTGTGGTGGTGGCGGAGGTGGGGTGGATGGAGATGGAGGTGAAGAGGGTGAGACGGGTGGCAGTGTAGGTGGAGGTGGCAAGAACGGAATTCGCTGCCTTATCAGACTGACTGAGCTTCTTGGAGAAACTTTCGCGAGCTCTTCCTCACTTTCGCACGAGGATGAAATTGAGGGATTAGTTTATAATTCTTCACTACCTCTGCTTCTGTAGATCTTCCCACTTCGCATAGTCCTAAACATTAATTTATTCTCATAACCCTCTTTTCACACAATAGTATCTAATCCAAGTGTTCAAATATTTAATATACTTACCTCGCGGTCCTTTGAGGAAGCATCGTTTCACCTCACTGTAGCTGACGGTCATATCTACCGTGAACTCAGTGATAAATCCTCCTATAATTCGATCGAGCCAATGGTCCACAGCTCGCGCGATCTTATCTCTTGACGCTTCTAGTCTGCGCACTAATTCCGGAGTCCACATGATTGGTTTGTCGAGCCTACACCTTCCCTGACTGTCTGCTAGCTTCGCGATCCACTCATACAGCTCAGAAGGAAAGGATGCAAAGAAAATTTCATGGATTTCCGTATATAAGTAGCGCTCCAACCACTATTCCTTAGATACTCGCGAATTTCTGTTTTCCTGTGCCACGAACTCGTGAATATTCTTGTCCAACCACCCTTCAATTTCTTTCTTTGTTGGATTCTAGTGACATGACATCAGACATCCCTTATGCAGATCCCGGTCCCGGCAACGGAACCATTTGTTGGCTTATAGGGGCCTGACCTAAGTTCAGAGATGATTTAGCCAAACAAATCCCGGTACTACTGGCCCTTTCGGCAACAGTCCATGGAGCACGGACTGAGGTCTCACCTGAAGTAGTAAGGGAGGGTGCTAAAACCAGGTTTCCGCACCCTAGAGATGTCTGATGATTTTCAGTGGTCCGCAGATTTTCCCGGTGCGCACGTTGCTACGTGCATCTATCCGTACCTCGCAGCCTACGATGCTACCTCCGTGCAGCCCTGCTTGAGGTGCAATCCGTGTTATTACCCAATTCCTTACTATTAACCCGATAACTGTCGATTAATTAGCTTATCAGTATGTGTCTAGTTATATTTAACAATGTTTAGTATTCATATAAGTGTGCGTGATAAAGAAAACAATATATTTAATCAGGAAATAGCACAAGAACAGATACACTAGATTTGGAATCAAACTTCTCTTTAATATTCTTCTTCCTTGATTACAGACTCGACATCACCCTGCGCACTCAGCTGCAGGGATCCGTGCACTTAGTTGCAGACTCTACTAGGCCTCTGCGCACTCAACTGTAGAACCTCTTCCTACTACTATGACCCAAGACACTTAGACCTTTTCTCTATGCTCTCTATCTTCTAGAATCCATTCGTTTTTCTATATCTCTAATTTTCTTTACAACTTAGAGCCTCGCTCTATTTATACAATCCCATGGTCCGCGGACCATGGGTAGGTCGACATTACATTACAAAACTTAGGGTGGACAAGCCTATGATTCAACATACATTTCGCACTCCGTGCCCGCAATTCACGGAGTTTTACAACATTATTTGACCACAACTTGGGCTTTGAGCCCCAAAACATGCTATGGGGGGATTCCATGCCCAACAATATATTTCTCTTTGACTATGATTCTATAAGGAAAGGATTGCTAGGTGTTTCCCTCATTGTGGGTTTTCCCAGGGTAAATTGTGTATTGTCCCTTGTGCACTGTTGTTCTTGTACTTGAATGATATAAATACTAAAGTATAAGTGCTTAATGAAGATTGAATAAAGGGTAAGAGAATACGAATCCTCACAAGTAATTATTTTGTATTAGAAATTCATGCTTACAATTGACTTTCCAACGTATCACCCAGTTTGCATGGCCTTTTCTTTATTGGCTTTGCTCCTCAGATGAGGTTGATTTTCATCTCCCCCATTTCTTTGACAAGTCCTTTGGGATTGTTATAGCCGCAAGAAAATATGTCTTGATATTATTTAAGAAAGTCAATAAAGTTTTTTGTTTTTATATCCAACTAATAGTCATCGAGTAGGGCTATTTTCAATCGACTTTGGTTGTCGTTTGAAATATCGACTTCTTTAATATTTATTTCTGCATCCATTTAGTTAGGAGCCTTTGACTCATGAGTCTTTTGTCCCCAATTTTTTATTTCATAATAAATAAGTGGAAAGTCCAATTTGATAGGTTTCTCACTTTCCTCGTTATTGACTTTAAATATTGTTTTAACTTTTTTAATGTTCTTCAGATGGTCCATTTTCCAATAGAAGCTTTGTCCTGGAGTATGGATATTCTCCATTTCCAAGCGACTGGCTGAGTTTTGATTTCATGAGCATGATATGTTATTACATACAGAATTCGACAATTGTTCCTTTTTTTCTTTATGACGAGTAGGAGACTTTGTTTTCAAAAATTATTTAATTGGCTAAGTTGTCTTTACAAATTTGTTGGATATTAGATAAAGCAAAGCTCCATATGTGTTTTGTGACATGTGCTTAACTTCCTTTCGTGGATCCATTAACTCTGGTGATGCATCCATTTACTGACACTTGCAGGTTTTGATGTAATGACAATCGTGATTCAATACAATTTACCTTGGGATATTCATGACTTGCAATTTGCTAGTGGGAAAGTAATTGGGATGGTGATTGAGAGTAAATCAATCGACATTTTTGTTCACGTGGAGGGTCATTGGACCTAACAATGGATAGATGGATCATTTTCCATTGCAGCTTGGCATTAGATTGAGTTTTCAAGCATTTTCAGGGATGTGTCATACTTGCAACTGATTCAATTCTCTTGGTGTGCTCTTTTCATATTGGAGTTTTCAACATCCACTTTTGGTAGTTTTTCAGATGGTTCTTCATTGCAACTCAACGCAGGAGTTTCAACATGAATACTTGGAGATAATACCAATTTATGTTGCATTTTTGGTATTATTGGTTGGAAATATGATTGGGGGTGGGGATGTTAGCATCTTTCTCATGTTACAATAGTAAAGTCCTAAGTATACCACCTTATTTGTTTTACATCTTGGGATATAATTTTATCTTAAGTATGTTATGGAGTTTCTAGATCCTAGATCCTATTTTCTCTCTTCCTTGTTTGTCTCTTTTGTGAGGTGTCAAGGTGAGAACATATGCGTGGTTTATTCATTGTATTATAAATATTTGTATCATTAAACATTGATCAACACAACCAAACTTAAAGCCTTTTCCGCTAGTGTCAAGTTTTCTGTCTCTCATATTTTATTTTCATTTATTTTTTTCCGAGTTCTTTCTTCTTTGGTCATGATTAAAAATCCTTAATAAAATTACCTTTTAGCTCGCTCCATTGGAGTGAATGAACTTTAGATTCTTCGAGATTGTACCATTTGTTAGGAAAACCATTGAGAGTATTGGGGAACATATGCGGGCATACTCTCTCATCCTTGTACTCGATTATTTTCCATTTCGATTCACAATTTTAAATGTGTTGTACAAGGTGTTGTCCTGGCTTAAAAATTGGGATGTTTTTTTGCGCAAACATCTTCCATCCTCCAAAATGTTCAACAAAATAAATTGTTTTTGTTGTCCATGTCTAAAGTCTAGAATCATGGGTGTCCCACCGTCGCCACGTTTGTCCAACAAAAGTTTGGACTAAGCTTTGCATTATTCCCTGTTCTCCAATTGCTCTGGTTACTTGCCTAACATGGTTTACAGGGGATTTTTTCTTTAAATATGAGTGGAGCATCAAAGTCATTTCTTAGGTCGAATGGAAATAGTGTGGGAGTTTCCTTTTGTTTCCTTTCTCGAATGATAGGAATTTATTTTATAGAAAAGCAAGGATGGATATTCTTAATTGGCACAACTTCAATCGATCAACACTCTGTCACCTTGGATTCATAGTTTTCAATTTTCCATTAATATAAGTCAGTATTTGAATTTTTTCCTATGGAGAGAGGGGAGCCTAACATATTTTCTCCAAATGCATTGGGCTTCACATTTTTTTCCTAGGCCTTTACCTAGGGCTTTCCTTCATGGGGGTTAAGTGGTATTATAATCTTTTTCTTATTTCTATTTAACTTGATTCTATCTTTTTCTAGAGAGATTGTTTCCTTCATTCTTCGACCCCATGGTTTTCGACCAGAGCTGGATATGACGGTATTCCATTGATTAAGTCGATTACCTCAAAATAAAAAAAGGTCAGAATCCCCATAATTGACGTTTTTACTTGTTTTAGCATTCTAATGGGTTCGATGAATCTATGATGTGCAAGATTAAGATAATTAGTTGTTCTTTGGAGAATCAAACTTCCTAACCCTATCCACATTTCTCTTGGAAGGATGTTCACTTGCGATCCAAAGTCTACCACAACGTATTTGATCATGTATCCATCTATCTCTAGGTCTACTTGACAATTGTAATTGTCCAAGTATTTACCATGATATAGCTAGTGCAAGTTTCTACACTGGTTCCTCTTCTCATTATAATCTTTCAATATATTAAGAAGTTCAATCAAGCGACCAAAAAAATGCTCTTAGTTTCATAGTTCCAAAAATTCTTCGAGTATATTGTCCTTTGTCATTTTCTGCTCACCGACTTGATTTTTGAAGAACTAGACTTACTTCTCCAATGTCCCACTTTATTGTTTCATATATGGATATTTGATAGTGTTGTTAGAAGGTCAAAGAACTTGTTGATTTCCTAAAATATTCTTTTGACCATCTTCTGATCTGTTAATAATGTGGAGGTTTTTTGAGTTCAAAACCTCTTGCTTCGGGACACTTTGAAGAAGATTCACAACTCTTTTATTTAATTTTTTTTCTAGTATCTTGGGAAAATATTTTAAAAAGTGATCACCCATACCACACATGTTGCAAAAATTTAAATAAGACTTATCCTTTAAAGGAAAACTAGGAACTTGTTGATGCCTCTAAAATCGCTGCATCAACATCGAGGAAAACCACCCGCTTTGGACCTTAGTGTAGCTCCTTTTCCGTTTGGTGTGGTGGCTCGAACTGGATGTAATGGGACCAGTTTCCCAGTGATAT
Organism: Pinus tabuliformis; assembly: GCA_031772625.1. Taxonomy (NCBI): domain Eukaryota; kingdom Viridiplantae; phylum Streptophyta; class Pinopsida; order Pinales; family Pinaceae; genus Pinus; species Pinus tabuliformis. Next base: position 733,955,328 of record CM062814.1, read on the forward strand.
ATGAGTTGATGGGTGATTGGTTTGTAATGTATAACGAGAGTGATAAGTGCTCTATTCTAAAGTGCAAAAATATACAAAGATAACTAATCTATCCCGGGAATTCTTCTAACAATGCGATTCTTGATTGTTTCTATGAACAAATAAACATAAAGATGACTTATTCATAACATAGAAATATGCATTCATATGATGATTACTTTGTTTAATTAATTAAACAAAGTAATAATTAAAACATTATCGCATTGATCATAATATATCACTGACATATATATTTAAAAGATGACAATTCTGAAACATTCAAAAGTGACAAGTTAAAGAATTGTTTTATAAACATATACATATCAATAATAGCAAAGTTGATAAATGCTAATTCACATAGAGAAATAAAATGAAAACATAGATAATAGTACCGTATGCATTTGGATCTCCTCTGATGTAAATCACATTCAAATTCTGCCTTCTAATTTGGGAATACTTTCACAGGATGCAAAAGTGCAAATCTCATAAAAGCCTTCTTTGTCAAAATTCAGAATTCTGGTCCAGTCTTTTATAAAAAATATATATCGGAAGTACAATAGTGCAACCTCCGATTTAAGTCTTAATACAAAATTGCGGACCCTTTCTAAAAACATGAAAGGGTCTTTAAATACTACAAATAACAACAAACTATGAAAGAAAGTCGCTATGCGCTGGTATAACAAAAACACATAAATCTGGGATTTATCCTGAAAATAGCAGTGCTGCAGTGATTGAATGGATTCACTGTATCGGCTTATCTTCTTGTGATCGCAGTTGAAAAATGGTGAGCATTGGCTGGACCTCTGGTGGCTGACTCATCCGAGAGTGTAACTGAGCTGTATATGTGGCATCGACAAGTTCGGGGATCATGCAGTTGATTGCATCCGTGAGACACTTCATCGCCATTTGATGACTGTGTGGTTTAACAAGGAAAAACCAGAACGTTTCCCATGTTAGGCTTTGAATGCCTTTGATCAGTTTTTCTCTTTGCATCAACTCTTGTTTCCAATGTTGTTCCAACAATTTTACCTTTGGGAGTTTTCCTGGAGAGCAATCTGTAATTAGATTAGATAAATGCAGACTGTTGTTGATTAATTCAATCAGATTATTTGTTGCTGCTCTACATCTAGATGTAGCTCTCTTAGCTTTCATTAATTGAGACTCCCATTTAGAAAATAAGATTTTCTTATGTGACTCCTGTATCCTTGGTAGATTGGCAGCTTTTCCTTCTTTCGCATCTTGCCATGATAGAAAATTAGTTAATCTTTCATCTACCTTCTCTAATTCAAGCCTTGCATCCACTGATTTTTCAATCATAGATGCTGAGATCTCACATAAAGGGATGGCCAATGATATATTATGACATAGAATATCCAATTTCCGAGACAAAGACTTGGTCATTTCCAGGGCTTTAGTTCTGAATTCATTTATCTGGGGATATCCTTTGAACTGCTCTATCTAATCTTTCATTTGCACAATTTGCTCTTCTTTTGATTTCTTCTCCCGCTTGCTCAATAGCTGTAGTTTTCTCAATGTTTGAGTCAAATCTTGCTATTTATGGATGGCCTGTTCATCAATCCTCTACTTTTCATGTTTTAACTACTCATTTAATTGTTCATTAAGCTGCCTCTGTTCCATCAACTGTTATTCCAACTTCTCTATTTTTTGTTGTCGTTCCGCCGATTGTGCCTCTAGCTGATTTCCTGGTCTTTTTCCTTCAACAAATGACTAACCTCTGAAGCCTTATCTATTGTCACTGCTGTATACGCTTCGGCATATTGAGACAGTTTTGTTAAATCTTCAGAGGGATTTACCTCTTCTCTCCATACCACATTCATCATTTCAATCTGAGGAGTCAAAAGAGGACTGTGATCAATTTTCCTCTTCTTCCTCTATCTTTTGACTACAGCCCTATGCTTAGGACTGTAGAAGACATCCAGTGGTGGTATTTCTTCAATTTGCAGTACAATATCCTCAGTGGGATTTTCAGGGATAATCTCTATGTCTTTCTGGAACTTGGGTGGGCTGCTTGTTCCAACAATCGGAACTGTGTTGACTACTGATTTCTACGCTGTAGACACTTCTGGTGTAGTGAAACCTTGGGATTTCTCAGGATTACTGATGATTGAATCAAACTGTTCCCATTCCTTGATTAACTTGGGATCAATATTAATATCTATATCAAGGGGTTCACTAGTTGTTACCTGCTTCTGCTCCCTTTCTGGTGTCTTCTCCTTCTCAGGAATCTTTTCAATTTCGGGAGTATTCTCAGTAATTTTCTCCTCACTGTGGCCTTGAGGTTGTTCCATAGAGGTTGTACTCAATAAGTCTAGAGGAAGTGTTTCCAATCTCTGCGCCCTGAGCCTATAGAATTCCTCTAGTCCTTCTGTTCCCAATTTGATTTTGGCCATATGTTTTACCTGAGAAAATACTTTTGAAGAAACAAACAAGTCATCGAAGCTATCCTCCTCATGATCAAATTTAGCGGTTTTAGCCTGAGAGGTAACATTGTAGGCAACCTTTCTAGGATCATATTGCCTTTTTGGGATAGTTGAAAGTTTTAACAACTTTATTTCTTGGCTTCCTTCTCTGCATGTTTGAAATCATGTAGAGTAAAAGCACCACATCGAAGAGGAAATGTCGGCCACATGTGCTTCTTGGAATCCCTAAGAGTCCTTGACATACCTTCAACTATTATCTGATGTGCTAATTCCCTGGCCAACTGTTTATCAGGGGTGTACGGAGGAAGAACATGAGGGTTGCCAAGGCTGCCGAAAAGTCTTATATAGGTGAATCTTTCTTCTCCAAACCAACTACCAATTGCAGTTAGGTCGACTGATGCTTCCTCGGATAACCTAGGAGCAGGCTTATTGAATATAGCATAATACATGAGGATAATAAAACCATGACAAGTTCTATACATATGGTTCTTATAATGGGCTTTCCATAGCTCCTTATGATAGATGTGAATGGGATTGGGATCCTGCGGAGTCCATTTCCATTCGAGAATGGGTTATTCGGAATTAAAATAGATAGTGTCCATAATATAGGCACTCATGTAAAAGGGAGGTATCACCCGGGTAGACACAAACCTATTTCTTCTATATTCAAGTATCTCGGTGGCCATTTTATCAAACAGAATGTTTGCCCAGTCCATGATATAGCCATGAATTGTAGCCTCCATTAATGAGACCATATCTATAGAGAATTTAGCAGAATCATGGACTCCGAAGAGTCTGCACATCATTACACCAACATAACAATAAGGAGAGGCCAATGAATCTACAGAGTACATACTCGATGTTTTGTGTTTGTGCTTAGTTGGAAAATGCCTCCATTGTTTGATAGGGTCAGATTCAATGTCGTTCTCCTTGGCGAAATCCTCCAAAAATGCTTTGTTATACCGCTTCTCCGGCTGAGGTAAATGGTACATTTGTCTAAGATCCTCTGCTCTAAACGACCCGAACACTTTTCCATCAGCTGTAGAGAATGTCCTGTCTGTGGTTGCAATGCTTTCAAAAATCCACCTGACCACATCATTATAGGGTAAAACCTTGGCACACGCTGCTATTCTATGTAGATATGAGCAGGCCAATTCTTTAAGAGTATTCTCTGATTTGCTTGTGGAATCTACTGTTGCTTCTTCTTTGAGTTCTTCAGGCTCTTCCGCTTCCAGCAAATTGTAGATACTCTCCTAGCTTGCTTTTCCTAAGCCGAGGCAGGTAGTATCTGATATCAACCCTTTCTTATTTGGTTCTGGTTCTTTGACTATGACAGGGGCCTTGGTTTTCTTCACCTTCTTTCCCATTTTCTCTGGATTCATCAGCTCAGAGTAGCTCTACACAGACAATGAAAAACGTAACAGAGAAATATACCCGCTCAAAGCTAATATGAAATGAAAAGAGTTAAGGTAATTCACGCATGATAAATGAAATGTAATTAAGTATTACCACGGGTGAAATTCTCGAAGGATTCACCCATAACTGCAAAATTAATGACAACCATAACCGCCAATATTAGTTAATAAATGTAATAATTATCTGTCACATCACACATATGCTTGATGGTCCTTTAAAACATATCTTTTGATATTCTCGATCAACGATCAACGATAAATCGCAAATCGCAATCGGGAGGTTCATCGGTCAGGCTTAATGTTTTGGGCTGATAGCCCCGATTGCGATAAAGGTAAGGAATATAATAAGGCGGAGGAATAATCAGCAGATCGTTTGATTTATTGCTTTTTTGTTTATTTTTCCTTTTAAGATTTATGCCTGCTAATAATACCATTTTACAGTCTTTTCTTGAAACACGCGCCTTACTTTATGATATCGCAATCGGGGAAATCAAAAGGGCTTTTGCTATGTGTCATGTGGTATGTGCGATCGCCGATTGCGATTACATTATTGGATCAGAGGTTTAGTATAGACCTTTTGGGATGCATCCTTTTTTTACTTTGCGATATGTGATCTCTGGTCGCATTATCGCATCAGAGATTTGCTTATGAGGGCTTTTCAAAGAAGGATATATCATATTATATCATATTGTAACAAAAGGTTTCGGATATTAGTTCTATTGGGTTAGACCTTTTGAAAAGGATTTCCATGTGTTTATATCATTAAATCCAGGCATGCGATTATTATTGAATCATTGAATTAAACTAAGTCTTAAAAAGGGACCCATTTCTATTTAAAGTTTTTTGATAAAAATTTAGAAATGGGGGGTTGTTGTACAACACAACAATTGGCGATTCACTGGATGAAACAATTATCTTTGAGAATATAATGCAAGATTCTGGCTTTCTTAATTTGGAAACCTTATAGTATAGAGAAAATAATCTAAGAACAATTAGATAATCATTAACTCTGAATTTAATGAAAAAATGTTTCTGCAATTTCTTTCCCATCTTAAAAATAAAACATTCTAAGTTTATTTAAGCCTTTATTGGCTGATAAAGATAAAACCAGAGGACTTCTCCAACTTAGCTTATATGATGACTCCGTTGTCATAGGAAGAGCCTCTGCTGCCGGCAAACGTTTATAGTCTCAATAGGGTTACCTTTTAACCATTCAATCATTCATTATCCCATCCATCTCAGAGTATAATTTCTAAGAGTAAATCCAGAAATATATGTTTACACATATTTTCCTTTTTGTATTTTCCATCTTCTTTATTTTTCTTTTGTTTAAGAGATAAAAAGCCATTGTCCTGGTTTGGTGGCTAGTTGTTGACAATGTCTTTTGACTACAACCCTATGCTTAGGACTGTAGAAGACATCAAGTGGTGGTATTTCTTCAATTTGCAATACAATCTCCTCAGTGGGATTTTCAGGGATAATCTCTATGTCTTTCTGGAACTTGGGTAGGCCGCTTGTTCCAACAATTGGAACTGTGTTGACTACTGATTTCTGTACTGTAGACACTTCTGGTGTAGTGAAACCTTGGGATTTCTCGGGATTACTGATGATTGAATCAAACTGTTCCCATTCCTTGATTAACTTGGGATCAATATTAATATCTGTATCAAGGGGTTCACTAGCTGTTACCTGCTTCTGCTCCCTTTCTGGTGTCTTCTCCTTCTCAGAAATCTTTTCGATTTCGGGAGTCTTCTCAGTAATTTTCTCCTCACTGTGGCATTGAGGTTGTTCCATAGAGGTTGTACTCAATAAGTCTAGAGGAAGTGTTTCCAATCTCTGCGCCCTGAGCCTATATAATTCCTCTAGTCCTTCTGCTCCCAATTTGATCTTGGCCATATGTTTGACCAGAGAAAATACTTCTGAAGAAACAAACAAGTCATCGAAGCTATCCTCCTCATGGTCAAATTTGGCAATTTTAGCCTGAGAGGTAACATTGTAGGCAACCCTTCTAGGATAGTACTACCTTTCTGGGATAGTTGCAAGTTTTAACAACTTTATTTTCTCGGCCTCCTTCTCTGCATGTTTGAAATCATGTAGAGTAAAAGCACTGCATTGAAGAGGAAATGTCCGCTATGTGTGCTTCTTGGAATCCCTAAGAGTCCTTGACATACCTTCAACTGTTATCTGATGTGATAATTCCCTGGCCAATAGTTTATCAGGGATGTACAGAGGAAGAACATGAGGGTTGGCAAGGCTGCCGAAAAGTCTTATATAGGTGAATCTTTCTACTCCAAACCAACTACCAATTGCATTTAGGTCGACTGATGCTTCCTTGGATAACCTAGGAGAAGGCTTCTTAAATATGGCATAATACACGGGAAGAATAAAACCATGACAAATTCTATACAGATGGTTCTTATAATGGGCTTCCCATAGCTCCATATGATAGATGTGAATGGGATTGGGATCCTACAGATTCCATTTCCATCCGAGAATGGGGTATTCGGAATTAAAACAGATAGTGTCCATAATATAGGAACTCATGTAAAAGGGAGGTATCACCCGGGTAGACACAAACCTATTTATTTTATATTCAAGTATCTCGGTGGCCATTTTATCAGAAGAATGTTTGCCCAGTCCATGATATATCCATGAATTGCAGCCTCAATTAATGGGACCATATCTATAGAGAATTTAGCAGAATCATGGACTCCGAAGAGTCTGCACATCATTGCACCAGCATAACAATAAGGAGAGGCCAATGAATCTACAAAGTACATACCCGATGTTTCATGTTTGTGCTTAGTTGGAAAATGCCTCCATTTTCTGATAGGGTCACATTCAATGTTGTTCTCCTTGGTGAAAGCCTCCAAAAACGCTTTGTTATACCACTTCTCTGGCTGAGGTAAATGGTACATTTGTCTAAGATCCTCTACTCTAAACGACCCGAACACTTTTCCATCAGTTGTAGAGAATGTCCTGTCTGTGGTCGCAATGCTTTAAACAATCCACTTGACCACATCATTATAGGGTAAAACCTTAACACGCACTGCTATTCTATGTAGATATGAGCAGGCCAATTTTTTAAGAGTGTTCTCTAATTTTCTCATGGAATTTGCTGTTGCTTCTTCTTTGAGTTCTTCAGGCTCCTTCGCTTCTAGCAAATTGTAGATACTCTCCCAGCTTGCTTTTCCTAAGCCGAGGTAGGTAGTATCATATCAACCCTTTCTTATTTGGTTTTGGTTCTTTGACTAGGATAGGGGCCTTGGTTTTCTTCACCTTATTTCTCATTTTCTCTCGATTCATCAGCTCAAAGTAGCTCTGCACAGACAATGAGAAACGTAACAGAGAAATATACCCACTCAAAGCTAATATGAAATGAAAAGAATTAAGGTAATTCACGCATGATAAATGAAATGTAATTAAGTATTACCATGGGTGAAATCCTCGAAGGATTCACCCTTAACTGCAAAATTAATGACCACCATAACCGCCAATCGTAGTTAATAAATGTAATAATTATCCGTCGCATCGCACATATGCTTGATGGTCCTTTAAAACGTATCTTTTGATCTTCCCGATCAGCGATCAACGATAAATCGCAAATCGCAATCGGGAGGTTCATCAGTTAGGCTTAACGTTTTGGGCTGATAGCCTCGATTGCGATAAAGGTAAGGAATATAATAAGGCGGAGGAATAATTAGTAGATCGTTTGATTTATTGCTTTTTCGTTTATTATTCCTTTTAAGATTTACGCCCGCTAATAATACCCTTTTATGGTCTTTTCTTGAAACGCACGCCTTACTTTATGATATCACAATCAGGGAAATCAAAAGGGCTTTCGCTATGTGTCATGTGGTATGTGCGATCACCGATTGCGATTACGTTATCGGATCAGAGGTTTAGTATAGACCTTTTGGGATGCATCCTTTTTTTACTTTGCGATATGCGATCTCCGATCGCATTATCACATCGGAGATTTGCTTATGAGGGCTTTTCAAAGAAGGATATATCATATTGTAACAAAAGGTTTTGGATATTAGTTCTATCGGGTCAGACCTTTTGAAAAGGATTTCCATGTGTTTATATAATTAAATTCGGGCATGCGATTATTATTGAATCATTGAATTAAACTAAGTCTTAAAAAGGGACCCATTTCTATTTAAAGTTTTTTGATAAAAATTTAGAAATGGGGGGTTGTTGTACAACACAACAGAATCGTGTGGCCTTCTTACCAATATGTGAAGCAATATAGACTTCCTCGACCACAACCTTGGCCTCGACCTTGTCCATTATAGCCTCCTCATCATCCATCATATTCTCCTTGTTGTTTCATCTTCCTTTTTGCATAATTTATTCATTAAATTGATATGATGCCTAAGTATGATAGGCAACATGATAATTGGGCTTGTCGTTAGCATTTAACTGACATTCTTGTGTAGATTTAGTATTATCCTAAAAAATGCCACAACATTCGGGTTTTACATTCCTTAGGTTATATTGACATTCTCTGGTGCTACTACTTGACGCAACTTGAAATATGTCACAATATGCGTCTCTCTATACTTGTCAGACATCTTGATCAAAGTAGTCAATGAATTTACAATTATCTTTGGTGCGCCCTTCGTTCCTAGAATTAGTGCAGTAGAGGTTGTTTTTATGCAAGGGTAATGATAGCAACAACTACTCTAGTTGTTCATTTTTTGTCTTTTTTTTTTTTGTTCATGTTAGTCATTGAGGAATTTATTGTGCTTTGATGTCTGTCTCAATTCACTAAGACATTTTCAAGGCTTCTTCACATGATTGTACTTTGTGCGTTCTCAAAGGCCCTTAGATATTCAGTAATAACCTAACAATGTACCATTGAACTAGCAGGGATTTATTGGTATTGTAAGGGATTCAAATTAACAAATCCTTAAACCTTTTATCATACTCCCTAACCATTTCATCTTGTAGTTATTTAATTTATTTTAATTTTTGGGCTTTGAGATATTTAACATCTTGAGCTTTAAAGAATGAAAATAAATTGCTCTTGATATTGCTTTTATTTTTAGGTTGATTCTTTGTGAAATTCATGAACCATGTAAGGGCTCTCTATAAGAGAACTATAGCTAATTTCCCATCTGTTTATCTTCATCTGTGATGCGGTTGGATGTCCATAATTTTTTCATAGACTAACTAATGCTTCTTTGGATCCTCATTCCTTCGTAGAGGGGGATATGATTTAACCCCACTTTTTTGCTTGAGAAGGTTGAATTTTTTTCTATTTTCTTAGGGCTGGCCAGCTAGCCTGAATTTTCATTCTCGACAACTTATTATTGAGTTATGCATGGGGCCTATTCTTCTTCGTTGTATTCAACTGCTATGAAATTCATCAAAATTTCATCGGTTTGACACCCCTTATCTATATATTCAATGAACCAGATCATACAAGGTTGCATCAATTTTTTGTCTCGATTTATATCTCTTTCTTATTCAACAAATAACAATTGTGGTAAGGGGGTATATTCATGAGATTTCAAATATGGAGGAGTATATCTTAATTTTCTTGATTGTCTATCCAAGTTTTGTTGACTACAAGAAATTTGATTTCAAGTCAATCTCTCAAGTTTCCATGCTCGTCTCTTCTATACCAAACTATGGAAGGATCTTAATTAATATGGAGTCTTTGATGGAAGAATTATCTAATAATGGGACTTTATATGCTTGCGACTGGGGAATGCATAATATCTAGCCCAAAGACATTAACTTCCATACTATCTACATGCATACTAGGGCTTAATTGTAGACTTTCACTTCTTGTTGGAGCATGCGGTGCTATATCGCTCAACTCTAGGTGTTGTCTACGACCTTCAGAGGAGTGTCATGCATCACTGCTCTCACACTATCAAACTTATTTAGTTCTTAATATTTGGTTAACTTTCTTGTCACTTATTTTGTATTTTGTCCCTTTTGATATTTTCAATATCTCCTTCTTGCGATGTAAATGTACTTGGGTCCTCCATTGGCGTTTCTTCCTTAAGCGTATTTTCTTGTGTTGTCACAGCTGACCGTCTTCCTCTCATTTTGAATTCTAATTTATTTTTTACTTCTCTCTTTTCTTTCCTCTTTTTCTATGTTTATCTCTAAAAAAATAGCACCCCCCCATTGTCAACTCGATTTACTCCTGGTCGATGAGGGTGAATCTGATGAACATTTTTATTTTCTTAAGAAGTAATCCCATGCCTCTTTCGTGTTTTTGCATTGAGTGTCGAGGAATTTCTCCCAATTGGCCCGTAGGTTAATTTGGTCAAAGTTTATTGGAGTTTGCAGGGGTGGTCGACATTTGACTATATGTCTGACTCCTCTGTCGAAGAGAAATTTATGCAATAAAGCAAGTATAGTGCAAAACTAATTGTCATGGAAGTTATCAAAAAATCCTATTTTATTTCTCTCAATAGAAGTGAAACTTTATTCCTCCTCCATTTGTTAGGTTTAGAGTTAGTTGGCCATTAGGTTCCGTTCGTCGCACTAGGAACGTGGTCGGGGTATTTCTTTAATTCAGCAGGAACTGCTTCAATAATATTTTCATGCACTTTCATGAAGAAGTGCAGTCTAGATTCTCGAATCAATAGTATGTTTCTGCTTGCATAGTTCTTAAGGAAATTGTTGATTTTTGTCTGCCACCACTCCTGTATCTCTTCCAAGGTTAGCATTTATGCATGCATATTGTGTATGCTTGGGTCCAACACTATTGGAAATGGAACCAATGTTGTAATATAGAGAAAAGTATGCATTGGTAGGAAGGAACAACAGGTAAACTACGTAATCATATGCAATACAAGGAAGAACAAAGAGACACAAAGTAATGGAGAGCCAACAAATCAACACTTGTATTATATATCCTCAACAACCAATCTGAACTCGTACATAGAGTCAAGTTTATATATATATATATATATATATATACATACTGTTATGATAGTTTAACTGTCTCGATCGACTTAACCAGACTAACTTGGCCAGTTCACTCGACTTACAATACATTCTTTGAGGTATTGAATCAAATAAATAAACTAGCCCTCCAATAGGAGGGATTAGGGAAAATGGTTGACCCACCCTTGCTCAAAGATGGTATTGATGTTACAATGTATCGAGTGGAAGGGTTAGTCAACCTTTCATCAGGAAATTTTTTCAAATGAAGGGTCCTAAGGAACACTTTATTGATCCTTCCACCATCATGGTATGATCATGGTGAAGGGTTGGTTGAGCCTTCCTTTGTTATGGTATTTTAATATAATTAAAGGGTTGAAGATCATATTTCAAGCATAGTACTCCAAATGAGGACCAATATGGAAATAATTTGGCCAACCCTTACTAAATGATGGCATTCATGTTTAGGACTATCTAGTGGAAATGTTAGTTAACCCTTCTTTAATAATGGTATCATGGAGGGGGAGAAGGGAGAATGGTCAACTAATAATTCCTTAAGGATGGTATTTAAGTCATAGGATTTATGGTAGAATTATCAACAAACCATTCCTCAAGCAATATTTTGGCATAAGATGGATACTGGGGAGGGGTTAGTTTACCACTCCCCACACAAAGTAGTATCATGGAGGGGGGGCATGGAGAAGTCCTAGGAAACCCTTTCTAAAGGATGGTATTCATGTTAAGCTTATCTAGTTTAAAGATTGGTCAAATATTCCCCAAGGATGGTATTGGCACTTTTGGTTATTTAGTAGACGAGTTAGTTGATGCATCTTGATTAAGAGATTTTACATAAAGGGTATCTCATGGAAGGGTCAGATGACCCTGTGTCAGCATATCATTCTCATCACGAGAGACTAAAATGAAGGGATGGTCAATGCTATCTCAAGGATGACATTCACAATATGGGGTATACACTAAAACTATTAACTAAGCCTTCTTTAGACATATTTTTTGTGTAAGGGGTATGCCAAAGAAGGGTTGAATGACCCTTTCTAACTAATGATATTCTTATGGAAGGGGCGCATGGGGAAGGGTTAGCCAAATCTTCCTCAAGGATGGTATTCTTATCGAAGTGCAGTATGAAGAAGGATCAATTGACTCTTTGTCAAGTATGATATTTGAGTCTTGCAACATCCATTAAACATTTTTCTAACAATAATGAGAATCTTTGGAGAATTAGTAACTTTGATAGATCGAATAACCCTATTACACCAAATACAACTATTCATATATGACACTAATAGGTCAGCTACAACATGTATCAAGAGACTTGAACCCACACAGTTGTGGAAACAAATTGTTCACCGAACCACTTGAGATAAGATCCTTTGTCAACATCTGTTGAACAAGTTGACAAACCATTCCCCAAGAAATGATTTTATGTAAGGGGGATCCTAAGGAAGCGCTAGATGACTGTTCCTCTAGCATAATTTTATCATGGAATCTAACCATGGAAAGGGATTTGTTAACCCTACCTCAAGGTTGGTATTTGTGACATGGGTTATTTAGTAAAATTGTTATCCAACCCAATTTCACACCAAGTTTTTAGTAGTGGGGTGCCTTGGTAAAGAATATATTAAGTTTCCTTTGACCATAATAATTTCATTTGGGAGAACCTGAAGAAACATTGGTTGAACCTTCTTATAATAATATATCTATTGAGGGGGTGCATGGAAAAATATATGTCAATCCTTTATTAAGTGCATGATTCTTGTCTAAGTGATCATGGAGAAGGGTCAACTGACCCTTATTTTATGGTAATAATAATATGAAGGAGATAATGGGGAAGGGTTGGCCTGCACCTTTTTAAGGATGATTCGTTCTCAAACCCATATAATCTTTAAGTTGCGTACTATAACATTTTATTTAGGTTATATAATATTTTATGAATAATTTGAAATTTTTTGATATCAATCCTTTTCTTTCACAAGGCATGTTCAATTAAATGTAGGTAAAAATGTCAAGGCTTATCAATTTATACTAATTCAAAGAGATTTTGTATCTTTAGGTGGCAGCATAACACACTACTAGATAATTGCCAAATGAATGGTACATTGAGTTAGTCAGGCCATTCAATTTGTACCCAAATTTGTATCTTGATGAAGTGGAAGCTACTATCAACATAGTCACCTCTACAAATGTGATCAACAAAGATACATTGCATGTAGAAATTGAGGCAGTTGAGAACAACAATTGTTTATTATTGTAATATAACCCTTCAATTGTAATTATCATCCTCATATATTGGAAAATGGTATCATTGTTGACAATATTCTTATGCAAAACAAGGTCAGGTTTTATCATCATACAACTAATCAAGTTAGTTAGGGATAATTCATGGAAGTGATTGAAAATGGTATTGCAATGGTTTAAACAAAGGTTTCTAATAATAAAACATCTCCTATATTATGTTTAATGAATATGAAAAATAAGCTCACGAATACTCATCGTTTAAATAATATAACATTCCTTGGAAGAACTTGTATTAGAGATTTAGAAAAGGATATTAGCAAATCAACTTTCAAATATTTGAAAGAAATTCATCCAAAGGTGATCATGCAGAATATTAATCGAAGGTACGGCCAATAAAAAATACAATAAAAAGGAATAAAAAACAATATTTTTTATTAATGAGAAAGTTTCTAGTGATATAAATAGATGTTTTGCAACACCTCTACATTTGCAATCCCAGAAAGTGAATAATGAAAAAGTTACAAAGCTTTCTTCGTCACTGGTCACAAAATTACAACAACACTTAGAGTGTCCATGTTATTGATTTTTGACCATGAAAGCAAGCTTCCTTATAAACCTAAATATGAAGGGCAAGTTGAGATGCAAACTTTAACATCTCTATATCCTAAATGGGTAACATACTATTTCTGCGTAGTAAAAAGATACTTGAAATGATAAATATGTTCATTCCATATTTCATTACCATACAAATCATTTTCTTCTTTTTTTTGTTACATAGATAATTATTACAAAATTATGCATACACCAAAATACTTGTAACAAAGAATACGTTGGCATTCCCTTCATCAATCAACTCCTGAAAGTAAGGAATAAAGACACATCGTAATAAGCCAATTCGTGTAAGGGCCACATTGGCTCAAAAGAGTGGCAAGTGTAAATCTTATTTTTTAGAACCTTTCTCCACCATACCTAATTTGATGTATAATTTTAATTTATTTCTTACTCTTTAAATGCATTGGTTTGCATAATTTCCAAAATGAACATATGTATATTTTTATTTTTCAAACAAAAACACCTTAAAGAGAAGATGACACTTGTCTTTATATAATATGGCTTATGGGAGAAATAGTGGACTATGGTTGAACTCTGTAAAAATGGTTCATTAGTATGCCCACTTAAAAGCATTAAGCAAGATGACTTTGCTCAATATAAAACATAACAATATTTCTCTAACTTTTTTAAACTAATGCATGATGTGGATGAAGTAGAATTGCATATTATAGCAAAGAAAATAATGGATGGATCTATTTAGTTGAGTATAATAGCTGATCACAATGTTCATGTTGAAACTTTAGCATGATATTGTAACAAGGTCAAAGATGAAAAATAGAAGAAGTATGATTTGTGAATATTTTAGAGCTCAATATAACAAATTCTATACTTTGTAGCAAGTCTTTGCCATAGAAATGTGGTTGAAGTCTACAAAATTATTAGAAATCATTTTTTCCAGATATACACTATTATATCCCCCATATGGCGTGAGAAGGGATGAACATCCCCCATCATGATAGCTGCCAAATGTTGCCACCTCCCATTTTTGATCTCATGTCTGAAAAAATGGAACCTCTTTTGTGCATGCAGTCTCTACGATAAGTTAAGATATACGGTTTATGGTAAATCACATTTAATGGTTTAGTTGTTTTGGAATCATGTGATACCCATAAGGAAGTTGTGTTATTACAACACCCTCTTGTCACAATGGATTTCACCATCATTCACTTGAATGGAAAGGATATGTGGGTACTTTATGTAGGTTCTATACTTCATGGTATTGAATAAGATGCTTATGTAATGTAGATGGTAGTGCCTAATGAGCGCTCATAGAAGCCATGGGATATTCACATGTTAAAATGATGGCTCTGTAGGTGTTGGGAGTTATAATAACCTTTATGGCTAACATTCCTTCTCATATGTTGTTTTTTATGAAGTCATCACCATTGAGTCGGATGACTATTATTTTCAAAATTCCTGATGGCAAAGCTTCTTGTCATGCCTACAAGGGAAAGTTTGGCTTGTCTCCTTACTGGGTTTCTCAATTTAGTTCATCTAGCATGAGGTTTAACAGGAATATTGGGCTACTAAAAATGAATACTAGGAGCATACTCCACTCATTTTTTATAACATTGAGTTCGTACAGGATGAGTTTCATTTGGAGAGGGGAATCATTCATGACTGGGATATAAATGTAGATGTGCACAATTGGATCCTAGATATTAGAAGTTCAAGAGTTAGGGGTACAAAATATTTGAAAATGTTTGATCTTTATTAGAATCTCAAAACATTTGTGGGGAAGATTCTGTAAGATAATGTCACTACTAAATATTGAAACAATTTTTGACAGTTCTTTGTTGTTCTTGCAACGATGTTTTGTAGCTATAACGACAAAAGGAGATTTCATGAAACATCGTTTCGCATACAATCATACTTTTGACCCCTTCTTGTTCATTAGAATTTTGACGATAGGCATCATCGAAGCGCCGAAACCTCTTCGTCGCAAACACTTGTCACAATTTCCCATGATTGTGATGTTGTTGCTGTCACTAGAATGATGGGAATGCCATTTTTTTAAAAGATATTGCGACGAACCTGCCATGGTTGTGATGTTGCTTCCATCGTAAGTGGCATCGCAAGACTAACCAGCCCAATATTTTTTTTTAAATATATTGCGTTGAATCCGTCATGGTTGTGACATTGGTGATGTCAGAAGAGGTGTTGCAAGACTGACGAGCTCGCCAATTTTTTAAAATGACACTTGTGACAAACTTGCCATGGTTGGGACCATAGTTGCGACATTACTTCCATTGAAGTGACATCACAAGATTGAAATTTTTAAAAAAGATATTACGATAAACCTACCCAGGTTGCGATGTTGTTGCCATTGGAAGTGGCGTCGAAAGACCGACACACTCGACTTTCTTTTTTTTAAATTGCAATGAACCCACCATATTTTTTTGAAGAAACTATACAAAAGGGGATCATAGTTGAATGAAAATTAAAAAATAAAATGTGTGCAAGTTGAGACCAGAGCACGACCTCTTAGCACAATCCAACAAAATGAACAGTTTTACGATGGGTTAACACGACCGAGATTTAAACCAGGAGCACCTGTCGTAGAGTGGTATGATGGAAACCACTAATATGAAGATCTACGATTGTCCTTTAATATAATGGTTACCCCCACATTTCCACAAACCATGAGAGACACCTGTCGTAAGTAGTAATTGGTTTAAAAAAACCACTTATTGAAAGAGCATTGATGATCGACAAGTCAAGTGAGCGAGTGTCACGTTAATCATTACCCACTGACATGTCAATCGATGTCACACCTTTAACATCATCAAACTATTTGATTTATCTTGCCTATCCCACCAAGGTTAAAATGGGTTTTCTTGGTCTTAATTTGTTCATCCTTTGGTCCATAAAGTGTTAGCAATCGACGTCCCTGTTACCAATTCCATGTCTGCATTCAGTTCCATGTCATTCTATACACACTGAGTAACTCACATTTTTCCATTTCTTGGCTCCGTTGTTTCTTTAATCTGTAAGTATGAAGAAAATCCAGAATATTACCTAAAACCCTGTAAGCACTTCACCATCTGGTCCCATTCTATTAATGGATCGAAAATCTAAAATTTATGACCCTAGTTACCCGTTAGACCTTCTAGAAATTTGTTAGGATGCCATTGATCATTCTAAAGAATCTAATGACCTCCTTCGCTTTGTCCAATCGCGTCTTTACTGCGCCATTGTGCCAATTTTCTACGATTTCCTAGAGTTTGTAAGTTGGATTATGTCTCCTCATGTTCCTTAAAGAAATTTCATTATATCCTCTTCAGGTGAAAATATTCTTGATGTTATGCCAGAGTTATTACAGGAGGCCTTTAAGTTTCTTATAGTTCAAAAACCTAAAAATTTCTTTGGTAATATGTTAGCCCTTATAAAAAAAGTAATTTCTAAAGATAATAGAGAGAAGTTGTTTAGATTGATTTTACCATCAAACTCTTAGATTCCTCCACCTACAGCTAATTACCCCATAGCTCTATTTTTCAAGATTTCACAACAAGACCTAACAATGATTTTGTTTCTTCTTGGGGAGGATGATATCGGGAAAATCACTAAACAAGCTTTAAGATTCTTAACACTGATTCTAAGTCTTGATGTTGTTTTAGATATTTCCTCTTACCTAGCTAAGTACATAAATCTTCAATTTCAAAATTTTCATACAAATGGCTATTTTAGATATCCATTTGTTTCTATATGTACGTGCAGATAAACTTAACCATTTAAGCCTGAACATGATGGATTCAAACAATAAAATGAAGTTAGTGGTTGAATTGACCCATGTCTTCAAATGGAAAGAGAACAATGAGGCATTTTCTCAATATTTGTCATCTTTCATGGCCATCGTATATTCTATTTTGAACAATCAACAACTTCCAAGGATTTTGCTCGAGACAAAAGAACTTCTTCAACTCATTACTTAAATTTGGGAGTGGGGGATTGGTATGTATTTGAGGACCACACAGAAATAAGAATATATGGAGCTGAGGGAAAACCATATCACCTACCAACATTCTTTCCCATGAGACTTTTTTCTATGGAATTTATAAAACAAATCCTAAATACAAACTAGATTCATTCTCTTCCTAGATGCAGAGGATAACTTTTTATATTGGAGAGGACTATAGGACCATTCATTGTAAATACTAGGAAATATCTTACATAGATTGAGGATATGTTGAAAAAGTTTAATTTTGAGAAAGGGGAAAGATGGAAATATTATCCACATCACATAATTACCGATAAAAGATTTGAGGTTGGTTTAACCCCTTGTTCACATGATAAGAAACTAGAGCTGGAAAAGCTAGCAAATCAAGAAACTTGGTCAGGTAACAAAGTACAACAAAAGATGGATATTGAAACCCCCTCTGTAAGGGAGAAGTCTTTGAAGAGGAATGATCCTAAGCAAACAAACATTGAAATGGAAGATTTACAACCAGGAAAGAAAGCTAAAGTTCAAGGAAAAGAAGAGGAAGATTTGCAAGTAAAATTGACTGAAGTTCCCTCTAAACAACATGGTTTCCAAATGCAATTGGAGATTCTAGATTACACAACTTCTTCCTCTATTTATACTGATCTTGCAACACTTTTAACTAATAGGACTCCATCTCAAGTAGATTCCTTACAGAATAACTACCAACAAATTAAAGAAAGAAGTGACAAGATGAAAGGTGATATGGAAAGCAAATTATCAGCAGTATCAACATTGGTTTAACAAACCAAGTTTCTTTTTGCCATGGCTTTAGAAAGGAATCAATTAAATCTCTCTCTCATGCATCTTGCTACTCAACCTCCCTGTAGGAATTGATTTTAAAACGATGAATTTGTCTACAAATGTAGATGATATACCACTTCTTGGCAAAATAAATTTGCATAAACAAGTTGGGGAAATGATCTATATTGATCTCGGCAAGAATTATTTAACAATATCTAAAGCAAAGAATCTCCTTGAAAAAGTTTCTAATCACTTAAGACATGAGAAAGAAAATTTAAGAGCTAAACATATACAAAATGAAGAATACAAGAAACTAATTATGAAGTTGGGGGTAGATCCGGAAGATAGAGAAGCAATCAAAGTGATACTATAGAATATTGAATCTGAAATGCAGTCCTTAAGGAATAAATTGAAGATGCATGGGCCTGAGCACACCCAAATAAATAAGCTTGCACAAGTTGAAAAGGAAAAAGATAATTTGTTAGGAGAATTTATTACTAGAAACAAAGAATATTTTTATTTTGCAGGAGAAAGTCCATATTTTAGAAAAGTTAACTACAAATCATGTATGTACCATAGTTTTTCCAACTGATTCAAATTCCCAGGATCCTTCAGAAAATATAGAAAAAGTAATGACATATCTAATAATTTCAGAAGTGGAGTTAAAAAATATCCAAGGTAATTTGTCCCAGACATAAAATCGGTTTAGCATTAAATAAAGAGCTTTGAAAATGGCAAATGAAAGAAATGATAGTTTAGTTCAAGACAATAAAGTTTCTCAAGTGGAAATAAAAACTTTGAAATCAAAGCTAAAGGGTAACATTTCTCTGTTTTAAGTCAAAAACATGTGGGATGAAATTATCCATGAAATTCATTTAGTTTGGGAATACATTCAAATAGTTTCTAAGAATAAATCCTTGTTGAAGAAGTCTGAGCTAGTTATCAAAAGAATCAAGCAAGAAATAGACAAAGATGTGCCAAAGGCCATGAAAATGATTAAATACTTGAATGATATGACTCCAAAAGATCTTAGCACCGTGGGAGTGATAGAGAGAACCAAAGTTATCATGGGAATCAAGAAAATAATCACGAAGAATATTTTTAGAATTCAAGCTTCAAATGCATAAAAGGAGGTCCAAAAGGCATTCTCAATGTCTAACAAAAAGTTTGATCAAAGGTTGAGGGATGGTTTACCAAGTCGCTGGAACCAACAAGGAGAATTAATTTCCTGGGAAGATTATGAAAAATAATTAGTAAAGGTAAAAAAAATAGCAGACAAGACACATGAAAAGTGATAAAGTCTACAGACACAAACCATTGTCAAATATTTACAACCAAACTTTCAACTCCTCTGGTTGACGAATACATTGTTCATATAAAAACCCAAATATTCAAAGCATTCAAGTTTGAAGATAGCGTGTCAGGAGCTGATTGGATGTCAGATTCTAGGTAAAGAAATTTGGTAAAAGTGTGAAAAGATAATCACTTCCTCATGACTGAGATAATGGAACCTGGAACCAACACTAAATATTTTCACCAAATTATATTTTATTTTTATAGTTTAAAAGTTATATAGTTTCTCATATATGGAAAGTCTTGTATTTAAAATTTTGTAAAAGGCTCACCAAACAAAATTTAGTTAGGTTAGTTAGTAGTTTTGATAGTTATGTTCCATAATTGAAGTCTCTTTGATGTATTATTTAATGAAAGAGAACAATGGAGAGGGGGTTCAAGTTTTGAAATTTTGACTTGTGTAATGGTTATGCTTCCTTGGAGATAATAAAAGTTACCAGTTTGATTCTAGTTTGTTGGTGGATTACAACTCATGTTTCTTTTCTTGTGTGAGTTTCAATCCTACTTTATTCTTATGGAGCTAGTGTATGATTGTAGTGAGTCTTCTTGAACAAGACATAGATTTATTTATGTTTTTTTAAAAGTTGCATAAAATACTCACGGTTTCCAATCAGAGAAGCCTTAAAGGGATCTCCACTGCTTCAACTTCCCCTTATGTACTTATAACTTTCATATTTTATTTCATAGGGTTTAAACATTGGATTATTAAAATCCCAAGTTATAAACCCTATTTCCTTAAAATTCTTCTTTTCAACAACATTTTCAAAATATGTAATCACTAATAAGAGGTTAATCTGGGTATTAAAATCTATCTCTAAGATTATGTTTTTGTTGCACACAAGGTTACATTGTCTCTGGACAACATTTTAATAATCTTTTTAACAATCTTTAAAAATTTGGAGAATGTCCTGGGCACTGGTTCTTTTTTAGCCAAGAACTGTCTCCAGGGTCCAACATTATGGACAAAAGATAACAGGTGGCTATGTTGGTCTTAAGAATGGAGGTGCAACATGTTACATGAATTTTGATTTTCAACAACTCTTCATGCAATCTGAAGTTCAAAAGACTATTGTGTATGGATGCCAAGAAAAAGTATAACACTGAATTTTGGGGGTTTTCTAGGTACTAAAATACTTGTCAGCATAATACTAGAGAAGATCTACATAACCTTTTCAACAAGAGTCTACTCTGCATCTTTTCACTTGATTGAAAATTGTTCTGAATACAGACACAATGTAGATTCATATGTTTCCATATAAATTTGCTAATATCTAAGCAACTCTAGGGCACAACAAATAATTTTAGGATTACTATGATAAATGCCTACAAGGAAGAGGATGATAATTGGGAATGTCATGGAGACATCAGAAAAAATCCATAATAAGTGTTTTAAATTGAATTGTGAAGAGCATCATACTTTATTGAAGGTTTTGGAAAAGTTGAACATGGCCATAGCTACTCTGAAAGTGTTTTCTAAGATGTTGGTGAATGAAATTTAGACAAGGTGTTTTGACCTACAATACGATGCTGTGCGTGCTTGGTAAATATGATAAATTGGAGAAGTTTTAGAGGCATGGAATCTAAGGACAAAAATACAACATAGCTTTTTGGGCTATTGGTGGAGGGATGACTTGGAATTAGAGGAATTAGCTGTCATGCTTATATTGGTAAGTTTGTACATGACTTGGATTTCTCTTGTTAATGAAAGGTTTTATAAGGAAAGGATTTTTGGATTTCCCCTTGTGGGTTTTGCCCTGGACTCTGGCCTAAATTATGGTGTCTCTTGCCTCTTATTTCTCGTGCATTGTGATCTCCATATGAATGGCTAAATTACTAATGTATAATTGCTTGATGACTTATCTAAATGAAATGAATACTAAGATAAAAACATACACATATCTGTCACAAGTAATTATCATGATAAGAAATTCTCTCTTGTACTGGAATTTCAATAGAAAAATCTAGTGCTTGAATATTTAAAGAGTTCAATAAACTTGTGTAAGAAAAGAAATATTAACAAAATCTAAAACATAAGAATAATAATAGCATAATCACACATTATACACAATATCTGGATATATTTTATGAACTACAAAAGGTAGGGTGCTCACCTGACAAGGAATGGCTACTTAAGAGGAGAAATTTGTCCACTTTCTTTCTAGCCATGTTACATTTGTGGACGAAAACTTTTTGGAATAAGAATACCTACTGTAAAACATCCCCACCTTAACCCCATTGAAAAGTTTTCACTTGTTAATCCATTCTCCCTTGTACAATTAGAGAGATGGTATAATTAATATTTATTTTGTCTTTAAAGCTTACACTTGTATATATATATATATATATATAGTGAGCTAGTTGATGGCATTAACTTCCAATGATTTTCCTGCCTCCCAGGCTTGTTATCCTAACTCATTTCCATTTTGCATTCTCACAAACGGCTCTAGGTTTAACCCTCTGGGCTGACCTACATGCATGTCAATTGGCGGAATGTTTTTCGACAAAACCCTTTTCCATCTCCCCACTCTAGTACCCCCAACATGATTCACTTACACACTTACGAATTAATCTGGGGTCGATGCTCTGAGTTGTTGTGCCCCATGGGACCACTTCCCCACACCACAACTTCCGTGTTGTTGAACCAAGGCTCCCTTCTGTCTCCACGGTGCCTCGAAATTACCCTCCCCAGGATTTTTCCTACATGCCTTTCGTTTACAACTCTAGGATGATGTCTCGAGACACATCATCTAGGCCCCTTTACATGATACCTTCATGTATACCCCATATCGTCGGACTTCTCCACGACGATAACTTGCCATTTGTTCCCAACCCTTTTATCCCTAACTCTCCTTGAAAATGACCTTTGGTGTAGCTCCGGGGTAACTCCTCCAAGCTAAATCGATAACTCGTTTCCACTCCTCGCATCCGACAATCTATAATATGTGGACCTTCCACCAATACGATTGTGATAATGTGTAATGGAAACACCTACTCGATAGTTTCCACGCCGAAACTCGGTCATGACATTTGGATAAGATCTAAAAGAAAGAAACTATAAGGCTGGGTCTTTGCGCCTGTGTTAGTAGAGAAGCCTTCCATAATAGGACTTGTCCATAACCTGACTAAGGCAATTCTTCCTGTAACTTGGGCCATGAGCAATATGCTTGATCTTGAATCTAATGGTTTTTGGAAGGGATTTCTCCCACTATGCGCTATGTGCGATTCACAAAAGGACTCAAGCATGGCTCAACTATGATGATTATACAAATGTTTGGGCTTACAACAAAGTCAAACCATGGTCACTAAGGTTTTATGAGGACACTCTGCTGGTATCCCTCCTAAGCTTACAACTAGGTTTCCCTTTTTGGGCTCAAGGCGACTGTAATAAAGATTATTGAACAGGGACTTGTCCATTCAGGCTCTTATACATATGTGGTCCCATTGGGTTCTCTGTATCATATGTGGAATGGATCGATCTCAACCCAAAGTTCTAAAGGCCTCTATTGAAGAACAAGCATGCACAACAAGCATTTAAGAGCACCCATAAGCATATGGAGCTAGAAAGGGCCGTAAGGAGATCAACCTTGCTCGAAGAAGTACGAAATTCCCATTTTAAGTCCGATAATAAGCATAAACCATATGTGTAGGCACATGATTGATAATACTATAAGCCTACAAACATAACCTTGTTATGGACGAGAATTCTAGGAATGGGTTGTACAGATAGTTGTCAGATACCCTTTACCACGAGCTTGTTGACTCCTGAAGGGTCTCTAATGCTCCTGCCACACACCACATTGAAAACCAGGGAATACTTCCACCACACAGGTGGTTATATACACATATAAGAATTACTTGCATCAAGGACAAAGATACAACACTTATGAAGGGTTTCCAAGTAACTGGGTATTAGTAGGGACCATGATATGATTACCCACAACCAGGGTACCAATATAGTTGAGAACCCTGGCTATAACCAACCATTTAAGTAAGGATTACTACAATATTCCAACACTGAGACAACATACAGACTGTGGTTCCTAGCGTTAATAGATTCAACATCAATGCATCCATAGTAAATATGCAACCTTGCCAAGAGCACATGGGCATAAAATCAAGTCAACTAGACTCATGAGGATGTGCCACACACAACACAACATATGGACTGAGTCCTTGATATAATAGATATGTATTGGAAACACTAGGGTATGCATCAGTGAAGGCTTGGAGAAGATCCTCATATAAAATAACATGTCAACAAGAATAATAGAAGAGTAAATCCTTAGCATCACCACATTGGAAGAATAAACAATGATAAGTGAAGTTGTAATCAAAGTATTCATCATATTACAATAAGAAAAAGGTCCCCATGCTAGATATTGTTGTGACATAACAAACATTGTTACACGTTGTCCCAGTGCCTTTAAACAATAACACAATATATTAACCAATCCTATAAATATTATTCATACAGTCATGTCTCCTGAATTATTGACACCATTTCCAAACTAGAAATGTAACATGCATTCATATTCATGGGAAATTATACAAGGAACACTTACCTTGTAAATTCTTGGGCAACTGAATCTGGGACTATGACTCTCCACCCAACCATAGATAGTTGCAACCAGTTTTTACTTGCAGTTATCACCCCTGAGCCAAGTTCTAGAAACAGAGGTATCCTCTGCTCAAGGGATTAAACACGACCTACAATTTCTCTAGGGAATCCAGAGATATCCCCACCTCCACCATGCAACTGAGTTGCAAGTAACAATGCATAGGGAATCAAGAGACTCACAGTCTCCACCATACAAAAATCAACATCGTGGTTCCATCCAACTTAGGGACTCCAGAACCATAATAAATTAGACATACAACAAGAAATCCATCAATAAATCTTCTGAGAATTTTCCCAGGAATAATTCCTCCACCCCAGCCCTTCGGGATTTTTCGAGAATCACCATCTCCACCCTCTAGAAACTAGTGACTAGTCAAGGGGAAATTTTCTCCCCACCTAAAAGTAATTTCTTCTAACTTCTTGCCAATGAAAATTTGTCTCTTGCAACTCTATCTTCTCTCTGCTTGCTCTCTATTCTCAAACTACTTGAGCCTCCTCCTCCAGGCTACTCAAATCCATTTTTGTTCCTTCTGTAGTTCCATACGCTCCTCTTTGCTTCTTACCAAGTTCGACCCTTTTTTTGTTCGACTCCACTCTCCCATAACTCCCAATTCTCTCTCTCTCCGTTGAAATGTCCCCTTAAGTTCTAACCATCTTTTCCTTGTGTAACCTTCTGGTAATGGCACTGCCAAAAAATCTTGTCAACCAATGACAAGTGAGCCATAACTTCCTCTTTGTTACTTGTCTGTTACGTCCAACCAACAATCTATTCCTCCTACGGGTTTCAGTCTTCCCCATTCAGCAGTGCTGTCATCCTTGCATTTATTTCAGGGTCCTAATATTGCTTTCATTTTTTTTAAGAGAGCATGGTATTGCTTATCCTCCTTGTAGTTCCATTAATTTCAAGAACTAGTCCATCAAGGCATACAACAACCAACCTTCATTGAATATTCCCATAATTCAGATCTTTTCTGTCTTTAAGGAAAGTTCCACCATCCCAGGAAAGCAACCTCCCTAATCTCTGGGATATGTGTCCCATTATTCAACCCATTTTATAAACACATTTACATTGCATACATGGGTTCAAGCAATTGGGGCTATCACACTTGTAATGCGCATAAAAAGTGTTAAAGGTAGATAAAGAATAAGAAAAATAATAAAATAAATTAAGAAACATTTTTATGACTAAATAAAAATTAGACAAGACTGAGGCACATGAATACTTGAATGAGATCCTCTTGGTTTCAAGAATAATTTATTGGAGTAATCTAATCTTGGAGAAAACATTCCTCGATTTGATAGGGCATCAACAAAGTCAATATTGACTTAGTTGTTCATCTGTTGGAATGAGGGAGGTTTGCTCCAAGACTATCCAAATCCTAAATTATTCTCTACTAAACAGGGCCAACCACGTGAAGGTGGAAGCTCTTATGGCCCCTCCCTCCCTCACATCACTCTCCATTCCCTAGTACCCAATCTATCTACTATAAAAAAGTTGATAGGAACACATTAAGATTCATGCATACACACTAGCAAAACAAAAAATTGATAAAGAAACATATTTGTTGACATTCATCCTCTGACAACTTCTAAGCAAGTATATTTCATATTTTTCTAACATAAGTACAAAAAAGTATGCAAGAAATCATTCCAAAATATTTATACATCAATATGTCTTTTTATACATAAAAAAACTTATACAATAAATTATAACAATGTACATCATCAATTTTTTTTGCCTCTTCTTATTATGACCTACATAATTCTTAAATATTTCATCTATTTCTACATTTTCATCTTCTGGCCAGGCCTGTTCTTGATGAACCCTAGTATTGCAACAATAATGTTGCAACTCCCAAGGCTACTAAATTTAATTATCAACCCAGGGTTTGTACAAAAGTAAGAGGTGGTGACACTATGTGTTAAGCATGAAATATGTTCTTTCATTGATCTGATGCAATGAAGTGAATTGAAAAATGGAAAGACCATTCTGTAGAATTCTAAGGAAGGAAAATACTAAACTTAAATTTACAAGAAAGAAGCAATTGAAACTTTACTCGTCCTACTGCATCAAGGAAACTCTAATATATTTGCAGAAACCATCAAGTGCTCAAACATAATCAATGCAAACTATTTTTATGCTATTTAACTCATAATCAAAACAATAAATCCTAATTGTAGGTTTAAAGCTACGATGACAAAAAGGTGATGTTCAAAAGGTACCTAGTTGCTTCCAATTGGATTCCAAGGCTTGTGGGATGTTTCTAAGTGATGAAAAGTGAAAAATAGTCTTAGGAGGAAATTTTGGCTGAGTTTTGATCAATTTTGTGAAATTCTACAAGGTGCTACTGGACTACTACAAGATTTCTACATGATCTTATAGGATTGTGTTGACGGCGTTGGATCCGCCGACATTCAGGGGATCTCCCCAGTATGAAGTCCCAACTAGCCCTCACACCATTTGGTGTAGGAGTCCCATCCTGTATGATGGCCCAATTTCCATTATCTTAAAGGTTTTCATTAGCTCTTGCT
Source organism: Pinus tabuliformis (assembly GCA_031772625.1). Classification (NCBI taxonomy): domain Eukaryota; kingdom Viridiplantae; phylum Streptophyta; class Pinopsida; order Pinales; family Pinaceae; genus Pinus; species Pinus tabuliformis. Next base: position 733,982,205 of record CM062814.1, read on the forward strand.
TGTCAGCACATGAGAGTGGTCTGCTTTGTCTTCGAACAACGAGGTTCGTGTGCCTAGTGAGTGTTAGTGTTACTTGTGTCAAGGTTCTTTCACCACAGAGGAAGAGGGCTGAAGTGAGTCTCCAGTAGAACGGGAAGAGTCCCAATTCTATTAGAGACACACAACAAAACATGACATGCACAACTTCCGGCAGAGTAGTCCACACGGATGCGGCAACCACAAACACACAAGAAGGGATAGTATGCACAACACTCAATGGAGTAGTCCGCGTGAGTGAAATGGTCGTTATAACAAGTTTATGGGAAAGGTTATGTTTGATCTCTGGTGAGGCAACCCACGTTGGAAAGACAACGTTAACAACTTATACAACACATTTTCATGAACATATGTATTAGAGCAACCGAAATAGTTCAACTGTTTTAACACATCTTAAGCCAACGTGCATTACAAGTGTTCTAAGATTAGTCTTACAAACAATTACAATACATGTGTGAAAACGTGCTGGCCTATTATCAAGCTTCTAAATTAAGTGAAATTTCCAAGACACATCGGTACACCATACATCACTAACCCTGTAAGAGGGGTGTTGGAGCCACTGCTCACTCCTCAAAGAAAAGACTACATAATCTCAAGTCTATGTGGGAGGAGCCAAGGTGAAAAATATTTTGCATGTACAAATGAGGGGTATTTATAGCCAAGGGTAAAACTGGCCCTTATGACTGTTCAACTTCCCTCATGACTGTTTGACTTATTTGACTCTTCAACTTTACATGACTCTTCATATTACATGTGGGTCTCTTGGACTTCCATGTTATATTACATTGATTTACAATAGTATGGCCCACAATAGTGATGTGGCCGAGATGACTCATGACACGACTTGACATGACAGTGCTAGTATGTTCATGAGGTGTGCATGTCGAGCTGTAGTGTTGCTGAATGATGGATGTCCTCTTGGTGTATCATAACTTCACCTCCACATGGCAAGGTGTGTAGAGTCTTCCATTGTCTTGGTGTTCACTTTATGTTGCATGTGCACGTCGATCCTTCGCTTGTACTTTGGGTTGCTTTTCATGTTCGTCTGTTCGCGAAAAAAATCTCATTGCATGCATTCTTCATTCGTCTGTTCGCGAACAAATCTCCTTGCATGCATTCTTCATTCGTCCATTCACGAACAAACCTCCTTGCATGTTATCTCCTTGTTCGTCCCGTTTGTCGTCGTGTCATGTCTTATCCATTTACCTGTATATGCAATCACTCATGATGAGACGACGTCAAATCCATAAATCTCCTAGTCTACCATGATGCATTGTCGTTGACTTTCAGATGCAGGTGATTGGGAGAGAGGACAAGGCTATGAAACTACGCAAGGAATATTTCAAAATAGGATGCGGGCTCCAGGCACTATCAGTGAAAGTTGCATAGAAGTCACCAGGAGATTGAGATGGACAATCTGGATCAGCAGTGACTGTCCATGGGATCTGGCTTGGCTAGAGGAGATATCTATGCAATTTATTGAGGGAAGCAGTGCAGGAAGCAGAGGGGGTTGGCAGCAAAAACTGCACAATTCCTCCAGGGAGCTGGCAGTGGGCTGCAGGAGTGTTGCTAAAAAAAAATGCACAATTTTTAAAGGGAGATGGCATCGTGCTGTAGGAGTGTTGCTGGTAAAAACAACGCAATTGCTGAGGGTTGGCCCACTAAAAATCCCTGCGCAGTTTCTGAGCTGTGCGGGATGCTAGGTAGCTTAGTGATTGCTCATGAAAACTACATAGTTTTTCCGGCGAGTAGCACGTCGATTGACTAGGTGAATGGCTGGGAAAAACTACGCAATTTTTTTGAGGGAGACAGTGACGGACACTGGATGTCTATTTGGTATGTCTGAGCAGTTTATTCAGTCAGTGGAGTGGGCATGCTTGGGAGATTTTGCACATTTTTTGGAGGAGTGAGGCCCGGGGTCACTGCCCGTTTAAACTCTCCGGTTGACCAGCTGGAGGCTTGGTTGATGTGCTTGCGGGAAACACATATTGAAATGGCTTGCTGAGAAACTTCTGCACTATTCTAGATGACATTCGGTCAAATTGATTCCAGGGTTGCGTAGTGCATGTTGGCTGGGGGGTAGCCTCAAGCTCTGTGCAATTCTGAGAAGCAGAACATAATCACTGAGAGCTGAAACTGCACAATGCATCTCAACGGATGTCCAACTATTAAAGGTTGGTTCCGTTGATAGAGTTTCAATTAATGGACCAAGTGTGTGAATGAGTGACTTCGTACATGCATGACCTCACGAACACACACTCAACATGACTTGACGAAAAGACACCTCAACAACATACACTGAGTGTGACTGACGAACAGTGTGAGCGAAAAACGCGACACTTGTGATAGATCGTCGAACGACTGTGAAAACGCTTGCGTGAAAGTGCATACAACTTGATGTGTGAGTGAGACATATGTTTACATAGCGGAAATAACTTGTACACACTAAGGCGGACCTTGTGCATGGCCAGAACATGACTGCAAGCATAAAATTGTAACAATCATGCAAAAGATGTCCATTGAATGATCAAGTGAGGAGGGTGAAAAGACTCAACATGGGCTTGCGGGAAGAGCCAAAGTGCTTGCAAACATCAAGGAACACCCAAGGAAGGCTCTGAAATTGAATGTAGACCAAAATTTTGGAGGGTTTTGCAGCCGCTACAACACTTGGTGACACACTAGTTGAACTCCAAATTCTCTGTTTTGGTCCATTGACAACACAGGGCCTTGGTATTTTAGGGAGTATTGAATCGCTATTCAGGTTACTTCGGCTTCCTCACTTACCTCATGGACAAACATGGTTTACCTTTCACCAACTCAGTCAAACATGACAACAAGTTTCAACTTGAACATAGTGTTTCGAAATCAGGAAGGGTAGTTTGGCTCGGGAGTTAAATTTTTTCAGAGTATAAGTTTTCATCTTTGGTGTTTCTCCGCTACCAGCAGGCCTGGAAAGTACCCCGATAGAGTCATGCAGGAAAACATGCATTTCTCCACTGCCAGCAAGCCTGGTCAGTGCCCCGGTGGAGTTTCATGCTTCACCTCTCTGCGTAGGAAGCCTTTCTCTTCTTTCGCCTTTGTATTTTTTTAAGAGGACTATGCATAGTCACTTATTTATTTTTGGGGCGGAAGAGGGATCCCAACTAATTGAGAGTAGAAGAGGTTGTCCCTTCAGAGAAGCATGTAAGACCTCTAACATAGGTTTGCTCGTTTAGATTTTTCCCCTTCTGCATTTCTACAAGTTGGATGAGCTTGATGTTTCCCGGTGTGGACACAGGTTCATGGTTGGACCCAAGCTTCCCTTGCAGACGACTCTTATTTTCTGTCAAGACTTCATCGGCAGAAGGTTATAACCAAGCACAAAGAATACAAACACATGAATGGACAGGTGCTGTAGTGTCATAAGACTCTTTAGATCTCAGCCACATACTCATTCAAATTCCAGAAATCAGTAGAGGGAAGCACTTATTTACAAAACCAAAAATAGCAGGATACTAAACAAAAAAAATAAAATGAAACCGAAATAGTAAGCGAAAGTGAAAAAGCAAAACAATACACAGTAAACATACTATGTACATAGCACAAGGCATGGCCCCGACTTATTGAAAGTAATGTTTGAGATCTTGGCTGTTGACAGGAAGATTGTTAATCCTCCCATGAAGTGATTGTAGATGGTATGTGTAAGGGCCAAGCTTCTCGTGGATTGTATATGGACAAATCCACAGGGACTGGAACTTCGTATGTTTGCCTTTGTCTTCATGGGGTTTATCCCATTTCAAGGCTAAGTCACCAACATCGAAGTTAGTGTTCCCTATAGAATTCTTGTTGAATCATCTCTTGATACGGTTATGGTGGAGTGTAATTTTTTCTTTTGCTTTCATCCTTTCTTCCTGCAACTTGTGAAGTGTATCCATCATATGCTGAACTAGCAGACAAGGCTTGCCTTGGGATTCTTGAGATAACTGAATCGTAGGCAAATAGATTTTGGGCAGAAAGATGACTTCTTTCCCATAGACCAGGAAGTATGGCGAGGTATTCAAAGAGGTTTTGGGTGTTATGCGTTCAACCCATAAGGAATTCATCAAGGCAGAGTGCCAATTACGCTACTCAGAGTAAATGGTCTTTTTGATTATGCGGATAATGTTTTTGTTCGTGGATTCTACAAGAACATTTCCCTGCGGGTAGTAGTTAGATGAGTGTTTCAACACAATATTGCTATGAAAAATCATAAATCTTCAAAGATGAAAAGTAAGTTGCATTGTCAAACACAAGTGATACTGGGATGCCAAAGTGTGAGATGATGTTCTATTGGAGGAAGCTGATGACTTCCTGGTCGTTCACTTGCTTGAGCGGAACTGCTTCTGTCCACCACGTGAAGTAATTAGTTGTTGTCAAAATGTAGCGATGTTATTTTGATGAATGTGGGAAAATTTTCCTGATGATGTCCAGGCCCAAAATTTGGAATGGTTTAGTCACTGCAACAGGGTGTAGTGGGGTTGCTGATCTTTGTGTTCTGTTGGCGCATCACTAATAGACTAGGCTCTTGCGGGCATAGGCATGTGCATCCTTGAATAATGCGGGCAATTAGAAACCAACTCACATAACTTTATGTGCAGTGGTGTTTCTCATGAAGTGACCCCTGGCTGGTCCATCATGTAGATCTTGAAAAACCTTCTCTGATTCATGTGCCTCCAGGCACCTGAGCAAGATTCCATTACTGTGCTTTCTGTAAAGCACCCGTGCACCAACTGATAGGCTAAATATTTAAGGCGCAGTGCCCTCTTTTGTCTCATGGAGAAGTGAGAGGGTATGGTGCCATGCTCAAGGTACTGATGCACATCTTCATACCAAGGGTTTCCTCATGTAGTGGGTGGTGTTCACACTACATCATACATTTTGATTTCCTGCTCCCAACCGACGAGATCTTCTTGTCCCTCCTGTGTGTGTACTTCCTCAACTGTGAGTCTACAGAGACCATGACCCTTGACAATGTGAACTGGATTGATGTCAAGATCATACTCTTGCAAGCTTGTCATCCAATTTGCACATCGTTCACCCAACTCTTGATGTACGAGAAATGAGCGGACTGTTGGTAAGGCACATACACTATGCAATGGTTCTTCAAAAAGTAGGGTCTAAAGTGTTTCATTGCCTTGTATAATGCATATGCTTGTTTTTCAATAACGAGGTAGTTGAGTTCGCGTCCTGACATGCTCGCACTCATGAAGGAGATGGGACGTTCATCGTTCAGTTCATCCTTCTGAGTGAGTACTACAGCGAGCGAGTTTTCAGAGGCGAAGGTGTATAACAGGAAGTCTTTGTCAAAATATGGGCTGTAGAGTGCAGGAAATTCTGCAATAGCTTGCTTGATAGGGGTGAATGCATTCTTTTCCCTCTTACCCCAGCGATAGTCTGCATCCTTCTTTATCATGTCTTGCGTTGGTTTTACTATCTGCGCATAGTCTGAGATGAACTTCTAGAGGAAGTTTATCTTTCCCAAGAAGGACTGCATTGCTTTCTTGTTGGCTGGGTGAGGGATTTGTGTAATAGTCCGGACCCGATCCGGATCAACCTTGATCCTGCTTTTGGAAATGATGTGCCCAAGGAGGTTCTCCTCAGACACTGCAAATGGGTGAGGGATTTGTGTAATAGTCCGGACCCGATTCGGATCAACCTTGATCTCACTTTTGGAAATGATGTGCCCAAGGAGGTTCCCCTCTTTTTGGGATTCAAGGAAATCCCGTATTTCTGGCATCACTAATTTTTTTTCTTCAGATGGTGTATGTGGTCTTCCCATTTTCTTGAAAACACAGTCACATCATTGAGGTACACCACTACGCTCTGTCCGATGAGTTCGCGGAAGGTGATGTCCATGGTGCGCTGAAAGGTTGCACCTGCATTCACAAGTCCAAATGACATTTGTTTGTATGCGAACGTACGCCACTTGGTACGGAAGGTAGTTTTGAGTCGATTAGGTTCCGCTACCAGGATGTGGTTATATCCTGAAAACCTGCCAAGTAAGGAAAACATTTGTGCCCCAGATACTGTGTGTAAAATGTGCTCCATAGACGACACATGGTAATTGTCTTTGTCTGAGGTGCGATTCAAGTTTCAAAAATCAACACACAAGTAGATTTCCCCCGTCTTCTTACGTACATGAACAAGGTTTGAAACCCATGTGGAATGACGAACTCTGTATATGATCCATGCATCCAACAACTTAGTGAGCTATTTCTGTATGAGGGGTTCAAGTGATGGATGTACTTTCCTCAGATTTTGCTGATATGGTTTGACCCCTTCTATGATCGGAATAATATGTGGATTATTCACGTGTAGTAATTTTTTAGATCATCATATGTCCACACGAACACATCCTGATACTATTTGAAAAAGCAGACAAAGGCTTGCTGCTCCTGCTACGTGCAACACGTACTGAGATTGACGAACTTTGGATCTTGTTCTATTCCCAAGTTAATTAGTTCGTGCATCATGGTAGAGCTGTGGGTTTTACTGTTCCTTGGCCCCTGAAAGTGGTCTTGCAAGTCATAGAGATTTTCCAAAGATACCACACCCTTGGGGATGAGGTTTCCTTTCTTGTCATTAGCCCCAGATTGTAGAGACTACTCGTGCTCGTCTTCGTCAATCGCTGCGTCCTTGAAGATATCAGCATTGGCCATGAAATGCAGTATCTATTGATCATCGTCAAACACACATAAATTAGTTATGTTATCCAAGATAGAAGGCCTATACAAAATTTGAATAGTAAATCTATCCCTAAGCGGTGACATTCTAGAAGCTGCGTTTGCTAAAGCATTGGAAGCTGCATTACGCATTCTTGGTACAATAGTGATATTAAATGATTAGAAGTTAGAGATCAGTCGCCATACCTCTTGCTGGTAACTTTTTAGATGAGGTGATAAACAGTGTATGGTGTTACGTACCTACCATACCACTATTTCCGAATCACGTACCACTTTGAGCATGACCACGTCGAGGCTAATGGATTTTTGCAAGCCCAACACGAGTGTTTTGTATTCAAAAATGTTGTTTGTGTACTCAAACTCCAAGTGGGTTAAATCAAATGTTTCCTATTTTTTGGGTTAATTAAGACACACCCGGCTCGAGAGCCATCCTGTGTCTTTAATTCGTCAAAATACATGGTCCACAACTCGTCTGTACATAGATCATTCGACGTGCTTGTACTAATGCTACTGCGACTAATGTTGCAATGCACTATATAGGTTTCATTTCCATCAGTTGGGCAAGGAAGGAGACCCAACTGCGTGTCTGGTGGGGTTGGATCTGATTAGGCAGGATAACACCCTAGCGTTGTTTCCAAGAGGTAGTTGCCAAACATGAGCTTTGCGAAGGCCAACGGTTCATTCTCACCATTGATGGGAGTGGCGTTGTGCCTCATGTATCTCTCAAATAACACCCGGATTTGATTTCTTTTGCCCTTGTATGGAAGCCACAAGTGTGACCAATCTGTAGCAAAGTATCCATTCAACTTGCTAGACCAGTCTTTGCTGAGTAGTAAGCCATTCGCTTCCAGTATGTCCACAACAACAATGTTTATGCACTGGTGCACTTGGCTGTCATGAGATAGTCAGATGATCACATCTCAAATCTCACCAATGGATGGTACGGATGTTTGATCGATTTGGATGATCTGCATGGCAAGGATAATTTTAGGGGCGAATGTTCGCCCTTTGGCGAAATTAAGGGGTTTTAAATTTTTAGTGGGCGAATATTTTGTATCATAGTACATTTTTACAAATCACCTCAAATAGCCCACCTTATTTTAAGGGAGAGGGTAAAAAAGATAAATTTAGCCCTTGCAATTAGGACTTACAACCTTCCATTCACCCATTTTCAAGAATAGGTTTTATTTAAGTGAATCCATTCGCCCATTTTCAAGAATAGGTTTTATTTAAGTGAATCCTATGGGCCAAATACCATATTTATAAAAGAGGTATGGTAAATTAATAAAAATATAAATAAATGAGAGGTATGGTAAATAAATAAAACATTTTTGATATTTACTCCATAAGTCAGCTTATATACATGTAAGGGTGTAAACAAATAAAAATATAAGTAAAGTGGAGGTATGGTAAATAAATAAAAATATAAATAAACTAGACGTATCGTAAATAAATAAAACCTCTTTTTATATTTAGTCCATAACCCTCGTTCTATTTATGAAGGCTCAAGAAAGAGATTTTATTTAAGTGAATCCTATGGGCCAAATACCATATTTGTAAAAGAGGTATGGTAAATTAATAAAAATATAAATAAACTAGAGGTATGGTAAACAAATAAAACATTTTTTTATATTTACTCCATAAGTCACCTTATATTTACGAACACTCAAAAAATGGGTTATATTTAGGTGAAACCTATGGCCAAAATACTATGGGACAAATACCATGGACTAGATTGTTATTAATACCATGCAAAAAACCATTATTAACCCTAATATTAAAATTAATAAAAATAAATATGGCACATGGTATTGACCCATGGTATTCACCAAAATGGCACATGGTATTGACCCATGGTATCCACCTGGAATGTAGCCTATTTAAATGCGGGAATTAAACCAGCATGTAGCCTATGCTAAGATTCACTAGGACTTTACAAAGTTTTACTATTTAGTGAAAGGCTCGCCAAGATCTTACAAGATTTTATAATTGAGTAAAATTTTCGCCATGCCTGGTGAGAGATTCGCCAAAAAATTATATATACATATTATATTATTGATAAAATCGCCTTCCATTTTTCCTATATACCATGGAGATTCGCCCATTTATTATATTTATAAATTTAGGGGGGGTTCTTAAAATTTTCCCTGCTGCATGGAGATCTTGTTCCATTGCACATTGATCTTTTAAGCAATCGAGAGCGGCATGGCATTGGTTGCTATGCCAGAATCAACCAAATAGTTGTGAGCATTACAGTTAAAGATTTCAAATGAAAGCAGGAATGGAGGGCAAACGTAGTTTACCTCTTCCATCCAGAGTGTGTTTAGCACATTCGAGAGTGATTCGGGAGGTGTGCTTGCTCCCTTTCTGGTAGAGGCTGCACTGTCTATAGATGTTTGCCCCAGTGCACGTAGCAGGATGTCCCGCTGACTATGAATCTTAGCCAAATAAAAAAAATGATGTTTGCATGAGTTTTCTTCATGTCTTCCACAATGTTGTAATCTAGAGTGAGTAGACTCATTGAGATGTCCAGGGTGAGACTGGTGTTCGTGTTGGTCAACAGAGTGTTATGCTGTTTGCTGCTCATGGATGTACTCTTGTTCACCGCTGTCTTCCTGAGTTTGCTTTGTGTTTTCTGCTTTTGGATGATTGGTGGATAAACCTTCCTCAGCAGTTTGATCCTTTGTTGCACCTCCCCAAGTGTAGGGGAGCCCCTTGGCTTTTGAGATTGTAACAACGATTTTTCTTTTGAGGCTACTTCTCGGTGTTTGTCTTCTGCGTTGCTTGCAAGCACTGATACATGTTGACCACATACCTAATGCTTGATGTCTCATCAGGTGAAGCATCTTTGTCATCATCCGCGTCTCCCGGATGTCCCTGCATGATGCTCATCATGTTTGACATGTGGTCACATACTGAGCCCACAACTCGTTTCCAGTCTAAACAAGACCCTTACGGGTGCTTATATTCATGAAATGAGCAAAATTCGTTGTTCAGACACTGTTCGACCTGGAACACTGAGTTGGAGCTTTGTGCAATTTTAGTTGGGAAGCGATTTCCGCCTGATGAAATGCTTCCTTATCTTTGTCTAGGCAGCTGGCTGCTCGCAGATGTGTCAACTGTTCATTGTTTGAGCTTAGACACTTCTGTTGTCAAGTTCTTGACAAGATGAGTAAGGGTTTCAATATCACTTGTTTCCTTGTCTTTACCCTTGCTTGTCACAGCCTGGGCCTTCCTACTCGCATCTCTGGAGTCCTTCACTGGTTCATCATCCTTAATGATTCCAATCATGCACAGGTCATTCTCTACAACAATTGCCTCTTCTCAGTTTTCTAACAATGTTGGTTTCGCAGCTCGCATGACGAACTACACAACGCAGGCTGGCAGTGAAAACGTGTAGTAGTCAACAATGATGGAGTCACGAGGCTTCATGTTTGCTGAAAACTTATTCAATATGCATAGAAACCTCTGATTGAAATATTTTACCTTTTATTTCCCCTCTATCTTCAAGCTTCCCAAATCTTTAAGCAACATGGATGGGGTCTTGTCATCAACAAAATTTTCCAGAAACATGCATTTGAATGTACCCCAATTATGGATGGAGTTGATAGGAAGGCTATGATACCATACTACTACGCGACCATCCAAGATACATGGGAACAATATACATGCAACATTTTCGTACCATCCCTCAGGCATCTGTAGCTTTAGGTAGAAGCTTTCCAAGTGATATTTTGCCTTCACTGTGCTGTCAGGGTCAAACTTTATGAGCGTTCTATTCGACCACTTCAATATCCTGTGCAAAGCACCCGGGAGAGATAATGGTCCCTGAGTCATCCATTCCAAGTTTTGGTTAGCCATGTCTTCTTCTTCTTCGTCCTCCTCCTCTTCTTCAGAATCTGATGGTTCCGGCTCTGAGTTTGTTGGTTCATCTCTGCCTCCACCTCCTCCACTGCCTTCCCCTCCACCTCCTGTACCAGAATCTGAGCCCAAGATCACGAGGGTGTCTCGTTATCCCTGTTGGAAGACTAGAGGTTCCTCTCCATTCTCAACAACTTCTACCATACCTTCAAGTGTGGCAAGAATTGCTTCTTCCACCGATGATACAACAACCCCTGTGGGAGTGGTTTTTGGCTTTCTTGATGCGTATGGAAGATGTTGTATTCCTGGGATCAGTCTGATTACTTTCGCGAACTAACAGGTGATGGGATGGAAAAAGTGGAGGTGCTGATAGGAAATTTCGTGTTCATGTCCGCGAGGTGAGGAATAACCAACTTCAGATTCACATATAGGTGAGAGGGTGTGCGAGTTACTGCCTTAACCAGATGATTGATGGGTGGGCATGAGAGGAAATTTAACCATAAACAACTGGCGAACCTCCTTCTAGCACCAGAAGTGTTGATGGTGCTAGACTCGCCAACATTCAGTGGATCTCCCCGGTATGAAGTCCCAACTAGACCTCACACCATTTGGTTTAGGAGTCCCATCATGTATGGTTGCCCAGTTTCCATTATCTTAAAGGCTTGCCTTAGATCTTGCTTTTCAACACATGAGAGTGGTCTTCTTTGTCTTTGAATAATGAGGTTTGCGTGCTTGGTGAGTGCTAGTGTTACTTGTGTCAAGGTTCTTTCATCGCAGAGGGAGAGGGTGGAAGTGAGTCTCCATTCAAACGGGAAGATTCCCAACTCTGTCTGAGATACACAACACAACAAGACATGCACAACTTCTGATGGAGTAGTCCACACAGATGTGGTAGTCAAAAGCACACAAGAAGCGATGGTATGTACAACACTCAATGGAGTTGTCCGCGCGAGTGCGAGGGTCGTTATAACAAGTTTATCAGAAAGGTTCTATCTGATGTCTGGTGAGGCAGCCCACGTGTGAAAGACAACGTTAACAACTTATACAAAACATTTTCATAAACATATGTATTAGAGCAACCGAAATAGTTCAACTATTTTAACACAGGTTAAAGAAACATGCATTACAAGTGTTCCAAGATTAGTGTTACAAACAATTACAATACATGTGTGAAAACGTGTTGACCTGTTATTAGGCTTCTGAATTAAGCGAAAGTTCCAAGACACATCGATACACCATACATCACTAACCCTGTAAGTAGGGCGTTAGAGCCACTGCTCGCTCCTCAAAGAAAAGACTACAGACTCTCAAGGCTATGTGGGAGGAGCCAAGGTGAAAAATCTTTTGCATGTACAAATGAGGGGTATTTATAGCCAAGGGTAAAAACGACCCTTGTGACTGTTTGACTTCCCTCATGATTATTTGAATTATTTGACTCTTCATATTACATGTGGGTCCCTTGGACTTCCACGTTACATTACATTGATTTACAACAGTATGGCACATACTAGTGATGTGGCCGAGATGACTCATGACACGACTTGACATGACAATGCTGGTATGTTCATGCTGCTGTTGGTGTGCATGTCGAGCTACAATGCTGCTAAGTGATGGATGTCCTCTTGGTGTATCATAACTTCACCTCCACATGGCAAGGTGTGTAGAGTCTTCGATGGTCTTGGTGTTCGCTTGATGTCGCATGTGCACGTCGCTCCTTCACTTGTACTTTGGCATGCTTCGCTTGTTCGTCCATTCGCGAAAAAATCTCCTCACATGCATTCTTCATTTGTCCATTCATGAACAAATCTCCTTGCATGCATTCTTTGTTCGTTCTTTCGTTAACTATTATCCTTGCATGTGCTCTCCTTGTTCATCCTGTTCGTCGTTGCATCATGTCTATCCTTGTACCTATATCTGTAATCACTCATGACGAGACGACATCAAATCCATAAATATACTAGTCTACAATGATACATTATCGTTTGATTTTGGATGCAGGTGACCAGGAGAGAGGACAAGGCTATGAAATTGTGCAAGGCAAATTTCAAGCTGGGATGCGGGCTCTAGGCATTGCTGGTGAAAATTGCGCTGAAGTCACTGGGAGACTAAGATGGAAAATCTGGATCAACAGTGAATATCTGTGGGATTTGGTTTGGTTAGGGGCAGATCTGCACAATTTCTTGAGGGAAGCAGTACAGGAAGTAGAGGAGGTTGGCAACAAAAATTGCACAATTCCTCCGGGGAGCTGGTAGCGGGTTGCACGAGTGCTGCTGGCAAAAAAGTGCAATTTTTTCAAGGAGCTGGTAGCGAGCTGTAGGAGTGCTGCTAGTAAAAACTGCGCAATTGCTGAGGGTTGGCCTACTGAACATCTCTGTGCAGTTTCTGAGTTGAGTGGGATGATGGGCATCTTGGTGGCTTCTCATGAAAAATGCACAGTTTTCCAGGCGAGCAGCAGGCCGACTGACTAGGTGACTGGCTAGGAAAAACTGCGCAATTTTGAGCGAGACAGTGACAGACACTGGGTGTGTGTCCGACATGTCTGCATAGTTTCTTCAGTTAGGGGAGTGGGCATGCTTGGAAGATTTTGCGCAATTTTTTGGAGGAGTGAGGCTGGGGTCACTGGACGGTCAAAGTCTCTGGTTGACCAAATGGAGGCTCAGTTGATGAGCTTGCAGGCAACACAAATTGAAATGGCTTGCCGGGAAACTTCTATGCTATTCTGGGTGACAGTCGGTCGAGTTGATTCCAGGGTTGTGTAGTGAGGACTACCTGGGGGGTAGCCTCAAGCTCTCTGCAATTCTAGGCAACAGAACATAATCACGGAGAGATGAAACTACACAGTTCATCTCAACGGATGTCCAACTATTAGAGGTTGGTTCGGTTGACAGAGTTTCAACAAAATAACCAAGTGTGTGAACGAGTGACTTCGTATGTGCATGACCTTGAGAATACACACTCAACATGACTTGGCGACAAGACACCTCGACAACATACATTGAGTGTGATTGACCAACAGTGTGAGCGACAAACGCGACACTTGTGATAGATTGTCAAACGACCGCAGTGACCCTTGCGCGAAAATGCATACAACTTCTCGTGTGAGTGCGACAAATGTTTACATAACGAACACAACTTGTACACACAAAGGCAGACCTTGTGGGTGGATAAAACATGGCTGCAAGCATGACATTCTAACAATCATGCAAAATATTTCCATTGAACGATCAAGTGAGAAAGGTGAAAAGAATCAACATGAGCTTATGGGATGAGCCCAAGTGCTTGCAAACATCAAGGTAAACCCAAGGAAGGCTCCGAAATTGAATAAAGGCCAAAATTTTGGATGGTGTTGCAATTGCTATACCAGATTGCATCCAAAATAATTTTTATAAGTGATATGGAGGTTGGGAAAGATGGTGGAAGGTTGTAGAAGAGTGTATCATACCTTTCCAAGCTTAGATCTACTCAGTAGCCCATCTTGCACAAGGGGAAAAGTCAAACTATTGGTATAGGTAACCAAATTTGTAGAATAATGAACTATTAAGCTGATCTAAGCATCCAAATTCCTAAGTTGACTAAGTGAAAATGCTATGGGGTAAAGTTTGCTATTAATTTGGGTGTTTTTAGGCTTCAATCCAACTTGAGTAAGCTTACTAGTTTACTAAAACCAGAAATTTGAGAAAAACAAGCTAGTAAGTGAATCTAAGTAACCAAATTCCTAAGCTAATCAAGTTAAAATGTTGTGGGATAAATTTTGTTATCAAGTATAATGTTTTTAGGACTCAATCCAAGTGGAAACAACTCAAAAGAGCTTCGTTAAGACGTCCTAAAATTCAACAGAAAATTACTACTAAGAAAACTAGGAACTAAGCAGAGAAATGCTGAAAATGAAGAGACATAAAAGAAATGGTACACAATAGGTATTTGAGGCTCTTGGGATGGAAAATCCCAAGGAGACTCAGAGTCCCATGAAGAAAACCAAGATTTAGAAGCTGAAAATGAAGTTATCTTTCATGACTAAGAACAAATCAAGTGCACCACTACTGGAGGAGGAAGTAGAACCGCTGAATATCAAGTGTTCTTTATAAATATTCTAACCCCTAGAGCTAACTCGAATTTGTACTTATACACAATGATGGGGAAGTAACCTCCTTGAAAGGAGGACTAATTCCCCCCAAAAAATCCCTTAAAGAGTGGATCTGGTCCCCAACAACATGAATCTTGATTAAATGACAGGGAGCACATTCCTAGATTTTCTCAATAACCGGGTCTCCATAATCTATTCAATAATTTCATGATATTTTATTCATTTATTGGTCCATGTTGTAGAAGGGAGAAAGTCCCTAGATTATCTCATCTTCTAAATCTTCAGAATCTGCCCAATATTCTCACAATATTTTACAAAAACAAATAATATTAGGCACATAATAAGCAAAGATAAATCAAATTCCTAAAGACCCACTAATGCTAAAAATTAACTCTATGATGTGCAAGTAAAGTGTGTCAAATATATATTTTAAGCATTTAGAAATAATCAAATGGACGTAATACAATATACAATTTTGGGTCCCATCATCTCCCCCCTACTAGAACTGTTGCTAACCCCTAAGCAACTAAATCATTTTCCTTTCGACTATCCTCCATTTTCCTCTGTTACTGTGGTGTCATTGACTTCCCTGTATACTTCTCTGTCTGCTCTACTATTTGCACATCCACTCCTTTCTACTCACCACACCATCACTTTAAACAAATGCTCAGTCAATGCCTCATTTACCACATCATATTTGTTGTTGTTTTATAAAAAATCAGATTGTAGAATTTACAAAGTTCTTTCTTCTGACAATTGAGGGGTTTCCTTTAATTTTTATGTCAAATAGTGGTGAGGAGAGATGGCACTTACCATCTATCCAGATGATTTCCTTTGTTATTTAAAGTTTTGGGCAGAATTAGCCTCTTGTAGCACCCAATATTCTTCTTGTAGCACTCTATATAGAATCTTGTAGCACTATGTACAAAATCCTGTAGCACTCTATATAGAATCCTGTAGCAATCTGTATTCTTCATGTAGTAGTACTCTGTACAAAATCCTATAGAACCATGTGTTGACTCCTTACAAAATGAAGGCTTTCTTGGCACTCATTTCCTCATTTCTTGATCCTTTGTCCCAATGCACTCTTGTAGGTAAAATGGTGATCTTGTTGATATCACTTTCATTGAAATGTATTTCCAATCCTCTCACTACTGTCACAAACTCTTGGTCACTTGGATTCCTTAGGTTGACTATAAATTCCAATGCAATTTCATCATCATACCCCTTTAATTTTTCAAGGAACCCCATCTAGCTGCAATTTTGAAAAATGGTGAGTAATATATGGTTGTGGAATGTCTTTGAATTTTTCTTGGATCACACAGTTTCTACCCCATAGAGGTCTAGGTGTCCCTTATGCTTCCCACAAATCACTCTAATGGTTCCTCTTGATATTTTTGCCTCCCAACCTTTGTGAAAACTCCTTTTAGAGAAAAATTGGTTAGGGGAAGGAAAAATTGCATGCCCAACTAAAAAACAATCCTATTTCCCTACTATCATGCTCAATTCACAAGAAAGACTCATACTTCAATTCCCTTTTGTTTTCATAGATTTGCTATAGGATGTTCTGTGGGAAAAAAATAAATAGTTATGTAGGCTTCTTGTCCACAATAGGTGAGGAGAAATAGGTACTTACCCTTCTGTTGAATGTCCTTTGTGAATCTATGATTTTTTTTGCCCAAATTGCTCAAGATCAAGATTTTTTGCACCCCTCTTGACAATCCTATAGCACCTGAGAGCGATCCTGTAGCACACAATCCGAATCCTATAGCAAATTGCCTGAATCTCGTAGCATAATTTTTTAACCCATATCTATTAAATGATAGATTATGTTCATATGAAATTGTTTGAGCATGTTACCATCATCCTTATGCATCTCCCCATAGAAAATATTGGTCAACGAATGCACAAATATTGAGAAAAATGAAAAATGGTTTTAGATGACAGTGACCAATTTCTTAAAAAATATGCATTAGAATTTGCTAAAATTGTTTAAGTATGTTACCATCATCTTTATGCATATCCCTATAAAACAAATTGACCAATGGATGCATGTTTTTCAAGATATGGTCAAGACAATTTATTCCCTTTGTTTTTTTGCAATTTTGGAATATCCTATAGCAGCACAAAACTTTCCCCTAGCAGCTATAGGACAATGAAAAAAATGAATGGGAAAGGCTTGGGAATGATGGGTAAAGGTTGGAAATCGATGAAGGTGATGTAAACAAGGTTAATGGTGATGAAAACAAGGTTGGTGGCGATGAAGACAAGGCGTGATGAAAACGAGGCTAGGTAAAGATTGAGTTTGGCCAAGAATTTAGCTTGTGAATGACTGCCTTTACTAACCCTCGATACTTAGGCACACAAAAGAGAAATTACATAGCACTCATGAAGCTAAAAGGATTCAATTACATAACTTTCCTACATGTGGAGCTTCTTGATGGTGTTTATGCTTTGGATTGAAGACTTGTTTTATATGTGCTGTTGGAACCAAAGACTTTGTTACAAGTGTTACATGGAGGCCTAATTCTTCAGTGATGACTACTGTTAGAGGTTTGCTTCTTCATTGCTGGATGATTGGCTCTATGGCTGGATCTTATTTCATTCTTGCATGGTTTTCCAAACTTACTTTTTCATGCTGTTGGAGTCTTCTTCAATGGAATTGATGATGTCAAGGCCCTCCTAGCCTCTTTTCTTCAATTTGTGATGGTAAATGGTGGCTTTGTTGGGCCCTTGAAGGCTGCTATAAGAAACAAAGTTTCCTGTAGCGCTCACAAAGATTCCATAAAATCACCATTTCTTGGAGCTCTTGTTGCTATGGAAACATAATGGAGACTAGGAAAGGTTATGGTACATGTATCCATGGCTAAAAGCGAGAAGTGGAGGGATCAAATGCTGACTGTGACGAGGAGGCAAAACCAGTGCATGGAAAAATGCCAAATTTTGAAAGTGGTGGAAATCAAAATGTGCTTGATTGGATTGATGGGGAAGGTAATTAGGAATATCAAGATGCCTTTATTTTCCTCAAATGATGAAAAAACTAGATCTATATTATTTTTTGTAAATAGGCTAGAAATGTATGGGGAAATTTTAGGCCAAAAAGGAAAGTGCTTGGATTCCAATTTTGACTTGGGGGATGGATATAATATTAATTTAGAAGGTCAATGATGCCTTCCCCAAGTCAAATTGACAAGAAAAATTTGTTGCTATAGCTTTTTGCTAGAACAAGCCTATATTTGAGATTACAACGACGTTGAAATGATGGTGTAGGGTGGTGAGCAAAGTTTTGGCACTTCGAATAGGTGGGATTTTTTTTTTTTTGAGTTAAAAGACACGTTCCTGCCCTTCAAAATTTGAGAAATTGGACTTTTTTTTGTCCTTTTTAATGAGATTTTATGTATCCTATAGCAATACATGGCTATCTTGTAGCATTTTGGGACCGTGCTTTGAATGAGCTGGAAATTGATGAAATGGAAGGGGAAAAGGTATGGAATCATGTTAGGAGGATGGAAAGAGGTGAATTGACCTTGCCCTGACCCTTCTTGAGCAATTTTCACAGGAGGTAAGAAGCCCAAGGTTGACTGTTTTTGACTTTTTGCTTGCCTCACTGCTCATTTTTTTGTGTGGTGCTGACCTGTTTCTTTTGCTTGGGTAGGTGGGGGAGTACCTGCATGCAAACACATAGATGCAACTAGAATAAAAAAGATCTTCTTTTTTCATTTTTCTCCCTTTTTTTCGTCTTTTTCATTTTTCAACCAATAGGTCTGCCTAGGCACCTCAAAAGAGGTTTTCACCTAGGGTCTTATTTTTTTTTCAACTCACTAATCGCCTCACAAAGTTTTTTAACCCGTGTGCCAATCTCAGGCACCTCAAAGGAGGTTTTCACCTAAGATATTTATTTTTTCTCTTTCTTAAGCATAGGAATACTTCCAATGGAGCCATGTACGTACCGGGAATACAAATATACTCATATGATTGAGATGAGATCATGAATTATTGACGGAGAATGTGCTACTACAACTTAATGATTGCTTGGAACCAAATTCAATATAGTTGTGAAGCCCTTGGTTCACTTTCTCATTTGGATCACTTTTTGTGTCCTCTTCTACCATGACATTCAAATCTTTTTCTTTTTGTTTCTTATTCTTTTGAACACATAAAGGATCTAATGGTAAGCATAATGAAACTTTCTCAATACCTGATTTTATTTTCTGCTCTCCATCAAATGGAGTCCATGATTCTTTGCTCTCATTTGAATCTTCTTTTTTGGATGTTGTCCTTCAATGACATCAAGAGAATATCCTTCTTTCAATACTCTTCCTGATCTAGGGTGAATATCATTTAGATCAAGAGGATTTTTTTGGAAGTGCTGTACCTTAGGATTGTAAGTGGGCTGAGTTACTTCATCGTTTGGGTTCAGAAATGGTTGTATAGATAGTCGAGTGGGAGTGGATCATTGAGATGGATGTGGTTGAGGTTATGGTCATTGTGGAGGTGGATGGTATGAATAACATGGAGTTGGGTATGGAGGATATTGAGGAAAATATTGAGTATATTTTGAATTTATCCCATAAGGTCCTTGCCAACCTTGTTGCCAAGATTGGTTTTGGGGTTGAGATGGCTAAGTTTGCCATGAAAAGGGTGTGTTCCAATTACTTTGAGATTCTTATGCATAACCTTGAGATTGTGAATTAGGATCTTGCATCATACCGGGTTGACTAGGCTGCCACGGTATTCTTGGGGCTACATAACATAGTTGCTTTGGTGTTTGATTTGCTCCACTGTCCTCCTGGTAAAATTCCTTCAACCCTTGTAATGACGGGTAGTATTTAGTAGCATGTGATTCTACACAGATAACAAAAATTTCAGCATCCTTTGTTTTCATTTTACATTTTTAACATATCCACCTGTTCACGTAGATTGCTTAGAATTTTGGTTTTAAATTTATCTAGCAAATTACCAAGTTCAACTTAACTTACCGATATTGAAGTTGATTTACTTACTCTTTCCCTTCCTCTTGATACACGCTTGCATATTTCACAAATTTCTTCAAATGATAATTGGTATACGTCACCTCTACTCATTAGATCAAGGATACCAATCCACTTATCTCTAATTTTTCTAAGTAAGAGGGTTTTTAGTGTGGCAAATACTAAATGATGTAATTTTTCCCTCTTAACATTATGCATAAATCTCTCTATTATATCCTCAAGGTTCTCATCTTCTTTTTGAGTCATTCAAAATATTTCCTCTTTAAGATCATGATCTTTATATTTTTCTAGAAATATCCTTTGCATATCATTCCATGATCTTATTGAAATAGTCCCTCAACTCGTGAACCATTTAAGAGCTCTATCCTTCGGTGTTGCCGAAAAAAATCTCAGTTTTTGAGTGTTTAATAAGTAACCTTAAGATCTACAAAGTATTTCAAATTCAAAAAGAAAGGTTTTTGAATCCTTTGACCTCATACTATGGAAGTTGGGGATAAACGCTAGAGGGATGTTCTTCATATGAACATTGATATTAGTATCCTGAATCGAAAATTCAAGAGCATCTTACTCATTGTCATAAACTCCATCAATTGCTTCTACCTTCTTTACCACCACTTCTTCTTTTACTTGAAAAAGTGGATGGCGATGTGGTTCTTACTGCACCACATGATCAAATGGGGGGTTTTTGGTGTTGGAGAAGTTATTTTTTTGATTTATACTTCTTTTTTGAATGGGAATGCTAATGTAATGCAATTTTATGTTTTTAAAATGAAATATGCCTAATGTAATTTTATTTTTTGTTTTTGTAGAAAGTAAAAGAAATAAATCAACTAGGGAAGAAAACAATACATACTTTGACACCTCCCCAACAACAACACCAAAAAGTAGTGAGCTCTAGTATTGCAACAATAATGCTACAAATCCTAAGGATACCAACTTTAATTATCAACCTGTGGTTCATAAAAACTTAATAGGTGTCGGCACTATGTGCAACATGAAATGTGTCATTCTTTCGTTGATTTGATGCAATGAAGTGAATTGAGATGTGCAAAGACCATTTTGTAGAATTCCAAGGAAGGAAACTACTGAACTTAACTTTACAAGAAAGAAGAAATTGATACTTTACTTGTCCTACCACATCAAGGAAACTCTAATATATTTTCAGAAACCATCAAGTTCTTAAAAGGAATCAATGCAAACTATTTCTATAATATTTAACTCATGATAAAAATAGTAAATCCTAATTCTAGGTTTAAAACTACGATGACAAAAAGATGATGTTCAAAAGGTACTTGGTCCGTTTGATGAGCCCCAAAAATGGACAATTATTTGGGCTCATTCAACCTCCTAAGATGACTTAATCCACCATTCTCATTAGTTTATTGCATGTTTTTGATTATATTTATGTTAATAGAGTGAATTTGGTTAGTCATTATGCCAACAAGTCTAATGGGTGCTTTGTGTAGCCTTTTTGGTCAACTTGGAGACAAAATTGAAGGTCTTAATGAGCACTTGGCAGCCAAATTCGTGGGAGAACAAGCTAGAGGATTTGTAGGAAGGTGTCCCCTTCATTTATGGGCCCTTACCTCGAATTCTCCACCATCAGCTCGGAGTTCAAAGGCCACCAAATCAATGAGAACAAGGGCAGCCAAGCAAGTCAAGTAGGACTGCTGTTAACTACAAGTCTTGGGCAACCAAGTCCCTAAATTTTAGGAGGACTGTTGGGTCCTCAAATTGTATAAATAAGAAGGCTTAGGGCCTCATTTTGGTTAGCTAGTGGTTAGTAATTTTTGTAGCCAATAGTTAGTCATTTCATAGTCTTGTTGTAGTCATTTTGTAATTCGATTTGTAGGCCATGGATTAGCTTTGCTTTCAGCTCATGTTCAAGTTCTTCTTGTGGACAGTTTTTATGTAACTCTTCATTCTTGTTTAATAAAGATGAATCCAGCTTTGCACCAGCTCTAAATCTCTCTTGGGAGGCTGTAGCTCTTGGGGTTGGGCCCATCTCAAGCGCCCAGTACCTCCCTTGTTTATCTTTATGTGTTTTGCTGCGTTCTTGAAATAAAATCTGCTATCTAGATTTAGATCTTTCTTTGTTATTTAGATTTCTTTTGATGGTTAGAGTAGCTTTTTATGGTTGGAATAGAGTGGTAGGATTTAGTCATGCATTCAGATCTTTTGGACTGTTCTTGCTCACGTGTTGTACATGGTTTCCTTGCAAATAAAGCTGCTGTCCATTCTTGCTACTGTTAGCTAGATCATATTAGGGTAGCATAACTAGATCTTTGTTTTCTTGCATGTCTTTGTTGGTTCAGTTGGAAACCTTCATCACCTCCTCGTTCATCTGAGCCTCATCCAGATCAGCTCCTCCATCACCAAGTCTGTTTCCTCATCTCCCATCTGCTCTTTTGCCACGTAACCCTACCTTCTTGCTTTTCCATTGCCTAAACCTTCTTTGATGCAAGCTAGACCTCCACACCCTCTCATCAACTCTATCCATCAGTCCTTGGGTCATTTCAGGCCCCTACCCTACCTCCCTATCCATTCATGCACCTTACCTCACTCACCCATGCTCCGAAATTGCATTACAGAACATCCTGTAGAAATCCCAGAACATCCTGTAGAAACCCCTGCAGACTTCCTGTAGAAGTTCATGAACACGGTTGCATGGCATCCAGACTTTGTGAAACTCTCAGAGAGAATGTCAGGTATCCCTTAGACCCTCTCTGTACCATCCCAACCTTTCCCAAAGAATTTCATCCCTTGATCCATCCCTGCACAGTGGAAAACTAGTTAGAAGCACATGCATGATAATTTCAACAACTTAAGCAAAAATACAAAAATATGTTTTCTTCAGATAGTAATAACTTAGACACATGCATTTTACCTTCTTAGAAGTAATGGCATCTCTTTCAGTAGTTTGCATGCTCTCCTTTGCATCAGTAGGACTAGCTGGTAGAATTAGGGTTTGCTAGGGTTTGCGTTTCTTTTTGGCTTTCAGTTTCTTTTCGCAATTAGATTAGCTTCTTTCGAGTTAGCTTTCATCCATCAATTAAAAAGCTTCTTCTAAGAGCTCATAGAAGTTGGCTTAAGCTCCTAGTGGACTTGTGCCAGCTGACCAAGTGACAGCTACGGCAAGAGCTAGTACTTGTGCATACAACACCGTCGCTTCCAAGTTTGTACAAACTACCGGGTTGATAAAATTAGAGATAGGAAGCTCCAGGAGTTGTAGCATTATTGCTACAATACTGGAGCCCACCACTGTTCCACTTGAATTCCAATTCTTGGAGGATGTTTCTAAGTGAAAAAGGGTGAAATAGGCTTAAGAGGCAATTTTGACCAAGTTTCGATGAATTCTGCAAAGTGCTACATGATGCTACATGATTGCTACAAGAGATCTACATGATGCTACATGATTGCATCCAAAAGAATTCTAAGGACTTTGGAAGTGATCTAAAGGTGGGCGAAGATGGTGAAAGGCTGTAGAAGAGTGTATAGGACATTTCCATGCTTAGATCTACTCAGTATCCCTTCTTACACGAGGGGAAAAGTCAAACTAATGGTCTAGGTAACTAGAATTGCAAAATAGTAAACTAGTAAGCTTATCTAAGTACCCAAATTACTAAGCTAATCAAGTAAACATTCTATGGGGTGAATTTTGTTATTAATTTGGATGTTTTTAGGCTTCAATAAAACTAGAATAAACTCGAAATAAGCTCATTAACATGTGCTAAAATTTAACAAAAATTTATTACTAAAACTAGAAATTTTAGAAAAATAAGCTAGTAAGCCAATCTAAGTAACCAAATTCCTAAGCTAATCAAGTTAAAATGTTTTGGGATGAATTTTGTTATTAAGTACAATTTTTTTAGGACTCAATCCAAGTGGAAAAAACTAAAAATAGATTCGTTACACATGCTAAATTTTAGCAGAAAATTACTACTAAGAAAACTATGAACTAAGCAGAGAAATGCTGAAAATGAAGAGACATTAAAGAAATGGTACACAACAGGGCTCTGAGGCTCTTGGGATGGCCAATACCAAGGATAATTAGAGTGCCATGAAAAAAATCAATCTTTAGAAATTGAAAATGAAGTTGTCTTCCGTTACTAAGAACAAATCAAGTACACCACTGCTGGAGGCGGAAGTAGAACCACTAAATATCAAGTGTTCTTCATAAAAATGATGAAAAGTTCTAACCCCAAGAGGCTAATTCGAATTAGTACTTATACATAATGATGGGGAAGAAACCTCTTGAAATTAGGATTGACTCCCCTCCCAAAATCATTCAAATAGTGGATCTGGTCCCCAATAACATAAGTCTTCATTAAATGGCAAGGAGCACATTCCTAGATTTTTTCGATCACTAGGTCTCCAAAATATATTCAATAATTTCATGATATCTCATCTTCCAAATCTTCATAATCTACCTAATATTCTCACAATATTCTACAAAAATAAATAATATTAGGCACACAATAAGAAAGGATAGATCAAATTCCTAAGGATCCATTAATGATATGAATTAACTCTATGATGTGCAAGTAAAGGGGGTCAATTACATATTTTAAGTGTCTAGAAATAATCAAACATGCCTAAAAAATATAATTCTGGGGCCCATCAATTCTGATGATGATTGTAATTGGTTCCTCTGATGCATTGCAACCCTGGTCGTGATATTCTCACAGAGTCGAGGATGTTATGGGGGAGCATCACCTACAAAAAATATTAAATTTATATGTTCAATTATTGATTATCATTGAAATAATTTTTTAATAATAAAAAATAACTTTGCAATGTAATTATTTACCTTGTGCACTAGTCGACATCATTGCAAAGACTGCCTCATAGTCCTCTTCTGGTTGGGGATCCTATGTACGACATGCTCTACCAATCAAACAACAAAATTTATATGTAGACAATCATAAATGAATAATTAAACAAAATTATAAGTACATACTTTATAAGTACAAAATTATTAAGTATACGATTAATATACAACCCTATTACCGTTTTGGCCCTCAACTGTCGATGCAATGTCTTGGGGTTGCGCCCCATTGTCATGGGGTTCCTCGAGAGAACCAAATTGTTTTGGCTGGTGCATATTATCATAGGACTGATGCTCAATAGCCATGGGATCATATATATTTTTAATGCTCCCCTGCTTATTAAAGCAAAGAAACACAACAAATTTATATCAAACATGATTATATTTTATAAATAATGACACGTTAATGTGGATTGATTTTTATTTACCCTGTCATTCAAATTGGATCTTGTGGTTTTCCCCATGATTTTTCGGTCTTCAACTATGCCTTTAAATCCGAATTTGAAACCAATCTATAAGTCTTCCTTCATGGCTTCAGTTTTGAATTCATCACCCTGCATTGCATAATAGTATTGATTTTTGTTATTTGTTAGTGCAATTACCAGAATGTTGGAAGATGATATAACAAATAATATTGTTAAAAAGTTTTGGGTATATTACAATTCATGCTTGTAGCTTCAAATAGCCACCTTGGCCCAATTTCTATTGCCCATGCTTCTTAAGCTTTGCCTTGGTTTCCTTCGAAGTGTCGGGCAGCCTATGAGAAGTTTCAAGTATATTATATACTACAATTTTATTCAAAACTAAAGAAAATTAAAAGTATTGAATTAAATATGTAATTTATACCCTTCTTGACCAAGTGGTGTTTTCCCTTCTTTTCTCATATGATTCCACTTTTCGTCCTCAATGAGGCCCTTCCATTCCATCTCAGAATGATGGGAGGGTGCTCATACCTATGTTTACCTATCAAGTTTTTCCTATACTCATCTCGTAAATATTTTAATTGTTTTCCGATTGTGACAATGACATTCATTTTATTGAAGGTATCTACCCCTAATAAATATTCAAGGTAGTCCAAAATCTCTTTTTAAATGCTCAAATTTTGGAAATTCCACCTTTCCCATATGGTGGGCCCAAAAATATCTAACGCTTTAATGTCCATTTTTGTATAAAACAAGTTTTTACCTACATGCAAAAATATATGATCATTAGTTTGAAAATAATAATGTAAATGATTTATTGTTTAGATAAAAAACATGAAACAATTAAAACATAAAAAAGAACTAGGAGTTTTTGGTGTTTTTATTGGAAGTTCTTCGTCATTCACCAAATATGTGCATGCAATTTTCCCTGTGTTCTTAATACACGGTTCTCCAGGAAATGAACCCCTAATGTCATCAATACTAGGGTAATCTCTGTCACCACCTGATCTAGAGCCTGATTGTGTGTTTGGCTCGGGGGCCATGTGCTCATGGGTCACAACCAATGGCGTGGACCCAGTGTTAGTACTAGGAGCATGGAGACTCAAAGGTGGAGAAGTGAATAACTGCCTCGCAGATATATGATGGGTGCTATTTCTATCCAGGCACTCATGTCGTGTCTTGTCAGTTCCACTAGTACCAACACCGAGTTGAGGATCAAATGACTGATGCGGGGGGGCAAAGTTCCTCCAAATAACTCTACATAAGAAAGGAAATATTTTCTCAATTAAATAATGTAAAAATAAAAAAAACAAACTTTCAGAATTAAACTTATGATATAACAAAATTTCACTTTAAAATATGGTTATTACCATGTATGACTCAAGATCTTTTCTCAATTTCTTGATCCTATCCTCAGTCACAACACTACCATCCCTACTGTGAATCAACTCCATATTTTGTTTGCTTGTTTTCTTCACATACTTTCTTATTGTTGGCTTGAGGGGGCCTGACCCAGGTTCAGAGTTAATTAGCCAAACAAATCCCTGTACTACTGGCCCTTTCGGCAACAACCCATGGAGCGCGGATTGAGGTCTCACCTGAAGCAGTATGAGGGGATGTTGGAACCAAGTTTCTGCACCCTTGAGATGTCCGAGGGGTCGATCTAGTCCAACTGTGAATACCTTCGTGCAGGTCACTTCATGCACTATCCTGACCTACGAAACACTTACGATCTGTTACAGTCGCCTTCACACCGCCCTCACCAGGGGCTGAGGTGATTTCACGCTGCCCTAGCAGTGATCTACGCTACTTCCCCAAGTTACACCGCGTATCTTACTTATCTTCTTATAACAGTTAGTTATCTTCGCGTAAATAGATACTTTATCTTATATTCACTTTATCAATACATTCATATAAGTTCGCACATCATATAAACAATAGAAATGCAATTTATATATGATACATTTAATACACAAAACAAGAAAAAGATACACAGAAATGATGTAAAACTTCTCTTTATTACTTCTCCAAAGGTTATAGACTTGACTCGCCCTATGCACTCAGCTACAGGGGTCCACGCACTCAGCTGTGGACTACTAGGCCTTTATGCACTCAGCTGTAGAGCCTTCTCCTACTCTAAGACCCAAAGACTTAACTCTACACTTCAACTAAGACTCAATTATTCATCCTTCATTCCCTAATTAGTTATTTACAACTTAGAGCCTCGCTCTATTTATACAATTCCATGGTCCGCGGACCATGGGTAGATCCCTCAAGCCGACATTACATTACAAAAATGAGGGTGGACAACCCTATGCTCATTTACAATCTTCGTGCTCCACGCCCACAAAAAACGAAGTCTTCACATCAAATTTGGTCAAAATCTGTGCTTTAAGCCCCAAAAATTCCCTTAGGGGATCCCGTGCAAAACAGGCCCCCAACACAAACATCGTGACTCGCCCTCGATTCACTTTGTCGGTGCAGAGATCTTCGCATGGAGACCTCCCAACTCTGCCTGAACTTCTGCAAGATCGACAACGCACTGAGCAGCTACCTGCTGTACCTCCTGCACACACTGTTCAGAGGCTGCTGTATCTAAATTGCTTCCTTGTATCTTCTCCTACATTCCTTGCATCTTTATATAGTCCCGCGCCTCCTTTCAGCTACTTGGAGTGCTAAGACTGTGCTTCGGTGGGCTAGTCAGATAGTCGAGCCACCCGTGTATGCATTCAACCGACTACCATTCACTTTTCCTAGGAAAGGTTCTCCATTTAACTTTACCAACTGCACCACGCATTTTACCAACTACATTGCGCTACCATCTACGATCCCCTTAGTAACATACGGTCCAATCCAAGGCATCAAATTGATCAACTCTCGACGGTAGTCCCCAAATTTGTCAACGTAATCGTACACATCTTGTTTTATCACCACAATTTTCTTATCAAGAAAGTCCTTCTTTATTGCTTCCTCAAGCTTCTTGGCTTCTTCTTCCGCCATGGCGCTTTTCTCCCTCAACCGAAATCTTTCATTCATGAGTGCTTGGAGCCTAAGATCACCCTGCTGAATCTCTTCATTAGGTCCCAAGCGTTCTTCTTCAAGTTCTTCCAACTGCGCGACCTTGTCTTCCAAGGCTCCGCGATCCGTCATATCCATGGGCGCTGCTATGCGCAGACTAGGCATGATATACTCCATCAGTATTACAACATTCGCTCCATAGGCCAGCCTAGAAGGCACCTGTCCTGTCAGTTTCTTGCACGTTGTCCTATAAGCCCATAAAACTACTGGTACATGTAGGTCCCAATCACTTCATTGCACACTACATACCTTGTTTAGTGCTTCGCACACCTCGTTAAATGCTTCCGCGTGGATAACCTTCTGCATGATTGTTCTCTCCACATTCTGTCGTTCCAACTTGAGGAGCGACTTGTGCAATTGCACCCCCAACACATGCTTATTGACCGCATCTCCCAACGCGAAGTTCATGTGCATCCATGTAGGTTGTTTTCCATATGTCGACACCCACCTAGCTAGATGTGCACATGGTTTATCTTACCCATTGCATTTAGATGTCAACCGCACTCTAGGCTTCCCAAACCACGTGTCCATCATTCATCTGCATTCGCGCCAGTCCTCAAAGCTCCCTTTGTGTGTACCCCACCACCTTGCGGGTTTAGTGCGCAATACCCAATTCAAGGCCTGGAAACGTTGCTTTTCCGACACCTCCCTTTCAAACTTATCTAGGAAAGTATCTACCTCACTTAACCCATCATAAGTAGGCAAATCCCTCACTTCTGTCGATACGCAGTGCAATGATCTTGTCATCATATTACAGTTCAGCATGGTTACCTCGTGTAACCGGTTTTGCCATCATTCTATCTCCTCATTCGAATCTGAAGTACAAGAGCTTTCGCGCTCCCATGAAATTCGTCCATCCACGGTGGGATTTACCTAATCTTTCTTTCGCGTAGTTATCTTGTAGATACAATCCAAGTCATCGTCACTTTCATAGTCATGCACTAGCTCTGTATAGTGCAATCCTTCAACAGGGTCCAAGGGTATAACTACGCACAAAGTCTTCTTCTCAAAAATCATATTTCGCTTCTTCAGATTAATAACCCAATTCCTGTCAGTGGCCCAATCAATTCCTAAGAGCGCAGGGTAGGGATTGCTGTCACCAACAATCTCTATCACTTCAAAGTCTGCTAACGTGCTCGCTCCCTCAATATCTATGGTGATTCCCTGCAATCGCCCCATGGGTATTGTTAGCACCTAAATCTGCCCTAGGCTGAAGGAAGGCAAAATTCAGGGTAACCACAAACCACGCTCAGTCTGGTAGCTAGCCCTACCAGAACAGGAGAGGGCTCTCTCCGAGTCACGCTCAGTGAATGGATAAACGAAACGGTCTGAGATGACTTACAGTGAAATATTTATCTTAGGCTAGTAAGTGAATATGGATACAAGAAACAATTTTTATGAATGACCGAGCTTCTGGGATGGTATGGGACCAACGGTCAGCAAAGAACAGAGAATTTAATACAAAGGCACAGATTACTTCGTGAGGCAAGGCAGGCGGAAAGTGTAGCCATATAATTTGGAATAATGCGGAATGGAGAGATTGCTGAGGAGTGTGAAAAGGGCATAGGAACATGAATCCTTTTCAACAGAAGAAGAACACTAAACATGAAATTTTCCCATAGGCAGAGCAATAAAATTGAATTCTACCTAATCTCACTCAGAAAATTTCACTGGAAATGAACATGAATTGAATTATGAAACATAACGAAATACATATGAAAACATAAGATACACATTTGCTACACTCACAACCACAAGAATCTCATGAAACAGAGCCGCTGCCTTTCATTAATTCTCTGTCAAAAATATACAGTGGAAAAATAGAGTTTTCTTTCCCACAGTCTCCCAAAAGTTACAAGCCAACCAACCCTTTGCAAATAGCTTGCATACAATATATAGAATGTGTAAGGAAGAGATAGAATGCCCAAGGTTTGGGGAGTTACTCGAATCATTGCAAAATGGGGATGGAGAGCCAACCATCAGCTACAGGTGCAGCGCTACAAACATGACATTTGGCTTGGGTGACCGTTTGCCTTCCTTCGCCACTTGAATAGAAGCAAATCTGGAGAAAAAACACTTTAAATGCTGCCTTTGGTGCCAAAAAAATGAAGTGTAGATGAGTGGGCCCATTTGGAGAAGTCGCGAACCGAAATTTCGCGAAACGGAAGCAAATTGGGCAATTTTTCCTCTGTGCGCCGCGCCATTTTCTCTGTGCACCAGGCTACTTTGGGGCCTGTTTTGGGGCACTTGCAGGTGTCCAAAATGTGACCAAGTGGGCTTTTTGGAAAGCCTGTCTTATCTACCTTCTAACCCCACTAGAATTTTATAATTTTGTGCTCATTTGCCCCTCCAAATCTTCATTCTCCCAAGGCTGCTTCCTGTGTGTCAAAAAAGTGGTAGAGAGGCCATTTTTGGGTGTTTTTTGACCTTTTGGAGACCCATCTCTTGCCAAAATTTCTTGTCTGGGCACCAGTAGTCATGATTTTCCATGCTAAATCCAAAAAGGCAAACCATTCCTCATTTGGAGCTCTAGAATTTTAGCGTCGCGCCACTGGGAGAAAAACCCTGTTTTTTGCCCAAAAATTTGTCATGTGACCCAAAATGCCCCAAAAATGCTCCAAATTTCTTGTCCGGGCACCAGTAGTCATGATTTTTCATGATGAATCCAAAAATTCAAACCATTCCTCATTTGGAGTTCTAGATTTTTAGCTCCGCGCCAGTGCGCAGCGCATAGGGAAGTGGCGCGACGCACTGGGCTTGAGGCTCGACGCGTATAGCTTGTGCGTAGTGGCTTTTGCAGGAGACTTTTGGAGGCCTTCTCAGTGTCCAAAGTGGGCGCAGGATAGCTCTTTGGAAAGGTATTTGAGTCTAATTTCCAACCCAACTGGAATTTTTCAATTTGGAGTTCATTTTCCCTATAAAAAATCGAATCTCCCAAGACTGGTCGAAATGTGCCAAATGAGGCTGCCTAAAGGTAGAGTGCTGTTACAGTCAACTTTTGAATGCCTTCCTCAACTCCAAATTGAGCTCATGATATCTCATTGAAAATATCTTTGTGTCTAGTTATCATTTTCCTCATCAAGCAAGTCATTTGGCCAACTGAGCTAGGAGGAAATTTGATTTTTCCAAGGTCACTTCAGAGGTGCATCAATTCTCCCGAAGCAACTATATTTTTGACATTTCTCCAAAACCATGACACTTGTGTAAAAAGTGAAGGAGGTTTTTCTTCCTTGGCATGGTTTGGACAAAAATATCTCTCATTTTTCCCAAATTCATCTTTTATTGCTCAGAAACCTCATTTGAGTGAAACCTGTCCCAATGAGTGGAACGAGGGATTTGTCGAAATGAAGCGAAATGAAGGGGATAGGGATTTTCTAAATTCTTGAGGAAATTTTGGGAAGTAGGGAGGGATGTTAGGAAGTAGGGGAAAATGTAATCTCAGGGATTGAGTGAGGGGAAGGGGTCCAAAAAGGCAAAACACAGGTCCAACCTAGAAAATTGCCAGGTTGTAGCAAGAAACTAGGGTTTGTGCGAAAATGAGGAATTTAGGGGATCTCAGTGATGGGAAGTGTTTGATAAGGTACTTTAAGGATAGAGGAAGGTGTATGAACATCAGGATACAAGTTTTGCCGATGATTTGGCCGTTCAAGAGAAATTGCCTTCAAAACCCTAGGAGAGGGAAATGACCTTACCTAGGCGCAACTGAAGCATGAACAAGGTGTAAAATGACCCAGTGGGACTTGACATGATAATGAAAACTATCTGAATGATGCTACACTCAGCTGAACGGTGACATGGACCGACATTTGGACAACTTTGACAAGGGTAAAATCAAACCCTAGAGCTAATGCCTAGTGACCAAATTTTGCTTGAAGACTCACTGAAATGACAAAATTTGACCTTGACACCTTAAAATCACTTTGTAAGAGCATGTTTGATCACTGGAGGAGGGCTACAAAGACTGACACTAACATTGGCTCCAATAGGGATGGAAGCTCCTTGGAGGTGCCAAGAACTGTAGATCTTTGGGTGAGTAGACAGTGCCTTCGTCCATTGGGCTATGGAGTCCATTATTTCGACAAATTAACATGACTCAATTTATTGACTGAAACTTGACTGAAACTGACTCAATGTGAACTGAAATGACTGAAAAACTTGACTCTATGCAAAAGGAAATGACTCATGGCTGACTTAACTAAAACAGAACTGACAAAACTTATTCAATGGCAGCAGTCCATCAAGATTTGAGGGTTTCAAATCATGATGACAACCACCTGCGTACTAATGCAATATGTACAATCATGTGTAATGTGTCTTCCAATGTAACCAATCAAGTAGATGCCTCCTTGATTGATTCTCCGGATCAGATCTTCTGGTCAACAATAGATACTGGTAATTGGGCCTCCAAAAACATAATTGACCATGATCTCCTTCATCACTGAATACTGCAATAATGACCTTCACTGCTGACTGTAACAGATTTGCCATTGGATCATGAAAAACATGAAGATTTACCTCCTGCTGAGGAAACAAGATGTCTTTTTCTTTTGATTCTGATCTTCCTTCATAATGTACTTCAGAAAAAGTATGTTCCTGGTCCTCAAAAAATTCTGAACAAGCAGATGAGCGGATTTCCTCTTCAAAGAACACTTCAAAACATGAAACATATGAGGAAGAGTCTGAAAGACAATCCTGAATGTTCTGCTCTTCGGTAGCTTGAATGTATTGTAGGTCACCTTCATATGATATGACAACCAGATTGTCTTTTCATTCATCAATCATGAGAAAAGAAACTTCGAATGATTCTTGAAACCCAAGCATGACATTTCTATCATCTACCAACGATTCATCCAAGGAACCTTTTTCACTTACTTGAACAAAATTCTCATCTTGCTGTTCATGAGCTGACTGGATTACCTCTTCATGAAGACTGTGTTCTGATGACATGAGAACATTTGGATCCAAAACTCTGTCTTCTTCTATGGACAGATCCGAAACGACACTTTTTCTTTCATCACTTTCAGCCATATGGAATTCTTCAACCTGCTGATCTATAAAGTTGTTCACCGGATTGTCATCCTTTTCAAAAGAGGAAGAAGTTTCACCAACACTTTCTTGACCATGTGTGCACTACAAATCCGCTTTAGCTTGAGCTGGAACATAACCGTGCAAGAGTTGACCTATCTCATCTTCAGACAAAGGAGATAAGACCTTTTGTTTCCTTTCGCTCAAACAGTGATTGTCTTCATTAATTTCAAGTGAAGGTGTATATAAATATTCCTCATACTGCTGATCCATTTCATGTAATTCTTGTTGACTGTCAAGATGCAAAATTCTTTCCTCTTCCACTGTACTACAATCTTGATCATGCTGCAAATTTTCATGATCGTCTTTACGCTGCTGAAAGGGATTTTCATCCAGGGCTTCCATGATCTCATCATCCATAAAATTATCATCCTCATAGTATTTTTCAAGGCTTTCAATAAAAGTAGAAGCATGTTTGCAACAGTCATGAACTAGATTTAATGATGGATAAGAGTCTTTACATCTTTTAATGAACATGGCATGAAAATCCTTTAAACAGTAAATACAAGCAGGTGGCAAACTTTCATACCAAGATTGGGCTTCACCTTCTAGAGTGGCCATGAATATCTTCATTAAGAAATCTTCAGGGAAATCAACCTTCAACTTGCGAATATGCATGTGAAATTGAACTAGATGTAAAGCAACGTCCTTCTTACCATCATCTTTAAATGTAGGCAAATTCCTTGACCAATCTACTTTCGTAATCTTATTTGGAAAGCCTGGAATGTGATCTCGGCTCATGGGAGCGTATCTTCTTGCAACACGATCCATCTTGAAAATCTCAAAGCTACTGACCTCTCTGCAGTGGAGTCACCATGAAGCACCGATTGTTGGATTCTTCAGTGAATGGAGTCCCCAGGTGAATGATTTCAGCTGTCTTCTTATGTCTGATCGTTGTTCACCATCAACTATAAGATCTGAGCTTGATAGATGTACTAGGGCAAAACAATCTTCAAGCAAACCATTTTGTCCCCAGTGGAGTCGCCACTATGTTAGCACCTAAATCTGCCCTAGGCTGAAGGAAGGCAAAATTCAGGGTAACCACAAACCACGCTCAGTCTGGTAGCTAGCCCTACCAGAACAGGAGAGGGCTCTCTCCTAGTCACGCTCAGTGAATGGATAAACGAAACGGTCTGAGATGACTTACAGTGAAATATTTATCTTAGGCTAGTAAGTGAATATGGATACAACAAACAATTTTCATGAATGACTGAGCTTCTGGGATGGTATGGGACCAACGGTCAGCAAAGAACAGAGAATTTAATACAAAGGCACATATTACTTCTTGAGGCAAGGTAGGCGGAAAGTGCAGCCATCTAGTTTGGAATAACGCGGAATAGAGAGATTGATGAGGAGTGTGAAAAGGGCATAGGAACATGAATCCTTTTCAACAGAGGAAGAACACTGAACATGAAATTTTCCCACAGGCAAAGCAATAAAATTGAATTCTACCTAATCTCACTCAGAAAATTTCACTGGAAATGAACATGAATTGAATTATGAAACATAACGAAATACATATGAAAACATAAGAGACACATTTTCTACACTCACAACCACAAGAATCTCATGTAACAGAGCCGTTGCCTTTCATTAATTCTCTGTCAAAAATATACAGTGAAGAAACAGAGTTTTCTTTCCCACAGTCTCCCAGAAGTTACAAGCCAACCAACCCTTTGCAAATAGCTTGCATACAATATATAGAATGTGTAAGGAAGAGATAGAACGCCCAAGGTTTGGGGAGTTACTCGAATCATTGCAAAATGGGGATGGAGAGCCAACCATCAGCTACAGGTGTAGCGCTACAAACATGACATTTGACTTGGGTGACCGTTTGCCTTCCTTCGCCACTTGGATAGAAGCAAATCTGGAGAAAAAACACTTTAAATGCTGCCTTTGGTGCCAAAAAACCGAAGTGTAGATGAGTGGGCCCACTTGGAGAAGTCGCGAACTGAAATTTCGCGAAATGGAAGCAAATTGGGCAATTTTTCCTATGTGCGCTGTGCTACTTTGGGGCCTGTTTTGGGGCACTTACAGGTGTCCAAAATGTACCCAAGTGGGCTTGTTGGAAATCCTATCCTGTCTACTTTCTAACCCCACTTGAATTTTTGAATTTTGTGCTCATTTTCCCCTCCAAATCTTCATTCTCCCAAGACTGCTTCCTATGTGTCAAAAAAGTGGCAGAGAGGCCATTTTTGGGTGGTTTTTGACCTTTTGGAGACTCATCTCTTGCCAAAATTTCTTGTTCGAGCACCAGTAGTCGTGATTTTCCATGCTGAATCCAAAAATTCAAACCAGTTCTCATTTGGAGCTCTAGAATTTTAGTGCCGCGCCACACGGGTAGAAAAACCCTGTTTTTTTGCCCAAAAATTTGTCGTGTGACCCAAAATGACCCAAAAATGCTCCAAATTTCTTGTTTGGGCACCAGTAGTCATGATTTTTCATGATGAATCCAAAAATGCAAACCATTCCTCATTTGGAGTTCTAGATTTTTAGCGCCGCGCACTGCATTGGGCTTGAGGCGCGGCGCATATAGCCTGTGCGTAGTGGTTTTTGAAGGAGACTTTTGGAGGCCTTCTCGGTGTCAAAATTGGGCGCAAGATAGCTCGTTGGAAAGGTATTTGAGTCAAATTTCCAACCCAACTAGAATTTTTCAATTTTAAGTTCATTTTCCCTATCAAAAATCAAATCTCCCAAGACTGGTCAAAATGTGCCAAATGAGGCTGCCTAAAGGCAGAGTGCTGCTACAGTCAACTTTTGAATGCCTTCCTCAACTCCAAATTGAGTTCATGATAGCTCATTTGAAACATATTTGTGTCTAGTTATCATTTGACTCATCAAGCAAGTCATTTGGCCAACTGAGCTACGAGAAAAGTTGATTTTTCCAAGGTCACTTCAGAGGTGCATCAATTCTCCCGAGGCAACTATATTTTTGACATTTCTCCAAAACCATGACACTTGTGTAAAAAGTGAAGGAGTTTTTTCATCCTTGGAATGTTTTAGAGACAAACCTCTTTCAGTTTTCTAAAATTCATCTTTTATTTCTCAAAAACCTCATTTGAGTGAAACCTGTCCCGATGAGTGGAACGAGGGATTTGTCGAAATGAAGTGAAATGAAGGGGATAGGGAGTTTCTAAATTCTTGAGGAAATTTTGGGAAGTAGGGAGGGATGTTAGGAAGTATGGGAAAGTGTAATCTCAGGGATTGAGTGAGGGGAAGGGGTCCAAAAAGGCAAAACATAGGTCCAACCTAGAAAATTGCCAGGTTGTAGCAAGAAACCTGGGTTTGTGTGAAAATGAGGAATTTAGGGGATCTCAGTGATGGGAAGTGTTTGATAAGGTACTTTAAGGATAGGGGAAGGTGTATGAACATTAGGATACAAGTTTTTCCGATGATTTGGCCGTCCAAGAGAAATTGCCTTCAAAACCCTAGGAGAGGGAAATGACCTTACCTAGGCGCAACTGAAGCATGAACAAGGTGTAAAATGACCCAGTGGGACTTGACATGATAATGAAAACTCTCTGAATGATGGTACACTCAGCTGAACGGTGACATGGACTGACATTTGGACAACATTGACAAGGGTAAAATCAAACCCTAGAGCTAATGCCTAGTGACCAAATTTTGCTTGAAGACTCACTGAAATGACAAAATTTGACCTTGACACCTTAAAATCACTTTGTAAGAGCATGTTTGATCACTGGAGGAAGTCTGCAAAGACTGACACTAACAGGTATTATCTTCTACTAGTTTTCCCTTTGCAGTTGATTAGGAAACCATTGCAGCGTAGGACTTCCCATGCACTTCCATGTTTGCTTCGGTAGAACGTTTGTGTCTAATCCTAATTCCAGAATTACTTGGTCCATCTCATATTATCCAATTTACATGGTTAGCCTCATTTCTCTTCCCATCCTCATCGCATGCTTTCCAATGTTCTGGACTACGCGTGGTTCTCCTGACGCTGTCCCAACGCACATGTTAATGAGTTCCTGTAGTCCCTTTACAACCTTTTTATCGCGCAATAACTTCATGCATGTTTTTAGGAACGTCGTAAGCATAGATGGGTCCATTTATGGCTCCGGTCTATCTTTTCTCCCTGAAGTGGAGGCATCAACAAATCTCTTCTTAGATTCCATGAAGGTTTCCTTAGCACGCTCCAAATCAAACTCTGCTTCTTTCGTCGGAGCCTTGCGAACCCAAGTACTATCTTTGGGCTGTTTGCCTTTATCATCTCTCATCGCGATTCCACTTCGCAACACAATGTTCACATTTAGATCTTCCTCACGCGGCTCAGACCTCATCTTCTGCAGGTTCTGAGTCGGGGGAGGCGGTAGCACTCCCTTGTCATGTATCCTAGCTATCAACGTGGGACAATCTTCCGTCTCATGATCAAACAAGGTACAATACAAACATGATGGATGCGTTGGGTTTGTACAATCATGGGCATAATGTCTTGGCCCTCCGCAATTGTAGCATATCAGCTGTCTGTGACCTCTTCCAGGTCCTCCTCCACCTCGTCCTTGTTCGCGCCCCTGAAATCCAGTTTGCGCCACTCCAACATTCTAGTCTAGGGGCCATGTTTCGGCCTGAACTCTATAGGTGGTAGTCCTATCCATCATCAGCTCATAGCTTCTACAAATGCGTTCATCGTGTCCAATCAATTTACAAAAATTACAGAACAACTGTTGCAAATTATGCGTGTACTTCTGTAACAAATGGCAGTTGTCCGTAGCATGCTTTCCTCTTATTTGACAAATAGCGCACCACAAAGCAGGTGCCATGTTAGGTCCCGCTTGCGCTTCCAGCCTTAACGGCATAGGTCCTCCTCCCGCGAGGTAATTCGTGAACACAAGGAAATGGTCCTTATCATGATCTTGACCATTTCATTTTATGCACCACACCTCTTCGCGCACTTCTAGTTGAGCTATCCTGTCTTGTTTCAAACTCTACATCTCAAGGCATAAGTTTCTCAATTGTGCGTGGATCTGCTGAACTCCCAAGTTAGGATCCTGCATCGGGGTCTCATGCAGCCTCATCACGATCTCCAAGGCCTTTGCTTGAGTTGTTAACCTCTGTTGCGACAGCGTGTTCCTCAAATGCGGCGTTAGCGATGCTACAAACCATTCGCGGTGCTGTCCATCCGTCAAAGTCATATTAGCTTCGCGAATTGTACACTTTAGTCTCTGATCTAGCTCCCAATGGGTCTTGCCTAGTAGCATTATGATCTCTTTGAATCCAATGATTGACTGTGCTTCTGACTTCGGCCTGATAAATTCTCTGTTTAGTGCAATTTGGATATCTGCGATTCCCGCATTCGGATTATCATTAGAATGCTTAATATACCAGGTCAGTGCATGATCCTGCAGAGTGCTGACTAGTGTCAATTTCTTTATATTATCATCTGTAACTCCCTATGCTTCCCATATGGCTCTTATCATGAACCAAATTGGTTGGGATCTTCATTTCCTACTCCCTTGAACTTAGGCAACTTTATCGTGCTTGCCATATTGACTCGTGGTGGTGGCGGAGGTGGTACAGGTGAAGATGGAGGTGAATGTGGTGAAACTGGTGGTGGTGTGGGTGGGGGTGGTATGTGTAGAATCCTTTTCCTTATCAAATGGATCACACTTCGCGAAGAGACCTTCGCGAGCTCTTCCTCGTCCCCTCACGGAGGTGAGCTCAAAGGGCTATTCTTTGGTCCCTTACTTCCTTCATTTCTGTAGGTTTTTCCACTTCGCGTAGATCTGGACATTAAGGTAATTGCATAACCCCCTTTTCACACAATAACATTTTAATCAAAGTATTTAGAGACTTTACATACTTACCTCGTGGACCTTTGAGAAAGCGTCACTCTGCCTCGCTATAGCTGACTGAAGTATCTAAATCGGACTTAGTAATGAATCCTCCTATAATCCGATCGAGCTAGTGATCAACAACATGCACGATCTTATCCTTTGATGCTTCCAATATGTGCACCAACTCTGGGGTCCACACAATAGGATTTTTGAGCTTCCACATTCCTTGCCTATCTTCTAGCTTCGCGATCCACTCGTACAACTCAGTAGGGAAAGATGCGAATAAGATTTCATGGATCTCTGTGTACAGGTAGCAGTCTAACCACTCTTCTTTTGTCAGTCACGGATTCCTATTCTCCTGCACCGTGAACTCGTGAATCCTCCTGTGCAACCAAACTTCAATTTCCTTCTTAGTTGGATTCCAATGATACGACATCAGACATCTCTATGCAGATTCTGGTCCTGGCAACAGAACCATCTGTTGGTTTGTGGGGGCCTGAACTAGGTTCAGAGTTAATTAGCCAAACAAATCCCTATAATATTGGCCCTTTTGGCAACATCCCGTGGAGCGCGGACTGAGGTCTCACCCGAAGCAGTATGGGGGGATGCTAGAACCAAGTTTCCCCACCCTTGAGATGTTTAAGGGGTCGATTTAGTCCAACTATGAATACCTTCGCGTAGGTCACTTCGCACACTATCCTGACCTTTGAAACCTTCACAATCTGTTACAATCTCCTTTGCGCCACCCTCACTAGGGGCTGAGGTGACTTCGCGCTGCCCTAGCAATGATCTGCGCTACTTCCCCAAGTTACACAGCGTATCTTACTTATCTTCTTATAACAGTTAGTTATCTTCGCGTAAACAAATACTTTATCTTATATTCACTTTATCAACACATTCATATAAGTTCGCACATCATATAAACAATAGAAATGCAATTTATCTATGATACATTCAATACATAAAACAAGAAAAAGATACATAGAAATGATGTAAAACTTCTCTTTATTTCTTCTCCAAAGGTTACAAACTTGACTCGCTTACGCACTCAGCTGTGGACTACTAGGCCTTTGCGCACTCAACTGCAGAGCCTTCTCCTATTCTACGACCCAAAGACTTAACTACACTTCAACTAAGACTCAATTCTTCATCCTTCATTCCCTAATTAGTTATTTACAATTTAGAGCCTCGCCTATTTGTACAATCCCATGGTTCGCAGACCATGGGTAGATCCCTCAAGCCGACATTACATTACAAAAATGACGGCAGACAACCATATGCCTCATTTACAATCTTCGTGCTCTTCTCTCACAAAATGTGGAGTCTTTACATGGGATTTGGTCAAAATCTGGGCTTTAAGCCCCAAAACTTCCCTTGGGGGATCCTGCACCCAACACTTATTGTCACCTCAATGTTGGGGGATGAACACAAGTATTCCTCATCAATAACATCATCGTCATGGGGCTTAGACTAAATATGTCAACAAAAGGAAATTCATTATTTTGATTATATAAACAAATAATCAAAATTTAACATTAAATGTAAAGCGAAAATGTTATTTGTTTACTTATGATTGTGCAGGTGCTTTTCCACGTAGATAAATTTGCCACATAATAATATAATTAGAGCAGTGAAATATTTTAAAGAAATGTTAAAGAATTGGTATCAACATAATAAATGTAATCAATCATCCAAACACCACTCACTCCATATATCTTCCATACCTCTTAAGTCTCCATTTGTTGGAGTAATTCCCTTTTTATGGGTAACTGGATCTAATTGAACTAGTTAGAACAACCATTCCAAATGGAAAAGAGTCTGATTTTGGGTGGTCTCCCTAATGTTGATAAAGGTCATTTTTTTTCCATCAACATAACCGCAGGAGATGATATTGGCATCCTAAGATAACTTATTGAGAGAATATATTAAAATCCATGGATACACTTTTTGACCATTGAGCAGTCAACAAGTAATTACTAGCCATTCCTAATGCAAGAAACAAGAAGAAATGGTCATATACTATCAGACCAGGAGGCAATTCCTCAAATGTAATTGTGTTATTCATTATTATGTACAAGAGGGAGAGATTGTTCAGTTCATCTCCCAATGACTCTCCATTTCCTCTATTATTTATTTACACTAATTATAGTTGTTCACCCAATCCCTATGATTAGGTGTCAACATTCCCCCCTTAATCTGAAGGGATGTTGGTGAGTCCAAGCATTGTTCTGAATCTTTCAAGCTTTTCTCTTCCAAGCGCTTTGGTGAAGATGTCTGCAATCTTCTCATTAGTGGAACAATGGCGAAGATGGATTGTTTTGGCCTCAACATGATGTCGAATCAGATGATATTTTGTATTGATGTGCTTCGTTCGATCATGGAACTTTGGGTTTTTGGCCAACTTTATTGCCGAGGTATTGTCAATCATTAGTAGAGTTGATTGTACTTGTTTTACCTGCAAATCTTCCGGAATTTTCCTGAGCCACACAATTTCTTTTGTTGCCTCAGCTACTGCCACATATTCTGCCTCTGTTGTGGAATCTGCTGGAACTGATTGTTTGTGTGATCTCCAAGAGATAGCTCCTAATCCAAGACTCATAGCATAACCCGAAGTAGATACCCCAGTTTTTTTGTCTCCATCATCTGAATCAGAGAATCCAATCAAGATGAAGTCTCCCACCTATGTATACTTGATTCCAAAGTCTTGAGTTCCCTTCAAGTACTTTAGAACTCTTTTTGCAGTAGACCAATGTCCCTCACAAGGCTTTTGCATAAACTTGGAGAGGATTCCAACAAGAAACGAAATGTATGGTCTGGTAGTAGTTAGGTAGTTGAGACTTCCTATAAGCTGTCTATACTTTGTTGCATCCTCAAATTACTTTCTTTCAATGGATGTGAGCTTTAAGTTTTGTTCCATTGGAGTAGTCAAATGATTGCATTCATTCATGCCAAATATGTTCAACAGATCTCTAATGTACTTCTTTTGAGAAAGGAATATGGACTTTGGATGTTGAGTTACTTCAATACCAAGATACTAATGAACATAGCCCAAATCAATCATTTCAAAACCTTTCATCAATTCCTTTTTTATGGATGCAATGTATCTCTCATTGTTCCCTATCATCAAAAGATCATCTACATATACCACAAGATATACAACCATTTTTCCAAACTTCTTGACAAACAAAGTTGCATCATCAAGATCATAATGTTTGAAATTGAGTTTCAGAAGATGCTCAGTTAGTTTTTCATACCAGGCTCGCGGTGCTTGTTTGAGGCCATACAAGGATTTCAAAAGTTTGCATACTTTATGTTCATGTCCTTTTCTAGCAAATCCTTCAGGCTAGGACATAAAAACATTCTCTTTTAGATCTCCATTCAAGAAAGCAGTTTTTACATTCATTTGATGGACTTTCCAACCGTTCTGAGCTGCTAGGGCAAAGAGTGTCTGGATGGTAGCCCATTTTGTTGTGGGGGAAAAGGTATCCTCATAATCAACCCCTTCCTTCTGTGCAAAACCTTTTTCCACAAGCCTGGCTTTGTGCTTGTCAAGTGAGCCATCAGTTTTATACTTTTTCTTGTAGACCCACTTGCAACCAATTGGTTTGGTTCCCAATGGAGGATCAACCAGCTTCCAAGTGCCATTATTTATCAAGGCATCATACTCCTTTTGCATTGCTTCTTTCCATTCATCATGAGAAGTAGCTTCTTTGAAGGAAGTTGGTTCAAAATCTGTAAACAAATTCAATTCACAATCATAAGAAACATCCATATCAACAGGTGAATCAGAGTCATCTACATCACCTCCATTTTGTCGGGTTGAATTTCTAGTTCCTATCTTTCCAACCTCATCAGGATGAACACTTTCAAGTGTCTTTGTCAGCCACTTTGGGGGACCTTTCTGAGATGGTCCAGGCTGCTCTGTTGATTGAGTTGGGACTAAATCAAGATTGAGTCTCCCAATTCTATCAATCACATCACTCAAAGTATCATCCGTTGTTGGAGTTTCATGTGGGGGAGAGAGTGCTTCAGAAGAATATTCCATAGGTTGATCTAGTATAGGAATCCCCCCTTCAAGATGTGGAATATGATTATCAAATTCTTGAAATGATTTTGCATTGGTGAATTTATCCAAGTGATCAAGTTGCCGCTCAACAACATTGTCAGCTTTGGATGATTCAAGAAAGATTACATCTCTAGATACAACAAACTTTTTATTGACTTCATCAT
Organism: Pinus tabuliformis; assembly: GCA_031772625.1. Classification (NCBI taxonomy): domain Eukaryota; kingdom Viridiplantae; phylum Streptophyta; class Pinopsida; order Pinales; family Pinaceae; genus Pinus; species Pinus tabuliformis. The sequence goes on from CM062814.1 coordinate 734,025,316, forward strand.
AGAGATGGTATGCTTTGGAGGTGTTTGAATACCCCAGAAAGATACAATTACGACTTCTTGCACCAAGTTTGTTTCTATGTACCTTTGGTATCACGGCATAACATGTGGAACCAAAGACCCTGAGATGCTTTACCGAAGGAATGTGCCCATACCAAATTTCATAAGGAGTCTTGTTTCTAATAGCATTAGATGGACATCTATTCTTTACATATACAACACATAGAACTATATCAACCCAAAACATCAATTTTACATTTTTGAAAAGCATCATGAAGCGCACCATATTTAAGATTGTCCTATTCATTCTTTCATCTACTCTGTTCTGTTGGGGATTATAAGGCACAGTTGTTTGATGTTTGATCCCATGTTGGCGAAGATAGTTTTCAAATTCATTTGAAGTGTATTCTTTTCCATTATCAGTGCGAATAGAGCCAATATGAGATTGTGCATTATTTTAAATTCATGTATGAAAGTTCTTGAATGTTTGAAAGGCATCAGATTTGTTCTTCAATAAATAAACCCAACACATTTTGGTGTAGTCATCAATAAATGTCATCATATATTTATTTCCATTTGCAGAAGGAATAGGCATTGGACCACATAAATCTGAATGAACGAGTTCAAGTTTTCTATGTGCTTTGGAATGTGAATCATGAAAAGACTATTTGCTATGCTTTCCTAGAATGCAAGCATCACATTGCTTAAGTTTCCTAGGAATTGTAGGAAAACCAGTAACACCATTTTTCTTCAACAAGCAGAGGCTGTCATAGTTTAAGTGTCCTAATATAGCATGCCATAATAAAATTGATGGAAATGTACCTTCTTCATAATGAGAATTGTATGAGAAGTTTTGTGCACGAGTAGAGGTACCCTGTAGCTTGAGAAGCCTTTCTTCTTCTATTCCTGTCATGACAAGTGAGTGGTCTGATGATTTTCTCACCTCAAGCTTGCCATAAAACATATGAATGGTGTGTCCTTTCTAGCAAATGTGGAACAAGGATAACAAGTTTCTCCTTAGATGTGGGAGATATAAAACATGATGCAGAAGAAAGTCTGGAAGACCAGGCAATTTAAGCTTGATTGTGCCAAGCCCTGATGGCTTGAGTTTTGATTTGTCTGCAAAGTATATTGCTCCATCAACATTGTCAGTAAATTCTTCAAACAAATCTTTTCTAAAAGTCATGTGGCAAGTTGCTCTCGAATGAAGCAACTAGTCATTTTTCCAGGAAGAAAGTGAAGCATTAAATAAGTCTTCATTTACTCCAATATTACAGTGTGCCACAACATAGTGAGCGGATTCAGGTGCTTTACCTTTCTCTTTGTCATTAGTTTTACCTTTGGGTTGGTTTCTTTCCTGCTCAATTCTGTCCCAAGCCAAATTTCATGTGGATGCATCATGTGATCCATCTCTTTTGTAGCGTATGCAGTGCAAATTTGACTTTTCTCCTTGAGAGTGTCTGCCCCCCCTGCCTCTGAAATTTCTTCCTCTTCCTCTTCGACCAACTCTTCCTCTAGAAGAATCTTGAGCAAGATTGTTCTCTCTATGTGCAAGGCACACAACCTCTTTAGAAGACTGAGGAGCTGTCTTCTTCCCAAAAGCTTTCTCTCTTTCCGCAAATTCTTTCACAAGGGAGTCAAAGGTAATATCTTTGAGGTTTCCACATGCTTGCAATGACTCAAGATAATTTGAATAAGTAGGATAAAGTGCCTTGAGAAAAGCTATTAGAGGAATTTCCAATTCAACATTAGTGACTTTGATATCATGCATAATAGATTTTACTTCTGATGCAAGAGAAAAAGGATCATCATTTTGTAATTCAAGGGTGAACAATTTAATCATGAGTTGAACAACTTCAAGTGCAGAGTATGAGTCATAGAATTCCTTCAATTTTTGTAATTCTTCGAAAGAATTTGAAAATGGAAAAATATGGCGACTCACCTCTTCATTTACTGATGCTGCAATCAGTGCATAAGCCTTACTGTTCTTATAACAATGTAAACTTTGAAACGAGAACTATAAACTCAAAACGGGAACTCTGGCCAAAAAACCCCGTAAAAACATCAAAAACAATGCTAAAAATGAAAAGTGTGTATACTGGAACGATGATTTTATTTTTTAGGGGTCAATTTTGAACATGTTTTAAAAATGGCAGTGACTACGAAATTTACTACGAAATTTTCATGCAAAATATAGCTTAAAAATGAAAGTGATGATACTGGAACAATGACTTTTTCTTTTAGGGTCAATTACCAAAATTTTTAAAAAATGCTAGTAAAACCAAATTTTTATGTGCCAAATAAAGTTGTTTATGAGGAAAAAAACACATTAATGTTTTTGGTAGAATATCATTTTTCTTTCCTAAGTATAAATTCAACATGTTTTCAACCATAACATGCTAAATACAAAAGAAAAATGATTCCAGGAATTGCCCAGGGCGGGCCACTGGGGTGGCGCCACCCCAGCCGCGCCACCCCAGCAGCCAGCTTGCCCATCCAGTTGGTGGCTGGGCAATTCCGGGAATCGACCAACCACTAGCTGGGCAGGCGGGCAGGCTGGCGGGCAGCCGGTGTGGCGCCAGCCCAGGCCGCGCCACCCAGGTGGTCCGCCCGCCGAGTGACTGGGTGATTCCCGGAAACACCCATCCACCAGCCGGGCGAGCGGATGGTGGCTGAGCAATTCCTGAAATCGCCAAGCCACTAGCCAGGTGGGCAGGCGGGCCGTCGGCGTGGCGCCAGCCCAAGCTGTACCACCCCGGCAGCCTACCCGCCCGCTCAGCTAGTGGTTGGGTGATTCCCGAAATCGCCCACCCACTAGCCAGGCGGGCGGGCGGGCCACTAGGGTGGCGCCAGCCCAGGCCGGGCCACCCCAGCGGCCCGTACGCCCGCCCGACTGATGGCTGGGTGATTCGCGCCACCCCGCCTGCCCGACTGGTTGGTGGTTGGGTGATTTCGGGAATCACCCAGGCACCAGCCGCCCGCGCTTGCCCGACTCGTGGCTGGGTGATTCCGGGAATCACCCAGGCAGCTGGAATCACCCAGCCACCAGCAGCCCGCCCGGCTGGTGGCTGGGCGATTCCCGGAATCGCCCAGCCACCAGCCGGGCGGGCGGGCGAGCCACCGGGGTGGCACCAGCCCAGGTCGCGCCACCTCGGCGGCCCGCCCGGCCGCATGGTTCGTGACTGGGAGATTCCCTTTGCCCGGCTGGTGCCTGGGTGATTCCTAGAATCACCCAGCCACCAACCGGGCAGGAGACTAGTTGTAAGGCCCTCGCGACTCGGGCAGGTGCGCGACGAGCGAGCGCCCCTTCACACGACGGTCGGGCGGTGGGCACGACCCGGGCGGGCGCCCTTGCACGATGGGCGGGCGGCCCGACGAGTTGATGTGCGACGGGCACGACGAGCCGAGGCGCAGGTGCGGTCACCCAGCGAGCCGACGAGCCGGCGGTTAGGCACGACAAGCTGAGGTGCGGTCACCCGAAGCTGGCGATTAGGCACGGCAAACCGAGGTGCAGTCACCCGAGCTGCGGATGGGCGGCGAGTTGATATGCGGGTGCGGCCACCCGACGAGCCGGTGCGATGGTTTAACGGGCGACCCGTGGGCGACCCGCGCACGATGGGCGGGCGACCCGTGGGCGACCCGCGCCCGATGGGCGGACGGCCCGAGCGACAGACGATGCGGTGGACAGCATGGTTGGACGCGGGCACGGTTCGACAAAGGCGGGCGCGATACAGCATAGGCGGGCGCGGTTCGAGCAGCGGACGGTGGTGCGAAGGAAGGGCGACCCGGGCGGGCGCCCTTTCACACGACAGGTGGACAATGCGACGAACAGCCGGTTATGATGCGACATATGTGCGACGAAAATATGTGACGAAGACACTTAGGCCGGAATGTCGCTAAGTGTTGAGCGTATGTATTTAAGCACATTAAAATATATATGGAGACTTATACGCATGTGTTAAGGAACACATAAATATAAGTGGATAATTAAAATATAATATAAAAATATACGTGGGCTTATATGTGAAATGGCATGGTCGGCCATGAAGCATAGGAGAGAGCATGTATATCGATGGAGAATGGATATAAAGTGAAGCCGACGTGTTAAGTGTGTATTCGTGGGCATATATGGTGAGATAAAGGGGTCGGCCTTAAGGCTAGACACCCTTCCATAATCCTACGTTGGAAGCATATAAATAAGACATGATGAGACTTCATTTGATCCATCGAACTTCGCTCAAGTGTCTTCGCATAAAGACAAGGAAAAGTGCGAAGGTCTTAGGGGATGCGCATTCCTCATGCGCATAAAGACTAAGGGGTTCTCGAATATTTTGGGATTGGCTTATGTGGAGGTTTATCACGGTTGAGGAGGTTCTATACACGGTCTTGGTGCAGAATTGTATGAGCGTCTTGGTGACCCGTGTGGGTACCCGCTCTTGGGCAAAGGTGCACAAATGTGTATGTAGAAGGTTGTCTTATGCCTTATTATAAAATATTCTAAGTGTTGGCCTTGGACTTTGCCAGGCACACTTGTATGATGTATTATTGAAGGTTTTCATAATATATTATTATCGGGCGGACTTGTTCGGGAGTTGCCCCTCCCTCTATAATTGTGTGCAATTGTTATGTTATCGGTTTAATTGCATATTGGTTATGGACGTGTATGAAGATTAATGCATTTTACTTAATTGAGAAAGATGAATTAAGTATGTTAATGTGGAAAGGCGTAGTCCATGTGCATGAGTATTGTTAAAAAGAAAGTGCAGGGTGGTGCCGCACCTTGCCAGACACGGTTGGAAGACTACCGTAGGCTTGGGTGTGTGACACTAGTGGTTGGGTGATTCCCGGAATCACCCAGCCACAAGCGGGGCGGGCGGGCGAGCCGCCGGGGTGGCGGAGCCTAGGCTGGCACCACCCCGGTGGCCCGCCCGCCCGCTCGGCTGATAGCTGGGAGATTCCGGGCCGCCCCACCCCGGAAGCCCGTCTGGTTGGTGGCTGGGTGATTTCGGAAATCACCCAGCCACCAGCTAGGCGGGCAACCACCGGGCGGCTGGTGGCTGATTGATTCCCGAAATCACTCAGCCACTAGCCGAGCGGGTGACTGGTGGCTGGTTGATTCCGGGAGTCACCCAGCCACCAGCCGGGCGAGCGGCTGTGCGGCTGGTGGCTAGTCGATTCCTGGAATCACCCAGCCACCAGCCGCCCGGAATCAACCAGCGACCAGCCACCCGCCTCGTTGGTGTCTCCGCCCGGCTGGTGGCTGTGTGATTCCAAGAATCAATGAGCCACCAGCCGGGCGGCTAGTGGCTGGTTGATTCCCGGAATCAACCAGCCACAAGCCGGGCGCCAGCTGATGTCTGGTTGATTCTTGGAATCAACCAGCCACCAGCCGGACGGCCGGCCGGTGGCTGGTTGATTCCAGGAATTGACCAGCCACCAGCCGGGCGGGCGACCGGTGGGTGGTTGATTCCCGGAATCACCCAGCCACCAGTCAGGTGGCGCGACTGGTTGGTGGCTGGTTGATTCCGGGAATCAACCAGCCAAATCAACGAGCCACCAGCCGGGTAGAGCCACAGAACGGGCGGGTGGCTGGTTGATTCTAGGAATCAATCAGCCACCAGATGGCCGCCTGACTGGTGGCTGGTTCATTCCTGGAATCATCCAGCCACAAGTCGCCCGCCCGGCCGGTGGCTGGTTGATTCCCGTAATCAACTAGCCACCAGCCGCTCGCCCGGCCGGTGGCTTGTTGATTTCCGGAATTATCCAGCCACCAGCCGGGTGGGGGAATCAATCAGCCGCCCGGTTGGTGGCTGGATGATTCCGGGAATCAACCAGCCACCAGCTAGCCGCCCGGCTGGTGCCTGGTTGATTCAGGGAATCAACGAGCCACCAGACGGAGGGTGGCTAGTGGCTGGTTGATTTCGGGAATCAACAAACCACCTGCTAGCCGCCCGACTGGTGGCTGGTTGATTCCGTGAATCAACGAGCCACCAGCTGCCCGCCCGGTCGGTGGCTGGTTGATTCCGAGAATCAACCAGCCACCAGCCACCAGCCATCAACCGGGTGACTGGTTAGTGGCTCGTTGATTCCGGGAAGAACTAGCCACTAGCCACCCGCCTGGCTGGTGGCTGGTTGATTCCCGGAATCAACCAGCCACTAACCGGTCACCCGGTTGATGGCTGGTTGATTCCTAGAATCAACCAGCCACCAAACGGTCGCCCGGTTGGTCGCTGGTTGATTCCGGGATTCAACCAACCACCATCTAGTCGCCCGGTTGGTGGCCAGTTGATTCCCGGAATCAACCAGCCACCAGCCGGGTGGGCAGCTGATGGCTGGTTGATTCCGGGAATCAACCAGCCACAAGCTAGCTGTCTGGTTGGTGGCTGGTTGATTCATCAACCAGCCACCAACCGGGTGGGCGGCTGGTTGATTCTAGGAATCAACCAGGCACCAGCCGCCTGCCTGACTGGGGGCTTTGCCCGGCTGGTGGCTGGTTGATTCTCGGAATCAACCTGCCACTAGCCGGGTGGCCAACTGGTGGTTGGTTGATTCTCGGAATCAACGAGCCACCAACCGGTCTAACCAGCCACCAACTGGGCAACCAGTTGGTGGCTAGTTGACACCGGGAATCAACCAACCATCAACCGGGTGGCCGGTTGGTGGCTGGTTGATTCCGGAAATCAACCAGCCACCAGCCGGGCAGAGCCACCAGCCGGGCAAGCAGCTGGATGATTCCGGGAATCAACCAACCACCGGTGGTTGATTCTCGGAATCAACTAGCCACCAGCCGCCCACCCGGCCGGTGGCTGGTTGATTTTCGGAATCATCCGGAATCAACCAACCACTAGCCGCCCACCCGGCCAGTGGCTGGTTGATTCCCGGAATCATCCAACCACCAGCCGGGCGGGGGAATCAATGAGCCGCCCGGTTGGTGGTTTTTTGATTCCGGGAATCAACCAGCCACTAGCTGGCCGGTCGGCTGGTCCACCAGCCGCCCGCTCGACCGTTGGCTGGTTGATTCCGGGAATCACCCAGCCACCAGCCGGGCAGGTGGCTGGTGGCTAGTGGCCTTTTGATTACGAGAATCAACGAGCCACCAATTGGCCACCCAGCTGGTGGCTGGTTGATTCTGGGAATCAACGAGCCACCAGCCGCCTGCCCGGCTGGTGGCTGGTGGCTCGTTGATTCCCGGAATCAACCAGCCAACAGCCGGGCAGCTAGCTGGTGGCTCGTTGGTCGCTGGTTGATTCCGGGAATCAACTAGCCACCAGCTAGGCGGGTGGCTGGTGGCTGATTGATTCTCGAAATCAACGAGCCACCAACTGGCCGCCTGCCTGGTGGCTGGTTGATTCCCCACCAGTTGGAAGACCAGCTGATGGCTCGTTGTTCCCGAAATCAACCAACCACCAGCCACCAGCTGCCCGCCCGGCTGGTGGTTGGGTGATTCCTAGAATCAACCAGCCACCGGCTGGGCGAGCGGCTGGTGGCATGTTGATTCCGGGAATCAACCATCCACCAGCCGGGCGGGCAGCTGGGGGCTCGTTGATTCTCGGAATCAACCAGTCATCAGCCACCGGCCTGGCTGGTGGCTGGTTGATTCCCGGAATCAACCAGCCACCAACTGACCACCCGGTTGATGGCTGGTTGATTCCCGAAATCAACTAGCCACCAACCGATCGCCCGGTTGGTGGTTGGTTGATTCCGGGATTCAACCATCCACGAGCTGGCCGCCCGGCTAGTAGCAGGTTGATTCCGAGAATCAACCAGCCACCAACTGGCTGCCCTTTGATGGCTGGTTAATTCGAGGAATCAACCAGCCACCAGCCGCCCGCCCAGCTGGTGGCTGGTTGATTGCGGGAATCAATAAGCCAGCAGCTAGCCGCCCGCCCAGCTAGTGGCTACGCCTGGCTGGTCGCTGGTTGATTCGCGGAATCAACCTGCCACTAACTGGGCGACCAACTGATGGTTGGTTGATTCCCAGAATCAACTAGCCACCAACCGGACGACCGGTTCGTGGCTGGTTGTTTTCGGGAATCAACCAGCCACTTGCCGGACAGAGCCACTAGCCGAGCTGGTGGCTGGTTGATTCCCAGAATCAACCAGCCACCAGATGGCCCCCAGCAGGTGCTTGGTTGATTCCAGGAATCATCGAGCCACCAGCCGCCCGCCCGGTGGCTCATTGATTCCCGAAATCATCCAGCCACCAGCTGGGCGGGGTAATCAATTAGCCACCCGGTTGGTGGTTGATTGATTCCGGAAATCAACCAGCTACCAGCTGGTTGCCCAATTGGTGCCTAGTTGATTCCGGTAATCAACCAGCCACCAGCTGGGCGGAGCCACTGGCCGTGAAGGCGGCTGGTTAATTCCGGGAATCAACCAGCCACCGGCCGGGCAGGCGGCTGGTGGCTGGTTAATTCCCGGAATCAAACAGCCACCGACCGGGCGGGCGACAAGTGGCTGGTTGATTCCCGGAATCAACCAGCCACCAGCCGCCCGCCCAGCCAGTGGCTGGTTGATTCCGGGAATCACCCAGCCACCAGCCGAGCGGGCAGCTGGTGGCTGGTTGATTCCCCGAATCCCAGAATCAACCAGCCACCGGCCGGGCTCGGCTGGTGGCTGGGTGATTCCCGGAATCAACCAACCACCAGCCGAGCAGGCAGCTGGTGGTTGGTTGATTCCCGGAATCAACCAGCCACCGGCCAGGCGGGCGGCTGGTGGCTCGTTGATTTCCGAAATCAACAAACCACCAACCGGGCGGCTAGCTGGTGGCTCGTTGATTCCTGGAATCAACCAGCCACCAGCCGCCTACCCGACTAGTGGCCAGCCACTCGCCCGGCTGGTCGCTGGTTGATTCCCGGAATCAACCAGCCACCGACCGGCCACACCAGCCACCAACCGGGTGGCCGGTCGGTGGCTGGTTGATTCCCGGAATCAAGCAGGGGAATCAACCAGCCACTAGCCGGGCGGGTGGCTGGCCAACAGTCGGGCGGACGGCTGATGGCTGGTTGATTCCGAGAATCAACGAGCCACCAGCTGGCCACCTGGCTGGTGGTTTGTGTATTCCGGGAATCAACGAGCCACCATCCGCCCGCCCGGCTGGTGGTTGGTTGATTCCGGGAATCAACCAGCCACCAGCCGAGCGGGCAGCTGGTGGCTGGTTGATTCCGGGAATCACCCAGCCACCAGCCGAGCGGGCAGCTGGTGGCTGGTTGATTCCCGGAATCAACCAGCGACCGGCCGGGCGGGCGGCTGGTGGCTGGTTGATTCCCGGAATCAACCAACCACTAGCCGGGCGGCCAGCTGGTGGCTCGTTGGTTTCCGGAATCAACCAGCGACCAACCGCCCGCCCTGCTGGTGGTTGGTTGATCCAACCGGTCGCCCCTTTTGTGGCTGGTTGATTCCGAGATTCAACCAGCCACCCGCTGGCCGCCCGGCTAGTGGCAGGTTGATTCTGGTAATCAACCAGCCACCATCCGGGTGGGCGGCTGGTGGCTGGTTGATTCCAAGAATCAACCAGCCACCAGCTTGCCGCCCGGTTGGTGGCTGGTTGATTCCAGGAATCAACCAGCCACGAGCCGCCCGCCTGGGTTGTGACTGGGTGATTCCGGGAATCAACCAGCCACCAGCCGCCCGCCAGCCGCCCGCCCGGCTGGTGGCTGGTTGATTCCCGGAATCACTGTCCGGCTGTTGGCTGGTTGATTCCCGGAATCAACCAGCCACCAGCCGCCCGCCCGGCTGGTGGCTCCGCCCGGCTGGTGGCTGGTTGATTCCCGGAATCAACCTGCAACCAGCCGTGCAGCCAGTTAGTGGCTGGTTGATTCCCGGAATCAACTAGCCACCAACCGGGTGGCCAGCTGGTGGCTGGTTGATTCCCGGAATCAACCAGTTACCAGCTGGCCGCCCGGAATCAACCAGGCACCAGCCGGGCGGGCGGCTGGTTGATTCTGGGAATCAACCAGGCACCAGCCGCCCGCCTGGGCGGTGGATCCGCCCGGCTGGTGGCTGGTTGATTCTCGGAATCAACCTGCCACTAGCCGAGTGGCCAGCTAGTGGTTGGTTGATTCCCAGAATCAACGAGCCACCAACCGGTCTAACCAGCCAAGAACTAGGCAACCGGTTGGTGGCTAGTTGACTTCGGGTATCAACCAGCCATCAACTGGGTGGCCGGTTGGTGGCTGGTTGATTCCGGGAATCAACCAGCGACCAGCTGGGCAGAGCCACCAGCTGGGTGTGGCCGGTCACCAGCTGGGTAGGCGGCTGGTGGCTGGTTGATTCCGGAAATCAACCAGCCACCAGATGGTCGCCCGGCCGGTGGCTGGATGATTCCGGGAATCAACCAACCACCGGTGGTTGATTCTCGGAATCAACTAGCCACCATCCGCCCACCCGGCCGGTGGCTGGTTGATTTCCGGAATCATCCGGAATCAACCAGCCACCAGCCGCCCACCCGGCCGGTGGCTGGTTGATTCCCGGAATCATCCAGCCACTAGCCGGGCGGGGGAATCAATGAGCCGCCCGGTTGGTTGCTGATTGATTCCGGGAATCAACCAGCCACCAGCTGGCTGGTCGGCTGGTCCACCAGCCGCCCGCCCGACCGGTGGCTGGTTGATTCGGGAATCACCCAGCCACCAGCTGGGCAGGTGGCTGGTGGCTGGTGGCCTTTTGATTACGGGAATCAACGAGCCACCAATTGGCCGCCCAACTGGTGGCTGGTTAATTCTGGGAATCAGCGAGCCACCAGCCGCCCGCCCGGCCGGTGGCTCGTTGATTCCCGGAATCAACCAGCCACCAGCCATCCGCCTCGCTGGTGGCTGGTTGATTCCCAGAATCAACCAACCACCAGCTAGCTGCCCGGCTATTCGCTGGTGGCTGGTTGATTCCCAGAATCAACGAGCCACCAACTGGCCGCCCGGATGGTGGCTAGTTGATTCCTCAGAATCAACCAGCCACCAGTCAGAAGGCTAGCTGATGGCTCGTTGATTCCCGAATTCAACCAACCTCCAGCCACCAGCTGCCCGCCCGGCTGGTGGTTGGGTGATTCCTAGAATCAACCAGCCACCGGCTGGGCGAGCGGCTGGTGGCATGTTGATTCCGGGAATCAACCATCCACCAGCCGGGCGGGCAGCTGGGGGCTCGTTGATTCTCGGAATCAACCAGCCATCAGCCACCGGCCTGGCTGGTGGCTGGTTGATTCCCGGAATCAACCAGCCATCAGCCACCGGCCTGGCTGGTGGCTGGTTGATTCCCGGAATCAACCAGCCACCAACTGGCCACCCGGTTGATGGCTAGTTGATTCCCGAAATCAACAGCCACCAACCGATCGCCCGGTTGGTGGTTGGTTGATTCCGAGATTCAACCAGCCATGAGTTGGCCGCCCGGCTAGTGGAAGGTTGATTCCGGAAATCAACCAGCCACCAGCTGGCTGCCCTTTGGTGGCTGGTTAATTCCAGGAATCAACCAGCCACCAGCCGCCCGCCCAGCTGGTGGCTGGTTGATTGCGGGAATCAAGAAGCCACCAGCTAGCCGCCCCGCTGGTGGCTGGTTGATTTCCGGAATCAACTAGCCACCAGCCGCCCGCCCAGTTAGTGGCTCCGCCCGGCTGGTGGCTGGTTGATTCGTGGAATCAACCTGCCACTAACCGGGCACCAACTTATGGTTGGTTGATTCCCAGAATCAACTAGCCACCAACCGGATGACCGTTTCGTGGCTGGTTGTTTTCGGGAATCAACCAGCCACTTGCCGGACAGAGCCACCAACCGAGCGGGCGGCTGGTGGCTGGTTGATTCTGGGAATCAACCAGCCACCAGATGGCCGCTCAGCAGGTGGCTGGTTGATTGCCGGTGGCTCATTGATTCCCGAAATCATCTAGCCACCAGCCGAGCGGGGTAATCAATTAGCCACCCGGTTGGTGGCTGGTTGATTCCGGGAATCAACCAGCTACCAGCCGGGCGGAGCCACTAGCAGGGAGGGCGGCTGGTTGATTCCGGTTGATTCCGGAAATAAACCAGCCACCGGGCGGGCAGACGGCTGGTGGATGGGTGATTCCCGGAATCACCCAGCCACCAGCCGAGCGGGCAGCTGGTGGCTGGTTGATTCCCGGAATCAACCAGCCACCGGCCGGGCGGGCGGCTGGTGGCTCGTTGATTTCCGAAATCAACCAACCACCAGCCGGGCGGCGAGCTGGTGGCTCGTTGATTCCTGGAATCAACCAGCCACGAGCCGCCCGCCTGACTGGTGGCCAGCAACTCGCCCGGCTGCTGGCTGGTTGATTCTCGGAATCAACCAGCCACCAGCCGGGTGGCTGGTCGGTGGCTGGTTGATTCCCGGAATCAACCAGCCACCAGCCGGGCAGGTGGCTGGCCAACAGTCGGGCGGGCGGCTTGTGTCTGGTTGATTCCGGGAATCAACGAGCCACCAGCTGGCCACCCGGATGGTGGTTGGTGTATTCCGGGAATCAACGAGCCACCAACTGCCTGCCCGGCCGGTGGCTGGTTGATTCCGGGAATCAACCAGCCACCAGCTGCCCGCTCGGTTGGTGGCTGGTTGATTCCGGGAATCACCCAGCCACCGGCCGGGCGGGCGGCTGGTGGCTCGTTGATTCCCGGAATCAACCAACCACCAGCCGGGCGGCCAGCTGGTGGCTCGTTGGTTCCCGGAATCAACTAGCCACCAGTCGCCCGCCCGGCTGGTGGCTGGTTGATCCAACCGGTCGCCCGGTTTGTGGCTGGTTGATTTCGAGATTCAACCAGCCATCAGCTGGCCGCCCGGCTAGTGGCAGGTTGATTCTGGTAATCAACCAGCCACCATTCGGGTGGGCGGCTGGTTGATTCCAGGAATCAACCATCCACTAGCTTGTCGCCCGGTTGGTGGCTGGTTGATTCCTGGAATCAGCTGGTTGATTCCTGGAATCAACCAGCCACGAGCCGCCCACCCGGGTTGTGACTGGGTGATTCCGGGAATCAACCAGCCACCAGCCGGGCGGGCTCAGTGATTCCGGGAATCAACCTGCAACTAGCCATGCAGCCAGCTAGTGGCTGGTTGATTCCCGGAATCAACCAGCCACCAATCGGGCGACCGATTGGTGGCTGGTTGATTCTGGGAATCAACCAGCCACCGCCCGATTGGTGGCTGGTTGATTCCGGGAATCAACCAGCCACCAACCGGGTGGCCAGTTGGTGGCTGGTTGATTCCCGGAATCAACCAGTTACCAGTCGGGTGGGCGGTTGGTGGCTAGTTGATTCCGGGAATCAACCAGCCACCAGCTGGGCGGCCAGCTGGTCGCTGGTTGATTCCCGGAATCAACCAACCACCGGCTGGGCGGCGGCTAGTGGCTGATTGATTTCCGGAATCAACCAGGCACCAGCCGGGCAACCAGCTGGTGGCTGGTTGATTCCCGGAATCAACCAGCCACCAACCGGCCGCCCGGTTGGTGGCTAGGTGATTTCCCCGCCCGGCGGGTGGCTGGGTGATTCCGGGAATCACCTAGCCACCAGCGGGAAGGCCAGCTGGTGGGTGGCTGGTTGATTCCAGGAATCAACCAGCCATCAGTTGGGCAGCAGCCACCAGCTAATTGCCCAATTGGTGGCTGGTTGATTTTCGGAATCACCCAGCCACCAGCCGGGTGGGCGGATGGTGGCTGGTGCGGCCGGCTGGTGGCTGGTTGATTTTTGGAATCACCCTGCCGCCAGCCGAGCGACCGGCTGGTTGATTCTGAGATTCAACCAACCAACAGTTGAGTGGCCAGCTGATGGTGGTGGCTGGTTGATTCCCGAATAAACCAGCCACCAGCTGGCCCCCTGGCTGGTGGCTGGTGGCTGGTTTATTCCCGGAATCACCCACCTACCAGCCGGGCGGGCGGCTGGTTGCTGGTTGATTTCCGGAATCAACCAGCCACTAACCGGCCACTGGGCTGGTGGCTGGTTGATTTCCGGAATCAACCAGCCACTAACCGGCCGCCGGGCTAGTGGTTGGTTGATTCCCGGAATTACCCAGCCACCACCCAGGCGGCTCGTGGCTAGTTGATTCTGGGACTCAACCAACCACCAGCTGGCCGCCCGGTTGGTGGTTGGTTGATTCCCGGAATCACCCAGCCACCAAGAGGGCAGCCGGTTGGTGGCTGATTAATTCTGGGAATCAACCAGCCACCAGCCACCCGCCTGCCGGGCTGGTGGCTGGGTGATTCCGGGAATCAACCTGCCACCAGCCGGGCGGGCGGCTGGTGGGTGGTTGATTCCTGGCTGGTTGGTGGCTGGTTGATTCTCGGAATCAACCAGTGGCCGGCTGGTGGTTGGTTGATTCCAGGAATCACCCAGCAACCAGCCGCCCGCCCTGCTGGTGGCTGGGTGATTCTGGAAATGAACCAGCCACCAGCCCCCCGCTCGGCTGGTGCGAATCACCCAGCCACCAGCGGCCCGCCCAGCTGGTGGCTGGTTGATTCCCGGAATCAAAAGCAAAAGGAGAGATAATTAACATTTATCAAAAACCACAATTATTTATTAACTATCTTATAGACATTTGTCAGATGAAGGAGATTGGGTTCTCGATTTATTTTCTGGCTCAGGTAAGTTTTATTATATGGAATTGAATTTCAATATGTTATTTTTTAATTAATATGTCATTGTACTAATTTAGTTCATTATTTGTTTTGTGCTTGATAATTAGGTACAATGCTAGCATGTTGCCTTCAAAAAGGAAGAAATTGCATTGCAATTGAAAAAGATCCAGTACAGTGCGATTTCATTCAGCAAAGAATTAATGTTCTTCAATTTCTTCCAGATGAAATGCAAGAAATTGGGTTGAATAAAGGGGACTTTAGTGAATCACGTGTGGCAAAAAAGGCAAAGGAACGCCAACCACCATTACATGGAATGTTTGGAAAGACATACATTGGGAGATTCGCAGACATCAAAGTTCCATTAGAAGAGGAAAGTGAGAAAAAGGAAACATAAAATATTGTGGAAGAAGACAATGATGAAACTCTAGAGGACAAAGAGTTTGGATTACGTGACATTGTTGATTAAATTTAAGTTATGCTTGTAAATCAAGCTTTGCAATGTTTTGACTTTGACATTTTATGAGAATAATAAACACTCAATTAGGGTTGTTATACGTTCAATATTTGTAATATGTGATTTTCGCATTGATTTTTAGGTTAATCATTATTTTTTGAAAAAAAATGATTATTATTATTTTTTTGACATGAAATTCATAAAAAAAGCTATTATTTAACTGTTTTTTGTTAAAATTATCGTATAAAAATTGTGATTTTGACATGTCAATTCTAGCAAATTTTTTTAAAAACATGTAACTTTTTAGTTATATTTATGTTAAAAATGGTTATTTTTATGTCCATTGTTAAAAAATATTGTTTTTTAGAAACAATTATTTCATGTGGATTCAAAAATTAATTAAAGATGTATAAATATGTAGAATATCGAAAATTATAAATATCAATCTCCTAATTTAAAAATGCAAAACAATAAAAACCTCACTAAAAAAAAAGTTAAAATTAAAATAAAAAACAAGAAAATGTGAAGAAAACGGCCACTTCAAAAATGATCAAATTTACAAAATAATTATTTACATTTTATACATTAGAAAATTTAAAACCAAAACACAGGTCTTTTAAAAAAAGGTGTTGATGCAGAATACACACTCTTTTAAATCAGCATGAAAATCACTACGATTCTAAAACGATTCTAAAACGTAATGTACATAAAAAAATTAAAGTGCCAAAAAGTATGCTCTAAAAAAAACATGTTTGTTCCGCATCACCCCTTTTCAAAATCAGGTCACTTTTTTGCTATCTCTACGAAATGGGTAACAGTATCAGTTCCCGTTTCAAAGTTTACATTGTTTTATTTTCCCAAATGGCGAATTCCTTGTTTGAGGTAGGTTGTTCTGGCTCTTTGTCTCCATTTCCAATAGACGCTCCTTTCCACAACTCATTAAAAATGAGAGTGTGTCTGATTTTCCGTGACCATTCTGGATAGTTCTCCTTCCCGGTGAGAACCCCTCCCATAATAGATATCAGTGAATGCATTTTTAATTTTTTTTTTTACCCTGCTTTAAAAAAAATGCACTTTTGGTGGTTAAAAATTGCACTCTGATATATTAAAAGCAGAGGTATTATTTTGGGGAGGTAATATATGGGGGAGGGAATATTTAGGGAAGGTGATATATGGGGAGCCAAACCAGTCAAACGCATGAGCGTTAACTATGCCATCCACTTTGAAAACAACATTTTGAAAACAATGTTATGAAAACAACATTATGGGAGCCCAACAACGTGTAATATTGGGATAGCGTATATATGAAAACAACATTAACATGGAGACAACGTTATATATACCAACGTATATACGAAAACAACATTAGCATGGAGACAACGTTATATATGTGGAACAACGGTTATATATACCAACTTTATATATATATGGAACAATGTATAGAGGTCAACGTAATATGGAGTAATATGGAGCAATGTTTATAAATACAGGAAGAAATATTCCATGTAGAAGATTTAAAAGTCCACCTCTATGTTTGCAGAAAACGACCTTCAATATAAGGTCACGGGCTCGTGGGTCTCAATATGTGACCACAGTCGTGTCATGCCAAATCTCAAGCGATAACCTTCGAGAAAGTAATCTCTCCGCCAATGCCAGAAGGCTCCATCAAGCTTCCACTGCGCCAGAGGGCTCCATCGAGGTATTTTAATGTCAATCAAAGCGTGAACCAGAAGAATTTCAGCTTGCAGAACTGTACTTTTTTTAACAGCATAATATTCAGCTGGGAGAGGTATGGGAGAGTAATGCTTTGAGGAGCAGCGCTTATAAACCACACCAATACAATATTTAGAGAAAAAAACACGACAGAGCATGAAAGTGGAGGAGCGTGGGAGACGATACCATGTTAGGAATAGAAAAGCATATGACAGTGCACCATTCAGGCTTCTGGAGCATGAAAAAGGTGTCAGTTCTATAGAATAGGTAGAACATAGGCTAGGAGGGAGTTATAAGGGCAAACTGTAATGCCAAAGATAGAGCTGGCTCTGATACCATGTCAGACCAGGAGGTAACTCCTCAAATGTAATTGTGTTATTCATTTATGTTGTTCATTATTATATACAAGAAGGAGAGACTGTCCAGTTCATGTCTCGATGACTCTCCATTTCCTCTATTATTTATTTACATTAATTACAGTTGTTCACCCAATCCCTATGATTAGGTGTCAACATATACAACCCAAACATGAATTCATGGAAGCTGAATTAACTGATAATGTCTATACTATTTAGAATCACTACATTGGACCTCTATGTAACAAGCCTAGATATGATTTCTTTCTGAGAGAAGGTTTTAAAATGATCATAGAGCGATCATCAATTCCACATTATGAAATCATGTTGGGTAGGATAAAGGGTAATATATACATATATTTAGATGTTGCCACTAAGACATACAAAATAGTGGTTCATTTGTGGAAGCCCATAAGAACAACAAGGAAAAACAAAGTTTTGTTAAAAAAATGTTTAAAAAGAACACAATAGTGAGTTGTTGGAACAAAAATAATGGTCTCCATAAATGAATAACATCATATGGGCATGGTCATCAAAGGTAGGATGAAAGGGAGAGATAATAAAAGTAAATTGGAAGGGAATTGAGGCAAATGAGGTACAACGAGAACAAGTTGAATAAAATTGAGGGAGTGATAATGATGTCGACAAATAAAGCTTTATTTGAATGAAGAACTAAAAACCTCTACACTTGTCATTTTTTAATGCCTTATATCCTGTAAGAACTCATAAATTAGTAGTTAGTTTTAATTAATACTTGTTGCTTCATGTAAATATTGAATGTTGATTTTTCTCCTCTTTTGGGATATAGATTTTGTCAATAATTTTTCCACAATTAAAACAAGTTATAATGTTTTTAGCTAAGGTGAGGAAGCTAGTAAAAATAACTAACTCATGGTCATCATTTTGTTTATATGGAACCTTATTGTACATTGCCTCAAATATTTGTGAAAAAGGTACAACTCTGCAATGCAATGATTGTTATACTTGTTTTTACTTTATTATGTCTCTTCAATCTTGATATATTTAGCAATTCAATGCTATTCATACACAAAAAAATAAAATGTTGACAATTATACATGAACCTTGGATTTAGATATTTTATACACGCTCTAAAATAAATTCAAAATATGCATTGTAATAATTCAATACTAACACTTTTGGAATCAAAATTTATAAATTTAGAATTGGAACTCACAATTTTGGGATCAAAATTGATACTTCTAAATTTCAAAATTCACACTTTCAAAATTAAAATTCATACTGTTGGTATCATAGCTACACACACCAATAGCCTTATTTTATGTGACCATGTTGGGTATCTTCGAGAAGTATTTTTCAGCAACAACAAAAGCTAAATCATTATTATAATTAATAGATGTGTACACAAACTTGAATGATTGAAATGCTGAAGTATAATTTCTTGATGAAGATTGAATAAAGGCTAAAAGAATAAGAATCCTCACAAGTAATTATCTTGTATTAGAAATTCATGCTTGCAATTGAATTTCCAACATGGTATCAGAGCTAGGCTATAGGGTAGTCAAATCTCTTGCCCTAGTTCAAGTCACAAGAAGCCTTATGATGGACCTAAAAAGATCTGTAAAGGTTAAATCTCCATAGATCTCAAACCCGAGTTCTTTGTTTATGGTCAAGGTCATTTAGAAGCAAATTTGAGTTTTGATGCAGACACAATAACACATCTCTATGACAATAGTATTGGAGAAACGTTCTGTGACATTAACCCTATGGAAAGGCATCAAATACTTGTGACAAGAAATACCATCAATCTTGGTGTCCATGTGACAAAGTTCACTCAAACATTTTGTCAAACACTTCGATGACAAACTCAAATAGAACTCAAATTTAGAGCTACAAGGCAAATATGAAGTAGATGCATGTATTTTGTTTTCCTTCTTTTTTTAGGTCACAAAGAATACCTCTAGTCATCATATATGAGCTTGTAACTAACATGCCATGAAAAGAAGTGAAGGCTATTACATATGCGTAGAAATTCATTCAAAAGTTTCTTTAAATATTTTGGATGTAGCCAAACTATCTCAAATAAAAGCTAGTAGAAAATGAAGGAATTATACATCATCCCATACAAAATATGTTTATAGAGAAAAAAAATAATTATTTCAAAGCATAAACTACTTGCCAATGTGAATACAAGGCAACAACAATTAACTTAAGTAAGGTTGTGGCTTAAAACAAAGAGATATTGATAGAGGCATTTAGAGAAATAGTAAGTGAGCAGCCTCATTAATTTCCAAGGTTTACGTTACAACCACCCAACGAATAGTCTCAAATGTAATATTTTTTTTGTGCAACCCTGGGAAAGACTCATTAAATATACAAATCTGTGGCTTAGGATATATGCAACTATAAATCTAACCAAAAAACTTTCATGGTAACTCAAAGACCAAACAAACCAACGCTCAGTAGTATGTTGGATTTGATGGCTAGGCATTATCTTGGCAACAACAAACCCTCTAAATATATTTATATATTTCAAGGGTCAAACTCAGCCACATTTCCTACCAAATTTAGAGTTAAAATGTTAAACTTGTGACTGAAGAGAAAGCATACAAGTGCCTTGTTTTGTGTCTTGGGTGCATGGAGTCCAAGGTGTGAAAATAAGGAAATAGTTGTGCTAAAATGAAGGTGCTTTGCATATACCTCTCAAGCTAAAAAAAACTGTATTTCCAGATCTCTAAAGAACTCACAACATCTCACCAACAATCATTATAAAAGAGACATGAAATGTAAGACATAAAAGATAATAAAAATAACAAAATAAGAACATGAATTGATTATACGGGAAGGAGGATCTGCACAAGAGTTTTGAAGCCAAATTGAATAGTTTCGAAGCATGAAGAAACCCCATTACCATTTTTCTGCTTTGATGCTCAACCTTTTGCTGTGGCCCTAACAGATCAATGTCTCTTCTACCGCGACCCTATCAATTCAATGTGTGGTTTGATGCGACGTTAGCAGAACAATGTCTCGATGCTCGAATGGGTGTTGTTTTTGTTGATCAAGAACTATAGGGGAAGTTTCCGTGGCTTTGTGATGATTCAAATTGTGGATCAATTCTTTTTCTGTTGGGGAAGGAGAACAAAGGGGGAAAGAAGATTATGTTGTAAAAGAAGGCCTCGAAGCTGGATAGCCCCAAAGCTAGGCTATCTTGCTTGATTGTTGAATTCTTTCTAAGTGTCATATTTGAGTCTCGAAACCCTCCCACATCGTCAATGCATGCATCTACTATATCCATGTCAAATTTCAATGTGTATGAGCACAAATTGCAAAAAAATCAGTGTTTTTCCCATTCACACTTCACTATGTGTAGGGTCAATTAATTAGAGCATCATTTTGGCCACTAATTATTAGTAAATTTTAAGCGATGGATTGGTCGTTAGCTAGGGTAGGCTGAAAATTGGTAATAATAAGATTGAGATAGGGGCAGATAATTGCTTCCTAGACATCATTTTTGCATTCATGGGGACTCATATACTTTTAGATTGGAAGCAGGAGCATAAGAGAGATATAATAAATTATGTCATGTAATGGCTATGATAACAAGCTTGAGATCAATATAAATAATGAGCTTTTCTTGGTTTTAAGAATAATATAATATTCTCTAATGAACAAGGCCAACCATGTGAAGGTTGAAGCTCATATGGCCCCTCCGACCCTCAAATCACTTTCAATATCCCAATACCTAATTTATCTACTATAAACTATTTGAAAGCAACATAGTAAGAATTAAGCATATATAGAAATTACTAAGAAAATAAAAATTTAAGTTAAATGAAAGAGAACAAATCAACTGAAAACATATAAACACACACTTTGTACATTTAAAAATTTAGATATCATTAATCTTCTTCTTCTTCATCCAACTCAACATTTATGTCATTTGGTTCAAAAATGGCGTTGAAATGTGTTAGGATATTCCGACACATATGAAATAGTTAAGTACAACTTGGTCTAGTATAGAGTTAGGTAAAGTGTGTTTCTTTACTATGTACATTTTGTAACTTACAATTCGACGGTCACGATATGTAGTGATCCGACGGTTCATTCTCTCCTCGGTATTACCGACACTTGATCCGTGGCTTAACACCCGATTGGTCCATGATCTCTATTTAAAGAGCATGGAGGGTCATTTGTAGGGTAATCCGTCTATGAGAGAAGCATATGTAAATTTTCATTCTTTTATTAATAAATTGCCTGAAGTGGTCGCGTTGGCTCAGGTTGTGCACTGTTTCCCTCTTTGAGGGTTTTAACCACGTCAAAATACTGGTGTATTGATTTGTGATCTGTTTGTGAGCAGTGTCCTTTGGTGTTCTGTCTGAGGAACTTACCCTGTAAATTCCTACATGGTATCAGAGCTATTTGAGGGCCGCGTCCGTTGGCTCAGGCCGTGGACTGTTTCCCTCTTTGAGGGTTTTAACCACGTCAAAATACTGGTGTATTGATCTGTGATCTGTTTGTGAGCGGTGTCCTTTGGTGTTCTGTCTGAGGAACTTACCCTGGTGATCCAAATCTGAAGCCGGTAGAACTGCATCCGACTACCGTTTCCTAGATCTACTGTTTTTGACTGCTTTCGGGCCGAGAGGACTACTCTGTTGTGTTGGGAGCATCTGTTCCAGTGAGGAACCCCTTTCGTTTCACACGAAAAGGTTTCCGGTAGCCCTAGCTGCGTCATTTTTAAGATCTGGAGGTATACAGTGTTTATTTGCAGTTTACAGTTATTTTCTCTCTGTTTATTTTGGTTTTGGTTTATTTAGCTTTTTTTTATTACCGGATCTATACCTTTCATTTCTGCGTATGCTCTTTTCCCCGCGACTCTGTGCGATCTGGGCAAATCAGAAACAGAAAGGAAGGATTTTTCTCATGCGTATGCTCTTTTCCGCTGCGCCTTAGTGTGATCTCGGAAAATCAGAAACATTGAGGAAAATATTTAGTTTCCGGCTAAAGCTAACTTCGAGCCGCAAGGTTCGTTTTTGAAAATATTTAGTTTCCGGCTAAATCTAACTTCGATCTGCAAGGTTCGTTTTTTTTGTATGTCCGTGTTGGGTTTTGTGTTTTTTGTTTTGTAGGGAAAAAGAGCTTTCTCAAAGCAAGCACGCAACCCAAAGCATCAACCCCCCCCTCTCTCTCTCTCTCAAACTTTTTGTATAGCTCACTTGGTGCAAAGCTAATTTATGAGAGTAGAGGTCTTGGGTTCAAGTCTCCATTTTGTGGGGGCAGATTTTTCATTTCCGCACATTCCTGCACTTCGTTGGTGACTTCATCAAATTTTCTTCAAAAAGCCATAACTTCTTCATCCGGAAGCCGTTTTCAGAACCATTTTTTTTGAAACAGCCTAATTTTTCGAGATCTTTCCATTGAAACACTTAGTTTCAGCATCTATAGTTTCATTTTTTTTTAAAATGGAAAGTCCATGCCAAGTTATCCTTGACGGCACCAACTACTTCCAATGGTGGTCCTACATTGTGGATTTACTTAGAAGTAAAGGTCTTTACAGAATAGCCACAGGCCAAGAGACCAAACCGAAAGATGAAGACAAGGCAGCTAAATGGGAAAATAGGCAAGACCAAGCACGTGGGTTGATAGGGATGTCTATTTCTCCAGATCTTAGATTCCATATTGCAGAACTTGATACTCCTGATGAAGCAATGAAACATATTACTAAAGTCTTTGGAATTAAAAATGAACTTAAAGCCCATCAACTTGAAAATGAATTGCTTACATTGGACCCCAATAATTTTTCTTGCATTGAAGATTTTTTGTCCAAGTTCAAGACCCTTAGACTTCTCTTGGAAGGTGTTAAGGTTAAGAAAGAAGATAGTAGCCTTATCTACTCCATTCTTACTAAGTTGGGACTAGCCTATTCTGTGTTTGTTTCCACCTTCCATTCTACAAGAGAAGCCTTCGTTTTTCAAGGACAAACCTACAAGTCCCCTTCCTTTGATTACTTTTGTGATTCTTTAATAAGAGAACAAGAAAAACTCTTACACCTTGGTCTTCTTCATCTTGGAAACTCTTCTAAGAAAGCGTTAGCCGCCCAAAAACAACCAAATCCAAAGAATCCTAAGAAGTTGTATCCTAAAAAGAATGGTCCTAAACCAAACAAGGGTCCTAAGCAATTTTAGCCTCAAAATGAAAAATCATTTCAACAAAATGATAAGACAAATAAAAACAAAGGGAAGAAGACTGATAGACATTGCAACTTTTGTAATCGAGATGGCCACTTAGAATCCAAATGTTTTAAGAAGATGGAAGCCTTGGAAGCAGCAATGAAGAAGCATAACATCCATTTGGAGCACTCTTCAACTTCAACTTCATCTTCAGGAATGGCACTTTCTGCATGTGGTTGTCAAGCATCTCGGTCTGGCTATGCACTAAATGTATCTTCTTCTTCTCATTCTCATGAGTGGCTCATTGATTCTGGAGCTTCTTATCACATGGCCAAAAACAAAGCCATGTTTTCTTCTTTAAATGATTGTAACACCAAAAATATATATGTTGGTGATGATAGATCTCTTAGTGTTGTAGGGACTGGAACTGTTCATCTAGACAATGGTCAGTTTAATGATGTATTATGTGTTCCAACCTTATCCTGCAACCTTCTATCTGTATATCAGATAACCCATTCAGGTGAAGGTAAAATTGTTGAATTTTCACCTCACGATGTTGTAATTAAGGACCTAAGAGATCCTAGACAGATTTTAGCTACTGGCATTGCTGATGATTCTACAAGGTTGTATAAGTTTCACAACTTTGGGTCATCAAATCTTCCCTCAGTGTTTGTTGCTCATAATGATGAAGTGAGCAAACTCTGGCATGAGCGATTTGGTCACTTAAACTATCGCTCTCTTCAGAATCTATGTAAAGAAAATATGGTGACAGGTCTTCCAATGGTATCTTGCAGAGATGGTGTTTGTTCCGGATGTGTACTTGGAAAACATCATCGGGACAGTTTTGAAAAACGTGTCTCTTGGCACGCCTCAACCCCTTTATAGCTCGTGCATAGTGATTTATGTGGTCCACTTCCAGTTGCTTCATTCTCTGGCTACAAGTATTTCTTAACTTTCATTGATGATTTCTCCAGACACACTTGGGTATACTTCTTAAAACTCAAGAGTGAAGTATTTAACATGTTCTTGGCCTTTAAGGCCTTTGTTGAAAAACAATCTGGACATCAAATTCTTAAGCTAAGATCTGATAATGGCGGAGAATATGTTAAAAACACATTCATCAACTTTTGCACTAAGAATGGAATTCAAATGCAACATACTATTCCATATACTCCACAACAAAATGGTGTAGCTGAAAGGAAGAATCGCACCTTAAAGGAAATGGCTAATTGTATGCTTCAATCTAAAGGACTTAGTCTTAATTATTGGGCAGAAGCAATTAACTGTGCAAATTACATAATAAATCACACTCCTACTAAGGTTTTAAAGAATATCACTCCAGAAGAAGCATGGAGCTCAATTAAACCAGATGTAAGTCACTTTCGTGTTTTTGGAAGTGAAGCATGGGCCCATATTCTAGATGAGAAACATAAAGCTTTAGAACCTAAGAGTGAAAAATGTATTTTTGTTGGATATTCTGAAGATGTCAAAGGATATAGACTTATTCCACTTAAGTCCAAAAATGTTATCATTAGAAGAGATGTAAAGTTTGCTGAAAATATATCGGCCTGCGAGCCTAGTTCGGCGGATGTGCCACCTCTCCCTATCTCTTCTACTTTTGAAAATATTTCTTCTTCAGATGATGAAAGCGAGGATGAAACTCCTCCCCCACCTTCTCAGGATCCTCCTTCAGCTCCTCAGCTTCCAAAATGGGTCTGTGCTACTCGGAATGCAGCAGGTGATCTCGCTGGTGATCCTACAGATCAACGACGTACACGTTCTCAGTTCGATAGAGCCTCTTCTTTACTGGCTCAAGCTTCAGTGAATTATGATCCTGACACCTTTGCAGAAGCTTCAGGAATCCAGATTGGGAAGCAGCTATGAATGAAGAATATCATTCATTATTGGCAAATGATACATGGGATCTTGTTCCTCTACCAAAGGGACGAAAACTCGTTAGATGCAAATGGGATTACAGAACCATGTATGGACCAGATGGGAAAGTTGATAAACATAAAGCTTGTCTTGTTGCTAAGGGTTTTTCACAAGTTGAAGGCATTGACTACACTGAAAGCTTCTCCCCTGTTGCCAAAATGAACTCTATCCGCCTTGTTCTTTCCCTTACTTCTTCTTTCAAATGGGAAGTCCATCAGATGGATGTTAAATCCGCCTTCTTGCATGGGGACTTGCATGAAGAAATCTATATGGAACAACCTATTGGCTTTATACAAACAGACTCCAGCGTTGTATGTCAGCTTAAGAAATCCATTTATGGTCTCAAGCAAGCTCCTCGAGCTTGGTATGCCAAAATTGATAACTTTCTTTTAGAATCTGGCTTCTCTAGGTGTCATTCTGACAATACTGTCTACACCAAGAAAGTGGGCAAGTCTCTTATCATTCTTTTTCTTTATGTTGATGATCTTATCCTGACTGGTAGTGATCCCAACCTTATAAACCATGTGAAGTCTAGCCTTAAAAGGAGGTTTGAAATGACAGACTTAGGACACTTACATTATTTTCTCGGTCTTCAAGTCTTGCAATCCAAGGAAGGTATTTCCCTTTCTCAGTCCAAGTATGCCTGTGATATTCTACGCCATTTTCACATGGAAGACTGTAAGCCAGCCCCTTCTCCCTTTCAGTCTGGAGTCAAACTTTCAGTCACTTGTACTTCTCCTGAAGTTGATGCTACCTTATACCGTCAACTTGTAGGAAAACTTTTGTATCTAACCCATACTCGTCCTAACCTTTCCTTTGCCGTTGGCCTTGTTGCTCGGTTTATGCAAAACCCACATGAAAGTCATTGGAAAGCAGCTAAAAGAATACTTCGTTATGTTCGAGGTACAGTTCAGTTTGGGATTCATTACAGTGCCGAAGCAGCTCCTCTATTGGTTGGTTTCACTGATTCTGATTGGGTTGGTGACCCTGATGATCGGAAGTCTACTGCAGGTTATGTGTTCACTCTTGGTTCAGGACCTATTACATGGGCTTGCAAGAAACAAGGTGCCATTTCTCTTTCTTCAGTAGAAGCAGAGCATCGTGGTGCCATAGAAGCTAGTAAGGAAGCCCTGTGGCTTCGTCAGATCCTGTCAGAGTTTGGCTTTCAGCAGCAGCATCTGACTACACTTTGGTGTGATAATCAAAGTGCCATTCAACTATGCAAAGATCCAGTCCAACATCGGCGTAGCAAACACATTGAACTGCACATGCACTTCATCAGAAAGCTCATTCATGACCATGTTCTTGAAGTGCAATATTGTTCAAAAGATGATCAAGTTGCAGACATCTTTACAAAGGCTCTCACAGAGGCGAAGTTCACTAAACTTCGATTTATGGTTGGAGTTCAGGAAGTTGTCACTAAGAGGGGATAGGCTCTAGTGCCTCCTTCCTTCTCCTATTGTGTCATATTTATAAATCCTTCAATCCTATCCCAAGTTGTTCTTAAGGGGGGATGTTAGGATATTCCGACACATAGGAAATAGTTAAGTAAAACTTGGTCTAGTATAGAGTTAGGTAAAGTGTGTTTCTTTACTATGTACATTTTGTAACTTACAATCCGACGGTCATGATATGTAGTGATCCGACGGTTCATTCTCTCCTCGGTATTACCGACACTTGATCCGTGGCTTAACACCCGATTGGTCCATGATCTCTATTTAAAGAGCATGGAGGGTCATTTGTAGGGTAATCTGTCTATGAGAGAAGCATATGTAAATTTTCATTCTTTTATTAATAAATTGCCTGAAGTGGCCGCTTTGGCTCAGGCCGTGGACTGTTTCCCTCTTTGAGGGTTTTAACCACGTCAAAATACTGGTGTATTGATCTGTGATCTGTTTGTGAGCGGTGTCCTTTGGTGTTCTGTCTGAGGAACTTACCCTATAAATTCCTACAAAATGATTAGCCATTTCAACATCATCATGGAAATGTCATCATTTGGTTCAACTTCTTCAAGTTATTCATCTGACAGTACATCATCAATATCATCTTCATCGAGAACATTGTCTCAAACATCTCCTTGAACTTCTTTGACATCTTCGTGATCTGACACATGATCAACTAACTACTCCTCTACATCATCATCCTCTTCAACATTATCATCTTCTTCCACTACATTATACTCTATCGACCTTCCTCTTGGATCATATCTAACAACATATGACCAACTCGCTCTACCTGGAACCTCTAAGTAAAAGACCTATTCACATTGGCTTGGAAGAAAATAGTGATATGATCCTAGCTCAAATGACCTTGTATTAACCATGGTAAATCCATTATCATGCTGAATAAAAGTTCTATTAGGATCATGTTCGTTCATTCGTAGCCTATATCATTTCACATCAAACAAAACTGATTGGAAGGAATCAAAGTCACACTCAAGTATGTCATCCAAATACCCATAGTATCGATTTTCAGATACTTTTAGACATGTGCCAGTTCTGGAGGAATAATTAGTGACCTGGAAGTCTAAATTTATCCCACAATCAGAAGTTTTCCTCTTTTTATCCAACTTTTTGATGCGAAATTTACGGCCATTGTACCACATAGTCTTGTGGTCTTTCAACTGCAATATTCAAAACACATAAAAAATACATTGTCAATTAATAAACATGTTCATATAAATTGGAAATTATCTGAAAAAAACACACCTACATTCACATTAATAATATATTTATAAAATAACTTAATAAAATATTGCAGGTCGGTGAAAATGCATGCTTTCCTGTTTATCTTTCAAACCATTTGCTAAATCAATTTCCCTTTGCGTAAGATTGGCATCTTGGGCATGACAAGCTTCTTTAACCAATGCAGACACCCCTTTATTTGTTATTATTTCATCAATTATTAATATTGACTATGATAATGTACCATGAGATTGTTCACATATTTCAATCCATGGCTTCATCCAATCAATATTATTTGCAATGTATAAATGTAGTGCATCCCACTCTCGACCAACTATATTAGAAAATCATAATTCACCAATAAATATTAGTTACCATGGTCAATATTAATAATTGATGAAATAATAAAAAATAAATAAGTATGATATACACAAAAATGAAAAGTATTATAAGTATTATAAAATGTCTTATAAATCTCCACATTAAATATTTAATTACCTCTCACTTTCGTTGTTCTACCTTTCCCCAATAGGTGCTCCCCTTCAAATTTTTTGATGGAGTTCACATCCCAAATGCAATCCACACACATATTTTCTACTAATTTAGGAAGATACTAACTAATATACATGATGGATTGATATGCCATATATCCCTACACTATAGAACCCTTAATATGTGCTCTTTGTCTAACCAAAGCCTTCAATGACTTCAAGTTCCTCTCCACCATACACGTTGGCCTTGTGTGTATAGGTCCACACAATTCAATCTCCTCAACTTGGTGTATGAGGTAGTGTTCTTGTGCATTGAAAAATTCCAGAGGTAGATAATTTTGTATTTCACACATTAGCTGAGGAATTTCTCTCTTCCAATGCTTTATATCGTCTTTATGTATTTCTTTCAATGACAACCATCTACAGATGATGTAAGAAAATAAAATGTTTCAAAAAAACATAATATATTATATTACAAGTAAAACACATGTCATTAAGTTGATCAAAAACTAATTGAAAAAACACTCGGCATATAAATTGCTACTTACCTCATGTATTTTCCAAGATCATATATAACTTGTTTGACGTTGTTGAAGTCGTCTAGGAGAGATAAAGGTAGAACATACTGTAACAATAAAAATTAATTGTTATTTGTTTAATCCAAAGTAGACAAAAAAATCATAAAGATGTATATATACCAATATAGAAATATATATACCAAAATAATTACCTTAATGAAGGTATGCCAATTGTGTGTTTTTACCCCACCAAATTCACCTTTCTTTATTAAGATATTATTTATGTTTCAAGAAAATATCGTGGGAAATTTAATTATTTGAATAACCTCTTTTAGATCATCACTTTGATTCTTTGTTAATAACCATGGAAGGTTGTTTCGGTTTCCATCACTACTTGATCATATCCCACTTTTCATTGCATGATTGGCTTCCACAATGTCATTACAAAATTTGAGGATTTTTTTCTTTATCCCTCCTACCATATATGATCCACCATAAAGTTTCTGTCACATTCTTCCCAATATGCATTATATCAAACAAATGATCTATTTTTAGGTGCTCATAGTATGACAACCTCATGAATTGAGCGTGATAACTTTTTATTTCTTGTGGAAGCCCATGTCCTTCACGATTTCTATTATATTCCAACTTCCATAGGTGAGGTGTCATTCTTTGTGGTTTTAATCCAGTCTCTTCTTTCCCATTGAAAATATGATTTTTAGTAGCATGATACATATGGTTCTTAGAGAGGAAGTGCCTATACTCATCAAATACCTCCTTTCCTAAACTTGTTGAACGATGAGATTTCATCTTAGGACCTGTTGTGACTATCAACAATCCCCCCCTTTTTATTAGTGTTAGTAATAACATTAATAAACGGGGATCCTTCCAAAAAAATCAAATCTTAGCATTTAATGTTGCCTTTTTGTTTTTAGAATAAAACAAGATATCAAAGTGGAACTTGCTAAAACGTGGAAATTATTTTTTCATACTCCAAGAGCATAAAACTTCACAAACTACGAGTTTCCTTATTAAAAAGCGTTACATGACCATAAGGCCTAAGAAAAAATTTATAATGGAAAATCTTGAATACTTAAGTAAACCATAAAAAGCCCGCTTTAGAAAATATTATTCTTGCATTGCAAAAGGTTACATTGGACATCCCTTATAAAAGTAACTCCTTGAAAATGCGATCCGCGAGAATGCGAGATCATGAAGTTTACAACCTCGTTGCATCGCAAATTCCAATACCACGACGTTATTTTATGTAACATAACCAAATATCGTGAAATGCGATAGCATCTCGCAAATCGCATATCGCAGCAGCTCATGTAACGATGGTTTTTAATAAGAACAGGTTTTGCAATATAGCGATCTGCGATATTGCGAAGCAAATTGCAAAATCGCTTTTATCGCGATTTGAAGGGCTCAGAGTTCTAGGAAAATAATTTCCGGCATTTGATGCAAAGTTATGAACATTAAAGTTTAGCATAACGGTCCACTAGTGGTCATTTATTAAAAACGCTTAGGATCAGTAAAGGACTATTTGACGCAAGTTGATATCTTTTGATGTGATTCAGAATTAAAGATCTCCCTTCACCTTATTTTCATCCTTCTATTGATTATTCTTGTATTAACTATCATCTTTATCATATTTTTTCTCTCTATTTGCAACTTTCAGGAAGAACACACAGAGCGTAATACACGAAGAAATGGGGAAGAAAGGCAAGGTTCCTGCGTTTGAGAAGACAGAAATGGCCCCATTATTCATAGACACTACCTATAGTCGGGACGCAGGGATATCTACATGGGAAGATATGTATTAGCTATTAGAGGGCGAACAACCAAGAATTATGGAAGTTACAGTTATAGTGGATGGACACGGCTCTTCTGAAGCATCCCTAACTGAACTTGCATGCTCGTTTCTACACCGCATTGCTGCAAGGCCGAAGATACTCCCCTACACTGACATGGTGAAATGGATTATAGATGACGCAGACATATCCAACAGAGAGTTCAAGACGGCTAGCCAAGAAGTCATGGGGTCATTTTCTCCAAACAATTTTAGGTGTATGTACCACTTACCAGAACCCCGGGCCAGCTACAACAAGCAATTCGTCGAGAAGTTCACCGAGGAGAATGAAGACTTGGCAAAATGTACAAAGCACTGGTCAAACAATGAGGAAAGACTAAAAAAGGATAAAAACAGTATGTACGCCACTGGCTCTCTTTGTTCTCCTTACTGTTTTTCATCTGCAATCTTATGTAGACTGTTTGGGAAACTATACATCAACAATTTTTCATTAGAATGGTTACCTCTAGTGGATGCGGCTACCAATGCCACAATAATGGATTGGGTTCTAATCCTATCGGACAATTTAGCCACTGCAATTTTAGGATACAGAACTAAAAGAAGCTTTGCTTCAAGGGTTTACCCTCCATTCTTTTTTAGCACCTATTTTATGGACGATATTTGTTTTGTTTCCAATTTTCCTATTATGGGATGGAGGTGGATGGTACGAAATCCACTTCCCATTCAGGTTTATCACAAAGTATTGCGGGAATCCAATTTCATCCCACATTTCTTCAAAATTTGTCACGGAGTTATGCTCCCGATTTATAAAATGCTCTACCACCGAGATGCCCCAAGGTTCTCCCCAGAAGCTGAAGTGGATATTATCTCAGTTGCAAGGTGGTTTGGGGAATAATTTTTCATGTATATCAGAGTGTTTGGCAGCATTGCTTCACCCCATGTGCTACCTTTTTACGTCCCCGACAAACTGATGGCTAGGGAGATAGCCTATCAGACCTGTGGCGTGGGGGGAATGAGCAAGGTTCTGAAAGATTCCAAGAAGGCCATTTGGCCCCAATTTCTTGTAGTATGCAGAGCATTTGCATTGCATGACTTAGGTCATGCTTTCAAAGAAGTTGATAATGTATTATGTTTACAACTACCAAAGTTCCCGAGGAGGCAATATGATCCCTTTGGTGTTGTAAGTAATTTTACTACAATGGTTAAAATAAAAGTATTTTCTCATGAAGAAGATCCCTTTGATGATGTTTTTCTGCAGAAAAACACCTTCAGAGAGGTCCAACATACAACACGAATTGTTTTTGACCAAGAAAATCTCCAAAAGTTTGACAATTATAGAAAGCAGAGGTTATCAAAGGTCCCATTGGACCAATTTCTCATCGAACCAATAAGGGAGCCTACTCCCAGTGTTAGCATAAGTGAAGGTTCAAAAGAGAAGTCCAAGACAAGTTCTGAAAAGGAATCAGCTGAAAAGTCTGGTGATCAATCCAAGAGTGAACACAACAGAAGCGAGGAGTCAATAAAAGACACAGCTCAATCTACAACAAAGCCTGATCAACAGGCTTTGTCCCCAAAACAAGCTGAAGTTCCTACTCCTCTTACAAAGCCAACAAAGCCACTTGTAATTGATCTAGAAGGGGAATGGGAGAATTTTAATAAGATTCTGACACAGAGGAATAGAGCGCA
This sequence comes from Pinus tabuliformis, assembly GCA_031772625.1. NCBI lineage: Eukaryota > Viridiplantae > Streptophyta > Pinopsida > Pinales > Pinaceae > Pinus > Pinus tabuliformis. The sequence continues at coordinate 734,057,663 of CM062814.1, forward strand.
GAGCCATCAACAAATCCAAAAGAAACAACCACAGAAATGGTAATAGAAAGGGTTGTCAATACTCAGGAAATGGAGCACATTCCTGTTGCCCCCTCGTCTGATATTGTACTAAGGATAGAGGAAATTCCTCCTCTAGATGTGTTTTATAGCCCTCAACATAAAGCTGTCGTCAGAAGGCAAAGAAAGAAAAGAAAACTAGATGTTGTGCTCGCTCCCGAGGATGAACCTCTGGATGTTCTTTGGAAAGACCCCACTACAGACCCATTGAAAAATCTAACTAGGCTCTCAGAGGTTGCAGGTGCATACGCTTCGGCACTATTGATAAAGCAGCGGAGGTTAAATTATTACTTAAAGAAAAGGAAGATAGGATTTTGTTTTTGGAACAACAAGTCAACATCAATCAACAAGCGGAAACACAGTTGGCAAAACTCCAGCAAGACTTCCAACAAATGCAATTGGCACATCAAAGCAGTTTGGTTAGTAAAGAAGAGCAGTTACAGGGTATGATAGAATTGCATAAAGAGGATCCCAAAATTGGGGAGTTCATCACAGAAGCACTTGCTCTCAATTCCCAGCTGTTGCAACAAAAAGAGCTACTGTGCCAGAAGATTTCGCAATGGAATTCCCATTGCGAAACAAGCGATAATATTACAAATCAAGTCGTAGAATTGTGACTTGAATATGATTCAATTTTTAAGAAGGTATCAGACTTCTTGAACTGGCAGAGATCCAAAGAAGGGAAAAGAGCAGACATGCCCAGAATTAGCGAATCGCACAAAGAGATTTTATTTGCGAAATGGGATTCTCGGTTAATAGAAGCAGAACAGGCAACGGAAGAGGGAGTCGCAGCAACGAACAATGTCATTGAATGCATAAATGAAAATCTACACAAGGCTAATTTGGTAGCAGAGACCACTCCAGGCTTCCTTCCAAAGGCACAATAGCTTCAAATAGAGTGGAAATAATCAACAGAGGAAAGGGAAGAGGTGATTAAATAGGTAAACAAGTTAAATTGGGAAACATACTGGCAGTACCTGGTAAAACCACATAACCAATGGATGACTCTGAAGTGCCTCATAACTTCTGCCGAGAAGATAGTGCCAGTTCTTGCCAACGCTGTATTTGCAGGACAGTTAAAAGCTGAAGTCGGCCAACTAATGCTCTTGAAACCAATGCTGGATATTTACGATCTAAAGGATCAGATGCAGGATTTATCATAGATACAATTTATTTTTGTTTTAGTTTATTTTTGCTTAAAATGAGGTAGGTTTTTAAAACCTCCTCATCTATTTTTGTAATATTTATTTTTAGATTTCGTAGTAGTATTTAAACCCCTCTCATGCATTTAGTGAGGGGTCCAAAGTTTTATAAAAAACAATTCTTCAGAACATGCATTTTCCCCCCATTGAGGAGGTTTTGATAAAATGAATGGAACGAGATTTATTTTCTATATGAGTTTAATATCTGCTACTGAATTGCACTTTTGTACTCTTATTGGATGTTAAATGATTTGAAGATAGATCGATATTTGCTACAGCTCATGGGTAGAACATATTACAAATGGTATTTTTATCTCCTGATACTTTTTACTTATGTGTCAAGCAATAACTCATTTTCAGTTATTTATATATGAAAGTTTGAAATGTTTAGTTATCATTATTGCACTTCTATATGGTGATGACTTACTCTTTATGCTGAATATGTAAATGACTCTTATGTGATATATTTCTCATAATTGTTTCGGCTAACTTTTTATATGAAACAATCATTTTTAAAAGGATTCTATTCTCATTGTGATTGAATGATTTTCATTATCAATTGATTTTAGAAATTATTTTAGATCACATAAGTAAACTTTACTCCCGGGATGCTTTTAGAGTTAGATGTCTTCTTTGATTACGATAGATTGCATATAATAGTTAGAAGATAGATTATATTTAGAACAAGTATTCACCCAATAAAACTCCAAAAAGAAAAACATCATCCCGTTAGCACACACATCATAAACAAATTGGGAAACTGGTTCCATCATCCCTAGTCAGAGCCACTATTCCAAACAGAAAAGAAGCTGCATTAAGGTTCGGACTGAGAGGTTATCCCCCTTGTTGGAGACCCAATTTTTCGAGCCTTCAACATATTTGGCGCTAGAAGGAGGGCCTAACTGTGAATGGTAAGTAAATATACATCTTCATGCCATTCTAAGAGTAAAACTCTCTCACCATCACCCTCAACTTCTCGTTCGCATTCCAACTCTTCCATCTTTGAACCAGAAGTTGAAAAGAAAAATATAGAGCACATTACTGAAATCCCAAACAAGCTAGATCATTCTTCTTCAGATCCCACTGAGTTATAAACTTTAATTCATAAGTTACAGGGAATTTCTTTATCTCAAGAAGAATATGAGTTTTCCCAAGGTAGTGTCACTTCTCATCTGACCCCGTCTCAACGGCTGACTAGAGCACAAAGTGAAAAGCTAGGAATCCCAGCAGTTGAGTTTCCTTTACTGAGTTGTAAGAAAGCTAGGAAAATACCAGCATAATCTCAGAGTGAGGTTCTGTCATCATCTTCGTCTACCATCCCATCTATATCATCATAAGGTCATTCATCCATCCCTCAACTCCAGATTGTGGGTCATACAAGTACAGGATCAACATCTTCCTCTACCCAACCACCTTCAACTATTGCCACACCTCCTCCTACTCATACTCCAACAATGGCAGGAAATCCACCACCAAGGCCATGGGCCAATCCAGGAGCTGTAAGAATGCCTGCACCTTTATCGCAACTACCAGCTCATCCTGAAAAATGGCTCCCCAAGTTCAATCCTGACAATGGCCTATTAGCCGAAGAGCACATAAATAATTTCATGTTGTCTATTAATTTAAATGGAGTAACATAAGAGGACGTAGTTGTACGATTGTTCCCTTATACTTTACAAGGAGCAGCATGATCATGGTATTTTTTGTTACCATCAGGCTCCATTAATAACTGGGATACATTTCAAGATTAGTTTTTAACAAAATTTGGAGATGATCGATCTACAACAACCTTAATAAATGACCTCTCAAATTTAAAAGCCGAACCAAGAGAACCAATTAAGGATTTCATCTCTAGCTTCAATAAATTATTAAACAAAATACCAACAATGTCGAAGCCTAGCAACGAAGTCCAAAATGAATGGTATATTTCCGCTTTGCCTTCAAATTCAACCATCTTTGTAGATAGAGCTGCCAAGCCAATGTTAGCTGAAAACATGAAAGAGGCAATAGTTGTAGAGAAACGTATCCTAGCCATAGAAAAGAAAAATGCTGTAGTTGAAAGAAAGTCTAAAAAAGTGTCTTTTAGAGATGATCCTAAGAAAAAACAATCAGAAGGACCCATTCGACCTGGAAGGGCTACAAAAAGTTTTGAAAACCATGTCCAATGAAATGGTTGATATAAAGAAACAAGTAGCAGAAACCTCTTCCAAGAAACCTTTTAAACCCTTTAGAAGAAATCCTTCAACTGATCCTAAACCACCAAATGCTATAACAAACGCAGAATCAGAAGGGGAAAAAGAAGAAGTTTCGAATGAGGAATGTGGGACTTAATTCTTCCAGATGAAGAAGATAAAGATGCATTACCTGTTGCTACTAGAAGTAGAAATCAACTTGATCCTCCACAATCCAGTTCTAAACAAAAAAACCCAAGCCCAACTCCTAAGGATAAAATTGCAGGTAAGAAATCCTCACCAAAATCTACTTGGACAAACCTAGTTCAATCTGATTCAACAACTCCATCTAAAATCCTTATCATTTCAGATGAAATGGAATATAACATTGTTGAAGATATGAAGAAAACTAGGGCAAACATCACTTTTCACGAGCTTAGCAAATTAAAACATCAGCAGAAATTTCTCTTGAAAGAACTAAATGCATTACCTATTATGCCTCTTCCTGTTGCTGTAATTTCACAAGCTACTCATGAAATGGGAAGACCTCCGACTGGCATTGTAAAGAAAGTCGATCCAAATGGAATTACTTTGATTGGGGGAAGATCAAAGTCCCATACTCCACCATTTCTCCTTACCTTTGAAGTTTTCAATAAAAATTTGCATAACTGTTTGGTAGATTCCGGTGCCTCATCTAACATTTTGCCTAAAACAGTTTGCGCAAAGTTAAATGTCCAACCTCAGAAATCTGCAGTACGAATAGTACAGTTGGATCGGTCTCAAGTAGAGGTTATCGGTGAACTTAATCAAGTGACCATAAGGCTTTCATCAAACCCAAAGGTATGTCAGATTATTGATATACTTGTCGTAGATATCCCTGAATTTTATGGACTGATCCTTAGCAGGGATTGGTCAGAAAAACTTCACGGTTACTTTGCGACCGACTGGTCTCATATGTGGCTCCCTTACAATGGAAAACCAAATCAGATCAAGGTTGAACAAGAAAGACACCAAAAGTATATAGTGACGGAGTTAGAAGGAGAAAACGAGCCTGTAGCGTACAACAACAACATAATTGGAAACTATTCTGTTGATTCTTTCTTAGGGAATTTCAACGCTCATACTTCACCTTTTTTGGAAAATTCCATTTTATCTCAGATAGAAAATTTCTCTCAAACAAACACTTCTAGATGCATTGACTTTGTAGATAAAACTGTAAATAAAACTTTGTTTTGGAAATTATTTTTTGATGGTTCTAAGTCTAATGATGGAGCAGGAGCAGGTTGTATATTAGTTAGTCCAAAAGGAGAAAAGACCATGTTAACATGTAGACTTGAGTTCGATTGCATGAACAATACTGCTGAATATGAAGCGTTAGTTCAAGGGTTATACAAGGCAATCGGGCTTAATATCAAATACCTGCAAGTATTTGGAGATTATGAGATTGTTATTAAACATGTAAGAAATACTATACATTTTCTGTCAGGACACTTGAAGCACTATCAATCGTTAATACAAGACCTGACTTCACACTTTATAGCATTTAATATTTCATCCATTCCAAGACTCCAAAATGCTAGTATTGATCTCCTCGCTAATGTAGCTTCCAAGCTTATTCCATCAGAGGACTATAGCCCAGACAGATTTTCGATTGAATTAATATTTAGACCCTCTATTCTTGATAACATTACCAACTAGAGAGTTTTCAACAATGACCCTGATATTGTGAGTTTTCTGACATCAGAAGGCTCTTACAATAATAAGATAATTGATGAAGACCAACACGACAAGCAGCTGGAACAAGGAAACAACAATAACGCTATACCAAAATCCATAGTCAATTTAGAGGACCTATATGACTTAAAGGACAGATTCAAATGGTCCACCAATTCAAAACTTTAGAGTTCAACTCTAAGATATGAATTAGTGAATCTGGGGACTGACATAAAACCACAGAACATCAACTTAGGTCTTGGTCTAACATCCGAGGAAAAATCAACTTTCATTCGACTATTGAAACAATACAAGAGTGTCTTTGCCTAGAATTATGATGATCTTAAAACTTATGACACTTCGATTATACATCACAAAATCCCGATGATCTTTGATGAAAACTTTGTTCAGCAGAAATTGAGCAAAATCCATCCTACTTGGGAAAACCAGATTAAGTCTGAGTTGAACAAATTACTAAAAGCCAAGATTATTTTTCCTGTTAGGAATTCTAGATGGGTCTCCAACTTGGTCCAAGTCAGAAAGAAAAATGGTGATATCCGGATTTGTATTGACTTTCGAAATCTCAATAAAGCTTGCCAAAAGGATAATTTTCCACTGCCCCCTATGGAACAGATATTACAATCGATCATAGGGTTTGAAATAATGTCCTTTTTAGATGGCTTTTTGGGGTACAATCAAATCTTGGTCCACCCAGATGATCAATTGAAAACTACATTTAGAACGAAATGGGGCACTTACGCGTATCAAAAGATGCCATTTGGGCTGATCAATGCCGGTGCCACGTTTCAAAGGGCCATGGACATTGCGTTCAAAGGATTAGTGAACAAGTCAGTGGTGATTTACTTAGACGACATAACAATATATTCTAAAAAACACAGTAATCATCTCAGAGACTTAAAATAGATCTTCCAACGTTGTTAAAAATATGCAATATCACTTAATCCATTTTTTTTTTTTAGCGTTAAGTGAAGGAAAGCTTCTCGGATTCATAGTGTCTAAATTTGGAATTCATATTGACCCAGATAGAATTAAGGAAATTTCTGAGATATCTTTACCTTATAACAAAAAAGAAATGTAGTCTTTCCTTGGTCAGATCATTTTTTTAAAAATATTTGTCCCTGACTTCTCAAGAATCGTGTCACTGCTCCAAGCCATGATAAAGAAAAGCTCTCTCTTCAAATGGGGTCATGTTCTAACATGAAGCGTTTGGCTTGATAAAACAAGTGATTATAAATGCCCCATCTCTAGCGACTCCAAAATTTTATGATCCTTTCACTTTATATACATTTGCCTCTGATAAATCGTATGCTGCCACACTCACACAAGCAAATTGAGATAAAGCCAAAGCCCCAATTGCCTTATTCAGTTCAAAATTGCAAGGAGCTGAATTAAATTACTCCGATGTTGAGAAATAGACTTATGCTGTATTCAAAGCAATCAAACACTTTAGATCCTTCCTTCTTAAGACTCACACCAAAATAATAGTGCCATTTCCAGTGGTAAGAAATCTTTTGGTATAGAAATATGTGGGCGAAAAGAGGGAAAATTGGGTCACAACCTTGCAAGAATATGATGCTGAAATTAAACCAGCGAATATTATAAAAGGTCAAGGTTTTTGCAGGATGTTGGCTGGAGCATTGCACATGTCAGGAACGCAGTCTCCAGACAGCGAAGTACAAGTGTATGAGGTAGGCCTAAATGATATGAAATCAAGGTATGATGATATCATGTTCTACTTAAAAAATGGATATGCTCCTCCGCATTTGAATCACACAAACAAAAGAGCCCTAAGGCTAAAAGCTAAACAATATCAAATTGTAAATGATGTACTTTTTAGGATGAATTATGATTCTGTTCTCCTTAGATGCCTTGAGAAATATGAAGAAGGAAAAGTATTGTAGGAACTTCATGATGGACGGGCAGGCGGACACTACGCAGGAGATGCGACAGCACACAAAATCTTGCGCGCTGGTTATTACTGGCCAACTTTATTTAAAGATGCACATAACTATGTAAGAAGATGTCAAATTTGTCAAACTGCTACTCAAAGACATAGGAAACCATCGTTACCATTACAGCCGTTCAACATCAATCAGCCATTTGAACAATGGGGATTAGATATAATAGGTGAGATCGTTCCTCATTCTTCTAAACAACATAAATACATCCTTATAGCTATCAACTAGTTTACCAAATGGGTAGAAGTAGTTCCGCTCAAGACAACCAACTCTGAGAGTATCATTGAATTTATAGATCAATTCATAATCACCAAGTTCAGCTTACACTCTGCTTTAATGTTTGAAATTGCATCATATTTCTCAGGTAATGCTATGACTGAATTTGTGCTCAAAATAGGTTTTAAGCTTAAATATTCTGCTAATTATTATCCGCAAGGAAATGGGTTGGCTGAATCAACAAACAAAAACCTTATTAGAATCATTAAACGGACTATTGATCAAAATCATAGAAACTGGCATAAGTCTTTAATGTACACTCTTTGGGCAGATTGAATAACTCAGAAAACTTCTATTGGCACTTCTCCTTTTAATTTAGTTTATGGGAAAGAAGTGATCCTACCAACAAATCTAGCTCTTCCTTTTTTAGCCTTAGTTCAATTCATTGAAGAAACCCCCTCCTCATCCTTGCAATTAAGACAATTGCAGATCCTTGAGCTTGAAGAGGAACGAGAAAAGCCTAAAATTACCCACGCGCATCATCAACAATTAGTAAAAGCTTCCTTTGATTTAAACTTGGTGTCTAGAAAAGATTTTCAACTTGGAGACTTAGTATGGGATAAAGCCCATGAAGAGAAAGGAAAGCATACTAAATTCCAACGGATGTGGCTCGGACCATTCCAGATTTTCGAACTCATCGGTCCATCAACTTTCATCTTACAAGATTTAGTAGGGAAAAGAGAGTCTTTACCTATTAATGGAAAGATCCTAAAGAAATATTTCCCATAAAAGATGATCTCTTCTATTTTCTGTAGATTATAGCTTTTAGTTAAGTTTTCTTTTGATAATAAAACAGGTTGAGAATGTTCACTTTTGGTTTCCATGAAAAGAATAGTGTCTCATGTCAATTTTGTTTTTTTGCTTGTATAAGTAGAGAGTGGTTAGAAAAATTAATCTCCATTTTTGAAACATAGGGTCAAGTGCTATCATTCTGAAAATTTTACCTGTTCTTTTGTTTCAACTATACAAGTTTTGGTTAGAATCAACCTTAGGAAGAAGTTTTCCTTACATCAGTCACAAAAGGTAACAATAACAAAACAAAGATTCTCTCTGGAAAAGCTACTTTTAAACTCTACAATTGTCGTCCGGAAGAATTCTTAAGGAACCAATGACTTCCCCCCCACTTGAGGAAATTGCGAGATTCAAAGAGTAATCCAACTATGCACTCTAAACTTAAAGAATAAGAGGTCTCATCAAGAGCTGGCTTATCATGATCCTAAAGATTATAACTAACTGACATTGCCATACTGCATATCAAAACAGGGTAATGGCTTGAGAATGTTTCAATCAAAAGACAAGGGGTCTCATCACAAGCCAACTTGTTCAGTTAAGTTATAAATCAAGTGAATGACACTGTCAATTTTTGCCACCAAACAAAGACATTGTTCTTTAAGAATTAGAAGAGAAATAAGAAAAGAAACAGCAATAAGTGCATATGAGGATTTATCTTTGAAAATTGCATGCTTCTCAGGTAGGACACTAGATCATTGCTGGGTAACAGGTAACCCTGTCGAGGCTATGAACGCCTGCTGGCAGCAGAGGCTCTACCTACGACAAATGAGTACACCTAAACTGATCTAAAGAGATGTCTTTGTTTTTATCTTTACAACCAAGTAATGACTGATGTGAGTAAAATGACTAACTCTGGGAAGAAGATAATCAGAATAAAGATAGTTAGAACAAGATGTTGTTATTAATAAATAGCACTATTTACCTTATATTTCTACAATGAAGTTTCATTTTCAAAACCATTTCTATTTTGGAAGTTTTAGAAAATTCAAAAAATCCATCAGAGATAACTGGTTCTTCCAAGTGAATCGCCAATTGTTGTGACTATCAACAACCCCCTCCTTTTTATTAGTGTTAGTAATAACATTAATAAATGGGGACCCTTCCAAAAAAATCAAATCTTAGCATTTAATGTTGCCTTTTGTTTTTAGAATAAAATGAGATATCAAAGTGGAACTTGCTAAAACATGGAAATTACCTTTTCATACTCCAAGCGCATAAAACTTCACAAAATACGAGTTTCCTTATTAAAGAATGCTACATGACCATAAGGCTTAAGAAAAACTTTATAGTGGAAAATCTTGAATATTTAAGTAAACCATAAAAACCCTGCTTTAGAAAAGATTATTCTCACATCGCAAAAGGTTACAGCGAACATCCCTTATAAAAGTAACTCCTTGAAAATGTGATCCACAAGAATGCGAGATCATGAAGCTTACAACCTCATCGCATCACAAATTCCAATACCGTGGCGCTACTTTATGTAACATAACCAAATATCGCGAAATGCGATAGCGTCTCGCAAATCGCATATCGCAGCAGCTCATGTAACGATGGTTTTTAATAAGAACAGGTTTTGCGATATAACGATCTGTGATATTGCGAAACAAATTGCAAAATCACTTTTATTGCGATTCGAAGGGCTTAGAGTTCTAGGGCAATACTTTTCGGCGTTCGTTGCAAAGTTATGAACATTAAAGTTTAACATAACGGTCCATTAGTGGTCATTTATTAAAAACGATTAGGATCAGTGTAAAGGACTATTTGACGCAAGTTGATATCTTTTGATGTGATTCAGAATTAAATATCTCCAGTCACCTTATTTTCTTCCTTCCATCGATTATTCTTGTATTAACTATTGTATTTATCATATTTTTTCTCTCTGTTTGCAACTTTCAGGAAGAACACACAAAGCGTAATACACGAAGAAATGGGGAAGAAAGGAAAGGTTCCTACGTCTGAGAAGACGAAAATGGCCCCATTATTCACAAACACTACCTGTAGTCGGGACACAGGGATATCTATGTGGGAAGCTATGTATCAGCTATTGGAGGGCGAACAACCAAGAATTATGGAAGTTACAGTTACAGCATATGGACGCGGCTCTTTTGAAGCATCCCTAACTGAACTTGCATGCTCGTTTCTACACTGCATTGCTACAAGGCCGAAGATACTCCCCTACACTAACATGGTGAAATGGATTATAGATGACGCAAACATATCCGACAGAGAATTCAAGACGGCCAGCCAAGAAGTCATGGGGTCGTTTTCTCCAAACAATTTGAGGCATATGTACCACTTACCAGAACCCTAGGCCAGCTACAACAAGCAATTCATCGAGAAGTTCACCAAGGAGAATGAAGACTTGGTAGAATGCACAAAGCACTAGTCAAACAATGAGGAAAGACTAAAAAAGGATAAAAACGGTATGTACACCACTAGCTCTCTTTGTTCTCCTTACTGTTTTGCCGCTGCAATGTTATGTAGACTATTTGGGAAACCAGACATCAACAAGTTTTCATCAGAATGGTTACCTCTAGTGGATGTGGCTACCAATGCCACAATAATGGATTGGGCTCTAATCTTGTCCGAAAATTTAGCCACTACAATTTTAGGATACAGAACTAAAAGAAGCTTTGCTTCGAGGGTTTACCCTCCATTCTTTTTGAGTGCCTATGTTATGGACGCTATTTGTTTTGTTTCTGATTTTCCTATTATGGGATGGAGGTGGACGGTACAAAATCCACTTCCCATTCAGGTTTATCACAAAGTATTGTGGGAATCCAATTTCATCCCACATTTCTTCAAAATTTGTCACGGAGTTATGCTCCCGATTTATAAAATGCTCTACAACCAAGATGCCCCAAGGTTTTCCCCAGAAGCTGAAGTGGATATTCTCTCAGTGGCAAGGTGGTTTGGGGAAGAATTGTTCACGTATATCAGAGTGTTTGGCAACATTGCTTCACCCCATGTGCTACCTTTTTACGTCCCTGACAAACTGATGGCTAGGGAGATAGCCTATCAGACCTACGACGTGGGGGGGATGATAAAGGTTCTGAAAGATTCCAAGAAGGACATTTGTCCCCAATTTCCTGTAGTATGCGGAGCATTTGTATTGCATGACATAGGTCATGCTTTCAAAGAAGTTGATAATGTATTATGTTTACAACTACTAAAGTTCCCGGGGAGGCAATATGATCCCTTTGGTCCTGTAAGTAATTTTATTACAATGGTTAAAATAAAAGTATTTTCTCATGAAGAAGATCCCTTTGATGATGTTTTCTGCAAAAAAACACCTTCAGAGTGGTCCAACATACAACACGAATTGTTTTGACCAAGAAAATCTCCAAAAGTTTGACAATTACAGAAAGCAAAGGTTATCAAAGGTCCCATTGGATCAATTGCTCATCGAACCAATAAGGGAGCCTACTCCCAGTGTTAGCATAAGTGAAGGTCCAAAAGAGAAGTCCAAGACAAGTTCTGAAAAGGAATCAGCATAAAAGTCCGATGATCAATCCAAGAGTGAACACAACGGAAGCAAGGAGTCAATAAAAGACACTGCTCAATCTACAACAAAGCCTGATCAGGAGGCTTTGTCCCCAAAACAAGTTGAAGTTCCCACTCCTCTTACAAAGCCAACAAAGCCACTTGTAATTTATCTAGAAGGGGAATGGGAGAATTTTAATAAGATTCTGAGTACAGAGGTACAAAGTGCAGAGCCATCAACAAATCCAAAAGAAACAACCACAGAAATGGTAATAGAAAGGGCTGTCAATACTTAGGAAACAGAGCACATTCCTGTTGCCCCCTCATCTGAGATTGTACTAAGGATAGAGGAAATTCCTCCTCTAGAAGTGTTTTATAGCCCTCAACATAAAGCTATCATCAGAAGGCAAAGAAAGAAAAGAAACTTGGATACTGTGCTCGCTCCCAAGGATGAACCTCTGGATGTCCTTTGGAAAGACCCCACTACAGACCCATTGAAAAATATAACTAGGCTCTCACAGATCGTAGGTGCGTATGCTTTGACAACTACTGATAAGGCAATGGAGGTTCAATTGTTACTTAAAGAAAGGGAAGATATGATTTTGTTTTTGCAACAAAAATTACAGCAAGTCAACATCAATCAACAAGTGGAAACAAAGTTGGCAAAACTCCAGCAAGACTTCCAGCAAATGCAATTGGCACATCAAAGCATTTTGGTTAGTAAAGAAGAGCAGTTATAGGATATGATAGAACTGCATAAAGACGATCCAAAAATTGGGGAGTTCATCACAGAAGCACTTGCTCTCAATTCCTAGCTTTTGTAAAGAAAAGAGCTACTATGCCAGAAGATTTAGCAATGGAATTCCCATTGCGAAACAAGCGATAATATTACAAATCAAGTCATAGAATTAAGACTTGAATATGATTCAATTTTTAAGAAGGTATCGGACTTCTTGAACTGGTAGAGATCTGAAGAAGGGAAAAGAGCATACATGCCCAGAATTGATGAATCACACAAAGAGATTTTATTTGCGAAATGGGATTCGCGGTTAAAAGAAGCGGAACATGCAATGGAAGAGGTAGCGACAACAACGAACAGTGTCGTTGAATGCATAAATGAAAATATACACAAGGACAATTTGGTAGCAGAGACCACTCCGAGCTTCCTTCCAAAGGCACAACAACTTCAAACAGAGTGGAAACAATCAACAAAGGAAAGGGCAGAGGTGATTAAATAGGTAAAAAAGCTAAACTGGGAAACATACTGGCAGTACCTGGTAAAACCACATAGCCAATGGATGACCCTGAAATGCCTCATAACTTCTGCCGAGAAGATAGTGCTAGCTCTTGCCAACGCCGTATTTGCAGGATAGTTAAAAGCTGAAGTCGGCCAACCGACGCTCTTGAAACCAATGCTAGATATTTTCAATCTAAAGGATCAGATGCAGGATTTATCATAGATACGGTTTAGTTTAGTTTTAGTTTATTTTTTCTTAAAATGAGGTAGGTCATTTAAACCTCCTCATATATTTTTGTAATATTTATTTTTAGATTTCATAGAGTAGTATTTAAGCCCCTCTCATGCATTTAGAGAGGGGTGCAGAGTTTTATAAAAAACAATTCTTCAGAACGTGCATTTTGCCCCTCACTGAGGAGGTTTTGATAAAATGAATGGAACGAGATTTATTTTCTATATGAGTTTAATATCTGCTACTGAATTTCACTTTTGTACTCTTAGTGGATGTTAAGTGATTTGAAGATAGATCGATATTGCTACAACTCATGAGTAGAACATATTACAAATGGTATTTTTATCTCCTAATACTTTTTACTTATGTGTCAAGCGATAAATCATTTTCAGTTATTTATATATGAAAGTTTGAAATGTTTAGTTATCATTATTGCACTTCTATATGGTGATGACTTACTCTTTATGTTGAATATGTAAATGAATCTTATGCGATATATTTCTCATAATTGTTTCGGCTAACTTTTTATACGAAACAATCATTTTTAAAAGGATTCTATTCTCATTGTGATTGAATGATTTTCATTATCAATTGCTTTTAGAAATTATTTTAGATCGCATAAGTAAACGTTACTCCCGGGATAGTTTTAGAGTTAGATGTTTTCTTTGATTACGATAGATTGCATATGATAGTTAGAAGATAGATTAGATTTAGAACAAGTATTCACCCAATAAAACTCCAAAAAGAAAAACATCATCCCGTTAGCACACACATCATAAAAAGATTGGGAAACTGGTCCCATCATCCCTAGTCGCAGCCACTATTCCAAACGGAAAAGGAGCTGCATTAAAGTCCGGACCGAGTGGTTATCCCCCTTGTTGGAGACCCGATTTTTCGAGCCTTCAACAGGACCACAAACTTGACATGCAAATTTACCCTTTTTTTGAAATCTGGCAAGAGATGGAGTAATGTCAATTAATTTAAACAAAGGGATTATTTAAAAAACATACATGATAGGATCTAACTGAAATAATGATATAATATTAAAGTGTAATGGAACATTACATACCACAAAAATGTGTTAGTCATGGGGCATCATGAATTGTCCATACAAGTAGTACATGGAATTAAAATTTCTTCTCCCCTATTGGTTTACAGATGTCATACATAGTGATGCCGATCCATAACTTCCTTAACTCATCGATAAGAGGCTCGATATATACATTCACATCTTTAACTTGGTGCTTACCTAATTGTTTGAAATTACACATAATTACTACCATGATATGTACATATATGTACATAAATAAATATAACATATTATGCAACAAACAAGACAAATGAAAATGTTACAAATATTCGAAAATTTAATGTAAACAAATACCTAGAACAATCATTGTCAACATAATGTTCTCCCTCTAGTGTCATCCAAGGAGGAAGGTTATTATTGATAACCAAAATTGGCCACACTGAGTAAATAGACTTGAGCTCTCCAAATGGATTAACAACATAAACTACCAATACAAGCCTAACACTATGAGGTTCATCTTTAAAATGCAACCATTTTTCCTCAATTTGCCTAAATTTAGAACCATCTACATGCATTCGAAGAAAACCATCTTCACTTCTCTTCTATGCATGGTAATCCATAATATATGATATTCTTTGACACTTGAACAATCACTGTAATGTGGAATTATGGGAATATGATGAAGAACTTTTTGAGGCACCTTTTTTGTTATTTGATCAGTTCGATATCTACTACTGTCACATTTTGGACAATTTGTTTTCGATGCATGTTTTCCATAACATATAATATGATCATTAGGCCATGCATCTATAGCTTGATTCTCCATTCATATTTATTTCATAACAACATATAAATCTCGGTATGTGCGAGGTAACTTATTTGGTAATGGTAACAAAAAATCATCTAACAATCTATTACAACATAAAAAATCACTAGTTAACGTAAAGAATATTAAATAAATATTACATTCTTATTTTACACATTAATTAACAGTAAAAACAAGCGAAAAAATCAACCTTTCATGTGATGAAACATATTACAGTATACCTTAGGATTTGTGTCATACAAGTGTTTGAAAAACCATTCAAAACCTTTAAGTTCACCAACAATAATGTAGCAGAGAGAATATTTTCTCTTGAGCCTTCATAAAGTGGTGTCCCTGCCTTCTGTAGCACAAGTGCATCATAAATATCATCATCGTTCTCATCGCCGAACAAGTCTTGGATCAATTGATTTGTCCCATCATCTTGAACTATGTTATTATTGTCATATTCTTCCATAGGATCATTATCTTGATCTTCCAT
The DNA here is from genome assembly GCA_031772625.1 of Pinus tabuliformis. NCBI lineage: Eukaryota > Viridiplantae > Streptophyta > Pinopsida > Pinales > Pinaceae > Pinus > Pinus tabuliformis. The sequence continues at coordinate 734,073,139 of CM062814.1, forward strand.
ATTTGCTCCATGTTCCTCAACTTGTAGAACATCATTTCTAGTACTACTACTTGGCACATTCAGATCATAGTACCTAGGGGGCCACCTTGACTTTATAATAATTACAAACAATCATGTGAAATCAGTTTGAGAAACAAATATGATAACAATGTTTTTTTACAAATACAATTAATATAAATAATATAGATATAATGATTCATAAAATATAGCTTGCCACTAGACGATATTCGTTCCCCCCTTCAATGTGCCCATTCTTCCTACAATGTCTATAAGATATTTCATATGAAATTCTCTGCGGACCTCTGCACCTGCAAAATTTGCAAGGGAAATAACATTTCCCATCATTGACCCCTAGCCGATTAGTTCCCCATCTAATGTTTTTTGACATTCTTCCCAACCACAAAACAATTATATAAAACAAAATCTATTTTTGGCCTCGAAAAATACCTTATAACCTTTTAGAATTATTGTAGCTATAGAAAACATGTCGCATCATCTCTTACATGCAAGATATTTATACATTTATTTATTGTTGCAATTGAAATGTTAGATGACTAGACATAGTCAAAGATGACCATCAAAAAAATGGTCAAATTAACGTTGAAATGAAGAGATCCATTTGCTATCGCAATTACGACAATATATGCCGTTCATTTCAATTTTGATTCCTAAAATTAGCAGTCACAATTGCGACAAACAAAATTTGTCGTCATAATTGAGATGACCTAGAAATCATTAGTCGCAAATATGATGCCATAGAAATAGGTCGTCGGACTTCTGACAAACACAGGGAATTTTCACTGAAAAACTAAAAAAAAATGAGATTTTTCTTGACCTTCACAATAATATGGGCCATACCGCCATACTATGTCATTTCAATTTAGTCCTATATGTAGCAGTGTAATAAATCCAAGGAGGATATCTTGCTACATTTAGATGAATTCCAACTGCAATTTAAGGAAATCAACTCTAGGATACCAACTTAAGCTCAATAGCCTCCTATCCATTAGCCCATTTCCATTCAACAAAACTAACATGCACATTTTTTCGCTGCCGATTCTTGTTCCTACACTAATTTTTGACATGTATAGGTCAGGTCTCTAGAAATTTTGTATCTTTTGCCTAGATAATTTAATTTTATCAGTTAATGTATTGTAAATATTTCCACCTATCAACAAACTTTTATAGTTTTTTTTCCTAATAATGAACTTAACTCAGACTCTTTGGACAGATGAATTACTCTATTGTTTTTGGTTTGGTTTCCCTAGTGGAAGGCCAACAACATTGGGAATTTTCGTAATTGATGGAATTAACCCACTAGCTTATAAAAGAAAATTGCAGTATTCTTTGTGTTGAGAAGCAAGTAAAATATTTGGAGAAGAAGAAGAAGAAAGAGGAAGAGGATCTTAAATTTCTTAATGTTATTGCAAACAATTTAGACATATATATTAAGGAAAAATAAATTATGATGACACTAGACTCTTGAGAAAAATATATCACACTTTGTTTGTTTATGTTGTTATCCATTGTCATTGTGGAGCACATCGATGGGCATCGAATCTCTTTAACATCTCTTTTGTGAACATGTTATTGCCGATATGACTAATTGTGTGGATGTGTATATGTAATGTCCTGGAATTGTTGTTCCTTGATACAATTGTAAAATCTTACACCTACATTTTATAATTAATATCAATGCATTATACATGGTTGATAAATCATTCTTTCGATTCTCTAAGAGATTAAAGAGAATTGTAAAAGAGTACCCAAAATTCAACATCTGTAGAAATTATTGAAAGGATTCATACATATTATTCTTTATCATACAATGTTTAAGGATTTGATTGGAAGGGGACAATGTCCCTATTGTTCATATGGAAAATTAGAATGATGAAAATCCACCACTTTTTTATCTCCCAATGTTTAGAGATCTAAGTCTAGATTTGATAAATCATGTTTTTACAAAAGAAATGATTAGAAGATCTGGGATCACATGGTTGGCACATTGTGTCACTTGAAGGCATGGTTCTATCATTATATACTGGATGTAAGTATCTTATTCTATGAATAAATTAAGAAGTATATGACTTATTTCAATTATGAACACAATTCATTAGGAACTATGCAAGGAATTTTTTTATCAAGCATTATTATTATTATTATTTTCCAAAAAATGGTGAGTTTTATTTATATAGAAAGTTGTGGAAAATGCACACAAATAGGTTACATAAGCAGATAATCCTTGTTATTCATGATTTACAATTTCAAAACCACCCAAAATACATATTCATACAGATAATTACCAAATAAAAAAGGATCGAGACCCTTAGAATTAGGTATTGATTGGTTGACATGTTTCCCATTAATAAAAGCAATCCTTTTTTTCTGATTGGGTAGAAAAATTGGCTTGGGAGTTAGAAAATTTGTTATTATGCCATCCCACATGGAATCATTCAATATTGCAGTTCATTTTTTCGACCAAAGTTCTAATTCTACTAAGAATGTCTTCTAATTGGAGATCTCTGACCTTTGATCAAAATTGCATGTGTCTTAGGATGATAAATGAGTCCTCTAGAATAAGAAGACACCTTGGATGGAATGTAAGAGCTAGGATAATTCCCTAGAAAAGAATATATGCATCTACTAAAATATTGGAAAGAAATCCTAGTTTTCATGCATACTATCCTTCAATTATTCCTCTAGGGTGAAAGACTGCCCCCCTGACACACACTTGCCTCCCCTGATTTTCTTACAAAAGGACATAGGGGTGGGTTTTGATCTACTTATATGTGCATGGGTCATGAGGCCATTTTTAATGTAGTCTCTCTAGGTACAACCACACATTTAACCACTACCTCAAGGTGCCCCAATTTCTTTAGTACTAGACCCTCATGGGAATTGAACCTTGCTCAACAGTGAAAAACTCCTTGCTTTCCACCACTGGATCTAACCCCTTTGGGATGTCTAATCAAGCATTATTATTTGATCAATGAAATATATATTTTTTCAATGCATTTTAATATCTAATTTGATTAAGTAATTTTTAATTACTTTTTCTAACTCATTGTTTTCAATCTTTAATTGTTGAAGGCAATGATTCACAAGAATCTTCTAATAAGAATGGAAAAACTAATCAAGATGATGAGGGGGATTGTAAAAATAATCACAATTCATATTCAAATGCTCAAGCCAAGAGTGATGATGGGAAAGAAGAAGGTAATTATACCAAAATCATTTTGTAAGTGGAGTTATTCGAGAAATTTTCATTGTTTATCCATATCTAATGAATGAATACCACCTGTTTAAAGTAGTGAATGAAAACAACATGTTAAACCACACACTCTATTGAAGCGGTTATAATTTGCGTTATTCATTCATTTGCATGGACAATTGAATGTTTCCCTTGATAATGTATTTATATGTATTTCTTTTTATTTCTTTTTCTCATCGATCAAGCCTCAATCATAATGGGAAATCCCTCCTCACACAATTAGAACAACAACTTAATCAACCATTTTGGTATGAGACTCATTCTATGCAAGTTTTCAAATCCAAATCTCATGAATTATAGGTGTGAATTATTTTATTCTAAGAATAAGAATTTCCTGAAAAGCATGTTATTTTTGGCAGTAGGGTTTTGGGTCTTAATAAGGCTAGTAATTAGGTATTTCTAGGTAGACCCTAATAAAAGGGAGATTTCCTTATTTTAGGAGTAGTTTTATTCAAAATTTTGAGAGGACTTGCCTTTTTTGTTTGTATGACGAGCCATGCCTATAAGGCCATGGGCTCGTTTTATGTCCAAATGAGGATCATGGGTATTGTTTCTATCTCAATGTTCATTTTGATATTTGAAGGATGGAAACTTGATGGGTTGGATGATTGAGGGAAGCCACACAATCGCTCATTTTCTGGTGAAAAGTGCCAAAATTGGGGGCTGAATTGCATATAAAATAAAAATGGTCTACATATTTGTGCTTACAACCAAGGTCTCGAAGAATTCCACTTTTCCATATCCCAAACCCTAGTGGGTATTTTTTTAGGCAATTTGCAACTACATTTAGCTTAAATTTCTATTTGTATTTCCCTTGCGACCCATTGGTGAGGTGGGAAAAGAAATCCATGTGATTTAAGAGGGTCATGAGGGAAAAATAATAAAGTTAGTTTAATTGTGGATAACCATTAAGGAGGGAAAGAACACATATTGAAGTAGCCTCCATTCGGGCCTGATAAGCCAGGTGAGTATTATGGTGGAGGGTGGGACTTCTTGCGAGAGAGCACAATTGGATGACCCTACTGAGTGCTTAAATAATTTAGTCAAACTCCACCATAGTGAATAGGTTGGTACATCATTTGTAGATTAGGGAAATTTCACAACTGTTATTAGGAGGTGTTGCAAGTGCTACTAGTGTGACGAATTATGTGTTTCCCTTGCTCAACTATTCATGTATTTATTTTATTTTCATTTCCCATTGATCATGCCTCAATTATAATGAGAATTATGTTTGGTCCTAGATAGACTCAGCCATAGAGGCCAAGCTTGGTTAGATTAAATTCACCACTAGCCTTTCTTAGTTTTATTTTGAAAATTTAGCACAAAATGGGTTGTTTTTCGTGCTACCAATCCTCTAGAAAAAGAAAAAAAAAACCTGTGAATGCTTCAAAGGATGACAACAAAGTTGGCCATTGTGTAACTCATCTACCATCAACCCTCCAAGAATTCCTCGGGTGAGTAGTCAAAGCCCCCTTATTCAATTTTATTAGTTTCATGGAAGAAATGTTCAATTTTGTATGTATGTGAAGCTAATTTTAAGGTATTATACAAATCCTAGTATTTTTAGTCAATCAAGAGCTTGTGTAAATAAGGATTTTTCTTGGCTCAACTCAAAGAACCCCTTCCCCTCTTTTCCATCCTCTGCCTTTGCCAAGGCTAAGAATATCTTGGTTAAACTCTGTATCTTTCATTCAACACCAGTTTCTACAAGTTAATTGGCACACATTATACTGGCCCAATCCACAACATAGTATAGGCGATGAATTGAAAAACATATAAAACCATGGAGAAATCCTTTTCTAACCAAAAGAAATAAATAGTTTCTTTGACAAAACTTCACATCTCAAAAATTACTCTGCTACATGCTTAGGCTACAGGTAACTTGATTGAGCCATCTTTAGGTCACACTTAATGGGATATCCATATTTTTACTATGATGTCAATTTGGTGATAGAAACAATATATAAACCTAGTTTATTATTAGTGAATATTACAAGAAAGGAAAATAACAGTGTAAGGTAGTGGAGAAGGAGAAACGATTTCATAATTAGATTTCCTTTTGAATTGAGTTTGAAGTAGTTTAATATGTAGTTTATTACCTTCCTCTTCTGTAAATGCAAAAAAATATCAAGGAATTTTTAAATATGTATGATAGGGTACATCTACTATCTTGAATAAGTAAACTTATAATTCATAATGATTATTTAGGCATGATACTTTCCATATATCATTAACAACATAATTCATAGATAATTGTAGAAAAAATCACAATTCCAATTACTAATGATTAAAATGGAAATTCTTGTTGCGTTAAGCCTCAAATATGCTTAAGTATAATGATAATTCTTTTGAATATTGTTAATAATATTGCTAGTGTAGCCTTATATGAATTGTATTGAGAACTCTAGAAATATCATTAAGTTTGGAATTTTCATGAGAACTCCCCAAATAATATTAGATTAATTTAGTGACATTTTTTTAAAATATATAATCTCAATTTTAAATACTCTTATCTTCTAATTTTATGCAATAATGATTCTCTATTTTTGTTAACCAAGTTAAAATACCCTATATTGTAATTTTTTTTTAACAGGAAAAAGTATTGTATATATATTAATCCACTCTTGGTCGTGGCTAAAAATGAGAGATTTACAATTTCATTACATTTTGATTGATAGGCTTCATAAGTTGTAGACTAACTATCCAAGCCCAACTCTCCTTCAAAATTACAAAAAACAATTGAGTGACTACTAATGTACTAGTGTAGACTTTACAATATTGCAATAATAATAAAATGCATTTAAAACTAGACATTTTTAACAGACATGTTGAGGCAGGCTAATCCTCTGGGTCGGCTAGACAGTTGAGATAGGAGATAGTGATTTCTTCTGCTGGCTAAGGGTGCTGCATAACCAATTGAATTTGGAGATCTTCGATATTGTTTCTAAGAGCATTGGCTTCGTCCTCCAGCTACTGAATTTTCTTGTTCTTCTTGACATTCATTTCCTGCATTTCACATGCCTCAATCCTCTGACGTTGAAGAAGTTCCTGCATTTCGGCCATACCCGCTTGAAATTAAGTGTGTTCCCTTTCACATATTCCATATAAAGGAAGAGAGAATGGGGCCAGAGGAAGGCATTTTTCCTAATTAAGTTCAGTGCGACCAACCACCCTACCCAAGTGTGGGCAACAACAACCCCAGGAGCCAACATCCATGAAAATCGACACAGTGATACCTTTCACGCAGAGAGACAATTGACACGATGAGACTGTTGGACCTTTCATATGAGACAATTGATGTGGTGGGACAAAAGACACAACAAAATCGCAAGACCTTTCACAATGGGCCTTAACAATATTCCAATTCCAATTTCGATCTCTTGGCCCAACCAGAATAACATGTGAGTGACTCTCACCAGAATGGGGGGATGGGATTCCCCCAACCACTGAGACAATCCACAAAAATCCTGGACCCTTCCAAAGAAAACTATCTCCCACGACCCACTGGAGAGAGTCAGACACATTCAGAATGCAAAGTTTCAAACACAATTTATAGAGGGATATAAACAAGAGCTTCGAGTGGAATTGAGAGGTAGCCTACTTAGCTCTAGGATCCCATTGAGCTTCCATGATTACCTTGTTATCTGAAATGACCTTCACCTCCCACATTCGAACCTTCAAGTGAGCAAACCATTCGATCTGAACCAGGCCTAGTAAATGCAGCTCACTCTCTTAGGGATTTCGCATGGAGTTTGCTTGATTCTTCAGGAAATGGACCTGAATACGATGGACAGATTGAGGTGTTCCCACACTTAACATATCCACCACACCAAGTGGCCTTGCATGCCTAGGATTACAACCTCGTGTGAAGGATGAGAGAGGGTATAAATCAAATGATTCTAGATGGGAGGGGAGAGGGGGGACACACAAGGGGGTCAGGATGGAGGCAAGCAAGTTGGGAGGGCAAAGGTAGGGATGATGATGTGGAGGTGGGTGGAATGCTGGAGGGGGGGTGAGGTGGAGGATGATGTGGAGGCAGGGGGTGGGGGGGTGAAGAGAAAACGAGGAGGGAGGATGAGCTCACCCACAGGGAGGGAGGGTGATACTATTGAAATTATAAATTCCCTTGTTACCTTGCTTTGAGACTTTAGGAAAAGATCCTTGGAGGAGGAGTGGAATTTTAACATTGAATTTGAGACATTCATTTGAAGACTTAAGGGATGGGTAAATAACCTTCAATTTTGTTGACGATGTTATGACCTTCTTTCAATTGGCATGCCATATTGGCTTGTGTATATGATTCCTTATTAAGGTCTCTTAGAATGTGTAAAAAACTCAGATTCTCAAAGGGAGGGAGCATGCCAAGGGATATTTTGAGGATCTGATTGAGCTTGTTATTTTGGGCTTGAGAGTTGGAGCTCATGTACTTTATGAACAAGAATGAATCACCCTTAATTTTCAGTCCTTTATTCCCTTTTTATGTGATAAAATGAGGCCATGATATAAACCATAAGCTTCAGCTTGGTTTTTGGTCTTCCTTCCCAAGCCTTAGGCACATCGATCAACAAATATTCTTTTGAGATTAATGAGAATCCCTCCCCCTCCTACCATCCTAGGATTTATTTTTGAGGCACCATCAAATTGGAGAATCCAAGAATTAGAGTTTTGCTTCCATTCATCAAGCTCTTCGTGGGACAGACAAAGGACCCAAGAAGGGCGAAGGGGGGGTATTTTCAATGGAAATAGGGAAGAAGAGGGCCCAGACTAAGGAGAAAGCCAAGCCGATTCAACAGAGTTGAGTGAAGGATCCAGTGTAGGCCGATGGAATTCGAAACAAGAGGAAAGAGCTTTGAGGGTGGTGGACTTGGCTGGGGGGCAAGAAAAATGAAAGATCGCCTTGTTTCGAGATAAAAATATATGCCAAAAAACATACTTGGGGAGGGTGATCCATAGGTATTTAAAGGATATTTTGGCCTGAAGGGAGCCCACATAAAACTTGGTCCAAGAGGAAAAAATTAGGAGGAGATTAGATCACCAACTAGTTCTGAGGAAAAGTGGGCCAAGGGCCACAAACCAAACCGATATGGAAAATGGACACCGAAGGAAAAGATGGGGGATTCTTTCCTTCGAGTTCTCACAAAGGGGGAAATGGGAGGGGAAAATAAGATCCCTTTTCTAGAGGTTCTCAGTAGTGAGAATTATTTTATGGGAGAGCAACCAACAGAAGAAGTTTACTTTGGGAATTGCATTTGTCTTCCATATTTTGCTCCAAATTGAGGACTTTAGGGGAATTTGGTCATTGAAAAGAAAATGGGAGAAAATTTCCCTAACCGTGTATGAGGAGCTCTTTTACCCCCATCTATCTTCCATTGATTGCGCAAGAGGGGCACATCCAATTGGTTTCTCAATTAGAGTATGCCAGATAGGGATCAAATGAGCCAGGATATTATCTAATTTCCAACCATCCCAAATGGCCTTCCTATCCCAATTGGATATTTGGTCTAAGTGGACGAACCTAGCTTGCAAGAAATGATCCATGATAGGGGAGACAAAGGAATCCAAACCCAAGGGAGGGTATCCTAGGATCAAGTCCATCCAGATGTTGATCAAACAACCCTGCCCCAAAATTTTGCAGAGATTACTCAAAATTAGAGCCAAAGAAGACTAGAGAAGTTTTTAGATAGGAGAACCTTGTGTTGTTGCAATGTGCTCTTCCCTGTTGTTGTGCTGATGGAAGTATTTTTCTCTCATTACCTACGCCAACCAATGGTCGGGCCACATTTTCATTAGCCAAAAAGCTTGGCCCCCATAGCTATATTAGTCATAGAGGGATCACAAATACCACGCCCCCCATGCTATTTAGGCATTCTGATAGTCCTCCAGTTTACCAGGTGGAATTTCTTATTATCCTGCTTCCCTCTCTCCCATAGAAATTTCCTGATATATATGCCAAACTGGTGCAAAACATATTTAGGTGCCTAGAGAGCTGATAATTGTTACAAAGGAATGGTTGATCGCACTGACTTCACAAGGATAGTCTTGCCCACATTATTTAACCAGATACCTCCCCAATTCAGAATTTTGGTTTTGATTTTGTTAAGGAATTTCTTCCAGGCATAGGGAGCCACTCGCCTTAGGAAGATTGGAATTCCTAGGTAATTGAAGTCCTTCTAATCCCAATCAGTCCTGAATCCCATAATTTCTTCAATTTTTTTAGCTTTCTGAGGAGAGATGTTCCAAGTGTAAATGTGACTTTTGTTGTCATTTGTGGCTCCTCTAGAGGCACTGAGAAACTTATCTAAATTTTCTTTAAGTCGTTCGAAAATCACAACAGAGGCTCCACCTAACAGTATAGTGTCATCCAAAAACTTCCCGTGGTTGATACTTCTGATCCCCTCTTTAAATCTAATGCTTGGCAGTTTACGATTTTCACATTCATGTTACAATATTATACTCAGTGAATCCGAAATTAATATTTAGAGAAATGTGGAGAGGGCGAAGCCTTGCCTCAAGCCCCTAGAAGTTTTGAAAAAACCCACCACTTGGTCATTAACCAATGGAGCAATCCAAGGAGAAAAGATGAAAAGAGCAATCCACTTTGTAAATGTTGCATCGAACCACACTTTCTTCAAAACCTTCAACAAGAAGCTATGCCTAACCCTATCAAAGACATTTTCCATATCCAGTTTTATTACCATGCCTTGATCCCCTCTTTTCCAACTTGAGTCTATAGCTTCGTAAAGTAGAATTATGTTGTCAAAAATATGCCTACCCAACACAAAACCCTCTTGGTTGACCGAGATCAAATGAGACAGGAAATTTTTGAGCCTAGAGACAAGCAACTTCAAAATGACCTTGTAGGAGACATTGCAGAGAGAAATAGGGTAGAATCTTAAAAAGGAGGAGGTGTTAGACTCCTTTGGGATTAAGGCTAAGAAGGATGTGTTGATTCCACCCCCCATTATGAATCTTGAATGAATATCCAATCATATGACACACGTCTTTACTTATCAAATCCCAGAAGCATTGATAGAAGCTAGATGAAAAACCATCAAGACCAAGGGATTTATCAGGAAGAAAGGAGAACTCGACCAATTTAATCTCTTCAACTGTCAGAGGGGTGGTCAAGGCGTTATTCATTTATGTAGAAACCAGGGTGGGGACTTTCTCCAAGAGGAAATCCTCACTTTCTTAATCAATCTGAAAGTCTTCTTGATAAAGACTTTGGAAATGTTCCACAACATATTTCTTAATGTCAGCCCACGGGGCTTTGGATTGACGGTGAATGGGTGCGCTGTTAAGGCACTCCTTGCGATAGGTCACTGGTTCAATTCCCCGTGGGTACTTAGTTTAGTCTTAACCTAGAAAAAAAAAAAAACATATTTCTTAATGTCCTCGAAATCGGTGACTGTTTTCCTTGCATGCTAGATATGTGATATGTTGTTTTTTCTTTCCCTAATCTTTACCTATTTATGGAAAAACTTTGTGTTCCTATCCCTAGCAGAAAGCCAAGTGTTTCTAGATTTTAGCTTCCAATATTCTTCTTCTCGTTTGAGAAGGGCATGCAGGAGCTTGAATGTATTTGCTTCCTTTTGAAATTCAATCTAAGTGACCAGGCAACCTCAATTTTCCCTTGAATGGATGCTAGATTTTGTTTTTTATCCTTTATTGCATATTTCGTTTTAGTTTTATTCTTGTTGAGCCAACTTCTAATATCACCTTTTAGCTGTTTAATTTTGGATTCTTAGATAGAGATTGGGCTACCCTCTACCCAAATCGACCAAGAAAGAGAAACCATCTCAGAGAACCCCATCGAGTCCAGCCAAAGGGGGGAGAACTGAAAATGGATAGGCCCAAGATTATGGGAGGGCAAGAGGAGGAGGAAAACATGGCGATGGTATAAGCTGCACCAAGGGAGGATAAAATATTTCAGATACAGATTCAAAATAAGGAGACTATCAAAAGCAAGGACATGGTCAAGCCTAGAAAATATATGACTGAGACCATAGCATTTATTATTCCATGTATAGAGGAATTTGGATAGTTTGACATTGAAAAGATTGATATTGAGCATTAAATCCTCTATGTTTTTTTGTGAGGCATCCCAGACTATGGATACTCCTCATTTCTCATTTTGGCCAATAGAGGTATTGAAGTCACCTCCCAAGATACAATTGCGACCATAATCAGACTTTTGCAGCTCTCTCAAGGAATTCCGAAAATCCTATTTCTCTTGAAAGTGAACAAGCATATATACATTGACTATAGTACAATTCTGTTGTAACCTTAAAATTTTAAATGTAGTTGGAATCTATTGGGTTATTTTTATAGATCTTACCAAATGAATTTGTGCGGGATTCCACATCATGCAGAGGCCTCCTGAAGCGCCTCTCGAGCTTTCCGCTACCATACTACTTTTCCCCCAAATTTTGGAGTGGACGGAGGAGATTTCTGCTTCGCCTAACTTCGTCTCTTGGAGGAGGGTGACTACTGGTCTTTCCTTTTGGATAAGTGATTTTGCTTCCATTATTATTTTTACAAAACCCAACCTCTACAATTCCAAGAGACAATATTCATTATTTACTCTTTAAAGAGGACATCCCTTTCACTGGGCCTATTGTGCTTCCCTTTTTTCCTCCTTTTGCCCCCAAGTCTGCTAACTATCAAGGGATGGTGTGATGAAACCCCAACTCTTCATAATTTTCCATTTCTTCCAGCCTTTTCTCTTTATTTGATTTCCGTCCTGATCTTCTTACCTCTATGTCCCTATATCTAGCTCTTGCACCTTCTAATTTCTCGTAGGCTGAGCTCACTAGTATTATAGGTCCCATCAGTTCCTTGGAAGATAAGAACTCTTCTCTGTCTTCCTCTTCCTCCATGGTATCTTTTGAGTTGCTAGATGTTGCTTGGTTTGGGAGGATTTCTTTAGGATTTTCCGGGGCCCAAGAGAGCTTAACAACCTCGGTACCGTTGAGGCCAAAATCTCTTAGGGAAAGAGAAGGATTGCCATCATCCTGGGAGGATGCCAAGGCCACAAAATTATTGGCATCCTCGCCAACTCATCCTTCCAGACTGGAGGCACCTAGGGGACGGATAAGCATGCTTTGGCTCAGGTCTGCATTCTGGGGGGAAGCCTTATCACTTTTAGAGGGCACATTGTGTTGCTTTGAGTTTCCATTTTTCCTTTTAACTTGTTGCCATTGCTCATTCACTTCTCCTTCTTGATTCTCCATTTTGTCTTTGTGCTTTGGGAAACTTTTGGAATAATACCCATATTCATGGCAGATGTTGCACTTGAAGGGCATATGGTCATAGTCCACTTCCTGGACATGCGCCCAACTATCCATACATAGATTAATTGCAACAAGGATCCATTTTTCTAGGTCGGATTCCACACAAATCCTTTCACAAGGAAAGAGACCATCCTTAGGCTCCGCATGGTCGATATACTTCCCCATAGAGTTCTTGATCAGATGGAAGGTTGCATCATTCCAACAATGAAGGAAGAGATATGTCAACTTCACCCAGACAAGTACGGAAGAAGGAACATCAATGTCCGAGGTGAAGCTGGGGCTCCACCTATCTAGATAGAGACCTTGGGCTCCAATGAAATAAGGACCACTCCTGAAGACCAAGTCACGATCCTACCTGTTCTCAAAGTAGAAAGTATAGAAGCCCTTACCACAAAGAGACAAGATGACCTCTCCCTTGATCAACAACTTCTAGTCCTTATATAACCAAGATAGAACCGAGCGTGGAGAGGGCTAGAGGCCCATGAACTGGCTAATAAGACCATGGACAGTGAGCTGCAGGGCATGAGAGCGAGCTTGAGGGGCCCAAATCTCAATCTTTGGAATCTCCTCTTCCTTTTTCACAAATCGAGAAAGGCCTTGCTTCTGGAACTTGGCCACAACAAAAACCAGGGAGTTGAAGGCCATGATTTCTTTAGGCATAGAGACATCTTGGGCCGACACAACCATTAGGCTGTTCGACCAAAGGTGGTAAAAAATCTAAGCCCAAGAGAAGAGAGGAACAATATGGGGAACGAGAGGGGGAGGAAGGGTGGGCGGAGGGGGGGGGGAGGGAGAGGCTCTCAGCAGGAAGCCATGGGCGTTCAGCAAGTAGGAGTCGGCTCTCCTTGCAAAACCAATATTATTATATTGTAATTTTATGCAACATTACTTTTTTGTTTGTTTGTTTGTTAAGTTGTTTAAGTTCCCGAGAGATTACATGAGACTTGACTTATGGCTTGAGAAACCACAACCCAAGGGAATATAAGCCATCAAAATCACCTAGGGATCACACCTGGCCTGGGCCACACTAGCCCTTAACATGGATGGATTTTTTCCCATGAAGTTTTGAACTAGTGACCTTCACATCATGGAGTGACTTAACAGTACACCCCCATCACAATTTATTCTACGTGCCGTGGGCATGCAACAATACTTTATTATATTTGTTTTTTTTAATTAATTTATAATAGGACAAAGACAACAATGATATTATTGATTGAATAAAATGCTATATGCATTTCCATGATATGCAATGAATGACCTTTCCCACAGGAGACAATGATTAGCTCAATGCTGATGACATAAAATATGCGGCCACTAAATTTTGTAGTAGTGGCTTTATAAGTCAATACTCACATTTCTAAATGTAAATATAGAGTTTTACAAAAGCACAAACATGCAAGTATAAATTTTAAAATAGAGTTCATTCTTGCATGTCATAGTAAATGGAATATACATACTGATTTCTATGGTAATATCATTCCTTTGTTATTAATGACATAAATGATTTTTCATTTAATGGAAAAATTAGATTTTCAAACTTATTTTAATTAGTGATTTTTCATTTAATGGGAAAATTATATTTTCATTATTACTTGATAAAAATTATAATTAATATAATCTTCCGTTTCCAATGTTTGTATTTTTCTTAAAAAAATTTATAAAATACAAAATAACCTATTTATTATAAATCTTTATATATTTAATCTTATACTAAAACTTGGATTTCCAACTTCGCCCAAAGACCATAAATTGTAATAAAATTATCATTGCTTTTTTGCACTCAATGAGGGCACTACCTTGAAACTTAGTCATATATATATATAGTTAGTTAAACCCTCTTTTTACTTTTACAGGGAACTTTTGCATATAACCGGATATCAAATTTATTTTATTAGCGTTATTGTTATGATTATGAATAAAACCCTTGGAATTTAATCTAATGACATGTGAATCTCCGCATTAAACCATATCTTTCCTAACAAAAAATATATTTGTTTTTTTTTAAATTGAATAGACTTTATTTCTAAGTAAATAGATTCAACGATAAAATATTCATAACACAATTTCATATATCTCTAATATTACAAATAACATTTTTTTCATATCTTACAATTAAATATTATTAGATAATGTAATCCTACTTCATTTCTATTTGGTGTAAGCAACAACTTTGTAATGAATTTCAACTGTTTTCTTTGTTAACCTCATTTTCCCAACTCGATTTTTATGAAATTGTTGAATATATATTCTTGCCCATGATAAGTCATTCTTTTTATGCTTTTTCAGGTTTCCTTTTCAATTCTTTTTCATTTTTGAAACAGTTGATTCTATTTAATGGACGAAGAGGGAATGAGATGATCATTCTTCTCGAGAAGAGTGTTGTGAGTCAAAGTATTCCTTAGCAATAGCACGTTTATTGAGGGCTCGGGGTGGCCAGTTATAGAAAGATTATGTGCAGTTGAGCCTATGGTTGGGTGGAGAGATGTCCCAAATATTTGTTGCAGTTAGCAGGATTCAAATAGCGTTCAACTCTAAAATCGCAAGTAAGGAATATCGTTGCTACAGGTAAGTCTTATTGCTCACAGTGTTCGTAAATTCTATGCTGATTAGTTGAATAGTTTGTTCGTTGATTACTAATCACATAATTGATATAATTAGTTGTATATTTTAATGGTGGGTTGTTACTTATGGTATCAAAGAGGGTTTTTGATTCTATGACCTCTAGGTAAAAGTTTGAGAAAATTACTTTATTAAATTTATCAATAATTTTGTTTGCCATGACACAAAAAAATCTAATCAAAATAGATTTAAGAAATAACTATTATTTCTTTTTAATAAAGTAGATAAAATTTCTTTATTTAAATAAGTAAATATAAATTTATTTAATTAAAAGTTAAATATAAACTTTGGTGACTTATAATTTGCATGCAATGGTATGTATGTGTAATCTTGAACATGCTATTATAAATGGTGGGCACTTCTTGTTTTATATATATATATATAATTTAGAATAAGTTATTTTAAAAAACAAACCACGTGAAATGTAAATATGTTGATTTTTAAAAATACTTAAACCAAAACCTAACCAATTTTGGATTCATTAAAAAATTCAAGCTATTTTGGATTCATTAAAAAATTCAAGCTTTGTGAAATGTATATTGTTTTAAAAAAAACTTCCTCAAAAGCTTATTCCATTTAAGAAAATATTAAATTATCAACTTGCAATTTCATCTAATTTAATTTAGCGGATCTTCTAGATGGAGTAGTCCACAATTTGGTGGTGTAGGGTATGTTTATAAGGATCAAATTACTGCCTTTTAAGCCAATTCTTCAATTGCTTTGAAAGTTATGGGCTTGCTGGATATGCTTTATTTGTAGTTGTATATGTGGAACAAGAGATCCTTGCCATTCTAGCCATTTCTCAATAATGTCTGCAGGTTTACAATTTGGCAATGCGATAGGAACTGTTATTATCTCCATTGGTGGAATGATTGCAACTACAATTTCATTTTAATTGCTATATGCTTTTCCCAAAGCGGATTATGAAAAGAGTACAGAAAGTGGGTTATGTAGTTTGAGTCCCTTGCTTCCATTCTCACTTCAAAACTATTTTATGACGTGAATTTAGTGAAGTTGGTTTCCTATTCTTTCAGTAGGCATATTTATCCAATTATAGAATGATAAACATGGTATTTACTTTAGTATGAAGGTTTTCAAATGATATGCTGACTTTTGTGTTTTCGCATGGATATCAACTCCAAGAAAAATCTTATCACAACGAGAGGGAACTTGAACAATATCGTGTTATTATCTTTCATTTACATTGGAATTTGAGGTATTCAGACACGAAGAAACAAATCATGAATATATATACTAGCATTTGCACTAAGAGGCACAAAGCAACACCGATAGGACATGTGAACCCTAAGTTCATCCTTTTTGAGCCAAAAAGAGAGCTTATTAGGCATCAGAGTTTTAACATGACAATCGTCACAAATATGCGATATGGGAAAGTTGCGACACAACGAAGGCAAAATCACACGAAAACATTATAAAAAAATGAATCAAATCTGCATATGATATCAATGATCAGCGATTATTGGAGGTGACACTATATGAAAGTCGATATCGACAGTCAGAGGTCCTATGATATCGAAAATCAACAGTCAGGTGTCTAGGCTATGTACTTTATCTTTGCAATTGAGGCAGAGTGACCACATTTCAAAAACGTCGATATGCGAGTTGCGATATGCGATGAAATCATCTGGAATGGGCCATTAGTGTTAATGTGTTGAGATGGGTGATAAAAAATTAACAAAGGATTTTTCTGCAAAACCAAAGAAGCCGGATCCTTTTCTCTCTCCTCTCAAAGGGATGCGTGGTAGCAAAACACTGGATCCAATAAGAGACACATAGTAAACAATGACTGGATGCATTAAGGGATGTGTGAGAACCAGTAATTCTATGCAAGAAGTGACAGGCAGAGGTTGACATTATCACAGCGTGCCAACATAGTTGACATGTGGTAGGTGGATTCGACAATTTCAAGGCTCACAATAGGCCAAAAAAGGGTAACACGTGGCATTACTCACAAGGTGACACACGACAGATACATAGCAACGATGGACTCATGTATGGGAGATCAACGATCTGAGGTTGAGGCGTATTGTGCATCGAAGTGAAACCTCCAATTGATAACCTCCGATTAAAGGGCTCCGATATGGGGGCTAGACTGCGGTCACATGGAGAACCATAGGACCAAGTGCCAAACACAGAAGGTGATCGACAATCAACAATCAACGAATTGACATGTCGTGCACCAAGGTTACACCTCCGATTGGAAATGGCTGATAGAGAGTGCTCTGATTTGGGGCTAGCACCACAGTCACGAAGAGCTCAAAGGAATCAAGGGCTATTGGCATATCGCAATCGGAGATCGTCAGATGTAAGCGAAGGTTTCATTCCAAAAGTTATGATGAAGGGTGTTAGGTCCCTATAATACTAGTGATTACCCCATTACTATTGTATTTGTATCCCTTATTAATATTGTTGTGCCCCTATTGTCCCCATATTGTTATTATTGTGCCCCATAGAATCCCTCTATTGTTATTTTTGTGGCTTTGTATTATTATTGTTAGGTCGGCTGGGTTATATTGTGACGCCTTAGACTCCAATATATAGAAAGGAGGTTTTGTCATTTGAATCATCCAAGAATTGTTCATTTATGTAAAGTAAAGGAGGTTGCCCCCTCGAAGAGGCTAAATTCTAAGGCGTTGATCTATCTTTTCTATCTTTTGTGAGCTGGTTGCATAACATTTGGTATCAGAGCTTTGGATTCTAGGGTTTCACTACTCCAAATAGGTCATCGTGGCATTTTTGCTATAACCTTTTTCTTTTTTTTTTTGTGATGTTTCAGAAGCGAACAAAAAAACCCATTTGAGATGAAAGTGACGAACCTTGGGTCCGAATTTCAGAGCTTTTCACACTATATTTACGGAGATATGATCTAAGGAAGTTGGTATTTTTGCAGACTCTTGAATTACATTCCAAACAGGTGACCTTTGGAAAATTGTCATAACTTTTGTTTTGAGCATCAGATTGCAATTTCGAAAGAAGTTACAGAAAGAGGACAGACTGTAGTTTCTTGTTTATATTTTTTATTTCTGAAGGTCAAAAAGTGAAAAATGGTGTGCAGTTTTTTTTAAATTTTTGCATAAGCTTGGTTTGAAAAATTAGTTTGAAGGAATTCGAAGGGCATAGTAAAGCATTATTATCGGTAATTGATGCCCCAAGGAAAGAAAATGCAAACACCTAGTAAGCAACCTAAAATCTCTAGCATGACTCATGAAGAAGAGGAAGAAATGCAACATGATATATCAAAATTATGAGACCAAGTGCAACAAGTGTCACTTGCACAAAAAGTAACAGAATCTAAGATGGATGGTTTAAAGAAAGATGTAGAAGCTAAGATGGATGGTTTAAAGAAAGGCGTAGAAGCTAAGATGGATTGTTTAAAGAAAGGCGTAGAAGCTAAGATGAAAGATGTGGAAGCTAAGATGGACTATTTGAAGATAGATTTGAAGACAAATTTAAAGATAGGCATGGAAGATTTGAAGACAGGCATGGAATATTTGAAGACAGATTTGACAAAGTTTCTACAAGAAATGCTTACTAATGGTGAAAGGGTAGTAAAGGAAACTCATGATGAGAACAAAAGAAATGTTAATCATGATTTCATAGACTCTAATGTTGGATCGAAGACCCACCAAATTCCAAAAATCGATATGAGGAAGTTTGATCTCAAGGATCCCGCAACATGGATATTACAGATGGAGCAATTTTTCGATCTCAATAATGTGAAAAACACACAAAAGGTACATTTTGCAACTTTTTATTTGGAACCAAATCAGTTTGTATGGTATCAATGGCTTTTCTCTCGTAAACAAATTATCACTTGGGCAATTTTTACAGAAGAATTGATAGCACATTATGAGGATACAAAAAGCAACACTTTTTTTAGCCAATTGATAAGTCTCAAACAAAAAGGTTCAATAATGGAGCACATTGAGGAGTTCCAAAAATTGAACATAAGGGTAAAAAAATATTCCAGAGGAGCATAGGATTGATGTGTTCATAGGGACTTTAAAGTATAATATCCAACATGATGTTCACCTTTTGGAACCTGAATCATTAGAGAAGGGATTCAGGTTAGCAAGAAAAATGGAAAGAAAAATTATGGCAACCAGGAAGCATACCACTCACAACTATAAAGATGGAAGTGTTGTTTCCCCTAGTCTTCCACAACCTATAAGGTTGACACCACAACAATTGGAAGAAAAAAGAGCAAAAGGGCTTTGTTACAGTTGTGATAGCAAATACACTAAAGGTCATAAGTGTGCTGAGAAGAAATTATTCTACATAGATTGTGAAGAGGAAGAAGAAAAGGAGCAAGAAAGGTCAAAAGAAGAGGATATACTCTAGGAAGAAAGCCTAGATAAAGAAGAAATGAATCAGACCATATCTTGTAATACATTGGCTGGAATTACCACTCCTCAAACCATCAAGATAGAAGGACAAATCAAGAAGAAAAAGGTAATAGTGTTGATTGATTTAGGAAGTACCACAATTTTATTCATTGTAAGATAGCAAAAGAATTGAATTGCTTCCTATATCCAGCACCAGAGTGTCAAGTGATGGTTGCAAATGGAGAAACGATAAATTTCTCTAGAAAGTGCCATAATATCAAGCTATCTAGGGAGAATATGTATTGACTAGCCCAATGCTTTCCATTCCAATGGGAGGTGCTGATGTTGTACTAGGAGTCTAATGGCTACAATCCTTGGGTACAATAGCTTTTAATTTTCAAGAACTTTTCATGAAATTTTATGTGGAAGGAAAGGAAGTTGAATTGAGGGGTATTGCAGGGAAACTGGGAAAGATAATCAGCTCTAACGGTATGACAAAGCTTCTAAAAAAGGAACAAAGAGGTGTAATTGCACAATTATGTTCACTAGATGTTTCCACATCGGAATCATATATTTCTCCAGATCTCTAAAAAGTCTTGGACAATCATTCCAAGGTATTTGAGACTCCCAACGGTCTCCCACCTATTCATGATCATGATCATGCTATTCATCTGATTCCAGGAAGTGTTCCTCCAAACATTAGGCCGTACAGATATCCCTATGCCCAAAAGAGTGAAATTGAACGTATGGTTGCAGAAATGCTAGAGGCTGGTATAATTCAACCTAGTCAAAGTTCTTTCTCTACTTCAGTAGTATTGGTGCACAAGAAGGATGGATCATGGTGCATGTGTCCAGATTATAGGGAGCTCAACAAGCTCACTATTAAAGATAAGTTTCCCATTCCTGTCATTGATGAATTATTGGATGAATTGCATGGATCAATTTACTTTACCAAGTTGGATCTTCCTTCAGGATATCATCAAATCAGAATGAAGACTGAAGACATTCCGAAAACAACATTTAGAACTCATGAGGGTCATTATGAATATTTGGTCATGCCTTTTGGCCTTACCAATGCACCTTCTACATTTCAACGTTTGATGAATTCCATTTTCAAACCCTTCCTTAGAAAATTTGTGTTAATATTTTTTGATGATATACTAATCTACAACAAGTCTTGGAAGGATCATGTTGAACATGTTGACAGGGTGCTACAACTATTGGAGGAGAAACAATTATATGAAAAAAGATCCAAATGTTTCTTTGGAGTACAAGAGGTGGAATATTTGGGTCATATTGTATCTCATGAAGGAGTTAAGGTAGAACCTAGAAAAATTAAAGCCATTAAGGAATGGAAAATCCGCACATCCATAAAGCATTAGCGAGGATTTCTCAGGTTGACAGGGTATTATCGCAGGTTTGTTAAGAATTATGGGAGAATAGCAGCACCTCTAACAACATTATTGAAGAAATATGCATTTTCATGGACTCCAGAAGCGACAAAGGCCTTCGAACATCTTAAAGAGGCAATGTGCCAATCACCGGTCTTAGTTACACCGGACTTCACAAAAACCTTTATTATGGAATGTGATGCTTCAGGAAATGGAATTGATGCTGTTTTAATGCAAGATGAAAGACCCATTGCTTTTGAAAGTCGTCCAATCAAGGGAAAGTTTTTACACAAAGCTATTTATGAGAAGGAAATGTTGGAAATACTACATGCACTTAAGAAATGGCGACCCTACCCAATGGGAAGACACTTAAAGGTAAAAACAGATCACGATAGCCTTAAATACTTTTTAGAACAAAGATTATCCTCTGAAGAGCAACAAAAGTGGGTCACAAAGATGTTGGTTATGACTTTGAAATCATCTACAAAAAGGGGACACAAAATGTGGTGGTAGATGCACTCTCAAGAAAGGATGAGGATGTGGAAGCATTGTTGTGCGCCATTTCTATTATCCAACCAGATTGGATAACAAAGCAAGGGAGGAATGGAAGAATGATGAAGAAGTGTGGGCACTTATTCGAAAGTTACAACAAGATTCCAGTACATCTGATACATTTAGCTGGAAAAATGATTCGTTATGGTACAAAGATCGCTTATACCTCTGTAAGAATTCCCAACTCAAACAAAAGATTCTTATGGAATTTCACACTTCTCCCTTAGGAGGGCACTCAAGATTTTTAGAAACTTACCACAGGGTTAAGAAGGAATTTTTTTGGGATGGCCTTAAATCGGATATTCAAAAGTTTGTGGCAGAATGTTTGGTTTTCCAACAAAATAAAGTTGAAACAATTAAGACCCCGGGTCTATTACAACCTTTATCCATTCCAAGCCAATGTTGGGAGGAGGTTTCAATGGATTTTATCACAGGTTTATCCAAGTCTAAGGGAAAGAGTGTCATCATGGTGGTAGTTGACAGATTTACCAAGTATGCACACTTTTGTGCATTATCACATCCATTTAAAGCCAATAAAGTTTCTACTGCATTTATGGAAACAATTCAAAAGCTACATGGAAACCCAAAGATTATTGTAAGTGACAGAGATCCCATTTTCACTGGAAATTTTTGGACATAATTATTTTCTTGTCTTGGTACTCAGTTAGCTCATAGCTCATCTTATCATACTCAATCTGATGGGAAAACTGAGATAGTAAACAAATGTTTGGAAGGATATCTTCGTTGCTTTGTATCTGATAAACAAACACAATGGGTCAAATGGTTGCCTCTGGCTGAATGGTGGTATAACACTTCCTTCCATACAACAACAAAAATGACCCCATTTATGGCACTTTATGGATATTAGCCACCATCCATCACATCATATTTAAGAGAAAATTCTAAGGTTCAAGCAGTGGAGCATCACATCGAACATCAACGACAAGTCCTACAACTCTTAAAGGATAACCTCGTGTTGGCACATAATAGAATGAAACAACATGCATATCAACATCGCGGCGAAATAAGTTTTGATGTAGCTGTTTGGATATTCCTACAGCTACAACCATATAAACAAATGTCCCTCAAGCAAGCTAAGAAGGATAATAAATTATCACCAAAGTATTATGGTCTGTACAAGGTGTTGCAAAAGATTGGTACTATGGCATACAAATTGGAGCTTCCTATAGCTTCTCGAGTGCACCTAGTTTTCCATGTGTCATGTTTAAAGAAGGTCATAGGTGACAAGCTCCCAGTTCAAATAATATTTCCAGAACTTGATGAGGAAGGAAAAATTATATTGGAACCAGAAGCAGTTATAGGAACAAGAACTCGACATCTATGAAATCGATCAATTTCGGAGTATCTCATCAAGTGGAAGAACTTATCCGCTGAAGATTCCACATGGGAGGATGAGAAATTTATACAAAAGCATCCAGAACTACTCAAGCGTTGAGGACAACACTTTTTTGAAGGAGAGGGGCATGTTAGGTCCCTATAATACTAGTGATTACCCATTACTATTGTAGTTGTATCCCTTATTAATATTGTTGTGCCCCTATTGTCCCCATATTGTTATTACTGTGCCCCATAGAATCCTTGTATTGTTATTTTTGTGGCTTTATATTATTGTTGTTAGATTGGCTGGGTTATATTGTGACTCCTTAGACTCCTATATATAGAAAGGAGGTTTTTTCATTTGAATCATCCAAGAATTGTTCATTTATGTAATGTAAAGGAGGTTGCCCCCTCGAAGAGGCTGAATTCTAAAGATCTATCCTTTCTATCTTTTGTGAGCTGGTTTCATAACAAAGGGAAAATGTGATTTTATATTAAAGATGTTTTGATAAAATTAATCGGGTCTAGAGATAGATGAGATCAAAAGTTTTGGTAGGACAACCATCTAATTTCTTCAATAAAAATCTCTGGTAAAGCTGACGTGTATGGATATTAGGAAAATTAGACGAAATATATCTATAGAGTGCAGTTGATTATTAAATCAGGTATGGGGGTGAAAAAATTGCAATATGGAATATAGGATATTACATTGAAGATGTTATAATAAAGGTAATTAGGGGCATAAGACATATCACAATCAGAGATCGGTGATTCTAAGCGAAGGTTTCATTCCAAAAGCTGTGATGAAGGGAAGATGTGATTTTATATTAAAGATGTTATGATAAAATTAATTGGGTCCAGAGATAGAGGAGATCACAAGTTTTGTTAGGACAACCATCTAGTTTCTTCGATAAAAATCTCTGTTAAAGCTAACATGTATCGAAGGCCATGTGGATGCATGTTCTATCAATTAATGGCGAAATGCAGTAAATTTATGGTTTTCAATATTCTAAATGCTTTCATTAATACCAAGGATTCTTGAAGATTTCTCTTATAAAAGTATTGGATTCATGTATAACTGGTAATTTTCTCTAAGTGTAGGTGCTGGTAATTTTTTGTTTTTTCCTTGCAGGCTAGGCCCGATAAACAAAATTCACGAGAAATATCTCAACTGGCTAGACCCAGAAGGAAAATTCTTGTTCAACATCAGCTAGTTGCTCCTCCTTCTGAGGTCACATAAATTCCTGGGCTATTTTCCGACATGACATGCACCCCTGATGCTCGGGTCACTAGCCGGGAGGCCATGTATAAGATTTTTGAAGATGAAGGGCCAAAAGTCACATGATAAATAGTCATAACAGAGGATACAATTCCTATTTTAGAAAGTACATACAATGGTGTGGCCAATTTGTTTCTCCATAGAATTGGCGCTCGGCCAAGCATCTTGCCTTATATGGATATGATCAAATGGGTCATTGATCATATGAACATTGCAAATAGGAACTTCATGACCAAGAGACAGACGATCATCAACTCTTTCACTGGAAAATATTTGTCTGCAATGTACCACCTCCCACCAGCTCAGAAGAAATATGATAAAGACTTCATTGAGAAGTTCATGCAGGAAAATGAACACCAATCTGAGGTCATTCGAGGATGGAGAAGAGACCCAAGCAAGCATAAGCAAGAGGACAAGGGTATGTATACTATAGTCTCTATTGATGCACCCTATTGTTATGCTACTGTAATAATGTGTAGATTGTTTGGCTATGCCAATACCCAAAAGTTTTTAGATCAATGGGTACCCATGATTGAAGCTGCCTCTGATAGTTATGTAATGGATTGGGGAACTATTCTGTCTAATAACTTAAGCAATGAAATCCTAGAATATAGGAAAAAGTATATTTTTTTGAAACTATTGTTGTCCCATTCTACATGAGTGCCTACATCATGGATTCTATTTGTTTCACTTCATATTTCCCATCCGTGGGATGGAAATGGGCTATTGAAGACTGTTTTCCTATTCACATTTACCATAATATTCTATGGGAGTCAAAATATCAGCCCCATTTTTACAAGATTAGCCATGGTGTCGTCCTTCCTATTTACTAGTTTGTTTTCAATGAGAAGTGCCCTAGAATCTCTGTTGAAGGCAAAAATGACCTCTTATTAGTTGGAAGATGGTTTGGGGAGGAATCATTTACTTGTGTTTGATTTTTTGGTAGCCTTTCACAACCTCATGTGTTGCCCTTGTATGTCCCTGATAAGCTGTTAGGCCCCTATACTACTAGTGTAACCCCTTATTGTTATTAGTACAACCCCCTTATTATATTGTTGTACCCATGTAGTCCCCATATTGTTATTATTGTGCCCCATAGAAGCCCACTATTGTTATTATTTTGCCCTTTCATTATTATTTTTATGTCGGCTCTGATTATATTATGACCCCTTAGACTCCTATATATAGAAAGGGGGTCTTGTCATTTGTATCATATGAGAATTGTTCATTTGTGTAATGTAAAGGAGGTTGCCCCCTCAAAGAGGCTTATTTATAAGGCGTTGATCTATATTTTCTATCTTTTTGTGAGTTGGTTTCATAACATTTGGTATCAGAGCTGTGGATTCTAGGGTTTTGTTGCCCCAAAAAGGGCATCATAGAATTCTCACTATAAATTTTTCGATACAAAGTTTCAGAAGCTACAAAAAAAACCCATTTGAGAAGAAATTGGCTTGAACCTCGTGTTCAAATTTTAGATCTCTTCGCACTATATTTTCAGAGATATGATCTGAGGAAGTTAGGGCTTTTGCAAGCTCAAAAATTTCATCTAAAACAAGTCATCGTGGAATTTGTGCTATAACTCTTTCGCTATAAAGTTTCAGAAGCTAAAACAAAAACCCATTTGAGAAGAAATTGGTCTGAATCTTGACTCCAAATTTCAGATCCTATCTCACTATATTTTCAGAGATATAATTTGAGGAAGTTAGGGTTTTTGCAGACTCCCAAATTACATTCCAAACAGGTGACCTTGGGAAAATCATCGTAAATTCCTCTCTGAGCATCAAATTGAAATTTCGTAAGAATTTTCAGAAAGAAGACAAACTATAGTTTTCTGTGTATCGGTTTCAGGTCCTAAGCTTGAAACAGTGACACGTGGCACTTCGTACAAGTTCGCTCTACTGAACTAGTCTATAATCAAATCATCATGTGAGATTTGACATAACGCTTTCTTACAGAATCCAGTCTTGATTAGACTTTCCGGTTTAGAAAGAGGACTTAGAGGGCTACTATAGGAAAAAATTTCAGAACTTAAAGATCCAAAAGTATAGAGTTACAGTTGTTTCAAGATCGAGCTCCTAAAATCAAGAAAAATCGAGATGAGGAAGTTTGATGGCAAGGATCCGTAAATTGGATACTACAGATGGAGAAATATTTTGATCTACATGGTGTACCACTATTACAAAAGGTATGTATTGCATCTTAATATTTAGAACAAGATCAATTTTTATGGTATAAAGGGATTTGTTCTCGTAAACCAATTTTTACGTGGTCAATTTACACAGAGGAAATTATAGCACATTATGAGGATACAAAGAGCAACACCTTCTTTAGAGCAACACCATAACAATTGGAAGAAAAAAGAGAAAAAGGGCTTTGTTACAAAGTGGAAAGAAAAATTATGGAAACAAGGAAGTCTACCCCTCACAACTATAAAGATGGAAGTGTTGTTTCTCCTAGCCTTCCACAACCTATGAGCTTTACACCACAACAATTGGAAGAAAAAAGAGAAAAATGGATTTGTTACAATTGTGATTGAAAATTCGCTGGAGGTCATAAGTGTGTTGAGAAGAAATTATTTTACATAGATTATGAAGAGGAGGAAGAAAAGGATCAAGAAACATCAAAAGAAGAGGATATACACCAGGAACCAACCCCAGAGAAAGAATAAATAAATCCGACCATATCTTGTAAAGCATTGGCAAGAATTACCACTCCTCAAACTCTCAAGATAGAAGGACATATCAAGAAGAAAAAGGTTCAAGAAGTGAAAGATCACATCGAGAAATAAGAAATGGGTCCAACCATATCTTGTAATTCATTGGCTGGAATTACCACTCCTCAAACTATCAATATAGAAGGACATATCAAGAAGAAAAAGGTTCAAGCAATGAGAGATCACATCGAGCATCAACAACAAGTTCTACAACTTTTAAAGGATAACGCCATTTTGGTGTAGAATCGAATAAAACAACAGGTAGATCAACATCATAGTAAAAAGAGTTTTGATGTAGGTGATTGGGTATTTTTACAGCTACATCTCAAGCAAGCTATTTATGAGAAGGAAATGTTGGAAATACTACACGCACTTAAGAAATGGCGGCCTTACCCAATGGGAAGACACTTTAAGGTAAAAATGGATCATGATAGTCTTAAATAATTTTTAGAACAAATATTATCTTTAAAAGAATAGAAAAATGGGTCACAAATATGTTGGGTTATGACTTTGACATCATCTATAGAAAAGGGAAGCAAAATTTTGTTGCAGATGCACTCTCAAGAAAGGATGAGGACGTGGAAGCATTGTTTTGTGCTATTTCTATTATCCAACCAGATTTGATAAACGAAACAAGGTATGAATGGAAGAAGGACAAAGAAGTGTGGCCACTCATTCAAAAGTTGCAGAAGATCCCAATTCAAACAATATTTCCAGAACTTGAAGATGAAGGAAAAATCATATTGGAACCTGGAGCATTCACAGAAACAAGAACCCGATAGCTACGAAATCGATCAATTTCAGAGTATCTCATCAAGTGGAAGAACTTACCCGTTGAAGATTCCACATGGGAGGACAAGAATTTTATACAGAAGCATCAAGAACTACTCAAACGTTGAGGACAACACTTTTTGAAGGAGAGGGGCATGTTAGGCCCCTATACTACTAGTGTAACCCCTTATTAGTACAACCCCCTTATTATATTGTTGTACCTATGTAGTCTCCATATTGTTATTATTGTGACCCCATAAAAGCCCATTATTGTTATTATTTTACCCTTACATTATTATTGTTATGTCGACTCTGATTATATTATGACCCCTTAGACTCCTATATATAGAAAGGAGGTCTTGTCATTTGTATCATTTGAGAATTGTTCATTTGTGTAATGTAAAGGAGGTTTCCCCCTCGAAGAGGCTTATTTCTAAGGTGTTGATCTATCTTTTCTATATTTTTGTGAGCTGGTTTCCTAACATAAGCTCTTAGCCCGGGAAATAGCCTACCAGACTGTGGGAAATGGCCTGTCTAAGGTCATGAAAGAAAGAAAGAAGACAATGTGGCCTGTTTTTCTGTTTCATTGTGGATTCTATTATTTAGAGAATTTCAAACATGCTACTAAGGAGATGGAGGAAATCCAACTGATGAAATTTCCAACCATTCCAAATCAACAGTATGATCCGATTGATACTGCCAAAAATATTACAACACAGGCAAAGATCAAGCAGTTTACAAACGAGCCTGATAAATTTGATGATTTCTTTCAATCGACCTCAAATTATGCACAGGTTGAAAAAGAAGCAACAACATGGCTCAACCCCGAGGAATTAGTGCAGTTTCATCAATACATGGTTAAAAGGATTTCCCATTTACCCAGTGAACTTTTGAATCTAAATTAGCAAAACACGGAACAAGACACAGGAATGAGCACATATTAGAGTCAAGTGGCAGTTCATGTAATTGAAGCATCAACAACTAGCGAATCAAAGGCAGAGAAGGTAATGACAAAATAAAGTTTGGATATGATTTGGGATCAGTTTCTTAAAGAGACTGACCCTAAAAAACAACAAACTCCATCGCAAACACAGATTTCTCAGACTCCTGTAATCACTAAGAATACCTCGTTCACTGTTGAGGATTCTAAAGAAACTATGGACACTGATGATCTGGAAATCACCCTAGTTTTTCTGACCTCTGAGGTCATTCTCAATATTGAGGAGATTCCTCCTCTGGACATATTTTACAGTCCCAAACACAGAGGAGTAGTTAGCAAGAAGATAAAGAGGAGAAGGACTAAACAAAGGCAGGATTTGGTCCTTGCAAATACCTCCTGTCAAGTACTGTGGAAAGATGCCCAAGTGACCCGTGTTGAAGATCTTGGGAGACTATCACAATATGTAGGGGCATATGCTAGTGCAACAATTGACAAAGCCATAAAAGTGAAACAACTCCTAAGGGAGAAATATGATAGAATAAGGCACCTTGAACAAAATTTAGAAAATGAAAAGCAAGGAATCATCTAGCAATGGAAAGCTCAATTTGCACAATTTCAAATGAGTTTCAATGGGGTGAAGAATCAATATGAATCTGACATGAAGATCTGAGATGCCCATATAGAGGAGCTAGAGCACAAGATTGAGAAACTGAAGGCTAATCCTAAGATGACATAATTCATGAAAGAAGCAAGGGAGTTGAATAACTTGCTTGCTCATCAATAGGTTTTATTTTGCCAAAAGATGGGCATTATCGAAGAGATGATGAACTTGTGAATCAACTGTCTAATCTAAGGACATATAATAAGGAAGTTGAAGAGAAAATCTCCGATTGCAATGACTGGCAGAACAATTTTTAGGGCTGATTAGCAAATCTGTCCAAAATAGAAGAATCTCAGAAATATATTGTCTTTCAAGAATGGGAGATAAGGCTTAAAAATGCGGAGATGGAAATCTATAGTGCCAGGGACATATCTAGCAACATGATTGAATCAATCAACGATAGCCTATTGCAGGCAAATTTAATCTTAGAGTGCCCAGAAGATATGTTTCCCGATGTTAAAATATTGACAAAATCTTGGCAAGAATCATCAAAGAAGAAGGCTGAGCAGATAAAAGCTCTATCAAAGATTGACTTGGAATGCCATTGGCATTTCCTAGTCAAACCACATGGGCAATGGTTGATGCTGAGGTGTCTTCTAAATACAACCAGTCAGGTGTTTCTTACACTCAATGATGCATTATTCATTGCATGGATGAGCATTATGCCTGAACATCCACATGAATTGAAGCCGATGACAGATATATGCGAACTTCAACAGTGATTGGCAAAGTAGTCTTTGTCAAAGTCTTGATCAAGTTGTTGTAACATGATTGTACTACTAGTTTGTATTTTTATTTAAGTGTGGTTTTTTTGGACCAACAAATCATTTTATGGAACTCTCTATATTTGAGTTTTGATTTTAAACTTTAATTCCCCTTGATTGTTATGAACAAAGGGGATCCTAAAAATTTGCGAGAAGTATTTTGGTTTTTACTACTGTAGTTGTAAACAAGTCTTAATAGAAAGAAGAACCACACTGATTTTATTATGAGCAGAGTGAATGTGTATCAGTTACTATTATCTTTACGTTGATGCTATGTTTTTGAGCTTAAGTACTATTTTAATTGAAGTTTGTCATATATGTTATTGCATGTAATTAGATCAATATCACCATTAATGTGTTTTAATCGAAATTTGTTAAGTATACAGACAAACAACGATATCATATATGTGCAGTTGATGATTCGGTGTTTTTGTTATATGTTAACACTTGAAATCCCCCGATCTCTGACTTGCGATAGAGCACTTCCTCCGATATCCATATCCTGTTGATATTCTTGAAGGCATGTGTTATGATATGCGATAATATCTAACCTCATATTTGCTCCAATCTTCGGTATGTAGACCCGATATGGTGTATTAACATTGATTAATAATAATTTCACATCTGCCTTGATATCAAGACTTTTGAATGAAACCTACGATATCAAATCGCCGATCGTCGATTCATTTCCAGGGCCAGTATAATTATAATATTGGATTTAATCTAAGATCACATCTATTTATTGGAACTTTTGTTATGTGCCACCATCTAAAATGGTTGACAATAAGGATGTTGTATTGATATTAAAACTAGTTTAATTATAATTTGGTGTCCACCATATCAAAGCTTTATTATAGCGCAAGTTTGCAAACTGTGGCATGTTTGGATTATCTCTGATATCAAAAACTTCGATATTATGGACCCGATATAGTTATTAAAATGTGTTAATTATGTTATTTCATCTGTTCCACATCGGAGGTACCCTTATCGCAAATGTTTTGTGTTGTCTCATTTTGAATGTTGCGATGATTAAACATCCGATTCCACTAGTGGTTCTGGATTGAAGGACTGCATTATGTTGATTATGTTTGCATATATGATACATCCTTGTGGGGATGAGTTATATATGTGTGTGTGTGCACGTAAAAGTTGAAGGAAATGATGTGTGTAATGATTGCTAAAGGTAAACATAGAATGTTTGATGCTTAAGAGGCATGACAAATTGCATGCTATAATAAGCTGCATGATAACAAAGATTAGGAAGCATAAAAAACCACATGATAACAAAGATTAATAACTTATTAAGGAAGATACAGAACTCATTACATGTCATGGTCGAGAAATGAGAGGTTGGATCAAACTTGAAAGATAGCGAGTTCTAAGACCCTTTTATTAATATGAATATTACATGGAATATCCGCTGGATAGTAGGGTTTTTATCCACTTGCATGCCTTTTGTTTTCCAAGTTACAGGTTTTTATGTTGCATGGCAAGCATTGGATTAATGTCAAGGGGAGTTTTCCCTTGGGATCAAACGAGCCACCATATTTTCCTAATGACCTTCAACCTGACCTTCTTAGCAAGCTGTATAACTATTATTGGCATCTTACGATGGTTTTCGAGGCACCTGAAGGTTTCATCAATATCCATGAAGCTTCTTGCAGGCTCGACATAGGGTCTGGTACCATCGACGTGTGGCAGGTGAGGTAGGAACCTCTCAGGAGTCCACACCAAACCCATGGTAGGTAAGTGACGTAGGAGCGCATATGCTGCCTTTGGTAGCATTCCCTCCCAGTCGGAAGGGAAGAATCATCGACCAGGAATCCATTGGAAAACATATCACCAAATCTCAGGAGGGATAACGTCATAGATCATCTTAAGTAACCAAAGGTATCATCATCAAACCATGAAGCATGTCTGGGAGTCTACGAGATTCTTGAGATAGAGACATAGTTGGCAAGACTGGGTCAAATAAGCCTTCGCAACAATAGAGCTTATAACCAGGGAGGTTCTAGAGCTCTTCGTCTAAGACACTACACAATTCAGAGTCAAGGTTCCTTGGCCGAGTCATGACAAGAATCAGAGAGAAAGCCTTGTTGCGGATCATATGAGTGAGGCTATGAACTTAAAAGAAATTTTGGGATAACCTTATCCCTTGGATGGTCAAAACCCTAGTCAAGGGAGGCTTCTGATTGGTGGAACCAGATTTCCCCTCACGTGATTGGTAGGAATGACATGGTAGAAAAGCCATAGAGTGGCTGTAGTCTATTGGTGGGAGGAACCTTTTGATAAAATTGTTATATCAGAGTTATGACATTGGAGGAATTATTTTAGAAATCTCCGATACTAAAACTCTAATACATATAACAT
Source organism: Pinus tabuliformis (assembly GCA_031772625.1). Taxonomy (NCBI): domain Eukaryota; kingdom Viridiplantae; phylum Streptophyta; class Pinopsida; order Pinales; family Pinaceae; genus Pinus; species Pinus tabuliformis. Next base: position 734,105,450 of record CM062814.1, read on the forward strand.
TGGTTATTTATAATAATAAGAAAATACCTAAACTCCAAAACACATAAGTGATAGCCCTTCTAAAATTTTTCAGCGTATTAGAATAAGCACTATCGGTGGAGCCTATGTGGCATATTATACTCCGTTTTAGCAAATCAGAGATGCCATATCGCTGTTTTTGTTATGTGACACGATTCAAAATCTCCACTCTCCAATATGCGATAAAGGGTTGTACTGTGATATTGCGATATGCTAATATCACAGGTTCTCCGATATCGGAGTTCAAAGGTAATCGCATATCGAAACAAACACCTTTAAGGATGAAAAGAGATTTTCAAGTAAGTGACAGCAATTTTTTATTTTTTTTGCTGTCGAGTGTTTTGAAAGTATTTGATTTGAATTAGATTTGTAAAACCATGATCACATCAATCAATGAAATGTGAACTTGTAAAATTTATCCATTTTTTTTCTTTCTAAACACAATTGAACATTATATTTTTTTAAAAAGGGGATTGTTTTTGGAATTTTAACTGAGTTTCACAACAACTATTCGTAAAAGAAAGTAACTGTTTTAAAATTGAATCAAAAGTATGCTTACTAAAATGAAATCGGAAGGGGCTAGTTCACTATAAAAGGGTTAAAGTTGCACGACAATACAAGGGTTGGACTCAGGGGTTATTTTCTTAATTTATTATAATTAATGAATAATAAAAAAGAATATTTAAAAATAAGATTAAGTTAAATTGAAAAATAAAACAGGATGACAAGATAAGGAAAAGTGAAATAACAAATGATCCAAAAGGTAGTTGCAAATACATAGGGGTCCCCATTATCAATATGATAACAATAAAGTCAAACTAGGAGTGTTGTAGTTTTTACCACAATAGTTTGGAAAGTTTGTTCAGAGTAGGTTTTGAGTCCTTTTGTTGTTTGGAAAAACCGCTGCAAAATTTTGTTGTAAGTCACTCCTTGGAGAGATAAAAAGAGATTTGATAGTAAGTGAGAACATATATTTTAGTTTCTATTTCCCTGTCAAGCATTTTTGAAAGTATTTGATTTGAAGAAAAGCTGTAAAAGTATGCTCATATTAATCAATGAAACACAAACTTGTAAAGTTTGTCTTTTTTTCTTTCTAAAGACGAATGCACATAATATTTTTTTTGTAGAAAGGGGAAAATTTATGAAATTTTAACTGAGTTTCGCAACAACTATTTGTAAAAGAAAGAAACTATTGTGAAATTGAATGCAAATTATGCTTACTGAAAGGGAATCAAAAGGGGCTAGATGCAACGATCAGACTGTAGGTGGCTGTAAAGACTTTGATGCTAGTATGGATTCCTCTTGCTGCCTACACTTGATGTAAACATTTCCTTGCATGCGGGAGTAGCGACTAAGGGAAAATGGTGGAGAGATGCGAAGATAATCCAAGGTTCGAACTCTGGAGATAATAGTGAATGTTAAGCCTTATCGGTCTATGTTTCCAATTTCCACTATCGCCTTTGGTAATGTCATTCCTTGCGATTTATGTATTGTCAAATCCCATGCCATTTAAAGGGGAATTTCTTACAAGACCCTCGCGTTATTGGGGGAAGTGGAACACAATATGGGTTGAATTTGTCCCATGGCGAGCCATTGTATTGGAGGAAGTCAACAACAACAAAGGATGGTAATTGAGGGGGTTTTGATTCAGTTGCATAGAAAATGGAAATTACTTTTCCAAGTGCTTCGTTTACATGACATATTTCAACCCACAAGTTACATGTGAGGAAAACTTGTTTTTCATTGCAAATAAGAACTTTTTCATCCAACTGTTCATCTTCTTCATGTGCACCAATAGGATGGTGGTTCCTTTTCTCTGCGTAGCATCGTGCAATTGACATGTTCAATTTTTTGAGCATTTGTTTGTTATGCAATTCGAAAACTAGGTTAGTTGGATATAGGTAGATTGCATTGTCAAATTCCTATTGCTCATCCTTTGAAGAAAATGAATTTGTCCTTGACATGAGAAGGCTCCAGTCTTCGACTGTTGGTGTTTCATTTCTGAGATTCGTGAGCATTTGTTAGAATAAAATTTGAAGAGGGTTCATCCCTTGTTGACAAAATATGGTAGATAGTGTGATGACCGTGTCAAAGGTGCACCAAAGGGAATTCCTGCGTGATGTGCCGACATACATTGGGATGTCCTTCATAGGAGGTAGTTTCCCAAGATCACCAACAAGTATGATAGACCAATTTCTAAAAGGCACATTCTGATATGAAGGAAATACCTCCCTTAAGCGATCGTCTATGTGTGAAAGAAGTTTAGGGCCAATAAAGCTCATTTCATCGATTAAAATGTATTTGATGTGACAAAGTTTTTCTTGGAGATGCAGAAGTGGTTGGCCCTCAAGAGGATGCATTGACACTAAAGGAATGCGAAGGGAAGAATGGATTGTAAGTGCCTTTATGTTAAATGCTGCAACACTTGTTGGAGCAAGTAGGAGCAATGGACTTGAATTGGGAAGAGATTCAACAAGAAATGTATCTTTTAGGAAATCAATTAAATGAGACTTCCCCATGCCAACAGTACCTTGGATGAGCATTCTAAGTGGAGGAATGGAGGAAGTGGTCCTAAAGTGGGTGAGGACAATGGTGAAAGCAACTTGTTGGGTGGGCGATAGTGAGGTGAGCGAGCGGGGAACTGGAGATGGGCTAGAATGGATTTGGGTGGATGAGAGACTAAAGTATATGAAACATATGGCTGTCTCTTACAAAGGGAGAGGGATGGTAGTATGGGCCCAATTGTGGTTAGATTCAAAGTTGTGATGTCCAAGCATGTCAATGTCATCAATTTCCATGTTATTTCCAGGGTGTAGCTAAGAAAGGAATTGCCATTCATCGATGTCTACAGATTCAGGGGGGTTCGACATATCATTAGTGGAGGTGTCATCAGAGCAAGGGGAAAGGGGGGTTTCAGGGGCTCGATGAACATGCCATGGAACATACACATATATTTTTTTGTTCCCAATGCGAAATGATTGCTTCATAAAAAGGGCCTATGTCTGATGGTAGTGCGTGGAAAGGAAAGTATAGAAGTAGTTCACTCTAACACAAAGAAGCGTAGGATGCATCAACAGGAGAAGGGATCGAGGAATATGAAGGGAGGACATGAAAAACCTTGCAAGGATTTATTTGTTTCCATTGGTTATGTTTTTGGTGAGTAGAGAAGGACCATGAATTTACAACTTCAAGAAGAGTTAGTGTTTCAAGTGAAGGAGGTCTATTCATGTATGCTACAATGAAGGGTGGTGTTGGGAAGGAGGAACCTAGACCATGAGAAACACGTCAAAAAATAGTTCGAGTAACATTGAAGGAAACAAATGAGTGACTATAAAGTGAAAGGGGCAGTTTTTGTAGCATGTGGCATGTTTCCTATGCGCCAATGTCCCAATAGACAACTATTTTTGTTAAAATTTTTCGAACAACATTAACAACAGGTCTTTCAGGGTGGACAACTTGGGAGACACGTGACAAAATTTTCCAATAACTTTATGATTTTGTTAAGGAGAGAGGATTCCAAGAAGAAATGTGTTCATCGAGAAAGGACATAGCTCTATCCATCACGACTTGGTCATCCCAATCGAGGTTGTCCATATCAGGTGCATTTTCGAGCCAAAGGAAGCCATGTATGTGTGCGGAGCCCCTATATTTCCACTCATACCTTCAAATATTAAAAAGTAAATTTTGTGAGGCGAATGTACATCCATGCAAAGAAACAAAAAGGAGAAGGATGGTCAAGGAAAAACCCGCACCAGAAGTCCTTTGCATGAAAACCTTTTTGAAAGACCTCTTCGAGGAAGATTATGAATCAATAATGAATGTACTGCGTTGCAAGATGTGGATTATTGATTATATTCTTGAATTTCCATCGAGACAACTTAGATGAATCCCGGGGGGGAGGGGGGGGGAGGTTGCCAGGCATGACGATGTGCATGTCATGGAATTTGGTATCAGTTTCACTTAGGGTGAAGAAGGAAGTATGGCTACCTGTTTGTATGATCATATTAGTGAGTTCATCTCTGCATTTGTTCCATAATGAGCGTGTCCCTCTAAGGCCTAATTCGAAGTGCATAATCGGGTCAAGAAGCATGGAATCAGGCATGTCATGGAGGAGTGCAAGAAGGTCTGCAATAATCATTGGAAAGTTGTCTTCAAGGTTTCTCTTCACGAAAACAACAATAATTGCTTGACTACGATGTCGCAACATAGGATTGTAAAAGTAATAAAAGAATCTTGGATCCTGGGAAAAGCAATTATCATAGTAGCATATGAGGTGAACAACATATTCTTGCATTTCAACTTTTCTAAGATGTGGTTGACCAATCATGGCAGCCCCTATGGGGAAGAGTGTGGGGAATTCCATAGCAAAGAGGCATTCTCTGGTATATTCATTGATAGTGGAGGGGGAAACAAGGGCTAAGAAAGTGAAGTAGTGGAATTAGGATGGGGAGCGTATAGGTAGTTGCTTATTTCTTCAAGCTCAATATGAGAATTAGAGAGTGACGATACAAAAGAGGATGGTAGGAGGTTTGTTGGAGTGGGGTATGTAGGAATGTTATCATCGAAAGTAGGGATGTCAAGTCGTAGTTCAGGAGAGGAGGGGGAGATGCGACGGACGAGAGAAGACATATTGGTAGGGTGAGTTGGCAAGGTATATATTGCAACTTGGTCCAATTGGACATCCTTGTAGTAGGGATCAAGGGATAGTTTGTACTCTAAAGATACAAGAACACATGTCCCACTAACAATGAAATCATATATTTTGTGGTGAGATCCATGCCTAGTAACAACGAAGATGTCCAATTCGGTAACCAAGCATGGTAAAATGTTGGCAATGGCAGTTATTTCTTGCAATAAACAAATAGTATGCTCAATGTATTTGTATTGTCCACCTTGTGCATGGGTGACTCGCAATATTGGACTGACATGTGATATGTTCATTTCTTCTATTTGTGTTAGAGTAGCAAGGACAAATGGTTGGTTTCTAAGGTCCATGTTGTTCGCAAGGGAGAAGCAGTGGGTGCATTTTGTAGTTGTACATCAGGAGCAACAAAGCTTACTATGTAAGAATTTTGTTTTCATATTTGGGTATGATTCTTTGCATATGGAGCAGATATGTAAGGGAGAGAGGTCATCTATCCTTTCATGAAATTGGTGGTGTGCATGGTTAAGGGTAGGGTTGACCAAAATATGGGGATGGGAGGGTGAAGGAGGATGAGTCGATGGTGGGGTGTGCGATGTATATGGGCAAGAAGTGGCAATGAATGGAGGAAGTTGAAGGGTAGGTACAGTCAGAGTGGGGAATGTTGAAGGAGATGGGTTTGCAAGTGAAGCTTCAGGATGTTGGGGAAGAGAAACATTAGACGGGGGTATAGATGGAAAGGTTTGGGTGTTTAAATCAACTTTATATTTGAGCCATCTTTGTTTGTTGGAGGTGTCTTTATTCTGTGCATAAAGGAGTCTCTTCCAAGCATTTCTTGAGCCATTTGCAGAAGAAGTTGCCATGTCCATCCTGATATAAACATGGGAACACAATTTCAAGTGAATATAGGAGATGAGAAAGAGTTTTCTTAAGCGCAAAGATAGAGTACATAGCCCCCAAAAGAAAGAACTTCATTCGTGAGTATATTTTCGAAATAGTTCCTTCTAGCTTATAAATTAGATGTGTCTTTTGACAAAGTAGCTATAGTTTATTGGTTGGAGAAACATTTTTATAATATAGTTTATGTTTATTTGATGTTATGTACTAATGCCATGTCATTTAAATTTTGTTGTTGGAGCTTTGGCAAAGCTATCTTTGGAGCGTAGAATGAGATTAGAATCAATCTTATTTCATTGAAGTGTTTTTGTGGTGATCAATAACTATCTATCATTCATTTACTAAGTAGATTTAAGGCAACCAAACAATAACCCTTTGTAAGAAGCCAGTGTTTGTATTTAGATGCACAAAGAACAATATAAAAGGATGTAAATATTCTATTTTGTTTAGAATGAAGAAGAAAAAAATACATATATAGTATATGTAAAAGTAAAATATGGATAATTATGCAAAGGTGGAAGTTGCAATGTGTATCATACGTGTATATACATAAAGAAGAGAAGTACAATGATGAAGTGAACAAAAAGAATGGGGGCGGCAAGGGACAAAAAAAATGAACAAAAAAGCTTATAGAAGTTATTGTTTACACTTTAGGCTGGCATGGGGAAAAGAAATCAACTTTCAAAGGCACCAAACAACTGAAGCAATAGATTTTTTTTTTTGATTTCCTAGAGGAGAATGGAACATGCAGAGCTATAGGTGATTTCCTCTGAATTGATTAGTACAACTTCAAATGATCCACACCATTGAAGATATTTGTTTTCACAGACAATGTGAAGAGGAAAGAACGACATGAAACCCTTACACGGAGCTCGTGGATAGCACTAGGATCACTAGAGAGTATGAAAAAGTCTTTTGATTGGACACCCATGAGTTCAGTTGCAATATTATCAAATGCAATGACATTTTCCAGTATCCCTGTGTGTTCATGCATTTCAAATTTTAGCACATACCGATAGTCACATTTCGGGAAGGCCCTACCACATTTTGTGCAGTGCCACATTCCATTTGAGTGGTTGAAAACTTTTTTCATGCATTTCATTCCATCAGATGAGAAAGGGCATGCAAGGAAGTAGAAATATTGCATGTCAATAGAGGTGATGGTTCCACGAACAGAGAACCATGTTGGTTTTCTGGTGCAATGCGAGTCTATGAGGTTGACAATTATACGTTGTGGGTGGCCCCGCTTGGAAGGCCCTGAGAATTTTCTACTTAACGATGGTGAAGAGGCCAAGCGATCTCTTTGATGAAACCATGATTGGAGCTACTCAGTCTCTGGAATGGTGGGATCTATCATGAGGCTAGTGGTCGAGATAGTCCCAACACATGTTCCATTAAATTCATCTGTGCGACCCTCTTTGATTGCAAGCATGGTTGAAGCACCAGAAGAGGCGAGTTCAATGAGTTTCTTGCCCAATGTGTGGCAATGCTCCCCCCATAGGGTGATGTCAATAGTATAGCCAGACATGTCTTCCAAACTGAGAGTTTTCCTAGGTGTTTCAGAGCCATCTCTTTGACGAATGGTGGAAGTTGGAGAAGTGGACCTGACAATTCCAATGATGTCGACAATTGAGCTAAGGTTTGTAGATCTAATTTCATCTCTAGATTTAAAACCTAAATGGTGGAAAGGAATTGTCAAAACATAATCTAAGGAAGGTTCGAAAATGGAAGTTGCAGAGAGGGAGACTTCCCATTTTCTATCCAGATGGTTGTAATTTGTGTTTGTTAGTTTCACAGTGGAATTTGAAACCATGTAAAGCTTCCCAATTTGGACAAGGTCATGCAAGGAATCCGCTAGATCACTGAAGGCAGAGAGATGGATTGTATCATTAGCAGAATCAATGAGGTCAAATCCAAAGACCTTTCCAGAGCCTTGAGCATTGTTGTAGGCGAAAACAAATGTTTTTCCAAGCACACTATGTTAGGATATTCCAACACATAGGAAATAGTTAAGTATAACTTGGTCTAGTGTAGAGTTAGGTAAAGTGTGTTTCTTTACTATGTACTTTTGTAACTTACAAACTGACGGTCACGATATGTAGTGATCCGACGGTTCATTCCCTTGTCGGTATTACCGACACTTGATCATGGCTTAACACCTGATTGGTCCATGATCTCTATTTAAAGAGCATGGAGGGTCATTTGTAGGGTAACCATTCATGAGAGAAGCTTATGTAAATTTTCATTATTTTATTAATAAATTGCCTGAAGTGGCCGCATTGGCTCAGGCCGTGGACTATTTCCCTCTTTGAGGGTTTTAGCCATGTCAACAGTATTGGTGTATTAATTTGTGATCTATTTGTGAGTGGTGTCCTTTTGTGTTCTATTTGAGGAACTTACCTTGTAAACTCCTACATGGTATCAGAGCTATTTGAGGGTCGCATCCGTTGGTGATCCAAATCTGAAGCCGGTAGAACTGCATCCCACTGTCGTTTCCTAGATCTATTGTTATTGATTGCTTTCAGGCCAAGAGGAATGCCCTATTGTGCTAGGAGCATCTATTCTAGTGAGGAACCCCTTTCGTTTGACGTGAAAAGGTTTTCGGTAGCCCTAGCTACGTCATTTTTAAGATCTAGAGGTATACAATGTTTATTTGCAGTTTTTAGTTATTTTCTCTCTGTTTATTTCGATTTATTTAGCTATTTGTTTTTTTAATTACAGGATCTATACCTTTCATTTCTGTGTATGCTCTTTGCCCCACGACTCTGTGCGATCAAGGCAAATCAGAAACAGAAAAGAAGGATTTTTCTCATGCGTATGCTCTTTTCCGCCGCACCTTAGTGTGATCTTGGAAAATCAGAAACATTGAGGAAAATATTTACTTTTCGACTAAAGCTAACTTCAAGCTGTAAGGTTTGTTTTTTTTTTTTGTATGTATGTGTTGGGTTTTGTTTTTTTTGTTTTGCAGACAAAAAAGAGTTTTCTCAAGTAAGTACACACCCCAAAGTGTCAGTGACTAAAAAAAAAAAAAAAACCCTTCCTCTTTTCCAAAAATTACTAACCTTTTAATCTAGCTCACTTGGTCCAAAGCTACTTTATGAGAATAGAGGTCTTGAGTTCAAGTCTTTCTTTTTGTTGAGCTAATTAGATTAAGTTTGGAAAGGGGGCGGATTTTTTTTAAATATAACATTATCATTCATTTTCGCACATTCCCGCACTTCGTCAGCATCTTCAACAACTTTTCTTCAAAAAGCCATAACTTCTTCATCCGGAAGCCGTTTTTTTTAATCAGCCTAATTTTTCGAGATCTTTCCATTGGAACACTTAGTTTCAGCATCTATAGCTTCATTTTCTGTTAAAATGGAAATTCCATGCCAAGTTATTCTTGACAGCACCAACTACTTCCAATGGTGGTCCTACATTGTGGATTTACTTAAAAGTAAAGGTCTTTACAGAATAGCCTCAGGCCAAGAAACCAAACCGAAAGATGAAGATAAGGCAGCCAAATGGGAAAATAGGCAAGATCAAGCACATGGGTTAATAGGGATGTCTATTTCTCCAGACCTTAGATTCCATATCGCAGAACTTGATACTCCTAATGAAGCAATGAAATAGATCACTAAAGTTTTTGGAATTAAAAATGAACTTAGAGCCCATCAACTCGAAAATGAGTTGCTTACATTGGACCCTAATAATTTTTCTTCCATTGAAGATTTTTTGTCCAAGTTCAAGATCCTTAGACTTCTCTTGGAAGGTGTTAAGGTTAAGAAAGAAGATGATAACCTTATCTATTCCATTCTTACTAAGTTGGGACTAGCCTACTCTGTGTTTGTTTCCACCTTCCATTCTACAAAAGAAGCCTTCATTTCTCAAGGACAAGACTACAAGTCCCCTTCCTTTGATGTCTTTTGTGATTATTTAATAAGAGAACAAGAAAAACTCTTACATCTTGGTCTTCTTAATCTTGGAAACTCTTCTAAGAAAGCCTTAGCCACCCAACAACAACCAAATTCAAAGAATCCTAAGAATTTGTATCATAAAAAGAATAGTGCTAAACCAAACAAGGGTCCTAAGCCATTTTAGTCTCAAAATGAAAAATCATTTCAACAAAATGATAAGGCAAATAAAAACAAAGGGAAGAAGACTGATAGACATTGCCACTTTTTTAATCGAGATGACCACTTAGAATCCAAATGCTTTAAGAAGATGGAAGCCTTGGAAGTAGCAATGAAGAAGCATAACATCTATTTGGAGCACTCAACAACTTCAACTTCATCTTCAGGAATAGAAGTTTCTGCATGTGGTTGTCAAGCATCTCGTTCTGGATATGCACTAAATGTATCTTCTTCTTCTCATTCTCATGAGTGGCTCATTGATTCTGGTGCTTCTTATCACATGGCCAAAAACAAGGCCATGTTTTCTTCTTTAAATGATTGTAACACCAGAAATATATATGTTGGTGATGATAGATCTCTTAGTGTTGTAGGGACTGGAACTGTTCATATAGACAATGTTCAATTCAATGATGTATTATGTGTTCCAACCTTACCCTGCAACCTTCTATCTATATATCAGATAACTCATTCAGGTGAAGGTAAAATCATTGAAATTTCACCTCACGATGTTGTAATTAAGGACCTAAGAGATCCTAGACAGATTTTAGCTACTGGCATTGCTGATGATTCTACAAGGTTGTATAAGTTTAACAACTTTGGGTCATCAAATCTTCCCTCGGTATTTTTTGCTCATAATGATGAAGTGAGAAAACTTTGGCATGAGCGATTTGGTCACTTAAACTATCGCTCCCTTCAGAATCTATGTAAAGAAAATATGGTGACAGGTCTTCCAATGGTATCTTGCAAAGATGGTGTTTGTTCCGAATGTGTACTCGGAAAACATCATCGGGATAATTTTGAAAAAAGTGCCTCTTGGCACGCCTCAGCCCCTTTACAACTTGTGCATAGTGATTTATGTGGTCCACTTCTAGTTGTTTCATTCTCTAGCTACAAGTTTTTCTTAACTTTCATTGATGATTTCTCCATATGCACTTGGGTATACTTCTTAAAACTCAAGAGTGAAGTATTTAACATGTTCTTGGCCTTTAAGGCCTTTATTGAAAAACAATCTGGACATCAAATTCTTAAGCTAAGATCTGATAATGGCAGAGAATATATTAACAATAAATTCATCAACTTTTGCACTGAGAATGGAATTCAAATGTAGCATATTGTTCCATATACTCCACAACAAAATGGTGTAGCTGAAGGGAAGAATCACACCTTAAAGGAAATGGCTAATTGTATGCTTCAATCTAAAGGACTTAGTCTTAATTTTTGGGCAGAAGAAACTAACTGTGAAAATTACATAATAAATCACACTCCTACTAAGGTTTTAAAGAATATCACTCCAGAATAAGCATGGAGCTTAATTAAACCAAATGTAAGTCACTTTCGTGTTATTGGAAGTGAAGCATGGGCCCATATTCCACATGAGAAACATAAAGCTTTATGTTAGGCCCCTATACTACTAGTGTAACTGCTTATTGTTATTAGTACAACCCCCTTATTATATTGTTGTGCCCATATAGTCCCTATATTGTTATTATTCTGCCCCATAGAAGCCCACTATTGTTATTATTGTTCCCTTCCATTATTGTTATGTTTGCTCTGATTATATTATGACCCCTTAGACTCCTATATATAGAAAGGAGACCTTGTCATTTGTATAATCCAAGAATTGTTCATTTGTGTAATGTAAAGGAGGTTGTTGCCTTGAAGAGGCTTAGTTCTAAGGTGTTGATCTATCTTTTCTATCTTTTTGTGAGCTAGTTCCATAACATTTGGTATCAGAGCTTTGGATTCTAGCGTTTTGTTGCTCCAAACAGGTCATTGTGGTATTTTCGCTATAACCTTTTTTATGTGATGTTTCAGAAGCAAAAAAAAAAACCCATTTGAGCCAAAACCGTACTGAAGCTCGCGTTTGAATTTCAGAGCTTGTCTCGATTTATTTTCGGAGATATGATCTGAGGAATTTAGGGTTTTTGCAAGCTCCATAATTTCAACTAAAACAGGTCATTGTGGGATTTTTGATATAACTCTTTCACTACGAAGTTTCAGAAGCTAAAAACAAAACCCATTTGAGAATAAATCTTGCTGAACTGCGCATCCAAATTTCAGATCCTGTCTCGCTAGAGTTTCGGAGATATAGTCTAAGGAAGTTATGGTTTTTGCAAACCCCCAAATTACATTCCAAACAGGTCACCTTGGGAAAATCGTCATAACTGTCTCTTTGAGCATCCGATTGAAATTTCATAAGAAGTTATAGAAAGAGGACAAACTATAGTTTTCTATGCATAGTTTTCAAATCCGAAGGTCGACACAGTGACATGTGGCACGTCGTACAATTTCTCTCTACTGAAACATTATATAATCAGGTCATCTTAGGAGATTGGGCATAACTCTTTCTTGGAGAATCAAATTCTGATCAGACTTGTGGGGTTAGAAAGAGGACTCAGAGGGCTACTGCAGGAGACAATTTTAGAACTTTGAGATCTGAAAGTACAAAGTTACAGTCATTTCAAGATCGAGCTCCTGAAATCAAGAAAAGGAAATATGAGGAAGTTTGATGGAAAGGACCCAGTAAATTGGATACTACAGATGGAGCAATATTTTGATCTACATGGTGTACCATTGTTACAAAAGGTATGTATTGCATAGAAAATTTTAGGGGCGAATGTTCGCCCTTTGGCGAAATTAAGGGGTTTTAAATTTTTAGAGGGTGAATATTTTGTATCATAGTACATTTTTACAAATCACCTCAAATAGCCCACCTTATTTTAAGGGAGAGGGTAAAAAAGGTAAATTTAGCCCTTGAAATTAAGAGTTGCAACCTTCCATTCGCCCATTTTCAAGAATAAGTTTTATTTAAATGAATCCATTCGCCCATTTTCAAGAATAGGTTTTATTTAAGTGAATCCTATGGGCCAAAGGCCCAAATACCATATTTATAAAAGAGGTATGGTAAATTAATAAAAATATAAATAAATGAGAGGTATGGTAAATAAATAAAACATTTGTTATGTTTACTCCATAAGTCACCTTATATACATGCAAGGGTGTAAACAAATAAAAATATAAGTAAAGTGGAGGTATGGTAAATAAATAAAACGTCCTTTTATACTTACTCAAAAGATATGGTAAATAAATAAAAATATAAATAAACTAGACGCATGGTAAATAAATAAAACCTCTTTTTATATTTAGTCCGTAACCCTCATTCTATTTATGAAGGCTCAAGAAAGAGGTTTTATTTAAGTGAATCCTATGGGCCAAATACCATATTTGTAAAAGAGGTATGGTAAATTAATAAAAATATAAATGAACGAGAGGTATGGTAAACAAATAAAACATTTATTTATATTTACTCCATAAGTCACCTTTTAGGAACACTAAAAAAATGCGTTATATTTAGGTGAAACCTATGGGCAAAACACTATGAGACAAATACCATGGACTAGATTGTTGTTAATACCATGAAAAAAACATTATTAACCCTAATATTAGTATTAATAAAAATAAAAATGGCACATGGTATTGACCCATGGTATTCACCTGGAATGTAGCCTATTTAAATGGGGGAATTAAACCAGCGTAGATCCATCTTTACTCTAGATCTACTAACCCCCGAGAGGTATCAAATATCGTGATATGCAAACTAGCATAGAGTGAAAAAATATTTGATCTGATCAAGAGTAAAAATGGATGTTGTAATTTAATGTATGTTAAACATTTTAGCTTGGTTAAAATAAAAAATAAAATAAAAATCAACTATTAATTTTATTAATTTTTATAAATTACTAATAGTAATTTTTAAGCTCCAGGTTTATGATAACCCATGGTATTCATGTGAGCATAGACTATTTAAAGGGGAAATTCTATCATCTTAGATCTATCTTAATTCTGGGTCTACCAAGTGCTCAGAGGGATAAATAGATTTCATTCCCCTAAGAGTGATAGATGTGGAGTTAAGATGGATATAGGTTGGTTTTTATGATAGTGAAGATATTAAATAGACTTAGGAAATTATATTGTAAAAACATCTTAAGGTGAATGGTTAAAGCATAGACATTGGACAAGTATATTTGTATACTTATGTTTTAAACTGAAACAAATCCAGGGCTAAAAGGAATGGATTGATTGCACTAGTCATCCTTCTATAACTTTCCAACATATGCTGGAGTAAACTGATTGTAATTTGGGTAATTTTTCTAATTGCAAATAGGAACATACTTGTGTATTGGCAGGGTGGTTACATGGTCCATAGAAGTGATGAATTTGAATTTTTCTTGGTTTTATATATAGTATTAGGTTTTTTCTCATGCTTTCTGTGAATGGCACGGGTGAATTTTGTGTATTGGCAGGGTGGTTACAAGGTCCCTAGAAGTGATGAATTTGAATTTTTCTTGGTTTTATATATAGTATTAGGTTTTTTCTCATGCTTTCTGTGAATGGCACGGGTGAATTTTATCCTATACCCACTAGGTTATCGATATGTAATTTCGGTAATTTTGATTTCAAAAGATATTTTAAAGAAATGCAATGATTTCATTTGTGTATTCAATAAACACAAGATTTTATAATTGAATAAAATATTCGTCATGCTTGGTGAGAGATTCGCCAAAAAATTATATATACATATCATATTATTGATAAAATCGCCTTCCATTTTTCCTATATACCATGGATATTCGCCCATTTATTATACATGTAAATTTAGGGGGGGTTCTTAAAATTTTCCCTGATGTATTGTATCTTCATATTAGAACCAGATCAATTTTTATGGTATAAAGGGCTTTGTTCTCGCAAACAACTTGTTATGTGGTCAATTTTCACGGAGGAAATGATAGCACATTATGAGGATACAAAGAGCAACACCTTCATTAGAGCAACACCACAACAATTGGAAGAAAAAAGAGAAAAGGGGCTTTGTTACAAAGTGGAAAGAAAAATTATGGCAACAAGGAAGTCTACCCCTCACAACTATAAAGATGGAAGTGTTGTTTCTCCTAGCCTTCCACAACCTACAAGGGTTACACCACAACAATTGGAAGAAAAAAGAGCAAAAGGGCTTTGTTACAATTGTGATAAAAAATGCACTAAAGGACATAAGTGTGCTGAGAAGAAATTATTTTACATAGAGTATGAAGAGGAGGAAGAAAAGGATCAAGAAACATCAAAAGAAGAGGATATACACCAGGACCCAACATCAGAGAAAGAAGAAATGAATCCCACCATATCTTGTAAAGCATTGGAAAGAATTACCACTCCTCAAACTCTCAAGATAGAAGGACATATCAAGAAAAAAAAGGTTCAAGAAGTGAAAGATCACATCAAGAAATAAGAAATGAATCCAACCATATCTTGTAATGCATTGGCCAGAATTACCACTCCTCAAACTATCAAGATAGAAGGACATGTCAAGAAGAAAAATGTTCAAGAAGTGAAATATCACATCTAGCATCAAGAAATGAATCCGACCATATCTTGTAAAGCATTGGAAGAAATTACCACTCCTCAAACTCTCAAGATAGAAGAACATATCAAGAAGAAAAAGGTTCAAGCAGTGAAAGATCACATCGAGCATCAACCACAAGTTCTCCAACTTTTAAAGGATAACACCACTTTGGTGCAGATCCAATGAAACAACAGGTAGATAAACATTGCAGTGAATTTTTTTTTGATGTAGGTGATTGGGTATTTTTACGGCTACATCTCAAGCAAGCTATTTATGAGAAGGAAATGTTGGCAATACTACATGCACTTAAGAAATAGTGATCTTACCCAATGGGAAGATACTTCAAGGTAAAAATGGATCATGATAGTCTTAAATACTTTTTAGAACAAATATTATCTTTAGAAGAACAAAAAAAATGGGTCACAAATATGTTGGGTTATGACTTTGACATCATCTACAGAAAAGGAAAGAAATTTTTTGTTGCAGATGCACTCTCAAGAAAGGATGAGGATGTGGAAGCATTGTTTTGTGTTATTTCTATTATCCAACTAGATTGGATAAACGAAGCAAGGGATGAATGGAATAAGAACAAAGAAGTGTGGCCACTCATTCAAAAGTTGCAGAATATCCCAATTTGAACAATATTGCCAGAACTTGAAGATGAAGGAAAAATCATATTGGAACCTGGAGCAGTCACGAAAATAAGAACCCAACAACTATGAAATCGATCAATTTCAGAGTATCTTATCAAGTGGAAGACCTTACTTGGTGAACATTCCACATGGGAGGACAAGAATTTTATACAAAAGCATCAAGAACTACTCAAGCATTGAGAACAACACTTTTTGAAGGAGAGGGGCATGTTAGGCCCCTATACTACTAGTGTAACCCCTTATTCTTATTAGTACAACCCCCTTATTATATTTTTGTACCCATGTAGTCCCCATATTATTATTATTGTGCCCCATAGAAGCCCACTATTATTATCATTGTGCCCTTACATTATTATTGTTATGTCGGCTCTGATTATATTATGCCCCCTTAGACTCTTATATATAGAAAGGAGGTCTTGTCATTTGTATCATCCAAGAATTGTTCATTTGTGTAATGTAAAGGAGGTTGCCCCCTCGAAGAGGCTTATTTATAAGGCGTTGATCTATCTTTTCTATCTTTTTGTGAGCTGGTTTCATAACATTTGGTATTAGAGCTTTGGATTCTAGGGTTTCGCTGCTCCAAAAAGATCATCATGGAATTTTCACTATAACTTTTTTCTGCGATGTTTCAGAAGCTAAAAAAAACCCATTTGAGTCGGAATCTCGTTAAACCTCAGTTCCAAATTTCAGATCTTGGTACACTATATTTTAGGATATATGATCTGAGGAAGTTAGGGTTTTTGTAAGCTCCAGAATTTCATCTAAAATAGGTCATCGTGAAATTTTCGCTATAATGTTTTCGCTACGAAGTTTCAGAACCGAAAACAAAAACCCATTTGAGAAGCAATCGGTCTGAACCTCGGGTCCCAAACACTTTAGAAACTAAGAGATAAAAATGTATTTTTGTTGGATATTCTGAAGATGTCAAAGGATACAGACTTATTCCACTTAAGTCCGAAAATGTTATCATTAGAAGAGATGTAAAGTTTGCTGAAAATATATCGGCCTACGAGCCTAGTTCGGCGGATGTGCCACCTCTCTCTATCCCTTCTACTTTTGAAAATATTTCTTCTTCAGATGATGACAGTGAGGATGACAATCCTCCCCCACCTTCTCAGGATCCTCCTTCAGCTCCTCAGCTTCCAAAATGGGTTCGTGCTACTCGGGATGCAGCAGGTGCTCTTGCCGGTGATCCTACAGATCAACAACGTACACGTTCTCAGTTCGATAGAGCCTCTTCTTTACTAGCTCAAGCTTCAGCTAATTATGATCCTGACACCTTTGCAGAAGCTTAAGGCCATCCAGATTGGGACGCAACGATGAATGAAGAATATCGTTCATTATTGGAAAATGATACATGGGATCTTGTTCCCCTTCCAAAGGGATGAAAACTTGTTAGATGCAAATGGG
The DNA here is from genome assembly GCA_031772625.1 of Pinus tabuliformis. NCBI lineage: Eukaryota > Viridiplantae > Streptophyta > Pinopsida > Pinales > Pinaceae > Pinus > Pinus tabuliformis. Next base: position 734,122,583 of record CM062814.1, read on the forward strand.
TTTATAGAAACAAGTATGGACCAGATGGAAAAGTTGATAAACATAAAGCTCATCTTGTTGCTAAGGGTTTTTCACAAGTTGAAGGCATTGACTATACTGAAACCTTCTCCCCTGTTGCCAAAATGAACTCTATCCGCCTTGTTCTTTCCCTTGCCGCCTCTTTCAAATGGGAAGTCCATCAGATGGATGTTAAATCTACCTTCTTGCATGGGGACTTGGATGAAGAAATCTATATGGAACAACCTACTTGCTTTATACAAACATACACGAACCTTGTATGTCAGCTTAAGAAATCCCTTTATGGTCTCAAGCAAGACCCTCGGGCTTGGTATGCCAAAATGGATAGCTTTCTTTTAGAAACTGGATTTTCTAGGTGTCATTCTTACAATACTGTCTACACCAAGAAAGTGGGAAAATCCCTTATCATTCTTGTTCTTTATGTTGATGATCTTATCCTTACTGGTAGTGATCCCAACCTTGTAAACCATGTGAAGTCCAGCCTCAAAAATAAGTTTGAAATGACAGACTTAGGACACTTGCATTAGTTTCTTGGTCTTCAAGTCTTGCAATCCAAGGAAGGTATTTCCCTTTCCCAGTCCAAGTATGCATGTGATCTTCTATGCCATTTTCACATGGAATACTGTAAGCCAGCCCCTTTCTCCCTTTCAGTCTGGAGCCAAACTTTCAGTCACTTATACTTCCCCTAAAGTTGATGCTACCTTATACCGTCAACTTGTAGGAAAATTTTTGTATCTGACCCATGCTCGTCCTAACCTTTCCTTTGCTGTTGGCCTTATTGCTCGGTTTATGCAAAAACCACATGAAAGTCATTGGGAAGCAGCTAAAAGAATACTTCATTATGTTCGAGGTACAGTTCAGTTTGGGATTCATTACAGTGCATAAGCATCTCCTCTATTGGTTGGTTTCACTGATTCTGATTGGGCTGGTGACCCTGATGATCGGAAGTCTACTACAGTTTATGTGTTCACTTTTGGTTCAGGATCTATTACATGGGCTTGTAAGAAACAAAGTGCCATTTCTCTTTCTTCAGCAAAAGCATAGTATCGTGGCACCATAGCAGCTAGTAAGGAAGCCCTGTGGCTTCGTCAGATCCTGCCAGAGTTTGGCTTTCAGCAGCAACATCTGACTACACTCTGGTGTGATAATCAAAGTGCCATTCAACTATGAAAAGATCTAGTCCAACATCAATGCAACAAACACATTGAACTACACATGCACTTCATCATAAATCTCATTCACGACCATGTTCTTGAAGTGCAATATTGTTCAATAGATGATCAAGTTGCAGACATCTTTACAAAGGCTCTCATAGAGGCGAAGTTTACTAAACTTCGATTTATGGTTGGAGTTTAGGAAGTTGTCACTAAGGGGAGATAGGCTCTAATGCCTCCTTCCTTCTCCTATTGTATCATATTTGTACATCCTTCAATCCTATCCCAAGTTGTTCTTAAGGGGGGATGTTAGGATATTCCGACACATAGGAAATAGTTAAGTATAACTTGGTCTAGTGTAGAGTTAGGTAAAGTGTGTTTCTTTACTATGTACTTTTGTAACTTACAAACCGACGGTCACGATATGTAGTGATCCGACGGTTCATTCTCTTGTCGGTATTATCGACACTTGATCTGTAGCTTAACACCTGATTGGTCCATGATCTCTATTTAAAGAGCATGGAGGGTCATTTGTAGGGTAATCGTTCATGATAAAAGCTTATGTAAATTTTCATTCTTTTATTAACAAATTTCCTGAAGTGGCTGCGTTGGCTCAGGCCATGGACTGTTTCCCTCTTTGAGGGTTTTAACCACGTCAATAATACTGGTGTATTAATCTATGAACTGTTTGTGAGTGGTGTCCTTTTGTGTTCTGTCTGAGGAACTTACCCTGTAAATTCCTACACACTACCCTGGATCGACCATTGTTTACGATAGGGGCTTAGTGAAATGAATGGAATGGTAGCAGGAAGAGCAGAGGAAAAATGAGTTGATGATGAAGCAAAATCCTATATCGAAGTAGCAATAGATGAGGCAGGGGCATGTGACGTTGAACAAACCAGTTGGTATGTTGACGTTTGTACAATTTGAAGAAGGTGCGGGTCCCCAATCAAAGTTGCATGACAGTCGAGAACTTCAAGTTCAATAATTTGCAGAATCCTAAAAAGAAGGAAAGAAAGAGAAAAGAAACGTGACATTAGTCGGAGTGACAGTGGAGGAGAGAGGGAAGGAACAAAAAAACATCAAGAATATGGTGAAGAGTGACTGAATTCTTTGAGAATGATAATCGAGCCCAACTGGAGGGCACGAGATATGACATGGCCATTGTAAGCAGACGGAAGCAAAGTTCTATGTTGAGAGGTACCATCAGAGAGGGAAATGTGGTAGCATTGGGATGATGTATTTGTGGAAGCAAGAAGGTCGAGTTCAATGATTTGGAGCGATGGTTGGATCACTGTAGAGCCAACAATAAACAAAGTGATGGCATTTGTTGTCAAGGAAAATTCCATGATGACGAGGAAAGGAGGTGTCCTAAAAGGTGAAAGCCCGTAAAACGCTGTCAACATTGGAAGAGAAGCGAAAATAAAGCAGCGAGTGGGGTTGTTCACATGATTGGCATATTTGGAGCCAAATGAAAGAAGAACGATTTACAATTTGGATTGTTGCCAATAGTCAAAGGTAAGGGGAAAGTAAAATTTAAATGTTTAAGCATAGGAAGTTGGTTGTCTATATATGGTGTTTCAAAAACTCTACCGGCAGGTATGTTTTACGTCGTGACGATGCACATAGTATTCTATGCTATATATGCAATATGAAAACATTGATACTTGCCATTTTAATGTAGAAGATGATATGGTTATCAGGTTCTCGATTCTCACCTGTTTGTTATTGAAATTCCAGGGTAGTTATCCAATTGAAGGAAGCAGTGCGACGTGCAGTAGCAACAACAAGAGACCAATAATAGCACAACAACAACAATAGAAGAAAATGAAACTAGAAAAATCAACAGAATAATGCGACGTGAAGAGGCTAAATAGAGCACACACCCATCTACCAGATAAAGCAGAGGGAGAAATAAATCAGAGTTAGGAGACGTGGCAGAGATTGCGGGGTTACTAATGATAGAGACAATGACAAAGACGCTCATCTGAGCGAGAGTAAAGTGAGAATAAATGGACATATCCGGACCATTAATTAGATTATTGAATAGAACAGTCCTCAACATTAGGATGTGTGGATAATTTTCAAACCTTAATCAAAGGAAAATGTGACATATAGATTAAATATACATGGGAGTTTCAGGATTTGAAACTTTGACATGAGAAGAATCCTTTTCGAAATCTTGCAAGTCGAAAGTCCGATCCAGCATATCAATGTGGCTTGTTTGAATAAACACATATAATAAAGTGTCTAGGGCATAAAACATATCAATTTCGTGTGAGCAAGAATAAAGCAAAAATAAATGCACACAGTCGGTCCATTAATTAGATTAATGAATAGAGTAGCTGCCGAGACCTAGATGCGTGTAGAGGTTTTAAGTTGCAATCCTTAAAAAATGTGGCATATTGATTAAATATATATCGGATTTTTCGGGCATTGAAACCTTGACACTAGAATAAATATTTTGGAAATCTGTGGAAAAAAACACTGATCAATTATATTAATTTTCCTCTATACAAGGGTGTAAAAAATACGATTTTCATACAAGGGAGAATAAAATTATAGTAAATGCAAATAGTCATCTAACCAATGGTAATTAATAAATAAAAAACATAGTGAGAGCAAGATATGTGCATAGACAATGGATCTTATCGGAGGTTGTATTCCAAAAGCTATGATAAGGGGCAGATGCGATTTCACATATAATTTTGGTATGATAAAATAATCAGGGTTTCATATTAGTGGTTGGAGTTCCATAGCATAGTTATGAGATTCATAATTTAGATATTTGTTTATTATTATACAGGACCAATGCTACATGTATCAGAAATTTTAAAAAGAATTTCTGCGATGTTATTAGTCTGATATAACTCTATTATAAAGAGGTTCGTCCGATAAATAGACCAATAGGAATGTCCCACGGGTTTGAGGTGTCACTGCCTTATCTGTTTCAGATATCTTGTAATCCTTGTTGGAATCCAAATGCCCTATTTTTTAAAGTTCCGACTTCCGACTTCAGATATTTCTATTCATTCCGATATCTAGACCCTCAATAAGTATGAAAAATAATTCAATAAAACATCACATCCACTCTCAAGCGGAACTTTCCGAGAATGGCGCACATCTTTAAAGTGCCGATATTGCGAGTTGTGATATGCAATAAAACCGCTGACAATGGGGCACTATTGTTAAAGTGTCGGGATGGATGATAACAAATTAATAAAGGAATTGTCTGCAAAACCAAAGAAGCTCGAGTCTTTTCTATCTCCTCCCAAAGGGATGCATGGTAGAAAAAGGATTGGATATGATAGGAGACACACAGAAAATAATGACTGGATGCATTAAGGGACGCGTTGAAGCCAACAATTGGTTGTGACAAGTGACCAGGGGAGGATGATGTCATCATGACGTGCCAATAGGGTTGACACATGGCAGGAAGATTCGACAGTTTCAAGGCTCACAATAGGCCAAAAAAGGGCAGAACATGACATTATTCGAAAGGTGACACGTGGCAGTGATGGCACCACATATGGGAGTTCAACAATCGAAGGTTAAGGCTTATTGTGCATCGAAGTGAAACCTCTAATTGAAGGGTTTCGATATGGGGGCTAGACTACGATCATGTGAAGAGCCACATGAACAAGGTCCAAATGCAGAAGGTGATCGACGATGGACAATCAGTGAATTGACATGTCATGCACCAAAGTTACACCTCCGATTGGAAATCACCAATATAGAGGGCTCTGATTTAGGGGCTAACACAAAATCACAAAGAGTTCAAAGGAATCAAGGGAGGCACATGAAATTATTCAAAAGGTTACACATGGCAGATACATGGTAGTGATGGCGTCATGTATGGGAGATCAATGATCAGAGGTTGAGGCATATTATGCATCGAAGTGAAACCTCCGATTAAAGGGCTCTGATACGGGGGCTAGACTGCGGTCACGTGAAGAGCCATAGGACTAAGGCCCAAACGTAGAAGGTGATTGATGATCAAAAATTAAGGAATTGACATGACGTGCATCAAGGTTACACCTCCGATTGGAAACCATCGATAGAGAGGGCTCTGATTTGGGGGCTAGCACCATGGTCACAAAGAGTTAAAAGGAATCAAGGGTTATCGACACATCCGAAGTGTTGGGTTGTGTTATATTCTTTCCACAACTAGCCCACGTAGTTAACCAGAGGGTTAGAGGGGGGGCGGAGCCCCCCCTTCATTGTGTCGATTGCGTAGCGAGGGGAGTTACAGGGGGTTTGAGGGGTACAAGTAACCCCAATTTATGGGGTCTGGGGGAGCACCTTGAAAAATTTTGGTTTTGGACCCTATGTTAGGTTGGGTGGACCTACCTATGGTTTTGTGCATGTTTTTCGCACATGGTTTTGGACGCGATGGTTTTCGATCCATGGTTTTGGACGCGGTGGTTTTCGGTCCATGGTTTTTTAGACGCGATGGTTTTCGGTCCATGGTATTGGATGCTTCGACATGTATAAATATGTAATGTAACATTGAAAGGAACATAATGAAAAATCAAGCTGGTAGTCTCGGTTTTGGGATCCAGGGGGAAATCTCTGTATATATGTGTTTTATGTGTTATGCTCTCACATTGTTTATTTTCTATGTTTTGGAATTCGTATGCAGGAGATTTCTGTACGGGGTTAAAACCTACATTTGGTATCAGAGCTGTTTTGGCTTCAAGGGGACGCCTTTGTTGCTGAGGGGTTTCGCTCGGGCCTGTGGTAGACCCTGTTCAGTGGGAGATCTGCGAGATCGATTCTAGTAGTGAACGAAGATGGTGAGCAGTGGAAAGATAAAGATCGAGAAATTTAATGGTTAGAGTTTTGAGTTGTGGAAACTCAAGATGGAGGATCTGTTGGTGGATAAAGATCAGTGGATCATGATAGATCCGGGTACTAAACCAACAAGACTGTCCGATGAAGAATGGAAGAAGTTGGATCGGAAGGCAAAGAGCACAATACGATTATGTGTCTTAGATTCAATATTGCTGAATGTATTAGGGGAAGCTACAGTGAAGGCTTTGTGGGACAAGTTAGGGACTTTGTACCAATCTATGTCTCTGGTGAATAAACTGTTCCTGCGGAAAAAGCTATATAACTGAGGATGAAAGATGGAGAATCGGTGACAGAGCATCTAAACGCATTTAATACTATGGTAAGTCAGTTAGCATATGTTGATATTAAAATTTTAGATGAAGATAAGTGCATCAGTTTGTTGTGTTCTCTACCATATTCGTGGGATAGTCTGGTTATTGCAATAGGTAGTAATGCAACTGCCTTGCAGTTTGATGAAATAGTCTCATCCTTGCTAACGGAGGAGATGAGACGGAAAAATATGGAGAACCACAATGGTGATTCCTTATTTGTATGAAGATGGTCCTAGAACAGAAACAAAAATAAGTCATCGAGTGGGAGATCTAAATGTCCAGGAAAACCTGTAAAGGTGGTGTGCTGGAAATGTGGAAAGGAAGGGCACTACAAAAGGGACTGCAAATCTAAAGCTCTTGATAAAGGAATGGGATATGATGATGCTCCTTCTACAGAGGCGAAAACCACCTCAGATGAAGGTGGGGATGTGTACTTGGCTTCTTCAAGTACACATGTAGATCATGAGGCATGGTTGATTGACTTAGGTGCATCCTTTCACTTCACTCTCCATAGAGTGGTTCTGCGAGTATGAGAAATATGATGGTGGTGATGCCTTCTTGGGGGATGATAGGAAGGCTAGAATTGTTGGTTGTGGAAAAGTAAAGTTGAAGTTGCAAGGTGGAAGGGTTAGAACACTTTCGGGTGTTCTGCATATTCCTGCATTAGCCAGAAATCTAATTTCTGTAAGCAAGATGGATGATGCAAGTGTAAAAACAATGTTCGAGAAGGATACCCGCAAGATGGTTCGGGGGGAACTGGTATTGATGTGGGGAGTTCGAATTGGAACTTTGTACAAGCTGCAAGGTAGCACTGTTGTTGATGGGTGCAACAGTTCTGTGGTTCCTGAAAGTGGAGCAAAAAATCTAGTGGTGTCTGGAGAAAAGACCATGCTGTAGCATCAAAGGTTTGGACATATTGGAGAGAAGGGCCTTCGAATACTTCATGGTAAAGGTATGGTAGAGGGTATGAGTAATAGCTCTCTGGATTTTGATTTCTGTGAAAATTGTGTATATGGGAAGTAGAATTGGGTGAGTTTCCCCTCTGGTGGTAAGAGGGAGAAATAGATATTAGAGCTTGTGCACAGTGATGTGTTTGGACCTGTGAAGGTTCCATCACTGGGTAAGTCTATGTACTATGTATCATTTATAGATGACTTCTCAAGGAATACATGGATATATTTCCTTAAGAATAAATTTTAAGCCTTTGCCAGGTTTAAAGAATTTAAGGCTCTGGTGGAAAACTAGACAGAGAAGAAGATAAAGGTGCTGAGGATAGATATCGGTGGAGAGTTTTGCAGTAAAGAATTTGAAGAATTCTGTAATAAGTTTGGTATAGCATGGCAGAAGACTACTCCATATACACCTCAGAAAAATGGAGTTGCAGAAAGAATGAACAAGACATTGATGGAAAGGGCAAGAATCATGTTCAGTGGTGTCGGGTTAGGATAGGAATTCTGGGCAGAGGTGGTGGAGACAGCATGTTACCTGGTCAATAGATCACCTTCATCAGCATTGGAGGATAAGACTCCATAAGAGGTATGGACTGGTAAGAAACCCTCTCTTTCACATCTAAGGTATTTGGATGTGATGCATATGTACATGTTTCAAAGGAGAAAAGAACCAAGTTGGATAGTAAATCTAAAAAGTGCATCTTTATTGGGTATAAGGATGGTTTAAAGGGTTATAAGCTTTGGAACCCAGTAGTAAGGAAGGTTGTGTACAACTGAGATGTGGTGTTTAGAGAGGTGAAAGATGTTATTAAACATGAATTCCAACCAAAGGAACCTAAGAATATAGAGTTTGAGCTAAAGGAGGAAGAATCAGATTCTACAGAAGAGGATGAATCAGAAGATGAAGAGCCACAAACTTTAGGTATGAGAAGATCAATTCAAGAAATAAGGCAACGAGAAAGGTATAGTCCATCTGCTTTCTGTTCAAATTTTGCTTTATCTATTACTGATGATGATCCTAGAACTGTGAAGGAAGCAGTAGATTCAGAGGATGGAAAACTCTAGAAAGAGGCCATGGTTGATGAAATGGCATCTTTGCACAAAAATGAGGCTTGGGATCTGGTGGAGTTTCCAGCTGGAAGGAAACCCATTGGCAGCAAATGGGTGTTCAAAAAGAAGACTAATACGAAAGGAAAGGTGGAGAAATACAAAGCTTAGTTGGTAGAAAAAGGTTATTCCCAGGTGTCGGGAATTGATTTTGGTGATATTTTTTCTCCTATTGCCAAGGTAACTTCTATTAGATTACTTTTATCTGTTGTTGTTGCTTTTGATTTTGAGGTAGAACAGATGGATGTGAAGACAACATTTCTTCATGGCGATCTAGAAGAGGAGATCTACATGAAGCAGCCTAAAGGCTTTGCGGTGAAGGGTAAGAAAGAACTGGTATGCAAGTTAAAGAAGTCTTTGTATGGGTTAAAATAGTCACCAAGGATGTGGTATCAGAAATTTGATACATTTATACGAGGAGTTGGCTTCACCAAAAGAAAAGCAGATCACTTTGTGTATTTTAAATTAATTGGTGACCGTGTTATTTATTTGGTCTTGTATGTGGATGATATGTTGCTGGTTGGAAATGAAAAAGAAATTATCCAGGATTTGAAGACCCATTTGTCCTCCAAATTCGACATGAAAGATCTTGGTGCTGCAAACTATATTTTGGGGATGGAAATTAAAAGAGATCGGACAAAGAGGAAGCTTTGGTTAAACCAGAGGAAGTATGTCGAGACAATATTGCAGAGGTTTAATATGCAGGATAGTAAACCGGTGAAGGTTCCTATTCCTATAGGTGTAAATTTATCTACTAAATGGTGTCCCAAGACACAAGAAGAGAAAGAGGACATGTCTCGTGTTCCATATGCAAGTGTAGTTGGTAGCCTGATGTATGCGATGGTCTCTACTAGACCAGACATTGCACATGCAGTGGGAGTATTGAGAAGGTTTATGTCAAAACCAGGGAAGGAGCACTGGGCAATAGTGAAGCAGGTTTTCAGGTATTTGCGTGGCACTAGTGATTATGGTTTGTGGTACCAAGGAAGACCAAGATTGGAAATAGTGTTGGATATTCATGGATTTGTTGATGCAGACTGGGCTGGAGATCTGGATTAGAGAATATCTACAAGTGGGTATGTGTTTAACCTATTTGGAGGTGCAGTTAGTTGGATGAGTAAGAAACAATCTGTAGTGACACTATCAACTACAAAGGCAGAATACATGACATCCACTCATGCAATCAAGGAAGCAGTTTGGTTGCAGAGATTGTGTTCAAGTATGGGGTTAGTACAGGGAGCTATAAGGATAGACTGTGATAGCCAAAGTTCAATTTTCTTGGCAAAGAACCTTGCATATCATTCAAAGGAAAAGCACATTGATTTTCAATATCACTTTGTGAGGGATATGATAGAAGACAAAAGGGTGTTGCTGGTAAAGGTGGACACTTTGAAGAATACTGTAGATGCATTGACAAAATCTGTGAGCTCTGAGAAGTTCTCTTGGGGTAGAGAAACAATGGGTGTTGCAGGGCTAGATAAATGTCTAAGCTCTCTTGTGCCCCCCTGTGGAAAGAAAACAACAAGTGGGAGAATGTTGGGTTGTGTTATATTCTTTCCATGACTAGCCCACGTAGTTAACTGGGGGGTTAGAGGGGGGGCAGAGCCCCCCCTTTGTTTTTCCAATTGCGTAGCGAGGGGAGTTACAGGGGGTTTGAGGGATACGTGTAACCCCACTCTATGGGGTTTGGGGCAGCGCCCCTTGAAAATTTTGGTTTCGGACCCTATGTTAGGTTGGGTGGAACTACCTATGGTTTTGTGCATGTTTTTTGCACATGGTTTTGGACGCAATGGTTTTCGGTCCGTGGTTTTGGACGCGATGGTTTTCGGTCCATGGTTTTTTGGATGCGATGGTTTTCGTTCCATGGTATTGGATGCTTCGACATGTATAAATATGTATTGTAACATTGAAAGGAACATAATGAAAAATCAAGCTGGTAGTCTCGGTTTTGGGATCCAGTGGAAAATCTCTGTGTATATGTGTTTTATGTGTTATGCTCTCGCATTGTTTATTTCTTGTGTTTTAGAATTCGTATGAAGGAAATTTCTGTATGGGGTTAAAACCTATAAGAAGGGTGGCCATAGTTTAAATATTTGTTCTGTCTATATAAATCATGAAGTTGGGTGAACATAGGTTAATAAAGGTTTTCATGTAAAGTTGGGCGGGAAGGGTTAACACAAGTTTTATATGATAAAATATCACGCGGGGTGGGGGTGGGTGGGGGCGCGCTTCACTCATTCCTCTCCATGTAGATTAGGCCACATCACTCATTAGAGATCACAAGTTTAGGGGCTGCAACCAAATGCTACATTGTGAAATTTCCAATTGCGATTCCACGATATTATAAAGGCCCAGGCGCATGTGATGTGGTCCTATGCGTTACACATTGGAACAATTTGTAGTGTAATATTCTAAATAATTAGCCCCCTATCCCAAGATAAAGGGCTTAGTCCGAGAAGGCACCACTCACTGGATTTATGGTGTAACGTCCTTTCCATAGTCATCATTTCATACTCTGCCATGTGGCTGACGCGCGGTTATTAAGAGTCAAAGAACTTCAGGCAGAGAAAATCAGAAATCAGAGGCCCATGGTCAATCACACCGTCGAAATGGTATATTCTTTGAAGGCCATCGAATCTACTATAGTGTCGTGAGGAGGAACCTCACCATAAAAAGCCTATCGACTTAAATACCATTTCACATGATAAATTTCCTTGAATAAAAAGCTTAACATGAATATGTGGTAGGTGGAAATAGTTAAAGAAACTATTATAATATGATTATTTTTGGGTAATAAGATTTTTAATTTAATGCATATAAGATACATGTACATATTATGTAGATATTATTATAAATAGAACACCTTTTATATGATTGTTAAGTGTATAAGAAATGTTTCGATATAGACAAGTGCTACATAGTAGCTTGTTCCTATCCCTTTGTAAAAAAACAGTGAAATTGCTTGATTATTGCGATATATTAAAGGAATTAGCGACTGTTGGGATGGGGTCCCTTGGGTCAGTTTTGGGGTTAAAAACCCAAGTTTTGATGTAATTTTTGGAAATTCTCCATGACTTGTGGATGCAGAGTGCGTAGATGGTTAAGAGTCAAAGGGGTTTTAGCCCCTTGTTTATGTAAAAGTTGAGTCACTTTTGAGATCCACCCATGGTCCATAGACCATGGGATTGCATGTAAAAAGCTATAAATAGGTGTGTCTTAGAGATTCTAAGGCAGAGATCTGATGTAATGATGGATGTAATGGGTGAATAGAAGAGAAGTCTTAGCATAGAGAAGTGGGTCAGATAGGAGAGAAAGGCTCTACAGCTGAGTGCGCAGAGGCCTAGGTAGAGTCCACAACTAAGTGCGCGGACCCCTGAAACTGAGTGCACAGGTAAGTTTTGAGTTTGTATTCTGAACTGGAAATCAATAAAGAAGCTATTTCTAGAGAAATATTGTGTATTGCTATTTACTTCTATTTATAACTTATGTTATTGATGAAATAATATGTTTATGAAATATTGATCTAATGATGTGTGATTCTATTGAATAATTGTTAGATGATGTACACAAGCATGTTTATGTAATTCTGCGAAGACTTTGATGAATTATCTAATGTTTATTAATAAAATGAGCTTATCTACGCGATCCCTAGTCTAGAGTAGTTCTCTGATGCATGTAAGTGGATAAAGAGACTGTTAAGGGTCTGCAAAGACCGATTGTGGACCTTCGTGAAGGTTTGAAGGCTGTTTTAGTAGAGTTTCAATATCGAGCCCTAAGGGCTTATAGATCTACGCGAAGGAAGATCTAGGGCACTAAAAGACATCACACTTATCTCTGGATGTAGAAACTTGGTTCTTGCATCCTCCCATACTGCTTCAGGTGAGATTGCAGCCTGTGCTACGTGGGTTGTTGCTGAAAGGGCTAGTAGTGTAGGGATTTGTTGGTTTCACAACTAAGTTTGAACCTGGGTCAAGACCCCCTAAGCCAACAAATGGTTTCGGTTCCAGGACCGAGATCTGCTTGAGGGAGATGTGTGATGTCGCATCACTGGAATCTGACCAAGAAGGAAATTAAAAAGTGGTTGGATAGAAAGATTCATGAATTCGCGGCGTAGGAAAGCAGGAATCTGCGTCTGTTAAAGAAGCAGTGGTTGGATAGATATTTGTATATGGAAATACACGATTTTTTCTTCTACACCTTCTCGATGGAGTTATAAAATTTGGCAGAGGGTCAAGGAAGGTGGAATCTTGACGGTCCAATAGTGTGGACTCCAGAACTCGTACGACGATTAGAAGCCTATGAAGGCAACATCACGTGGGTTGTTGATCATTGGCTTGATCGAATTATAAGAGGATTTGTTACAGAATTCGTGGTTGACACCTCAATCAGTTACAATGAAGCGGAGCAGAGATTTTTCAAGGGACTGCGAGGTAAGTATTTAAGATCTTTGAATACCCAGATTAAGATGTTTTTATGTGAAAAATAGGTTATGCCATTGCGTTGATGTTTGGAGCTACGCGAAGTGGGAAACTCTTAAGAGATCGAGAAAGATCAGGTCCTGAATATAGCCTGTTGATTGGACTTTCTTCGAGCGATGAGGAGGGAGCAGTACTAGCCTCACCATGGAGCATTGTCCAGCTGATAAGAAAGGGTTTTCCATGGACACATCATCCATCCACTCGATCTCCACCTCCACCTCCACCGCACACACCTTCACCCACATCTCGACCTCCACGACACACACCTTCGCCCACACCTCCACCTCCACCACTTCCATTCAACATGTCGAACACAATGAAGCTACCTATTTTCAAGGGCATAGGGAGCGAGGATACATATCAGTTTTGGTTTTCTGTGAATGTTGTGTGGACAACGCAACAGATTATTGATGACAATATAAAGAAGGCACAGTTGGTTACTGCTCTTTAGGATCGTATGTTGACGTGGTATATTAAGTACTGTTCTGATCATCTTGTGGCAATGCTAGTAGAGACTAAGGCTGCTTTAAATAAAGAGTTTAGTAAGCCTAACTCTGACTTGCATTCATTAGTTGGGTTTAAGGAGATCACAATGAGGGTTGATGATACGCCTTGGGAGTTAGATCAAAGGTTGAAATGTGTGATATGTGAAGCTAACATGTAGCTCAAAGATGGTCAGCATCGCGAGTGGTTTATAGCCTCACTTCTACCCCACCCGAGGATTGCTTTTTTGCAATAGAAGATAGGAACTCAGGTAGAATCCATGGAAATCATGATGAGGTTGCATGTGAGGCCTATGCAGGATGCGACCTTGGGGGTACAACAAATTCACTCTTAGTTATAGAGCCTATGCTTAGAATTGTAGAGCTTGAAGAAAGACAAGGAGGCTAAGATAGAGGTGCGAGAGGAAGTCTGGTGTCTGAAATGTAAGAGGCAGGGTCATGATGAAGACCACTGTCCCATATTTGCAAACTCTATCACAGGAGGGTGACCAATTCCCTTGAGACCAGAAGCTCCAGTAGGACTGAGTGTGGGGGACGCACTATGGTGCGCTATTTGTCAGGTGGTTGGAACCACGCAACGGATAATTGTCATTTGCTTCAAAAGTTAATTTAGACACCACAACAACTATTCTGTGACTTCTGCAAATCAGTGGGTCACGATGAGCACCACTGTCTCAGCTATGAGATGAAGATGGAGAGAAAACCTACCTATTGAATGCAAGCAGAAACTCGACCTCCAGAGTAGGGTGTTGGAGGAGCGCGCGGAGGATATTAGGGACAAGGACGAGGCCGAGGAGGAGGAGGGCTTGGTAGAGGCTGGGGACAGGTTATCTGTTACAACTACGAAACACCAGGGAACTACGTGCAGGAGTGTCAAAATCATACACGCCCTCCATGTCAATAATGGAGCCATTTTGATCACGCTATAGAAGAATGCCCGATGCTGATAGCTAAGATGCAGGATAAAAAGGCGCAGCCTTAGCAACCTACACAGTACTTATAGATGATGAGGTTGAGCCTCGTGACGAGGACCAAAGCATGAACATAGTGCTAAGAAGCGGAATAACAACTAGTGATGATAAAGGAAAATAGTCTGAAGAGGACAGATGGGTCCACAAGCCCCTGGAAAAAGAAGCGGGTTTTGATTTGGCACGCGCTAAGGAAACTTTTATGGAAGCCAAGAAAAGCTTCGCTGAGGCCTCCACCTCAGGAAGCCATAACGAAGTACCATAAACCAACGTGCCTATAGAGGTTGATCCCTTCGTGCTTACCACGTTCTTGGAGATCTGCATGAAACTAGTGCATGATAACAAATCTGTGAAAGGCCTGCAGGAGTTAATAAACAAATGTACCGACAAAGAAAACACCCCTGATGGACAACGTGTAGTTTGAAAATTTGGAAAACATAAGGCAAGAACAGGGCGTGAGATGAGGCTCACCGTGCAGATAGGGGATTATGAGATGGACCAGGTTATCATTGATCTCGGGTCGGATGCGAATGTTTTTCCAAAAAATATCTGGCAAAGAATGGGGAGACCCACGCTGCAGTGGTCTCCAATCTAGCTTAGAATGGCAAACCAATAGAAGATCATCCCTATGGGACGACTACATGGAGTAATAGTGGATATAGAAGGTGCGAGCGCACTGGATAATTTTGAAGTAATAAAGATCATTGATGACAGTAATCCATACCCCGCGCTCCTTAGAATTGACTGGGCCATTGGCATGAATGGAATCATCAACTCGAAGAAGAGGACAATGTCATTTGAAAAGAAATCACTTCAAGTTGTAGTGCCATTGGACCCTGTAGAAGGGGTGTGCTACATTGAACCGATATGCTATTATGAAGAAAGTGAGGATGACTTAGATTAGATCTACAAAATAATAGCGTGAGATGAAGACTGGATCAATCCAAGAGTAGATGGAAAAATTGCATGGGGCCGGGAGAGTTCCTGCACCTCTTATTCAGATAAAGAGTTGGAGCATTGGCAGAATCGATTGCATGAAGTATCTACACTGCGCTGCAACATGATGACTAAATCGTTGTGCTGCGTTTCATCGAAGGTAAGGAATTTACCTTATTATGATGGTTTAACTGACGTGGATGAGTGTTTGGATGCATTTTAGCGTGAAGTCCTTGAGCATCACCACTTCCAAGCATTAGATTCGGCACTACGTGCTATGCCTGCACGATGATGGGGTACACAAAAGGATAGCTTTGATGGATGGCGTGATTATAAAAGAATGATGAGATTGTGGTTTGGTCGACCTAACATTCGATTGACTGAGAAATACGATGGGAGAATTGATCCACGTGATCATCTAGCGAAGTGGACTAAAGCTTATGGAAAAGAGCTGCAGCTGGAGTTGGTACACTCTTATTTTGCCATACTTTAGACACAATCCCCATGAACTGGTATCTGGATAAAGAGCTCCACCATGGCATTGTAGAGTGGGATATATTGAGGGAAGGATTCTTAATGACCTTCAGTTTTGAAGATGGGTTCGAGAGCATTGATGAAGCTTTGCAGGAGATTAAGGCAATGATCTTCAGAATACCGCAAGAACCTCTAGAATGGGTCCAACCAGATTGTAGCACCTAGTTGCACCACACGCTAGAATGTTATAATGTGACCACTGAGGAGGAGGATGAAGATCCAAGAAATATTAATATTTCGGAGGTTGAAGGGCATTTTGAAGTTGAGGGCCCACAAATAGACAACTCGGACATTACCATGCCATTGAAAACCAAGCAAGTGAACATTGGGACTGAAGCAGAACCGAAGTTTGCAAAAATTGGGGATTATTAGGATGACGCTACTATGGATAAGGTTGTTGAGTTACTCCACGAATATCAAGATCTGTTCCCTACTAAGTTTTCAGACTTGAAGGGAATAATAGGAGACTTGGGTGTTATGAAAATCACTCTGAAGTTGGGCGTGAAGCCTATTAAGTAGAGGCCTTATCACCTGAATCCTAAGTACAAGGAAAATTTTCACTTGGAGTTGGATAATATGATGGAAGCAGGCATCATAGAACTAGTGGAAGAATCTGATTGGGTGAGCCCAATGGTGGTTCAGGAGAAGAAGAAGAAGGGCGAGATAAGGATTTACGTAGATCTGAGGAAGCTCAATGATGCCTGTGTCGATGATCCATTTCTGACACTATTTATTGATGAGGTATTAGACAATGTTGGAGGGTAGGAGGCCTACTTGTTCACTGACAGGTTTTTGGGGTACCATCAGATTAAGATCGCGCTTGAGGATGGAAGCAAAATGACCTTCACGATGGAATGGGGATGTTTTCAATACATTGTAATGTCATTTGGACTCAAGAATGCGCTTGCGATATTTTCTCGTGTAGTCATCACCCGATGCAATGAGTGCTAAGTGAACTATTCAAAAATCATGAGAAATTAGTCAGTTACGACTACCTCTCATGGAAATGGTCATACGTTTGAATGACTTACTTAACGCAGTTGAATCCAAAAAATGTCTAATATAATGCACTGCGTAAATCCCCCATACTTAAATTCAAAAAGAGTCAAGGGATCTCTACTTGAATGGTTCATGAGGCACAATACTTGCTAAGGTTTTGCAAATGGGGTAGCAAGCTAAGTGGGCTTGATTGTGGAAAAAACTCCACAGTTAAGCGCGCTTGAGCCAGAGGAGTTCTGGGATGGGTGACCTCCTGGGAAGTCCTGGTTACCGGGTGCAAGCCCCGGAAGTGATGATTGATGCTATGTGATTCGTTCTCCACATTTCACTAGTTTCAATCCCACTTCTTCACCTCTGTGAGCATCACCCGATGCAATGAGTGCTAAGTGAACTATTCAAAAATCATGAGAAATTAGTCAGTTACGACTACCTCTCATGGAAATGGTCATACGTTTGAATGACTTACTTAACGCAGTTGGATCCCAAAAATGTCTAGTCATCACAGTGTTCAAGGAGTTTATTCATAAGTTCGTGGAAGTGTACTTTGATGACTAAACGATGTTCGGATTTGTAAAGCGCCATGTAGCAAGTCTACGCTTGATGTTGGATACGTGTCGTACATACCAGATGTTGGCATTATGATGTATATGTTATGATGTATGTATTGTACTTGATGGCAACCCAATGAGTGCTAAGTGAACTATTCAAAAATCATGAGAAATTAGTCAGTTACGACTACCTCTCATGGAAATGGTCATATGTTTGAATGACTTACTTAACGCAGTTGAATCCCAAAAATGTCTAGTCATCACAGTGTTCAAGGAGTTTATTCATAAGTTCGTGGAAGTGTACTTTGATGACTAAACGATGTTCGGATTTGTAAAGCGCCATGTAGCAAGTCTACGCTTGATGTTGGATACGTGTCGTACATACCAGATGTTGGCATTATGATGTATATGTTATGATGTATGTATTGTACTTGATGGCAACCCACTTATAATAGAGAAACTCACTTGTATATGCTAACTAGATGAACTGCATAAGAGATATCAGATGTGACAGAATGCATGACAGTAGTGTTTACAGATGTGATGAAATGCAGGGCAGCTTCAAGGAATTAGTTCAGAAAGCAACTCATTCAGATGACAGATCACAGTACTACAGGTTAACAACATAGATTGACAGATCAGACTCTTAGAAAGAAGAAAGAGAGGTATACACAGGTTTACCATTGACCAAGCCGCGTATACACGCAGGTTAACAGAACAAAAGGAGGGTATAATGTACACAGTCGCTTTCATAGAAAGGAAAGCCCATATACCTTGGAAAACTAAGTTTTGGTTTGAAGTATTTAGTCCATGGTATTTTGATCCATTGTATTGGTCCATGGTATTTGATCCAAGGTATTGACCCTAGGTATTCGATCCAAGGTATTGGTCCTAAGTGGTTTTGGTCCATGGTATTGAGAAAGGCCTAAAATTATAAAAGGAGGAGAAGATCATTAAGCCAAGTCACTCAAGCATTGAATATCTGATGAAGAGTGAGATCTAGTATGCAGGTTATTGGGTTATGGTGCATTGCTGGATCTGAACCAAGGATGAACCTTAGTGCTTGATGAAGGAGAAGATCTAATGATGTATCAGGATCTTAAGGCTTGAAGTGAATTATCTTTATGTGGTTTGATCATTTATCTGAATAACTGGCGCATGTTGTAAGTATGTAAATATGATGATCTGGGTATGACTGAAGTCTGGAATTGATGTAATATTTAAATAATCATTTACAGATCTATATGTAGATTCACTTTAGAAAAGGCGCATTTACATGTTGGTTCTGCATATCAAAAAAGCGTATACATCATTTGCAGATTTGTACGCAGGTTCGCCTTGAGGAAAGCGCATATGCACGTAGGTTTGACACATGAAAGTAGTGTATACCTTAAAATATGTTTTAGTTGCTTCTGTTTGCTGTTGCAGTGTTCTGGATTCTAGCTTGGGTTCTGATTACTATATTCTGGTGACAACATTCTGAATGATCAGATTGATGGAGCGATTGATTGATTCGGTTTTGGTTGGTTAAGAAGGAAATTGGTTGATGCAGATATATTTGATGATTGAATGATGTTGTTGATGGATCTAGTCTGAAATTTTATGAAAC
The DNA here is from genome assembly GCA_031772625.1 of Pinus tabuliformis. Classification (NCBI taxonomy): domain Eukaryota; kingdom Viridiplantae; phylum Streptophyta; class Pinopsida; order Pinales; family Pinaceae; genus Pinus; species Pinus tabuliformis. The sequence continues at coordinate 734,141,552 of CM062814.1, forward strand.
ATGGTCTCTGGAAGAAAAGAGAAGGTTGTAGCTTTCTGTAGGTCGGCACCTACGTACTAGTAAATATATCAGCTAGTAAAAGAGCTAGGGGGTTGTAGCTCCCTTCTAGTAGAAGCTAGAGAATGAGAGAAGGTTGTAGCCTTATGTAGGTAGAAGCCTGCATATTGGTATAAGACTGCACTAGTACAAAAATTGTAAACAGAATATTCTTATTATTAAAAGAAGACAGAGACAATTGCAACAGGTGGTTTTCACCCACATTGGGTTTCCACCTTATATATTGGTGTTCGTGTGTTTCTTATGTGTTTACTACACCTGGTTACTATTTATATGGTTAATGAAGTTCTGATGCACTGATTAAATATCCAAATATGATGAATTAACTGAATCATAAGTTTGCTGGATATACGCTAGTTGCATTAAACACAATTGCGTGTACACGCGAGTTCCCCTAACTAAAGTAGCGTATATGAATTTGATTATGGAAATGAATTTTTTTTTTATTTTCTAATACTGATTCACCCACCCTCTCAGTATTATTTCCAACAATTGGCATTAGAGCCAAGTTCTTTAGAAGAAGCTTGATCACTTGAAGGAAGATCCATCATCATGAGTAATCAAGAAAGCGGAGGATCCATCAGACTGCCAATCTTTGATGGGAGCAACTTTGTTTATTGGAAGGTAAGAACCACAACCTATCTTCAATCTCTTGGAACAGATGTCTGGGAAATCATGGAAGGAGGATATACATTTCCACCAACAATTCCTACAGATACAACAGGTAAAAAGTAATATGAAACCAATGCCAAGGTTGTCAATACATTATTGGGAAGTCTATCACAATAAGATTTTTTCAAAGTTATGCAGCTCAAATCAGCCAAAGAAATATGGGACAAAATCATTCTAAGCTACGAAGGAGACTCTCAGGTAAAACGTGCTAAACTGCAAACTCTCAGAATTCAATATGAAACTCTCAAGATGCATAATGATGAAAGTATAGCTACTTACTTCTTATGTATAGATGAGGTTGTTAATTGCATGAAGAATCTGGTTGAAGAAATAAAGGAAGTTACCTTAGTTGAAAAAGTTTTAAGATCTTTATCTGCAAAATTTGAATCAAAAGTATCTGCCATAGAAGAAAATCATGATCTATAGACTATTACTATGACACAGCTTCACAGAATCTTAACTGCCTTTGAAATGAGAAAAGGAGGTCCATCAGATATGAGAGAAGCCACATTTAAAGCTTCAGCAAAAGGAAAAGAAGTACTCAATGAATAAGGACATATTTCAGAAGAAGAAGAGGAAGAAAACTTTGTCAAGAATCTTCAACGAGGTTCTGGAAGATTCAGAGGTAAAATACCTTTTAAATGTTTTGCCTGTGGTAGAGTCGATCATTATGCTGCCAAATGTCCTCATAAAGATAAATATGATAAAGGGAAGGAATCTACAAAATGGAATAGAAAACAAAGTGTAAGTAAAAAGAGCTACTATACTCATGAAGATAGTGATGGTTTATCAAATAATGATGAAGATGAAAATAGTAATGACTATAGACTTCTGATGGCTTATGAAGATGATGATTTTTTGGATGCTTTAGATGAAGATGACCTTTATGAAGAAATCTCTAAACTCAAAATCTGTTTAGAAGAAAAGAATATGATTATAGATACCTTGACATACCAACTTGCTGAAAGAGAAAAAAACAATGAAAAGCTAGAATGTGAAATTGTGGGTCGAAGAAAGGATCTTGAGAAAACGAAAGCTCTCAATCTTAGATTTGCTAAAGGATCAAAAACCTTAAATGAAATTATCAAAGTGCAACACTCTCCTCTGATAAAGATAGGTCTTGGATATACAGAAGAAACATCTCAATCACAGAATCCGTCAACCTCCACTAAAAGCTATCTTGATGCAACGAAGAGCAGTGAACAGTTTGACAATCATCAGCAAAGGCATAAAGCAGATCACCAGGTGAACCAGACTCAATTTACTTCAAGGATGAATAGAAGTCACAATCAACCTCATGTAAATCATACTCAATTTGCTTCAAAGAATATCAATAGAAACTACAATCAACAGGTCAGTAAGAGGAACTTCAACTACAATCAATAGGTCAGTAGATTCGATAATCACATGAACTTCTTTAATGGTCAATGTTTCTCATGTCATAATTTTGGACACAAAGCTTCTCAATGTGTTGCTTACAAAACTATGATGACTAGAGAAGCACGGAATCAAAGGAATATGACAGGGATCAAGAAAAGTTTGTATAATAACTTTTCTCTTCTTGAAAATGAAATAGAATGCTCAATCTGTAACAACTTTGGCCATGAAGAATCTGAATGCAGGAGTAAATTTCAGAAAATAGCTCAAAAGGAGAAAACTCCATTAAATCCCAAAATATGGAGAAAGAAAGAACCGCAAACAGAAAGATGTGGTATTTCCTTGTATGCAAAAGGACAAGAAAACCAGTGGTACATCAACAGTGGATGCTCAAAACACATGACAGGTGACAGAGAAAAACTACACTCATATAATGTCTTAGAAAAGGAAAAGAGTGTCTCATTTGGAAACGACACTCCTGCTGTCATAAAAAGTAAAGGCTCTGTTTTCTTGAAATAAAAAGTTAAAGCTGGGAATGTTATGTATGTTGATGGCTTAAAGCATAATCTGTTGAGTGTGCGTCAAATGTGTGATCTATGGAAATGAAGTAGTGTTTCGATCAAATGGATGTGTTGTTCATGAGCTTGATATAGGAGAAACTGTGATTAAATGGACAAGAACTCCAAATAACCTATACATACTCAAGGGAGGACAACAACAATTCTATCTAAGAAAAAATGATGAAAACTGGTTATGGCACAGAAGATTGGGACATCTAAGCTTTTCTCAAATAAGAAAAGTGTGCATATTCTAGGCTGTTCGTGATCTTCCAAATATCAACATTCCTGAAAATACTATATGAAAATCTTGTCAATTCGGTAAGCAAACCAGATCTCAATTCATAAAAAAGGAAGGGTCAGCTAGTAAGCCTCTTGAACTTGTTCATACTGATTTATGTGGTTCATCAAGGAAAAAATCACCTCGAGGAGAAGAATACTTTGTTTATTGATGATTTTTCCAGAATGTGTTGGATAGTTCTTTTAAAGCATAAAGATGAAGCATTTGAAAAGTTCAAAGCCTTCAAAGCTTTGGTTGAAAATGAATCAGATTTCAAAATCAAATGCCTCAGATTTGATTGAGGAGGGGAATTTACCTCGGATGAATTCTTTGACTTTTGTGAACAACATGGAATAAAAAGACAGTTCTCCATCGCAAGGACTCCTCAACAAAATGGAGTAGTAGAAAGGATGAACAGAATTGTTCAACAAATGGCTCATGCTATGCTAGATGAATTTGGAACTCCTGCAACCTTTTGGGGTGAAGCTTCATTCGCCACCATCACTATTCTCAACCAAGCAAATGTTCGGGTAAACAACACTCAAACTCCACATGAACTTTGGTATGGTAAGACTCCTACTGTAAAATACTTCAAAGTTTTTAGAAGCAAATGTTACATGAAAAGGACTGATGACAAACTTGGTAAGTTTGAACCCAGAGCAGATGAAGGTATTCTTCTTGGCTACTCTTCCCGAAGTAAAGGATATAAATGTTACAATAAAAGACTTGGGAAAATTATTGAAAGTATTGATGTTATGGTTGATGAAGCATGCAAAGATCCAAAACAGATAAAAATCGAAGATTATGACAATGAAGAAGATGAGGATCATTTTCCCACATCAAATCACACTGATTCTGAAGAAGAAACAAATGAAGCACTAGAAGAAGAGATAACGATAGAAGAAAAGACTCCGTCCGGGTATGTTCAGAAAAATCATCCAGAAGCTCAAATTATTGGAGAAAAAGGAGAAGGTGTGCAGACTAGAAGAACCATTGCCAAAGCTTCAAGCTATTTAGCATTACTATCTTCCACTGAACCTCAAAATGTAAATGAAGCATGCAGAGATGAATGTTGGGTCAAGGCTGTGAATGAAGAACTTGAGAAAATTGAAAAGAATAATACTTGGGAATTAGTTCCTAGACCTCATGATAAAAATATCATAGGAACTAAATGGATATTCAAAAACAAGCTGAACGAAAATGGAGAAGTTATTAGAAACAAGGCCAGACTTGTTTGTAAAGGATATCCTCAACAAGAAGGTATAGATTTTGAAGAAACTTTTGCACCTGTTGCTAGACTTGAAGCCATCAGAATGTTTCTTGCTCTTTCTAGTTTTCAGAAATTCAAAGTATACCAAATGGATGTAAAATCTACCTTTCTTAATGGAGACTTAGAAGAAGAAGTCTATATTGAACAACTAGAAGGATTCATTCTTGGAAATGATGCAAAACTTGTATGCAAACTCAGGAAAGCTCTCTATGGTCTAAAATAGGCTCCAAGGGCATGGTATTACCGTCTTGAAAAATATCTCCACCAACAAGGTTTTTCAAAAGGGTCAGCAAATAGAAATCTATATACAAAGATGGACACTGATAAATTGATAATAATTGTTGTGTATGTTGATGATATCATTTTTGGTAGCAATGAAGAATCCATGAGTCAGAATTTTGCTTCAGTAATGCAACAAGAATTTGAAATGTCCTTGCTTGGTGAGCTTACCTACTTTCTTGGTCTACAAGTTCAGAAAAATAAAGATGGTATTTTTCTCTCACAAACCAAATATCTCAAATAGATCCTGAAAAAGTATGGCATGGAAGATTCTAAACCAGTATATACTCCAATGGTAACAAGATGTAGTCTCAGCTCAAATGATGAATCAACAACAGTACATCAACCAACTTACAGATCCATGATTGGCAGTCTGCTTTGTCTAACAGGTACCCGACCAGACATCATGCATGCAGTGGGAATAGTTGGGAGATTCCAAGCAAATCCAAAGGAATCTCACCTTTAGGCAGTCAAAAGGATCTTCAAATATCTTCAAGGAACATAGAACTTTGGTTTATGGTATCCTAGAGATACAGATCTTACACTTCATGCATATACATATGCAGATTGGGCATGAAGTGTTGATGCAAGAAAAATCACTAGTGGTGGTGCATTCTATATGGGTTCCATGTTGGTGTCTTGGTTCAGCAAGAAACAAAGTTCAATTGCATTATCTACAGCGAAAGCAGAATATGTAGCTGCTACATCTTGCTGCACACAATTACTTTCGATGATGCAAGCCTTGCAAGATAATCAGATCACATGTACTCCACCCATCTCCATTCTATGTGATAATACAAGTGCCATTAGTATTTCAAAGAATCCAGTTATGCACTCCAAGACCAAGCACATACCCATCAAATATCATTTCCTACGTGAAAAAGTGCTTGAAAAAAAGATAAAATTGGAGTATGTTCCCTCCAAAGAACATGTTGCTGATATATTCACTAAACCACTACCTAGAGAGACATTTGAATATCTTAGACAGAAGCTGGGAGTAGTTGCTGCATCATCCTGCTGTTAAAATCATTTTTTTAAAAGAAAGGTTGCTATATGCGAGTTTCATGAAGCGGAGTCACATACATACGTTGGTTTCTGTGGATACAGTCACGTATATGTTGGTCTGAGGGCCAGACTCAGGAGAAAGGGGTCTGATATGGTTCAGTAAATTATCTGCTTTGCTTGACAATGTTTTCACTTTGCTGATAACATGTGGAAACATGATTGGTTCTCATAAAGTTGTTGATAACTTGATTGATGATGATGCTTTGATATCTCTTACTGACATATGCAATGATCAGATTTGACAGTAAACACGTGGAACAGGTTCAGGGGGAGAACATGGTTGATGATAGTTTGGGAACTAACGATGGACATATATAGGTTGCTGGTTTGGATGTTGATTGACAGATGCTGCTAATGGTACAGATCATATGATAGTTGCTAATGACCATCATGGTCTTGTCTTAGATAGTTGGTTTCTGTTATATAAGTCATGTACATATTTTAATGTAAAGGTCATGAAAAGACCAAATTTGTAACCCCACTATGCATGGGATGGATGATGTAATGTTTGTGTTTTGCCATGCATAAACAATTGTATATCCCCACTTGGTTGAGTGGATGAGTCAAATTTGGTATATCCTCACTTGGTTGAGTGGATGAGTCAAATTTGGTATATCCCCACTTGGTTAGGAGATGGATGTATGTATGAGTCTTTGGTGATAGGAAGGTAATTTGTGATGTATGTATAGAGCCATGTTCTTCTTTTAGAACATGTTTTTGCAAAGTTTGCTTATGCTCAAGGGGACCATGGACTCGATCATGAGAGCTCAATCAACACACTTCAGCATATCAGAGATTTCAGCATGCACTCAAGGGGAGCATGACCCTTTGCCCTTGATGTCAAAGGGGGAGAGTGACTTGGTGTGGTTGTTGTTGCCATCAAGTCCAAAGGGGGAGATTGTTGGCATTATGATGTATATGTTATGATGTATGTGTTGTATTTGATGGCAACCCACTTATAGCATAACAACTCACTTGTATATGGTAACTAGATGAACTACAGAAGAGATATCAGATGTGACAAAATGCATGACAATAGTGTTTACAGATGTGATGAAATGCAGGGTAGCTTCAAGGAATCAGTTCAGAAAGCAACTCATTCAGATGACAGATCACAGTACTACAGGTTAACAGCATAGAGTTACAGATCAGACTCACAGAATGAAGAAAGAGAGGTATACACAGGTTCACCATTGACCAAGCCGCATATACACGTGGGTTAACAGAACAAAAGGAGCGTATAACGTACACATGCACTTTCACAGAAAGGAAAGCGCGTATACCTTGGAAAACTAAGTTTTGGTCCAAAGTATTTAGACCATGGTATTAGTCCATGGTATTTGTTCCAAGTTATTGACCCTAGGTATTTGATCCAAGGTATTGGTCCTAAGTGGTTTTGGTCCATGGTATTGAGAAAGGCCTAAAACTATAAAAGGAGGAGAAGATCATTAGGCCAAGTCACTCAAGCATTGAATATCTGATGAAGAGTGAGATCTAGTATGCAGGTTATTGGGTTATGGTGCATTGTTGGATTTGAACCAAGGATGAACCTTAGCACTTGATGAAGGATAAGATCTAATGATGTATTAGGATCTTAAGGCTTGAAGTGAATTATCTTTATGTGGTTTGAAAATTTATCTGAATAACCGACGCATGTTGTAAGTCTGTAAATATGATGATTTGGGTATGACTGAAGTCTGGAATTTTTGTAATATTTAAATCATCATTTACAGATTTGTATGCAGGTTCACTTTAGAAAAGGCGTGTATACATGCTGTTTCTGCATATCAAAAAAGTGTATACATCATTTGCAGATCTGTATGTAGGTTTTCCTTGAGGAAAGCGCTTATGCATGCAGGTTCGACACATGGAAGTAGTGTCTTCCTTATAAAATATGTTTTAGTTGCTTCTGTTTGCTGTTGCAGTGTTCTGGGTTTTGGCTTGGGTTCTAGTTATTGTATTCTGGTGATAAAATTTTGAAGGATCAGATTGATGGAGTGATTGATTGATTCAGTTGTGGTTTGTTAAGAAGGAAATTGGTTGATGCAGATATATTTGATGATTGAATGATGTTGTTAATGGATCCAGTCTGAAAATTTATGAATTTAATGTGGTCCCTGGAAGAAAAGAGAAGGTTGTAGCCTTCTGCAGGTCGGCACCTACGTACTAGTAAATATATCAGCTAGTACAAGAGCTAGGGGGTTGCAGCTCCCTTCCAGTAGAAGCTAGAGAATGAGAGAAGGTTGTAGCCTTCTGCAGGTAGAAGCCTACGTACTGGTATAATACTGCACCAGTACAAAAATTGTAAACAGAATATTCTTATTATTAAAAGAAGACAGAGGCGATTGCAACAGGTGGTTTTCACCCACATTGGGTTTTCACTTATATCTTGGTGTTCATGTGTGTTTCTTATGTGTTTAATGCACCTAGTTACTATTTATATGGTTAATGAAGTTCTGATGCACTGATTAAAGATCCACATATGATGAATTAACTGAATCATAAGTTTGCTGGATATACGCTAGTTGCATTAAACACAGTTGCGTGTACATGCGAGTTCCCATAACTGAAGTAGCGTATATGAATCTGATTATGGAAATGAAAAATTGTTGATTTGCTAATACTGATTCACCCCACCTCTCAGTATTATTTCCAACACCAAATCACGCTGAATTTGAATAAATGAATTTCTGTGTTACCTTTGGAATCCTGCTGGGTCATGTGGTGTGCAAATAAGGGTTGATGGTGGACCCTGCCAAGATTGTGGTGATAGTGAATCTGGAGGCCCCGAGGAATGTAAAATAGTTGTGTGCGACGTTGGGACATACAGGATATTACAGAAAATTTATTAAAGCATATGCTCAAATTACTGTGCCTATGGAGAAACTGCTGAAGAAGAACACCACATTTTGTTGGGATGAAGAATGTTAGTGCAGTTTGGATGTATTAAAAGAAAAGATGGTCACCACACTAATCTTGGTAGTCCCGGATTGGAAGATGGAATTTCACGTACATGTTGATGCCTCTTGCACTGCGTTGGGTGCAGTGTTAACACAAGCCAATGAAGGAGAAATGGACCATCCTATAGCCTTCGCGAGTAGGAAATTAGCGAACGCCAGGAAGAATTACTCAACGACGGAGCACAAAGGGTTGGCTATGGTGTACGCGCTTCAATAGTTCATGCACTATCTATTGGGCAGACATTTCAAAATGTACACAGATCATTCTGCCTTGAAATACCTGGTCAATAAGCCTGTTTTGGGGGGAAATATTTGTAGATGGCTGCTACTATTCCAAAAGTATGACTTTGAGGTCATTGTGAAGTCAGGGAGGTTGAATGTAGGACCTGACCATCTGTCGTGGATCAAAACATGAGAGGAACCTACTAATTTGGAGGAAGGGTTGCCAGATGCACAAATTTTCATGGTAGCGGATAATCATTTTGCTGGTATCATCCACTTTTTGACTATGGGGATGGCAGCAGAAGGGTATACAAGTCAGTAAAAGAAGGAATTAGTATTGTGCATGACAAAATTTTCAGTGATTGCAGGACATCTGTATAATATGGGTGCAGATGAGATATTGTGATGATATGTGCTATATTTTGAGAGGAACAACATTCTCGCTGAAGCTCACGAAGGGGTTGCGGGAGGACACTATGCAGGAAAAGTGACTACACAGAAGATTTTGCGCACATGTCTATGGTGGAAAACACTGCATAAGGATTCTAAAACGTATTGTAAGGCATGCGATGCGTGTCGTAGAATGGGTAGATCATTGTGAAGGGATGAATTTCCATTACAGCCTCAAGTATCATTGCAACCATTTGAAAAATGGGTGATTGATTTTGTTGGGCCAATTCAACCCCAAAGAGAGAACACAGGTGCATGCTACATCATCACCGTGATGGAGTATATAACCAAATCGGTAGAGGCACAACTGGTTGAGGATTGTATAGGGGCTACAACAATTAAGATTTTGTTTGAATATGTCTTAACTAGGTTTGGGTGTCTGAAAGTGTTGATGAGCGACATAGGTACACACTTTCTGAATGAGATGATTAACGCGCTAATGAAGGAATTCTAGGTTTATCATTAGAAGGGTACACCATACCACCCACAGGCCAATGGGACTATGGAGGCCTTCAAAAAGATTTTGGAGAACACACTGACAAAGATCTGCAACGTGCAGCGAAGTGACTGGGATATGCATGTACTTGTAGTGCTATGGGCGTATAGGAATACTTGCAAGAAGCTAAAAAGACACATGCTCTTCAAGTTGGTATAGGGTGTAGAAGCTATGATGCCAATGAAGTATATTGTGCCTAGTCTACACATAACAACTTTCATAGGTATGGAAGATCGCGAAGCCTTGGAGGAATGACTCGAGCAACTGATGGAGATTGAAGAGGATTGATTCTTGGTTGGATTCCATCAACAAGTACCAAAGGAACGTGAAAACACATGGCACGATCAACACATCAAGATTCGCATGTTCAAGGTAAACTACCTGGTCTTGTTATATGATAATAAGTTTACTAAATTTCTAGGTAAATTTCAGATTCATTGGCTGGGGCCATATATTATCAAAGAAATCATAGATGGAGGTGCAGTTTAGCTCACGAAGCTGAATGGAGAACCTTTTCCGGGAATAGTGAATGGAAGATGATTAAAGCTATATACAGGGGATCCTGCGCAATGACTATATGGTGGCAGGACAATCTTATTGCTCCAGGCAGTTGCAAGGGAGCGGGGGACTATAAACTACACTGCCACGATTGGAGGACTATGAAGTAGGCAAGCTGCACAGAAGATGGTGAAGCTTTAATATATGAAGCTGCATGAAGGAAGCTGTGCTATGAAGGGAGACACCGTGCATCACAACAGAAAAGTGACGTTGAAGTCACTGTTCATGATTTGACAGCCAGAATAAAGTTAAGAGGAGTGGGCTGGTGGCATTTAAGGCCAAAATATTTGAATTTCTGTCACCGAAACAACATTAACGGTCGAAAATTGGGGAGAACGGTCAGATTTGAATTCAAAATCCCCTATAAATTATGCGTGCTGGTCCAACAAAGAACACTTTGCACACTTGGAGTTTTTGCTGATATTTTCTATTTCTCGCTTATGAGCTGAGTGTTTTGGGAGGAATTCTTCTCCCACACAAATGTTTCCTTGAGCTATTTATGGAGAGGATGACTGCCACCAACCCTGCAGGAACTTTGAGTTCGGAAGTCGCTGTATCCGACACCCCAGGCCTTGAAATATCTAGTGCTAAAGCTACGCCTGCAGTGCCCACGACACCGAGGTTGCCAAGGATGAAACAATCCATGGCAAAGGAGAAGTAGAAGAAGTTGATATAGATACGTGCTTCCCTAAGGAAGCATACTGTGACACCAACACAACATAAAGATAAGCAACCGACAAAAGGAAAACAAAAGGTTGTAGACCTGGAGGTGGGAGAAGGCTAGGGAACAAAAGGTGTTGATGCCGAAGGAGCAGAGCCCCTCACAAAGCTCCCTCAGTATATCCCTCTGAGGAAGGGAAAGGCGAAGATTACAAAAGACCTGGGCTTTGAGAAATTTATCATTTCCACACCCTTGCGGCCTGAGCAGGTGCCTTTTGAAGGTCCGTGGCTTATGCAAGTCTAGTTATTGAAGATGGAGGATTGGGACTTAGCGGATCACGCTAAGTTCCCACACTTAACAACAGATAACTTCATGAAGTGCGTATACTATGAAAGCATGGGTGTGACAGCACTGGAAATAGATGAATGGGTCTACGGTGTTGAGCAATCCAGGCTGCTTAACTTGCTTTGGGTGCCACATTACCACCGCACCCCAATTAACACAACTTGCATACGCCAGCTGCTCACTCTGGTGCATGATGGGTGTTTATAGATAGGAGGGCCTATACCCATCACATATATTCTTATCCACAAGATTACCCACCTTCTGCATGAAGGTTTGAACCTGGCCATGGAGTTTGGCGAAGAAAATGGGGGAGAAGGAGCTTGCTGAGTAGATGAAGAAGGATTATTAACTGGTAAAGAAGGTGTGAGGGTATTCCATCATGTCAATAAATGACCCCGTAGTTCAATTGGATGTGTAGATATTGGCCAGAAGGTGAAGAGAAAATGCCACTCGGATGAGGTTCCGATGCCCGTAGTGTCTCTAGCAGCTTAGTGCGCGAAAGGCATATTATTCAATTGGTCCAGATACCTATGCCAAGAGTTCCTTGCGAATTGCCGCGAGGCCTAGGATGAAACCAATCCATTTCATTATGCTTTGTTGTTGCTCTCCATTGTGTTGGTTGCATGGGAGCCATCGGAGGACAACCAATTTCCTCCGTTGGAAGAAGGATTGGCGGAGGCTGTGCCGTTCGCCTCCCTATAGGCTATGAAGGACCCCGCGCACGTCACAACAGACTAAGATTTTTTTTGTCCTGATGGAAGCAAGTCTCTGTATGGTAGTTAACCAGTGTCCAAGGTTGTCCCCAACCTTGTACATGCAGTTTTCAGCCTATGTAGCATTCAAGGCTGACTTCCACCGGGTCTATATCCAGGCACAGAAGGACCCCACACAAAAGTGGTATGACTTTCCCTATTTGGTAATAGAGTTTGATGTGTAGGAGGTAGTGGCGCGCCCTTTCAGATCTAGTTATTGGGCCAAGCATGGTGTAGAGAGTGAAGCCGCAAAGAAACGAAAGAAGGAAGCTAAGCAGGCTGCGCAGAAAAAGAAGGATGTTGTAGAGAAGGCTTAGGTTGAAAAGGAATGTGCTCATAAGGAGAAGGTAGAGCAGGGGCAGTGCAAGACCTAGAAAGGTGACATGTCACCTTCAACAACAACAGAAACAGAAACAGGGCAAGGTAACAGAGGCAAGGAAGGGAAACACACCACCTTTGTTGTGAAAAGGTGAGAATTGGAACAACAAGCTAGATCGAGGAAGAAGAAAAAGGTTCAGAAAACATAGGTTGACCCCCTGGTGCTCACAGAAAGTGATCTAGACAAGATCGGTGATAAGGTCAGGGACATCGCCATAGAAGTACTGCAACAGTTGGAACAAAAATCCATACAAACATTGGGAGGAGTCCAAAAGGATCTTCACGAGTTGTAGCTCAAAGCAACCATGATCCAAGCAAACATTGGAAAAGTGAGTGGCGTAGCAGGCAGTTCAGTGCAGGGTCAAAGTACAGGCATGGAGGCAATTCCATGGCCATCGTTGGATGTGAAAATCTTCCCCTTTCCTGCAAGTTTGGTCTGCGCCGACATTGAGGAACAACGCACCCTCCTTGATAGGGTCCCAAACATGGGCTTGAATCTTGCCGCGATGCAACCGGAGTCGTTGCATGCGCTATTATAGGGAGTCGTGGAGGAGCTTCGCATTCGGGAACAATGAGAACTTAGTGCTGTCAACAAGATCAAGGTTAATAATCAGTAGTTGTTCACCGAGAAGACACAAATTTTGTAGGAAAAGGAGGCGCTCCAGGTGCACAGTTCATGACTAGAGTCAGCAGCCATGGAGGCATGTAGAACAGTACCAGAGCTTCATATTCCTGAAGATGCACAACCAGAAGTAAAGATCAGGAAGCTAGCCGCTGGTGTGCATTAAGAAAAGGCAGAAGTTAATAGAGTTCAATTTGAACTCAACATGAATATTACCGAGCTACAATTGAAGATGCAGCAGTCGACTTCGCAGGAAGTCTGGGAGCAACGTGAAGCCATGATAAAGGAAGCCTGGCTACTCTGGACGGCATAGTTGCAGACTGAACAATAGTATTTGAGCAGGCCATGGATTTGGTCACCAATTTGCAGGAGGATCCAAACCTGTAGACACTTAACATTGAGATCAGGGAGCTACAGAAGAAGTATGATGAAGTTAAGGCAATGACGTGCTCCATTGCACCAGCGCAGTGCCTAGCTAAGTTGCAAGAGGGGAAGGAGCTCCTTGCACAAGTAGAAGCAGCACATAGAAGGAGGCCTTGCTTAAGGCTAGGCTGGAGCCTTGGTTGGAAGAAGCTTATTATATTTCAACAAACATCCAGGATAAGATGAAGGGCTTGTAGCAAACGCAAAAAACAATGAGGTTGGTCGTAGAAGGACCAACTATAGAGAAGCTAGTGGAAGAGGTCAAGCAGGCAGCCACGCAGAGTGCTGCTGAGGTTGCAGTAGTTTAGGTAGAGCTAGGGGATCTTTGTAGCAAGATCACAATGCCAACCGAGTGACTCGAGGGTGAGTCACAATCTTTATGATGGGGGCCTGTTGGGATGGGGTCCCCTAGGTCAGTTTTGGGGTTAAAAACCCAAGTTTTGATGTAATTGTTGTAAATTCTCCGCGATTTGTGGATGCGGAGCACGTAGATGGTTAGGAGTCAAAGTAGTTTTAGCCCCTTGTTTATGTAAAAGTTGTGTCAGATTTGAGATCCACCCATGCTTCGTGGACCATGGGATTGTATGTAAAAATATATAAATAAGTGTGTCTTGGTGTAAGGCAAAGATCTAATGTAATGATGGATGTAATGGGTGAATAGAAGAGAAGTCTTAGTGCAAATAAGTGGGTCAGATAGGAGAGAAAGGCTCTGCAGCTGAGTGCGCAGAGGCCTAGGTAGATTCCGCAGCATGGACCCCTGCAACTGAGTGCGTAGGGAAGTTTTTCTTCTGTATTCTAAACTAGAAATCAATAAAGAAGCTATTTTTGGAGAAATTTGTGTATTTCTGTTTACTTCTGTTTATAACTTATGCTGTTGATGAGATAATATGTTTATGAAATATTGATCTAATGATGTGTGATTCTATTGAATAATTGTTAGATTATTTACGCAAGCATGTTTATGTAATTCCGCGGTGACTTTGATGAATTGTCTAATGTTTATTAATAACCCAAGCTTATCTACGTGAGCCCTAGTCTAGAGTAGTTCTCTGATGCACATAAGTGGATAAACAAACTATTAAGTGTTCGCAAAGACTGATCATGGACCTTCACGAAGGTCTGAAGGCCATTTTAGTAGAGTTACAGTATCGTGAAGGAAGATCTAGGGCACTAAAAGACATCATGCTCGTCTCTGGATGTAGAAACTTGGTTCTTACATCCCCCCATACTACTTCGGGTGAGACTGTAGCCTACGCTATGTGGGTTGTTTCCGAAAGGGCCAATAGTAAAGGGATTTGTTGGTTGGCACAACTAACTCTGAACTTGGGTCGGGACCCTCTAAGCCAACAACGAATGAGCTTTGTAAATGTAGCTGTAAAATGTATCTTTGGGGCAGGATTGGTTTCAATCTATTTTAGAATCATGGAACTCATCATTTAATATACACCTTAACTTAAAAAATTAAGAAATAATACAATGTATTATTTATAAATAACTACTTATTTGTTTTGGATGCTCTTTGAAATATTAAATGTTATAACCATATTAAGTAAATATTGAATGGTAAACATATTTAGTGACCAAAAACATATAAATTTAAAAATATAAAGAAGTTAATCTTAATTTTATTTATTTATTCTCGAGATTACAAAATTATCTTACAAAATTATTAGACATTTTTCATGTTAATTATAACGTTAAATTTGTTAATTAACATAAAAAATATTTTGCAACTTTTTAATAAAGAAATGTATCAATTACCTAATTATGTGATGCCTCACTCACTTAATTATTGAATGAAACAAGGCCGTATAGTTGGCACTTTGCTGCTTAGTTTAGATATAGTCAAATGAAAGTAAATAAATGAAAAATAGCAACTCATTTGATTCATTTTTTGCATGAAGCCATTAAAATAATAAAAAATGTTTAATAAATCTTGACCACTAAAAAATAAATTGTTATTTTTATTGGATTATATAGATATATATTGTAAATTTTAATTGTAATTTTTTTTTTATTGCACTGAATTGAGAAAAAGTTTCATTAAAGAAATATATTTGAAAATATAATTTAAATTTAAATTTTGGATCTTTCCAAATACATTTTTGGTTAATTTTATCTAAAATTTGGTTAAAAAGTAATTAAAATTGTAAATTATTTAATTTCAAAAATTTTAAATTATTTTATTTAAAATTTGGATAAAAAATGATTGAAATTGTAAATTAAATACTTTCAAAATTTTTTAAAAATTAAATTTATTTATTTAAAACACAACTTTAATAAAATAAAATAAAAAATTAATTTTATAAATGAAAAATAAAATGTTTAAATAATAAATAATTTTTAAAACACAATTTTAATAAAAATGAAATAAAAAAAAATAATTTTATAAATGAAAAATAAAATGTTTAAATAATAAATTCTAATATCACATTATATTATAGGTCAATTTTCAACCTTAATAATAAATTTATTACTATAAGACTTAATAATAAATTCAATACTATAATATAATTGATGATTAAAAAAAGTGGAATATGCAACTACTTACCTCGTGAAAAATGTGCTTCCCATTAAACTAACAAAAATCTAAATCTATGTCATCTTCTTTAAAAGATGAAGAAATCTAATAAAGTATGCTTAAACTAAAACCACAACACAACAAAGAATAATATAAGAGGGAATTGGTTCATTATCTTATAAATAAGCAGCGAGGATCCTTTAAAAGATGAAGAAACCTAATAAAGTATATACTCAAACTAAAAACACAACACAACAATGAATAATATAAGAGGGAATTGGTTCATTGTCTTATAAATAAGCAGCTAGGATCCTTTAAAAGATGAAGAAACCTAATAAAGTATACTCAAACTAAAAACACAACACAACAAAGAATAATATAAGAGGGAATTGGTTCATTGTCTTATAAATAAACAAATAGGATCCATTGAACGATTTGTAAGGATGGCATGCATGACTTACCAAGACAACGGTGGAAGGTTCCTCTTCCAATAGGTACTACTTCGAGCAATTTTCTCTAAGTTTTTTATGTTTTGTTTTATTCCTTTGGAAAATAATGCATACAATGTAAAGTTTATTGTATTATGTAGTACTTAGTGTAGTACTTCGAGGATGGTTATGTTATTTTTAGATTTTAGTGATAAGTAGAGTGTAAAATATATTTTTGCAAATTTTTATGGCATTTTAAAATTTTATAAATGGGATAAAAAAATTACAAATTTATTGAATTTTTTTAATTAAAATTTAATAAATTTAATTTAATTTTAAATTTACAAAGATAGGATAAAATCAACAATATTATATAATACATAAAATATTTTTTCCTATTATTTATCTTGATTTTTGGGTCGAGATATGCTCTCTAGCCCAGTATGGTAGAGATATTAAATGTAATGTAATTGATTAAGTCAAAATAAAATAAAATAATTAATAATTATAATTATTAATAAAACATTTTCACTTAGTGAAATTAAGTAAAACTAAAAATAAAATTAAAATAAAATAATATTAATAATTATAATTATAATTAATTCAAATTAATAATTAAACCAACCTAGATCTATTTAACTCCAAATTTTCATATCAAGAGTTTTGATCCCTCTCCATGCTGGGTAGATCAGAAGTTGATGGATCTAGAGTGATAAGTTAAATTAGAATTAATATATTAAAATTGGTGCAACATGTGTTGTTAAAGTTTTTGTTATAATCTCTTAAGAATAAATGCTCATGGAGATGAATTTGTCTTCCACCTTTATTTTTAGTCTAATTTTATTATTAGATGTTCTATGTTCCTATGCTTTGTGTAAAATTACATAGTTACTTTCTAATTTTACACATTCTCTTTCTTCATTTTTAACTTTAAAAATTTGGAAATATAAATGTTGAAAGGCATTGCATTAGCTTTGAAGATACCAGAAAAAATAATAAAAAAATCACAAGAATGAAAATATATACTATGTATTTGGAGACACCAAACACATCATTAAATTTAATATTGGAAATCAATATATACACATGCAAACCAAACCTATCATTAAATTTAATATTAAAAATATGTTTTCTTCAAAATTTTAATATTGGAAATCAATATATGCACATGCAAACCAAACTTATTATCCAATTTAGAAATATGTTTTCTTCAAAATTGGATTACAATATGACATGGTTATAATTAATACAATCCAATTATGGGATTTTAAGTTATAAAAAAAATTACTTTTCATCCTATTTTTAATTCAAAATAAATGAGATATGTGAAGTGATGTTTTCCATTTCAAATTCCATGACAGATATTACTCTTTATTCCTTATATTATAAGTAATACTTAGCATTGAGGGTTTAACATACACATTTAGAGAGTTCAACCCAACCCATGTGTAGCTGCACTAAAAGTCACATCCATCATTCATTGACGGTGGAGGGAATAATAAATCGGCCTAGTCACATTACATAAATGGTAGGTCACGAGGAGGATGCAGGTCATAAAAATTCAAACAATTCATATAAAACCCATTTTCCTTTCCCAACAAAAAAATATAATATAAAAATATATATTAAAAACACACTTAGAAAATCAGTTCACATCTAACGGTAGCTATGTGCCTCAGGCGGTATAAAAAATCAGAACCCTTTGTGATCAGAGTTGTTCGAAATGTTTGTTTTGCTTATATTTGGCCCCGAAAAAACATGTTTACAGCCAGGCTCACGCTGAGTAGGGACACTCTTGGTACTGAAAATCTGTTCATAACTCAATGAATCTCACTACAGGCTATATTGTACAACAGTGCATTGCCCGATAGAAGTACAAATGAGTAATGATTACATAATAAGAAGGATACGCTTAGAACCAATGAAATCTATGATAAATACATGAAATATATTAAAAAAATAATTTATTTGGTCTTTCTAAAGTTTATTTTCGAAATAATACTTTGATTTTTAGTCAACCTACAACTAATTCCAAGTCAACCCAATTATCGATTGGCATAAAACAAAAACAAAACGTAATGTCGTCTATGTAATCTTACTCAAATAATTATGGAACGCAATAACAACAAAAATAAAATTTGATGTGAACCATGTACTCTTGGCTCATTATTTGAGCATTAGGCAATAACATGTCCAAATTGACAACCAATCCTATAAGAGATAAATGTTAATAAAATAAATTCAAATGTTAATAAAATAAATTCCAAAAATTTAAAAATAAAAAATTTAAAGTTACACTTTATTAAATTAAAAATATTTCTCATATTTGAGAAAAATAATAGACGACAATCAAAAAATACCTAATGCATATGGTATAGACATGGATAATAATAAAAAAAATACCTAATGCATATGGTATAGACATGGATAATAATATCTGTTTAAAATATGAGCGAATTAGTTTTATAGTATGATTAGAAAATGTTTGAGTAACTGGAAGGGCATTGACAAGATTTGACCCCGTGACCTCCCGATTAACAAGGTACTTGGCAACATGAACTCGACCAACTGAACTATCCCTTGGGGCTGAAAAGTTGTAGTTCTTGTATTAATCAGTTAACTATATAAAATGGTTGAGATTTATATTGATTTTTGTTTTATAATTATTGCGTTGTATTTTGTTTTATGATTTAATTAATGTGAAGATCACATGCGTTGATTTTATTTATTAGTTGAATTAAATTTTATTAAGAATAAAAAAACTCTATTATTAGGATATGCTAAACTTGACTTTTGAGTTTGTGTAAGTTGATGAATGAAATTTGAAGTAAGAGATAAGTGTTTTAAGAAATGAAGGAAATCTCTATGTTTTATCCCAATGTCAACGATTAACATGCAATTTCTCTATTGAAGATAACCCATTATAGACCTCTAAGCCATGACCAACCTACAACCATGAGATGATTCTCATATTTATGAAGGTATGTTATGAGATATATATATTTTTCATGGAAAAATCGTAATCTTTCATTAGTTTTGAAAAATTACATATAGTAGATGCCATAGGCATATATATAATTGCTGGTCGAAACCAGTTCATAATTGGACAAAAAATATTATGTGCCGAAGCCATAAACATAAGAGAGATGTACATATTCACCATGCAGGGTGATTCAGAGTTTCATAAACAGAATAGGTTTTCATCATAAATATATACATATATAACAAAAAACTGAGCCATTATGTTCATCAAAAATTTTGTGCCTGGGCCCTCCGGGGATAAAAACTGTCAATAAAAGGCCGATGGTAAAAATGATATTGTTCTGCTCCTTGCTATTATGTTATCATCCACAGTCCTCTCGGTTGTGCCATGGCCTCCTTGGATAGCTTGTCAGCAGCCTCGTTATATTCCCTGTAAATGTGTTGGCAGATTATAGTGTTAAATTGTGCCTTATAAACCATGATCTCATCCAAAATATTTATGAGGGAATGTGCATGACATGTATTTTTGT
Organism: Pinus tabuliformis; assembly: GCA_031772625.1. NCBI lineage: Eukaryota > Viridiplantae > Streptophyta > Pinopsida > Pinales > Pinaceae > Pinus > Pinus tabuliformis. The sequence continues at coordinate 734,161,437 of CM062814.1, forward strand.
AGTTGAACCAGTTTATGATGATTTGTGAGTCCCCAAAAATTTGAATGTTATTGCATGAGTGTGCAAGTGCAAAATGCAGTAAATTCCTGAGGGTAATTAGTTCCACATAATTGTTTGTACCCTCCCCTAAACCCATTTTTATTTTGTAATAGTGTTGGTCAGATAGGTATAGAAGTGATCCTCCCCCACATCCATGAGATTGGGCTGCTCCATCGAAGTATGCCCATGGGGTATTTCGATCAATAATTCTAGGGGCGTGCAGGCAAGCTGTAGAGGGCTGTGTCTCTTCAAGTATTTCTTGGTAAGCAGCGATAACCTTTGCAGTGATGAGAGGCCAATGTGCCAGAGAACCTTGGAAGATGATTCTGTTTCTAGCCAACCAGATCTTCCAGCATACAAGGAGGGGTATGCATTGGGACTTGCTGTCTGTGTGTATTCTATTCCAATTTGTCTGCGCTTAGTGATCGACAGACCATGCCAGCTGCCCTGTTTTTGGAGGAGGTGAATAATTTGTTGCCAAAGTTGTGCAGTGAGGGGGCAGGTTAAGAAGAGGTGCTCATTTGTCTCTGCTACCTGTGTACAGAGGACACATCTGTGCGGCCCAAAATGCGATCTGTGCATGAGGTTTTCACCTGTTGGTGTCTTGTTGCGCAACACATTCCACATGAGAAGTCTGGCTCGTGGGGGGCTTTCAATTTCCAGATTTTTGACCACCATTCAAGGAGAGTTGGTGGTTGACGATCCCGTATCAGGTGTTGATATCCTATTTTTGGAGAGTATTTCCCATTCTCTGCTAGGGACCAGATTAATTCATCAGTTCCTTCTATTATGCGAACATGTGTTTCATTTAGAGCATGTATGTATCCCACCCAGATATGATGCTAGGGTTCCGGTATATCTAGATGCCAAGCCGTGTACCAGACTTGTTAAAAAATGGAGCTGCTACCTCTGTCTGCGATCTGTCTGATCGTTTTAATCTGCCTCTAATTTAAGAATAGTATAAGATCAGGAGGTAAGCAGTGCATATTTCCCCCACCAGACCATGGATCCAGACCTATGCGAGCCATGTTGCCTTCCTTGATTTTCCAGGCAAGTCCCTCTCGGATGTTGGGCATGGTATGGAGAATGGATTTCCAAACAATTAATATCCCAGTTCGAGGCTAGGTTGGGTTACGGATCCAGTCCATGAGGTGTTGAGGCCAGATGTATTTATGATAAATAACCTTGGTCCAGAGATTCTGAGTAGTGAGTAAGGAACATCCTATTTTAGTTGAAAGTGCTTGTGCAAGGGAATGAAGGTCTTTTAATCCCCACCCACCCCATTTTTTTGGTAGGGCAATTTGTTTCCATCCCATCCATGCATAGGGCTTTCCTTCTTTGTATCCATTCCAAAGGAAATGACAACAGATTTGTTGGATGCGAACAAGTATCCCTCTAGGGATCCATGCCAAAGTCATCTAGTACACAGGTGTGGCTTCTAAAACAGATTTTATGAGCACTAATCAACCTGCTCTTGAAAGGAAGCGATGGTTCCAATTTTATTCTTTTCCTCACTTTCGTGACGAGCCAAATCCAACTTGCAATATGATAGCTGTGAGGTTTAAGGTGGAAGCCCAGGTATTTTAGCCCATCCTCCATAAGATGTTGCTAGAAAGGGAAAAGACGGGCATCATTTTTGGCATCGAAGGGAGAGGTGAAGGAGAGAATGATGGTAGACTTGGAGTGATTTGCTTCCATGCTAGTGGCTTTTGCAAAGAGTTTGAGGATGTCATGGAAGGTTGATGAGTCCCTCTGACTACCATCTAGGAAGATGAGTACATCATCGACAAAAAGAAGGTGAGTGAGGTGGTAGAGTGCATTCAAATGTAGACCATGAAGTCTACCTTCCCTTTTGGCTGCTGTGAGGAGTCTGCTTAGCACCTCCATTACAATAAGAAAGAGCAGATGTGAAAGTGGGCATCCCTGCCAAAGGCCTCTCTCAGCATGAAAGAAATGCGAAGCAGAGCCATTTATGAGGACACTGAAGGTGGCAGAGGTTATGCAGCACATGATCTAGTTGATGAATGTTGTAGGGAACCCCAAGTGGGTGAGGATCATTTTAATGTATAGCCAACTGACCTTGTCAAAAGCTTTGGCTATATCGATCTTAAGAATGGCACCTTTGATATTTTTATGATTGATAGAGTGAAGGGCTTCTTGTGCAGTGTTGATGGCTTCGTGAATTTGTCTGTTCTGTAGGAAGGAAAATTGTTCAGAGGATATGTGACTGGACAGGATAGGGCGAAGCCAATTTTCTATGACCTTGGCTATAATTTTATACAAGCTATTGCAGAGTGAGATAGGCTGGAAGTCATTGAAAGAAGATGGGGAGTCAGATTTAGGGATTAGAGAAATTAATGTAGTGTTAATGGCATCATACCTATGCCCTGTTACTCTGCATTCTTCCACCACCTTAAGTAGGTCATTGCCGATAAGGTCATAGAAAGCAAGGAAGAATTCTATGGGCTAGCCATCCGGACCAGGGCTCTTGTCTTTCTTGAACCATTTAAGCATTCCTTCCAGTTCCCCTAGAGTGATTGGGGTATTTAGCTCTTCATAAGCTTCCTCATCAATGAAGCTAGGAAAGTGTCCAGCTGTTTGGACAATTTTGGCAATGGAAGCCTCACGGGGAGCCCTGAAGAGATTTCTGAAGTGAGTGGACCCTAACTGTGAAAGTTGACTGAAAGTAGATGCCATGCTTCCATCTTCTTGGGGCATATGCCAGATGGTGTTTGAGATTTTCCTTCCTTTAGCATAGTTTTGAAAGAACTTTGTGTTTTCATCCCCTGCTTGTAGCCAGATTGCTCAACTTCAGAGGCGCCAAGTTTCTTCTCTTTCCTTTAGGATTTTGATCTTTTGGTTTTCTAGAGAAATTAGATGATCCTTGGCCTCTGCAGATGTAAACCCTCTATTATGCTCATCCAGAAGTGAGGCCAGAGAAAGTTCCACTGTAATGAGGGTGTTCTCATCTCTCTTGGATTTTTCCTTTGCCCATTTGATAGAGAGATTTTTGAGCATTTTGAGGTTCCAGTAGAAACCTTCAGCCCAAGTGTTGCTTCTGGATGGGGGATGGAGCTTCCAGAAATCATTTATCATTTGAATGTAGGATGGGTCATTTAACCAGATGGAGTTAAATTTATAAGGTGCCCCTGGTTTTTTTTGTGGACTCGAGATCTCCATGAATATGGGGGAATGATCCGAGATACCACCAGATCCCACCCATTGTTTGTAGAGAGATATATTTTGTATCAGAGAGTCCTTTATCAAGAATCTATCCAGCCTTCTAGCTAATGCTGCTTCACCTATGCATCGATTTCTCCAGGTGGGGAGGGGTTTGTTCATGGGAATGTCTGTCAGGTGGTGTTGTTCCAACAGTCTCTCCATTAATTCAGTGAGCCTGTCAATTTGAGCATTGGTGCCCTAGGATTCTCCATATCCAATAGAGAAATTTAGGTCGCCCCCAATGATAAGATTATCTGAGGCCATAATCGATAGGTTGAGTAGCCGATTCCAGTAAGCCTCTCTGTGGTGGCATGGTCCATAGATATTGACAATACGCAGGTCCACTCCCAGATCAGAGGCGAAGATATCCATGCCCATGAACCCGTCCCCACCCCATGAGCTTCTCAAGTTTATGGTACGAGGGTTGTATCCAATTGCCAAGCCTCCAGATCGTCCGATAACATCCAGGGATTAAAAAATCCAGCCAGGCTTCAAAGATCTAAGAGTGCGAGAGATGAGGTCAGCTTCTCCCAAGGTTTCTTGTAGGAGGATGATGTCTAAAGATTCGGAGTCGAGAAGTATTTTAAGGGCTATTTTTTTGGGCGAACTAGCCATGCCCCTACAGTTGAAAGATAGGCACTTCATGGAGGCAGTTGTGCAGGGGTGTTCGTTGCTCTAAGTACCCGGTCCAGTGATGTTTGTCTGCCAGAGGTGACTTCCACCTCTGTTGTGAGGATAGCTTTGGATATATGAGATTTCCGACCCCGGATGGGTTTGTGATTCAGAGAGGTGGGTAGCAGGCCCAAGCTGAGGCCGGATCTGCCGTCCTAAGGAGTGACAAGTCAGGATCTAAGGTTGTATGGATGAGGGGAGACAAGGGGGAGGGATGAGGAGGTTTGGGGAGCAAAGGGGGGAATAGGAGGGAAGGATGGGGGGTGGTGGAGGAGGTAGGGCGTAGAGGGGTGAGGGGACATGGAATGGGGGTAGTAGTGTCTCCCAAAGATGTAGCATGCACATGCAATACAGAGGTTGCAGATGACGAAATAAAATTAGAGATAGGGGTAGAAGGAGTACCCGATGTATGAGCAGCTTCAGCAGTAGCCCGAGCTTTGGTCATCGGCGGGGAGGGTGGACGAGGTCCGCTGAGTGAATCCAGGGGAGATGGATGTGCCAATCCTGAAGTTGTTGCAGCAGCAGATGCAGGAGGTCCCGAGGTGGGTTCAGCATGCGGCCCTGTGTCTTCCTCAGCTCCCGTAGAGGGTTCCTTGTCCTTTCGCACCAGAGGGAATTCCTTATATATATGTCCAACTTTGTGACATCTTTGACACCTGAAGGGGACTCCTTCATAATCCAATATTTGTATTTTGGTGAAATGCCTCCATTGGAGGGTGATTTTTTCTTCCAAGCCTTCCCTCATGTCTAGGTGCACCAGAATGCGAGCTAGAGTTCTGTTCTTTGATTGAATGTAGGTTTTGTCATAGTCCAGATAGGTACCCAGGGTATTCTCGATGTGGACGAATACATCCTCAGACTAGTATTGCAGTGGGAGCCCCGGTAGTCTCACCCATAGTGGTCCGGCCCCGATCTGCTCTCGTTCAGGGTCGAATAGCGGACTCCATCGCTTCAGTAATACCAGGGCCATTTCAATGTGCCAATAGCGAGATAAGGCCAGAGAGGTGTATTCTTCCAGAGAGAAATGTAGGGAAAACTAGCCTCGGGGTAGGATCTGAACCTCAGGGAGGTCTTTGAATATGTTTCCCCAAATTTCCTTTACCCAGCGGTTGAGTCGCTCTGCAGAATAAGCTCGGCCTCTGACCCTACCCACCAGGACCTTCCTTGCCGTGTTAACCACTTCTCCCATGGTGAGGCCATCGCCGAATGTGAGGGTGAAGTCCTTCTGAGAAGCCCTCACACACTTAGATTTCCTTTTGCTAATTCTAGGGGCAGTGGGATGATCCAAAAGCGGGTCAGCAGAGCCCAGATTCGCTCCTTGTGGACCTTGAGCAATTGGACGAACTTTGATAGCCGGGGTTTCGAAGCACCCAGAAGGTGGGTTGGAGACTGTGGCCTCTACAGTGGTGGGTGGGGTATCTGAAGAGGTGTGCTGCGCCGGGTCTCCAGGGGGGCAGGTTCGGATGAGGAGGGAATGCGAGGAGCGCGGAGGTGTTCGCCGGGAGGGGAGGGTTCGAAAGGCGGGGAGGAGGGTGAGCATGCAACCAATAGATGTAGGGTCGCCGGAGAGAGAGGCGGGCAGTCCAGATCTGGTGAGGCTATGGAGAGGCAGTTGAAATGGAGGCTAGAGGTAGATGTTCTAGGTAGGGTAACCACATGCAGAGGGCCATTGCGAAATGAGGCGAAGGGGTTATGGGGGACAACTAGGGTCGGCAGAGGGTTTGAACGACTGAATTTTTTTTGGTTAGGGTTAGGGTCAGCTGAGTAGTCCACTTCATCGAGTTCCATAGTATCCATGCTACAGTGGGAACAGGGCTTCCGTAATGGTTGGGGGGAGCAGCAGTCAGAGGGCTAGGGCAGCAGCTAGCAGTTGGTGACAACATGCCCTAGGAATAGTCATTCAATGACAAAAAAATTACAAGGGGTAAGAAATAACAGTTACCATGTCTGATAGTGCTAAGGGACCTCCGTTTCCTCATGGAAGAGGGCTTTGAACCTCACTGTCTGAGGTATGTTATGAGATTGTATTGACACATGGTTCCATTTAATATGTGATGTCATGATATGATGATATTTCATTGTGTGAAGCATGTGGTAATTGCATGAAGACATACATGAGCCTACAATTTTTATGATTAACAATGATGTTTTTTTTCATGGTGGTTCAAGGACATTGAGTGGTTGCTACATCCATGGGAAAATCGAAGTAGATCCATTAACAATGAAATTATGTTCTCATGATGACATGTAAGACTTAGCATGTGGATTATTTCCTATAATACTATGATGTTATAACTAATGCATTGGTTGCATGTTGAGATGTGGTGAGTCATAGGAACTCCACCAATGGGCTGAGAGGGTCGATTTATTTGATGATCTCATGGGATCCCATACTTATGAGGGATAATATGTAACTCCATATGGGTTGGAGAAAAACTCAATCATCACTAGATATGCCATTGGTTCCTTTATCTTGTATATGTCTTGATCGATAACTCTTGAGGGGCTATGAGACCATCTTGAGGACGCTTAGTGCATGATATTGGAGGCCAAGTGCCTGATATTGGATTGGGATGCTGAATTCTGGTGGGGGTGTAAGGACTTCGATGCCTGGTGTTATAACCTAAATAAACCTCAGGTTGAGAAAGGCAGGTCTAAGGTAACATCAAACCACGCTTAACCTAGTAGTTAGCCCTACCAGGTTGGGAGAGGGCTCTCTCCTTGTCAATCTCAAAGAAAATATGGCAAGTAAGGCTTGAGATGACTGACATGAATACTAATTTTAGGCTAGGCATATTCTCAAAGGAATTTGATTGATTTTAATGGTTGGTTGTGGGATCAGAAGAGGAAGGCAACTTTGGGTCCGGGAAATCAACTCAGATTTGCAGAGGTTTCTGTGGGGCGAGGTAGGCAAGTGTTTTAGCACTTTGAAATGAATGTGATGGTGAGTCTAAAGAATAGTGAGGAGTTGGAGAGGGCATGCAAGTTTCATGAGTCCTCTTCAACAACAAAAAACATTTAAAACTAAATAAACCCTAAGGCAGAGCACTGAAACACCAATGGATTCCACCCTTTAATCTTGATTCATTTAGTTATGTAGAAAAAGATATATGATGGCACATATACACAAAAGATAAAGTAAATAACAAAGGAGAAGACAATGCTAATTCACATTACCACAAGAATCCCACAAAATGCTGCAAAACCCTGGTTCATTTCCTTGCCAAACTGCAGAAGTGATTTACAAAGTAGCTCAATGCATCCACAAGAGTCCAACCTCTTCAAATGACTAAGAAAGTACATGATATAGGCATAAAACCACCTATGCTATCCATCAGGGGCGAATCCATGAGTCAAGGAGCTGTTTCAACAACATCTAAACTAGGAACTAGAAAATAGGCAGTGGAACAACTTGCCTCTAAAATTATGGAAACTGATTCATTCAACCTCAAACTACCTCTAACTGATGTATCTACCCCCTCAAGTCAGTTTTCATCATATTTACATCACAGTACATCATATCACATTATATTACATCATTAATTTACCAAAGAGAGAAGAAAAAGTCAACTGACAGCTAAATTGGGCGAAATTCTGAACAAACAGGGAAAACTGGCAAAATTTCTCTTATGCGCAACGCTACCGATCCTATGCGTATCACTTTTTCCATGCCACTTTTGGAAGGCTTACCGAAGTCTAAATCAAGTGCAGGATAGCTTGTTGGAAATCTTGTTGAGTCTACTTTTTGGAACAACTTGAATTTTTGGATTTGGAGTTCATTTGCCCCTCCAAAAATGGAATCTCCCAAGATTTCTTCCTGTGTGGAAAAAAAGTGGCATAGAGGGCACTTTTTGAGTGTTTTTTGCCCTTTTGGAGACCCAGAACTTGTCCAAAAATCTCAGCCATTCCTGAGAATGCATATTTTTTCATGTTGATTCCAAAAATGCAAACCTTTTTGCAAATGGATGCCCCCAACAAAAGCGTAGCGCCACCAGCTGAAAAAACCTTTTTTTTGCATTAAAAAATTCAAAAATGACAAAAAATGCTCCAAATTCCTTGAAATTTGGCATGAGTGATCCTTTTTAGGTGCTTTCTGGGCCAATGATGCTTCAACCATGATCTTGAGCTTATCTTGCTCTTTCTTGTTCCTCAAAACTCTTCTTAGCTTGGCTTTTAGCGTCTTTGTCCTTGCATTACAAATCTTGTTCCTTGATGATCAAATCTTTGACACTCCTTGGATTTTGAGCATCCAAGTCTATGAAACTCACCTCTTGTGCCACCTCATGGTCCACAAGGACAAAAGATCCATAATCACTGTCCATTGGCTTGATTGACTGTAAATGCTAGTGAGGAAAGAAAGGTAGTGTGGGTGAATGATGAGTATGAAGAGATTTTCAAAAGAAAGCGAATGAGTGGGATGAGACAGGGATATGAGTGAGATTTTATGTGATGTAGGGCTTGAGGGAATAGGGTATGAAGGGGATGACTAGGGTTTTGTGAATTTAGGGAATATGATTTCAGGGATAGTGTAAAGTTTGTGTATGTGAAGTAGGGTTTGTTAATGAAGTAAGTGTAATGAATATGTAGGATTTGGGAGTTAGGGTTTGGGAAATTTGTATGTGGGAATGGGATTTGGGGAACAGAAAATGGATGAGATAGGAAAGCAATAAATGAGCGAGCTTTTAAATTTTTGAGACAGTTTAGTGAAAACTAGGGTTTTGACTTCATGAGTGAAAGAGTCACCAAAGATTGATGCAAAAACCTTTTTCAACGAGAAAGATCAATGTACTTACTTTAAAAGAGGTAACATGGAAAATTTGAGGCAAATTGGAGTGATTTGAAACGATTTGGGGCTTGGCTGCCAGGGGCGTAGCGCTAGTGCAAATTAATAAAGGAAAACCTTGCCAAGTGTGTAGCACCTCCCAAGTGCGTAGCGCATTTTTGCAGGATACTTTTGAAGGCTTTCCCAGTGTCCAAATTGGGCGTGTGATAGCTCATTGGAAATATTATCAAGTCTAATTTCCAAAACATCTTGAATTTTCAAATTTGGAGATCATTTTCCCTATCAAAAGTCAAATCTCCCAAGACTGGTCAAAATGTGCAAAATGAGGCTACCTAAATGCAGAGTGCTATTGCAGTTAACTTTTGAAGGTCTTCCTCAACTCAAAATTGAGCTCATGATAGCTCATTGGAAATATATTTGTGTCTAGTTATCATTTTACTCATAAAGCAAGTCATTTGGCCAACCAGGCTAGGAGAAATCGTGATTTTACCAAGGTCACTCCAGAGGTGCAGCAACCCTCCTGAGGCAACTGTATTTTTGACATTTCTCTCAAACCATGAAACCTGTGTAAAAAATGAAAGAGGCTTTTATTTTTGAGGAAATTATGGACAAAAGCCTCTCTCACTTTTGTCAAATTCATCTTCTATTTCTCAAAAACACCATTTGAGTAAAACCTATCCCAATGTGTGGAACAAAGGATTTGTAGAAATGAAGGGAAATGAAGGGGATAAGGGGCTTCTAAATTCTTGAGAAAATTTTGGGAAGTAGGGAGGGATGTTGAGAAGTATGGGAAAGTTGAATTTCAATGATTGAGTGAGGGGAAGGGGTCCAAAAGAGAAAAACACGGGCTTATCCTAGAAAATTGTCAAATTGTAGCAAGAAACTAGGGTTTGTAGTGAGGAATTTGAGGGATATCAGTGATGGGAAGTGTTTAATAAGGCACATTAAGGATAGGGGAAGGTGTATGAACATCAGGACACAAGTTTTGTTGATGATTTTACTATCCAAGAGAAATTACCTTCAAAACCCTAGAAGAGGGAAATGAACCTTACCCAAGTACAACTGAAGCACGAACAAGGTGTAAAATGACCCGTGGAACCTGAAATGATGATAACAACTCTCTGAATGATGGTACAATAATATGAATGGTGACATGGACCGAAATTTGGACAACTTTGAAAGGAGTGAAAACAAATCCTAGACGTAATACCTAGTGACCAAATTTTACTTGAAGACTCACTGAAATGACAAAATTTAACTTTGAGACCATAAAACCACTTTGTAAGAGCATGTTTGATCACTGGAGGAAGGCTTCAAAGGCTGACACTAACACCTGGAGTTGTGCAACATAGTGAGTGTGGAGGGAGTGGGCTAGCCTTTCGAGATGCTTGGAGCACTGAGCCGGGTGCCTGCATTAGGGCAAATGAGGTCTAAGCCTTGGAGCAAGCCTTAGGGTCAACCTTGGGCTATTGTAAAGACTGAGAAGGCTTTATGCATGGTTATGAAAGTTGGGAAAAATGACAAACATTCCTAGGGATTTCCCGGGTGTTGTGGAAACTTTCGATGCCTGCTGGTTATACTATTTTAGCAAAGGGTGTAGGGAAAACATGAAATAATAAATAACTAAATAAAATAAAATGTTAAATGATTGAACTTAACTTTGGGACGAAGTTCCTTGAAGAGCATGTAATGCCCCATAATAATAATAAATAAAATAATATTAATATATAAGTAAATAAATAATAAATAATAAAGAAAAGATAATGATATTAAATAAATAATAAATAATGAAGAAAATATAATAATAGTAAACAATAAAATATTAGATAATAAACTAGAGTTTTAAATAAAAATATATAAAAACAAACTATAAAAATAAGTAAAGTTAACAAAAAGTAAAAAGGAATAGAATAAAAAAGTGTTAAATTAACAGAAATATCGAATTACTTAAAACTTAAAACAAAGAAATACAAGTTACATGTTGACACATGAATTGTGTGCATGCAGATTCCTTTCAAATTCTCTTCCATTTTTGGAACAATTGGTTCTATTTAATGGATGAAGAGGGAATGAGATGACCATTCTTTTGGAGAAGAGTGTTGTGAGGTAAAGGATTCCCGTACAGTAGTACACTGATTGAGGGCTTAGGGGTGCCCAATTGTAGAAATATTATGTGTAGTTGAGCCTATGATTGGGTGGGGATTTGTCCCCAAAAATTTGTTGTAGTTAGCGAGATTCAAATAGCGTTCAACTCCAAAATCACAAGCAAGGAATATCGTTGCTACAGGTAAGTCTTCTTTTCTTGCGGTATTCATAAATTATATGCTAATTATTTGAATAGTCTGCGTGTTGATTACTAATCACATAATTGATATAATTAGTTTTATATTTTAATTGTGGTTTGTTACATTGGCATTTCAGATTTATGTGTGGGGAATACAAACAACCATCAAAGTTCATTTATAAAATCGTGTGAGGTTGGAGAGTTGAATGGTTAGAGAGTTAGAGTATGCGAGCTGATTTGAGTTGTTTATTACCTAACACATATAGAGAATATGTGAAGCAAATTTAAGGAGAAGAAGAAGCAAAGACAAACATGGAGGTATGCGAGTTATAGAACAGGTAGACCAACATGTTGTTTCTTGTATGTATTAAAGGATTTTAGTCTCCTTTCAAGTTGTAGATTAATAAATAACAAGGTAGATCCTATTGAGGTAGGAGCCTTCTATGGGTTTTAACATGCAAAATGTTTTTTGGAGTTGAATCTTCCTTGCGTGTTGTAGCTTGCAGAAAAATTGAGGTAGTAGCCTCGTGTAAGTTGGATCCTATAGAAAATCAGATGTCATAAGGTAGTAAAATCAGATGTAATAAGGGAGTAGGATCTTTCCTTTGTGGTTTTCTCCCTTTATGGGTTTCCACTTATATCTTGTGTCCATATGTGTTGCTGTTATGTGCTTATGTGATGTTTTGGTTTACTTACTTTTTGTTTAAATATTAAATCTACTGTTCATTAAGTGTTAAGATGCTCATTCATTGTTTCAGTTAATTAGTTACAAGAAAATAATTCTAATGTCCATGAATGTACTAAACTGAATCACCCCCTCTCAATTTAGTATAATATCCAGTTCCTTCTATGTAAGCCTAATTGTTGGGTGTGGAGCCTGATTATCTTCTTTAGTAAGAGGTATTGTTGCATTGGACCCCAGTTCCTAATGAGGAGACAATGCCCCCTATTTAATCGTCATCAGGGGGTTCCAAGGGGGGGCAACGACGATTTTATGAGTCCCCCCTGGCAGGGCTTCGGGGGCAACGCTCCTGAAGCTAAAAATAGATGTAAAATTGCATTGTAAAATATTGTAATTTCATAGTCAAATTGAGCCGTTCATTAGGCGGATGATTTGATGGTAGAAGTTATGTTTAATTTAGGGTTTTTTTTTCCCTAAAATTCAACCCCTCGCTATATATGAGGGAATTTTATTGTGGTTTTGTATGTATATTCTGAGAGAGAAAGAGAGAGGAGACTGTGTGAGAGCGAAGAGGAAATTACAACAAATCTACTGTAAGTTGTATCTCTTCATTTTGTTGGATAATATAAAAGGAAGGACTTACTGTTTCTTCGTGGACGTAGCCCAAACTGGGTGAACCACATATATCTATGTCTCTTTTGTTTTATTTGTTTTCTGTGTTGGTATTTCTGCAATATTTTATGTGTTATGTTGCTTTGTAATATATAATTATCTAACAACTGGTATTAGAGTTGAAGGTCTATTTGGATGATAAACTCGCAGGAGAGAAGGGTTAATGGTTTGAGTGGGAGAAATGGTGGAAGATGGTAGGCTTAGGGTTGAGAAATTTAATGAACAAAACTACCAGTGGTGGAAGATGTAGATGGAAGATTATCTGTATTAGAAAGATCTGTACCTATTGAGTGGAAAGACAAAGAAGCCGACGAGTATGATAGACACAAAATGGGAGCTTCTCGACAGAAAGGCACTTGGACAAATACGACTATGTTTGGCAGCGTTAGTGGCATTCAACATTTCAAAGGAAACACCACCAAAGGGTTTAATGATGACATTGGCCAAACTATATGAAAAACCCTCGGCCTCAAACAAGGTATTTCTTATGAAGCATTTATTTAATATGAAGATGTTAGAAGGTGGATATATTGATGATCATTTAAATGAATTTAATACAGTTACCAGTTAGTTAAGTTCTGTAGGAGTAAATTTTGAGGATGAAGTTAGGGCTCTATTATTTTTGTTCTCATTACCAGAAAATTGGAATGGTTTAGTTATGGCCATTAGTAACTCTGTCTCTGGATCTAGTACTTTAAAGTTTGATGATGTTGTCGGTGCCATCCTTAGCGAGGAAATGCGAAGGAAAAGCTCTGGTGAGACATCAGGTAACAATTTGACTACAGAGACTAGGGGAAGAAATATGGAAAGAGGAAAGAGCCCAGGATATCACAATAAGTCAATGAAAGGCATATCCAAGTCTAGATCAGGGATAGTGTGTTGGAAATGTGGGAAGAAAGGACACATGAAGAATGAATGTAAGTCTTGGAAGAGAAAAGAAGGAGCACACAACAAGAAAATAATCATGAAGCAATTGAGATAGGTGATGTGTTGCAAGATGCTTTGATTCTTTCATTAGAAAATATTTTTGATGCCTGTGTGGTAGATTCAGGGGCCTCATTCCATGCCACAACTGATAGGAATTTTTTTCATGATTATGCTCAAGGATATTTTGGACAGGTTCGTTTGGGTGATGATAAAACCTGTAAAATCATTAGAATGGGTAAAGTTTTCATAAAACAACATAATGGAAACCAATCTCTATTAAAGGAGGTAAGGCGTGTTCTAGATATAAAGGAAAATATAATGTCAATAAGGCAGTTGGGAGGTGAAGGCTATGTAACTACTTTTACAGATAAAACCTGGAAGGTCACTAAAGGAGCCCTGGCAATAGAAAAAGGAGAAAGGGTTGGTACATCGTATTTATGTAATGGTATTTCTAATTTTGTTAATGATTTAACCTCTACAGGAGAATATACAACATTGTGGCATCATAGGTTCGGGCACATGAGTGAGAAGGGGATGTAGATTCTTCACTCAAGAAATTTGTTGCCAGGTTTGAAACATGTTGATTTGGATTTCTGTGAGAATTGTTTTTATGGAAAATAGAAGAGAGTCATATTTCTTAGAGTTGGGAAAGAAAAGAAGAGCAAAAAATTGGAGCTTGTGCATACATATGTATGGGGACCTGCTAAGGTATCATCTCTCAATGGCTCTCGTTATTATGTTACTTTTATTGATGATGTTAACATTGTAGATTTTCATTATAGATTCAAATGGAGATTGTGATATGCTAAAACAATTGACTTGAATCTACTCTACTCATCAACAGAAGAAAAAATTGATCGATGAAATCACGAAGCAGAAAAAGGAAGAATTTCAATCACACATAACACAACAATTTTCTAGGGAAAGCCTTAGATAAAAACCTCATTATATGTATATTGCATTAACCAGAAGATCAGAGAAGAAGATACAATTCTTATTCAACCTGAACAATCTTTGGGCAAGTACAATCTCACTCATTGCTTTATAAACCAACTCAAGCCAATTGTTAGCAAAATCTACTACCTGCCAAGCCCCTACTTCCTTGTGATGTTCGCTTGGGAATTAGCCCATATTTAATTGGAAAATTCCTCACTAGTAACTGTGCAATCCATCCATAGGCCTTCCTCTGATTGCATGCATCATCTGTTTAATTTAAATGATTTTACAACTGATAGTACAATTTCCTTGAACTCTAATCTCAACTGGGGCTTCCTCTAAACTAAAACACTTGATTTATTTTTGAGTGAACTATCAGTAATCTGATTGAGCACTACATGTGAATTAAATCCAATTTAATTCACTTGACCACTCACTATATCCTCCAACAGTTAAACTAGTTTAACTGAATTAAATAATTACAGCTCACTAAGAACTCAACCCGGGCCCCTAAAATTTAGGGATCACTCTACATGACTCTAGATAGACTTTCAACTCGAATTTACTGATCCAATTAAGTCAAATTAACTTAGTTAAATACTAAAATTTTCTATGAGAATATAATTACAATTTAATTCCCAATTTAATTCAAGGATGAATTAAATTAGGATTTTCTTGTTGCTATTTTTAACACTCCCTCTCAATAAGAAAGGGATTATCTGCTACCCCGATATTGCCTCTGTGAAACTCGAATTTTCATTTTGACAATGACTTTGTCAAAATATCTGCATCCTGCTCCTCTGTAGGAATGTACTCCAGCAACACGATTCTCCTCTGTACACAATCTCATAGATGGTGATACCAGATGTCAATATCTTGGACCAATCATGAAAAGCTAGATTCTCAGAAAGTTTGATACAACTATGATTGTCCCAACAAATCACTGTTGGATCCATTTGCTGACCAAACAACCGAACAAGTATCTTCCTCATCCAGATAGCCTCACAAGGTGCTTGACTAGAAACCATGTACTCTGCTTTTGCTGAATTGAGTGCAATTGTTCTTTGCTTCCTTCTATACCAAGAAACTGCTGCTGACCCAATAATGAAGATTCCCCCTAATGTGCTCTTCCTGTCGGATGGAATCCCTGCCCAATCTGCATCTGTGATGCCTTGAAGCTTCACTCCCTCTGTCCGTCTGTACCAAAGACCAAACTGAGTGATGCCTTTGAGGCATCTCAACACATTTTTAGTTGCCTTCCAATACAGTTTGGTTGACTTAACCATGGTTTGACTAAGATGGTTAATTGCATAACACATGTATGGTCGTGTGTTCACCAAATACATAAGTGAACCCACAAGCTGTCTATAAATAATAGCCTCCACTACTTCACTTGAAGTAGCACCCTCCTTCCTCCAGGTAGCAGCTGGAGGAGTTTCCATGGGTTTTCTCCTCTCCATGTGGAAATTCTTCAGTATCGTGTTGGCATACTTTCCCTGAGAGATAAAAAATTCCTCATCTTCTTGCCATACTTCCATACCAAGAAAGTAATGCATGAGCCCTAGGTCCTTCATCTCAAACTCTCTTGCAAAATTCTCTTTGCAAGACTTAATCAAATTCTCATCACCTGTCATAATCAAATCATTGGCATATAGTACAATAATCAACAATTTACCTTCAACCACAATATGGTAAAGGTTTGCATCTTCTTCAATTTTGGTGAAGCCCAACCCGGTGAAATAATTGTCAATCCTGGTGTACCAAGCACGGAGTTCTTGTTATAGACATATTTGGGCACTGCAACCCCAAAATCATATGTCCATAAACCAAGGGCTCTTTAGTCCCTAAAAGTGTTGTTTCATACCCTAAAGGATCATGGTCAACTAATTACATCATTTCCCAGAAGTTCCACCTGAAAAACTACTCAGAACTGGCCAAAACTGGACCATACTGACTGCTCCATGGTCAAGGTGCAATGCATACTGGCTGCCACACTAGCCAGGTGCGATGCATACTAAAATGGCCTTCTATAGGGTGTGATGAGCGAGAATAGACAAATGGCAGAGATAGTTTGCTAAGTGGAAGCTCATGGAATCTTCTAGAAACTTCTCCTATGACACTTGCCTCCCTAAATTCGCCCAGGGATGAGTAAGAGATCAATGAAATCTCCAAGTGGAACCAAGAACTATCATTTGAATGACACTAATCAAAAACCCAGAGCTGACTCACACCCTTGCAAGACATCTATACATGGATCCCTCATCTGAGAGATCTAGAGGTTGGAATTTTGTAATTTATAAGGAAGTGTTGTTGGTTTATCTGTGAGAAGAGACATTGTATTGTTGGGTGATATTGCTTTTCATGATGTGAAGAGGGATTCTATGCTGGGAGGATGATGTTGGATCAGACAGCTGGGTTGTAATCCTCTCTTCTACTATTAATAAAGTTCTTTGAGTTTTCCTCCATATAATCGTGTATTTGTGAATCTTATTGTTTATGAATGCAACTTTATGGTCAATGTGTTTCTGATTCTGCATTGTTTATGATGTTTTAGATAGAGATGCTTTGATGGTTTTTTGTTACTTTGACTCTACAGGTACTCTTTGAAGCGGGACAAGTAGGAGAAGAGTGGAAAATTCTATCAAGGGAAAGAGAAATCAAGCAAGGATCAAAGCGGAAGATCCAGGTTGGTCCCTCTTTTCTACCCTATTATCTATTACACCTAAAGGAAATCTCGAATTGCTTTGATTGTTTGTTTCCAAGATAGCTACCCATCTTAGTGGGACTAGCAGTTCGAATCAACACTAGTTTTCCCTGAAACAAAATGGCGACTCCGTTGGGGAACGAATAGTTTGTTTTGTTTGTTTATTGTTTTCTTTATAAACTACAGACGAAGCTTGAATTTATCCAGCTAGCCTTCGAACCGCCTTTGCTATGCAATTGCGAAGTAGATGAATGCTGCTTTAGTCAATCTCCAGGTTAGTTTATGAACTGAGCATCTGACTTACAAGCATTCTAAGTGCCCTTTTGGTAGCTCAATGACCTCATAATATCATATCCCTATACTTTGTTTTTACTGTCCATCATAACTCAGCCTAAATCACTGAACTTAGCTGCAAATTTTGAGCAAAAACCAAGCTTAGTTTCGCTCCCTGGTCCATTGCACTGTTTGTAACTGGGCAGCCTGTATGCATCGCACCTCCCGTGTGTTGCAGGTGAGATGCATCCCTGTTTCCCTGTGTTACAAGTGCGATGATTGAGTGATATTGTTTCTCTCTCTAAAATTTGGTTTTTCCTCCTTGTTTTCAGCTCTATTCAGTAGTTTTGCTATTCATGATCAGTATCTCATTGCTAAAGCCTCCTTCCTTTACATTATTCAGCCTCCATTAGTTAGGAATTGTAAATGTTTTTTGTGTATTTGTAAATCATTTACAATCTTCCTTTGTCAAGAGTAGCTTAATCGAACTGTCGTTTTTGATGCAAGTGTCGTAATTGTCATTTTGAATCAAAAGAAGAGTGTCGTAAAGTCTTCCTCTTCTAGATAGTTGATTGTACTTTTGTCATTGTACTTGATTTGAGTTATTAGTATTTGAAGTGTCGAAAGCAATTTTCAATTCGAAATCAAAAAGTGTCGTCTTAGTCTTCCTTTCGTTTTGAAAAGAAATTGTTAAAAATGTCGCTTTAAAAGAAAATAGTTCAGATCTGTACTTAGCTTTCCTTTTTGGCATTCACACATTAAGGAAACAGAAAACAAATACATGCATGTGCATTTGAATTTTGATTGCATGCAGAATATGATTTAGGAAATTGCATTTAGTGTGTGCTCTATGCTCTCTGTTGAAAGAAAAACCATACTCTTCTTTCCTTAGTAGCTAGGATTTTCATTACTAAAAGAAAATAAACGAATGTTTATCATTTTAGATTGCATATTTAGGAATTTTACATCTACATCACGTGGTGAACCTTGAAAGACAAACTTCTAAGCAAGATCAACTCTAAAATAAATCTAAATGAACATAAAAACGCTTTGGAACCTGTTGTGCTCTACAACAACTCCCCATTTCATACACATCATTATTTTTCAAAACTATAATATGAAATGGGTCCCTTTTCATTTAAATTGGTATCAAATTATCATTATTCAAAAAGGCCTGAAAATAAATAAAACATTATAAAACCTTTTTGATAAATCACTTAATCGGTCTTATAAAGAATGAGTAATCTTTTATTATTGCGATAAAGCGATCGCAAGATCGCATATCGCAATAACAAAGGATGCATGACTTGAAGACCCATAGATTTTCCCCGATGCGACAATGCACAAATGGCTATCGGATATCAGGAAGGCAAGCGATCATAACAAAAGGCCCCTCTTCTCTCCGATGCGATATCGCTATCGGCGATCGGGGATGTACCATGCATGCATCTAAAGCCCTCGTTCAAAACTCCCGATGCGAATTGGCAATATCGCTATCGGCGATCGGGGATTTCGAAAGGACACCAATATAACAACTTAAGCTTTCCCCCGACTGCCGATTGCGATAAAGCTAAAGTGCAGATTTCAAAAAAGATTGATAAAGCCGGGATATATTATGGTTATTTAGTATTAAAGGCCTTTCTCTTCCCGATAGCGATTCACTTACGCTAAACCGCCAAAATATCAAAGCCATGCTTAAATGAATCATTCGGCCAATAAACGATATGATGAGCATTTAAAGGATTGACAGGTTTAAACGGCCATTTAATGAAATAGTAAGGCTAAAATCTCTTCAGAGATTGTATCCGTGGCCACCTTAAGTTAAATCCTCCATTATTCATTGATTAATATATCTCGTTCATCTTTGGTTTGCGCTACCAATTCTCCGCATTACGTTCATTTTCTCTCCTGTGCAGAGCTCTTCCGAAGCAGCAAATTCAAGCCAAATGGGGAAGAAATATAAGAAAACTGCAACAGCTTCCGCTTCGGCAGCTACAGGACAACACATTGCCGATCTAGGAGCAAGCAAAAAGGGACTGATATCCGACACCACATGTCTAGGACTCGGTAAAACTACTTGGCTGAGCATCTACAATTTGATTGAGGTCGAAGAGCCTGAGGTAACAACAGTGCAAGCCACAACAGACACGACTCGGAAGTCTGATGCTACTCTAAAGGATTTAGCCGACTCTCACCTTCATTGGATAGCAGCCCGAGAACAAATTCTCCCATATACAGATGTGGTGAGATGGGAAATTGAAGAAATCCCAATTACAAACAGGACATTTTGCACCATGGACGGAAGAGTGTTCGGCTCGTTTCAACCTGATGATTTGAGGCAAATGTACCATTTGCCTGCACCGGAGAAGAAGTACAACAAAGCATTCCTGGAGAAATTCAGAAATGAAAACGACATTGAAACAGAACCCATACGGGATTGGAGGCAAAACCCAGCAAAACACAAGCATGAGTCTTCGGGTAAGTACTATATCGATTCCTTGTGTTCTCCTTATTGTTATGCCGGAGTAATGATGTGTAGATTGTGGGGGTTACATGATTCCGCAAACTTCACTATAGAGATGGTGCCTTTGATGGAGGCAGCATGCAATAGTGAAATAATGGATTGGGGAAATATACTGTCTGATAAGTTAGCAACCGCAGTTCTTGAATTTAGAAACAAATCGCGCATTACTGAAAGGTTCATTGCCCCATTTTATTATAGTGCCTACATCTTGGACACCCTGTGTTTTAATTCCGAATTTCCTGTGCTTGGGTGGAGATGGACTCCACAAGACCCCATGCCCATTCATATATACCACCAGAAGTTATGGAAAGCCCACTATAAACACCATTTATATCAAGTTTGCAATGGTTTTATGTTACCCATTCACTATGCCATTTTTGACAAACCTGCTCCTAAAATTTCCTCACAAGCGGAGATTGACTTGACAGCCATAGGGAGATGGTTCGGAGAAGAAAAATTCACCTATGTAAGAGTTTTCGGCAGCCAGGCCAAGCCTCATGTCCTCCCTTTGTATATACCTGACAAACTGTTAGCCCGAGAGGTAGCATATCAGATTACATCCGAAGGAGTTACACAGAATCTAAGAAACAAAAAGAAGCAGGTTTGGCCTTCTTTTCCTCTAAGATGTAGTGTTTACGCTCTGCATGACTTTAAACATGCAGAGAAAGAAGTAGATAAGATTAAGGCACTGAATCTCGCCACTCTTCCTAATAGGCGATTTGATCCAAACAAAGTCGCCTACAATGCACTTGAACAGGAAAAACTAACTAAATTTGACCATAAAGATGATGATTTTGATGACCTGTTCTCCTCAGCCGAGTCGCTATTCCAGGTTAAATCACTAGCCAGAATGAAATATAATGATGATGGGTTAGTTGAATTTAACAGAATTAGAGAACAAAGGTTGCAAACTCTGCCTCTAGATCTATTAGCAATGACCCCGATGACACAATCAAGCGAGCCTGAGCAGCGACTCACTAATGAACCTCCTGCTACATCAAAAAAATCTGGAGAAATCCAAGCAAAAGAGCAGGAGGAAGTGTAGAGAAGAGAGCAGGAGGAAGTGCAGAGGAAAAAGCAAGAGGAAACACAGAGGAAAGAGCAGGAGAAGAGCAGCACGAACGTGAATGTAGATGCCCAGATTGACCCGAAATTACTCCAGGAATGGCAGGAATTCGACTCAATCATAAGCAATCTTGAGAGCTCAAAGGAAGCCGATACATCAAAAGCGACTGACACACAGGATACAACATCTAAAGAGGTTCCAAGTGGAACCAGTGGCCTACCCATTTCTATAGGAATAGAGATAATTCCTAAGGATCCTTCGGATTAGATCATTTTGCAAGTGGAGGAGATACCTCAATTGGATGTATTTTACAGCCCAAAGCATAGGGCTGTAGTAAAACGACAACGGAAAAGGAGAAGGACTGATCAACCTTCCCTATTCCCTGAACAAACAGTGACAACCAATGTGGTCTAGAAAGAGGATTTTGATCCTTCTGATGACCTTACTAGATTGTCCCAATATGCTGGAGCCTATTCGGTGGCCACCATGGACAAGGCATCAGAAGTGACTAATCTGTTAAGAGAAAAGGACCAAGCAATCGCCTCAATACAAGTACAGTTATCGGAGGCACATCAGAAGGCAGAGCAACTTGAACAGCAGTTGTCTACACAGCAACAAATAAAAAATCAATTGAATAAACAATTGCAGGAAGAAAAACAAAGAATTGATTCAAGTACCATTCAAAAGCAGAAGGAGCTGTCAGAAGTGCTGGCAAAATTAAAAGCAATGCATGAACAGATGGGGAAATCTAAAGATGAGAAAATTGCTCAATTATCAGCCCAAATAGAAAAGTCCAAGAATCTTCCACAGCCTGCAGAGTTCAGAGCCGAAGCATTACAGATTAACAAAGCATTGGTAACACAAATAAGGCTGTTATGTCAACAAATCGCTCAAGTAGAACCCTTATGTGACTTAACAACATCAATAAGTGATAAATCAGTTGATGCTAGAATAGACTTGGAGCAGGCCAATGAGACCTTGGCCAATTTTCTTGAGTGGAAAGACACTGATGAGGGACAGGTAGCTAATTTTCCAAAATCTTAGAATCCCATAAAGAAATCCTATTTATGGAATGGCAGTCCTAGTTAATGAAGGCAGAGAGAGCAGTTTCCAGATGCAAGTTAACCACAAGTAATTTGGTTGAATTGATTAATGATACTCTCTACTTATCTAACATGATCTCTCAATGTACCCCAGGTAAATTACTATCGGCTAAAACATTGGAGCAGTCATGTTATCAAGAGCTGGAGAAGAATGGGAGATGGATCGCAGGTATTAATAGTTTGACTTGGGACACCTATTGGTTGTTCCTAGTCAAACCATATAGCCAAGGAGCCGCCCTCAAATGCCTGACAGATGCAATCGGGTGTATCATTCCCGATATACAAGATGCCACCTATGCTGCCCAACTCAATTCTCGTCTCAACCGACCACCAGAAGTGGAACCAATGCTTGCAATATGCCAACTTAGGTCGAAAGGCAAACAACCTAAGTGATGAATCATGTTGCCGACTGCCAGATTGCTATGAGGAATATACTCCAAATCAAGTTGTACCAATTAAATAGGATTTTAATTTCATAGTTAGTTAGTTTTAATCAAGTATTTATAGACCCTTTCAATGCATTGGAAAGGGTCGTAAGTTTTTGTATATGACTTAAACCTGGAGTTGCACTATTGTACTTCAGGCATATTTTTTTATAGACTGGGCCAATTATTCCAATTTTGATAACGAAGCTTTTATGTGAATGTGCACTACTGCCTTTATTTAAAAGTATTTCTGTGTCGGAAGAAGGAATTCAAATAGTGATTGATGTTGGGAATGATTTGCAGCTCATATGGTACTACTATCTATGTCTGAGTTCATTCTATTTATGTGAATTGTTGTTTGATCGCTCTTGCTATTATCGGATATATGCGTGTGTTTTTAACAACATTCTTTACAATTTCCACTATTGGATGTTTACAACATGCTTTTCTTTTATCATACATGTATCGGTAATATAAAAGGATAAGTGTAACAATGTTTTGTTAATCACTTTTTTCAACTACTTGAACAAAGCAATCATTAAGTAAATGAATGTCTATGTTTATTGTGTAGAGTCATCTATATGCCTATTAATGAACAGAGATCATCAAGAGTTGCACTTAAAAGAATAGAAGCCTCCCGGGATAGAATAGTCATTTACGTTTTTGCTGTTAGATTAAGTCATCCATTCATTATAATTTATTAGAAACCAATCACTCATCCATCCCCTTTTATTCATTACTGGGAAACTGGTCCCATTATATCCAGTCGGAGCCACCATCCCAAATGGAAAAGGAGCTGTATTAAGGTCCGGACCGGGTGGTTATCCCCCAATGTTGATACAAAGATTTTCGGGGCATCAACAGAACCTAACGCAACACATCTAGAAGTATAGGCTAGAGACATGTTCCGGCGTCGTAAAACCTGGTAACTATCATTTTCATCGAAGGTTGGGTGATTCCTCCTCTTTGATACGACAAGTGCCAGTACGGACTTGTGCTCCCTGTACTGTCGAGTATATATTGGGAGACCACAATAGGCTGATATCCTTTATCCTTAGGAAGCCGTGTCTGCCGCCCTATCGATCGTAATGCACTGAACACAACATTTGGGAAGATTGACTGCCATACATAAGTCCTTGGTAATTTCTCTATCATTTATCACCAAGGTGTATTTTGCAATTTTGCGATTGGTTTGGTAATCCCTCTGTCTAGATTTCCAGAGTAGTCACTTTCATTCCTTTTCGACTCCTTAAAAGAAAAGGTCCATCTGAGCACTTGTCACTTTAGGCTCATTAAAAATCGAAGGCGACTAGAGTCACCTTTAGCTTTTTCTCGACTCTTAAAAATTGAAAAAGCAAAGTTGCGTCAAAGTGTCTTAAAATTTATTTGAATCGGAATAACTTTTTCCCCTTTAATTTTGAGTTGATCAAGTAATCCGCAATTGTGGAAGAAAGTCAATAAAAACCCCGTCATTCACAGAGACTAGCGAGTCAATCGTCTTTGACTCCGGAGACGAAACCATTCCAGGAAAAACGGTCTCGTTTAATTGAGTCTAATTCACCTGATTTATTTGAAACTTGTGTTTCAACATCGTCAGAGACTACAGTTACTTCGATTATTTCTGGTACATATGCCTTGATAGAAGAAGTTCCGTAGTTACAAGAGGAAATTACAACTGATCCTAGTGTAATGGTAGACACTTCTATTCCTGGAGAAACTCCATCTAGGGCTGATCCAGAAACTGAAGTTCACTTACCTGAACATCTGGAAGTTGAGTTCCGGAATTCAGAAGGTGTCACCCCTCCAGTATCTGTTACTGCAGAAGCTACACTTTCTTTTGCTCCAGAAATATTTTACGGACTTGATGGTCTACCTCTTCCACCCGGATTCATTTCCATAGAAGAGATAGTAGAGGATCTTCCATCCAGTACTCCATTGCATTTTGGAACTGGGATCCACTTATATCCTTCTGCTACAGAAGTTAGTTCTTTTAATCATCCTTCATCACAAGTTCTTGTCGAATCGCTAGGAAATATTTTGGATAGACTAAATATGTCTGAGCAACCATCAACATCTAGGACTGTGTCAACTGACACGGCTACGGTGGAACTTCCTGCTACCATTACTACAATGTTTGCTGGTATACCATCTGTCCCGGCTAGTTATCAACAGCAAGCTGGAGTCCACTCAGGGACTGTTTCGACGACATGGTCTGTTCCTATTTCTTCATCCGAAGTCTCATCTGGTATTTCTTATGTTGAAACTCAACAAGTTGATCCAATATGTCTTCAAAGGTCGATCTACCCTTTAAGCACTGGATTGCCACCATATGGGGGGCAGTATGCCTTTTCATTGTTCCCTCCTGGAGAACAACCATATGAGAGTTTACAACAAAATTCAGGTCAAATTGGAATTACATCGAGTGGTTGGGTACCAATATTGCCTTAACAACCAAGGGTTGTATATTCAATACAACCAATCCAACCTATGTTGAATATTCTCACTACACCTGCTATTGTGACTGTATCGCAAGTACAAGCGCTACCTGTTGTGTGTCAACCTCAAGTCTCTCAGGTTGCAATACAACAACCTCTCGTCTTCGCGATTCAATCACAACCTCAGGTTAGTGCCTCCTTACTGGAATGACTCAAGCTCAAACAGGTACTATCACTCCGCATCTTAGTCAATCATCCGGTATTGGACAACAGAAAATGGTCCAAAAACCATGGCTGGTACAATATCAACAACTGCAATTCCAACAATCTTACCAAGGACCTGAGCAACAAGGCTTTATAAGTAACGGGCAACCACATTTCCAAAATGGTTATCAACAACCATACTATAATGGTTATGCCCATCAACCTTATCAAAGTTACCAGCATCAGATATATTATGCTAGTATGTAAAGACCTATTGCTTAGGCGATTCCATCTTATCCTGGGTATGCTTCGCCTAACCTGAATCAACAGTTGCCTTTTGTAGCAACTCTAGAATTACCAGATCTAAACCGGCTGATGAATGATCCAATTGCTTACGCCCCTTGGTGGCCAACGATTCCTCATAAACTTCCCTCTAATATTCCTAAATTCAATGGAAATCTAGGTGAAGATCCATCGAATCATGTAATGACATTCCATTTGTGGTGCTCATCTAACACCCTAAATGATGATTCGATTAGGCTTCGCCTTTTTCAATGAACGCTAACTGGTCCGACAACAAAATGGTATATTGAATTTCCTAGAGCTTCGTTTGATAACTTCAGCACCCTTGCCACTACCTTTTTAACCCATTTTCAGTTACCCATAAGGTATGAAACGGGGACAGAACTCCTTACCAACTTTAAATAGATGACAGCCACTCACGTATCTGATCATATTCATGAGTGGCGGTGTCGTCATTGAATGGTAAAGACGTATGTTCCTAATCAGCTTTTAGCTGAATGGTTTATAAAGTCATTATTGCCCTCTATTACAGAGGATGTGACTAAGGGAGGAGTTGTCACTGAAGAGCAAGTCATTGCTCGTGCATAATATTTAGACTTGATCTATACTTAGTCTGGCATGCTCTACGGCAAAATTCCTGATGCTCCTAGACCAGAATTTTCTGTTCCTCTCCCTCCTAAATCAAACAAGGACTCTCATGCCAGCGATAGCATGATCGGTACCACAAGCACGAAAACCACAAAGGCTACATCTAAAAAAGCCCGTGAATTTTCTAGTCAAAAAGAATATGAAGAACCTCTTGCCTCGAAGATTAATGCCGTGTCAACCGACAAGGGAAAAAATCTTGAGCAACCAGGGGGAAAGAAGAAAGGGACAAAAAAAAAGAAGAAACAAGAAGATTCGACTCTTGAGAAGTCTTCTGGAAACCCTATTGGACGAAAGAGACCTAATCAGCCATGTTTCATATGAGATGATGACCATTACATGAAAGAGTGTCCACATCGAGCTGAGGCCATGAAGTTTTTAAAGACTTCAAGTACCTCAGCAGTATTGACTGATCCATTTCCAAACCCAAAAACTAATCTGGTTGCTAGTGATCGTGCTTCCCCATCCCAAGTGCTTATGTTATCCATCTCAAAACAACAAAATGATGCTTTGATATCAACAAGGAATAAAGATTATGGGAATCCATAGTCGTCGAACAACAAGGCTACAGATCAACCCGGTAGTTCGACAACAACTTCACCAGAAGTTGTTCCACCCATCATTCCTGAATTAACTATAAAACCGCCAAAGGGAGTAGTACATAAATCGACGTTTAATCCTCGTGCCCGAGTAGCACATAATTATAATATAGTGGAGGATCTGGCCCAATCGCCATCTGCTATGTCGACTCTTGAAGTATTGCAGAATTGCCCCTCCCAAAAGCAGGCTTTGTTATCAACGATAGGTGGGATTGATCTGGTGGATTCCAATCTAGTGGCCTTTAATCATAAAGGATACGAACCTCAGTTACTGGCCTAGCTCACTTTCCTTGTACAGGTAAAAGCCCTCAACAAAATTGTTCATCGAACAATCATTGATGAGGGGGCATTTACCTGCATTATGTCAATGAGTTGCTGGAAAAATTTAGGCTCACCACCCTTGTCATGATCATCAACGAGGTTAAAAGTGTTCGATGGAAGGTCATATGCGCCATATGGGATATTAAGTAACTTGCAATTTGAACTGGGAGGCAAGACAATAGAAATTGAAGTCGAGGTCATTGATGGAAACCTTGAATACAATATCCTACTGGGAAGGCCATGGATTTATGCTATGGTCGCTGTTGTGTCAACATATTTTAGAAAGATTGCATTTCCTTTCCAAGGAGGAATTACAATTGTTGACCAACTAACCTTTTTCCCCAACATTTCACAAGCTACTAGAAGCATTCCATTAATCCATGGAAGTTCTCAATCACTCCAAAATATCGGAGTAGGTCTCCTAAAAGACTCATCCTTAATGGGTACTTTTGCCCTCCCGCCTCCAAATAATCTAGCAGAAGTGGCCACAGTGGAAACCTGTCATATGATATCTTCTACATCATCAAAGATTAAGAAGGACTCTGACCATTTTGATAGTTTTAATCACAGTGAGGTTTTCATAGTTGAAAATCTGACTGACATGAATCAATTAAGTGATGTTGTACATTATGTACTGGGGGCATTGGAACCAGATCTTTCCTTCATGACCCCTTATGAGTTGTGATCAAATGTCACCAGAGGATAGTTCGTTGATTGGTGTCAACCTCGTTAAAAAATGAAACCAAGGATCTGAGTAGAATTCCTTGTCTTGTGTCAAGCTCGTTAAAAAATGAAACAAGGCTGAGCAAAGTTCCAAGTCAAGTCTTTCACTTGATCTCGTAAAGGAACCTTCATTCCATCCACCTAATTACCACGAGTAGTCTGGTGAATGTAACGAAGCTTAGGGGGCATGCACCCTTGTCTATTTTGCGGACAAACCCAGCTGTAGAGATAAGTTTCCCTGTAAGTTATGTGATTGGTCCGAGTGACCTTTCACCTTTGTCTATTTGGTGGAAAAAGTGCAGGAAGTGTTTTGTCTAAGTATTGATATAAAATCATCTTTCTTAACCACAATAAGTTTCCATATGGTTACTGAAGACTTTTTTTTTTATGCTAGGGGCATGCAAACCCTTTTATACAAGCAAAAACGACCAATTTCATTTTTTAGCTTTTTAGCATTTTTAACGTTTTTAGCTTTATAGTTTGGTCGCTCCTAGCTTACATAAAAAGGAACATGAGAAATGTTTCCGCAAGGTTCAAGCTCATTAAAAAATAAACCCGCCTATGAGCATAGTTTCTCCTGGTTCAAGATCACTAAAAAATGAATCCACCTTTGGTAAATAACCTTTGTGATTGCCCTGCTATTAGCCCTTTTGAACCTTGGTTGTGTTCCTACCATCACCTCCATTCATTTGGCTGATCATACGCTTCCACTTGATTGTTTACCCTTTTGAGGAACAGCTGCGACGAGTGATTCTGATTTCCACCATCTTCACACTACCATGTTTTGAGAAGTTCCAAACTTACCTGGAACCAGTTGCTACTCGAAAATACTACTCGTTCCTAAAAAACGAGTCACTTTTAAACTCTTTTTAGACTCGTTAAATATAAAAAGATTGTCGAGCTATTGGCCTTTCCAGCTCATTAAATTAAGGGGAAGCGCCATCCCTCCTATAAATTTTAATATTTTTGGACCTAAGGGATTATCAAACAAAAAGATTGAGCGCTTGTCTTTTTCGGCTCACTAAAACGATCGAAAAGTCATCCCTTTTGTATTATTTTATAATTTTTTGGACTTAAGGGATTATGCTACGAAAAAGGAATGTTGGACTCTCCTTTTCGTCCCTTTTCAAAATCTCTAAACATGAAAAGGACTGAGTTATCTTTGTCATTAAACTCGTTAAAAGAATAGCAACAAACTTGTCCATCCAGACAAGAATGAGTTTCACTGTCGCTAGGCTCGCTAAAACATAGCGACAGGTTTGCCCGAAGGGAAAATTATAGACCAAGCATATGTTATCCTCCTCAAGCTTGAAAAAAATAAAGAGGTACTAGTTAGCAATGACTGGGGAAAAAGGGAAGAAAACTTGAAGAATTTTATTGGTAGCAGGTCGCTCTTAAACATGACACTTTCACTCCATCACCATGATTGAGTCGGGTTGGGTTATTACGTTCATCATATCACAATTGGTCTTTTGTACCATCCATGGGGTTAATGCTACGAATCCATATCAGTGTCATCGACATGTTCAAGAGAAGTCATTCATAGAATTCACCATCTAGCAAATGCCTCATCCACTGCAATACCTTCACCCTTCATTTTTCATGACCACCATTCCTGAACCTTATATCATCAGATCGTTTTCACCTCTAGAAAAATCATTTGCTTCGTTTCGTGTTGTAGATGTGGGATACATCAAGGCCCTCCTACAACAGGTCACTTCTTGTCGACATCAGCTCATTATCCAAGAAGTTGACTTAGAAACAACCCTTTCAGTACTTTGAAGCTTGCATGCCTTAATGGCAAGTTTCTCACTTCCGGCGACAGGTTTACATCAATGACCTTCAACCGAAATATTTTGCGTGGTGTTCGACATCGGCTCATATATTCACACCACGTGAATTATACTGTAGTACCTTGAGGGTCATTATCATTATCGGTGATTCCTCTCGCGCTTGTTAACAACTTACATTATTGGCTGGTAATCAGGTGATGTCTTTCCATGTTCGACTTCAGAACATCTTTTCACATGGATCGACTTGTACAATCAGGCGAAGATTGAACGAGTTTGAAGACCCCGGATCTAGTTTCATCCATCCGGGCTATGATATATTTAGGAACATAAAGACATCAAATGTGCACAGAATCTACACAGATAGTCATCTAAGCAAAAGAAGATGACTCTTCATATGAAGAATCACTCTATCCTATGTACATGAAAATGAATTTATGAAGTTGAGCATGGGAATGCCCACCTCAGCTAGATCATGAAAATAATATGATGATGATGTATTGTATTGTATCTTATACAGGTCACCTTCCAGTTCGAATACCTCGGATCCTCATGATAAAGCATTTCACCCGACATCAGAAGATTTACAACCTCATGCTTTAGGGGGCAACTGTTATAGACATATTTTGGCACTGCAAACCCAAAATCATATGTCCATAAACCAAGGGCTCTTTAGTCCCTAAAAGTGTTGTTTCATACCCTAAAGGATCATGGTCAACTGATTACATCATTTCCCAGAAGTTCCACCTGAAAAACTACTCAGAACTAGCCAAAACTGGACCATACTGACTGCTCCATGGTCAAGGTGCGATGCATACTAGCTGCCACACTAGCCAGGTGCGATGCATACTGAAATGGCCTTCTGTAGGGTGTGATGAGTGAGAATAGACAAATGGCAGAGACAATTTTCTAAGTGGAAGCTCATGGAATCTTCCAGAAACTTCTCCTATGACACTTTCCTCCCTGAATTCACCTAGGGATGGGTAAGAGATCAATGAAATGTCCAACTGGAACCAAGAACTATCAGTGGAATGACACAAATAAAAAACCCAGAGCTGACTCACACCCTTGCAAGACATCTATAAATGGATCCCTCATCTAAGAGATCTAGAGGCTAGAATTTTGTAATTTGTAAGGAAGTGCTGTTGGTTTATCTGTGAGAAGAGACATTGTATTGTTGGGTGATCTTGCCTTTCATGAGGTGAAGAGGGCTTCTATGCTAGGACGATGATGTTGGATCAAACAGATGGGTTGTAATCCTCTCTTCTACTATTAATAAATTTCTTTGAGTTTTCCTCCATATAATCGTGTATTTGTGAATCTTATTGTCTATGAATGCAATTGTATGGTCAATGTGTTTCTGATTCTGCATTGTTTATGATGTTTTAGATAGAGATGCTTTGATGGTTTTTTGTTACTTTGACTCTACAGGTACTCTTTGAAGCGGGACAAGTAGGAGAAGAGTGGAAAATTCTATCAAGGGAAAGAGAAATCAAGCAAGGATCAAAGCGGAAGATCTAGGTTGGTCCTCTTTTCTTCCCTCTTATCTATTACACCTAAAGGAAATCTCAAATTGCTTTGATTGCTTGTTTCTAAGATAGCTACCCATCTTAGTGGGACTAGCAGTTTGAATTGACACTAGTTATCCCTGAAACAGTTCTTGTTTCATTCCATACAACACTCACTTGAGTCTGCACACATGTGACTCTCTATTGAAGGTCTCAAATCCTTCTGGCTGCTCAATATACACCTATTCCTCAATCATGCCATTGTGGAATGTTGTCTTTACATCAATCTGATGTATCTTCCATCCCATCTACACTGATAGTGCTAGAATAGATCTGATTGATGAGTACCTTGCTACAGGATCAAAGGTCTCATCGTACTCAATTCCCTCCACCTAAGAGAACCCTCTGGCCACAAATATGGCCTTTGTTTCTCCAAACCCCCATCTACTACTTGCTTTATCTTGTAAAGCCATATGGAACTCACCACTGACTTGTCTGCTGGTCTTGGGACCACCTCGCAAACACTGTTTCTGATAATGGATTCATACTCCTCAACCATGGCATCAAATCACACCGGTTTCTACATTTCTTCCTCGAATGAGGATGGCTCAATATCTACACTCTTGCTCATCAGAGCCATGTATCCAGTGTACCGCTCTATTGACCTACTCTACCTGTGCTGTGATGTGGGTCCTGCCACATTCTCTCTAACATCATGCAATAATATGTCAGCATCCCTTATGTGCTTTCTCCCATCTCTGGAAGTATCTACATCAGTGGGTGATTCCACTCTCTGCTCCTGTGCATGTGGCTGCTCCACATCATCTTGAGGTTCCTCCTTTGGAGCTGAAATCTCCTCAACTCCATGTAGCTGAAGCTACCTCTCAAGGGAACATCTCATGGCCTTCTCTTCAGTGAACTTTACATCTCTACGAACCACTGTCATCCTATTAGATAGCAGGTATACCCGATAGTTGTGAGGTGTATCAGTGTACCCGACAAATATGGCCAACTCAGTTGTTGGATCTAGCTTTTTCCATGCATCCTTGGTAACATGACAATATATTGATGAACCAAAGATCTTGAAGTGTTCCACTTCTGGTTTCTCCCTTGAAAAAGATTCTTCTAGTGTACTCATCTCGAGAATATGATGAGGGCTTCTATTATGCAAATAAACAACTGCGTTGCATGCTGCGGCCCACAAGTGCAATGATAGGCCTTGATCATGTAACATTCTCCATGTTGCTCCCATAATACTTTTGTTCTTCCTTTTATCCACCCCATTTTGCTGTGGGTTATGAGGGGCTATCAAATCCTGCCGAATGCCTTCTAAAGCACAAAATTTCTTGAATTCATTCGACACATATTCTATACCATTATCACTTCTAAGAGCTTTAACTTTCCTACCAGTATCTTTCTCGACAAGTGCTTTAAATTCACAAAATTTAGAAAATGTTTGATCTTTCTTTTGCATGAATAAAATCTAGCACTTATGAGAAAAATCGTTAACAAATATTACATAATACCTATGCTTGGATATGGATGTTGTCGAAAATGGTGCACACACATCTGAGTGAACTCGATCAAGGATCACTTGCGCTCAATTGTCTTTGTCATGAAAGGAATCTTTGGTGTACTTCCCCAATTTACACCCTTTTCATGTGCCTCTCTACTCTAGTATACCCTTGGGAAGTCCTATAGAAATTTGCTGCATGATCTTCAAAGCTCTGTGGTGCAAGTGACCAAATATTCTGTGCCACAACTCACTGATGTCTTGACTCTACACCTTCTCTTCTTTAGTACTTAAGGTAGTGCAATATTCTACCTCCAATTTGTAGAGGTTCTTTACTCGAACCTCAATTTTCTTCACCTGTCCCGTGGCTATGTGACGAAGGAAAGCCTTTCCCTTACTAAATATCACGTCATAGCCTCGATCATCCAACATGGCAATAGAAACCAAGTTCTTCTTCAAACCCAGAACATACATGACATCTCTCAATGTGAGGGGATAATTAGACTCCTTTTGAAAGGTAACAATACCGATGCCGGTTTTGCTATTCCGCCCATCATCTCCTATCTCGATGTGCATTTGGAGGTCCTTCTCCTCCAAGTTACTGAAGAGATCTTTGTTGCTGGTCATATGGAATGAGGCCCTACTATCCAGGTACCACACACTACCCATCTCCGATCACACCATGCAAATGATGAGGGTGAAATCTAGTTCAAATTGTGAAGCAAGAGCTTCACCTGACGCTCCTCCTAATGGATTCTTATCGACCTTCTTGTCAGACACTTTGTAGCATAGTGTCCCAGCTCGTGACAGTGAAAAAATTTAATTTTCAACATGTCCTTCTTCTTGCCACCCTGAATGGAATTTGATTTGGAATGGGATGACTTCCCCTTCCATTTCTTCGCATTTCTAGCTAAGGCACAATTCTCCTCATCATCATGCTTTGATGAGGATTCGTCTCTGGTGTTCTGCCGAATCTCTTCCTATACCAAGTTGGACCACAATCGCTCCCACTCTGGTAACTTCTCCCCCCCGTTAAATGAGTCCTAGTAGCTATGCTAGCTCTTGGAAATTCCTAGAAGTGCTAGGCTCACTAGATTGCCTTCTGCAATAGTAACCCCGACACTTCCAAGCTCATCCCGACATTGGGTGAACCTGGTCAAGTAATTTGGAATTGTCACCCTTCTCCATCTTGATCTTTCTGAGCTTTTCCTTCAATTCCAGATTCCTGTGGTAGCTGCTATTTTGAAACATGTCCATCATTGCCTTCCACATTGCAAATGTAGTTTCCTTACCTTGAGATTTGAGACAATATGATCTCAATCTCCTTCTAGGATGATGCATGAGCATCCAGACTTAGCCAACAATGCAATTTTTTGTTCACATGTTGTGGCTAAATGAGTTGAATTTCATTGACCTGAGTGGTCAAAATTTAGTTGTAGTAGAGAGGGTTGGATCTCTCGAAAATGATATTTACTTCATTATTGTAATAATTAGAGAATTGTATTATTTTTAGACTAAGGGATAAGTTGTTAGCATAGGTGTGTAACAAAGATTAACAATAGATATTTAATTGTTAGATTGATTAAAATAGAAATCGAGTTGCTAATGCAGTTAGAATAGGATTTGACTCATAAAATAGAAAATAATGTAATGGAGAAGGATTAGCTGAGATGATAGAGATTTGAGTGCATAAGAAAGAGTTAGAGTGATAGATAGGGTTTAAGGTTGTGACAGAGGTCAAATAAAACTGTTGTAATTGAGCCAAGAGGGCCAAGACCTTGTAATTTCTATTTGATTGAATAAATCAATTAAGTGTGTAGTTGTGTGTTAATTCTGGTGCAAAAGTTCATTGGTGTTTGCGCACCCGTGTTCTGGACCCTAAACAGGTATTTCCTCTGTTTTAATGTTTTATTTATAAACCACAACCTTTATGTGTTTTATCGTAAATCACTGCCGATTCGTGTTTAAAGTGAATACCAAGATTAAACGCTAAACCTATGTTTAAGCGCTTTATTAAAGTTTTGAGTTATGCAAGTGGTAGAATTTAGGAAAACCATAAGTGGTATCTCGCGTGCCTTTCAAGTGGTAAACAATAATATTCTGAGTCTGCACGATTAGCTTTAGAGCTCGACATGTAGTAGACGGAGGAGAGAGAAAACAACTTTTCTCGCGTGCCTCCGAAGTGATAATGACTATGCTAGACTCCGTGTGATGGCCATTGGATTAGACGGAGTAGATCGACAGTGGAAGATTGATGAGCCAGTGGGCGATCAGGGAAAGTGATAGCCGTTAGATCTAGAGAAAGAAGATCAACGATGTAGAGTGAAGCACTTGTTAAAAGGTAAATTTCAAGTGGGTCCGGTGGTGTTTAGTGAGAAAAGAGGAACCCTGAAGGGAAGAAGGTCACATACAAAATCCGGTAAAACGTAGATGATTGGTTATTAATTTAACCATTAGTATATTTTTAGACTACCACCTTATTTTCATCAACCTCTTGCATCATTTTGGTATCATAGCACAAAGATTGAGTTGACTGTAGTAAACATTCCATTGAGGAGAGGAGTTGGCATAGGTCGAGGAAGACCTAAAGAAAATGCAGTTCTGCTGGAGGAGATCCGGAATCTACGTACAAGGATGGACACAATGGAGACTGCTCAGAGGAGAGCACCTGATGAAGGAGTTGCCAGTGCTACAGAAGAATCTTCTGAGGAAGAAGAAGAGGAGGAAAATGAGACTACCAAAGTTATCAAGATGTTGGCTAAAGTAGGTGGAAAAATAAAGGTGGAAATTCCTATGTATGAAGGGAGTCTCAATGCAGAAGCACTGATGGATTGGATCAGTGCATTGGACAAATATTTTGACTATGAGGAGGTTGATGATAAAAATAAGGTGAAATTTGCAGTTACCAGATTGAAGGGTCATGCAAATATTTGGTGGGATGAACTACAAACATCCAAAACAAGAAAAATAAAGTCCAAGATCAAGCAATGGGATAAAATGGTGAGTAAAATGAAAGCTAAATTTATGCCAAAAGATTACCAGTTAAATCTTTTCAAACAGTTACAGAATTTAAGGCAAAAAGGAATGTCTGTCAAAGAATATATAGAAGAGTTTTATAGGCTAAGTATTAGAGCAGTACATGCATAGGATGACATGGAGAAGGTAGCAGATACATCAATGGCTTGAGATATGACATACCGGATGAGATCAACTTGCTGAGTCTGAAGACAATTGAAGATGCCTACCAAGCAGGTTTGAAGGCAGAATATAAGCTATTGAGGAAACAAAATCAGAGGAATAGAGAGAAAATTTCAGTAAGAGGTAGAGGAACCATGAGACCAAGGTTTCAACAACATCAGAGTGAGACAGGAAGTTCAAGTAGTAGACCACCATAGAGAGGAGACTTTAATAGAGGGAGATTTTCACCCAGATGAAGAGTCCGAGGAAGAGATATTCAATGTTGTACATGTGGAGAATGGGGACATGGATCATGGGATTTTCCTCATAATAAAGCAACAAGTCAGAGGAATGTGAATGTGGCTGAGGCACAGGAAGAAAAACCTCAAATTGCAGACAAGGAAGAAACCCCTGAAGTAGGATAATCCTTGTTGTTGAAAAGGGTATTGCTTAAGGTAGAGAAGGAGACTAGAGAACTGGCTTAGAGAAAGAGTCTATCAGAACTACATGCAAATCCAAAGGCAAATGTTGTAAAGTGATAATTGATAGTGGAAGCACTGATAACCTTGTTTCTATAGAAATGGTGGACAAGCTAGGATTAGTGAAGACAATACACCCTACTCCTTACAAAGTGTGATGGTTGCAAAAAGGACATTAGATTATTCTGACAGAACAATGCAAGGTAGAGATACAGATTGGTACTTATAAAGATGTGATATTGTTTGATGTAATGCCAATGGATGTATGCCATGTATTGCTGGGAAGACCTTGGCAGTTTGATAAGAGAGCTATTCATGAGGGGAGGAGAAATACTTATACTCTGGAGAAGGATGGAAATAAACATACACTGCTTCCATTGAAGGATGAAGCTGACAAAGGAACAACTAGAAACAGTGTTATGCTGATGAGTGGAAAGGAGCTATTGCAAGAGGTTGGAAAAGGTGAAGAAATGCATTTTGCTGTCATAGGGAGACTTAAGGTAATTTTGACTTCCACAAACTTATATGATTTACCTGAAGAAATCAATTTTTTTTTGAATGATTTTGCTGATATTATTGTGGATGAGTTTGCAAATGCATTGCCACCAATTGGGAGCATTAGTCATCATATTGACCTAATACCAGGAGCAAGTTTTCCAAAAAAAGCAGCATATACATTAACTCCTCAAGAAAATGCAAAAGTTCGAGGACAAGTGAAAGAGCTAATGGATAAGGGACTAATCAGAGAAAGTCTTAGTCCATGTGCTGTACCAATAGTACTCAATCCAAATAAAGGAGGTGAATGGCATATGTGTATTGATTCTAG
Source organism: Pinus tabuliformis (assembly GCA_031772625.1). Lineage (NCBI taxonomy): Eukaryota > Viridiplantae > Streptophyta > Pinopsida > Pinales > Pinaceae > Pinus > Pinus tabuliformis. The sequence continues at coordinate 734,198,272 of CM062814.1, forward strand.
AGCCATAAACAAGATCACTATCAGGTATAGATTTCCTTTACCATACATGGATGATTTGATGGATTGTTTGAGTGGGTCAAAGTATTTTACTAAAATAGATTTGAAGAGTGGATATCATCAAATAAGAATTAGAGAAGGAGATGAATGGAAGACTACATTTAAAACAAACAGTGGTTTGTATGAGTGGTTAGTTATGCCTTTTGGACTCATTAATGCACCTAGTACATTCGTGAGATTGATGAATGAAGTCTTGAAAGAATATGCAGGCATGTTTTTTACTGTTTATCTTGATGATATTCTAGTTTTTAGTAGAAGCAAAGAAGAACATTTGGAGCATATTAAGTTGGTTTTAAGAACTCTGCAGAAAGAGAAACTACTGATAAATATTAAGAAATGTAGTTTCATGAAAGAAGAATTAATTTACTTGGGATTTTTAGTTTCTAAAGAAGGTTTGAAAATGGATCCAGACAAAGTCCAAGTGATTTGGAACTGGCCTATTCCAAGGAACATATTTGAGGTAAGAAGCTTTCATGGTCTTGCAAGTTTTTATAGGAAATTTATCAGAGGTTTTAGTCAGATTTGTGCACCAATCCTTGAAACAATCAAGGAGAATAACCAGCCATTCAAGTGGACAGAATCAACAAACATAAATTTTAAGTTGCTGAAGAAGAAAATCACAGATAAACTAGTTTTAGCTTTACCTGATTTTGCAAAAGTATTTCAAGTTGAAACAGATGCTAGTGGAGTTACAATTGGAGAAATTTTGAGTCAGGAACAGAGACAAATATCTTACTTTAGTGAGAAACTAAATGAAGCTAAGAAGAAGTATTCTTCTTATGATAAAGAATTTTATGTTATTGTACAAGCTTTAAAAAAATGGAGACATTATTTTTTACCAAAGGAGTTCATATTGTATTCTAACAATCATGCATTACAGTTCATAAACAACCAGCCAAAATTGAACCAGAAACATGCCAAGTGGGTAGAGTTTCTACAGAGCTTTACTTTTGTGATCAAACATACCAGTGGTAAGTTGAACAAGGTTGCTGATGCTTTGAGTAGGGTAAATTTCATTGTGCAAGAATTAAGAGTTGGTATTGTAGGATTTGAAGAAATGGTTGATATGTATAAAGATGATGTAGATTTCAAAGATATTTATGCAGTTGTACAAAATCCAATAGTTCATAATAGGAGTTAGTGGTTAGATTATCTTATCCAAGGAGGTTTACTATTTAAAGGTAACAAATTGTGTATTCCCAAATGTTCTATGAGGGAAAACATAATTAAGGAGAAACACAGTGGAGGACTATCTGGTCACTTTGGACAAGACAAAACCTTTGCTCAGGTAAATGCTTTTTACTATTGGCCAAAGATGCAAACTGATGTTAAGAGATTTGTTGAGAGGTGTAGGATATGTCAGCATGCTAAAGGGAGAAGCCAAAATACAAGATTGTACCAGCCATTTCCAATACCAGACCAACCATGGGATGCAGTTAGTATGGATTTTGTTTTGGGGTTACCTAGAACTCAAAGGGGGAATGATTCCATTTATGTTGTGGTAGATAGATTTTCCAAGATGGCACATTTCATTGCATGTAAGAAGACTAGTGATGCAACACATATTGCTAATCTATTTTTTTCAGAAGTTGTAAGGTTACATGGATTGCTTGTAAGTATTGTGTCTGATAGGGATACAAAGTTTGTTGGGCATTTTTGGAGAACTCTTTGGAAGAAACTAGGTGCTAACCTTAGTTTCAGTTTAGCATACCATCCTCAAACAGATGGACAGATCAAAGTGGTAAACAGAAGCTTGGGGAACATATTGAGAAGTTTAGTGTATCAAAATCCCAAGCAATGGGATTTAGCACTTGCTTAGGCAGAGTTTGCTTATAATGACACTCCAAACAAAAGTACTGGAATGAGTCCATTTAAAATTGTTTTTGGAATTTATCCAAGAGGTGTGTATGAGCTCAGAAATTTGGGTAAATAGGAGACAAGAAGTGAAAAAGCTGAAGAGTTTGCATAGCAGATGTAGAGACTACAAGAAGATGTCAAAGACAGATTGCAGGAAAGCGGTGGCAAATACAAACAGAGAGTTGATATGAAGCGAAGAGAGAAAGAATTCCAAGTGGTGGATTTAGTGATGGTATGCTTGAGAAAAGAAAGATTTCCGACTAATATTTACAATAAACTAAAGATGAAAAAGATAGGGCCATGTAGAATTGTAAGAAAGTTTTCAACTAATGCTTATGAAATTGAATTTCCATAAGGAATTGGAATATCACCTATCTTCAATGTTGCAGATTTGTATCCATACAAAGAGACAGAGATAGAGCTACAGAAGATGAAGTTCAAACTTTGAAGTGGGAAGATAAAATGCCAAAGACAGTCAAGAAAGAGGTGGAAGCTATTTTGAAGAAAAGAGTATGCAAAAGAACCAGAGGACATGTTTATTTTGAGTATCTAGTCAAATGGAGAGGACAACCAGTGGAGGATGCTAGTTGGTTGACAATAATAGAGTTGCAGAAGTATGGAGTAAACCTTGAAAGTCTAAGGAATGATTCTTTTCTTCCCCGAGAGTCTAATGCAGGAACATCTGGACTTAGCCAACAATGTGATTGTTTGTTCACATGTTGTGGCTAAATGAGTTGAATTTCATTGACCTGAGTGGTCAAAAGTCAATTGTAGTAGAGAGGGTTGGATCTCTCGAAAATGATATTTACTTCATTATTGTAATAATTAGAGAATTGTATTATTTTTAGACTAAGGGATAAGTTGTTAGCATAGGTTTGTAACAGAGCTTAAGAATGGAGATTTAATTGTTGGATTGATTAAAATAGAAATCGAGTTATTAATGTAGTTAGAATAAGATTTGACTCATAAAAGAGAAAAGAATGTAATGGAGAAGGATTAGCTGAGATGATAGATATTTGAGTGCATAAGCGAGAGTTGGAGTGATAGATAGGGTTTGAGGTTGTGACAGAGGTCAAATAAAACTGCTGTAATTGAGCCGAGAGGGCCAAGACCTTATAATTTCTATTTGATTGAATAAATCGATTAAGTGTGCAGTTGTGTGTTAATTCTGGTGGAAAAGTTCATTGGTGTTTGCGCATCAGTGTTATGGACCCTAAATGGGTATCTCCTCTATTTTAATGTTTTATTTATAAACCACAACCTTTATGTGTTTTATCATAAATAACTGTTGATTCATGTTTAAAGTGAATAAAACACTAAATCTTTGTTTCAGCGCTTTATTAAAGTTTTGAGTTATACATGGTAGAATTTGGGAAAACCATAAGTGGTATCTCGCATGCCTTTCAGGTGGTAAGCAGTAATATTTCAAGTCCGTGTGATTAGCTTTAGAGCTTGACATGTAGCAGACAGAGGAGAGAGAAAACAACTTTTCTCGGGTGCCTCCAAAGTGATAACGACCGTGGTAGAGTCCGCGTGAGATCGCACGATGACCATTGGATCAAATGGAGTAGATCGATGAGCTAGTGGGTGATCGGGGAAAGTGATAGCCATTAGATCTAGAGAAAGAAGATCAATGGTGCGGAGTGAAGCACTTGCTAAAAGGTAAATTTCAAGTGGGTCCAGTGGTGTTTAGTGAGAAAAGTGGAACCCTCAAGGGAAAAAGGTCATGTATAGATTCCGGTCAAACATAGCTGATTGGTTATCAACTTAACCATTAGTCTATTTTTAGACTACCACCTTATTTTCGTCAACCTCCTGTGTCATAGGATAATCCTTCTGCCTTTGCCACATACTTTCTCCATTCTGCTAGATCTTTAACATTAGATGTTGGAGGCTTCAGGATATCATGATCTATGAATTCCTTCACCCTGTTGTCTTCAAACACTACCTCCATCTTGTCCTTCCAAGCTATGTAATTCGAGTTTCCCTCAAGGGCATACTCAAGTCTCAAATCATAGAACGACATCCTGTTGGCTTTGAAGTATGAAACTGCAAATTTGATTTCATCTACACAACAAACTAGTATTCTCCTATTCTATTGTGATTTCTACTCTAATACCATGTATATTTTTATTGTAGATTCAAACTGTAGATTGTGATATGCTAAAGAAACTGACTTGAATCTACTATACTCATCAACGGAAACAAAAATTTATTGATGAAATCATGAAGCAGAAAAAGGAAGAATTTCAATCACACATAACACAATAATTTTCCGAGGAAAGCCTTAGCTAAAAACCCCACTATCTATATATTGCATTGACCAAAAGATCCGAGAAGAAAATACAATGCTTGTTCAAACCAAACAATCTTTGCACAAGTATAATCTCACTCATTGCTTCACAAACTAGCTCAAGGCAATCCTTAGCCAAATCTGCTGCCTGCTAAGCCCCTACTTCCTTGTGTTGTTCCCTTGGGAATTAGCCCATATTTAATTGGGAAATTCCTCATTAGTAACTATACAATACATCCATATGCCTTCCTCTGATTGCATGCATCATGGTTTTAATTTAGATGATTTTACAACTAATAGTACACTGTCCTTGAACTCTAATCTCAACTGGGTCTTCCTCTGAACTGACATGCACGAGTTATTTTTGAGTGAATTATAAATTATATGATTGATCACTTCATGTGAATTAAATCCAATTTAATTCACTTGATCACTCACTAGTTCCTCCAACAGTTAGAACTAGTTTAACTGAATTTAACTTAGTTAAACTAAATTAAATAATTACAATTCACTAAGAACTCAACCTAGGCCCCTAAAATTTAGGGATCACTCTACATGAATCTAAGTAGAATTTCAACTTAAATTTACCAAGCCAAATAAGTCAACTTAATTTAGTTAACTGCTACAAGTTGCTATGAGAATAGAATTACAATTTAATTCCCAATTTAATTCAAGGACTAGTTAAATTAAGATTTTCTTGTTGCTATTTTTAACAACCAGAAAAACTTGGATTTATTGTATTCGAAATAAATCTAATGTATATGATACTTTCAAGAAATGGAAATATTTGGTTGAGAATGAGACAGGAAATAAGTTGAAGTATCTTAGATCTGACAATGGAGGTGAATATTGCAACAAAGATTTTGATACGTATTGTTCAGAGCATGGAATTCACAGAGAGAAGACAGTTCCAGGAACACCACAAGAAAATGGTGTGTCAAAAAGGATGAGCAAGACAATCATGGAGCATGCAACATGCATGAGATTGCATGCATGATTGCCTTTACAATTTTGGGAAGATGTTGTAGATACTGCTCTTTATCTGATAAACATAGGGCCTTCAAGTTTCTTGGATGGTGGTATTCTAGAGGAGGCATGGATAGGTAAAAAGGTAAACTATTCATTTTTAAATAATTTCAGTTGTGAAGCCTTTGTTCACATTAGTAAAGAAAATAGAACAAAGATTGAGGCAAAATCAAATAAATGTACCTTTATTGGATATGGTGTTAATTATTTTGGTTATCACTTATATCATTATGAAAATCACAAAATCATTAGGAGTAGAGATGTCATATTCAATGAAAGGGTCTTGTATAAGAACCAAATGCATGATAAGAAATAGGAAAAAGAAAATATAGAATACACAATGCTTGATGAGATCACAAAAAAATTAAAGGTGTCTGAAAATCATAATGATCAATAACCACAACAACAATAACAACCACAACAACAACAAGCACCTCAAACACCTAAAAGTGGTGTTAGAAGATCTACCAGGATAAGTAGACCACCTGAACGATACTCTCCTTCATTATATTATGTATTTTTGACTGATTTTGGTGAACCAGGATGTTATGAAGAAACAACACAGATAGAAACTAGGAAGAAGTGGGAGCTAGCCATGAAAGAAGAGATGGAATCCTTGGTACATAACCAGACTTGGGACTTAGTCAGGTTGCCTGCAGGTAAAACAACATTGTAGAATAAATGGGTTTACAGGTTGAAGGAAGAAGATGGAGGTAGAAAAAGGTATAAATCTAAACTTGTGGTGAAGGGGTTTGAAAAGAAGAAAGGTATAGACTTTGATGAAATATTTTCTCCTGTTGTTAAAATGACTTCAATAAGAACTATTTTAAGTCTAGTAGCAGCATAATATTTGCATCTTGATAAGTTGGATGTAAAGATGACCTTTCTTCATGGGGATTTGGAGGAAGAGATATATATGCAACAAACACAAGGATATGAGGTCAAAGGGAAGGAGAAATTAGTGTGCAGGTTGAAGAAGAGCTTGTATGGCATAAAACAGGCTCCAAGGCAGTGGTATCTAAAATTTCATAGGTTTATGTCTAAACAAGGCTATACTAGATGTCACTCTAATCATTGTTTTTATCTCAAAAGGCAAAATGATGGCGACTATATTATATTCTTATTATATGTAGATGACATGATTGTTGTAGGGTCTAACATGTAAGAAATAAATGTGCTCAAAGGAAAATTGGCAAATTCATTTGCAAAGAAGGATTTGGGTGTTGCAAAACAAATCCTTGGCATGAGAATAACTAGAGACAAAAAAATCGTAAATTAACATTGTCTCAGAATGATTACATACAAAAGGTGTTGGAAATACTTAATGTTGGGCATAGAATCCCCCCAAGGCATGTTTTGGGGCTCAAAGCCCAAGTTTTGACCCAATAGTGTTGTAAACACTTTGCGAATTGCGGGCGTGGAGCGTGAAATGTTTAATAGAGTCACAAGGTTGTTCGCCCTAGTCTTGTAATGTAATGTCAGCCTACCCATGGTCCGCGGACCATGGGATTGTATAAATAGAGCGAGGCTCTAAGTGTAAGAAAAATCAATAGGGAAGCGAGAATAGAGGATAGAGTCGAACTGACTGAGTGTGTCTTGGGTTGTAGAGTAGGAGAAGGCTCTATAGCTAAGTGCACAGAGGCCTAGTATTTCGCAGCTGAGTGCGTAGACCCCTACAGCTGAGTGTGCAGGGCGAAGTCAAGTCTATAACCAAGGAAGAAAATAATAAAGAGAAGTTTTAACATAATTCTGTGCACCTGTTCTTGGGTTAATGCATTTTTGTTATAAATTATAAATGTATTGTTTATTTACCGCGTGCACCTGTATGAATGATTTATAATGCTAAGTAGAACTTAATGCATACAAATAATCAACTAACAATGGAGTACTAGTAAGGACTTGGGTAATAACAGTGTTTGGGCCTCGAATAGCGTTGCATGAAGGCAACATCTCAGGCTACGAGGTAGGAAAAGTGCACGTAGCGACGTGCGCGCAAGGTCGAACCGCGTACCTTCTGAACTCATCAAAAATATCCATGGTGCGGAAACCTGGTTCTAGCACCCTCCCATGCTACTTCAGGTGAGACCTCAGTCCACACTCCACGGACTATTGCCGAAAGGGCTAGTAGTACCGAGATTTGTTTGGATAAATCACCTCCGAACTTGGGTCAGGCCCCAATAAGCCAACAAATTGTTCCATTGCTAGGACTGGGATCTACATAAGAGATGTCCGATGTCGTGTCACTGGAATCTAACAAAGAAATAAATTGAAGGGTGGTTGGACAGAAAGATTCACGAGTTCACGACGCAAGAAAATAGGAATCCGCGAGTATCGAAGGAACAGTGGTTAGAGTGCTACTTATATACGGAAATCCACAAAATTTTCTTTGCATCCTTCCCCTCTGAGTTGTACGAGTGGATTGCGAAGCTAGAAGACAACCAAGGAAGGTGTAGGCTCGACAAACCTATTGTGTGGAATCCAGAGTTGGTGTGCAGATTATAAGCATCAGGAGATGAGATCACACGCGCTATGGACCATTGGCTCGATCGAATTATAGGAGGGTTTATCACCGAGTTTGCGGTAGATACGTTAGTTAGCTACAGCAAGGCAGAATGATGCTTCCTAAAAGGACCGTGAGGTAAGTACATTAAATCTTTGAACACTTGGATTAAAATGATACTGTGTGAAAAGCGGGTTACGTGAATAAATTAATGTTTGGGGCTACACGAAGGGGGAGGATCTACAGAAATGAAGGAAGCGAAGAATTAGAGACTAGTCCCTTGATTTCACCTCTGCGAGACAGCGAGGAAGAGCTCGCGAAAGTTTCACCGAGAAGTGCGATCAATCTGATAAGGCAGCAAATTTCACACATACCACCCCCACCTACACCACCACTAGTTTCACCATATTCACCCCCATCTTCGCCCACACCACCTCCACCACCACCACAGTTCAATATGGTGAGCGCAATAAAGTTTTCGATATTCAAAGGAGTAGGGAATGAAGATCTGAACCAATTTTGGTTCGTAGTAAAGGCTGTATGGGAAGCGCAAGGAGTCATGAATGATAATATAAAGAAGGCAACACTGGTCAGACCCTTGCAGGGTCGCGCAATGATGTGGTACATTAAGCATTCCAAGGACAATCCAAACCCAAGTTACGCTAAACAGGGAATTTATCATGCCAGAATCAGAGCCCAGTCGATTATTGGATTTAAGGAAATCGCGATGCTTCCAGGTGAGAACCCCTGGGAGCTAGATTAGAGACTGAAGTGCATGATTCGTGAAGCCATCATGACCTTGACGGATGGGAAACACCACACATGGTTTGTAGTGTCGCTAACACCGCATCTAAGGAACGCACTGTCACAACAGAAGCTGTCAACTCAGGCCGAGGCTTTGGAGATCACAATGAGACTGCACGAGACCTTGATACAAGATCCTAATTTAGGAGTCCAACAGATCCATGCACAGTTGAAAAACTTGTGTCTTGAGATGTAGAGCCTGAAACAAGATAGGACAGCTCGCCCAGAAGCATGCGAGGAGGTATGGTGCATAAAGTGCAAAGGCCAGGGACATGACAAGGACCATTGTCCAGTCTTCGCAAACTACCTAGCGGGAGGAGGGCCAATGCCATTGAGACTAGAGGCACAAGCATGAATGAGCGCAAAACCTACATTATGGTGCGCGATTTATCAGATAGGAGGAAAGCATGCTACCGATAACTACCATCTATTACAGAAGTATACGCAGACATCCCAACGATTGTTCTGTAATTTTTGCAGGTCAATAGGCCATGATGATCGTACCTGTAGAAGTTATGAACTGATGATGGATCAGACTCCTACCTATAGGGTTCAGACCGAAACACGAGCCCTTAATCAAAATGCAGGGATGGTGCGCACTGGATTTTAGGGGCGCTGACGAGGTTGAGGTGGAATGGGACTAGGAAGGGGTCACAGACGAGATCGAGGTGGAATGGGACCAGGAAGGGGTCGCAGACAACTGATCTGTTACAATTACAGAGGGCCAGGGCATTATGCCCGCGATTGTACAAATCTGACGAGAGCATCATGTTTATATTGTACCCAGTTTGATCATGAGATGGAGGACTACCCCACAATGATAGCAAGGTTACACGATAAAGGAACACTCCAACCTCCCCCGACTCAGAACCTACAAATGATGAGGTCTGAGCCACGTGAGGAGGACCCCAATGTAAACATTGTGCTCCAAAACAGTATCACGATAGGAGATGACAAGGGCAAGTAGCCCAAAGAGAGTGCCTGGGTTTGCAAGGCTCCAACAAAGGAACCAAAGTTCAATTTGAAGCACACATAGGAGACATTCATGGAAGCTAAGAAGAGCTTCACGGAGGCCTCCACTTCAGGTAGTAAAGACAAAATAGAACTAGAGATGGACCCATCAATTCTCACTACCTTTCTGGAGACATGTATGAAGTTGTTGCACGATAGCAAAGTGGTGAAGGGGTTGCAAGAACTCATCACTAGATGTGCAGGACCAGGAGAACCGCACATGGTCTGGAAGCTTGCGAAGAACATAATGCGAACATGAAGGGAGATGAGATTGACTGCACAAATCAGAGAATATGAAATGGATCAAGTGATTTTGGATCTAGGATCAGACGCGAACGTTCTGCCAAAGCAGACATGGGAGCGCATGGGCAGGCCCGCGTTGCAATGGTCCCCTATTCAATTGCGAATGGTGAACCAACAAAAGATCCTATTGATGGGAAGATTGCAGGGAATAACGGTAGATATCAAAGGTGAGAGTGCAGTTGCAGATTTCGAAGTGATAGATATTGTTGATGAAAGCAATCCCTATCCCATGCTATTGGGAATAGATTGGGCCACTGATATGAATGGAGTGATAAATCTAAAGAAGCCCAAGATGATTTTTGAGAAAAAGTCACTCCGCATAGTGGTACCCCTAGACCCTGTGGAGGGATCGCGCTACATAGAGCCGGTGTGTGACTGTGACAACGACAATGATATGGACTGTATCTACAATATAACTACTCGGGAGCAAGATTGGGTAAATCCAACGGCAGATGGCAGGATTTCATGGGAGCGTGAAAGCTCTTGCACCTCAAATTCAGACGAGGAGATAGAAAGATGGCAGAACTAGTTACATGAGGTAGCCATGCTCAACTGCAACATGATGATAAGGTCACTACGTTGTGTAGCAACAAAGGCAAGAGATCTGCCTATGTATGACGGACTGACCGCGGTAGATGATTTCCTGAACAAATTTGAAAGAGAAGTACCAGAACAACAGCGTTTTGATGCTCTGAAATGGGCACTGTGCGCTATGCCCACAAGATGGTGGGGTACGCACCAACAGAATTTTGAGGACTGGCGGGAATGTAGAAGAATGATGCACCTATGATTTGGGAAGCCTCAGATGTGGATGAAAGTTAGGTATGACGGACGAAACAACCTGTGCACCCACCTCTCTAGATGGGTACATGTGTATGGTACGCAACTTGCACGAATGTACACTGTCCTTATGATAGGAAGCATGACCAATAAGCAAGAGCGGGCATGACAAGGGCGTGAATGACAAAGCATGATAAGACTAAGCGCGCCAAAGATTATCTGCATGGAAGCCTTTGACGATGTGTGCGAAGTAATGAACGCAGTCCACCATGTGAGACACAGTGACTGGGACCTGCGCGTACTAGCGGTTCTATGGGCTTAAAGGACCATGTGCAAAAACCTTGACCATGTGAGCACTTCTGAAGCTGAAGTATGAAGCAAAGGCTATAATCCCTATGGAGCATGCAAAGCCTAGTCCGCGCATAGCAGCACCCATAGATACGACGGTTCGTGAAGCTCGGAAAGAAGGAATCACACAGCCGGAAGAAATAGAACACATTGGACTTGAGGAAGAAATCCGACGAGGAAACTTTAGACTCCACGAACTTGAAAAAGAAAGGGTGCGATTAAGGAAGAAAAGCGTTTTGATGGATGCGGAGGTCAAGAAGATGGAGGACGAGATAAAGGAAGCGTTTCTCATCAAAAAACCTAGGATGGTAAAGCAAGGTGCATACAAACATACTGACAAGTTGGAGAACTATCGCCATGAATTGGTTAGTTTGTTGCCTTAGCTTGGACTACATATCGCCAAGCGTAGTGACTAGGGTAGCGCATTGCAAGTGGTGAAGTGCGCGATGCCGACCACAACAACAAAAGGTGGGGATTCTCTGTGAACCATGGTGGAGGACAGGATGGAGCCCCACATGGGTGGTGAGACCACCTGAACAGCCACGGGAAGGACATTATTAGCGGTCTAGGCAGTTGGAAGGGAGAGTGGGACTATAAACTATTCTGCCCGGATGTTGCGTGATATTGGGGATGCACGCAGAAGTAGAGAATCACAAGGTCCGCGACCATGCACGGAGGGCTGCGCTGCCACCCGAGTTGGCCAGAAAGTGATCGTTGAAGTCACTATTCACAATGGGATGCTCAACGTGAGGCCAAATGGAGTGGGCGACAGGCATTTAAGATGCGATTTATGAGAGAAAGATTTAGGAAAATCTTCCACCAAGAAAGAATTAATGAATTGGAATTGGGGGGAACAGTCGAATTCGAATTCAAAAGGCACTATAAAACACAAAGGGCTACCCAACAAACAACACTTGGTAATTTGAGAATTGAGCAGAGCCCTGAGCATTGTGAGCTGAGCGTTGATTGAGCCCTTGAATTTGTGAGTGCCAGATTACAGGCTAGATACAATGACAACAACTAAGGATGGTTTGGGAATAGAAGAGGTAACCATAGGCAAGGCCACACAGGCCCTAACTATGGAAGATGTTCCAGAAGGCACCGGGGTTATGGCAGAAATCCCTAAATCACCGCATACACCAAGGCCCAAGAAGGATAAACAAGAAATGGCCCCCGTATGTGTGTCCCCGAGGAACCCGCTGCACAACAAACTATCGATGGAAGAGAAGGGGAAAGCTGTCATGATAGAAACAGATGAGGAAGAAGAAGATTTGTAGGCCCTTATCATTGCAGAGGAAGAAGATGAAGGCATGGAGGAGGATATTCAACCTACACACTCTGCGACAAAATGACCCACATATGTCCCTCCACGGAAAGGGAAGACCTAAGCGCTAAAGGACTTGGATGAAACCAAGAGTTCACTCCAAACCCTGCTCCTCCTAGACAAAATTATGTTTGAAGGCACGCACTTGGGCTGCGTGCCAACCATGAAGTTTGAATATTGGGACCTCACTGACCGCGAGAAGTTCTCTCACCTGGAGAATAGGAACCTCATGAAGCAGAACACCGCGGGGGTGGTGACAACGTTAGAGCTGTGGAAGTGGCTGTGCGGTGTGGAAAACGCCGGGCTGTTGAACTTACTATGGGTGCCACATTTCCACCACATGCCAATAACCATTTTCATCATCAAGTAGCTACTCTGCCTGGTGCATGATGGGTATCTATGGCTAGAGGAGCCTATCCCCATCACGATAGACCTAATTCACCACGTCTCCCCTACAAAGGAAAGGACCCTCGACCATAGTCGAAGGAAAGGTCAGTGATTTGGCCCTTGTGGAGGCCATGAAAATGAAGTATAAGTTGGAAAGAAGAAGAGGGGATACGTCATCTCCAACATCAAGGACAAAGCAGTCTGTGTAGCTAACCAAATCCTCGCAAGCAAAGTTATGCGGAAGTGCCGTGCTGACAAGGTACCGACGCCGATGGTCGCACTAGCCGAGCAGTGTGCAGAGGGGGTCCAGCTTAACTAGTCTGAATTCCTCTACGCAGAATTTTTGAAAAATTGTCACGAAGCCCCAAAGGTTGTTGCTATTCATAGTGCTTGTAATGGGGGAACTGCCAGAGGACAGTCAATTCCCCAACATTGACAAAGAATTACCAGAGGTCACAAAGTACGCTTCTCTCTGGGCCACGAAGGATGCGAAAAGGATACACGACAACAAGATATTTTGGGTGCTCATGGAGATGAACATCCAGATGTGGATCAACCAGGAGCCATGCTTGTCACCCATGGTGTACAACAGTCTGCAGAGTTTTGCAGACTTTAAGGCTGATATGCACAACATCTTTATCAGGGCACGCAAGGATCTGGTGAAGCAGTGGATGAAGCTACATTTTTTCGCCATTGACGATGCCATTTTCATAGTCTTGGAGGCATGGCCCCCGGAATGGCATGCCCCAAATCTTGTAGAAATCGAAAGGGCATGAGCGTAGAAGAAGAAGGACGATGCCAAGTTGCGTGTCACACAATTGGCCATGAAAAGGCGGAAGGAAACAACAACATTTGAGGTATGGGTAGCACGGGAAGTGGCACAGAAAGTCGCCGAGCAGAAAAAGGCCACAGAAAGAACAACAGTAGCACAGGAGGTAGAGGAAGCAACCGCGAAGGCGAACGAGGGCCAAGCAATGCCCTCGTAGGGGTAGGAGGCAAAGGAAGAAGAAACAATAGAAGGGAGCACGGACCTAGGGTCCGCGCCCACACAGTTGAAGCACTCACACATGATAGAACGAGCAGGGTCAAGGAAGAAGGTCAAGGCCTCGAAATTGGCCATTGACCCGATCACCCTAACCAAGGGTGATCTACATGACATCGGCGAGACAGTGCACGATGCCACAAACGAGGCCCTTTAGGATTTCATGCAGGAGCACCAGACTATTTTGGGGGCCCTCAGGGCCTAGTTGCAGGAGTTACAGGTGCGTCCCCCTCAGGTGGGTACCATTTCAATCCACCTCATAGTAGGATCCTCGGCAGTAGAGTAGATGTTGCGTGTACGTATGGCAAACACAATAGTGTTGTCGGAAGGGGCCCTAGTAGCAACGAATGAGGCCAATAGATTTTCGGTTAGCATGATGAAAGTCCTTGGCCTTAATCTAGCTGCCCTTCTGCATGAGACACTGTATCTGCTACAGGATGGGATAACGTCAGAGCTGCGTGCTAGGGAGAGCTGTGTGATCCAGGTCGTCAACAAGTAAAAGATAAACATGGAACAACTTAGCTTGCAACATGACAAATTGGTGTCTCAAAATCAATAGTTGGTGCAGGTGGTAGACGACGCTTGCTGAAGCGCCTCGGAGTTGGCCATCCTAGCAGACCTACCAGTGGAAGTGTGGATCCACAGGTTAGCCATAGGAGTCTGCAAAGCCAGGGAAGAAATGACCAAGGTTCAGCTGGAGCTGAATCTTCAAATCACCAAGATGCCATTAAAGGCATAGCCATCCACTCCCTCAAAAGTCAGAGAACAGTGCGTTAGCTCTATCACAATGGGATTGGAGGAAATGGGAGGTGCAGTGTAAGACTGCACTGGCATGTTGGAAGAAGCACTTGAGGTTCTCACGACTCTGCAGGAGGACCTCAACATCCAATGCTTGGAAACAAAAGTGTGAGAACTCCAACAACAATATGACAATGTCCAAGGAACTGCACAAACAGTGGTCCTCACCCAGCGGCTTGTGAGGATGTAGCAGGCTAAGGCACTAAAGGAGCAGGTGGACACGACACAACACAAGGAGGAAGTTCTCAAAGCGTGCTTTCAGCCTTGGATTGATGAGGCCTTCACTCTCACGGCAAACATCAAAGGAAAGCTCGCGCACATACAGGGGATGCACTCACAGATGTAGAGAAGCACGTCAGACATAGAGGTCTCAAAACAATGGATGCAGCAGATTCAGCAAGCAACAACTTAGTGCGATGTGGACCTCAGTAAAGTTTGAGAATAGTTGGAGGGACTCCGTGAAAAGATCACCGTGCTGACAGAGTGACTCGAGGGCGAGTCACGATGTTTGTGTTGGGGGCGTTTTGGGCATGGAATCCCCCCAAGGCATGTTTTTGGGCTCAAAGCCCAAGTTTTGACCCGATAGTGTAGTAAAGACTCTGCGAATTGCGGGCGCGGAGCGCGAAATGTTGATAGAGTCACAGGGTTGTCTGCCCTAGTCTTTTAAATTAATGTTGGCATACCCATGGTCCACGGACCATGGGATTGTATAAATAGAGTGAGGCTCTAAGTGTAAGAAAAAGAAATAAGGAAGCGAGAAGAGAGGATAGAGTCGAAGTGACTGAGTGTGTCTTGGGTCGTATAGTAGGATAAGGTTCTGCAGCTGAGTGCACAGAGGCCTAGTAGTCCGCATCTGAGTGCACAGACCCTTGCAGCTGAGTGCACAGGGCGGAGTCGAGTCTGTAACCAAGGAAGAAAATAGTAAAGAGAAGTTTTATCATAATTCTGTGCATTTGTTCTTGGGTTAATGCATGTTTGTTATAAATTACAAATGTATTGTTTATTTACTGCGTGCACCTGTATGAATGATTTATAATGCTAAGTAGAACCTAACGCATACAAATAATCAACTAACAGTGGAATACTAGTAAGGACTTAGGTAATAACAGTGTTTGGCCCCCAAATAGGACTGTGCGAAGGCGACATCTCAGGCTGCGAGGTACAGAAAAGTGCGCATAGTGACGTGCACGTAGGGCCGAACCGCGAACCTTTTGAACTCATCAGAAATCTGTAGGGTGTAGAAACCTGGTTCTAGCTCCCTCCTGTACTACTTTGGGTGAGACCTCAGTCCATGCTCTGTGGATTGTTGCCGAAAGGGACAGTAGTACCAGGATTTGTTTGGCTAAATCACCTCTAAACCTGGGTCAGGCGCCAATAAGCCAACACTTAATATGCAGAATGAAAAACCAGTTACTACACCTTTGGCTATCCATTTCAAACTAAGTAAGGAGATGCATCCCAAGAATTAGGAAGAGATGGATTATATGACTAAAGTTCCATACACATTGGCAGTTGGAAGCTTATTGTATGTAATAGTATGCATAAGGCCTGATATAGCACATGTAGTGTGAGTTGCAAGTAGGTACATGAAAAATCCAGGAAAAAAAATTGGCTGGCAGTGAAGTGGATTCTCAGGTATTTGAGAGGTACCACAAATCAAGCATTATGCTTTGGTGGTTCAAACATTGATTTACAGGGATATGTTGATGAAAATATGGCAGGTGATAGAGATAACAGGAAGAGCACCACTGGATATGTGTTTACTGTAGGTGGAGCAAATGTCAGTTGGGTTTCAAAAATGCAGTGTTGTTGCACTTTCAACAATAGAAGCAAAATATGTTTATGCTATAGAGGCTAGTAAAGAAATGATTTGGTTACAAAGGTTTTGATGAATTGGGTAAGAATCAAGAGAAGGGCAAGTTATACAATGACAACCAAAGTTCCATTAATCTTGCAAAGAACTCAACATTTCATTCCAATACTAAACATACACAACTCACGTACCATTTCATATGGTTAATGTTGGAAGATAGACAGTCGAAGTTCGAAAAGATACACGCTAGCTAGAATCCTGTAGATATGTTAACAAAAGTTGTAACTAGGGAGAAAATGTGATTCTTCTCGGTTTCAATTGGTCTTCAAATATGCTGATGAAGATGAGAAACAACTAGGTCCAAAGTGGATTCATTTTCTAGCAAGTGAAGCAATAGTGGATTTGCTATAATTAGTCTCCAAGTGGGAGATTCTTGGGTGTGGAGCTTGATTATATTTCTTATTCAGAGGTATCATCATGTTGGAACTAGGTCCTAATGGGGCAGAAACACCGTCCATTTAATCACCATCAGGGGGTCTAGGAGGGGCAAAAATGATTTTATGAAACCCCTCCCCTGGTGAGGGTTCAGGGGCAGTGCCCCTGAAACTAAAAATAGATGTAAAATTGCCTTGTAAAATATTGTAATTTCATAGTCAAACTGAGACGTTAATTAGGCAGATGATTTGACGGTAGAAGTTATGTTTAATTTAGGGTTTTTTCCTTAGAAGGCAACACTTCACTATATATGAGGGAATTATATTGTGGTTGTGTATGTGTATTCTAAGCGAGAAAGAGAGAGGAGAATGTGTGAGAGCGAAGAGGAAATTACAGATGATCTGCTGTAGGTTGTATCTCTTCATTTTGCTAGATAATATAAAAGGAAGGATTGGTTGTTTCTCCATGGACGTAGCCCAAACTAGGTGAACCACATATATCTATGTCTCTCCTCTTGTTTTATGCATTTTCTGTGTTTTTATTTAAGCAATATTTTATGTGTTCCATTTCTCTGTAATATATAATATACTGTTCATTAAGTGTTAAGCTTCTCATTCATTGTTTTAGTTAATCAATCACAAGAAAAGATTTGCAATCTATGAATGTACTAAACTGAATCACCCCCCTCTTAATTTATTCAAGTTTCCATCAATTAGTATCAGATTTGATTCCTTCTGTGTAAGCCTAACAGTTGGAAGGTAGATCTGGTTGAGTCATGATCTGTCAAAGTGTATCTGTGCTAAGTGCAATAAAATTTCATGAATGGAGAGATAACGTAAAATATGGAATGATTTGAAGGTTGATGTATGATGTAAGGTTGATTAATGTATGATGTTGATACTTGGTTTGCTTGATAACCTTTGAGAAGGGTTGTTACACTAAAATTTGTCACCATGACTATTTGCAGCCAGTATGGCTCCATTAATAACCATACTATCCTCCTTGGAAAGTCTTATACCTCTGCTCCTCATGTCAAACTCCAAAAAAGAGAGAAAGCCTTTAAAAAATCAATATAACTCTGGTTCCGCACTTTCTCTTACTCTTACCTGCAGGCACGCACCTCAAGTACATAATACCTGTGTACTTGTACGCTCTGTCTGTAAAGGGGTGGGTGCGTACCCCTGTAAAAGTCAAAAGGTGCAAGTTTTACTTCAAAAAACTTACTTGCGGTCGATTTTAGAGCATTCTAGAAGATGGTTTGACGTGGATTGAGTGCCTCCAGATGGTTCATGCATCCCAATGAAAGAGGAACTTATCCCATGAAGAGGGGAGCTATCCCTTTGAAAGAGGGGCTTATCCCATTGATGGTGGACCTGTTTAACTTCCTCCAAAGCATTATAAATACAGGCATTGGGCCAGAGGCAAAAGAGGTTGAAAGATGAACATTCCTAAGGGTAGATGCTGCTGAAATTAGGACTTCCTTATAGAGCTTGAGAGGAGAGATTCCAATCCTTTCTTAGCTTCTTTTGGAAGTGGGTGAGCTGATCAAAGTAAAGGAGAACTCTTGCTGGACCCTGGGAGGGACCTGCACAACACCAAGGCACTGGTTGTAAGGTTTCTTTTGTTTCCAAACAAAACAATCAAGCACTATCTTTCCCTAAATATGCATTTAAAATAAAAGCAACCAGGTGTTTAAGGCATACCTTTAGTCCAACGCTATTTGTAGCAGCCAAGCCTCTTCGATCCAGATGAGCTCCTTCTCCTTGAAGCCTGCATTCACTAACAAGCAAACGATTACATAGCACCTGACCTTGGTCGTAAAAGATCAGGCGGTTCTCTCAAGTATTATTTTATACTTTTTCGGGCTTGGGAGACACAAATTTACGAAAAAGGTCAACCCTAGAGTCTTCTTAAGTTTTTTCAGACTCTCTAAAATTGAAAAACACCGAGTTTCTCCTATACTGGACTCGTTAAATATGCATTTAAAATAAAAGCAACTCAGTAAAACTTACGAGTTTCTCCCATCTTTTCCTGCTCGTAAATTAAATTGAAAGTCGGCCATATGAGTACATTTTTATCATTTTTTCGAACTCATTAAAACTTACGAAAAAGTGAAAGCCATGAGTACATTTTTATCATTTTTTCGAACTCGTTAAAACTTACGAAAAAGTGAAACCATAGAGTCATTTTTAAGCTCTTTTCTGACTCCTAAAATGTGAAAAGATTGCCGAGTTTTGAAAAACACCGAGTTTCTCCTATACTGGACTCGTTAAATATGCATTTAAAATAAAAGCAACTCATTAAAACTTACGAGTTTCTCCCATCTTTTCCTGCTCGTAAATTAAATTGAAAGTCGGCCATATGAGTACATTTTTATCATTTTTTCGAACTCATTAAAACTTACGGAAAAGTGAAAGCCATGAGTACATTTTTATCATTTTTTCGAACTCGTTAAAACTTACGAAAAAGTGAAACCATAGAGTCATCTTTAAGCTCTTTTCTGACTCCTAAAATGTGAAAAGATTGCCGAGTTTTCTTTTTAGCTCGTTAAAACAGAATTAAAAAGACGGTCTACTTACAGCTCTTTTCCGACCGTAAAAATACGAAAAGATTGCCGGATTTTTGTCATTTCAAATTCGATATTGGTTATAAAACGACGTGTCGTTGATCATTTTTTTTACTTTTTCGGATCAGTGACACTAATAACGAAAAGTAATCCTTGGTCGTAAAATATCAAGCGGTTCTCTCAAGTATTATTTTATACTTTTTCGGGCTTGGGAGACACAAATTTACGAAAAAGGTCAACCCTGGAGTCTTCTTAAGATTTTTCAGACTCTCTAAAATTGAAAAACACCGAGTTTCTCCTATACTGGACTCGTTAAATATGCATTTAAAATAAAAGCAACCAGGTGTTTAAGGCATACCTTTAGTCCAACGCTGTTTGTAGCAGCCAAGCCTCTTCGATCCAGATGAGCTCCTTCTCCTTGAAGCCTGCATTCACTAACAAGCAAACGATTACATAGCACCTGAATAACTCATATAATAAAACATATTCATCATAAAGACCAAGGAGTTTATGAAACAAATTATATATAACAACTTGTTGAGAAAAATGAACTTAATTGTATTAATTGGAAACAAAAGAAACCTTACAACCAGTGCCTTGGTGTTGTGCAGGTCCCTCCCAGGGTCCAGCAAGAGTTCTCCTTTACTTTGATCAGCTCACCCACTTCCAAAAGAAGCTAAGAAAGGATTGGAATCTCTCCTCTCAAGCTCTATAAGGGAGTCCTAATTTCAGCAGCATCTACCCTTAGGAATGTTCAGCTTTCAACCTCTTTTGCCTCTGGCCCAATGCCTGTATTTATAATGCTTTGGAGGAAGTTAAACAGGTCCACCATCAATGGGATAAGCCCCTCTTTCAAAGGGATAGCTCCCCTCTTCATGGGATAAGTTCCTCTTTCATTGGGATGCATGAACCATCTGGAGGCGCTCAATCCACGTCAAACCATCTTCTAGAATGCTCTAGAATCGACCGCAAGTAAGTTTTTTGAAGTAAAACTTGTGCCTTTTGACTTTTACAGGGGTACGCACCCACCCCTTTACAGACAGAGCGTACAAGTACGCAGGTATTATGTACTTGAGGTGCGTGCCCGCAGGTAAGAGTAAGAGAAAGTGCGGAACCAGAGTTATATTGATTTTTTAAAGGCTTTCTCTCTTTTTTGGAGTTTGACATGAGGAGCAGAGGTATAAGACTTGCCAAGGAGGACAGTATGGTTATTGATGGAGCCATACTGACTGAAAATAGTCATGGTGACAAATTTTAGTGTGACAAAGGTAAAGAGTAGTAAAGTATGATGACATATGCACCGTTGAAGAGGTATTGTTGATGGCATGATTGTGTTGATGCAGGTATTATTATACCTTAGAGAACAAATTATTAAAGCTTGTGGATGACAAACAATCGCAACAATATAAATGGCTGCTAAACATTGTAGATCTGCAGCAACTGGTAGAAACATAACCTGCCAAAGTCCAGATCTGTGCCACAATCATATTTAAACAACAAAAAGAAAGAGTAATAACTGCAATCATACAATGAAAACTAGATATACAAAGAATAGTTTTATTATAACTCCTGTGAAGGGAAAAAATAAATGTTACCAGTCCCCCTCTATGGGATGGGTTCTTGGCTATCCTCAAAGGTCTTCAGCTTTTGTAGAGTCTCTCTCCTCTATAATGTGTAAACCCAACAAAAATATGGTGTGCGATAATGAAAATAATTAGAGTTACAACAGTGAATGAAAATAATCAAAAGTGAATAATGAATAGAAAACCCTTCTATTTATAACAAAATATTGAGTTATCCTCGAATAATGAGAAATAATAAAATATTATTATTCCCATTCTTGGAATAACCACTTGAAATACTTTATTATATTTGGCTAGCAGGGAAAAAGTATTTAAAATTTTATTTAGAATTAATAAATAAATAAATGATTTATTTATCATCTCAAGGAATAATAAACAAATAAGGATTTATTTAGTTAGTCCTAAAGGATTTAGTCAAATTTGACAAAAAATAATAATTAATTAGTGATTAATTAATTATTCTTAGAGAAAAATAAGATAATTAATTATTTATCTGTTTATTTTTCATGATTGGGTCAAATATGACAAGGAATAATAATTGAACAATGGTTTAATTAATTATTCCTAGAAGAAAATCAAATAAATAATGATTTATTTAATTATTCTTCATGGGTTTAACTATAAATTACTTAACATAGGTGGTTTATTTAGTAATTTCTCACAATGAAAGCAATTTTACTACGGTAAAATTGGCTTTACATGGTGTACATCGATTCATCTAGTAAATTAGGTTAGATGATCAATTTTTTGGTGATAACAGATTTCCCCCCAACGTACGAGTGTTAGGAGAAAAACGTATAACCGAAGTACGTTGTAAAGACACAATCACTAGAAAACATAGGGGAGTCAGAGAGAGAGAGAGAGAGAGAGAGAGAGAGAGAGAGAGAGACCAATAAAGATGAATTGAAAGAGGATAGGGATAGAGGGAGTCGAGACTAATGCAAGTTTCCTTTTATGTTGTGGTACCAGACCTTAATGAGGTGGGGGAGGCATACCCATACCGTTGGTTTGTGGGGGCCTGATCCAGGTTCAATGTTAGTTACCCAAACAAATCCCTACACTATTGGCCCTTTCGGCATCAGCCCATGGAGCGCGGACTGAAGTCTCACCCGAAGTAGTATGGGGGAATGCTGGAACCAAGTTTCCGCACCCTTGAGATGGATGTGATGTTGGTTTATTCTAGCTATACCTGCCTTCGCGCAGGTTGCTTAGCCTTATGTTTCCACCCTTCAGTACCTTCGCGAAAGGGTACAATCAGTTTTCACGCAGCCCTAACTAGGGGTTGATATACTTTCGTGCTGCTAGGGCAACGAACTGTGATATTTCCCAAACTAGGCTAAGTGTCTTACTTATCTTATTAACAGATCTTAGTTAGCTTCACGTAAATAGATGTTCTTACTTGCATTCACTTATCCAACATAAGTACATATGTTCACACATCATATAAGCATTATAAGTGAAATTCATACCCAATATAAGAAGATGCATAAACAGGAAATAAAGACGTAGAAATTGTAGAATACTTCTCTTTATTCATAATTCCGAACAATTATAGACTCGACTCGTCCTGTGCACTCAACTGTAGGGGTCCACGCACTCAGCTGTGGACTTCTAAGCCTTTTCACACTCAGTTGCAGAGCCTCTACCTACACTATGACCCAAGACATAGACTTCTACTTCAGAGCTATCTCTCATACATCATATATTCATTGCTTCATTGATTGTTTCTTCTAACTACTTAGAGATTAGCTCTATTTATAAAATCCCATGGTTCACGAACCATGGGTAGATCTTCTATAGCCGACATTACATTTCCAAAATAAGGGCGGACAACCCTATGACTCTTTTAGCATCTACGCGCTCTACGACCACAAAATGTGGATTATATACTCTTGGATTACAAAATTTGACCAAAATATGGGCTTTAAACCCCAAAACTACCCTCGGGGGATCCCGTGCCCAACAGGCCCCCAACAAAAACATTGTGACTCTCCCTCAAGTCACTCTGCAGGTGCGGAGATCTTAGCACGAAGACCTCCCAACTATGTTTGGATAATCAGAACCTCGACGGCGCACTGAGCGGCCGCCTGCTGGACTTCTTCCACTCACTGCTCGGTGACTGCAGTTGAACTGCTGCCCTAAATCTTCTACTGAGCTGCCTGCAGTTGCGTGAGCTTTCCTTCAATGGAGGCTATGATCACATAAGCCTCGTCTATCCATGGCTATAGGAACGCTTTTAAGACCACTTCTTTATGCCGAGCGACATTCACCTATTCCTTGAGCGCTTTTGCTTCCTGCATCCGTGAGAGTTTTTTTGTAAGGGAAACCATCTGCACGGTCCCTTTGACCTCATCATATTTTTGTTGTAGCTTGCACGCCTCTGTCTCCAAGCGCTCTACATTCGGGTCCTTTTGCAAGGTGGTTAGGACCTCGAATGACTATTCAAAAAGCTGCATGCAGTTTGCTATTACACTGTCGACTGCCGCTATTGCTGTTGTAACGACAGTGGTACACTATTCCCTGACTTTTGGTGGAGTTGAAGGCTGAGCCCGTAACTAAAATTCTGTGATCTATAGGTTTAGCTCCAACTGAACCCAGGCCATCTCTACTCGAGTGTCACGCACCCCTGTGGCCAACTTGCAGATGCGCGCCTCTACCGGTTCTTCTGCCTGAATGTCCAACTCTGGAACCATTTGATAGGCTTCCTCCACTACCTACATTATTTGCTTATTCTTCTCTACTGAATCATTGCATTGCAGACCCAATTGCTCGATGTTGATGCATTGCTCGCTCATTACTTGTAAAGCACGACTCTCCCGGGCTCGAAGTTCTGCAGTGACTCCATCTTGCAAGAGTTAGAGCATTTCTTGAGGGAGCGCAACCATATTCAATCCTACCCCTCTCAAACTACTGACCGTGGGTTTGTCTGCCTCATTCTATGTAGTGAGTGCCCCATCTGGTAGCACTATCATGTTGGTCACCCTTGTGCACAACATCTCCTCAGTAGCTGAAGTGCCGATCGCGAGGCTGGTGGACACTGTGCCAGCCTATGGAGTGCGAACCTGCAACTCCTGCAGCTTTGTCCAGAGAGCCCCCAATACCAACTGCTACTGCTCTTCGAACTGTTGGAGGGCCTCCATGGTGACATCCCTCACCGTTTCTCCAATATCATGCAAATCCCCCTCAGTGAGGGTGATTGGGTTGAAGGATGTCTTTGATGCCTTGGTTTTCTTTTGTGGCACTGCTTGCTCTCATGGTCGCAGATGCTTGAGTTGGGTGGATGTCGTCTATTGGTTTGTGCCACCTTGTTCTATCTCTATTTCGGCCTCAATCCTGGGCGAAGGTGACTTCTATCCTTTGCACTCTTCTACTCCTATTTTCTGTTGTTCCGCCAATTTCACAAAGTCGTGCGTTACCTGGGCCTTAGCCTTTGCTTCCTGCTCTCTGCGCTTCTCAGCAACCTGCAGCATTCGAAGATTTGTTTCTTCCTTCTTATGCTGCATGGCAGACTTGTCCGTTTCTACTGCAGAGCCTGCTAGAGCACGCTACTCCGGTGGCCAAGACTCGAGGATTGCAAAAATAACATCATCAGTCGCCAGATATGGTAACTTATGCCATGTCTTCATAGTGTCCTTCCACGCCCTGATAAAGACATGGTGAAAATCCACTTTGAACTCTTTTGCAAACTGGCATATACTGTGGGTGACAACCGCAACTTGCGATTGATCCCCATCTGGATACTCATCTCCATCAAAATCCAAAATATATTGCTTTCTTTTATACGCTGCACATCCTTGGTCTACCACATCGAAGCATACTTCGCTGCCTCTAGAAGTTCTAGCATGACCAAAGGGAATTGGCTGTCTTGAGGTAGCACCCATGTCACCAGTACGATTGAGAGAAAGAGCCACGCGTAGTGGAACGTCTTGCCATGCTCCTGTGCCTCGCGACAGTTCGTAAGGAACTTGCCGCATAGATAATTTTCCTAGTTGAACTGGACTCATTCAGTGCATTGGCCCTGGTGCAATCACAGGTGCAGGCACCTCATCTGCATGACACTTCTGCATCACTTTCCCTGCTAAAATTTGTGTTGCAACTTTGAATGTATGGTTTTTAATGCTCGAGATGGCATATCCTCATTTCTTCTTCTTCAACTTGAATTCCTTCTTCATCACTTCTGTGAGGACCAACTCGCCATATTTTCCTTCTGATATATTGGTTGGATCCTCCCCTAAGTAAGGCAGCCATGTGATTTGATGAATCAAGTGATCTATGATGGGAATGGGGTCATCTAGCCACAAACATCCACCATGCACCAAGCTTCCTAATGAAAAAGACGGTCATTTGGGCACGATGGTAATGCGACACCCAGAGCAGGTTTAGCAACTCGGCTTTTGCTACACCCTTGAGCCATGTGTGCGGCTCCAATTCAATTTTTCCAGCCATCATGTTAATCTGTCAGCGCATTAGATGCTCAGTCGCTAAATGTGGGAATTTCTCATGATCCGTGAGGTCCCAATCTTCAAACTTCAGTACAGGAACTTGCCCTAAGTGCGCCCCTCAAAAACAATATCATCTGGGAGCAACGGAGTTTGCAGGGAGCTCTTGCTCTCGTCTATGTCCTTCAGCACCTTGGCTTTGCCCTTGCACGGAGGAACATATTCGGGTAACCGGGTAATAGGGTCTGCACCCTAGGTTTCAACTTCCATTTCCACATCCTCCTCATCCGCAACGATTTCTTCAGATTCCTCCTCGTTGGCCTCCAAATTAATGGCCTTCCACTTTTCTTGCAAGGTGATCTTGGTCCTCTATGGGTTTTGTGGTGAGACGCGCATCAGGATCATAGCCTGCTTATCCTTCTTAGGTCTCGGTGTTCTGGGTGATTAGGGACCTCAACTATTTCTTTGGCGCTCTCTGGGGCTTCTACTACCACAATTCCTTGTGCAGCTTCCTCAGGTGTCGACATCATTCTTGTCAGGAGGTCCTGCGTCTCCTTCGGCAATGTCGCAAACAATGAACTTGCTCTCAAAGCCTCAAAATTCGTAAGGTCCATACACACTTGATAGTGCAACAACTGAATTTTCAAAATGA
The DNA here is from genome assembly GCA_031772625.1 of Pinus tabuliformis. NCBI lineage: Eukaryota > Viridiplantae > Streptophyta > Pinopsida > Pinales > Pinaceae > Pinus > Pinus tabuliformis. The sequence goes on from CM062814.1 coordinate 734,224,290, forward strand.
CAAGTGTTTTTTGCTAGACAACCACTTGTAATTTATAGGGCCTTTTGAATTCAAATTCGACTGTTCCCCCCACATTCGGCCCATTAATGCTAGATTGGCGGCAGATTTTCAAGAATCTAAGCCATAAAGTTTGCCTTAAATGCCTATTGCCCACTCCATTTGGCCACAAAATGATCATCAAATCGTGAATATTGACTTTAATGGTCACTTTACAGTGGACCTGCGTGCTAGCGCAGCTGTCTTCGCGCCATCGCGGACCCTGTGACACTTCGCTACTTCACGCAGTCCTGAAATCTCGCAGCTCCCCAATTTGGGTAGTGTAGTTTATAGTCCCGTGCCTCCTTTCAGCTACCTGGAGCGCTAAGACTATGCTTCTATCACCTAGTTAGATGGTCGGGCCACTTGTGTATGGCTTGAATCGACTACCATTCACCTTTCCTAGGAAGGGATCACAATTCAACTTAACCAGCTGGACCGTGCCACCGTCAGTAATCTCCTTAATAACATAGGGCCCCAACCAATGCATTCTAGGGAAATTTATCAAACTTAATGTCATACAACAGCACCAAGTCATTCACCTTAAAGGTGCGTAGCTTAATATGTTGGTCATGCCACGCTTTTTCGCGCTGCTTTTGGACTTGCTGGTGAAATCCAGCCAAAAATATCTCTTCTTCCAGCTCATCCAACTACTCAAGGATCTCTTCCAGGGCTCTGTGATCCGTCATACCTGTGAGAATTGCTATGCGCAGACTAGGCACGATGCATTCCATAGGCATTACCACTTCAACCCTGTATACCAGCCTAAAGGGTGACTATCCTGTTAACTTCTTGCACGTCATCCGATAAGCCCATAATATTGCAGGTATGCATAAGTCCCAATCACTTCATTGAGCATTGCAAACCTTTGTCAGCATGGTTTCAAGCACTTTATTGATTTCCTCCACTGTCCAGTTAGCCTGTGGGTGATGAGGTGTGCTCTTTTGGTGATACACCTGAAATTATTCCGTCAACGCACTAATCATTTCGTTCAGAAAGAATGTACCCCGATCACTCATCAAAATCTTTGGAAATCCAAATCGCGTCCGTACATGCTCAAATAGAAACTTCACAACAGTCACGCCTGTGCAATCCTTCGCCGGCTGAGCTTCTGCCCAACGAGTCAAGTACTTTGTCGCAGTGATAATTTACCTCGTGCCTGTCTTCCCTTGGGGCTGAATAGGTCCTACAAAATCTATTGCCCACTTTTTGAAGGGTTGTAACGTTATTTGTGGATTCAAAGGCATTTCATGCCTTCGTGATGGCCTACCTATTCACTGACATACATCACATGCCTTGCAATATGCTTTTGAATCTTAATGAAGGGTTGGCCACCACAACACTGCGCGTAGAATCTTCTATGTGGTTTCTTTCCCTGCATAATGTCCTCCCACAATGACCCCATGAGCATCTGCAAGGATGTTGCTTCATTCAAACTCAAGTACATACCTTCGCAATATCTCATCAGCCCCCATATTGTATAGATGCCCAATAATGACAGAGAAATCTACTGTGCGCACCACTAATTCCTTCTTTTACTGGACAAAGTATCCTTCCTACGCAGTTCCTATTGTTAGGAAGTGTATTATATTGTCAAAATTTCCATCCGTGATGCACACAAAAAATATCTGCTCATCAGGTAGTCCTTCCTCCAAATTAGTGGGTTCCTCCCCTGTCCTGATGCACGACAGGTGATCTGGTCCTGCATTCAATCGTCTAGGCTTCACACAACTTCAAAACTGTATTCTTGGAACAATAAGAGCCACCTACAAATTCGCCCCCCCAACACAGGCTTATTGACTAAGTACTTTAGCATGGAGTGATCCGTATACATCTTAAAGTGACCTCCTAGCAAGTAGTGTCGATACTTCTGGAGCACATACACCATAGCTAGCCCCTCGCACTCAGTGGTGGAATAGTTCTTCTTTGCTTTGGATAATCTATGGCTTGCGAACACGATAGGGTGGTCCAATCCTTCTCCGCCATCCTATGTTAGTACTGCCCCCAGCGCTATACATGACACGTCAACATGTACATGAAACTCTTTCTTCCAGTTCAAAAAGACTAGAATCTGTGCAGTAACCATCTTTTCTTTCAATATATCCAATATTTTCTTACAGTCATCGTTCCAGCAGAACGGGACATCCTTCAACAATTTTTCCATCGATGCGGTGATCTAGGCATATCCTTTGATAAACTTCCCGTAATATCCCGTATGTCCCAGAGTAGCACACACTTGTTTGACACTCCTCGGTGCTTCCAAGTTTAGAATCACCGTGATCTTTGCGGGGTCTACCATCAGCCCTTGTCTACAAACCACATGCCCCAATAGGTTCCCAAAAGGAACGTAAAAAAAACACTTCTTGAGGTTGAGCGTGATCTAGGATCTTCGACAAGTATCCAACATCAAGCGCAAGCTCACTACGTGATGCTTAACCAACCCAAATACAATCCAGTCATCAAAATATACCTCGAGGAACTTATGAATGAATTCCTTGAATTCCACGATGACCATGCGTGAAAAGATAGCAGGCGAATTCTTCAACCCAAATGAAATTACAATGTATTGAAAAAAATCCCACTCAGTAGTGAAGGTTGTTTTGCTCCTATCCTCCGGCGCGATTTTGATTTGGTGGTACCCAGAGAACCCATGAGTGAAGGAGTATGCTTCTTGGCCACCCACATTGTCTAACACTTCATCCATGAACAGAGTTGAGAAAGGATCATGCACACAAGCGTCGTTCAGTTTTCTGAGATCCACACATATCCTTATCTCATCCTTCTTCTTCTTCTCTTGCACCACCATTGGGCTAACCCAATTAGATTCCTCCATAGGCTCAATGATGCTTGCTGGTAACATTTTGTCTAGCTCTAAGAAAACCTTTTCTTTGTATTTGGGATTCAGGTGATAAATCCTCTGCTTAACTGGCTTCACGTCGGTTTTTAAAGTGATCTTCATCGCTCCTAGATCTCTGATTATTCCTTTCAAATCTATAAACTTGGTAGGGAATAAGTCCTGATATTCGCGGAGTAATTCAGCGACCTTATCCACCATTGCATCATCCCAGTAGTCTCCAATCTTTGCGAATTTGGGTTCTACCTCCGTACAAATGTTCACCTATTTAGTTCTCACCTGGTTATATCAGGGTTCTCAATCTGCAGTCCTTGGACCTCGCGGTGGCCCTCTATTTCCATAATATTAATCTTCCGCAGATCCTCACCCTCCTCTTCAGCAGTTACATTATAACATTCCAGTGCGCGACTCAGCTGAGTAGCCCATTCACGCAGCGTCAGGCCTAAAGGATCCTGCAGTATCCTAAAGATGGTTGCTTTCACCTCTTGTAGTGCTTCATCAATACCGTCAAACCCGTCCTAAAAACTAAATGTCATAATGAGTCCTTCACGCAGGATATCCCATTCACCTATCCCATGGTGGAGCTCTATTTCTATATACCAATTCATTGGGATAAAATCTAGGGTATGACAGAATAGGTGAACCCACTCAGGTTGTGGATTTTCAACATAGGCCTGCGTTCATTTGGCCAGATGTGCATGTGGATCATTCTGCCCATCGTACTTGTCTATCAGTCACATCTTAGGCTTCCCAAATCGTGTTGTCATCATCCTCCTACATTCACGTCAATCATCAAAACTTCCCTTGTGCGTACCCCACCATCTTGCAAGCGTAGCGCGCAATGCCCAGTCCAAGGCCTGGAAGCGTTGCTTTTTTGGCACCTCCCTTTCAAATGCATCCAAGAAGGTATGTACCTCATTTAGACCATCATAAATAGGTAGATTTCTTATCTCTGACGACACAGAACATAGCGACCAGGTCATCATGTTGCAATTCAGCGTAGTTACTTCGTGTAACCGATTTTCCAGCATTCTATTTCTTCATCAGAGTTTGAAGTGCAGGAACTCTCGTGATCCCATGTAATCTGTCCATCCGCGGTGGGGTTCACCCAGTCTTGGTCTCGTGCTGTTATCTTATAGATGCAGTCTAGATCATCATCACTATCATAATCGTGGACTGGTTCCATATAGCGCAATCCTTCAGCAGGATCCAGGGGTATTATTACGCGCAGTGATTTCTTCTCAAATATCATCTTTCGCTTCTTCAGATTGATTACCCTGTTCATATCAGTAGCCCAGTCAATTACCAAGAGTGCAGGGTAGGGATTGCTGTAATTCACAATCTCGATTACTTCAAAATCTGCCAGCACTTTCACTCCCTCAATATCCATGGTCACTCCTTGCAGCTGGCCCATGGGTATGATTTTCTACTGATTCGCCATCCTTAGCTAAATAGGGGAACATTGCAGTGCAGGTCTCCCCATTCGCTCCCATGTCTGTTTCGGAAAATTCGCATCTGATCCCAAATCCAGAATGACTTGATCCATTTCGTATTCTTCGATCTATGCAGTGAGTCTCATTTCACGCCCCGTCGTTGTCTTATGCTTACCGATCTTTCAGAGTACGGTCGGTTCACCTGATGCGGTCCCAACACATCTATTGATGAGTTCTTGTAACCCTGTCACAGCCTTACTATTGTGCAGTAACTTCATACAGGTTTCCAGGAAAGTTGTGAGCATAGAGGGGTCCATCTCCGACTCCGATTTATCCTTTCTTTCTAAAGTGGAGGCCTCAACGAAGCTCTTCTTAGCTTCCATGAATGCTTCATGAGCGCGTTCCAAATTGAACTCAGCTTCTTTTGTCGGGGTTTTGTGAACCCATGTACTGTCTTGTCATCTCCCATCACGACTCCACTCCGAAGCACTATATTTACGTTCGAATCTTCCTCATGCAGCTCAGGCCTCATCATTTGTAGATTCTAAGTTGAGGGAGGTGATAGCACCCCTTTGTCACATATCCTAACTATCAGCGTAGGAAAATCTTTTGTTTCATGATCAAACAACATGCAATACTTGCATGACAGGCACATTGGATTAGTGCAATCGCAGGCATAGTGTCCTGGCCCTTCGCTATTGTAGCAAATCAACTATCCTCGACCCCTACCAGGTCCTCCTCTACCTCAGCCTCGTCCGCGACCCTGAAATCCTATTTGCGTCATCCATGCATTCTGGTCAAGGGGCTGCGTTTCGGCCTGAACCTTGTAGGCAAGAGTTCTATCCATCATCATTTCATATCTCCTGCAAGTATGCTCATCATGTCCTACCGACCTACAAATGTTGTAGAACAACTGTTGCGGCGTTTTCACATACTTCTGTAGTAAGTGACAGTTATCCATAACATGCTTTCCGGCTACCTGACAGATAGCGCACCATAAAGCAAGTGCCACACTGGGTCCTGCTTGAGCTTCTGGCCTTAAAGGCATCAGTCTTCCTCTTGCAAGGTAATTTGTAAAGATCAGGCAGTGGCATTTTTAATGACCCTGACTCTTGCATTTCAAGCACCATACCTCCTCGTGTACCTCTGGTCGAACCATCCTATCTTGCTTCAAGCTTTGCATCTCAAGGCACATATTCTGCAGTTGTGCATGAATTTTCTGAACTCCTAGATTAGGATCTTGCATCGGAGTCTCATGTAGTCTCATGGCAATCTCCAAGGCCTCTGCCTGAGTTGTTATATTTTACTGCAACAACGCGCTCCTTAAGTGGGGTAGTAGCAAAGCCACAAACCACTCGCGATGTTGTCCATCTGTCAAATTCATATTGGCTTTGCAGGTTTGACACTTAAATATTTAATCCAATTCCCAAGGTGTCTCACTTGGCCGCATCACAATCTCTTTGAATCCCACAATCGACTGCGACTTGGACTTAGGCCTACTAAATTCCCTATTTAGTGTTGCTTGGATATCTGCTACTCTGGAATTTGGGTTATAGTTGGAGTACTTAATATACTAGGTTAGCGCGTGATCTTGCAGAGCGCTAACCAGTGTCGCTTTCTTTATATGGTCATATGTAACACCTTGAGCCTCCCATATAGCCTTTACAACGAACTAGAATTGGTACGAATCCTCATTTCCCAAACCTTTGAATAAAGGAAACTTCACTGTGTTTGCCATACTGAATTGCAGTGGTGGTAGAGGTGGTATGGGTGAAGTTGGAGGTGATGGTGTTGAAGAAGGAGGTGGTGTGGGTGGAGGTGGTATTCGCGGGAATCCTTGTCTTATCAACTGAATAGCGCTTCGCGGTGAGACCTTTGCTATCCCTTCTTCATCCCCTCGTGGAGGTGAAATCAAGGGGCTATACTCTGGACCCTTATTTCCTTTGCTTCACGTAGTCCCAAAGAACAAGGTAGCTACATAACCCGCTTTTCGCACAACAACATTTTAATCCAAGTATTCAGGGATTTTATGTACTTACCTCGTGGTCCTTTGTAAAAGCGTCACTCCGCCTCGCTATAGTTGACTGAGGTGTTGAACGCGAACTAAGTAACAAATCCTCCTATGACACGATCGAGCCAATGATCAACAACACAGGCGATCTTATCCTCTGATGCTTCCAACCTTCACCCTAGCTCTGGGGTCCACACAATAGGTCCGTCAAGTTTCCACCTTCCTTGGCTATCTGCTAGCTTTGCGATCCACTCATATAGCTTAGTAGGAAAGGAGGCGAAAAATATTTCGTGGATCTTCGTATACATGTATTGGTCCAACCACTATTCTTTTGACAGTCGCGGGTTTTTGTTTTCTTGTGTTGTGAACTCGTGAATCCTTCTGTCCAACCAGCCTTCAATTTATTTCTTAGTTGGATTCCAGTGATATGGCATCACACATCTCTTATGTAGATTCTGGTCTCGGCAACAGAACCATTTTTTGGCTTGAGGGGACCTGACCCAGGTTTAGCGTTTGTTAGCCAAACAAATCCCTACACTACTGGCCCTTTGAGCATAAGCTCGCGGAGCGCGAACTAAAGTCTCACCCAAAGCAGTATGGGGAGATGATGGAACCAAGTTTCCACACCCTTGAGATGGATGTGATGTCGGTTTATTCCAGATATACCTGCCTCTGCATAGGTTTCTTAGCCCTCTGTTCCACCCTTCAGTACCTTTGCGAAAGGGTACAATCAGTTTTCACGCAACCCTAACCAGGGGTTGATACTTTTGCGCTGCTAGGGCAGCGAACTATGGTATTTTCCAAACCAGGCTAAGTGTCTTACTTATCTTATTAACAGATCTTAGTTAGCTTCGTGTAAATGGATGTTCTTACTTGCGTTCACTTATCCAACACAATTACATATATTCGTGCATCATATAAGCATTATAAGTGAAATTCATACCCAATATAACAAGATGCATAAATAGGAAATAAAGATGTAGAAATTGTATAATACTTCTCTTTATTGATAATTCCGAACAATTACAGACTCGACCCATCCTGCGCACTCAGCTGTAGAGGTTTGTGCACTCAGTTGCGGACTTCTAGGCCTCTGTGCACTCAGTTGCAGAGCCTCTACCTATGCTACGACCCAAGACTTAGAATTCTACTTCAGAGCTATCTGTCATACATCATATCTTCATTGCTTCATTGATTGGTTCTTCTAACTACTTAGAACTTAGCTCTATTTATACAATCCCATGGTCTGTGGACCATGGGTAGATCTTCTACAACCGACATTACATTTCCAAAATAAGGGCAGACAACCCTATGACTCTTTTAACATCTACGCGCTTCGCGACCACAAAATGCAGAGTCTTTACTCTTGGATTACAAAATTTGACCAAAATATGGGCTTTAAACCCCAAAACTGCCCTTGGGGGATCCCGCGCCCAACACATACCCACCGAGATAACTTAGTACAAAAATAATGGCCCGCCTAGAAATAAAACTGAGCAGTGAAGTACATGCTGAATGGTACATGACATTGATGAACCTAGGTATTGCAACAAGAATGCTGCAACTCCCAGGGCTACCAGCTTTACTTATCAACCCACGGTTCGTACAAACTTGGAGGTGACAGTGCTATATGCACAAGTAAAAGTGAAGGTACTGCTTGTTGTCACTGCTCATCTGGAAGGAGACCCCAAGGGTTCCAAGCCAGACTTCTATAGGGTCAGAAGAAGCTTAACTCTTTGATGGAAGAAGAGAAAATATATCCTAAGGGAGAGCTACTTCTACTGCAGTATTGAAAAAAAAAATCATGTAATGATAAACTCACACCATAACTTAACTAACCAATTAAACAACTATGCTAAGCAGAATTGCTAAAACAATCACTAACCTAAGGTTGCTATCTAAGTTGCAGAAGTAAAAAAACATTAAACTAGACTAAGGTGTAAGCAAATAAACTTATACTAAATTGGGTTTCAAGTGGAAGAGCGATCGGAGGTCGAAATCAATGAAAGGAGGACATAAGGATGCAGCAACATTTAGGGACCGTTGGATTGATCAATGAATAGAAGATGGACGATGGAGATCTTATCATGGGGCTTAAGTGAATAAATGGATGAATGAGGTTAATGAACAGGATGAACGACGGAGATCGTATCATGAGGAATTAAGTGAATGGATGGACGAACAAGGTAACAAAGCAGATGAACGATGAAGATCATATCATGAGGGATTAGGTGAGTGGATGGACAAATGAAGTCAATAAGAGATGAATGGCCGAGATCTAATCGCGAATATTAAGTCAAGATATGGACATACAAGGTTAACAAGAGCAATAAATGGTTGAGATCTTATTGCATAGATGAAGTCAAGAGATGGATGGATGAGGATAACAGGAGTGATGAACGGCTGAGTTCTTATCGCATGGATGAAGTCCAGAGATGGACGATGGAGATTGTATCACGGGAAAAAGAAACGTGCGGAAATGATGGAGCAAGTTTCTAGGGTGGTAAGTAGTTTCTCACGTGCTCTCAAGGTAGTAAGTGGAATTGTGAAATTTCATGCGATTAGCCTTACTGCGTGACATGTAGCACAAGAAAACCACTTTTCTTGTGTGCTCTCGGGCGGATAACGTTCGTGCATTAATCTACATGAGATTGCGCGATAGCCATTGGATTAGGTAGGGCTGATCAACAGTGGATATCGACCAAGCTAGTTGGTGATCGAGTGAAGCGATAACCGTCGGATCAGGCGAGGCATATCAATGGTGGGGATTTAAAGTGCATAAAGTGATCGGGTGATGCAATAGCCATCGGATCAAGAGACAGATCGATGGTGGAGATTAAAGCTCATAAAGCAAGTGGTGGACTCCACGCGAGGCAATAGTTGGAGAAAATAATGAATCAGATGGTGATTGTGAAGGTTTGTTGGTGATTAGATGGCGAGGAAGTGATGCATGAGGAACGTGCTAAAGGCAGTTTTAAATGAAAATGACAGAGAAAACCAGTGCGGGTGAACAAATAACTGCATCAAACTGCGAACTCCCTAGCTCATGTGAGAACCAAAAACCTATGTTTTTGGGGCTTTTGAAGGGTCCCTTCCTCAAGTCATGGTGCCAGAGGGAGGAGATGAGGCCGAGACACCTGCGCATAGCCTAATAGTGATCTTTTTCTTCTAACTAACCTATGAAATGAAAGAAGGCACAAATGGAAGTAAACTGAAGCAAATGCAGCTACTGAAGCAACTAAACAGAAAAACCATGAACAATCTACGCTATATTGCTGTAACAAAAGTGCACTACTTAAGAAAATAAACAGAAAACCAGGAAACTACTTAAGAAAATGAACATAAATCTATGCTAACATATATGTACATTGAAGAGGAGTTTTGGCTGCTCAGGTCGGGCCCTAACGCAAGAGCTTCAGCCCTTAGAGTTAACTTAGAGCTGGCATAAACATAACTCATTCTCATTATAAAAACCATGGATTAAAGAACAAACCATCACAAGTCTTGCAACTCAAAAATAAAGAAGAGTTTTTACACTTGAATTCTGAATCCTAATGAGGTCCTAAGCCTCTCTACTTATACATCTGATAAACTGGTTTATGTCCTTTTCCTTGCTCGGCTGTCTTCTAGTCCTCAAAGTGATGGATGTTTGTACTCTGAGCTGATGGAGGAATATTCAAATGGAGGGGTAGTAAATGAGGAGGATTTACTTACTATAATTACTCTCCCTTGTCCCATTCGAGTTTTGACCAAGGTATTTGCCATAGTTCCTTGCTTTTGTCCTTTATGCCTGCATTTTTCCTTTCTTGTATCCTTTATTCCTGCATTATATACAGATTAGACCACAAAGCAAAATATCCAACTCTAGCTCATCTCATAAACAAAATATAATCAAAAGTATGCAATAAGTTGTGAGAATAGTTGGTTTGACTAAGTTAGGAGGTTAATTAAGGCCAATTAAAGCCCATATAATTACCCAATGATGAGGCTCATCATCACCCCGCTATTGAAAGTGTCGCTCATCCTCTGGGAAACTTAATCAATGTCCATGTCCTTCATGGCTCTGGTAGCCTCTCTAACATCCCATGCTTCTGTTGTGGTCTCTTATTCTTGTTCATATAAGCCTGCTTTCCTTTCTACTTCTTCCCACTGCCTCTTTTCCTCTTCTTCTTTTATCCCTTCTAACATCCCTAGGAGTAGTGGTGGACTAAGTTTTAGGCCTATCCAATTGACCTTCAACCTTTGTATTGATTTCTTATAAATATGTGTCTTGTTGAGTGCCTCTCTCAACCTTTGAGGGGAGTGATGTTCTCTAATATTCAAGCTGTGTGGCAGTGTGTTCCATCTCCTTTAGCAGGCCTGCATATTATCATCTCTTAGCAGTCTAAAAATATCCTCAAAATGTGAAATTGCTTGCTCTTGGGCAGCAAGATAGGTAGGTTCCAGCTGAGGATCATTTGCAATTAGATTAGGGGTGCTGATTAGGGCCATTGGGATTTGATTGTTCAGCTCTGATGAAAAAAAGGTTCATTTTTCTCTCTGGCCAATATTCTTTTCATCTCTACAGCCCTTGACTTCTCATGGTTCATTGATGATGCCAAAGCCATTAATTATAGATCTCATACCTCTGCATTAGGATCCCAAATATTCATGTCTGTGAGGGCCATGTTATGCAAGTAAAACTTAGCCATTTTGGCCCTATATTCTAGTGCACTTTGATCACAAAGATCAGTAAATTGTTTGCAGTCCTGAAATGGCATGGTGCCACTTTGTGCAAGTGTTTTAACCTAAAATTGCAGCTATTATTCTCTGAGGTAAGGAGTATAGGATTTAGCTAGCATCCTATACTGGATGGCCTCCAAGGAGAGGTTTGCCATACATGCTAGCTGGTTTTCCTTTTCCTACAAATTTCCTCTTTTTTTTTCTTATCTTCTTGCTTTTGTTGTTCTATCTCATCTCCATCAGTTTCTTCCTCTGTTTCAACATCCTCCTCCTTGTGTTTCATCATGTCCCTCCGTATTAGTTTCTTCTTCATCCATCTCATCCCATCGATCTCTGTATCTTCTTCTTGTTTTGCCTCCTCCTCACTGACAGAAGGACTAACATCATAGATGAGGGTTTTGATTTCATCCTCTATTGGTAAGTTTTTGAAGACTGACCATGTTATGGGGATCACGAGGCTTTGGAGGGCATCCTTAATGAGGATCCTGATCAACCCATGGTAAACTAATTGCTGGGAATTTCCTTCCTTTACTTTGTTGCTGGAGTCTATGAGTAATTGCATCAAGAAATAGGGTATGGCGAGTCTTTGGTGAACTGGTGTTTCTACCCCAAATCTTAATTCTTCAAACATTCTCAAATGGTTTCCATAACAACACTGTATCTTTGGACTCTTGCATTCTCTTTTGACTTATTAAATAATTTCCTTTTTGCCACCTTTTCACTTATAAACCAACTACCTCTTAACCTTTACAACTTTTGATCAAATGATGCATATTAGTGAGTGAGTGGGATACTTAATTGTGGTCTTGATGCCATGCTGCAGTTGTCAAAGATCAGAGGTGCTACTGATTGTCATTCTTCTTCCTCCTCTGCTGTCTGCTAATGGTTTCTTGGCTTTTGGAGGTGTTTGTGAATGGAGATATGATGCTATTGTTGTGGAGCTCCTAGATTTGATGCTTCTATTGTTGTGGAGCTCCTGGATTACCACTTGGCAATGTTTGGTGTCTCCCTTAGAATTTCTTGATCATGTTGCTGGTTGGTGCTGTGAGGATGCTGTAATGAATGGACAGAGGGAGTAGGAGTGTATGTGGATGCAGGGATGATGGTAATGGTTGAGGTGATTATGTAGAAAACACAATCTTCACTTGAATTAAAGCAATGAAGTGAAAAACAATGGAATTGATGGAGGGATGCATGGTAAGGAGTGAAGGAGATGAATATATGTGAATATATGTGAGGTAGGGTTCTGTTTGGATCTTATCTTTGCTCCTTTCTTTTCTTTTTCACCCACTTGCAAATAACAATTATTATTATTATTATTATTATATATTTTTTTGAAAAACACCTAGGCTGCCTTAGAGAGGTTTTCACCCTAGATATCTTCCCTGGGCACCTCAAGGAAGGTTTTCACCCAGGGATCTTCTTACTCTTTTTCATTTCTTCTCATCCTTGGGTTGCCTCATGAGGTTTTCAACCTAAAGATGGGACTCAAGTGCCTCATGGAGGTTTTCACCCGAATCCTTATTCTTTTTTCTTTTCCAGTGCCCTAATGAGGGAGGAGTTGGAACTTGCTCCACCATCATCATTGTCTTATTGATATTGTCAATGAACTCTTATTTTGATAAAGGCCTCTTGTACATTTTCAATCAGTGTCCATTAACTAGCAATGGAACAGATTCTTCATCAATAGTTTTGATTTGTACTAAACCATTGTCATGGCATCTTTCCACCACATAAGGTCCGAACCATCTTGTCCTTAGCTTGCCCTTGAAGTCTTTATACCTTGAATCATATAACAATGCCCAATCTCCCTCTTAAAATTGCTTCTCCTTAATGTGTTTGTCATGCAAGATCTTCCTCTGAAGCTGAACTATCTCTGTATGTAGGAGGCCTTGCATTTTGAATTCATCCAAGCCATTTAAATGTAACAACCTTTATTTCTGTGCATGACTGAGATCCAAATATAGTTGGGCTGCCATCCTCAATTTGTTATATTCAAACTCAATGGAAAACAAAGACTTTTTCCCATAGACCAGCTCATAGGGTGTAAATCCAATGGTGGTCTTCCATGTTGTATTATAGGCCCAGGTGGCCTCAACTAGTCTCTCTACTCAATCCTTCCTGTTGCTGCTCACTACCTTGATTAAGATGTTCTCCAGTGCCTTATTGGTCACCTCCACTTTCCCATTAGCTTGTGGATGATAGGGAGTTGAGGTCCTGTTGGGCATTGGATCCCCCACAACATGTTTTTGGGGCTCAAAGCCCAAGTTTAGGTCAATTATATTGTAAGACTCTGCGAATTGCGGGTGCAGAGTGTGAAGTCTAGGATGAGTCACAGGGCTGTCCATCCTAAAATATTGTAATTTAATGTAAAGATGTGTCGAATTACCCATGGTTCGCGGACCATGGGATTGTATAAATAGAGTGAGGCTCTAAGTGAAAAGAAAAAAAAGAAAGGAGAGATAGAATAGCGAATGCATGGTTTAAGGTTAGAGTTGAATCTGAAGTGTACTGGGTCATAGTAGTAGGAAGAGGCTCTGCAGCTAAGTGCACAGAGGCCTAGTAGAGTCCGCAGCTGAGTGTGTGAACCCCTGCAGCTGAGTGTGCAGGGTAGAGTCAGGTCTGTACTTGGGATTGAAAGTTAATAAAGAGAAGTTTACTCTGTGCATCTGTTCTTGAATCCGTATTTTGATGTTATGCATTACTTTTACTCGGTTTACTTACTACGCGCAATTGATAAATACTTGTATGAATGCTTATATATGAAAATAATCTAAGTAATAAGCTAACAGAGCCTAATTAAGGAAGACTTGGGTAAATAACATGGGTCGCACTGTGGCTAGAACTGCGCGAAGACAATATCGCAGGGCACGGGGTGCCCGCTGATTTGTGTAGCTTAGTAAGTGTGAAGGTTGGAAAGTGTACCAATAACCTCCTATCAGACATCCCCAGGGTGCGGAAACCTGGTTCTAGCACCCACCCATACTACTTTGGGTGAGACCTCAGTCCGCGCTCCACAAACTGTTGCTGAAAGGGCCAATAGTGTAAGGATTTGCTTGGCTAAATCACTTCTGAACCTGGGTCAGGCCCCACTAAGCCAACAAATGGTTCCGTTGCCGGGATGGGGATCTGCATAAGGGATGTCTGATGACGTGCCACTGGAACCCAACAAGGAAGGAAATTGAAGAGTGGTTGGACAAGAAGATTCACGAGTTCACGACACAGGAAAACAGAACTTCACAAATATCTAAGGAAAAGTGGTTGAGCGCTACGTGTATACGGAAATCCATGAGATTTTCTTTGCATCCTTTCCTTCTGTGCTATATGAGTGGATTGTGAAGTTAGCCGACAGCTAGGGAAGTTGTAGGCTCGACAAACCAATAGTGTGAACTCCAGAATTAGTGCACAGACTAGAAGCATCAGAAGATAATATGGCGCGAGCTATGGACCATTGGCTTGACCAGATAATAGGGGGATTTATCACTAAGTTTACGGTAGACACTACCGTGAGCTAATGTGAGGCATAACGATGCTTTCTCAAAGGACCACGAGGTAAGTATATTAAATCTTTGAATACTTTGATTAAGATGCTATTGTGTGAAAAAAGGGTCATGCGAATACATTAATGTTTGGGACTACGCGGAGCGGAAATATCTACAAAAGTAGCGAAGAATTAGAAAACAGTCCCTTAATTTCACCTTCATGAGAGAGCGAGGAAGAGTTTGCTAAAGTCTCTCTGAGAAGTGCGGTCAGCTTGATAAGGCAGCACATTTCGCGGTTACCACCTTCACCCACACCACCACCCGCTTCACCTCCCTCACCTCCATCTCCACCCACTCCACCTCCACCACCTTCACAGTTCAGTATGGCGAGTGCGATCAAACTACCAGCATTCAGAGGAGTAGGGAATGAAGATCTGGACCAATTCTGGTTCATGGTAAGAGCAGTATGGGATGCACAAGGTGTCACATACGACAATATTAAGAAGGCTACATTGGTGAGCGCGCTGCAGGATTGCGCATTAACATGGTATATCAAGCACTCTAATGACCACCCAAACATAGGGATAGCGGAGATCCAGAATGCACTGAATAGGGAATTTAGCAGGCCAAAGTCAGAAACACAATCAATCATCAGGTTTAAAGAAATATCAATGCTCCCGGGCAACACTCCCTAGGATCTGGATCAACAGCTGAAGAGTACAATCTGCGAAGCCAATATGACGTTGACAGATGGACATAATCGTGCACGGTTTGTAGCATCTCTAACGCCACACTTGAGGATGGTGCTACCACAAAAGAAACTTTCCACCCAGTTCGAAGCATTGGAAATAGCAATGAGATTACATGAGACCCCGATACAAGACCCTGGGTTGGGAGTTCAACAAATCCACGCGTAACTACAAAATATGTGTTTGGAAATGCGAAGTTTGAAGCAGGATAGGGCACTGTGGCTAGAGGCGCACGAGGAAGTATGGTGCATAAAATGCAAAGGCCAAGGCCATGACAAGGATCACTGTCTAGTGTTCGTGAACTACTTGGTAGGAGGAGAGCCAATGCCATTGAGATCGGAGGCACAGGAAGGGCTGAGTGTGGCACTTTCTTTATGGTGCACGATCTGTCAGATAGGAGGGAAACACACGACGGATAATTGCCATTTGTTGCAGAAATATACACAGACACCCCAACAACTGTTTTGTAATTTCTATAGGTTGATAGGGCACGATGAGCGCACTTTCTGTAGTTACGGGCTAATGATGGATTAGACCCCTGCCTATAGGATGCAGACCGAAACGCGAGCCCTCGACCCAGATGCGGGGATGGCGTGCGCTAGATTTCAGGGGTGAGGTCGAGGATGAGGTGGAATGGGACCAGGAAGGGGCTGCAGACAATTAATTTGTTACAATTGCGGAGGACCAGGGCACTATGCCCGTAATTGTACCAACCTGACAAGGATATCCTATTCGTATTGTGTTCAGTTTGATCATGAAACAATAGACTGTCCTACATTGATCACAAGGATGCGCGAAAAAGGGGTATTCCAGCCTCCCCCTACTCAGAATATGCAAATGATGAGGTCTGAGTGGCGTGAAGAGGACCCGAATGTAAACATGAAACTCAGAAGCGGTATGGCCACATGAGAGGATACAGGGAAGCAGCCAAAGGAAAGTACATGGGTTCCAAGGCTCTTGAAAAGGAACCCGAGTTTGACTTAGAATGCACAAAGGAGACATTCATGGAAGCTAATAAGAGCTTCAGGAAGGCCTCCACTTCAAGTAGTAAGGATCAACCAGAGCCAGGAATGGATCCTTCAATGCTCACTACCTTTCTGGAGACATACATGAAACTACTGCGTGATAGCAAGGCAATTAAAGGACTAAAGGAGCTGATTACCAGGTGCATGGGGTCAGGAGAACCGTGCATAGTCCGGAAATTGGGGAAGCATGCATTATGCACTGGAAGGGAAATGCGATTGACTGCACAGATTGGTGAATATGAAATGGATTAGGTAATCCTAGATCTGGGTTCGAACGCGAATGTATTACTGAAGCAAACATGGGAACGCATGGGCAGGCCCATGCTACAATGGTCCCCTATTCAATTATGAATGGAGAACCAACAAAATATTTTTCCCATGGGGAGGTTGCAAGGAGTAACAGTTGATATTGAAGGCACGAGGGCATAGGCGGATTTTGAAGTAATAGAGATTGTTGATGACAACAATCCCTATCCTGCACTGTTAGGCGATGATAGCGATGATGATCTTGATTGTATTTACAAGATAACTGTGCAAGACCAAGATTGATTTTGTGATGGCTGAGCAGTTCTTCAATCATGCTGGAGGTAAATTGACTGCCTTGGTTTATGACTAGCTCTCCAGGGTACCCACATTTGTAGAATACATTCTCCCTTAGGAACTCGGCCACCTTCTCTTCTGTTGCTGCCTTAATTGTCGTGGTTTCAGCCCACTTAGTCAAATAATCAGTGCACACAATGATGTGCTATTTTTGCTTTGAAGGAGGTTTGATAGGCCCAATGAAGTCCATGCCCCACTTTTCAAATGGCTCGAAAGTCACTTGAGGTTGTAGGGGAATTTCATCTCTTGGAGTATGCTTTCCCATCCTCTAGCACCGATCACACTGACTAATGTATTTTTTCACATCTTGATGAAGAGTAGGCCAATATAGCCTACTTGCAACACTTTGATTGTTGTCCTCTTTGCTGCAAAGTGACCTCCACAAGGCCCATCATGACAGGTCAAAAGGATGTCAAAAACTTCCTCTTCCCTTACATGTCTTCTCAAGATTTGATCTGGGCCAAGTTTGAATAGATTTCCCCCAATCCAGGTGAAGGGGGCACTCTTCCTGACTATCTTTCTCTTTTCCTTGGAGGTCAGGTTTGGTGGGAATTGTGATGATACCAAATAGTTTTCTATATCAGAAAACCATGGCGAGAGAACTGAAATAGCAAACAAATTCTCATCTTGTAACTGGTCATACACCATTCCTTCTTCACCTACAGGTATATTCATTCTAGATAGAAAGTCAGCAACAACATTTTCCTTACTAGGATTATCAACAATAGTTAGATCAAACTGCTATAATAAAAGAAACCATCTTATAATCCTAGCATTTACATCTAGCTTGTTCATTAAATATTTGATTACAGCATGATCACTATGCACAAATGTTCGATAGACTGTAATGTAATGCCTAAATTTATTTAATGAATGCACAATAGCTAGGAGTTCCTTTTTGATCACAGTATAGTTTAGCTCAACCTTTGACAGGTTCTTACAGATAAAATAGATGGCATAGGGAAATTTTACCTCTTCTTGACCTAAGGTTGCTCCTATGGCTTTGTGTGAGGCATCAGCATGAATATGAATAGGGAGGACCCAGTTTGGGCCTCTAAGGATTGGTGCAGTGGTTAACTTACCCTTTAGAATTTCTAAGGCCTCTTGACAGCTCAACTCAGAATCTTTGGCCAGCAACCCAAACGAAGGAGAGGCCAACTTGCTGAAGTCCTTTATGAACCTCTGGCTATATCCAGCTAACCCTAAGAAACTCCTGACATCTCTCTGCTTTTGTGGAGGTGGGACCCTTTGGATGATTGCTATTTTGTTTGGGTCCACCTGCAGTTCTTGCTGAGATATTAAATGACCTAGCATAGTCCTTTCAGTAATTAAGATTTCACATTTTTCTAGATTGAGAGACAGATTCATTTCAATGCATTTGTGTAATAATTTGCCTAGGTTAGTTAGGGCTTCTTGAAAATCACAGCCATAAGCTGTAAAGTCATCCATATAGAATTCCACAACATCATGTACTAATTCAACAAAAATACTCAAGACTGCTCTCTGGAAAGTGGCAGGAGCATTGCATAGGCTAAAAGGAAGGACACTATAGGAAAAAGTACCCCAAGGACAGGTGAATGTGGTCTTATCCTAGTCTTCTGTGCAGATTTGGATTTGGTTGTACCCACTGAATCCATCAAGGAATGAAAAAAACTTCTTCCCTGCCAGGCCATCTAGCACATGGTCAATGAAGGGTAGGGGGAAATGATCCTTCTTTGTGGCTTTGTTCAACTCCCTATAATCAACAAAAATCCTCCATTTAACATTTTTCTTGGGAACTAACACTAAAGGAGAGACCCACTCACTATCTGAGATAGGGTAAATGAATCCTACATCTAGCAGTTTTTGCAGTTATTCTTGGACTATGTCTTTAAGGGCTGGATTCATCCTCCTTTGTGGTTGCTTGACTGGCTTGTAACCTTCTTTGATGTATATGTGGTGGGTACTGTTATGAAACCAGCTCAAGAAAAGATAGAAAATATAGATCAACACCTTAGAATTCAGCCTCTTCGAGGGGGCAACCTCCTTTACATTACATAAATGAGCAATTCTTCGATGATTCAAATGACAAAACCTCCTTTCTATATATAGGAGTCTAAGGAGTCACAATATAATCCAGCCGACCTAATAATAATAATATAAAGCAACAAAAATAACAATAGAGGGATTCTATGGGGCACAGTAATAACAATATGGGGGCAATAGGGGCACAACAATATTAATAAAGGGTATAACTACAATAGTAATGGGGTAATCACTAGTATTATAGGGACCCAACATGCCCCTCTCCTTCAAAAAAGTGTTGTCCTCAACGCTTGAGTAGTTTTGGATACTTCTGCATAAAATTCTCATCCTCCCATGTCGAATATTCAGCGGATAAGTTCTTCCACTTGATAAGATACTCTGAAACTGAACGATTTTGTAGCTGTCGAGTTCTTGTTTCTGTGACTGCTTCCGGTTCCAATATAATTTTTCCTTCCTCGTCAAGTTCTGGAAATATTGTTTGAACTGGGAGCTTGTCACCTATAACCTTCTTTAAACATGAAACATGGAAAACTGGGTGCAATCGAGAAGCTGCAGGAAGCTCCAATTTGTATGCCATAGTACCAATATTTTGCAACACCTTGTACGGACCATAATACTTTGGTGATAATTTATTATCCTTCTTAGCTTGCTTGAGGGACATTTGCTTATATGGTTGTAGCCGTAGGAATACCCAATCACCTACATCAAAGCTTCTTTCACTGCGATGTTGATATGCCTATTGTTTCATTCTATTCTGTGCCAACACGAGGTTATCCTTTAAGAGTTGGAGGACTTGTTGTTGATGTTCGATGTGATGTTCCACTGCCTGAACCTTAGAATTTTCTCTTAAATATGATGTGATGGATGGTGGTTGATACCCATAAAGTGCCATAAATGGGGTCATTTTTGTTGTTGTATGGAAGGAAGTGTTATACCACCATTTAGCCAGAGGCAACCATTTGACCCATTGTGTCTATTTATCAGATACAAAGCAACGAAGATATCCTTCCAAACATTTGTTTACTATCTCAGTTTGCCCATCAGATTGAGGATGATAAGATGAGCTATGAGCTAACTGAGTACCAAGACAAGAAAATAATTCTGTCCAAAAATTTCCAATGAAAATGGGATCTCTGTCACTTACAATAATCTTTGGGTTTCCATGTAGCTTTTGAATTGTTTCCATAAATGCAGTAGAAACTGTACTGGATTTAAATGGATGTGATAATGCACAAAAGTGTGCATACTTGGTAAGTCTGTCAACTACCACCATGATGACACTCTTTCCCTCAGACTTGGGTAAACCTGTGATAAAATCCATTGAAACCTCCTCCCAACGTTGGCTTGGAATGGATAAAGGTTGTAATAGACCCAGTGTCTTAATTGTTTCAAATTTATTTTGTTAGCAAACCAAACTTTCAGCCACAAACTTTTGAATATCTAATTTAAGGCCATCCCAAAAAAATTCCTTCTTAACCCTGTGGTAAGTTTTTAAAAATCCTGAGTGCCCTCCTAAGGGAGAAGTGTGCAATTCCATAAGAATCTTTTGTTTTAGCTGGGAATTCTTACAGAGGTATAAGCGATCTTTGTACCATAACGAATCATTTTTCCAGCTAAATGTACCAGACATACTGGAATCTTGTTGTAACTTTCGAATAAGTGCCCACACTTCTTCGTCATTCTTCCATTCCTCCCTTGCTTCGTTTATCCAATCTGGTTGGATAATAGAAATGGCGCACAACAATGCTTCCACATCCTCATCCTTTCTTGAGAGTGCATCTACCACCACATTTTGCTTCCCTTTTTTGTAGATGATTTCAAAGTCATAACCCAACATCTTTGTGACCCACTTTTGTTGCTCTTCAGAGGATAATCTTTGTTCTAAAAAGTATTTAAGGCTATCATGATCTGTTTTTACCTTGAAGTGTCTACCCATTAGGTAGGGTCGCCATTTCTTAAGTGCATGGAGTATTGCCAACATTTCCTTCTCATAAATAGCTTTGCTTAAAAACTTTCCCTTGATTGGACGACTTTCAAAAGCAATGGGTCTTTCATCTTGCATTAGAACAACACCAATTCCATTTCCTGAAGCATCACATTCCACAATAAAGGTTTTTGTGAAGTCCGGTGTAGCTAAGACCGGTGCTTGGCACATTGCCTCTTTAAGATGTTCAAAGGCCTTTGTTGCTTCCGGAGTCCATGAAAATGCATCTTTCTTCAATAATGTTGTTAGAGGTGCTGCTATTCTCCCATAATTCTTAACAAACTTGCGATAATACCTTGTCAACCCGAGAAATCCTCGCAGATGCTTTATGGATGTGGGGATTTTCCATTCCTTAATGGCTTTAATTTTGCTAGGGTCTACCTTAACTCCTTCATGAGATACAATATGACCCAAATATTCCACCTCCTGGACTCCAAAGAAACATTTGGATCTTTTTGCATATAATTGTTTCTCCTTCAATAGTTGTAGCACCTTGTCAACATGTTCAACATGATCCTTCCAAGACTTGCTGTAGATTAGTATATCATCAAAAAATACTAACACAAATTTTCTAAGGAATGGTTTGAAAATTGAATTCATCAAACCTTGAAATGTTGAAGGTGCATTGGTAAGGCCAAAAGGCATGACCAAAAATTCATAATGACCCTCATGAGTTCTAAATGTTGTTTTCGGAATTTCTTCAGTCTTCATTATGATTTTATGATATCCTGAACGAAGATCCAACTTGGTGAAGTAAATTGATCCATGCAATTCATCCAGTAATTCATCAATGACAGGAATGGGGAACTTATCTTTAATAGTGAGCTTGTTGAGCTCCCTATAATCCGGACACATGCACCATGATCCATCCTTCTTGTGCACCAATACTACTAGAGCAGAGAAAGAACTTTGACTCGGTTGAATTATACCAGCCTCTAGCATTTTTGCAACCATATGTTCAATTTCACTCTTTTGGACATAGGGATATCTGTACGGCCTGATGTTTGGAGGAACACTTCCTGGAATCAGATGAATAGCATGATCATGATCATGCATAGGTGGGAGACCTTTGGGAGTCTCAAATACCTTGGAATGATTGTCCAGGACTTTTTGGAGATCTGGAGAAATAGATGATTCCGATGTGGAAACATCTAGCGAGCATAATTGTGCAATTACACCTCTTTGCTCCTTTTTAGAAGCTTTGTCATACTATTAGAGCTGATTATCTTTCCTGGTTTCCCTGCAATACCCCTTAATTCAACTTCCTTTCCTTCCGTAGAAAATTTCATGAAAATTTCTTGAAAATTAAAAGCTATTGTACCCAGGGATTGTAGCCATTGGACTCCTAGTACAACATCAGCACCTCCCATTGGAATGGAAAGCATTGGGCTAGTCAATACATATTCTCCCATGGATAGCTTGATATTATGGCACTTTCTAGAGAAATTTATTGTTCCTCCATTTGCAATCATCACTTGACACTCTGGTGCTGGATATAGGAAGCAATTCAATTCTTTTGCTACCTTACAATGAATAAAATTGTGGGTGCTTCCTGAATCAATCAACACTATTACCTTTTTCTTCTTGATTTGTCCTTCTATCTTGATGGTTTGAGGAGTGGTAATTCCCGCCAATGCATTACAAGATATGGTCGGATTTATTTGTTCTTCATCTAGGCTTTGTTCCTGGAGTATATCCTCTTCTTTTGACCTTTCTTGCTCCTTTTCTTCTTCCTCTTCACAATCTATGTAGAATAATTTCTTCTCAGCACACTTATGACCTTTAGTGTATTTTCTATCACAATTGTAACAAAGCCCTTTTGCTCTTTTTTCTTCCAATTGTTGTGGTGTCAACCTTATAGGTTGTGGAAGACTAGGGGCAACAACACTTCCGTCTTTATAGTTGTGAGTGGTATGCTTCCTGGTTGCCATAATTTTGCTTTCCATTTTTCTTGCTAACCTGAATGCCTTCTCTAATGAATCAGGTTCCCAAAGGCGAACATCATGTTGGATATTATCCTTTAAAGACCCTATGAACACATCAATCCTATGCTCCTCTGGAATATCTTTTACCCTTATGTTCAATTTTTGGAACTCCTCAATGTGCTCCATTATTGAACCATTTTGTTTGAGACTTATCAATTGGCTAAAAAAAGTGTTGCTTTTTGTATCCTCATAATGTGCTATCAATTCTTCCGTAAAAATTGCCCAAGTGATAAATGGTTTACGAGAGCAAAGCCATTGATACCATACAAACTGATTTGGTTCCAAATATAAAGTTTCCATACGTACCTTTTGTGTGTTTTGCACATTATTGAGATCGAAGAATTGCTCCATTTGTAATATCCATGTGGCAGGATCCTTGCCATCAAACTTCCTCATATTGATTTTTGGAATATGGTGAGTCTTCGATCCAACATTAGCGTCTATGGAATCATGATTAAAATTTCTTTTGTTCTCATCATGAGTTTCCTTTAGTACCCTTTCACCCTTAGGGACCATTTCTTGTAGCAACTTATTCATATTTATCTTCAATTCGTCCATGTCTCTCTTCAAATATATCTTCAAATCATCCATCTTAGCTTCCACGTCAATCATCTTAGCTTCTACACCTTTCTTTAAACAGTCCATCTTAGCTTCTACACCTTTCTTTAAACCATCCATCTTAGCTTCTACATCTTTCTTTAAACCATCCATCTTAGATTCTGTTCCTTTTTGTGCAATGGACAGTTGTTGCACTTGGTCTTGTAATTTTGATATATCATGTTGCATTTCTTCCTCTTCTTCATGAGTCATGCTAGAGCTTTCAGGTTCCTTACTAGGTGTTTTCATTTTCTTTCCTCGGGGCATCAGTTACCGATAATAATTCTCTACTATGCCCTTTGAATTCCTTCAAAATAAATTTTCAAACCAAGCTTAAGCAAAAATTTAAGAAAATCTACACACCTTTTTTCACTTTGTAGGAGCTCGATATTACCTCTGATGTATCTCTGTACTTTCAAATCATCTAGTTCTGAATTTGTGATCTGTAGTATCCCTTTTGGTCCTCTTTCCAATGCCACAAGTCTGACCCAAATTGGATTCTCCAAGGAAGCGTTATGTGAAATCTCCCACAGTGACTTGCTTATAGACTAGTTCAGTAGAGCGAACTTGTACGACGTGCCACAAGTCACTGTTTCGACCTTTTGATCTGAAACATGCATACAAGAAACTAAAGTCCGTCCTCTTTCTGTACCTTCTTACGAAATTTCAATCCGATCCCCAAAGAGAAAGTTATGACGATTTTCCCCAGGTCACCTGTTTTGAATGTAATTAAGGAGTCTGCAAAAAGACCAACTTCCTCAGAGCATATCTCCGTAAATATCATGCGAAAAGATCTGAAATTTGGACCCAAGGTTCAGTGCGATTTCTTCTCAAATGGGTTTTTTTTGCGACTTTTGAAACGTCACACAAAAAAAGTTATAGCGAAAATTCCACGATGACCTGTTTGGAGCAGCAAAACCCTAGAATCTAAAGCTCTGATACCAAATGTTATGAAACCAGCTCAAGAAAATATATAAAAGATAGATCAACGCCTTAGAATTCAGCCTCTTCGAGGGGGAAACCTCCTTTACATTACATAAATGAACAATTCTTTGAGGATTCAAATGAAAAAACCTCCTTTCTATATATAGGAGTCTAAGGAGTCACAATATAATCCAGCTGACCTAACAATAATAATATAAAGCAACAAAAATAACAATAGAGGGATTCTATGGGGCACAGTAATAACAATATGGGGGCAATAGGGGCACAAAAATATTAATAAGGGGTATAACTACAATAGTAATGGGGTAATCACTAGTATTGTAGGGACCCAACAGGTACACACTGAGGGGTGTAGTCTCATTTCCTTATAACTCAAAGCGAAGGATTCTAGGTTCTCTCTCAACATGTTGCATAACTTTTCTTCTTCTAAAGCAGAAAGAGATGGATTAATTTTCAAAGTTTTCTCTAGGCCAAATTCTATGATTTTGACACGGAGTGGGTTGGAATTGGCCAAGACTAAGTCAGTTGGATGATTATTCTGGGTTTCCTTTACTTCTTCTTCTAGTGGTAGTGAACTAGGAGTTGGACTTTGGAGAAGGTGTTCAATTAATTCATCCTCATCTTCTTGTCCTCTTCCTATGGTTGCTTCCAAAACATAAATTTGGGCAGAATAAACCTCATCTCCTTCCTCCTTCTCCAACCATAAAGGTAAGTCATGCTCTAGGGTAGGTTAGGCAAGAGGGTATAGGACTAACTTTTTGGACATATGCCCATTCTTGATGGTCATATTCCCAGCTCTGCAACTAATGTAAGCATTAGCTGTGGCCAACCATGGCCTCCCAAGGATGAGAGGGTAACCAGTAAGCTTAGCCTTAGGCTGGAGAACTAGGAAATATGTAGGGTACTCCTAGGAGTCAATGGAGACCATCATGTCCTCCACAATTCCCTCACGGGTGACTATGGAATGGTTTGCGAGTTGCATACCTGTTGGGGTCTTCCTTAATGACCCTTGGAGGTTGAGCTTGATCATGGTGTCCTTGGTAATCACATTAATGGTAGCCCCAAGATCAATCAGAGTGTGTGGGACAATGGTGCTAATGATGTGCACATCTACTACATGGCTTCGAGGGTCCAAATATTTTGGACATATTACCTACCCCAGCATTAAGTCAGACAACTACCCAATGACATTAATGGTAGGGGCATCCCTTTTTATTCTTCCTGGATGTTTGAATCACTTCTCCTTAATCAAGTTATTGTAAATGGGAACATCCTTGATTCCCTGGAGAAGGGGGATCTTTACACATAGATTTTTCAATTCTCCCAGAAGTTCATTTTCTTCTGGGGTAGGTTGGAGTGGTTGGGTTAATCTCTTAAGAAAGGGTGGATTTACTTTAAGGTTTCTTTCCTCTCTTTCTTCCTCAACCTCCATATGTGGAGAGGGAGGTTGGTTATCTGGGAGAATCCTCCCAGATCTTAGGTTGATCTTCTGGATTTCTACAACATAAGCTGGGTATGATGTCTCTCCACTATATGCTTGTTGAGACTGCCTATTGTTTGGGTTCAGATTTGGCTGGCAAGGAATCTGGGGTTGTTTGGGTGGAGCAGAGTGCAAAAGTTGTGGTTGGGTAGGTGGTGGAGGCAATAGGGATGGAAAATTGATGAATTGGGGCCTACACCCTTGGGGTGGGGTATTCCACTGATGTTGTGGCTGAACATAAGGTTGAAATGATTGGTTGGCTCGCTGGGATTGATATTGAGATGCATAGGACCAAGGAGGGGGTGTAGACCAGGAAGGATGAGCAGGGGGTCCCTAAGAAGGTATAGCTATGGTTTGGTTGCAGTTGTAATATGAATGGGATGACCCTTGCATACCATGCTGGTATGGTTTAGGCCGAGGATGTCTCCTTTGGTTGATGTACCAAAGCTACTCAGTGACTGCTTCAGCTCCTTGATATACAACTTTGAGTCTAGGTAAATAAGGGCACTTGTCTGTGCAGTGGTTTTCTTCACAAATTGAGCAAATCTTAATACAGTTCAATGGACATTTGTTCCTAGCATGCCTCCTGGTGCATCTAGGACAAAAGATGGCCAAGGCTCTCTCTGCTTCCTCTTGCTTCCTTTTGATGTTCATGGTGTCCAATTGCAAGGTAAGGGTTTGCGACATATCACTTTTGAAATCTTCCAGCATATTTCCAATTTCACCCTTGATGGATAAGTTGGAGGATGATGTACTGGCCATAAGTTGACTACCCCTACCCTATTTCCTGGCTACCCTAGAATGGTTTCTAAAGACAGTCTTAATATCCTCATAGGGTAATTGGTAGACATCTCCTCCTGCTATCATATGCAAGGTATTCAAAAGATCTTCCCTTACTCCTCTAAGAAGGACCAACTTTAGTGACTCAGGGTAAAGTGTGCACCTGGCCCTTTTGTAAATGAGCTGGAAACTTTCTTCATAGTATTTTAGGGATTCATCCTGGCCTATGGTCATCTTGAAAATCTCTTCTTTAGTATTCTTTGACCTACAGTAGTCCCTATATTTGTTGTTGAAAGTATGCTGCATATGAGCCCAAGTTGTGATGCTATCTCTAGGTAAACCCATGAACCAGCGCAATGCTTCATCCTTAAGGGTAGATGGAAACAATTTTAAATTTTGCTCATCATCTGTATAGCCATAGGTTTAGCATATAACAACAAACTCAAATAGGAAAGTGTCAGGGTCCTCTGTGGTTGGGCCATGGAAATGAGGTAGAGAAGAGGGGCTTATATTCTTCATCTTAGTGTCCCCATTGCTCTCCCTGATGGGGAAGGCACTCTCAATTCTCTCTCTATTTCCTCTGTCATTTTGGTTTCCAGCCATTGGTCCAGTAGGAATGGGTTCTTCCTCTTCTTCTTCCCTTGTAGGTTCTTCAAATATGTAAGGATGCTCACCTAAAGGTTCTTCCACTTCACAGTCACCGAAGAAGAGAGAAGGTTGACTGTTGGATGTAGTGGGGGTATTTGTCAAGAATTTCCCTGGATTGTCCCTATTCCTATGAGGCATGAAAGGAAATGTTTTTGGGTTGGTTTTTGTAAGATTTTCTATTAAGCTAGAAAGTACTTGCAGAATGGAAAGTAAAGCAGATAATGACAAATGAAAGGAAGGAAGCTAGATTACTTTTGTAGAAATAAACCAATGGAGGAAAATTGAAGACTAAAAGTAGAAGAAAAGAAAGTTGGAGACTAGAAATAGAGGAAATCAATAATCACATTCTACTTAGACACCTCCCCGACAATGGTGCCAAAAAGTGATGAGCCTAGGTATTGCAACAAGAATGCTGCAACTCCCAGGGCTACTAGCTTTACTTATCAACCCGGGGTTTGTACAAACTTGGAGGTGACAGTGCTATATGCACAAGTAAAAGTAAAGGTACTTCCTGTTGTCACTGCTCATTTGGAAAGAGAACCCAGGGGTCAGAAGAAGCTTAACTCTTTAATGGAAGAAGAGAAAATCTATCCTAAGGGAGAGCTACTTCTACTACAGTATTGAAGAAAAAAAAATGTAATGATAAACTCACACCATAACCTAACTAACCAATTAAACAACTACGCTAAGTAGAATTGCTAAAACAATCACTAACCTAAGGCTACTATCTAAGTTTCAGAAGTAAAAAACCATTAAACTAGACTAAGGTGTAAGCAAACAAACTTAGACTAAATCGGGTTTCAAGCGGAAGAGAGATCAGAGGTCGAAATCAATGAAAGGAGGATGTAAGGATGCAATAGCACATAGGGACCATTGGATTGATCAACGAACAGAAGATGGATGGTGGAGATCTTATCGCGGGGCTTATGTGAATAAATGGAAGAATGGGGTTAATGAACAGGATGAACGACAGATATTGTATCGTGAGGAATTAAGTGAATAGATGGACGAACAAGGTAACAAAGCAGATGAATGGTGGAGATCTTATTGCGAGGGATTAGGTGAGTGGATGGATGAATGAGGTTAACAAGGGATGAATGGACAAGATCTAATCGTGGAGATTAAGTCAAGAGATGGACAGACAAGGTTAACAGGAGTGATGAACGATTGAGATCTTATCGCACGGATGAAGTCAAGAGATGGACGGACGAGGTTAACAGGAGCAATGAATGGCTGAGATCTTATCGTGCAGATGAAGTCAAGAGATGGATGGTGGAGATCGTATCGTGGGAAAAAGAAATGTGCGGAAATGATGGAGCGGGTTTCTAAGGTGGTAAGTAGTTTCTCGCGTGCCCTCAAGGCAGTGAGCAGAATTATGAAATTTCACGCGATTAGCCTTACTGCGCGACATGTAGCACGAGAAAATCACTTTTCTCACATGCTTTTTGGAGGATAACATTCGTGCACTAATCCGCGCATGATTGTGCGATAACTGTTGGATCAAGCGGGGCTGATCAAGGGTGGAGATCGACCAAGCTAGTTGGCAATCGAGTGAAGCGATAGCCGTCGGATTAGGTGAGGCAGATCGACGATGGGGGTTTAAAGTGCATAAAGTGATCGGGTGACACGATAGCTGTCAGATCAAGAGATAGATCGATGGTGGAGATTAAAGCTCATAAAGCAAGTGGTGGACTCCACACGAGGCACCAGTTGGAGGAAATAATGAATTGGACGGTGATTGTGAAGGTTTGTTGGTGATCAGACAATGAGGAAGTGATGCATGAGGAATGTGTTGAAGGCAGTTTAAACAAAAATGACAAAGAAAACCAGTGTGAGTGAATAAGTAACTGCATCAAACAACGAACTCCCTAGCTCATGCGAGAACCAAAAACCTGTGTTTTTGGGGCTGCTGAAGGGTCCCTTCCTCAAGTCATGGTCCCAGAGGGAGGAGATGAGTCTGAGACACCTGCACACAACCTGATAGTGATATTTTTCATCTAACTAACCCGTGAATTGAAAGAAGGCACAAATGGAAGTAAACTGAAGCAAATGCAGCTACTGAAGCAACTGAACAGAAAAACTATGAACAATTTACGCTATACTACTATAACGAAAGTGCAAGTACTTAAGCAAATAAAAAGAAAGCTAGGAAACTACTGAAACAAATGAATAGAAATCTATGCTAATAGATATGTACAATGAAGAGGAGCTTTGTCTGCTCGGGTCGGGCCCTAACCCAAGAGCTTTAGCCCTCAGAGTTGACTCAGAGCTGGCTTAAAACAAAATTCATTCTCATTATGAAAACCATGGATTACAGAACAAACTGTCACAAGTCTTACAGCTCAGAAATAAAGCAGAGTTTTTACAATAGAAGTTTTAATCCTAATGAGGTCCTAAGCCTCTCTACTTATACATCTGATAAACTAGTTTTTGTCCTTTTCCTTGCTCGGCTGTCTTCTAGTCCTCAAAGTGATGGTTGTTTGCACTCCGAGCTGATGGAGGAAAATTCAAATGGAGGGGTAGTAAATGAGGAGGATTTACCTACTATAATTACTCTCTCTTGTCCCATTCGAGTTTTGACCAAGGTCTTTGCCATATTTCCTTGCTTTTATCCTTTATGCTTGCATTTTTCCTTGCTTGTATCCTTTATTCCTGCATTATATGCACATTATATCACAAAGAAAAATATCCAAATCTAACTCATCTCATAAACAAAATATAATCAAAAGTATGTAATAAGTTGTGAGAATAGTTGGTTTGACTAATATAGGAGGTGAATTAAGGCCAATTAAGGCCCATATAATTACCCAATGATGAGGCTCATCAGACATGCTGGCATAACAGAGCTAGAAAATAATACAATGTGTCCCATATACATAATGCACCTAGAAAAACATGAGCCAGGACTTAATACAATAATATATGAGTACATGAGACACAAAGGCCCTTCCCTCAAAAAATGGGTGGGAGGGTAGGTAGAACAACCAAAGAAACCCTGCTGAACAAGGAAGGGATCTTCAAAATTGAATGGATCATTTGGAGGAGACGTGCATGCTATGAACACTACAATCGGTAGGAACCGAACCCATCAACTCTATGGAACTACATATGAGGTTGTAGCATAATAGAAATGCATCTAGGCATGTGCAGGGCTACTTGAAGGGCCACCCCCTCATGAGGCCTGAAACATATCACACACACTCAGGAATCAATGGTATAATCTGCTGCATCACTGGACCATCAAGTGTATGAATCATGATAATGAAACAACCAAGTCAAAGGGCAATCATGAGTCCCTCTGCTCGATCCAAGGCACCAAACAAGAGTAGGATATGGAACCAATATAAACCGCCCTCTAGGTCGTCCTTCTGGAATAAATGAGCTGATGTTGACAGAATAGGGCCCACTATAGCTGAGCCAATGAGGATCCTCAACTAAGGCACGAGGAAAAATAGTAATGTGAATGATGGAATGACAGTAGGGACAATGGGGAAAAGTGGGATTGAGGGGAAAACAGATGACTTCCCTTGTCAGAGCATATAGTGCATGGTTGACCTGGCAGCAACTGACTCAACTTCCGAGGGGATGGGGACAGTATGACTGGAGCCCAAAATGAGCAACATAGGATGAACGATATGCAAATATGGATGGAATACTATGACATGATATGATGGGACATGAAATAGACTCAGGGAATGCAAGGGTGACTCTTCGCAGATGCTTTGAACAAGGGTGACTTGATGACACTGCCACACTTATTAGGCTCGGTGGGGACCATGAAAACATGAGTAAATGATGGTTACTCATGATGAAAGTCAACATATGGTACACAAAGTATTAAGAGGAGGCAGACCTCAAAGTACAAGTGTTGCTTTATGACGAAATTCGATTTTGAGAGGCGACGAAGTGACCTTTCTTGGAAAAATGGCTTCCTAGTGAAGTGTCAAATAATCAAAAAACTGAGGAAGACCCATTATAGATCTCGATGAGATCTTTCCAATGGTGCTGACAATTCCTCAAACTAAGCTATGGTTTGGTTGCAATGAGCGACATAAAAATTGGGGATTTTTCTATGAAAGGACATTTTCCCTCCAATTTGAATTCATTTGCTAAGTGAGCTGTGGTGAATTTGGAGAGGAGGAAAAGGCCCTAAATCTTGTGGAGATCATAGCGGAAAAACCAACCGTTGGAATCAGGATATGTGACTTTCATGCAAGTGACCTTACTTGTTTATAGATGACCTTAATGCTTCTTGGAACGATGGTTCCTGGTGAAGAATTAAGGGAACAAGAAAACGAGAATGAACTACTAGAGGAGGTCTAGAATCATGCTCACCCACAAATTCAAACATGGGGAATATGTGGACATAGAGTTGAATATGGTATCAAACGTCTATGATATGCGATGTGAATATGGCTCGCCAGAGCGGTCGGTATGACAAACTATCCAAGGAATGGGAGGATAATTGACCATATCTAGATTTGGCGGGATTTAGGCTGAGACTTAATTGAGGAGATGGCTAGGGGAAAACCATCACGTCCCCTAGCAGGAGGAGTTGAGTGCCATTGTGTTCTGAGTTCTTGAAAAAGGGATTCAAGCATCTTGATAAAACTTGGCACGAGATCCTCCAAAGGATGATAAGGAGATGTAGGGGTCTATGTGCCCCCCCAATATGCTATGGGCGTACTAGATGTATTTAGAGTGGTGGACTCCAAATACTTATATGTTTTATGTGATACATAATATGATTATGCATTTTTATATGATGATGATGGTTCACCATGTGTTGTGTTTATGGTTGTCTTCTATGGTATACATGTGATAAATGCCAATCTAGAATGTTGTTTGCAATGACATCTACATAGTTATTTTTGGCTCTAGGAACATGACTGAACGTAATGGTTTGAAATTCATGTACCAATAGCTTAAATCGTAGATATTTTCTAAATAGGACTTGGTTATGCACATGATACACACCATTCAATTGCATGACAAGTAGCAAGGAATCTAAACGAACATGAAGATGAAGGATGCGATGATCAAGGGCATCGACTAACAAACCTATCATTGCATCATATTCGGCTTGGTTATTGGTGGAAGATCCAATGCACACGCCATTTTAAAGGACTAACATATGCAAGGGGGTAAAAATGGCCCAGGCTGCCGAGGCTAGATTCCTAAAGAAGCGACTCGTACCATCAGCATGGCCAATATATGGTGTGGATGATGGATCCATCTGAAAGGTGCAAAAGATAATGGATGAGATGATGCAATCTACCTAACTTCATGGCAGAAATAAACACACACAAATCAAAGGGATATGCAATGAACGATATTTCTTGAGGTAGAGTGCATTGGGAGAATTAGGAAGAAGATGGCCTTCAGAATCTTCCGAAAAATATGCCCCCTTGCCTAAGTGCAAGGGTAATTAGGGGTAGACATAGCTTCCATGATGTCCTCATGAGACTGGAAGATGGGCGAATGGGAGGAATACTGACTACATGATGCAGCGGCATTACCTGGTGCTTCAACTTGAGAAATAAGGTTCATATACGCATCATCTGGAATGGTATATGACGAGCTGGTAGATGGAGGATCTACGGATGTTGAGACCTAGGATTCTGTCGAAATAGGTTCGATAGAAGCGTGCATAGAAACCTCAAAAAGGTTTTCTATGAGGAACTGAAATATGACGACAAGTAAAGAATATGGGCTGTGGTGCCTGTCATCTCGACATCGGGGATAGGGATCATGATGGTGGGACCAGAGTCCCCTTGTTTTGGTTGACTAGTGGTACTAGAATCCATGGGTAGAGGAGTAGATGATCCACTATGAGTGGCCTTGTATTCGCAAATCTCCCCAAGGTAATCATGAAATTCATTGAGATAAGGGAAACAATGGGAATAGTTACCATGATGATCAAACAGGGCATAAAGGTGATTTGTGTGCAACATTTTGAGTTTCTTGGGTGGACTCAACAAGTTAACGCTGACTTCTACAATATTTGACTCAGGGAACGCTTCATGAAACAAAGGTTTAAGTTGAGGAAGTTCAGGACAATTGTTGGTGGCATGCCCAACAAATTTACACAAAGCGCACGGGGGTGTCGGCTTTGGGGCCTTAGGGGCTAGAGGAGATTGGGGAGCCTTGTCCTTAGGTTCTTTCCTCTTATCTTTGCCCCCTTGTCTGGATGCTTTTGCAATAGGAGCTGGTTCCTATTGAGGTTGTGATGGAACTGAAGCAATGACAGGGACCGCAGGGAATGGTTGAATCTGGGTCAAAGCATGATAAGGTCTTAGATGACCAGGTGGAATGTTTGCAGGGGGATAGATGTACCATACTAGGATCCCTAGAGTCATGTTAGGAAGGACCAACGAAGCCATGACAAGGAGAGAAAATACTCCCGAAGGCGGGAATAAGAAAGGTATCTAGCGTACAGGGTAATGTCCCAGTGGAATAACTCCTGGATGGTTGAGACCTGGAGGAACAGTTCTTGGTGGAAACATAGGAGAGGCACCCACAAACAGAGGAGGTACTTGGGGGATGGATCTAGAGGGCTCAACTGGGAGGGCAACAACAGGGTGCTGAGGAACTGGATGTTGATCAGGTGTACTGGACAGCTTAAGGGTAGCTTGTGACGCTTGTAACATGAAAACACTCATATAGCTAGGCTCTGAAATGGGTGAGGGAGGACCAAGGAAAGCACCCAACAAAGATGAATCTTTATAGACTCTAGGTGAAACACTGGTGAGAGGAGTTGAAGACTATTTATCTGACACCGACTAGATAATGGACTTGGGGGAGGTCACGGATGCCGACTCGTAGTAAGTCAATTGATCGATGGTAACGTTCTTCCCTTCGTGGGGGAAGAACATCTTGCGGAACACCGCAGATGTGACGGATGTCATGGCATATGTGTAACTATGACTTAAGAGAATGTTGTAATCCAAAGGGGCATCAATGACTGCAATGTCAACATAGATAGTTTTGCCTGCAAGGGTCATTGGATAGTTGTGGTACATGCCAAGGGGATGGGAAGAGTGTCCATTCCAAGCACACAAAGTGATGGTGGAGGGGGACAACTCAGGTGACTTAAGTTGTTTCCAAATAGCAGTGGACATCACACAGGTGGATGCACCTTCGTCAATAATGCATCGGGAGATGATGGCATTACGGAATCGAACTGGTATCTAGAAAGAAACGGATGAAGGTAATGGGGGATGCTCTGATGTATTAACTGGGAAGACAATCAAACGATCATTAGAAGGATATGCTGCACCCAAGGAAGTTAGAAGAGCTTTCTTTTGAGATGGGCACTACTGGAGGACTTCTAGCGTCGACATGGCAATAGGGGATTACACCAAGTTGTCTACTATACTGTATGTATGGGAAACTCGGTTAGAAGCCAAATTAAGGCATAATGGTCCATTGATGTAATGAACCATTTGGTGTCGTAAGAGGCTCATTAGATACTTTGGTTTTGGACTTAGTGGCAGACAAATTAGATGGCTTGTCATATTGACGCGACTGAGTTTGCAGGTTGATATCAAAGGGGTTAATCTCATCATAATTCATCATAAGGGTCTGGTAGTCACCAGGGCCAGAAGGTTGGGGGGTGGGCTGCTTGACCTAGCTGAGGTTGAGCAGCAACAAATCCTTGCTGAGGGAAAGGATTTGTGAGCATTGCTGGTTGAGATGGCTCAGGATTCTGAGGCGATTTTTGACCTCTAGAAGCTGCTTGAGCTTCCCATATTTGGTGCATATGGTGTAAGAGAGGACACTCGTGTATAATGACCATGTACACCACAACATGCACAAGGTTTGTTCGTACGAATAACCTTGTTCTGCTCTGGATGGCTGCCCTATTGCTGGTTGTTAGTGTTAGGCTGGTTTCCCTAGTGTTCACTAAGTTGATTACCTTGATTACCCTGGTTACCCTTGTTACCCTTCCCCTTATTATTTTTCTTCAAATTTTTGGGATTGGTCGAACTCTGTTGCGTAAACACCTGACCTTGAGGGGGCGGTGGCTGCTAGGGCTGAGGATGCATGGGAGGCTACAACGCTAATGCTTGAGGGGCTGGAGCGCTAGGCTGCGCATAAGGAGGAGAAACAATTTGGTAGACAGGTTGGGGTCCTGAAAACATGTTGCTAGCAAGAGGGGCATGAGTGTTATAGGAACTGGTGACGCCTTACAGATAGCCATAAATTTGCTGAGTATATGGCGAAGGGTGTGAAAGGGTTCCAATGATACCGTCAGCTATGTGGGATGCCCCTGGTGCATTAACACTTCCAGGATGAGGGAGGTATGGAATGACGGTATAGACATAACCTGATTACGCATAAAATAGATCATATCTTAGAGCGGTTTGGAGAGCTTCTTCCTCAGTATGAAGAAAATGGGATGCACCATCTTTTCCAATGGTTGCTATAAGGCTCCCAAGCAACAAATCTAGATAGACACGGTCTTCAAAAGGTGGGGCACGACATGTGCTCCTCCTTCAATGCCACTCTTGAACATGGTCGGATAGGCGAGTGGTAGAGGCCTGACGAAATGAGGTCAATATCTCTGTACCAGTGTCGTATCGGAGAGGTAACTGGAAATATGAAAGGAATGCGTTAGAAAGCATCACGAAAATGGAATGAGATGCGGAGGGTTGGTTTATATACCATTTTGCAATGTCTCCAGTGAGCGTGCATTGGAATAGCCAAAGATGAATGGAGTCATCGGTTATGGAGTTGCACGAACACCACATGTGGAAGGATAGAACATGGTTGGTAGGATCCTCTCCAGCATTACCCTCAAACTTTGTGATGTTTGAGGGAAGCTTAGTCAAAATATAAGGCCAACCAACATCATAGTGTATGGGGTCATTTATCAACTAGTTAAAATCCAGTAGACTTAACCCAACCATAAAGGGGAGCATGGGGGTTGCCAGAATGGTTCTTGAGACTGTTCCACTTGATGTGACCACCAGGATAGAACTAGAGCCAACACCAGGTTAGGTTCCTGCACTAGCTGTGGGTCCAAACATGGTGATGATATGCGATGAAGGAGGCTCAGAATCAAATGAACCAGGAGAAGACTCGGTATGGGGACTTGGAGGGCTATGAACTTGAACCCAACGGCGAGGGGTAATATGCCCAAGTGGAAACTGGGGGTGAAGGCCTAATAATCTCTGCGACAACACCTTGGTGGTGCAATGGTGGTAATACACACGTGACACGAAAATGGTGAAGAGAGATCAACAATATTGCTTTGTCTCAATGAGGGGAGATAAATTTATTATGTTAAGTATTGGATTGGCGGTGTAAACCAAGTGACCTTCGCTTAAGGTGTGCTTATGTGTGCAAGTGTATTTATTGATTAATCCCAGATCATGTTTGTAAAATAGAAAAAATCTTGCTAAAAATAAAATGAAATTAATAGAAAAAAATGAACAACAAAACAATTAACTAAACCTCACCCAAATTGGGTTTGCAAACGCTGTGCTGGTTGGTGGCTAAATTGATGGAAAATACACTAAAATGGTCAAGAGATCTAAATGTTGGTGTGACTGGGATCAAGTGACACTAAGCTACTGGAAAGTGGTGCAACAACAACAAAAAACCAGAGGGGAAGATCACTGCAAAAATATAGGGAGATGGGTGTAACACCTAGGGCAACCAATGGGACCCTAAGGCCAGTGACCAAACAAGTTTAAATGTGAAACTATGGATGGTAACAACATATATTTACAAATATGAAACAAAAGGGTACAAATATGGAAAATGTGGCTAAAAGCATTGCAGAAACTCAGACTACTCACTCAACTAAACTCCTCCTATAAAGGTGGAAGCGTACTAGAAGCCCTAGGGAGGGCTAAATTCGACTTCGACGAGTAAATCAGAGTAGATCAAGGCCTAAGCAGGATGAGACAAAGGTCAGACAACCTAGTAGATAGCTCTTTGCAAAACCCAGAAACAGATATGAGAAAAACCCTAAAACCCAGAAATCGCAGGTACTGACCTGTTTTCTAGTAGGGATCACACTTTTTGGGCTGATAAGTGTGCTCTGGCCTCCAGATTGCACTTTTTGGGCCAAAAAGTGCGATTTCTGCTCGTGGATCCTGGTTAGCAAATCTCGGAAAAAAGTGCCGCCTTTGTCGCGGCTGGTTCCTGTGACCTGTGGAAAAGACCAGAAAGCTTGTGGAAGTTAGAAATTTAACAGATCTAGGGTTAAAAAAATAGGAAAAATTAAGAGAATTGGAAAAATAAGAAACGCTAAGCTGAAAACCAAAGGTCACCCAGGTTTCTGGATCTGAAGCATAAAACCCAACGGAGACACCAATTTTGTGTTTGACAACAATTAGAAAATCCCCAACGGAGTCACCAATTTTGTTATAGTGTTTTCTTCTCAAATATGTACGGAAAAAACCTAATTAGGATTGTGGATGACAAACAATCTCAACAATATGAATGGCTGCTAAACATTGGAAATCTACAACAACTGGTAGAAACACAACCCGCCAAATTTCGGATCTATGCCACAATCATAGTTAAACAAAAAAAATAAAGAGTAATAACTCCAATCATTCAATGGAAACCATATATACAAAGAATAGTTTTATTATAACACCTGTGAAGGGAACAAATAAATGTTACCAGTCCCCCTCTATGGGATGGGTTCTTGGCTATCCTCAAACGTCTTCAACTTGTGTAGAGTCTCTCTCCTCTATAATGTGTAAACCCAACAAAAATATGATGTGTGACAATGAAAATAATCAGAGTTACAACAGTGAGTGCAACAATGAAAATAATCAAAAGTGAATAATGAATGAAAAACCCTTCTATTTATAACAAAATATTGAGTTATCCTCGAATAATGAGAAATAATAAAATATTATTGATCCCATTCTTGGAATAACCACTTGGAATATTTTATTATATTTGGTTAGGAGGGAAAACCTATTTAAACTTTTATTTAGAAATAATAAATAAATAAATGATTTATTTATTATCTCAAGGAATTAGTTAAGGAATAATAAACAAATAAGGATTTATTTAATTATTCCTAAGGGATTTAGTCAAATTTGACAAAAAATAATAATTAATTAGTGATTATTTTTAGAGAAAAATAAGATAATTAATTATTTATCTGTTTATTTTTCATGATTGGGTCAAATATGATAAAGAATAATAATTGAACAATGGTTTAATTATTTTTTCTTAAAAGAAAATCAAATAAATAATGACTAATTTAATTATTCTTCATGGGTTTAACTATAAATTACTTAACAAAGGTGGTTTATTAAGTAATTTCTCAGAATGAAAGCAATTTTACTATGGTAAAATTGGCTTTACATGGCATACATTAATCCATCTAGTAAATTAGGCCAGATGATCAATTTTTTGGTGATAACAGTAAAGGAGTAGTAAAGTATGATGACATATGCACCGTTGAAGATGTATTGTTGATGACATGATTGTGTTGATGCAGGCATTATTATACCTCAGAGAACAAATTATTAAAGCTTACTTTCATATATTTTTTTATGCTGCAAAGGGTGTTGGTGAAAGGTTTCTTGCACTTACATATGTTGATTGGTGCTGATTAGTGAGGCAGATTATGTGCATATGGAATAGTGGCTAATGCTAAGAATGTATGCATATGATGATTGAGATGTTGTGATGCATGAAGATTGTTGTGGTGCAGGGAAAAGGAAAAGGAAAAAGAAAAGGCAAAGGAATGCAAGACTACGATAGAGGCATATGTGTGCAGAACAAAGTTGCAGAGATGTTGGCTTGCATATGTTTTATGTATAAAGTTCATTAAAAGTTCATTAGGAATTTGGTTGTTGTAATATTTAAGGGTGGACTATATTAATGTATGATGTTTGAATATGTTGAAATTTATTTTGATAAGAAGAATATGAATGCATGTTATTTGGATATGTCGAAATCCAGTTTATGTATTTTAATATTCAAGAGTTGAAATAGTTTTGGAATTGAAGGGACACTCTTGGAATGCAAAGAGACAAGTTTTGGCATTTCATATTTGTGTGTGTGGAATACTAACAACCACCAAAGTTCACTTATAAAATTGTGTGAGATTGGAGAAATAAATTGTTAGAGAGTTAGAGAGTATGTGAGCTGATTTGAGTTGTTTATTACCTGACACATATAGAGCAGATGTGAAGCATATTTGAAGAGGAGAAGAAGAAAAGCCAAAGATGGAGGTATGCAAAGTTATAGACTAGGTAAACCAACATGTTGTTTCCTGTATGTATCAAGGGATTATAGTATCCTTTCAAGTTGTAGCTTGATAAAAAATAGGTTGGAGCCTATTGAGGTAGAAGCCTCTTGTGGGATGTAGCATGTAGAAAACTTATGGGACTTGGAGCTTCCTTACATGTTGTATCTTGCAAAAAAATTGAGGTAGTAGCCCCCGGTAGGTTGGATCCTACAAAAAATTAGATGTAATAAGGGAGTAGGAGCTTGCATTTGAATCACAATAATAACAAAGTCATGGTTTTCTCCCTTTATGGGTTTCCACTTATATTTGGTGTCCATATGTGTTATTATGTGCTTATGTGATGTTTTGGTTTACTTATTATTTTTGTTCACATATTAAATCTACTGTTCATTAAGTTTTAAGTTACTCATTCAATGTTTTAGTTAATCAATTAAAATAAAATAATTTTAATGTACATGAATGTACTAAACTGAATCACTCCCCCTCTCAGTTTAGTTAAGTTTCCATCAATTGGTATCAATTCTGGTTCCTTCTATGTAAGCCTAACAGGTGGAAGGTAGACCTGGTTGAGTCATGGAAAATCAAAGTGTATCTGTTCTAAGTGTAGCAAACTTTCTTGAATGTAGAGATAAGGTGAAATATAAAGTTATAGCTTATGTACTTGGTGTATGGAAGCTAGTATGTGATGGTTACTATAAAGACTCTTCCTCTATGCAAGAACAATAGTGGAATTCTAAGGAAAAATGTGCAATGTATAAAAATATTCATAATAAGGATCTTGATACTGTAATAGATTTAAATTTTACAAAAGAAATTTGGGAAAGTTTGCAGCTCATGCATCAAAGGAATATTGTGGTAGCAGTAGTATAGGAAAAGAGAAGAGGAAGAGGAAGATGAAGAAGACAAATTCCTGTGAAAAGGAAAGTGCTAGTGTGAATGAACCTGATTTCCATGAATAAAAGTTAGTTGAAGAACAAGCCAATATTGACTCAACATTGGTTGAAATAGATAAATTGACAAAAGGGAGCAAAGATCATAAGAAAATATTGTATATGTGTGATGAAAGAGAATATGAATTAAAGGAGGAATTTTTGAACCTAAAGACACAACTTGAAGAAGCATGGAGAATAGAAGAGATGATGACCAATAAACTTAAGGAGAAATAGGTACAATGTGAAATATTAGAG
Source organism: Pinus tabuliformis (assembly GCA_031772625.1). NCBI lineage: Eukaryota > Viridiplantae > Streptophyta > Pinopsida > Pinales > Pinaceae > Pinus > Pinus tabuliformis. The sequence continues at coordinate 734,265,065 of CM062814.1, forward strand.
GCTGATATTATCTTAGCTAGAAGTGAGCTTGATGAAAAGGACATACTGTATAGAAGGCTAGAAGAGGAGGTTGTTTCCATGAAGAAATTAGAAAAGTGCAGTAACTCTAAGGCAGACATTAAAAAGAATACAACAAGATCAAAAAGACCCGTGGGATAAGGTACAAGAAACATGATTAGAAAGGAAACAAATAAAAACAAGTAGCAAGACCAAAAGTAGAAGAATGAAATAAAGAAAGTCTACTTTGCAAGGACACAATTTTCTCATAGAGATGAGGTTGCAAAGTTTGCAAGATTTCAGAGGAGGAAATATGTCTCATGCTTCCATTACAATGAACCTGCACATGTTGTAGCAGGATGTAAGATAAAGCAAATCAAAACTAATCAACAAAAGATGCAGCAACCAAGAAGGCTCCCTCAAGCAAGCAAACAGAGAAGACAACCATCCACCAGGTACACAAATCATTTTTATGGTTAATGCTATTTGTGCAATGGATTTGGACACAAAGCTATTGAATGCAAACTGTATGAAAAGAAAAATATGGTCACAAGAAAATACACGCCATTTTCTCCATTTCTTGTCCATGCAAGATGTTAGGTGCATAATAGCTTTGGTCACAAATCTAAACCTCGTAAGCTATCATATACCCTAAATATCTCTAGACATAAGATGAAAGACACTCCAAGGAGATTAAACAATGAGCCAAAAGGAAATGCAAATAATAGAATACAACCAAATAAAGTATGGAAGATAAAGAAAAAGCCTACGACTTCAATGACATAATGAAGTCATCATGGCCTTAGGGAGCTACTCAAGAAAAAAAAGATGAATCCAGTGAATGTTAAGGGAGTAACTTCCAAGGGGGAGAGAAAACCCATTGATACGCATTAAATACATTATCACTCCTTTATATATAGAAAATGTTAGTAGAAAATTATTAAAGAAAATCTAAGTAGAGACAAAGAAATCAAAGGAACTTGAAGGTGTAAAGATTTTTGTAGCCGGAGCAAACCCTAAGAGAATAGTTGTAAGGCCTTGAAACCTCATGGAGATTAATCAAACTGCTAAATGATGCCTTAAAGAACATGAAGGAAAACAATATCAAAAGTTCTTTGTGGAGACTACCATATCAAAATACCTTAGAAATTGATAAGAGAACACTATGTATTTGGAATTTGTTTGAAATATGACATAGAATTATGAGAAACGTCTATGCAAAGCTTAAACATTTCAACAAATACAAAACAATATTGTTCACTTTCTTTACTAGAAGGAGGAAGCAACATCTAAGAAGACAAATTGCGTATCAAATTTTCACCTAACATAAAATTGGCCAAGCATGTAATGGTTGCACTATAAGTTAAAGAAATGAGTTGAGAATCTTTTTGAAGGTGGTAACAACAAGGGAACCCGGGGGCAAAGAGTGGTGTGGAAGCAATACAAGAGATATGACTCACGGAGGAACCTAAACAATAAGTAATAAATTAAAGTAGAAGAATTAGATAGAGAAAACTATTTTGGAGATAAATAAAAGTCAAAATCATAGATTTACCAAAATGTAAAATGTAACAATTACAAGATACAACATGAATGACATCCTTAGTATTATAGTTGATTGGGTTTACATATATATTACATGAAGAATTCATCAATGTGTACTGTGTATACAATGCATCAATGAGATTTTCATGTAAGGCATGTTGTAACAAACAACCATAATGATATCCCTACACTCAAGCACATGAGAGGTTGAAAAAGCAACCAAAGTACTGGTAGATTTAAAAAGAAAAGAAAAAGAAAGAAAAATAAGAGGAAGGAAAAAGATGGAACGCATGTTGCCAATGATGGAGCAAGTTATCTTGACACTTTGTCATCTATAACCCATATTATTGAGGATGGTGTGTAATCAGAGAAGACAATATGAAACAAGTCATCTCGTTGTGTTGGAGAATAAGGAGCTCTTCATTAAGGATTCTTTAAGTGCAACAATGAAAAAAAAACTATTGAATGAGGAATGAAGGTTTGTTGGAAGACTTATGTGAGAGAGGGTGGAGACACTATTTTGGGACTCAGTTTTGAGAAATTATTCTAAGACATGTTGAAATATTCCTATAGAGAGTTTCCATGAGCTGCCAGATCAAAGAAAGATAACCTTCGCTCTATTGAATACAATAAACAACTTGAAACTCTGGAAAATTTGAGGAAGAAGAAGTTATTCAAATGATAGAAAGAAAAAAATGGTTCTATGATAGTAACTAGTATTTCATCAACCTTCTATCGGTGGTGGTTGGTTGGATGTTTGATGGACTAGTTATTTTTTAGACTACATGGGTTACAAGATAGAATCATTTTAGTATGAAAAATTGAGAATTAATGTAATAATGGAGTGAAAATTGATAGATCTCGGGTGGAAAAAAATTACTCGTTGGCATAATCAACATATGTTACAAAGGAATGGTACAAGTTTGGAGGTGTGTATACATGTGGGACATGCAAGAGGAGCATTACAAGTCAGGATTGCAAACCCATAGTACTAGATCTAAGGGCTATACATTATGTCAAAAAAATAAGATTGTTGCAATAAGGTGTTTCCCCTCTATGTCCTCGTTTCCCTGATGGTGCATGTTGTTTCAATGGTCCAAGTTGGATTATTATTCCTTTAGGGTGTGCAATAGAAGATATTTATTGATTCCAATGATGATCTTCATCATGCTTTAAAAAACAAATGGACGGTGTTCCAGAATTCTGTTTAACGACAAACTATTGCTGATATAATTCTAGTACCTAGCATGATTATTTCTGTATGAAATTTCATTGAAAGACAATCGTTCTCAATTATGTGACCTATAAACCTCATACAACAACTAGGTTGGATTGCTAACTAGATCACCCCTCAATTGCATGCAGATGGACAATTGCCAACTATTTCCCACTATATTGCTGACAAATGATCACTTATGCATTTTCCGAACCTGCTAGGACCTGCCATTTTATGATGCATTGGCTTATTATAGGTTTGAGTTATTTTAATGTAGTCATTCATTATATGTGTGTTACTGGCTAGTATGTATAAGAAAAAGCTATATGTTGCGAAAATCTCCAAAACAATAGATCTTCATATATCACTTTGAAAGTAGATGTGAAACAAGCCTAAAAGAAAATGTGGAAACTAGAGTTGACTCTATACAACCAAAGCAAGCAAACGATGTGGATATTTAATACATTATGTCAATTCCAATAGAATATAAGCTTCGATCATGGTGAATTGGGGATGGTGAATCCTTTGAAAGATGAGACCTTAATCCAATCATACATCTCTTTAGTCATTCTTCAATAATTTTACACTTGGTGCATATATATTATTGCACAACATATATTAGAATTGCCAACATTGTTATACTATAATTACCACAACATTATGTTGTATATTGCAACAACGATATTTATAATATCACACTTGGGATGCTAGTTGTGTCCACCATATGCAACAACGTTAATATATTGTGCATTGTTTATATACAATGGTGGCAAGTGTTGAGCATCAATACACATTGGATATATGCTTATGCGTAGGGAGAATTTTAGGGGTGAAATTTTGCAAATGGGCTATTTTTTGGACATTTTCTAAAGAACATATTCGCCAATTTGGTTAAAAATTTGTTTTTTTTACACACACACACACACACACACACACACACACACACACACATATATATATATATATAGATGATTAAGTGGATGATATTCACCAAAAAATCACCAATTAATCATATATATATATATATATATATATATATATATATATATATATATATATCTATATATATATATATGATTAAATGGATGATATTCACCAAAAAATCACCAATTTTGATAGTAAATTACATGTTTTTTTATTGAATATTCGCCTACATTCTATATGTATGAATTTTCAAACCGGAATAGTCACCTACAATAATATTTATAGGAAAAATATTAAATCCTTAAAAATTCCCTGTTCTGCATTGATATATGTGTTGGATGCATTGATATTTGCATTGGATATTATATGCCTTGCTTCTACATTGGATATTATATGCGTTGATATATGCATTACTTATAAATTGGATATTATATGTGTTGATTGGGTTATGTATTTCTTCTGTCGTTGATATGCGTTTGGAGATCACCTTTCTACTCTAAGAAAGAAACTAAGGGGGAACATTTATAATACACTTTGAAGCAACATTGAGTAGTGTTATTGTCAACATATTACCGTTTCCATTGGCAGGTATTACCCTTCGTTCATATTACCATTTCCATTATATATTGGACAAATATTTCCATTGGAGCAATGTATTGCATGTTGGAGCAGCGTTCATATGGAATTGGTTAATGTACACACAATGGTGTTGGTAGTGGATACACAATGGAGATGGTGTTCTTACTTTTGTTGGAGCAACATTAATACTTTTATGGAGCAACATTAATAATTTTGTTGGAGCAATGTTAATTGTGTTATATATTATGGAATACAGTGTGTTCATTTACATCGAATGGTGACAATGATATATTATGTGCATATTGAACCAATAGAGCGTTATAGTTAAACGTGACAATGAATAATGTATTCAAGAGGACAACACAATATATAATTAGATGGTACTTGATGGTTATATTTGAAAACCTTATATATATTTAACAATAATCACATCCCAAGCATATTTACATATAAGTTCATTGTTTATAGAACTATGGATCAAAAGTGAGTTGAGCGATAAACAACAACCAAATATTCAGTTGAAGCAAGTCCCAACAACAAGATCTCTCCTTTTAAATGGTTAGTTGCAATCAATACATGGAAATGCAAAAACCAAGGATGTCGTAATTAGGAAAATTCATTGGCATTAGTTATTTAAGGATACCATCTCTTTATCATTGAAGAAAATTATAGTCAAACTACCATTTTTTGAATGGAAACATATTTAAAAGTTTTAGCTTTCGTATTTGAGCATGAAAATGCAAAAAATTTCCATATGAATGCTTTCAAAGTTCATGGATTGTTCAAAAGGGTCATTGACTTATTTCACCCATGTCTGGACCTACATCAATATGCAATAATATATGTACCATTTATTGCCTCTATTTGTGGAGGAAAATGTGGTGCAAGATGTGACACGTATCGACATTTTGTTCGCCTAAATGTTGAAGTAAATCTCATGATTTGTTACTACAGTTTAGGCCCTACTTTTTTAATTTTTCATTTGTATGTAAGAGATGGTTGTGCGTGTTAAATTGTAGCAAGAAAAGGCTTCATTTGACTTGTGCCTTAATCAAATGAAGAAATTTAATTTTTCACTTCAACACGATGATCTTTCAGGCAATTAGCAGGAGTGACATGGCCAAATCACTTAGTTAAGTCAACCAATTTGAGTTTGTGGGCTAGAAGTAGAGTTGCGTGCAAGTTGGTGGCTAAGATCTAGTTATCTAGAGGTGTTATATTTAGTGAAATTCAGTTATCTGATATCTAGTATAGAATAGAGTTAGTATGAGTTCAATTGAGTAGTAGTAACTGTTGTAAAGTCAAATACCTCTTAGTTAACTAGTTATTTTACTAAAAATAGCCTTTGGCATGCATGCAATTTGAATTTCCTAGTGAAGTCGGAGAGAAAAGGCACATTGTAATTATCATTGTATACTAGTGAGTGTACAATGTTTGCATGTAGTAGGTGAGATAATTCTCTTGGATTTGTGCAAGGAAATAGGAACTTTCCATATTCTTTAGAAGCAAGAATTGCACAAGGAAATAGGAGGAAGCATGAGACCTATTTTGGCTCAGTATTAGCTAGAGCATACTCAGGAGGAGATAAGCATTGTAGTGTAGATTGAGCTTCAAGCATTGAAGCAGTCATTGTAATTGACCATTGTTCTCATCTGATATAATACAAATAGAAGAGGGTTTTTTCCTAGTTGGGACCCTAGTAAAAACTGTGTTCATTATGATTGAATGATTGCATGTGTTTCTATCGTCAATTTTCCTTCCGCATGATTTAGTAGAAGAAATTTGTGTCTATTTATTTTAGTATTAATTCATTAGCACCTGCAAATTTCAAGTTATTTCTACATGGTATCAAAAATATTGAAAACTACATAGAAATTAGGTTCCTGATCATCTCTCAAAGAATTTTCGAATAACTGATTTGTGGTTTAGGTATTTCTTTAGTGTAAGAACAATGTATTTCAATGGATTGAGGCTTGAGTATGCATTGGAGGGAAATTCAAATTTTTTTGTTTTGAAAGACAAAATGAAAGTTGTATTAGATGACAATGGAGTTTTAGAGTACACAAAAATAATTATTCCAAAACTAGCAGCATCAAATGCACAACAACTGGCTCAGTGGAACAAAGATACTGTAAAATCTAGGAGGATTATCCTAGAGGGAGTCATAGACCATGTGGTTTTTAATTTTCATGGAATGGAGATTGATTTCACAATGTGGAAAAATCTCATAGATCTATTCAAAAGTAGTAGTGATGCTAAGAAGCTAGCATTGAAAGATAAGATTAGGAACATTCAAATGAATAAAAATGAAACTATTGTTTAATAACTATCTAGATTCACTTAGGTGAGAAATGAACTTGAAGGAGTTGGAGAGATTGTGCCACCATCTAAACTTTTGAGCTTAGCACTCCTTGGTCTTCCAAATTCCTAGCATATATATCAAGATTTAGTTAATGGAAGAGAAAGCTCCCAAATTGGGAGAGACTTTGGTCTGACTTGGCGCAGTAGGCTACTAGAAGAAACACTAAAGATGGTGTCACATCCAAAACTGATGAGGAATAAAACTTTGCTTTAGTAGGAAAAGGAAAGAAAACCAAAAGTAAGAAGGTCCAAGGCAAGGCTAAATCCATTTGAAACCATGGAAAGAAGAAATACCTGAGTAAAATTAAATTCTTTCACTACTATGAGTATGGACACTATGAAACCAAGTGTCTATGGAAGAAATCTATTAAGAAGCCTGCAACAGGAGCAGGAGGAATTTCTCTTACATCAAAATTCAAGCTGGATTTCACCCTCATTTCTTGCATGACAAGTACTCTATGAGGTAGTGTATGGTACTTAAACTCTGGTGCTTCATTTCATATGACAAGAAATAAGGAGTTCTTCAGTAGCTTAGAGGATAAGGACCTACAACTATACGTAAATCTTGGATATGATGGAAGGTATAGTACCAAAGGGATTGACACTATCACCTTTAAGAGGGAGTTAGGCTCCCATATCCACCTAAAGAATGTAATGTGTGTGCCTAGTTTAAATAAAAATCTAGTTTCTATAGTTGTTCTTGAAGACGAAGGATATGATGTGGTGTTCAGTAGAGGGAAGGCTTATCCAAAGCTTGTTTCTGCTGGACAAGTAAAAAAACAATGGTGTTAGAGTTAAAAATATCTACAAGCTAGAGGTGGATCCATGCACTACATTGTGTAGAAAGGAAGAACATGTTTAGAGCTGAGATGTTGGAGAGCTCTGGCATATGTGCATGGGACATCTACACCATGGAGCTTTGAAAATAATGCAACAGATCACCACTGGACTTCCAAAATGCACCCTTGATCAACATGATGTCTATAGGGGATGCACTCTTGGAAAATATGTTAAATCCTCCTTCCAAAGCTAAGATAGTATAACTGGAGCCATCTTGGAGAGAGTTCACTCAGATGTGTGTGGACCATTTTCCATAGTCTCAACTACAAAACACAAGTATTATGTGATCTTCCTAGATGATATTTCCTGCAAATTTTGGATCTATTTCATGAAGAAGAAAGATGAGGTTTATTCAATTTTTTTTGAATTTAAAGCCTTAATTGAAAATGAGTCTGGAAATAAAATTAAATCCCTAAGAAGTGACAATGGAGGAGAGTATGTGTCTAATGCATTCAAAGAATTATGTGTTAAGGAGGGTATTCTAAGGGAGTTGATTTTAGCCCACAACCCATGACAACAAAATGGTGTTGTAGAGAGGAAAAATTGAAGTATTATAGGAGCTATTAGAGCAATGTTGCATGACTAGGGGTTGCCACTATCCCTATGGGAAGAATCTTGCAATATAACTATTTACTTGCAGAATAGGAACCCTCACAAAATTCTTGGAATGATTATACTTGAAGATTATTTCATTGGGAGGAAGCCATATGTCCCCACTTTTGCATTTTCTGATCATAGTCTATTGTCATGCCTCTAAAGATAGCACGAAAAAGTTGGATCCCACTATTATAACTCTGTAATTTCTCAAGGTTAAAGAAAGAAATCACTGAGGTAACACAAACCACTTTTGGAGCATAGACTCTAGCCAACCTATACTCATAGAGGGCTCTCTCTTTAAAATTTAACATTGTTTGGTGGGATTTCAGGCTAGTTATGAATGTTCAGGGGGGTTTTCAATTTGTATTGAATATTGGATGGTGGGATCCTTAAAACATATGGATAGAATGATGTCTTTAGACCATTGGGCTATGGAGTCAATGGAAGGGCAGCAGAATTGGATCAAATCACTAAAGGGAATGTTCAAAGGGCAAGGTAGCAAAGTAAAGTGCAGGTGTTTGGAACTAGAGGGTGAAATGGTTTTAAAAAGGGTGATAGAGAAATTAAGAATTCTAAGAATGAGATATAAATGAGGAACAAAAGGTAATCGAAAACAAAGGGCAATTAAGAATCCTTTGATCTGGACTAGCAAGAAACAACCTAAACTAAAGAGAAATTAAGAATTCCTTAACTTAGATATCAGTTGAAAACATTTATAAGTATAACTGTTAAAACATAGTGTAATTAAACAAATTCTGAGATATTGTTCTAGTTATAGCATTCAGATTTAGAAATACATTTAAGATTGTGGAAAAACTTTAATAAAGATAACAACAACATGAGAAAATACTTGTCTGCACTTCGCTCGACACATGAATCCTGTGAAATATCTTGTCTTTATTCATCAATCCAGCTTGCTGGCTCAGTCAGTGATACAATAGCTTTACAGTATTTTGATCAAGAAGTCTATAGAAATGTCTAAGAATCCACCCTAAAATACTTCAAATGAAGAAGTATTTATACAAATTCTAAATTGAAATATCTTGAAACAACATCAAGATTGGTTTTACAAATATCTCAAACTGTTTTACATTAATAGAACTTAAATAAAGGAAACTCAAAACTAATGAATCTATTGGGCACTATATTTATGGATTGAGGGTGACAAAGAAGAGAAAGTTGAATTTGATAGCAACTCTTAATTGATGATGAGGCTTCCAAGTCATTAACTGCCTCCTTCCTTTGTGCATTCTGCTTCAGAAATTATGCAAAATTAGGGTCCAGTGATACCTTTGTATATCTCAATCCAAGATAGATATGTAAAAAGTGAAAGAGGTTATTGTATATATATATGTTATTGAGATAAACCTCTTTTATTTTCCCAAAATTCAGCTCCATCCGTTCACAATATTCTTTGCGAAAAGATGTCTTAAACAAGACTTTGCACAATCCGAAAACTAGGCTCTGAAGATATGCATTTATATCCCTTTTTGTAATAACCATGTAAAAAGTGAGATATGTTTTTGTAGATTAACCATTTAGGAACACAAACCTCCTCCAGTTTCTCAAAATTAATCTTGGATTGGCCACAATAGTTTCTAAAAAATTATGACTTAAACAGGGAATTTTTGGAAAATGTACCATTTCTGCTCTGATTTTCCAATCTGATACACTTTTAATGATACTCTTTCATCTGATACACTTTTACTTTGATGACCTGTTAATATCCTTTACTGTGTTTTTACTTTTACTGTACATTTTATCTTTTTACAGTGTATTTAAATAGTAAATCATTTAGTCTTTTATATGTATCAGCATATGGTAATGGATATTGATCAACTTTTTGTATGTTTGATCTGTTTGAATTTTGATTGTACACTCTATCTGGTTCCTTTGTTTTAACAATTAATGTCTCCGTGTGAATGATTTCTTTCTCTGTTCTGTGTATCACTATTTTCTTCTTCTAAATGAAGGTTTTTTAATAGATTTCCTTCGGAGTCTTGGAGTAAACAAGTTTTATGACTAGTATCAAAATTGTTTATCCAAGCTCTGGTATTCTACTAATTACCTGCAAAATGCAACAATCATTAAGAAAACATAGGTTGGCAGGAAAGTTAATTGATGGCTTTATTACACAGGGATGTCAGGGGAAGGATTCGTGGCAATGTTTTGAAAGTAATCAGAGGTTGAATTGTGTTGCATAGGTTTAGGGTGGCGTTGGAAGGGTTAGATAGGTTTTACTATGAAACGGGGCAAAAGGAATGAAAATGAGGGTTTTCAGGTTTTAACAGGAAACTTTTTAAATTTGGTGTGGGATTAGTTAAGTGAACAATGATGGTCTTGTCTTATGCAGGGAGGCGGTAAAGGTATGTATAATATTACAATACTGACCATAGTCAGTTCAAAATTATGAATCCTATTATTATATGACCCTAACAGTGGCTTCACATGGGGATGGCATTTGCTTGTGAGATGTCAAGACCATCGTCGATTAGTAGCCTGATCCATTGGGCCAATCTCGAACATGTATATGCTTTGTTGTATAATCTCTGTGACTGAAACTTTTGAATTGAAAATACACCCTTTTCTGCAAACTGAAATTTGACACATGCTGTACTGAAATCAGATCTGAAATAAACTTGCTGCTGAAAACCTGAATTCATTTAAATTGAAATCCTACCTACTTACTCTAATCAACTGTCCAACTGCTGGTTAGGTAAAATGAAATAGCCAATGCAACCATTCAAGCATCATATACATTGGTGAATTTTGGTGCTTGTGCTTGTTTGTGATAAAAACTGAGATTCTAAAGCCATTATAACCTTGTCAACTAATGAGAAGATAAAGAAATACTTGATTTCCTTTGTTGATTCTAGAAACTGTACAAAAGGATCTTCCAAAATATACACATTTTTTTTTAACTGATTTAAGCAACTGTTCATCTGTTCTGGATGGCCTCCAGGACATGAAACTAAAATATCACTTTCACCTTTATCACCCTGCATATTTTCAAACAAGCTTTGTGATGACATTTCTTCTAATTGAAATGTTTGACTAATGAAACCTTTATCATCTTGATCCTAAATCTGATCGTTAGTTAATGAAGAACAATTCTGATTGCATTCACTATCCAACCCATCAGTTATGGGATCATGAAAAACTCGGAAGGATTGCTGTAACTTATTACTCATAGGTTCGAATGGGACTTCACAAATTTCTACAAGCTGCACATCCTTTTCTTTAGAGTTTTCATACCAAATTTCCTTTAAAAATTGAAATGATTCAAAACATAGTGGTATAGGTCTTTCTTGTATTATTTGATCAGGTGTTTCAATGGAATTTGACAACTGTAATTGTGAAACTGAAGGATCTTGATTAGGTATTTTATTGTCTTCTTTGTTGTTAATTTCAATACCTAAAGACTGCTGATTTTTGATTGCTTTAAAGTTTTCTCTGATGAACTAAAATGAAGCAAAACAAATAGGCAAAGAATATTCACTTATTTCCACCTTTTCTGCACTTTCTTCCTCACTTTCATAGCTGATATGAATAAGATGATCACTGTTTTCAAGCTGCTGAAACTGAATTTCTTTATTTCCCAAACTAGTTTTTGATTGCTCTGTAAATTTAGTTTGGATTTGAAGAACATAATTATCATCATATTGATCATACTCAGGAAAATCATAAAAAGAAGGAATGTCTTCAAACATACACATTAGATCAGCAGATTGCTTCTCCACATATTGATCCATAAATCCATTTTCTGATTTGTGGTAGTTGGAATTAGCAGGAATTTTTTCATGGCTATTGACCTCTTATTTTGGTGAAATAAATGTGTCATAGTGATTTTGAACAAAATTTTTATCTTTCATGGTGATCTTATGTATCCTTTCCTCTATTTCTCTTATCAAAATGTTGAGTTTTACCTCAGCAATGTTGTTCTTTCCACTCCTACTTTCAACTTTTCTCTTCTAATTTGCAGATTAACTTCTACATCTACTGCAATGTTCTGCATCTATTCCAGTGTTGAGGGGTTTCTTTCTCTTAGTTGAAATTCTATCTCTGGATCAAATGTTTTTGCATAATGCAAGAGAGCTAAATCAGGAGGAGGTCTTATATTTGATGGCATTGAATAATATATTTGATTAAATCTGTCAGAAAATTGTGTATTGTTTCATTTGGCTGCCTTTTTAACTGATTATATTCTTCTATGATCACAAAAAGATTGCCTTTGATTATCCATCTATCAAGGAAAAAATTAACAAACTGTTGGAAATTTGAGATGCTTGCAATAGGTAGATTCTTGAACCAACTATTTACTCTACTTTGTAAAGAGAGAGCAAAAATTTTGATTCTAACATCATCTTCATCAATCTCAAATAAGTCCAGATAATTCTCAAAACCTTGAATATGTTTTTGGGCAGTGATACCATTCTCTCCATCAAACCTAGGGAGATACTTGTAATAATTATTAGGGAAATCATGGAGTATAGGAGGTAACATGAGGGGCTTATATCTATCAGGAACTTTACAAGGTACATGAATATGTACAGGGATTGTATGATTAGTCTTGATTGTTTGATGCTCCTCAATTAGAAAATGATCATCATAAGATTTAGAAGAAAGTTGCTTAAATGGATGAGGAGGATATATATTTACAATTTTCAAAGGAAAATAATAAAAAATTAATCTAATATCTTCTCTAAAATACAATATACATTGAAAAAATTTCTTGATGAGAAAGAACATAATGTCTTGGATAACAATCCAAGTTAAAAGCTTGATCTTTTCATATTGTTCTTTCAGGTTCATTCCTCCAGTGGAGTCTTGATTGTGAAATTGATTTGGAGTTACCAGGTGGATGATTTTAACCTTTGTGTGTCTGATCACTGTCCACCATCATAGATCATATCTGAACCTATAAAATATTTCTGAAGAAAATGTTAGTCTTCCCCAGTATGGTTGCCACTATGTTATCACTCAGTAATTTCTCAAGGTTAAAGAAAGAAATCACCGAGGTAACCACAAACCACTTTTGGAGCATAGGCTCTAGCCAACCTATACTCAGAGAGGGCTCTCTCTTTAAAGTTTAACTTTGTTTGTTGGGATTTCAGGCTAGTTATGAATGTTCATGGGTTTTTTTGATTTGTATTGAAGATTGGATGGTGGGATCCTTAAAACAGATGGATAGAATGATGTATTTAGACCATTGGGCTATGGAGTCAATAGAAGGGTAGCAGAATTGGATCAACTCACTAAAGGGAATGTTTAAAGGGTAAGCTAGCAGAGTAAAGTGTAGGTCTTTGGAACCAGAGGGTGAAATGGTTTTAATCGAGGTGAAATAGCAATTAGGAATTCTAAGACTGAGATATAAATGAGGAACAAAAGGTAATCGAAAACAAAGGGTAATTAAGAATCCTTTGATCTGGACTAGCAAGAAACAACCTAAACTAAGGAGCAATTAAGAATTCCTAAACTTAGATATCAGTTGAAAACATTCATAAGTATAACTATTAAAACAGAGTGTAATTAAACAAATTCTGAGATATTGTTCCAGTTATAGCATTCAGATTCAGAAATACATTTAAGATTGTGGAAAAACTTTAAGAAAGTTAACAACAACATGAGAAAATACTTGTCTGCACTTCGCTCAACACATGAATCCTGTAAAATATCTTGTCTTTATTCATCAATCCAGCTTGCTAGCTCAGTCAATGATAAAATAGATTTACAATCTTTTGATCAAGAAGTTTATAGAAATGACTAAGAATCCACCCTAAAATACTTCAAATGAAGAAGTATTTATACAAATTCTAAACTGAAATATCTTGAAAAAAATATCAAGATTGGTTTTACAAATATCTCAAACTGTTTTACATTAATAGAACTTAAATAAAGGGCACTCAAAACTAATGAATCTATTTGGCACTATATTTATGGATTGAGGGTGACAAAGAAGAGAAAGTCAAATTTGATAGCAACTCTTAATTGATGATGAGGCTTCCAAGTCACTAACTGCCTCCTTCCTTTATGCATTCTGCCCCAAAAATTCTACAAAATTAGGGTCCAGTGATACCTTTGTATATCTCAATCCAAGATAGATATGTAAAAAGTGAAAGAGCTTATTGTAGATATATATGTTATTGAGATAAACCTCTTTTCTTTTCCCAAAATTCAGCTCCATCCGTTCACAATATTCTTTGTGAAAAGATGTCTTAAACAATACTTTGCACAGTCCGAAAACTAGGCTATGAAGATATGCATTTATATCCCTTTTTGTAATACCTGTGTATAATGTGAGATAGGTTTTTGTATATTGACCCTTTAGGAACACAAACCTCCTCCAGTTTCTCAAAATTAATCTTGGATTAACCACAATAGATTCTGTAAAATTATGACTTAAACAGGAAATTTCTGGAAAATGTACCCTTCTGCTGTGATTTTTCATCTATCTTCACTTTGATTTTACAATCTGATACACTTTTAATGATACTCTTTCATCTGATACACTTTTACTTTGATGACCTGTTAATATCATTTACTGTGTTTTTACTTTTACTGTACATTTTAACTTTTTACTGTGTATTTCAACAGCAAATCATTTAGTCTTTTATATGTATCAGCATATGGTAATGAATATTAATCAAATTTCTGTATGTTTGATCTGTTTGTCTTTTGACTTTATGCTCTGTCTAGTTCCTTCGTTTTAACAATCAATGTCTCTGTGTGAATGATTTCTTTCTCTGTTATGTGTACAACTGTTTTCTTCTTCTAAATGAAGGTTTTTTAATAGATTTCCTTCCGATTTTTGGAGTAAACAAGTTTTGTGACTAGTATCAAAACTATTTATCCAAGCTCTGGTCTTCTACTAATTACCTACAAAATGCAACAATCATTTAGAAAACATAGGCTGGCAGGAAAGGTAATTGATGGATTTATTGCACAGGGATGTCTAGGGAAGGAGTCGTGGCAATGTTCTGAAAGTAATCATAGGTCGAATAGTGTTGGAGAGGTTCAGGGTGGTGTTGGAAGGATTAGATAGGTTTTACTATGAAACAGGGAAAAAGGAATGAAAACGAGGGTTTTCAGGGTTTTAATGGGAATTTTTTTAAATTTGGTGTGGGATTAGTTAAGTGAACAATGATGGCCTTGTCTTATGCAGGGAGGGGGTTTTCCAAGCCATCACACCGCTTTTGTGGCGAAGGTGGTATTCGGGAGGGGTCACCCGATCTACCTCTGTGCCTGACACATAGCATTTGGGGTTTGAGGGAAAACTGCTTTATCGGGCGGGTAACAATTAGCCATCAAGCACAACCGATATGGATGTGCATCGTCAGATTTAGGCTCTGACAATCGGACGACAGTCGGGTGGTGAAATAACACGAACAGGATGGGGAAAATGTTTAGGGTGCCCGAGGCTTTAATCACAAATGCTTTGTGATTAATTATAGGTTAAATACAAGATTAAATTGATCGGATGGGGTTTACTGATGAGATTTATCTGTTTTGTCGGGATATGGGGCAAATGGTATAGTTTATATTAAAACTAAGGGTTGGGATATTTATTTAGGGGATTTATTTAATATATAGGAAAAGGTATATCGGGGGATTTATATAATTAAGTTAAAAATTAATATGAAATGAGCGGAGTGAGCATACCCTTAGCATAATGTAAAATTTGTGAATTTTATTCTCATACATTTGATACTTAGGATAAAACACTTTTGTGGGTTTTTTGAGTGAAATAGAATTTACATGGGGGTTTTTACTTTTCCTAGGCAAATGAAGTCTAACCTTAGGAAAAGGAGTTTTATTAGGGTAGTGAAGGGGATGACTTTTATGAAGGAGATTCTAACACTTGCTGTCTATAAGTCATTAGGCCGAGGGTCTGGTCCTAGCAAAAGTTTGAGAAATGCTCTGAGCCTCTTTGAATTGAAGGATTTAAAGTACTTAGAACATACTTGTGGATAGGAAATTAGTAAGTAAAGGGAAAAATGAATGAGGGGGAGTTAATCACATTAACTTGCAAAACTTTGTTTTTGCTTCCATAATTGATCATATATATTGAAATATGTGTCTAAGCATGATGCATGTGTTTTGATCCAATCAACTTTATACTTCAGCAACCTTTCTTCTACTTACCCATTACCTACCCTAACATTTTATTCTTCTTTATACTTATTTGGGTGTATTTAGGCTAGCATACCCTTTTCATCCATTTTGCTTTTGAAAAGTAATCTATCTAATTCTAACCTTATATCATCCAAGGGCTCAGATTAAACTAATCATCTCCTTTTATTTTCTCTACCCATCTAATGATCTGCCAAGATTAAACTGTTTGGTCACATTTTATTCTCTAGCTATAAACATAAAATTCAAATAATGAAATAACAAAGATTAAATAGTTTGATTACCATGGATTGTGGCATGAATAACAAGCTGCACACAATCATTATTATGCATAAAAGTAAATAGGAGTGGCGTTTAGACTTGCACACTTTCATGGTCTCTTTTTGTTTTTGGGGTTCATATATTTTCATTTTTTGACCTTCTCTTATTCTTTTTGTCCTTTGATATTTCTTTTACGACATACCCTCTTTACATTTTTTAATTCTAATATAGAAAAACATTTGCAGAAAGAAAAGGTATGTATAATATTACAATACTAACCATAGTCAATTCAAAATTATGAATCCTATTATTATAGGACCCTAACACCCACTACACAGAGGGGGATATTTGTAGGCTATTTATAGACACCTCATATTTATTGGGTGCACATGTCCTCATTCATGATGAGGGATGTGAGATTTGATTAGGAGAAAGCCATGAGGAATTCTCTAGAGTGAGAGCTAATAATACCACTAGAGGAGGAGCTTCTAGCTCCAAAGGAGGAGCCTCAATCATATCCACAGAGTCAGATCTTTATTAAAGGCAAGAGGACATCCAAGGAGGATGATGTGGAGTAGCCACATGTGGAGGAGGAGAGAACATACCGAGTGGAGGCACCCACTCGCACAGAACCTTCTAGAGAAGGGAGGAAGAGGACCAATATGGTTGATAGATTGGTGCAGGAATCTCAGGAGCAGGTTGGAGCTCCTAGCTCGTTACATAGACAGAGGAGATCACCCGATAGATGTATGAGATATATGGCACTTATGACAAACTTGATAGATTTTGATTCATCTTATTTTGAAGAGGATATTTCCCAACAACTGTGGGTAGATTCCATTGTGGAGGAGTATAACTCCATCATAAAGAACAATGTTTAAGTGTACAATGCTTTTGCACTGAGAAGGTGATCGATTCCCCTTGGATTTGTCCTATGAAATAGGGAATTACATTATTATTTAGGAGCTTAATTCCTCCAAGATTGCACAAGGAATCATGAGGTTGGATGAGGTTTTAATTGGCTAAGTGTTGGCCAGAGCAGGTCAGGAAGTGGGAGAACAATTTTACAGTGTAGGGTGTGCTTTAGAGTTGAAGCAAGACATTATAATTGTTTCTCTTTCTCATATGAATTAATGAAAAGCAGCGGAGGGGTTTTCATGGTTGGGTTCCCCTATAAAATCATTGTGTTCCTTGTGTTTTGATGGTTGCATGTCATTGCATGTGTTTCTATCACTTGTTTTCCTTTTTGCAGAATAGTAGAATAAATTTCTATCTCTTAATTTATGTTTGATTTCATTAGTAGTAGCAAATTTATTGCAATTTATACATGGTAACAGTGCCTCAAAATACTACAATGAAACCTTGTTCCAAATATTCTCTTAGAAAAAATTTGATTTGTAGAGTTTTTGGTGTCGATTCTCTTCAGTGCAGGAAAATGTCTTTCAACGGATTGAGGTTGGAGTATGCATTGGAAGGCACTTCAATTTTTTTGTGCTTGGAAAGACAGGATGAAATTTGTCTTTGATGATAATTGAGTATGGGAATATACACAAATTGATATTCCAAAACCAACAACATTAGATGCACAAGTTTTTTCTCAGTGGAAGAAAGACACAACAAGAACCATGGGGATTATTCTAGAGGGTGTCAAAGATCATTTGGTTTCAAAATTGCATAGAAAGGAGACCCCTTTTGCAATGTGGAAAACTCTCATAAATATCTTCCAGAGCAACAATGATGTTAGGAAATTGGCATTGAGAGATGAACTCAAGAGAATTAAAATGTAGAAAAATGAAACCATTCCTTTGTACCTATCTAGATTCACTCAGGTTTGAGATGAACATGGAGGAGTAGGAGAAAATGTGCCATCATCTGAACTTGCGAGCTTAACATTCCTTGTCCTTCCAAAATCCTGGCACAACTATTAGGATTTAGTTAATGGAAGAGACAAAATACCAGATTGGGAGAGACTTTGGTATGATTTGATTCAAGAGGAGATCAGAAGAAACATTAGAGATGGTGTCACATCCATTGAAAATGAGGAATAATACCATGGTCTAGTTGGAAAAGGAAAGAATGTTGTTGGGAAAAGTATCCAATACGGAATGACCCTATCCCACTCTAAGGGTGATAGTACCTCAGCAACAATCAAAGCAAAGCTATTCAAGATTACTTCTTTATGAGATGTAAGAGAGGGGAGAAAGAGATCCACTAACCGATGTCTTCCGCTAATGATTGATCCAATCTTCTCTCCTTGCTGCTTGCTCCCAGCTCCTTGCTCTTTCACTGGCCCAGCTACACCAAGATCCTGTAAAATGGCAAGAGAGGGAAACTACAAGAAGCATACATTCATAATTGATTCAAGGATTAGAATAAATCAAATACACAAGTATAGCAACACATCATTGAGACACATGTATATAGAAGAACCTCAAATGCTTTATTAATGGAAGAAGTAAAGTTCAGGAAGTGATACAACCATAAGAGGCCCAATCCAGCATCACCTCCCAACAGAAAGAAATCTCCTCTTCACCTCCTTCAAAGAAAATCACCCAATAGTTCTATACTCAAACCAACAACACTTCCTTACATCCACAAGATTCCCCCCTCTAGACCTCATGAGAGAGCTCTATATATAGGAGTTTTGGAGAAAGGATGAGTCAGCTTGAGGCTGGCATGAAGCTGAAAAGTGTCCTCTCCCACTTCAGTTATTCTTCAGTTCTTGAGTCTACTTGGAGGTTCTTGCTTCCACTTGGAGATCTAGACCCTCTTACTCATCACCAGTCGAATTCCCTGATCCAAGTGTCATTTTGGAAGCTTCCTGGGCATTGACACCTTGAGGAATGACTGTGCCACTTGGCCAAACTCGCCCAGCGCAGGTAGCCTTCTTTGCAGTTGACATTCAGCGCAGGTACACAGTGGAGCAGTTGACATTCAGCGCAGATGCTCAGTGGAGCAATTGACATGATCCAGAATTAGCTTGTTTTTGAGTGTTTTCAGGTGGAGAACTGATATTCAGTGCTGTGGTTTGCTGACCTTGTTCCTCTAGGGGTAGGAACAACATGTTTAGGGACTTTGGATCCCTCAGATTATTGACATTTCATGCTTCATGCTGTAAGGCACAAAAATGTCTATAACAGTTGCCCCCTAAAGTATGAGGTCGTTTATCGGGTGAAATGCTTTATCAGGAGGATCCGAAGTTCATTCAATCGCTGAGAGGTGACCTGTAATAAAATACAATACAATACATTATTTTTCATTCTGCTTTCATGATCTAGCTGAGGCGGGCATTCCCATGCTCAGCTTTATAAATTCATTTTGGTACATAGAACAGACGATCGTCTGATGGTAGACTGATAATTCTCTGCTGAAATTATCATCCTTTGAGTAGGATGATCATCTGCTGCAATGATGTACATGTCAAATGTCTTTATATTTCCTGAATATATATCGCAGCCCGGATGGATGAAACTAGATCCGGGGTCTTCAAACTCGTTCGATCTTCACTCTAAGTACAAGTCGATCCATGTGAGAATTGCACTGAAGTCGAACATGGAAAGACATCGCTTGATTACCGGTCAATGATGTAAACCGTTAACAAGCGCGAGAGGAATCACCGATAATGATAATGACCCTCAAGGTACTGCAGTACAATTCATGTGGTGTGAATAAAGGACTTGGTGTCAAACACCACGCAAAATCTTCTGGTCGAAGGTCATTGATGTATACCTGTCGCTGGAAGTGAGAAACTTGCCATTGAGGCATGCAAGCTTCAAAGTACTGAGGGGGGTGTTCCTAGATCAACTTCTTGGATAATGAGTTGAAGTCGACAAGAAGCGATCCGTCAAAGGAGGGCCTTAATGAATCCCACATCAGTGACACGGAACGAAGCTAATGATTTTAGTGGAGGAGAAAACAATCTGTGACATATGATTCAGGGTGGCGATCATGGATGGATGAAGGATAATGTATGGCAGTGGATGGGACATGGTTGACTCTTTCTGAACAACATCTCTTGAACATATAACGACACTGATGCGATGGATCGGTAGCATTACCCCAAATGTGGATGGTTTGGCGAAGACCATGGTGATGAGACCGGTGAATGAAACAACCCAACCCGATGTGATACGGAGGAAAAGTGTCATGTTCAAGAGCGACTTGCTACCATTAAAGCTTTGAGGTTCTCCCAATTTTTCCCCAGTCATTTCTGACCAGTACCTCTTTATTTTTGTCAAGCTTGAGGAGGATAACATATGCTTGTTCTATAACCTGCCCTTCGGGCAAGCCCATCGCTATGTTTTAACGAGCTTAGCGATAGGGAAACTCGTTCTCGTCTAAAGACAAGTTTGTCACTATTTAATCATTTTAACGAGTCTAACGACAAGGAAAACTCGGTCCTTTTCATTTTTAGAGAGTCTGAAAAGGTACAGAAAGTTAACTCCAAAATTCCTTTTTCGTCATCTAATCCCTTGAGTCCGAAAAAGTATAAAACAATACAGAAGGGATGAGTTTTCGATAATTTTAACGAGCCGAATAAAACAAGTGCTCGACCTTTTTGTGCAATAATCCCTCAGGTCCAAAAAGATTAAAATCTAGAGGAGGGATAGCTCTTCTGGTCATTTTAACGAGCTGGAAAGCCAAAACTCGGCAAACTTTTCATATTTTACGAGTCAGATGAAAAGAGCTCAAAGAAGACTCGTCTTTTGAGGAATGAGTGATAAACAGGGATAGCAGCAGATTCCAGGTACAGGTTGGAATTTTCCAATCACGACAATGTCACAAGGATGGCTAGGTGAAATCACTCTTCGCAGCTGTTCCTCAAAATGGGTAAACAATCATATGGAGGTGAACGATCGGCCAAATGGAATGGAGGTGGCAGGTGCAAACACGACCAAGGCTTTTTATGGCTAATAAATTTACGATCACAATGGTTATTTACTGGGATAGGTTCATTTTTTATTTAACGAGCTTGAATGCACCAAAAACACTGCTCAATCTTATGTTTATTTTTTAACGAGCATGAACTATGTGCTAAAACTGCTCGGATCTCGCTTTTCTATTTTTTAACGAGCATAAATTCCGCGGTAAAACTGCTCGATATACCAGTCATAAGATAAGAAATGTCCCCTGTAAGATCCCATTTTTTATAGAGCTCGCGCCTTACCAAAGCTATGCTCCCTCTCATCCTTTCTTTATGCAAGTTCGGACACGGCTAATCCCAAAAAACAGATAAATAACCGCTCTTAGCTTGCACTCCAAAAGGTTTGCATGCCCCCGGGTATAAAGTACAATTTCAAGGCTGCCCCTACTTATCCGATAAAACATTTGTTTTAAAGGGTGAGGCTTGCCTCTTTCTGGTTACCCAAAGATTGTTTTGTTAAATTCTTCAAACGAAAACATTTCCTCGGCACTGTCTACCGAAGTAGACAATGGTGAATGACCTTTGTCAAACACGTAACCTTGACAAAATAATCCTATTCTAGAACAACCCCTCTTCCATCCACGGACGGGGTACGGACTATTCATATTCTCTCGCGGAAATTCTACCTTATACCCAAGGTTTCCTCTGCCCGAAGCAGACCAGGATGCATGCCCCCTGGGTTCCAGTCCCATCTTTCCGAATCACTCGCACTCATCGGGAAGGAGGACTGGGGGTGGAGACATTTCTTGATTGACTAGACCATTCAGGGTTGGTATGTGACTATTTGCGATGCATGATCCTGGAAATGAAAGTTGGTCTACGAGCTTGACCATCCTTCCTTCGTGTGGAAAACACATTACTCTAAATAGTGAGGAGACTATTGCTCCCATGCAATATATATAGTCTCGTCCAAGGAGTAGGTTATAATCCAAGGGTCCTTGAACGACCATCACGTTCATTTGAACGGTCTTCCCTTTCAATGTAACAGGTACATTGGGGAGGATCCCTAATGGTCGACTGGTTCCTTTATCAAAACCCGAGAGATTTCTTATCTCAGGCAAAAACGCCGGGGAACCCAGTGCTTTCCAAGCAACAGAGGAAAGGATACTCACAAATGCCCCTTCATCAATGATAGTGCCAGCCATTACCATTCTGTAAATTTGGACTATGATTCTGAATGGTATACTGGCTGGCAACCGGGGTCTGCCTAGTTGGTTCCAATCAAAGGACACAACCAGGTTGCTTGGTGGTGGGACCGAATACACGGCCGGATATGACCCTGACGATGTTCCTTCCTGCGATAAAGGAATGGGCGCATTGCCCTGATGCTCATCAGAGTCGGTGTTGATGAAAAGAATCTGGATGGTGTCATCCTTATTCTCTTCAGTGAGGGTGTCATTTGAAGATGAATCTTCATTGACGGTGTCATTTGAAGATGAAACCTCTGAAGGCAGAACCGGGTCAACTGTCGTTTTGACCTTTAGACTTTCGTCTGGTCTGGATTCAGTAGGTTCATTTTCAATGACTGACGCTTCAGCTGACCACTTGAGCGGGCCAGCTGTATTTTCAACCAACGAAGGACTTGGCATGAGTTTTTTGTATCTAGGAGGAAGTCTCAACGGTGAAACCGGGCGATCTTCCAAAACTCTCTTCGCTTCGTCTAAGAAGGGACAACGGTGGATGGCGTGATCGCCTTTACACAGTCTGCAGGGGGATCATGCTCCCCCTCTTTGTCTTGAACCTTCACTTTCGCTGGTTGACGGTAAGCATTCAACATGGCTATCAGAGGTTGATGCTCCCGAATTGTGCAAACGAGGGGACCAGTCCCTTAGTATCCGGGGAATACATGGACAATCTCTATGGAAGTGGTCTCCTCTACATATGACACATGGCGATTTAGGCCCGGTCTATGCTGTGTGTGGATTTTTGTCAGATGTCTTTTGCTTGCCCCCAGTCGCCTTAGGCTCCTTCTTCTTCTTCTCCCTCTTCTTCTTCTCCTTCTTCAACATGGGAGCTTGGCTTTTGCCGGCTCTACCTTGCGAAGATGAAGGATTGGAGGAAGAGTTATAGGAAGTAGAAGGCTGGTGGGCAGCTCTAGACTGATCTAACTGTTGACTCGACTGTTCAGGAACCATGGTGTTCTGAACTACATTGGTTGAGAATAGCCAAATTGGCAGGCCAATTGTCAGTCCTGGAAGCGACAATGTGGCCATGTGGGGCGCACCAACTTCTCCCCAAGAGGAGAAAGGACTAGGATTTTCATCATGTGGAATTCCTTGGTTGGGGCGTTCCATGTTCTCAACCTACAGATCAACGCAGGAATAGGAGGTGATTATGTTCCATTTAAAATAAATTTTATAACGACGCTTTAGACACAACTTGCTTTTTCACTTTTTAAGAGTCGAGAAAAAGCTAAAGATGACTCTAGTCTCCTTCGATGTTTTAACGAGCCTGAAGTGACAAATGCTCGGATGGACTTTTTCAGTTATAGAGTTTGAAAAAGGCCAAAAGAAACTACTCTGGAGTTCTAGGCAGAGGGTGTGCCAAACTTTTCGCAAAACCACAGAATACGTTTTACGGTACGAGTGGTCGATCTTCGTGAATGCTGTGTTCACTGCATTGCGATCAGTAGGGCGGCCGACATGGCTTCCTATGGATAAAGGCTTTGTTCCTATAGGGGTCTCCCAATATATACGCGACGGTACGTGGGAGCACAAGTCCGTATTGATACTTATCGCTTCACCGTGGAGGAATCACCCAACCACTCAACGCTAAGATATCACGTTTAACGACGCCGGAACACGTCTCTAGCTTAGACCTCTATGTGTTTGCGTTATGTTTCAATGCGTTGTTATGTAAATTCAATTTATTTTAAGGTTGATCTTGTTTAGTAGTTTTCCTTTATGGATCACCACGAGATGTATAGTAATACTCCTAAATGCAGTCTAAGATGATAAGCAAGCTTTTCAATCTTTCAACTTTGAAAATCTTAACTACTGAGGGAAAAGAAAGACATCATCTTTTCACACAGATCATAGAGCACACACTAATGCACTTTTTCCTAAATCAACATGCAAACTGTCAAAATGCACATGCACAATGCAGGTATTTCTTTTCTCTTTCTTAATGTTGATGTAATACAAAAAGAAAGCTGTTGTATAACTTTGAATTCAATTTCAAGTGAAAGCAAACAAGCTTGTCCAAAATCAAAAGAAACCTTAAGATTTACTTGTTTCGACACTAGAAATATATAAATTCAAACCATATGACGAAATCAAAAGCTCAATCAGCTATGAACAGCAAACAAACTAACTCTTAAGATCAAAACGACACTTTATCACAGGTCTAGATCTAAGAGGCCACAGCAAGACTAGTTCACTTTCATTATGGGAAACTGCAAATGATGTAAGAAATACACAAAGAACAAATACAGTTTCTTTATACAACCGAGGCGGAATAGTGGCAAGGAAAGTTGGTTTCAGATAGGTACATTGACTGATAACAGGCTGCAAAAACAAGGATGAAAACAGGGCAATAAATAGCAGTGAACCCCAGTAGCACAAGGCAAAACTGGTTCAGCACAGGTGGTACACTGTCAGTTTGACATTCAGCGCAGGTAGCCCCTTCGGGATCTGCGCTGAAATGCAGACTGCCATCACAGTGCCTGCACTGAAGAGATAAACTTTCGTTTTTCTCAGTTTCTGGGTCACAGATTGCTAAAAAATTCACAGTTTTTGGCCAAATCAAAAGCTATCAATCAAGTACACACTAAGGGATGAAAAGGAGGATGAAAAGCTATCACTAAGAGCTGTTCAGAGTCCTTGTGGATCAACTCTTCAAATCATAAACATGCTCAGAAACTGAGCTAGAGTAGCTGCCCTCTACTTTGCATTTGAAAGCTCCAAATGCAGTTCGATTCGGTACTCCCTGTGTTTATGAAATGAATAGCAAAAACACAAACAACCAACAAGATATGTCTCCCCAGCGGAGTCGCCAATTTGTTGTTGGGAAAAGTATCCAATACGGAATGACCCTATCCCACTCTAAGGGTGATAGTACCTCAGCAACAATCAAAGCAAAGCTATTCAAGATTACTTCTTTATGAGATGTAAGAGAGGGGAGAAAGAGATCCACTAACCGATGTCTTCCGCTAATGATTGATCCAATCTTCTCTCCTTGCTGCTTGCTCCCAGCTCCTTGCTCTTTCACTGGCCCAGCTACACCAAGATCCTGCAAAATGGCAAGAGAGGGAAACTAAAAGAAGCATACATTCATAATTGATTCAAGGATTAGAATAAATCAAATACACAAGTATAGCAACACATCATTGAGACACATGTATATAGAAGAACCTCAAATGCTTTATTAATGGAAGAAGTAAAGTTCAGGAAGTGATACAACCATAAGAGGCCCAATCCAGCATCACCTCCCAGCAGAAAGAAATCTCCTCTTCACCTCCTCCAAAGCAAATCACCCAATAGTTCTATACTCAAACCAACAACACTTCCTTACATCCACAAGATTCCCCCCTCTAGACCTCATGAGAGAGCTCTATATATAGGAGTTTTGGAGAAAGGATGAGTCAGCTTGAGGCTGGCATGAAGCTGACTAGTGTCCTCTCCCACTTCAGTTATTCTTCAGTTCTTGAGTCCACTTGGAGGTTCTTGCTTCCACTTGGAGATCTAGACCCTCTTACTCATCACCAGTCGAATTCCCTGATCCAAGTGTCATTTTGGAAGCTTCCTGGGCATTGACACCTTGAGGAATGATTGTGCCACTTGGCCAAACTCGCCCAGCGCAGGTAGCCTTCTTTGCAGTTGACATTCAGCGCAGGTACATAGTGGAGCAGTTGACATTCAGCGCAGATGCTCAGTGGAGCAGTTGACATGATCCAGAATTAGCTTGTTTTTGAGTGTTTTCAGGTGGAGAACTGATATTCAGTGCTATGGTTTGCTGACCTTGTTCCTCTAGGGGTAGGAACAACATGTTTAGGGACTTTGGATCCCTCAGATTATTGACATTTCATGCTTCATGCTGTAAGGCACAAAAATGTCTATAACAAAGAAGGCCAAAGGCATGAAGGCCCAAGGTGAGGCATAATATAGCTAGAACCATGGAAAGAATAAATACCCCAGTAAAATTAAATACTTTCATTGCCATGAGTTTTGACACTATGCAACCATGTGTCTGCATAATAAATCCAACAAGGAGCGTGCAACATGATCAGGAGGAGATGCTCTGGCATCTCAATTCGAGTTAGATTTCACCCTCCTTGCATGCATGCTAAGCACAATAAGAGGGAGTGAGTGGTACCTAGATTCTGGTGCCTCATATCATATGGCATGAAACAAGGAATTCTTCAGTAGCCTAGAGGAGAAGGATCTCAAATTGCACATAGAATTTGGAGATTATGGGAGGTATAATACCAAAGGAATTGGTACTGTCAGCTTTAAGAGGGAGTCAGGATCCCATCTTCATTTGAAAAATGTAGTGTATGTGCCTGGGGTGAAGAAAAGTTTGATTTCTATAGATGTATTCGAGGAAAAATGTTATGATGTGGTGTTCAACAAGGGAAAAGTTTTTCCGAAGCATGTTGCTATTGGACAAGTGAAACCAATTGGAGTTAGAGTGAAAAATATCTACAAGCTAGAGGTATATTTTTCCATGCATGCATCGATACCTCCAAGAGTGAGGTGGGTCGATGTAGAGCCTTAGTCCCAGAGTTGTAAAGATTTAGGCAGGGTCCATATGAGAGGAGTAGTTGTTGTAGTATACTCTTCTCATTGATCATTACCCTTGCTACAGGAGCCCATGGTCTTCAGTAGCAGGAGGATCAATGTTAGTTGATGCAGTCATATCTTGAGAAACAATTGCAGGCTAGTATAAGCAGTCAAATACTCAGGAGATAGTTGCAACTTAGAGACACAGTTGATTCAGTATTTTGGATGCTTCTTAGTTGCAGATATTGCAATAGCAAAAACAACAATAAGAAGGAGTTGTGTTACAATACATTCCTATAGGAGCAATATTGGGGTTGTGTAGAACCATTTTCTTGCTAATAGGGAGTGTTGAAATTATAGCAAGAAAAGGCTTCATTTGACTAGTGCCTTAGTAAAATGGAGAAAATTCAATTTTCCACATCAATAGGATGACTTGGATTTTAGTTAGCTAGAGTGACATGGCCTTGTCTACTAGTTAAGTCAATAATTTTGAGTTTGTAGGCTAGAAGTAGAGTTGTGCATGATTTGATTGCTAATATCTAGGAATATAGTTGAGTTATTATTAGTTAAACTCAATTAACTGAGCTCTAGTCATTAGTTGAGTTAGTTGAATAGTTGAGTAGTTATGATTATTGTTAACTCAACAATCTCTCAGTTAACTAGTTAATCAGCTAAAAATAGACCCAATCATGCATGTAATTTGAATTTCCTAGTTGAGTGGATGGAAAAAGAACATTTGTATTTGCATTTGTATAACATTGAGTGCACAGTTCTTTTTCACTGAGTGGGTGATCAATTCCGCTTGAATTTGTGCTAGGAAATAGGGAATTTCCCTATTATTTAGGAGCTTAATTCCTCCAGGATCGCACAAGGAATCAGGAGGTTGGTTGAGGCTTGAATTGGCTAAGTGTTAGCCATAGTAGGTTAGGAAGTATGAGAAAAGTTTTACAGTGCAAGGTGTGCTTCAAAGTTGAAGCAAGACATTGTAATTGTTTCTCTTTCTCATTTGAATTAATGCAAAACAATGGATGGATTTTTCCTAGTTGGGTTCTCTTGTAAAATCATTGTGTTCCTTATGTTTTGATGGTTACATGTAATTGCATGTGTTTCTATTGTGTGTTTTCCTATCCACAGAATAGTAGAAGAAATTTTTGTCTCTTGATTTTAGTTCTATTTCATTAGCAATAGAAAATTTCTTGCAATTTCTACACTCTGTGGTCTCAAGCAGGCACCTTGTGCTTGATACACTCACATAGATTCTTATCTCAATATATTGAGATTCACTAAGAGTGAAGAAAATGCAAATATCTACTTCATAATGGTAGATGGCAGTATGCTCAACTTAGTTCTCTATGTGGATGATTTGATACTAACATGAGATGACAAGATGATCTAGTCTTGCAAGGAGGACCTTGCAAGAGAGTTCGAGATGAAGGATATGGGTTTGATGCACTACTTCCTTGGCTTAGAGGTGTGGTTGGGAGATGGAATGATATTTGTTGGATAGGGGAATAACACCTCTTAAATCCTTTAGAGATTCCATATGCAAGATTGCAAACCCATGGATACTCCTTTAGGTACTAACTGGAGGAAAGAGGATTCTTCTATAGGAGAGACAATAGATGGAACTATCTACAGATAGTTGGTGGGGTACTTGATGTAATTGGTGAAAAAAGGGTCCGACATTTGTTTTGTAGTGAACCAACTTAGTTAGTTCTTGGTGGAGCCTTGCAAGATTAACTAGAAAGCAACAAAACATGTTCTAAGATACCTCATAGGCATAACAAACTTTGATTTATGGTACATGAATATTGATGGAGTAAAGCTCCAAGGTATCACATATACATAATGGGAAAGGAGTCCCTCATATACGAAGAGCACATTAGGAGCAGTATTTAGTGTTGGGTCAAAAATGGTTTCTTGGTACAATAGGAAATAAATATTTGTAGCACTCAGCTCAACGGAGGCCAAGTATATGGCTGCTAGTCAAGCAACATGTGAGGCTATTTGAATGAGGAAGATCCTGGCTGGTCTCTTCAGTCAGGGGATGGAGCCTACATTGATAACAATGTCATCCAATGGAAAATTAGAAATAATATTTAGAGAAATTATAAAATGATTTTTGAATTTACACAAAAATAGGAATATTCAACATTTTCCAAAAACTTTGGTTAAAATTGCAGAAAATCGGAAAAATAATGGGAAGTCAATGCACTTTGACCACAAGGTGAATGCTATAGTTCCTAGTGAGGTAGGGACTAATAATAAACACAAACTTGAAAACATAAATATATGCAAACAATAAAATTAAAAATGATAAACAAATAAAAAACATCACCATGTAAAAAAATGTTTGTAATTAAGATCATAAACTAATATTCTCCAAAATTTCACAGAGATAACTTAACTGGCCTTATTTAATGTTAAATTCACTTTCAACTAACCTTGAATTGTATACTTGAAAAATGTTAATCTTTGCATTGGAATAATTCGATCGATTCACCTAGCATTGTGTTCTCACATGTTTCAAAAAACTAAAATAGTAATGTCATTTGACCAAACTTAACAACAATATGTAATTTATGTGTAAACGAGCAACTCTGACATTGTTATGCCTGACACTACTATTGCTTTGTGAAAAGATGCCACAACTAATGGGGTTGCAGGTCCCTTATGTAGTGGGGGGGGCTAACTGTTATCATTTTGTTTCCAAGGACTATAACATTCACGTCATGGTCAAAGTTCTTTGACTTCCCATTATTTTTCCGTTTTTATGCAATTTTAACCAAAGTTTCAGGAAAATGTTGAATATTCCTATTTTTGTATAAATTAAAAAATCATTTTCTCATTTCTAAAATTATTATTTATGATTTTCCATTGGATGAGCAAGGCTTGATGGGACATAATTCCCCTGGTGGAGGGTGATTTATTTTCGCTATTTGTCAGTGCCTAACAAATCATTTTAAAAGAAACAAAAGACTAATTTTGTGAGTGGCCAATGCGTCAGTGAGAGCTATGACACTGTTATGCCTAACACTACTATTGCTTTGTCCAAAGATGCCAGAACTGATAGGGTTGTAGGTCCCAGGTCCCTTACGTAAGTAAGGGAGGGGGGTGCACTAACTTATATTATTTTATTATGTAGAGAAAGGGTGTGTGGGAAGTGCATGAAAATGGGTGTGTATGAAGTGCAGGATCAAGGACTAGATCGAGTCAATATTTCTTGCTCTGAATTCCTCATAAGGCTAATTTACCACTATAGGAGAAATTTACTCAACAAGGGAAAGTGCTCTGAGAATATCACATTTTAAATTAAGATCATATTATGAATTATATTAATGTGTTTATATTATTGTTCTGAAGTGCGAAACAAGTAACTTTGATACGTTGTGTGGAGTGCTTAAGCAAGATTGTAGGTCCCTTACGTAAGCACGGGGGGGTGGGGGGGGGCGCGGGGTGTGTGGGATAATTTATATTATTTCATTTTATGGATAAAGGGTGTTGTGGAAGTGTGGGAGAAGGGACTATATCGAGTCAGGTTTTCTTCCTTCACATTCTGCATAAGGCTAATTTAACACTATAGGAGAAGTTTACTTAGCAAGATGTTGGCAAGAAAAGTTACCTAAGGAAAGGGTTGAAAGCCTCAACAGAGCAGGGTAAGATAATCAACAAAGAACAATCAATCAAGCATGCCAAACATTCGAATTATCAAAGTTGGATTTGGAGACATACCCGAAGGTCCTACGTTTAAAGATGTTCCTGTATGGTCTAAAGCCTCTGCTTCCTCCAAGATGCGCAGACCTGCAAATCAATCACACAACATGTACATAATAGATAATTCAATGTGCACACATACGAATATGTTAGATCATTATGTATAAACATTGATATTGTCATTCACAAGATGGCAATATATATCAGGAATAAGACATGATCTTCTTTATTGATTAACAACAATAATTATAGGATAGTTACAACCTGATCCAGGACAATGACACTGATGAAGCCTTCATTCAAATCCATCTAGGCCGAGCCACGAAGAAAATCTCTCTAATAAGTGCAAGAATATGCTAGATAAGGATGTTGAGCATCTTTGCAAAGGAAACCAGGGTTTCCTAGAGACTAGGAGTGCAGGAGGCACGAGAAAACATACTTGATCTGGGAGAAATCAAGTATAATGTTGATATCCTTCTTCTCTTACTGTAATTAGGCCTACCCAAAGGGTGTATATATGCCACCTCAAATTGGTTATTTTAGTTAGGCCACAGGCTCATGTAGGTGGGCTCTCGGTAAAACTCGTAAACCCTGCCTAAAAAATAACATTTTTTTTTATAATATTTTAAAAGGTATACATGGGTATAGTATTATGGGACCCACATATGTATGCGTTTTTGTATGGGTAGAGTTGTGTATGGATTTTGTAATATTTTTTTTAGTATAAAGTCAACTCTACATGGGAAAAGGGACTGTCCAGGGCCATAAAAGAGCATCAGGTTTACATGAGTGTTGAATGATGCTATAATAGGTTCCCCCTAATATATGAGGTCAGGAGGGGAACATGATGGCTGAAATATATTAAGTATAGAGATAGGAGTCATCCACATACACAAGAGGAGATCACCAAATTCTATCCCATCAAATACCTATGGAAGGAGTCAGGAAAAAAATCATGTCTAAGGTAGACATACCCATGCTCAAAAGTAGTAAAGCATGTCTGATTATCAAGTATAAGAAGGATCTAGAATGTATACTTAAGTGTATAGAAGGAGCTAAAGAATACATAGTGGATCATCAGATCATAGCCGTGAAAGAACACAACGAAGCTATGTATCAATATCACACATAGAAGAATGTATGATCAGATGATGTTGCATAACTGATCTTCATAAAAGTACCAATTCATATAGGTGGAATAATGGTAATGCATAAACTCAGGTGCAAACATGCAAGCTGTTGTTTTGAAAGACTGCAACATATAGAGCTGAGAGGTGTCAATGGTAGAAAACTGAAGGAACTGCCAAGTGAACCAAGATGTTAACACAACCCGAGGTCTTCACCAACCACAGATTATACATTTCTACACCATGGGAATAAATACGTTGAAGTTGACCATGTGAGAAATCATTTCATTACCATTCATTGATGTATAATGTTAACAAATGCAAGACTACTCACTAATAATGATAATTAGTGTCAAGGTACCCTAGTAAAATCTAACAAGTATGAATAGATGTGTTGAGGTTGAATGCTTGAAAGAATCTACCAATCAATATACATTGATGTATTCTCACTATCGATAGCGAAGGAGTCTACTATTAATGATTGTAAACCCTAAGTTATTGAAAAAAGACTCTATACTATGTTCCCAGAGCAATAAGTTGGCGTTGATGGGAAAAGATCCAATGGAAAGAAGACATTAAGGCATCCCACATCAACTAGCACAAGTGTAACCTACAAGCCAATAATTTGGAAGAACTTGGATGAAGAGAGATGAAGTAACCATTCCAAAGTACATTTTTAACATGCACAAGATGTAGCTAGTGCACGACAGAAGTCCTCTGAACCAAATATGTAGAAAACCTGTGATAGGTTAATCTGATAATGCAATATAAATCAAAGTAGAATACTATAACCTACTTCTACTATCAATTTGTGGAAGCTTAAAGATCGAGCTGAATAATATAACTAGAAGAAGAAGAATCAATGGCACAATACACATGAAAATACTTTGGGGAAAATCTCAGATAAAAACCCCACACTATTGTATTATCATACATGTTGGAAATACATAGGAATTATACAAAGCCTTAGCTTTCACAACTAGCCAATTCTCAGTACAATCCTCACAGATGCTCACAGGCAATATTGGCTTCTCTCTAGCCTTCCTCTCTACCCTCCAAGCTCCTATTTCCTTGCGCTATTCCTTGTGGATGATTAGCCTATTACCAAGTGGAAAAACAAGCCTTCAAAACCGTGCAATCCTCAAGGATGAATCCTTGACTGCATTCATGAGTTTTCTCCATGAGAAAACACATGCAACTGATAGTACACTGCCATTGAACATTAATCTCAACTGGGTCTTTCTCAGAATAGACATGCATGAGTTTCTGATGAGGGAATATTCAGTTAACTAGAGTAGCACTAGTTGAGTGCATTAATGCATCAACTGACTGTTAACTCACTATTAGTTCTTCAAATAGTTTGGAACTAATTTAACTGGACTTAACTCAGTAAGCTGAGTTAACTAATTACAACTCAAATATAACTCAATCTTATATCCTTAATTTAAGGGATAACTCTCGCATGACTTCAGAAAGACTTCTAACTTGAATTTCTCCAAAGAATTAATTTAAAATAAATTAATTAATTATTTCCAAGTAGCTGTTAAGACTAAATTCGATTTTAATTCACAATTTAATTCAAGGACAAATTAAATTGGAATATTCTTGTTTCCATATTTCAACACTCCCTCTTAACAAGAAAGGGATTATTTGCCACCCCGATCCTATCTCTATGGAACTCAAATTTACATTTTGACAATGCCTTTGTCAAAATGTCAGTATCTTGCTCCTCTGTTGAAATATACTGCAACAACATGGTCCTCTCGACTTGTGAAAAGCCACAGGCAACAAATCTTGCCTTATGCTTCTCCACACTACCATCAGCAGCTTGATTTACCTTGTAAAGCCAATGGGAACTCACAATTGACTTGTTCTCCGGTCTTGGAACCACGTCCCAAACACTATTACGAACTATGGAGTCATATTCCTCCACCATAGCATCAACACAAATCGACTGCTGCACTGCTTCCTCATAGGAAGATGGCTCGGTCTCAACACATTCCCAAGCAAGGGCCATGTATCCAATGTACCTCTCAAGTGACCTCCTTTTTCTGCACTGAGAAGATGGTGCTCCCACATTCTCTCTCGCATGCTCCAACAATCTGTTAGCTTCTCTTGTGCGCTTCTGTCCATCTCTAGAAGACTCTGCTTGAGTGGATGTCTCAACTCCTG
The DNA here is from genome assembly GCA_031772625.1 of Pinus tabuliformis. Taxonomy (NCBI): domain Eukaryota; kingdom Viridiplantae; phylum Streptophyta; class Pinopsida; order Pinales; family Pinaceae; genus Pinus; species Pinus tabuliformis. The sequence continues at coordinate 734,299,172 of CM062814.1, forward strand.
GAACCTTTGCATGCGGCTGCTCCGCATTAGTCTGAGGCTCCTCCTCCTTAGGAACCAACAGTTCCTCCACAACCTGTAGCTGGATCTCCCTCTTAAGGGAAACTCACATGGCCTTTTGCTCATCAAACTTGAGATCTATGCGAACCACTGTTCTCCGACTGATAGGAAAGTACACCAGATAGTTGTGAGGTGTATCAGTGTATCCCACAAATATCCCCAACTATGCTGTTGGTTCAAGCTTCTTTCGTGCATCCTTTGTCACATGGCAATATACTGATGAGCCAAAGATCCTGAAGTGACCCACATCTGGTCTCTTACCGGAGAAAGCTTCCTCTGGTGTCTTCATCCGAAGTATGTGATGCGGGATTCTATTCTACAAATAGACCACTGTGTTGCATGCCTTAGCCCACAAGTGAAGTGGTAGGCCTTGGTCATGCAACATTGCTCGTGCTGCCCCTACAATAGTTCTGTTCTTCCTCTCGGCCACCCCATTCTGCTGTGGGTTATGAGGTGTCGTCAACTCTTGTTTAATTCCTTCCGTTGCACAAAAGTCCTTAAACTCTTGAGAGACATATTCTCCACCGTTTTCACTTCTCAAGGCCTTGATTTTCTTCCCTAACTCTTATCGACCAAAGCTTTGAACTCACAAAACTTTGTGAAAGTTTGGTCCTTCTTCTGCATGAAATAAATCCAGCATTTACGAGAATAGTCATCAACGAAAATCACATAATACCTTTGCTTCATTGTGGATGATGTCAAGAATGGTCCACACAAATAAGTATGAACTCACTCTAAGATAGCCTTTGCTCGACTTTCTCTATCATGAAAGGAAGACTTGGTGTACTTTCCCAAGTTACAACCTTTGCATGTGTCAACTTGCTCAAGTTTACCTTTGGGAAGTCCTGTAGATATCTGTTGCATTATTTTGAAAGCCCCATGATGCAAATGGCCCAACTGCTTGTGCCACAACTCGCCAATGTCTTGGCTTTGCATCGATTCTGCTTTCATACACAATGCTGCATAATCATCTACCTCTAGTTTATAGAGATTCTTCACCCGAATCCCTATGCTCTTGGTCTAACCCGTGACTATGTGTCTTAGGAACACCTTTCCTTTACTAAAGACAACATCGTAGCCTTTGTCTTCCAACATCGCGACCGATACTATGTTCTTCTTCAGTCCAGGCACATACATCACATCTGTCAAGATGAGAGGAGCTCCATGCTCCCTATGAAAAGAAACCGTGCCCACTCCTGAAACACTATACCTTCTGTTGTCACCCATCTCTATGTGCATCTTGAGGTCTTTCTCCTCCAAGGCACTGAATAAATTTTTATCACCGAACATGTGGAATGAGGCTCCACTGTCAAGATACCAGAAACAACCCATCATCGATGACACCATGCATGCGATGAGTGTAAATTCCATTTCGAACTGAGAGGCTAATGCCTCACCTTATGATCCTTCTGAGGATACCTTCTTGGACTTCTTTGATGGGCAATTAGTCACATAATGTCCCATCTTGTGATAATTAAAGCATATTACTTTAGACATGTCACTCTTCTTCCCTCCATGAGAAGAATTCGATTTGAAATGGGAAGCCTTCCCCTTCCCTTTCCTTGCCTTACTTGCTAAGGCCATATTTTCTTCATCATCATTCTTGGATGAAGAACCATCTCGTGTGCTCCTCCTGATCTCCTCCTACATAAGATCCAACCATAGTCATTCCCAATCCGACAGTTTCTCCCTTCCATTCACAAAGTCCTGGTAGCTATTCTAACTCTTTGGAAGGCCAAGGAGAGCGAGGCTCACCATATCATCATCGGCAATAGTTATTGCCATACTGCTAAGCTCATCTCTACATGTGGTGAGCTTGTTCATATATGTGGAAATAGTATCACCCTTCTCCATCTTGATTCTTCGAAGCTTATCCTTGTGTGCCAATTTCCTCTGGTCGATACTGTTTTGGTAGAGGTCCTTCAATGTCTTCCACATTGAAAATGGAGTATCCTTTCCATGGAGACTCAAGAATATGGTCTTGAACTCCCTCAAGGATGATCCATCTCACCTTCGCCACACACTTCTTCCATTCAGCCAACTCTTGTGCATTAGTTTAAGATGGCTTTGGGATTTCTTGATCAATGAATTCCTTCAAGCCAATAGCTTCTAATATAGCCTCCATTCTATCTTTCCATGCTATGTAATTCGAGCTACCTTCCAAGGCATACTTGAGTCTCAAGCCATAGAACACCATTGGCCAACCTTGAAGTATGATATGAATTCGATTTGCACCTACAACCCTGAACTTCAAACTTTGAATTCGCTTCTCAGTATATTGTTCACAGCTCTGATACCATGTAGAAAATATGTGATAGGTTAACCGAATAATGTAATATAAATCAAAGTAGAATACTATAACCCACTTCTACTATCAATTTTCAGAAGCTTAAAGATCAAGCTCAACAATATAAACAGAAGAAGAAGAATCAATGGCACAATACACATGAAAATACTTTGGGGAAAGTCTCAGATAGAAACCCCACACTATTGTATTATCATACATGGTGGAAATACATAGGAACTATACAAAGCCTTAGCTCTCACAGCTATCCATCTCTTAGTACAATCCTCACAGATGCTCACAGGAAATCTTGGCTTCTCTCCAGCCTTCCTCTCTGCCCTCCAAGATCCTATTTCCTTGCGTTGTTCCTTGTGGATGATTAGCCTATTACTAAGTGGAAAAACAAGCCTTCAAAACTACGCAATCCTCAAGGATGAATCCTTGACTGAATGCATGAGTTTTATCCATGAGAAAACACATGCAACTGATAGTACATTGTCCTTGAACATTAATCTCAACTGGGTCTTTCTCATAATAGACATGCATGAGTTTTTGATGAGGGAATGTTCAGTAAAATGGAGTAGCACTAGTTGAGTGCATTAATGCATCAACTGACTGTTAACTCACTATTAGTTCCTCAAACAATTTGGAACTAATTTAACTGGACTTAACTTAGTAAACTGAGTTAACTAATTACAACTCAAATATTACTCAATATTATCTCCTTAATTTAAGGGATAACTCTTGCATGACTTCATAAAGACTTCTAACTTGAATTTCTATAAATAATTAATTTAAAATAAATTAATTAATTATTTCCAAGTAGTTGTTAAGACTAAATTCGATTTTAATTCACAATTTAATTCAAGGACAAATTAAATTGGAATATTCTTGTTGCCATATTTCAACAAATAATAATGAAAGTTGACACAGAGTGTTAGAAAATTATATATTACAGAGAAATGGAACACATAAAATATATTGCATAAATATAAACACAGAAAACACATAAAACAAGAAAGACACAGATATACGTGGTTCACCCAATTTGAGCTACGTCCACGGAGAAACAACCAATCCTTCCTTTTATATTATCCAACAAACTGAAGAGATACAACCTACAACAGATCTGTTGTAATTCCCTCTTCGCTTTCACACAATCTTCTCTCTCTTTCTCACTTAGAATACAGATCTACATAGATGCAATACAATTCCCTCATATATAGCGAGGGGTTTCCTTCTAGGGAAAAACACCCCGAATTAAACATAACTTCTACCGTCAGATCTCTACCTAATGAACAACCCAGATTGAATATGAAATTACAACATTTTACAAGGCAATTTTGCATCTATTTTTAGCTTCGGAGGCACTGCCCCTGATCTCCTGCTAGGGTGGGGCTCCCAAAGATCACAAGCACCCCCCTGGACACCCCTTGCAGCGCAAATATTATGGGCGGCGTTGTCGCCACATTATGAACTGGGGTCCAATTTGGTGATACCTCTGGATAAAGAAGATAATCAGGCTCCACACCCAAAAATCTCCCACTTGGAGACTAATTATAGCAACTCCACCATTGCTTCATTTGCTAGACAAGGACTCCACTTTGGACCTGGCTATTTATCATCTTCATCATCATACTTGAAGACCAATTGAAACCAAGCAAAATCTCAGTTTCTCCCTGGTTACAACTTTTGTTAACATATCTGCAGGATTCTGGTTAGTGTGTATCTTTTCCAGCTTCAACTATCCATCTTCCAACACTGATCGTATGAAATGATACTTGATCTGTATATGTTTTTGTCTTGGAATGAAATACAGAGTTCTTTGCAAGATGTATGGCACTCTGGATGTGACTGTATAACGTGTACAACTCCTGCTTCTTACCCAATTCATCCAAAAACATTTGTAATCAAATCATTTCTTTACTAGCCTCTGTAGCAAAAAAATACTCTACTTCTGTTGTTGAGAGTGCAACGACACTTCATAGTTTTGAGATCCAACTAACATCTGTTCCACCTACAATAAACACATACCATGTTGTGCTCCTCCTGTTGTCTCTATCACCCGCCATATTTGCATCAACATATCCCTGTAGAGAAATGTTTGAACCACCAAAGCATAATGCTTGATTTGTGGTATCTCTCAAATACCTGAGAATCCATTTCATTGCCATCCAATGTTCTTTTCCTGGATTGTTCATGTACCTACTTACAACTCCCACTGCATGTGAAATATCAGGCCTTGTGCAGACCATTGCATACATTAAGCTTCCAACTGCTAATGCATATGGAACTTTAGACATATAAGCCATTTCTTCTTGAGTCTTGGGACACACCTCCTTAGTTTGAAATGGATAGCTAAAGGTATACTAACTGGTTTTACATTGTGCATATTAAATCTTTTCAACACCTTTTCTATGTACTCACTCTGAGACAATGTTAATTTTTTATTCTTCTTGTCTCTAGTTATTCTCATACCAGGGATTTGTTTTGCAGCACCCAAATCCTTCATTTCAAATGAGTTTGCCAATTTTATTTTGAGCACATTTATTTCTTGCATGTTAGAACCTGCAACAAGCATGTCATCTACATACAATAACAATATAATATAGCAGCCATCATTTTGCCTTTTGAGATAAATACAATGATCAGAGTGACATCTAGTATAACCTTGTTAAGACATAAACTTGTCAAATTTTAGATACCAGTGCCTTGGAGTCTGTTTTAAGCCATACAAGCTCTTCTTCATCCTGCACACTAGTTTCTCCTTCCCTTTTACCTCATATCCTTGTGGCTACTGCATATATTTCTCTTCCTCCAAATCCCCACAGAGAAAGGCTGTCTTTACATCTAGCTGCTCAAGATGGAAATCTTCAGCTACTACTAGACTTAAAATAGTTCTAATTGAATTCATTTTAACAACAGGAGAAAATATCTCATCAAAGTCTATACCCTTTTTTTGTGCAAACCCCTTCACCACAAGTCTAGCTTTATACCTTTTTCTACCTCCATCTTCATCCTTCAACCTATAAACCCATTTATTTTTCAATTCTATTTTACCTGCAGGCAACCTGACTAAGTACCAAGTCTGGTTATGTGCTAAGGAGTCCATCTCTTCTTTCATGGCTTGTTCCAACTTCTTCCTAGTTTCTACCTACACTACTTCTTCATAACATTCTGGTTCACCAGAACCAGTCAACAATACATAATGTAATGAAGGAGAGTATTGTTAAGGGGGTCTACTTATCTTGGTAGATCTTCTAACACCACTTTCAGGTGTTTGAGGTGCTTTTTGTTGTTGTTATGGTTGTTGATCATTATGATTTTCAGGCACCTTCACTTTTTCTGTGCTCTCATCAAGCATTGTGTATTCTCTGTTTTCTTTTTCATGTTTCTTTTCCTGCATCTGATCCTTATACAAAATCTTTTCATTGAATATGACATCTCTACTCCTAATGATTTTGTGTTTTTCATAATCATAAAAGCGATAACCAAAATCATTAACACCATATCCAATAAAGGTATATTTCTTTGATTTTTGCCTCAAGCTTTGTTCTATTTTCTTTATTAATGTGGACAAAGGCTTCACAACCAAAAGTTTTTTAAAAATGAGTAGTTTACCTTTTTACCTATCCATGGCTCCTCTGGAATACCACCATCCAAGGAACTTGAAGGCCCTCTGTTTATTAGATAAACAACATCATCTACAACATCTACTCAAAATTGTAAAGGCAATCCTGCATGCAATCTCATGCACCTTACATGCTCCATGATTGTCCTATTCATCCTTTCTGACACACCATTTTCTTGTGGTGTTCATGGCACTGTTTCATCTTGGCGAATTCCATTCTCTGAACAATACCTATCAAACTCTTTGTTGCAATACTCACCTCCATTGTCTGATCTAAGACACTTCAACCTTTTTCCTGTCTCATTTTCAACCAAAGCTTTCCATTTCTTGAAAGTATCAAATATATTAGATTTATTTCGAATACAATAAATCTAGGTTTTTTTGGTTGCATCATCAATAAAAGTAACATATTAATGAGAGCCACCAAGAGATGATACCTGAGCAGGTCCCCATAAATGTGTATGCACAAGCTCTAATTTTTCGCTCTTCTTTTCTTTCCCAACTCTGAGGAATCTGATTCTCTTCCATTTTCCATAAAAACAATTCTCACAAAATTTTAAATCAACATGCTTCAAACCTGGCAACAAATTTCTTAAGTGAATAATCTGCATCCCCTTCTCACTCATGTGTCCAATCCTATGATGCCAAAATGTCATATTTTCTCCTGTAGAGGTTAAAGCATTAACAAAATTAGAAATACCATTGCATAAATACAATGTACCAACCTTTTCTCTTTTTGCTATTACCAGGGCTCCTTTAGTGACCTTCCAAGTTTTATCTATAAAAGTTGTTACATAACCTTTAGCTCCCAACTGCCTTGTTGAAATCAACTTTTTCTTCAGATCTGGAACATGCCTTACCTCTTTCAATAGTCACTGATTTCCATTCTATTGTTTTATGAAAACTGTACCCAATCGAACCTATCCAAAATCTCCTTGAACATAATCATAAAAATGTTTCCTATCAGGTGTGGCATGGTATGAGGCCCCTGAATCTACCACCTAGGCATCAATAACATTTTCTAATGAAAGAATCAAAGCATCTTGCAACACATCACCTGTCACATTCGCTTCATGATTGTTTTCTTATTGCGCATCTCCTTATTTTCCCTTCTGAGACTTGCAGTCTTTCTTCAAGTGTCCTTTCTTCTCGCATTTCCAGCACACTATCCCCGATCTAGACTTGGATTTTCCTTTCCTTGACTTACTGTGATATCTTGGGCTCTTTTCTCTTTCCATTTTTTGTCCCCTAGTCTCTGTAGTCAAAGCATTACCTGATGTCTCACAAGAGCTTTTCCGTTGCATTTCCTCACTAAGGATTGCACCGACAACATAATCAAATTTAAAGTACTAGATCTAGAGATAGAGTTACTAATGGGCATAACTAAAACATTCCAACTTTCTGGAAATGAGCACAGAAATAACGGAGCCCTAACTTCATCATCAAAAGTTACCCCTACAGAACTTAACTGACTGGTAACTATAATAAATTCATTTAATTGATTAGCAACGGATCCACCTACTGACATCTGTACAAAATTTCACCTGTAGAACAAACCGATATATGCAATGTCCTAAAGCATAATACTTGTTCTACTTCTACAAAACATTAAGTGGAAGCATAATCGAATTCATGAGAAACATCAAGTAGAAACATGCATAACTGATCAAGAGACATCAATCACACATAACACAGAATATATCATTGGGGAAAGCACCAACATAAAACCCCAACACTGTATTATCAATCAAGTGGAAATCCTCTTCAACATACAAAAAGAATCAGCTCAATAGCTATCCTGCTCTCTCTGTACTCTGATGATCTTCAATCAGAAGATGAAAATCATGGACTACCTAGGCCTCAATATATAGGCCACAAGTCCTCCTCTCCTATAATATATCCTTCTCCATGCAAGGAATACTTATTAGAAATATCCAAGCATCTAATAGTACACTGTCCCACATCTGATCTCAGTTGGGTCTCTGACATAACTGACATGCAACAGTTATCCATGAGTGAATCCTCAGTTATCTAAAATAATAGTTGTCACATGCATGCAAGCATTAACAAACTATATTTTATATTTTAACAACTTGTTAAAATAATCTAACTGGACTTGACTAGTTAGAACTAAGTAAACTGATTCTCTCATTATAGAACTCATACTTATTCCATCAATCAGTGGAGGAAATTAAGGATGAATTCCTCAATCAGTGGGACAACTCATGTGTATGCTCTCAAAGACTTCAAATTCGAATTTCCTTAACTAATTAACTCAACTGAATTAATTAATTAATATTTCCAACTACTGTTAAGACCAAAATTAATTTTACTTCCTATAGATAGACTAGGGACTGCTATAAATAGGAAGGGACCCAGAATTTCTATTTTTATAACTTTCTATTTCTAGCAATTTCACCTCTCACCCAATGTGCCCAATGTCCTCACTGGCCAAACTGCTATTTTTAGACATGCTATTTTTAGTCGGTTTATTTTTAGCACATTCTAAATTTAACATTTCTTGTTGCACATTTTTCAACACTCTCTCTCAACAAGAAAGGCTTTCTCTCGAACCCGATCCTGTAACTCTAGAATGTTCTGCATGCAACACATCTACTCGGTCCACTTGGTCCAGCAAAACTTGGAACAAAAACACTCCTAACTGACCATTTTGTTGGGCTAGGAACATACTCTGATGCTGAAGCTCTACCTACTATTGACAAGTGCTCCCTCTCTGACATCTATGCTACTGCAACATCTCCATGCATCTCGCACCATTGCACACCTCTCTGTGCCACCTAGCACTGTGCAAAACACTTGTGCCTCTCACATTGCTACAACCTGCTAGCTATGTGCTGTCTTGGGGTTCCCTGCACTATCGCTCTCTCTGCCGCTCCATCCACATCTGTCTCTACCCAATCAGTCAGTTCCTGCTACTCCACATCGGGGCTCCCATAGCAAGGTCTCATCCAAGAGGTTGGGTACCTCAAGGATCCTGCCCCTCCTCCTTGGGATGATCAATCCACATCACCCCACCTCCTACCTGGAGGTATGGCTGCATGTGATCCCTCAGCCCACCTGGCTCGAAGTTTCCCCCTACTGGAGGTCTCTACATGAGTATATGTCTCTACTCGATCTCCTCTCAGTTTCCCCTGTTGTGGTACTCCACAACCTCTTGAAGCTACCGCACCAATCGTGGCTCCTCCACAATTGTCTGAGACTTCTTCTGGCTCTGCATGTTGAGAGGTAATTTACTCTCCCTCTCAACCACCAAGTATCTAACCCTCAAGGCTTTGCATGCATCTTGTACCTCAAGTGCATACAGGTTCTTGGCTAGCACACCAATCTATTTCCACTTTCCCGCCGTCACGAAATTTTCTAGAAAAAGAGTTGATTTTAAATCAGCAATATCTCCCTCATCCGAACTCTGATTTAGCCGATTTTTTTTTTTTGGGTATTTTTCTGCAAGGAATCCAAATCTGCTTGCTTCTAAAAATTTTGTATAGAATTTTTCAGATCTGCTTTGCAAACTCTCGGCCCAAAACTCAAAACTTTGAAATCTCCTCTCAGTATATTGTTCTTGCTTGATCACCTGTGCTCCGATACCATGTTGAACTTTTCTACAAGTTAGCTAGCTCCGATACCATGTAGAAATTTCACATGTAGAACAAACCGTTATATGCAATGTCCTAAAGCATAATACTTGTTCTACTTCTACAAAACATTAAGCGGAAGCATAATTCAATTCATGAGCAACATCAAGTAGAAACATGCATAACTGATCAAGAGACATCAATCACACATAACACTGAATATATCACTGGGGAAAGCACCAGCATAAAACCCCAACATTGTATTATCAATCAAGTGGAAATCCTCTTCAACATACAAAAAGAATCAACTCAATAACTATCCTGCTCTCTCTGTACTCTGATGATCTTCAATCAAAAGATGAAAATCATGGACTACCTAGGCCTCAATATATAGGCCACAAGTCCTCCAATCTCCTATAATAGATCCTTCTCCATGCAAGGAATACTTATTAGAAATATCCAAGCATCTAATAGTACACTGTCCCACATCTGATCTCAACTGGGTCTCTGACAGAACTGACATGCAACAGTTATCCATGAGTGAATCCTCAGTTATCTAAAATAATAGTTGTCACATGCATGCAAGCATTAACAAACTATATTTTATTATTTTAACAACTTGTTAAAATAATCTAACTGGACTTGACTAGTTAGAACTAAGTCAACTGATTCTCTCATTATAGAACTCATACTTATTCCCTCAATTAGTGGAGGAAATTAAGGATAAATTCCTCAATCAGTGGGACGACTCATGTGCATGCTCTCAAAGACTTCAAATTCGAATTTCCTTAACTAATTAACTCAACTGAATTAATTAATTAATATTTCCAATTGCTGTTAAGACCAAAATTAATTTTACTTCCTATAGATAGACTAGGGACTGCTATAAATAGGAAGGGACCCAAAAATTCTATTTTTAGAACTTTCTATTTTTAGAAGTTTCACCTCTTACCCAATGTGGCTAATGACCTCACTAGCCAAACTACTATTTTTTTAGACGTGCTATTTTTAGACATGCTATTTTTAGCCGGTCTATTTTTAGCACATTCTAAATTTAACATTTCTTGTTGCACATTTTTCAACAACATCTTCATATTAAATAAGCACTTCATAAGAAATACGTTATTTGAGGCCAAGGGTTTTTCATATAGTTTGGCCAATGACGACATTAAACCCTCCATTGTCATTTCCTTTGAAATATTAAAGGCTACCGATGCCGCTAGACACAGACATATTGTTCCAAGTTCCTTTCTGTCGAGAATATCCCATTCTGTGTCTATCATACTTGTCAGCTTCTTTGTCTTTCCACCCAATGGTAGGTATAGATCTTTATGATACAGATAATCTTCCATCTGCATATTCCACAGATGGTAGTTTTGGCCGTTACAATTTTCAACCCTAAACCTACCATCTTTCGCCATTGCTCCCACTCGAACTACGAACCCTTCTCTCCTGCGAGTTTATCAGCCAAATAGACCTTCGACTCTGATACTAGTTGTTAGAAAATTATATATTACAGATCAATGGAACACATCAAATATATTGCAGAAATATGAACACAGAAAACACATAAAGCAAGAGAGACATAGATATACGTGGTTCACCCAATTTGGGCTACATCCATGGAGAAAAAACTAGTCCTTCCTTTTATATTATCCAACAAACTGAAGAGATACAACCTACAACAGATCCGTTGTAATTCCCTCTTTGCTCTCACATAATATCTTCTCTCTTTCTCACTCTAAATATAGATCTACATAGAAACAATACAATTCCATCATATATAGCAAGGCGTTGCCTTATAGGGAAAAGACACTAAATTAAACATAACTTCTACCGTTAGATCTCCACCTAATGAATGGCCTAGATTGACTATGAAATTACAAAATTTTACATCTATTTTTAGCTTTGGGGGCAACACCGCTGATCCCCCACCGGGGGGGGCTTCCAAAGATTGCAGCTGCCCCCCTTGGACTCCCCTTGCAACAAAAATATTACGGGTGGCGTTTCTACCATATTATGAACTGGGGTCCAATGCGGTGATACCTCTGAATAAATAAGATAATCAAGCTCCATACCCAAGACAGAGGAAGGAATCCACTAATAGGGTCAAATGGAAACCAAATACTACACAAATCCCAATGTGTGATAATTTAAGATGAAATCACAAGGGAAACCACTTAGTCAAAGACCCATAATGCTGATTGATGCTGAGCAAAAGGTCACCTATCAATGATGTAAATAGGGCCAATGTACAACTCTAGGTATAATCTTAGAGAAAATTTTCAAGATCGATAAGAGCAGACCCACCAGTAAGAAGTCAATGGGGACCTTCTTAACTGGCACGAGTAAAGGAACATGTCACTGATGTGATATTGAGAATAACTTGACAAATCGGGTATGGTAGAAAGAAATGAGTCAAGATACAATGTAGAATGACCGACAACAGGTTTAATTCGCTTGAAAAAAACATGACTTGATGTGACTTTTATGGCAACATAAAATAACTTTGTATGCGTTTGCAATGCAGGAGGCATTAACAAACTCTTTGTATGATTGGAAGAGATAACTAATCGGTGAAGAACTAACTCAAGAACAAGGTTATGAATTCCCTAAAGTTAAACTAAGTCCCATCTCGATGGGGAAAAGTTTCATTTTAAGTGATTTGTTCAAGGGCGACACAACTGAATCTTGTTGCCATCAAATGATGAATAAACTCTCCTATTCCTGCTCTCTTTTTTGGAATATTTTTTGTTTGTTTATATTTTCATATTTAAAGATTGAAAAATAATAAAACAATTCCTATAGTATAGTGGAGAGAATGAGTTTCAAGGGAAAGTGTACTAGTCCTTGGGATTGGAACATTCTTATGCCCAATGCAAGGTGGTGGATGTTGGCCATCGACACACAGGGGATGTTCCCTCCATGGAAAAGGGTGTCAAGTCACAAAGGCTAATGAGTGCATGTTTTTAAATTGCAAAAAAGTCATTGTCAAAAGAGGCTTATACATGAGTCCAAATGAAGACGTCTTAAGGCCAAAAGGGGTGCAAGTGCTCAACATGCAATGCAATAGTGCAACTCAACACATGGGAGCCTCTAGGGTATAAAGCTAGAATAATAATGAAGAAGAAGAAGAATGAGGCTTCAACACAAAGTCATGACGAGACTAAAAAGGACTCCCAAGCCTAAGAATGAAAATTCAACATGGGTTCCAAGTGATAATAGGGTACTATCTAGGGTTCCCATTATAAGGTAGGCACCTACCACATAAGTTATGATGCTTCTAAGCAACGAGAAGGTTCCGTGTCACATCTTGGTGGGATCGATCCTAAGGAAAAAACGAAGAAGGAAATTGATAGTGCAGATTGTAGGTGGAGAGCCTAACCTATATGCAATTTTTGAGAACCAATACCTATTAGAGTGGATCAACCATGAAAATAACCAAAGGGGAAGTCTTCAAAGTTTTATAGACATAATTAGAAACACTAGGCAAGAAGTTAATACATCCCATATATAAACTTCAGATAAAAACTTGTGTTATAGAATAGAAAACTTGAAAATGTGTATCTTATCTATATATATATATATATATATATATATATATATATATATATATATAATATGGTACAGGAAACCACGCAGCCTTGTATCTTACGCATAATAGTTCTTTAAGACAAGCCCCTTATGAGACTCAGGCCAAGGATTCCTTTGGAAACTAAAACTCATGGATTCAATAATATCCTCCTGTGAAGGAAACTCATCATCCAAGAAATCACGAGAACTAGAAGGATCAAAAAAGGGAAGCGAGGGGTCCCATGTTCCCATAGGATAAATCGTTCGATCAATTGCTAGGACCAAGTCTTGAAAAGGAAAATAATAGTTCAAAGGATCATTCTCAGAAGAAATTGAGCATTGAGGATATAATGCCACATAGTTCACACGTGGTGGGGCAAAGTCTACTTTAACACTTGGAACATACCAAGGGGTATTATGAACTAAGTTCAAATTAGTATGGTGATTGTCAGATGCAAGATGATCAATAGTGAAAATACTTCCATTGTGAGGAAAAAAAATCACTGGAAAGATGAAGACACCACAACATTCATAGCATAGACATAATCATGCCCAAGTAGCACGTTAAATTCGAAAGGGTGATCAACCACCACCATATTGATTAAGACAATCTTCCCACCTAAAGTAATAGGAAATTGAGGAAGAACACCCATAGATTCACTAGGTCTTTTATCATAGGCTAACAACTGACTATCAGCTGCCAACAACTTTGGAGAACCCAAATATTTCGAAGTCGAGGAGGATATAATACTTACAGAGGATCCTTCATCTACCATACATCGATAGAAATTTGTGGAATTAACTCTAACCCTTATTTGGAAAGTTGCAGCAGAAGGAAGATGAGGCTCAACACGATTATCCCAATCAAAGGAAACACTCTTAGAGCTTGGAGGGGGTACACTCGAAGAGATTGACATGCCACCTAGACCAAAAGACTCTAAACTAGAAATAAATAAGACTGTTGTTAGGCATGTCACCCACAAAAATAGGAGTGGGATCAACCAAATATTTCATTGGCTCGCCCACTTCATCAACCAATGGCTGAGTAGATTATTCAGAAACCATAATAGATTTAGGAGTAGAATAACCTTTAGACTTGGATGACAACCTTTGTACCACTTAAATCTCAGGGCTCAAATGAGTAAGATGATCTCCGTTACATATAGTATAAGGGAACTTTGGTTTAAATATTATATGCCTAGGTTTCTGATCAAATTTAATGCCTCCAACATGACTAGTAGTGGCTGGTGGATGGTATGCAACATGACTTGCAGAGGCTAGTGACTCTTTACCAAGAGAGATAGGACTTGTGCCCCCATCTAGACTCACATAAGTGGGTGAGTCATCAACAACATGATTCATAGAGGTAGTTGACCCATTGCTAGTATGACTTGCAATGACTAGACTTATGCCCCCAGCATGACTTGCAGTAGCTGAAGTCTCATCTCCAACATGACTAGCAGAGGTTGGTGATGATTCATGGAGATAATATTCTTCTTCTTATTCCTCCTCTTTCTCTTCTTTTTAGTTTTCTTATTACAAGATGAAGGATAAATAGGAAGCCTAGATTTCTTTGGTGAAGAAGACAAACAATTAACACCCATTTGATGCCCTTGAAATAAAGTGTTCATCTGAGAAGCTTCATGAACATTTAGAATATTCGAAGTGGACAAAAACCAAAATGGTAGTCCAACATTCAATCTAGGAATATTCAAAGTGGCCATTAAGGGGGTACGGGAAAGCACAAGGATCCCATTTTGGAGGGGTCCCTTGGTTGGAATCCACAAGAACATTTTCCATGCCCAATGTATATGTAGATCCTTCCCTTATGGGATTGTTCAAATGAAATTTCAAGGAAGAGAGATGCACAATCAAAGCTTTTCCTGTAAGGAGGAAACTCCAAAATTTTAAGAGAAACATAAAAAATCCTTTCAAGACCAATGAAGTGGTTGGTCAGTCACTCATAATCAAAGGTCCAAAAGGGACAAGACAAAATCCAACTAAATACAAAGAGAAAATATCACTCCATTATAAAGTCCTAAAGATACAGACAGACAAAAAAACAACTTCCAAGTATTTCCACTCCGGGTGGTTAGTACTAGACACCAAAATAAAATAAAGTGAAGAAAGGACCTCTCAAAGGTAGTTTGGGATGATGAGGGCCCAAGCCTACCAAAAAAGGTATCAGAAGAAATTACACTAACCTCTAGACAATAGCCTTTTCCAGTGAAAGTACCCAAGCTTCACAAGGGCACCCTCCAGAAGTACTATGAAAGTGATATAACGTTTGCCTCAGTTACCATGGGAACCCCCCCCCGCAATCACTTGTGTGGTCCTTAGGAAATTAAAATAAGGTCACCAACTCATGATTAGAATCCGGGAAGAAAATTCATGGGCACGCGATCCAACAAGTAGGAGAGGGGGTATCTCTCTTTCCTTATCTTCACACATCCTTGTGCTTGACTCTTGTGTTAGAGGAGCTTTCCCAGACAACTTAATGAAACTGGATTTACACTCATTAATAAAATTATATACTTTCAGTTTAAGTGGCCTTGGAGAGTTTACTCTCCACATACCTATTCCAAGGCCCTAAATTCCCTAGACTAGTTGATGCTGCCATGAAAAAAATAAAAAGTCCAGTTTATTTTAATTTTAAGCACTCATTTTAGTTGGTTGTTATTTAAGACAAGGAAAGTGGAAGTGCAATTGATGATGTTCCAACACAAAAGAAATCAATAGGAATCCTAGGCTACATGAGAATGCAACACTTATTTTTCTTCAATGAAAGGGATTTCTACAAGGGTTCTACGAGAAACCTAAGAAAGAAAAAAACCCTCTTTCTTTTTCAGCACTCACACATTCAAAACCTAACAAAAATGACATAGTGATGTCTAAAATGCATCTAACCTAATGCACACTAGCATGTAAATGAAATATTCAAAGAAAGACTTAAAGGAAACAAATGTGATCACGAAGGTAAAGGCCAATTAAAAAAGAAAAGAGAAGCAACTCCCAAAAGACAAAGTACTCCTCAAAGAAAACAAACTTTTAACCTTACAACAAGAATCCACACACTTGCAAAAAACCCAAAACTCTACAAAGCAAAAAAGAAAAAAAACACAAAGAAAATTCTTTTCTTTTTCTTTTAAAGATTTAAAGAACTTAAAATTCAGAAAGGGAAAACAATGAAAGATCTTAGGACCAAAGGCATGAAAAAGGCTCAAATCCACCTAGTCACAAATGATCACAAATATTAAAAGACTAGTGCAAATGAGAGACTTAATCACTTCAAAAGTTTGGCCCAAAAGAAATAAAAGACTCTAAAAATTAGGAAGATTCCAGAGAACTGAAATTGCTCATTCATCCAAGAATCAGAAGCCCCTTTTGAAAACAAGAAAGAGAAAGCAAAGAGAAGCCAACTTCTAGGTCACCAGAGAAGAAAATCAAAGACTTGGTTATTAACAAGTTTAAGATCAACAAGATCTATTCTAGAGCCACAGAACAACTAGATACCTCACCCAGAATATATGGAACCCAAATTCAAACAAAAAAGGCTTCAAAAACTACAAAGCCTAAGTTGACATAGGTATTTGTCAAACAATATGAAAGACACCAACAACGACAAACATCAAGGTGATTCCAGGCTTCATAAACATCAAGAAATCATAAAAAAAACTTGGTCAAGACCTCAACAAAATCCAAAGATGAAATTTTTTCATTTTTCAGATCTATACACGACTGTTTAAAGATAGTTCTGTGTGTATACACAACTGTATATGAAGAAATACACATATATGTAGGTTTATTTGAAAGAAGTTATGTATGTATGTGACTATCTATAAGCAAAAACACATATAAATGGAAAACTGAGGAAAAAATAAAATGAAAGCCTAGATCTGGAAGCTCATGTTGAATGACCAAATCACTTCAGACTCAAGAAGGCTGGAGAAAACTAAGAAACAAGAAACCAAACCTAGATCAAAGAAAAAAAACCCTTCTAGGAAATACTTGATGGTATTCCCTAGTGGATTTGCTAGTTCTTTTGGCAGGAAAAGTTACCTAAGGCAAGGGTTGAAATCCTCAACAAAGCCGGGTAAGATAATAAACAAAGAACACTCAATCAAGCATGCCAAACATTCGAATTATAAAAGTTGGATTTGGAGACATACTCGGAAGTCCTATGTTTGAAGATGTTTCCGTAGGGTTCAAGCCCTCTATTTCCTCCAAAATGTGAAAACTTACAAATCAATCATAGAAGCATATACATAATAGATAATTCAATGTGCATACATAAGAATATGTTAGATCATCATATATAAACATTCAAATTATCATTCATAAGATTACAACATATATTCAGAACAAGACATGAGCTTCTTCATTGATTAACAACAATAACTATAGGATAGATACAACCTAATCCAGGCCAAAGGCACCGACGAATCCTTCCTTCGGATTTGTCCAGCCTGAGCCATGAATGAAAACTCTCTAATAAGTGCAAGAATATGCTAGATACAGATGTTGAACATCTTTGCAAAGGAAACCAGGGTTTCCTAAAGATTGAGAGTGCAGGAGGCACGGGCAAAGTAGACGATCTGGGAGAAATCGAGTATAATGTCGATATCCTTCTTCTCTTATTATAATTAGGACTACCTAAGGGGTGTATATATACCACCTCAAATTGGTTATTTGAGTTAGACTACAGACTTTTTTAGGTTGGATCTTGGTAAAACCTTTAAACCCCACCCAAAAAATATCATTTTATTTTATATTTTAAAAGGTATACGCGGGTATAGTATTATGGGACCCGCGTATCTACGTGTTTTGTATGGGTAGAGTCACACATGGATTTTGAAATATTATTTTTTAGTATAAATTCAAGTTTGCATGGGAAAAGGGACTACCTAGGGCCATAAAAGAGAATCAGGTCTACAAGAGTGTTGAATGATGCTATAACACGAGAAAGTGCTCAGAGAATGTCACGTTTTAAATAGATCATATTATGACTTATATTAATGTGCAAAGGTGAAGAACAAGTAATGTTGATGCATTGTGTAGAGTGCTTAAAGATTATATAACAAAAATGATGAGGTTGCAGGTCCCTTACGTAAGCAAGGGAGGGCTAACTACTATTATTTTCTTGTGCAGAGAAAGGATGTATGGGAAGTGTAGGAGAAAGGGTGTGTGTGAATTGCGGGAGGAGGGACTATAATGAGTAAATATTTCTTCCTCCACATTTCACATAAGGCTAATTTAACACTGTAGGATAAATTTACTTAGCAAGAGGAAGTGCTTGGATAATATCATGTTTTAAATTAAAGATCATATTATGACTTATATTAATTTTCTTATATTATCGTGTGGAGGTGTAAAATAAGTAATGTTGACACATTGTGCAAAGTTCTTAAAGAGTTTAAATATGTCAGAATCGACTAGATACCTTACGTAGGCGAGGGAGGGGGGGTAACTGATATTATTTTGGTGTACGAAGAAAGGGTGTGTGAGAAGTGCGAGAATAGGGACTATATTGAGTAAAGCTTTCTCCTTCTGCATTCATTTACTTAGCAAGAGGAAGCGCTCATAGATATCACATTTTAAATTATATCATATTACGACTTATATTAATGTGCGGAGGTGTGAAACATTGTTCGAAGTGATTAAAGATTATGTGGATCCTTAATATTATTGCCTTTTTTGTTAGATATTTTCAAAGCGATGAATATAGTATATTCGAAAGAGACGGGGCAAGTTCTGAGTGAAAATATTTTTTTTTTAGTTTTTTTGGAAACATAATTAATTGATTCATATGCATATTCATAATCATTTAATACTATTAGAAAATTTGAAGGAGATGGGGTAAGTTGTGGAGTGGAAAGACTTTCAAATGAGGAAGTAGTCATGGAGAACTATTCAGGGACATTGATGCAAGGCTATTGAAAAATTTACATTTGCAATTTCTTGTCAGGAGTGGAACGATGGTGGTTTTATTTGCAATTTTATGCAATATTAAGTGAAGTGTCTTTTTTGTGAGGAAGAATGGTTGCGCAGGGCAGGGAACAAGAACATTGTTTCATAATGTTTCATATGTTTGTATACATTTCCATATGAATTTCTCCATACACCATTACATATTACAGAGTACACAAAAGATATAGCAAAAAAAACATAGAGCTATATAATGCACCTCTTAGCAAAGTTATCATTGTCTATCATTGTTTTTAACTATATATGTTATAATTGTGTTCATTTTCCCATATTTCTTATTGAATTAATATTTCAAAGCTATTTTTGCATATTTCTTCCCAATTTTTACGCATAGGATTTCTAACGCATTTCTCCCATAACCTTTCTCCTTTTAGTAGTGTTATTAGAAATGGGGTACCAAAATACACCTTCTTAGCAGTTGGTTGTTCCTTGCAAATAAATACAAGAAATTTGGTTGTTTTAAGTGGACAAGCATGAAGAAACAAAGAATTGCAAATGGTGAATACAATGCATATACAAACATAAACTAAAACAAAGAGATAAACAAAAAAAATAATGTTTAATGTAGAAAAAAAGTCAACAAAATTATGGAAAATGGCTCCCTTTATTGACTGCTGGTAGTAGAGGATGAATACAATAGATGAATACTAAACACTTGAAGATAATTCTTTGAGCTATGGTGATAAAAAATCCTCAGCAAGGAAGTTCCTTTCCTCAATTTCTTTGAAATATTCTCCTCTCTATCAAAGAAGTATCAAGGCTCTCTCAATGGTGAAATCCTCCTTACACTAGAGTGATGGATTTCTAAGAAGCAACTTTGACAAAAAAATAGTGCTCTATTTCTTCTACTTCACAATGAAATGATGGATTTCTCTGATAGCAATTTTGGCAACATAACATTGTCTTCCCTTTGGTTCTTCGATGGTTTGTTTATATAGAATTTTGTGAATCTCTCTTCCCTATCTTGGTTCATGAATGAAAATGACTTATGAGTAGGACAAGAGGATTCCTTTGAGGGTTGCATATCTTAAGGGAAACTCGAATTCGAATCTCCTTGATTGAAACATGTCAAGAAATCAAAGAAATCATCTTCCAAGTGTGGGAAGTGGTCCGTAATTTGCTGAGTTGACCATTTCTTCGACTGTGTAACTTTTGAAGGAAATTCCGCGCAATTGTAAATTAATATTGAGGATAAGCCACACAATCCAATTTTATATATTAAAAGTTAGGGTTTTTTGTTTTTTTTGAAATTCATAATGTCTTCAGCTGGAAAATCTTCACTTGTATGTTCTAATGGATGACTTTGGGTGTCTTTTGGATTATACAAATAAGTGTATGATTTTTTGGTGTTAACAATTTCCACCTAATGTATGAGGTTAGGAGAAAACATGCAGCAAAAATACATCATGTTTTCTTTCCTGATTGGGAGTCTGATCAATTTTTGATAGAAAGAATAACTTTCAATGGAGATGAGTAGAGAAAAACCTTAATTGGGGATAAAAGATAACCATGCCTGAAAAAGGTGCTTGTATGAGGCAGGCATGTCCCATGATCATTATGATGACTAGTAACTGTTTATTACAATCAAACATGAAGTATTCCTATAAAGTCAGTGTTGGAGTGGCTGACATGCTGATGGATGATGATGATAACTGTTGACACCCACAACGGTGCTTCTTCGAGAAATAGACCGAACTAGGTGCCTTCATACATCAGAAAGGTGAAGCACTGCTTGAGTGAGGTGCTCTTGTATGCATGGGTCTTTGATTGTGGGTTACCTCCCATGAATCAAGATGTAAGCACTATTGAGTGAGGTAATATGTGATGCATGGGTCTTCGTCTAAATGAGAGAATTGCAATAGTCATGAAGTACGATACTACCCGAATATGAGAGCTTATGTTGGTGTCAAAGGTTAGGGAAATCGATGACATCAATGGGTAATAATTATTCCCAATATGCCACATGAGGATGTCCCTTAAGGGGGGAAAGCACCTAAGGTACTGCCTCGATTATGGAAGATGGGTGTTGAAGTCGTCAGGAAAGAGGCCCCAACCACCTGAAATACTGATTTGGGAAATCAACATGTGTAGTGAAACAAATTGTAATAAGGTGGTTCGATAAGACATGATAATGAAGGCTGATGATATGAATGGATATGGGAAACTTGCCCGAGTTCGAAGCTATAATGTGAGTGGAGGCGGTCAAAAAAATTCTTCTAAGATGAGTGACCCTGGAGTCTGGAGGACATCTAAGGTAGGCATGAGTATATTCTGACTAGCATGAAAAGGGTGAATGAATGTGGATTATAGGTGAGATCTGACCAAGGGTGACTGGGGACTACCACCGTCTAGGTACAAGGCATGAAAATATGGGTGGGAACCACTTTCCTTATTCTTTTTTGTACACTTGCAAAAATAATGTAAAGGTGGTTTGGGATGTACGTACATAGAGATGGGTGCCCCATGAAAATAGTGACCTGCATGAGGATGGAGGTAAAGTGTATTTTGCAGAGGGAAGGGGCCCCATTGGTTGGTCTCGGTGAAGGGTTTATGAGGCAGATGAAGTGACACAAATGAGCTTATGTTGTATGGAGGGATGATAGGCCCAATGTAGAATGCAGGAGATAATTCATCTTGATACATCGCAAATGAATAAGGTGGCACTGGAGTAGGGTTGGTTAGAAGTAAGAGAATAAGAGAGGAATGAGTCTAATCTTCAAGGCATGCAAGTGAGATGGCTTCCAGGCCAAAGTAGATGGTCATGGATGCCAAATAGAACACAGGGGTTTATAATATGAGGTGATCCATGAGTAGGGAGTCTCTATCGATTGGCGTCCATGTTTACCATGTGAAAGGGGAGGTGGTGGTAAACATGGTCGAGATGATGGACCCTTGTCAATGGTCATCGAGGTGTTGATTCTGGAGGGAAGTTGTTGATGTACCTCCAACCTCAATGAACAATAACCCAAGTGGAAATATCTTGATGAAAACATATACAAGTTGAAATGGGATGAACAATATGAATCAAAAAACAAGAGAAGGCGCACTTGAAGTGGTACTATGTGTTGATAAGTGTGCAACAAGAAATTCTTGTTGAGAATGCAACAAGATGATGGAGCTTAGTGGAAAGGAGTCGCCTTCACTAAGTGGGCCCGCAGGCAAGTTATGGCGCAAGTTCTATTTTTGGATCCCAGCAGGGATGATCACAACAGGAGTGACCACAACAGGGATGATCACAACAGGAGTGACCACAGCAGGAGTGATCACAGCAGGAGTGATCACAACAGGAGTGATCACAGTAGGAGTGATCAAAGTCTATTTTTAGACTGGCTGTCAAAAATAGAAAAGTCAAATATTATTGTCTCATAATAATATTTGGACTATAAACTTGATCTTAGTCTCTTGGAGCACTTCAGTTTGAGCTACAGATGTGGCACATGCAGCTGTCAGAAGGAAGTACACTTTCTTTGTGGGTCAGTTGAGTTTTTGCATGCATGACTTCAGTTAGAACTCAATCAGTTGAGTTTGGTGGAGTTGATTGTAGAGTTGATGGAGTTGTGTTCAGTTTGACTTGGTTAAACTAGTTGTAATTAGTCTAACTGCAAATAGACTAATGATGAGTTGTTAAACTAATTATTAACTCATAATGCAACTAATGAATACATCAGTTAACTCAGTTGCATGTCAGTGCATGTTCAGTTCAACAGGGACAGGTGTTATAGGATCAGATTGCTATTAGTTGTGACTATAGCTGTGCATGAGGATTTGCACAATCAAAGGGATTGAGTATGCCAATGAATTGGCCAATACCAAGTATTATAGCCTCTGCTCACGTCTTTCCCAGTGTGAGTGATTCTTTGGAGGTTAAATACGAGTTTGGTAAACCATTCTCATTCATTCTTGAGCAGGTATTGAGCTGTGGAGGCAGGCAAGCAGCGGGGGAGATTTGGAGATCAGATCTGAGTTGTATTGTATGTAGCATGTGGAGATAGTACTGAGTACTTTTGAGGAGTATTGTACTATGTATTGTTACGTGATTCAATCACTATAATATACAGATAGTTGGGGTTTTTAGCGAGATGCTTTCCCTGGGAAAATACTGTGTTGATATGTGTGATTGATGCTTCTATGTATGCCTGTGAATGTTTCTGCTTCTGTAAATTGATGATCAACGTAGAGGAGGTTATTTATTATGCATGTTCCGCTTATAAGTGTATAATCAAGATAATCTCTGTGAATATACACTATGAGCATGTGGCGGGCCCAAAAATGAGTTTGGCATTGAAATGGAATGAAGGGTACCATGATGAAGATGATGTGATCCTGACGCCTGTCTCTAACTGTTTTGAGAATGGAAATATCGAGCTCCTATATTGGGTTCTAGAAAATGAAAAAGAGGGCGATATATAGGGCAGAGGGGGCCATATACCACCTCATTTGTACTTTCTATTTTAGGAGATCAGAGCTGATCCAGGAGTTATTTTCTGCCATTGCGGTCATCCAATGCACCTAGGAAGCATGTGAGGAGAGATAGGTTAAAACATGTAACCCTATCTTTGTAATTTTGGTAGACTAGGTTAGATAAGCCATATAGGGGTGGTATGTATGACCTATTTTTAGGGTTAAATATTTGACTGTGCAGGTGATCAAGACACAGTTACGTGGTCTACGCAGGTGTAAGCTGGTTAGCTGCACTAACCATGCGACTTAGGTGGTAAAATGCACAGAGTCATTGTTTGGATGACCCCGTGGCTAAGATGTCAATTTTAGCATAGTCCATGTGCTTGTAATGAGAATAGGTGCGTAGATTATGCATCTGCTCAGTGAGAAGACATGCGGCCTGACCCTCAACTTTGTTGTGGATTAGTTTCGAACAATTGCACATCCTGCGTGCCTATTCAAGAAATAGGCGTGCAGTCTATGTTCCTGTTATGAGCACAAGCGTGTGGTTGTGAGAAAAGGGATTTTTTAAATATTTTATATATAGCCTAAGAGGCTGATTTTTTGACATTTGACATCCTTGTTGGTAGGATGGGGATGCTATGGATAGAGTGCAATTAGGAGCCTCTTGGAAAAATGATTTTTGGATATGCATGGGCTAGTGCTACATTAGCGGGTTGGGGGTTGCTGAAGTTTCTTTAGAACCCCATTTTGAGTTCACATGATGCATTCTTGAGGTTCTTAATCTGATGCTGGGATATAGAGCATGAGCTATTCCGTATCAGGCATGATGAACTTCCTATTTCTACTGCTGTAGATGTGTAATTCATTACTGGGTTGGTGCCTCATGGAGAGGTCTTGCAAATGCCCCTTCGAACGGGGTAGGTAGATATTCATGTGTGGGTGTGGGGTCATGCTAGATCCAACGCGATTAATGAGGGTTGCATCAAGGTTGGGACTATTTTGGATCTCGCCGAGCAAGCTGCATTTGTGATGATTATTCAACTAGATGGGTTGATAACTCCCCATTGAGTGTTAGGGCTAAATATTGATGTTTTGGAGAGGCTACAGGTTGGTCACTTCTTTGACTGGGTTAGCTTTTTGTATAGGGGATGGTGTTTCATTTGACATAGTTGTGTCACGGCTAATTGACAAGTTTCTACTATGTGAGCATCCTGTGCAACATTTTGTACGAGGGGGTGGTGATGTTACATCCCTTTGTGGCAGTGCCCCTAGGTCCTTCTAGAGATCCGCATATACGATGGTGGCGATGAGGTGGGGTGTTACTGGAATGCCACAGTGGAGGGTTGGTTCAGGTCCAACCCTCAGCTGACCCTATAATACCCCTACCATGGTGTTGACTTCAGGGGTGATTTGGACACGGGGCTCCTTCTTGGCGATGCTTGAGGTCCAACATGTATTTACTTTGCGTTTTTTTTTCTTCTGAATTTGGGCTTTATTACATGTATATATGCTATGTATTTATGATGATGATGGTATCATGCATGTTTTATTGCAAATGTTGGTCCACGTGGATGACTGTTGGCCTACCTGGTAGGCAACAACCCTCGACAGATGGGGTTGGCTGGTGTGGCAGCTTTTCTGTAGCGATGGAGAAATGTCAGGGCCGAGGAGGAGCATGAGATGCCGACGCAAATCCATCAGCTAGAGATCAGTGATCCCTCTAGATAGGGATGCATCTACTATGCCTCAACGAAAATTATCAGGTTGCGGGAGTGTTCTGGGATACAGAGGCTTGAGCAGTGATTGCAGAGGCTTAAGTGAGGGATTCATAGGATGCATGGGTTTGAGCAATCACCCTAGCATGGGGGATGCTCGAGGAGGGGCAGGATGGATTGGGGGAGGATATTGTGGAGGCGATTTTGGCACGTGACAGAGCACGACATCCGATTCTTCATTGCTTCGTGATGGCAGTAGCGATTGTGTGTCCCATCCTAGTACTAGATGAGGCTGTTGGACCTCAAGCAGGTGGTGCAGGTGGTGGTGGGCCATGGCCCTAGATGTTGTTTTTGTATGTACTAGGGAAATCACCCATTATGAGGATGCTTCCTTGTTTGATGAATTACTTTTTTGGCCTTGAGCCAGTGGATGTATATTTTGTACTCATATATTTTTTGATATATATACTAGATATGATTTTTTGTGGCTCTTATGATGTGTCTTGATGTGTATGCTTCTATACATGTGATGTATGTCTGCATTTATGCGATGGATATTATGTTGATGCTTTATGTTTCTTGATGGTGATATATGTGTGATACATACCAGTTTAGGATTTGATTAACTATGCGGCCAGCGATATGATTTTGATTTCTTGGTATATGTGTAAATGTGATATGATAAAAACCATGGGCTAACCTTTGTGCATGTAGATATTTTTGAAAAAGGCATGGATCATGAACGTTGAAGGTTCTATTCAACTGCAAGACAACAAGATGGGAATCAAGGAATTGATGTAGGTGACTGATACCTAAATGTTAGGCATCGACCAAGAGGCCTATGACGACATCGTATTCAGCTTGATTTTTGGTAGTCAACCCTATACATAGTACATTAGTGAGACATGTTGTGTGGTTGGGAGAGTATATGGCCTAGGCTGCTGCAACGAGGTTTTGATACCATCAAGAAACATCATCATCGAACCCATGATGATAGGCTGGTGGATGAGCCATATGTGACACATGATGAGAGAAGGTTTTAGAGTGTATCCATGATGAATTGGTCATCATAAAAATAAGTCACGACGCATACATTTACATTCTATGGCTACTTGCAATGTTATGGACGAAATTTTTTAAGATAGAGCCCATTGACAAGATCTTTGAGGTAAGTCCCATCAGGCTCTACTAAGATGTATTCCCCCTTGAGGAGGAAATTTTTGGCAATGTATGGGACCTTCCATAATGTCTTGAATTTCCCTGGTCCTAACGCTTCTTTGGCAACATCGTAATGAAGGACTAACTCCCCCTCAGTAAAGTATTGGGGGGTGACATTGCGGTCAAAAGAGGCTTTTGTCTTCTTTTTATGCGCTTCGTTATGCTGGAGAGATTCTCACCAAATTTCATCGGCATGTTCCAGTTGTAGAAACCTCAGTTCTAAAGGTGTGGTGTTAATGAGAAGTTTGATTGTTGAGTGCAAGGTAGGGATCTAGCACTCAATGGGGAGGAAAAATTTGAACCCATAAAATAAATAGAAGGGCGTGAATCCTATACATTCATTGATCGCCATGTGGTACACCCATAGGGTTGAAAAAACCATATGGTGCCAATTGGTTTTGTGGTTGTTCACCATACGCTGCAACATTGTTTTGAGGAATTTGTTGACAACTTCCACCTAGCCATTGGACCAAGGGTAGTATGGGGAAGTGAACTTGTGGGAAAAACCAAGGTGTTGGGATAAATCCTAAAATATTTCATTCTCAAAATGTTTTCCATGATCAGATACCAATTCCTTGGGAACATCGAACCATGTTATGACATTGTTAATGAAAAATCGTGCAATGGTATACGTGATGTTATTGTATGTGGGCATGGCCTTTGCCCATTTGGTGAAGTAGTCGATGACAACTACAATGTGTTGATGGTTTCCTGATGATGGGGGGTTGCAGGTCATGAAGTATATGCCCCATTTGCAGAAGGGTTGATGATGATGACCAGGTGTAAGGGAGATGGTGGAGCTTGTCAGGCGGAAAGAGTTGATTGTGCGGACACAACCAACCTCCCTAGGAGCCTAAGACTCTCTAGTGACAAACAAGACAAACAAGAGCAATCCTTCTCTAAACATGCATTTACTATATGGGAAATCAAGTGTTTAGATCCTACCTGTAGCCCAACGCTGTTGTAGCAGTCCAGCTCCGCTGATCCGGATGAGCTCCTCCTTCACTTTGAAACTTGCATACACTAACAATCAAACGATTAAATAGCACTTGATAATCTCATAGAATAAAACATATTTAAC
Source organism: Pinus tabuliformis (assembly GCA_031772625.1). Classification (NCBI taxonomy): domain Eukaryota; kingdom Viridiplantae; phylum Streptophyta; class Pinopsida; order Pinales; family Pinaceae; genus Pinus; species Pinus tabuliformis. The sequence continues at coordinate 734,326,713 of CM062814.1, forward strand.
ACATAGACCAAGGAGTACATGAAACAACTCATAAATAACAAGTTATTGAGAAGAATGGACTCATTTGCATTAATAGGTAACAAAAGGAACAAATACAACCTGAGCCTTGGTGTTGTGCAAGTCCCTCCCAGGGTCCATCAAGAGTTCTCCTTTACTTTGACAAAGCTCACCCACTTCCAAATAGAACAAGCAAAGATGGCAATCTCTCCTCACAAGTTTCTAAATGGGAGTCCTAATTCCAACAGCATCTACCCATAGAAATGTATAGCTTCCAACCTCCTCTCCTTCTGGCCCAATGCCTGTATTTATAGTGCTCAAGAGGAAGTTAATCAGGTCCACCATCAATGGGATAATCCCCTCTTTGGATGGGATAGCTCCCTTATTGATGGGATAAGTTCCTCTTTGGTAGGGGTGCATGAACCATCTGGAGGCGCTCAATACACGTCGAACAACCTTCTAGAATGCTCTAGAAATGACCACAAGTAACTTTTTAAAGATGAAACTTGCGCATTTTAACCTTTACAGGGGGACGCACCTGCCCCTTTACATACAGAGCGTCCAAAGACGCAGCTTTTGTGAACATTGGGTGCGTACCCGCAGGTAAGGTTGAGAGAACCTGCGTACCCAGAGATAAATACATTTGTAAAGACTTTCTCTCTTTTTGGAGTTTGACATGGAGAGCAGAGGCATAAGACTTGCCTAAGAGGATAGCATGATTGTTGATAGAGCCATACTAACTGTAAATAGCCATGGTGACATTTTTTAGTGTAACAGATTGCCCCCTAAAGTGCGAAGCCTGTAATAGATTAGGGTTTTGTATTATCTAGGAAGGGTGAAGCGCTTTATCATTTCAAGGATTATCTCATGGAGAGCCTGGTCAGAACCTACAATTTTCAACACAAAATACATGTATAAGATTATATCATCACTGAGGTAGGCATTCCCATACTCAGATCAAAACTTTAACTAACAGACTAACTACTCTGATACAAGAATGATCTTGCAGTACATCATAATCATAGACTTTTGTAGACACAGTATGGGCGCAGCCATCTGTTTATGATTAGTCTACTTAGATAATGAATACAAAACTCCTCGTAGCCTGGATGGTGGAAACTAGATCCAGGGTCTTCATTTCTACTTTCCGAATCGGTACGATTCTAGCCATGCGAATAAATGAGTTGATGTCGAACATGGTAGAAACCACTTGATTACCAGTCGATGATGAAAACTATTAACAAGCGTGAGAGAGACCACCAGTAATGTCAATGGTTCTCAAAGTACCCAGTACAATCCATGAGATGTGAATAAATGAGTTGATGTCGAACATTTCACGGAATCCTTCGATCGAAAGTCAATGATGTAAACTGACGTCAAAGGCGAGAAACCTGCCATTGATGCATGCAGACTTCAAGGCACCGACGATTTCTAAGTCATCTCTCTAGATAATGTGCTGATGTCGATAGAAAGCGACCCGTTGCAGGCAAGCCCACAACACGAAATCATTTGTTCAAGTTGAAGAAATGTTGCTGTAAGGACTGACTCAGGGATGGTCAAATGGATGACAAGTATTTTGCAGATGAAAGTTTTTGCTTGCAGACCTCTTGAACACATAACGACACGACAGATGGCTTGGTGATAAATGACTCAAAGTTAATCCCCAGAACCCGGTTGAAGACTTTCAAAGTGGTTTGATCAACTGTGAGGCAAAAGATTTCCCAACCCAGGTGAATGAAAAAGTGTCGTGTTCAAGAGTGGTAATAAAGTTTCTTCTGAGACAAAAGATAACAAATGGGCTCATTCTTCTCTCTTTTCCCCCACCATTTCTGGCAAGTACCTCTTTATTTTTAACAAGCTTGAGGAGGATAACATATGCTTGATTATAAGCTCATCCTTCGGATGAGTCCAACCTAGTTTGGATTCGAACCCTAGGAAGGAGTGGTTCGTTCCTGTTTGTAATTGAACAGGTCCTTTACTGTGAAATGTTTAACGAGCCCAGTATAGGAGAAACTCGGCATTTTTCAATTTTAGAGAGTCTGAAAAACTTAAGAAGACTCCAAGTTGAACTTTTTCGTAGATTTGTGTCCCTCAAGCCCGAAAAAGTATAAAATAATACCTGGGGGAACCGCTTGATCTTGCGACCAAGGAGTACTTTCATAATTAGTGCCACTGACTTGAAAAGTAAAAAGCGATCAAGGACACGTCGTTTTATTTCCGTATCGAGTTTGAAACGACAAAAACCCGGCAATCTTTTCCTGATTTTACGGTCAGAAAAGAGCTATAAGGGGACAGTCTTTTAATTCCGTTTTAACGAGTGTAAAAGAAACGCTCGGCAATCTTTTCATTTTTTAGGAGTCAGAAAAGGGCTTAAAAGATGACTCTAATATTTTGGTTTGTGAAAAATGACAATTTTCCCTCTAAATCCCTTTGTCCTGCACAAAAATGACACATTACTCATACCTGTTTAAGATAGGCAAAAATACATTTAAAAATATCCTTCCATGGTGAAAAATGAACAAACCTAGCATTCATTCATCCAAAAAACCTATAAAAAGACTTTTTACCATGTCATTTTTACCACTTTACTGCTGAGGTTGAAAAAAGGGCTTTTGGCAAGAAACTTCCCGTGGTCGCTGCGGAGAATCCGACCGTCAGAATCGAACGCCGTCTCTTCCAGGTATTTCACAACATCCTCCTCTTCAATTTCATCCGATTAAAATTTTGTTTTAGGTTTTAGTTTTGATTTTTGGGGGGTTTTGGGTTTCAAAATTCGCTCTGCGGGGTACGCAGGTGCCCTTAGGGTGACCTGCGTCCCCCGACTTTTTCCTGTACAGGAAAAAGGTCGGGGGACGCAGCCCACCTTCAGGCCAGCTGCGTCCTGACGCTCTATGTCCTAAACGTGGGGTGCGTCCCCCGCGAAAGGCGGAATTTGAAACCCCAAACTCCACAAACAACCATTTAAAATTTCCCAAATTAATTCTAATCTTTGTTTCTTGGTGTGTAGGGCACTCACCATGTTGGATTGGAGAGAAAGAGAGCACGAGGACGTTGATTTAGCTGCAATTGAACATCAACCTTCCATTGATGCCCTAAAAGCATGCGGACTATATAAATACTGGGCCATACCTGGCATGAGGGCTCAGGTGAGATTCTTGGAATGGTTGGTTGAGAGATGGAACATTCATGAGCAATGCTTTTACATCGGAGGGCACCAGCTCGAGATAGAGCCCTTTGATATATACTTTCTCACTGGCTTGCCAAATAGAGGCGAGCAACTCAATCTAGCCGGGACTAGGCCGGGTGGCCAATCCCTTGCTAGTCTCCGGGCAGATTGGTGCACACCCAATGCACACCATGCGAAAGGCGTAGAAATCAAACACATCTCTCTGCGTGAACTCAAAGTTATCGCTTTCAGGGTTACCAGAATTTGCGGTGCAGCCGCTTTACATATTGCCACCGGGTCCCAAATGCGGATGGCGATTAACTGTTTCCAAGGCACCATTTTCAACTGGTGTGAAGCTGTGTCGGCTAATATGAAGAGCGAACTGAATCGGGCAAAGAACGGACAACTGAAGACCTTTGGATATGGGCCTCTAGTTGTGAGCTTTGCCTTAGAGAGAGTTTCGATGCTGATCCCTCAGCAACTCACTGTTGAAAACTTGGGTCCTCGGGAGCCAAAGCTGATACGATGGGTTACGGTGATGGCCCGGCATCCTGACGAGGGCACGGCAATTGTTCGATTCTCTGATAGTTATTTTCACTGGTTAGAGGACCAGGTTTTTTCGATCCAGGACTTTCCGTATGCCGGAGTAGATTTTCGAGGTGATCCGGACATGGTTCTTCCACAGGGAGAACAATGGGATGACAGAGGTACTTTATTTTTCACAAGTTTTCAAATTATGTATTTTTTTGTTTTTTATATATATCGTCTCAAAACTGACAGTAAAATTTTTCAAAATGCAGATGTTGGTCCACAGCGCCCAGCCAACCTCCGGCCTTTTGAGAGAAGACATCCAGTTGCACCGGTACCGGCCCCACAGGACGCGGCTGCAGAGTCACTAGCTGAGTTGGAGCAGGATCTAGAGCGTCTAACGGTGGATATACCTGAGACTACCATAGATGATATTCCTATCAGACTTCAGCGCTATGTAGTCGCAGTCCCTGGACCGTTTAGGAGATTTTTGTGTAAGGTAGCCCGTGCAGTGGTGTTGTATAGGGAGCACCACCAGTGATTGGCTAGTCACTTTGTAGACACATGTGACATTTTTGACTTTTTGTACTTATCATTTTGCCGATCATAAGGTGTTTTTCAACCTATGATCGAAGACGATGTATATTTTTTGACACACTCCTATCTATATATATATCACTATTACCAGCTTATCTTGTTTAACATATGTGATGAAATGTTTTTAAATTTACTTGCATGATTATTGTAAATGTCTGTCCAACATTCGAGAAGCAATTGCATCTGCTAATGTATTTAAAGACCTCGGAATATGCTGATATTCAATGTAATCAAATTCACGTTCCAAGAGACGCACTTTCAAAAACAACCTTAATAACACAGGATTTCTAATGGCATATACTCTATTAAGCTGTAATACAACAAGTTCAGAATCTAACCTCACTATCAAACGTCGACTTCCAAATGAAATAGATTCGGATAGTAATTCAACCACTGCACTGTATTCTGCAATGTTGTTCCTTGTTTGACCGAGGCTTACCCCATGCATAGAAACTAACTCGTCAGAGGGCGAATAGATAACCCAAGCTGCGGAAGAGATATTCCGTGTACTACGACAAGCACCATCAGCAAATCCAATGTATGTTTGGAGAGGCGTCGACATCTGCAATATCAAGAGTAAAACCAGGATAAGCCAGAATAACGACAAAAAACACACCTTCTAAGCTAAGCACACTAACTAAACTAACAAACATACTAGCTAGAAAGAAAACCTAACCTAACTAAAAATTCTCCATACCCACCATTTAAGCATAATACCTCTTTAGGTAAAGTCCATTTCTGGGTTTACCCAAAGAGTCCCCATCAAAATCTACCAGCTCATAAGCCCCTTTTGCTAGCTTTCGCTTTACAATGTAGGGTCCATGCCACATAGGAACGAATTTTCCAGCACCTAGCTTATCGTTAGCTTGATCATATAATATCACTAGGTCTCCCTCCGAAAACTTCGAGGGGTCACATTTCTATCATACTGAGCTTTCATTCGTTTTGCGTGAGTCTCGATTGCCAATGTAGCGTCACGTCGAGTCTCATCTAATTTAGCTAAGTACAATAAACGTTTCTCCTCTTCGGAAGTAGCTGGAAGTAATTCGACAGCCATTTGAAGTGATGGGATTTCGCATTCAATGGGTAACACAGCTTCCAAGCCATAAACTAGCTGGAAAGGAGTGAACCCTGTTGAAGTTTTCACTGAGGTTCGGTATGCCCATAGCGCTGAAAATAACATGTTGTGCCAATTCGACCGATGAATACCAATGGTTCGTCGGATCATGATAACCAGAACTTTGTTGATAGACTCAACCAAACCGTTGGCTTGCGGATAATAAGGAGTAGAGCTATCGTGGCGCAAACCAAGCTGGCTTGTAAGCTCAGTCATCATGATGTTTCGAAAATGGCTCCCATGGTCAGTAATGATTGCTTGTGGGACACCAAACCTAGTTATAATATGATTGAATACGAAAACTGCAGCTGTTTTGCCGCTTGCGTCGAATGTAGGCATCGCCTCGGCCCATTTAGTAAAATAATCAACCGCGAGGATGATATACGCATGCCCCCCGGCCGAGTGAGGGTTACAAGTAATAAAATCGATACCCCATTTGGCGAATGGACCAACGGCAATTATAGGGTGGAGAGGAGTAGGTGGTGCACGCATCTTGCGATCAAACACTTGACAGTTGTGGCACTTCCGGACTGCAATGATGCAATCTTTGAACATGGAGGGCCAGAAGTAGCCAGTGCGCAACACCTTCTGAGCTGTGGCATACCCAGACATATGACCGCCACATGCTCCAGAGTGACAATCATTCAAAACCATCTCAGCCTCTTCGTGAGTTAAACAACGTCGAAAAACTAAGTCTGCCCCCCGGCGATAAAGTGTATCTCCAATAATCTTGTATTGCTGGGATTGAAACCGAATTTTTCGATGTTCCGACTTTGAAGCTTCAGGCCGAAAGGTTTGGGTTTGGAGATAGATGATTATATCCCCATACCACGGATCTACAGTACTGATAAGAAACAAAGATTCGTCCGCAATGGACTCCTCTGCCACAGTTTCTGTGTCAGCACGCGGGAAATCACACATCAATTCCGCAAAAACTAAGGATTTCTTAGACTTGGACTTCTCAAACTCCAAGTCGAACTCTTGCAGGATAACGATCCATTTAGAGTACTTGCCCCCTAGCAGTTGTTTTGTCAAAATATAAATCATAGGGTTGCAATCCGAAATAACTGTAGTTTTACGGAGAAGAATGTAGTGACGAAAAAGCTGGACAGCTTGAACGGCTGCCAGGGCCAATTTCTCCACATGCGAATATTTTAGCTCGGTGGGATTTAAGGTCCTACTAAGATAATATATCACATGTTCCGCTCCGAATTCATCTTCTTGAACTAACACCATTCCAATGGTGGAATGCGAAGCTGCGAGGTATAAGAAGTAGTCCTGGTTGTAGTTGGGAGGATGCAACAACGGTGCATGGGTCAACGCGTGTTTAAGTGCCTCAAAAGATTGTTGGGCAATCTCGTCCCAAAAGAATTGAGCGTTCTGTTTCAACAACCGTGTAAAACCTTTAGTGACCTCGGCGTAGTTTGGAATGAATCGGCGTAAAAAGTTCGCTTTCCCTTGCAAACTTTGGAGTTGGCGCAAACTCGAAGGAGGAGGCAATTTGATGATAGCTTCGACCTTCGAGGGATCGATGCGAATGCCGGCTTTTGAAACAAGAAATCCCAGCAATCGACCTGTTTCAATACAGAAAACACACTTGTGGGGATTCAACCGAATTCGATAATGCCTACACCTCATAAAGATTGCTCATAAGTGGACAAGGTGATCAACTCGATTTAAAGAATGAGCAGGCAAATCATCGAGATACGGTTGCACAATGTGCTTGATGTCATGAAATGCATAAGACATCGCCCGTTGAAAAGTGGCCCCGGCATTCTTAAGCCCAAAAGGTAATTTGCAATAAGCAAACATCCCCCATGGACAAATGAATGCCGTTTTTGGTTGGTCGGCAGGTAGAATATTGATTTGATTATAGCCCGAAAAACCATCCATAAAGGAAAACATTTCACTTCCGGCACAATCATCAATAATTTGATCGATATAAGGCGTAGGATAGTTGTCTTTTGGACAAGCTCGATTTATATCCCTATAATCGATACAGATTCTTATTGTTCCTTGTTTCTTGTTGACCGGAACAATATTCGATACCCAATCCGTCAACGGGATCGGATAAATAAAACCTGCTTTCAACAGCTTTTCGACTTCTGCTTTAATCGCAGCCGCTTTCCGAGGGTGAATCTGACGCAACCATTGCCGGACGAGTTTAGCATCCGGGTAGGTCTTTATTTCATGAACAACAATGGCAGGATCGATTCCCGGCATTTCCTTGTAAGACCAGGCAAACACATCGCGGAATTCTTGGAATAGGGCCTTGTAAGTTTGGATTTTATCTTCTGTACATGCGGCACCTATATGAATGTTCTCCTCAATTCCAGGCTTCACTGAAATATCAATGGGAAGAGTACGAGAAATATTCCCTAAATTCAACTCTGAATCAGAATGTTTCGTTGGATCCTGAGCGTCTTTGACATATTCAGCGGTAAAGATAGATGAAAAATCGTTTTCAAAAGCATCATCCTTAGGTAAAAACGAAGATCTGTGATGGAGATCTTCCCATGGTAGATCGTCTACGCTTAGGATTTCACGAAGTTTCTCGTCAGATGACACGACTTTGGGAAACGTTATCCGTTCTAAGGTTGAGGTGAAAAGTGATTCTTCACTGACCACATTCATTTGGTCGATTTGGGTTGAACGCGAGTCGGTAAAAGACATGACAGCTTCATAAGCAATTTCATATGGACTCAAAGGCATAGCATCACCGAATGAGTCTATCTCAGATTCAGATGGGACGATCCAGGGATCGTCATAAATAATATTTTCTGATGTAATCATATGAATTGATGCAAATGAAGGGTCTGCGTTGATTGGAGGGAAAGGAAAAGTTCCCAGTAAACCGGAATCTTTAACTAAACCTATGCCAACGTCCCTATAAGGGATTGTCGTCTTACCGACATGCTGGATACTCTCTGAAGAGGCTGGGTCGGATGAAAAGTATGTCAGCTGATCAATAGTCACGATCTTACCGTTATATGGAAACTTAATTACTCTGAAGACCGATGAAACGACTGCTGTCATAGCATATGACCAACTTCGACCCAAAAGAAGGTTGTAGTCTAGAGGGGCATCAACCATTTCCACATCCAGACTAACGGTTTTACCTTCTACCCCTATAGGCAATTCCTGTAGAATACCAAACGGACGGAACCCACGGCCATCAAAGGCCTTAACGATGGTGGGGGATTGGTTCAACGAAGGAGAACCAAGCGATCTCCAACATTGAATCGACATAATACACGTAGAAGCTCCCTCATCAATCACAGTCCGATGAATAGGCCTGTTTTTTACTATCACTGGAATCTGGAAAGCCATTTGATGGGGGAGACGCGGTGTACTATTTTCTAGATCGAAGATTATCAGGTTCGGGTCCTGAACATCAACAGCTCCGATAGCCGACAAAAGTAATTTTCGTTGTGCTGGGCATGATTGCAGCACTTCTAAAGCCGACATTGCTGAGGGTGAAACAGCTAAGTCCTCAACAATGTTGTAATTCTGGGCCGCTCTCGCATGTGGATTGAAAGCAGACCTTCGAAGTACACCCTTGGCGGGCGGTTTGATTACTAGATCCGGGTTAGGTTTCTCGATCTGTAGTGGATCGGAACCAGGAGCTGAGGTTGATGGGTTAGAGTGAGAAGATTCTGCTTCCTTACCATCAACAGGAGCCTTACTACCATAATCTTGCGATCGAGTCGCAATCCTCACATGAGACATCATCAAAATGGGTTCTTCACTAGCATTCGAGGAAGAACCTATCATTTTATTCTCCTGCTCCGGAAATGGATTTTTTAACACAGCAGGAGTGGGAGAACCTTTGACTATTTTCACAACCTCGGCCCGATGAGGGCAATCTCTCGTAAAATGATCCTCTTCACAAATAAGACAAGGATATCGAGGTTTGTGCTTTTCGTCATTGGTTTCCGACTTTTCTGTTTTCTCCTTCGGAGCCTTGTCTGCTTTAGCCTTCTTCTTTCCACCGTTTTTTGATTTGGCCGTAGATGACTCTACAGCGTGAATATCGGCGGTAAGTTCAGGAGAAGACTCTCCTATCGGGGAATCAGGCAAAGTGATTATAGGAGTAGTTGAAGCCTTGGAAGACTTCTTCTTGCTCTTAGTATTCACGATACCAATCATACCATCAGCGGCATGAGATCCCGAAGGAGCAGCAGCGATTTGATTCAATTTTGGAAGATCCGGAATCTTCTCGTGTAACGTACCCGACTGAGTGTAAACTAAGTCAAGGTATTGTGCCTGAGCAATGACTTGCTCCTCAGTAACTACTCCGGCCTTAGCTACATCTTCAGTAATCTTCGGTAATAATGATTTAACAAACCATTCAGCTAAGATTTGGTCCGGGATAAAAACTTTCACTAGCCTTCTTCGACGTCTCCACTCATGAATGTGATCAGAAATATACGTGGACGTCGATTGTTTTAGTGAAGTTAATAACTCCGTGCCGTTATCGTATCTGACCGGCAACTGAAAGTGAGTTAAGAACGAAGTAGCTAACTGGCTAAAATTGTAAAAAGAGGCCCGTGGTAACTCAATGTACCACTTGGCCGCGCGACCAATGAGTGTACGCTGGAAAAGACGTAAGCGGATCGAATCATCCGAGATAGAATTTGAAGCACACCAGAGATGGTAAGTCATCACATGATTGGACGGATCCTCTCCAGACTTACCTTTGAACTTGGGTATATCACTGGGCAACTTATTTGGCATTGGCGGCCAGAACCGAAGATATTGAATTGGATCATTCGTTAGGCGCGTCAAGTCTGGTAAATCCAAAGTTGCGATAAACAGTAACTTCCGGTTAGGATCTCTAAAACTCTGGGTCACAAGACCAGTCCCAGGAGGAGGATATCCAGGATAACTAGGAACAGGAGTCGCATTTGGGATATTATATCCTCCTGGAAAACCAGGATTAACCGGACCGTACTGGGGTTGTTGAGGTTGTTGATAAGTGTACCCAGGATACGGTTGATACTGGTAAACTGGCTGTTGGACAGCTTGCCCAGGTTGGTACTGTCCCTGGTACGGTTGGTGAACAAATTGAGGTTGAGTAGTGACAACCGTACTTGTACCAGGCTGACCTGTAGGCATCTGGACCGTGGTTTGAATCGTAGATCCAGACAACGGTAAAGATGTCTGAGGAGTGGTTACGGAGACAGTAGAAACTGGAGCCGTCGATACTCCAGAAGTAAGTATGGTAGATGTGGCGGTAGTTGCAGCAGCCGTTTGAGATGGAGTACTAGGTGCGATGGGCGGCTGAGTAACTACCGAAGTTACAGAAGTTTGAACATTTGACTGGACAGGTTGCGGTTGCTGGGGTGGACTAGAAACTACGGGTTGTCCAGCTTGAGGTACCAACTGCATACTTGGCTGCAACACCTGTTGACCCTGTGATGGATCCCACACTAACATTCCGGGGTATTGACCCGTAACAGGTTGAGGATACTGAGATCCATAACCGGATTGAGGATAGGATTGATAATTGTAAGGTGCAGTTCCCATACTTGGAACATATGACTGACCTTGAGGCGGTTGATAACCTTGACTCGAGTATTGACCTTGAGGTTGATAACCTTGAGGTAAATACGGATACTGGGGTTGACCTTGACCTTGAGGTTGGTACCCTTGGGGTTGATACCCTTGGGGTTGCCATCCTTGAGGTTGCCATCCTTGAGGTTGATATTGATACTGAGGTTGACCCTGGGGTACATATTGAGGCTGGGGTTGACCTTGAGGCATGTATTGCACCATAGGCGCATAATGACCTTGAGGTTGCCCCCCAGACACGATTTGTGTACCTTGAGGTTGCCCCCCAGGCGTTAACTGAGGTTGCCCCCCAGGCGGTAATTGGCCACCTTGAGGTTGGGAAACGGGAACTGAACCTGACATCATGTAAATGTCTCCTACACCCAATGGTATATTACCACTGTTTCCAGCTAATAACCCATGATCAACGGGTTGAGGAGATGCCCCCGCAAAGGTACCAGAAAGTGATTGATACCCGGTGGGAACAGAAGGACCGCCGTGTAAGAAAGATTCAGGACTTTGAGTAAACACGGATGACTGACCAGACATATTTACAGGAGTATAAATACCTCCAGGTGGAAAAGGAGTACGAGGTGTAGAAAAACCTCCCCCTGAGTTGTCTAAATAATTGGTTAACGAAAGGTACCAAGTAGTACTTCTAGGAGGACTGTAAAAGATGGATTCACGCTCCCTTAGATCAATAGTAAGTTGATCTTCAAGGTTAGAGACACCTATTTCTTCCTCCGGAGCAAGTTCTTCGATAGCAATCAAACCAGTAGGAAGATTTTCGGTGATAACTCTTTCTATTCTCGGTGAATCTGGAACACTAGAAGTCAAAGTAACAGGTTCAGATATTTCAGGTTCTTCGCCTGTATCACTAGCAGACGAAAAACTACCAACAAGCTCAGAAACTGTAACAGCTTCGGGATTATAACCTGTCTCTAAGCCTTGGTAATTTGAATGGACTACCAAGGAAGATTCTCCTTCTTCAGGTGAACCTACTCTACTGACACTAGGAGGAGTTACAAGGACCTTTAAACCTTCTAGATTACCGGGGTCGTCTCGAGGAGGTGATCCCCTAAGTCTACGGGATCTTCTCAACAATTCGGCCACAGAAACAACTTCAGGAGACTGGCCCCGAAGTCTACGGGACTGTCTCGGTAATTCCGCCACAACTAAAAACTTTTAACTACTACACACAAAAACAAAGTAAAATCTCAAATCAAACCACCTAAAGTCTCTAAAGAACCAAACAAATTTTAATCACACGCCTAAAAAATCTAGGGCGTCAAACCAAGCACAAACAGTAACCTTCCAGACCGAAAGCGCTAGTTGGTGATGAAGCCCAACATCGCCGGATTCAGTATAGAAGTGGTGGGTGGAACAGTTACCCCGGCAACCTGCTTAATGAATAGACCGGCACAAGTTCCTCCACTTTAACCGTCTCGAGTGAAGTGAACCCCCCGGAAAATCCAAGTGAGTCTAGCCGACGTCTGCTCCAGGTATAGTGGGATCTTCCCTCCACCGTCACCTCGGTAGAATCCTAAAGATAATGGTCACTAAGGTTACCAACCGCAACAAATGCACCTGGGGGAACAGTGTACACTCCGACAGCACGCAAGGGCAGAGTATCAAGCTCAATCCCCTTGCCGGTTCCTTGACAATAATCCAAGGTTTACCGACAAGTGACCCCTGGCTCCTCGACAATGGTTAATCCGAGGTTTACCGTTTGTAATACGTGCGTGTCTGGCGTCGTTCCCAACGAGGGGGGATCGATCCCCTCACTGGTTCGGACATGAGCTCGTGCTTCTCCTTTAAGAGGAGCTTTCCCAGAGTACAAATGAGACAATTGGATTTATTCTATCACAAGATAAGCTACTTGTTTGGTTTTGTTGTCTTGGAGAGTTAATTACTCACCTAATCCAAGACACTAGCCTGATCTAAATTGGTGTTTCAGAGCCCTAGTAAATAAAAGTTACTACGTTTTTTTTACTTTAAGCGTTAATTTTATGGTTTTTCTTAAAGACAAAAGGTAGCGGAAGTGAAACCAATGGTGTGTAGACTCGACTCAAACCACTACAAAGATGCACCTAAGATGATTTACGCTACTTTCCCTTTTTCAATGAAATTCTTAACTAAGAGAGTTGAGAGATGCAAATTTTATAGAAAACAATTTTCTTAGTAAAGACAATCAAAGAAACAATTCTCTTTATCTTTCCAAGCATACAAACATGACCACTCCTTACGTGCACGAAAAACTCTTTTTCTTTCAAAACTCTTCAAAGCTACTTGAAACAAAACTTTTCAAAGGAGATGTTTTTGTATTTTCTCTTTTTTAATAAGGCATATAAATCTATTTTAACAAAAATCAATCTCAAAAGCTATAAAATCTATGAAAACTTGACTCACAAGCAAATCAAAAGAAATTGACTCTAAGCAAACCTAATGAGGCAAAAGCCTACAAAGATGATTCTAGGTTGTTTTACTTGACCAAAATCAAATCAAGGACCAGCTAATGCAGAATCAAAAGACTAGTCAATACAAAACTCAAATCTTTTTGTTCTTTTTGTAAAATGGAATTCAAGACTTAATCAACAAGCACTTCGAAATTTTCCCAAGAGACCAATCAAAGGTAAGTTGCTCTCACAGGTAGACTTTATGACAGGTCTGACTTCTAAGAATGCTGACAAAACCAGAGAGATCTAAGGCTTGACAACTTCTACCGCCAAAGTCACTACAAGACCTACTCAAAAATCAAACCCTAGGGCTTAAACTTCTATGAAATCCACTAAAACACTCAATGCTATCTAAACAAGTTCAGGTGAAGATCTTTGACAAGAGACTAATGAATCTGGGCAGTAAAAACTAAGAAAAAGCAAAATCTAAGAGAAAAAATGCAAAAAATGGAATTTTCTCAAATTTTAGCAGGGGACGCAGGCAACCCGTTAAGACAGGTGCGGGCCCGCTCTGTGCACACAGAGACAGTGCGTCCAAGGACGCACTGTGCAATACTCAGAGGGTGCGTCCTACTGGAAAATTCAAGAAAAACTAAAATGAATCTAACCCTAAGCTAACCCGCCCAAAAACAAAGTCACAGAGCCAAAAACTAGAAAAATAAACCAATTTTCTCAGAGCAAAGTTCATACAAAGGAAAAGACTTTCACATCAATGGAGTCCCCAGCGGAGTCGCCAATTTGTTAGGCGGAAAGAGTCGATTGTGCGGACACAACCAACCTCCCTAGGAGCCTAAGACTCTCTAGTGACAAACAAGACAAACAAGAGCAATCCTTCTCTAAACATGCATTTACTATATGGGAAATCAAGTGTTTAGATCCTACCTGTAGCCCAACACTGTTGTAGCAGTCCAGCTCCGCTGATCCGGATGAGCTCCTCCTTCACTTTGAAACCTGCATACACTAACAATCAAACGATTAAATAGCACTTGATAATCTCATAGAATAAAACATATTTAACACATAGACCAAGGAGTACATGAAACAACTCATAAATAACAAGTTATTGAGAAGAATGGACTCATTTTCATTAATAGGTAAAAAAAGGAACAAATACAACCTGAGCCTTGGTGTTGTGCAAGTCCCTCCCAGGGTCCATCAAGAGTTCTCCTTTACTTTGACAAAGCTCACCCACTTCCAAATAGAACAAGCAAAGATGGCAATCTCTCCTCACAAGTTTCTAAATGGGAGTCCTAATTCCAGCAGCATCTACCCATAGAAATGTATAGCTTCCAACCTCCTCTCCTTCTGGCCCAATGCCTGTATTTATAGTGCTCAAGAGGAAGTTAATCAGGTCCACCATCAATGGGATAATCCCCTCTTTGGATGGGATAGCTCCCTTATTGATGGGATAAGTTCCTCTTTGGTAGGGGTGCATGAACCATCTGGAGGCGCTCAATACACGTCGAACAACCTTCTAGAATGCTCTAGAAATGACCACAAGTAACTTTTTAAAGATGAAACTTGTGCATTTTAACCTTTACAGGGGGACGCACCTGCCCCTTTACATACAGAGTGTCCAAAGACGCAGCTTTTGTGAACATTGGGTGCGTACCCGCAGGTAAGGTTGAGAGAACCTGCGTACCCAGAGATAAATACATTTGTAAAGACTTTCTCTCTTTTTGGAGTTTGACATGGAGAGCAGAGGCATAAGACTTGCCTAAGAGGATAGCATGACTGTTGATAGAGCCATACTAACTGTAAATAGCCATGGTGACATTTTTTAGTGTAACAGAGCTCGCACTTTATGAGCGTATTTTTAACACCACTCACATATCTTGACTACCTGAATACATCCATTGAAAAGGGTGGCCCAAAATTAATTGACATGGAGGACTTTATGAGTGGTGGCCATCCTTGAGAGACGGCCACCATAAGCCCTATTGTGGCAATCATTTAATATCTTCTCAGCTTGTTCGTGAGTGAGGCATTGATGGAGGATGGTTTTGATGCCCCATCGATAGAGGGAATCCCATAGAAGGAGATAACAAGGGTTTTGGTGGCATATGAACCTCCAGTCATTATGAGTAAGTTGAGTTTTGAAATTATGAGTTTGTAGAAAGAAGAGGATGTGTTGGGATGGGGTCAGTTTTGGGGAAAAATCCCAAGTTTTGATGTAAAAAGATGAAAAGTCTCTGCAAATTATGGTCACGGAGCACGTAGCTAGTTAAGATTCAAAAAGGGTTTTTACCCTCCTTTATGTAAAGATGAGTCGGATTTTGAGATCTACCCATGGTTCGCAGACCATGGGATTGTATAAATAGGTGTGTCTTAGAGAGTCTAAAAAAGGAAGTAAGAAGTATATGGGTACAAGTGAGGAAGTCTAACACAGAGATAGAAGTATTAGAGGAGGAAAAGGCTTTGAAGCTAAGTGCACAGAGGCCTAAAGTAGTGTCCGTAGCTGAGTGCGCAGACCCCTGCAGCTGAGTGCACAGGAAAGTATTGAGTCTATAAAACTATATTGAAGATCAATAAAGAAGATTATTGCAGAAATTCCTATGTTTTAGCTCTGTTATGTATGATTGCAATATATGTTGTGATGGAATGATGTATTTATAAAATAATGATGTATTGATGCGTGAATTTAATTGATATATCTTATTATTTGAATACAATTAATGTTAAGTGATCATGCACAGATCATAACACTGTCTGTTAAAGTTATCAAACACTTAGGTGGATTTGAGTAAATATTGATCTAGAAGTAATTTATGGTGCACATAAGTAGTTAATTCACCTGTTCAGGGTCTGTAAAAGCCTATTGTAGACCTTCACGGAGGTCTAGAGGCCGGTTCAATGAAGTTACTTCCATAAGCCATAAGCGCTTAAAGATCTACGCGAAGACAGATCTAGGTCCCAAAAAGGCATCACACTGATCTTTGGGTGCAGAAACTTGGTTCCAGCATCCCCCCATACTGCTTTGGGTGAGACTTCAGTCCATGCACTGCGGATTGATGCCAAAAGGGCCAGTAGTGTAGCGATTTGTTTGGCCCAACTAACTCTGAACCTGGGTCAAGAACCCCTAAGCCAACAAATGGTTCCATTGCCGGGACCGGGATCTGCATAAAGAGATGTTTGATGTCGCATCACTAGAATCCTACCAAGAAGGAAATTGAGAAGTGGTTGGATAGAAAGATCCACGAATTCATGGTGCAGGAAAACAAGAATCTGCGCCTGAAAAAAGAATAGTGGTTGGATAGATATTTGTACACAAAAATACACAAAATTTTCTTCTGCACCTTCTTGATTGAACTATACGAGTGGATAACTAAATTGGCAGACGACCAAGGGAGGTGGAAACTTGACGGTCCAATAGTGTGGACTCCAGAATTAGTGCGAAGGTTGGAAGCTTCTGAGGATAATATCATGTGCGTTGTTGACCATTGGCTTGATCGGGTTATAGGAGGATTTGTTACAGAGTTCGCGGTTGACACCTCAGTCAGTTATAGTGAAGCAAAGCGACGCTTCTTCAAAGGACCGTGAGGTAAGTATCTAAGATATTTGAATACTTGGATTAAGATGTTATTGTGTGAAAAATGGGTTATGCCACTGCCTTGATGTTTGGAAATATGCAAAGTGGGAAGCTCTTCAGGGATAGGGGAAGAACAGGTCCTGAATATGGCCTGTTATTGAACCTCCTATGAGTGACAATGAAGAAGCAGCATAGGCTTCACCTCAGAGCATTGTCTAGTTGATAAGGCAGGGCTTTCTACGAATACCTCATCCATCCACACCACCTCCACCTTCACCTCCACAACATACACCTTCGCCCACACCGCCACCACCACCACTGTCGATCAACATGTCGAATACAATGAAGTTTCCAGTTTTCAAGGGCTTAGGAAGTGAGGATCCGGATCAGTTTTGGTTTGTTGCGAAGGCTGTGTAGAGAACACAAAAAATTAAAGATGATAATATAAAGAAGGTACAACTAGTTACCACTCTGCAGAATCACACATTGACATGGTACGTTAAGTACTGAATTGATAATCCGTTGGCGTCATTAGCAGATACTCAGACTGCTTTGAACAAGGAATTTGGTAAGCCTAAGTCTTCCTCACAATCGGTAATTGGATTTAAGGAAATCATGTTGAGACATGGTGAAATTCCATGGGAGCTAGATCAAAGATTGAAGTGTGGGATCCGCGAAGCTAATATGAATCTCACAGATAGTCAACGCCGCGATTGGTTTATAGCTGTGCTCCTGCCCCACTTAAGGATTGCTTTACCACAACAAAAGATAGGAACTCAATCGGAAGCCCTGGAAATTGCATGACATTGCACAAAAATCCTGTTCAAGATGCTTTTTTGGGGATTCAGAAAATACACGTAGAGTTGCAAAACCTTTTCTTGGAACTGCAGAACTTGAAAAAAGAAAAAGCGGTGCAGGCAGAGGTGCGCAAAGAAGTTTGGTGTCTCAAGTGTAAAAACTAGGGGCATGATAAAGATCACTACCCTATCTTCGCGAACTACATCACGGGCGGGGGGGGGGGAAATGCCCTTGAGGCAGGAAGCTCCAGCAAGACAATGTGCGGGGTCTGCACTATGGTGCATTATTTGTCAAGTGGACAGAAAACATGTAACAGATAATTGTCATTTGCTACAAAAGTTTGTATAGACAACACAACTATTGTTTTGTGATTTCTGCAAATCGGTGGGCCATGATGAGCTTGACTGTCGAAGCCATGAATTAATGATGGAGAGGACGCTTATGTGTTGAATGCAGGTAGAAACTCAGCCTCTAGATCAAGGCATCGATCGGTGCTACTGTTAGACCAATACCCACACCGGTCTATTTGTAGACTTTTCTCATAAAAGGAAATGGAGTTTCACATCTAGAAACTTCAAGTGGCGATGTGCTGGATGTTCGTTTGGTTGGATAAGGGTCGAGAACTCCATATAAGGTTCTTTCCCTCTTAAAAGTGGACCTTCCCAAGGAGATAAGAATCAACTACAAAATTCTGAAATCTTTATCTTTTCATAGAGGAAGATTAGTCTTAGATGACAAAAGACTAGTCTTTATTAGCTAAATCATGAGGAGAGAGAGTTAGAGCTTGGAATCCATTTCATGTCAAGCTAGAGGAGGAAAATAGTGTTGAAAAGGCGTGTAATGGGACTTGGATATTGCAAAGGAGATCTCCAACGTCAAGGCTTTGGTTGTATTTCTCTTTGAAGTTTATTTTAATACAACTAATGGTTTATTTCCTATATCGGGTGTAATATTACATTTGATAGCTTAGAACTCCTTGACCTTTAAAGTAGATTAGATTCGATTTTATGTTATCACATTTTCTATTGTTTCTTGCATGTTTGTTTCAGGTACTTGAATGAAAGGAATGAAAGGAAGCTGGAGCAAGGAAGCAAGATCACCATCAAGTGGATTAGCATTATAAGAGGTAGGCCCTCTTATTCAATCCTAATCTAAGGAAATTTACATTAGATTGTCTTCTTTGTGGCTAGACCCACTCTCTTGGGCTAGAGGGATTGTCTCTATCCATAGAGAGAATCTTCCTACACCAAAACTTGGGGACTCCGCTGGGGAAATACATCTCCTTTTCATCACTCTATTTTTTCTACTTTTGTGCCTAGTTTGTTTATTTATGGTCTTTTGGATCTGTATTGACCTGTTTGAAGGCATACAAACACTAGCCCACCCTCTGATGCATTATGTCTAGCCCTGTGTGAAGTTATTTTTTAATTTTTCTTTGAATCCCTCGATCAATGCTAGTTTCAGCCAAGCAGTCGTGCCGATCAGCGCCAGTTTTAGCCTGACAATCATGCTGAACCCATTTTCAGTGCAAGTTTCAGCCAAAAATTCATGTCGGTTTCTAAGTTAAGAAAAATTAGAGTTTCTCCCATTCCAGTGCCAGTGTGTCTTGACCCTCAGACTCTCTTCTTCCACCCAGAAGTGACTAGGATGCTTTGTTTGCTGGGTTTGATTGATTGATTGGCTTGAAGTTTCATTGCTTGATTTTTTAAGTTTTTTGGATGGTTTCTATGACCCTATGGCATCTAGGTCAATTACCATTAATTTTTTATCTACTCATTGTGTCAAGTTTCTGATTTGCTGCTTCATTTAATCCATCTTTCATTCACAACATCTTCATTTCTTCATTTTCAATTGAATGAGTGAAAGCGTCTCGTTTGTTCTCTTATTTCGAGTGTCTCTTTTTCCTTTCTGAGCATATATTACAATGCTTGGTTTGTCGATTGAAGAATTTATGTGTTTGGTTTGTTAAATTTAGGGATGAAGTTTCTTTTAGTTTCATTTATCATGCTTTGGATTTGATCGATGCTTGTTTGTTCGGAATTGTCAAAATTTTCATTAAAGTGCTTTATGTGAAAGATTCATTTTGAATTTTATGAAAAGAAGAACATCATTCTAGTTTACTTAAACGAAAATATTGCATTAGTAGCATTATTGAGAAGCTATAATTGCATCATCATAGGCATGAGAAATGAAATAATTTTTTTTTGTTGTTAAAGGAATATTAAGTGCATTTAGGACATGTATTAGCAAATATTTCATTCTTTGGTTGCTGCGTTGATTGTGTGTTCTCTATCTATCCAATAATGTAAACTTTCATCGAAGACAAAGATTTATTTTCTCATATAACTGCATATAGAAGTTTTCAGATGACAACGGTAGGGTCTTGAAATTGAAACCTAATTCAAGATAAACCGTTAAAATTTATTGAATTAACCTAAGGAAGCATTGAAAATTAACACTCAAATTTAGTGTTCTAGGCTAGAGACGTGTTCCATCATCTTTAAACCTAGCCATTGTCATTCACGACGATCTTGCATTAGATAGAACTAGCACGGACTTGTGCTCCCCATGCCATCATGTATATAAAGGGAGACCCCTATAGGTTACAATCCTTTATCCATAGGAAGCCGAGTCTTCTGCCTTGCAAACGTGATACACTAAACACAACATTTGGGGAGATTCCCTGTTTGTACTTTTCGGTTCGCTGGGAGGTATTCTACAGTTCATGGTTACTTGGTAATCCTTTATGCCTAGAGTACCCTGAGTAGTCATTTTTGATCTTTACTGACTCTTTAAAATTTAAAATATCATCAAGCACTTGTCCTTTCAAGATCGTTAAATCTGAAAGTGACTAGAGTCACCTTTCGTCATTTTCTTGACTCTTAAAACATGAAAAGGAAAAGTTTTGTTTCAGTTTCTTAAAATTAACTTCCCAAAAAATATTCTTGGTTAAAGTTATCTTCCTTAGTGATTCTTTAGGGTCGATTCCAATGGCAACATTTCCGGAGTTTACCCGTGAAGGATTCCCCTCTGATGGGAGTCCTGGTGCTTTTCCCTCTTTTGGAAATGCTGCCGCTCCTTATATGGAAATGTTGTCCCTTCCTGGGTTAACTATTAGTTTACCTGTCTGGTTATTTTCGACCTGGATGGTCCTAAGTGTCCCAACTTCTGCCCAGCCATCTCCTTCACATGAACAACACCATCTTGATTCTAAGGTTGACCTCTCACCTTCTTCACCTATTTCTTCACCCTCCTCTTCTACTTTGTCTGGTGAAAGTTTGAAATCTAGTAACTAGGAGGTTAAGAAGAAGAAGATGAAGATGAAGATGAAGATGTCAGATAAGTGAGTGGCCAACCATGAAGCTATTGCTCCCAATGCACTTCCCATCGACAAACCTTATGATCCTTTGCGAAAGGTAAAATTCCCTTACAGGTTATGTTAGGGTGATCATCTCCTTCGAGACTGTCCTAGTATTCCCAGAGTCTTAGAGGTATGGTCTCAAAATCTGGATCGACCATCCCCATCGACCTATGGAGATCATGTCGATGCTACACCCTTGGCTAGTGATGGTAAGAAGAAGGGAAAAATTAAATTCCCCTATAGGTTATGTGAAGGAAAAAACCTTCTTCACCTTTGTCCTCTTATGGATAAAGCTTCCAAAGTTTAGAAAACCTTACAGCTCCTCAAACCCAACTTCCTGTTAGTTATCAGAGGATTTATTCTAACCCTCTCCTTGTTGGTAAAGAGAATGACTTGGATTCATCTCTTGCCCATCCTGCTCTTCCTAAGCATGACTCTCTTGTGTCTATTCCCGACCAACCATTGGTCAAAAAGAGTGTCGACTTGGCTCCACCTTCAGTTGTTCACTATGTTCCTGAAGATAGTAGTGATCATATTTCTCATGTTATTCTCATCTCCTCAGATTCTCATGAATTGAAGAGTGGCCCTCCCATCCTAGTTGTTTAGGAGAGTCCTTCTCCTATTCCTGTAAAGCATGGGGGAAATCCTATGATACCCCCACCAAGTAGTTCTGTTGTTTCTTCTGATTGGAGTCAATTGACTTCATTCCGCCTCACATCTTATGCGCCTTTCTAGATTACAACACAAGCCTATAATATGGTAGTATATGGCACTCTATTAGATGAAGGCTCATCTGTTAACATCATGTCTTCTACTACTTGGAAAGATTTGGGATCCCCACAGCTTGTGCATGTCACCCACAATATGTTGGCTTTTAATGTAGGAGCCAGTCAACCTTTAGGGATCCTTCCAAAGTTCCCTATTACTTTGGGAGGAAAGACCATCTATATAGACATGATGGTAGTCCAAGGTCCCTTAGACTTCGATCTTCTCCTTGGGCGTGACTATGTTTATGTCATGGGAGCTCTTGTTTCTTCTCTCTTCCGTGTAGTTTGTTTTCCACACGAAGGGAGAATAGTGACCGTTGATCAATTATCGTTCGTTGGTCACCAGATGGATTCAATCCTACCATCATTTCCTATTGGTTCTCATTTGCAAGTAGTACCCTCCTTGCCATAGGTCAATTATGTGGCTACCTGTTCTGTCTCCACATCTGTTGATGATCACGTAGATGGCATGGTACATTATGTATTAGGGGCATTGGAACCTGATATGTCATTTGTACCAGTTGACATGTGTTCCTCCCAGAGTGTAGTTCTCCCATCTAGTGAGGACCTCTTGTGGGCCATGTTCTCGTATGGTCCATAATTAGTTGTGACAAGGATAGTTATTTTTCTGTGTCAACCTCGTTAAAAAATGAGACAACATACGAGGATTTTTCTTTTTCTGTGTCAACCTTGTTAAAAAATGAAATAACGTACGAGGATAGTTCTTTTTCTGTGTCAACCTCGTTAAAAATGAAACAACATATGAGGATATTTCTTTTTCTATGTCAACCTCGTTAAAAAATGAAACATCGTGCGAGGATAGTTTGTTCCTGTATCAACCTTGTTAAAAAATGAAACAGATTTCGAGGATAATTTGTTCCTGTATCAACCTCGTTAAAAAATGAAACAGATGTCATGATAATAGTTCCTAGTCTTGTCTCAACCTCGTTAAAAAATGAAACAAGGTGTCGGAGCATGGTTCCTGGTCTTGTGTCAAGCTCCTTAAAAAATGAAACAAGAAGTCATGAGGATAGTTCCTGGTCTTGTGTCAACCTCGTTAAAAAATGAAACAAAGTATCAGAGCATGGTTCTTGGTCTTGTGTCAAGCTCCTTAAAAAATGAAACAAGGAGTCTTGAGGATAGTTATTTTATTGTGTCAACCTCGTTAAAAAATGAAACAACTCCCTTTTCCAAATTGAGTATTTGATTAAGATCACGTCAAATTTCAATCGAGTCTTTCCTTGATCTCGAAAGTGAAACTTCATTCCATCCACCTTTTAGCAACCTAATGTCTACTTTGGTGAATGAAATGACATTTGGAGGGCATGTGCCTTAGCTCTCATCATGTTGGGGGCATGCCATTTTTTCATCCAAGCACAGTTTTTTGTTTCAAGCTTGTGTAAACATGAAACCGAATCCAAGCATAGTTTTTGATTTCAAGCTTGTGTAAACATGAAACCAAATCAAAGCATAGTTCCCCGTGGATCAGGCTTGTATAAAATGAACCCATCTCCATTTTAACCCTCATGATTGCCATTTTTACTAGCCCATCCCATCAGATAAGCCTTGGTTTTTTTCTCCATTCCATCACCACCATCTCTTTGATCGATCATTCGTTTTCACTTGGTTGTTTTACCCTTTCTTGAGGAACCGTAGTTATGAGTGGTTTTACTAGCTAGCCGCTTGACCTCTTAGTTTTTGAACAGTTCCACCATAACTAAAACAAGTTTCCACCCTTTATACCACTCATTCCTCGAGGACGAGTCACGTTTAATATATTTTCTGACTCGTAAAAAATGAAAAGATTGCCGAGTATTTTTCCCTTTTAGACTCGTTAAAGCAAATAAAAGCAGGGAGTCATCTTTGAGCTCTCTTTTGACTCTCAAAATATGAAAAGATTGCCGATCTCTTGTTGTTTTGAACTCGTTAAAGGTTGCAAAATGTTGTTTACCCAGTATACGTTTACCCCTCTTTCGGGCTGGGATAAAACTATTTACGAAAAAGGTATACCTTAGTCAAACATGATTAGGAGGTTATCTTGAATATTTTTTTCTACCTTTTTGGGTTCGAGAGACAACTTTACAAAAATGGACCCTTGGAGTTTTATTTTCCATGTATTTTTCAAACTCTCTAAACATGAAAAATATTCTAAGTTTCATCTTTGTCAGACTCGTTAAAAGATTAAACGACATAGGACTTGTCATTATGACGAGACCGAGCTTATCCTTCCTAGGGCTCATTAAAATTTACTAGGTAGGATCCATCTGAAGGATGGGCTTATATTACAAGCATATGCTATCCCCTTCAAGCTTGTGTTTCAAAAATAACTAGGGTACTCACCAGAAATTATGGGGGAAAATTGGAAGTATTCATCAGTTGTATTCTTCACTTGAGGCAGCATGTCGCTCTTGAACATTGACACTCATTTGTTGTTCATGTCAAGTTTTGGGACATCCTCACTCTGTCACTTTCCTTCCTAGGTTTGGGTTATCCATTTTAACCTATCATTTGATCTCTGCCACATCACCATCACCTTTGATCCTATGATGTAAAATGTTGCCAAACTCTGGAGTTGTGTCATCCACATGTTCAAGAGAAGTCTTCTTGCTTGTACATTGTCTGATCATATGTCACATTATTGGATTACTCTCATTCATTGTGTTTCCCATTTTGTGCCAATGATGAAGGATCCATTATGACCTTCCTTCGACGGATTGCTTCTTGTCGACTTCAACTCATTATCTAGGAAGTTGATCTAGAAACTCTTTTCTAGTACCTTAGAGCTTGCATGCCTCAATGGCAAGTTCTTCACACTAGATGACAGGTTCTCATCATTGGCCCTCGATCGAGTGATTTCACAGGTGTTCAACTTCAGTTCCTTATTCACACTTCGTGAATTGTACTGATAGTACCTTGAGAGCCATCGAAATTATGGGTGGTTTCTCTCGCGCTTGTTAACAGTTCACATCATTGGTTGATAATCAAGTGATTTTCTAGCATCTTTGACTTCAGCATGTCTATTCACATGTTAGAATTTGTACTTTGATCAAGTCACGTTGGAGTGAAATACCCTGGGCTTATATCACAAAAGTCCAAGTTGTGAGGAGTGATGAGTCATTCGTGATTATATACATGATTCTTTAAATGGATGGCTGCGACCATGCCGTGGGTATCATTTTGGTCTTGCTCAGTCGAATGGATACAACCATACTGTGGGTCTTTTCATTTTGATCCTCTCTATGCGGATGGTTGTGCCCATGCCGTGGATCTATTTCATATGATCCCTTCAGTTAGATGGTTGCGTCCATGCCAAGGATCCATGCGCATGATACTTTTCTTGATGGATAGCTGTGCGTATAGCATGGATTCATGTATTGTTATATGACTCTCATGTTTATTAGGCATGAGTATCAGATTTCAGATATGTACATGTATGTTTGAGTTGCAGGTCTTCCAATGCTGGTATTCAAGTCCTTGCTCTGTCTTAAAACGTTTCAGCCATCGCTCTCAACTCTGACTCCATGCTTTAAGGGGCATCTATTACACAATAATTTGTCACTCTCCTATCACTTCCCATTCCTGATCCCAGAGAACCTTAGTACTGACTACTGTGTTATACTTTCACCGTGAAACATATGCTCTTGCATCCCTTGAATTTTGAATAAAGTAGTCTCCACTCCCTTCAGAACATTTCCAGAGAATCCTTCTTAAAACCTAGTTTTTAAGATCAACAATCTTTTCTAGTGTCTCACATGCGCCGATGGTAGAGTTTTACACTGTGACCCGCGTCGATCGGTGCTATTGTTTTCCCAATACCCACACTGGTCTAATTCTAGACTGTTTTTATAAAATGAAACATAGTTTCACATCTAGAAACTTTTAGTGGCGATGCGCTAGATGTTCATTTGGTTGGATAAGGAACGAGAACTCCATATAAGTTTCTTTCCCCCTTAAAAGTGGACCTTCCTAAGGAGATAAGACCTTCTTACCCCTTGAGTGGATCTCATTCTTATCCTCCTATCCCTATATTTACCACTTCCTCTTACCCTTTTTGGTTAAAATACAACACATAGTGAAAGTGGTGGAGAGATAGAACAAGTTGCAAAATTCTGAAATCTTTGGCTTTTGATAGAGGAAGATTAGTCTTAGATGACAAAAGACTAGTCTTTGATAGCTAAAGCATGAGGAGAGAGAGTTAGAGCTTGGAAGCCATTTCATGTCAAGCTAGAGGAGGAAAATAGTGCTAAAAAGGCGTGTAGTGGGACTTGGATATCACAAAGGAGATCTCCAACGTCTAGGCTTCGGTTATATTTCTCTTTGAAGTTTATTTTAATACAACTAATGGTTTATTTCATATATCAGGTGTAATATTACATTTGATGGATTAGAACTCCTTGACATTTTAAGTAGATTGGATTGGATTTTATGCTATCACGTTTGTTGTTGTTTCTTGCATGTTTGTTTCAGGTACTTGAACAAAAGGAACGAAAGGAAGCTGGAGCAAGGAAGCAAGATCACCATCAAGTGGATTAGCGTTATAAGAGGTAGGCCCTCTTATTTGATTATAATCTAAGGAAATTTACATTAGATTGTCTTGTTTATGACTAGACCCACTCTCTTGGGCTAGAGGGATTGTCTTTGTTCACAGAGAGAATTTTCCTACACCACAAGCCTCTACCTCAAGGAGTCAGAACAAACTGCTAGACACCAGCGCACCTACAAAGGTTGACCCCTCTATGCTTACTACCTTCTTGGAGACTTGTATGAAACTATTGCGTGATAGCAAGACTGTGAAAGGACTACAAGAGTTGATAAACAAGTGTGAGAGTAAGGATAATACTCCTGATTGACCCCACGTAGTCCGAAAGGTTAGAAAGCATAAGGTGAGAACAGGGTGCAAGATGAGGCTTACCGCACAAATATGAGACTATGAGATGGACCAAGTTATTTTGGATTTGGGGTCTGATGCGAATGTATTGCCTAAACAGACTTGGGAGAGAATGGGGAGACCTGCGCTACAGTGGTCTCCGATTCAATTGAGGATGGAAAGCCAGTAGAAGATTATCCCCATAGGATAATTGTAGGGAGTTACCATATATATAGAAGGTGCATGCACGCTAGCTGATTTTTAAGTCATAGAAGTTGTCGATGACAAAAATCCATATTGTGCGCTCCTTGGAATATACTAGGCTATTGATATGAATGGGGAAATCAATTTGAAGAAGTGTACAATGTCGTTTGAAATAAAATCGCTCCGCATTGTAGTACCATTGGACCCTGTAGAAGGATCACACTATACTGAACGGGTCAACGACTATGAGGAAAGTGAAGATGATTTGGATCAAATATACAAAATTACTGCATGAGACCAAGATTGGGTCAATCCAATGGCGGATGGATGGATTGCATGGGACCGCAAAAGTTCCTATACCTCGGATTCAGATGAAGAGTTGGAACATTGGAAAAATAGGCTCCATGAAGTATCCACATTGCCCTGCAGCATGATGAACAAATCATTGCGCTGTGTGTCATCGAAGGTAAGAAATTTACCTTATTACAATGGTTTAACTGACGTAGATAAATTTTTGGATGCTTTTGAAAGAGAATTTCCAGAGGATCACCACTTTCAGGCATTGGATTTGGCACTGTGCGCTATGCCCGCACGGTGGTGGGGTACGCACAAAGACAAATTTTATGAGTGGCGCGATTACAGGAGGATGATGAGGATGTGATTTGGTCACCCTAAAGTTTGATTAACTGAGAAATATGATGGGAGGAATGATCTAAGCGATCATCTGGCAAAATGGGCTAAAGTGTATGAAACGAAGCCACAACCAGAGTGGGTGCATTTATTCTGTCACACTCTAGACATAATCCGTATGAATTGGTATTTGGAAACAGAGCTCCACCATGACACCATGGAGTGGGATATCTTAAGAGAAGGATTTTTTATGACCTTTAGCTTTGAATACAGGTTCTAAAGCATTGATGAAGCATTGTAGGAGGTTAAGGCAATGGTCTTCTGAATTCTGTAGGGTCCTTTGGAATGGTTCAACTGGATTGGAGCACCCACCTGTGCCATGTGCTAGAATGCTATAATATGACTGTTGAAGCGGAGGATGAGGATCCAAGGAATATCAATATCCCAAAAGTGGAAGGCCACTGCGAGGTTGAAGATCCGTAGATAGAGAATCTGGATATCACTGCGCCGCTGAAGACTAGGTAGGTAAACATTGGTACTGAAGCGAAGCCTAAATTTTCCATGGGGGCTTCACCCAAATGAACCTCTAACATAGCACGTGTGTTTGTGGCATACTAAACAATACCCTTAATTTGACTACATATTTGAAAATACTTCTAAATAACAAATTATTTAAACCAGTACCAATACAAACCCAATATACCTTCCCAATTAAAAAAACCCCTACTTTCACTAGATATTGTAGGTATCCATTTTTTTATTAACATTTTTTATACCCCTTTATATTTTTTCATTTACTTTGAGCTCCATTTTTTATACTTGTCAATATAAAAACCCTTTACCCCCTATTATATGCTCAATATATCGTGTCATTTTTCCCTCAATATATATCCCCCAATATGAATGCATGTGGTATGGTATTTCTCCCCTAGAGAAGCCCCCGTGAAATTCGCAAAGATTGGAGATTATTGGGATGATGCCACAGTGGATAAAGTTGTTGAGTTACTCTGCGAGTACCAAGATCTTTTTCCTACAAAATTTTTGGACTTGAAAGGCATCATAGGCGATTTAGGAGTGATGAAAATAACTTTGAAACTAGATGCGAAGCCCGTTAAGTAGAGGCCATATCGCCTTAATCCCAAATACATGGAAAATGTCTGCGTGGAATTGGAAAAGATGCTTGAAGTAGGTATTATTGAACTAGTGGAGGAATCTGATTGAGTGAGCCCGATGGTAGCTCAAGAAAAGAAGCAGAAGGGAGAGATAAGGATTTGCGTAGATCTAAGGAAGCTTAACGATCCCTGCGTCCATGATCCTTTCCCGACACCATTTACTGATGAGGTACTGGACAATGTTGGAGGGTAGGAGGCCTACTCATTTACTGATGGGTTCTATGGATACCATCAGATCAAGATCGCACTAGAAGACAGGAGTAAAACAACCTTTGCGATAGAATGGGGGTGTTTCTAGTATACGGTGATGCCATTTGGACTCAAGAATGCGCCGACGATATTCTCCTGCGTAGTCATCGCGAGATTCAAAAAATTTATTCACAAAATATTGGAGGTATATTTTAATGACTGGACAATGTTTGGGCTAGTGAAGCACCATGTAGCCAGTCTACACTTAATGTTGGATACATGCCAAAGGTATTAGATCACACTGAACTTGAAAAAAGTGCTTGTTTTGTGTCCCCTTTAGGATTTTGTTGGGTCACGTGGTATGAAAGCAAGGAATCATGGTGTACCCTGCCAAGATCACAGTAATAATCAATTTGGAAGCCCCAAGGAGTTTTAAACAACTGCATGCAACACTGGGTCATACTGGATATTACTGAAAGTTCATCAAAGCTTATGCATAAATTATCGTGCCCATGAAAAAGTTGTTGAAGAAGGACGCTACATTTTGTTGGGATGAATAATGTCAGCGTGGTTTAGAAGTATTGAAGGAAAAGATGGTCACTGCGCCGATCTGGGTCTTCCCGAATTGGAAGAAGGAATTCCATGTGCACATTGATGCCTCGTGTATTGCGCTGGGAGTAGCGCTGACACAGGATGGCGAAGGAGAGATGGATTGCCAAGAAAAAAATTATCAAAGGATGAGAAGAACTACTCAACGAAAGAGCGTGAGGGATTGGATATGGTGTACATGCTCTGGAGGTTTAGGCACTATCTGTTGCGTAGACATTTCAAGATGTACATAGACTGTTCCACTTTGAAGTACCTAGTCAATAAGACTGTGTTGGGGGGAAGATATGTAGATGATTGTTGTTTCAAGAATATGACTTTGAGGTAATTGTCAAGCTAGGAAGGATGAATGCAGGACCTGACCATTTTTTGCACATTGAAATGGGGGAGGAGCCTACTAATTTGGAGGAAGGGCTTCCCGATGCACAGCTCTTCACGGTGCGCATAGCGGACAACTATTTTGTGGATATTATCCACTTTTTGACTACAGGAACAACTCCAGAAGGATACACCAGCCAACAGAAGAAGGAGTTAGTAGTGCGCGTGACAGACTTCTCAATAATTGCAGGACATTTGTATAAGATGGGTGCCAATGAGATACTTCGATGGTATGTGCCTGATTTCGAAATAAATAACATCCTTGCAGAGGCTCATGGAGGAGCCGCAAGAGGGTATTATGTAGGAAAAGAAACAACGCAAAAGATTTTGCGCGCTACGTTGTGGTGGCCTACGCTGTGTACATATTCCAAAGCATATCGTAGGGCATGTGATGCAAGTCAAAGAATGGGAAGGCCATCATGAAGAGATGAGCTGCCTCTGAATCCTTAGGTGTCGTTACAACCATTTGAGAAATGGCTTATTAACTTTGTAGGACTGATTCAGCCTCCTGGTAGGAAAATAGGTGCGCGCAACATCATCACCGTGACAGAGTATTTGACCAGATGGGTGGAGGCACAATCTATAAAGGATTGTATAGGGGTTACAACAGCCAAGTTCTTATTTGAATATGTGTTAACCAAGTTCGGTTGCCCAAAGGTATTGATGATGACGCAGTACACACTTCCTCAATGAAACAATTAGCGCACTGACAGAAGAATTTCAGGTTTATCGTCAGAAAAGTACACCATATCATCCCCAGACTAATGGAATAGTGGAGGCCTTCAATAAGATATTGGAGAATGTGCTGACAAATATTTGCAACGCTCAACGGGATGATTGGGACGTGCACGTACCAACAGTATTATGGGTGTACAAGATTACTTGCAAAAAACTAATAGGCTAGACACCTTTCCGGTTGGTCTATGGCGTAGAAGTTGTGATGCCTATGGAACATACCATGCCTACTCTCGAATAGCAGCCTTCATAGGGATGGAGGGTCGTGGAGCCCTAGAAGAATGGATCGTGCAATTGATGGAACTCGAAGAGGACATGTTCTTGGCTGGATTTCATCAACAAGTACAAAAGGAATGTGAAAAGGCATGGCACGATCGACACATCAAGCTACAAACATCAAGGTAAATGAATTGGTTTTATTATATGATAGTAAGTTCACTAAATTTCTAGGAAAGTTTCAGATGCACTAGTTGGGACTATATGTCATCAAAGAATCATAGATGGGGGCGCGATTCAACTCGCAAAACTAAATGGAGAACCTTTCTCGGTAAAAGTGAATGGGAGTCAGTTGAAGTCGTATGCAGGAGATCCGGGTCAATGAATACATGATGGTAGCACAGTCTTAGTGCTCTAGGTAGTTGCAAGGGAGTGCGGGACTATAAACTACATTGCCCGATTTTGGGAGCTACGCGACAGAGGGGCTACATGGAAGGGGGTGATCTCACAGTGCCATAAGTGGTGTGAAGGGAGCTATGTTATGGATGGAGATACCATGCAGCATAGCCAGCAAATGACCATTAGGGTCACTATTCATGATTTGACAACCAGGAGACGGTTAAGAGGAGCGTGGGGGGGGGGGGGGGGGCATTTAAGGCTAAAATATTTGGAGATATGCCACCAATTCAGAATTAATGGATGGATTTTGGGGGAACGGTCAAATTTGAATTCAAAATCTCCTATAAATTACGCATGGCCATCCAATAGAGAACACTTTCCATCCTTAGAATTTTTGTGTCTGTTGTCTATTGCTTATGAATCACACGTTTTTTGAGGATTTGGTCGCAATCTCTGTGTTTGACAATCTACCCGAGGACACCCAACACTTTATTCACAACACTATGTTAGGACAAGGAGGGACTGCAAGCACAAGAGGAATTGTTGCCTCCTAAGGAGCAGCCCCAGAAGTTGTGAGCATGGAAGCCGAGGTTGACTAGGCCGAAGGCTACACCAGTGCGCCAGATCCACAAGCCAAAGAAAGATAATAAGAAGAGGCCAATTCCAGTGTGTGAGTTACCTAGAAAGCACTCTACTACCTAGGCACAGAGGAAGGACAAGTAGCCTAAGAAGGTTGTAGACTTCAAGGCTGAAGAGGGTGCTGAAGATATTGACGCTGAGGGCGTGGCGCTCATCTCCAAGTTGACGGAGTATATCCCTCCCCACAAAGGAAAGGTGAAGGTCACCAAGGACCGAAACGCGGAGAAATTCGGCATTCACCCGCCCCTGTTGCCAGAAAACATAACCTTTGAAGGTCTGCACTTGGCGAGGGTTCCCATTTTAAAGATAGAAGACTGGGACTTGGCTGACCATGAGAGATTCCCCCACCTCGTGACGAAGAATTACATGAAATGGGTGTTTTAAAAAGAATTTGGTGTCATTGTGTTGGAGTCAGTTAAGTGGATTCGAGGAGTAAATCAATCGAGGTTTCTGAACCTGATGTGGGTGCCCACTATCACCGCTCCAACATCAATATCACCTGCATAAAGCAACTGCTAACTCTGGTGCATGATGGGTGTTTATGGCTTGGCGCACCTATCCCCATCATAAACATGCTTATCCAATATTGATCATACTTGCGGGGTTACAAAGAGGTCTTAGAGGGCTCCTGCAGGACGCAATTTCAGACCTTCAAGATCTGAAATTACAGAGATACAACACATTCAATATCACACTCCTACAAAGTGAAAAAATGTGTGTAGTTTTTAAATTTTTTTTCATAAGCTTGGTTTGAAAAATTAGTTTGAATGAATTAAAAGGGCATAGTGAAGCATTATTATCATTAATTGATGCCTCGAAGAAAGAAAATGGAAACACCTAGTAAGCAACCTGAAATGTCTAGCATGAATTGTGAAGAAGAGGAAGAAATGCAACATGATATATCAAAATTACAAGACCAAGTGCAACAAAATTCACTCTCACAAAATGTAACAGAAGCTAAGATGGATGGTTTAAAGAAAGGCATGGAAGCTAAGATAGATGGTATGAAAGACAACATTGAAGATTAGAAGAAAGACATGGAAAGTTGGAAGGAAGGTTTGAAAAAGTTTCTACAAGAAAGGCTTCCCAATGGCGAAAAGGTAGTAGAGGAAACTCATAATGAGAACAAAAGAAATGTTAATCATGATTCAAAGAATGACAATATTGAAGATTTGAAGAAAAACGTGGAAGGTTTGAAGGAAGGTTTGACAAAGTTTCTATAAGAAAGGCTTCTTAATGGTGAAAAGGTAGTAGAGGAAACTCATGGTGAGAAAAAAATAAATGTTAATCATGATTTCATAGACTCTAACATTGGAACAAAGACCCACCACGTTCCAAATACGATATGAGGAAGTTTGATGGTAAGGATTCCGTAACATGGATACTACAGATGGAACAATATTTCAATCTCCATAATGTGCAAAACACACAAAAGGTATGTATTGCAACTTTATATTTGGAACCAAATCAATTTGTATGGTATCGATGGCTTTGCTCTCATAAACAAATTGTCACTTGGGCAATTTTTACAGAAGAAATGATAGCACATCATGAGGATACAAAAAGAAACACGTTTTTTAGCCAATTGATAAATCTCAAACAAAAGGGTTCAATGATGGAGCACACTGAGGACTTCCAAAAATTGAATATAAGGGTAAAAGATATTCTAGAGGAGCATAGGATTGATTTGTTCATAGGGAGTTTAAAGGATAGCATCCAATATGAGGTTCACCTTTGGGAACTTGATTCATTGGAGAAGGTATTCAGGTTGGGAAGAAAAATGGAAAGCAAAATTATGGTAGTAAGGAAGCCTACCACTCACAACTATAAAGATGGAAGTGTTGTTGCTCCTAACCTTCCAAAACCTACAAGGTTGACACCACAACAATTGGAAGAAAAAAGAGAAAAAAAGGCTTTGTTATAGTTGTGATAACAAATACACTAAAGGTCATAAGTGTGCTGAGAAGAAATTATTTTACATAGATTGTGAAGAGGAGGAATAAAAGGTACAAGAAACGTCAAAAGAAGATGATATACACCAAGTTCAAACCCTAGAGAAAGAATAAATGAATCCAACCATATATTGTAATGCATTGGCTGGAATTACCACTTCTCAAACTATCAAGATAGAAGGACATATCAAGAAGAAAAAGGTAATAGTGTTGATTGATTCAGGAAGTACCCATAATTTTATTCATTGTAAGATAGCCAAGGAATTGAATTGCTTCCTATATCCAACACCAGAGTGTCAAGTGATGGTTGCAAGTGGAGGAACCATAAATTTCTTTGGAAAGTGCCATAATATCAAGCTATCCATGGGAGAATATGTATTGAATAACCCAATTGTTTCCATTCTAATGGGTGGTGCTATTGTTATACTAGGATTCCAATGGCTACAATCCTTGGGTACAATAGATTTTAATTTTTAAGAACTTTTCATGAAATTTTCTTCGGAAGGAAAGGAAGTTGAATTAAGGGGTATCACAAGGAAACCAGAAAATATTATCAGCTCTAACAGAATGACAAAGCTTCTAAAGAAAGAACAATGAGGCGTAATTTTACAATTATGTTCGCTAGAGGTTCCTACATCGAAATTATCTATTTCTCTAGATCTCCAAGAAGTCTTGGAAAATCATTCCAAGGTATTTGAGACTCCCAAAGGCCTCCCACCTATTTGTGATCATGATCATGCTATTCATTTGATTCCGTCAAGTGTTCCTCCAAACATCAAGCCTTATAGATATCCCTATGCCCAAAAGAGTGAAATTGAAAATATGGTTGTAGAAATGCTAGATGCTAGTATAATTCAACCTAGTCAAAGTTCTTTCTCTACTCTAGTAGTATTGGTACACAAGAAGGATGGGTCATAGTGCATGTGCCTGGATTATAGGGAGCTCAACAAGCTCACTATTAAAGATAAATTTCCCACTCCTTTCATTGATGAATTATTGGATGAATTGCATGGATATATTTAATTAACCAAGTTGGATATTCGTTTAGGATATCATCAAATCATGATGAACACTGAAGACATTCCAAAAAACAACATTTATAACTCATGAGGGTCATTATGAATTTTTGGTCATGCCTTTTGGCCTTACCAATGCACCTTCTACATTTCAAGGTTTGATGAATTCCATTTTCAAACCCTTCCTTAGAAAATTTGTGTTAGTATTTTTTGATAATATACTAATCTACAACAAGTCTGGGAAGGATCATGTTCAACATGTTGACAGGGATTTCAAACTATTGGAGGAGAAAAAAATATATGCAAAAAGTTTCAAATGCTTCTTTGGAGTACAAGAGGTGGAATATATGGGTCATATTGTATCTCGTGAAGGTGTTAAGGTAGACCCTAGCAAAATTAAATCCATTAAGGAATGGAAAATCCCCACATCCATAAAGCATCTACGAGGATTTCTCGGGTTGATAGGGTATTATCGCAAATTTGTTAAGAATTATGGGAGAATAGAAGCACCTCTAACGACATTATTGAAGAAATATGAATTTTCATGGACTCCAGAAGCAACGAAAGCCTTTGAACATCTTAAAGAGGAAATGTGCCAAGCACCAGTCTTAGCTACACCAGACCTCACAAAAACCTTTATTGTGGAATGTGATGCCTCAGGAAATGGAATTGGTGTTGTTTCAATGCAAGAAGAAAGACTCATTGCTTTCGAAAGTCGTCCAATCAAATAAAAGTATTTACACAATAATATTTATGAGAAGGAAATGTTGGCAATACTACATGCACTTAAGAAATGGTGACCCTACCTAATGGGAAGACACTTCAAGGTAAAAAATAGATCATGATAGTCTTAAATACTTTTTAGAACAAAGATTATCTTCAGAAGAGTAGAAAAAATGGGTCACAAAGATGTTGGGTTATGACTTTGAAATCATCTGCAAAAAAGGGAAGCTAAATGTTGTGGCAGATGCACTCTCAAGAAAGGATGAGGATGTGGAAGCATTGATTTGTGCCATTTCTATTATCCAACTGAATTGGATAAACGAAGCAAGGGATGAATGGAAGAATGACGAAGAAGTGTGGGCACTTATTCAAAAGTTACTACAATATCCCAATACATCTGATAAATTTAGCTGGAAAAATGATTCATTATGGTACAAAGATCGCTTATACCTATGTAAGAATTCCCAACTCAAACAAAATATTCTTATGGAATTGTACAACTCTCCCTTAGCAGGGCACTCAAGATTTTCAAAAACTTACCACAAGGTTAAGAAGGAATTTTTTTGGGATGGCCTTAAATCAGATATTCAAAATTTTATGGTGGAATGTTTGGTTTGCCAACAAAATAAAGTTGAAACAATTAAGACACCAGGTCTATTACAACCTTTATCCATTCCAAGCCAATGTTTGGAGGAGGTTTCAATGTATTTTATCATAGGTTTACCCAAGTCCAATGGAAAGAGTGTCATCATGGTGGTAGTTGACAGACTTACCAAGTATGCACACTTTTGTGCATTATCGCATCCATTTAAAGCAAGTACAATTTCTATTTCATTTATGGAAACAATTCAAAAGCTACATGTAAACCCAAAGGTTATTGTAAGCGATAGAGATCCCATTTTCCTTGGAAATTTTTGGACATTATTATTTTCTTGTCTTGGTACACAGTTAGCTCATAGCTCATCTTATCATCCTCAATCTGATGGGCAAACTGAGATAGTAAACACATTTTTGGAAGGATAGCTTCATTGCTTTGTATCGGATAAATAGACACAATGGGTCAAATGGTTACCTCTGGTTGAATTGTGGTATAACACTTCCTTCCATACTACAGAAAAAATGACCCCATTTATGGCACTTTATCGATATCATCACTGTCCATAACATCATATTTAAGATAAAATTCTAAGGTTCAAGCAGTGGAATATCACATCGAGCATCAACAACAGGTTCTCCAACTCTTAAAGGATAACCTCACTTTGGTGCAGAATATAATGAAACAACATGCAGATCAACATCACAATGAAATTGTTTTTGATGTAGGTGACTAGGTATTCCTACAGCTACAAAAATATAAACAAATGTTCCTTAAGCAAGCTAAGAAGGGTAATAAATTATCACCAAAGTATTATGGTTTGTATAAGGTATTGCAAAATATTTGTACTATGGCATACAGATTGGAGCTTCTTGCAACTTCCCGAGTGCACCCAGTTTTCCATGTTTCATGCTTAAAGAAGGTTATAGGTGACAAACTCCCAGTTCAAACAATATTTCCAGAACTTAACGAGGAAGGAAAAATCATATTGAAACCTGAAGCAGTCATAGAAACAAGAACTCGACAACTACAAAATTGATGAATTTTAGGGTATCTCATCAAGTGGAAGAACTTACACACTGAAGATTCCACATGGGAGGGTGAGAAATTTATACATAAGCATCCATAACTACTCAAGCGTTGATGACAACAATTTTTTGAAGGAGAGGGGCATGTTAGGTCCCTATAATACTAGTGATAGCCCCATTGCTATTATCAGTGTAGCCCTTATTGTTATTGTTGTGTCCCTATTGTCCCCATATTGTTATTATTGTGCCCCATAGAAGTCCATTATTGTTATTTTTGTGCCCTTATATTATTATTGTTATGTTGGCTTTGATTATATTGTGACCTATTACATTCCTATATATAGAAAGGAGGTTTTTTTATTTGTATCATCCAAGAATTGTTCATTTGTGTAATGTAAAGGAGGTTACCCCCTCGAACAAGCTTATTTTGAAGGCGTTGATCTATCCTTTCTTATATTTTGTGAGATGGTTGCATAACATAATAGGCCAACCATACCTGTGGAAGCGACATGCTATTATTGTTACCTTGGGAAATAAATTGTACAAGATACTAGAGGTAGCACCACCTACTGCCATCTCTTTAGTTATTGCAAAACAATGCAATAAGCTCATTTCCAAAATCAAGAAATTTATTTTCTAGATGATACACCCTTAGGGAAAGAAGAAGATGGTGGCCACGACCTCCAGACAGGGCCCCTCCGCACGACAATAATAGATGGAAAAGGGTGTGGAGGAGTACGAGGACATCTTTACCTCCCCCGTAGGGGTGCCTCTGCATTATCAGATCAAGCACTCCATCGATCTGACCCCAGGTGTGATGTTGCCCAATGGACCCATCTATCAGCGGTTTGTTATGGAGAACAACAAAATCAAGAGGAAAATTCAGGATATTCTGTAGAAAGGTCACATCCGGCCGAGTTCATCGTCTCGAGGGAGCTCGATCATGTTGGTACAGAGGAAGGATGGGACTTGGAGGCTTTGTATTGGCTATCGGGCACTGAACAAGATCACTGTACGGAATAGGTACCCAATTCCACAAATTTATGACCTTCTGGACCAAATCAAGGGGCCAAAATATTTCATCAAGATCGACATGAAGTTTGGATATCACCAGGTACCAATCAAACCCTTTGATGTGTGGAAGACTGCCTTCAAAGCGAAGGAGGGCCTTTTCGAGTGGCTGATTATGCCTTTCGGGTTGACGAATGCTCTTGTAACCTTCATGAGGCTGATGGATGAAATCTTGCAGCCATTCACCAACTCATTTGTAGAGGTATACTTGGATGACATCCTAATCTTCAGCCAGAGTTGGGAAGAGAACCTCCACCACATCCGATAGGGTCTCCAAACACTATGAAAACAAAAGTTGTGTGCTAATTTGGAGAAATTCACTTTTGGCATGACCCAGGTTTAGTATCTAGGATACATTATTGATGAACGGGGGGTGCATGTGGATCCAGCCAAGATCCAAGTCATTTAGGATTGGACAGTCCCAACCACTCTGACAGAGCTCCATAGCTTTCTGGGTCTTGCCAATTTTTACCGCATGTTTGTGTTGGGGTTCTCTCATATCACTTGGCCCTTGAGTCAAGTCACCAAGGGAGGAGAAAAAGAAAAATTATTTTGGTTTGAATCTCAACAGAAGGCATTGACAGAGTTGAAACATCACCTCTGCTCTGCACTAGTTCTCACATTACAAGACTTGCAACAATCATTTGAGATCAAGACAGATGCCTCTGACTATGATATTGGGGAAGTCCTTACTCAACAAGGGCATCCAGCGGCATATCACAGTGAGAAACTTTTAGAAACAGTGTGACTGGATCCCACTTATGAAAAAGAGATGTATTCCATTGTGCAGGCCTACCAACAATGGAAGCATTACATTTTGGGGAAGGAAACGATCATCCACACAGACCACCTGTAATATACCTATTGTGATTTACCCCACGTAAAGTAATTTTAAATTACCAATCAGTTATTCAAACCTGCGTAAAAGTAATTTTAAATTACATTTCAGTTACAACTAATTCTTGGCATTGGTTAAATGGATCAGCGAGCACCCTAACAAGAGAGGATGGAGTTTCCTAAAAAGGGAAAACAGTTGATGGAACTGAAAAATATCCACTTCCCTTAACTGGAAAGATTTCCAGGAAGAAGGGAGGGGGAATGAAAGTTCTTGCTTCTGTGCTGTAGTGACAGACAGAAGGGAATAGAAGAACAGAAGAAGAACATGCCTGGTTTTGAACTAAGTCTGGTAGAGACCAGATAGTCAAGACATTGGTGCAGTCTTACTGAGGATTGGGATCCGGTAAGAGTGAGCTCGGGGGGAGACTCAGGTCCCGAAGGACGAAGTCTCAAGGTTGGGTGGTTAAAGAGCTTAAACAGGAAATTGCAGGAGGCTTGCTACCAGAAATACAACACGCACGGAAACTAGGTAAGTATCGGAAACCTATTAAGTAACTGTTGTTACGGTTTACAGGTTTTTAGACCAGGATACTTGTAAGTCTCTGCTAATCTTAGTATGTAAAGATTGAATGCGAAACAGAAATTGTATCCTGGTTATAAAACCCAATTCTTGGGGATTTAAGGCAATAGTTATGAGATTGCTGCCTAGCATTTAAATGTACATTATTCGTAAGACGACAGAGCTGTAATACTCTCTGTAGGAATTCCCGAGACACATACCCTGTCCCTGTAGTAGATAGGCCAGGTAAACGGGATTTATTTAATAAGAACAACAGAGGTTCTATATTATTTTGGGCACTGTAACTTGCAGTATAACCAAACGAAGAATAAACCCTTACTCTGTAAGTACTAATAATTTCGGGACCGCGTATGCTGGTCTCGTTTCTTGAAGACAGACAGAGGAAAGTGAGAGCTGTAATAGAGGCTTTGGGTTAGGGTTCCAGCAGAGGCTTGAATGGGCGACGGAGTTAGAGTTGAGCGGGTTAGTGCTCAGATGAAGAAGAGAAAAATGTAAACTAGTAAAACAAGAAAACATTTTCGATAGTGCCGTAATCGGCATAAACACCAAGGCCTGCATTTTATCCAATAAACCTCAGACAGAAGCATGAGGATCTATCGATGCGTAGTATTAACTTCCTCGCATCATAACCTGAGCCAAGAATTCCAGGTATGCATGCAAGAGCTTTCCGCTCTGTTTCCTCTTAAATAAAACAGTTAAGGCCAAACAGAACAAAGCTTATGAAATGGTATAAATCTCAAATGAAGGCTCAGAATCGAGCTTATAAACATGTATGAATTTCACATGAAAGCATTGAATAAGAGCTTGTATATGTAAACCGGGAACAGAGTTTGAAACCACATATGAATCTCAAATAAAAGCAATGAAAGGATTTAAAACCTGACATAAATGACAAACCCTCGAGGTATTGAGTGGTAAATATACATTGATAAAATGAGAGCCTGCTATAAGCATAGGAAAGGCGTAAGATAGCTGTATTATAACATCCATTGACATATGTATATAAATGAAAACATGCCATTCGTATATGGTCCATAAAGCCAGCTATACATGCATTTCTGTTGAGGACTTCAGAACTGCTAGAAAAAGAATAACCTTATTAAATATTGGTAACTTGCTGGTTCGAACAGTGGTCTATTCACAGAGAACTCAAGCCGGGGTCGACCATGCACCCATCGAGTTCGGATGCAGGTGCAACCCTTACGGCGTTCCTATTATATGTATATAAACATAGAAAACAAGTAAATGCACAACAGAGGAATCGAACCGAATGGAATATGTACAAGCAGATACATAACAGAGGAACTGAACGCCGAGTAAAACCAAGGAAATCGTGAGGTATGCGGAGGTCTGCTTTTATAAACACAAAGAGTCCTTTTGAGACGTGGAGCGTCTGCCTCCGTTGATCTCTGCCATCGAATAACCTCCGTTGATCATTGCGGGATTACCAAAGAACCGGGCGGGAAAGTTCCTAACGGGAGCCATTCCCGTTCACGTGAAGAAGTCAGTCAGCCTTAAAGGTAAGTCCAGGTGTCATGAGATGGCCTTGCCAACTCTCACCTCCAGCACGGAAGCCAGTACGTGTAGATACAAGATATTAAAGAACTCACCGCATAGAATCATGTGCAGATATTTCATAATCAGGTTATATGAACTATGTTAACAAAACAACCCTTCGACATATATATGGTAAGATATCACGATAAGATCTTATGCACTGTGCAGTTAAGTTGTATATTCACGGTTAATGATAATAATGCATATAAGTTCCATGTGCATGGTTAGAATTATTATTACCGCAATCAAATTTTTTTTTTATGGGCTTAAGGTTAATGAGTAGAGGCGTGACACCACCGACCTCTACAGTTCATACAGACATAAGGGAAGTTGCAGAATGATCACCATCAAAAGTGGTCCACATACTTGCAATAGATTCATTTGAGTATCAAGTACAAGAAGGGAAGCACCAATAATGTTGCAGACTACCTCAGCCGACCCACGATCATGACGTTAACCACCGTGCTCAACTCTTGTGTGCACGAGACTTCTGATTGGCCACTTCTCTACAAAGTGACCGAGAATTCGACCACACATACTAGACACTCTTGGAGGGTTAACAAGTGTAGATTTTCACCTCTAGGATGCACTGTTATGCCACTTGGGACACCTTTGTGTTCCTTCAAGCGAGCGTGCCAAGATGATTTGGGAAGTGCACTATAGTCAGGTCGCCGAACATTTTGGGGTCAAGAAAACAACGACAATACTACAAAAGTATTTCTATTGGCTGAATCTTCGACAAGATGTCAGGAAGTACATTAGATCCTACACTGCCTGTGCCATTTCCAAGCTGACCATCAAGAATCAAGGCCTATATACTCTGGTGCCTACCCCTAGTCGACCTTGGGAATCTATCTCCATGGATTACATGTCGGGCCTTCCTTCTACTAAGCATGGCAACAAATGTGTTTTTTTGGTCATCAACAGATTCTCAAAGATGGCCATTATAGCAACCTGCAAGAATAATAGCACAACAGAAGCCACTACTAAACTCTTCTTTGAACGAGTGTGGGTACACTTCAAGATCCCACAGTCTATAAACTTAGATTGGGACAACAGGTTCCGCAATACATTTTGGTCTAGACTCTGGTCAATGCTGGACACCAAGCTCACTAAGTCCACAACTTTCCATCCCCAAATTAATGGCCAGATAGAGGTCGTTAACAAGATGATTGTACACATTCTGTGCATGTACAACTCAAAGCATCCGTCCACATGGGATGGGAGCCTCCCCTATGTCCATCATAGCTATAACCGAGCTCTCCACATCTAGCCTGGTCATAACCCTTTTCAAGTGGGCTTGGGATTCCAACCACTATGTCCCACTAATGTGGCCATACCATTTACAGCTACTCAAGCAGATTTGGCTCATGTCCAGTCTGAAGCCAACAAGGAAAACAATTTCATTGAGCACATTCATCACATCCACAAATAGGTCCATGACATCTTAGATAGAGCCAATGCTAAGTACAAGCAGGGACATGATCAACATGGGGTGCCACACATGTTCTAGGCGGGTGAAAATTTTTGGCTACATTTGCAGAAAGAGCGCCTTGTAATGCCCTACTTAATCTTATCATGCAAATTTTACTAAGTGTTTAAATTACCTTAAAATATTGACTTATAATTATCAAGAAATATTAGTACATACCTACATTGGTGAAACTATAAATTTAGTACTGATATAAATTTTGTTATTATTCCCAATTTACCTCTCGAAATTTTTAAAATTTTGAAAAGACATGGTCCTCTCCAATTAATTACCCAATTTTATATTCATATCACATCCCCAACATGTCCTCTTATATTTACTTGGGAGAAGACATGGTCCTCTCCAATTAATTACCCAATTTCATATTCATATCACATCCCCAAAATGTCCTCTCATATTTACTTGGGAGAAGACATGGTCCTCTCCAATTAATTACCAATTTATATATTCATCTCTCATCCCCAAAATATTTACTTGGGATAAGACATGGTCCTCTCTAATTAATTACCCAATTTTATATTCATATCACATTCCCAAATGTCCTCTCATGTTTAATTAGGAGAAGAGAAGTCAAATGTAAGGATGAGGGAGTAGTTATGACATTAATGAGAGGCGGTTGAGGTGGAGAGGAGAAGGGGGAGCATAAAAGGGGAAGGATGAGGGAAGGAGGGGGGATCCTTGGCTTGATTTTGGTATTGGTTTGGTTGTGGTTTTGGAGGATTTGTTTTGAGAGTAAGATGGGGGAGAGAGAAGGGAGAGAAGGAGAGTATTTTTTATCTTGGAC
Source organism: Pinus tabuliformis (assembly GCA_031772625.1). NCBI lineage: Eukaryota > Viridiplantae > Streptophyta > Pinopsida > Pinales > Pinaceae > Pinus > Pinus tabuliformis. Next base: position 734,370,252 of record CM062814.1, read on the forward strand.
ACACTACATTTGGTTGGACTTGGGATCGAAGGGCTAGGGAACCTGTGGAGGTTTTACTTCCTAGTTGGCTGGGAGGTAAATCCAGTTGGTAGTCAAGAGGAGCATCCCAGCAGGATCAGGAGCTTAGGGGCATCTCAACCAGGCTATCAGAATAGGTATCCCTCTACTTATAGATTACTCATGTAAGTGATTGAAATGAAATGCTCACTATTTAATTGTAGGAAATAAATTTTAATGGTAAGTTATCATTGACTAAATGTTTAGTTAGAAATAAATTATTTCTTGTTTTATTGCATTTCGAAATTGAGAATTTTAGTTCTGTAGAGGACCCTAGGACAGAGCCTCACACATGGTATCAGAGCAAGTTTCAAATATGAGGCCTAATAGCGGCCCTCCTTCATCTAAGCAGTTGTGAGTAGGGGTATCTATTTTTCCAAGTTCTTAGGACCTGCACCTTACCCCAACCACAATAACAGGTCTGTTTACACAGGCGCACTGGCTCACAAGGGGAAACATGCTACTAGGGTGATTTGAACCATGGTGGAGCAAATAACAACACCCTGTTTTACCAATCAACTCAACCCCTATTGACATATTAGCTTTATTAAACTGTAGCTACCATACCATATTGGTCCTAATCCTCCTTTACTCACAATGTGTCAACGCCTTTTCCTCATGTGTCTTTTCGATTGTTTTATTCAAGCCCAAGGTTGCCTTTTTCATTTTATTTTTTCCTTTGGATTTGTTTCCTCCTATTCCATTTCCATAGTTTTCCTTTTGGTTGTCATTTCTTTCTGGCTTCAAAAGCCCACAAGCCTGCAAATCCATAGTTTCTCCCTTAGAAAACTGTAAAGGTTTTTGGTTTTCGAGGGATAATTGACATCAAGGAAGAAAAATTGGTATTTGCAGGTAGAAGCCCAGATTTTAGTTCTTTGTCATTTTATTTATTCTTGTTTTTTTTTCTCCCAACCATCGCTACCTCATTTCTAAGCCAATCTTGTTGGTTTGGATCATTAATTTCTAATTTTGGAGGTGGAAAATGCATAGAACGGACGTGTATAGAAGCATAGCGGAAGCAAGCTACCATTTTTTCCAAACCCATAAAAGTGAAGGCAATCTCTATGTAAGGAATGGCCACAGCCAGCCACTCTACTTGCTGCAACATGGTTGGAGAAACTAAACTCCAGAAATTTTCCAAAGGATAAACCCCATGCAGCATCTGATATCACTACTCTTAGAGTTGGCTGTGGAGCTTTACATTTTCTTACGCATTTTAGACATAGATGCCACATCCATATTTTTCCATCCCTTTCACTTGGTAAAATGGTCTCAATGAGATGTTTTACAGATATTGTGAGGCTACCTTGCTTACTAGTATAGCAATGCACATGATCTTTTGTTGGTGCATCATAGGAATGACACCGATAACTCTGGTCAAATAAATCATCCCTTAAGAACCTTCCTAAAGGCTTGTCAGAACTCCCATAGTATTTTATGTGGAAGAGATAAGCACGTTCACATATTTTTCCCTTCCACACACAACAAGTGGACAATGAAACTAGAATATTGTGCTAATCAGAAGGGGAAGGTGGAAAGTATTCTTTGGAGAGCCACTAATTTCTCAGTGTTGTAAATCAATGTTTAGAGACTCAAGCCTGCTTAGTGGCCTAGCCTGGGCAGATGCATTATGCAGTTCCCTGAGTTGAATCATGGCAGAAATTTTTTCACCATGTCCCATGATTGATTGTAAATCTTCTCTCTTTCATGTTCTACATGTGATTCCTTTTAGTTCCATTCCATTCATCCAAACACAATTTTGTACAGTAGCCTAGATATGGGATCATGTATAGTCTTTGTGTCCAGATGATTATTTTGCTTATGGGTATATTTGCATTTTATGCTGCCAACAATAGTCATAGTAGTAGAAGGCGGCAAACAGTGAGTGAACTGTGGGACCTTGTCCTCACATAGACTGTCTCCACCGATTGTTGTGAATATTTTGAAGGCCAACAATATCAATAAAGTGAAGATATTTTATGCAGGCCCCAAAGTAGTGCAGAATCTCACTAGCAGCAGGATACATGTCATGGTGGGTGTTCCAAACGAGACGTTGCACACCCTAAGCAAGTCCAAAGTAGCTGCAAAGAGTTGGGTCCTTGACAATGTAACCAGATAGGTCTTCAAGGGTGGTGTTGATATAAGGTGTGTACATACCTTCCTTGCCCCCTCATCTCCTTCAACCCAATAAATTTCTGATCAACCCTTTTCTAATAAAGAGCCGGTCTTGAGGGGTCAATCCCTTATGGAGGATTTGTTGGTGTTCTTCTGTTTTGAGTAGTAGAAATTAATGGTCCTCGAAGATTTAACCTTTTGGGGTTTTACAATTGATTTTGAGATGGCTCAAACACAACTCGGCCATTATTGGGTACCCACATTTACCGTTTATGACTTTCTCATAGTGCTGCTATGACCCAGAACTGTTTCCATATTGCTACCCCCGAAAAGGAGCGGATTGGTGATAACAATACATTACTTCACCTCCACATGGAAGGTAGGCCATATCCATGCAGAGGTTGCTTGTTTAACCGTTCTTATTTTATACTTCAGTATGCAGCATGCATTGCTACAAGTCTTATGGATTCCCAGGGGTTCCCACTTGCTCCATTGTTAGACCTAAATTTTAGTAAGTATTGATCATATCAGTTAGCGTACACATCATTGTTCATATATTACTTATCTTAATATGGTGGTCAAGAAGTAACCCCTACCCTTTGTTATTTGATTTTGTTAGAGGTTTGATTATCCATCCGATTGGATTGTATTATGTTGAATTAAAATGTCAACATTAGTGCCTTGCATGACCCACCCAGGCATCATAGCTGCAATCCTGGTATATTGCTAACTGTTGTGGTGAACTAGCAATCAATAGTAGTGGTGTTTCATATATTTCATTATCAAAGCATCACAACTTGCATTTCCAGGACTCCTAGTATAAGGTAAATGTTAGTCGCTATGATTCATATTATTTGTTGTTGGTGCTACGGTTGAAATTTGGGGGAGATGGGTCATTTGGGTAAATTAAAGTAACTGTTGGTACCACTGCTACAGTCATTGTGTACATGTCCTGATGTTTGATTTGAAGTAACGTGCCCTAACAATTTACATTCTTCTATTGATCTGTATGTTAGTGATTTGATTTTCCTAATACATTGAGGCAATTTTGTTGGGATTTAACCATTGTTGGTGAGACCTGGCCATATTGTCTCCCCACTTGTTTTCTTGCAAAGAGTTATTATTTGTCAATGATTCAGAGCAAGAGAATGTATTATTCTGTAAGTTAATTTATTTGTTCATTACTTGAATGCATTATTCTATTACTGCATTGTTTTCTTCCTTGAACATCAATATCAGAACATGTTCGACTCAACTCTTGGACAGACTAAATGGCGAGTGGCTTTGTATTAATATTCTAGCATCTGAACATGATGACTCCCAAGAGCACTTATTTATGGAGTCGTTTGGCACCTCGATGTCAAATCATCACATCCTGGGGTTGAAGAAGGTCCCAAGGGTTAGTTGTTCAACGATGAAAGTGGAATGTGAGTTGGGTTTAGAACGTCATGAGACAGTTCGACTTCTATCTAAAGTTGATAATGCCCTTTCACAATCATCTAAAATTGTCAGCAGATGAAACAAAGTATCATGATTCATCAGTCAATTCAATTTCTGCTATTGCAGAATTATTAATAGATGAAGAGATCCTCAACTCGACAAGAAAATATAGGCATATGGAAAAACATATCTAGTCTTGGTTTGAGGACAGCTGAAACATTATTTCCATATCAGATGTATGCTAGCTAAAAGAGTTATTGGAAGCCAAATAGCCTAAATCATAATTCAGAAAACATCATGAATTGCAAATAAACATCACCTAAATTCTCTTTAAAAGCATATTAGACCAGGATTTAAATCTAAAATGAGAGAACCAAAAAATCAATTAGAAACATCATTGATGAGAATAGCAAAGGATTCTTCAGTTCATATCACAAACCTTCTTACATCCACATGTCGATCAACTGGAAGAGGTTCAAATTCCACTAGGCTAACAGGAAGAGAGGAGTCATCTTTACTAGAATATTATTGTTTCATTGAAAAGTACTCTGTTCCACCATAAGTAGGTTCCAAAAGTAAGCCATCTTGAGTTGAATGTACAGACCCTTCCTCCCGTAGCACGAAAGTAGAGTCTCTTGCTCAATATGAGATGCCTTTGGCCTCTAAAACTACTTTTTCATGAGAACTACTATTGATTGTGTTGGATTTTACATCTAGAATATAACTTTTGATAGTTTTCTCACTACTAGAGCTTGACCAGGAATCTGAATCATAATCCGAGTGATCTTTTCTGGGCATTGCAATTAGAAATTGATTAAGCAGATCTTCTTTACTGAATTGGGCTACAGGTGAGCTAAAAGGACCCTTTTTTTTGGATGCAATTCATCTTTGATAATCAAATTCACAGGTGTTCCAAACTTTTGTTGTCATCTGAATTAAATATGCTTCCTTCAACTCCTGTTTTTTTACTCCACTTATATTTGAATGATAATTGCCAATGGTTAACACGCCTTGAATTCTTCCAGATGCTCCTGTACTAAGAAAATTGCTCAACCTTATGTGGGTCTGAAGAATCTATAAGCATTGTATTTTGAATACTAAACTCAACTCCATCATTAGATGACTCTTGCAGAATATTACTTTCACTGTCAAGGGCTCTATCATTTAATCTTAGTTTCCGCCCCAAGGAAGATGGTGCCCTAAAAGGATCACTAGGATCATCATCTTCATCATTTTCTCCACTGTCAAAGAGACATTTTTGTAATAGTGATAGCCTTTCCTTTAGAGATTTCCTGCCATTATTTTCTTTTGGAAATTGAGGTGCACTAGTGGCAAACTCATTATTTAAACCCAATATCTTTTCAAGTTGTTCTGTACCTAAAATTTGAGATCTACTTTTTGTAGAGACTTGAGTATTAGTTGTGATTAATTTATCTGATGAATTAGATGTAGTTCAATCTAGAGTATTGCTAATGCTGCTGGATGGACTTTGTTCATTTTTATTTTAATGTGAATTAGAACCATATAATCTCTCTGGAACAGATGGTTGTGACCAGACATGGGTAGATTCCAATGGACTAGAGGAAACTAATTCATCTTCATCATCAAAGAGTCCACCTGAAAATAATGCCCCTTAAAATTTCCTGATGAAATTTCTTGAACCAAAAGATCCTTACCGGGTTCCTGACTAGCTATGGCTTCTTCTATCTTGCTACCAATACTTCGAGAGTTCATTTTCTCAGAATCAATTTTCTGTTTAGAAATTTGAGAAATAGTCAGTGACAACATAGGAGTAGATTTATTGAATCTAGAAGAAGTTGAAACTTCCTTATTATCCAAAAAGGCTTGAGAAATTTTCGTTACATTGACTTTGCTGCTCATGTAATTTGAACCAAATTGACATGGATCTTGTTGACCTTCCACAAAATAGTTTATTTCTTTAGGATGTGTTGAGCTTTTTAGTTTTTCTTTTTCATTGAAACTACCACCTTTGACATTGTGAGAACCATCCACAGGCTATGAGTACAAACTAAGGTATTCATTTATTATAAAGGTAGATAGTGCAACTTCACTATCAAAGAGGCCTCTTGCAACCATATCTAGATGAAGTTTTCTATTAAAACTACTTGAAACAACCTGGTGTGTAGTTGCTTCCATTGATTTGATAGTTATGCTTGCATGTATAGTAGTGACTAAGGTTCCTCATTACCAAGGATGGATTGGGAATTGGGAACTTCCGATACCTAAGACTATCGAGGGTAACAACCTGTGAAGCAGCAATGTCAATGCCAATGTTGTTGTCATAACCAAAAATGATCTTGGAATTGGAAAAAATATCATCGTAAGGTATGTATGGACTACGGAGTGCAACCTTGTTGTGGGGAAAAATGCCTATGCAGGACGATCCTATCCACCTAAGGTGTGACAGTGCCTTAGCAACAAACAGATACAACTATTCTGGTTTCTTCCTTTATGAAATGTGAAAGAGGGGAGATCGATAGACTTACCGTTGTCTTCCGTTTGTCCCTCGATCTAGATCCTCTTCTCTTTGGGTGTTCACAGCTACTTGCCTCCTCGCTTGCTCAAGAGAACAACTACTTGATTCCCACGAGATCACAAGAGAACAGCTACCTGTGACAAGAGAACAGCTACTTGCGACAAGAGAAGAACACAACACAAATGCAAATATTCATATTCATAAATGATTCAGGATTAGAAGTAAATCAAATACACTAATGCAATCATACAAATACACCAGTATATAGGAGAAAACCAAGATAGCTTTATTGATTGATAACAAGGTTCAGGAAGAGATACAACCCAGAGGGCTCCAATCCAGCATCTCCTTCCCAGCAGAATGGAATTCCTTCTTCAGCTCCCTTCAAAGCATTAAGCACCCAAAGTTTCCAGTCTCAAACCAACAGCAATTCTTTGCAATAACAAGATTCCAGCCTCTAGATCTCATGGAGGAGAGATCCATATATAGATGTTTGGAGAGAGGATGAGTCAGCTTGAGATCTGACTAGTGTCCTCTCCCTCTCTCAGTTCTTGAGTCCACTTGGAGGTTCTTGCTTCCACTTGGAGATTTGGAACCTCTTACTCATCACCAGTCGAATTCCCTGAGGCAAGTGTCATTTTGGAAGCTTCCTGAGCATTGACACATTGAGGAATGAGCCTGCCACTTGTCCAAACTCGCTCAGCGCAGGTAGCTAGTGTTGGAGTTGACATTCAACGCAGGTAGCCAGTGTAGCAGTTGACATTCAGCGCAGATGCTCAGTGGAGCAGTTGACATGATCCTGAATTGACTTGTTTTTGAGTGGTTTCAGGTGGAGAACTTCTGTGAATTGCTGTGGTTAGTTAGCCTTGTTCCTCTAGGGGTAGGAACAACATGTTTAGGGACTTTGGATCCCTTAGATTATGGAAATTTCATGCTCAATGCTGCAAGGCACAAAAATGTCTATAACAGTTGCCCCCTAAAGTATGAGGTCGTTTATCGGGTGAAATGCTTTATCCAGGAGGGTCCGAAGTTCATCCATTTGCTGGGAGGAGACCTGTAATAAGATACAATACAATACATTATGATTCATACTGCTTTCATGATCTAGCTGAGGCGGGCATTCCCATGCTCAGCTTTATAAATTCATTTTTGTACATAGAACAGACGATCGTCTGATGGTAGACTGATAATTTTGGTGAAATTATCATCCTTTGAGTAGGATGATCATCTGCTGCAATGATGTACATGTCAAATGTCTTTATCTTTCCTGAATATATATCGCAGCCCGGATGGATGAAACTAGATCCGGGGTCTTCAAACTCGTTCGATCTTCACTCTAAGTACAAGTCGATCCATGTGAGAATTGCGCTGAAGTGAACATGGAAAGACATCGCTTGATTACCGGTCAATGATGTAAACCGTTAACAAGCACGAGAGGAATCACCGATAATGATAATGACCCTCAAGGTACTGCAGTATAATTCACGTGGTGTGAATAAAGGACTTGGCGTCGAACACCACGCAAAATCTTCTGGTCGAAGGTCATTGATGTATACCTGTCGCCGGAAGTGAGAAACTTGCCATTGAGGCATGCAAGCTTCAAAGTACTGAAGGGGTTGTTCCTTAGATCAACTTCTTGGATAATGAGATGATGTCGACAAGAAGCGATCCGTCAAAGGACGGCCTTGATGAATCCCACATTAGTGACACGGAACGGAGCTAATGATTTTAATGGAGGTGAAAACGATCTGTGACATATGATTCAGGGTGGCGGTCATGAATGGATGAAGGATAATGTATGGCAGTGGATGGGACCCGGTTGACTCTTTCTGAACGACTTCTCTTGAACATATGGCGACACTGATGCGATGGATCGGTAGCATTACCCCAAATATGGATGGTATGGCGAGACCATGGTGATGTGACCGGTGAATGAGACAACCCAACCCGATTGTGGTACGGAGGAAAAGTGTCATGTTCAAGAGCGACCTGCTACCATCAAAGTTTTCTCGATTTTCTCCCAATTTTTCCCCAGTCATTGCTGACCAATACCTCTTTATTTTTGTCAAGCTTGAGGAGGATAACATATGCTTGTTCTATAACCTGCCCTTCGGGCAAGCCCATCGCTATGTTTTAACGAGTCTAGCGATAGTGAAACTCGTTCTCGTCTAAAGACAAGTTTGTCGCTATTTAGTGGTTTAACGAGTCTAACGACAAGGATAACTCGGTCCTTTTCATTTTTAGAGAGTCTGAAAAGGTACGTAAAGTTAACTCCAAAAGTCTTGAATAGGCCAGTGAAAGAGCAAAAAGTATAAAGCAATACAGCAAGGGAGAAGATTCGATCAATCATTAGCCGAAGACAACAAGTTAGTCGATCTTTTTGCTCCCCTCTCTTAAATCTCATAAAGAAGTAATCTTGAATTGCTTTAACGAGCTGGAAGGCCAAAACTTGACAATCTTTACATATTTTACGAGTCAGTTGAAAAGAGCTTAAAGAAGACTCGTCTTCTGAGGAACGAGTGATGAACAGGGTTAGCAGCTGATTCCAGGTACAGGTTGGAATTTTCTAATCACGGCAGTGTCACAAGGATGGCTAGGTGAAATCACTCTTCGCAGCTGTTCCTCAAAATGGGTAAACAATCATGTGGAGGTAAATGATCGGCCAAATGAAAAGTGGAGGTGACGGTGCAAACACGACCAAGGCTTTTATGGCTGATAAGGTTACGTACACAATGGTTATTTTACCGGTAATGGGTTCATTTTTTAAAGAGCTTGAATGCGCCAAAAAACTACTCAAGCTTATGTTTATTTTTTAACGAGCATGAATTCCGCGTTAAAAGTGCTCGGATCTTGCGTTTATTTTTTAACGAGCATGAACTTTATGCTAAAACTGCTCGTTTATACCAGTCATATGATAAGAGTGTCTCATTGGAGATGCTATTTTTTATGGAGCTTCATCTCACGTAAGCTTTGTCCCAGATCCTTTCTTTATGCAAGTTCGGAAACGACTAATCCTACGAGTTTAAAGGGTTAGAGGTCCTAAAAATTTAAAAAATAAATAGTCGCCCCTTGCTTACACTCCAAAAGGTTTGCATGCCCCCAGGCATAAGACAGAGTTTCAAGGTTACCTCTACTTCTTTTCTGTCAAAACATTTGTTTTAACGAGAGAGGCTTACCTCTTTCAGGTTACCCAAAGATTGTCTCATTCGCGGCTACGAATAAAACATTTCTTCGGCAATGTTTACCAACGGTGAGCGACGACGACCGCCGACCCACATAACTTTGACAAAAGAATCTTATTCTAGAACAACCCCTCTTCCTCTACGGACGGGGTATGGACTAGTCATATTCTCCCGCGGAAACCTACCCTATACCCAAAGTTTCCCTGCCGAAGCAGGCCAGGACGCATGCCCCCTGGGTTCCAGTCATATCCTCCCGGATTACTCGTGCTCATCAGGAGGACGGACCGTGGGTTGAGACACTTCTTGCGTGAATAGACTATTTAGGGATGGTTCATGACTACTTGCGATGCGTGATCCGGGGAATGAAAGTTGGTCCACGAGCTTGACCATTCTTCCTTCATGCGGAAAACACATTACTCTAAAGAGTGATGAGACGATGGCTCCCATGCAATATATATAGTCTCGTCCAAGGAGTAGGTTATAATCCAAGGGTCCTTGAACGACCATCATGTTCATTTGAATGGTCTTCCCTTTCAATGTTATGGGCACATTGGGGAGGATCCCTAAAGGTCGACTGGTTCCCTTATCAAAGCTTGATAGATTTCTCATTTCAGGCAAAAGCGCAGGCGAACCAAGCGCTTTCCAAGCAATAGAGGAAAGGATACTCACAGATGCCCCTTCATCAATAACTGTACCAGCCATTACCATTCTGTATATTTGGACAATGATTCTGAATGGTATGCTAGCTGGCAAGCGGGGTCTGCCTAGTTGGTTCCAGTCGAAGGACACAACCAGGTTGCTTGGTGGTGGGACCGAGTATACGGCCGGATAGCGCTCTGATGAACTTCCTTCCTGCGATAAAGGAATGGTGGCATTGCCCCCTTGATCATCAGAGTCAGTGCTGATGAAGAGAATCTGGACGGTGTCGTCTTTATTCTCCTCTGTGATGGTGTCATTCGAAGATAGATCCTCTGAAGGCAAAACCGGGTCAACTGCCGTTTCAACCTTTAGACTTTCGTCAGGTATGGATACAGACGGTCCATCTTCAATGACAGGTGCTTCGGCTGACCATCTGGGTGAGTCAGCCGGGTTCTCAACTAGTGAGGGACTTGGCAGGAGTCTTTGATATCCAGGAGGGAGATGCGCTCGTAAAATCGGGCGATCTTCCAGAACTCTTTTTGCCTCGTCTAAGAAGGGACAACAGTGGATGGCGTGATCGCCTTCACACAGTCTGCAGGGAAATTTAGCTTTCCCGCTCTGTCCTGGGGCTTCACTCCCACTAGTTGACGGTGAGCAGTCGACATGGCTATCAGAGGTCGATGCTACCGAATTGTGCAAACGGGGGGACCAGTCCCTTAGTATCCGGGGGATACAGGGACAATCTCTATGGAAGTGGTCTCCCTTGCATATGACGCATGGCGATTTAGGCCTTACGAGTGCTGTGTGTGGATTTTTGTTAGATGACACTTGTTTGCCCCCAGTCGCCTTAGGCTCCTTCTTCTTCTTTTCTTTCTTCTTCTTCTCCTTCTTCTCCTTAGGAACCCGGTTTTTTGTTCGACCAGTTCCGTCAAGCGAAGAGGAAGGAGGGGAGGAAGATGAAGTGGAAGGCTGGGAGGCAACTCTTGTCTGATCTAACTGTTGACTCGACTGTTCAGGAATGGTGGTATTCTGAACGACATTGGTTGAAAAGAGCCAGACTGGTAGACCAATTGTTAGTCCTGGAAGCGACAATGTGGCCATGTGGGGCGCACCAACATCTCCCCAAGAGGAGAAGGGACTAGGATTTCCACCAAGAGGAATTCCTTGGTTGGTGTGCTCCATCTTTTCAACCTAAAGATCAACGCGGGAATAAAGGGTGATTTTTCCGTTTAAAATAAATTGCTAACGACGCTTTAGACACAACTTGCTTTTTCACTTTTAAAGAGTCAAGAAAAAGCTAAAGATGACTCTAGTCTCCTTCGATGTTTTAACGAGCCCGAAGTGACAAATGCTCGGATGGACTTTTTCTGTTATAGAGTCTGAAAAAGGCCAAAAGAAACTGCTCTGTAGATCTAGGCAGAGGGTGTGCCAAACTTTTCGCAAAACCGCAGAATACTTTTTAAGGTACGGGCGGTCGATCTTCGTGAATGCTGTGTTCACTGCATTGCGATCAGTAGGGCGCCCGACACGGCTTCCTAAGGATAAAGGATATATGCCTATAGGGGTCTCCCAATATATACGCGATAGTACGTGGGAGCACAATCCGTACTAGCGCTATCATCCCTCAGGAGGAATCACCCACCTTCTACGAGATCGACAGTCACTAGGCTTAATGACGCCGGAACACATCTCTAGCCTAGACCTCTATGTTGTGCGTTATGTTGCAAAGCGTTGTTAGGTTCATTTAGTTTATTTTAAGTTGATCTTTTTTAGAAGTTTGCCTTTCAGGATCACCACGAGATGTATGGTACAATTCCTAAATGCAGTCTAAGATGATAAGCAAGCTTTATTATCTTTTCAACTTTGAAAATCCTAGCTACTAAGGGAAAAGAAAGACACTGTCTTTTCTCAAAGAGCAATCAGCACACTCTAATGCACTCTTTCCTAAATCAATCATGCAAACTTATCAAAATGCAAATGCACAATGCAGGTGTTTGTTTTCCACTTTCTTAGTATAGATGCCTACAAAGAAAGCTTTTTGTACAACTTTGAATTTGCTTTTAAATGACAGATACAAACAAGTTTACTTTTTCGAAAATAACAAGGGTAGAAGAGATTACAATCACTTTGCGACTTTCGAAATGAATACTTGTTTCGACACTTAAAAGAGACAAACTCAAACCAATAAGCAAAAGCAAATGATAATCAACTGTAAATAGCCAATGAACTTCTCTCCTAAGATCACAGTCAATCAGATCTTGAATCAAGGGCTACAGGATGATTATTTCACTCATGCAAAGGAAAACTGTAAATGACGTAAAAACACATAAAAACACTCACAGTATTTTTGTACAAAAGGAGGCGGAATCTAAGCAAAGAAAAGGAGTTATCAGACTGGTACCTATGCTGGTTAAAGGCTGCAAAAAACAGAGATCAAAACAAGGCAACAGACAGCAGAGAACCCCAGCTGCACAAGGCTAAACTGGTTGAGCACAAGTCCAACACTGTGGAGTTGACATTCAGCGCAGGTAGCCTTCACGGGACCTGCGTTGAAATGCAAACTGCCTTCACAGTGTCTGCGCTGAAGGAGAAACTCTCATTTCCCCTGGGTTCTGGGTCACAAAATGCTCAAAAATCAACTGTTTCAGGCCAAATCAGAAACACAAGCAAGGTGTACTCAGAGGGATGCTTTGAGAGGGTACTAAAGACTATCACAAAGGATCATCAAGTCATTTGTGAGTCCATTGTTCAGATCATAGACAAAATCCAGTGAAGGATCAAGGCAGCAACAATCTACTTTGCAGAAGCAGTTCGATTGTTGTTGTTGAGTCTATCAAGCAAACAATGATGTAAACACAAATAAAATGACTAAAACAAATCTCCCCAGTGGAGTCACCAATTTGTTGTGGGGAAAAATGCCTATGCAGGACGATCCTATCCACCTAAGGTGTGACAGTGCCTTAGCAACAAACAGATACAACTATTCTAGTTTCTTCCTTTATGAAATGTGAAAGAGGGGAGATCGATAGACTTACCGTTGTCTTCCGTTTGTCCCTCGATCTAGATCCTCTTCTCTTTGGGTGTTCACAGCTACTTGCCTCCTCGCTTGCTCAAGAGAATAGCTACTTGATTCCCATGAGATCACAAGAGAACAACTACCTGTGACAAGAGAACAGCTACTTGCGACAAGAGAAGAACACAACACAAAGGCAAATATTCATATTCATAAATGATTCAGGATTAGAAGTAAATCAAATACACTAATGCAATCATACAAATACACCAGTATATAGGAGAAAACCAAGATAGCTTTATTGATTGATAACAAGGTTCAGGAAGAGATACAACCCAGAGGGCTCCAATCCAGCATCTCCTTCCCAGCAGAATGGAATTCCTTCTTCAGCTCCCTTCGAAGCATTAAGCACCCAAAGTTTCCAGTCTCAAACCAACAACAATTCTTTGCAATAACAAGATTCCAGCCTCTAGATCTCATGGAGGAGAGATCCATATATAGATGTTTGGAGAGAGGATGAGTCAGCTTGAGATCTGACTAGTGTCCTCTCCCTCTCTCAGTTCTTGAGTCCACTTGGAGGTTCTTGCTTCCACTTGGAGATTTGGAACCTCTTACTCATCACCAGTTGAATTCCCTGAGGCAAGTGTCATTTTGGAAGCTTCCTGAGCATTGACACATTGAGGAATGAGCCTGCCACTTGTCCAAACTCGCTCAGCGTAGGTAGCTAGTGTTGGAGTTGACATTCAACGCAGGTAGCCAGTGTAGCAGTTGACATTCAGCGCAGATGCTCAGTGGAGCAGTTGACATGATCCTGAATTGACTTGTTTTTGAGTGGTTTCAGGTGGAGAACTTCTGTGAATTGCTGTGGTTAGTTAGCCTTGTTCCTCTAGGGGTAAGAACAACATGTTTAGGGACTTTGGATCCCTTAGATTATGGACATTTCATGCTCAATGCTGCAAGGCACAAAAATGTCTATAACAAACCTCAAGCATAACTTTGAAATCGGGAGCAGCTGAAACTGTAGGCTCCATTCCAACCTAGTTGTCTTTATCTGATTTTGTTCCAGACTAATCAGACTCTGAAAGACTTCTTGTCCCAACCATTTTTGAAGCCAAGCATATCCCTTCCCCCTCCACCTCAGCATCTAATTCCAGAGGATCCATACCAAAAATTATATCCTCTGTTGGGTAGTCATCTCATCACCTTCACATACACAATTTTCAATGAACTGAGTATTTGAGAGACCTCTAAAAGAATTGAATGTATTATACATATCTTGTTCAACAGCTTCAGTCTGCTCTAACAGTTTATGCATTTCCTCAGTAATGCTATTTTCCCTCTTTGGCAACCCCTCCATAAAATCCTCTAGCCATTTTAGCACCTAGACATTGGATTGCAGAGACCATCCAGATTTAGTTGCTTCTTTCAACATCGCGATCAAGGAGCTATTATCCATTGTGGGACTGCAGAGATTAGATGTTTTTTTTTCGGGGTTTTAAAAAAAATAAAATCTTTAAGTCTTTAATGGATTTTACAGTGGCTTCAACCAATCCCCATTAGAACAGGATTTAGGCCCTCAAGAAAACTACTTTCGTTCAAGGCATATAATACTATTCAAAAGACTTGAATTTTGAATCTATAAGGGTTGAGTGAATATACACTTCCCTCGAATTGGAGTATGCCGTTCTTCCAAGCAAATTTTGGGTTAGTTAATTTTGGATATTGTTAAATGTCAACTGGTAGGTCTTGTAATGATGGCTTTTTACACCACCTCTTGTGCATGGAGTTCATAGTTAATCACTTCTATAATTCCCTAGTTTTCTACATGACATTAGACTTAGTGGTTTAAGATTTAGACTACTTTTCTACAAGTCATTTTGGAGGCTTGCATCTAGCACATATGGTGTTTGAAATGTGATTGAGGGCCTTGCATAACATTGCTCAAACATTTGATTTACCGTTAGCACATTTATGATGAGGGATATCCATCAACTAAGAGTTTCCTTAAATATTGTTGGTTAATTATTGCTCCTTGACATAGTGAATCAGTGGTTTAGCATGTTTGCATGTGTTAATAGGGTTTCACTTGGATTATTGTTTCATGATTTTGATTGGTGAACCTTGAAGTAGTACACCCACCCTTTGTTGCATAATTGATGTCCCTTTTGGTGGATGCCTTGATGACATGGAAAAGTGGTTGTGGTTTGTTAGAAGAATGCCAATGGATATTTATAGTTTGGCTATGATGTGGCATGTTGTGAGTTATTTTTTTTAGAGGAAATCACTCCCCTTATTTGGCATCTTCTCATGCATTTGGAGGCATTCAGACCTTGCTTGGGTGGTCTTCTACATTGACACCCATGGTTTTGGTCACTTGGTATGTTATTTTCACATTGTATCATATGGTTTCTCTTGGTTTGGGAAGATCCTTTATTACTATATTGGAGAGTGTCCTAGCCTCATTACACAATCTCTTAGGGTGAATTATTTATCATATTCCTTGGAGGATAGGTGTTGATACATGTGCATTTAACCACTTTGGCACATAGATTGAGGACATCCCACTTCTTTGAGGAGGTTATAACAACTTTATGGACAATTGTGGCACATGTTTCTATGGGATTACTATTTATGGCCAATTTGGTTGATCCTGGGAGATAATTCCCTAACATCTTTATACTATTTCCATTTGGAGGAGTTACGTTGTTTGTCTACAAGACTCTAATTACCTTGGCATATTCTTTGAATTCACTCTATTTGCAAAGGTGGTCATGACCATTATTTGCAAATATTTTTTTGGATTACTCTTGAAGGATGAGTTGCTCTCTTCTTGGAGAAACAACCTTAACATATTCTATTTTTGCCATGCATTTGGTATCTCTAGGTGGCTAACTACCTTGTCTAAGAGACTGCTCCCATCTCGGCTTGAGTATTTATAGGTGAAGTTATCTAGCTACATGGGTTACCCACGAAGATCATTTTGATAGGGACTCTCACTTTACATATACATCTTGGACAAGTTTGCAGTTAGTGTTGGGGACTTAGTTAAACCTTAGCATTGCATATCGTCTATAAATAGATGGAAAGATTGAAAGAGTAAATCGGGTTATAGAATATATGCCTATAATGTATGTCATGGATAATTATACTCGGTGGGAAAGGTACTTACCATTGGTAAAATTTTCCTATAACAACAATTACCACAATTCAATCAGGATTCCTCCTTATCAAGATCTAGATGGGAGGCCATGTAGGATACCATTGAGTCGACGAAAGGATGGAAGACACAGTAATAGTCACAATAGGATTGTTTTAAAAATGGAGGAATAGGTAAGATAGATTCAATGAAGTTTAATGGAAACAAGATGGGAAAAAGGGTTATGTTGATGCACATAGTACCGATCGAAGTTTTAAAGTGGGGGACCGAGTTTTTATTTTTATTTGTTATTCCTAACACTATTCAGTTTGAGAAAGGTATGAAGTTACCACCTCGATTTATAGGACCTTTTAGAATCAAAGAGAAAATTAGACTAGTGCCCTATTGTCTTGTACTACCACCCCACTTGCATAAAACTCTTGATGTTTTTATGTATCTGTCCTATAACATTATGTTTTTGATGAATCCCATAAACTCGATTGGAGGGAATTATAGGTCTCAAACATGGGAACCATAATGATCAAACCTATATACATATTATACCAGAGGGTTTTATAGCTCAGGCATCACTTGGTGGACCAAGTTAAAATACAATGGGACAAGTCTAACCCAATATCTGATACCCGGGAAGACGCAAAGACTATATGTCGCAATTACCCCTCACTTTTGACCATTTATGATGTTCATCTTGACTTAGATAGCTACCTATGCTAAGGCTCTATTTGCAGTTCCATGTTATTTATTTATGAACACTATGTAATATTGATTCATTTAGTTGGATAAGTGAAACTACTTACATAAATCATTAGATGGATTTGATATTGATGATGGAAATGTTTGATGTATGACCTAATGTATGACTTACTTGGTGATGAATTATCTAGTGCATGACTTATCAAAATTATTGTTGTTTCATGTATGGCTCAAGTGGATATGATTTATTTAATGAATGACTTAGTGAAATTATGATTTATTTCCAGTATGAACTGCAAGATTAACACGTGGGTACTAGACTTAATAACATGATGTTTAAGATCACTTATATATATATATATATATATATATATATATATATATATATATATATATATATATATATTGTTGTTATATAGATGCGTGAATAAGAGCTAACCCGCATATTGGAAAGAACTATATGATAGCTAAGATCTACTCTTCCATTGGGGGAAGGTCGAGACATCTCATGAGGAAATGTATAATGTACATTGTGCTATTACATTTTGTATCTACTCGATATGCACCCTTATGACATGGGTAAAATATGAATGATAGGTGACAAGGCTACCTGACTGGATTATTCGATGACAAGTATCCAACCAGTGCTGTAGTGTGGTCCATATTAGGGCGTTGACCCTAGTTGTGAGGAGGGGTGGAGGTATTTCCCACTGTGTAACCTCCAAACGTGGAATCGTGGGAGGGTAGTGGTGGACATGCTCCCCTAGACGTGTGATGACGATTTCCAGTTGCCTACTGGGGAAGTTAAGTCGATATAGTCAACGCTTCTGCCATATTGGTTTTATCAGTGGTTAGATTGGTATATGTTATATACCTAGGGTGGATAATATGGGGTACCAAGGGAGGTACCCAAGGTAATAATGTAATAATGGGAGGGGCCATAGTAATAAATAAGGTGGTTAACCCATATCATGTAAGAGACCACAAGTAGTTAGTAATAATGTAATGGGCCCATGGTATTAGTTTGATGGTATGAGGGAACCATGGTAATGATCCATGGTATTGTATGTATGAGGCCTATATAGAGGCTAGAGACTCCACATGAAGAGTAGTCAAGGATTATTGTATGAACAGGCATATGGCTTGTGGAGTGTTCTTCTTCCTTAAGGAGTGAATATATGGTGTTGCCCTACCTTAAGGGTTTGATCAATAAAGGATCATTTCATATTATTTATGGGTTTATTTTCATGTCTTATATTTTCATATCAGATCTATAATATTATTGGATCAGATCTATAGTATTTCCGGGTTAGATATATAACAAGTGGTATCAGAGCACTTTCTTGGGCACAAAAGTGGAGAATTTTTTTTAATTTTTGCAGGATTTTGGGGGCAGCGAGTTTGCAGATCAGATCTGTATGTTTTGGTGCAAGATATACAAAATATAATTACATATCTATATTCTTTGTGAAAAAATAGCCGATTTCAAAAAAAAATTGGTTGAATTGGAGTCCGGATGAAGGAGATATCGCTGATCTAGAAATCAGTGGGGTTGCAGACAATTTTTCAGGGAAGCGAGTTTTCGGCGCAGATATGGATGTCCGGGTGCACGATCTGCAAAATATAATTGTAGATCTGGAATCTTTGTGAAAAATACCTAATTTCAAAAAAAAAATCAGTCGAATCGGAGTCCGGATGAGGGAGATATCGCTGATTTAAAATCAGCTCTTTTTTAAGAAATTTTGGTGACGGTGGGAGAGTAGCTGCGCAGATCTGAAATTCTAGTGCCTAGATCAAGATTTATATCACATGGGTAGATGCAGAATGATTGTTCCATTTCTAAAAATAGGTCATAATAGGGATTCTGAGCAATATTGACTAAACTGTGACAATTTCAAATTTTCGCCAAGTAAGCGAATTTTTTCTCAAACCCTCTTCATGGCGATTCTATATTTTACAGGAAAAGATGATGGTCCTACTATTGAAGAATTCATACAAAGATACAAGTCCACACATGGGACATATTGGAAGATTCCAATGGTGCTTAATATGAGAGATGAGGCTCAAAAATGGAATTTATCACTTGACTACAAGCAGTTGACCAAACTTTCAGATGCAGAATTTGAAAAAGTCTTTTTGGACAAATGGTCTCGGGCTAGAAAAAAGGAGAATGAAACACATAAGGGGTTAATTGTGATGGGTGTCTCCTTACTGCAGGTTCATGGATTGATTCAGAAAGAGAAGATCATTGTTTCTATAAATCCTAGTTGCAAGCATAATTTCATCCATGTTAATTTGGCAAAAAAATTGCAAGTTCCTGCAAAAAACATTAAAAACACACAGGTGGAGGATGAGGATGTTCAAGTGTATAAGGATTTGAAGATTTCTATGGATAAGTATGTGTTGCGTAGTGATTTTTATACTTCAGAGATGGATAATATGGATGTTGTTTTGGGATATCCTTGGATGGAATCTGTGGGTACTATCAATATTAATGTACAGAAGAAATTCCTGAAGCTCTGGTATAAAAAGAAGAAAATTACATTACAGGATATTTCCATTAATAAACAGGTAGAGTCCAAGGAGGCTGAAGTAGAAGATGTTCCAGGGTCTGACATATTAGATGATGAGCCAGTGATGATAGACAATCAAACACAAATAGAGGCTGAAGCAGAAAAGGTTACAAGTGCCGATACATCAGAGGAGGGCTCAGTGGTTGAAGTAATATTGAAAGATAAGACACCACAGAAGGCACCACAACATGCACCAGATAACAGTCAGGCTCTCGTAAGGGGTGAATTAAAGAAAAAGCCATCGTGGGTTAAAACTTCAACATATCATCACCCACATCACCTCGCAAGACAACCATCAAGATGGCAACCAATTAGCCAAACGAACAACAACCCCTGCAGGACAGATAGAGAGGAGCGAAGATCCACCTACTACACATCAACATAGGAGAGCTACCACAATCAACTTCCATGTCAAGCGAGCAAGGCACCAGCGAGACCGAGGGTTCACTTTTCTCTGGGATGGCTAGATGCACGTGCATGGTACCAGTGGACTACTCTTTTGAGTAGATCTTATTATTTGTGTACTTCCCATGTTTCTGGGACGAAACATGCTAAGGGGGGTGGAATCTTATATACCTAGGGGGGATAATATGGGGTACCAAGGGAGGTACCCAAGGTAATAATGTAATAATGGGAGGGGCCATATTAATAAATAAGGTGGTTAACCCATATCATGTAAGGGACCACAAGTAGTTAGTAATAATGTAATGGGCATATGGAATTAGTTTGATGGTATGAGGGAACAATGGTATTGTATGTATGAGACCTATATAGAGGCTAGAGACTCCACATGAAGAGTAGTTGGAAGAGTAGTTGCAGAGGAGCTAAGAGGCTTCTGATATACCTAGAAGGTACTTGGAAGACAGTCCGTACATGGTTCTGTCTAATGCGCTACTACTCGAAGGGGTACCCACAGGGGTTACAAGGGAGTCCAACAAGCGTGACCACCTCTTGTATTTCCTGCATGCATGCCTCCCCAAATCCGCAGGTTTATGCGCTCAACGACAGATCCTGTGGTTTAAAGACGCCGAAACACGTCTCTAGCCAAAAAAAAAATTCTACGAAATGGAGATCCCACCGTCCCTGGAAGTGCTCTGATACCACTTGTTATAGCTCTGATACCACTTGTTATATATCTAACCCGGAAATACTATAGATCTGATCCAATAATATTATAGATCTGATATGAAAATATAAGACAATGCAAATAAACCCAGAAATAATATGAAATGATTCTTTATTGATCAAACCCTTAAGGTAGGGTAACACCATACATTCACTCCTTAAGGAAGGAGAACACTCCACAAGCCATATGCCTGTTCATACAATAATCCTTGACTACTCTTCATGTGGAGTCTCTAGCCTCTATATAGGCCTCATACATACAATACCATGGATCATTACCATGGTTCCCTCATACCATCAAACTAATACCAGGGGCCCATTACATTATTACTAACTACTTGTGGTCCCTTACATGATATGGGTTAACCACCTTATTTATTACTATGGCCCCTTCCATTATTACATTATTACCTTGGGTACCTCCCTTGGTACCCCATATTATCCCCCCTAGGTATATAACAGTATAGCTGATGCCACCGTATATAGCAGCAGAGGATGGATAGGGTGGGAATAGAAGTAGGTAAGGAAGGATAGGAGGATATAGATCAGTTGGAGACTCTTGATGAGACGTGATGTCATTGTCTGACTTATCAAATTTTACTATTATAACTCTCTCTCTATTTTGTTATGCCTTATTGCCAAACTGCTTCAAACTCCTTGTATCTTTTACACTCTAACTTCAAGACAAAGTTTTCTGAAGGAGGAGTGCATGTAATGCCCTACTTAATCTTATCATGCAAATTTTACTAAGTGTTTAAATTAACTTAAAATATTGACTTATAATTATCAAGAAATATTGGTACATACCTACATTGGTGAAACTGTAAATTTAGTACTAATATAAATTTTGTTATTTTTCATAATTTACCTCCCGAAATTTTTTAAAATTTTGGGAAGACATGGTCCTCTCCAATTAATTACCCAATTTGATATTCATATCACATCCCCAAAATTTCCTCTCATATTTACTTGGGAGAAGACATGGTCCTCTCCAATTAATTACCCAATTTTATATTCATATCACATCCCCAAAATGTCCTGTCATATTTACTTGGGAGAAGACATAGTCCTCTCCAATTAATTACCAATTTATATATTCATCTCTCATCCCCAAAATATTTACCTGGGAGAAGACATGGTCCTCTCCAATTAATTACTCAATTTTATATTCATATCACATCCCCAAATGTCCTATCATGTTTACTTGGGAGAAGAGAAGTCAAATGTAAGGATGATGGAGTAGTTATGACATTAATGAGAGGTGGTTGAGGTGGAGAGGAGAAGGGGGAGCATAAAAGGGGAAGGATGAAGGAAGGAGGGGGGATCCTTGGCTTGATTTTGGTATTGGTTTGGTTGTGGTTTTGGAGGATTTGTTTTGAGAGTAAGATGGGGGAGAGAAGGAGAGAAGGAGAGTATTGTTTATCTTGGATACACTGCATCTGGTTGGACTTGGACTCAGAGGGCTAGGGAACCTGTGGAGGTTTCCTGGGCTAGGAAATACTTCCTAGTTGGCTGGAAGGTAAATCCAATTAGTAGTCAAGAGGAGCATCCGAACAGGATCAGGAGCTCAGGGGCATCTCAACTAAGCTATCAGAACAGGTATTCCTCTACTTATAGATTACTCATGTAAGTGATTGAAATGAAATGCTCACTATTTAATTGTAGGAAATAAATTTTAATGGTAAGTTATCATTGACTAAATGTTTAGCTAGAAATAAATTATTTCTCGTTTTGATTGCATTTCGAAATTGAGAATTTTAGTTCTGTAGATGACCCTAGGATGGAGCATCACACGCCTCGCTGGGCCCCATCGCAAGCTTCACCCACTCCAATATGGGTCATACACCATCACTAAGGTAGTAGGGGACAATGAATTCAAGCTCAGTATTCCACCATTCCTTGGTCTGCACTTAGTGTTCAATGTGGACCGCCTTCGACCCTACTTTCCACAATTGTTGGACACATCTGACATTGTAGAACAACTCACACCAACATAGTTAAACTCAGACTGCATGGAACAAGCCACAACTAATCATATCACGGACACATAGATCAAGAACACCTGAAAACAAAGGATGCAACTATATCGAGTTGTCAAAGTAGGCCAACTCCTTCACCAGGGCAAGTGGCTCACCAGGGACCAAGTTCAGAAGAAGTTTCCTCATCTCATGGAGGCACTCAACGCAATGGGGACAATTGCTTCCTAAGGGAGGAGGAATGATCCAGGTGGATATTGGTGGCCACTCGCCTATTCCCCTTGGACCCCCACCATTGTTTCTTTCAATTTTTTAGTTTCCTTAATTGTAACACAATTTACTATTTTTGGCAGTTTTTTAGGTCCTGAACTTTCGGAGCCATTTTGAGGCCCTAAACAACATTTTTTTGGAAAACCACCAGCAATATGTATGATTTTTTAACTCAAATTCATATTTTAGGTCAATAGTTGTAATCCTCGAATAGATATTTTTAACGAGGTACCGTGCGTGTGAAACGAAAATCGTATGCCAAAGTTACGACCCCGGGAAGTTGATGTTCCAACTTACCCCAACGGGTCCCATAGTTTGGTGTTTCATCTCCTAGGGTTAGATTTTGGATGTTTATGGTTTTACATTGCTTCTCAATAATAAATATGCTTTCAAGCCTCATTGTAACATAATTCAGAGGCATATAATTGCCACATCTCTTATCAAAGATAAGATACCATCACCCGAGCTAGTCATATTTCCATTCTGTTTGTAAGCATATTTTAATATTTGATATTAACAAAATGAAGTGTTATTTCTATTGCATCTATGTATTTATGGTTAAATCTGTAATCTATTGCATTCCTGTTTAAATCTGAATCAGGCAGGACCTCCGTTCATTCTTTTTACAATTTTCTATACGTTACCCATCTGCGCATACCAACTTTCTGGAGCGCGGATTACTAAATATTAAAAACTTAATTAAGGATAATAATGAAATAATTATGCCTCACATTTAAATTTTCAGAGTGCATATATGTGGGATTAATTGATTAAAGCATTGTGGCATTTTCATTCGATCGTTAATAACAAAATTAGTAAGCAGTAACTAGAATACATGCAATCAGAACAAAGTCCATAGTTCATGCGATTTGGAAAAATAAAAGTAGATTCTTTGTTATATTCAATGTGATTTTGTCTAGGTAATTGGTATAGAAAATAGACATTTACGCGTAGTTTCATTTTTTCACAAATCACATTTCATATGTAAATAATGTTAAACACACACATGATAAACAAGATATATGAAAGATAAAGCATTGAATTGCATTTACTATTTACAATAATGTACATTTATACGTTTGACATGACCATTGGATTCATCCTCCAAGGTCTCTTGGACTCCAAAAACTATTCAACTTCCACACCATAACCCTTAGCGGATTAGGTGTCCAACATTCCCCCCCTTAACCCAAAGGGATATATACGAGTCCAAGAAGAGATTTGTAATACAAAAGTGGCAACCGATGGATGAATCTGCTCTTTCAAAGGATGGCATAATGTGGGAGAAATTGAGGTCTCGATAGGTGATGGTTTAAGGATGACTACCAACATTGGAACGCTTAGTGAAGTTCCCTAAACTTTTCCAA
Source organism: Pinus tabuliformis (assembly GCA_031772625.1). Classification (NCBI taxonomy): domain Eukaryota; kingdom Viridiplantae; phylum Streptophyta; class Pinopsida; order Pinales; family Pinaceae; genus Pinus; species Pinus tabuliformis. Next base: position 734,394,356 of record CM062814.1, read on the forward strand.
ATATGGCTAGATGTTGAAGTCTTCTGCTAGAGACCATCAACCTGGAAAAGGGAGGTATAAAATTGCAAAAAAAAGGGAGAACATAAACCTAGAAAGGGAGGTATCAACCTATGATGGTTTAAGGAATACTACCAACCAAAGTCATAATAATGGGATTCTTTGTCCTTGGATAGAACTTTGAATCTAAGTATGGCTGACCCTAGCTCTAGGCTTAGACGTCAAGTTTAGGTTGTGACTCAGGTTCACTCTATTTATCTTTGAAGCTTGTGGATGACCATCGATTCTCCCCCTGTCAGATACAAGGTGAGAAGATGAAGAAATATCAACTACACGAATCTTCAATACTCAGGAACAATTATGTGATATGAGCAAAATATTTTCTTGCTTATTGATGCCCATTGCCAAGAAGTGATCCATCCAATGTGAATCTTCATTCTTTCAGCATGCTTATTTCTGAAACATTTGTTTGAATGATGAGTGTGCTGACCACAAATTCTTACATGGATGAAGATCAAAACAATGATATTTCACATGGCCAACTTTGTCACAATATTGGCATTTCACAATCTATTGTTGTGGAGGACGAGGAGGAACAGGTGAAGATAACCCATCATGAAAAAACCCAACACTTTGAAAGGCTTGGAATAGTATGGAATAAGAAAGGGCACATCCGTTTCATATCCAATACCGGTTCTATTTATTTATGTTGTCAACAATCTCTTCCCAAGGTTTGATAATGGGCTTGGGAAATGTAGATTGAACTTCTGCATGTTTCTGCACATATTCTCTTAAAATGGGTACTGCATATGAAATTTCTTGTTGCTGATGGGAGTCTGTCTCAATCTCAAACAAATAATTGTTTTGAACAAAAATAGGTTCAAAATTATGTCTATTATGTTGGAGCTCTTCTTACTCGAATTGAGGTTCAAGTTGTAAAAACTTGATCTTTTCTTGAGCATCTTGTAAACATGTTTGAATGTCAAGAGTGGGTTCACTGATTTTGACCATGTTGTCAGCGACATCTAAGATTACAATGCTTAATAACTCTAGCAAATGATCAAGTTTAACCATTTTTCAAGCTAAACAATACAAGCTCAACAAATGAAGGATGTATTTTCAACTGAAATTGCACTAGTAAAAATGCAAAAAGACAAACAAATTTCACATAATTAGTAACATGTGAAAAATATTTGTAAATCGACACTTCCAATATGCTAGCACAAAATGAAGAAACGTAACTTTATGCCAAAACTTCACCCTGTTCATCGTACCCCCAATCTCCTTATTGTTGTCAAATCAGTATACAATGTAGAGAGATAAAATAAAAGCTATGCTATGCCCATTTTTACTCTATTATTTGACATTGTAGCTAATGCCGCTGTTGCAAAATGCCAAAATAATTTCTCGAAATCTCATGTCACAACACTTTTCTCTAATGGAAGAAAATAGCTGTGTTCAAATACCATTCTCAGGGACTTGGAAGAATCTTTGTTATCAACTTACCCACATTCTTTTCTCATTTTCCAACTTTTGTAGTAGCTGCAAATGATGCACCAACTCCAATACAATGCTCACTACTTCGACATTCAAGGCTTAACGCACAGAGCTTCAACGTTCAATAGAAAACATTACACAACATTACATAGGCATGAACTATTATGCCATGACCCTTTTAAAATCCATTATATATCTTTACTTGAAATATGACCATAAAAAATCTCAACGAATTTTAAGCGCACAACCAATGGAACCATATAAAAATGAAAAATGCATACCATATATATTGTCCTTTTAAAGTAAATTAACACAGGTTTATGTCAGATTTGAATTGATTTTCAACCTTCATCCAACTGCCATGATTCAAGGCTTCAAAAAACCATCCATACACAACGTTTAGGAAAAAGTATTCAACACATATCACTTCAGCGCATCCAGTCAACGCACGTACCATAGAGCACCAGAATAAAATTCATTCCAGATCACGGCCTTCAGAAAGAATTAAATGCATGATTCACAACATATAACACAACACATGGTTTTCGCAAAGATTCTATACCAATATCGCAACATTCAACATTCACACTTATGAAGTACAACCACTTTAAAACAACATATGAAAGGAATGGTTCTCGGCCCTCATAAAAGGCTCAATGCACTCTAAGAAAGCATACAAAAATGACCAACACATTTTAAAGCACATAAATACCATCCGCAACATACTGCACACATATATGTTTGTAAAAGACAACAACCTGCATGTAACATGACCATCACAAACCATACCATATGATTTACAACATAGTATTAAAAAATAGCACATGCCTCAACGCATATCAGAGGCACATTCAACAATACAATATACCAGTTTCATTCTTTAACACAAAGACACACCATAGTTCACAGTGTCATAGTTAATGCAATAGTCGACTCTATTCAACACATTTACATAGAGATCAATGCATATGCAGTCACCATTTCAACGTAGATACCAGATCAATTGCACGGTTCCTTGGCTAAGAAGTTTAATCAACACACAATCCAACATTCAGCTCATTATAGTGCCCAGAGCAATGTACACACCAAACTTTTCAATGCATAAAGCAAAGAACGCTTTGTCCAAATGCAGAGAAAATAGGGACAAAGGATATAATAGGGCAGGAATAGGGGTTATAACACAGACAAATTAATTTGGGATTTATGTTCTGATACCATGTTAAACACACACATGATAGACAAGAGATAGAAAGATAAATTATTAAATTGCATTTACTATTCTCAATAATGTACATTTATACATTTGACATGACTATTGGATTCATCTTCTAAAGTCTCTTGGACTCCAATGGCTATTGAATTTCCACACCATAACCCTTAGCAGATCAAGTGTCCAACAAATAACTTGTCCAACAAATAACTTGACTAGAGATTCGTTACAATTTCCTCTTACTCTAAACAATGTAAAAATGCAAAGCTCAAATAAATAAGAATCAAGTAACAAAAAGCATTAGTAAAATTCAACATGCTTGTATTCGCATAAGCTCTAAACATATAATGATTTTACCATTACCCTGCTACCAATACTTATAATCTCAATAGTACGTGCCATTAATATCTAAAATATATTTGTTGATCACATAATTAAGTCTTAATTAGGTTTTTACAATGTCTTATTTACGTATCGATTATTCTTTTATATCCGATAATCGCCAAAATGTTAATGTTTTTTGTGTTTTCGCGGGTATGCATTGAAAAGTGTATGGGATCTTGCATGGAGAGTTTTCTTATTGACGTTTTAGGCTAAGTATTATAAGGCATCATTAGGAGATCCACATAAGAATCTTGGGTAATTTAGCTGATCAACTATGTAAATAAATAGTAGATAATCTATAATATTAAAAAATGTTATGTCAACCAAGATTAAATAAATAAAATGTTAATTAAAAAGTAATAATTAGATATATAGTAATAATTAGAAAATGAAATAGTTTCATTAATTAAATATTACTACTTTTTAATAAATAAGATAATAAAACTAAATAAGAAAATGTAATGTAATTGATGTAATTTATAAAAAATTAAAACACATTAATTAAAGATATAGTAATAAATAGATAAAAAAATTATTAAAAGAATGAAATTAATGAAACGATTAACCGATCTAATAGTAATATTAATCATTATGATGATAGCTCAGTTATAATTAATATAATTGATTAATTATAATCAATATAATTAATCAAATATACTAATTATGATAGTGATATAATTAATCAATATAATGATAATATAATAATTATTATATTTAAGATAATATTGTAATAACTAAAATCATTATACTATTAATTCTTTTAATGAATAATATTAATGAGTATGATAATAGATGAATTATAACTAATATCATTCATCAATTATAATCAATATAACGATTCAATTATAATACTTATGATAATAATATAATTAATCAATATAATCATTATGATATTTAAGATAAAATAATAATAATAATTGAAATAGTGTAATTAAAATAATAATCAAATAGTGTAAAATAATCTTAAAGAAAATGATGTAATTAAAATAGATTAGTAATATATTAATAATATTAAGGTGATTAGTGAGATCAAAATTTAATTAATGAGCTTAAATTAGATTAGTAATAATGTAGCAATGTGCAACAAATTAAAATTGATTAGTGGTAATGAGGTTAATAATGGGGGACTAAGACTTACTGAGTTTTCACCCATCATCACAATTAAAGTTGTTAGGGTTTTTTCTATCTCCAAGACCTCTTTGATTTTTCTTTTGGAATAATGATCTATGGAGGCAATAAATTTGGCATCTTCTAGGCAAATGTGGTGACTAAGTACTTTTGAGTGTTCAACTAATGCATATTTTTTAAATCTTTCATGAATGATATTAGCAAAATGTTCCTTAAGCCTAGCATGGATAGAGTGGCCAATTTCCTTAATGTAAACTTTACCACATCCACAAGGAATTTAATAGAAACCTTTGTTTCTTTTAGGATCAACTTGCTATTTAGAATGGTTAAGCATTTTTTGTAAAGTGCTAGCGGGAGAGAAGGCAACCCTAATTTGATTTTTGTTGAGGATTTTGGCTATCTTATCAATGGTTCCCTTTATATATGGAAGCTTAATAGTTTTAATGAAATCCTTCTTCTTCTTCTTATTATTATTATTATCAAGTGAATTTTTGTTAACATTTTAAATTAGATTTTCCTTGTACCCATGATATTTGAAAACTTGTGTAATATGTTCAAGCTCATCATTTAAGTGATTTTTGTCACAAAATGATGCCGACAAACAAGGAAATGTGTACAAGCAGTGTGAGAAGAAAACAAGTCTATTGATTACGTGTCGATTCACAGAGTAAATGACGAAAATGCTATTTTATAATATCAATAAATACGTTCTTCTTGATATGTTTACAAACAATAATCATTAGACATGTATGGAAGATGCAGAGGAAGCTTCAATTGAGCAAAATAGATATGTCAATAGAAGTGAACAAAGGAGATCCACACATTGTTTCAATTTTCTATGAGGCATACTAGTTGCGAAAACTTGTGCATATTCTTGAATTGTTTACAAACAATAAATTCCATTAAGCACTCGAATGATGTGCTAATTACATGTTGATTCATCAAATAAATTCTGAAAAGAGTATTTTATAATATCGATAGATACAATTGTATTGTTATGTTTGCAACTGGTAATAATCACACAATGCATTAGAGTAAATTTTATTAAGCACTTGAGCGATAACACGATTGCGTATCAATTTGCTGAATATTTTTTTTTTGTATGGCAGAGGAACAAGTGGCTTGCCTGACACATTACTACTAGTAAACCTCTCAGGATCTATGACCTATCCTCCTCTCCATAAACCGGGTCACAACTAGGGGATTTGAACCTTGGATCTCTTAGTTTTTACAAATTTCACATTACTTTGATCACCAATTGAGTTGCCCCCTTGGGACAATTTATTGAATAGGTATTAATAATATTGCTAAGAATTAATTAATTCTTCAATGCTAAGTGTGAACTTGTTTGTAGCAAATTAGTATCCTTCACACTAAGTTCCCACGTCTTCACAAACATTTCCGTCTTGACATAGTTTTTCCATATATGGCTACACTGCACACTTGTCCTTTTTCACATGATCTAGTACTAAATTCTTTCAATAGTTTTTACATCACTTGTTATAATTAGAAAGATTATGCAATATAATATGCTATAAACACTAATATTTACTAGTAGTTCTTGGTTCCACACTAATTCTTCTATTAATAAAGAGACATAGCCTTAATAACACATTGTATGGAAGTATGATATGTAGCATTTAGTGCATTTGATAATGTGAAGAGCCTTATACAAATGTGGAGTGAGAATAAAGGAGTTATTTGTTTCAACAATATTTTCTTTGAGAGATGAGCTAATGTGTTTTGAACTAAGATGTGGTTTTACTAGCTTTAATCGTTTAAAAACTAGTATTGTGTGGAAGGAAGGTGTGTGGGAGAACTGTGCAGAGGGAGAATGCATGTGGAAGTATGAAACATTGCGACATAACAATTCAAAATATGAAGATATAGATCAAGATTTCATTGTGGAGGAAGATGGAATTCATTGTGCGGGATTTATGTGCTATATAAGAGCTAGAGTAGGATGTCTATAAGGAAACCTTTGCACTTCACACAATGAAAGCCCCTTTCACTAAAGTATGCAAGAGAACTATGTAGAGAGAGAATGCATGTGGAAGTGCAGAACATCACAACACACTTGTATTTGTTATTGTGCACACTTGTTCTGTTGCAAAAATCACAGATTAAAAAGCAAAATCATCTAATGTTGTAGCATTTAACATTTGATAATGTGAAGAGGACTATACAAATGAAGAGTGAGAACACTAGAGTTCTTTGTCTCAACAATCTTCACTTTGAGAGATGCACTACCGTGTTTTGAAATGAGATGTGGTTTTGCTGTCTTCAATCGTTTAAAAACTAGAATTTTGTGGAAGGAAGGTGTGCAGGAGAATTGTGCAGAGGAAGAATGCATACGAAAGTATGGAACATTGTGGAAAAACAATTCAGAATACAAATATACATATCAAGCTTTCATTATGAAGGAAGATGGATTTCATTGTGCGATATTAAGGTGCCATGTAAGAGCTACAGTACCACATCTATAAGGAAACCTCCACACTTCGCACAATGAAAGCTTCTTTCACTAAGGTATGTGGGGGAATTGTGTGGAGAGAGAATGCAAGTGAAAGTGCAGAACATTGGGACACACTTGTATCTATTATTGCACACACTTGTTCTGCCAAAAAAACCACAAATTAAAAAAAAATCATCTAACTTGGACAATAAGTGTTCAATTCACAAATGATCAAATAAATGTTAGTTTTATGAAGCTTTCATGAATATAAATACAAATTAGTGTGGAGCACCTAACGAAATTTTAACAAGTAATGCATCCATGGTTGCATTGGTCAACTATTTTGTTTTTCGGAAAATGGATGTATGGGAACTAAGAAGAAAGGGTGTGCAAAATATCAAGTCAAAAACTAGTATTGTGCGGAAGGTAGTTGTGCGAGAGAACTATGTGGAGGGATAGTGCATGTGGAAGTGCAAAACATAGCATCAAAATAATTCAGAATGCAAATATGTAGATCAAGATTTCATTGTGGAGGAAGATGTCTTTCATTGTACATTATTGAGGTGCTATGTAAGGGCTAGAGTACCACGTCTATAAGGAAAACTTCACACTTCACACAATGAAAGCTTCTTCCACTATCATTTTACCTGCCTCTTTGTGCGGATAGAGAAGAACTATAGGAGAATTGTGTAGATAGAGAATGCATGCAAGTCATTTTTCATCATGGATTGATTTTCTATGTAAGAGCTATAGTACCATATTTATAAGGAAACCTCCATACTTCGCACAATGAAAGATTCTTTCACTAAGGTATGTGAGAGAAATGTGTGGAGAGAGAATGCATGCAGAAGTGTGGAACATTACATCACACTTGTATTTTCTATCATGCACACTTGTTCTACTATACAAATCATAAATTAAAAACCAAATTTCATCTAATTTTGGACAATAAGTGTTCAATTCACAAATGTTCAAAGAGATCTAAGTTTTATGAAGCTTTCATGAATATAAATGAAAATTAGCATGGAGAACCTAATGGAATTTTAATAATTAACATGTCCGTAGTTGCATTCGTCCACTATTTTGTTCTCCAGAAAATGGATGTACAGGAACTAAGGAAGAAAGGGTGTGAATAATATCTAGTCAAAAACTAGTATTGTGTGGAAGGAAGGTGTGAAACAGAATTATGTGGAGGGAGTGTTCATGCAGAAGTACGGAACATAACAACAGAACAATTCAGAATGTGGAGATACAGATCAAGCTTTCATTGTGTAGGAAGATGTCTTTCATTATGTGGGATTGAGGTACTATGTAAGAGCTAGAGTACCACGTCTATCAGAAAACCTCTGCACTTCACACAATTAAATCTTATTCCACTATTGTTTTACCTTCCTCTTTGTGTGCCAGGAAGGTGTGTGGGAGAAATGTATAGGTAGAGAGTGCATGTGGAGCATGCTCAAATAACTTCAGATTCTCGAATAATGAGAAAATGGGAGCCCCAGTGAAAGAAGCATGAACTTAATTAATTAATTAGCGGTAGAGGCAATGAATATACTGTGTTGCAACTATTAACCTTTTTCATTGTGTACAAGGTGTTACTATTAAAGAATTTGATGGGAATGGAGTACAAGGAAATAGAAAATATCTTCTTGAAGTTTCATTGATTTGTCTCTTTTCACCATGAAATTCGTGTTAACCTTATTATATATTTTCCTGATGGTGATCCAATTTTTTTTAGTTTATGGGTACATGCCCTATGGATGTATGGAATATCATCTTCATGGTATTGATATCTCAAAACCACCATATTTTAGGTAGTTTTAGGGTGAACGAGATTTCCAAGATTACCTTTAAACGATATTACCATGATTATCTTAGCTCTTTTATTATTATAAAGTGTAATGCACCAATATTTGTTAAAAATGTACAAATGAATTGACAATGAACATTACATGTGAATAAGTTGGTTTTGTAGATCTTCCATTTGATAAGGAGACATTAGATTGAAATATTGGAATGAAAATAGTTGCGGATGCTGCTAAAGGGTTGGAATACCTACATGATAAAACCAACTTGCAAGTGGTATATTGATATTTGAAATCTTCCACTATATTACTAGATGAATGGTATCATTCTAAGTTATCTGATTCCGAATTAGCCAAACTTGGGTCGTTTGGAGATGAGACTAATTTTTCCACTTGTATATGGGAACCTATAAACATTTTTCACAACAGTATGCTATGACTGGTTAGTTGACAATAAATTATAAAATTAGATGTGTATAGTTTTAGGGTTGTTTTTTTAGAATTAACCATAGGTAGTAATTCCATTAACAATTCCAAGTCGATAAGGGAGCACAACCTTGTTCCTTGGTTACGTCTATCTTCTTTCCCTCTAATTTCTTTGATGTGTTTTATGGATGAAGTACTAGAGGATATTTAGATAGGAATGGATATTTATTTAACTTTTTTTTAACATTTGATTAAATGGAATTTTCCCTTGTATTTTGTTTACCATAAAGACACTTAGATTATTGAATTTGTTTAAACTTTGTGTAGGTTTAAAACTATTTAATTGGCTTGCCCTTTTTTTTATTAAATGGATCTTTGAATTTTAGTCATGAATCTTCTAAAAAAACACTTATTATTTTACATAACTATTTGGATTCAATTTGGCATTTCCTTTCCTTTATTTGAGGGTATGCTAGTTTATATGTTTGAAACAAAGTTCCTAGAATCTTAACAATTGTAAATTTATTTCAATGAATGTAAATTAGAAGTGCATACCTACATTATTTTGTAGGTGATATGAAATGGGGCATTAATGGCTTCTTGTCAAGCTTACAAGAACCTCTCCCACTCAAAAGCTTATATATTTTCCAAGACCTTATGATTAACCAATTGCGGAATTAAAAGTGCTTGAAAGAGGCGTATGCTTATGTTTGTCTTTAGACTGTTTGAGTGCTTATGTTCATTTGCTTAAACTGATATGCATCATGTGATAGTCAAATAGTGCAACAATAAACATCATACACATGACAACAATAAGATGCAGCAAATAAACAAACCACAAGACAACAAGCTTAATATGGAGTTCACCCTGATATCTTGGGCTACATCTCCTTGAGCTCTAATCAACTCGATTAGACTCTTTGGGATTATGGCTGAAATCTTTTACAAGCTCCACGCTCAACTCCATTGGTTTACAACTGAACCTATGGGTTTAGAATGCCATCTTACCCCTGGCTGTCCTCACTTTGTAGACAAATCTAGGCTTCTCTGGACTTGACTCCTTCAGTCAGTGCTCTGAGATTCTTGAACTTCTGGCTTCTCTGACTCCCACAAAATTCTTTCAACTATCTCTGGAATGCCTTCTTCTGTCTTCAGCACACTCTAGACACCAGAAACAACTTGATCATTTGACCTCTTTGCTGTTCTACAACTTCATTACAGCTCCATGGCTCTTAGAAGTCTGTTGTGAGCTCTTTGGCTCTGGCTTTGGCTCTAGCTCTTGGCTCTTTGCTGTTATCGACCCTCTGGTTCTACGCAGCTATCTTGAGCTTTGGCTCTGCATAGCTGTGAGCTTCTCTCGGCCTCTGCGTGCCTTTCGTGTTCGCTCAATCTCCAAGCAAATTCTCAGCAACCTTCCAGCGACCTCTTAAGTGACCTTTGGTCAATGGTGCTCTCTGTGTATTTGTAACACATTGGTTACAGTCCTCCATCATGGAAAAAACACGCATTTCCATAAAAGAATTAGTTTCCCATTGCAATGAATCAACGGGCATAGGAAACCCAATCGTTCAGCCTTCCTCCTGCAGAAATAGCCAAATAATGCAATACACAGGAAAACTGTCGAAAACACATGATTGGAGCATTTAAACAGATCTCAAAATGCATTCAATCACATCTATATCCCTCTCAGGTCTGTCCTGTCATCGCAAATCATGATTGCATAGGCGGGAGGTCAAAAAACCCAAATACAAAGGAATACATAGAAAATCTGAAAACTCAGACTTCAAATATTATAGAATCACCCCTATAAACCTATTAGGTCCATCATCTTATCGCATTTGCAAATCACATGGTGAAATGGCCAAAAAATCCAATACTCGGATAATACATAGAAAATCTGAAAAGCCGGATTTCAAAACTTATGAAATCGCGCTTATAAACTCCATCGGGTCTGCCCCTTTATCGCCTATCGCAATTGCAGCGGCTCCGGGGTCTTCCCTTTGACTATGTCGACCACTGATCAGTCGATTCGCTAATTGTTGATATCACACATCACATATTGCATCGATGGGGGTCTATGTCCCTGCTCCTCTGATCGCCGATCGCTTCGGTCATTCTGATCGCTGACTCCATCACAACCGTCCATTCCTACCCGGATCCAATGGCCGTAATCTCTCATCGCAATTGCATAATCACATGTCGCTATGCCTGGGGTCCCGATATCGGGCAAAGGCCTACCTTCGATGCGATAAGTAGGAGGTCATAATCGGGGTTCCTTCCACCTTTGGCCTAAGTCCTCCCCTTTGGCCTTTTGCAATGTGATTTCTTCAATGAGCCTTTTAGGGCATTTTTATAAGAAATGCCTCCTTTTCTAAGGATAAGGGGCAATCTTCTTTCTACGATAATTTTTGCATCCGAAGTCCATTTCAACCCATTCAAGTTGCAGTAGATTCAGAATGAAAAGATCTATGCAATGGGACTATTTCCAAGAGCAGCCCTTGAATTTGATTTTCCTCTGTGAGGAACACTTTAGACTTAGAAGTCTATTCTAGATCCATTTTGGATCATTAGGGCATGGTGGTACAAGTGAGAAACCTTCATAAATTGATACAAATTGAAACAATTAAATAGATAATTCCATGCCAAGACATATAGATGAATAAATAGCCCAATCAAGCATGGACATTGGAGTAGGAGATATTAGCATGGACATTGGAGTGGGACACAATTATTCTTTGCAAGTCTTCCAAAACATGTATAAATTGTACTATGTAATATATGGGCTTTAGAACTCTCACTTCTAGCACACATTTCTTTCCTTCCTTTAGTGTTTATTTCCATCCTTCATTACCATTTTGAGATTACTGCATTTCATCTAAGGTATACTTCTTCCACATTTCATGACATTTTATTGAATTATGATGGTGCGTTGAGGAGATATATGCATTTTTTCATTTACTCATAGGAATGATGCATACTTAGTTGCTACCGTAGATTTTTATGACATAGGTATGGTGCTACTATGTTATATCAATATGTTGGTACTCCAATCATGTCACAATGTTGCTCCCCTTGTTTTTCTACAATGGCACTACTTTTATTTTGTCATGATCCTACTACTATAGTGAAGTCATGATGCAATTTTAGTTCCTTTCTTCATGTGAATTGGTATAATGAGTTTGAGTTGTTTTTTTGTTTTTTTAACCAGAAAGAGTATTTTTATTATATAATTAAGTGTTCGACACTCAAAAAATACATCAGGCGTTACATAGCTAATTCATTATAATTTTCCATTTGTTTACTCATTTCCAATAGGAATACATGCTTTTCCTAATGAGAATATATTTGAGAAACAAAAAGAGGTGTTATGTAGGTGAATTCCTTACAAAAATTCCCCCACAAATTAAAACATACAAATTAAAGCACATAAAACTACTAGTGACTTTCTTTAATAGATTTCATCTGCCACTAGGGAATTATAGCAACCCTGGTTTGACCATTAATCTTTAATTTATTTATCTTCAATTTATACCCCTCGTTAGCATACTTGTTTATTTATTTGTTGAAGTCTCTTAGGACAATAAAATATTCTTTGGATGGGATATATTCTGCAATTTTCTTCGTTCATTTCATGATGTTTTCCATATATTTCCCCTTTGGGAGGGAGCCTTTGAATAGATTACGCGAGATTAGGAGAGAATCTCCCAAAATCATAAGTGTGTCCGCCTCATGTTCTTTGGATAACATAAGTTCTAGGTGTTGGCATTGATGTCAACAGGGGCTTAGTACTGTTTATTTATCATTGATGTCAACCTGATGTAGGTAGCCTTCATGATTTATGATGAGTTATCATTCGTTTGATGCAGAGATCCTGTTTTGATGTAGAGATTCCAATCCATGTATAAGTGTTTGGCCAACTACGCCTCCATGATCCTAACTTGATGCATATATGTTTAACATGCTAATTCCATTATGATGATGTTCTTGTTGATGCATAGGAGTTGGAGAATGATTTTTAGGATTTATAGATGCTGTAGGAGGCTTCAAAGGTCTTGGAGACACTTACATAGGTGTTTTTGGGCATGCTGGGAGCCTAACACAAGGTTACATAGGTCCTAGAAGGATAACCTATGTTAGGAGCTAGGTTAATGCTAGTTATGTATGCAAGACCTGTGTTAGTAACTCACTTCCTGAAAGGGAGTCCTACGTTAGTTCCTGTAAGTGAGTTTTTCCAGAGTTCTCATGCATTCCAGTGATTTCTAGTGGTATATAACAGGGGTTTTTCTTGTGGGTTTGTGAGGAAGCTTCTAATTGACTTCATCTATAGTTGAAAAGTTGATTTAGGTGTGAATGCATTGATCATTTGAGTGGTGGCGAAGATGCATCAAATAGTTTAAATAAATGAGCAAAGGTATCATTGTGGGGTTAGATAGTGTGCCCAATGACTGGCAAAGGTTGGTGTAGAGGCTATAGGTCAAGCTACTGAAGCATGTGCACCCATAAATATTAATGGTAGAGATCATAAATTAGTGTGATGCATGAAGAGGCCAACTATAGTGTCAGAGAGTTATGTAGAGGTAGAGTTTGATCTGAAGGTTGTGACAAAGTTTGTGGAGGCTACAATAGAGGTTAATTAGAGGAAAAATGTTTTAGATCTAGGAATGATGGTAGAGATGCAAATATTAGTGTAGCCCCATGGTTATAAGATAGTTGAATTTGTGATTTCAGGGGCAAAATTTCATTTATATGGATGTAGCATTTTTTTGTATGGTTGCTCTCCTGTTACATGTTTGAGTTCTTATATTCGGAGTTGTTATGTACTGATGGAGATGAATTAAGTGTGTGTAGCAAGGTATGTTGTTGGTTTCTTTACGAGAAGGTTTTATTTGAGAGAGTAGTTGTTGTATCATGTGTTGGTTTTTTTAATTAAGCATAAAAGATATTGTGAATCAAGTGTGAAAATCAAATCAAATGAGGCTCACTATTTTGTTGTTTTAAGGATTTGGGCCATAGTTTGAAATATATGAAATGAGGTCCATGAGTTGTGTTGAAGGTTTGGGCTACTAGTGAGAAAGTGATGGCTTGCATATTTAGGGTGTAGTGGTTGGATTATAGACTTGGAAGGTGAAGTGGTCTCCATGAGGAAACAATTGGAGAAGACAAATTATTAGTTGAAGTAAGATAAGAGCACTAATCTCTTAGACAGTATGCTTCAGAGCCAAAGATCCCCTACGAATAGATCTGGTCTTGGATTTGGAGAGTCTCTCTCACAATTAAGCAAGAGCAATAACAAAGAACTAAAGAAGCCTGCAACAAATATTGTGACCAACAATAGCAACATGAAAGGAGAGAGAAAGAAAATCTATCAACAACAACCAATAAGAGAACCAAGAGGAGTATTCACATCCTGAAGGTCATTTGCTCATAGGGTTGATAGTAGCAAAATTCAGAGGAGTCAAAACTCCTTAGCCCCATTGACGGACAAGATTGAGTGCTATGTTTGTCACAATTTTGGACATGTGGAAACTATTTGTAGAAGCAAATTGTACACATATATGTAGCAGTTTGATAAGCCAAGAAGAGGACTCGCCTTCCAAAATACACATTCGTTTAATGGTTATTGTTATGCTTGTAACATATTTGTTCATATAGCCATTGACTAGAAATATAGCACGGTGAGATAGAGGTCTAACATGAACAACATAAGATCAGATCCCTTAGCCTCATATATTGGTCATGTAGAGTGTTATGTGTACCACAAATTTGGGCACATGGAAAAATATTGTAAGCTATCCAAATTATTTAGGCCATCCAGTCAAAAGGAGAAAAAAAGTTATAGTACACATGGAAGAAATATAGAGGAATGTGCCCAAACAAAGAAGAAAATTACTATAGAATGGGTGAATTAGAAGTGGCAACAACCAATTAAGGAGGAGAAACTAGGAAAGTATGGTATATATCTTTGATCGCATGATGAGGATGATAAATGGTACATTAAAAAAAAATGTTCCCATCATATGTCAGGAGATAGGAGTAGATTTCTATTTATGAAGAGAACCAAGAGCAGTCATGTTGTTTTTAAAGGTAATGAACGAGTGAGAGTTTTGGTAAGTGGTAAAGCCAATATTGGTGATAAGAGGACCAATGTAGCTGATGTACGGCTCATTGAGGGTCTAAAGAATAATATATTGAGTGTGATATAGATGGTTGATGGAGGCAAGAAAGTGGTATTCAACTCCAAGGGTTGTTTCATCCAAAAAGAAGGGTTAAAGAGAGTGATTGAAAGAGGAGTCAAGACACAAGATAATGTGTATGTGTTGAAGGAAAGACTGAGAAGAAAGAAGAGATTGAAGAAGAAATATTCCTCACTAAAACTTGAGTAGGAGAGATCAACCCCTATTGCAGTCCATTCTTGCATGAAATATCTCTTAGATTGTAAAAACATATGTGAGGCTTTCATAGCCTCAGGGGGAGTGGATGGAAAAATATGGAAACATGAGGTAGCATGATGTGTTGTTGATGAGTAGCATTATGGCATCATGGATATGTTGTACAAATTGTAGTAGAAGAAACATGTTTTATCATGAGTTTACTTGTTCCATACATGTTCGTAGGATCAAGATGTCCATTGGAGGTATAATGAGCTGAGGGGGAGCTATGCTTTCACTCATTTTTCTTATAACAGATTTATAATTTTTCTATCATGAGTTGGAAGTTGTGAATCAACCTTGTATGTAATTGTTCATGATCATCATTGTCATTGGTTGTGTCTCCATAGAGTTGGTCATGCCTTGGTGTGATGTAGAGAAACATGATTCAACCATGTACTTGTTATAACAATATATTATCATTGTTGAGTCATGTCTTGGTGGGTAATCATGATGATATATATATATATATATATATATATATATATATATATATATATATATATATATATATATATATATATATATATATATATATATATATATATATATATATATATATGTATGTATGTATATGTATATTCCATCTTGGTTTGCATCCTAGTATGCAATCATTGTATTGGATGAGTATGAGAGAGAGAGGTATTTGGCATGCATTGTATTAGACAATTTATATCATCCATGTATGCTCTCATGCGAGCAAGATCAACCCTGTAACTTTGTTACATTCATCATTTGGTGTAGTTGGTTAAATGGTCTTGGTGTTAAGTATGTTTTGAGGAGAGCCTTGAGTGGGATTATGGAATCATTGGTATAGCCATGTATTTGTATTGATTAAGCCTTGTATCTCATGTATTAGCCCCATATTTTCACTATGTATCATTTGGCCATGAGGTGTATGGTGTCTCGATCTAGTTCGTGGCCTCTTTCTTGCTTCAAGGAGTCATTTGCATCAACTAACACTGACGTACAATAGTATGGAGAAGATGGTTGCAACCTAATTACATGTTCAAGGGAAACATGTACATCAGGAGAGGATGCATGGATGCATAGAGACATGTTTGACAACTGATTCTATTGTTTCACATTCTTATTTTTATTATTCGAAGATCAATTTGTATAATCCCTGTAGTCAGCATGGTGTTGATATTTTAAGGGGGGGTATTTCCCTTAGTATGTGTTGGAATTGATATCCAATGTTGGTATTTCCCTTTTCCATTGATGCCAAAGGGGGAGAGAGAACGGAAATATGGAAGAGAGAATGGAGTATGGACAAAGTTTTGATTTCAACCTTAGAGTTGTGGATATCATGTTGAGGTTGACATCAATGTCAAAGGGGAAGCATGTTAGAATTGTTGTCAAAATGGACTTAGTACTATCTATCTTATCATTGATGTCAACCTGATGAAGGTAGCCTTAATGATTTGCGATGAGTTATCATTGGTTTGATGCAAATATTTTGTTCTGATGCAAAGATGTTGATCCATGTAAAAGTGTTTAGAAAACCCGGCCTTCATAATAATAACATGATGCAAATATTTTTGACCTACTAATCCCCTTATGATGATGTTATTGTTGATTCAAGGGAGATGGAGAAGGTTTTTCAGGGTTTAGATATGTTGTAGGAGGTTTCATAGGTCTTGGAGACACTTGTAGAGGTGTTTTTGGGCATGTAGGGAGCCTAACATAGTGTAACACAGGTCATAAAAGGACAACATGTGTTAAGAGCTAGGGTAACACATGTTATTTGTGCAAGACCTAAATTAACAACTCACTTCCCGAAAGGGAGACATGCATTAATTCTTGTAACCGAGTTTCTTTGGAGTCCTTTCACATTCCAGTGATTTCCAAAGGTATATACCATGGTTTTTGCTTGTGGTTTTGTGAGGAAGGTTTGACTTGACTTAATATACAACTAGAAAGTTGATTTAGGTGTGAATGCATTGACCATTTGAGTAGTGGAGAAGATGGATCAAATAGTTTAAATAGATGAACAAAGGGATGATTGTGGGGTTAGATTGTGCTCAAATGACTAGCAAAGGTTTGTGTAGAGTCTACAAGTTGAGCTACTAAAACATTTGCACGCACAAAGATCAATGGAAGAGATCAACAATCAGTGTGATGGATGAAGATGCCAACTACAATGTCAAAGAGTGATACAAAAGTAGATTTTGATCTCAAGGTTGTGATAGGGTTTGCAGAGGCTATAAAAAAGGTTGATAGGAGGCTGAATGTTTTAGATTTGGGCTTGATGGCATAGATGTCGAGCTTAGTGTAGCTCCATGGTTATATATTGATGAATTTGTGCTTATAGGGGAAAATTTTCATTTGGATGGCTGTAGTATTATTTTATATGACTACTCTCCTGTTACATGCTTGAGCTCTTATATTCAGAGCTGTTATGTACTAATGGAGTTGAATTGAGTGTGTATGCAGGAGGTTTGATGCATGGTGGTGTTGCAGGAGTTTTCTATGTTGCTAGTTTCTCTATGAGCAGGGTTGTATGTGGGAGAGTAGTTGTTGTATCTTGTGTTGATATTCAAACTGACCATAGATGATATTGTGATTCTAGTGTGAAAATCGAATGAAATGAGGCTCATTATTTTGTTATTTTAGGATTTGGGCCATAGTTTGAAATGAATGAAATGAGGTCCATGATATGTGTTGAAGGTTGGTCTTTCAACGAGCAAGTGGTGGCTTGCATATTCAAGGTGCAGTGGAATCCTTTAGGTAGTGGCCTGAGAACTTGGGAGTGGTGGTTGGGAAAGAATTATTGAGAGTAGTGGCTTCCAACATGTTGTAGCTTGGAAATTTGAGGGAGTGGTGACTTCCTACAAGTGGTGGCATGCAAAGTTCATATAGATTGTTGTCTGAAGTGAGTAGAAACTTACATGATTAGCAAGTTGTTGGTTTCACAATGGTGGTGTCCAGTGAATTAGATGTAAATAATTGTTATAATAATATAACAGATGACAATGAATAGTATCTATCGATAATGGGTTTTACCCTTGGTTTCCACCTTACATTTGGTGTCCTCATGTGTATGATTGACGTGTTGTGATTGTTGTTTCTCATGGTTATTTGCATTTTTGTTCTTTTGGTTATTTGGTTTCTACTCATATGATTCACATGTTATGACCTGTTAATGTTTAATGTGCTATTGGCTAATGAATGATGATTCAATATTTGTGTAAATAAATTCAAATTTTGGTATAAGTTGGTCATCAGTTACACTCCTAATTCAACCCCCCTCTTAGTAGTTGTAAAGGTTTCTAGCCAGTGGTATAAGAGTGGGGCTCTTGGTTGCATCTTAATCATTGGAGAGTAGATCCAGGCAGACTTGGTGGAAAAGTTGATTTTTTTTTTAGAATGAATCCATAAGGAATGACTCCTCTCATAATACAAAGGCTCAAGGTATGGCAAGGTAATGTGAAATATTTACTATTATCTTGTGGATCTGACTTTTGGAAGATTGTT
This sequence comes from Pinus tabuliformis, assembly GCA_031772625.1. Lineage (NCBI taxonomy): Eukaryota > Viridiplantae > Streptophyta > Pinopsida > Pinales > Pinaceae > Pinus > Pinus tabuliformis. Next base: position 734,413,163 of record CM062814.1, read on the forward strand.
TGTGATGGATGTGGTGAGGATCCATCTTCATCTAGTGTATTGCAGTAGGCTGCACTAGCGAGATGCATCATATATGATAATCTCCATAATGTGGATTTGGAGAAAACACGCTATTTATAACATGCTAAAGAAATATGGTACAAATTGGAATTCTTGTTTGGTGGTGATAGTAGAAGCAACAATGGAGAGCTAGAGAAGAGCAACAAAAAGAAGAAAAAGAAGAAGGGCTCTCAGAAGCAAGAAGATTAGCCAAAAGAGTCTCATCCTCCTAGTGCGAATTGTTCAACTGATCATAAGAACAAATCATAAAATCAAGTATCAAAGGTATTGTAGTAGAATGGATCCAAAGGTATACATTTTAATGAGTTTCTTTCGAGTTACACTTAGGATTGTTTTGACTCTAGTATTGTCGAGTTTCCTAATGAATATGAGGGTACTATTGAGCTTCTTAGAGATGAGTATGAGTGTGTCATAGATGTAGTAGAGACATTATCTATTGAGGTTAGTAGACTTACAACTGCATGCAAAGATCAGGGAATTTTTTTGCAGATATTTGATGAAAAGGAGAATGTGCTTAGAGAGGAGATCCTTAGCTTGAATATTTAGTTATAGGAGGCAAAAATAATAGAGGATATATTGACCCATCAACAAAAGGAGAAAGAAGGCTGAATTTTAGAATTGGAAGGTGAAGTGGTTGCCATGAGGAAACTATTGGAGGAGGAATGATTAGCTAAAGCAAGATAAGAGCACTAAGCTCTTGGACAATCATGCTTGAGAGCCAAATATCCCTTATGAACAGGTCTGGTATTTTCTTTGGAGAGTGTAGCTCACAACCAAAGAAGAGCAACAATGAAGAACCAAAGAAGCCTGCAACAAAGATTATGACCAATAATAACAACAAGAAAGGAGAGGGAAATAAGATCTATCAACAACAACCAAGAAGATGGTCATTCACTCCTAGGGTTGATAGTAGTAGAATTTAGAGGAGTCAAAACTCCATTGCCCCATTGATTGATGAGATTGAGTGCTACATTTGTCGCAATTTTGGACACGTGGATTTAAATAGGAATGCAAAAAATTATAGAGATAACCATAAACATAGAGATGCAGCAGAAATAATACTTCCTTTCATTAATGTAAAATACTGAAATACGCTTACAAACAGAAATGGAAATAGACTAGCTAGGGCGATGGTAGCTTATCTCTGAGAAGAGATGTGGTGGCTACATGCCTCTAAACTATGTTACAATGAGGCTCAAAGGTCTATTTATTGTTGAGAAAAAATGGAAAACCCTCAACATCCCAAAACCTAACCCTAGAAGATAAAACGCCAAATTGTGGGCCTCGTTTTGGGTAAGTTGGTACATCAACTTCCCGGGGTCGTAACTTTGGCACCCGATCTTCGTTTGACATGTACAATAGCTCGTTAGAAAGATCTTTCTGAGCACTACAACTTTGGGAAGAGCAACATCGGTCCATGGACCCATGTTTCTCCTAGATTTCCCAAAAAACATCATTTGGCGCCCTAAAACGGCTCCAGAAGTACAAGACCCAAAAAACTGCTAAAAATAGTAAATTGTGCTACAATTACGGAAACTGAAAAACTGAAAGAGACCGTTGTGGGGGTCCAAGTGGGATAGGTGGGTGGGCACCAACATCCACATGGATCATTCCTCCCCCCTTAGGAAGCAATGGTCCCCATTGTGTTGAGTTCCTCCATTTGCTGAACTTGGTCCCTGGTGAGTTGTTCTACAATCTCGGATATGTCCAGTAATGGTGGGAAGCATGGTCGAGGGCGGTACACATTGAACACTCGGTGCAATCGAAGGAATGGGGGAATGCTATGCTCCAAAGCATTGTTTCCCGTAGCCTTGGTACTGGTGTAAGGACCATGTCGGAGTGGTCTAAGCTTCTGATGGGCTCTTGTAAGGCGTTCTTTTTGCAGATGCAACCAGACTTTGTTGCCCACCTGAAGCTTGTGTGGTACCCCTGTGGGTGAGGAAAAGTTGTTCCTATGTTCTGTCATGACCATATCCCTTTGCTACTGCTACTGCGTGGAGGAACCCTTCATAGGGGCCATGGATGTGGTGACGATCTTCCCCTTACTTTGGGAGCGAACCAGACAGAAAATGAATTTCCTAGTTTGGGAGATGAGCTTGTTGCCTTTCTTAGCAGTGATCAAAGAGGTGGCGGTATGTGGGGCTACCTCCGGTATCCTGTATAATGAATTACACAAAGAAATAATGATAGCGGAAGGCCTTAACTCATACACAACATGTTGCTTCCATAGGTATGGCTGGCCAAATAGTACATCACAAACATCCAGAGGTGCAACATCACACAATACCTCGTCTATGAAGGGTTTGATGCTGTAGGGAAGGTGGCACTGCTGGCGAACTTGGAGATCTCGTCCTTGGTGAAGCCACCCGATACTGTATGACTGTGGGTGTGGTGTAGTTGATAGGACCAACCGTTTCATGACCTCTACTGAAATGAGGTTCTTTTGGCTGCCATTGTCAACAATGGATTGTAGTGGTGAACCCTTCACCCACATATGTGAGTCAAAAAGACGCTCCCCCTCTTCTGGATCTTTGGGATCATTCTTCTGGATCTTGGCGGTGGCAATAGTGATGCTCGGCTCCGCGTCAATGATTTTCTTCCCTTTGCCATTCCCCTTGTCGGGTTCTGACTTAGCGTCGGAACATGCATCTGATTCAGAAGTCTTCAACTCGGCCACCAGCGACTGCTTGGTCTGACACTCACTTGTGTTATGAGTGGGGCTCTTATGGAACTCACACCACTTTCCTGTGTCCTTCTTCAACTTCGTGGTGTTGCTATTTTCCTGCGGCTTCGATGGGTTGTCTTGGGTCACCCCGCTTTGGCTTTATCCTTTGGTCTTCTGAATTGCAAATCCAAAGTCTCACTTCTTCTATTTAAACTTTTGCTCGATTTTGATAGCGTATTGTTATGCCATGCCGAGCGAGGAGATGTTCAAGAACTCCATTTCTTCCTGGATGTATCTGTGTAGGCAACCACGATATTTGAGTACCAAATGTAGCTTAGAATCTTTGATACCCAACTGTGTGTGAAGGGTATGAAAAATGTTTGTGAACTTCGGCACATCTTGGTCCCTTCCCTGTCGCAGCGTGGTCCACTTTATGTATTTGTCCTCATAGCTTTTTACAAGGTATTACTGCTCCTTGATGGCATCCCGGAATGAATTTCAAGTGGGTGCGGCTAAAAATAGTGAGCCCGCACTTTCATCCTTCTGCTCACAGTAGGTTTCCCACTAGTCCTTGACGGGGGGCTACTTTGAGAAGAGCAAAAAAAATCTTTTCCCGACTGGAAAAATCATGAACAAAAAAATACCCTTCTAGTAGATTTAACCATTTGTCTACGGCATTTGTGTCTATTTGACCATCAAATATGGGGATTTCAAAGTTAACTTGTACCTTAAAGGGTGTGACATTTCTAGGGTAGCTGTTGGAATCCGATGCGTTGCCTCTGGGTAGCCGCTGAAGGATCTAGGCAAAGCTATCCATCATCGCATTCCTTTGTCACTCGAGGGCTTCTTCGAGCAAGATTTTGATAGGATCTTTTGCCCCCTCGTCTTTCTTTTCATCCGCCATGGGAGGCCGTCAGGATTTGTGAGGCTGGCCTTGCGAAGGTTCGACCAGTGCAAGCCCTAACTCCTTATATCCTGACCTCGTTAGGGACATGCAAAGAAAAACAGAGAAAAAGTAGACCGCTCTGATACCACAGATCTAGATTTAAACAGGAACGCAAAAAATTACCGAGATAACCATAAACAAAGAGATGCAATCTAAATAATACTTCATTTCATTAATGTAAAATACTGAAATACGCTTACAAACAGAAATGGAAATAGACCAGCTAGGGCGATGGTAGCTTATCTCTGAGAAGAAATGTAGCGGCTACATGCCTCTGAACTGTGTTACAATGAGGTTCGAAGGCCTATTTATTGTTGAGAAACAATGGAAAACCCTTAACATACGAAAACCTAACCCTAGAAGATGAAACTCCAAATTGTGGGCCCCGTTTTGGGTAAGTTGGTACATCAACTTCCCGGGGTCGTAACTTTGGCACCCGATCTTCGTTTGACGTGTACAATAGCTCGTTAGAAAGATATATATGAGAAATACAACTTTGGGAAGAGAAACATCGGTCCATGGACCCATGTTGCTCCCATATTTCCCAAAAAACGTCATTTAGGGCCTCAAAATGGCTCCGGAAGTTCAGGACTCGACAAACTACTAAAAATAGTAAATTGTGCTACAGTTACGGAAACTGAAAAACTAAAAGAGACCATCGTGGGCGTCCAAGTGGGATAGGTGGGTGGGCACCAACATCCACTTGAATCATTCCTCCCCCCTTAGGAAGCAATGGTGCCCATTGCATTGAGTTCCTCCATCTGCTGAACTTGGTCCCTGGTGAGCTGTTTTGCAATCTCGGATGTGTCATGTAATGGTGGAAAGCATGGTCGAGGGTGGTACACATTGAACACTCGGTGCAATCGAAGGAATGGGGCAATGCTATGCTCCAAAGCATTGTTTCCCATTGTTAGAGCCTAGATTTGCCTCAGGCTGAAAAGACAAGGTTCTAAGTCCACATCAAACCACGCTCAACCTCGTAGCTAGCCCTACGAGGATAGGAGAGGGCTCTCTCCGGGTCAATCTCAGCAAAATACAAGCAATGGGGCTCAAGATGACTGAAATAAAAGCTAATTTTAGGCTAGGTATGAAGTACAAGGGTTTGCTGTGAGTTTTTTGGGGGTTTTGCATTGGAAACAGGGAAAAGCAAATTGGGCTCAGGGATGAGGCACAGTTTCTGCAGAGTTCTGATTGGGGCAAGGAAGGCAATCATTTTGATGCTTTAAATTTGAGTGAATGGATAGATCGGACTGGTGAGGAGTTAAGGAGAGCAAGAGAATCTCAAGAATTCTCCTTAAACTGATGAAAACATGGAAATTTAAACAAATTCAAAGGCAGAGCATAACAGTTAATGGATTCCACCTTAATCACTCATTTGTTCAAATTCAGAAGAAAAGATAGGAAAATGGTACACATAACACTAATGAACTTACAATTACTTAGAGAAGCACACCATAAAAAACTAAAAGCCACATGGATCCCAAACAGTGCTGCAAAACCTTGTTCTTTCCTTAGCCAAAAATGCAGAGGTAAAATTTACAATGATATGCCAAAGCAATCCCAAGTGTCCAACCCTGAAAATGACTTAGGAATTACATGATATAGACTAGCCCAACCCATTCCCATGCCTCTATAAGGTAGGAAACTAATTCATTCATTAAATTTTCACTTTTTGGTGAATGAATCCTCTAGAAAAAGTAAATAAGTGCCAAAATTACATCATGTTTGTCAAATTACATCATGAAAAGTAAAGAATAACTTCAAGAAGCAAAACTAGTCAAATCTAGGCGAATTGCTGAGCTAAGCAGTGAAAAACAAGCCAAAATTCTCTATGCATCGCGGCAAAATCGGTATGCATCGTGCCAGTTCGGGGCTGATTTTGAAGCACTTCCTGAAGTCCAAATTGAGCCCAAGTGTGCTTGTTGGAAAGCCCTGCCTATCTAATTTCCAACCCAAGTGGAATTTCTGAATTTGGATGTCATTTTCCCATCCAAAAATTCAATGTCCCAAGACTCCTTTTTCTGTGTCAAAATAGGGGTAGAGAGGTCATTTTTTGAGTGTTTTTGACCTCTTGAGGACTCAAAACTTGCCCAAAATTCTTGGCCATGCACTAGAAGTCATGAATTTTCATGCCAAATCCAAAAATGTACAATTTTTGCAATTTGGAGCTCCCTAGCAAAAGCGTGCGCCAGGTGGCGCGGCGCACAGGGAGAAAAACCCTGTTTTTTAGTGCAAAAAATTTCAAAATGTCAAAATTGCTCCAAATTTCTTGAAATTTGGGCTGTAGGTCCCCCATCAAGTGCCATGCTCAGCCAAAGAAGCTTCGGTCAAGACTTGGAGCCGATCATGTGTTTTGCGCCTCCTCAGTACCCTCCTGGTGTATGCAGTTTCAGTTGTAGAGTCGTTGTCTTGGTCATATGATGTGTCAGTGTCCATCTCCATGGTGCTGCAAGGTGTATGTCAAGTGTATGTTTTATTTGTTGAAAATGAGAAATGAAGGCTTGATGTCTTTGTCTCCAAGTGCCAAATATGCCAAAGGGAAATGAGGGGCTGTGAGGAATATGGAACAGTAGGTATAATGGAGTGAGGGTAAGGATATGGTTCAATCAAGTGAAGTCTGCAATGTGAGGACAGTCACTTGATTATGTTTTAGGAGTGTGAGGTTTGGGGATTTAGGAATTTTGCAAATGGTATGGGAAAGAGAGAGTAATAGGGTATGGTAGGGTTTAGGGATAGGAAAATAGGACTTTAGAAATAAGTGATTTGGGATGTAGAGGAACAGGGGATTTAATAAGGATGATGGGTTTAAGGTGAGGGAAAGATAGTGGAGAATTAAGGGATTTTTTGGGATAGACTTAGTTAGGGAAGTATGGGATGTTATGGGAATTTTGTATAGGGTTAGGAGTTTTGTATAGGATTAGGGTTTGGAGTTTTACATTTAGAAATTTGGGAAAGGGAATTTGGGATAGAGGTTTAGTAATTTTAGGTGATAGGGAACCATGACATCAAGGGAAAAAATGGAATCAAGGAGAAAAGAAAGTGATGGAAAAGAGTAAGCTTGGTGGCAAACAATTTTTGAAACCCTAAACAACACTTTTCACATGAAGATTTTAACATGGTAGGGTTTGAGATTTTGTTTTGGCATTCACCATCCATCAACCACCATACCCTAGCACAAACTTGGATGAAACACAAAAATGGAGGCTGTACCTACTTGTGGAATGAAGAATTTTCAATTTGGAGGAATATTTCAATGAATTTCAGGCTTTTTAGCCCAGTGCACCGCGCCCGTTCAAAATTACACTGGACAATTTCTCCCAGTGCGCCGCGCCTCCCCTGTGCGTTGCGCTTTTTCCAGGAGACTTTTGGAGGCCTTCCCGATGTCCAAATTGGGTGCAAGATAGCTCGTTGGAAATATCTTTGAGTCTTAGTTCCATACCAACTAGAATTTTTCAATTTGGAGTTCATTTTCCCTGTCAAAAATCAAATCTCCCAATACTAGTCAAAATATGCCAAATGAGGCTTCCTCAAGGAAGGGTGCTGTTGCAGTCAACTTTTGAATACCTTCCTCAACTCCAAATTGAGCTCATGATAGCTCATTGGAAATATCTTTGTGTCTAGTTATCATTTGGCTCATCAAGAAAGTCATTTGGCTAGCCAATCTAGGAGAAAACTTGATTTTTCCAAGGTCACTTCAGAGGTGCATCAATTCTCCTGAGGCAATTGTATTTTTGTGTAAAAAGTGAAGGAGGTTTTTCTTCCTTGGCCTGTTGTGGACAAAAATATCTCTCATTTTTAAAAAAATCATCTTTTATTTCTCAGAAACATCATTTGAGTGAAACCTATCCTGATGTGTGGAACAGGGGATTTGTCGAAATGAAGTGAAATGAAGGGGATAGGGGGCTTCTAAATTCTTGAGGAAATTTTGCTAGGTGGGAAGGTATGTTAGGAAGTAGGGGAAAGTGGAATTTCAGAGATTGAGTGAGGGGAAGGGGTCAAAAAGGGCAAAAAACAGGTCTAGCCTAGAAAATTGCCAAGTTGTAGCAAGAAACGAGGTATGTTAGGAAGCAGGGGAAAGTGGAATTTTAGAGATTGAGTGAAGGGAAGGGGTCCAAAAGGGAAAAACACAGGTCTAGCCTAGAAAATTGCCAATTTGTAGCAAGAAACTAGGGTTTGTGCAAAAATGAGGAATTTGAGGGATCTCAGTGATGGTAAATGTTTAATAAGGTACATTAAGGATAGGGGAAGGTGGATGAAAATCAGGATACAAGTTTTGCTGATGATTTGACCGTCCAAGAGAAATTGCCTTCAAAACCCTAGGAGAGGGAAATGACCTTACGTAGGTTCAACTGAAGCATGAACAAGGTGTAAAATGACCCATTGAAACTTGACATGATGATGACAACCCTCTGAATGATGGTACACCCAGCTGAACGGTGACAAGGACCGACATTTGGACAACTTTGAAAGGAGTGAAAGCAAACCCTAGACCTAATACCTAGTGACCAAATTTTACTTGAAGACTCACTGAAATGATAAAATTTGACCTTGACACCTTAAAATCACTTTGTAAGAGCATGTTTGATCACTGGAGGAAGGCTGGAAAGACTGACACTAACACCCATAGCCTTGGTAATGGTGTAAGGACCATGTCGGAGTGGTCTGAGCTTCTGATGGGCTCTTCTAAGGCATTCTTTCTGCAGATGCAACCAGACTTTGTTGCCCACTTGAGGCTTGTGTGGTACCCCTGTGGGTGAGAAGAAGTTGTTCCTGTGTTCTGTCATGACCATATCCCTTTGTTGTTGTTGTTGCATGGAGGAACCCTTCACAGGGGCCATGGATGTGGTGACGATCTTCCCCTTGCTTTGGGAGCGAACCAGACAAAAAATCAATTTCCTAGTCTGGGAGATGAGCTTGCTGCCTTTCTTGGTAGTGATCAAAGAGGTGGCTGTAGGTGGGGCTACCTCCGATATCCTGTATAATGAATTACACAAAGAAATAATGATAGCGCAAGGCCTTGACTCATACACAGTATGTCGCCTCCACAATTATGGCTGGCCAAATAGTACATCACAAACATCCAGAGGTGCAACATCACACAATACCTCATCTGTGAAGGGTTTGATGTTGTAGGGAAGGCAGCACTGCTGGCGAACTCAGAGATCTCATCCTTGGTGAAGCCACCCGATACTGTATGGCTGCGGGTGTGGTGTAGTCAGTAGGCCCAACCGCTTCATGACCTCTACTAAAATGAGGTTCTTTTGGTTGCCACTGTCGACAATGAATTGTAGCGGCGAACCCTTCACCCACATTTGTGAGTGGAAAAGACGCTCCCCCTCTTCTGGATCTTTGGGTTCATTCTTCTGGATTTTGGTTGTGGCAACAGTGACGTTCAGCTCTGCGTCAATGATTTGATTCCCTTTGCCATTCCCCTTATCGGGTTATGACTCAGGGTCGGAACATGCATCTGATTCGGAAGCCTTCAACTAGGCCACCAACGATTTCTTGGTTTGGCACTCACTTGTGTTATGGGTGGGGTTCTTATGGATCTCACACCACTTTCTTGTGTCCTTCTTTGACTTCGTGGTGTTGCTATTTTCCTACGGCTTCGACAGGTTGTCTTGGGTCACCCCGCCTTGGCTTTGTCCTTTGGTCTTCTGATTCGTAGATCCAAAGTCTTGCTTCTTCTATTTGAACTTTTGCTCAATTTTGACAGCGTATTGGTACGTCGTGCTGAGCGAGGAGATGTTCAAGAACTCCATCTCTTCCTAGATGTATTTGTGTAGGCAGCCGCGATATTTTAGTACCAAATGTAGCTCAGAATCCTTGATACCCAACTGTGTGTGAAGGGCATGAAAAATGTTTGTGAACTCCAGCACATCTTGGCCCCTTCCCTATCGCAGCATGGTCCACTTTATGTATTTTTCCTCATAGATTTTGACAGGGTAGTACTACTCCTTGATGGCATCCCGGAATGAATTCCAAGTGGGTGCGGCTGAAAATAGTGAGCCCGCACTTTCATCCTTCTGCTTGCAGTAGGTTTCCCACCAGTCCTTGACGTGGGGGGCTGCTTTGAGAAGAGTGAAAACAATGTTTTCCGGACCGGAAAAATCATGAATAGAAAAATACCCTTCTAGCAAATTTAGCCATTTGTCTACGGCATCTGTGTCTATTTGACCCTAAAATATGGGGATTTGAAAATTAACTTGTACCTTAAAGGGTGTGGCCTTTCTAGAGTAGCTGTTGGAATCTAATGCGTCGCCTCTGGGTAGTCGCTGAAGGATCTAGGCAAAGTTGTCCATCATCGCGTTCCTTTGTCACTCGAGGGCTTCTTCGAGCAAGATTTTGATAGTATTATTCTCTTAGTATGTGTTTTCATTGATCTCTAGTGTTGGTATTTCCCTTTTCCATTGATGTCAAATGGGGAGAGAAAATGGAAATATAGAAGAGAGAATGGAGTATGGACATAGTTTTGAGTTCAAGCTCAAACTTGTGGAGATAAAGTTGAGGTTGAAATCAATGCCAAAGGGGGAGCATGTTGGCATTTTAGTGTTGGAATTGATGTCAATAGGGACTTAGTACTATCTATATTATCATTGATTTCAACCTAATGCAAGTAACCTTCATGATTTTGATGATTTATCAATGGTTTGATGCATAGATCCTCTTTTGATGTAGAGATGTTGATTATGAGCCTCATCACTGGGTAATTATATGGGCCTTATTTCATCTCCTAGCTTAGTCAAACCAACTTTTCTCACAACTTATTACATCTTTTTGAATATATTTTGCTTATGACATGAGTTAGAGTTGGATATGATGCCTAGTGGACTAATATGCATTGAATGCATGATTGAAGGAGAAAATCAAGGAATTTTGGCAAATACTAAGGTTAAAACTCAAATGGGACAAGGAAGAGGGACTGTAGGAGGTAAATCCTCCTCATTTACTTCTCCCCCATTCGAATATTCCTCCATCCACCACACTAGCTCGGAGTGCAAGCAACAAAGCCATGAGGATTAGAAGGCAGCCGAGAAAGTGAGAGACAAAGAGCTAGTTTATCTCAAGTTCGGGAGCTGAGCCTCCCTAATTTTAAGGAAGTCATTGGGGACTTTATTTGTATAAGTAGAGAGACCTAGAGCCTCATTAGTGTTTGAATTTTTGTGGTAAAACTCTAAGCTATTTTTGAGCTCCAGACTTGTGAAAGTTTTATTGATGTAATTTTCTGTTTTGTTAATAAGAATGAGTTTTGTTTTGAGCCAGCACTGAGTTAACTCAGAGGGCTGAAGCTCTTGGGTTAGGGCCCAACCCTAGAATCCAAGGATCCTTTTTCTTGTATATGTATGTTTATATCAGTCTCATAGCTTCATTATTAATTTTCTTTTAGATGTGTTTTCATTGCAAGTAGCGTAGATGGGATTAGTTGTTTATTAGTTTGCTTCCATTTGTGCCTCACTTTAGTAGCAGGTTAGTAGGGATAAAAGAAGTACCACAAGGTTTTCAGTGGGTGTCTTTGCCTCATTTCCTCCCTTTGGGATCATGATTTGAGGAAGGGCCCCTTATGCAGCCCCAAAAACACATATTTCTATTTCTTGCATAAGCATTAGAGGTTACTGTATTTAAGTTAGCATTTGATTAGTTTTGCAAAGTAGGATTTCATTGCCATCTCTTCTATCTTCACTCTTGCAGTAGATCTCATCCATTCTTTCATTCCTTTCAGCAACTTTCCTCATGCATAATGTAGGCAGTTAGTTCATTAATTCTGCTTTTCTAGCTTATGAGAATGCTTCTTGTTTACATAGCTTTTTGGGAATTATACATGTTTTATGCAGAGCAGGTGCTTCAGGAGGAGACAAAGACTTCATAGCCAACAACCACCTTCCACTCCATCCACCATAGTCATTCCTTGTTTTCACCATTTCCTTCACTAGTTTTCATCATTTTTCATAGAAATTCTTCCAAGCACATTGAGCGAATCCAACCATCCTCTATCTTTGTTGTTGACTTTTGAGTGATCCTAGACCTTTCCTCACTTCATTCCACCCATATACCACCTTCCCTAAGCCTTCCATCACCTCCAACACCTTCCATTTTTCTCTTAGCTGTATCCTGTAGGTTTACAGGGAATCTTGTAGGTTTTCCTGAAATAGCTGGTTTTGAGGTTGAATTGAGGGAAAACCTCTAGGAAGTCACCAAAAGCCTTCCAAGGGTCTCCCACACCATCCAACCATCTCCTAACACTTCCAACCATCCTCCAACATCCTTAATCCACCTGCCACATCCACAAAAGAAATTATTTTGCATACTTGATTTTGCATGAAAAGGGAAAAAGACAAAAACAGGTTTATTTTAGTCCCTTTACTTGCACATTAGTGATGATTGTTGTTTCTTACTTCCATGCTTAGATAGTAGCATTTTTTTCATGTTAATTTAGCATTATTACAAAGCATAGTTTCTTGGAATTTAGTTAGGAAATGGTGTGATTTAGCATTGAATTTCGCTCTTTTCCATTATTGCAGCAGAGTAGCTATCCCTTAGAGCAGATTTCCCTTTATTCCATCAAGAAACCAAGCTTCTTCTGATTCCATAGAAGTCTGGCTTGAAAACCCCAGTGGTCTCTCACCAGCTAAATCATGACAAAAGGCAGAACCATCACTTTTACTTGTGTATACAACACTGACACCTCCAAGTTTGTACGAACCTCAGGTTGACAAAGTAAAGCTGGTAGCCCAGGAGTTGCAACATTCTTGCTGCAATACTGGTGCTCATCACTTTTTGGCACCATTTCCGGGGAGGTGTCTGAGTAATATGTGAATACTGCTTCTTTCTTCTATTTCTTGTCTCTAATATTCTGCCATTAGTTTATTTCTGCAAAAGTAATTTAGTTGCTTCCTTTTTCATTCTACATTTTTTGCTTTCCTTTCCATTTTTGGAAGCAATATTTCAATTCAGCAAGTAGTTTTTTACTCATTTAGTAGTTTTCATTTAATCAACAATTTCAATTTTACAAAGTACTTTCCAAGTTTGAAAAAAAACATAAAACCAACCCAAAAACATTTCCTTTCATGCCTCGTAGGAATAGGGATAACTTAGGGAAATTTTTTCCAAATACCCCCACTACATCAAACAACCAACCTTCCCTTTTATTCGGTGGTTGTGAACTAGATGAACTTGTAGGTGAGCAACTTGACATATTTGAAGAACCTACAGGGGAAGAAGAAGAAGAAGAACCCATTCCTACTGAACCGATGGCTAAAAATAGAAATGAAAGAGGCAATAGAGAGAGAGTTGAGAGTGCCTTCCCCATTAGGGAAACCAATGGGGACACTAAGATGAAAAATATAAGCCCCTCTACCCTACCTTATTTCCATGGCTTGACCACAGAAGACCCCGAAAATTTCCTATTTGAGTTTGCTATTGTATGTCGAACCTATGACTATACAAATGATGAGCAGAAGTTAAAACTATTTCCATCTACCCTCAAGGATGCAACATTATGTTGGTTCATGGGTTTACCTAGGGATAGCATCACAACTTGGGCTCAGATGCAGCAAGCCTTTAATAACAAGTATCGATACTACTACCAGTCAAAGGATACTAAAGAGGAAATTTCTAGGATGACCATAAGCAATGATGAATCCCTAGAGGATTACGAAGAAAGATTCCAGCTTAGTTACAAAAGGGCCAGGTGCACACTTGACCCTGAGTCACTAAAGTTGGTCCTGCTTAGGGGAGTAAGGGAAGATCTTCTAGATACCCTACACTTGTTAGTAAGAGGATATATCTACCAATTACCCTATGAGGATATCAAGGCTGTCTTTAGAAACCATTCTAGGGCAGCTAGGAAAAAGGGTAGGGGTAGTCAACCTATGGTTAGTACATCCTCTTCCAACTCATCCATCAAGAGTGAAAGTGGAAACATGCTAGAAGATTTCAAAAGTGAGATGATACAAATCCTTGCCTTGCAAATGGACACTATGCACATTAAGAGAAAGCAGGAGGAAGCAGAGAGAGCCTTGGCCATTTTTTGTCCTAGATGCACGAGGAGGCACCCTAGGAATGAATGTCTATTGAATTCTACTGAAATTTTCTCAATCTATGAAGAAAACCACTCCACAAACAAGTTCCCTTATTTTCCTAGACTCAAAGTTGTATATCAAGGCACTGAAGGGGTCCCTAAGCAGCTCTGCTACATAAACCAAAGGAGACCTCATGGGCCTAGACCATACTAGCAGGGTATGCAAGGGTCATCCCATGCATATTACAACCCCAACCAAACCATAGCCATACCTTCTTGGGGACCCCCTACTCATCCTTTCTGGTCTACACCCCCTTCTTGGACCTTTACATCTCAGTATCACTCCCAGCCAGCCAGCCAACCAGTCATTTCAACCATAATCTCTACCACAACCTCAGTGGAATGCACCAGCCCAAGGGTGGAGGCCCCAATACAAAAATGCTCCATCTTTATTGCCTCCACCACCTTCCCAACCACAACTATTACACTCTGCTCCACCCAAGCAACCACAGATGCTTGCCTAACCAAATCCAAACCCGAACAACAGACAAGATCAACAAGTATACAGTGGAGAGACATCATATCCAGCTTATGCTGTGGAAATCCAGGAGATTAACTTGAGATCTGGGAGAGTTCTCCTAGATAACCAACCTCCACCTCCACCTAGGGAGGTTGAGGAAGAAATACAGGAAAGCATTCTTAAAGAGAATCCACCCTTTCCTGAGAGATTAACCCAACCACTCCAGCCTACCCTAGAAGAGACTGAACTTCTAGGAGAATTCAAAAATCTATGTGTAAAGATTCCACTTCTCCAAGCAATAAAATATGTTCCTATTTACAGTAAGTTAATTAAGGAGAAGTGATTCAAGCATCCAGGGAGGCAAAGAAGGGATGCCCCTACCATTAATGTCATTGGATAGCTATCTGACTTAATGTTGGGGCAGGTGATCTATTCAAAGTATTTGGACCCTAGAAGCCCTGTAGTAGATGTGCACATCAATGGCACCATTGTCCCACACACTTTGATCGATCTTGGGGATGCCATTAATGTGATGACCAAGGACACCATGCTCAATCTCAACCTCCAAGGTTCATTGAGGAATACCACAACAATTCTGCAACTTGTAGACCGCTCCAAAGTGAACCCTGAGGGGATTGTGGAGGATGTGATGATCTCCATTGACTCTTGGGAGTACCCTGTAGATTTCCTAGTTATCCAGCCTAAGGGTAAGCTTACTGGTTACCCTCTCATCCTTGGGAGACCCTATTTGGCCACTGCCAATGCTTACATTAGCTCCAGAGCTGGGAATATGACCATCAAGAATGGGCATATGTCCAAGCAGTTAGTCCTATACCCTCCTGCTCAATCATCTCTAGAGCATGATTTACCTTTATGGTTGGAGGAGGAGGAAGAAGATGAAGTTTATTCCACCCAACTTTATACTTTAGAAACAACCATGGGAGGAGGACAACAGGATGAAGATGATTTGATTGAACACCTACTCCAAAGTCCAACTCCCAGTGCATTTCCCTTGGAAGACATAGTAAAGGAAACCCAAAACAATCATCCAGTTGACCTATGCTTGGCTGATTCCAACCCCCCTCCATGTCAAAACCATAGAATTTTTCCCTGAGAGAACCATGAAAATCAATCCATCTCTTTCTGGTCTCTAAGAAGAGAAGTTATGCAACATGTTAAAGGAACATCTAGATGCCTTCACTTGGAGTTACAAAGAAATGAAGGGAGTGCACCCATCAATGTGTACTCACCACATATACATCAAAGAGGGTTGCAAGCCAGTCTGACAACCCCAAAGGAGGATGAATCCAACTCTTAAAGACATAGTCAAAGAAGAATTTCAAAAACTGCTAGATGCAAGATTCATTTACCCTATCTCTGACAGTGAGTGGGTCTCTCCTTTGTTGTTAGTTCCAAAGAAAAATGGTAAGTGGAGGACTTGTGTCAATTATAGGGAGTTGAACAAAGCCACAAAGAAGGACCATTTCCATCTACAGTTCATTGACCAAGTGCTAGATGGCCTGGTGGGGAAAAAGTTTTTCTCTTTCCTAGATGGATTCAGCTGGTACAACCAAATCCAGATCAGCGTAGAAGACCAAGATAAAACCACCTTCACTTGTCCTTGGGGTACTTTTTCCTATAGGGTCCTTCCTTTTGGCCTATGTAATGCTCTTGCCACTTTCCAGAGAGAAGTCTTGAGTATTTTCACCGAGTTAGTCCATGATGCGGTGGAAATTTATATGGATGATTTTACACCTTATGGATATGATTTTCAAGAGGCTTTGTCCAACCTAGGAAAAGTATTGCACAAATGCATTGAAATGAACCTGTCTCTCAGTCCTGAAAAATGTAAATTCTTGATGATTGCAGGGACTGTGCTAGGTCATTCAATATCTTAGCAAGGATTGCAGGTGGACCCAAACAAAATAGCTATCATCCAAATGGTCCCACCTCCTCAAAAGCAGAGAGATGTCAAAAGTTTCATAGGGTTAGTTGGATACTACCAAAGGTTCATAAAGGACTTAATGATCTAGGTGGATCTCCAGACATCATGGCATGGAAATGCTCAAAAATCAAAGTGATCAGAATGATGTCGAACTAAGACGAGAGTGTAGATCTCGTCTTCCTAATCATGAAGGTGTGAACGGTTTGTCAATCCGAGTCTGGATGACGAAGTTATCGCAAAAAGTGTTTGCCTTAGTCCCTTTGAAAAAGGAGGTTTTTCATAAAAAAATGGACTTAAAGCCTTTATAAGGCAAATTGCATCGGGAATCGTGCCAATGGCAGACTTAAGACGGGCCTTTGGAACCCCTGGTTAGCGATCTCTGACTAATCAGGATTGGGGGCAAGCAATCGGTGATGGCAGAGAGTTAAGTTATGCGATCGGTGATATCGGTGCTTTTAATCGGTGATATCGATGCTTTTAAATTAGCACTGTCGGCATTGGCAGATCGGCGGAGCCCAAAGGCCGAGGACCAAGACTCTTGGATATCAGCGATGCGATTAGCGATCGCCGATATTGGCGATTAGAACGATCAGTGATCGGCGTCGGTGGATGCCAAAGGAAGGACCCCGGGCCAAAGCGATAGTGATAACCGATGAGGTGCGGACCCAATGGGCATTATAGGTCCGATCTTATAAAATTTGAAATCCGAACTTTCGGATTTTTCAATGTTTCTCAGTGTTTTACGGGTTTTTGTAATATCATTTTAAAATGATAATAAGGCTATTTTCTTAAGGTTGTTGCACCCGCGATTGTTCTATATAACGGCTTCCATTCTTAAGCAACAGACCTCCGATTTTGATGTGCTCTTGTCCCAAACGTGTTATAAAACATGATGGGTGACAAAGCGCCGAGGGGGCGGAAAGACAAAGAAAGTCTGCATGCTAGAGAAGCGCCCGAGAGCTCGAAAGCCTGTGCTAGAGTGTCGAGAGCATGGTGCATAAAGTTGAGAGTGGCGAAAGGCTATGTAATAGAGGGCGAGGGTAGTAAAACAGAGAGCCCGAGAGACTGCGGGAGAGACTGCATGGAGAGAGGCCCAAGAGCCTGAATATGTACAGGAGCATGAAGCCACAACAGCGCCTCAAATCCACAGAGCCGCCAAGCTACAGAGAAGCATGGAAATCAGAGAGTGCTTGAAAGTCTGACAGATCGCCAGAGCTGTAGTGATTGAGCCAGATAGCTAGCAAGCTATAGAACCGAGAGTCCAGAGCAGTTCTTCTTCTTTATGATCGATTCATCTTTTGATCAATGCTTCTTTGATTGTTTCTTATGATAGATTATTCTTTGTGATCGATTCTTCTTGCAATCGATGATGTGGGATCGATGTTTTAGCGAGCTTCAACACTTTGACAGTTTGTTTCAGATGCCCGCTTCGTCATATGGCCATTCATAGTGAGGCCGTGATAGATTGGGAAAGGACTCTGCCTGCGCAATGATGATGTGAATAGATGTTCACTGTGGATTGTTTTATCCGCTTATTCATTCATATCTTCAGATGGCCCGTGGTGGTGAGAGGTATATGATTTATTCATATATTCCTTCTTTTACATTATGTTGTAGATCCTAGATTGATATTGATGCATGATCTTCTTTAATTTCATGTTGTCATGATTCCTTGCTTCATGTTATGAGGAATCTTCATATGATGTACTTTATGCTTTGAGATCCCCTGTTGTATGTTCCTAGGATACTCTTGTTGTCATCATGCATGTGTTTTGCTTTGACATCCCTTTTGTGCCATGTTGGTGGGATGTGCTCCATGCATGTTTGTGTCATACTGATAGGAGTTTTGATTGAGATTTCTAGTTGTGGAATATCTCTTAGAGCCACTCCTATGTGAGGGCCTTCTTCCTTGTATGATCGAGACAACAAATTATTGTGTACATCACTTTTATTGACAACACCTAATGCAGCGGCCTACACCACCTTGATTGGGGCCCAGAAATGTAGTCCCTCCTGGACGAACTCCGTTAACAATGGCTTATGTTTCCATGTGCTAATGATTATATTGTTCCTCTTCTTTATAGTCTGTAGTAGTATTTTTTAATGTTCTTTTAAAAAGCAATTTTAACACATCACCAAAGTAAAAGGTCTTGGTAAGGCCCTTCTTCACACTCGGACCTAGATCAAGTGGTATCAAAGCAGGTCTTAACGTTGATGTGAATTTCAACGTGAACAATGGAACGTGCAATGACAGAGGATGAAAGAGCAATGTATGAGACCATGCTTAACATTTCCAAGAAAGTGGAAATCATGTATAAAACTCTATTGAAAGAAACAGAGGAAAAGGAGCGATTACAGCTTCAGTTGAAAGCCAAAGAAGAGGCCATGAAAGAAATGAAGCAAGACAGACATAATCTTCAAACAGAGAATGATGAATTGAAGATGCGTCTACATGAAGAGAAAGAGGAGAAGCAGAGTTTGCTACTACAGCTACAAGCAAAGGACGAGGCCTTGGAAAAGCTGCAGCGAGACCCATGTGAGGTAAAAAGTAGTTCTCCATCTTCATGTATATCTCTTGATGATGATTTTGTTGTCTTTGAAAATCATACCATAGGAATTGGCTCCAAATTGCTGAAGAGAATGGGATATGAAGGAAAAGGCTTGGGTGTTAATGACCAAGGCATTGTCAATCCCATAAAAGTAGAGGAATTACACTGTCAGGAAGGACTTGGGTATGGCAGGAAAGAAGTTGGGGAATGCGATCCACCAACAACAAATGATGAGCAGCCCTCATCGGTTCTTTCCAAATCAAAAGAGAAGGTAAAAGATGTTGATTTCCTTTCAATTTCATCTTCTAATAGTATGATGTCTATTGGAGATTTGGAGATCCCAATTACAGGGACAAATATGAGGCTCCTTACAAAGACAAGGCAGGAGGGGAAAGAGCTTGGTGCTGACAACCAAGGTATGACCCAACCTTTGGAGGTTATGCATGAACCTCGATTTGAAAGCTCGAGATACACCAGAGGAGAGTGCTCAAAGGTGTCAAATGTGTCTGAGACATCATCAAGGAAAGAGAATGATGGGAAAACATCCCCATCATCCCATGGTAGTTTCCATTGCAGGGAGAGAGCTGAGGCAAGCCCTCATTGCCATACTGACATCAAAGATAACAAAGGAAGGTATAATCACTTTCGATCTTCGAATGTTCATTTTGATTATGATCATGTTGTTAATAATGAACGAAGACAAAGGCATCAAAAAACATGCACTTTTTGTGGTTTACCTAACCATACCTTTTCCAAGTGTTGGAAAAGAATGGTAGCACTCATAAGGCAAGAAAAAACCTCTCAACCACATAAAAAGAAACAGGTTAAGTAGGTATGGAGGAATAAAACATACTGCAGTCATTGTGATAGAAATTGCCATCAGAGAGCCACTTGCTGGAAGTTTCATCCAGAGCAGCGCCTTGAAGACAAAGCGTCGGTGCATGAACCAGGAAGAGCAGTTGTGCGACAAGAAAAACCACCTCAAGGAGGTGATCCATTCACATTGATAAGTGAAAAATGGTTCTTTTGACTTGCTGTCAATTCATGGTCATTCTTTGTAAATCATTTGTTGCATTTTTAAAGTGTAAACATGATGATGTGTTTCCATCACGCAGTCAACAACAATGATGTCTGGTCATGTTTTGAGTCGTATTTTGAGTTGCATGTTAAAACTCTAAAAGAGATGTTATGTTTCCCTCACGTGTTGAAACAATAATGTTTGGCCTTATTTATGTAAATCATGCATTGCAGTGATGATGTGTTTACCATCACTTTTTGAAGCAACCATGATGAGTTGGCCTTGTTGTAATATCTGGAGTATTACGTCCATCTTATTGTAAACTTGTCCATTGAGTATGAGTTATAAACTCGTGGCAAGTATGGGATGTTTTGGTCTTTAGTTGGTCATGTTATTCAAAGCATGTGATTTGCAAACAATGTACTATAGGTTGCAGAAGTAGCAGGTGTCAGCTCGTCGCTTAAGGCTCTGAAGAACAAAGGTGAAGGAGATGGAAGCGAGACCTTTTCAGGACATTTGTGATGTAGACAGGGTACAGAGAAAGGTGTAGATTACTTTTTATGCTTTTGGAGGACCAAAAGCTCCTCAGTGGGGAGGATTGATCCAAGTGGATCTTTAGACACCATGGCATGGAAACGCTTGAAAATCAAAGTGATCGAAATGATGTCGAACCAGGACTAGAGTGTAGATCTTGTCTTCCTAATCATGGAGGTGTGAATGGTTCATCAATCCGAGTCCAGATGATGAAGTTATCGCAAAAAGTGTTTGCCATAGTTCCTTTGAAAAAGGAGGTTTTTTCATTAAAAAAATGGACTTAAAGCCTTTATAAGGCAAATTTCATCAGGAATCGTGCGAAGGGCGGACTTAAGGCGGGCCTTTGGAACCCCCGATCAACGATCTTCGACTAATCAGGATCGGGGGCAAGCAATCGGCGATGGTGGAGAGTTAAGTTATGCAATCAGTGATATTGACGCTTTTAATTAGTGATATCGACGCTATTGGCATCAGCAGATCGGTGGAGCCCAAAGGCCGAGGACCAAGACTCTTGGATATTAACAATGAGATTAGCGATCACCGATATCGGTGATTGGAATGATCGGTGTTGGCGATTGGTGATCGGTGTTGGCGGATGTCGAAGGAAGGGCCCCGGACCAAAGCGGTAGCGATAAGAGATGAGGCACGGACTTGATGGCCATTATAGGTCCGATCTTATAAAATTTGAAATCCGAACTTTCAAATTTTTCAATGTTTCTCAGTGTTTTACAGGTTTTTATAATATCTTTTTAAAACGATAATAAGGCTATTTTCTTAAGGTTGTTGCGCCTGCCGATTGTTATATACAACAGCTTCCATTCTTAAGCAGCAGACCTCTGATTTTGAAGCACTCTTGTCCCAAATGTGTTATAAAACACAATGGGTGACAAAGAGTCGAGGGGGTGGAAAGACAAAGAAAGTCTGCATGCCAGAGAAGTGCCCGAGAGCCTGAAAGCCTATGCTAGAGTGCCGAGAGCATGGTGCAGAGAGCCGAGAGTGGCGAAAGGTTGTGTAATAGAGGGCGAGGGCAATAAAACAGAGAGCTTGAGAGATTGCGGGAGAGACTGCGTGGAGAGAGACTCGAGAGCTTAAATACGCAGAGAAGCATGAAGCCACAACAGCGCTTCAAATCCATAGAGCTGCAGAGCTACAGAGAAGCATGGAAATCAGAGAGTGCTTGAAAGTCTGACAGATCCCTAGAGCTGCAGTGACTGAGCTAGATAGCCAGCAAGCTACAGAGCCAAGAGTCCAAAGCAGTTCTTCTTCTTTATGATCGATTCATCTTTTGATCAATGCTTCTTTGATTGTTTCTTATGATCGATTATTCTCTGTGATTGATTCTTCTTGCAATCAATGTCGTGGGATCAATTTTTTAGCGAGCTTTAGCACTTTGACAGTTTGTTTCAGATGCCCACTTCGTCATATGGCCATTCATAGTGAGGTCGTGACAGATTGGGAACAGACTGTGCCTGCACAATGATGATGTGAACAGATGTTCATTGTGGATCATTTTATCCACTTCTTCATTCATATCTTCAGATGGCCCATGGTGGTGAGAGGTATATGATTTATTCATATATTCATTCTTTTACATTATGCTGCATATCCTAGATTGATATTGATGCAAGATCTTCTTTAATTTCATGTTGTCATGATTCCTTGCTTCATGTTATGAGAAATCTTCATATGATATACTTTATGCTTTGAGATCCCCTGTTGTATGTTGCTGGGATACTCTTGTTGTCATCATGCATGTGTTTTTCTTTGACATCCCTTTTGTGCCATGTTGGCGGGATGCGTACCATGCATGTTTTGTGTCATACTGATAGGAGTTTTGATTGAGAGTTCTAGTTGTGGAATATCTCTTAGAGCCACTCCTGCATGAGGGCCTTCTTCTTTGTATGATCGAGACAATAAAATCTTGTGTACATCACTTTTAATGATGGCACCTAATGTAGTGGCCTACACCACCTTGATTGGGGCCCAAAGATGTAGTCCCTCCTGGACAAACTCCGTTAACAATGGCTTATGTTTCCATGTGCTGATGATTATATTGTTCCTCTTCCTTATAGTCTGCAGCTATATTTGTTAATGTTCTTTTAAAAAGTAATTTTAACACATCACGAAAGTAAAAGGCCTTGGTAAGGTCCTTCTTCACACCCGGACTTGGATTAGTTAAGCAAGTTGGCCTCTCCTTTATTTGGTTTGTTGGCCAAGGAATTTGAGTTTATATGGTCAAAAAGTTGTCAAGGGGCCTTAGACACCCTAAAGAACAACTTAACCACTGCACCGATTCTTCAAGGCCCAAATTGGGCCCTTCCTTTTCATATTCCTGTTGATGCCTCACAAAAAGCCATAGGAGCAGCCCTAGGTCAGATAGATAAAAAATTTCCTTATGCTATCTACTTTCTCAGTAAGAATCTATCAAAGGTTGAACTAAATTACACAGTGACCGAAAAGGAACTCCTGGCTGTTGTGCATTCATTGAACAAATTTAGGCATTATATTATAGGCTATCAAACATTTGTGCATACTGACCATGCTGCAATCAAATATTTAATGAATAAACCAGATGTGAATGCTTGGATTATAAGATGGTTACTTTTATTACAGCAGTTTGATCTAACTATTGTCGATAAGCCAGGTAAGGAAAATGTTGTTACAAACTTTTTGTCCGGATTAAATTTTCCTACAGGTGAAGAAGGAATGGTTGATGACCAGTTACCAAATGAGGACTTATTTTCTATTTCAATTCTCTCTCCATGGTTTGCTGATATAGCAAACTATTTGGTATATGCAGAGTTCCCACCAAACTTTTCCTCCAAAGAGAAAGGCAATATTGTAAGGAAGAGCGCCCCCTTCACTTGGATTGGGGGCAATCTCTTCAAACTTGGCCCAGGTCAAATCTTGAGAAGGTGTGTCAGGGAGGAGGAAGTCTTTGACATCCTTCTGACCTGTCATGATGGGCCTTGTGGAGGTAACTTTGTAGCAAAGAGGATCACATTCAAAGTGTTACAAGTAGGTTGTTATTTCCTCACTCTTCATTAGGATGTGAAAAGATATACTAGTCAGTGTGATCAGTGCCAAAGGATGGGAAGGCCTACTCCAAGAGATGAAATGCCTCTGCAGCCTTAGGTGACTTTCAAGCCATTTGACAAGTGGGGCATGGACTTCATTGGACCTATTGACCCTCCTTCCAAACAAAAGCAGTACATCATTGTGTGCACTGACTATCTGACTAAGTGGGCTGAAACCAAGGCAATTAAGGCAACAACAAAAGAGAAGGTAGCTGAATTCCTAAGGGAGAATGTATTTTACAAATTTGGGTACCCTAGAGAGCTGGTCACAGACCAAGGCAGCTAGTTTACCTCCAACATGATTGAAGACTTGCTCATCTAGCACAAGATCAAGCTTAGAACCTCCACTCCCTATCATCCACAAGCTAATGAACAAGTAGAGGTGATCAATAGAGCATTGGAGGGCATCTTGACCAAAGTGGTAAGCAGTAGCAGGAAGGATTGGGCAGATAGACTAGTTGAGGCCACTTGGGCCTATAATACCACCTGGAAGACCACCACTAGATTCACACCCTATGAGCTGGTCTATGGGAAAAATTCATTGTTGTCCATTGAATTTGAGTATAACACATTAAGGATGGAAACCCAACTAGATCTAGATCTCAACAATGCACAAAAAGAGATATTTCTCCAATTGAAAGGTTTGGATGAGTTCAGAATGTAGGCCCTCCTACATACAGAGGTAATTCAACTTCAGAGGAAGATATGGCATGATAAGAACATCAAGGAAAAGAAATTTCAAGAAGGTGATTGGGCTTTGTTATATGATTCTAGGTATAAAGACTTCAAGGGCAAGTTAAGGACAAGATGGCTAGGACCTTATGTTGTAGAAAGATGCCATGATAATGGTTCAGTATAGATCAGAACCATAGATGAAGAGGCCATTCCTTTACTTGTTAATGGACACCGACTGAAGATTTACAAGAGATCATTGTTAAAACAAGAATTCATTGATGATATCAATAAAATAGTGATGGTAGTGGAGCAAGTTTCAGCTCCTACCTCATCAAATCACTAAGAAAAAAAAGAAAAAGAATAAGGACTTAAGTGAAAACCTCCATGAGGTGCCTGAGTCCCACTATCGGGTTGAAAACCTCTTGGGATAGCCCAATGGTGTCACTATAAAGAAAAGAGAAAAAATGAGAATAAAAAGATCCCTAGTTGAAAACCTATCTTGAGGCGTCCAGGGCAAGTAGCTAGGGTGAAAACTCTCAGAGGCAACCTAGTTGTTTTAAAAAAAAAAAAAAAGAGAAAAAAAAGAAAAAAAAAAGGAGAAAAATCATGAAAATTTCTATTTTGCAGGTTAGAAAGAAGGATGATCAGAGAGCAAAGGAGGATCACCAAGAGACCTATTTCACTCACATTTTATTTTTCCACTCATTTTCATTCATCACTCTACCATTTCTCTCATTTTTTCCACTCCTTTCCTTCAGTTTACAAGGGGACTGTGTTTTCTATAGGATCCCCTGTAAACCTACAGGATCCCTTGAAAACCTACAGGATGATCCTGTAGGAATCACAGTGACCCAGAAATCCTACAGGAAGCGACCCTAAAGAAAAAAATGACCTGCTATGTCAATAAAATAGCACCCCTACATCATCATTCCATGACCATACCTATGTCCACCTTCAGCACCCTTGCATTCACCCTTAAAAAAATATATCAGTTTCAAAACAAAATTCACAGTCTTCGAAAAAGAAGCAAACAGAGAGCAATAGGGAGCATCACTTGAGTATTCCTCATCCTCCACACTCCTAGTCTCCCTCTCCATCCATGTCACCATCCTCAAACTCCCAACAGAAGGTATGATTAAGAGTTCTGAGGGAGAAGCAGCTACAGGACATCTTGTAGGAAATCTTGTAGCAACCTATCCCACAGAATACAAATCATAAGAACAACAATCTTCCAGCATGATGATCCAAGAGCAGAAGAGACTCCAAAGCAGTAGCAACACCATCATCTTCAACAGCAGGTACCTGCACCAAAAAAAATTAATCAAAGAATAATAGAAAAGGGAAGAAGAATAGCATGCAACCAATACACACAACAAGCACCTCTGGTCTTCAACCACTGCAGCAAGGTATTAAGCACCACAGGTAAGTATCCCGCTCACTCTCTCATGTGCATAATGTAGTCAAAATATGTAAAGGTTATGAGTAAGTTGGTTTATAAGCAAAAGGTGGCCAGTTAACTTGGCCACCTTCAATCAGTCAACAAAGACAAAACAATTTGTCCTCTCACACGTGGCAGCAGTCAACTCAAAAACAGAAAGGAGAAGGACAAAAGCAGTTAAGGCTACGGAAGCATGAAGTGGGAGTTGATTACGAGGAAGTGGGGAATGATGAGGTGGTAGTGGGGACCAACGGTCCAAAAATGGAAACCATACCTCGGTTGCTAGCACACCACCTCAACCCAAATGACCATAAGAGGAAATAATCGTCATCCCCATGCATTCATGCATTCACTTCCTCGAGGCTCGCTCTCACAAGTTTCTCTCATACCCAGACAACCTACAACAAGGAATACACCATCGCTTTTCTGCATAGGAATTCCTATAGGATTGCATAGGAAATCCTACAAGATTGCACACAGGATACACAAAGACAGTCTACAAGATAGGCCGAGAGGAGTTTCAGAGGGGAAAACATGAGGGTTGACCAAAAAAAACATTATGAAGAGGTAGGCTCTATAATTACATTCCTCTTTCCAAGTAAATTCAACAAAAAATCCTCTAGTTTGAGTGAATTTGGCAACTGTGCAAGAGAATTGTCCACACAACCATCTCAGTTTTTTACTTCTGCATTTGAAAATTGTATCAGCCATCTCATCTCCTCAAAACCTCACCAACCAAGTTGACTGGAGGGTTTAATAAGAGGGAGCCCACTAACACTGTGAGAATCCAACAACACCCTCAGGTACTAGAAATCTTCACAAGGCATAATTGGATGGGTTTTTTCAAAAAATTAAGGGGGTATGATGATGAGGTGGCCTGAGATTTTTCTCTCTCCCTCATTCCACTCACCAGAGTCCATGCCACTATTGTGGTAAGAGGCCTCTCCATATAACTCACCCCTGAACTCATCAGCAAATTTACCACACTTCCCATAGGAGTACCATGGAGGAAGGAAAACAAAGGAGATAGCCAGGTTGCCAAAAGGAAATTCTTTTTAGAAGGTGAGGAACCCATTGAGGACAAAAATGGAGTAAGGAGAGCAAGTCTGCCATATCCCTGGAATGAGGTAAGCTACCAACTTATCAAATACATTTCATGTGAGGGTAGGTATAGTGTGGTCTATGGCTATCATTTTAGGCTTCTTGAAGAATTGAGATTGAGCAAAAGCACCCCCTCACCATAGGCTCAACATACCATACTTCCTGCTGCAATCAATGATAGACTCAAGCATTAAAGTGCAAGAGGGAAATTCCCAACAATTAGCTCGGTAAAGACCCTTACCCTTTACTCATAGGGTGAAAATCCTCACCATCGGAATGGTGAGCCCCTACCAGTCCTCTCCTTAACAGTCGAGAAGATGCCCTCCAAAACCTCAGAATTCCTATACAATGGTCAGTTTTTAGAGACATGTAGGTAGAGGAAGACATCAAGGCTCTCATATATGATGTTAGTCCTACTGTCAATGAAGAGGAAGAGGAAGAGACTAAAGCAGAGGAAGAAGAAGAAATAGAAGAAGATGAAGATGAGATGGAGGAAGAAGAAGATGAAACAGAAGAAAATGAGGAAGATGAAGAAGAAGAGGAGAAAGGGAAGGAGGATGATGAAGAAACAAATGAGGATGTTAAGGAGGAAAATGATAAATATGACGAGGATCTACAATAGGAAGAAGAAAGGAAAGACATAGGTGAAGAAAGCAATGGGAAAGAGGGGGCAGAAGACAAGGAGGAGTCACCTAGGGTATCTCCAAAACCCACTGAGAGAGAGGCATCATCGGCCCTCACTGCTCTTAGCACCCCCATCAAGAGAAAAGGAAAAATATAGAGGTAGACCCCCTTATATTTCAGGACAAGGAAAAGCACAATAATAAGGCAGGGGAAACCCCAAACGCCAACCAAAATTCCCATTGTGATTGAAGACTCACCTAAAAAAAAGGATAAAATGCCTTCCCCTAAGTCTCCTATCACCTATGTGAGAAGGCCTATGACTAGATCAACCTCCTCCAAGGGAAAATAAATCCTATAGTATACACAGTAGAATCTACATGAAGAAGAAGCAATCCTACATGATACTCTGTTGAACCTACAGGAGACACAAAAATTGGAAAAGGAGGTAGGCCAACAACAAGGAACTAAAGAAGAGGACCCATAGTCAAAAGAACCTAGCCCCCAACCTAACCTTGACTCCTACTACAGGTTTATTGAAGGAGGTATGGTCATACCTCAAAAATTTGCTATTCCATTGTTCTTCGAGCTTGAGAAGGAGAGAGCCAGAACTCACTGATGGATGCAGATTGCCAAATCCAAGGGGGTGGAAGACATTAGGAACATGGAGGAGAAGCTCAAGGATATGGGTAGAGAGCTAAGTAGCTTGAGAGACAGAGAGGCCATAATGAAAAATCAACTAGAAACAGAAAATGCATGGTTGAGAGGACAACTGCAAGAAAGAGAGAATCAATTGGCATGTATGGCCAGTCTCTCTTTGGAAGCAATCCAGTGTAGGATGCCAGCTAAATCTTATGCCCTATACCTCAAGGAATAGTGGTTGTAGTTCCAGATCAAGACCCTAGCACAGAGAGGCACCATGCCATTTTAGGACTACAGGCAGTTCATTGATCTTTGTGATCAGAGCACACTAGAAGATAGGGCCAAGATGTCTGAGTTTTATTTTCACAACATGGCCTTAACAGACATGAATGTATGGGACCCTAATGCCAAGCTAGGAGATTTATAGTTGATGGCTTTGGCATCATGGATGAACCATGAGGAATCAAGGGCTGCAGAGATGAAGAAGATATTGGCAAGAGAGAAAACTGAACCTCTTATGATCAGAGTTGAACAGTCAGATCCCATGGTCCTCATCAGTACCCATAATTTGATTGCAAATGATCCTCAGCTTGCACCTAGATATCTTGCTACCCAAGAGCAAGCAATTTCACATTTTGAGGACATGTTCAGGCTGTTAGGGGATGATATCATACATGCTTTCCTGAGGAGATGGAACACATTTCCAAACAGATTAAAGATAAGAGAGCAACACTCTCCTCAAAGATTGAGAGAAGCACTAAACAAGACACCCATGTACAAGAAATCTATGCAAAGGCTGAAAGTCAATGGATTGGCTTGAAACTTAGTCCACCACTAATCTTATGAATACTAGAAGGAAGGAAGGAAGAAGAAGAAAAGAGGTAGTGGGAGGAGGTAGAAAGGAAAGCAGGCTTCTATGAACAAGAAGAGGAAACCACAACAGAGGCATGGGATGTCAGGGCGGCCACTAGATTTATGAAGGATATGGATATTGATTGAGTTGCTCAGAGGATTAGCAACAATTTCAGTAGGGGGGTGATAATGAGGCTCATCATTGGGTAATTATATGGGCCTTAATTCACCTCCTAGCTTAGTCAAACCAACTTTTCTCACAACTTATTACATGTTTTTGATTATATTTTGTTTATGATATGAGTTAGAGTTGGATATGATGCCTAGTGGACTAATATACATTGACTGCACGATTGAAGGAGAAAATCAAGAAATTTTGGAAAATATTAAGGTTAAAAATCAAATGGGACAAGGGAGAGTGATTGTAGGAGGTAAATCCTCCTCATTTACTTCTCCCCCATTCAAATATTCCTCCATCCATCACACCAGCTTGGAGTGCAAGCAACCAAGCCATGAGGATTAGAAGGCAGCCGAGCAAGTGAGAGACAAAGAGCTAGTTTATCTCGAGTTCGGGAGCTAAGCCTCCCTAATTTTAAGGAAGTCACTGGGGACTTCAGTTGTATAAGTAGAGAGGCCTAGAGCCTCATTAGGATTCGAATTTTTTTGGTAAAATTCTAAGCTATTTTTGAGCTCTAGACTTGTGAAAGTTTTATTGATGTAATTTTTTGTTTTGGTAATAAGAATGAGTTTTGTTTTGAGCCAACACTGAGTTAACTCAGAGGGCTGAAGCTCTTGGGTTAGGGCCCAACCCTAGTAGCCAAGGCTCCTATTTCTTGTATCTGTATGTTTAGATTAGTCTCATAGCTTCATTGTTAATTTTCTTTTAGATGTGTTTTCATTGCAAGTAGTGTAGATTGGATTGGTTGTTTATTAGTTTGCTTCCATTTGTAACTTACTTCAGTAGAAGGTTAGCAAGGATAAAAGGAGTACCACAAGGTTATCAATGGGTGTCTTTGCCTCATTTCCTCCCTTTGGGATCATGATTTGAGGAAGGGACCCTTATGCAACCCCAAAAACACATATTTCTGTTTCTTGCATAAGAATTAGAGGTTACTATATTTAAGTTAGGATTTGATCAGTTTTGAAAAGTAGGATTTCATTGCCATCTCTTCTATCTTCACTCTTGCATTAGATCTCATCCATGCTTTCATTCCTTTTAGCAACATTCCTCATGCATAGTGTAGACAGTTAGTTCATTAATTCTTCTTTTCTAGCTTATGAGAATGCTTCTTGTTTACATAGCTTTTTTGGAATTATACATGTTTTATGCAGAGCAGGTGCTTCAGGAGGGGACAAAGACTTCATAACTAGCAACCACCTTCCACTCCATCCACCATAGTCATTCCTTGTTTTCACCATTTCCTTCACTAGTTTTCATCATTCTTCATATAAATTCTTCCAAGCGCATTGAGCGAATTCAACCATCCTCTATCTTTGTTGTTGACTACTGAGTGATCCTACACCTTTCCTCACTTCATTCCACTCATCTACCACCTTCCCTAAGCCTTCCATCACCTCCAATACCTTCCATTTTTCTCTTGGTTGTATCCTGTAGGTTTACAGGGAATCCTATAGGTTTCTAGGACAGACTGTAGGTTTTCCTAAAATAGCCTATTTTGAAGCTGAATTGAGGGAAAACCTCTAGGAAGTCACCAAAAGACTCCCAAGGGCATCCCACACCATCCAACCATCTCCTAACCCTTCCAGCCATCCTCCAACATCCTTAATCCACCTGCTACATCACCAAAAGAAATTAGTTTGCATACTTGATTTTGCATGAAAAGACAAAAACAAATTTATTTCTGTCCCTTTACTTACACATTAGTGATGATTGATTTCTTACTTCCATGCTTAGACAGTAGCATTTGGTTTATGTTAATTTAGAATTATTACAAAGCATAGTTTCTTGGAAGTTAATTAGGAAATGGTGTCATTTAGCATTGAATTTCGGTCTTTTCCTTTATTGCAGTAGAGTAGCTCTCCCTTACAAAAGATTTCCCTTTCTTCCATCAAGAAACCAAGCTTCTTCTGATTCCATAGAAGTCTAGCTTGAAAACCCCAGTGGCCTCTTGCCAGTTGAACTATGACAAAAGGAAGAACCATCACTTTTACTTGTGTATATAGCACTAACACCTCCAAGTTTGTACGAACCCTGGTTTGACAAAGTAAAGCTGGTAGCCTAGGAGTTGCAACATTCTTGCTGCAATACTGGCGCTCATCAGCTGATACATGTAGAAGAGTTTGGACAGCTAGGCCTCCATGATCCTAACATGATGCAACTATTTTTGACATGTTAATCCCCTTATGACGATGTTCTTGTTGATACAAAGGAGTTGGAGAATGTTTTTCAGGGTTTAGAGATGTTATAGGAGGCTTTAAAACACTTGGAGACACTTGCAAAGGTATTTTTGGGCATATAGGGAACCTAACACATGGTAATGCAAGCCCTATAAGGAAAACCTACATTAGGAGCTAGGGTAACTCAAGTTATGGATGGAAGACCTACATTAGTAACTCACTTCCTGAAAGGGAGACCTGCGTTAGTGCCTGTAAGTGAGTTTTTTTGGAGTCCTCACAAAATTCTAGTGATTTCTAGTGGTAGATACCAAGGTTTTTTCTTGTGGTTTTGTGAGGAAGGTTCCAATTGACTTCATCTATAGCTGGAAAGGTGATTTAGGTGTGAATGAATTAATCATTTGAGTAGTGGAGAAGATGGATCAAATAGTTTAAATATATGAGTTAAAGGATCATTGTGGGGTTAGATAGTGTGTTAAATGACTACAAAGGTTGGTGTAGAGGCTACATGTTGAGGTACTAAATCATGTGCACCCACAAATATCAATGGAAAATATTAGCAATCAATGTGATATATGAAGAGGCCAACTATATTGTCAGAGAGTGATGTAGAGGCATAGTTTGATTTGAAGGTTTTGGTAGAGTTTGTAGAGGTTGCAATAAAGGTTGACCAGAGGCAGAATGTTTGAGATCAGGGCTTGATGGTAGAGATGCAAATCTTAGTGTAGCTCCATGGTTATATGACTGATGAATCTATACTTACAAGGGAAAATTTTCATTTGTATGTCTATAACATTATTTTGTATGCCTGATCTCCTATTACATGTTTGGTCTCTTGTATTTAGAGTTGTTAAGTACTAATGGAGATGAATTGAGTGTTGCAGGAGTTTTTTATATTTATAGTTGACATATGAGCATGGTTTTATGTGAGAGAGTAGTTTTTGTATATTGTGTTGGTATTCAAATTGAGCATAGATGATATTGTGAGTCCAATGTGAAAATTGGATGAGACGAGGCTCACTATTTTGTTGTTTTGAGGATCTTGGCCATAGTTTGAAATAGATGAAATTAGGTCCATGAGATGTGTTGAAGGTTGGGGGTTTAAGTGAGCAAGTGGTGGCTTGCATATTCAAGGTGTAGTGGCATCCTTCAGGTAGTGGCCTGAGAACTTGGGAGTGGTGGCTTCCATCCAGTGGTGGTTGGATAGTCTAGTGGTGTCTGGGTGAAACTTATTGGGAGTGGTGGCCTACAAATTTCATATAACTTATTGTCTAGAGTGAGTAGTGGCTCGCATGATTAGTAAGTTGTGGGTTGCACACTGGCAATGGCTAGTGAATCAGATGTAAATAATTTTTATAAGAATAGAAGAGGCAATGACAAAGACTATTTAATGACAATGGTTTTTACTCTTGTGGTCTCCACCTCACATCTGGTGTCCTCATGCGTATGATTGTTGTTTCTCATGATTATTTTTATTGTTGTTCTTCTATTATTTGGTTTCTAATCATATGATTCACATGTTATGATACGTTAATGTTTAATGTGTTGCTGGCTAATGAATGATGATTCAATATTTGTGTAAAGAATGAAAAATATTGGTATATGTTAGTCATAAATTACAATACTGATTCACCCCCCCTTATCAGTAGTGCTAAAGGTTTCTAACACCTGGTAGAGACCATATATCTCTACTTGAATATTTTTCGTATGACGAAGACCCCATGAGTACCTGAACAATTTTTCCTTCTCGAGGCCATGGAGTATCCCTCCCCCTCCTATCACCCTCTTGTTTCCTTTGGTTGCCCCATCAAAATAGAGAATCCAACCTTTTAAAGAGCTCTTCCATGATATTAATTCTACCTTAGTTAGCCTTAGCTTCTAGCTTTCATCTATTTCAAACTTGTTCCATCCCGTGTTTTGGGAAAAGTTAACCAAAACTATAAAAATTTTGAGCCAATCCTATTCCATTTGGTCTAAGGTTTGTTGAGAAGAGTTCTGGTATATCGTTTGGGCTCCAAACTCAACACATAATGATTTTTCTTTCATAACTATGTTGTGGGGAGAAATATTCATGTTATTAAAGATTGCATTATTCCTTGCTAACCATACTTTCCAACATATCAATTTTGGGAGAGCTTCCCAATAATTTTTGAAGATATGTTTCCTTGAAAATATTCCAACATAATTTTTTGTTGAGGAAGAGAAAAATTCTTGAAAATAATAGGTCCATTTCATTCTATTGGAGAGAGGAGTATTTTCTTCCATCTAAACTGCTCTGGTATAATCATAGTCTAGAAAGATATGGGAGATGTCCTTTTCTAGATGCAAGCAAAACGGACACCGAGAAGGGCCATGAATGCCTCTATTTCTTAAATTTTTAGCTATCAGAATTTTTCTATGAGAAAGAAGCCATCAAACAGAGTTTACCTTTGGATTGGAATTATCTTTCCATATTTTTTCCAAGTGTTGATATTTGTGGGAACTCGAGACTGGTAGATTAGAGTGACATATCCCTCTTTCATTGAATAAACCGAGGCATTCCATCCTACCTGATTTACTTCCTCTGATCTCAATAATGTGCATCCCACTAGTTGATAATGAATCTTGAAGGCCAAGTGAAGATTCCATGGAATATTTCTAAGGTTACATCCAGTACAATTACCTTCCTCATCCCAATTGGAAATATCAACCAACGTGAATTTTATTTGAGCACATAAGAATTCTCTCAAAGGAAGAAACTTATGGAAACATTCCAATGTTCGTTGCTCCATTGTTTTAACAATTCAAAAGTTTATATTTTCCCCATTTCCTAGCTTCCAACACAAACCTGAACAAATGAGAGGGGTTGCTAATAAAAATAATTTCTAGATTGGGGAGTACCCTCTTGAGGCTTGAACTGAATCCATACTTTTTGTTCTTTCTACTTGGAGGTATTTTTCCTTGAGAACTACCTTCCACTAGTCTTCTTCTTAGGTGATGAATCTCCAAACTAGTTTTTTCCCCTATTGATGTGTTCATTAGCATAGGGTCCCTAATGTCAAGCCTCCATTATTTTTAGGATGATTCATAGTAGCCCATTCAATCAGATGGAATTTGTTTGTACTTATTTTTCCTCCTTTCCATGGAAACCTACAAATTTATTTTTCCAAAATAGAGAGAATGATTTGTGGAGCAAGAAGCACCGAGAATTGATAAAATGGTAAAGAAACAAGGATTGTTTTGATCAGACCAACACACCCTACAAGTTTTAGCCATATCACCCCTAGGCAACGAATTTTCCTTTGAATTTTGAAAGAACAACTTCCTAAGCTTGGGTTGAGTGTGATTTTAGGCAAATATGAATGCCTAAATACTTCAATTATTTCCATGTTTCCACCAATTGAAAACTCATTATTCTTCCAATTTGTCTTTGTTTTCGAAGTGAAATATTCCATGTATTGAATTTTATATTTCCCAAAGTTTGTTTGACCTCTTGAAGCTTCAAAAAAATTATCCAAAACCCTTTTGAATCTTCTTGTTATTATTGAGGAAGCTCCACCCAACAAAAGCATATCCTCAATAAATAGAGTGATTAATCCTCTTGATACCTTTGAGAAACCTAATTTCTGGGAAGTGCTTACATCCTCTTTCAAATTCCAATTTGTGGTTGAGGGAATCTGCCATAATGATATATAATAAAGGAGATAAGGGGATACCTTGGCGAAGGCTTCGTGAGGCATGGAAAAACCCAACCACTCTCCCATTAGCCAAGGGGGAAATCCAAGGGAATTTTATGCAAAGAGAAACACACTAAAATGAATTTAGCATTAAAGCCAATATTTGTCATCACCTTAAATAGGAATTTATGACTCACTCAGTCAAAGGCATTTTCCATGTCAAGTTTGAAAATCATGCCTTTCTCTCCTGATTTTGATTTGAATTGATTGTCTCTTAAACAATAATTAGGTAATCAAATATTTTCCTCTAATGCACAAAGCCTCCTTGATTTTCTGATATTATTTTTGGAAGAAGGGGCTTAAGTCTTATGGCCAAAATATTAGAAATCACTTTATATGAAACATTATAAAGAAAAATGGGTCTGAATCTTGAAAAAAAAGCAGGGATTAATTCTTTTGGAACCAATGTTGAATAGGAAGAGTCAATTCCACCCCCCATGCAATTATTCTTAAAAGTGTAACCCACCATTCTCCAAAAATAAAAAGTTTTTACCTCAAAGAATTGATGATTGAAGTGGGTAGAAAATCCATTGGTCTTAGAGCTCTTTCTAGCTTGAAGAAAAATACCGCATGGAAATTTTTATTTTCATTGGCCTCTTTTACTAGACCAAGGTTATCCTCCTGAGATATAGATTTTGGAGTCTATTCCAACATTGATAATTCTGCTTCAAACCTAGTAAGTTGGGGTTGTGGTGCTATATAAATCACTAAAATGATGGACCATCTCCTCCTTGAGTTAAACAAAGTCCAAGATTTTAGTACCTTTTATTGTTATCTCTTTGATATTATTTTTATAAAATCGGGTTTTCCTGTTTATTATTATTTTTGTATTCATATCTCTTTCCTTTAACCAAATACTCCGAGACTTTAAATGCAAAATTTCCTCTTCCTCTTTTAATTATTTATGATAAGCTATAAACTCTTCCCTTTCTTCCTTAAGTAGGTCATTTGTCACAGGGAAATCCTATTGGATTGTATAAATTCCATTCTCTTTTCATATGCCTGTATCACTGATTATCTCTCTATGGGCTATCCTCCAGCCCAATTTTTTAATGTGCTTTTTAATCACATAATTTTTTTTCCCATATTTTTAGCAGAATGCTTGTGACCCATTCACTCCAGATTTTATTTACTAGATCACTGAAATTGACCATTATTGCCCAAATTAGACAATAATGGAAGGGAAGGTGTCCAAAATCGACATTTTCAGTGATTTCAACAACAATTGGTTTATGATCCAAACTATTCCAAGGAAGGATTCAATAATAGACCAATATATTTTGAGACAAGATTGAGTATGCTATTAAGAATCCATCTAAATGAGAAACAACAATTTAGATCATTTGTTTCTCCAAGTAAATTTGTTGTAGGAAGGTTTTATGTCTAGCAAATTTAATTTTTGTATGAGATCTTCCAAATTCTCTTGAAACTTATATCTCTCCCGAGATCCCTGTTTATTTTCCCATTGAAGCAAAGTTGTATTAAATATCCTTAAAAAATGCAATTAGAGCTAGAAATGGAGTCTCCAAGAGCTAACAAACAATCCTAACATTCTTGTTTTTTCTCGAAATTATTTTGGCATATATATATTAATAAAGGAGCATACATGATTTGAGGGGATATGAAGAAACGTGGTAGCCAAATAGTGGGTGGATGACTAATGATCAAGCATCCTGAGCGATGATTGAACCGATAGGGTGGACACACCACCTGATGCTCCTCTTGAACTAATAGAAAGAAAACCATTGCCATCCCAAATCTTATGCTATTTTTGAGGAGTCTCTTGTTCCCCAATTTTTTTCTCCTAAAGTGGGAGAACTAAGGACTTCTATTTCTTATTGAATGACTTCACCTCCTCCATTATTTTTTATGACCCTAATCCCTTGCAATTTGAGGAGGGAACCTTCATTACTTACTTCTTGTATGAATTTCCCCTTGCTAAGGGGTATAGATTCCTCCTTTTATGGTGTTTCTATATCATTTGATTTTTGGATCTTTTGATGGCTAGAATTTCACATGTCAACCACCCAATCAGAGCCCCAAATTAGACTATTTTCTATTTGGGATGGTGGTTCCGATTTGTTATGGATTGGGCCCAATTACTCGTATAAAGGTTTCTCCAATGGATGGAGACTTAGGGTAGGTGAAATTTATAAAGAAAGAATGGAATGCGGTTGGAGATATCTAACAAAACATTAAATAGAAACATAAACTAAACTGTAATATAAGTTAATACCTACTTAATAACTTAGGTATCGATATATTGTTGTGAAAAGAATGATAACGAATAACATGAAAATGTATATCTCCAAATTATATCGTTAATTATAACAATTTAAAAAATAATTAATTCAATTAAATAGTTAATTGAATTAATTCATAAGCACATTCACATACAATTTTTGTAAAACTTATACTTGTAATTAGAAAAATAAATACATCAAAAGTGATAACATTTCATTCAACTAACCATGAGCACAAGCAACAAAACATAAAATCATATTCCAAATATAAATTAAAAGAAAACAATTGATAGAAGTACCACTTATGCTTTACTCTTCATAAATATTGGAATCAACAAATGATTCAACTTATAATAATGAAAAATCCATGTACAAAAGTGTAACAAAGCTATTCTTGCAAAAGTTCAGCGCTCAAAAAACAGAGCTCAAGAGGCTCTTAAATAGTTTTTTAAAATAATAGAGAGAATGATTAAGTATCCATTATTATCTCAACTAAAGTGAAAAAAAACTAGAATAAAATAGCTATTGGATACAAATTAAAAATGATATGATTAATTCAGGTGACTTGCTACATATGTGGAGGCAGTAGGTGTTTCCCATTGATGATGAACTTCTAGAAGTGGTGCCAACTCAGGAGGAGAATGAGGCTTGATGTTCATTTGACAACTGTAGGCATGAGCTTGTAAAGGTGGAAATAACTGAGTTTCTTGTTCCATAACAACCTTGGTTACTTGCAAGTAACCATGTGGTTTAAGAAAAAAATTCCCAATTCAACTCGAAATCTACTTTTGACAACTGCACGATTCTTTTAGTGCATTCAACCTTGTTACTCAACCACCTTTGTCGTAACACATGTACCTCTGGGAAAACCTCTTTTTCATCATTTTATAATAGAATGGATTCCATAAGTGACCAAGTGATAGATTGAAAAATTTAACTTGAAAGCTCTTGAGCATCATTAACCAATTTTTTGACCAAACATATCCTGTTTTTCCATGTGTGGAGAGTTGTAGATTTCTTTATTCCACTGATATTTGGCAAGTTAGGATGTAATATATTAGAATCTTCTTGTCATTATAAGAGTTAATTAAGCTTACTTTTGGCAACATCATATTGAATTTAAATATCAATAACTTCATCAGCAAATGAATCAACAAGCTTGTTTTGAGATTGTATTAGACTTAGCTTGCTGCAGAGAAGTTGTTGATGTTGAAGTTGTATGTTTAGCTCATTGGCTTCATGCTTGAATTTAGTAAGGTCTAAAGAACTTACTTTTTATTTTTTTATGCTCTATTGTAGCTCATTTATCATGTCATCCCTTTTTTTGGTCTGAGAGTCATGCTGGCTTCTAATGAAGGCAACCTATGCTTGAAATTGTGAAGCTTCCTATTCTAACTGCTGAATTATTTCCTCTTTTTCTATTGTCAACTCTTTAACTTGGGTTGCTTTATCAATACTAGAAGTATCATAAACTCTTGTATATTGGGTAAATTATTCAAGTTCTTCATGAGGGGCCATTGATGCATCTTTCCAAATCATTTCCAATGAAGAAGAGTATAAAAGAGCGCTTGTTGTTGAGACTTGTGTCTTAAAAAATTTCCTCTTCTCCCTAATTTTCTTTAAGATATATCTATGTTGAGGATTGTAAAATACTTCAACTGGATGAATTTCCTCAACATTGTAACAACCCCTGGTTGATTTTCCATGTAAATAAAGAAAAACCAAGGTCATGGGACACATATTCCAAGCTAAATGGTGGGTAAAATATTATGGTGGGCATCACTTGTGGTTAATTAATGGCTATGGAAATTGAAAAAGGAATTAGCAAAGACAATGAGGCAATAATTGGTTTTTGATTATGAAAATAAAGGAAAATAGGATAAAAGGAAGGCGAAGAGACACAAAATTTGCATGCAAGGGAAATTAGAGGAAAAATGAAGGAAAATGAAGAAAAGAAGGGAGATCGAAAGGAATAAGAGAATCAATTCACAACTTTTGGTAATTACAAGTTTTGTCAGTTTAATTTTGGCTCTCACCTTCCATTCTCTCATTCTCTCATACTCTTGCACACTTAGAGCATTCTTAGAGCATACTTGGATCACTCTAACATTCACTTGGATTTGGAGAAAGCAAGCAAGGAAAGAAAGGAAGTGCAAGGAGATAGTTGGATCAACAAAGACAATGAGCTTACTTTGCAAGTAAGAAGTTTCATGTGTGATATCCTTGCTAATTTTTGGATGCATGGTATATGCATGTGGTTCCTTGGTTATGTGTTGTCATTGGCATGGATATTTGCTTGGATTGACAATGGTTTCATCATTGCCTTGCCATTTCCTAGATAGCCATGGTGTTGTGGGTTTCCCACTTGTTTTTTTGACTAGTTCATAGGTTCCCTATGAATGTGGGTTGGAATAAACACTCTAGACCCCTGGAACAACTTGGGTTGACTTACTAGATCCTGGATCCTGCAGATTGGGACAAATTCTTTGGAGCCTTGTGGGTTGAGTTACTAGTCCCTAGAGTTGTGGGTTGGAACAAATTCCCTGGAACCTTGAATTAGCTATGGGTTTAGTTACTAGTTCCTAGAGCCTTGGATAGCTTGGGTAGAGACCGAATTGGTTGATGTTAGTGATTTCTAGACCGCATAGGTGAGATCATTGTGCTTAAGGGTTGAGGTGGTTTGGCGTCTGGAAGCTCTAGTTGGTTTTATTTTAGTTTAACCCATATGATACCACATTCATGCTTGGAATATGGTGCGGGGGTGATTGGATGAAAGAGAGATTTGGTTTAGGCCAATCTATGGTTGGGTGGTAGGTGGAAGTCCCTGACTTGGTTGGAATTTTAATATGTTAATATGAGCTATTTTCCTATTATGATCTATGATCACTTGTACTGGTTATCATGTTGACATTATGGCTGATTTTTTATGGTCTCTATTCTAGTTATACGCTAGTTATATACCTGATTATATGATATGATCTAACTATGGATCTTGTTCATGAATTGTTAAGTTACATGATGGTTGATGAATGCATGTACTAACAAGTGTTTTTGTAACCAGTTAGAGAGGGATTGGAGCCTTCTTGGTGATTCTCAGATTAAATTCATAATCAAATATGCATTCATGACCTATAGCTTTCATGTTTACCATATGTTTGACGAAATGTTTGTTGTGTATTAGGCATGTCCTGGTCAAGATCTTGTTCAAGTTTGAATGTTTGGCATTGTTGTCATCTTAATCATGGTTCTGGAAGGTTACAAGCAGTTCTCGATAGTGGTATGGAGGTTTTTATAAAAAGGTGGTATATATTTCGTGACCACATGCTCTGGATTGGGAATTTTGGGTCATAACTGCTGACACCCAGGGTTTTGCAGTTATATCCTTCCAACCACATGCATAGAGTGTCAATGGTGCGGTTGGGGGGTAAACTCTGTGAAAAAGAGTACCAACTCAAGGATTGATCACCTAGGGTGGCTTGCAAGCTCCTGAGTGGTCTATAGTCCATGTTGTTACATGTCAATTTGTCGCCGTGACACTTGATTAATTTATGGGTATTTTTACCATCCGTGAACATGTTTGGATGAATTCCCTCAGAAGTCAAACAGACAAAAATATCTTGAAGAAGATGAGAAATTTGGGGAAAATAGTTGTCACACCTTGTTAAGTTTCACTTTCACTGATTTTACTAGATTTTCCTGTGCATTTGCTAGAATTAACTCTGATAAAAACACAACGTTGTGTTCTTTTTTCCACTATAAAGCCGCGCAGGTGAATTCAAGAAAATAAAAATAAAAAGTACATTCTGGAAAAATAGTTGGTCAAATATTTCCCAATTGAAAGCTTCGAGGTGATGACTATTCAAACTATAACCCTTATATGATGCATCCTAATCCATTTCCTCATGGAAACCTAATCCCTCAATTAAGGGGTCTCATCCTCCTCTTTTGGATCTGAAACTTCTTCCTCTTGGCCTATAAAATGACAAGAGGGTAGAGGGATTGAAGGGGTTAGAACTCAGAGAAGATAAACTTATGATGTTAGTTTGAGATTGGAAAGCTTGTCATCTAAGGAGGAGATTGAAGGCATTTGGGAGGGACCTCATGGCATCAAGGCGAAGGTTGTAAGGCTCCTCTTTATCTTTGATTAATACAAATGAACACTTTCTCCCATTGATTTCTCTTATTAGAATGATGAATGGTTTATAATTGTTCATAATGTTTATTAAGGAAACTTCAATTCCTAATTTCCTTGATCAATAGGTCAAGTTTTGTTTGGATTATTATATCACATATGATTTTGATCCTTTTATGGTCTATGATTGCAGGTCTTATCAAGCATTTAGGAGATACATCAAATCACAACAAGGGATCTTCATCGAGAATTTCGTGAAATAGGTAAGAGGCTCATCCATTAGACTTAATTCTTATAATTCAAACATGTCCAACTTAGGGAAAGAGTCAGTTTAAATGTCTTGCTTGTTTCTAGTTTCCGTTAAGGATATAGGGAGATCGCTCTTGTCCATAAGAGGTATTTATCCACCTAACAAATTGGTGACCATAATGGAGAACGCCCTATTCTTTTCTATCTCCTTGTTTTTGATTCTCGAACATTTTCGATAGCTTTATCTGAGTCTTGACAAGTTAATGATCTTTCAGATTTTGTGATTTGTTTCGATACTTTTTTATTTTTTCTTTAAGTTTATCTACCTGCGCGATTTCTATTCATATACAAGGCACATATATGCAAAATTTGTGTATTAAGAAACTTGCGCATGTGCATTGGTTTACACTAATTACCTGCACATTCTCTGAGAATTTTTTGGAAAAAATAGTTTTTCCTTTCATTAAAGTCTGAATTTTTGTTTTTTAAAGTTTCATTACATTTGTCTGTGACTCCAGATAGTGTCTATTTGTTTGATAATGTGTTGTGAAGGAGTTTTCTTGAGATTTTTTTCGTTTTCAAGGTTTGAAAGGTAGTGTTTCTCAAGAATTAGTGTTTTTATGAGATGTGCTTCTTGTGATGCATTGAAAACAGGAGTCATTTTTATTCCAGTACTGAAGTTTAATCAGAATTACACTTTAAGCGTTGATTTCATAACATTCATTCAAGCATTTTCATTTTAAGGATTTATTTGGGTGTTTTGAATTTGAATTCCTTTGGTCATTGCTCAAAGATTTGTCTCGGTTTCTTAACAATTTTTGCATGGCTTTTCTTTCTTTTTCGTTGAATTATGTTTGAGCGTTAACCACCTTTGAGTGTCATTATATCTATCTTTGGAATTTTCACCCGATTTCCTTTATTTACACTTGATTTGTTCTTTAGTTGTATAAGTGAAGGGAG
Source organism: Pinus tabuliformis (assembly GCA_031772625.1). Lineage (NCBI taxonomy): Eukaryota > Viridiplantae > Streptophyta > Pinopsida > Pinales > Pinaceae > Pinus > Pinus tabuliformis. The sequence goes on from CM062814.1 coordinate 734,455,479, forward strand.
ATAGTCTTGTTGTTCTTTTGTTGCTTTAAAATTATCTTGTGTCTATTTTGAAGAATTCTCTTGCATAGATTACATTTGCATGGTTAGAATTCTCATTTCATGAACATAAATTGTGCATAGATTACATTTGCATAGTGTTCACGAAAATTGTGCATAGATTACATTTGCATAGTGTTCACAAGAATTGTGCATAGATTACATTTGCATAGTGTTCATGGAAATTGTGCATAAATTATATTTGCATAGTTTTTAGGCAAACTGTGCATAGATTACATTGTGTGGTTTGCAACTGAGAGCTTTGAATTGCATTGAAAAATTAGAAGTGGTACATTTTAGAGTTAATATTGTAAAGAAGAACCTCTTTACTTACTCTAGCTAGAAATTATCGAAATGAAAAGATTACAAATTTCATATTTTATGCATTAGAGTTTTTAGTCAAGTCATAATACCATCAGTTTCACATCCATTTACCCTTTGATTAAATAACAACTTAATAACACAACGTTAATAAAACCCATCTAGAATTTTTATTATTTTTAGGGCTCTTTCCACCTACAGTAGATTAGGTTGTAGGGCCTAGGAATATGGAAGGAAGTAAACTTTCCAAAGCTACAGACAAACAATAGAATCTTGAGCTAGGGAGAGAAAATCCAAATATTTCAATTTTTCTCTGGGAAGCTCTTCTTATACATGAGTTAAGCACAAGATCATGTTATATTTGGTGAAGTGATCACACCCATTTCATTATCTATGATAGAGCGATTTTCACGTATTACAATGGTACCAAAAGGTGCTTGGGATCACTTGAAAGTAAATCTCCAGTTGATCATGTGGAGGATCTTTCAAGGGGATTGAGCTTGTTATTATGCCCTTGTGTGTATTTCTAATCTAAGAATGTCCCCTTAGGTAAATTTGTTGTATTTTGTAAACTTAGTGACCATAATCCTAGGGCTCTACCTAAGGTTATGGCAAAGGAAAGGTCCCGCTATACTTGGAACAAATGTTGACTAGACTCACTTGGACTTTTTGGAGGGTAATATTTGCTTGAGATGGCATAAGAAAAGCTACTTGCACTGGACTATTGCATTAAGCAGATTATTAGGGTAACTGGTTCCACTCGCTCATATCTACAACATCTTTTCACTTTTATTTCTGCGACATTGGATTTCATCACCAACTAGTGATTATTGAACTCTGTGACAAATCAGTTTGTATGGTTTGAATTCCTAGATTTTTCAACGTATGTTGCCTTATTTGATTTTACTTTTTACAAGACCTTAGGTGTGGATTGTGATTTTTTAATTGTTAATATTAAAAAGTAAACTTATTTCGATTGAATCTAATGGCAACAATGCTAGAAGTTACCGATAAAACCCTCCCTTTTAATGGGAATCCTAATCCTTTTCTAGATTTTTCAAATGTTCGTCCTCCTTATTTGACTACATTGTCACTTCCCGAATTCACGATAGATTTACCTGTATGGCTATTCTCAACTTCTTTAATTCCAAATACTCCAATTGTACAAGCTCAATCGAGTTTTTCACCTCAACCAAGTTCACCATCTCAACATAACCAACCTATTGTTGATACCTTCTTGAACCAACATGTCCTCCTCCCTTTCTTCTTCCTCTCTTGGTAAAATCCTTGATGCTAGTAACCAAGTGACTAAGAAGAAGAAGCAAGATAAGAAAGTAGTCAACCAACCAACAATGGCCGTAAGTATTGGTAATGTTGAGGAAACTTCTACAATGCATTGTAAGCCCAAATACCCTTGCAAGATTTGTAAGGATGACCACTTCCTTATCAATTGTCCTGGTATTCATAAGGTTTTGGAAGTATGGTCAAATAATTCCTATCAACTTACTATTGATCCATCAACAAGTGATTCTTAGATTTTGGGGAAAAGGATTAAGGTCATGTTTCCTTATAGTTTATGCAAAGGGCTCATCAAAGTCACCTTTTCCTTCACATGGATGAAGCCTCAAAATTGTTTTAAAAAAAATTACTATTTCACAACAATAACTTCCAACTAATTAGTGTAAAATTTCTCCCCATCTATCGTCAGCTGATGAAGTGATTGATCTAAATCCAAGTACAGTCGATCCCACTCTTCAATTGGAGGGTGAAACATGTATCACTCAGGTTGATGGACTATTTGTTGATTAAGTGGTCGAATCGATTCCATCTTCGGTTGACCCCACTCTCCCTTTAGAGAGTGAACTTCATACCGCTCATGTTATTCATGTTACCTCATATTATTCTACACAAGGGGGCATTTCATCTATTTCTTTTGAACCCCATCCAAGTAATGAGGCTATTTCTTTTGATTGGAATAGACTGAAAAAACCTCATATTCCTTCTTCCACCCCTTTCCAAATCATTATGAAGGCTTATGGTAAGAATGTGCATCGCACCCATGTAGGTGAAGGTGCTTCTGTTAGTATTTTATCCTCCACTCCTTGGAAAGCTTTGGATTCCCCACAGCTTGTTCTTGTTACACAAAATCTGTTAGCTTTTAACAGAACCATGAGTGAACCTTTATGGATCCTTCCTAAGTTACCTATTACTCTAGAAGGTAAAAATGTTTGTATTGATCTTATGGTAGTCCAAGGTCCCTTAGATTTCAATTTTCTCCTTGGGTGAGACTATGTTTGATCTAAAATGGATCCTAAAACCCTCTAAGTCTTCATATACTTAAAAAATATCACAGGGGAAAAACATTAGAAAATGGCGGAAAACACTATCGAACGAGAAAAACAAGAAGAAATGGTGGAAACAGAGTTAAAGGGAGGCTTAAGCAACATTGCACAGGAGCCGTCGGATCTGGCCAATCAATGGTCCAGATCTAATCGGCATATCGCAATTAGAGGAGGAAAGCAGAGTCCATTGGAGGCGGCCTCATGGGAAATCATGATAGCGATCAACGCAATTAAACGAGGGCTGTTGATTAAGCACACAGTTCAATGGTCTAGATCTACTCGCATTATCGCATCACTAATATACACATATGGAAGGACTTAACCCATGGCTCGAAGGTTCGACGATATGCGATTGCGATATATCACATTGCAATATCACATTGCAACTAATGTAAGGGGTGATGCCAAAGACATGCGATAAAGTCGGACTCGAATTGGTTTATGGATGAAAATTAATATATTTTGAGTTCCGGTAAAAAGGGTTTTCCTATGTATTTTCGCATTTTCGTTAAATAAATGAAATACAAAGGAAATGCGCCTGGAGCGATAAAACGGACCCGAAAGGTTTATACATGCAGCTATATATATTTTGAGTTCCATAATGAGCAGGATTTCGGGTGGGCCTCAGGCAGTAAGCAGTATTGGATGGGCTCCACCCAATCCCACACACTCGCCGACACGTGGCTTGGTGCCGGAGAGAGAAAACTGCCTTTTCAGGCGGGTAATCTCTGTGCATGTAAGCCGCCGAAAAGAATATCAACCATTGGATCAACGATCACACAGATCAATGGTGGAATTGCGATAGCGACCAAAGGCGGATCCGAAAGGATTATAGGGCGGATTCGATAATATTTCAAGTCCAATAAAAGGAGTTTTGGCAATTTTTTTAGTGTTTCTATGCATTTCTCTATGTAAATAGAGAAACAACTTTTTTGGGATTTCAAACATGCCGATGGTCACTTCCGTTTAAAAACAGGTGGTCACCATACCTGAAGATGTTACACCATGATTGGTTAATGCTCAGAGGTGATTTGAGCGGACAAAGGCCGGAAGCCTAAGATCCCGAAAGGGAAAATGAACAGACAAGCGTCGATAGGCTTAAAAGCCACTCAGTGACAGAGATAGAGGCAGGAAGTACTGAGACAGAGAGAAAACAGAGACAAAGAGCGAGAGGGAGAGTTCGTGTACTCAAAAGACTTGAGGGATTCAAGCAAAACCCTGTTGTTTGTTCCTGTTGTGTTGAGACTCAATTTGAGCTCACATTTGTAAAAACTCTGCTCTTGAAGACATAATAGAGAGGTCACCACTGAAAGCTGGACCAAGAGACGTAGCCCAAGAGTTTTGGGTGAACTCCTTGATTATTTGTTGTGTTATGTGTGTGTGTCTGTTATGTTTCTCTAACTGCTCATTGTCTATATTATTCGCAATATTTTCGATCTGTTGCACTAAGTAATATAGGAAAATCCTACACATGAGTTTGTAATACCTTAATATTAATCTAAGATCTCATTTTCAGATCAAGTGGTATCAGAGCTTTTGGTTTTTGGTTTTGTTAAGGTTAGACAAGCTTGTGCTGGATTTTTGAATGCTAACTAGGTCAAAGCTCAAACTAGGAGAAGGAAAACTTGTTTAGGCTAATCCAGAAATTGGAAGAGTCTATTCTCAGAGGAGAATGGCAGAAGAAGTCCCATTGGAATCAAAATCTCAATTCATGGAAAATTTTATGGCCATGTGAGCCATGGTGGAAGAGATGTATCGGGAATTTAAGAAGGGTCGTGGTGAAAGCACTTCAACACCCAAACAAGACAAAGGAGGAAAGGAACCTTCTCTGGTATCCCCTCCAAAAGGCAAAGGGAAAGGGGAAAAGCCTCCTCTCTCATCTCCTCCACCATCACCTCCATCATCCTCATCTCCTAGCTCTGAAAAGAAAAAGAAGAAAACATATTTGACTAAATTAGATGTGAAATTTGATTTTCCAATTTATGATGGAGAACTAAATGCAGAAAAGCTAGATAACTGGATTAGACATATTGATGTATATTACAGGGTGTAGAACATTGATTTAGAAAGGAGAAAGATTCATCTTGCTAGCCTTTGCCTTGGAGGAACTGCACTAGTGTGGTGGGGAGGCAAGACACAAGATGATCTGAAGAGACATGGTAAAATTCTTTCTACTTGGAATGAGTTTGTTTCTACCATTAAAAAACAATTCTATCCTCTAGCTTATATGCAGCAAGCAATGATGAGTTGGCAAACTCTTCGCCAATTAAAGGGCCAAAGTGTACAAAGTTATACCCATGAATTTAGAAAAAGAGCTTTAACTCTAGGCATATCTCTAGACTCACCTGAAACTTTGTTGAAGTATATAGGTGGTCTGCATAGCTATTTGAAGCACACCATTCTCATGTTTAATCCCACTAGCCTAGATGATGTATTAGTTTAGGCTACATATCTAGAAGCTAGAGGCAAGAATGTGAATTGAGAGATTGGGGGATCATCAAAACCCTCTGGAAGCAAGAACAAGGAGAAGAAGAAGATGAAATGGAAGGAGAGGAAGACAAACGCCGTATAGAAGGACAAACCTTCCTGCACTCATTGCAAGAAGGATGGACACGATGATGAACACTGCTGGTCTTTGCATCCGGAGCTGAAACCTAAGAATTTCGGTGGTAAGAAAAAGAAGACTGCTGCTACTATTTAGAAAGACTTGGGGTCAGACTCAGGTTATGAAACAACAGTCACAACCACAGGTATAAAAGGTAAAAATTATGAAGCATCTACAAGTAATTTTTCACAATCTATTGATAATGAAGACAATGAGAGGAAAAGACATGCGCTTTCTCCTGTTAGAGTTATTTCGAAGCACCAAAAGATTGATACTTTACTTGATAGTGGATCACAAGTAAACTTGATTTCTGAAACAATTGTAAAGAAGTTATGCTTACTAACAACACCTCACAAGAAGCCATATCCATTAGGTTGGGTATGTGATAAAGCAAAGCTACAAGTGACTAGACAATGTAAACTTAGGTTTGCTATTGGGTCAACATTTGTAGATGAGGTTGAGTTAGATATAGTTCCCTTGGATATATGTGGTATTGTTTTAGGAAGTCCTTACTTGTATGATAGAAAAGCCATTTTCTATAGAGCTGAAAATAAGTATCAACTCACTAAAGATGGAATAGAATATATTGTAAGAGCTCATAAACTCAAAAATAACTATTCTCTCATAAACTCAGGGAAGATGAAAAGAATTGTAAATTCATGCAAGCAATTTTTACTAATGGTTGTAAAGGAAAAGAACCCTGATAAAACCAATGTATTTGAAGGCTGTGATGCTAAACAGAAAGCTGATTTAGTTAAAGTTGTTTCAGAATATGATATCCTATTTCAAGAACCTAAAGGTCTACCACCCAAAAGGGAAATAGTACATGATATTCATTTGCAACAAGATGCTCCATTACCTAACATTGGAATGTATAGGTTATCCGCTTTAGAGAATGCAGAGATCAAGAAGTAGGTACAGGAGCTACTCGATAAAGGGTTCATAAGACCAAGAAAATCACCATGTGGATCTCCAATTGTACTGGTGAGAAAGAAAGATGGTTCGTGGAGGATGTGCATTGATTATAGAGCAATGAATAAAATAACAATTAAGAATCATTATCCTCTTCCTCGCATTGATGATCTATTAGATTAGTTGAAAGAAGCAGTTTACTTTTCCAAGTTAGACTTGTGTAGTGGCTATCATCAGGTCAGAGTTGTAGAACAAGATGCATGGAAGACTACTTTCAAGACAAAGAAAGGGCTGTATGAATGGTTGGTTATGCCTTTTGGCTTAACTAATTCTTCATCCACTTTCATGAGAGTTATGAATGATGTACTCAGACCTTTTATTGATGATTTTGTAATTGTATATTTAGATGACATTCTTGTTTTCAGTCAAACATGGGAAGACCATTTGAAGCATGTAAAGCAGACTTTAGATGTTTTGAAAAGAGAAAATCACTATGTGAAGTTATCAAAATGTGAATTTGGAAAAACATATTTAAATTATTTGGGTCATATTGTAGGGGGTGGTGAATTGAAGATATATCCCTCTAAGGTTGAAGTCATTGTGAACTGGCCTAAACCCAAATCTGCTACAGAAGTTAGGAGTTTCCTAGGAGCAACACAATATTGGAGAAAGTTTATTGCTAACTTTTCCTTGATTGCAACTCCCTTACATGCTTTAACATGATTGAACAAGGTGTTTCAGTGGGGAGGCAAACAACAGAAAGCCTTCAACACCTTAAAAGAAAAAATTAGTACAACACCAGTACTAGCACTGCCAGATCTTCAACGACCATTTGAGATTGAAATAGATGCCAGTGACTATGCCATGGGAGTAGTGTTGATGCAACACGGTAAACCCATATGCTATCATTAAGAGACATTTACTTCTGCAGTAGTTAATTATCCCACATATGATAAAGAATTTTATGCATTAGTACAAAGTGTGAAAAAGTGGAAACATTACCTAATGGGCAAAGAAACAATCATACATAAAGATCATCAACCACTTCAATATTTACACTCAAAAACTAAATTGTGGCAATCAAGGCATTATAGGTGGATGGGTTGCTTTCATCTTGTCATCATATATAAGAAGGGCATACACAATAAGGTTGTAGATATGTTATCAAGACCAATCATAAATGCATCTACTATACTTAAGCATAACTCAGTAAGGCATGAAAGTTACATTGAACAATATGCTCAAGATGTAGATTTTAAAGATGCATATGCAACTTTAAGTCATGGCAAGAAAGTAGAAGAATTGGATTATTACGTTAAGGACCAACTCTTATATCATTTGGGAAAGTTATGCATTCCACAAATTGAAAGAGTTAACATAATCCGAGAAGCACATACTTCTCTTATATCAGGTCATTTTGGTGTAAGTAAAATAGTTGCATAGCTACAAAGGTTCTGTTATTGGCCAAGAATGCATGAAACAGTTTCTAGATATATTAAAGGGTGTACCATGTGTGCTAAAAGAAAGCCCAACAATAGAAAAATAGGCTTGTACACTCCACTTCCAGTTCCTTGTCATCCTTGGGAAAGTGTTTCAATGGACTTTGTTGGGGAATTGCCAAAATCTAGAAAAGGTCATGATTATTTATATGTTATTGTGGATATGTTCAGAAAAATGTGTATCTTGATGCCTTGTAACAAGCAGGTTACAACTGAACAAACAAGGAAGTTGTTATTTCAACATGTATGGGTTCATTTTCGGTTACCCACTTCTATTGTATCTGATCGAGATTCTCGATTTGTTGGGAAGTTTTGGTCAAGTCTATGGGAGTTGATGGACACCAGATTGAAGAAGAGCACAACATTTCATCCACAAACATATGGTCAAATAGAGGTGGTCAACAGGACAGTGATCCAGTTGCTCAGAGGCTATTGCAGCAAGCATCCCAAGCTTTGGGATGAGCATTTGTGTTATGTGCAACATGCTTACAATTGTGCCAAGAACTCTTCTACACAGAGATCTCCTTTTGAGAATTGTTTTGGTTTTATACCAAAGTCTCCCTTGGATTTTGTCTTTGGTAAAGACATACCATTTGATGGACATAGTGATGTGGACAAAGCAACCAAGTTCATTGAACAGATCCAAGAAATTCACGAAGTAGTGCAGGAACAACTAGAAAGAAGCCAGGCCAAGTACAAGGCAAGGCATGCCAAGCATCGAATTGAGCATAGCTTCCAAGTTGGTGATCAAGTCTGGCTGTACATCAACAAAGATAGAATGAAAGGTGAAGGTAAGAAGCTGAAACCAATAAGGTATAGGCCTTTCAAGATACTTGAGAAAATTGGTGAAAACTATTTTCGCCTTGATTTTCCAGCTTATATGAATATCTATTTAGTCGTTAATGCAGAGAACTTAAGACTGTATGAACCTTCATTGATTGAAGATCCCGAAGAGAAAAGTAATTTTCCTTCTACTGATGATCTGTTGCCTGAATATCTCAATGAGTTGCAGGAAGACATAGTTCTAGAGAGGAAGGTGAGAACTACGCGCAAAGGGGATGTTGAGTACCTGAGAATCAGACTCAAAGGTTCAAAACCAAGCAGTGCACGATGGATAGACATTGGACAAGTGAGGAAGCTGTATCCTCACTTGATAGATGCCTAAAAACCAACTTTTGGTGGTCCAAAATATTTTTCAGTGGGAAGGCATGATCCAAAATGGATCCTAAAACCCTCTAAGTCTTCATATACTTAAAAACTATCGCAAGGGAAAAACATTAGCAAATCGTGGAAAACACTATCACATGGGAAAAACAGGAAGAAATGGTGGAAACAGAGTTAAAGAGAGGCTTAAGCAACATCGCACAGGAGCCATCGGATCTGGCCGATCAACGGTCCATATCTAATTGGCATATCGCAATCAGAGGTGGAAAGTGGAGTCCATCAGAGGCAGCCTTATGGGAAATCGTGATAGCAATGAGTGTGATTAAATGAGGGTCATTTGTCAAGCACACAGATCAATGGTCCAGATCTACTCGCGCTATCGCATCGCTAATATACACACATGGAAGGACTTAACCCGCAGCCCGAAGGTTCAGTGATATGCGATTGTGATATATCACATCACAATATCTCATCACAACTAATGTAAGGGGTTATGGCAAAGACATGGGATAAAGCCGGACCCAAACTAGTTTATGGATGAAAATTAATATATTTTGACTTCCGGTAAAAAGGGTTTTTCTATACATTTTCGTTAAATAAACGAAATACAAAAGAAATGTGCCCAGAGCGATTAAATGGACCCGAAAGGCTTATACATGCAGCTATATATATTTTGAGTTCTGTAATGAGTGGGATTTCGGGTGGGCCTCAGGTGGTAAGCGGTATTGGATGGGCTCCGCCCAATCCCATACACTGGCTGACATGTGGCTTGGCGCCGGAGAGAGAAAACCGCCTTTTCGGGTGGGTAATCTCCTTACGCATAAGCCATCCGAAATGAATATCAACCATTGGATCAACAATCACACAAATCAATGGTGGACTTGCGATAGCGACCAAAGGTGGATCCGAAAGGATTATAGGGCAGATTCGATAATATTTCAAGTCTAATAAAAGGTGTTTTGGTGAATTTTTCAGTGTTTCTGTGTATTTCTCTGTGTAAACAGAGAAACGATTGTTTTTGGATTTCAAACGCACCAATGGTACCTTCCATTTAAAAACAAGTGGCCACCATACTTGAAGACGTTATGCCATGATTGGTTAATACTCAGAGGGGATTTGAGCGGACAGAGGCCAGAAGCCAAAGAGCTCAAAATGGAAAACGAACAGACTAGTGTCGATAGGCTTAAAAGCCACTCAGTGACAGAGACAGAGGCAGGCAGTACTGAGACAAAGAGAAAACAGTGACAGAGAGCGAGAGGGAGAGTCTGTGTACTCAGAAAGACTTGAGGGATTCAAGTAAAACCCTGTTGTTTGTTCCTATTGTGTTGAGACTCAATTTGAGCTCACATTTGTAAAAAATCTGCTCTTGAAGACATAATAGAGAGGTCACCACCGAACGCTAGACTAGGAGATGTAGCCCAAATTTTTTGGGTGAACTCCTTGATTATTTGCTGTGTTATGTGTGCATGTCTATTATGTTTCTCTAACTACTCATTGTCTATATTATTTACGATCTTTTCGATCAGTTGCATTAAGTAATACAGGCAAATCTTGCACATGAGTCTGTAATACATTAATATTAATCTAAGATCTCGTTTTCAGATCAATGTTTATTCCATGAGAGCTGTCGTATCGACACTCTTTCGTGTGATGTCCTTCCAGCACAATGGAAACAATGTGACGGTTGATCAACTTTCATATGTTGATATTGCTTTGACTACCAGTCATACAAAACCCCTGAATGTTCCTTATATGGAAGTGGTACCTACCCTACCACAGGTTAATTATGTGGCAACCTATCCCATGTTTTCAGTTATCGATGCAAGTGAGCCTCTCATTGTCTGCTCGACTTATTTTGACTCAGATTCGGTAGTTGACATGGTCAAAACATCAATGAGGGCATTTGAATACGATTTTTTTATCCCTATTGATCCCCTTGACATGTGTTCCTTCTAGAGGACTGTTCTTCCATTTAATGAAGACCTTTTGGAAGCCATGATCAAGGGGTGTCCCTTGTCATGTGTTTCTTCCATATGGAAGCCATGAACAAGTTCCATGAGGATAGTTCTTTTACTATGTCAACCTCATTAAAAAATGAAACAACTCTTTATGAGGATGGTTCTTTTCCTATGTCAACCTTGTTAAAAAATGAAATAGGTCTCATGAGGATAGTTATTTTCCTGAGTTGAACTTGTTAAAAAATGAAATAGGCCTATTGAGGATAATTCTTTTACTATTTCAACCTCATTAAAAAATGAAACAGGTCATTTGAGCATAGTTCTTTTCCTGTGTCAAGCTCATTAAAAAATGAAACAAATCCTCCCCTATTATCATTGAGTCTTTAACTAGATCTCATAAATGTTAAGTCGAGTCTTTCTGATATCGTAAACAAGCCTTTGTTTCATCCACCTATTAGTAACCGATAGCCTACTTAGGTGAATGAAATGAAGCTTGGGGGACATGTCCCTATGTAATTGTGATGGGAGCATGAAACCACTTTCAAGCATAGTTTTCTCTATTTCAAGCTTGTGTAAAAATGAAACCACCCGAAAGCACAATTTTCTCTGTTTCAAGATTATGTAAAAATGAAACCACCCTCAAGCACAATTTTCTCTATTTCAAGCTTGTGTAAAAATGAAGCCACCCTCAAGCACAATTTTTTTCTTTGTTTCAAGCTTGTGTAAAAATGAAACTTATCTTGAGTCCATTTCAGTTATTATTTTCAAGACTCGTTAAACTCATGAAAATCCTGAGCTTCTTTTGCTATCTTTTCATGCTCGTAAAACACATATGAAAATGTTGAGTTCTTTCTGTCTTTTCCTTCTCGTTAATTAAATTGAAATTCGGTAAGATGAGTATATTTTTATCACTTTTTTAAACTTGTTAAAAATTACAAAAAAACGAAACCATCGAGTACTCTTTTAATCCATTTTTAAGACTCTTAAAACATGAAAAGATCACAGAGTACTTGATTGCTAGAACTCGTAAAATTAAATGAACAACTGTCCACTTAGTATAAGTTTACCCCTTTTACGGACTGAGCTAGGACTGTTTACGAAAAAGGTATACATTGATCAAACATGGTCAATAAATTTCCATCTTGTATTATTTTATCCCTTTTCGGACTTGAGAGACTAAATGTATGAAAAATAACATGATGGAGTTTACTTATGTTTTTCTCTTGACTCCCTAAAAGTGAAAAACATCAAGCTTTACTTTCCCTGGGATCGTTAAAATTTTACGGTAAAAGAACTGAATGAGTTTCCTTTTTGTGTCCTTTTCAAAGTCTTTAAAAGAAAACGACATCGAGTTACTCCTTTGCCAAACTCGTAAAAACTAAACATTATAGGACCTGTTAAGCATAATGGGATCGAACCATTCCTTCTTAGGGTTCATTAAAAATAATTCGATGGACTCATTCGAAGGATGAGCTTACAGTCCAACCATATGTTGTCCTCCTCAAGCTTGTAAAAAATAAAGAGGCACTAGCCAGTAATGGTGGGGGGAAATTGGGAAAAGGTGTCCATTTTACATTTTCATTTCTAAAGGTAACATGTCGCTCTTGAACACGACACTTCGTCACATTCATTTACGAGTTTGGAAATCCATTTGTCTTACAATTAATTGAACCCCATTGAAAGTCTTCAGGGTTTTTGGTATTATCATTAAGTCAAATTCTACCAAGTCAATTTTTGTGTCATTAGTGTTCAAGAGAAGTTCAACCTCAGTTCAGGTTCCTTTGCAAATTCTAGCCTTTAATCGTGTCGGCCATCCTTGAGTCAATCCTGCAAACTATTTTTAGAGCTTGACATTTTGTTTCACGTCGTAGGCTTTCCTACGATGGGTCACTTCCTATCGACTTCAACTCATTATCTAGGAAGTTTATCTAGAAACCTTCATGCCTTAATGGCAGGTTTCTCGCCTTCGATGACAGGTTTTCATCATTGACCTTTGATCAAACGATTCTATGAGTGCTCGACTTTAGATCACTTATTCACACTTCATAGATTGTACTGGAAGTACCTTGAGAACAATTGTCATTATTGGTGGTTTCTCTCACACTTGTTAACAATTCACATCATTAACTAGTAATCAAGTGGTTTCCGCCATGTTTGACTTTGAAACATTCACTCGCATGGTTAGATTCATATTGTGGATCGAGAGATGGATATCAAGACCCTAGATTTAGTTTTGTAAATCCATGTTTCAAGGAGATTTTATATTCATGATTATGTAGAACCATTTATGACAAATGGTTGCATCCATTCTGTGTCTACTATCTATATGATTTTGGCTTTTTCATGCTTGTTCATTGAGTTCGCTTTACTTTGAGTATTGGAATGCCTACCTCAATGATGATTATTGATATAAATTTGCATTGTAATCCTTGAATGTTCCCTGCAGGTTTCCGACCATTGCCTCTGATCGATCCTTGGAATGATAAAGCGCTTGAACCTTTTAAACTTATTTTATAGACTTCACACTTTAGGGTGCAATCTATTACATGTCAATTTGTCACCATGAAACTTGATCAGTTTATGGGTCTTTTTACCATCCGTGGACATGTTTGGATGAACTCCCTCAGAAGTCAAACAACCAAAAATATCTTCACGTAGATGAGAAATTTGGGGAAAATAGCTGTCACACCTTGTTAAGTTTCACCTGCACTGGTTTTAATAGCTTTTCCCACGCATTTTCTGGAATTAACTTTGAGAACAATGCAACACTGTGCTCTGTCTACCACTATAAACCTACGTAGGTTAATTCAAGAAAGTAAAAATAAAAAGTACATTCTAGAAACATAGTTGGTAGAATATTTCCCAAATGAAAGCTTCCAGGTGATGACTATTCGAACTATAACCCTCAAATGGTGCATCTTAATCCCTTTCCTCATGGATACCAAATCCCTCAATTAAGGGGTCTCATCGTCCTCTTTTGGATCTGAAACTTCTTCCTCTTGGCCTATAAAATGACTAAAGGGTAGAGGAATTGAAGGGGTTAGAACTCAGAGAAGATAAACTTATGTTGTTAGTTTGAGATTAAAAATATTGTCATCTAAGGAGGAGAATGAAGGAATTTCAGAGGGACCTCACGACATCAAGGTGAAGGTTGTAAGGCTCGTCTTTATCTTTGATTAATACAAATGAACACTTTGTCCCATTGATTTGTCTTATTAGAATGATGAATGGTTTATAATTGTTTATAATTTTTATTAAGGAAAATTCAATTCCTAATTTCCTTGATCATTAGGTTAAATTTTGTTTGGATTATTATATCGCATATGCTTTTGAACCTTTTATGGTCTATGATTGTAGGTCTTATCAAGTATTAAGGAGCTACATCAAATCACAATAAGGGATCTTCATCGATCAATTTGTGAAATAGGTAAGAGGCTCATCCATTAGCCTTAATTCTTATAATTCAAACAAGTCCAACTTAGGGAAAGAGTTAGTTCAATTGTCTTGCTTGTTTCTAGTTTCCCTCAAGGATCTAGGGAGATCGATCTTGTCCACAAGAGGGATTTATCTGCCTAACACCTGTGGGTTGTCAGTTTGTTTTCGGTTTGTTGGCCCCACTTCCATAACTGAAGCTTTGGGATTGGGTCATGTCATAGTGACACCCATCTCATGTTTACCTTGGTGAGCATGTAAAAGTTGGTAAATGTGGGAGGAGGCATTACAGGTTGGTATCAAAGCTTCTAGGTTCAAACACTTGGACTGTATTGGCTAAATGAAAATGGTTATGCATGCATGTTAGTTGTTTATGTGTTCATTATGCATGCATGTAGGTTCCTTCTTATTATGACCATGATATTTATGTATGATGATTGATATGTCGATGTCATTATGTGTGTGTGTGTGTGTGTGTGTGTGTGTGTGTATCATGCTAATCTAGATTGATTATGTAGATGAGATAACCTCCCTTGAGATACAATGAGGTATGATTTCGATTATGTCTTCTATTTGGTTTATCTAACATGTGATGTTTGCAGGAGATAGAAGATTAGAGATGAAGAGCAATATGGTGGACTACAGTTCACATGACTCCCCTTATAGGCCTGATGTGAATTTTGTTAGATCCCTATAATACTAGTGATTACCCCATTACTATTGTAGTTGTATCCCTTATTAATATTGTTGTGCCCCTATTGTCCCCATATTGTTATTACTTTGCCCCATAGAATCCCTCTATTGTTATTTTTTTGGCTTTGTATTATTATTGTTAGGTCGGCTGGGTTATATTGTGACTCCTTAGACTCCTATATATAGAAAGGAGGTTTTGTCATTTGAATCATCCAAGAATTGTTCATTTATGTAATGTAAAGGAGGTTGCCCCCTCGAAGAGGCTGAATTCTAAGGCATTGATCTATCTTTTCTATCTTTTTATGAGCTAGTTTCATAACATTTAGTATCATAGCTTTGGATTCTAGGGTTTCGCTGCTCCAAATAGGTCATTGTGGCATTTTCACTATAACCTTTTTTATGCAACGTTTCAGAAGCTAAAAAAAAAACCCCAAAGATTATTATAAGTGACAGAGATCCCATTTTCACTGGAAATTTTTGGACAGAAGTATTTTCTTGTCTTGGTACTCAGTTAGCTCATAGCTCATCTTATCATCCTCAATCTGATGGGCAAACTGAGATAGTAAAGAAATGTTTGGAAGGATATCTGCATTGCTTTGTATCTGAGAAACATACACAATGGGTCAAATGGTTGTCTCTGGACGAATGGTGGTATAAAACTTCCTTCCATATAGAAACAAAGATTACCCCATTTATGGCACTTTATGGATATCAACCACCATCCATCACATCATATTTAAGAGAAAATTCTAAGGTTCAAGCAGTGGAACATCACATCGAACATCAAAAACAAGTCCTCCAACTCTTAAAGGATAACCTCATGTTGGCACAGAATAGAATGAAACAACAGGCAGATCAACATCGCAGTGAAAGAAGTTTTGATGTAGGTGATTGGGTATTCCTACGGCTACAACCATATAAACAAATGTCCCTCAAGCAAGCTAAGAAGGATAATAAATTATCACCAAAGTATTATGGTATGTACAGGGTGTTGCAAAAGATTGGTACTATGGCATACAAATTGGAGCTTCTTGCAGCTTCTTGAGTGCACCCAGTTTTCCATGTTTCATGTTTAAAGAAGGTTATAGGCGACAAGCTCCCAGTTCAAACAATATTGCCAGAACTTGATGAGGAATGAAAAATTATATTGGAACCGGAAGCAGTCATAGAAATAATAACTCGACAGCTACGAAATCGATCAATTTCAAAGTATCTCATAAAGTGGAAGAAATTATCCGCTGAAGATTCCACATGGGAGGATGAGAATTTTATACAGAAGCATCTAGAACTACTCAAGCATTGAGGACAACACTTTTTTGAAGGAGAGGGGCATGTTAGGTCTCTATAATACTAGTGATTACCCCATTACTATTGTAGTTGTATCCCTTATTAATATTGTTGTTCCCCTATTGTCCCCATATTGTTATTACTGTTCCCCATAGAATCCCTCTATTGTTATTTTTGTGGCTTTATATTATTATTGTTAGGTCGGTTGGGTTATATTGTGACACCTTAGACTCCTATATATAGAAAGGCGGTTTTTTCATTTGAATCATCCAAGAATTGTTCATTTATGTAATGTAAAGGGGGTTGCCCCCTCAAAGAGGCTGAATTCTAAGGCATTGATCTATCTTTTCTATCTTTCTGTGAGTTGGTTTCATAACAAATTCTATGGAATGAGACAAGTTAGTTGAGCAACAAGGAGAATAGTACTCTCCTAATATAGAAGATACACTAAGAAGTTTGAAGGCATAAATATGAAGTTGTAAGGAGATAATAGAAAGTTGGTTGAAGTCCAGGAAAGACTTACCAAAACTCAGGAAAAGAGAGTAGAAGTTAATGCATTCACACTTCAGAGCTTTTCATATTTGCAAAAGCAGGGAAAACCGAGGATCGTTCATGGATAAGAGGAAAAGACAAATGAGGCATATGGTAGCAGGTCTTGATCAGGATACAGGTTGTAAAAATATGATATAGTCAAAGGTGGTAGATATTTGGATACACCTAATAGGCAGGCTAACACTCATGGATTCTATTCTAGTTCCAGTTCTGAGTGACATCATCATCATTACTACCAACATCCTTATAGGAGGAGTGAGAAGAAATATTTTCTAGATGATTTCAAGAAAGCCAAGGCTCCTAATTTTTATGGGTATGTGAAGAAAACAGAATATACAGAAGCATGGCTTCTTAGGATGGAGAAGTTATTTGAATGGCATGATTATTCAAAGAATATGAAAGCCAAGATAACTATCTTCAGTCTCAAGGAAAAGTAGATATCTGGTGTGAATATGTGAAGAATTTCAGAGGCATTAGGGTATATGGGCTTAGTTGGCATGAGTTTAAAATACCCTTCAGGAAGAAGTACTTGTCAAAGAGATATTATGATGGAAAGGCTAAGGAATTCTATGAGTTGAATATGGGTTCCATGACAGATGAAGAGTGTATGACTAAGTTTCTAGAGCTGTTGAGGTATGTGCCTGATCTGAAGGATGAGAAGACAAAGTTTCAAAGGTTCATCAATGGATTTTCTTTAGAATTTAAAGATTAGATTGAGTATGATGAGCCTCATTCATTGGATAAAGTCATCGGGAATATGAAGCATTGTTATGAGTAGTGTAAGCACAAGTTTGAGCCTAAGCAGGATTGGAAATAAAATGATAAGACTAAAGGAAAATGGGCTAACAAGTGGGGAAGGCCCTAGGATCCAGATGATAAGGAGAATGTAGCACCTTATAATAATTTCAATGTAGCTGATATAGGACATGGGTATCAACAAAGCAGTGGAACAAAGGTGATGGCATGAAGCCTTTATAGTGTTGGACTTATGGTGGAGAGAATCATAGGAGATATTGTCCATCGCACTAGGGTGGTAGACCTCAGATTTACAGTGTTTAGGAGGCACATATAGTTGGAGATGAGAAGCAGGCTGATTATAAAGCATCCATTATCGAGAATGAAGGTAAGCCTTGTCATCAATTTGTTTCCATTTTGATTGACTCTAGATCTAACTACAATTATATTATCCTTGACCTGTGTAGATTCCAAAGATTGTCTTACCATGACACCCATTTTTTGCCTATGTTTCCTCTCTTTTCCTACATTTTCCACCTAAATAATGCCACATCCATCAGGTTTTGATAAAGGTAAGTAATAATATGTATTCTTCTTCATGTTTGACTATATGCCCTATTGTTTTGTTAAAGAATGCAATTGTCTACATAATTGGTCTGTTTCCGCAGCTAATCCATATTTCTCTAGCTGTCTCCATTGTTTGCAAGGTTTAGAAGCTCTAGGTCAGCGATGAAGTATATGGATGGATAGGGAATGGTCCCATCATGGATCCCTTCCTATCCCCTTGAACTAGTTCATCAAGATGAGCGCAGGATATCACAATCAAACCCCAAAGTCAACCACAGGATTGTTGCCGAAACGAAATCCGAGTTTCATCAAAACCTTATCGATTTGCTTTCGGAATAGAAAATCGAAGGTTTAGCAATATAGTTAGTTAGAATAAAGATATCTAGGCTTAAATTACTCATGACTGTTATGCCAAAGACTTGTTATAAAAACTATGGCCGCATTGTTATTTGGTGCGTGCTGGATGATGTAATTTTGAGACAGTTTGTTAAATTTCATTTACAAGCAATAGAACTGGTTTTGCATGTGTATGTGTTGTGTTGATTGAAGATTATGGACTGATCTGTGGAGGGCCCCTATGACAGTGACATGTATTTAACCAAATTCAATTATATTTCTTTTCATTCCTTTGAATACTCTGTTTTTGTGTGAGAAATGCAGTATGATGAGTTCACTAGTGAATCGTTGTATGCATGAGTACTTTCATCTGCTTTATACCTAGATTAATTTTCTATTTGAATTGCTTTCTATTTGGTATAGTATGGTTCTTTCATTTTCTTTTTATCTAGAATAGTCTAATTGTGTTTACTCCATAAGTATAGATGTTGTTTAGAATATCTTGTTTGAATAAGATTGAGTAAGTAAAAGTGTGAGAGCCTTCTTCTTAACAATTGAATTCAGACAATACTTCTTTTCAGTTTGATAGAATAGATTTCTCTTGCACTTAGTGAATTAGAGTTGCAGCCTAAAGACTCAAGACAAAAATCCCAAAATAATCTAACACAAGTAGAAGTTAGAAGCACTCTCATATCATCCATAAACTAATTCAATAGAGAATAACTCTTAAGAAATTAGCTGATAACTTTAGGGATTGAGACATTAATATAATCAATGACACCATCTCCATACTAATCTTAAGTTTAGACCCTAACAAGAACATAACGACATAAGGAATAACTTCTAGCACATATAATGCATCTGTACTTCATCAATCTATGCACCCTGGTTGACAATTTATGATTGACAATTTAAAGACATTAAATTGGCCAAACATTTTGGTGCCGTTGTTGGGGAAGTACAAATAGAAGTTAAAAAAAAGATATCAAAACATGATATGCGTAGGGATAGAGACTCTAGAGGTAGATCTGTAGGGCGAGGAAGAAGTTTAATTCCGACAAATCCACTGACTTCACCTAGACTTCGAGAATCCACACCACCTACTCAAACATAAATTCCTTTTAGAGGTTGACAAAGGCTTCTTGAAATCTCAAGGTCAAAAATCCAATCCAGGACTTCACCCACTTCCTCTACTGAAGTTGTAATTGAAGAAAATCCTAGATCCCCAACTACAAGAGTAATTTTTCTATCCTCCAATTGTGAACAAATTTTGGGAGAAAAATTAGAAGTTCCTAGTGAAGAAGAGGAACCAGAAAGAATAGAAGAACACTATATTAGTTCCAAAGAATCTCTCATGGTTGAAGAAGGGGAAGGAGAGGTACACAATTTCCATGGCGAAGAAGATAGGATTGGAGGAAAAGGAAGAGGAAGAGGTAGAGGTGGAGATAGGAATAAAGGAGGGGGTAGAGGCAGAGGAAACCAAGATCCTTCTAGATTCCCTATTCTTGATGAAGATACAACCCTCACAATGAAAAATATATCACCCTCAATTCTTCCTAATTTCCATGGAAAAAGAAACGAAGATCTAGAGACATTTCTCTTTGAATTTGAAGTATTATGCAGATCATATGACTATCTGCATGATGCTCAAAAGTTAAAATTGTTCCCTGCCACATTAAAATACTCAGCATTAAAATGGTTCATGAGTCTAGGAGTGCATTCTATAACAACCCGAGGACAAATGAAAGAGGCTTTCTTAGGAAAATATAGAGATTATTGTATGCCTAGTAACCTTAAAGATGAAGTCTTCAAAATGACACAAAAGGAAGATGAAAATCTTGAAAACTTAGTAGAAAGCTTTGTTTATAATGTTAAAAGAGCAAAAATGGATAATTTGGATGAAGAAACCTTGAAAGCCCTCTTACTTAGAGCTATTAAAGATGAGTGGATCGATCTCCTTAACCTAACTGGGAAAGAAGATATTTCCCAACTACCATTTGCAGATATTTTTGATTTATGTGTACATATCTCAAGGGATGGAGCACAAGTTGGAAGGAGTCCTAGAGACCCTCTCTTGTCAAGAATTAACAAATCTACAACTTGGACAGTCAGTAGGGCAGAATTAGGAAATTTTCTTGATACCTTCAAAACAGATATTTTAGGGAGCCTAAGTGAGCAGATAGACACCCTTAAAATAGAAAACAAGAAAAATTCTAAAAATGCTGCATTATCTATCTTCTATCCCAAATGTTGGAAGAAGCATGCTCTAAAAGAGTGTCCCTTAGATTCAAAATCCATAGAAACCTGTGTCATATGTGTAGATAATCATGATACGAAGGAATGTCCATCCTTACTAGGTCTTAAGGCTGTATTTAATGATGAAGGAATATCAGAACCAGTAGACCCTCTCTACTTTATAGCCAAAAGACCATGGAAAAATACCCAACCAAATCAATCATAAGGATTTAGACCACAAAAATTCACCTAGTCTTCACAAAATAATTGGGATTCAGCTTGGCAGCATTTGGCTCAGCCACAGTCACAACCTTGGAATCAAGGATGGAAAAATTCTTATGGAGCCTATGCTCAATATCAACAATACTCGCCATCTTACCTTCCACCACAATTTCTACCACCATCTAATCAAATTCCCCAAGCTAACCAATTACCACAAATTCTAGTTTAGAATCAAAATCCACAGCTCTCCCTACCATTTCCACAAAAACCAAATCAATTACTCACTCAACCACTTCTGAATCCTAATAATAAAATACCACAACAACCAGTATACAACATGGAGGGGCATAATCCTCAAACTTATGTAATAACTCCACTAGACCTAAATAATGTTCAATTAAGGTCTGGAAGAGTATTACCAAGAAAACCCCCTATTGTCATTCAAGAAACAAGATCCGATCTTCAAAAACACAAAAACCAAATAGAAGAAGGAGAGACCTCTCTCCCTCAGAAGGAAAATAAACAAACAGAAGAAGTTCCAATAAACAATCCCATCATAGAACAACCATTGGTATCAATTATACCACCTTTCCTTGAACGGTTGAAAATTGATGAAGGAGTAGAAAAACAAATTATCTTGCTTGATTACAACATGATGGATGAATTAAGAAATGTTTGTATTAAGATTCCTTTACTACAAGCCATAAAAGAAATACCAATTTTTGCAAAAACAATTAAGGAACTAAGTACACAAAGATCAGGAAGAAAAAGAAAAGATATAAAAAGAATTCAGTTAGTTGGAAAAATTGCAGATATTATGATGGGGAAGATGAAAATTCAAAAATTCTTAGATCCAAGAAGCCCCATTGTAAAAACTCACATAAATGGAACTGAAATACCAAACACACTGATTGATCTAGGAGCAGCCATAAACATAATAAGCAAACAAGTTATGGACACACTTAGGCTTCCTAACCTTCAATACACAGCAACCTTGTTGCACTTAGCAGATAGGTCTGTGATTAAACCTGATGGTGTGTTGGAAGATGTTTGTGTATCCTTATATTCTTGGGAATATCCTATTGATTTCATGGTCTTAACACCCAAGAATAATTTAGGAGGACATCCATTAATTCTAGGAAGACCCTAGTTAGCTACAATTGATGCTTTCAATGATTGTAGATCAGGTGACATGTTTATCTCAGATGGAAATTCTACGAAGAAACTTACATTATATCCTCCTGCAAGAACAAAAATAGATACAGAAACTGAAGAATGGATAGAAGATGAAGAAGATATACAACCTATTTTTACTACTGAACAAGTAAAAGAGGAAGACCAAATTCTAAATTTACTGGAAAATAATGAGTCTTCCTCACATTATGATCATAGTCGCAATGAGTATCTCTCATCTAAACAAGTATCATTTCTTTCCATGGAAAAATTTGGGAATTCCTTGATAGAAATTTTTCGAGGAAAAACCTTGAATGTCAATAAAAACCTAGAAGAAGTGCAAAAGAATCAGCTGATAGAAATTTTACAGAAACATTCTTCTGCTTTTGCATGCAAACACACTAACATGAGAGGGATTGATCCTAAAACTTGCATACATCATATCTACATTGAACAAAATGCAAGATCGGTTAGACAGCCTCAACGAAGTATGAACCCAAATTTAAAAGAAATTGTTGAGGAATTGTAGAAATTGTTAAATGTAAATTTCATCTATCCAAGATCTAACAGTCAGTGGGGTTCACCCCTAGTAATCGTTCCTAAGAAAAATAGAAAATGGAGAGTGTGCATCAATTACATGGAATTAAATAAAGCAACATTAAAAGACCACTTTCCACTACCTTTTATAGATTAGGTCTTAGACACACTAGCAAGAAAAAAGTATTTTTTCTTCTTGGACGGGTTCGGTGGATAAAACCAGATTCATGTAGCCCTTGAAGATTAGGATAAAACCACATTCACTTGCCCATGGGGAAATTATGCTTACCAAGTACTTCCCTCTAGATTATGCAATGCTCCAACAACATTCCAAAGAGCAGTCCTCGGAATTTTCTCTAATCTTATTCATGATTGTGTGGAAGTGTACATGGATGATTTCACAGTTTATGGAGATTCTTTTAATGAAGTATTGGAAAATTTGGAAAAAGTATTAATAAGATGTAAAGAAACAAATCTCTCATGGAGCCATGAATTTTTTTCATGATGTTTAACAAAGGAATTGTTTTAGGTCATCATATTTCAGGAGATGGAATCAAGGTAGACTCATATAAAGTTGAAGTCATTTCTCAATTATCAGTGCCAAGTTGTCAAAAATATGTTAGAAGTTTTCTCAGTTTTACTGGATATTATAGAAGATTCATAGAAACTTCACAAAAATTGCATCCCCCCTCTTTAAATTACTCACCAAGGACTGTGAATTCAATTGGGATTATAAATGTCAAGTTGCCTTTGAAACTTTGAAAAGGAGAATTTTTGAAGCACATATCTTAAAAGGACCTAACTGGAAATTTCCTTTCCATGTCTCAACAGATGCTTCAGATTTAGCCTTAGGGGTTGTGTTAAGACAAATAGATCTTACTCCTTATGCAATATATTATACCAGTAAAAGTTTAACTCCTGCAAAGTTAAATTATACTGTAACTGAAAAGGAGTTTTTAGCTATAGTTCATGCCATTAACAAATTCAGACATTACATAACTGGATATGAAACTTTTTTTCACACAGACCATTATGCCATTAGATACCTAATGAATAAACTAGTCATTAATGGAAGAATAACTAGATGACTCTTACTGTTACAAGAATTCAACATAAACATTCTAGATAGGCCAGGAAAACAGAATACAATTGCTGACTTTTTATCTAGAATACAAAATGAAAAAAATGATCAACCCATAGAAGATAAATTTCCTAATGAATATCTTTTTGCAGTATCTACTAAATCACCTTGGTATACAGATATTGCTAACTATTAAGCCACAGGAAAAATGCCATTTCATTTATCTCCTAGAGAAAAGAGAAGAGTAGTCCATAATAGAACATCTTATTCATGGATAAATGAAGAGTTATACAAGACCAGACCTGATCTCATCATCAGAAGATGTGTTCGAGAGGACGAAATACCAGAAATAATTAAAGCTTGCCACGATGAGCCATGTGGCGGACATTTTTTTGACAAAAGGACTGCTTACAAAATCTTGCTTTTAGGATATTATTGGCCTTCCATTTTCAGGGACACCAAAGAATATGTTAAAAGATGTGACAGTTGTCAAAGAATGGGCAAACCCACTCTTTCAAATGAAATGCCACTGCAACCACAGGTACTCATTGAACCATTTGAGAAGTGGGCACTAGATTTTATTGGACCAATCATCCCACCTTCGAAGCAAAAGAAGTATATTCTAGAATGTACTGATTATGTCACTAAATGGGTAGAAGCTAAAGAACTTCCATTTGCTATTGAAAATGTTTAGTTTCATTTCTTTTTGAGGATATTTTTACTCATTTTGGTGTTCCAAGAGAAATTGTAACAAATCAAGGAACACAATTCACATCTAGACTAGTGCAGAAGCTTGTGGATCAATACAAAATCAAACATCGGAAGTCCACTCCATACCATCCACGAGCCAATGGGAAACTTGAGTCCAAAAATAAGTTGATTGAAGCTATCCTTACCAAGATTGTACATCTACATAGGAAGGATTGGGTGGAAAAGCTTCCAAAAGATTTATGGGTCTATAGAACTACATGGAGAAATACTACAAGACATACTCCCTATGAATTTGTTTATGGGAAGCTAGTCTTACTTCTGATAGAATTCTAGATATAGACCTATAAGACAGTAGTCCAGTTAGATCTTGATTTATCAGAAGCACAGAAGCAAAGGATGAAAAAACTAAATGAACTTGATAAAATCAGACAAGAAGCCTTCCACAGAACTAGCCTAGTTCAACAATAGAGATCTAGATGGCATGATTAGTACATTAAGGAAAGGAAATTTCATCCAGGAGATTGGGCATTAATCTTTGATTCAAAGTTCAAGAATTTTCAAGGGAAATTCCAAGCCCACTAGCTTGGACCTTATGAAATTGAAATTGTTTTTGACAATGGTGCAGTTAGAATCAGGACTATTGATGAAGAGAAAATTCCTCTATTAGTAAATGGACATCAACTCAGATTGTACCAGAAGCCATTGACAAGAGAGGAGTTTGTTAAAATGTTCCAAGATAATTCAGAACTGAAAATGATCAAGAAGAATTCTTCTTCTTTTCCACCTTAGAAATTTTTACTTAGTTTACTCTCTAAAATAATAATAATAATAATAATAATAATAATAAGTAAATTATATATATATATATATATATATATATATATATATATATATACATATAATAATAATAATAATAATAATAAACATGAAAACCAACATGCTGTTGGCAAGTTTATACAGAAAATTTAGAGTGAAAACCAATTTTTGTTGGCACTTCAAATTTTCCTTTCAAAAAGAAAATAATAAAGTTCCTTTATTAAAAAAAAATTCTTTCTCAGCTACAGAATCAACAACTTTCCGCAGCTTGGACAAGTTTCCATAGCTACGACAATTTTTTGTAGCCTAATAATTTTTTAGCCTACAACAACACTTGGTGATTTGAATTAAAGGACAACTGACAAAGCAAAGTACTTGCAGGAGATCTCAGAACAACAAACAAGGTTAGAAAAAGTGGATATGTATGTGCTACTTTAATTTAGCATTAGTGATTGATATATTCCATATATGACTAAGAAGAAATAGTACTACCGAAGATTAAAACGAAATCATTATAACTTAAGGGTGATGGCCACCTAACAAAATATCATAAGCCACCACTTAAAAAGTCATGTCACGTCCTCATTCCAAATCTACTCAAGTAATTACCAAATCATCATTTTAAATGTGCCTACCGGTTCGATTCATTCCTATAACCCTTATTATACTCCAATTGTTCTTACACTCATCTGAATTTTCATAGCCACTCCATCCTTTCGCCACTTAAAAAAACCCTACCAACACAATTCTGCTATCAAGGTAACCAGTCTTTGAGGCAAAGCATCCTCCATAATGGGGATAATTGTTCGAACTAAGCCAGCATGGAATAAATTCCTGGAGGGATACCCTCAGAACAAGGAGCTGCTGCAAAAGAAACAATGGTTACAGTTCATTGAAAACTTCAATGGCTTTCACAGGGAAGTGACCAAGACATTTGCGCACTCATTTGATGGAACTGAAGCCGAAATAGGGAACATTAAGATCACCATAATAGAATCCATGATAGCAGAGGCTATGGAATTACCAAGGAGCAGCGAAAAATGGTTCAAGAATAGGGGAATTAATGGAGAGGATTGGAATTTCTTCCTCAAAAATCCAAAGATGCACACCACTATCTTCAAGAAAGGTATTCCCAACACAACCCTTAAGAGAAAATGGAGAAATTTATTGCTTATACTTCAAAAATTTGTCACCTATGAGGGTAGGTTTAGGTATATGTATTTTTACCATGTTAGGATGATGATGCATTTTCTTGAAGATTGCCAGATGAACCTTCCTTACTTTCTCTTAAATAGTGTCAAGAAAATGTCTACAAATGTTCAAAAGAAATTTCAGTGTATAGAAAACACCATGTATCATCATGACCTGATAAAGATATTAGTTGAGTTCCATCTTTGGATTAGAGGGGATAACAAGGAGAGTTTCTTGGTTAGGAACCATTTTGAAGAAAGATCCATAGAAAAAGCCAACAATAGTAGGACCCTCAGAGGAAGGAAGAGAACCATAGAAGGGGTAAAAGAGCAGGAACCCCAGACTCACCCAGAATTATCAGAAGAAGAGTTGCCCATAGTAGACATATTACAGAGAATGAAGAAGGGGAATATTAAAAGGAAGAAAGTTAGCAAAAGAGAAAAAGAAATACCACAAATCAGGACCCTTCCTCAAGAAGAAAACTCAGAAACTAAAAGAAAGAAGGTTCAAGGATCACAAACCTCAGGACTGAGGAGGAGCACAAGGTTGAGCACAGTCCAACAGACAATCCCGAAAGCTACATAGTACATTGATCTCGAGGAAAATGAGCCAACTGAGGATGAGCCAATTGAGAATGAGCCAACTGAGAATGAGCCAACTGAAAACCCTGAAAGTCCTCCAAAAGGGTCACCAGAATCATCACCGAGGGTATCACCACCACCTTACAACTCACTTCTGAGAAGTCCAGTGCATAGTTCGGGTATTGACCCTATCTAGCAAGAGATATATGACTATATAGAGTCGTTGGAAAGAAAGGAGACAACAACCAAGGAAACAATTCAGAGTCCTAGAGAAGGGAGCAACCAGTTAAATGAACCATAGGAACACTCAGCCACAAACATTTTAAAGCAGGATATTTTTGAATTAGAAACGTTGAACAGGTATCTCAAGAATGAGAATCAAGCATTGAAGGCACAAAGTGAGATCCAGATTGCAAAAAATGACAATCTCATCCCCTGTTTGAGCTTGTGATATAAAAAGAACAAAAAGCTGAAGAAGGAAAATAGGATAATGCAAAGAGAGATTATCAACTTAAAATATAAAATTCTAATGAGAAAACCTAGGATGCCAGTAGCTTCCAAAAAGAGGAAAACAATGAAACTTGGAGGTGATGAACAGAAGACACAAGTGACTGACAAGGATGAAGTGTATGAGGACATACAAAACCTCCAGCCTGGGGGAATGTAGAGTCCAAAGATTGTCTTACCATGACACCCCTTTTTTCCTATGTTTCCTCTCTTTTCCTACATTTTCCACCTAAATAATGCCACATCCACCACGTTTTGATAAAGGTAAGTAATAATACGTCTTCTTCTTCATGTTTGACTATATGCCCTATTGTTTTGTTAAAGAATGCAATTGGCTACAAAATTGGTCTGTTTCTGCAGCTAATCCATATTTATGTAGCTATCTCCATTGTTTGTAAGGTTTAGAAGCTCCAGGTCAGTGATGAAGTATATGGATGGATAGGGAATGGTCCCATCATGGATCCCTTCCTATCCCCTTGAACTAGTTCATCAAGATGAGCGTATGATATCACAGTCAAACCCCAAAGTCAACCATAGGATCGTCGTTGAAACGAAATCCGAGTTTCATAAAAAATTTATCGATTTTATTTTGGAATAGAAAATCAAAGGTTTAGTGATATAGTTAGTTAGAATAAAGATATCTAGGCTTAAGTTACTCATGACTGTTATGCCAAAGACTTGTTATAAAAACTATGGCCGCACTGTTATTTGCTGCACGCCGGATGATGTAATTTGGAGCAATAATCAACGAGAGGATCATACCCCCCACCCAGTCCTCTATGGACCGTACGAGCACGTCCGTCACCACCGCGCTTACAGCTCTCTACCCCAACTTTCTTGTTGCTCTGGCCAAGTTCTTCCCCCCCCCCCCCCTTTTGATTCAGAATGAAGTGGCTTATGTTGGTCGTATTGGAGCAGAAAAAGGAATGGGGACCGAAGCCAAGTCGTGTGAAGGTGGTCACTGATGAAACAAACCAACCTTACCCTCCGACCAACCTTGCTTTACTACACCTACCCTAGGAACGAACCTTGCCATACTCATACCTCCTTGGGACCCTACTAACACTCTTACTTGGGAACCTATGCCTAATGCCTTTGGTGGGGTGGAAATAGACTTTGATATCTCCCCTCACTGTCTGTCTGTAGAATCTAATTCACCACTTCATACCAAAGATCAAGCCACACAGTCATTTCCTTCCCTCTCGAGGGTTCTTTCATTCCTTCCCCTATATCAGGGATCTGTTCAAGGAGTAAAGGGAAGGAAGGGACTCCTCTGGGAAGGGAATGCCAATTTGTTAAATTTCGTTTACAAGCAATAGAACTGGTTTTGCATGTGTATGCGTTGCATTGATTGAATATTATGGACTAATCTGTGGAGGGCCCCTACGATAGTGACAGGTCTTTAACCAAATGCAATTAGATTTCTTTTCATTCCTTTGAATACTTTGTTTTTGTGTGAGAAATGCAGTATGATGAGTTCACTAGTGAATCATTGTATGCATGAGTACTTTCATCTACTTTATACCTAGATTAATTTGCTATTTGAATTTCTTTCTACCTGGTACAACATGGTTCTTTCATTTTCTTTTTATCTAGAATAGTCTAATTGTGTTTACTCCATAAGTATAGATGTTGTTTAGAATATCTTGTTTGAATAAGATTGAGTAAGTAAAAGTGTGAGAGCCTTCTTCTTAACAATTGAATTTAGACAATACTTATTTTCAGTTTGATAGAATATATTTCTCTTTCACTTAGTGAATTAGAGTTGTAGCCTAAAGACTCAAGACAAAAATCCCAAAATAATCTAACACAAGTAGAAGTTAGAAGCACTCTCATATCATCCATAAACTAATTCAATAGAGAATAACTCTTAAGAAATTAGCTGATAACTTTAGGGATCGAGACATTAATATAATCAACGACACCATCTCCATACTAATCTTAATTTTAGACCCTAACAAGAACATAACGACATAAGGAATAACTTCTAGCACATATAGTGCATCTGTACTTCATTAGTCTACGCACCTTGGTTGACAATTTATGATTGACAATTTAAAGACATTAAATTGGCCAAACAACCTGGTGGATAAGTGTTGCTTGAATAAAAAAGTGCATGCAAAATATTGGTTGGTGTAGTTGGCTACAGGAACCAAGAGAAGAGTTCATCATTGGGTGAGATCTTGTGCATTTGAGCTGAATGGTATGCCTACATCAACACATATAAATGTGATTATGTTGGGATCATACAATATTCCTTTGGCATGGATTGGTTGTTCATTCATAGGACTATAGTGGACTGCTGTGACAAGGCTATTAAGGTATGGATGATGATGGGGAAAGGAGAATTTTGTAGGAAAGAAGAAGCCTACATTAGTAAGAATGGTTATAGCTATGCAGACAAAGCGTCGCTGTAGGAAATGTTGTTTATTGTTTGTAGTTCATATTTCCAGTGACAAAGGGAAGGATGTTGAGGATGATGAAGTCCTAAAGAGGTATCCTATTTTGTAGCGGTTTTAGGATGTGTTTCTTGCAGATATTTCAAAGTTTCCTCCTCATAAAAAAGGTGGAATTTTCTATTGAGTTGATGCTGAGAGAAACACCAACATCTAAGGCACCTTACATGATGAGCATTCCAAAGTTGGTGGAATTGAAGTTGCAGCTTAAGGAGATGCTTGATAAGGGATACATAAGGCCAAGTGTGTTGCCTTAGGGTGCACCGATATTGTTTTTAAAGAAGAAAGATGATGCTCTCAGGTTATGCATTGATTACAGGCAGTTGAAAAAGGTGACTATCAATAATAGGTATCCATTGCCACAGATTGATGATTTGTTTGATCAATTGAAGGGAGATGAAATTTTTTCAAAGATTGATATGAGATCCAGATATCATTAGGTGCACATCAAAGAATAAGATATTTACAAGACAACATTCCATACAAGGTATGGGAATTATGAGTTTGTGGTGGCTCCTTTTGGTCTTACTAATGCTCTAACCTCTTTCACGTGTTTTATGAAAAATGTGTTGCATCCTTACCTAAACAATTTTGTGATAGTTTTTATTGATGATATATTGATATATTTAAGGAATGAGGAAGAGCATGCAGAGAACCTGGGAGAAGTGTTAAGATTGTCGAGAGAGGATCAAATGTATGCCAAGATCAACAAGTGAAATTTATTTCAGTCTAAGATATTCACAAGACCACATTCCATACAAGGTATGGGCATTATGAGTTTGTGGTGAATCCTTTTGGTCTTACTAATGCTCTAACCACTTTCATGTGTTTGATGAGCATTGTGTTGCGTCCTTACTTGGATAAGTTCGTGATAGTGTTTATTGATGATATACGAATATACTCCAAGAATGAGGAAGAGCATGTAGAGAACCTGGTAGTAGTGTTGAGATTGTTGAGAGAGCTTCAATTGTATGCCAATATTGTCAAGTGAACTTCCTTTCAATCTCAAATTCATTACTTGTGACATGTTGTTTCCAAGGAGGGGATATCACTGGACTTGGAAAAGATTAAAGCTAGCATGGAGTGGCCAACTCTAAAAATGTGGATTAGGTCAGATCATTCATGGGACTAGAAGGTACAAGCGGTTCATCAGGAACTTCTCATAGATTGTTAAGCCTATTACATTTTTATAGAGAAAATGGAAGAAATTTGAATATGACTGAGGAGTGTAGCTAGTTTTGAGAAAATGAAGAATTTGCTTACAAATGATCTAGTCTTGAAGATTGTCGATCTTGATAAGGATTTTGTGGTATGTACAGATGCTTGCAAAGAATGACTAGGTGGAGTCCTGATGTAGGAAGGGCATGTGGTATGTTATGATTCAAGGAAGCTGAATAAGCACGAGAATAACTACGTGACTCATGATATTGAGTTGGAAGCTATCATTCATGCATTGAAGATGTGGAGACATTATATTCTTAGCCGAAGGTTTTTTCTGATGAGTGATCATAGTGGGATGCAGTATCTGTTTGACCAACCCAATATGAATGCTAGACAATATAGATGGTTGGCTACCATTAGTGAGTTTGAATTTGAGATCCGATGCATCAAGGAACAGGAGAATAGGGTTGTAGATTCTCTCAACATGAGAGTGTAGGTTGTTATTTTGTTTTCTTCTCGTATGTGTATGAAAAGGAAACACTTTATACCGCGGATGAAAAGTAATCTTAACAATATAAATGACTGCTAAACATTGTAGATCTACAGCAAATGATAGAAACAAAAATTTCCAAAGCCCTGATCTAAGCGACAATCATAGTTAAACAACAAAATGGAATAGTAAAACAAATGCAAATAACTCCAATAATCCAATGGAAACCAGATATATAAAAAATATATTTTATTAAACAACACTTGTGAAGGTAAAAAATAATGTTACTACTTCCCCTCTATGGAATGGGTTCTTGGCTATCCTCAATGTCTTCAGCTTTTGTAGAGTCTCTCTCCTATATAATGTTTAAAACACAACAAACAAAATGTTTGAGCTCAATGAGAACTCAAATGAAAAAGAAGATGGTGTGTGATAGTGATAATAATCAGAACTGCAACAGTGAGTGAACAAAGAAAATAATCGAATGTGAATAATGAATGGAAAACCATTCTATTTATAACAAAATATTAGGTTATCCTTGAATAATGAGCAATAATAAAATATTACTAACCCCATTCTAGAAATAACCATTTGAAATATTTTACTATATTTGGTTACAGGGAAAAAGTGTTTAAACTTTTATTTAGAAATAATAAATAAATAAATGATTTATTTATCATCTCAAGAAATATGGTTAAGGAATACTAAACAAATAATGATTTATTTAATTATTCCTAAGGGATTTGGTCAAACTTGATAAGGAATAATAACTAATTAGTGATTAATTAATTATTTCTAGAGAAAAATAAGATAATTACTGATTTATCTATTTATTTCTAATAATTGGGTCAAATGTGAGAGGGAATATTAATTAACAATGGTTTAATTAATTATTGCTATAAGATAATTAAATAAATAGTGATTTATTTAATTATTCTTCATGGGTTTAATTATAAATGACTTAACAAATGTGGTTTATTAAGTAATTTCTCACAGTGAAAGCAATTTTAGTATGGTAAAATTGGTCCTACATGGTGTACTTCAATCCATCTAGTAAATTATGTCTAGATGATCAATTTTACCGAATTACATTGTAAGGACACAATCACTAGACAACGAAGTGGAGTCAAAAAGAGAGAGAAAAAAAATGGAGCTAAAGCGAAAGAGGATAGGGACAGAGGGGGCGAGACCAATGCAAGCCTCCTTTTATGTTTTGGTACCAATCTTAGTGAGGCGGGGGAGGCATACCTATACCCGCTGAGATAACTTAATACAAAAATAATGATGCACCCAGAAACATGAAATGGAGCAATAAAATACATGTTGAATGGTACATGATATGCTGGCATAATTGAGACACAAAATAATACAATGTGTCCCATATACATAATGCGCCTGGACAAAACATGAGCCATGACTAAATATAATAACATCTAAGTACAAGAGATATAATGGCCCTTCCCTCAAAAAATGGGTGGGAGGGAGGGTAGAACAACCGAAGAAGCCCTATTGAACAGGGAAGGGCTCTGTAAAACTGAATGGATCATCTGAAGGAGACATGCATGCTGTGAATGTTGTAAGTGGTGAGAACTGAACCCATCAAATATGTGGAACTACATCTAAGGCTGTAGTATAATATGAAGCCATCTGGGCATGTGGGGGGCTACCTGAAGGGTAATCCCCTCATGAGGTCTGAAAACATCTCACACACCCAGGAACCATTGGTACAATCTATTGCATCACTGGACCATTAAGTGTATGAATCACGAGCATGAAACAACCAAGTCAAAGGGAAATGATGAGTCCCTTTGCTTGATCCGAGGCACCGAACAAGGGTGGAAGCTGGAACCAAGATACACTGCCCTCTAGGTCGTTCTTCTGGAATAGATGTGCTGATGTCGATAGAATAGGGCCTGCCATAGGTGAGGCAATGAGGATCCTCAACTAAGGCACAAGGGAAAATAGTAATGTGACTGATGGATTGACACCAGGGACAATGGAAAAAATGGGAGTCAGGGACAAATAGATGACTTCTCTTATCAGAGCATAAAGTGCATGGTTGACCTAGCAACGACTAACTCAACTCCGGTGGGGATGGTGGACAATATGACTGAAGGCCAAAATGGGCAACACAGAATGAATGGTATGAAAAGATGGATGGAATACTATGACATGATATAATGGGACGTGAAGCAAACTACATGGATGAAAATGTGACTCATTGTGGATGCTCTGAACAAGGGTGACTTGATGATGTTGTGCTATACTATAAAACAACCCCCCCATTTATGAAGGACAATAGCTAAGATTAGAGATATAAATGGGGATCCTTTTAAATTTTTAGGATTAGGATAATAATACCTAACTCTAAGAACATACCTAGCAAAAACTTGCAAAATGAACTAAGGATGAAATCCGCATTGCAAATCGCAAATCAGACTTTTCCATGTGACTGTATTAAAACATCTTCAAAACTTGCAATCTGTGATCAAATCTCCCACTCTGATAGCCCAATAAATAACACCTTGTCATTTCGCAAATCGCACTTTGCACTTCACAAACTTCGCAAGAAATTTAGCTATGCCATTAGAATGTCCATTAGCGATTTGCGAAATGTGATATTGCAATATTCGCAATTGCATTTCACTTTATGCATTTAAGAGCTATATTGTATCCATTTAAAGATTGCGATGTGTGATTAAGAGTGGTAAAACATGTGAAATAATTACATTTTAATATCAAAACAAACGAATTGATAGGTTAATAAATATTTAGCGGCCCAAGGAAGGATAATCATTTTCCAAGTTATGGGTAGTTAACATCGAGTATCTCATTAAACCTTTCTCATGATCCAAAGTCATTTCAGAGAAGCTTTCAGTCTTAATTATCTGATATTGTTTGCACTGATATATCTTGTCAATTTCAAGAAAGCTACAAAATACATGTCACTAAGGAAGGTGATGTAGAAACAGAGCAAGAAGAGCATTGTTGAATTCGAGTTTATAGAGATGGCTCCTATTTTCTCAGATACAGTCTGCGACACTGCCGGAGGCGCAAAAACATGGGAGGTCATATACAATAGGCTCAAAGATGAACGTCCTAAAATCATTGTCACGAGAGCAACAACTGATTCAACAAGGCCTTCGGAACTTCAATTCAGGGATGCTACCTGTTCTTTCCTTCATAGGATAGGAGCAAGAGCTAAAATCCTCCCATACACAGATATGATCAGGTGGGTGATCGAAAATCTCACCATTGAAGATAGGAAATTCAGGAATTCAAGAAAGGAGCTCATAGGGTCGTTCAGAGCAGAGGATCTAAAGAACATGTACCACATACCTAACCCTCAGGATATCTATGACAAGGCGTTCATGGCCAACTTCACAAAGAAGAACCTAGACCCCTTCAAGCTGATTCAAGGTTGGAGAGTATTGGACAACAAATTCAAATATGACAAATCAGGTATGTATGCTATAGCCTCTTTGGTAAACCCCTACAACTATGCAGCAGATATGTTATGTATATTATATGCGTTACCCAATAATACTAAGTTTTCAATAGAATGGATTCCTCTGATTGATGCCTGTGTTAATTCCCACATCATGAATTGGCCCTCCATCTTATCTGATAACCTAGCCACCACCATTACCAAATATTGAAAGAAGAAAGCCTCCTCTCTAGATAACCTCCCTACGTTCTATTTTAGTGCCTATATTATGGATGCCATCTGTTTTTGCACGACATTTCCGACCATGGGCTAGAAATGGACCTTACAGGACCCCTACCAAATCCATCTCAGTCATAAAGAAGTATGGGAATCACATTATATACCTCACTTCTATAAAATATTTCATGTTGTTGTTTTTACCCTACATCAAATAATTTTCAATAATAGAGCCCCCACGTTTTCCTAAGAGGCCGCAACAGACCTGTTTATTGTCAGAAAATATTTTATTGAAGAATGTTCACCCACATTAGTTTTTTTGGTGGCACAGTTGATCCACATGTCCTTCCTTTATATGTTTTTGATAAATTATTAGCGAGAGAGATTGCTTACCAGACCGTCGAAAAAGGCCTGACTAAAGTTCTCAAAGACAACAAGAAGTCATTATGGCCCTCTTTTCCTGTCAAGTGCGGTTCTTTTGCTTTAGCAAATTTTGTTCATGCAACTAAGGAGTCAGCAAAAATGGAAGTCCTCAGGCTTCATACATTTCTTAAGAGGCAATTTGATCTAGAAAAAGTGGCATATAATATCACTAATGCAGGAAAGCTCAAGCAATACAACCATGAGCATAACAATTTTGAAGAATTGTTATAGATGGTCGAATCCTTCGAACAAGCATTCGAACGGGCAAGGGCGAATCTGAAACTTGAAGTTTATCAAAGCTTTCAAGAATTCAGAAATGAAAGGCTAGAAGTGATCCTAATGCATTTGTTAAAGCCCAAGGATAAGCCTACACCAAGTGTCACTGTTGGTAGTGAAGGTCCTAGTTCTTGAGTAGATTCTTAGGTAAATACTGAGAAGACACCAGACACAAGGAAACCCCAAGACGCAGATAACACAGCAGATTCCAGTGGAAAGTCGGCTTAGAAACAGGTTTTGAACACCCCGTCTAAAGAAATCAGTCCAGATGTTAAAGACAGTTGTTTGGAGTAGGAGTGAGATTAGTGTAATCAGAAATTGCAAGGCACTCCCAAAGCAACAAATACCTAAGAAATAGTAGAGTATAAAACTCCTTTGCATGTTCATAAGGATACAAAGCCCAAGTCTATCGGTGAGCAGTCCAAGCCTATGGGGGAACAAGCGACAACATCCCAGCATACTGAAATTATCCTTGCTCTGCCCACATCAGAAATTGTTTTGAAAGTAACTAAAATACCTCCACCCGATCTGTTCTATAGTCCTCTCCACAAGGGTGTAGTAAGAAGGCGGAGAAAAAGGAAAAGGGTAGACACACTCGAGTTCCTACCTGGAAATGATCTGATGGACATAGTTTGGAAGGACATTTCTTTCAATTCGGATGAGAACTTGACTAGACTATCATAGGTCATAGGAGCATATGCATCGGCCAATATGGACAAGGCTACTGAAATATCTACCTTGTTAAGGGAAAAAGAGGAGAGCATTGCACAACTCGAGCAGCAGCTCAAAGCAAAGAAATCAAGCGTAAACAGGCAAGCGGCTGAGAAGCTCGCCCAATTGCAGTAAAACATGGAGGTCCTGAAAATAAGTCATGAAGCTGATATATCAGCCAAAAACATGCAACTCCAATAATTGCAGCAAGCCATGGAAAGGTACAAGGATGTTCCCACTACTGAAGAGTTCGTTAAAGAGGCACTGGAATTAAATTCTCTTATGGTGAAACAACAAGATAATTTCTGCCAAAATATGTCACACATTACCCCTTATCTGACCACTAGTGACTAGCTGACAGATAAGGCAATCGACCAGAGAACCGAGTTTAACAATTTAAACACCAAAATCTTCGAGTTCATTGAATGGCAGGAAATAGAAGATGAAAGGAAAGCCAATCTGCCTGAGATTGAGGAAAATCATAAAGACATTCTCTTCACGAATTGGGATGTGAGAATCAAACAAGTCAGGCTAGTAGTCACAAGGGCAGCTCGGGTATCAAAGAATATCATTAAGGAAATGAATCACACCATGTTTGCCACCAACCTGATTAAAGAAGGCAATTTGAAAGAAATGCCCGATTTAAATGCTCTATATAAAAGCTAGCAGGAAAAGGCAGAGACTCAAAGGGAGGCAATTACAAAATTGACCAGGACCAACTGGGATTCGTATTAGCAGTACCTCGTCAAGCCGCACAGCTAGATTATGACCCTCAATTATTCTCTTCATATGACTCAGCGGAGGTTGCAACCTCTCACAGATGCGATTTTCACAGGACAGCTCAGGACACATTTTGGGGCACCTCCTCAAATTCAACCGATGACCGATATATGTGATTTGAAGGACAAGTTGGCAGACGACAAGTCATCCTCTTAGTTCTGTTCATTTAGCCACTGTTTATTTTTGGAGTTAGTTAACTAGTTAGGAGGAAGGTTGTTTGAAATCTTCTCAAATTTTGTATAATCTATTTTTGCACATTAGTTAGAATAGTATTTACACCCTTCTCACGCATTTAGAGAAGGGTTCAGAATTTTATCAAAAAAATTTGCAAAGAATGCACTATTGTAAGTTTGTGAACGCTTTGGTGAAATTATGGAACACGATCATTTCTTTTAGATATCAGACTAGTTTCCTTTGTTGATGCACTATTGTATCCTTGGGAGACAATTTGATTTGAAGAAAGAAGTTGGTCTATGTCATTTTCCAAATGAGTAGGACTTCACACATATGGTACTATTATCTTGTAAGATTGATTCTGTTTTCATTTAATTAGTGGAAAAACTTTACTTTCATGAATTGTATGTGAGATTTATTGTTTCTGTTAAGCGTTAATTGCACCTTTGTATGATGCCTAGCTGAAATTGTGATTTTCATATATAACTCATCATATATGCGATATATTTTATAAATTTATTTGACTAACTATTTAGTCAAAGGAATTATGTTTATACGTTATCATCTCTTTTTAGTTGTGATTAATCTTTATTATCACATGTTAAGCAGTTATCTTTGTAGATCGCATACCACACAGGAATACATGGCTTTATATTAGAATAAGTTAGTGAGAGAATTGCATTATAGAATAGGTCATTTATATTATCATTATTCTATTACAAATACTCATGAACCACCCACTCTCATCTTAAAACCCACACAGGGAAACTTTTCCCATTATCCCTAGTCAGAGCCACCACTTTAAATAGAAAAGGAGTTGTCTTAAGGTCCGGATCGGGTGGTTATCCCCCATGTTTCTACAGAAGAATTCTAAGGCTACAACATTTTGGCACTAGAAGGAGGGCCATCCGACTGTGAATGGCATATAAACCTAAAGATCATTCAAAAAACATTCATAAGAGTCAAAATCCCTCCACAATTTATACACCTTCTAGATGTCGTTCAAAATCTCCTGATTGGAAATCTGAAGTTGTAGAAACATTTCCCTTGTCTCCTGAAGTAGTAAGGAAACCACCCTCTCTAGGTTACACTCCTGAGTTTCCCGAAGTTCATTCTTTGATATAGAAATTGGAACAGATACCCATTTCTGCCGAGAAACTAGAGAGACTCGAAGTGTATGAAGAAAGTGTTACCTCCTTATTATAACAAACTGGTGTATTGACTAGATTGCAAAGTGAAGGGAATGGGGTCACCCCCTTTGAGTTTCCCATCCCTCCACATCATAGGAAAGTTACTTCATCAAGATATGAATCATATACCAGTGAGATCACATCACCTTTCCATCCATTCACTTCCCCATTCACTTCTACTCAATCCACGACTTCTCAACTATCCACTTCTCCAATTAGTACTACCATTAGTAGTACTAACCCAGTAGTAATTTCTTCGCCATCTATACCTACTTTTGGATCAACCTTCCCATATTCTTAGTCTCCAACTCAAGTTATGGCCAATCAACCTACTCAACCTTGGACAAATCCTGGTGCTGTCCTAGTTGCAAATCCAAATGCACTCCCAGCAAACCCAGAAAAATGGCTTCCTAAGTACAATCCTAACGATGCTCTCCCGACTGAAGAGCATCTAAATAATTTTATGTCAGCCATGAACCTTAATGGGGTCACAAATGAAGATGTTGTAATTAGACTGTTTCCTTATACTTTCCAAGGATCTATTGGATCTTGGTATTTTTCCCTTCCAGCAGGTTCAATTAGAGACTAGGATACTTTTCAAGAAGTATTTCTTGAAAAATTTGGTGATGATAGGACCATAACATCCTTGATAAATGATATTTCTAATTTGAAAGCTAATCCAGATGAAAAGATCAAATATTTCAACTCCAGATTTAACAATTTGCTAAATAAGATCCCCATTGCCTCTAAATCTATTGTAGATGTACAAATAGAATGGTATATATCATCTCTTCCTTCTAATATTGCAATTTTTGTAGATGGAGACAATACAACTACCCTTGTAGAAAACATGAAAGAAGCCCTATCTGTAGAAAGAAGAATTATAGCTTTGGAAAAGAGATCACAAAGAGACGAAAGGAAGTAAAAAAGAATAACATTTAAGGATGAATCTAAGAAGAAAGCTTCAAAGGACCCTTTCGATCTTGAAGGCCTTCATAAAGTGTTAAAAACAATGTCTAATGAAATGGTCGAAATAAAAAATAGGTCACAGAATCCTCTGCTACCAAGAAACCTTTTCGCTCATTCAAAAAGAACCCTTCTTCTACATCGCAACCCCTAAACACCATTTCAAATGCTGAGTCTGATCAAGAAGCAAAAGAAGATTCACCAAGGGAAGTGCTATGTGGTAAAACTCACAGGATGAAAACTACCCTCAAAGGCCTTCCTGGGACCTTCGACAGACCATAAGATTATCTACACAAGCTACCTGTTACACACATGTTCATCTATCAAACATAAATTGACAGGGTATGGAAAGAGGATCACCTTCAGTTCCTTCTAGATTCGCTTGGGGATATCCGTGCGGCAAGAAGAACTCCTTCTAATCCAGCTCCAAGTCGATTCCTGCACAAAGGAAAAAGCAAACCAATCACAGCATACGCTTCTGAAAACTAAGGGAAGAATCCGTAACAAACATGTATTAATGTATAACTTAACTACTCAACTTGACCAACATTAGAATGAACAAATAAATGGACAATATCACTGACACTTTGGAGTAGGGAACACAACTATAGTTCTATATTCAGAATGGAAGAGTGATTACAACAATCCATTGCATCAACCTTCCTTACCCCTTCTTCCTCTCTCACTCTCTCCTTCTTTCAGCTAGCTCCTTCAAGAATATGACAGTTCACAACAGCTCTACCGGCTATCCTTCTAAATTCTCTGACCATTTTGCAATGGCCCTCTTGTTTCTTATGTAGCAATTGAGTTAGGGCTGCCAAGCTCCATCTAGAGTTCATTAGGGCGAAAACCATGAACTTGCCCTGTTTACAAGCATTTTCCCATTTTCCTTCATTCTTGGAATAGAATTTCTCCAAATATCTTGAATTTTGGAGTTTCCTTGCTTTTCTTGCATAAATATAGGGATTTAATATCTAGATATTTTATGAGTATATTAATTGGCATAACCTTTTGAACATCACTTAAGTTCACTAATGCTCCCCCTGGTCTAACAACATGAGTTAGTAGGGTCACTAACGCTCCTTTATGCTTGGTAACAAGCTTTATAAAGCAGGTTGTCAGTGTATAGAGAGCGTTAGTGTGGATTCTGGGCCTACAATTGTGGTCATTGTTTCAGTCACCTTGTCTTTCACCTCTGAGTTGATGAGGAGGTCAATTTGTCCTATAACATATGCCCCCTAAAGTATGAGATCAGAGGTAGAGACGATGGCCGAAATACTTTATGAAAAAACACTGTAATTTGCTGTCAAAATATTTGTAGAGAGAGAGAGAAGTTTCAGGCAGCAAGGAAAACCTGATACAACACAGATACATATATATAAACTGTTAAAATCATATCCTAAGTCAGTCATTCCCATGCTCAGTAGCTATGTCAGAGTAATTTTCTCCTCGGAGATATAACAATGATGGCTGCCAATATGGCACAAGGCAGATCCAGTGTTATAATAGATCATCCTGAAATAGCTGTCTCCAAAGAACAATATCCGCAGCATGGGAGAGGAAACAAGGCTGAATGATGCAAGCCTCTACCCAAGGTCTTGATTCCCACTTCACCGAACAACATAGATCAGTACATGTGATAATATGTGTTGACATCGAACATGCACAAAATCATTTGATTACCAGCCAATAATGGAGACCGTTAACAGATGCGAGGAAGGCCATCAATAATGGTGATGGTCTCCAAGATGCACAATGCAAACTAGCGAGTGTGAAAGATTTTTTTTTTTCGTTGAACACTCGTAGAATCGCTTAACTAGGAGCCAATAATGAAAACCCGTGATCAAACACAAGGTAACCTGCCACTAATGTCTGCAAGCACCAAGGCACTGAATGTGTTTCTGGGTTATCTTCCTAGATAGAGTGTTGAAGTTGATAGGAAGAAACATGTCGAAAGGTAGGCAATGACGTGTCCTACATCAATCGACACGAAATCGGACAAGGATGATTTTTTTTTTGAAGAATCTTTTAAGATTTTGGGTCTAGACAATGGAGGACATGATGAAAGGATATGTAGGATCGGTTGATAGAGGGAAAAAATGGGGACCCTTGAACAATAGAAGGCACAACAATGGTTTTAACCAGACAACACTAGACTCATGAACACTACAGAGTGTTTTAAGATACGCAGATGCAATTACATCAGGGTATATAGGCTAAAAACTCATAGGGTGGTAGGGTTCATATTGAGAGGCTATCAAAATGAAGGTGTATCTGAGGGAGTGCCATGTTCAAGGGAACGTTTTCTACCAAACCATGCTTTTGAATATAGGATACAGTTGTACTGTCCACTTTCCCCGTCTGATTTTTTAATGAGTCTAGACGGGTAAACTCATTGATTTTTTCATGTTTAAAGAGTCTGAAAATGATCACAAAAATAACGACTCTTTGCCCTATCTGATTAGTTTAATGAGTCCAGACAAGCAAACTCGTTGAGTTTTTCATCTTTTAAGAGTCTGAAAAGTGTCGTAAAAAGAATGACTCTATATCTTGTCTTTGTTTTTAAAGAGTCCAGACTAGACAACTCGATGGTCTTTTCATCTTTAGAGAGTCTAAAAATATCATAAAGAGAGACTCCATGGTGGTCCCTTTGTCATAGTTGTTAACCGGGTGCGACAAAAGGTTAATAGTATACCCGGATCAGTTAACTTTCTGTATTTTAATCTGTTGAAGCCGGATAAAGAAAAACCTTTTTCCAATAGATGTCAACCTCATTTTGTTACGAGTATGAGGCGACGGACTAAACTCATGTTTTGTCGTGACACGTTAACAAGCTCAGTAACAAAAACTCGAGATTTTTCATGTTTTAATGAGCAAGAAAAATTACTTGAAAGAATGCTCGGGTCATCTTTAGCATGTTTAACGAGCAGCAAGACACAGCTCGGGATTTTTTCAGTTTAAAGAGCAAGAAAAAAGTGCCTAAAAAGGATGCTCCGTTGGTCTTTTTCAGTTTATGAGCTGGAAAAAGATAAAAAAAGAGGTGCTCAGAGCAGCATTTGCATATATTTAATGAGTGCAAATGATGAAAAACTCAGATATGGTTATTATTTTTTAAAGAGTGATAAAATATCACAAAAAGTGTTCTAACCATCGTTGCATATATTTAACGAGTGCAAATGATGAAAACTTGGGGATGTTTATATTATTTAAAGAGCGATAAAATATCCCTAGAAGTGCTTTACTGATTGTGGTAT
This sequence comes from Pinus tabuliformis, assembly GCA_031772625.1. Classification (NCBI taxonomy): domain Eukaryota; kingdom Viridiplantae; phylum Streptophyta; class Pinopsida; order Pinales; family Pinaceae; genus Pinus; species Pinus tabuliformis. The sequence goes on from CM062814.1 coordinate 734,498,517, forward strand.
ATATGTTTAACAAGCCCCACTACAAAAAACTCAGAGATGTTTATATTTTTTAAAGAGCAATAAAATGTCTCCAAAAGTGCTCTATCCATGGTTGGATAGTTTTTAACGAGCTCAACAATGAAAACTCGGAGATGTTTATATTTTTTAAAGAGCAATAAAATATCTCAAAAAGTGCTCGATCCATGGTTGGATAGTTTTTAACGAGCTCAACAATGAAAACTCTGAGATGTTTATATTTTTTAAAGAGCAATAAAATATCTCAAAAGGTGCTCTATAGATCTTTGTAGTAGTTTAACGAGTCCAAAGAAGTAGACTCGAGGTTTTTCAGATTAACGAGTAAGAAAAATACCATAAAAAGAATGCTCGATCTTTCTCGAACTCATGCTTAACATTAGAAGGGTCTATGCCATGCATTTCCTCATAAGACCAAGGAAAAACATCTCGGAAGTCCCTAAACAGGTAGGTGAAGCTCACAATTTCCTTAGGATTGTGATTGACTCCACTCTGTATGTTTTCCACGATGCCTATCATGACAAAAATATCGGGGAGAAATGCTTGTGAAATATTGCCCCTGTTTCCTTTCGAATCCAAAAATTGGATAGTTGTATACGGTGAGGAAATGATTTCATGTGCGTCAGGTGACAGGATTTGAAGAGTCATCATGTCCAAATCAAATATCCAAACATGATGGTGTGAATCCTCCCAAGGTTGCTCTTCTAATTTCGTGATCTCTCTAATAGCTTCGTCCATCGGTGGACTTGATTGAGTGGATTGAAAGAAAGAGCGGTTATGGGAGGGGCAATGATACCGTTGGCTGAAACCAAAGTGACCAGAGATTTAGATGCAATTTGAATGGCTTCACAGGCCAATTCAGCTTGTAACAGCGACAATTGTACTCCGTATGTGTCAATGTCTGAAGGAGCCGGTAGGATCCATGGATCGGTCTGTTCATGAGGAATAGATGAAAGCATATTGACCATCTGTGAAACCTGCAGCGGATGAAGAGGGAAATAACCCATGACGGAAGAAGCCTTCAATAGACCGATACCTAAACTGACATAAGAGTCAGTTCCACCTCCTACTAGGGGTACAGAGCCACTTGGTAATGGTGAATAATCGGGGGTGCAGAAAGACAACTGATCTATTGTAATAACCTTTCCATCCAATGGAAATTGTATGATGTGAAAGACAGTAGATACGATGGCCATCATGGCATATGTCTAACTGCGACCCAGCAATAGATTATAGTCAAGTTTCTTGTCCATAACTTCTACGTCCACCGTTACTGTTTTCTCAGCCAAAGTGATGGGAAAACTTGCTAGGTATCCTTTTGGGATAAAGGTGTGGCCGTCGAAAGCTTTAAGGGAGTTCGACGGCGGGGATAGGGTTGGGGAACCCAGGGCGAGCCAACATGAAGCTGACATGATGCAAGTTGAAGCACCTTCATCGATGACAGTTCTGTGTATACCTTTACCTTTCAAAGTGATATGCACCTGAAATGCAAGCTGGTGGGAAAGGGGAGGTTTACACTTGTCCAAGCATGGAATCCGTAGGGTCAATACCTCCGATAGCCAAAAGCAAAGCTTTCCATTGGCTGGGGCATGTTTGTAATACTTCGAGCGCTAACATAGCTGATGGCGCTTGCGCCAAATCCTCTACGATATTGTAGTGTTGGGTGGCACGTGCAGATGTATTGTGCATTGTGCGTCAAAGTGCCCCTTTGGGGGGTCGAATTACAAAGTCCTCAACCGGCCTTTCGATATGCAGATTGTTGGGCGACGATGGGTTTTGACTTGAGGATGATTCTTCTACCAGAGCGAAAAGAGCTCCATAAGATTTGGCTCTTGTGGTGAGATCTACCGTTCCAAATGTGTAAATGGCAGAAGATCCTTCTCTAGCTGAAGGATGTTGCGAACCATCATTGCCCCCTGGCGTGGGTTGAGGTTGGTTGGCAACAAGATTTTGTTGTGGCTGAGTGGGAAAAGGATTCCTAAGGACAGTGGGGGTCTTACCAGTATCCCTTTTGGCAAGGTAATCTGTGCATTCCTAAAGCCACGGACAACGCCAAGTTTCGTGGTCTTCAACACAGAGTTTGCAAGGAAATCTGGCAGGTGTATCCTTTTCATCAGCGGTAGGCACAATGACCTTCTGTTTTGGGTTGGGTTGCTTTATTGACTAATCCTCACAAGGAGAAGTCTTTTTCTTATTCTTATTTTTCTTACCACTGGGATTTTGTGTAGACTGCACAGAGTTTATCGCAGTGGTAGGAAGAGTAGTCATTTTGGCAGTAGCGGAAGCATTGGGGTTGCTAGGGGCATTGGGGATTATGTCGTAAAGAGTGCCAGACTATGAATATATCAAATCCAAGTGCTGGGCACGACATATGGATTGGTCTTCTGTGACCACACCACCTAGAGTGACATCTCTAGCGATTTGCGGAAGTCATGACCTGCAGAACCAGTCCGTTAAGAGAAAATCAGGGATGGGAGCTTTGACTAACCTCTACCTATGTCTCCATTCATGGATATGATCGGAGATGTGGGTGGCAGTATCCTGACGAAACGAAGTAAGGAGCTCTGTCCCTGTCTCATAGCGGATAGGTAACGGAAAGTGCTTTAGGAACTCCATCACTAAAGCGTCAAAGGTATTCATTGATGTGTGTGGTAACTCAATATACCACTTTGTAGCATTGGCAGTGAGGGTGCGGGGAAAAATACGTAACCGGACACTATCATCCACCATGGAGTTAGAAACACACAAGAGATGGTAAGTGGTGACATGAGTGCCTGGAACCTCCCCTTGTTTTCCGTCGAACTTAGGAATGTCCATCAGTATTTTATGCGGGATCAGCGACCATTGTAAGTTGTGGTAGATGGCGTCGTTTTTCAACTTGTATAAGTCGGGAATATCCAACGTTGCCAAAAAAGGTAAATTTTTGGGTGCCCCCGACTTGGACCATGGTGATGACAGATGACCTAAGGAGCTTTGTGCTCCTCCCATCGTTTGGTTCCCCATGGTGTACATGGGTTGCATGGTGTAGTAGTTGCTTTGCGGTATGGTGTTGTAGAGTGGATTTCCATGAGTATTTTGATACTAGGTTATCAAGTTGCCCCTGGTATAAGCGGTGCCCCCTTGACTCATCTGAGTTTGTGAGTAGGGTGCCCCCATGGATTGGGTGGGAATCCCTTGTGGATTTCCAACCTACATAGAACTAACCATATGGCTTTGATTGATAGAGGGAACACTCATGTCAATCAGTGACTATCCATGCATGCCTGAGAAAGGCGGGGGAACTGTGACATTCCCTGCCGGCATGTGCATATTGGGAACCGCCCCAGATATGTGAATCTGGGGGTTGGAACTATACATTGATGGCCGACCTTCTTGTTGGTAGACTGGAACTACACCCATAGTGCCACATTGAGTGTTATATGGAGCACTATATGTGTCACTAGTCAAAGGTATGCTTTGTGGAACCATAGGAGTGGAACCTAGCGTCTGTTGGGTTCCACTTATAGAGGGTGTTATGTGAGTGGCCGTACCTGGGATGAATGGGATAGCGAGATTCCACATTACCGGTGTTGTGATGACCGTCGACTGGGGAAGTGGTATAGGACTAACAGTGTATCTATAATTCCACAACCCTTGATGCGTCGACTGAATAGATGGGAAAGTTCCACCTATTGAAGAAGGAATTACAGGTACCACAGGAGCAGTGATAGGATCTGACAGATTTGTAAGCGGAGTGTTAAAGTGAGGAAGAAATCCTTCCGTGAAGAAATCCTCTAGCAGACTAGAATCATCAGTCGTCCACACAGATCCCATGTGTGATTTAAGAGACTGATTCCTTGAAGATGAGGAATCCGAGTCAATGGAACTCAGTGAATCCTCCACAATGAGTGGAGGAAGTCCTAACAATCATCTAGATTGACAATGAGGGCCGGATGTAGCCACAATGACTGTTGAGTTTTATCAGATAAATTTTAATGTGATATTCTTTAAAGTCTTGAAAATAGTAGCACTCAGGTGCCTAAAAAGAAAAAATACACTAAATATGTCAATCAACAAATAGAGGGAAATTACCTTGTTTGATAGGCATCGATTACTGGAGATGAAACGCAGTCTCTCAATGAGTAACAGAGAAGGATGGCCAAATGTATGGTTATGGTTACTTTTGAGCTTCGCCCGAACCTCAGATTGAGGGGCCAAGTACTCTCATGAAGATGAGCACCCTCCCAAAAACTGAAGACAAAGCAGATCCGTCTGTTTGAGGTACCAAGACAGCCCGTCCTAGTCACCTTAGGTAAGTAACTAGAAGTTTTGGCCACTAGAGATACCTCAAATCACATACATTACTAGGAGGGACATATTCATAGACATCATGCTGTGTGGGCAGGATACCCGAGTCCCTGACTCAGTTCTGAAATCGCTGAAGGGACCCCCAATACATAGAATGCCCAAAAGAGTTGTAAGAGAAGGTGGGCTACCTTCAATTACAGTCTGATGTTGTCTCGTATTTCGCTCCGTTGTTAGTGGAGTGGTCCTGGTAATATGAGTGTAGAAGGATTTTTCACTCGTTAACGACACTAGTTTTGATTTTCAACCTTGGGCAGTTCACTCACATGCTTATCCCAAGGTCCTAATCTAGCTAATGTTGGTTTGCTAAAAAAGAGTAACTGATTGATTTTAATGTAAATTTTAGTGTACTTGATTATTTGTCTTTCGTAGGGGTGTTGACATATGAATATGATGAGACTCTCGACTCAATAAAACATGCAAAACAATGCTCTGAAAAAAAAATTATCAATTTCTTATGCAAACAAGTCTTATTCTACACATGTATCATTTCACATATTCATGGATTCGTTAGTGCATCTAAAGCCATTCAAAACTTGCATAACTGAAAGTTTCTTTTCTCAATATTCCATAAAAACTACTGAAAACCAAAATGAAGTAGCCTACAACTATTTCGACAAAAGGAACAATACAGTTTATCAGCTTTTCTTTCAAAAAAATGTCTTTTAAGAGAGAAAAACTAAAACATTTTCTTAAAAATAAATTTTCAAGACACCAAATTTGTTAACATGATACTGTTGCAGATCTTACTTTAGCCCCTGAGACAAGTTCCCCCCCTTTTGGTCCACATAATCTCCTGGAAAACATGGAAATGGGTAACTAACGCTCTGTCTCTTTACAAACAAAGAGTTAGTTTGGCCACTAACGCTCCCTATGCACAGTCAGAGAGCTTTATAAATCTCTGTGTAGACTAGCAACCTGTGTTAGTGAGGGAAATAGCTCAACAAAGGGTATTTAGGTTTAGTTTCTGAGGAGAATGCAACTTTGTAGAATGCAACAAGTTAGATGGTGGATCAAAAAAGGATTTGAAGAAGCGGGAAGCTCATAGAAGAAAGAGAAGATCTGAGAGGAGTCCAGGTTGACTGGGAACTAGATGTATAGTCCCCAGCGGAGTCACCAATTCTGCTATGGGGTAAAATGCACAAGATGAAAACTACCCTCAAAGGCCTTCTTGGGACCTTCGACAGACCGTAAGATTATCTGCACAAGCTACCTATTACACACATGTTCATCTATCAAACATAAATTGACAGGGTATGGAAAGAGGATCACCTTCGGTTCCTTCTAGATTCGCTTGGGGATCTCCATGTGGCAAGAAGAACTCTTTCTAAGATGGCTCCAAGTCGATTCCTACACAAAGGACAAAGCAAACCAATCACAGCATACGCTTATGAAAACTAATATAAGAATCCGTAACAAACATGTATTAATGTATAACTTAACTACTCAACTTGACAAGCATCAGAATGAACAAATAAATGGAAAATATCACTGAAACTTTGGAGTAGGGAACACAACTACAGTTCTATATTCAGAATGGAAGAGTGATTACAACAATCCATTGCATCAACCTTCCTTACCCCTTCTTCCTCTCTCTCTCTCCTTCTTTCAGCTAGCTCCTTCAAGAATATGACAGTTCACAACAGCTCTACGAGCTATCCTTCTAAATGCTCTGACCCTTTTGCAATGGCCCTCTCGTTGCTTATGTAGCAATTGAGTTAGGGCTGCCAAGCTCCATCTAGAGTTCATTAGGGTGAAAACCATGAACCTACCCTGTTTACAAGCTTTTTCCCATTTGCCTTCATTCTCGGAATATAATTTCTCCAAATATCTTGATTTTTGGAGTTTCCTTGCTTTTCTTGCATAAATATAGGGATTTAATATCTAGATATTTTATGAGCAGATTCGTTGGCATAACCTTCTGAACATCACTTAAGTTCACTAACGCTCCCCCTGGTCTAACAACATGAGTTAGCAGGGTGACTAACGCTCCTTTATGCTTGGTAACAAGCTTTATAAAGCAAGTTTTTAGTGTATAGAGAGCGTTAGTGTGGATTTTGGGCCTACAATTGTGGTCATTGTTTCAGTCACCTTGTCTTTCACCTCTGAGTTGATGAGGACATCAATTTATCCTATAACAGGAAGAGGAAGCTGAAGCAGAAGAATAAATTGAGTTAAATGGAATGTGGGATTTTATCCTCCCAACTGAAGAAGAAGCACAAGCAATGCCAGTGACTACAAAAAGCAAAAAATCTCTTGACATGTCTATCACAAATCAGAAACAAAAAACTGCTACTCTTGTAAAGGAGAAAACAGTAGCTAAGAAATCTAAGACTAGCCAAACTGATCCTATTCCTCTAGATCCTCCAAATGCCTCAAAGACATTGGTAATCTCAGATACAATGGAATACAATATAGTCGAAGACATGAAAAAGACTAGAGAAAACATCTCATTGCACGAGCTCACTAAACTCAAGCAGCAACAAAAAATTATATTAAGAGAGTTAAAAGCAGTTCCTGTATCTCCTCTGCCATCTGTTGTAGTTACTCAAGTTACCTACAATATGGGAAAACCTCCCTCATCCTCAAACAAAGTAGATCCTTCAGATCTAGTTCTAATTGGTGATAGGTCTATTTCTCATATTCCTCCATTTCTGCTCACTTATGAAATTTTCAACAGGAATGTTCATAATTGCCTTGTTTATTCAGGAGCCTCCTCAAATATAATGCCAAGAGTTGTGTGTACCAAATTGAATATTACACCTCGAAAATCTGCAATACACATAGTTCAGTTAGATAGGACAAGAGCAGAGGTTCTTGGAGAGATAACATCAGTTTCAATTAGGATTTCCTTTAATCCAAAAGTTTCAAAAATAATTGATATTTTGGTGGCTGATATCCCTGAATTTTATGGTTTAATTCTCAGTAGGGATTGGTATGAAAATTAGCATGGTTATTTCACAACTGATTGGTCTCACATGTGGTTGCCACACAATGGTAAACCAAACCAAATTAGGGTAGACTGAGAAACATTCATGAAATATACAGTCACTGACCTCAAGGGAAGCAACGAACCTGTTGCCTTCACCAATAATATCATTGGAAATTACTCAGCCGAGTCATTTTTGGGATCCTTTAATGCTTAGAGGTCTCCCTTTCCAGATAACATTGTAGTTTCTCAAATCAAAAAAATTTCACAAACAAATGCTTCCAAGTGTGTAAATTTAGTAGATAAAGTTTCAAATAATTCTTTGTTCTGGACTCTCTATTTTGACGGTTCTAAATCTGAAGACAGTGCAGGTGTAGGATGCATTTTGATCAATCTGCAAGGAGAGAAAACCATGTTAGCCTGCAGACTTGAATTCCAGTGCACTAATAATATCATTGAATATGAAGCACTAATCTAAGGACTGTATAAAGCCATCGGTCTTAATGTCAAATACCTGCAAGTCTATGGTGATTCTGAAATAATTGTGAAGTAGGTGAGAAATACAATTCATTGTGTCTCTGGGCACCTTAAACATTATCAATTGTTAGCCTAGAATTTGACTTCTCATTTTTCTACTTTTAACATTTCTTTAGTCCCTAGACTGCAAAACGCAAGTGCTGACTTACTTGCTAATGTGGCATCCAAGCTTATACCCTCAGAAGACTTTAGTCCAGACATATTTTCAATAGAGTTAATATTTAGGCCATCTATTCCCGATAATGTAACAAATTGGAGAGTATTCAACAACATTGTGGATAGAGTTAATTTCCTTACATCTGAAGGGTTGTACGAAGAACAGATCATAGATGAACATGAACATGATCTACAAATCAAACATAATCATGATCAAAACCCAATCCCAAAGTCTGTAGTTAACATGGAAGATCTCCATGATCTAAAGGATAGGTTCAAGAAAATTAACAACTCCAAAACTCAAAGTTCTACTTTGAGATTTGAAGTAGTAAACCTAGGGTCCACTGAAAAACCTCAAAATGTAAACCTATGTCTTGGCTTATAATCTGAAGAAAGAAAATCATTCATTAGGTTGTTAAAAACATACAAAGGTGTCTTTGCCTGGGATTACACAGATCTCAAGACCTATGATACCTCTGTAATTCAACATACCATACCTATGACTTCGAATGAAAAGCCATTTCAACAGAAGCTTCACAAAATTCAACCAAACCTTAAGAGTCAAATCAAATCTAGATTGAACAAGCTTATGAAGGCCAAAATAATCTTCCCTGTTAGACACTCTAAGTGGGTATCATATATGGTACCCATAAGGAAAAAGAATGGTGATATTAGGATTTGTATTGATTTTAGAAACTTGAATAAAGCTTGTCAAAAAGATAATTTTCCCTTGCTTACTATGGAATAGATATTGCAATCAGTTGCAGGTTCTGAATTAATGTCTTTTCTAGATGGATTCTCAGGATATAATCAAATTCTTGTGCATCCGGATGATAGATCAAAAACAACATTCAGGACCAAGTGGGGAACATATGCCTATCAGAAGATGCCTTTCAGACTCATTAATGTTGGTGCCACATTTCAACGTGCTATGGAAATTGCCTTTAAAGGTCTAATTAATAAATCAGTTTTTATTTACTTGGATGACATCATAGTCTATTCTAAGTATAGGAAAAATCATTTAAGCAACTTGAAGCACATTTGCGAAAGATGCAAGAAATATGGCATTTCCTTAAATCCTCAAAAATCTTATTTTTCTTTACCAGAAGGAAAACTCCTTGGGTTTATAGTGTCCAAGAAAGGAATTTACATTGATCTTGATAGAGTCTAAGAGATCGAAAATATTCCCCTCCCACACAACAACAAAAAACATGCAAACATTCCTAGGCCAAATAAATTTTGAAAAAATATTTGTTCTAGATTTTTAACAAATCCTCCTACCTGTACAAGAAATGATACGAAAAAACCTAGTTTTCAGATGGAACAAGGATGAAAGAGAGTCATTTGAGTTCATTAAAAAATCCATTATTAATTCTCCTTCATTCACAACCCCTGACTTTCTCAAACCTTTTGTATTATATACCTTTTCATCCGATATGTCATATGCAACAGTTTTAACACAGTTGAACGATGAAAATATCGAGGCACCCATCTCTTTTTTCAGTTCTAACTTGCAAGGTGCCGAATTAAATTATTCAGCTATTGAGAAACAAGCATTTGCTATTTTTAAAAATTTGAAACATTTCAGATCTTTTCTTCTTAAATCCCATACAAAAATAGTTGTACCCTACCCTGTAGTAAGACAATTATTAATCCAAAGAGAAGTAGGGGAGAAAAGAGCTAATTGGGTTACTGCGCTTCAAGAATATGATGTAGAAATCCGGCCAGCTAAAATTGTTAGGGGCCAAGGTTTTTGCAGGATGTTAACAGGAGCCTCCCAGTTAACAGTAGAAGAATAACAAGGTAATGAAGTGAAAATATCAGAGGTAATCCTCAATGATATGCAATCACAATATGTTGCTTTGAAATTTTATCTAAAAAATGGATATGATCCTATGCATCTTAATTGTAAAACAAAGAAAGCTTTAAGATTGAAATCAAATCAGTATGAACTAATCAATGATGTATTGTTTAGAAAGAATTATGATTTAGTATTGCTAAGATGCTTGGAGAAACCTAAAGCCGAAAAGGTCATGCAGGAATTACATGATGGACCAGCTGGAGGAAATTTCAGGGGAAATACCACAACTCACAAAATCCTGCATGCATGATATTATTGGCCAATGGTATTTAAGGATTCACATGAATATGCAAGAAAGTGTAAAAATTCTCAAACCACATCCAGAAGAGAAAGAAAGCCAGCATTCCCTTTACAACCAGTTAACATCCAACAACCATTCGAATAATGGGGATTAGACATAATTGGTGAGATTGTTCCTAACTCTTCCAAATAGCATATGTACATCCTTACAACTACTGATTATTTTACAAAGTGGGTAGAATTTGTCCCATTAAAGATAGCTAATATAGAAATAATCACGGACTTCATTGATCAATACATAATTACCAGGTTTGGCTTACCCTCAACTTTAATGTTTGACAATGCATCTTACTTTTCTAGAAATACAATGGTAGAATTTTCTCTAAAGCGAGGTTTCAAGTTGAAATATTCAGCCAATTATTATCCACAAGGTAATGGATTAGCAGAATCAACAAACAAGAACCTCATCAGAATTATCAAAAGGAATATTGATCAAAATCACAGGAATTGGCACAAAGCATTAACATTTGCTCTATGGGCAGACATAATTACTCAGAGGGCCTCTATTGGTTCTTCTCCTTTTTCTTTAGTTTATGGAAAGGAAATTGTTCTTCCAACAAATGTAGCAATCCCATTTCTTTCCCTAGTACAATTCATCGATGAAAACCCTTCTTCTTCTCTCCAGGATAGACAGTTTCAGATGCTTAAGCTTGAAGAAGAACAAGAAAAGGCTAAAGAAACCCACTTCCATCATCAACAGTTCATCAAATCTTCTTTTCATACAACTTCTGCGAGTCAAAAAAATCTTGAAGTAGGTGACTTGGTTTTGAAATGGGACAAAGCACTCAAGGAAAAGGGTAGACATACCAAATTCCAAATACTATGGCTTGGCCCTTTTCAAATCAATGAAGAAATTGGACAATCAACGTTTATTTTACAAGACTTGTCAGGTAAGAAGGATTCTTTACCCATTAATGGGAAAATTTTGAAAATACTTTTCTTAGAAGATAATCTCTTCCAATTTTGTAACATATTGCTTTTAAGATTCTTAGGAAAATAATGGTTAACGAGTATTTACTTTTGGCTTTTCAAAATAAAATCTATGATAATATTTCTGTTTTTTGCTTCTATAAGTAAGCAAGAGTTAAAGGAAATAATTAGGACATTTGAGTACTAAAGTAAACTTCATTTATTTGGAAAACCTTGATCTTTCTTAAAACATTTATTCTACGAACAAACTCTTATCTTTAAAGGGTATGAACGTTTTGTTATTAGTCAACAAAAGAATCTTTAACCTAGTAAGGACTTTCTGCAGATGAGTATCTTAGAAACTCTATAATTATCATCCAAAACTCTTAATAGAGCCAATGATTCACCCCATCTGATAAAATTTTATTTTCTCAGATTGTAATTCTAAAATATACGAAACTTAGAAGATAAAAGGTCTCATTACGAGCTTGTTTACCATGTTCATAAGGAAATAATTAAACTGATATTACCAATACTACATATCAAAACAGGGTAATAGCTAATGATCTCCTCGATCAGAAGACAAGGGGTCTCATCAAGAGCTAGCTTGTTCAGTTTAGTTACAACCAGTGAATGGCATTGTCATTATTAGGTTACCACACCTAGACAAAGTCTTTTAAGAAACCAAAAAGAAAAAGATTATATTCAAAAAGGAAAAAGGGACAAGGTCCAAGTGAGATTCAAAGCAAGTGAATATCAATTTGAAATTTGAAAATTCCTACAGATGGGATAATGAATCATTGTTGGTTAAAAAGATAACCTTGTCGAGGCTATGAACGCTAGCTGGCAGCAGAGGCTCTATCTGTGATAAATGAGTAAACACCAAAAAAATAATCTGCAGAAGGCACCTGTTATATCACTTTAAAACTTATTACTGGCTGATGCGAACGTTTATATTTTTATCATTACAAGAGTAAAGTAATTGAATAAGTAGATTGATCAAGTAATGATGATTCTATAGAAATTTTGTTTACCTTATAACTCATGTAATCATTATTCCTATAACTCTAATTACTTTGAAAGTTTTATAGAAATTTCAGAAAACTACTCAGACATAACTGGTTCTCCCAAGTGAATCGCCAATTGTTGTACTCTAAAAACCCCCCCCATTTATGAAGGACAATAGCTAAGGTTAGAGATATAAATGGGGACCCTTTTAAATTTTTAGGCTTAGGGTAATAATATCTAACTCTAAGAAAATACCTAGCAAAACCTCGCAAAATGAACTAAGGATGAAATCCGCATCGCAAATCGCACCTTTCCATGTGACTGTCTTAAAACATCCTCAAAAACTTGTGATCTGCAATCAAATATCCCACCTTAATAACCCAATAAATAATTTTTTTCATTTCGCAAATCGCACTCCGCACTTCGTAAACTGCACACAAAATTTAGCTATTCCATTAGAATGTCCATTAGCGATTTGTGAAATGCAATATTGTGATATTCACAATTGCATTTTGCTTTATGCATATGATAGCGCTATATTGTATCCATTTAAAGATTGCAATGTACGATTAAGAGCGGTAAAACGTGTGAAATAAATATGTTTTGGTATCAAAACGAACGAATTTATAGGTTAATAAATATTTAGCGGCTCGAGGAAGGATAATCAATTTCCAAGTTATGGGTAGTTAACATCGAGTATCTCATTAAACCTTTCTCATGATCCAAAGTCATTCTAGAGAAGCTTTCAGTCTTAATTATCTGATACTGTCTGCACTGATATATATTGTCCATTTCAAGCAAGATACAAAAGACATGTCACTAAGGTGATGTAGAAACAGAGCAAGCAGAGCATTGCTGAATTCGAGTTTACAGATATGGCTCCTATTTTCTCGGATACAGTCTGTGAAATTGCCAAAGGTGCAACAACGTGGGAGGTCATATACAATAGGCTCGAAGATGAACATCCTAAAATCATTGTCACGAGAGTAAAAACTGATTCAACAAGGCCTTTAGAACTTCAATTCAGGGATGCTGCTTGTTCTTTCCTTCATAGGATAGGAGCAAGAGCTAAAATCCTCCCATACATGGATATGATCAGGTGGGTGATCAAAAATCTCACCATTGAAGATAGGAAATTCAGGAATTCAAGAAAGGATCTCATAGGGTCGTTCAGAGCAGAGGATCTGAAGAACATGTACCACATACCTGACCCTCAGGATATCTATGACATGGCGATCATGGCCAACTTCACAAAGAAGAACTCGGACCCCTTCAAGCTGATTTAGGGTTGGAGAGTATTGGACAACAAATTCAAATATGAAAAATTGGGTATGTATGCTATAGCCTCTTTGGAAAACCCCTACAACTATGCAACAACTATGTTATGTAGATTATATGGGTTACCCAATAATACTAAGTTTTCCATAGAATGGATTCCTCTAATTGATGCCTGTGCTAATTCCCACATCATAAATTGGCCCTCCATCCTATTTGATAACCTAGCCACCACCATTACCGAATATCGACATAAGAGAGCCTCCTCTCCAGATAACCTCCCTTCATTCTATTTTAGTGCCTACATTATGGATGCCATCTGTTTTTGCACGACATTTCCGACCATGGGTTGGAAATGGACCTTACAGGACCCCTACCCAATCCATCTCAGTCATAAAAAAATATGGGAATCACATTATATACCTCACTTCTATAAAATATTTCATGTTGTTGTTTTGCCCCTACATCAAATAATTTTCAATAAGAGAGCCCCCAAGTTTTCCCAAGAAGTTGCAACAGACCTATTTTCTATCGGGAAATATTTTATTGAAGAATGGTTCACCTACATTAGGGTTTTTGGTAGCATAGCCGATCCAAATGTCCTTCCTTTATATGTTTATGATAAATTATTAGCAAGAGAGATTGCCTACCAAACCGTGGGAAAAGGCCTGACTAAAATTCTCAAAGACAACAAGAAGTCATTATGGTCCTCTTTTCCTGTCAAGTGCAATTCTTTTGATTTAGAAATTTTTTTTCATGCTACTAAGGAGTCAGCACACATGGAAGCCCTCAGGCTTCATACATTGCCTAAGAGGCAATTTGATCTAGACAAAGTGGCATATAATATCACTACTGCAGTAAAGCTCAAGCAATACAACCATGAGGATAACGATTTTGAAGACTTGTTACACTCGGCCAAATCCTTCGAACAAGCATTCGAATGGGAAAGGGAAAATTTGAAACCTGAAGATTTTCAAAGCTTTCAGGAATTCAGAAATGAAAGGCTCGAAGTGATCCCAATGCATTTGTTAAAGCCCAAGGATAAGCCTACACCAAGTGTCACTATTGATAGTGAAGGTCCTAGTTCTCGAGTATATTCTCAGGTAAATACTGAGAAGACACCAGACATAGGGAAACCCCAAGACACAAATAACGCAGCAGAGTCCAATGGAAAGTCAACTTAGAAACAGGGTTTAAACACCACATCTAAAGAAATTAGTCCAAAGGTCAAAGATAGTAGTTTGGAGTAGGAGTGGGATCAATTTAATCAGAAATTGCAAGGCACTCCTAAAGAGACAAATACCCAAGAAAAAGTGGAGAATAAAACTCCTCTGCATGTTCATAAGGATACGGATCCCAAGTCTGTCGGTGAGCAGTGCAAGCCTATGGGGGAGCAAGCAACAACGTCCCAGCGTACTGAAATTATCCCTGCTCTGCCCACATCAGAAATTGTTTTGAAAGTAACTGAAATACCTCCACTTGATGTGTTCTATAGTCCTCTCCACAAGGGTGTAGTAAGAAGGCAGAGAAGAAGGAAAAAGGTAGACACACCCAAGTTCCACCCTGGAAACGAGCCAATGGACATAGTTTGGAAGGGTATTCCTTTCAATCTGGTTGAGAACTTGACTAGATTATCATAGTTCAGAGGAGCACATGAATGGGCCACTATGGACAAGGATACTGAAGTCTCTACTTTGTTAAGGGAAAAAGAGGAGAGGATTGCACAGCTCGAGGAGTAGCTCGAAGCAAAGAAAGAACGCAGCTGAGTAGCTTGCCCAATTACAGAAAAACATGGAGGTCCTGAAAATAAGTCATGAAGCCGATATATCGGCCAAAACCTTGCAACTCCAATAATTGTAGCAAGCCATGGAAAGATACAAGGATGTTCCCACTGCTGAAGAGTTAGTTAAAGGGGCACTGGAATTAATTCCCTTATGGTGAAACAACAAGAGCATTTCTACCAAAAGAAGTCACACATTACCCCTTATCGGATCACTAGCGACCAGCTGACAGATAAGGCAATTGACCAGAGAACCAAGTTTAATGATTTAACACCAGAATCTCTGAATGCATCGAATGGCAGGAAATAGAAGTAAGAAGGAAAGCCAATTTGCCCAATATTGAGGAAACTCATAAAGACATTCTCTTCACGGATTGGGACGCGAGAATCAAACAGGCCGAGCTAGCAGTCGCAAGGGCAGCTGGGGTATCAAAAAATATCATTAAGGCAATGAATCACACTCTGTTTGCCACCAACCTGATTAAAGAAGGCAATTTGAAAGAAATGCCCGATTTAAATGCTCTATATAAAAGCTGGCAGGAAAAGGCAGAGACTCAAAGGGAGGCAATTACAAAATTGACCAGGGCCAACTGGTATTCGTATTGGTAGTACCTCGTCAATCCGCATAGCTAGATTATGACTCTCAAATGTTCTCTTCATATGACTCAGTGGATGCTACCACCTCTCACCGATGAGATTTTCACAGGACAACCCAGGACACATTTTGGGGCACCTCCCCAAATTCAATCAATGACCAATATATGTGATTTGAAGGACAAGTTGGTAGACATCAAGTCATCCTCTTAGTTCTATTCATTTAGCCACTGTTTATTTTTGGAGTTAGTTAACTAGTTAGGAGGAAGGTTGTTTGAAACCTCCTCAAATTTTGTATAATCTATTTTTGCACATTAGTTAGAATAGTATTTATACCCTTCTCATGCATTTAGAGAAGGATCCAGAATTTTATCAAAAAAATTTGCAAAGAATGCACTATTGTAAGTTTGTGAATGCTTTGGTGAAATTATGGAAGATGATCATTTATTTTAGATATCAGACTATTTTCCTTTGTTGATGCACTATTGTACTCTTGGGAGAATGAGCAGGACTTCGCACATATGGCACTATTATCTTGTATGATTGATTCTGTTTTCATTTAATTAGTGGTAGAACTTTATTTTCATGAATTGTATGTGAGATTTATTGTTTATATTAGCATTAATTGCACTTTTGTATGATGCCTAGCTGAAATTGTGATTTTCATATATAACTCACCATATATGCGATATATTTTATAAATTTCATTGACTAACTATTTAGTCAAAGGAATTATCTTTATACATTATCATCTCTGTTTAGTTGCGATTAATATTTATTATCACATATTAAGCAGATATCTTTGTAGATTGCATACCACATAGGAATACTTGGGTTTATATTAAAATAAGTTAGTTAGAGAATTGGATTATAGAATAGGTCATTTAGATTATCATTATTCTATTGCAAATACTCATGAACCACCCACTCTCATCTTAAAACCCACACTGGGAAACTCGTCTCATTATCCCCAGTCGGAGCCACCACTTTAAACAGAAAATGAGTTGTCTTAAGGTTCGGACCGGGTGGTTATCCCCCATGTTTCAGCAACAGAATTCTGAGGCCGCAACATGCTGCCACACAAAATAGGCCCAGAAAGGACCATGAAAGCAGGGGAAAATTATGGTTGCTCATGTAAAAATTGACACATGAGACGAAAAGCACCAAGGGAAGGTGGTCACCAAAGTACAAGCATTGCATATGAAGAAATTCGATTTTAAGAGGTGACGAAGTGACCCTTCTTGGAAAAATGGCTTCCAGGTGAAGTGTCAAATCATCAAAAAATAAGAAATACCCATTATATCACTCAATGAGAGATTTCCAATGGTGTTGATGGTTCGTCAAATGGAGCTACAGTGTGGTCACAATGTGTGACATAAAAACTATGGGTTTACCTATAAAATGGTGTTTTCCCTCCAATTTGAGAGGAGGAGAATGCCCTAAATATTGTGGAGATCGTAGCGGACAAACCGACCATAGGAATCAAGGTCTACGAATTTCAGGCAAGTGGCCTTACTTGTCTAAAAATGGCCTTAATGCTACTTGGAACGATGGTTCCTGGTGAAGAATTAAGGGAAGAGGAAAACGAGAATGAACTACTAGAGAAGGTCTAGAATCATCCTCACCCACTAAGTAAAACATGAGGACTATGTGGAAATAGAGTATAATATTTGAAGATATGGTATCAAACGTATACGATCTGCAATGTGAATATTGCTTGTCAAAGAGGTCGGTAGGATGAACTATCCAAGTAATGGGAGGATAATTGGTCATACCTAGATTCAGCGGGATCTGAGCTGAGACTTATGTTAATCAATTGAGAAGATGGCCAGGGGAAAAAGCATCATGCCCCCAAGCATGGGATACTTCCCACAAACATATGTGATGGAGGGGACTAATCTAGTATGAAAAGGTGGGAATGATGCCCCCCAGTAGGAGGCATTTGTGGAGCACCATTGTGTGTCAAATGCTTGAAAAAGGGATTCAAGCATCTTGGCCCAACTTGGCACGATATCTTCCAAAGGATGATAAGGGTATGTAGGGGCCTATGTGCCCCCCAATATGCTATGGGCGTACTGCATGTATTTAGAGTGGTGGAATCCAAATATGGAAGGAATTACACATTATGGTGCATATCATCCTAAGGATAATCAGGGGTAGTCATGGCTTCCATGATGTCCTCATCAGAATGGAAGATGGGGGGATGGGAGGAAGAATGACTACATGATGCGGCGATGGTACCTGGTGCATCATCATGAGAAAGAAGGTTCACATACGCATCATCTTAAATGGTAGATGAGGAGCTATTAGATGAAAGATCTATTGATGTTGAGACCTGGGCTTCTGACGAAGGAGGTTCAATAGAAGAGATCACAGAAACCTCAGAGAGGTTTTCTGTGAGGAATTCAAGGATGAAGATAGGTAAAGGATATGGACCGTGGAATCTGTCATCACGACATTCGGGGGAGGGATCACGATGGTGGGACTAGAGTCCCCCTGTTCTGGTGTACTAGTGGTACCAGAACCCACAGGTAGAGGAGTAGGTGATCCACTATGAGTAACCTTGTACTCGCAAAGTGCTTAAAGGCAATCACGAAATTCGTTGAGATGAGGGAAAAAATGGGAATAGTGACCCTAATGATTTCACAAGGCACAAGGGTGATTTCTGAACAACGTTTTGAGTTTCTTGGCTGGTCCCGATAAGGTAACTTGTACCCCAGGGATATTTGACTCAAGGAATGTTTCATCAACTAGAGGTTTGAGATGGGGAAGCTCAGGACAGTTGTTGGTGGCATGCCCAACAACCTCACATAAAGCACATGGAGGTGTCGATTTTAGAGGCTCAGGAGCTGAAGGTGCTTGGGGAGCCTTGTCCTTAAGTTCTTTCCTCTTGGATTTTCCCCCCTGTTTGGATACTTTCCAATAGGATTGGGTTCCTGTTGAGGTTGTAGTGGAACTAAGGAAATGATAAGGGTCGCAGGGACTGGTTGAACTGAGGTCAAAGTGTGATATGATCTGAGCTAACCAGGTGGAGTGTTTTCTGGGGATTAATGTACCACACTAGGATCCCCAAAGTCATGTTAGGGAGGACCAACAAAGGCATGACAGGGACAGAAAAGATTCCCGAAGGAGGAAACAAGAAATGTATCTGGCCTGTAGGGTAATGTCTTGATGAAACAACTCCTGGATGGTTGAGACTTGGAGGAACAATTCCTAGTGGGAACAAAGAGGAGGCACCCACAAAAGGAGGAGGTCCTCGGGGGTTGGTTCCATATGGCTCGGCCAGGATGGTAACTGTGGGGTGCTGAGGAGCTGGTTACAGATCATATGTACCAGACTTCTTTTGAGAAGCCCATGATGCTTGTAACATGCAAACACTCAAAGAGCTAGGCTCAAAGATAGGAGGGGGAGGACCAGGGAAAGAACGTAATAATGAGGAATCTTTGTAGACTCTGGGTGAGACACCGGTGAGAGGGGTACAGGAATGTTTGTTGGACATCGACGAGATAATGGTCTCAGGGGAGGTCAAGGATGTCAGCTTGTAGTATGTCAACTAATCGATGATGACGATCTTCCCTTCATGGGGGAAGCACATCTTGCGGAAAACTGTAGATGCGACTGTTGACATGGCATAAGTGTAACTACGATCCAAGAGAATATTGTAATCAAGAAAGGCATCAATAACCTTAATGCCGACATGAAAAATCTTACCCGCAAGAGTCATTGGACAATTTTGTTACATGCCGAGAGGCTGGGAGGAGTGACCGTCCCAAGAACGTAAAGTGATGGTGGATGGGGACAGCTTAGTTGAATTGAGTTTCTTCCAAATAGCAACGGACATCACGTAGGTGGATTCACCTTCATCAATAATGCATCGAGAGATGATGGAATTACGGAATCAAATTGGTATCTAGAACACAACGGATGGAGGTAATGGATAATGTTCTGACGTATCAACAGGAAAGACAATCAAACGGTCGTCTGAAGGATCTATTATGCCCAAAGCAGTTAGTAGTGATTTCTTTTGAGATAGGCATGACTAGAGGACTTCCAACATTGACATGGGAATAGGTGATTGTGCCAAGTTGTCTAATATACTGTACGTATGGGCAAATCGGTTAGAAGTTGCGTTACGACGTAATGGTCTTTTGGGGATCTTAGGAATTGACTCAAATTTAGGTTGAGGGATCTATAGTGGACCATTTGGTGTCGTAAGAGGCTTAATATATGTTTTGGTTTTGACTCAGTGATCGATGAAGTCAATGGCTTGTCATATTGACGTGACTGAGTTTGCAGGTTGATATCAAAGGTATTGACCTCATCAGAATTCATCATGAGGATCCGGTAGTCACCAGGACCAGAAGGTTGGGGAAGGTGGGCTACTTGACCTTGCTAAGTTTTAGCAACAAAAAATCCTTACTGAGGGAAAGGATTTTTGAGCACAACTGGTTGAGATGGCACAAGATTCTAAGTCGATTGCCACATGGGCAGTTGACCTCTAGAAGCTACTTGGACTTCCCATATTTGGTGCATCTGGGGTAAGAGGGACACTCATGAGTATAATGGCCATGTACACCACAACATGCATAAGGATTGTTCATATGAATAGCCTTGTTCTGCTTGGGATGATCACCCTGTTGCTGGTTGTTGGTGTTAGGCTGTTTCCCCTAGGGTTCATTAGGTTGATTACCTTGGTTACCTGGGTTACCCTTGTTACCTTTACCCTTACTCTTTTTCTTCGAATTTTGGGGATTTGTCACACTCTATTGTGCAAGCACTTGACCCTGAGGTGGCGATGGCTGTTGGGGCTGAGGATGCATGGGAAGTTGTGGCGCTAATGCCTAAAGGACTGGAGTGCTCGGTAGTGCATACGTATAAGATGGTGAAGGGGCAATGGTCTGGTAGATAGGTTGAGCTCTGGCCCTAACATCTGCTGATGAGGTTGGGTAATGCATAATATGTGATTTGTCATGAATACATGTTGCTAGCAGGAGGGGCATAAGCAGGGCATAAGCATTAGAGGAAATGGTGCCCCCCTACGGATAGCCATACCTTTGTTGAGTATATGGTGAAGGATATGAAATAGCTCCAACGATACGTCGGTGACATGAGATGCCCCTGGTGCATTAGCACCACTAGGACATGGGAGGTCTCATATAACAGTATAGACATAAGATTGAGCATAAATCAAGTCATATCTCAGAGCAATCTAGAGAGCCTCTTCCTTTGTTTAAGGAAAATGAGACATGACATCTTTGGCAATAGGCGATAAAAGAGTCCTAAGAAACCAATCGAGGTAGACACGGTCTTCGAAGGGTAGAGCATGACACATGCTCCTCCTTCTACGCCATTCTTGAACATGATCAGAAATTCTAGTGGCAGAGGACTGATAGAATGCAGTCAAGATCTCTGTACCAATGTCTTATCGGAGAGGTAATTGAAAATATGAGAGGAATTATTTAGTGTCATGAAAGTGGAATGAGAGGCAGCAGGCTGGTCAACATACCACTTCGCAGCATCTCCAGTGAATGTGCATTGGAACAACCGAAGATGGATGGAATCATTGGTGATGGAATTGGATGAACACCACATACGGAAGGAGCAGATGTGATTGGTGGGGTCCTCTCCAGAATTACCATCAAAATTGGGAATGTCGAAGGGAAGCTTAGTCGGCATAGCTGGCCAACTAGAATCATGGTGTATAGGATCATTGATCAACTGGCTAAAATTCGGGAGGCTTAACCCAGGTATGAAAGGTAGCATGGGAGCTCCCAGAACAATTCCTGAGACGGTTCAGTTAGATGTGACCACCGGGGTAGAACCGAAGCCATCACCAGGTTGGGTTCTTGCACTTGCAATGGGTCCTGACATGGTGACGATATGCAGTGAGGAAGGTTTGGAATCAGATGAATTAGAAGAGGAGTTGGTATGGGGACTCGGGGGAATATGAACTCGAACCCTGCGGGGAGGAGTAATATGCCCAAGTGGAAACTGGGGATGAAAGCCTAAGAGTCTCTGCGACAAATGCCTTGGTGGCGCAATGGTGGTAAGACACAAGTGACACAGAAATGGTGAAGGGAGATCAAAAAGATGTTTTTGTCTCTGTGTGGGGAGATAAATTAATTAAGTTTAGTCTTGGCTTAGCGGTGTAAACCAAGAACCCTTTGCTTAAGGTGTGCTTGTGTGTGCAATTGTGTTTATTAATTAAGCCTAGATTGTGTTTGAAGAAAGAAAAAGATTGCTTAAATAAACTAAAATTAAAAACAGAAAATGAACAACAAACCAACTTGCTAAACCTCGCCCAAACTGGGTTTGCAAACATTGTGCTGGTTGGTGGCGAAATCAACTAAAAACACAAAAGAATGGCTAAGAGATCTAAGCATCGGTGTGAATGGGATCAAATGACACTATGTTGCTGGAAATTGGTGCAGTAAGAACAAAAAACCAGGGGGTGAAATCCCTGCAAAAATATAGGGAGATGGGTGTGAAACCTAGGGCAACTGATGGGACCCTAAGGCTAATGACCATACAAGGTTTAAGATGAAAATTTGGATGGAAGCGACCTATCTTTGAATATCTAAAATAGGAAGGTACAGATCTAGAAAATATGACTGAAAGTTTTGCAAAAACTCAGACTTGTTACTCAACTAAACTCCTCCTATAAAGGTGGAAGCACACTAGAAGCCCTAAAGAGGCTAAATTCCACTTCAATGAGTAAAAAAAAGTATATCAAGGCCTAAGCGGGATGAGACAGTGGTCAACCAACCTAGCATATAGCTCTCGACAAAACCTAGAATCAGATCAGAAAAAATCCCAGAAAACATAAAATCGCAGGTACTAACCTGATTACTAAGATCTCACACTTTTTGGGCCAGAAAGTGCACTCTAGACATCCAAATCACACTTTTGGGGAAGAAAAGTGTGATTTTTGCTCTTTGATTCTCGGTCGGCAAGTCTCAGAAAAATTTGTTGTCTTTGTCGTGACTAGTTCCTATGACCTGTAAAAAAGACCAGAAAACTTACGAAAGTTAGAATTTTGACAGATCTAAGGTTAGAAAGCTAGTAAACAACATTAATAGACTGAAAAAGGAAAACTGTAAGCTGAAAACTGAAGTTCACCTAGGTTTTTGGATCAAAATTAAAAATGCAGTGGAGTCGCCAATTTTGTTATTGTGTTTTCTTCTCATATGTGTACGAAAAGGAAACACTTTAGACTGTGGATGACAAAAAATCCTAACAATATAAATGGCTGCTAAACATTGTAGATTTGTAGCAAATGATAGAAAAAAACCTTCCAAAGCCCTGATCTATGCCACAATCATAGTTAAACAACAAATTGGAATAGTAAAACAAAAGAAAATAACTCCAATAATCCAGTGGAAACAAGATATATAAAGAATATATTTTATTAAACAATGCCTGTGAAGGGAGAAAATAATGTTACCAATCTCCCTCTATGGGATGGGTTATTGGATATCCTCCATGTCTTCAACTTTTGTAGAGTCTCTCTCCTCTATAATGTGTAAAACCCAGCAAACAAAATGTTTGAGCTCAATGAGAACTCAAATGAAAAAGAAGATGGTGTGCGACAGTGATAATAATCAGAGCTGCAACAATGAATGTAATCGAAAGTGAATAATGAATGGAAAACCCTTCTATTTATAACAAAATATTAGGTTATCCTCGAATAATGAGCAATAATAAAATATTATTAACCCCATTCTAAAAATAACCATTTGGAATATTTTATTATATTTGGTTAGAGGGAAAAAGTATTTAAACTTTTATTTAGAAATAATAAATAAATAAATGATTTATTTATCATCTCAAGAAATATGGTTAAGGAATAATAAACAAATAATGATTTATTTAATTATTCCTAAGGGATTTGGTCAAACTTGACAAGGAATAATAACTAATTAGTGATTAATTAATTATTCTTAGAGAAAAATAAGATAATTAATGATTTATCTATTTATTTCTCATAATTGGGTCAAATATGCGAGGGAATATTAATTAAACAATGGTTTAATTAATTATTCCTAGAAGATAATTAAATAAATAATGATTTATTTAATTATTCTTCATGGGTTTAATTATAAATGACTTAACAAATGTGGTTTATTAAGTAATTTCTCATAGTGAAAGCAATTTTACTATGGTAAAATTGGCCCTACATGGTGTACTTCGATCCATCTAGTAAATTATGGCTAGATGATCAATTTTTTGTGATAACATAGGTGAACCACATTTCAGCTGTGAGCTCTTATGGGACAAATTTGTAGAAGCAAATATTGCATGTGGGGAAACATGATGAGAGGTACCAACAACTGAAGAAGAGGTTGGAACAACAAGGTGAAGGTGATAGATATGAGGAGTATCACCTCACGACAGATGGATTGGTAAGATTCACGAATAATATTTATGTGTCAGATAACAGTGAGATCAAGAAGCTTACATTGAGGGGGTTTCATGTCGAACCATATTAACGTCTAGGATATCAGAAGACTTTGACAGTTCTTAAGAAGTTCTATTATTGGCCGAGTTTGTTGCAAGATGTTTTTACTGTCAACAGGTGAAAGCAGAGGGTAAGCATACAACTAGTTTATTATAGCCTATTCCAATTCCATAGTGGAAATGGGAGGTCATTTCCATGGACATCATTACAGGTTTTGCCAAGGACATCAAAGAAACATGATTCCATTATGGTTCTGTTTGATAGGTTGAGCAAGGTAGCTCTTTTCATTGTAGTGAATTCAAGAAATTCAACTAGTGAGGTAGCTCAAATCTTCATTAGGGAGATAGTGAGATTGCATGGTTTTCTCAAGAAGATCATATCAGAAAATGATGCCAAGTTCACTTCCAGGTTTTGGAAGGAGTTATTTGCAGGCTTGGGGATAAATTTAGTTTTCAGTATAGCTTATCATCCACAGATAGATTGACAAACAGAAAGGGTTAACATGATTCTTGAGGACATGTCAAGGATGTATGTCATGCGTCAGCAAAGGAATTGGGAGGAGTATCTTACATTGGTAGTGTTTGCATATAATAATTCCTAATATAAGTAAAAATCTCCTCAACATAGTAATCCCCAATTCTTGTCAAACATTCCATAGAAGCGGGAGACATTCTGGGAAACTTAGAACTGAAAATGGTTTGGTACAAAGGAATCATTATGAGGTTACAGATGCAGTAGAAATGATCAAAATAGTTTTCTTCCCAAATTATACTATTTTAAATGTGGATGGGAAGACGATTGACAAGTGTCCATTTCTAGCCCATGCATGGGAAGCGTTGTAGCCAAATTTTTCCACGTGAACTAATGCAGGATTTTTCAGGTGAAATTCATGGAATGTTAAAAAATGCATTGAAGGATAACATTTTTATCAGATCCTATCAGCATATTTTTATAATTTTTTTAAAGAAAAAATAATAACTTTTTTAGGCAAGAACTGTGTTTTTATAAGCGTTATTTGCCTTTTATGCCAAGCAGGCTCTTTTATTAAAAATGTCGAGATCTCTTGTATTAAAAATATTAGGCTCAAAGGCCTAATCTCCAAGTTATGATTCCAAGCCCGATATACTATGAGCCAAATCGAGGGAAGAGCCCAAAAAGAAGTGGGTAATAGTGAAAAATGCATTAGATGATCCTCAAAGTATTGGTGTATATAAACACCAATGAACTTTTTCATTTCATAAATGTGGGATAAAAGGATGATGCAAGTCATAATCAAAGAATGTGAAGGTAAGAGATAGAAATGAATATTGGAAAGAATGCCAAGTCCTATTGGCGGCTTGTTTTTCATTTTCTCACTCAAACGCTACTTATTTACACCGCCGCTACTTGAGGCCTTTCAGGTTATAGTGGAAAAGGAAAATTTGAGGGGAGGAACTGTGCATAATGGAGATTTCCCATCTAGCTCATGGAAATGATAACTATTGCAAGCATTATAATTTGCAACCCTATAAAAAAAACATCTAATACTACATATTAAGTAGATAAGTTGTCAAAGGAAGCAACCTTATTATTCAGAACCACATTCATAAATTTGCGTAAAATTTGTATTAAGTTAGAACTGGTGAAGGTTATGAGGTGACATTATCTCAAGTGTTGTGCATAATGAGTGCCAATGCAATTGTGACCTTATATATTTATACAACACTAAATTCTAAGATTCATAAACCTCTAAGTGAATGCCGATGGACTTATATATATTCCACAAGTCAACGCAAATTTGTTGAAGAGGACCTGGAAATAACTGCAAACATTTTGGCAAATATTTTGAAGGGCAAGCTTAATGCCACTTTGGTCAAACATGGTAGATGTTGTAAAAAAATATGCAATTCCAGATTTTAAAAAAGATATTGTTTCCAAAAAAAAATTGATCAACAAAGGACATGATATCAGTCAAGTCTTGAAACTCAAATAGAATCAACAATAAATATTTCATAACTCAGGGAATTACGATCAAGATTCCCGTCTAACGTGATTTCTTGGGTGAGGGAAATAATAGAAAGTGCTTTCAAACAATTATACACTTTGTGATGTAATTAGCATAATATTTGTTTTCATTGGATCTGGGCTATGCACCATTTGAAGATTAACTTGGCTAAATTGTATGGGTCGAAATTTTTTTATCTTCAAATTTCTACAACATTCCTACAACTTTACAAACACTGACAAGTTTAGTGGGGATCTTATAGTTGTAAGATAAACAACCAAAAGGGAAAACAAAGGTTGAATTTTAAGCGCATTTCACTAATATTTTATGAAAGACTACGAAAATATAGTAGTGATGCCACATTTGTTAAAGAATAGTCACTCATATGTTTGAAAAAATGGATTTCCTTACCGAGGTAATGGAATCTACTATTGAGAAACAATGATCTCAAAAGGAAGAGGTAAATGATCTCCCCCTTCATACAAATGAACAAGTCATTTGGGATGAAAGTGTTTACCTAGTATTAGTTACACTGGTGAAGGATGCATGGCTCTTGCAAAAGTTAATTTATAGTTTCTGACTCTCGATGGCTACCTCACCTCTTGAGGAATTTCAATCCCTTCACTTAGAATTAACATATGAAATTCGAGAAGATATCCATGATGTGGCCCTGATTGACAACATATATTAATAATGATGGAGAAACTTGCTTTCAAGGATGGTCTAGGATGGTTTTTCTAATTAAGGAGTTGAAAATCACTCGAGTAAAATATTCAAACATTGGAAAGATGGAACCATATGTTATCACTATGGAGGTTACATACAATGTTTCAAAATAATAAGGATTCATGTGTGGCCAACTTTTATTATTATATACTCCTAACTAGATTCAAGTCATGAATTTTTACAAAAATGGAAAGTATAACCTCCTTACAAGTGAGTCAACTTCAATTTTAAATTGGAAGACCATCTATAATTAGTTTTCATTTCAATTTTGAGGCTGCAAGGTATCCTTGATGAAGAAGA
Source organism: Pinus tabuliformis (assembly GCA_031772625.1). Taxonomy (NCBI): domain Eukaryota; kingdom Viridiplantae; phylum Streptophyta; class Pinopsida; order Pinales; family Pinaceae; genus Pinus; species Pinus tabuliformis. Next base: position 734,525,690 of record CM062814.1, read on the forward strand.
AAAGCTCAATCTAGGTGTTGGAAATTCTGGTATTCTATTCATTATTTTGCATTCTCGATCTATGGCGTACTTCTTCTATGGTAAATTCAAATGCTGCAAGATTGCTGTTTGGGAAGGTACCGACATGCCAGTTATAAAATTCCATCAATGAATTTTCTACTGAATTTCAATTCCAAACATGAGAAAGAAGAGGATCCCTCCATAAAATGCAGTGAAAAGGCAACGTTGCATTGTGGTAGAACCAAAGGTTATATATTTTGTAAGCGTCGAAAGAAATCAACGAAAAAAATGCTTCAAGCCTAAGAATAACAAAGTATTGATAGTATAAACTGCATGGAATATATGTTAAAAGGAATCATTAGGAAGCGGATTGGCCAAACTACTCATTTTTTAGATCAACAATCATGATTTATCCCGGTGGCACCTCCTCTTCTTTCTAGAAACTACCAAGGAGCCCCTGAGAGGCGGTTTGTGGTTTCTACTAAAATACTCATAGTTTTTGTTGATGTGTGCATGACAACACCTAGGCCCATAGTATTATCCACTGATGTTCAACATTAGTTTTTTTATTATAAATTCATGAATGAGTTTCATTTTGGATTCAAAACCCAATAAAATATGTTGCAATAAAGTTGTACATTGTAAAGGGGCACAATATTTTTTTATTGAGATGAGTTAGTATATATATATATATATATATATATATATATATATATATATATATATATATATATATATATATATATATATATATATATATATATAGATATAGATATAGATATAGATAGATATATATGTATGTATGTATATTAAATTCATTTAATACTGTAAATTTTATTTAAAAAGAAAAAAGAAAAAATGATTAGGTAGTGAGAGACAAATCAATTTTATAACTGATTTTGTTTCAACACTTAGTTAGTTAAGTCTTAGAGCAGGAAATAAAATGAGAGAATGATATTTTGTGGGGCTTCAGAGTCTAAAAAGCATGAAGAAAATGTAATGATCAAATCTCTTCGAATTTGAAGAATACAAACCAATTTGATTCCAGTTTTTGGGGTATTGCATAAATGTATTTATTTGCTATGTTTTCATTATTTCATTAATGTTTTTCTTCTACTAACATGAGTGTAATGGATCTGTAGATATTTTTAAGTTTTGATTGTGAATTTATCTTCAATGATACTCACATTTCATATTTATGGACTCTTATCGTGTGCTCCATAATGCTGGAAATTCACCCACAATTCTTTTTCTTTTCATCATTGATTCTACAAGACTCAAGCCCAAATTATTAACTTCCTAATCCATAAAGTTTTGTCCTCTTTACCATTTTCCAAACCACTTTCCAATAAAAACCTTGTAAACCTCAATTATCTTGGCCAATCTGGTTTTAAAGCTAGGTTTTAGAATTAGATCATTTGTTAAAAGATCTCATGGCCTATCCCTCGGACCACATATTTTAAAATTTTTATCGATATTTAGATGTCCCAGGAACTGGTTCCCCCAAATCAAATAATTATCTTTGGGGTTACAAGATCAAATTGGCGTTGTTTCCGGGGAGTGGAATTGAAATATCTTCCATGTGTTCTATCTTGAAATTTACGAACTCATTCTTGAGGGTGAGAAGAATCAAATTTTTGTTTTGTTTCATCACCTATTGCCTTCACTTTTGGTGTTCTACTTTTCTGGGTTTTTAAAAATGGCCTCATTTGATTTTTCCAAAATAATTCTTCTCTAGAAAAAGAAGACAACATTGAACTGCAGACTAACCCTCAAAGGTCCTACTTCATATATTTTACTAGTGCTTGAATTGATGATTCTTATTTTTCAGATGAAGGTTTTGGTTTTTCAAAAGATTCTCCAATATATGATTCATAAATTTCATAGGAATACGAGTTTATTTCAGAAATTCAAAAAGATTTTCTTACAGAAAAGTGCGAAGAAGAGGACCAACAACAGTCTTTTCAAGAAGATACAAAGTTGAAGAGATAAAAATTGATTGTGGCTACGCTATGCAAAAAGACACATGTCAGAAAGTTATTCAAGAAAATGAGGTTGTTGCAAATTTATCTCATCCATTTTATGATCCCGTAGCTAACTATATGGCAACCTTCTTTTGTCAGTAGCAAGTATCAGTTCTTGTGTATGTATCAAATTTCTTATTTGATGATTCTATATGGTGCATTCTTGTTTTAATTTTTGAATTTTAGGAAAAAAGTGGCATTAGGTCCAACACTTAAATGTTGGGCTGGTATTACTGGAAGACTAATTTCACTTAATTGAGATTAGCTTTGTACATTAGTAGGATCTGTACATATATAAGATCATATGCTAAGCATTTAGTTTTCAATTTTCAAAAGTTTTGTTTCAGTTCATAGAAGGAAGAATAAGCTCCAGTTTATATAAATTTAAGGGAGATTTTCAATTTTATTATTATAGTGCTCAAGGAAATTGACTCCATGCCAAACAAAGGCTATTGGCCTATAGCTCTTACCGCTTTGCAGGTAAAGCACTATCCCCAATTGGGGACAATATGCTGTAGCTAAATTTTTCCAAGTGAAAATAATGAAGTCATTTTAGGTGAAATTCATGGAATGCTAAAAAAGGTGTTGAAGGATAGCATTTTATTAGAGCCAGTGACCAAATTTTAATAATTTTGTTTAAAAATAATAATAATGTTTTTGGGAAAAAATTGTGTTTTTATAAGTACTTTCAACCTTTTATGCCAAACATGCTCTTTTATTAAAAATGTTGTGATCTCTTTTATTAAAAATATTGGACTCAAAGGCCCAGTCTTCGAGTTCTCATTTCATGGGGTATGTACTATTGGAGACCAAAAACCATAACTTACTAACAAGTCCGATATACTAGGATCCAAATTGAGGGAGGAGCCCACCAAACAGTGGGTAATAGTGCACAACATGTCGGATAGTTGAAACACCCTTATCCCACATCTACCCAAGTAACCGGCCAACCGAGGTAAACATGTGACCCAGAGTTACTATGATATAATTAACCTCCATATGTGTCAGATAAGGAAGTGGAATCGGCATAACACAACAACAAAGACCTTCTAGACCTATTGCAGAACCCCCAAGTGACATCCAAAACTTCTAGGTGACTAGCCCCTGAGACAAACTAACTTTTTAGTGCATTAATCCCCCAGCGCTCCCATGACATGGGCATGAGTGCAACTAGTACCCTCTAGTCGCTCCCACAACATGCGTATCCCTATGATTGGGGACCTTCCCAAGTAGTTTTGTGCCTATGAATCCGAATTATGTGTCACGTTTTTAGGTGCAGGGCTTCGGTCACTTCCTTGAACTCCATGACACTTCAATAAATGAAAGATAATAACATAATAATGATAAAAATGAAATTACTTGAACAAGGACTTGATTGGATAACCATGGCAGACATTTCGTCAAACATGTCACAAATATGCATTCTACAGGGTTAAACAACAGATATGAGCATAGGGGTCTCATACTTATCTGAGAATAACTAAGATACGTTGATGCCTCATCATGATAACTACATTACCATCTATTAATTCACATATTCATTGTACATTCAATGACTAACCAAAACGCGATGAGAACCATACATTTTCACTATCATAAAAATCAATCATAACCAACATATAACCAACATAAATATCAGGGATATAACAACCATATAAAGCACATATAAACAAGTATATCTACCCATAAATTACCAAGGAGAAAGAGATCTCTTATTGATGATTGCATAAGCTGACTAGGTATGGGACTTCTACAAACCACCCAATCATAGACTAGGCTAAACCAAATGCTTATTTCATCTAGTCACCCCTGTGCCATATTCCAAGCATGAATGTGGGATTAGATAAAAAATATCAATCAAAACCATCCAGGGCTTTAAGAGGCCAAAACACCTCAACCCTCAACCAATGGTTCCACCTCACGGTCGAAAATCACTAAAAATCACTAGGTTGGTCTCTACCCAAGTTGTCCAAGGCTCTATAATGTTTGCTCCAACCAGGCTTCCAAGACTAGTAACTGAACCCACAACTGCTACTAGGCTTCCACAGTGTTTGTCCAACCAGGGCTTCTAGGACTAGTAACTCAACCCACTAAGGGATTCCATAGCATTTGTCCAACCAAGGCTTCCAGGACTAGTAACTCCACTCAAGTTGTTATAGGGCTTCCATAGCATTTGTCAAACCAAGGCTTCTAGGAACTAGTAACTCAATCCACATCCAAAGGCACAAGAAAACCAACCAGAAAATAAAAAATAAAAAATAAAAAATAAAAAATAAAATTAAATCCACTGTCAATCTAGGTAATCCTCCATTCCAATGACATATAATAACCAAGAAACCACATGCATATGCATGCATGCCAAAACTAGTGAGGAAAACATACATGCAACTCGGCATCTGCAAGCAAAACCCATTGTAGCTATTGATCCCGATGTCCTCTTGTGCTTTCCTTCTCTTCCTTTTCCTTTTTGCTCCAAAACTCCAAGTATGCCACACTCCTCCAAGAGTGCTCCAAGAAAACTCTAAGTGTCCAAGAGTGTGAGAGAGAAAGAGAATAGAGAGAGCTCCAAAACTGAACTGACCAAAAGCCATGAACTAATCCTCATAAGCCTTTTTATTAATGAGAACTCTCTTTTCTTAATTTTCCACTATTTTCCTTCATTTTCCTCCTCATGCAACCTGTGACCTTTCACCTCCCTTTTCTCCTAATTCCCATTATTTTCATAAATAAAATGCCAATAAATGCCTCATGCCTTTCCAAAGCCATTTCCATTCACTTTGCCAATTTCCTTAGCCATTAATTAATCACAAGTGATCCCCATAACTATGTTTTTTCCCAACATTCAGCTTGGAATATGTGTCCCATGGCCAAGGTATTATTTTACCTTTATTAATTTTACATGGATTTTTAACTAGGGCTATTACAGAACCCTCTCCCATGGGGGAACATTTTCCTCGATGTTCAACAATGCCTACAACCACAACACTACTGTAAGCAAAACATACTGCCCATGGAGCTTTACAACTTAGCTCGTTACAGTATTTACAATGATTAACCTACTGAGAAACAAACCAACATGACAACATAACAACATGAAAACCATAATAACATGACACCCATACCGCTTATTGGAGATTTATAACATAGCTCATGGCGATATTTACATCCATATACATATGTACATATACCAAAACATCATACCAAAGAATGTACCAAAACATATAACAAAGACATATACCAAAAAATTCACTCAACTAGAAAATAGAGAAGGATACATAGCTCGCATCTGATCTTCCATCTCCCATGTAGCTTCATCAGGCCCAAAGTTCTTCCAATGCACTTTAACCTGCTCGATTGCTTGGTTCCAAAGCATGAGCATCTTTCTCTGCAAAATTCACTGAGGTTCCGACTGAAATTCTCCTTCTAGCTCCACTTGCAATACAAACGAGTCAATCACATGATCAAAATCCTTAACATACTTCTTAAGAAATGACACATGGAAAACATCATGGACTTTCACTGTCAGAGGCAATACAAATCGATAGGCTACTGGCTCAATCCTCTTAAGAATCCTGAAAGGTCCACAAAAATGGGGTGCCATCTTGGTACACGATCCAATCCGCAAGGAGCTCTTCTTCAGCTTGATGTGCAAGTAAACCTTCTTCCCAACCTGAAACTTCTTAAATAACTTGTTCTGATCTGCATAGATCTTCTGCCTATCTTGTGATGCTTTCATATTCTTCTTGATTACCTACATTTCCTATTCCTTTCTGCCAACATAACTGGTCCTATCAATACACTGTTAACTGGATCACTCCAACTAATAGGAGTATTACAACTTTGCCCATAGAGTACCTCAAACAGACTCACCCTCAATAGTTCCTGATACCCATTGTTGTAAGCGAAATCAATGAATGGAAGATATTCTTCCCACTTTCGTTGCTAATGCATCACATACATCCTCAACATATCCTCCAATATCCTATTGTCCCTCTTTATTTGTCCATCTATTTGTGGATGATAAGCTATGCTGAAGGCCAATTATGTACCTAATCCTGCAAAAAACTCCTTGCAAACTTGGAAGTGAACTTCACATCCCTATTTGAAACAATCTTCTTCAGAATTCCATGCATTCTCACCACATATATGATGGAGTCTTGTGCTACATCATTTGTTGAGTATGTAGACTTCATTGGAATGAAGTGTGCTACCTTCATCAACCTGTCCACCACAATCATGATGGAATCATGCTGCATATATGTCCTTGGAAAACCAATGATAAAGTCCATGGAAATGACATCCCATTTCCACTATGGAATTGGAATCAGTTGTAGTAGTCCACCTAGATGCTTACACTCTTCCTTCACCTATTGACAATACAAGCACCTAGCCATGAACTCTACCACGTCTCTCTTCAAATTCAGCCAATAGTAAAATTTATTCACTACTGTCAGTGTCTTCTAATAGCCTGGGTGACCTGAATATGGTTTCAAATGAAACTCCCTCAAGATCACCTTCTTGAGCTCATTGTTGTTTGACACATATATCCTATCTCTAAACCTGACTAATCCATCTGTGATGAGATGACAGTCCACATCCTATACACATGTACCTATACATGTACTTTTACCTGCACTCTGTTGTAACCTATGCCTAAGATCCATGTACTTGTTATCTTGCTGACCTTCCTACAAGATCCTATCCTCTAGATCTGTCCCATAGGAGCTCATAGCTGCTATATGATTCATGTGTATCCATCTGTTAAGAGCATATGCAACCCTATTCTCTTTACCTTTAATATACCTGATCTCAAAGTCGAACTCACTTAACGTGGCCAACCATCTAGCTTAACTAACATTCAAATTGAGTTGGTTAGATAGATACCACAATTCACTGTGATCACTCATCAATACAAATTGTCTGCCAAGAAGATAGTGCCTCCACATATTCAATGCATGAATGAATGATGCCAACTCAAGATCATGTTCAGAATAGTTCTGCTCATTCTCATTTATTTTTTGTGACTCATAGCACACTACCTGTCCTTCTTGCATAAGGACTCCACCAAGCCCTCTCTTGCAAGCATCTGTACATGTAAAAAACTCTTTATCTATATTTGCGATATTTAACAATGGAGCATGTGCCAACCACTACTTTGACTGCTCAAAACTGGTTGCACATTCCTCTGTCCATTCAAACCTCTTTCCCTTCCTTTTCAATGATGTGATAGGATAATAAATATGTGAGAAGTTCCTATGAACCTCATGTAATACGCTACTAACCCCATGAAGGATCTCACCTCATCCACATTCCTAGCTGCTACGCATTCCATGATAACTCTTACATTTTCTCAGTCCACTACTATGCCTTCCTTGGAAACCACATGTCCCAAGTAACTTACTTCAATCTGAAATAAAATGCACTTGCTGAGCTTAGCATACAACTGATATCAACAATCTTAATACTGATGCTATGTGTTTGACATGCTCTTCTTCATTTTTATAATATACCAATATATCATCAATGAACATAATAACAAACTTGTCCAAATAAGCACACAACACACTATGCATCAAGCACATAAAAATAACTAGAGCATTAGTCAAACCAAATGGAACTACAACAAACTCATAATGTATGTACCTGGATCGGAAAGTTGTCCTGTGAATATCATTTTCTTTAATGAATACTTGACGATATCCTGATCTCAAATCAATCTTCAAGAACATTGCTGCTCCCTTCAACTGATCAAAAAAATCATCAATCCTTGACAATGGACACATGTTCTTGATGGTCACTTTGTTCGACTGCCTGTAACTAATGCACAACATGAGAGTACCATCCATATTATTTAAAAACAGTATCGGTGCGGCCCATGGTGATACAATTGGCCTAATGTATCCCTTGTCCAACATTTCTTTCAAGTTTAGTTTCAACTCTACCAACTCCGATGTGCTCATCATGTAAGGTGCCTTAGATACTAGCGTTGCCCATGGTACCAAATTAATAGAAAAGTCTACTTTCGTATGAGGTGTACACTCTGAAATATCAGCGAGAAATATGTCCTGAAATCACTGTAGAACTGAGTACCTTCTTAAGACATCTCCATCCTCAACTTCCTTACCTTTGTCACTAGAAATATGCACTGCAAAAAACACACCCTTTCCTGTGACTATGCTTGGCCTGCATAGTTGTCACCATTCTCACTAATGTTGTTTTTTTCTTACCCTACAAGACTCTTTGTTCCCCATTATGATCAAGGCACTCAATAACCTTGTCATAACAATTCACCTTGGTCCTATGAAGATACAACCAATCCATACCCAACAACACACTGTATGATTCCAACGATAATACATTCAAATATGCTGATGTAGACATACCATTCAACTCAAATGCACAAGCTCTTACTCGATGATGAACTCACTTCTTTGTACTTGTAGCCAACTGCACGAACCAATACTCTACGTGTACTTCTTTAATCAAACCACACTTATCCACCAGGTCAGGATTAACATAACTATAATTAGATCCAATGTCAATCAAAATAGAAACAACTTGATCACAAACCTTACCATCCATCTAGAAAATAGATGCCTCATGATCTACCTACCTGTTATCCAACACTGCATAGATCCTAGGAATACTTTGTCCAACATCTCCCACTGTCTGTGCCTCCCGAGCACTGCATATCTGCAGTCTACCACCCTGATGCTATGGACAATCTCTCCTACGATGATCTCCTCCACAAGTCCAACACTGCAAAGGCTTCTAGCCTTCATCCTTATTTTCCCCCTCAGATTGAAGTCCCTGTGCTTTGTCAGATGCATTGAACTTCTTAGATGGTGTTGCATTCTCTTTATTACCTGTACCCTAAGATATTGCTCTCTTATTATCCCATTTTCCTTTATTCATTGCATTACCTTTCCAGTCCAACTTAGTCTCATATCTGTGCTTTGATTGCTCATAACAATGCTTTAAATTCTGGATGGCCTCCTCCAATGATCTAGGCTCATCAATCTCAATCTTGTCTTTGAATTCTATCAGAAAATCACTGATGAATCTTTGGATCTCAGCCTTCTCCTCCTTGAGGTAAGACACATACCTCAACAACTCCAGAAATATGTTAGTGTACTCCTCATCGATCATAAATCCCATCTTCATCTCATAGAATTCTTTTTCCCTGTCATTTCTCTTTGATAGATACTTTTTTTGGTATAACCTCTCGAACTCACTCCAGGTCAACTCCTCCTCATAAATATTTCTGACATTGTTTACATATTCCAACCTTTAAGACTGAATGTATCTATTCTAGCCTTCATGTTCTCTGAGTAATCATGTAATCTGAAGAACTTATTCATTCCAAGAAACCATGCTTCTGCATCCTGTGGCTTCTTCATCTCTCCATCAAATGTAGGTGGCTTTGCTTTCTTAAACTCATCTGGAAAATATCCCTTGTCACTCCTCCTATAAGGATGATAACGATGATGATAATGACACTTGTTAGAACCATAACTAGAATAGTACATATGTCTATCACCTTTCCTATCCAAAGTGTCCAAGAACCTGCCATATCTGATCGTGTCATCTCTATCCGACTTGTACCCCCAAGGAGACCAATTGCCATATTCCCTATCAGTTATGTCCTCCTGTTAATGGCTGATCCGAAGTGGTCCTTGTTTCTGCAAATATGATAAACTCTAAAGGATTATTGCATTGAATTCTACTTGTTTCTCTTGTGCCTACATTATTTTTTCATTGTCTGCTTTACAACTCCTTATTTTTGCCTTCAAGCTTCTTAGTGTATCAGCTAAATCAGAAGAATTCCCAACACCACACTGCTCATCTGATCCGTAAGGAGAATCTCATGAACTATAGTCTACCATCTTGCTAGTCATATTGATCTCTTTCCTACAAGGCATTTGATGTTAGCTAAACCAAATCATAAAAACCCAACATACCTTAGCATAATTCGGGGATGATATCTCATCTGCACGATCAAACAATTTAGTCTGATACATTTATAAACATAATAATAACAACCTATAAACATATAACATATATGTATAACAACATATAGACATCATCCTAACCATAGTTTAGCTATCAATGCATGACCATATCAACTACACATCATGACCTTATGTATGACAACAACAACCATAACATATAGACATCATCCTAAGCATAGTCTAGCGATCAATGCATGACCATATCAACTACACATCATGACCTCGTGTATGACAACAAAAACCATATCAATGTACACTTGAAAAATTTTAAACACTAACTTGCATAAACAACGAATAACCAATCATACACTCATGGCGACACATTCCATGACAACACCATCAACCGTCACATGGTGACATCACTACAACCATGATCAACACCATGCATATGCAACAAGCACATAGACCACATGTATGAGAAACAAATATGAAACCAACATGAATGCATGACCAACGCACCGCCCATCCAGTGCGAGGAGTGAACCATGCTCTGATACCACTTTGTAACACCCTGCTCCCACATCTACCCAAGTAACCAGATAACCGGGGTAAACATGTGACGAAGAGTTACTATGTTATTATTAACTCCCTATGTGTCAGATAAGGAAGTGGAACCGATGGAACACAACAACACAAGCCTTCTAGACCTACTGCAGAACCCCCAGAAGCCATCCAATCCTTCTAGGTAACTAGCCCCTGAGAAAAAATAACTTTTCACTGCATTAATCCCCCAGTCACTCCCATGACATGGGAATGAGTGCGACTGGTAACCTCCAGTCACTCCCACACAACATGGGTATGCCTGTGACTGGGGACTTTCCAAAGCAGTTCTATGCCCGTGACTCTGAATTTTGTGCCATTTTTTCAAACCCAAGGCTTAGGTCACTGCCCAAAACTCCATGAAACTTCCAAAAATGAAAGATAACATCAGAATAATGATACAAATGTAATTACTTGAACAAGGAATTGACTATACCCCTATTATCCATGACAGACATTTCATCAAACATGTCACAAATATGTATTCTATAGGGTTAAACAATAGATATGAGCATAGGGGTTTCATACTTATTTGAGAATCACTAAGAGGCATTGATGCCTCATCACAATAACTACATTACCATCTATTAAGTCACATATTTATTGTACATTCAGTGATTAACCAAAACATGATGAGAGCCATACTTTTTCACTGTCACAAAATTCAATCATAAGCAACAGAAATATCAGGGATATAATAACCATATAAGCCACATATAAACAAGTATATTTACCCATAAATTACCAAGGAGAAAGAGAGATCATATTGATGATTACATAAGCCAACCAAGTATGTGACTTCACGAATCACCTAACTGTAGAGAAGGTTGAACCAAAACTTTCTTTCAGCTAGTCACCCTTGTGCCATATTCAAAGCATGAATGTGTGATCACATAAAACAAATAAATCAAAACCATCCAGGGCTTCCATAGGCCAAAGCACTCAACCCTCAACCAATGATTCCACCTCAGAGTCAGACATCACTAACCATCACCAAATTGGTTTGTACTTAAGATCTCTAGGGCTCTGGAGCGTTTGTTCCCACTAGGGCTTCCAGGACTAGTAACTCAACCCACAGCTGTTGCCAGGCTTCCCGAGCACTTGTCCAACCAGGACTTCCAAGACTAGTAACTCAACCCACCAAGGGCTTCCAGAGCATTTTACCAACCAAGAATTCCAGGACTAGTAACTCAACCGAAGATGTTACAGGGCTTCCAGAGCGTTTGTCCAACCAATGCTTCTAGGAACTAGTAACTCAACCCACAACCAAAGGCACAAGAAAACCAACCAAAAAACAAAAGTAAAACCCACAACACCATAACTATCCAAGAAATGACAATGCTAGTCAAATCCACCATCAATCCAGGCAATCCTCCATGCTAATGATAAATCATAACCAAGAAACCACATGCATATGCCATGCATGCCAAAACTAGTGAGGAAAACATATATGCAACTCAGTACCTGCAAGAAAAACCCGCTGTCACTTTTGATCCTGATGTCCTCTTGTGATTTCATGTTCTTCATTTGTCTTCTTGTTCCAAAAATCCAAGTATGCCATACTCCTCCAAGAGTGCTCGAAGAAAACTCTAAGTGTCCAAGAGTATGAGAGAGAGAGAGAATAGAGAGAGAGCTCCAAAAGCCATGAACTGATTCTCATAAGAATTTTTATTAATGAGGCCTCTATTTTCTTCATTTTCCATTATTTTCATTCATTTTTCTCCTGACATGAAACCTGTGACCTTTCACCTCCATTTTCTCCTAATTTCCATTATTTTCATAAACAAAATGCCAATAAATGTTTCATGTCTTTCCAAAGCCGTTGCCATTGCCTTTGAAAATTTTCTTAGCCCTTAATTAATCACAAGTGATCCTCATCACTATGTTTTCTCCCAACATTCAGCTTGGAATACGTGTCCCATGAACAAGGTAGTATTTTACCTTTATTAATTTTACATGGATTTTTAACCAAGGTTGTTACAATAATACTCTAAGCATTGGTATATACAAACACCAATGATATTTTTCATTTGATAAATGCGGGATAAAAGGTTGGCGCAAGTCACAATGAATGAATTTGGAGGTAAGAGATAGAAACAAATATTGGAAAGAATGTAGAGTCCTCTTGGAGGTTTTTTTTTTCATTTTCCCACTCAAACACTACTTATTTACACCACCACTACTTGAGGTCTTTCAAGGTATAGTAGAAAAGGTGAATTTGAGGGGAGGAGCTACATGTAATGGAGATTTCCCATGTAGCTCATGGAAATGATAACTATTGCAAGTGTTTTGACTTGCATCCCTATAAAAAAACATCTAATACTACATATTGAGCAAATAAGTTGTCAAAGGAAGTAGTCTTCTTGTTGAGAACAACATCCACAAATTTGTGCAAAATTAGTATGAAGTTGAACCACTTATGGTAATGAGGTGACATTGTCTCAAGTATTGTGCATAATGAGTGCCAATGCAATGCAATTGTGACCTTATATATTTATACAACAAAGAATTCAAAGATTTAGAAACTGCTAAGTGAACACCAATGGCCTTAGATTTCTACCACAAGGCAACGCAAATTTGTTGAATAGAACTGGAAACCAATGTAGATATTTTGGCAAAGAGTTTGAAGGGTGAGCTTAATGCCACTTTGGTCAAACATGATGTATGTTGTAAAAAAATATGCAATTCCATATTTGCAGAAATCTATTGTTGCCAAAACAGTTTGATTAGTGAAGGACATGATTCAAGTTTTGAAACTAAAATAGAATCAATAATCAAAATTTCATAAATTGGGGAATTACGATTAGAATCCCCATCTAAAGTGATTGCATGGCTGAGGTAAATAACATACAATGCTTTCAAATAGTTGTACACTTTGACATGGAATTGGCCTAGTATTTGTTTTCATTGGCTCTGGGATATACACCATTCGAAGATTAATTTGTCTATATTGTATTGGTAGAAAACTTTTTTATCTTGAAATTTCTCCAACATTCCTAAAACTTTACAAACACCGACAAGTTTAGTGGGGATATTCTAGCTGTAATATAAAGAGACGAAAGGGAAAACAAAGGTTGAATTTTAAGCACATTTCACTAAGATTTTATGAAAGATGATGCAAATACAATAGTGATGCCACATTCATTAAAGATTAGTCACTCATGTGTTCAAAATATGGATTTCATTACCGAGAAAATGGCTTCTATTATTGCTAAACGATAGTCTCAAACGGAAGATGTAAACGATCTCCCTATTTATACAAATGAGCAAGTCATTTGGGATGGAAGTGTTTACCTAGTATTAATTACACTAGTGAAGGATGCTTGGCTCTTCCAAAATTTAATTTACAAGTTTTTACTCTCCACAACTACCTCACCTCCCGAGGAATTTCAATATTTTCACTTAAAATCAACATATGAAATTTGAGAAGATATCCAAGATGTGGCCTCCACTAGCAACATATATTAATAATGAGGGAGAAACTCGCTTTCATGGATGGTCTAGGATGGCTGTTCCAATTAAGGAGGTCAAAATCACTCAAGTAAAACAATGAAACATTGGAAAGATGGAACCATTTTCTATCACTGCAGAGGCTACATATATGTTTCAAAATAATGAGGATTCATGTGCGACCAACTTTTATTATTATACACTCCTAAACAAATTCAAATCATGAATTTTACAAAGATGGCATGTATAATCTCCTTACAAGTGAGTCAAATTCAATTTTACATTGTTGGACCATCTATAATTAGTTTTCATTCACATTTTGATGTTGCAAGATATCCTCTAAGAAGAAGAAAAAAACAATTTAGGTGCTAGAAATTATGCCACTCTGCTCATTATTTTGCATTTTGGATCTATGGCGTACCTCTTCAATCGTAAATTCAGATGTTGTAATATTTATGTTTTTGTAGGTACCAAAATGCTAGTTATTGAAGTCCCTCAATGCCTTTTCCACTAGATTTCAATTCCACTCATGAAAAATAAGAGGGGTCCTCTAGAAAAGGCGGTGACAAGGCAATTTTTCACTGTGGTAGAACCAAAGGTTATACCCTTTGTAAGTGTCAAAATATATCAGTGACTAGAATGCTTCAAGCCTAAGACTAACAAAGTCTCGAGCGTATAACATTCATGAAGTATATGTTAAAAGGAATCCCTGGGAAACGGATTTTCCAAACCGCTCATTTTTTCAGATTAACGGTCATGATTTATCTTGGTGGCACCACCTCTTTGTTCCATAAACTACCAAGGAGCCCCCAAGAGGCTGTTTGCAGTTTTACCAAACTACTCATAGTTTTTGTTGATGTGCATGTGACAACATCTGAGCCCACACTATTATCCACTGGTGTTCAACATTATTATGTTTATTATAAAGTCATGATTGGGTTTCATTTTGGATTCAAAACCCAATAAAATATGTTGCAATAAAATTTTACGTTGTAAAGGAGTGCACTGCGTTATTATTCATGGTGCAGACATCTCTTCATATGGCAGCTCCAAGACTCCTTCTCAGGGCATCGACACTCCACTACTCTCAGGTATTTCCCTGCATCTTCCACCTAGCATTCATTCTCATTACTCAGTTAAACATCCCCTGTAGTCTGCTTTCCTTCTCATCCCATCCACCTCACACCCTCTGTTGGCCTAGACCTCCCTCCCATCGATACCCTTCCTTTTGAGCATACTACACCTACTCACGATTTCCCATCCCTGCCACCTAATGCTCTGCCATAGCCTACTCACTATGACCCCCTATCAGCCACACATATTTGTTACATCTAGGAAAACTCCCCCTCACATGTTGTTTTCCCTATTCCGACTACTGACCTGCCTTTTGCATCTACTCCCACATCTCCACACTCTCTGATAGAATCCCCCACAAATTCGGTGGACAATGACCTCGGTTTTCTTCTTCAAAGGAAAACTTTGGACCTTCGGTCCCTTACCATCCACAAACCACTGGGTCCTCCATCCCCTCGCATTAGCCCATCATTCACTAGTAACATTACTGTCCATAAAAAAAGCCACGCGATAGTCGACGCTTCCGTGGTCATCCACGCAAATCCCTCGCTTTCTATTCTATGGATGCACACTCCCTCATTGACATCCCCATTGCTGATTCTATTCCTTGGGCCCTTGGAGCACAACTACCCGCTCTAGGACAAACATGACTTTTATCCTCTCGCTAAGTATGTGGGGACTTGGAGCTGCCCCCAAATTTCTGTCTCTGAAGGAACTTTTCTCTACAAACTGCCCTTTCATCATTCTTTTACAAGAAAATATGCATCATGCACCTCAAGAGATTGGGTATTTTCGAATAATGTTACCTGATTGGCACATGGCTACCATTGACACAAATCGATGCTCTAGGGGACTGATTTCTATCTGGGATCCCAATTGGGTCAGGCTGCGGGCTTTCTCATGTTTTGCTAGTATTCTTCTTGCCGGGCGTATATGTGGCCTCTTGGGTCGCATCCACATTCTCAATATATATGCACCATACCATGATCGAGAGATTTTTTGGCAGCGGCGGGTTGCAACAAAGCTGCTTGAATTAACATCCCTTATTTTGGTAGGGGCTCTAAACTGTACATTTGGTGCACACAAGAGCTGGGATCGCTCTTGCCACACGGATTCCATGGCCAATTCATTAGAATCCATCATCATGGACCATAATTTTGTTGACATTTTCCCCTCCAACAACTCTCCTACTTGGGATAATGATCAGTCGAGGGATTTCTACATTGCAAAGTGACTAGACCGATTCCTCTTGCATGATCTACTCATTGATAGACTTGGGTTGGTCTGATGCAGGAGCATTCAGCTCAAGAAAATTCATTGTATTTTAGTAGGAATAGGGGGTCTTGTGTTTCCAAGGAAGTTGGTTTCTTAAGTATTGAATTAATGTAATTATTTATGCTTTTGAGTGATTTTAATGAAAATAGGATTTAATTAAGAATAGTGAGGCATATTTGTAAATATTCTCAAATGTAGGAGAATATGAGAGATTTAGGATAGTTGAGAGATTGAGGGATTTGAGAATTAGTTGTAAATCTTAGATTAGGAATTAGTTCATGATTTTGTGGATTAGAGAGGATCCTTAGAGACAAGGAAGAGATTTTAGGATTTTGTTGAGAAGTTTATGGATCTAAACCAGAATTGGTTGTAGAATCCTTTTGTATAAATGTAAGGCTAAAAGGCATAGTCAAGGATTAACTAGTTAGCTAGTT
The DNA here is from genome assembly GCA_031772625.1 of Pinus tabuliformis. Classification (NCBI taxonomy): domain Eukaryota; kingdom Viridiplantae; phylum Streptophyta; class Pinopsida; order Pinales; family Pinaceae; genus Pinus; species Pinus tabuliformis. The sequence goes on from CM062814.1 coordinate 734,542,499, forward strand.
AATAGGTTAGATAGTTAGAGGGTGATTGTAAGCCTACGAGAAGATTGTGAAATAGAGGCCATTAACATTAGAACACCAGGCCAGAGAGACAGAGAGTCTCAATAGGTAATCATTTGTTTATATATACATATATAGAGAATTTGATTTCTTATTGTGTAAGTGTGTAGCTTGAGTATTGAGTGATAAATTATGTATGTATCAGAGGTTCTGCATAGTATATGTATGCAGGTGGAGTTTGGCAGAATACAGAGAAGAAGAATGATATGAAGGATCGTGTCAGATTGTTGAATCCGATTGAAGGATCAAAGTTAAATTTGGGAGTGACTGTGTTAAGAGCACGTAGAGTTAAGCTCAGGGGGAGTTGCGGGACAGAACAACGGAAGGACCAGAACCCTAAAGTAATCCAAAACCATAGAAGAACATTGAAGAAATGGCATAAAAACCCAAGTAAAGAGACAGATGAAGGAGTGAAGTGTCGATGCATAGGAGTCGTTGGATCTAGATGATCAACGGATGAGATTGTCGTGATGGGCAACCAGGATTAAGTCGCATAGAATGGAGTAATTAGAATCGCATCACAATATCTCAGGAGTGAGTAAACCCTACCTTAAGCAATTTACGATTGTGATGGGCGATATCATTGCTGACCGTTGGATCCAGTGCTCTGATCAACGGTAGAGGATCGCCATAAACCCTGCATCGTAATATTCCCTTTGTTAGTGAATGAACCTTGGGCTTCAAGAAGTGTGATGTGCGATGTGCGATAGGATTGGCGAATATTTTGCATCGCAATTTTCATGGTGGATGTTCCTTGACCCTAAACAATTGTGATATGCAGTGTTGTGATGTGCGATGCTGAGTAGACCTGAGAAGTTTTGCGATGTGTGTTGCTGAGAGGCCCCAAGAAGGTTATGGACGTGATTTATGTTATTTGGAGTCTGGTTGTGTTTATTGCATATCGGATGTGAAAGAAGGAATGCATGTTGGTGTGATTTGTGAGAACATGGCAACCGTTGATCTGATGGATGAAATCAATAGTGGGGAATGAATGCGAAAGATAGAGCGTCGGGAAATATACAAAGGTTCGATCAATGGAGGAAGAGAAATCACTTCTCGCAGATTGGGAGTTCTGAATGCAAGTTCTAAAGAGCCCTTTGAAACCCGCAATTGCGATAAAGGTAAGTTCATGTACGCTTTGTGAAATATTTCTATTATATAAGAATTATAATAGAAATAAAGCGCGGAGAAGGTTTTATGGGTAAGTCCAAATATAACCAAAGATAAAGAGTGGGGTTGGTTACATGTGCAGTGCATTAAGGGTTAATTAAAGGTTTATAAGGGTGTATAGAGTCCCGATGAAAGGATTGATTAAGGGACAGACTGGGTTAGTTAACAAATCATTCTGCATGAGATTAATTAAGGGGGCCTTAAACCTTGAGTAATGAAGATTTGACCAAGCAGGTCATTGAAATTCCTGGGACAGACGAGATTACGCATTTTATATGCATACTGTGGGTATCGCAGGTTTTTCCTGTGTCATTTTGGTATTAGAGCTGAATTGTGGCCGAACCATTTGATATTAAAGCAGCACTAAGAAATTCTACGTGAAAAATTCTTTGAAAATAATTTAGAAAATGGTTATGTTTTGAAGGTGTCTATATAGGCAAATGGTGATGAAAGAAGGCAAGAGGAGATCAGATTCTAATTTGACAAATAGTAAGCACAGAGAGGTAAGGTATAGCAGAATATTGGGAGAATTGCAGATGCAAGAGACAGAGGACAATCCACACAAAGTGCAGGTGAATGGTAGAACAAGATCATGTAGAGATCTTGAAGGTGAGATTATATGTTTTGTTTTAATTTGATTTGAAGATTGGAAAGTTGTGGTTTTTATATTGATACATAGGTAACAGTAAAACAAGGTGAGAATATTGCAGCAACCTAGAGCAAGGAGTGCTCAATTGGTTCCAGATGAAAGAACTAGAGAAATGCTAAAAGACTGAGCTCAAAGGAGAGAATCTTAGTGAGGCATATGTAGCAAGAAGGAGAATTGTTAATGTAAAAGTATTGTTTCAACTCACAAAGGAAATTCCACAAATGATGTGGGTAGAATTGCTAAGTAATGAAGGAAGCTGGTAAGAGTTTCTAAGTGAAAGAAGAGGTGGCCAGGACCAAGTATTTCATGGTGATTGAAATGCAAGAGGACAGTTGTGTTCTTAGAATATGCAATTGAGTTGAAGCCTAAAGGAGCACAGAGAAGTGCTCAAAGGAGGTTCTAGAGATAGAGAACCAAGGGTTTGCCAAAAGACCAAGTAGAGAGGAAAGCTTGGTGATGTATGTGGCAACAGGGAGGACTTGCTGTTGCAGAGGCTTTAATGTAGCTCATAGTGAGTGAGTGAAGAACTCATAGAGATAGATAAGGAGGAAATGACTACTAATAGTCATATTAGAGGTTCCGAGGAAGACCACAGCAGAAGAAAGGTGAAGAAGGAGGATTCCAAGGTAAATGGCAAAAGGATGAATCAAGAGGAATTTGACAAAGAGATTGTTGAGATAAATGAACAACTCGATGCATTAAGGAGAATACTGGAGGAAAACCAGAGACAAGGTTGGGTCTTAAAGAAGAAGCCAGTGAAGTGGCATAAGTTACAAAGAAGGCTATAGTAGAGGCAAGTAAAGTGGTTGATGGAAAAACTCAAAGACACTGAGTTGGAAATGGAAGTGCCCATTTGTGAACCAGAGCAGGGTGAAGTTTTGGGTGAAGAGGAAGACTTGAAGACTAAAGCTTCGAGTGAGACCAAAGGGTCACATGATTTTAAATCTAACAATTTATGTATGTTTGCAGGTGAAACATGTGAAGGACGACAATTTGCTGATATTGACATAAAGAAGGAAGAAGATAGGCAGAATCTAAATTCTATTCTAAAAGAAGAAGTAGAGAAGGATATCAAGCAATCAAGTAAAGGACTTGATGAGATTGAGGAGAAGACCATCGAAATATTTTTGAGTCATGTAAAGGACTTGGAACAACAGGAGGAATTGGTGATTGAATCATCAAATGAGATCATGAGGTCTTGTGGTTTTACAACTGACAAGTTGTGCGTGAATGCAGGTATTGTAGAAGACAAACCATTTTATGGAACTATCTTGAATGAAGATGAAAGTTGCCAAGCAAAGTATGATGATGACTACCTTTCAAATGAAGATCAAGTTGAATTATTGCAGCAGAAAAGATTTAGTAATACATTGATGTTTGAAGCTGTGACAACACAAGAAAAAATTCTTGTGAAAGGAGATGAAATTCAGTTTGAAGAACTGATATGTGAAGCAACAATTGAGTCTGTTGAACCTTGTAAAATTGATAATTTGTGTATAAATGCAAGAATCATAAGTAATTATGAAGTAATTATGAAGTGTCGCAGAGAAATTGAATTGTTGGAGTATTTGCTGGGAAATTCAAAGTATGACAATGTGATTACAGAGGAAGGAGTTCACTACAGTGGACAAGATTAGAAAGACATCATTAGAGAAGATGATGTAGAGGGAAGACTAACTGATAGTCTTGAGAGTACATTAGAGAGTTCTTTAGAGAATTCTTTAAAGAGGTTAAGTCAGCATACTGATGTTCTGATAGAAAAGGAGAAATTAAAGTAGCATACTAAAGTGTTGCCAAAGGAAGAAGAGGCACTTAGGCCTTATGTTTTTTATTTTAATAATTGTTTTGTGAGTACAGGTTTAGTTGCAGATGCTGGAGGAAATTTGGCACAGATGAGCAGCCAAGTAAAGATGGTAGAAGAGGATTCTGTGGAAGAATTTAATCCATCCAACAGAGATCTTCAATTACTAGAGAGAATGTTGGAAAGTTAGGATTCAAAGCAGAAAGAGATAACCATGAAAGAGAGTAAGGATGAAAGGGAGGTAGTAAGAATAAGAGAAAAAAGAGTAGGTGATAGAGTTCGACAACTTCAAGGGGAAGAACAATAGTTTGAAGTGTTAGTGGACAATAGAAACAACCTGAAACAAGGAGAAAGAGGTAGAAGAAAGTGGTAGAATATGGACCAGTCCAAGGATGTGCTAGAAATGGAGATTGAAGAATTATGGCAGTTAATGATGAAACAATCCATATGGAGGAGATTGATAGGAGCTGGAAGGATGATCAGTCAAAGCTAGAACTTGATTAACAAGGAGAGGAATATGAAACAGAAGATAGTAGACATATAATAGCAGCAAAGGTGCAGAGAATTCAGACAACTACAAACTAAAGTTTGGGACCCTGGAGGTTTTCTATCAACATCTGAACAGACATGATCAGGAGATTATGAATATTTTCTACTTTGGGAGTGTGATGCAGGAGCATTCAGCGCAAGAAAAATCATTGTATTTTAGTAGACATATGGGGTCTTGTGTTTCCAAGGAAGTTGGTTTCCTAAGTGTTGAATTAATGTAATTATTTAGGCTTTTGAGTGATTTTAATGAGAATAGGATTTAATTAAGAATAGTGAGGCATATTTGTAAATAATCTCGAATGTAGGAGAATATGAGAGATTTAGGATAGTTGAGAGATTGAGGGATATGAGAATTAATTGTAAATCTTAGATTAGGAGTTAGTTCATGATTTTGTGGATTAGAGAGAATCCTTAGAGATAAGGAAGATATTTTAGGATTTTGTTGAGAAGTTTATGGATCTAAACCAAGAATTGGTTGTAGAATCCTCATGTATAAATGTAAGCCTAAAAGGCATAGTCAGGGGTTAGCTAGTTAGCTGGTTAAATAGTTAGAGTGTGATTGTAAGCCTACGGGTAGATTGTGAAATAGAGTCCATTGACATTATAATGGGAGGCTAGAGAGACAGAGAGTCTCAATAGGTAATCATTTGTTTATATATACATATACAGAGAATTCGATTTCTGGTTGTGTAAGTGTGTAGCTTGAGTATTGAATGATAAATTATGTATGTATTAGAGGTTCTGCATAGTATATGTATGCAGGCGGAGTTCGGCAGAATACAGAGAAGAAGAATGATATGAAGGATCATGTCAGACCGTTGAATCTGATTGAAGGATCAAAGTTAAATTCAGGAGTGACTGTGTTAAGAGCACGTAGAGTTAAGCTCAGGAGGAGTTGCGTGGTAGAACAACGGAAGGACCAAAACCCTAAAGTAATCCTAAACCACATAAGAACATTGAAGAAATGGCATAAAAACCCAAGTAAAGAGACGGATGAATGAGTGAAGTGTTGATGCACAGGAGTCGTTGGATCTAGATGATCAACGGACGCGATTGTTGTGATGGACGACCAGGATTAAGTTGCATAGAATGGAGTAATTAGAATCGCGTCGCAATATCTCAGGAGTCAGTAAACCCTGCCTTAAGTGATTTGCGATTGCGATGAGCAATATCATTTTTGACCATTGGATCTAGTGCTCTGATCAACGGTAGAGGATCGCGATAAACCCCGCATCACAATATTCCCTTTGCGAGTGAATGAACCTTGGGCTTCAAGAAGTGCGATGTGCAATGTGTGATAGGATCGATGAATAGCTTACATCACAATATTCTTGGTGGATGTACCTTGGCCCTAAACAATTGCGATATGTGATATTGCGATGTGCGATGCTGAGCGGACCCGAGAAGTTTTGTGATGTGCGATGTTGGGCAGACCCGAGAAGGTTATGGATGCAGTTTATGTTATTTGGAGTCCAGTTGTGTTTATCACATATCGGATGTGAAAGGAGGAATGCATGTTGATGTGATTCGCAAGAACACGACAACCATTGATCTGATGGATGAAATCAATGGTGGAGAATGAATGCGAAAGATATAGCATCGAGAAATATACAAAGGTGCGATCAATGGAGGAAGAGAAATCGCTTCTTGCAGATCGGGAGTTCTAAATGCAGGTTCTTAAGAGTCCTTTGAAACCTGCAATTGTGATAAAGGTAAGTTCATGTACACTTTGTGAAATATTTCTATTATATAAGAATGATAATAGAAATAAAGCGTGGAGAAGGTTTTACGTGTAAGTCCAAATATAACCAAAGCTAAAGAGTGGGGTTGCATTAAGGGTTAATTAAAGGTTTATAAGGGTGTATAGAGTCCCGATGAAAGGATTGATTAATGGACAAACTGGGTTAGTTAACAAATCATTCCGCAATAGATTAATTAAGGGGGCCTTAAACCTTGAGTAATGAAGATTTGACCAGGCAGGTCATTGAAATTCATGGGACAGATGAGATTATGCATTTTATATGCATATTGTGGGTATGCAGGTTTTTCCTGCGTCATGGTCTCATCTTATATTATCAGCTGCCATACTTATGATCATCGCCCTATCATCCTACACTGGCATCAAAAGGATTTCTGACGAGGGCTACCCTTTAAATTCAACCGAACCTAGTTAGAAGACCCATCCTACTCTGATCTAGTCAAGAAAATATGGAGCAGTGCGGAATGTCGCTCCCCCTCTCATATGGGGTCATTTATGGACAAATTAGGGACCCTGCGACAAACGACAAAGAAATGGGAGATTGAAAAGAAGCGACATCTGAAAAAAGAACTTGTTGATATCGATCTTGAGTTGAAGTTGATCAGCCCACATTTGTCTGGTCATTCACTTCCATCAGACATCTGATCCCTCATACAGACACTAGAGAAAAGAAGATCGACACTCTTGATCCAAAAAGAAACGACATGGAAACTGAAAAGCAGAGCTATCTGGCTTCGGGAGGGCAACTGCAACACAGTTTTTCCATCGTTTTGCAAATTATCGGCGTCATAAAAACTCGATCTATGAGATATATGAATCAGATGGGACTAAGTTCCTATCCCAACAGGATATCAGTCGGGCTAATTTGACCTTTTTCCAAGCTGCCTACGGCCGCAAACCCTCATATTTCCTAGAGGACCTACTGTGGGGTATTATGCACTACCATAAAATGTTCGATGATGATGCAAATCAGGTCTTTTCAAACTCGTTATAGTGGAGGAATACATGGCGTCCTACTATATTTTCACGGCAATAAGAGCCCTATACTAGATGGTTGGACCGTTGAATTGTTCACTCATTTTTTTGATTTGTTTCAGTCAGACCTGGTTAACCTCATCGAGGAATCCCAGGTTCTGGGTATTGTACACCCCCTTCTAAACTCCACTTATATTTCTCTCATTCTAAAAATGCCCATTACTCATACCTTCTCAAACTTCCAACCCATTTCTCTCTATAACCTTGTCTATAAAATCATCTTGAAGTCTATTGTAAACCCCCTAAAACCCATTCTCTCATCTTTCATCTCCCCACAACAATTTGGTTTTCTCAAACATCACCAAATCCATGATGTTGTTGCTACGGCTTAGGAATGTCTACATTCCATCCACTCAAAGAAACTTGGGGCAACCATCATGAAGGTGGACCTAAAAAAAGCTTTTGATTACTTGGATTAGGGATACTTGAGATTGGTCCTCCATAAAGTTGGTATACAATCTCGAACCATTGAATGGATCATGGCCTGTGTTACAAATGTTCAATTTGTTGTGATCATCAATGGATATCCGACAACTTATTTCAAGGTGGGTAGGGGCCTTAGACAGGGTTGTTCACTATCTCCTCTCTTATTCATTCTTGCTTTGGATGGTCTGAGTCTACACATATCAGATGTTGTTGCCATCAGACATTTTCTTCCTCTTAAAATAGGGAGAAATATTCAGATCTCACATAGCTTTTTTGTGGACGACGTGCTTATCATGGGGCTCCTCAACAGGTTTGCATGGCTCCACCTATTTCAAATTTTTAATAGATTTGGAAATGCTACTGACCTCAAAATGAACCAAAGAAAATCAGTTATTATACATGCACAAGGGATTTCTCAGACCACTGACTATATTGCTAATTTATTTGGTATTGCTTCTGAATGTATTTCTGTTGGTTTAAAATACCTTGGTTTTCATTTAAAGCCTTGTAAGTATAGGATCTTGGATTGGCAATGGTTGGTTGACCGATATTTTCAGAAAATTTCTGGTTGGGAATTCAGATGTCTCTCTATGGGAGGGCGTTTCACACTTGCACAAGCAGTGATAACGCAACTGAGTGTCTACTGGGCACATTTATTTCATTTTCCTTCATCCATTATTAAGAAGCTTGATGGAATCACTGCACATTTTATCTAGTCTGGCATGAGGCAAAAACAAAAATACCATCTCTCGAAGCTGAATCACATAACATTGCCAAAGAGGCTGGGCGGATGGGGCATCCTCGACTTGCGGCGGTTCGGGCATGCCCTCCTCCTCAAATCCATTTGGCATGGGATTTTCGGCATCGAAACATGGTGTCAAGTAGTTAAACAAAAATACTTGAAAGGCATTGTCTTCAAAGTTTGGATGCAGATGGATCACATTGGACACAACTTGGGCTCCACAATATGGCGTAATTTCACAAAGATCAGGCATACATTTCTAAGGATTCTTACATGGAAACTTAGAACAGGACACCACATCATTATTGGTCGCGACTACATTTGGGGTCTGATGGATTTAGACCCATTCCCAGCCCCTCTCATTCAGTGCCTAAATAATCAAGGTATCTTCTTCTGGCACCAACTCATCGCTGCTTGGGTTAACAAATGTCTAGTTTGGAAACAATCATCAGATTTGAATCTACATGGTTCTGTCGTGGCAGACTAGGATAACATCTGCATACATATGAGACTATCAGGAATCCATAGAGAAGAGGAACATGATTCGATTGCCTGGGAAGGTAAAATGAAAGAAGATAATATCAAGGTTGCAGATACTTATAACAGACTCTGTTGTTTGCAAACAAATCAACAGGGGGATGGTTGGTTTGCTAAATTTTGGAGTCCTCACCTTCCCATTAAAATCTCCATTTTCCTCTGGCTTGTATGGAAGAATAAAAATCTGACCTGGGAAAATCTTCAGAAGCGAAATTGGTCTGGCCCTGGATACTACGTTCTTTGCGGGCAGGCAACAGAGGAAAATTTTCACCTTTTCATAGCATGTCCTAAGGTCTCAATACTCTGGAAAAATCTGGCTAACACTTTTGTTTTCTCGGTTCCACATTTCGGTGACATTGAAAATTGGTTGAAATGGTGGAGCACCCAACATGGCTTACGACGCCTCTTCCCAGCTATATTCATTTGGGAGATATGGAAGTGGAGGAACAACATCATTTTTAACAGTCACAGAGAACAGGGGACATATGTGCTGGATAGTATTACGAACAAAATTGAGGTTGCTTTACATGGTGTCTCCACACAAAAGCCTCCTTGATTTCATACAAATCCTGTGATTGACTACCCGGCGGGCTATTTTGATGGTGCATCACAAGATCGCATTTGTGGATGTGGCTTCATTTTATACATTCATCCAGAGCTGTCATATCATGTCCACTGGGGGCGGGGCTGGGCACCAACACTAAGGCAGAAGCTATGGCTCTATGGGGTCTACTTTGGTTCACTCATTTCCTGGATATACAATCTATACATGTTTATGGAGACTCAAAGGTGATTATTGATTATGTGGGAGAAAAAGCCACAATCTACAAGTCCTCTCTTCATGGCTGGCTACAACAGATTAAGACTCTATGGCACCCCCTAAATCAATCCTCCATACAACACATATGCAGAAAATTCAATATGGAGGCGGACAGATTATCCAAGCTGGGCATCCGGGAGGCGTTGGATGGTCTCCATGTGAATATTAAAATGGAGGAAACCTGGCATGATGCTGGGATGATGCCATTACCTGGATAATCAAAACTTGTATTTTTGTTGTTTAGCATACATGCTGCACCTTTCTCACTCTTCTTTTTATCTTTTTGATTTTTGAAGCGAATGCTACAGGTCTGGCTATGATGGGCCATTATGTAGATGTATCCTGTACTCGTATTAGTTTTGACTGGGCTGATCCGACTCAACATGCTCTGAAATTACATAGATGATGATCCTTGGAACTACTGTTTCTGAACTAGATGTAATTGCTTTAAATCTATGAATGAATATACTGCTTTTTTCTTCTGAAAATAATAATAATAATAATAATAATAATAATAATAATAATAATAATAATAATAATAATAATAATAATAATAATAATAATAATAATAATAATAATCATAAAATTTCATTTTAATATGGTAGATTTTATTATAAAAAATATTAAAAAATATAAAAAATGTAGTGAGATAAATCAGTTTTATTACTGATTACATTTAGTTAATTAAGTTTTAGGGCAAGAAATAAAATGGGAGAATGATATTTTATGGGGTTTACAATTTGAAAAATATGAAGAAAATGTAATGAGTGAATTTCTCTGAAATTGAAGAATACAGACCAGTTTGATTCTAGTTCTTGGGTTATTGCAAAAATTTATTTCTTTGTTATGTTTTCATTATTTCATTAATGTTTTTCTTCTTCTAGAATGAGTTTAATGAAGCTGCGGATCTTTTTAATTTTTGATTGTGAGTTTATCTTCAATGAAGCTCACATTTAAGATTTAAGGAGTCTTAATGTGCGCTCCACCATGCTGGAAATTCACCCACAATTCTTTTCCTTTTCATCATTCATTCTGTAGAGCTTAAGTCCATATTCTTAACTACATGAGCCATAAAGTTATGTCCTCTTTACCTTTCTTCCAAACCACTTTCCGATATAAAACCCTGCAAACCTCAATTATCTTGGCCATTCTTGTTTAAATCTAGGTTTCAGAATTAGATCATTCATTGCAAGATCTCATGGCCTATCCTTCAACCACAAATTTTTAAAGTTTAATTGACCTTTAGATGTCCCAGGATTTGGTTCCCCCACAACTAGGAACTGTCTTCGGGATTACAATATCAAAATGGCATCGTTGCTGGGGAGCGGAATTGAAATATATTCCCTGGGTTTTATTTGAAAATTTTTGAATTGATTCTTGAGGGTGACAAGAATAAGATTTTGATTGTGTATCATCACCTTCTTCCTTCACTTTGGTGTTCTCTTTTTCTGGGTTTTTAAAAATTGCTTCATCTATCTTTTTTCTAGATAAATTTGCTCTAGAGAAAGAAGACATTATTGAGCTACAGGCTAATCCTCAAAGGTCCTACTCTGTATATTTTATTGATGCTCCAATTTATGATTCTTATTTTTTAGATGGAAGTTTTGGTTTTTTAGAAGATTCTCCAATATATGGTTCATACAATTCAGAAGAAGATGAGTTGTTGTAGAACTTCCAAAGGATTTGCTTACAAGAAAGTGGGAAGAAGAGGGCCAACAACAATCTTTTCAAGAAGAGCCCAAAGTTGAAGACCCAAAAGTTGATTGTGGTTTCCCTATGCAAAAAGACAATGTAAAAAGACACATGTCATAAAACTATTCAAGAAAATTAGGCAACCGCAAATTTCTCTCATCCATTTTATGATCTTGTAGCTGACTATATGGAAATCTTCTTTGGTTATTAGCAGGTATCAATTCTGGGCTATGTATCAGATTTCTTGCTTGAAGATTCTATATGGTGCATGGTTGTTTTAATTTCTAAATTTTAGGAAAACCATTGTCTTAGGTCCAACACTTAGATGTTGTGATGGTATCACTCGAAGATTGATTTCACTTAATTGAGATTAACCTTGTACATAAGTAGGAGCTGTACATAAATAAGCTCAAATGCTGAGCATTTAGTTTTCAATTTTCAGAAGTTTTGTTTAAGTTGATAGAAGGAAGAATAAAGCTCCAACATACATAAATTTAAGGGAGATTTCCAGTTTTATGGTTACAGTGTTCAAAGACATTTTGACTCCATGCCCAGCAAAAGCTGGCCTATAGTTCTTTTTACTTTGTAGACAAAACACTATCCCCAGTTGGAGCCAATATGTTGTAGCCAAATTTTTCCATGTGAAAATAATGAATGTTTTTCTAGTGAAATTAATGGAATGCTCAAAAAGGCATTGAAAGATGGCATTTTTATCAAAGCGTCTAAACAATTTTTTATATTATAATTTTGTTTAAGAATAATAATTATTATTTTTGTGAAAGATTTGTGTTTTTATAAGTGCTTTTGGCCTTTTATGCCAAAGATTCTCTTTTATTAAAAATGTTGGGATCTACTTTACTAAGTTCTAGGAGCCAAATTGAGGGAGGAAAATGTATTATTGGATCCCACCATAACTTACAAGCAGGCCCTAGCAAGCCCTATATACTAGGAGCCAAATTGAGAGAGGAATATGTATTATTGGATCCCACCAGTGCTAAATTAAGGGAGGAATATGTATTATTGGATCCCGCCAGCATAACTTACAAGCAAGCCCTATGCACTTGTATAGGAGCTTACAAGCAAGCCCTATATATGAGGAGCCAGCCAAATTGAGAGCCTATACACTTATATAGGAGCTTACAAGAAAGCCCTATATACTAGGAGCCAACCACCCTATATACTAGGAGCTAGTGAAATTGAGAGAGGAGCAAGTATAGGATCTTACAAGCAAGCCATATATACTAGGAGCCAGCCAAATTGAGAGAGGAGCAAGTATAGGATCTTACAAGAAAGCCATATATACTAGGAGCCAGCCAAATTGAGAGAGGAGCAAGTATAGGAGCTTACAAGCAAGCCCTATATACTAGGAGCTAGCCAAATTGAGAGAGGAGCAAGTATAGGAGCCTACAAGTGCTTACAAGCAAGCCCTATATACTAGGAGCTAGCCAAATTGAGAGAGGAGCAAGTATAGGAGCCTAAAAGAGCTTACAAGCAAGCCCTATATACTAGGAGCTGCCCTATATACTAGGAGCCAACCAAATTGAGAGAGGAGCAAGTATAGGAGCCTACAAGCAAGCCCTATATACTAGGAGCCAGCCAAATATAGAGAGGAGCAAGTATAGGAGCTTACAAGCAAGCCCTATATAGTAGGAGCCAAATTGAGAGAGGAGTAAGCCCTATATACTAGGAGCCAAATTGAGGGAGGATCCCACCAAGTAGTAGGTAATAGTACACAATGCATCAAATAATCCTCAAAGCATTGGTGTATATAAACACCAATGAAACTTTTCATTTAATAAATGTGGGATAAAAGGTTGGCGCAAGTCATAATGAAAGAATGTGGAGGTAATAGATAGAAACAAATATTGGAAAGAATGCAAGTCCTCTTGGAGGCTTGATTTTCATTTTCCCACTCAAACACTACTTATTTGCACTTATACTACTTAAGGCCTTTCAGGATATAGTGGAAAAGGAAAATTTGAGGGGAGGAACTATACGTAATGGAGATTTCCCATGTAGCTCATGGAAATCAAAACTATTGCAAGCATCTTGATTTGCAATCCTATAAAAAAGCATCTAATAGTACATTTGAGTAAATAAGTTGTCAAAGGATGCCATCTTCTTGTTGAGAACAACATTTAAAAATATTTGCAAAATTCGTATGAAGTTAGAACCAGTTATGGTCATGAGGTGACACTCTCTCAAGCATTGTGCATAATGAATGCCAATGCAATTGTGACCTTATATATTTATACAACACTGAATTAAAAGATTCAAAAATTGCTAAGTGAATGTTGATGGCCTTAGATTTCTGCCACCAGAAAACAAAAATTTGTTGAAGAGGACCTGAAAATTGCTGTAGACATTTTGGCAAAGATTTTGAAGGGCGGGCTTAATGCCACTTTAGTCAAACACTGTGGATGTTGTCAAAAAAATATACAATTACATATTTGTAGAAAGTTATCGTTGCCAACATAATTTGAGTAAAGAAGGACTCGATATCACTCAAGTCTTGAAACTCAAATAGAATCAATAGTCAAGATTTCATAAATTGGGGAATTATGATTAGGATTCCTATCTAATGTGATTGCCTGGGTGAGGGCAATACATTAGCACTTTCAAATAGTTGTACACTTTGAAATGGCATTGCCATAATATTTTGGCTCTAAGTAAATGCTAATGGTCTTATATTTTTTCCACAAGACAATGCAAATTTGTTGAAGAGGACCTAGAAATCACTACAGACATATTGGCAGAGATTTTGAAGGGCAGGCTTCATACCACTTCGGTAAAACAAGGTGGATGTTGCCAAAAAAAATGAAATTCAAGATTTGTAGAAATCTATTGTTGCCAAAATGATTTGATTAACAAAAGACATGATATCAGTCAAGTACTGAAACTCAAATAGAATCCACAATCAAGATTTCATAAATTGGGGAATTACAATCAAGATTCCCATCTAATGTGATTGCTAGGGTGAGGTTAATAACAGAGAGCATTTTCAAATAGTTGTACACTTTGAAATGGCATTGGCATAATATTTGGTTTTATTGGCTCTAGGAAATGCACCATTTCAATATTAACTTGGCTATATTGTATTGATCAAAATTTTTTTATCTTCAAATTTTTGTAACATTCGTACAACTTTACAAACGCTCGCAAGTGCAATGGGGATCTTCTAGCTGTATGATAAACAACAAAAAGGGAAAATAAAGGTTGAATATTAAGCACATTTCAATCATATTTTATGAAATACAATGCAAATATAGTAGTGATGCCACATTCGTTAAATAATAGTCACTCATGTGTTGAAAAAATGGAATTCCTTACCGAGGTAATGGCTTCTACTCTTGAGGAATGACAATCTCAAAAGGAAGAGGTAAATGATCTCCCTCTTTATCCAAATGAACAAGTTAGTTGGTATGAAAATGTTTACCAAATATAAATTACACTGGTGAAGGATGCTTGGCTCTTCCAAAACTTAGTTACAGTTTCTAACTTTCCATGACTACCTCACCTCCTAAGGAATTTCAATCTTTTCACTTAGAGTCAACATATGAAATTTGCGAAGATATCCAAGATGTGGTCTTGATGGGAAGCATATATTAGTAATGAGGGAGAAATTCTCTTTCAAGGATGGTCTAGAATGGTTGTTCCAATTAAGGAATTCAAAATCACTCGAGTGAAACAACAAAACATTGGAAAACTAGAGCCATCTGCTATCACTGTGAAGGTTACATACAATGTTTCAAAATAATGAGGATTCATGTGCAACCAACTTTTATAATTATACTCTCCTAAACAGATTCAAATCATGATTTTTAATGAAAATGACAAGTATAACCTCCTTGCAAGTGAGTCAAATTCAATTTTACATTGGCTGATCATATATATTTAGTTTTCATTTCAATTTTGAGGCTGCAAGGTATCCTTGAAGAAGAAGAAAAGCTCAATTTGGGTGTTTGAATTTTTGGTACTCTGCTCATTCTTTTTCCTTCTGGATCTATGGCATGCTCCTTCAATGGTAAATTTAGATGCTGCAATATTTTTGTTTGGGCAGGTACTGGCATGCCAATTATCGAAGTCCCTCAATGCCTTTTCCATTGGATTTCAATTCCAATCGTGGAAAAGAAGAGGAGCCCTCCAAAAAAAGGTGGTGAAAAGGTGATGTTGCACTATTGTAGAACCAAAGGTTATACCCTTTGTAAGTATCAAAAGAAATCAATGACCAAAACGCTTCAAGCCTAAAACTAACAGAGTCTCGATAGTATAAACTACACGAAGTATATGTTAAAAGGAACCCCCAGAAGCGGATTGGCCAAACTCCTCATTTTTTAGATCAACGATCATGATTTATCCCAATGGCATGTCTCCTCTCTGTTATAGAAGCTACCAAGGAGCCCC
Source organism: Pinus tabuliformis (assembly GCA_031772625.1). Taxonomy (NCBI): domain Eukaryota; kingdom Viridiplantae; phylum Streptophyta; class Pinopsida; order Pinales; family Pinaceae; genus Pinus; species Pinus tabuliformis. Next base: position 734,558,140 of record CM062814.1, read on the forward strand.
CAATAGGCGATTCCCGAGAGGTGGTTCATGGTTTCTACCAAACTACTCATAGTTTTTGCTAATGTTTTCGTGACAACACTTGGGCTCGCACTCTTATCCATCAACGTTCAACATTATTATGTTTGTTCTAATGTCATGAATTGGTTTCATTTTGGATTCAAAACCAAATAAAATATTCTACAATAAAGTTGTACATTGTAAAGGGGTGCGAGACTTTTTATCGGGATGACGTGACACCCAAATCGCCTACTATCCCTTTGAGATCTGTGAACTTGGTGGGAAAGAAGTCTTGATACTACTACAATAACTCCGTGACTTTTTCCACTATGTCCTCATCCTAGTAAGCACTTATATTTTTGAACTTAAGATGTGCTTCCAACCCAATATTCATTTGCTTGGTCTGGAGGGGCTTTTAGATATCAGGGAATTTCGCCTTAGGCCCTACCACTTCGCGTTGTCCTTTTGACTCATGAATATTGATGTTCCTAGGATCTTCCTCACCTTCCTCTACAATCACATTGTAGCATTATAGAGCATGGCACAGCTGCGTACTCCAGTCTGGTTGAATCCACATGTCAGGTTCTTCTGAAATTCTGAAAATTTCATCTTTAATCTCCTGTAATGCTTTGTCAATACCCTCAAATCCATCTTCAAAACTGAAAGTTAGCAGAAAACTTTCCTTCAGAACATCCCACTCTGTGGTTCCGTGTCAAAATTCTATTTCTAGATACCAGTTCATCGGAATAGTATCCAAAGTCTGGCAGAATATGTGAACCCATTCTGGTTGTGGTTCTTCTCCCCATGCTTTCATCCATTGAGCCAAATGCTTGTGCATATCATCCTTTCCTATATATTTCTCTGTAATGTGGGTATCAACATACCCAAACCGCAACTTGATCATCCGTCAATATTCCTTCCAATCTACAAAGCTGTTCTTATGTGTACCCCACCATCTCAAAGGCGTAGATCTCAGCGCAAGGTCTAATTCTTGGAACTGATGTTCCTCTGGTACATCCCTTTCAAATTTATCTAGAAATAAATTGATATCTTCTACACCATCATAATACGGTAATTTTCCAACCTAAGTGGATATACATTGGAGCGACTTAGTAAGCCTATTGCATCGCATCGATGAACCTCATGCAATCTATTCTGCCAATTCTCAAGCTCCTCATCTGAATCTAAATTTTGTAGGCGTTGTCCTTCTCCCAAGTAATTCGCCCATCCACCATAGGGTTGATCCAATCTTCATGTCGTGCAGTAAGCTTATAGATTTTCTCAATATTGTCCTCCTCATAGTAATCTCAAACTTGGTTCAGTATATTGCACACCCTCAACCGGGTCTAATGGAACAATAACCCTTAGTTCCTTCTTCTCAAATGTCATGTTGCACTTCTTTAAGTTGATGAACGTGTTCATATCAAATGCCCAATCAATGCCAAGCAGCATCGGGTATGGGTTACTGTTGTCCACTATTTTGATCACTTCAAAATTAGATATGGTGCATGCCCCTTCAATATCCTCAATTACTCCATGTAGGCAACCCATAGGAATAATATTTATCTAATTCACCATTCTCAACTGGATCGATGACCATAGTAGTGTTGGCTTTCCCATTCTTTCCTAGGTTTTCTTTGAAAAAAATTTCATCAGACCTGAAATCAAGGATTACCTGGTCCATTTCAAATTCTCCAATTTGGGCAGTCAATCTCATTTCATGCCTAGTCCTTTTCTTACCCTTGTCTCCCTTGTTTACTGCACGTTGTTCAGGCAAAGGCTTACCTTTGTCAGCACATTTATCTATCAATTCATGGAGTCCCTCTACTGCTTTTTGGTCCCTTAGGAGCTTCATGCAGGTCTATAAGAAAGATTTTAACAATGATGGATCTATTTCTTGCACAGCACTGATTTTTGCAGGCTTCTCCGTAGAGGTATTCTGAGCCCTTGATGTAGAAGCTCCTACATTCGTGAAGCTCCTCTTTGCCTCCATAAATGTTTCCTTCACTTTATTCACATCAAATCCAACCTCCTTGTCAGCAGCATTGTGTACCCATACATTTTCCTCAAGTTGTTTCCCTTTATCCTCCCTAGTGGCTATACCACTCTACGTAATGATATTAACACTAGGACCATCTTCACGTGGTTTTGATCTCATCATCTGGATGTTCTGCGTAGGCTGTTGGGTCTGGGACTTATTTTCTTGCGCCTTCGCGAGGAGCATGGGATAATATTCTATGACATGATCAAACTGTCAATATTATTAACATGAGGGGTGCGTTGGATTCTGACAATCTCACATAAAGTGACCTGGTTCTATGCAATTGTAACAAATGATTTGGCCTCAACCTCTTCTAGCTCCTCCTCCTCATCCTTTTCCTCGTCCCTAGAATCCTCTACATGTTGTAGTTGTGCCTTAATCCTATTGAGGACATGCCTCCATATGTACTCTATATGTTGGTGTTATGTCCATCATCAATTCATAGCTTCAGCAATTGCAATCTTCACGACTGACAAATTTTCAAAGGTTGCAAAACAATTGCTATGGAGTTTGCAAAAACTTTTGTAACAAATGACGATTTTCCATTGTGTGTATTCCTGTGATCTAGCAGATTGCGCACCAAGGTACCGCACCTGTACTTGGCCCAACAATATTTTCAGGCTTCAGGGGGACAGGACCTCCTCCAACTAGATAATTCTGATACACCAGGAAATGATCCTTGTCGTGACCATGGCCTTTACATTTTAAACACCATACTTCTCCGCGGACCTCATTCTGGACTTCTTTTCCCTTGTTGAGGCTCTGCAACTCTATATGCAGGCTAACCAACTCTGATTGAATCTGTTGCACTCCTAGATTTGTATCTTGAATAAGAGAGGCTTCCAATTTCATATCAATAGCCAATGCCTCAGCCTGCGTTCCAATCTTCTGTTATGACAATGGCAATCTCAAATGGGGTAATAACAAAGCAATATACCAATCCTTGTGTTGGTCATTCGTGATCTGTATATTAGCCTGTTGCAGAAAACATTTAAGTCTTTGATCAAAGTCCCAGGTGGACTCATTCACCTTTTGCTCAATCTCTTTGACCTTTGTTACTGATTGGGCTTATGACTTAGGCTTCTTGAATTCATTATTTAGTGCATCCTTCATATCCTTTAGCATCGCAGCTGGATGAGTTAAACAATACTTAATATACTAGCTCAACACTCTATCTTGCAATCCTATGACCAACTGCGATTTGTTCAGGTCATCATCTATGATCTCTTGTGACTTCCACACAACATCTGCTACAAACCAAAATTGTTCAGGGTCTTCGGTCCCCAGATCCTTGAATATGGGCATCTTCATAACATTCATCATATTGAATAGTGAAGGTGGAGGTGGAGGTGGAGGTGTAGGTGTGTGAGGTGGAGGTGATGGCGAAGGTGGAGTGGATGGATGTGGTATCCCCGCGATACCCTAATTTACCGTCTGTGGCATACCTTGACGAATTTTCAAAATACTACTTTCTTTGTCACTATTAGACGCTCCCAACAAAGGACTGTACTTATCACTTGAATCTAAATTTCTTCTCAATTCCTTTCCACATCACGTAGCTCCCATCAAATCTCGACTAAACATTAATTCAATGGCATAACCCGTTTCTCACACAATAACATTTTAATCCAAGTTTTCAGGGACTTCAGATACTTACCTCTTGGTGCTTTGAAAAACCGGCATTCAGCTTCGCTATAACTGAAAAATGTGTCGATCGCGAACCAAGTAATGAATCCACTCAAAATACTATTGATCCAATAATTGACAACCCTCGCGATCGTGTTTTCTGACCCTTCCAAGCATCTCACTATCAAGACCCTACACTACCGACCCTTTCAGCAACAACTTGCATAGCGCAAGCTGCAGTCTCACCCTAGGTAGTATTGGGGGATACCAGAACCAAGTTTTTGCATCCAAAGGACAACGTGATGTGTTTTTGTTACTTTTAGGGCTTTATTCCAACCTTCACTAACCCTAACCTTTAAAACCCAAAAATTACAGTTGCTCACAATTAACAGATCTAAACTCTCTGCTAACTATTCTAAACATTCATAACATCAAGTAATTAAACATATCTACCACTTTCGTGCATCTATAAGTACCTTTCAAGACAATTTCAGTAAACAAAACGAATATATAGTAAATGAATAAGTAAAGAATAACACACAGATACACAAGTAATACTCCAAAATAGCCTTTATTATGCTCAGATCTTCTATTACAGACTCTTTCTACCCTGTGCACACAACTGTAGGTGTCGGTGCACTCAGTTACAGACTTACGAAGGTCTCGACACACACATCTATAGGAACCTCCCCCTTTTCCTAATTACAGAAAACAAACTTCTCTGTCTTAGATTACATGATCATACATAGACTTCTTATATATCTGTCATGACTCTATGACTCCTTTTTATATTGTCTTATATTACAATACCATGGTCCGAAAACCATGGGTGGGTCACAAAACATCTTAACTCCTAAATAAACTAAGGGGATTTGACCTTCCTAAAGCCCCTTTGAATCCTATCGGCCTTCGCGCTCCGCTCCTCAAAATGCAGAGACTTTACAATAATAACAAAAATTGTTTACAAAATTGACCGGCATTAGTCCCCCCCAGGATTGACCATAACTCATCAAAGACAAATCATATGGTTAAGGTTGAGGGTGTGAGAGAGATCCAATGATACCATAAGTGGAATGCGATGCCCCCGGTGCATTAGCAGCACTAGGCTGAGGCATATCGTGAAGGAAAGTATAAACATATCCTGATTATGCATAAATCATGCCATATTTAAAATCTACTTGGAGTGCCTCTTCCTCAGATTGGGGGAAGTGGAAAGCAACATATTTACCTATGGGGGTCAAAATAGTTCTAAGGAACCAATACATATAGACATTATCTTAAAACTCAGGGGATCTACACATGCTCCTCCTTCTGCACCATTATTGGACATGGTCAGGTAAGAGGGTGGTAGAAATTTGATGAAAATAGGCCAAGTGTTCAGTATCTGTTTCATATTGGAGGGGTAACTGGAATTATGACATACAATATTTGGTGAGAGTCATAAAGGTGGAATGGGAGGCATGCGGCTGGTCCACATACCACTTGGCAACAACTCGAGTAATGGTGCGTTGGAAAATATGAAGACGACTGGAGGCTTCAGTGATGGAATTAGATGAACACCACATATGAAAAGAGAGAACATGATTTTTGGGGTCTTCTCCCGGATTACCTTCAAACTTGGGGATGTCGAAAGGAATCTTGGTAGGCATAATAAGCCAATTGGGGTCATGGAGAAGAGGATCATTGATGAGCTAGCTGAAATTAGGAAGGCTCAAACCAACCATATAGGGGAGCAATGGGATGTTAGTGACCATACCGACAGAGGTTCTGCTTATGGAGTTACCTTGGTTACCACCTTCGTTTCCCACACCCACGTTGGTGCCTGACATGGTGGCGATACAGGGTTGGGAAGACATGGAATAAAAGGAAGAATTGGAAGAATCAACAGAATCATAGTTAGAATGAGGACTCAATGGGGACTAAGAGGATGAACTCTAACTTGACAAGGAGTAAGAAGTCCTAAAGGAAACTAGGGGTGAAGGCCACGAAGTCTCTATGAAAAATGCCTACGGGGTGCAATGATATCAAGATAATGATGACTCAATAGACTAAAGGATGATAGGAAAAAAAGAGCAACAAACAACAAGAAAACACCTAGTGCAGTGGTGCCAAGTCTAAACTAACTAAATTAATATGCTACTCTAATTCAAGAAAACACGTCCTATGAAAGAAAAATGACCTCTAGCCTATAGGTGATCTAAATCCTCAAACAATTCCTAAATCTATTGTTTGAAATGGCATTCCAAAAGACTTCTTACTTGCAATAATCCTATCCCTACAAGCAAAGTTGTCTAGAGAAATGTGGGGTAGAGAAATAATGGTTGCCCATAACCAGTCATATAGGGTGTTTTCTTGTGATTGGTTATTATGGTTACCTTCATCCCATGAGGGCAGTCGCATCTTGAGCTTCTTAGTGATAATCTAATGCACGAGATTCCCTGCCATGGGTTGGGTAGCCCAGAGGAGAACTGCTTGCATGATGACCTAGCCTAACCCCCTCTTAATCATGTTTATGACGCACTCCAGCTTTGGACCATGGGATGGTGAAGGATTTTAAGCTCCCTAATATGTTAATGTCTGTGTCTCAATGTAAGTGATTGATGGGTGTTATTGGAGGCATGTCCCACTCACCCTACACCTAACTAAACAAATTGTTTTTGCCCTGGTGCCAAAGTGGGCTTAATCTATGTGTTTTGAATTATCAAGGTGTAGTGTTTCAAGTATTGTCTTGGCGGTGTTAACCAAGCTCACGTTCGCTTAGGGTTTATGTGTGTGAAATAATGTGTCAAGTGGATGAGTTAATTGAGCATGTTTTATGATGCCATGTGCTGCTGAAAATAAAGTGTTGAAAAACTGTAAATAATGTTGAAAATGGACAATAAAACGAACGACAAATCCAAGCACAAAAAGCCCCACCAAAAAAGTAAAACAAGAAGCAAATAGAGAGGAAAAAAACAAGCTACTCAAAGATACAGAAATGGATAAAATATATAATTCTAAGGTCTGGGATCTAAAGGCATTAGGCTACTAAAAATGGTGCAAACAATCAACAAAACTCATAGGTGAAAATGTTGAAAATGATAGGCAAAAACTCAAAAAATCTAGAACACTGAAGGGGATCCTAAGGGGGAAGGAAATGCTAAACTCTAAAGGGAGTAAAATGATGAAGAAGCCTATCCAAAAGGGCTGTAAAACAGTGGGAAAAACCCTAGAAAACAATGGCTGAAAATGTTATACCCTAGACTCCTCAACTTAGCAAATCACTTCCTAAAAGATAAAGGTGTACAATAAACTCTAGGGGGATATTTCCTTCCTTAATGAGAAATTACTAAGAGAATCTAGGCCTAGGGGTGACTATGGAAAGAACATACACCCTTCCTAATACACACGTAACACAATTAGAAAATCTGAAATATTCTGATAAAATTTCGAAAAAATGACAGAATGTGGATTCTGACATGAAAAGGCGTTTCTCCTTTTTCTTCCAATTGTTGTGGTGTCAACCTTGTAGGTCATGGAAGGATAGGAGCAACAACACTTCCATCTTTATAATTGTGAGTGGTAGGATTTCTTGTTGCCATAATTTTGTTTTCAATTTTTCTTTCCATCCTGAATGCCTTCTCCAATGAATTAGGTTCCCAAAGATGAACCTCATGTTGAATGTTATCCTTTAAAGTCCCTATGAAGACATCAATCCTCTGCTTCTCTGGAATATCATTTAACCTTACATTCAATTTTTAGAAGTCCTCAATGTGCTCTGCCATTGAAACATTTTGTTTGAGATTTATCAATTGGCTAAAGAAGGTGTTTCTCTTTGTATAATCATAATGTGCTATCATTTCCACTGTGAAAATTGACCAAGTGAAAAGTGGCTTATGAAAACAAATCCATTTATACCATAAAAATTGATTCGGTCCTAAATATAAAGATGCAATACGTACCTTTTGTAATAGTTTCACATCATGTAGATCAAAATATTTCTCCATCTATAGTATCCATGTTATGGGATCATTGCCATCAAACTTCATCATATCGATCTTTGGAATATGTTGGGTCTTCAATCCAATGTTAGATTCTATGAAATCATGATTAACATTTAATTTTTTCTCATCATGATTTTCCTCTACTACCATTTCGTCATTAGGAGGCCTTTCTTGTGGCAGCTTTGTCCCACCTTCCTTCAAACCTTCCATGTCTTTCTTCAAATCTTCCATGCGTTTCTTCAAATTTGATACCATACCATTGATATTAGCTTCCATGGCACATATAAAACTATTTATCTTATCTTCGATCACATTCTTCAAATCATCCATCCAACTTTGCTTATTAGGTGTTTCTAATTTCTTGATTCGAGTCATTAATTTTCTTACTTTTAGGAGCTCAATAGTTAAACAACTGTAACTCTGTAATTGTAGATCTTAAAGTTCCGAAATTTTGGCTTGTGGTATCCCTCTGAGTCCTCCTTCCGACCCCACCAGTCAGATCATTATTTGATTCTTCAATAAAGAGTTATGCCAAATCTCCTATGCTGACCTGATTATAGACTGGTTCAGTAGAGAGAACTTGTACGACCTGCCACGTGTCACTGTTTCGTCCTTTGGAGCTAAAAAAAGTACAGAAAATGAAAGTTCGTCCTATTTCTATAAATGCTTATGAAATTTCAATCTGATTCTCAAAGAGAAAATTATGATGATTTTCCCAAGGTCACATGTTTTGAATGTAATTCGAGAGTCTAAAAAACTTTAAATGTCTTGGACCATATCTTTGAAAATATAGGAAAACAAGATCTTAAATGTGGGCCCAAGATTCACCAATATTTTGTCTCAAATCGGTTTTAATTTCAAAGTCTGAACCTTCGTAGAAAAAAAATTATAGTGCAAATGACATGATGACCTTTTTGGAGTAGCGAAACCCTAGAATCCAAATCTCTGATACCAAATGTTATGAAACCAGCTCACAAAAAGATAGAAAAGATAGATCAACGACTTAAAAATTAGCCTCTTCGAGGGGGAAACCTCCTTTAAATTACACAAATGAACAATTCTTGGATGATACAAATGACAAGACCTCCTTTCTATATATAGGAGTCTAAGGGGTCCCAATGAAATCAGAGCCTACATAACAATAATATTATAGGAGCACAACAATAACAATAGTGGGCTTCTATGGGGCATAATAATAACAACATGGGGACTATATAGGCACAATAATACAATAAGGGAGTTGCACTAATAACAATAAGGAGTTACACCAGTAGTATAGGGACCTAACATTCACATTACCATAGTCCTTATTTCAAGTAGCCACCATAACATCATATTTATGCTTCATGGAGGAAAGCATTAAAACCATGTTAGAGGACTTGTCCTTTCCTTTCCACAAAGTGCACCTCTAATCACCCTAATGCATGGAAATTTATATCTCACAACAGCAGCACAAGGATAGAATCACTCTCCAAAAGCCAACCCCATGCCTTTGATAGCAGTAAATATATAGGTGAAGGAGGTAGTTCATGAATTCTTATCCTTTTACCAGTCTGCGCTTGAGATCTACTCTTGATGGGAGGATGATCTTAAGGGATAAGGGATGAAAAATCCAAGGTAGGATAGGATAGGATTCAAGACTTTTACTTGAGGTAAATTGTTACAACAGATCGTAGAAGCTTCTGGGAGAAGAGGCTTCGGGATTCTCTCTCTTTTTCCAAAATTTCTATAATCAGCGCACCCCCAACACTAAGCAACCTATTGGTGATCAATGCAAGTGTAAAGTAGGGCAACCTGGCATTCAACGTTGCCCAGTAGGAGGCCAGGAAGCATTGGTCCTTAAAATGACTAAAACAAGGTGTTTTCAGGCAGAAACTCAAGGATTAGAATGAGTCATGCTCAAGTATTTGTGCAAGGAGATGAAAAGGAGGTCAAAGGATGTTGATTGATCTAGTTGAAGTACTATTGACTAGATGTCACAAAATGGCCTATAATAATATGTATTGTAATTAGAAATTTTAATTTGTTTTACATTATATGAGTTATATTATTAGCTTCAGTGTGATTGTAGAAATGTTATAACATTGTTGTTACAGTCGAGGGATCCACATCTCAAAATAATCCTTGTCATGTCCAACATTGACAACTTCAATTATATTTTGACGATATTTTCAAGGGTAACACAAGTACACATTTTAAAATTATTATGAGCAAATGAGATTTGTATCATTATTTATACAGTTGAACTAAAGTTGAGTTTAATTAAATATTTATCATATTATGGCTTTCAACCAATACTAACTTTATTTTGTTCTAATGGTTTATATTGTAAGCTAAACCAAATGATGGATAGATCCAAGGAATTAAATCAAACATGTTGACAATCCCATTGATTCAAGAATTGAACAGATGAAGGTTGGTGAAAGGTAAATTTAACTTCAAATTTTCTGGGAATTATTATAATGATAATTATTTTGATTTACTAATACACAAAATGATACATGAATTACATATTATTTTATCATGTGTATTAAATAAGAAAATAGATGAAATAATTTTCAAGTATTTTGATTATGAAGAAAAAACAATATTATTGGTTTGTTTTTAAAGTGTTATGTCGCATGTACCAGGGGGAAACTCAATTGGAAATCACCATGATATGAAGTAGTGTAAATTATGAGATCCAAGGTTCAAATCTCCCCAGAGTAACTCAATCTATGGAGAGGAGGATTCTCATAGGACCTAGAGGTATAATGGTAGTGTCCAAAAACAACCCCATGTCACATGAGTATGACCTCAAATATCGATTCCTTTGGTACAAAAAAAAGTGTTGTCGCATAGTTAAAATATTACAAATTATACTTTTTTTTATTTGTGGTTTTCAGGGGTACTAGGGGATTAGATACAATGTAAATATTAAAACATTTATATGAAGTTTTGCAAAATGATTTTTTTGTCCCATATGTTTTATATAACATTATTTGGATTATGTGGACAAGAAGGAACTATTTACATATATTTTTAGCTATAATGAATGTTATCATTAATTTAATTTATGATATTTTCCTTTTCATTTGTTAATGTTATTAGTAATTTTGTTCCTCTGATTTATCAAACTTAAAAATTCCAAAATATACTTGACTTTTAATATCAACCATATGTCAATATATATACACAATTTGATATGCTATTGATATGTATATTAACATATATTTGAGGTATATAGTATTTTATCCATGCATTATGTATTGACATAGTTTTATTTGGTATACTAAGGTTACATAACCACATATAGGTTGGTATATATATTGTTATATACATTAGCATACATATGTGTCGATGCATATATAATAGTATACATATTATGCAATGTTACTTATGTGTGTATGTAACAACGTAAACTTTGAAACGGGAACTGATACTGTTACCCATTTCGCAGAGATAGCAAAAAATTGGCTCGATTTTGAAAAGGGGCAATGCAGAACACACATATTTATTGTAGAGCATAGTTTTTGGCACTTTAAATAACTGATACAATTACCCGTTTCGTAGGGGTAGTAAAAACGTGACCCGATTTTCAAAAGTGGTTATGCAGAATACACTTCTTTTTGTTGGGATCATATTTTTGACATTTTAAATTTTCTTATGTATCAAATATAAATATTTGTTTTTAAATATTAGTGATTTTCATGCTGATTTTGAAATGTGTAGATGCAACGTGTTGATGCATACATTTTTTTTAGAGGACTTATTTGTCACACTTTAAAATTTATTATGTCCAATTTTTTTTTTTAAATTATGATTAATTTTCAAGTTGTTTTATTTTTCTTTTTTTAAATGTTGATTACTTAAAAAAAACAAATATAAAAATATATATAAAAAAAAGACAAACAAAAAAAAATGTTAAAAAAAAAATTATCTCATAAACCATAAAAGAATTTGGAAAAAAAAAACAAAATTATATATATAATTAAGTAAGTAAAAATAGAAAAATATATATATATATATATATATATATATATATATATATATATATATATATATATATATAATTAAGTAAGTAAAAATAGAAAAATTTAAAAAAATATTAACAAAAACTAGGAAAAAAAAAATTAAAAACAAACTAGATTAAAAAAAAAAAAAAAAATTAACAAAAATAAAAAATAAAAACTAGTAAAATTAATATTAAAAACATTTAAAAAAAAACTAAAAAAACAAAAATAAAGGAAATTAGACTTCTGTGATCCATAACATTGTTTAGATAATCTTCTGCAAAATCACATAACCAATCTTTTGTCGACGCGTTTCGAACCAACCAGTGTGGTTCATCGTCAGGACAAGTTGAAGAACCAATCCGGCTTAGCTTGAAACAACAGATCAGATTTCAACTTAGTAAGCTGCATGCGTGACCGCTCGAATCGATGGACTTTCTTAGCAGCGGCTTCTCCGTGCAGGGAAATTATTAAGGAATTTAGACTTTTGTGATCCATAACATTGTTTAGATAATCTTCGGCAAAATCACATAACCAATCTTTTGTCGTCGCGTTTCGAACCAACCGGTGTGGTTCATCGGCAGGACAAGTTGAAGAACCAATCCGGCTTAGCTTGAAACACCAGATCAGATTTCAACTTAGTAACCTGCATGCGTGACCGCTCGAATCGATGAACTTTCTTAGCAGCGGCTTCTCCGTGCAGGGAAATTATTAAGGAATTTAGACTTCTGTGATCCATAACATTGTTTAGATAATCTTCGGCAAAATCACATAACCAATCTTTTGTCGACGCGTTTCGAACCAACCAGTGTGGTTCATCGTCAGGACAAGTTGAAGAATCAATCAGGCTTAGCTTGAAACACCAGATCAGATTTCAACTTAGTAACCTGCATGCGTGACCGCTCGAATCGATGAACTTTCTTAGCAGCGGCTTCTCCGTGCAGGGAAATTATTAAGGAATTTAGACTTCTGTGATCCATAACATTGTTTAGATAATCTTCGACAAAATCACATAACCAATCCTTTGTCGACGCGTTTCGAACCAACCAGTGTGGTTCATCGTCAGGACAAGTTGAAGAACCAATCCGGCTTAGCTTGAAACACCAGATCAGATTTCAACATAGTAACCTGCATGCGTGACCGCTCGAATCGATGAACTTTCTTAGCAGCGGCTTCTCCGTCCAGGGAAATTATTAAGGAATTTAGACTTCTGTGATCCATAACATTAAGGAGTTTAGACTTCTGTGATCCATAACATTGTTTAGATAATCTTTGGCAAAATCACATAACCAATCTTTTGTCGACGCGTTTCGAACCAACCAGTGTGGTTCATCGTCAGGAGAAGTTGAAGAACCAATCCGGCTTAGCTTGAAACACCAGATCAGATTTCAACTTAGTAACCTGCATGCGTGACCACTTGAATCGATGAACTTTCTTAGCAGCGGCTTCTCTGTGCAGGGAAATTATTAAGGAATTTAGACTTCTGTGATCCATAACATTGTTTAGATAATCTTCGGCAAAATCACATAACCAATCTTTTGTCGACGCGTTTCGAACCAACCAGTGTGGTTCATCGTCAGGACAAGTTGAAGAACCAATCCGGCTTAGCTTGAAACACCAGATCAGATTTCAACTTAGTAACCTGCATGCGTGACCACTCGAATCGAAGAAAGTTCATCGATTCGAGAGGTCACGCATGCAGGTTACTAAGTTGAAATCTGATCTGGTGTTTCAAGCTAAGCCGGATTGGTTCTTCAACTTGTCCTGACGATGAACCACACTGGTTGGTTTGAAACGTGTCGACAAAAGATTGGTTATGTGATTTTGCCGAAGATTATCTAAACAATGTTATGGATCACAGAAGTCTAAATTCCTTAATAATTTCCCTGCACGGAGAAGCCGCTACTAAGAAAGTTCATCGATTCGAGCGGTCACGCATGCAGGTTACTAAGTTGAAATCTGATCTGGTGTTTCAAGCTAAGCTGGATTGGTTCTTCAACTTGTCCTGACAATGAACCACACTGGTTGGTTCGAAACGCGTCGACAAAAGATTGGTTATGTGATTTTGCCGAAGATTATCTAAACAATGTTATGGATCACAGAAGTCTAAATTCCTTAATAATTTCCCTGCATGGAGAAGCCACTGCTAAGAAAGTTCATCGATTCGAGCGGTCACGCATGCAGGTTACTAAGTTGAAATCTGATCTGGTGTTTCAAGCTAAGCCGGATTGGTTTTTCAACTTGTCCTGACGATGAACCACACTGGTTGGTTCGAAACGCGTCGACAAAAGATTGGTTATGTGATTTTGCCGAAGATTATCTAAACAATGTTATGGATCACAGAAGTCTAAATTCCTTAATAATTTCCCTGGACGGAGAAGCCGCTGCTAAGAAAGTTCATCGATTCGAGCGGTCACGTATGCAGGTTACTAAGTTGAAATCTAATCTGGTGTTTCAAGCTAAGCCAGATTGGTTCTTCAACTTGTCCTGACGATGAACCACACTGGTTGGTTTGAAACGCGTCGACAAAAGATTGGTTATGTGATTTTGCCGAAGATTATCTAAACAATGTTATGGATCACAGAAGTCTAAATTCCTTAATAATTTCACTGCACGGAGAAGCCGCTGCTAAGATAGTTCATCGATTCGAGCGGTCACGCATGCAGGTTACTAAGTTGAAATCTGATCTGGTGTTTCAAGCTAAGCCGGATTGGTTCTTCAACTTGTCCTGACGATGAACCACACTGGTTGGTTCGAAATGCGTCGACAAAAGATTGGTTATGTGATTTTGCCGAAGATTATCTAAACAATGTTATGGATCACAGAAGTCTAAATTCCTTAATAATTTCCATGCACGGAGAAGCCGCTGCTAAGAAAGTTCATCGATTCGAGCGGTCACGCATGCAGGTTACTAAGTTGAAATCTGATCTGGTGTTTCAAGCTAAGCCAGATTGGTTCTTCAACTTGTCCTGAAGATGAACCACACTGGTTGGTTCGAAACGCGTCGACAAAAGATTGGTTATGTGATTTTGCCGAAGATTATCTAAACAACAAAAATAAACTCAAATTATAAAATAAAATTAAAAAAAAAAATGAAAATTTTCAAAATATATGTCTTTTCAAATTAAAAATAAAAATAAATTAAAAAACATTTTAAACTTATAAAAAATATCTGTTTTCAATTTAAAAATAATAATAATAATAATAAAAAATAAAAATAAAAATAAAAATTAATTAACTTTCATTGTTTATTTAAAAACAAACAAATAAAAAAATTTAAAATTAATTTTTCTTTAAACAAAATTTTGTTTTTTTATTTAAAAAAAAAATTAAAAATTGTAATTTTTTTTAAACAATTTTGTTTTTATTTAAAAAAAAAAAATTATTAAAAAATATAATTTTTTGTTTAAACATCTTTATTTTTTTTATTTAAAAAAAATCATATTTAAAAAAAAAACAACGGTTTTTTAAAAAATATTAAAAAAAAATGCCCGCTGCCCCCGTGGTGGCGCAGCCATGGGCGGAGGGTCTGCGTGCAGGCCCTCCACCCATAGTCGTGACACCACTGGGTGGTTGGCGGGCTGTGGGGCGATTTCGTGCAGCCCCTCCGCCCGCGACCTCGCCACCACCAGGGGATGGGCGGCCAGTGGTGCGATTTTGAGAATCGTCCCACAGCCCGCCCACCCCTCGGTGGTGACACGACTGTGGGAAGAGGGCCTGCACGCAGACCCTCCGCCCATGGCCGCGCCACCACGGGGGTGGTAGGCATTGTTTTTTTAAATTTTTTTTTAAAACCATTGTTTTTTTTAAATATGATTTTTTTTTTTAAATTAAAAAAAAAAAACAAAAACAAAAACAAAAAAAACAAAATTTTGTTAAAAAAAAATAATTTTAAATTTTTTTATTGGTTTGTTTTTAAATAAACAATCTAAGTTTAATTAATTTTTTTTTTTTTTTTTTTTTTAATCGAAAACACATATTTTTTTATAAGTTTAAAATGTTGTTTTTTTTTAGTTTTTTTTAAATATTTTTAATAATAATTTTACTAGCTTTTAATTTTTTTTTGGGGTTTTTTTTTTTTTTTTGTTAATCTAGTTTGTTTCTATTTTTTTTTCCTAGTTTTTGTTAATGTTTTTTTTAAATTTTTTTAAATTTTACTTACTTAATTTTATATATATATATATATATATATATATATATATATATATATATATATATATATTTTTTTTTTTTTTTTTCCAAATTCTTTTATGGTTTATGAGATAATTTTTTTTTAACATCTTTTTTTTGAAATATATATATATATATATATATATATATATATATATATATTGAGTTTTTTTTTGTTTTTTTTTTTTCAGTTTTTTTTTTTTTTAAATATTTTTAATAGTAATTTTAC
The DNA here is from genome assembly GCA_031772625.1 of Pinus tabuliformis. Classification (NCBI taxonomy): domain Eukaryota; kingdom Viridiplantae; phylum Streptophyta; class Pinopsida; order Pinales; family Pinaceae; genus Pinus; species Pinus tabuliformis. The sequence continues at coordinate 734,574,178 of CM062814.1, forward strand.
TAGCTTGTAATTTTTTTTTGGGGTTAAATTTTTTTTTTTTCTTGAAATCTAGTTTGTTTCTATTTTTTTTTCCTAGTTTTTGTTATTTTTTTATTTTTATTTTTCTATTTTTACTTACTTAATTTTATATATATATTTTTTCCAAATTCTTTTATGGTTTATGAGATAATTTTTTTTTTAACATTTTATTTTTTATTTTTTTTGTTTGTCCTTTTTTATATATATTTTTATATTTGTTTTTTTAAAGTAATCAACATTTTAATCTTAATTTCAGTAGTTTTTAATTTTTTTTCTTAATTTTCCATTTTTTTTTAAAATCTAGTTTGTTTTTAATTTTCAAATTTTTCTTAGTTTTTTGTTAATGTTTTTTAAATTTTTCTATTTTTACCTATTTTTATAGTTTATTTTAGTGTTTTTTTTTCTTTTCCCATTTTTTTTTTTATGGTTTACATATTTGTTTCTTTTTTGTTTTTCCATTTTTTTAAATATGTTTTTTTTACTATTTATTTGTTTATAATTTTTATTTTATTTTTTAGTTTTTTAATTCTTATCTTTTATAGGTTTTTTTTTTTTTTTTTTTTAGTATATATTTTAATTTATGTTTTGTTATTTTTTAACTTTTTTTTGTGTTTTTTTATTGTTTTAATTTTTAATTTTTTTTTTTTATGTTTTCATTATTTTTTTGAAATTTTAATGTTTTTCAGGGTCATGATAAAATATTTTATGCCATTATTTTGAAATGTTGAAATTTTACCCTTGAAAAAAAAATTGTTATCCCAATGTCAACACTTTTCGTTTTGAGAGTGTTTTTTTGCACAAAATTTACCATTGAAAAAAAATGTTATTTGAACATCAACACTTCGTTTTGAGGGTGTTTTTTTGGACAATTTTTGCACAAAAAATTGGTTTTCATCGCTATTTTTAAAACATGTTGAAAATTTACCCTAGAAAAAAAAGGTGTTATTCCAGCATCAACACTTTTCATTTTTAGCACTGTTTTTGATGTTTTTATGGGGTCTTTTGGCCAAAGTTCCCATTTTGAGTTTATAGTTCCCGTTTCAAAGTTTACATTGTTATGTGCGTGCATGCACATATAGGAATATATAGCGACATAATATGCTAGTATATAAATTGATGGTATTATATATACTATCATATATGTTGGTATATATATCAACATATATATGTCAATTTATATACCAATATGCCAATAGCTGCTACACATAGACACGCCAACATAGTTATAACTATGTCAATATATATTTCAACATAGTATGGCATATATACGTCAATATATATATCAACCTATATGCCACTATACATATTGATATATATGCCAACATACATATGTTACTATATATTGATGCTAATATACATATATTGGCATACATGTGGGTATATATGTCGACATATAGTAATATATATATGTCAGTATATATATACTAGTATACTAGTATATATATTGGCACATATATGTCAGTATATATATGCTAATATTCTAGTATATATATTGGCATATATGCATTAGTGTATATATGTGTGTGTTAGTGTGTGTGTGTGTGTTGAAGTTGGTATATATATTGACATGTATTTTGATATATATGTTAGCATATATATGTCGATATCTGTATAATCCAATGTACATGTTGGTATATATATTGATGTTCATATATATGCACACACATACATATACCAGCATACCAACATAATAATACAAATATTATTTATACTATATACACTAGTGTAGATATTGTTATATGTTATGGTGGTATACACATCGACATATATTTTAGAATATATATATATATATATATATATATATATATATATATATATACACACCGAGCGCATGCTTAAGTCATCTTGACTTGAACCAAAACTATATATATATATATATATATAGTTTTGGTTCAAGTCAAGATGACTTAAGCATGCGCTCGGTGTTGGTTAATTCCCAAAACACCATGGGATTAAAGAGCTTGTCACTTTTATGATACTAAGAGAGTTAAAAATTAAAATATGTTTCTCTTATATTATCCAAAATATAATCAAATAATATCCAAATTTCGAAATACTTGTTACATTACAACCTTCTTGACTTTTTAAATCAACAAAACTATGACGATCTTGGAATGTTTCTCTTAATGCTTTTCGAGCATAGAAATAAAATTCTAAAGAATTCTAAGTAATAACTTACCTTCTCGAGGTTTGATAAACCATATTTAGTGGATGTTAATCATCAACAATTTCAATACTATATATATCGACATATTTCTAATATATCGGTGTGTACACACACACACACAAAGGTGACAAACTCTTTCAACCCATGGTGTTTTGAGAATTTACCAACACCCGATATCAATATAGAGCTCACAGGAATTTATTATTATTTTGACAATGTTGATTTTCTTGTTTACACTAGTCAATACAAAGACATATTTTCTATTTTTCATATTTGGGTTGATCACCTCTTTATAATATATTAATTTCATTTTTCCATCTATCTCCTTTTCACACCATAATTTCTTCCTAAAATTTTATTTAATAATATTTTCAATATTATACTTATTCTCCCAACTCTCCCCCACTTCACTTTCTCTCCATGTGCTCCTTTCTCTCCCCCTCAATTTAGAACTCTCTTCCACTTTACCTCTTGATCTCTACCCCACTCTTCCCCCCTTCCCCCTCTCTAAGTCTGTCACTCTTTCTCTGTCTCAGTGTCTACCTCTCTCCTACTCTATCCACCTACCTCCCCTCTCTTTACCTTTCTCTTTGTTATCCTTTTCCCCTCACTCTCCCCTAACCCTCTAATCTATAAACCGTCGTGGATATTCCACTGGAAATTTTTTCATAATAGATCTCATAAAACTATATTTAAAAATATGAAACCTACACTATTAGGGTTTTATTTCTCTTTATATTTTTGGATATGTAGGTTACTTTTAATTGTGTGTGATGCCAAAAACATAGAATAATGAAATAAAAATTTGAAAACCATGATTTGACATAATATATAACTTGTGAAACCCTTTTAGGAGAAAACCCAACTGGAAGATGAAGCAAATCTACTTTCTTTATTTGAATAGGAAACAATTGTGAGTATAAATAAGTAAGGATTATGGCCCATGGGCTACTAAAATGAACAAATCCTCTCTATGTTATCTCTCCCTATCCCTCTCAAATATTTTTCTCGTCTATGGAACAAGTGCAATAAAAAATAATGGAACCCATTTCCCTCCAAGTGGCCCATTTATAACACAACCCAATAGCCTACTAGCTGTTAGGTTTGACTACCTCAAAGGATTAACCAAGCTTAATATATAGACTCTTATAGATTATTCTTCCTCACAATCACATGGTTATCCCATTTTCCATGAATAATAGGGGCTTACATGGCATGCTCTAGAATTATGGTGGAAAAAACAAGAAGGTCAACTTTCAAGTGGCATAACTTTTGCATACATACTCTGATTGAGGGACAGATTGAGTCCATAGGTGTTATCTCCTACATTTTCTAGTATTCCAAAGGTGTCATATCATAGAGTGTTGATTTTCTTATCAAGACCTTACAGCCTCTCCTTGTTTAAGTATAACCATAATTAGTCTCCCAACTTTAATGACTTCTCTGTTTTGTATTGATCATGCATGGAATTATATTTTTCCTGTGACTTCCACAGTGTCTCTTGTACCTATATATGAATCGACCTAATGTTTTCTACAATTTTTCATCCATCAAGACATCCCCTGTAAGCTATTCCCTTACTCCTTTGTGTTTCCCACATGCTATATCCAAAGGTGAAGGTTGCAAACATCCAAAACAAGTTTCAAATGGGGACTTACTAGTAGAAGTTTGGACTGCTCTATTATAACCATGTTATACATATATAGATTTTCATCCTCGGTATTTGGATGTTTTTTATTAGAACCCCTCAAAAGTTGCACCAAAGTCTTGTTGACTACTTCTATTTTCCCATATGTCTGAGGATGGAATGCTATAAAACTCTTCAACTTGTTGTCATTCTTCCCTCACAATGTAGTCCAAAATGCACTAAGAAATCTCATGTACCCATTTAAAATGATGCACCTTAGTATTCAAAGTGCCCCCAAACTTGTGTAAATAACAAGTTAACTGGTTATTTCCCATTGATGGTATTTTTACTGGACATCAGAAAAATAATCTTACTAAACTTGTTAACTACCATGAACAGGTAGTCATATCCCCTCTTGGTTGTCAGTAAACCTCCCAGAAAGTCCATGGAACTTTTTTCCCAATGACAAGTGGGTTACAGTTAAGGGATGATATAGACCGTGTTTCCTATTACTAGGCTTGCTAGTACAACAAAGCATGCATCCTTTTATAAACCTATCCACCTGTTCTTACATCTTGAGACAATACACATATCTCTACAAGTTGGCCATTGTCTTCCATAAACAAAAGTTAAATGAAATATTGGAGCTGTGAGGCTCTCTAATCAGCAACAAACACTCACTTTTAGGAACACATAGCTTATCCAACCTATAGATTAACCCATATTGGAGATGGTAGTCAATGGTGATGTTTCCATTGTGCACATAATTCTTACTCTGCTACTGCTAAAACGCCTCCTTGAAGTCCTAATCCTCTTAATATGCCTCTTTATATGCATCATGGGTGAATGGGTCCATGTGCACTAGAGTTACCAAAGATGTTATCTTTGATGTGGGTGGCCTTGAAATCATCTCAACCAACTTTTTTGTGTTTCCCTTCTTCTACTTGATAACTAAATGAAATTGTTGTAGAAACCCCATCCGCTTATAATTCCTGATTTGTTGTAGCTTACTTTTGGATCACATGTATTGTAGTGGATGATGATTTGTGTGGATTAATATCTCCTTTCCCATCAAATAGTGTTTCCACTTCTTCATAACTTTAACTAGCGCATAAATCTCCTTGTCATAGGTAGGGTAATTAAGAATTACCCCCTGAATTAATACTTGAGAATGGTAGCATAGTGGCCTTCCTCCCTATGTCCACTTCTAAGGTCTACTGCAAGTTCGGTAATGCCAAAATCGACGCTTGACTAATATTCTTCTTTAACTCCTCAAAGGAATTTTATTGACCCTTTCCCCACTAGAAACTCTTACTACTTATTGTTATGACATGGAGTGGTGTTGATAAAGCTAAAAATAAGGCTATGAATTTCCTTAGATACTGTGCTTCTCCAAAGAAACTCCTAACCTTGGAAATAATAGTAGGCACTAGCCATTTCATGATGGCCTCCATCTTAGTAGGATATATCATCAGCTCTCGTCCACCTATCACATACCCAAGATACACCAAAGACTATTATGCAAACTCACATTTCTTGATTTTTGCTAACAACTGGTGCTTCTTTGATGTCTCTAACCCGTACTTCAAATGTGAGATGTTCTCCTCCTAGGTAGCATTGTATACCCATAGATCATCCAAATAGAAAAAAAAACGAATCTATAAAAGGGCATAATATATCTTTCATTAACCTCATAAATGTAGTTGGTTCATTGCATAGGTTGAATGGCATGGATAACCACTTATAAAACGATTTCCCAGTTTTGAAGGTGGTCTTCTAGGTGTGTTTTTCTTTGAATTGAACATGATGATATCCAGACATTAAGTCCAACTTGGTGAAGTATTTTACTTGTTTCAAATAATCCAATAAATCATTTATTTTGGGTAGAGGGTACCTATTGTTGAGCATGATTTTGTTCAATTCCTTGTAATTAATACACATAAGCCAAGTCTCACCCTTCTTTGGTAAAATGATTATGGGTGACCCACATGGTGATGTACTCAGTCAAATGACACCTTGTTCCAATAGTTGTTTCAATTGTTTCTTCACTTCACTTGCTTCTATAACAAACTTCCTGTATAGCCTAATGTTTATCAATGGGGAGTATAAAGATAGTCAGATCTTGTGCTCCACTTCCCTTTTTGGCGATAAACCCTTAGGCTCCCAGAACACATCCCTATATTCTTGTAGAAACTATTCTAGTTGCTATTTATGTTTCTTAGTACACCCCTCTAGGGTTGTCTTTCCTCTTATTGACACTTCTATAGAGCAATTTTCTCTTAAAAATAATAAAACATACTTCTTGCTAGAACTAATCAATTTCTCAGCTTGGTTGTCACTTACAGTGAAATTTTTGACTTGAATTTATGTGCATTGATGGTGAAGGAGTTTTCATCCTTGACAATCTAGTGTTGGTTGGCTTGTTGGGTTGTGTTATATTCTTTCCACAACTATCCCCCCTAGTTAAACCGAGGGGTTAAAGGGGGGGCGAAACCCCTCCTTCGTTGTGTCGATGAATAGTGGGGGGGTCATAGGGGGGACGACAACCCCCCTTGTATGGGTAGTTTGAGGGGGGCGGTTAGCCCCCCTCTATAGGGTCTGGGACAACACCCCAAGGATTTTTTTTTTTTTTGGACCCATGGTTTTGTCCATGGTTTTGTGCATGGTTTTCACACATGGTTTTGGGCGCGATGGTTTTCGGTCCATGGTATTGGATGCTTCGGCATGTATATATATGTATTGTAACATTGAAAGGAACATAATGAAAAATCAATCTGGTAATCCCGATTTTGGGATCCAGGGGAAAATCTCTGTGTATATTTGTTTTATGTGTTATGCTCTTGCCTTTGTTTATTTTCTGTGTTTTAGAATTTATATGTAGGTAATTTCCGTATGGGGTTAAAACCTACATGGCACTCCACATGAATATTGCATCTCACATGTACATGTACGGACTTATGAACACCACTCTGCATACATCAAGGGGAACCATTTCTAGTTCTGCTTCATAAATAAAATAAACACTAATAACAAATCTAGTTTTGAACTATTTTTTTATCTTCAACTTTGCATCCTTATTACCCATCGTAATGGCTATGGGATTGGATGATCACAAACTTCCAATCCCAATTTGTTGACCAATTCCATTGAAATGAGATTCACCTGTGATCCTAAGTTAAACATCCAAGTTGCTTTCAACCTAGTTTCTCAAATGAGATTCTTATTCTTATTATCTTTCCTTTTTTTCTTCAGGATAAGATTTAAATGAAACTTCCAACACTTTTTCTTTGTATGAACATCAATGTTGTAATGGTTGTTGGGGTCTTTGCACTGGTGTGTTGTGGCTAATTCCTTTTTATCTTTTACCCCTTACCACCTCTTCTTCCCCTCCCTAGAAGCATCTTGTTTCTCCTTCTACTTCGATCCACTTGATTTCCCTTTCTTCAGGCCTATGTTATCTAGATATTGTACCTATACACAAGCCTCATCCACTAATTCAACAACATCACTTTCACAGATGGTTTTGTAGATACACTAGATACTTGAGGAGTACATTTAGGTTCTTTGTGGAGATACTGAACATTATGGCCATATTTCTAAATGTTGTGGTGTAATGATGTTGTAAAATCTCCCCAAAATCACCTAATTAATAATTATGAGGTACAATATATATATATATATATATATATATATATATATATATATATATATATATATATATATATATATATATATATATATATAGATATATAACGCTTATATTATTTGTCACAATAAAACGCTAAACCATTGATTTTACTTGAAGAGAAAACATCTCATTACTATCTCAATTAAAAAAAAAATATATATATACACTCATTCTCAATTCTCACATGAATCCCTTACCAAGATTGGAATAGTATTTGGACTTCCTATTTTTATCCCTTAGATCTCATGTTTTGTTTATCCCCTAGAGCTCATATTTATTCGAACGTGATCATCATTAGGATTATGATCAATGTCATGTTATATCAGTGGTCTATCACAAGCCTATCATATTTTACATGTTGCTTAATAACTTTCTGTTATTCAACATATTCAACTATTGTGGAAGCTTAATAGTGGTTATACCCACTTACGTAGAAAATATCAATGTTATTAAAATCCAACTTGGTTCCACTTCATGTGTCTATTATACATAAATTCATTTTCATTTAACGTTTAAGGTTTGGAGTGCCTTCATGGCACCCTGGCTCTTACACGAAGGTTACATGGGTTATAATCCACATGATGGGGCCATGTGGTAATAAACCATATGCTAAATGATGACCTAGTCAGATGATCTCACAATTTAGATGGTGGTGATATTTTTTGAGTTGATCGATAGTGGGGATGAAACCCGACAGTGTTAGGGTAACTTCCTACCCTCAAATCCTTAACTAAATTGTATCCTTTACATATTCCTAAACGAGAGCTAAGCTCTGCAAACTCTTGAGGAAAAACATGAGAAAAATAAGGTAAATCCACAGGTTTTCAAGACTAGCTCTATGGGATAGTTTTGTTTAAAGTTTTTTTCAACAAGGACTGTGTCAATGTCTATTGACAAAGACATGGTTTTTGAACTAGGTCCATATTAACTCCGTGCTTACCTTGTTTACTTGGATTTTCCTTAAGTTACAATTTTTGGCATGTATTTGTCATGGAGTAAATCTTTCTAATTATTATTATTTGAACCTTACAAGTGAATCATGGAATTCTTCTGAAGTTTGATTACAACAAATAGACTTTTTATGGATTTTGGGTTTCATCCTCCCTTCTCATGGCTTTTCGAGGTAATTACTTTGGTTAGCAACCCAAATTTTTGTAAACCCTAGCTCTATGTCCTTACCAATAAGGTTTCTCTCTATTTTTATTATGAAAACTGAGTATAAACCCCACTATATCCTAGCAGTGACGTGGGGATTTCACATATCCTTTTCCAAGTTAAAAACACTTGTTTGAGACAAAATTTAATTTGTATTTCTTCCTGTATAATTTCTTCATGGCTCAAAAATATGACTAAGGGTTCACTAGAGAAATTTTGAGGTATAAAATAGGCCTCCTAAGGAATATTATAAAATAATAGTGGAAATAATAAAATAATATTAGATTACATCATCAAAATAAAATAATATTAGATTACATCATCAAATTTTACAGGGAAAAAAGAAAAAACTACTTTTTCAACTTGTATTTTAAACTTATCTCCCTACGATTTTACCCAAATTTCAAGCGAACACACTTGTTGGATGCAAAATTTAATTCCTCATCCAAGGAGTACCCATGTTACATACTTTTGATGGACCCTGCTACACAAAAAATGAAAAATAAATGAAAAAACGTAATTGCAATAACATTTTTCATTTATTTCTCATTTTTCATGTAGAAAGGTCCATCAAAAGTATGTAACATTGATACTCCTTGGATAAGGAATTAAATTTTGCATCCAATTACTGCTCTTGCTCGAAATTTGAGTAAAACCATAGGGAGATAAGTTGAAAATATGAGTTGAAAAAGTAGTTTTTTTTTTGTTTTTTGTTTTTTTTTTAATATATTTTTACCTTTTTACTCCAAAAATGGTGAATCATCCCCCATGGTTGACATCATCATCTTGAATCATATTGGTTCTTATAAATTTGATTTTGGTTTTACATTTTTGTTTTGAGGCCCATTTTAGAACTCAAAATTTCTCTAATGGTTGTGTTTACACGTTTTCCTTGATCCTTTATTTGGGTTTCATTTGAAAGACATACTCAAGGTTTATTTGCTTGCAAAGTTGCTTATTTCCATTCTAGCACATACAAGTACTCATTCTCTTTTGTTCCTTTCGCAGTTCTTGAAGTAATATACTCAACATTTAGGCTCTGTCTTGTTAAGCCAAATTATCTCAGTGAGGGTCTTAGGAACAAAATACCTTGATTGTTAAATAGGGCCCGACCCCTGTATCTAGAGTAGTGATAACTTATTTATATAAGGGTTTTCTCTCCTATTTAGATAGGATTTTTCCATATATTTTAATTTGGGGTATGGATGAGAAATTATATGGTTGAATTTTGAGACCGTTGTACACAAAATGATTGTAATGTGTTAATAATTTACTCTATTGTATATTTTTTTCATTGTAAAGACTATGGGTTCATGGAAAATATCATATATTAATTTTATTTGGTCCTTTCATGTGTACTATGATTTTTCCTAAAGTTTCTTTTCACATGCACTGAGATTTAATTATGTCATTCTCTATAATGTAAAATAGTTACAATTTTTACTATGCATAACCTACATGCACAAATAGTATATGTATTATATTGGTTTAAGAACAAGTTCATAGGCAAGAATCTTGGTGAACTCCTGCCATGGGTTTCTACCTTAGGATTCCTTTAGAGACCTACTATAATTATGGGAAAATATTGAATGTTCTCAGCATGTTGACGATGTTTTCCTTTCCCATCAATAGTCTAGGGTATGCTAAAATTGACTCTCACTTTTATTTTCATTAGACATTATGGATTATTGTTATATAATATTTCTCTCTCTGTAAACTTAGATATATATACAAGTCCATAATAAATTAGACACTATCCATGAAATATTGACCATGCACATTTAATTACTTATTGTTTCTTGGGTAAAGATCTAACTTAACCAACTCTCTTTGTCTTTCCTATGTTTAAATCAACAATAGATTTAATCTCTTTGCACAATAGAAATTAGTGTTGGGCTCTTGGGTAGGGTTCCCTCTCTTGAATTTCTATAATAAGAAGAATACTTAGGGCTTTAAATCCTCACATGCCTATCTTAAGTATTCTATCTTCAACTTCTAGTTTTCATGCAATGGTATCTACATAGAAATATGTATATTTTTCAATAAAAACAATTAGTAGTATTAACCTCTCTCATTCATTCATACACACAGTTGTAACGCATATTCATAGTTGAGTACTACATTATACATTCTCATTTATGAACTTGAAATGCAACATATTTAATACAAATTCCAAAATACGCATATACTTATCTAAAATTCCTGGAAATACATTAGATGTTACAACGTTCCTCCCAACCATTAAATTATAGTTCCAATAGTTCCCCCCTGATATATAGGGTCCTTCTTGCTAGGAAATAACACAAAAGTCCTTCACACTATATGCCTTATTAACCCAAGCATCATCATACTAGTTTTGGTTTTAGGTCCAGTAGTTCTCTCCCACTTATACCCTTTTTTAGTTCAAACTTCCTTTGTCTCCCACAACTGTTTTTCATACAACTTTCACCCATGCCCTTTATCTCCAGAAATGTTATCTTTTAGTGGTATGTTCAACCAACAACACCCTTGTGGCCACACCATGGAGAATTTTTCTTTCTTTGTTATCATTTTTTCCTATCCCTTATTGGACCAAAACTAATTCGAATTATTTCTTGGTAGTTAGAGCCTAAACTCTCACAGGATAACCTTTATTGTATTTCAAAAGACACTAATAAATACATAAAAATCATTTTATTAACAAAAGTAAATATTTATATCTTCATAAAATATTTACTTCTTGTAGTTTATCTTTTTAGCCACATGTCCAATTCATAAAATTATAAAAGTCATTTCAAAATTAATTTACCAGTGGTATTAGATCTCCCCTCCCCTTATAAAGGAACACCATCCTCATTGTTTTCACAATTTTATTTCCTTTGAAACAACACTGGGAAATATTCTTTCATTTCATCCTCCATTTCTAAGGTGGCTTCCTCATAAGTGCTTCCATCCCACTTTAACCTAGGCAATGGCTTGATTTTGGAGTATAGTTTCCCCTAAGTCCAAAATTTCGAGAGGCTCGACCTAGAACTCACCTTCTCATTCAACCTGTACAACATTCCAATCAATAATATGAGCAGGACCATGAATATTCTTTTTCAAAAGAGACACATGAAATAATTTATGAACCCTAATGTGGGTTGGTAGTCCTAGCTGGTAGGCCATTAACCCTACACTAGCTAGTATTTCAAATGACCCACATAAATGAGGGGCTTGTTTATCATAGTTACCCAATTTTAAAAAATTCTTTTTCGATCGTACTTTGATATATACATGTTCCACCACTTGAAATTATATATGCTTGCTTTTTAACTTTGTGTAAATCTTTCTCTATCCTACGTTTCTTTTAGGTTCTACCTTATTTTCTTCACCATCTGCTCCATTTATTGTAGTAGATTGGTTCATAACATAAGCCTCTCTCTAGGTTGACTCCAAATTAAGGGGATATGGCACTTTATTCATACATACCCCCAAAAGGGATCATCTTGATTGATGCCTAATAATTATTGTTATAGGAAACTCACCTAAATGAGATTAGTCTTGCCATTTAGTGGGTTGGTCCATTACGTACATGCGTAGAATGTCTTCAAGTTCCCAATTAATCCTTTCGAATTTCCCATATTTGTAGGTGATACACAATACTGAATAACTGCATTCCCATTCCAATAAATGATGCCTTGCAAGTGTTGGAAGAGAATTTCACATCCCTACTTGATATGACAATCTTTGGTATCTTATGAAGTCTGAAAATTTCCCTCATGGAAAATTTTTCCACTTGTGTAGATTTATAATTATACTAAACAAGTATAAAATGAGTAGCATTTGATAATTTGTCTACAATAACCATAATTGCGTCATGTTTTTTCCTAGCTTTTGGTAAGCCAATAATAAAGTCTAAAGAAATTACCTCCCACTTCCATTCTAGTATAGGAAGAGGGTTTAGTAGTCCTACTGGGTGTTGGTGCTCCACTTTTACTTGCTGACATTCTTGGCATTTTTTCCAAGTACTCAACTACCTCCTTCTTCATATCTTGCTAGAAAAACTCCTTTCTAAGAGCTGTGATGATTTTTTGATAACAAGGGTGGGATGAAAAGGGTCTTTTGTGGTTCTCATCCAATATTAGTTGTTTAAGTCTAGCCACATCAAGAACATAGATTATGGTTTTAAATGTTAGTAACCCATTTTCATTAATTTCATAATTTGACTATTATCCATAATCTGATTTATTTTTCAGTCTTGCATAAATATGATTATATTCTTTATATTCTAAAGTTGTCGTATTATTTTGTTCTATAAATTTTTTTTAGCACTACTTACTGTTACCTCACAAATCTACTTCATACTTCGACTTAGTGCATCTACCACTTTGTTCTCCTTCCATTTTATATGCATAATATCAAATTCATATTTGCTCAAAAAGGCCATCTGTCTGGCTTGTACGGCATTCATGTTAGGTTGGCTTAAAAAATATTTTAAATTCAAATGATAATTAATTAAGGTAAATTCTTGCCAATTAAGTAGTACCTCCACATCTTAAGTGCATGAATCACTACAGCTAATTCAAGGTCATAATTTGCATAATTTCTTTCATGATTCTTTAATTTCCAAGATTCATAAGCTACCACATAATTTTCGTGCATTTTTACCTCTCCCAAACCTTCTAAATAAGCGACAATACAAACTATAAAGTCTTTCTTAGGGTCTACTATTTTTAGCATAGGTGCAACATTGAGTAAATTCTTTAAGGTTAAAGTTCTCTTGAAATTTGTGGGTCCATTCGAATTAACACCCTTCTTCTACATAGAGGTTATGAGGTAAGCCAATTTAGAAAACCCCTCTATAAATATGTGATAATATCCTGTGATACCCACAAATGATATAACATCTATGACATCCTTAAGGGTTGGCCAATTAAGAAAGGTTTTTACCTTTTCAAGATCCATTTCCATTCCATTTATTATAGGTCATTTTTTCACATCCAATCAGTGAGCCTCCTAATGGAATTAATCAACATCCTATTCTCCCTTGTCACCATCTTTCACAAAGCCCTAAACATGTTCCCTTCATCCCCCAGAATTTCATCCCTAAATTGCATCATCTAAGCCAATTTTAGGACCAACGCTCCCTATATTCCTACTGGGGTGAGATTACCTACAGGTTGCTCCACTGTGGCCTCCAATCATTGAGCCTCCTAATGGGATTAATCAACATCCTATTCCGCCTTGTCACCATCTTTCACAAAGCCCTAAACATGTTCCCTTCATCCCCCAGAATTTCATCCCTAAACTGCATCATCTAAGTCAGTTTTAGGACCAACGCTCCCTATATGCCTACTGGGGTGTGATCACCTACAGGTTGCTCCATTGTGGCCTGCGTTGGTCACCAATAGGTTTCTCCCCTTTGCACCTATGTTGGTTCTAGAAATATGGGAGAATGATCAGGATTCTGGAAGCTTCCCCTTCTAGGAGTTTCCAGAAGTTGTTTCAACTACTTACCTTTGATAAAACATTCAGATCCTATCCTACCTTACTTTGGAGTTTTCACCACTTATCCTTTGATCCTATCCCTCCATCAAAGGTGGATCTCAAACCCTAGATTGGTAATTAGATAAGAACTCCCAACTTACCCTACTTCTCTATATATTCCAAACCTTCTATGTGGTTGGGGGTTGGATTTTGGAGAGTGATTCTTCCCTTATGCTATTGTAGTGAGTGGTTATCATCTCATGCATTTAGGGTGATTGGAGGTGCATATTGTGACAAGGAAAGGACAAGTCAACAACTTGGAGGAGCTCTTCTACAAGATCAATTACTACTTATGGTTGTAATCTCGTTCCATTTATATTAATGAAAATAATTCATTTATTTCCTATATGTGATATGGTTATTTCATTTATTTCAATACCATTTTGATCTATTGAATGAAGTACTTAGATGACACTACATAGATATCGTAGTTTCTTGGCTTGTGTTATATGACTGTGTAGGTTCTAATTTTGGCATTCAGAGCTAGAATTGGAGCTCCCAAGCTATAGAAGGAGTGAAGTGTGTGAAGGATTCTACGTAGGCATCATTCCATCATCTATTTACTTTAAGGAAAAGAATTGTGTTCCTTGCCTCTCTGTCATTCTATGTTAGCCACCGACCCAGGGGATACAATTTTGTCTACAATTGTAAATATCGTATAACAAATTGGCATCTCCATTGGGGAATAAAGTATTCCCTTAGTGGTATTCTTGTCCATTGTGTTTGATTACCTCCTTGACAGACCTTTGTTGTATCATCTAACCAAGAACAAACCTTAGAAGTGATTTCATTGAGACTTGTTTGCAATTTTTGTGTCAAAATTCTCTTTCCTAGGCCCAATGCACCCCTTGTTACATTGACAAAGCATTGCACCTCACCCTGGCCTACTCTACGCCAACATTGCAACACACTAGTGCCTCTTTTGCACTAGTGTTAGCCCCTGTTTTTGCACAAATTTTTCCTTGGTTCTTGAACCTCTCTTTGGTTAGCCTAATTCTAGCTGAACTTCCCTAAGCCTTGAGTGTCTTGTGGTCTCTTTAAAGTGTCCATTTGGTTTTCATGTGTGTTTCATTTCCTTGGTAAGAATTGGTTTTGATTTTTCTTTGTTCTTATCATTAGGTTGCTTGCAAACTTGTTCCATTTGATCATTGATCGGTTGGATGAATTATTGTTCTAATCCTCATTCTAAAAAGTGCATTTGAATCAGCAATTAGACTTTAAATCTTGGTTTTCTTCTATTTGAAAATTAGGTGCAATGAAAAGAAAAAATATTTCATTTGCATTGAAATTGGAATTCCCTAGTGTGACATCTCTTTTGATTTTTGGAATTTTCACTGAATTTCATTTTGAGTTCATTTTTCATGAAATTTGAGATTACGTTTAATTTCATTGGAATCCTCTTGTGTTTGTTTTGAAGAATTCTCTTGCATAGATCACATTTTCATAGTTAGAATTCTCATTTTCACAGCTGGAAAGGAAATTGTACATAGATTACATTTACATAGTTTTCAAGGGAATCATGCGTAGATTACATTGCATGGTTTGGCATCTTTTAATCATTTGAGTTGAATTAGAATAGTGAAATTGAAATATCTAGTTAGAAAGATCTTTTTGGCTATTTATTTGATTGTTGCATCATTGTTTGCACCTCTTCCCTACACTAGATAGCTTTCATTGAAATTGAAAAGAGTTCTTTTTGTCATATTAGTTCCATCATAGGTGTGTTCAGGTGACATCGATTTTTCAGCCTTGAAAGTGAAACATAATTTAAGATGAACTTTAAAATTCATCTTAATTAACCCAAGGATCATTTGAAACTTAATGACACACATATAGGTCTAGGGTAGAGATGTTTTATGACGTCGTTAAACATAGGAGTTGTCGTTGTTTGCCAGCATTGTATCCCAGGGGTGAAATCTCATTCCAAGTATGTAAGTTTATACGATCATTCTCCATGTACCTTTGGGTATATAGTATGGCGCTCCACACATGATAAGTATATGGGAACACTCTCATCGAATGGTTACGCATTAGACAAAACTACTAAGATTGCACTCCCACGTACCATCGAGTATATTTTGGGATTCCCCTATAGGTTTCTATCCATCCATAGGTAAGTGAGTCAGCTGTCTTGTATACTGTGATACTTTCAACACAACATTCAGGGAGATTTCTTGCACGTATGTTAAGTCCTTGGTTCACCAAAGTGTATATTGCAGTTCATGGTTTATTGGTAAACCTTTATGCCTAGTTACCCTTTTCTTTTATATGTGTTTCTAATTTCTAAAATCAATTAATTGATTGCAAAAAAACATCCTCCCCATGGAACAAATCCTTAGTGGATCTTAGGTTGAGACTAATGGAAATAGTTCCAGAGTTGACCAATCAAGGGAACCCCTTTGACAGGAATCATGTTCCTTTTCGTTCTGTTGGAAATACTGGTGCTCCTTATATGGAAACATTGTCCCTTCCTGAATTCACCATTGTTTTTCCAGTTTGGTTATTTTTTACCCTTATGATTCCAAATGTCTAGACTGCTTCTCAACCAGGCTCTCCTCCACTTGAATAATATCAAACTCATGTTGATCTTAAAGTTGACCCTTTGACTTCTTTGTTCAGTCTTATTCCTCTTCTTCCTCTTTGTCTGGTGAAATCCTACAAGTTAGTAACCAGGTGGATAAGAAGACGAAGAAAAGGAACATTAAAAAATGCAAAATAAGCAAGGGGCCAACCAAGCAACCATTGTTATGGATGCAACTAGTATGGACAAATCTTCCAATTAGCCCAATAAAGTTAAATTCCCTCGCATGTTATGTAAGGGTGACCACCTTCTTATAGATTATCATGGTATTCCCAAGGTATTATAAGTGTGGTCCACAGGCTCACATCAGCCTTTGTCATCATCTTCTGGAGATCATGTTGGTGAAAAACCCTCAACTAGTGATAGTAAGGTCCATGGGAAAAAGGGTAAAGTCAAATTTCCCTGTAATTTATGTGAAGGGAATCATCCTATTCACCTTTTTCCTTATATGGATGAAGCCTCAAAAGTGTTGGAAAACCTTACAGCTTCTCAGCCACAACTTCCAGCTGGTTACCAGAATCTTTCTCAGGAATCTAATTAAGTTGATGAAGTGATTAATCATAATCTGAATCCCATCAATCCTACTCTCTCTGAACGTGAATCCCATGAGTTTGTTCCTGACCAACCATTGTTTGAGAAAATAGTTGACCGGATTCTGCCTTTAGTCGATCATGCTTTTCCCGTAGAGAGCAAGGATCATACAGCTCAAGTTTTCTTGTTTCTTCTGATTCTACTAGACAAGGGGGTATTTCTACTGCCCTTATGAAACCCCCTCCAAGGAAACGAGTCATTGCCTTTGATTGGACTCGATTGAACTAATGTTGTCTCCCTTCTTACATGCCTTTTAAAATCATCGTAAAGGCTTATAATAAGGACATCCATCACACTGTTATAGATGAGGGAGCTTCTATTAGTATTCTATCCTCCTCTAATTGGAAAACTTTGGGTTCCCCAAAGTTTATGTCCACCGCTCCGAATCTGTTAGCTTTTAACAGAAGAACCAATCAACCCTTAACAATCCTTCCTCAATTTCCTGTTACCTTGGGAGGAAAAATTGTATATATTGATGTTATGGTTGTCATAGACCCTTTAGACTTCAATTTTCTCTTAGGGAGAGACTATCTTTATGTTGTGAATGCTCTTGTATTAACACTCTTTTGAGTGATGTGCTTCCCACATGATGGATAGATTGTGGCTATCGATCAACTTTCATTTGTCGGTCCTGAATTGACCAAAAATCATCCTATTTCAGTAAGTGTTTCAAATGTACAAGTGGTATCTTCCCCGCCACATGTTAATTATGTAGAAACCTATCCCATTCATGTACCTACTGCTAAAGATGAGCCTTTCACTGTCTGCTCAACTTCTTTCGATCTAGATCTAGAAGGTGATATGGTGAATCATTTATTGGGGGCATTGGAGTCTGATATTTGATGAGCCTAGGTATTACAACAAGAATGTTGCAACTCCCAGGGTTACCAACTTTACTTATCAACCCGGGGTTCATAAAAACATGGAGGTGACTGTGCTATATACACAAGTATAAGTGAGGGTACTGCATGTTGTCACTGCTCATCTGGCAAGAGACCCTAGGGGTTCCAAGCCAGACTTCTATAGGGTCAGAAGAAGCTTGATTTTGATGGAAGGAGAGAAAACCTATTCTAGGGGAGAGTTATTCTACTACAAAAATGAAGAAAGCAATCATGTAATGCTAAACTCACACCAGACCCTAGCTAACCAATTAAACAACTATGCTAAGCAGAATTACTAGGTCAATCACTAATCTAATGCTAATTATCTAAGTTGCAGAAGTAAGAGCATCAAAACTAGACTAAGGGGTAAATAATGGAAACTAAGCTGAGTCTGTGTCTAAGCGGAAGAAGCAGTTGGAGGTCAAATTAATGAAAATAGGACATGAGGGAGCAACAGTGCTTAAGAACCATTGGATCAGGTGGGTGAAAGGCAAATTAATGGCTGATATTAGATCGTAGGAGGGTATGTAGGTATATGGGCAAACAGGGTGAACTAACAGGATTAACGACGGAGATTATATCGCGCAGGTGGAGTCAAGAGATGGACAGATAGGATCAATCGACAGATGGATGGCGGAGATTAGATTGCAAGCAAAAGAAATGTGTGAAAATGGTATCAGGTGATGCGATGGTCGTTAGATCAAGAGACAGATCGATGGTGGAGATTGGAGTGCTTTAAAGGAACGTGCAGAAATGAGGGAGCGGGTTTAGAGAGCATTAAGCAATATATCACATACCCTCAAAGATGTAAGTGGTTTCCTAAAATTGTACGCAATTAGCCTCCCCGGCCGACACGTAGCACGGGGAAACCACCCATTTCACGTGCCCTTGGGTGGATAACAATCAAACAGAAATCCATGTGACAACACGCAATGGCCGTCATATCTGGAGAGGCAGATCAATGGTGAAGGTTTGACCGAGCTCGTTGGTGAGCGAGTGCGTGATAACTGTCGGATTTGACAAGGCAGATCGACGGTTGGGATTTAAAGTGCACAAAGTCAAACACTAAAAGTGAATTCGGGTGGTGATTGGTCAGTTTTGCTGTGTGAGGCGATCTACGGTTAAAAACCATTTGGACATGGATTAACAGCTTCCACTCAACTTTTCATGCTGAAGGAGAATGAAAGGGATGTCAGGGAGAACAAGTGACAAGGAGAGAGCGAAGGAGCAGATGACCATTAAAGGAACAAAGTGATATGAAATGAGCTCAGTGACTGTGTTAAACAACAAACTCCCTGTGAAAACCAAAACCCTGTGTTTTTGGGGTTGCTGCAGGGTTTCTTCCTCACGTCATGGTCCCAGAGGGAGGAGGTGAGGCCGAGACACCTATGGGAAACCTTGTGGATCTTTCCTTTGCTACCATGCTAATTGAACGAAAGCATAAATGAAGCAAACTAAAACACAACAAATTTGTTCTCCCCTACTATAATGGAAATGAAACTACTTAAACAAATAAACAAAAAATAAGGAAACTACTTAAGTAAATGAACATAACCAGAAGTCTATGCTATCATGTTGTCATGGGAATGAACTTATTGAAGCAAATGAATAATCAAACCATGCATATATGCTACTACTGTAATGGAAATGAACTACTTCAACAAATGAATAGAAAGCTATGCTACTTAACAATACAATAAAGAGGAGCTTTGGCTGCTAGGGTTGGGCCCTAACCCAAGATCTTCAGCCCTTTGAGTTAACTCAGTGTTGGCTCAAAACAAAACTCATCTTCATTATAAAAACACTGTATTACATCAAGAACTGTTACAGGTCTAGCTCTACAGTCAAAAGTTCGAATTATTGCTAACTCCTGGTAACTGATTACTAGTGACTAACTGTCTAAAAAAACTGAGGTCCTAAGCCTCTCTATTTATACATCTGAAGTCTCCAACGACTTCCATCAAAATTAGGGAGGTACAACTCCCAACCTAATGATAAACTTGTGCTTTCAATTTCACTAGCTCAACTGCCTTCTACTAGGGAGGCTTGGCTCCCAACTCAAGATAAACTCGTACTTACTTTCTTGGTTGTCTTCTAGTACACCTGATTTGGTTGTTTTCACCTTCACTTGCTTGGCTGCCTTCTAGTACTCCTAATTTGGCAGTTTGTACTTTCAGCTGATGGAGGGATATTCGAATGGAGGGGCAGTAAATGAGGAGGATTTATCTCCTGTAATTCCTCTCCCTTCTCCCATCCAAGTTTTTACTAAGGAATTTTACCATAGTTCCTTGCTTTTACCTTTTTATCCCTGCATTTTCCTTGCTTTTATCCTTTATTCCTGCATTTCATGCACATTAGACCACAAAGAAAAATATCCAACTCTACTCATCTCATAAACAAAATATAATCAAAAGTATGCAATAAGTTGTGAGAATAGTTGGGTTGACTAATCTAGGAGGTGAATTAAGGCCAATTAAGGCCCACATAATTACTCAATGATGAGGCTCATCAATATTTCCATTGGATCCTTTGATATATATCCCTTCAAGATTTTTGTTCTTCCATCTGATGAGAACCTCTTAGAATCCATGGCCTCTTGGAGGCCATGATCAAGTTTTCAAAGCAGAGTTCCTTGTCTTGTGTCAAGCTTGTTATAAAATGAAACAAGGTCCTTGGAGCATATTTCATTTTCTTGTGTCAAGCTCCTTAAAAAATTAAACAAGTTTCCCAGACAAGTGTTCCTTCTTTTGTGTCAAGCTCATTAAAAAATGAAATAAGGTCCTTGCAGCAGAGCTCCTTTTCTTGTGTCAAGCTCCTTAAAAAATGAAACAAGGTTCCCAGAGCAGAGTTCATTTTCTTCTGTCAAGCTCATTAAAAAATGAAACAAGCTCTTATGAGGATATTTAATTTACTATGTCAGCCTTTATTAAAAAATGAAATAGGTACCTATGATAATAGTTATTTTCTTGTTTCAAGCTCGTTAAAAAATGAAACAAATCTCCTTTAAATTAGAGTATTTGATTAGATCTCGTAAATTCCTAGTCAATTCTTTCACTTGATCTCATAAATGAACCTTCATTCCATCCACTTATTAGTAACCAGTAGTCTACTTGGGTGACTTGAATGAAGCTTGAGGGGAATGTACCTCAAATTGAGTCATTATGTTTGGGGCATGAAACTTATTTCAAGCATAGTTTTCCTCTGTTTCAAGCTTTTGTAAAAATGAAACCTCTCTCAAGCATAGTTTTTCTCTTGTTTCAAGCTTGTGAAAAAACGAAACCATATTCAAGTATTCTCAAGCATAGTTACCCATGTTTCAAGCTTCTGTAAAAATGAAACCATTCCCATTTTATCCCTTGTGATTGCCATTTTTATCAGCCTGTTTTTTCCAGATGAGCCTTGTTTTTTTCTTCATTCCATTGTCACCATCTACTTAACCGATAATATGCTTTCACTTGGTTGTTTTACCCTTGCCTAAGGAATTACTGCAATGAGTGGTCTTATTAGCCATCCTCTTGCCCTTTGCGTGTCTTGAGCATTTCCATCATGACCGAAACTAGTTGTTACCCGTTATACCATTCATTCCTCCAGGTGGAGTCCTCTTTTAGCTCTTTTCAAACTCCTAAAATATGAAAAGATTGCCTAGCACTTGTCTTGTCTTTTCTAACTCGTAAAAGTAAATGAAAAGACGTCTACTCAAAATAAGTTTAACCCTTTTCCAGACTAAGATAAACTAGCTACGAAAAAGGAATTCCTTATTTGAAGAAGGCTAAGAGGTTCTCTTGGGTATTGTTTTCTACCTTCTTGGACCTAAGGGAATACCTACAAATAGGGACATTTGGAGTTTTCTTTTTCGCCTCTTTTTCACACTCTCTAAACATGAAAAAGATGTCGAGTTTTACCTTCATTGGACTCGTTAAAACATCAAACAATAATGAACTTGTTTAACATGACAAGGTCAAACCACTCTTTCTCAGTGTTCATTAAATATACTAAGAGGGATTCATCCTAAGGATGAACTTACCAATCAAGCATACGTTATCCTCCTCAAGATTGTTAAAAAATAAAGAGTTATTGATTGATATGGCTGGGGAAATTGGGAAAACAAGGGATTCCATTTTGCTCATGGCAGTGAGTTGCTCTTGAACATGACACTCTTCCACTTCATCTATGTGGCTGTTGGGTTGGGTAATCTACTTTTCTTTTGGTTATCATACCATTTTCAGAGCCTCCATTTCGGTTTCGGGTGTTAGGATATTCCGACACATAGGATATAGTTAAGTTCAACTTGGTCTAGTATAGAGTTAGGTATAGAGTTAGGTAAAGTGTGTTTCTTTACCGTTGTACATTTTGTAACTTACAATCCGACGATCACGATATGTAGTGATCCGACGGTTCACTCTCTCCTCGGTATTACCGACACTTGATCCGTGGCTTGACACCCGATTGGTCCATGAGTTCTATTTAAAGCGCATGGAGGGTCATTTTTCGGGTAATCCGTGCATGAGAGAAGCTTATGTAAATTTTCATTATTTGATTAATAAATTGCCTGTAGTAGCCACGTTGGCGTAGGCCGTGGACTGTTTCCCTCTTTGAGGGTTTTAACCACGTCAAAAATACTGGTGTATTGATCTGTGATCTGGTTGTGAGCGGTGTCCTTTTGGTGTTCTTTCTGAGGAACTTACCCTGTAAATTCCTACATGGTATCAGAGCTATTTGAGGGCCGCGTCCGTTGGTGATCCAAATCTGAAGCCGGTAGAACTGCATCCGACTGCCGTTTCCTAGATCTGCTGTTTCTGACTGCTTTCGGGCCGAGAGGACTACTCTGTTGTGTTCAGAGCATCTGTTCCAGTGAGGAACCCCTTTCGTTTCACGCGAAAAGGTTTCCGGTAGCCCTAGCTGCGTCATTTTTAAGATCTGGAGGTATACAGTCTTTATTTGCAGTTTACTGTTATTTTCTCTTTGCTTATTTCGGTTTCGGTTTATTTAGCTTTTTTTTAACCGGATATATACCTTTCATTTTTGCGTATGCTCTTTTCCCTGCGACTCTGTGCGATCTGGGCAAATCAGAAACAGAAAGGAAGGATTTTTCTCATGCGTATGCTCTTTTCCCTGCACCTTAGTGTGATCTCGGAAAATCAGAAACATTGAGAAAAATATTTAGTTTTTCGGCTAAAGCTAACTTTGAGCCGCAAGGTTCATTTTTGAAAATATCTAGTTTTTGGGCTAAAGCTAACTTCGAGCCATAAGGTTCGTTTTCTTTGCATGTCCGTGTTGGGTTTTGTGTTTTGTGTTTTGTAGGGAAAAAGAGCTTTCTCAAGGCAAGCACGCAAACCAAGGCCCCCCCCCCCCTCTCTCTCTCTCTCCCTCTCTCTCTCTCTCTCTCTCAAATTTTTTGTATAGATCAATTGGTTCAAAGCTATTTTAAGAGAGTAGAGGTCTTGGGTTCAAGTCTCCATTTTGTGGGGGTAGATTATTTCATTCCCGCACATTCGCGCACTTTGCCGGCAACTTCAACAATTTTTTTTTCAAAAAACCATAACTTCTTCATCCGGAAGCCTTTTTCAGAGCCGTTTTTTTTAAAACAACCTAATTTTTCGAGATCTATCCATTGGAACACTTACTTTCAACATCTTCAGCTTCAGTTTTTTTAAAAATGGAAAGTCCATGCCAAGTCATTCTTGACAGCACTAACTACTTCCAATGGATATCCTACATGGAAGATTTACTTAGAAGTAAAGGTCTCTACAGAATAGCCACAGGCCAAGAGAAGAAACCAAAAGATGAAGACAAGGCTACAAAATGGGAAAATAGATAAGATCAAGCACGTGGTTTGATAGGGATGTCTATTTCTCCTGATCTTAGATTCCATATTGCAGAACTTGAAACTCCTCATGAAGCATTGGAACAAATCACTAAAGTTTTTGGGATTAAAAATGAAATTAGAGCCCATCAACTTGAAAATGAGTTGCTTACATTGGATCCTAATAATTTTTCTTGCATTGAAGATTTCTTGTCCAAATTCAAGACCCTTATATATCTCTTGGAAGGTGTTAACGTTAAGAAAGAAGATAGTAACCTTATTTATTCTATCCTTACTAAGTTGGGACCAACCTACTCTGTATTTGTTTCCACCTTCCATTCTACAAGGGAAG
This sequence comes from Pinus tabuliformis, assembly GCA_031772625.1. NCBI lineage: Eukaryota > Viridiplantae > Streptophyta > Pinopsida > Pinales > Pinaceae > Pinus > Pinus tabuliformis. The sequence continues at coordinate 734,598,549 of CM062814.1, forward strand.
CTTTCATTTGTCAAGGAAAAGACTACAAGGCCCCTTCCTTTGACTCTTTTTGTGATTATTTAATAAGAGAACAAGAAAAACTCTTACACCTTGGTCTTCTTAATCTTGGAAACTCTTCCAAGAAAGCGTTAGCCGCCCAGCAGCAACCAAATTCAAAGAATCCTAAGAAGTCATATCCTAAAAAGAATGGTCCTAAACCAAACAAGGGTCCTAAGCAAACTCAGCCTCAAAATGAAAGATCATTTCAGCAAAATGATAAGACCAATAAAAACAAATGGAAGAAGACTGATAGACATTGTAACTTTTGTAATCGAGATGGCCACTTAGAATCTAAATGCTTTAAGAAGATGGAAGCCTTGGAAGCCTCAATGAAGAAACATAACATCCATGTAGAGCATTCTTCAACTTCAACTTCAACTTCATCTTCCGGAATGGCACTTTCTGCATGTCGCTGTCAATCATCTCAGTCTGGTTATGCATTAAATGTATCTTCTTCTTCTCATTCTCATGAGTGGCTCATTGATTCTGGAGCCTCTTATCACATGGCCAAAAACCAAGCCATGTTTTCTTCTTTAAATGATTGTAACACCAAAAATATATATGTTGGTGATGATAGATCTCTTAATGTTGTAGGGACTGGAACTGTTCATCTAGACAATGGTCAGTTTAATGATGTATTATGTGTTCCAACCTTATCCTGCAACCTTCTATCTGTATATCAGATAACTCATTCAGGTGAAGGTAAAATTGTTGAATTTTCACCTTATGATGTTGTAATCAAGGATCTGAGAGATCCTAAACAGATTCTAGCTACTGGTATTGCTGATGATTCCACAAGGTTGTATAAGTTTCAGAACTTTGGGTCATCAAATCTTCCCTCAGTATTTGTTGCTCATAATGATGAAGTGAGCAAACTTTGGCATGAGCGATTTGGTCACTTAAACTATCGCTCCCTTCAGCATCTATGTAAAGAAAATATGGTGACAGGTCTTCCTATGGTATCTTGTAGAGATGGTGTTTGTTCCGGATGTGTACTCGGAAAACATCATCAGGACAGTTTTGAAAAACGTGCCTCTTGGCATGCCTCAGCCCCTTTACAGCTTGTGCACAGTGATTTATGTGGTCCACTTCTTGTTGCTTCATTCTCTGGCTGCAAGTATTTCTTAACTTTCATTGATGATTTCTCCAGATGCACTTGGGTATACTTCTTAAAACTCAAGAGCGAAGTATTTAACACATTTTTGGCCTTCAAAGCCTTTGTTGAAAAACAATATGGACATCAAATTCTTAAGCTAAGAACTGATAATGGTGGAGAATATGTTAAAAACACATTCATCAACTTTTGCACCGAAAATGTAATTCAAATGCAACATACTGTTCCATACACTCCACAACAAAATGGTGTAGCTGAAAGGCAAAATCGCACCTTAAAGGAAATGGCTAATTGTATACTGCAATCTAAAGGACTCAGTCTTAGTTTTTGGGCCGAAGCAATTAATTGTGCAAATTATATAATCAATCGCACTCCTACTAAGGTTCTAAAGAATATCACTCCAGAAGAAGCTTGGAGTTCCATTAAACCAGATGTAAGTCACTTTCGTGTTTTTGGAAGTGAAGCATGGGCCCATATTCCAGATGAAAAGCATAAAGCTTTAGAACCTAAGAGTGAGAAATGTACTTTTGTTGGATATTCTGAAGATGTAAAAGGTTATAGACTTATTCCATTTAAGTCCAAAAATGTTATCATTAGAAGAGATGTAAAATTTGATGAAAATAAATCGACCTGCGAGCCTAGTCCGGCGGATGTGCCACCTCTTCCTATCTCTTCTACTTTTGAAAACATTTCTTCTTCAGATGATGAAAGTGAGGATGACAATCCTCCCCCACCTTCTCAGGATCCTCAACTTCCAAGATGGGTCCATGCGACTCGGGATGCAGCAGGTGATCTTGCCGGTGATCCTACAGATCAACGACGTACACGTTCTCAGTTTGAAAGAGCCTCTTCTTTACTGGCTCAAGCTCCAGTAAATCATGATCCTGACACTTTTGCAGAAGCTTCAGGCCATCCACATTGGGAAGCAGCTATAAATGAAGAATATCATTCATTGTTGGCAAATGATACATGGGATCTTGTTCCTCTACCAAAGGGACGCAAACTTGTTAGATGTAAATGGGTTTACAGAACCAAGTATGGACCAGATGGGAAAGTTGATAAACATAAAGCTCGTCTTGTTGCTAAGGGCTTTTCACAGGTTGAAGGCATTGACTACACTGAAACCTTCTCCCCTGTTTCCAAAATGAACTCTATCCGCCTTGTTCTTTCCCTTGCTGCCTCTTTAAAATGGGAATTCCATCAGATGGATGTTAAATCTGCCTTCTTGCATGGGGACTTGCATGAAGAAATCTATATGGAACAACCCATTGGCTTCATCCAAACAGACTCCAGCCTTGTATGTCGACTTAAGAAATCTCTTTATGGTCTCAAGCAAGCTCCTCGGGCTTGGTATGCCAAAATGGATAGCTTTCTTTTAGAAGCTGGCTTTTCTAGGTGTTATTCTGACAATACTGTCTACACCAAGAAAGTGGGCAACTCTCTTATCATCCTTGTTCTTTATGTTGATGATCTTATTCTTACTGGTAGTGATCCCAACCTTATAAACCATGTGAAGTCCAACCTTAAAAAGAAATTTGAAATGACAGACTTAGGACACTTACACTATTTTCTCGGTCTTCAAGTCTTGCAATCCAAGGAGGGTATTTCCCTTTCCCAGTCCAAGTATGCTTGTGATATTCTTCGTCATTTTCACATGGAAGACTGTAAGCCAGCCCCTTCTCCCTTTCAGTCTGGAGTCAAACTTTCAGTCTCTTGTACTTCTCCTGAAGTTGATGCTACCTTATACCGTCAACTTGTAGGAAAACTCTTGTATTTAACCCATACTCGTCCTGACCTTTCCTTTGCTGTTGGCCTTGTTGCTCGTTTTATGGAAAACCCCCGTGAAAGTCATTGGAAAGCAGCCAAAAGAATACTTCGTTATGTTCGAGGTACAGTACAGTTTGGGATTCATTACAGTGCCAAAGCAGCTCCTCTATTAGTTGGTTTCATTGATTCTGATTGGGCTGGTGACCCTGATGATCGGAAGTCTACTGCCAGTTATGTCTTCACTCTTGGTTCAGGACCTATTACATGGGCTTGTAAGAAACAGGCTGCCATTTCTCTTTCGTCAGCAGAAGCAGAGTATCGTGGTGCCGTGGAAGCTAGTAAGGAAGCCTTGTGGCTTCGTCAGATCCTATCAGAGTTTGGCTTTGAGCAGCAGCATCCAACCACACTTTGGTGTGATAATCAAAGTGCCATTCAGCTATGAAAAGATCCAGTCCAGCATCAGCGCAGCAAACACATTGAACTACACATGCACTTCATCAGAAAGCTCATTCATGACCATGTTCTTGAAGTGCAATATTGTTCAACAGATGATCAGGTTGCAGACATCTTCACAAAGGCTCTCACAGAGGCGAAGTTCACTAAACTTCGATATATGCTTGGAGTTCAGTAAGTTGTCACTAAGGGGGGATAGGCTCTAGTGCCTCCTTCCTTCTCCTATTGTGTCATATTTGTAAATCCTTCAATCCTATCCCAAGTTGTCCTTAAGGGGGGATGTTAGGATATTCCGACACATAGGATATAGTTAAGTTCAACTTGGTCTAGTATAGAGTTAGGTAAAGTGTGTTTCTTTACCGTTGTACATTTTGTAACTTACAATCCGACGGTCACGATATGTAGTGATCCGACGGTTCACTCTCTCCTCGGTATTACCGACACTTGATCCGTGGCTTGACACCCGATTGGTCCATGAGTTCTATTTAAAGCGCATGGAGGGTCATTGTTCGGGTAATCCGTGCATGAGAGAAGCTTATGTAAATTTTCATTCTTTGATTAATAAATTGCCTGTAGTAGCCACGTTGGCGCAGGCCGTGGACTGTTTCCCTCTTTGAGGGTTTTAACCGCGTCAAAAATACTGGTGTATTGATCTGTGATCTGGTTGTGAGCGGTGTCCTTTTGGTGTTCTTTCTGAGGAACTTACCCTGTAAATTCCTACATCGGGTCAATGCTAGCAACTCCATTCAGTGTCTTTGGTGTGTTCAATGGAAATCATTTACTTGATATGTGCTACAATACTCTTAAGCCTTCACTTCATGTCTACATTTCCTGATCCAGTTCCATGTTAGCATCATTCTGATCATTTTGTCTCAATCATCATACCATTTTTGTGTCGTTGATGGGGGATACATCAAGTCCCTCATGTGACAGGTCACTTCCTATCGACATCATCACATCATCCAAGAAGTTGACTTCGAAACACACCTTTTCTACCTTGGTGCTTGCATACATCAATGGCAAGTTTCCTCACTCTCGACGAAAAGTTTACATCAATGGCCTTCAATCGAAATATTCTGTGTGGTGTTTGACATCAACTCATTTACTCACACCATACAGATTGTGCTATAGTACGTTGAGAGCCATTAACATCATCAGTGGTTTCTCTCGTGTTTGTTAACAACTTACGCCATTGGTCGGTAATCATATGGTGTCTTCCATGTTAAAATCAAACTCACTGATTCACATGGTTAGACTCATACATTGGTTGATCTTGTGGATGAGATAAAATACCTCGAATCTAGTTTCATCCATTCAAGCTGTGATTTCAAGAATTATACAAAGATCACAATTTAAGATGGTCGTGATCATGTTGATAGTCATCAATTCATGAGTTCACCATTTGCATCTGTGGACATGTCTTTTGATCATTGTACATGTTATGTTAGCATATGAGATGATTATGGGTATGCTTCCCTCAACAAACAAAGATGTCATGTTGTAAATGTATTGTAACAGATGAAGCTCGTTGGTTGTCCTTGATCTCGACTTGTCACAAGGTAAATCACATCAGTCATTAGTCATCACCTCTAACTTTATGTTTTGTCACATCCGATCAGTGAACCTCCTTGTGGGACTAATAAACATCCTATTCCCCTTTGTCACCATCTTGCACAAATCCCTAAACATGTTCCCTTCATCCCCTAAAATTTCAGCGCTAAACTGCATCATTTGAGCCATTTTTAGGACCAACGCTCCATGTATACCTACTAGGGTGCAATGACCTATAGATTGCTCCATTGTGTCCTTTGTTGGTCACCAATAGGTTGCTCCCCTTTGCACCTACGTTGGTTCTAGAAATTTGGGAGAATGATCAAGATTATGGAAGCTTCCTCTTCTAGGAGTTTCCAAAAGTTGTTTTAACTACTTACCTTTGATAAAACATTCGTATCCTATCCTACACTACTTTGGAGTTTTGACCACTTATCCTTTGATCCTATCCCTCCATCAAATGTGGATCTCAAACCCTAGATTGGTAATTGGATAAGAACTCCCAACTTACCCACTTCTCTATATATCACCAACCTTCAATGTGGTTGGGGTTTGATTTTTGAGAGTGATATTGCCCTTATGATGCTATAGTGAGTGGTTATCATATCATGCATTTAGGGTGATTGGAGGTGCATATTTTGATAAGGAAAGGACAATTCAACAAGTTGGAGGAGCTCTTCTACAAGATCAACTACTACTTATGGTTGTAATCTCCTTCCATTTATATTAATGAAAAGAATTCATTGCTTTCCTATATGTGATGTTGTTATTTAATGTATTTCAATACCATGTTAATCTATTGAATGAAGTAATTAGATGATGCTGCATAGATCTCGTAGTCTCTTGGCTTGTGTTATCTGACTGTGCGGGTTCTAATTTTGGCATTCGAAGCTAGAATTGAAGCTTCCAAGCTAAAGAAGGAGCGAAGTGTGCGAATGATTCCAGGTAGGCCTCACTCCATCATCTATTTACTTTAAGGAAAAGAATTATGTTCCTCGTCTCTTTATTGTTCTAGGTTAGCCAACGACTTAGGGGAGATACTTTTGTCCGCAATCATGAATCTCGTATAACACCATTCTTAGATATCACATGTCCTAAATATTGTATTTTATCTTCATAAAATTCACACTTATTGAACTTAATGTATAGCTAATGTTCCCATAGAGTATGTAGCACTATTTCTAAGTGTTGTTTGTGGTCCTTTGAAGTCTTCAAATAAACCGGTATATCATCTATACAGATTAATATAAATTTATCTAGAAATTTGTGAAAATAATTATTCATCAAACACATAAAGGTAGCAGTTGCATTCGTAAGTCTGAAGGGAAGTACTGTACATCATTAGTGATGTATTAGGTTCAAAGATATGTTTTAGGAATATCTTCTTCTTTAATCCTTAGCTAGTGATAACCAGATCTTAGATCTATTTTAGAAAAAATATTTGCTCCCATTACTTGGTCAAATAAATCATCAATTCTACACAATGGGTAATTATTCTTAATTGTTGATTTATTCATGTAGAGGTAATAAATGTATAATTTGAATGTTTCGTCTTTCTTTTTAATAAATAAGATCAGTGCACTCCACGATGAAACACTTGGTTTAATGTACCCTTTATTTAATAACTCCTATATCTGCATGTTCAACCCTATTAATTCTGGTATACTCATCTGATAAGGTGCTTTAGATACTGGTGCAAATCCTGGTATTGATTCTGTAGAAAAATATTTGTCTCTTTTAGATGGAAAACAAATAATCTCATCTGGAATACATATTGGTAATCCTAAATAAATTCCAAATCATCTAAGGATTTAGCTTTTGTTTCTTGTGAGTGGTCTTCCACTTGAATGGAAAACAACTAGCATCCTTTCCTTACATCCTGTTAGTTTCCTATACCAATAGAAGTCATAATTTTTGAATGACTGAGCATAAACCTGTAATATGTCCATACCTTTGCTTTTTGCAAATGTTTTCCATATTCAAAAATTAAAAAATGTAAAGTGGTTATATCCTAAAATAATAATCAAAGGACAAAAAGAATAAAAAGGTCAAAAAATATGAAAAATATGAACCCGAAGAAAAGAAAAGACCATGAAAGTGTGCAAGTCAAAATGCCACTACTATTTAATTTTGTGCAAAATAAATGATTGTGTGTAGTTTGTAATCTATGCCACAATCCATGATAGTCAAAATGTTTAAACTTGGCTATGTTATGTTTTCAATTTCATGTTTATAGATAGAGGATAAAAATATGACCAAACAGTGTAATCTTGGCAGATAATTAGATAGGTAGAGTAAATAAAAGGAGCTCAACTGTTTGATCTAAGCCCTTGGATGTACTAAGGTTATATTTAGTTAGATTACCATTGTAAAGAAAAGAAAAATATTTATAAGGGTTTTCTAGCTTAAATGCACCCTAGTAAAGAGAAGTAAAAATGGTAGCATGAGTAGATGGGTAAGTAGAAGAAAGGTTGCAGAATTGTGATGATTGTTAGAAAAAAGCGTATTAACCACCCTCATCATGAAATTTCTAAGTATGAATGAGAAATTGGACTGGCATAAAGTTCACAAAGTCAAATTAATTAATTTCCCCTCACTCATTTCACCCTTTACTTAACTAATTTCCCACAATAAGTTTGAAGTACCCAAAATCTTAAGTCAAAGAGGCTCAGAGCATTTCTCTGATTTCTGGAGGGACCGGACCCTTGGACCAATGACTTATAGATCTTAAGTACTAAAATTCCCTCATAAACATTTACCCCCCTTCAGTTCATTCATTTTCCCTAATAAATCCCTTTTCCTAAGGTTACAAATATATTTTTCCTAAGGAAAAGCAATCACCCCCATGAATACCCCTTTTTTATGAAAAACCCACAAAAATACACCTATCATAAGTTATAATGTTTCTATGTAAAAAGAAAATGAATTACAAAAACACATTATGCTTAGCGCAATCCATTTTCTGCTTTTTTCATATTAACTTCTGATTTTATTTATATTTATTGATTCCCAAAAAAACTCTTTTTTTCTCGTATGTTTTATTAAATCCCTTTAAATATTAATATCCATACCCCAAGGTTTGAAATATAAACTTTACTTTATCCAACCCCGACTAATTGACATAATTAATCGATCTGCGATTAATTAAAGTCAAACCATCCAACAATCATATCCCACCTAATAGTTTAACCTTTACCTTAATCCTGAATTAAACCAAAACCACCGCGCTTAAACGCCCACCAGGCCCCCCTATTACCTGTCATGCAACTCTCGCACCCAACCACCACACGATCTCTCCCCTCCCCATCTGACGGCCCACGTTGATTTTGGAAGGGCCCGAAATTTGAATGTTACCTGCCCGAAATGGGTTGTTTTCCACTGGGCCCCCGAGGCAACATGGCACTCGATGAATGGAATCGGCAGCCTCCCCCCAACACCGCCAAGCGCCCAAAAGCTGTGCGAAGTAAACCACTTACCGCCAGCCTGCTACATGCCAAAACTGCCACTGTTCACTCTGCTACGTGACAAACGGTCACTGTACACCTGTACCCGCCAAATTGACTTTTTGCGCATAAATCCAAAAAAGCCCCAAATCATTGTTTTTATCATTTTTTTCAACTAAAAACTTCCATGCACACGTCTGTGAACGTCCAAGCTGTTAACCCACATGCAATTACACCACTAAAGGCACTACAAAGCTCCCAGATTTCCTTCCAACCTACTTAAAGCTTTTTCAACCATTCACAGTTGCCATTCACTTGGTTCAGACCTAGTTTCTTCAAATTCCAGGTATTTGAGCCAGAATCCATTGAAAACCTTATCAATTTCCGAACCTGTCACTAAGTTTTTTAAATTGAAATCAAAGAGGAACTTTAGTAACATAAAACCCACCTAGAATTGAATCATCATTACCTTAAAGACTGACAATTTACCTTCCCCATTCTTAAATCCACAAGAACTAAGAATGGCTGCCCCAATTGCCATGGATGTCAGACCAATTACCACCCCTCACCTAGACTTGGACTACCTTTCCCTTGCTAATAAAGATTTCCAAATCAAGGACACCTCTGTACATGAATCCCCTCTCAAATTATACTGTCGATACAGAGACCAATACCTAAACCATGCTGATAAAATAGGTCTTTGGGAGTCTAATTTTCCCAAGCATCAATTCCCTGAGGTGCACATCTTTCCAGATATTGTCCATTATTACCATGCAAAATACATCCCCAGTCGAAGGGCAGTGACGTCCCTTGAACAAACCATACTCTTCACCATCACTTCCGAATCAATTAATGAAATGGTGCAATTACAACCAAGGCAAAATTTGACCCCTATTTCAATTGGAGACCTACTAGACAAATTCAATAATCTAACCACTGCAAAGCTTGCTGAAATGTTCCAAACTTTTATTGTAGAATAAAAACATATCCCAAAAGATCCTCTCCCATATATATATACCATATTTTCTCAATTTGGCCAAGACATTGTAGCAATGATATCCAGTATCTTAGGCTATACTACCAGTGAATACATAGATGAAATCATCTTAGTCTTCATGTCCATTTTCACTCCAGGACAGCCCCCTGCTGTCATGTATGATCATGCAAAGTACATAGTTGTAGGATGCATGACCAATTTATTAGAACGAGTGATGAAAGAGTATTCAATTATTCCTCAGTTTTGTACCATCTTTTTTTTGTATTACCAAGCTGACAAGTTCCCCTTCACTATCCAAAAGCTTGATACCAAAGGTCATCCTAGGTCAGTGATTTTCTGGACCCCTTTGATCCATAAGTATGACTCACCATATCCATACATAGATTTCATACATCTCTTTGTACATCCTGTAGGGACCATGTTGCTAGGAAGTCCTCCTCCAAGAATCAGTTCAGATATCAGGAGGATCCTACAGCTTTCAAAACAGCACAAAGTGGGAGATTGGTACTTGTACCAAAATCACACTGAAATTAGGATCTATGGCTATGAGTTGGCCCATATAAACTGCCGAGATACCTCCCAATGAGGTTATTTGCTCTGGAGTACTACAAGCATATAATCAATTCAGATGAGGTGCATTTTGTTAAAGATAAAATGAAGGCCAAGCTCAGAATTAAAGATCAACTAGGCCCCTTTGTGTGTAATAGCTGAGAGGATGGAAAAGAAGAAAAGCCAATCCTTCAGAGACTTAACCTAAAACAGAGCTTCATGTGGAGATATGATCCCCTGGACTTCATCTGCAATAGAAGACAGAAAAACAAGATGGCTCCCTACATTCACCACCGAATCCCTGACATAGAGAAATATGCAAATCAATTGGAATGAGTGGAGAATGCTTTAGTGGACAAGGATAGAATTGAAGTTGCAGTTGAAAATGATCTAATTGATCTAGAGAAATGGCTTGATGAAGGTTCTTTCCTGCAGGTGGTAGGAGAATCTCAAGTCCAAGGAGAATCTCAAATCCAAGGAGAATCTCAAGTCCAAGAAGAATCACAAGCACAAAGTGAAACACATATAGAAGAAGAATCCTAGGTGCAAGAAGAGTCAGAACAGCCAGGCCTATCATAGGAATTAAATCAAACAAGTATACCAGAGCCCATCATGAGTACTCCCCCTACCTTGCAAACTCCTCTAAATGAGGAGAAAAGCCTCAAAAGAAATAGGGAAGAGGCCACTACATCAGGCAAAGCAACCACACAAACATATGCAGAGACCAGCCTGGTCAAAAGGCAAAGGTTAAATCCTATCTGTGAACAGGAATTCATAGAAGAAACAGTTGGGGCCACTAGCACAGAAAGGGAGAGAAGCAGGCCTGCGACTTCCTCTGGGGGCACACTAGAACCTTCCACGTCAAATACTCAGATGTTGGAAAGGCAACAGAGTGTTGAAGTGTTCTCATTTAGGATGTCTACTGACAGGGACCAAGACATCAGAGAAAGGTACAAGGATATAAAGGCCAGGAATGAGAGGCTAAAAGCCCAAACCTATGCACAATACTTAAAGATGGCACCTATAAATTATACAAGGATTATGTTAGCCTATGATGTGAAAGAAGGTAAAATGTAGATGACATTTGTGAAACCTACCACTCAGCAGCCAAGAAAAACAACAAACTTCAAAAAGATAGATTTTGAAGTACTAGCAAAGGACATACATCCTATTGACCAGATTGAGCTGCACAAGCAGACAGGGGAGATGATCTACTCGACCTTGATAGTGAAAGCTATCGCAGCTCACCAACTGCAAAACTCCCTGAATAACATATCAACTCAATTCCAATTGGAGAAAGATTCTTCACAGGAAAAAGACACAAGAATCAAGTCCTTAGAGGACTTAATCATTGAGTTGGGACACAATCCCAATGATGTAAAGTCCACTGAAAGACTGATAAAGAAGAAGAACAATGACATAGCTTCTTTGAAGAAGCAACTCAAGATTCCACCCCTACATCATCCACAAACAACAGAAGTCCTAGAGACCCAAAAAGGACAACAAGAGATTATGGACTTGGTCCTAAAGCTAAATTACCAGTGGAAAGAAATAGAGAAGGAGCTAGACATATTGATTCAGTACAAACAAAGTGATTTGGCCACCACTTCTAGGTCTTCCATTCCCATTGCTTCTGCTACAGTTCCTTCAACATTGGTGGCTTCACTAGCACCCACAGCTCCACCTGCCACAACACTGCCAATTACTACTAAATCTACAACAGCAGGTGCTTCAATAGAAAAGACAAAAGAGCTAGTAAAAGCCATGGAGGATATGTCAATCTAGGCAACATAGCTTAAAAGGTTAAAGGAGAAAGTGGCAAGCTTAGAAACTGATTGTAAGCTTGCCCAAATACAACAGAGAGAAGAAACACAGAAAGCCCTAAGGATGGGTGAGACGATCAAGGTATTGGAAAAATATTTAACTCTGCAAAAGCCACTAAGATAGACCAAGGAGATGCTCTGGGCCAATATCATTGACTCTGTCAATGATATTTGGCCATTCAAGTATATTCAAGAAAATTGAATTGGTAAAAGTGGCCACTAAAGTAATTCAAAAAGTAAAGGAAGATTTAGGAGACTAGCCTGAGGATGCTAATCGACTCATCCACTTCCTGAATAGCAAGAACAGACATGAGCTTAATGAGCTTGGTGTAAAGGATAGAACTGAAGCTATCATAGAAGTTAAAAAGGTTATTTCCAAAAGAAACCTTATGGTTAACCTAGAGGAAAATTGCCATAACATGCAGGTGGGCATTGACAGATTCAGGCCAAGTTTCAAATTTTGAGGGATAAATGCCTTCCCATTCCTATGGTCATCCATGATAAATTGATGACCCAATTGGACTACGTTGACAGATTAAGGAAGTTGGCCAAGGAACAAGCAAGAACTTCAGGTATCAAAGCCTTGCCAATAGGGAAATTATTGTATGATACCTTAGATAATTTGTTTTTCCTAGAGCATGAGGTGAAACATTTATTTGTCACCAACCCTAATTTTTCCAAATACACATAGGCAGACGAGATCTGTAGAAGAATGCTCAAAGTAAAGTTACCTGAGGATGAATGGTGGGAAAAAATGACAGATTTACTATAAGTTACCACAGTAAATCTAAATGGCAGCCAGATGAAATAGGTGAACAGGGTCAAAGAGTAGCAGGTTAAAGAGTATCAGTAAAAGATTAAAGATAAATATGATTCCAGCATACAAATATCAGCCATATTAAAGGGCTCAAATTCAACTGCAACAGCCAGCACTACCATAATAAGAGGGACAACATGATGCAGTTTTCCATCTGTCTCTATCTTCATGCTTGAAGATATTTTTATTTCCTTAATTAAATATCAAATTGTTATGAGATATTTTGTAATATTTTTTTTGTATAAATACTTCACATTTCGAAGTATTCAGTGTGGATTCAAAGACATTTATGTAGAATTTTATCTAAAATCAAAGTGCTATTATATCAAAACTGGATTGGCTTGCTAGATCATGGAATAGAGCTCAGATATTTTTCAAGATACTTGTGTAAAGTGAAAATCAAATAAGTATTCTCTCATGTGTATTATTGTTTTTCCTTATGTTTCTTAATAATCATATGTGCTTCTATGAAATCTGAATGGTAAACTAGGAATGATATTTTAGAATTTGCTTTAATGCACTCTGTCTTGATTGTTTACATTCTTAATGTTTTCTGCTAAACTATCTTAGTTAGGGAACTATTAAATGCTCCCTTACTTCTGTAGTTTCTACCCCTCGTCTATAGCAAAGGATTCTTAATTTCCCTTTGTTCATGATAGTCTGTTTTCTTTCATTCTGATCTTGGTCTAAGGATTCTTCATTGCCCTTTCACCCTGGTTAGAACCATCTCATCCATCAAACCTGAAGATTTGACTTTTGCTTTGTTAGCCTGCCATGTGAACTTTCCCTTTAATGATCTGGTCCAGTTAAGCTATCCTTTAATTGACTCCATAACCCAATGGCTTGAAGACCTAGCTCTATCCATCTGTTCCAAGAATTCCACCACCCAACATTCAATCAAAACCAAAATCCTCATGAACACTAAGAACTAGCCTAAAATCTAATAAAAAACAAAGTTAAATTATAAAGAGAGAGCCCTCTCTGGACATAGGTTGGCTAGAACCCAAGTCTAAAAGATTTGCTTTGTGGTTACCTCAGATTATTACTTCTTTTGATAACTTCTAGGAAAAACTTCTGAGTGATAACATAGTGGAGACCATACTGGGGACTCAAATCCTCAGTCTTAATAAACCTTTGAGAAATTTCAAATCTTTATTTCAAGCCTCTTGAAGGGTTTATTTCGAAATTCCAGCTTCAAGGAGAACTCACTATACTAGGGCCAACCCAGATCCAAATCTTCCCCAAGTAGTGGATAATCCCAACCTGATTTCAAGAAGATCTAGAAGACAAGAAAGTTCAGTCAGTCCAACACCTTCAATTAAAGCAGATTCATGCCCTGATGAGTGGTTGTTTTTAGAAGACCTTCCCTTTGATGAGTCATTTGACCTTTCCCTATTTAGAACCAGGTCTGAAAGTGCACTTGATGACATAGTTCTAGATCCAGAGTTTATTGCAGAACTTGAAGTCCAAAAGGCAAACCTGTCAATTGATCAGTATATTCTAAATTCCCCTCAGTCATCCCTTACTACTGTTAAGATCCCTGAGCTTTCTGAAATAGTTTCAACTCCCTTTAGTTCACCATTATTCCCTTCCACCTCTGAAGTTCATTCCTCACCTCCATTTATACCTTCACTTCCCCACCAACCTACCATTACACATCAGTCACCCATTACTCCCCGTTCTCCATCACCCACTGTATCATCTCCTGGTTAGGTTCCTATACCAATAGGAGTCATAATTTTTGAATGACTGAGATTAAACCTGTAATATGTACATACCTTTGCTTTTTGCAAATGTTTTCCATATTCAAAAAATTAAAAAATGTAAAGAGGGTATGTCCTAAAAGAATAATCAAAGGACAAAAAGAATAAAAAGGTCAAAAAAGATGAAAAATATGAACCCCAAGAAAAGAAAAGACCATGAAAGTGTGCAAGTCAAAATGCCACTACTATTTACTTTTTGTGCAAAATAAATGATTGTGTGTAGTTTGTAATCTATGCCACAATCCATGATAGTCAAAATGTTTAAACTTGGCTATTTCATGTTTTCAATTTCATTTTATAGATAGAGAATAAAAATCTGACCAAACAGTGTAATCTTGGCAGATAATTAGATAGGTAGAGTAAATAAAAGGAGCTCAACTATTTAATCTGAGCCCTTGGATGTAATAAGGTTAGATTTAGTTAGATTACCATTGTAAAGAAAAGAAAAATGTTTATAAGGGTTTGCTAGCTTAAATGCACCCTAATAAAGAGAAGTAAAAATGGTAGGATGAGTAGATGGGTAAGTAGAAGAAAGGTTGCAGAATTGTGATGATTGTTAGACAAAAGCATATTTATCACCCTCATCATGAAAGTTCTAAGTATGAATGAGAAATTGGACTGGCATAAAGTTCACAAAGTCAAATTAATTAATTTCCCCTCACTCATTTCACCCTTTACTTAACTAATTTCCCACAATAATTTTGAAGTACCCAAAATCTTAAGTCAAAGGGGCTCAGAGCATTTCTTTCACTTCTAGAGGGACCGAACCCTCAGCCCAATTACCTATAGGTCTTAAGTAGTAAAATCCCCTCATAAACATTTACCCCCTTCAATTCATTCATTTTCCCTAATAAATCCCTTTTCCTAAGGTTAAAACTATATTTTTCCTAAGGAAAAGCAATCACCCCCATGAATACCCCTTTTATGAAAAACCCATAAAAATACACTTAGCCTAAGTTATAATGTTTCTATGTAGAAAGCAAATGAATTACGAAAACTCATTTTTCTTAGCACAATCCATTTTCCGCCTTTTTCATATTAACTTCTGATTTTATTTATATTTATTAATTCCCGAAAAACCCCTTTTTTCCCGTATATTTTATTAAATCCCTTTAAATATTAATATCCCTACCCCAAAGTTTGAAATATAAACTTTACTTTATCCAACCCCGACTAATTGACATAATTAATCGATCTGTGATTAATTAAAGTCAAACCATCCACCAATCATATCCCACTCGATACTTTAAACTTTACCTTAATCTTGAATTAAATCAAAACCACAATGCGTAAACACCCGTCGGGCCCCCCCATTACCTTCCGTGCAACTCCCGCACCCAACCACCACACGATCTCTCCCCTCCCCATCTGACGGCCCATGTTGATTTCGGGAGGGCCCGAAATCCGAATGTTATCCGCCTGAAATGGGCTGTTTTCCGCTGGGCCCCCGAGGTGACATGGCGCTTGATGAATGGAATCGAGTGGCCTCCCCACAATACCACCAAGTGCCCAAAAGCTATGCAAAGTAAACCACCTATCGCCAGCCCGATACATGCCAAACTACCATTGTTCACTCCGCTACACGACAAACGGTCATTGTACACCCGTACCCACCAAATTGACTTCTTGAGCATAAATCCAAAGAAGCATCAAATCATTGCTTTTATCGTTTTTTCTAACTAAAACTTTCATGCACGCGTCTGTGAACATCCATGTTGTCAACCCACGTACAATTGCACCACTGAAGACACTACAAAGCTCCCAGATTTCCTTCCAGCCTTCTTAAAGCTTTTTCAACCGTTCACAGTTGGCATTCACCTAGTTCAGACCCAATTTCTTCAAATTCCAGGTATTTGAGCCAGAATCCATTGAAAACCTTATCAATTTCTGAACCTGTCACTAAGTTTTCTAAGTTGAAATTAAAGAGGAACTTTAGTAACATAAAACCCACCTGGAATTGAATCACCATTACCTTAAAGACTGACAAATTACCTTCCCCATTCTTAAATCCACAAGAACTAAGAATGGATTCCCCAATTGCCATGGATGTCAGACCAATTACCACCCCTCACCTGGACTTGGACTACCTTCCCTTTACTGATAAAGATTTGCAAATCAAGGACACCTTTGTGCATGAACCCCCTCTCAAATTATACTACTGATACAAAGACCAATACCTAAACCATGCTGATAAAATAGTTCTTTGGGAGTCTAATTTTCCCAAGAATCAATTCCCTGAGGTCCACATCTTTCCAGAGATTTTCCATTATTTCCATGCAAAATACATCCCCAGTCAAAGGGCAGTGATGTCCCCTGACCAAACCATACTCTTCACCATCACTGCCGAGTCAATCAATGAAATGTTGCAATTACAACCAGGGAAAAATTTGACCCATATTTCAATTAGAGACCTACTACACAGATTCCCCAAGCTAACCACTGCAAAGGTTGCTAAAATGTTCCAAACTTTTATTGTAGAAGCAAAACATATCCCAAAAGACCCTCCCCCATATATATATATACCATATTTTCTCAATTTGGACAAGACATTGTAGCAATTATATCCAGTATCTTAGGTTATACAACCAGTGAATACATAGATGAAATCATCTTAGCCTTCATGTCCATTTTCACTCCAGGAAAACCCCCTGCTATCATGTATGATTATGCCAAGTACATAGCTGATAGGATGCATGACCAATTTCTTAGAATGATTAATGAAAGAGTATTCAAATATTCGTCAATATTGTACCATCTTTTTCTGTATTACCAAGCTGACAAGTTCCCCTTCACTCTCCAAAAGCTTGATACCGAAGGTCATCCTAGGTCAGTGATTTTTTTTACTCCTTTGATCCATAAGTATGACTCACCATATCCATACACATGCTTCATAGATCTCTTTTTACATCCTGTAGTGACCATGCTGCTAGGAAGTCCTCCTCCAAGAATCAATTTAGACATCACAAGGATCCTATAGCATTCAAAACAACACAAAGTGGGAGATTGGTACTTGTACCAAAATCACACTGAAATTAGGATCTATGGCTATGAGTTGGCCCCATATAAACTGCCGAGATACCTCCCAATGAGGTTATTTGCTCTGGAGTACTACAGTTAGATAATCAATTTAGATGAGGTGCATTTTGTTAAAGCCAAAAAAAATACCCAGCTCAGAATTAAAGATCAACTAGGCCCCTTTCTGTGTAATAGCCGAGAAGATGGAAAAGAAGCAAAGAAAATCCTTCAGAGACTTAACCTAAAAGAGAGCTTCATGTGGAGATATCATCCTCTGGACTTCATCTGCAATAGAAGACAAAAAAACAAGATGGCTCCCTACATTCACCACCAAATCCCTGAAATAGAGAAATATGCAAATCAATTGGAATGGGTGGAGAATACTTTAGTGGATAGGGATAGCACTGAAGTTGCAGTTGAAAATGCTCTAATTGATCTAGAGAAATGGCTTGATGAAGGTTCTTTCCTGTAGGTGCTAGGAGAATCTCAAATCCAAGGATAATCTCAAGTCCAAGAAGAATCACAAGCACAAAGTGAATCACATATAGAAGAAGAATCTCAGGTGCAAGAAGAGTCAAAACAGCCAGGCCTATCATAGGAATTAAATCAAACAAGTATACCAGAGCCCATCATGAGTACTCCCCCTACCTTGCAAACTCCTCTAAATGAGGAGAAAAGCCTCAAAAGAAATAGGGAAGAGGCCACTACATCAGGCAAAGCAACCACATAGACATATGCAGAGACCAGCCTGGTCAAAAGGCAAAGGTTAAATCCTGTCTCTGAATAGGAATTCACAGAAGAAACAATTGGGGCCACTAGCACAGAAAGGGAAAGAAGTAGGTCTACCACTCCCTATGGGGGCACACTAGAACCTTCCACATCAAATACTCAGATGTTGGAAAAGTAACAAAGTGTTGAAGTGTCCTCATTTAGGATGCCTGCTGATAGGGACCAAGACATTAGAGAAAGGTACAAGGATATAAAGGCCAGGAATGAGAGGCTAAAAGCCCAAACCTATGCACAATACTTAAAGATGGCACCTACAAATCATACAAGGCTTATGTTAACCTATGATGTGAAAGAAGGTAAAATCCAGATGACATTTGTGAAACCTACCACTCAGCAACCAAGAATAATAGCAGACTTCAAAAATATAGATTTCAAAGTACTGGCAAAGGACATACATCCTATTGACCAGATTGAGCTGCACAAGCAGACATGGGAGATGATCTACTCCACCTTGATAGGGAAAGCCCTCACAACTCACCAATTGTAAAACTCCCTGAATAATATATCAGATCAGTTCCTTTGGAGAAGGCTTCTTCACAGGCAAAAGACACAAGAATCAAGTCCTTAGAGGAATTAATCGTTGAGTTGGGACACGATCCCAAAGATGTAAAGGCCACCGAAAGACTTATAAAGAAGAAGAATGATGACATAGCTGCTTTGAAGAAGCAACTCAAGATTCCACCCCTGCATCATCCACAAATAGCAGAAATCCTAGACACCCAAAAAGGATAAGAAGAGCTTATGGACTTGGTCCTAAAGCTAAATGACTAGTTGAAAGAAACAGAGAAGGAGCTAGACATATTGATTCAGTCCAAACAAAGTGACTTGGCCACCACTTCTAGGACTTCCATTCCCACTATTTCTATTGCAATTCCTTCAACATTGGCAGCATCACTAGCACCTATAGCTCTACCTGCCACAACATTGCCAATTACTACTGAATCTACAACAGTAGGTGCTTCAACAAAAAACACAATAGAGCTGGTAAAAGCCATGGAGGATATGTCAATCCAGGCAACAGAGCTTAAAAGGTTAAAGGAGAAAGTGGCAAGCTTAGAAACTAACTGTAAGCTTACCCAAATACAGCAGAGAGAAGAAACATAGAAAGCCCTAAGGATGGGTGAGAAGATCAAGGTAGTAGAAAAAGATTTAACTTTGCAAAAGCCACTAGGACAGACCAAGGAGATGCTCTGGGCAAATATCATTGAGTCTGTCAATGACATTTGGCCATCAATTCAAGTAATATTTGAGCAAACTGAATTGGTAAAAGTGGCCACTGAAGTAATTCAAAAAGTAAAGGAAGATTTAGGAGACCAGCCTAAGGATGCTAATCGACTCATCCACTTCCTGAATAGC
Source organism: Pinus tabuliformis (assembly GCA_031772625.1). NCBI lineage: Eukaryota > Viridiplantae > Streptophyta > Pinopsida > Pinales > Pinaceae > Pinus > Pinus tabuliformis. The sequence goes on from CM062814.1 coordinate 734,618,025, forward strand.
AAGAACATACATGAGCTTAATGAGCTTGGTGTATAAGATATAACTAAAGGTTCTTTCCAAAAGAAACCTTATGGTTAACCTAGAGGAAAAATGCCATAACATGCAGGTGGGCATTGACAGATTCATGGCCAAGTTTCAAATTTTGAGGGATAAAGGCCTTCCCAGTCCTATGGTCGTCCATGATAAACTTATGACCCAATTGGACTACGTTGATACATTAAGGAAGTTGACCAAGGAGCAAGCAAGAACTTCAGGTATCAAAGCCTTGCCAATAGGGAAAGTATTGTATGATACCTTAGAGAATTTGTTTTTCCTAGAGCATGAGGTTAAACATCTATTTGTCACCAAGCCTAATTTTTCCAAATACACAGAGGCAGATGAGATCTATAGAAGAATGCTCAAAGTAAAGTTGCCTGAGGATGAATGGTGGGAAAAAATGACAGATTTACTATAAGGTACCATAGTAAATCTGAATGGTAGCCAGATGAAACGAGTGAACAGGGTCAAAGAGTAGCAGGTTAAAGAGTATCAGTAAAAGATTAAAGATAAATATGATTCCAGTGTACAAATATCAGCCAACTTAAAGGGCTCAAATTCAACTGCAACAGCCAGCACTACAACAATAAGAGGGACAACATGATGCAGTTTTCCATCTGTCTCTATCTTCATGCTTGAAGATATTTTTATTTCCTTAATTAAATCTCAAACTGTTATGAGATATTTTGTAATATTTTTTGTATAAATACTTCACATTTCAAAGTATTCAGTGTGGATTCAAAGACATTACTGTAGACTTTTATCTAAAATCAAAGTGCTATTGTATCAAAACTGGATTGGCTTGGTGGATCATGGAATAAATTTCAGATATTTTTCAGGGTTCTTATGTAAAGCAAAAATCATATAAGTATTCTCTCATGTGTATTATTGCTTTTCCTTATGTTTCTTAATAATCATATGTGTTTCTATGAAATTTGAATGGTAAACTAGGAATGATATTTCAGAATTTGCTTTAATGCACTCTGTCTTGACTGTTTACATTCTTAATGTTTTCTGCTAAACTATCTTAGTTAGGGAATTCTTAAATGCTCTGTTACCTTTGTAGTTTCTCCCCCCTGGTCTATAGAAAAGGATTCTTAATTTCCCTTTGTTCATGATCACCTGTTTTCGTTCATTCTGATCCCGGCCTAAGGATTCTTCATTGCTCTTTCACCCTGGTTATAACCATCTCATCCATCAAACCTGAAGATTTGCCTTTTGCTTTGCTTGCCTGCCATGTGAACATTCCCTTTAATGATCTGGTCCAGTTAAGCTATCCTTTGATTGACTCCATAACCCGATGGATTGAAGACCTAGCTCTATCCATCTATTCCAAGAATTCCACCACCCAACTTTCAATCAAAATCAAAATCCTCATGAACACTAAGAACTAGCCTAAAATCTAATAAAAAACAAAGTTAAATTATAAAGAGAGAGCCCTCTCTAGACTTAGGTTGGCTAGAACCTAAGTCTAAAAGATTTGGTTTGTGGTTACCTCAGATTATTCCTTCTTTTGATAACTTCTAGGGACAACTTCTGAGTGATAACACATCCCTCTTTAATTTTAAAGAAAAAATTTGTCAAACTAAAATGGGTCTAGGTATGCCCTTTAAAACCTAAGTTTCTCCATTATCGAAAGTACACGAGCTTTATCTAGAAAATTAACAATCACTCTATAACCCTCCAACCAATTGTCTCCACTAGTATATCATATGACCTAATAGTAGAATGTTCAAATTCATAGTGTTTTTATTCCCATTTAAATCAACAGGTCATGTCTTTACCTAATTAGTAACTTTTCTTTTTTGTTAGTAGTCAACTGGACTAGCCACATTTTTTTGTACTTTTCTAAATTTAACTCACTTCCTACAATATGGGGACTAATGTAACTCAAACTGGCACCAGGGTCTATCAAAATAGAAACAGGTTGGTTTAAAATTGTACCTTCTATCTCCACCATGGTGGATTTATGTTCTTCCTAGCGCTCTTCCAATGTTGCATTAATTCGAGGAATACTCCTGGCCACATCGTTAATGGTGGAGGACTCTTGAATACTCTGTAAATTCTTCATATACTATGTATTATAGGGGTAGATCCATAAAAGATGGGGTTCTACACATCCCCATCATTTTAATAGTTTCCTTTCCTTCCAACTGAGTCCTTTATTATTCAATTCTATCTGCTTGGATCCAGTATGAGTCTACATTTTATGTCTAATTATTGTTTTTACTAAAATTCCTACTCTTCCTCCTTTTTCTCTCTATGCAAATTTGTCTTTCTTTTTATTAGACCACAATTTCACATTTTTATTTCTCTATTTAGCCTGCTAATAGCATATTCTTGCTTTTCTAATGGCCTCATCCATTGTTTTGGGGTTATCATATTCAATTCTTTCTTTAAAAGAAAGAGGAAGATAATTTATAAAGTGTTGTACCTTAACTTTTTCTTCTCATATATATGGCACATATCTCAAAAGATGAGTAAATTTTGTCCAACTCATCCATTTACATTTAGCTAATTTTTAGATTATGAAATTCTCTGGCCTTATCATTAAAGTAATGTCCAGTTACATATTTTTCCTTGAAAAATATTTGAATTCATCCCAGTTAACGTTCTTGTTCTCCAAATTGTGTTTTTTTACTTCCTCCCACCACAAGGAAGCTTTACCCTATAACTGATATGTAGATAATTTAACTTTTAATTCAGTAGAATAATCTTAGACATGAAAATACCAATTGATATTAAGTATCCATGCCTCAGCTGCTTCTTCAGACTCTCCGTTGTATGTTGGGGGTCTAATTTTCTTGAATTCTCCTTGAAATTCCATTTTTGGCCTCTTTCCTTGTTTAAGATGAAATTTTACAGAGTTGCACTCATATTCATCCTCAAATTTAGCTTCCTTACTTTTAGCCACATCATCAAACTCCTTTAGATTTGAAGTCTCTCCTTGGTCCTCCTCCTCCATTACTGCTTCCTCAGTCTTGCAATTTGATTTGTCTATTAGGTTTTTAATGAGTTTTTCTTATTCTACATTGACTTTTAACAATTTTTCATGTCTTGCACGGAGGCTTGCTAGATTTTTTCTCAGATCTCTAACCATATTCATCAATTCCATTGTAGGAACTCACGCTTGTTCCCCCAGATGTACCCAGATCCCACCTTCACCTATGTGTGTTTCTCCCTAAGGTTCTACCATCACTTCTCCCTTTTCTTTATTCCTTCTTCCATGCAAAACATGCATTCATTTTGTTAAACAAGATCATGGTCAATCTCATAGGCCACATTGTTGCAGCTTGTTTGCTTTGATACCATATGCAACATCTCCCCAAAATCTCCCAACTAATAATTATGAGTTACAAAATATTTTTTTTTTTTACAGATACTTCTTATATCATTTGTCACAATAAAAGGCTAAACCATTGATTTTACTTGAAGAGAAAACATCTCATTACTATATATATGAGTTCATGTTTTGTTTATACCCTAGAGCTCATATTTATTCAAACACGATCCATATTAGGCTTATGATCAATACCATGTTATATCAATTGTCTAGCACAAGCCAACCATATTATACATGATATGTAATAACTTTCTATTATTCAACATATTCAACCATTGTGGTGGCTTAATAATTGATATACCCACTTATGCACAAAATATCAATGTTACTAAAATCCAACCTGGTTCCACTTCATGTGCTTGTTATACATTAATGCATTTGCATTGTGTGTCTAATATTTGTAATGAATTCATGGCACCTTGGCTCTTACACAGAGGTTGCATGGGTTATAATACATGTGATGGGGCCATGTGGTAGCAGACCGTATGTTGAACCATGCCCCAGTCATGTGAAATTTCACTTCAGAAGGTGGTGATCATTTTTTAGTTGATCAATGGTGGGGATGAAACACGGTACTGTTAGGGTAATTGCCTACTGTCAGATCCTTTGCTGAATTGTGTCATTTGCATTTTTCCTAAATGAGAGTCGAGCTATGTAGCTCTAGAGGAAAAACAATAGAAAAGGAAGGTAAGATACATGTTTGCAAGGCTACCTCCATGGAATGGTTTTGTTTAAAGGTTCATACAATGAGGATCATGTAAATTTCCACTAATAGATACAACATTTTTGAACCAGATCCATATTGATCCCATGCTTACCTTATTTACTTGGATTTTCCTTAAGTTAAAAATTTTGGCGTGTATTTGGTGTGGTGTCAATATTTCTAATTCTCATTATTTGAATCTTGCAGGGGAATCCCAAACTTCTTCTGGGTTTTGGTCACAACAACCAGAATTTCTATGGATTTTGGGTTTCATCCTCCCTTCTCATGGCTTCTTCGAGGTAATTACTTTGCCTAACAACCCAATTTGTTTTAAACCCTATCCTTGTTTCCCATTAAATATTTTTTGAGGTAAAAAATTGGCCTAAAACAAACATGTACAACAAAAATAAACTTTATAAGAACCAATATGATTCAATATGATGATGCAACTATGGGGGATGAATCACCATTTTTGGAGTAAAAAGCTAAAATATAAAAAAACACTTTTTCAACTCGTATTTTCAACTTTTATCCCTACGATTTTACTCAAATTTCGAGTGGGATCACTCACTGTATGAAAAATTTAATTTTTCATCCAAGGAGTACCCATGTTGCATAATTTCCATGGACCCTAATACACATGTGAAATACACGAAAATTGTGATTGCAATAACGTTTCTCATGTATTTCACATTTTCTGTGTAATATGGTCCATCGAAAGTATGTAACATGGATAATCCTTGGATGAAAAACTAAATTATGCATCCAACAAGTGATCCCAGTTGGAATTTGAGTAAAATCATAGGGATATAAGTTGAAAATATGAGTTGAAAAAAATAAAATTATTTTTTCCTTCCAAAAATTGGTGAGTTTATCTAATCTTATTTTATTATTTTATAATATTCCTTGGGATGCCCATTTTAGACCTCAAAATTTCTCTAATGCTTTTTTTTTGCTGATAAGTGGGTGAATCCTGAAAATCACTCTTACCCTGTGGCTGAGAGGCCACGACTCAGGGGCATCTAAGCCGTCAAAATCACCCAGGGATCGCACCCGGCCTAAGCCGCACCAGCGGAAACCATGCTGGATTTTTTGGTATCAGCGAGACTAGAACAGATGACCTTTGCTTGCGGAGCGCCTTAACAGCGCGCTCCTTCACCAACTGTTCTAAATCTCTTCTATAAAATTTCTCTAATGCTTACTAGTAGGGTTTCTCTATAATTTTGTTATGTTAACTCACTAGAAACCCAACTCTGTCTTGACAGCAATTCAGGGATTTTTCCTACCCTTTTCCAAGGTAAAAGCACTTGTTTGAGACATAATTTCATTTGTATTTATTCTTGTATAATTTCTTCATGGCTCCAAAATATGACTAAGGTTTGTTGTGTTTATAAGCTCTCTCTTGACCCTTTATTTGGGTTTCATTCAAAATATATACTTAAGGTTCATTTGGTTTCAAGGTTGTTCATTTATATTCTGGCATATCCAAGTACTCATTCTATTTTGTGCCTTTAGTAACTCTTGAAGTAATATGCTCAACATTTAGGCTCTGTCCCATTGAGCCAAATTATCTCAGTGAGGGTTTTAGGAAAGGAAAACCTTGATAGTTAAAAGTCCTTCCCATTGGCTTTGTGTAATTTTCTTTGAGAATTTTGTTTAGATATAGGGCACAAGGTCCAACCTCTATAGCCATAGTAGTGATAACTTCTTTATATGAGGGTTTTCCCTCTTATGCATATAGGAGTTTTCCATATCTTTTAATTTGGGTTACGTCCAAGAAATGATATGGCCAACTATTGATACCCTTGTACGTAGAATGGTTGTAGTGTGTTAAATATTTAATTTGATATATATATATATTTTTCATCATAAAGACTACGGGCTCATGGAAAATATCACATATTACTTTTCTTTGATCCTTTCATGTGTAATATGTTTTTTCCTGAAACTGCTTTCCACATACACTGAGATTTAATTATGACATTCTCTTTAATGTAAAATATTTACATTTTTTACTATGTATAACCTACATGCACATATAGTATGTGTATTGTCTTCGTTTAAGAAGAACTTTATAGGCCAAGAATCCTTGTAGACTGCTGTCATGGGTTTGTACCTAATTATTCCTTCATATCCATACTATTATTATGCACAAGGATTGCATGTTTTCAACAAGTCAGTGATGTTTTCCTTTCTCATCAATAGTATAGGGTATGCTAACCTTGACTCTCTCTTTTATTTCATTAGATGTTATGGTTTAGTGTTATGTAATCTTTCTCTCTTTTTAAGCTTAGATATGCATACAAATACATAATAAATTAAATAATATCCATCCAATACTGGCTATGCTCATGTATTTATTTTGTTTCCTAGGTAAACAACTAATTTAACCAACTCTCTTTGTCTTTCCTATATTTAAATCAACCACATATTTACTCTCTCTACGTAGTAGAAATCAATGTTGGGCTCCTGCATAGGGTTCCCTCACTTGAATTTCTACAGTAAGCATAAAACTTATGGATTTAATGCCTTAGATGCCTATCTTAAGTCTTTTGACCTCAAATTCTAGTTTCCTACATTGGTACCTACATAAAAATATGTATATTTTTCCACAAAAATTATTAGTAGTATTAACCACTCTAATTCATTAATACATATAGTTGTAACACAAATTCTAAAATACTCATATACTTATCTAGAATTCCTGGAAATACATTAGAGGTTTCCACATTCCTCCCAACCATTTAACTATAGTTCCAGTAGTTCCCCCCAAGCTCTAGGATCCTTCCTACCAAGAAACAATTCAAAAGTCTTTCAAAACTTACACATCCTTAATCGATGCAGTTTCTTGCTAGCTTTTTGTTTAGGGTCCAATATTTCTCTCCCACTAGTACCTTTTTTTAGTTCATACTACCTTTATCTCTCATAGCTCTTTTTCATACAACTTCCACCCATGACATTTATCTCCAATTATGTTATATTTTGGTGGTATATTTAGCTAACAACACCCTTGTGCCCACACCATGAAGCAATTTATTTCTTTACTATCTATCAGGCCAGGGTAACTCTAGAATAAGCAGAAGAAAAACTGATCTATTATTTCATTAGAGAACTATTGTTTATATACAAAAAGGAGACGGAACAGTTCATCTTCTTGATGACTGTTCACGTTCCAGTTCACCCATCCGTTGAGGATTAGGTGTCAACATTCCCCCCCTTAATCTGAAGGGATGTTGGTGAGTCCAAGCATCGTTCTGAATCTTTCAAGCTTTTCTCTTCCAAGCGCTTTGGTGAAGATGTCTGCAATTTGCTCATTTGTGGAACAATGACGGAGATGGATTGTTTTGGCCTCAACATGATGTCGGATCAGATGATATTTAGTATTGATGTGCTTAGTATGATCATGGAACTTTGGGTTCTTGGCCAACTTTATTGCAGAGGTGTTATCAATCATGAGTGGAGTTGATTGTATTTGTTTTACCTGCAAATCTTCAAGAATTTTCTTGAGCCACACAATTTCTTTCGTTGCTTCAGATGCTGCCACGTATTCTGCTTATGTTGTGGAATCTGCTGGTACTGATTGTTTGCGTGATCTTCAGGAGACAACTCCTGATCCAAGACTCATAGCATATCCTGAAGTAGATACCCCAGTTTCATTGTCTCCATCGAAGTCTGAATCAGAGTATCCAATCAAGTTGAAGTCGTCCACCTGTGTATACTTGATTCCAAGGTCTTGAGTTCCCTTCAAGTACCTTAGAACTCTTTTTGCAGCAGACCAATGTCCCTCACAAGGCTTTTGCATAAACCTGGAGAGGATTCCAACAGCAAATGAAATGTCTGGTCTGATAGTAGTGAGGTAGATGAGACTTCCTACAAGCTGTCTATACTTTGTTGCATCCTCAAATTCCTTTCCTTCAATAGATGTGAGCTTCAAGTTTTGTTCCATTGGAGTAGAAAGAGGATTGCACTCTGTCATGCCAAATCTATTTAACAAATCTCCAATGTATTTCTTTTGAGAAAGAAATATGGATTTTGGATGTTGGGTTACTTCAATGCCAAGATAGTAATGAACATAGCCCAAATCAGCCATTTCAAAACTTTTTCCTAATTCTTTCTTTATGGATGCAATATAGCTTTCATTGTTCCCTGTCATTAAAATATCATCTACATATACCACAAGATATACAACTATTTTGCCAACTTTCTTGACAAATAAAGTTGCATCATCAAGATCAAAATGTTTGAAGTTGAGTTTCAGAAGATGCTCAGTTAGTTTTTCATACCAGGCTCGTGGTGCTTGTTTGAGGCCATACAAGGACTTCACAAGTTTGCATACTTTGTGTTCATGTCCTTTCACAGCAAATCCTTCAGGCTGGGACATAAAAACATTCTCTTTTAGATCTCCATTCAAGAATGCAGTTTTTACATCCATTTGATGGACTTTCCAACCGTTCTGAGCAGCTAGTGCAAAGAGTGTCCGGATGGTGGCCCATTTTGCTGTGGGGGCAAAAGTTTCCTCATAATCAACCCCTTCCTTCTGTGCAAAACCTTTTGCCACAAGCCTAGCTTTATGCTTGTCAAGTGAGCCATCAGCCTTGTACTTGTTCTTGTAGACCCACTTGCAGCCAATTGGTTTGGTTCCAAATGGAGGATCAACCAACTTCCAAGTGCCATTCTTTATGAGGGCATCATACTCCTTCTGCATCGCTTCTTTCCATTCATCATGAGAAGAAGCTTCTTTGAAGGAAGTTGGTTCAAAATCTGTAGACAAGTTCAATTCACAATCATAAGTAACATCCATATCAACAGGTGAATTAGAGTTATCTACATCACCTCCATCTTGTCGGTTTGTATTTCTGGTTCCTGTTTTTCCAATTTCATTAGGATGAACACTTTCAAGTGTCTTTGTTAGCCACTTTGGGGGACCTTTCTGAGATGGTACAGGCTGCTCTGTTGATTGAGTTGGGACTGAATAAAGATTGAGTCTCCCAATTCTATCAATTACATCACTTAAAGGATCATCCGGTGTTGGAGTTTCATGCAAGGGAGATTGTTCTTCAGAAGAAGATTCCATATGTTGATCTAGTATAGGAATCCCCCCTTCAAGATGTGGAATCTGATTCTCAAACTCTTGAAATGATTTCATTTTTGTGAATCTATCCAAGCGATCAAGTTGTCGCTCAACAACACTGTCAGATTTGGATGATTCAAGAAAAATGACATCTCTAGATACAACAAACTTTTTATTTACTTCATCATAGAGACGGTATGCTTTAGAGGTGTTTGAATACCCTAGGAAGATACACTTACGACTTCTAGCACCAAGTTTGTTTCTATGTACCTTTGGTATTAAAGCATAACAGGTGGAACCAAAGATCCTGAGATGTTTTACCGAAGGAATATGTCCATACCACAATTCATAAGGAGTCTTGTTTCTTATAGCACTAGATGGACATCTATTCTTTATATATGCAGCACATAGAACAACATCAGCCCAAAACATTATCTTTACATTTTTGAAGAAAAGCATGGATCGTACCATATTCAAGATTGTTCTATTCATTCTTTCTGCTACACCATTCTGTTGGGGATTATAAGGTACAGTTGTTTGATGTTTGATCCCATGTTGCCGAAGATAGTTTTCAAATTCATTTGATGTATATTCTTTTCCATTATCAGTGCAAATAGACCCAATATGAGATTGTGCATCATTTTCAATCCACTTATGAAAATTCTTGAATGTTTGAAAAGCATCAAATTTGTTCTTCAATAAATAAACCCAACACATTCTGGTGTAATCATCAATAAATGTCATGATATATTTATTTCCATTTGCAGAAGGAACAGGCATTGGACCACATAAATCTGAATGAATGAGTTCAAGCTTCCTATGTGCTCTTGAATGTGAATCATGAAAAGACTGTTTGCTATGCTTTCCTAGAATGCAAACATCATATTGCTTATGTTTTCTAGGAATTGTAGGCAAACCAGCAACACCATTTTTCTTTAATAAGCGAAGACTGTCATAGTTTAAATGTCCAAATCTAGCATGCCATAATAAACTTGATGGAAGTGTACCTTCTTCATGATGAGAAATATATGAGAAATGTTGTGCATGAGCAGAAGTTCCTTGCAGTTTAAGAAGTCTTTCTTCTTCTATACCCCTCATGACAAGTGAGTGGTCAGATACCTTTCTTACCTCAAGCTTGCCATCAAACATATGAATGGAGTGACCTTGCTGGCGGATGTGGACCAGGGACAACAAGTTTCTCTTGAGCTGTGGGAGATATAGAACATGATCCAGAAGAAAGTCTGGAAGACCAGGCAGTTTAAGCCTGATTGTGCCAAGCCCTGATGGCTTGATTTTTGACTGATCTGCAAAGTATACTGCTCCATCAACATTGTCAGTGAAATCTTCAAAAAAATCTTTCCTATGAGTCATATGACAGGTTGCTCCTGAATCAAGCAGCCAATCTTTTTCGAAGAAGCAAGTGAAGCATTAAACAAATCTTCATTTACTCCAATGTTACATTGTGCCTCAATATAGTGAGCGGATTCAGGTGCTTTACCTTTGTCTGTGTCATCAGTTTTACCTTTCTGCTGGTTTCTTCTCTGCTCAATTTTGTCCCATGGTAGCTTGCATGTAGAAGCATCATGTGATCCATTTCGTTTGCAGCGAATGCAATGTAGATCTGCCTTTTCTCCTTGAAAATGTCTGCCCCCCCCGCCTCTGAAGTATCTTCCTCTTCCTCTTCGTCCACCTCTTCCTCTTGTAGAATCTTGAGCAGGATACTTTTCTTTATGAGCAAGGCAAACAGTCTCTTCAAAAGATTCAGGGACTGTTTTCTTTCCAAAGGCTTTCTCTCTTTCAGCAAACTTTTTCACAAGAGACTCAAAGGTTATGTCTTTAAGATTTCCATTTGCTTGTAAAGACTCAAGATAATTGGAGTAGGTAGGATAGAGTGCTTTGAGAAAGGCAATAAGAGAGATATCCAGCTCAACCTTAGTGGATTTAATATCACGCATTATAGACTTTATTTTAGATGCAAGAGCAAGGGGATCATTATTTTTCAGTTCAAGAGTGAAGAGTTTAATCATGAGCTGAACAACTTCAAGTGCAGAATGTGAATCATAGAGTTCTTTCAGCTTTTGTAAAACTTCAAAGGCAGTGGAATAGGATGAAATATGACGACTTACTTCTTCATTTACAGATGCTGCGATCAATGCATAGGCTTTGCTGTTCTTGTTTTTCCAAATGACAAGTTCTTTATCTGATGTAGGCTGCACAGGGTCTTTGTCTTCTTCTCCGACACACACTCCTTTCCACAACTCATTGTAGATGAGGGTGTGTTTTACCATCCGAGACCATTCAAAATAGTTCTCCTTGCCAGTGAGAACTATTCCGACCATAGAGATGATTGAATGCATTCTGTAAAAAAATATCTCTGCTGATAAAAAAAAACTTTCCTTACGTTACAGCCTTCAAATCCCTCTAATGTTTGCTAGAAGCATCAACATTGAAATGATAACTTTTCAATGCAGCATTATCATTCAAAAGAAAACTGTGTAATAAATTGCGTAATATCAAACACTTTGATTGATATATATAAATACTTTGAAGAACAACGCAATACTCAGAATGATAAATAAACCCTTTGAAAACTGCACAATACTTTGACTGCTTTGAAAGACTGCTTACATAAACTATACAATACTTGACTCCATTCGGACATTCACACTCATATCCTTGCGGTCGTGAGTGATGACAAACAGAATCCGAACTGCTCTCAAATAATAAATGATGACAAAACTCTTCTCAAATAAATTACAGTGCTCTCATGTCGCCATATTTTTAAATTGGCTATCTAATAAGACATTTACTACTGAGCCTTTCGAAAACCATCTACGAATGCCACTTCTATTCATTTCACAAGTCTTGCAATATGAATCTGGTGCAAAAGTTTCTGAGTATATGAAACATCATTTATAACAAGATGCAACGTGGACTCAATAAGCTATGCTAAAATGTTATGAAACTTATAAATGCTTTCCATGTCCAGTCCATGTGAGCTATTTTGCATCAACCATCTATGATTATATGAAATTCTCTAGAGCCGAAACCTTCCGCCACGCAAATTTCTAAAATGTGGAGCCTTTGAAACCAAAGTAAAACTTGAGATTGTGCATCATAAAACTTGATATAAAAGCGTGACTTGTCCACTGATATACCAGCGTGACTTGTCCACTGATAGTTTGGACTCCAAAATGTCTGCAATCGCTGTACTCAACTTCCCATTCACGCCTCGGTCCACAGTGTAATTCTGGGCTCCACCGATGTGACCATCTCCAACTCTCTGCTTTCCAATACGAATTTCAACACGCCCTTGGGTGGTTTGGACATGGATACAGTCGATCACAAGATCAGGGTTACAATTTATCGAAACTGGTTCTTGAGTGCTTCATGGACGCAGAGACTCTGTGCTATTCAAAAACTACGAGTGTGAAGACCAGTACCGAGGCGCAGAGTGGATTGGTAGAAGGTGTCTTGCGAAAAGATGATCAGATGGAAATACAAGGTGTGTAATCGTTCGGAGGAGATCAAGGGATCATCTTGCAATACGTTTTTCACAAAGATATCCGCCCAATGTTTCAGCTAAACAATTGAGGCGATTGTATGTGTAACGTTTGAATAGCTCAGTGCTTATGGATGCTAAAACGGTAAGATACGTTTATAAAAATAATGCGCAGTCTTTGGCGTTCATGTTAGTCAGAGAGCGCAGAGAATCATCATTGAGACACAGGACAGAGGCGCAGACAATCAATGATGCGCAGAGAATCAATGAAACTCAGGGAAGAGCAGCGCTCAGGAGAGAGCAGTGCTCAGGACAGAGGCAGGAGTTACAACTATTTTTAGAACCTGGGACCTGTGCTCTGATACCATGTCAGGCCAGGGTAACTCCAGAATAAGCAGAAGAAAAACTGATCTATTATTTCATTAGAGAACTATTGTTTATATACAAAAAGGAGACGAAACAGTTCATCTTCCTGATGACTGTTCATGTTCCAGTTCACCCATCCGTTGGGGATTAGGTGTCAACACTATCTCTTTTTCCTTTCCATTATTTGACCATAGCTAATTCTAATTGTTTCCTAGTGATGAGGAGCCTAACCTCTCACATGATAACCTTTATTATATTTCCAATAATAATAATAAATAAAACAGTTTCATTTTATTAACTCCAACATAGATCCATCCAAAATACAGATCTAACATGAGCCAAGAGGGATCCAATTTCTTCGCTTGCAATTTTTTTATGAGCCGACATTATTTAAATGTTTTATATAATTTTTTTTGTTTGTTTTTTTTTTAGCTTTTTAAATTTTTTTATTTTGACCGACATGAGTAAAATTTCAACTTTGATGATGGACGTACACCCTCACACATCATACTGGGTTGTAGAATGAGCCTCTTGACTCAATAAGTAAATATTTACTTTTTAATGTTTATCTTTTCAGCTACATGTCCAATTCGTAAAATCATAAAAGTCACTTTAAAACTGATTTACTAGGGGTATTACACATGTATACTTTTCCCCTTCTTCTTCCTGAAGTAGTGGGACTATATCCATTGGTCCTTTGCATACCTAAAAGGGTAAAATTGTGACTTTATTAGGGTTTTAAATTCCTCCCACTTAGTCACTAGAGGATCCCCCTCCAACCTCAAGATATCTATGCATCTTTCCCACCAAGTCAGGGCCTAGCCCTCTAATTTCATTTGCGCAAATGAAATCCTCTATTCTTCCTCAATATGATGGACACTAAAATATATTTCTAATTTTTGCAACCAATGATTTAGCTTCACAATGTCAATATCACCTTGATACGACTTGGTATTAACCGTTGCTTCCATTTTAAATAGAGACTATGAATGGTTCACAATGCTTTAATTGGGTTGATCTCTCTTGGGTCCTTTCTTTAGTTGGTTATTTGTTTCTTCTCGATCTCTTAATCTCCCCTTTGTTCTTTGCTATACATTAGAAACCCCCATATTATTTGAGTAGCCTAAGCTTATTGTTTAGGGCCCACATGGGGAAATTCAAATTATGACTTATATCTACAACTTGTGCTTCCAGCCATGAAAACCTCTCCTCTATAGGATTAGGAGGGTTGTTATTCACAAATTTGTTGGCCATGATTATGGTTTTATGACTTTTGGCTAACTCGATATAGATACCATGAAAATATTCACAATATACCAGAATAATTTGTAAACTACTCTGGATATTCCACTTGACAGTTCAAAAACAACAGATGTGATAAAAATATATTTAAACATATGAAATCTACACTATTGGTGTTTTATTTCTCTTTAGTTTTTTGGATCTGTAGATTACTATTAATTGTATATGCATGAAAAGTATAATTATGCATAATATAGAGAACAATGAAATAAAAACCCACAAATCACGATTTGAAACAAGATATAACCTGGGAAACCCTTTTAGGGGAAAACCCAATTGGAAGGTGAGGTCTCTCTGAACTCTTTCTTTAAATAGAAAATGGTTGTGAGTATAAAGAAGTAAGGCCCGTGGCCCATGGGATACTATATTTCATAAATCATCTCTAGTTTCTCTCTCCCTATCCCTCTCAACTATTTTTTATTCTCTATATAAAAAGTGTACTCAAAAAGAATGGAAGCCCTTTTCCTCCCAGTGGCTCTATTATAACATAACCTGATAGCCTATTAGTGATTAGGTTTGACTACATGAAAACTTAACCAAAGTTACAAGATATATTCTTCTTCATCATAATCATGTGTCTAGCCATTATCCATGAGTAATGGGGATTTTCATGGCATCCTCTCAAATTATGGTGGCAAAAACAAGAAGGTCAACTTTTGAGTGGCATAACATTTGCATACAGACTCTGATTGAGGCGGTTCTTGTGCTGTTGGAAATGTATCTATGTGTAGAATATGAAAAAAATAGTGTGGTTCCAACAAAGAAGATACTTACCCCAAAAAATGTCATTTGGTGCCTCAAAATTATCCAAGAATGTTTTAGGCTCCAATTTACCAAATTGGGTCATGTCAATCAAAATGGTCCTGTGAGTTGATTCCTCCACCTTTTCCACTCTAAAAGCATCAATATGGATTAAAAACAATATAATTATATAATTTGTATCATCCTCTCTTCCACTATCTCTCCACCTTCCTTCGTTTCTTTCTTTCTCTTTACTTCCATCAGTCCCCCCTCCCATTATTTCTCTCACTTCCTCTCTTATTCCCTCCATTTCTTCCCCTCCCTCTCCCCACTCTACCACTCTCTATGACCCCTATTTTACCCATATATTTCTCTCTCCCTCTTTCCTTCTCTCTGCCCCCCACCCCTCTCTACCTTTCTCTTCCTCCCTCCCCTCTCTCACACTACTCTCTTTCTCTCTCTTTACCCCCCATCTCTCTCTCTCTCTCTCTCTCTCTCTTGCATGCACATGCATCTACCCTTCTCCTACCACTCCCTATCCACCCCCACTCTCTTTCTTTCTCTCTACCTCTCCTTCTATATTCCCCCCTCTTCCCCTCTCTCCTCTCCCTCTTTCACTCAATAATTACCCTCCCCCATATCTTTCTACCCACCTCCCTCTCTTGATCTCTCCCTCACTCCCCACTCCCCTCACCCACTACCTCACCCTCTCTCTCTCTCTCTCTCTCTCTCTCTCTCTCTCTCTCTCTCTCTCTCTCTCATTATTCTTTATCTTTGTCTTTCTCACTCCCTCTACCTCTCTCTCTTTTGCATTCTCTTTTACCCTCTCCCTTCCTTCCTTTATATTTCATTCCTCTCTCTCTCTCTCTCTCTTTGCCCCTCACTCCTTTTTTCTCACCGTTTGTCAAAGGATTAAAATTTATTAGGAGCACACAAATGCTCCCACTTAGGAATATGTCTATACTTTTACTCAATAATGCACACATGTTCTTGACTATATGCATGCTCAAGACAAGAACATGTGCACTTTCCTAAGAATGTCAATGTTCAACACACAAACACATGCATGTTACTAAAAACTCTTAGATGGAAAGCATGTGTGAATTAGAAATGCATGCACATTTTCAAGAATGCACATGCATTTGTGGGTATGCACATTCCTTTCTACCCATTGCCATTTTTTCAACCATCACCTTCAATATTACATCATTCCTAATAAAAACATATTTATACTTAAAATAAATGCAATACCTCTGTTTAGAAACAAAGAATGTTGAACTTAGTTGTTTTTGTACATGTTAGTGTATTTTGATTTGATAATATAATAGGAATTAGTTGTTGTATAGTTTCTGCGCCCACTAATTTGAATGTTTATTTATTATCATATTTTCCATTCACAAACTCGTAAGGATGGATGATGGATTTAAATGATTTTAGTAACAATAATAAAAAAAAAAAAACAAAATTTCATGTTGAGTATTATAACATTGCCCTAATAAGTAGTATTATTTTTTGTTGGAAATTAAAATCATTAAATTTTAGATGGATTCATTTACTTAAAAAAATATATATTTAACATTTATCATATTATTTTATAATTATATTGTAATTATATATTTTATATTATAATTTTAGTATAGTTATATCTTATTGTATTTACTATATCTATAAATTTTAAATTTTGTAATTTTTGATATGATATATTTTATAATTTACATTGTCTCCATTAAATATAAATACAAATAATTTACTTTATTTTATTATATTGTATAAAGATTACAAAATGAAATATCGAAATCATGTTTTGAAATATTGAAACATATAATGTCTTTATTAAATATATAGAAAAATATTTTACTCTACTTTATTATATTGTATAAAATGATTAAATGAATTTAAATATAATGTTTTGCGATATTGAAATATAATTTTTTTCTTGGCGAGGTGAATTCAATTAACTAGAAAATTGCAGTATACAATCTAGTTTACATTTTCATAGTTAGTCTCTCACATGGGAAACTTGACCATAACCAAAAAAAAAATCTTCTGAGTCAGGACATAGATAATTGAGAGTCCAATGATACAAAATTTACCAAGATGTAACTAACACATATTCTTGATCGACCATATACATAAGACACTTCATAGAAAAAGACAACAAACATAATCAACATAACATCATGACATGGGTCCTGAGTTAGATCCTGTGATCGGGATGGGGTCTAGTGAGCCGCTGGAGGACACTGGACATTTGGGGGTATACCTAGGTGATGCTCAATTCATTTCATCCTTTGATATAGAGAGAATAGATGAGTGTAAAGGTGGACCACTAAATGTATAATATCCAATCAAGACTCATGGCGATCCTGAATCATTCTCCTAAGAAGAAATTTCATTTGCCAGTACAAGTCCACTATTTCCATATACTGGTTAGCTCTGCCTCTTGTGTTTCTAGTATCGAAAATCCATTTTGTCTAACTCATCATCACCTCATAAACAGAAAGGGATTTCTTCTTATATTTAGTATGAAATGAGCACATGATAGCATGAAGAAAAACTTGTTATATGGTGATATAACTAAGGATTACAATGAACACTAGTACAAAATAGCTAATTAGTTACTAAAACAACGACTAAAATTTGCATATAAATGACTATTTTTCAGTTGGTGACCAATAATAGCTAATTTACAATATCTTATAACGCGACCAACTTTTAGTCGTTTTTAGCTTAGTCATTAATTGATTGTCTCAATTTTATCATCTAGTAGTATATTTACTCATAAATTTGGTCATTAATTTAGTTATTGATTTAGTCATTAATTGCCACAATTAATGACCAAATATACAACAAAATATATTACTATATGATCATCTGAGAAGACCAATTAATGACCAAAGAAATATGACCAAGATGTTGGTTGTGTTATAAGATACTATAAATTAGTTACTAATAGTCATATATATGCAAATTTTAGTCATCATTTGAAACCAATTAATGACCAAAGACATATGACTAAATTTTTGTCGTGTTATAAGATGTTGTAGATTAGCTACTAATAGTCATATATATGCGAAATTTAGTTGTCATTTGTAATGGAAAATTAGTCATTTGTAGTAGCCATTTTTATTTTTTTGGTAGTTTCATATTCATTATATAAATGACTAATTTAGTAGTTTATATTCATTTCATTTATTTTCATTAATAATCATTATAAACGACTAATTTAGTCGTATATTCATTTTATTTGTGTTCATCATTAATCAATATAAACTACTAATTTAGTAGTTTTAGATTGATTTTATGTGTTCATTATTAATCAACATACATTAACTAGTATGATTTTGTGACTAAATTAAAAAAACTTCATATAATGTGAATTGGTTCATCTAATATGAAAATTCAAAATTACATATGTTAGTTAAAATACTAAACAATATCAAGTGAAACTATAAATAATTACGACCACAGAAATTATATTATATGAAATGTCGAGTATTACAATATGAGTTTCCAACTTAACATTGGCTGGACTACAATTTACACATGAAATGTTGTTTCATCACTATAAAACATTATCATTGTGTTGTCAAGTCATTGCAGGTGAATTCACCAACTATGAAGACTTGAACATCAGTCTCTATGTGTGTTTCTTATGCGGGATATTGGCTTTAAGGGTACCACTAGACCGGTTCTCTTATCTCTCTTTTTGCATTTGTCGCTCCAGTGTTAGTGTTCTCTTTCTCCAAGTCCTGCTGCTTACCATCAATACTGATTTCCTTTTCTGAAAACAAAAAAAAACCTAGAATGCAGAGTGTAAGACATGAAAGACGATGAATAGTAGAATATAAATGAAAATAGACTATAAAGGATTTATATTACATATACATAAACATCAACAATGTTAAATCCATTCTTCCCCATAAGAGCAAGAAACTCGAACATGTTTTCTTCAGTTGAGTGATAGTGGCCACTATGTGGCCAGATGACCTGTATAAACAAATTAAAGTCACCATAGAAAAGAACACCTTAGTAACTTAGTATTCAACCTTTAGGGAAAGCTTAGGCACAATCATGCCAACTAAGTTACATGCTAAAAAGCTCAAGCTGTAAATAACTTGTTAAAACAAATAATCTGAGGTGTGATGTCTAATCCTTGTCATTTTATTCACAACAACAATTTGTTGTCTAATGCATGAAATTGGTCAAGTATATAAACAACATGTTCTCAAATAACAACATGAAAGTAAACTTTTTTAATAATCATGAAAATCTTTCAATACAAAATAGTTAAAAGGATTTCAATCAATATCGTGTAATATTAATTTCATCTTCAAGCTTTGGTTGTTGTTTAAACAGACATAATACCAAGTACTTTCAATTTCATAGTTAAAATACAAATAAAAATCGAAATAAATGTTCAAAATACAATCAAACAATAAAGAGAGGATATCATGGAATGGACATTGCAATTATAAAAAAATTGTTTACCTGTCCATCGATATCTTATCACGCATTCCTAAAACATTTTCTTGCCCAAAATAACCATGAGGTGAAAGAATCACAACATTAAAAACCATAGGAATACTTACTAGAAACATTTCCAAAGTCGATGGCTAAAGTGCCTGAAGGATCTCCAACAACAAATGAATCATATCCAAGACATGATCTCTATATTGTCTCCCCATCCTTTTTCCAATCACATTTCATGTAACCTTCCCACACCAGAGTCAAGTAACAATCAAATGAAGGAATTGACATTTGTTTTTATCTTTTATATGTATAAACTTTGAATATAATTTGTTTTGGTAACGTATTAATTCATATTTAAAGCCTTCTTGTCATGAGAATGTATCAATCAAGTAGAACATCAGAAAAAATTGCCTCAATGAGGTCCTCTAACAATTTCTACAATATCAATATTTGTCTTGTTGTGATATCTTGGATAGAAAAAAGAACATATCTGTAAATGAAAAAGCCATATATTATTTCTGTTCGAACTATGTATATGGTGTATTCTTAGGTAACTTTTTAAGATGTCCCTCTACCTTTACCAAAGCGGATTGTAGCTCAGTTAAATTATTTATCCTTTCATTCAACATCAATTTTTGCAAGATAAATGTCACACATTATTCTTTCTCATTTCTCAACATGCTAGATATGATAAATTGAAAGTCACATAAAAGCAAGAGAAAACCATTTTCTAACCAAAACAAATAAACAAAAAATTCTTCTAATAAAACTTCACACCTCAAAAATTACTCTGTCATGTGCTCAGACTAAAGGTGATATTCTTTTAATCATCTTTAGGTCATATTTAATGAGATATTCATATTTTTACCATGATTTCAATTTGGTGCTAAAAGAAATATATAAATCCAAGTTATTATCAGTGAACTTCAAGTATAATTCAAAAAAATAATGTCATTATAAGGTATGGAGAGAGAAACATATTCATAGCTAGGATTCCCTATTTTAGTTTGGTTTGAGTTGAGTTGGTATTTAAATATATAATTTTCTCTAAAGAAGTGAAGTAGAAAGATGAGAATCGAAATAACCTTGTGAATTTTTAATTTATTCATATTATATATCTCTAAAATAGCCAGGTCATCCTTCTTTGCTATTTGATAGAGATTTATTGGTATAGAATAATAATGAATTAACTATCAAACATAATGATGCAATATATTAACCAAGGAAATAAAAATGACATGGATTTTGTATTTGTGTGCTCGAAGGACATCCAACAATGGTTGTGTTCTTTCTTTATCATGAAATAGCGTTGAAGACAAATGTTGGTCCAGAAATTGAACTCCGTTACCAATAGGAGATGGTCGTGTTGGGTAAGGAAAGGATGAATTGAAGGGCTCAATATCTAGCTCCAATACATAGTTATCCTTGTCACTACAAAATACAAATTTGTCATCATTTTCTTATCCAGGTAAAAAGAAAAGTGAGTTTGTATTTGTGCACTTGTGATAGTATATGAAAAAGAGAGCACTAGTGGAAATCAAAGTGTGTTGTCCCATTACTCAACCTAAAATAAAACTTATATATTCAGTTGTTGACTACCGTGGAAATAAAATGTAAAACCCACTCAACTTGATATTTACATGACATAGTCGTAATGAACTAGTACAATAGAAGCATGCTAACTCATAAACAAGAGATGATAAAAAGGAATAATGGAACATTATTTCCTGCCACATAATTGGCATGAATAAAATTTCCACAGAATTCATCCAAAAAATGAGAAGAACTTATGGCAAAAGAACATATCATTAGTTTTTTGTATCCTCTTTAACACATGTAGCCTGGGGAAGTAGAGGAGGAAAAATGTAGCAGGATTCCAATTGTGTGGGATATAAAAATAGAAATGTGGGAAAACACGCCTGCCCATTCATGAAATCTCACTGTAAATAATAGAAAATGTTGAGGATAGTGTTATCACTCAGATGTCTTCCCTAGAAGTTATCAAAGAAGGAATAGTCTGAGGTAACCACAAACCTAATCTTTTAGATTCAGGTTCTAGCCAACCTAAGTCTAGAGAGGGCTCTCTCTTTATAATTTAACTTTGGTTTGGGTAGGATTTCAGGCTAGTTCTTAGTGCCCATGATGTTTTGGTTTTGATTGGGTGGTGGAATTAAGAAAACAAATGGTCAGAACAAGTATTCAGGTCATTGAGCTATGGAGTCAATCAAAGAATGGCTTAACTGGATTAGATCAATCACTAAAGTAGGAGTTCAAAGGGTAGGCTAGCACAGCAAAAAGAAAATCTATAGGTTCAAATGGATGAGGTAGTCCTAACCAGTGCAAAGGGCAATGAAGAATCCTTGACCGAGATTAATATGAAGAAAAGAAGGATGATTAGTAGCAAAGGGAAACTAAGAATCCTTTACTATGGACTAAGGGGGGGGGGGGGGGGGGGGGGGAACTATGAAAGTAAGGGAGAAATTAAGAATCCCCAGATCAAGATAGTTTAGCCGAAAACATATAGAAAGTAAACAGTTAAAACAGAGAGAATTTAAGCTAATTCTGAGATATCATTCCTTGTTTACTTTTCAGGTTTCATAAGGGACACATGTGAATATTTATAACATAACAAGAAAACAATATTTAAACATGAAGAGATAATACTTATTTGGTTCCAACTGTGCACAAGAATCCAGTGAAATGTCGTTAGCTTTATTTCATGATCCAGCAAAACCAGTCCAATCTTGAATATAATAGCTCCTTAGCTCAATATAAAATGTCTACAGAAATGTATTTTAATCCACCCTAATTACTTCAAAATATGAAGTATTTATACAAAAAATGTTACAAAATATCTCATAACAATATGAGAATTATTCTAGGAAACCGAAAATATCTTCATCATGAAGATAGAGACAGATGGAGAACTATTTTCTTGTTGTCCCTTTTATTGTGACTATGCTTGCTGTTGTAATTTTGATTTGGCTCTTTCAGTTGCTTGATACTTATTTGCTGGAATCACTTTATGTCTTCTACCTACTGATACTCTTTACTTGCTACACTTTGACTCTGTTTTACCTGTTTTACTTGGTGTATAGATTTACTGTAGTAACTTTATAGTAAATATGTTAGTTTCATCCACCATTCACTGTCAAGTAATTTGATCCTTATCATCTTTCTATATATCTCGTCAGCTTCAGTATATTTGGAAAAATTTGGTCTGTTGATGAACAATTGCTTTACCTCATGCTCTATGAAAAACAGATTTTCCAAACTATCATATAATACCTTTCCAGTGGGCAGAGCTTTTAACCTTAAAGTACTAGCTTGGCTGCTAGCCAACTTGTTTAGTCTTTTAATGTAATCGTCCTGAGTCATCAGCTTGTCATGGATTACCATAGGACTGGGGAGTCCTTTTTCCCTTAAAATACCATACTCTATCATAAATCTGTCAATATCAACTTGGATGCTTTGGCACCTTTTCTCCAGATTGAGAATCAGGTTCCTTTTGGTGAGAATCTTTTTAATTTCTATAATGGTCCCTGTTCTATCTTCAATGCCCAGTTCATCTAGCTTATACCTGTTTTTACTGTTCAAAAGTTCTATCAACTGGTTGGCCTCTTCTGGTTTATCTCGCAATTCTTCCATTGTCTTGTGAATTGCTTCTGTAGCCACTTTTACCAATTCAGTTTGTTCAAAAATTACTTGAATAGATGGCCAAACATCATTGATAGAATCAATGATGTTAGCCCAAATAATTTCCTTCATGTCTCCAAGTGGTTGTTGCAATGTGAAGTCCTTTTCAAGGACTTTTATTCTTTCTCCCATTCTTTGATTCTTCTGAGCTTTTTCCTTCTGTTGTATCTGTGCAAGATTGTAATCAGTCTCCAAACTTGACACTTGTTCTCTAATTTTTTTGAGCTTAGTAGCGCGGATGCTCATTTCCTCCATGCTTTTTACCAATTCAATTGTCTTTTCTGTGGATGTCCCTGCGCTTGTTAATGAACCTATAACTGGTAGAGTTGTAGCTGGTGGAACTGTGGGTGCTAATGAAGCAGCCAATGTGGAGGGTACTGTTGTAGAGACTGTAGGGATTATGGTTTGAGGAGTGGTGGCTAACTCGCTTTGTCTAGACTGTATCATGTTATCTAGCTTTTTTTCTTTTTCTTTTAGTTGTTCATTCAGCTTAAGGACTAATTCCATAAGCTCTTCTTCCTTCTGAGTTTCCAATACTTCAGTTATCTGAGGATGATGCAGAGGAGGAATTTTGAGCTACTTTTTCAGTGCAGCTATGTCATCATTTTTCTTTTTAATAAGCTTTTCTGCAGCTTTCACATCCTTGGGATCATGCCCTAGTTCTATGACTAAGTCCTCTAGGGACTTTATTCTGGTATCCTTGGCCTGTGAATAGGCCTTCTCTAACTAGAATTGCGCTGATATGTTATTCAATGAATTTTGGAGTTGGTGAGCTACAATTGCCTTGCTGGTCAAGGTGGAGTAGACCATTTTGCCAGTCTACTTGTGTAATTATATTTGGTCAATAGGATGGATATCCTTTGCGAATACTTCAAAGTCTATTTTCAAGTAATCTGCAATTCACCAGGGATACTGTGTAGTTGGCTTCATGAAAGTCATCTACATTTTACCCTCTTTCACATCAAAGGCTGACATTAGCCTTGTCTAATTAGTAGGAGCCATTTTTAGGTAATGTGCATAGCTTTGGGCCTTCAATTTTTCATTCCTGGCCTTTATTTCTTTGTATTTCTCTCTAATATCTTGGCTCTGGCCAGTTGGAGCTCTGAATGAGGATACTTCCATGCTCTATTGTCTCTCTAGCATTTGAGCCTATGAAGTGGAAGGTTCTTGTGTACCTCCAGAGGGAGTGGTTTGCCTAATTTCTACTCTTTCTATACCTATGGTTCTAGCTTTTTCTTCAGTAAAATCTTGTTCTGAAAATGGATTCAACCTTTGCCTCTTGACATAAGTCTGGGGAACATGTATGCTAGAAGGAGTGGTCTCCTTTCTATCTCTCTTAGGATTCTTCTCCTCATTTAGAGTCTGTAAAATAGGTGGATTACTCATGATATGTTCTGGCTGAGCAAGTTCTTCTGATATCTCCAGCTGCTTTGATTCCTGTTGCTCTTGATGTATTTTTTCTGTTGTTTGCCCACTGTGTTCCTGTGATTGCATTTGAGATTAAGATTCCCCTAGCACCTGTACAAATGAATCTTCATCAAGTATTCTTTCTAAATCAATTAACACATTATTGACAGCAACTTCTGTGCTATCTTGATCTACTAGAGTATTCTCCACCCATTCTAGCTGATTTTCATATTGTTCAATTTCAGGAATTCTATGGTGGATATAAGGAGATAATTTGTTCTTTTGTCTCCTATTGCAAATGAACTCTAAAGGGTCATATCTCCAGATAAAACTTTGTTTCAGTTTCAGCCTTTAGAGGATTTCTTCTGCTTCCTTTCCTGCTTCCCTACTGTTACATATGAAGGGGCCAAGCTGATATTTTATCCTAAGTTGAGCTTTCTTCTTGGCCTTCACAAAATGCACCTCATCTGAATTAATCATTTGCCTATAGTACTCCAGAGCAAAAAATCTCATGGGGAGGTATTTTGGCAATTTTTAGGGAGCCAACTCACATCCATATATTCTGATTCCAGTGTGGTTTTGTTATAAGTACCAGTCTCCCACTCTATATTGTTTGGACAACTGTAGGACCCTCCTGATATCTGCACTGATTTTGGGGGGAGGACTTCCTAATAACATAGTTTCCACTGGGTGTACAAAGAGATCTATGAAGTTAGTGTAAGAATATGAAGAGTCATATAGGTGGATTAATGAAGTCCAGAAGACCACTGATCTAGGGTTGCCTCTGGTATCAAGCTTTTGGAGTATGATTGGGAATTTATCAGCTTGATAATACAGGAAAATATGGTATAAAACTGATGAATATTTGAACACTTTCATTATCCATCCTCATGAATTGATCATGCATCTTATCTGCAATTAACTTAGCATAGTTAGACATGGTGGCTGGGGGATTTCCAAGAGTGTAAATGGACATAAAGGCTATAATAATTTCATCAACAAGTTCACTTGTAGTCTGGCCTAACACACTAGATATCATTTCTATGATGTCTCGTCCAATATTAGAGAATATGGTAGACACATATGGTGGAGGACCATTTGGAATGTATTTCTCTTCCCTAATGAAGGTTTGGAATAACTAAGCAAGTTTCATTGAGGTGAGTGTAGGGAATATGTTAAGAAAATCTCCAACTGAAAGAGGGTTCAGGTTTTGGCCTGGTTGTAACTGTAGCATTTCATTTATGGACTCAGCAGTGATGGTAAATAATATAGAATGGTCAAGAGTCATCACTACTCTTTGGCTAGGGCTATAGTTCATATGGCAATAGTGGATAATCTCTGGGAAGATATGAACTCTGGGGAATTGGTATTTAGGTAAACCTGACTCCTAAAGGCCTATTTTGTCTGCATGATTCAAGTACTGGTCTCTGTACCTATAGTATAGTTTCAATAGGGATTCTTGGATAGAGGTAAGTTTAATTTGAAAATCTTTATTTTCCAGGGGGAGATGGTCTAAGTCCCTGTGGGGAGTAGACATCCTTGGTTCTTGTGGATTTAAGGACGGGGACGAAGGGTTTTCAGTAAAATTGGGGAAAACTGGTCTATTTCAGAGTATTTTGTAGTCACTGGGCAAATGTTCACTGAATTACTTAGTAATTTAAAGCAATTGAGTCAAGATTCGAAAGTAAAACAGGGTTTCTCAGCGAATTTGGGTAAATACCTGGTTTCGAATTTGAACGAAGTGATGGGCGAATGTGAATGGTTTGGAGGACGCGCACGTGATTGAAAGGTGGTCTGCAGTTTCAGCAGCTTCAACAGGTTGGCAGTTGGACGTGGGTTGGCGGTTGCACGTACTATGGTGCTTACATGGAGGTTTGAGCGGTATTTTTCACGATAAAACTAAAAACAATGAGTTTTTTTGTTTTATTCACAAAGTCAACTATTTTGGCGGGTACACGGGGAAAGGTACATTTGGCGTTAAGTGGGGGATGAGACGTTTTGTCGTCTAGCAGGAGGCGGTAAGTGGGTTCATATCGCACTGCTTTTGGGCTAGAGCGGTTTTGGGGGGAGGCCGCCTGATGCCATTCATCAGGTGCCACGTAGCAGCGGGGTGAATAGTGAAACCACCCATATCGGGTGGGTAAAGGTCGGCCTTCGGAGGCTGCCCGATATGATCATCGACCGTTGGATCAAAAGGGACCAGATCGTACGGTGATCGAGGCGAGGATTTGATATGACGTTTAATGGAGGGGCTCGGTGGAGGTTTAAGCATGGCGGGATTAATTAATTGTGGATTATGGAGGTTTAATGACATCGGGGGTGATTTCATTGGCATGGATATATTATTAATTAACCATTGATTGATTAATTAATCTCCTTTATTCAGTGGGGATTTTTGGTTATTAATTAGTCATTGATTGACTTAATTAACCAATTAATTATTTATTAATAAAGTTTATGTTTCAAACTCAGGGGACGGGATATTAAAATTAAAGGGATTTAATACATACATACGGGAGGGGGTATTTTTGGGAAATATATAGATAAAATTAAAAGTTAATATGAAATGGAGGCAGAATAAACGAAGTGCGCTAAGAATAATGTGTTTTTGTAATTTTTCTTTTTACATAGAACATTATAACTTAGGCTAAGTGCATTTTTGTGGGTTTTTCATTAAAAAGGGTGTCCATGGGGGTGATTACTTTTCCTTAGGTTTTATCCTTAGGGAAAAAGGGTTTTTAGGGAAAATGAGTGAATTATGGAGGGGGTGAATGCTTATGAGGGGACTTTTAGTACTTAGGACCTATAAGTTATTGGGCCGAGGGTCCGGTCCCTCCAGAAGTCAGAGAAATGCTCTGAGCCCCTTTAACTTAAGGTTTTAGGTACTTTAAGATTTTCCTTGGGAATTAGTTAAGTGAAAAATGTAATGAATGAGGGAGGTTAATCAATTGACTTTGTGTACTTTGGTAAATGCTCAATTATCATCCATACTTTAGAAATTTGATGATGAAGGTAAATGATATGATCTTGTCTAATCAATCATCACAATTCTGCAACCATTCAACTACTTACCCATCTACTCATCCTACCATTTTTTCTACTCTTTATTAGGGTGCACTTAAGCTAGCAAACCCTTATCAAACCTTTTCTTTTCTTTTTACAAAAGTAATCTATCTAAGTCTAACCTTATTACATCCAAGGGCTCAGATTAAACAGTTGAGCTCCTTTTATTAACTCTACCTATCTACTTATCTGCCAAGATTACATTGTTTGGTCAAATTTTATTTCTCTATCTATAAGCATGAAATAGCCAAGTTTTAACATTTTGACTATCCATGGATTGTGGCAAAGGTAACAAGCTGCACACAATCTTCTTATTCTACATCAAAGTAAATGGTAGTGGCATTTTGACTTGCACACTTTCATGGTCTTTCTTTTTTTGGGGTTCATATTTCATATTTTTGACCTTTTTCATTCTTTTTGTCATTTCATTTTTCTTTTAGGACATACCCTCTTTACATTTTTTAATTTTTTATTTTTATTTTCTTGAATATGGAAAACATTTGCAGAAAGAAAAGGTATGTACATATTACAAATTTAACCTCATCCATTCAAAAATTATGACTCCTATTGGTATGGGAACATAACAGATAGTAATGATGAAAATAGATCATGTATTAGATCAAGCCCCTTATTGTTCATGAATTAGCAAGGTGGCTGGTAATTTTTGCTCATAAAAAAAATAGCATAATTAGTGTAATGACTGTGTGGATCTTTTTGTGAATTTTTTAACATTTATATTATGGTGTCCTTGCAGGAGAGAGTGATGAAAGTTCTCCAGGTTTGGTCAGACTGGTTTCTCCTTTCATATGCTTATGTGAATGGATGGAGAGCTACCTTTCTTCGGTTTGGAAATTCAGGTGTCCCTCCCTTTCATTCAATATGTGGAGATGCCCCACCATTGAAGGACCTTGATAGTTCTGAATCCAATCTTACAGACATAACAGATGGATCTGGTCCAAATCAAGATGTTGCTATGGTGATTGGAGAGGGAGCAACAACTCAAGAATTGTTTAGTATTCCTCTTGTGGAGCTTGAAATATAGTGTAGGAAAAATGGTTTATCTATTTGTGGTGGTAGGGAGGTAATGTTTTTCTGATTGCTTAGCTTAGAAGAAGAAGAGAAGCATAAGAACCAAGATCAAGATGAGGATTTCAGGTATGGGTATAACTTTGCAATCAGAGGGAAGCATGCAAGATAAACTGATGCTTATATACAATTGGGCGGGGGAAGGTGGAGCACAGGTGAAGAAATAAAATCCATACTCTATGATGATAAGGACTATATATCATTATCATCATCTAGGAAAAATGTTCAGGAAGTGTCATCTTTACAGTCACGGGTTGTTGAACGTGAATCAGTGAATGCCTCCTGTAGTGGAACTTTACCAAAAAATGTTGGTGTCGTGATGGTAGTGTCACGTGATGTGCCCCCAAAAGTTCAAAATATTCTAGGCAATGTCAAAGAAAATTTCTTTCTCTACTAATTAACTCATATTTCTCCCCATCCATGTTTTGATAAACCAGTTATCAAGATCATAGAATGATCTTTTCTTTAATGAAGGAGTCCAAGGGCTAAAAATTTAAGGATATGATCAATTTTTTTAAAAAATGGGCAGTCTTGTCTAACTTGCAATGACTTGGGTGTAAAACTTGTTGTCGAGCCAATGTTATTCACATGTCAAAATTTTGAGTATGACTTGGGGTTGAGTTTGAATGAGAGGATTTTGCTTAATATTGTTTAGTCAAGGAAAAGAACCAAATTCAGAGTCCATTTGAATTATGATTCATGAAGCATAGTAACAAAGTTGGTGAGCTTAATAGGGCTCATCCTTGTCGTGATGTGTTATATTCAAATGGCATTAATGTATGAATTTCAAAAGACTGAGATATGATATAAATCTTGGGGAATTTTGACCAAATAAATAACCCAAACCTGACACTTGAGATATGATATAAATCTTGGGAAATTTTAACCAAATACATAACCCAAACCTTAAACCTAGTAGTGTGAAATCCATTGTTTGA
The DNA here is from genome assembly GCA_031772625.1 of Pinus tabuliformis. Lineage (NCBI taxonomy): Eukaryota > Viridiplantae > Streptophyta > Pinopsida > Pinales > Pinaceae > Pinus > Pinus tabuliformis. The sequence goes on from CM062814.1 coordinate 734,647,752, forward strand.
AGTGTGGCTACTGAAGACAAATTTCTTAAATACTTTTAAAAATTAACATACAAATAATTTATAAAAGCATGGAATTTCGTTGTCAATCAAATTTCAAATCGGATAACAATTAAAGCGATAACCCGCAATGACAATCCAAAATCGACAAGACATATTGGACAAATGTTCAAAACTCATTGGGAACATCCTAATCCTACAGGTTGCTCATCTAAAGAAATCGAAGATGTTACCTTGCCTGGGAAACATGGAATGTTAATGATATAAATGAAAAAAAGATAAATAATTAAAACTGACTATTAGAACCAGCGCAAACAATGAATGATAAACAAAATGAAAATGGGGAAAAATGTCGCATACCCACTCCATGAGACTGCCATCTGCTTCCATACTTGATGTTGCCCAAGACTAAGCAGGTCATTCCACTGGTTTCCACATCCTTGTATCCACAGTTGAATTCATCCTCGTATCCACATACAATCTACATTGGTCATGCCCTTCCGTAAAGAAAAAAATAAAAGAAAATGAAGCCTAAAAGCCTTTTTATTGGTCAATAGTTTAAAGATTTTGAAGAGTGTATTTAGAAAGAATATTCTCATACCAATATCCTTTCTTGCTTTGAAACTCTATTCAAATACATCACTTCCTCCAAAAACTTTATTGTGGATCATCATAATTCAAGTCATAAATTAGATGAAGTTTTATCATCTCTAGAGTAAGGGTGCTCTGAAGAAAGCAACCTAATACATTGATTTCCCTATTATGAAATTCAATTATGTCTACATAAACTTGTATATACAAAGATGAGAGAGTGGGTATCTGAGACATCGAGGTATGAGATATTTTAAAAGTTCCTACATTGCATTTCAAAACCAGAATAAGCAAACTCTGCACTCATTTACGAGGTAAAAGAAATAAATATTCATTACGAACATCATGAAAAAAACCATGGAAGAATTTTATGGTCTTTTCACATCTTATAGCAGGTTAACTTTTTTAATTTCGGTAGTGTAGATTTTCATTAAGGAATAGATATGAAACAAAGTCATTACTTAGTTTTGTTTCATATCTATTGGATATAATGAATCTACAAATTGGACATAATAATGAACCAAAACATAATAGTCAACCTAAGCTACATCAATATATACTTTGTATAATTCTTTTTTTATGCTATACCTGACAACTAAGTATCAAATGCAAACATTCTTAAACATTGAAACATGTTGTTTGTTGCACATGTAAAAGAAAAGCAGAAATTTTGTTTTTACCAAGATAAAGTTGTCACCCATTAACAAACATTGGAGATTAGGAAGCCTCTCAAACAACAAATTGAGAAGAAACATATTTCTTTAAGCAAAGGCACAACACATATGACCATCTCTTTTAATGATTTAAAGCTCCCCATCATCTCAATCAATATGTCCACAAAGAAATTGTATGCATTATCGGGATATGAGTCCATTTCCAGTACGGTCAAATTACTTCCACGTTGCATATTGAGTCTCAAGATAGAGCATGAAAGCTCTTGAAACAATATCCCATTCACTCTCAAATATTTTATCATGTATGCCCTTGCATACACATACAAGACAACATGCATTTACAGTGGTTTATATTTTATCCACATACAACCTGCATTTACACTGGTTTCATTGTAAAGCATTGAAAGTAATACTAAAATCCAAGCTTACACGGTTGTAGTTTGAAGCAATGCGATTGAAGAGGTTTTGTCCATATCTAGTGGTTTTTTGATGCAAATTCAGTGATTCCTCTACTGAGGACCACAAATGTAGGGAGTGCACAGAAGGTCGAATACTGACGATCAAATATTCTTTATGGTTTGGCTAGTCGAGTGGGGTGTCTGATCAAATTGGATGAGCATATAGCTAAGATTCAAAAGGGGTCCTATGCAAGTGATTTTAAATGATATCCCTTGGAAGCTTCAACATAGTACTCAGTATCATCATACAAAGGACCACCCAAAAACAGACCATCTGATCCTGTCGAAATTTGAAGAACCAAATCACCCTTTTTTAGAAGACCATTGCTACTACCATTTTGAGCAATTATTTTAATGTCAACACCTAGGATTACTAGCAGCACTGACCCTGAATGTACTTTCCTAGGCACCCCACAAAAGAAGGAATATCAGGTTGGCACCCATTAGTTTTAACAACAACATGTCGACTTCTTGGATAAAACAAGACCTTTTCAAAACTATTTTTCTCACTAACATTCCTTTTATCTCTCAGAACAAAGACCATTTCATCTTCAAGATTGGCCCAGTGAGTGTAATTATATACAACAATGTTGCTTGGTCCATTAGCACTTGAAACAAGTTTGACATTATTGATCATATCTATAAACGCACCCTCCTTTTTCCATATGTCTACAATAATGCTTCGAGACAACTCATTTTCTTTGGGATAAGAACTTGAATCAACATTCATTTCACCACTGAGTAGATATTTTTCACCAGTCAAATATATAGGCTTATGTTTCAATACATTGAATTCTAATGAAGACATTCCAAAGAAAATGCACGAGTTCAAGAAATGAAGCATGTGCACATGAGAATCTTCTAAGCAGATTTACTAGCATCCTTTCTCAATCAACAAATTCATTGGTTCTTTGTTCGGCTATATGATGTAAGAAGCCATAGGATGAGTAGAAATAATATGCAACCAATATCCTTTTTGGATCAAAACTATCTCTGGATGATCAGAAACACCAACATTGACATCAATAACCCTTCTCTCCCAACATCAGTGATCATCCCAATCTAACGAATCAGATGAAGGTCCATGTTTTACCTCAAGACGCAATGCACATGGTAGGAATTTCTCAAATATGAAGTCACTGCTTTCATTTGTTAAATTTAAAGAGTTAAGATTCTCTGAACCTAGAGTTCAACAGCCAGAGAAGTAAGTGATATAGAAACCAAGGAGTCACATCCTTCCTTGCATATCACTGATCCACAGATATCAACAAGGGCCTTTATAAATTCAATTCCAAACATTGGTCTAGTTACTGTCACATCAATATGTGATGGTGAAAATTGAAGACCATAATCATGTTCTGTTGTTGTGGTTAATGGGGATATTCGATATTAACATGGTTGAACCTCGAAGCAGAAGTTTCCCATATCATCAATCCTCTTTAGTTGAGGCTTAACATTGTCTGGCCCATGTGTCAAGCCAACTTGACACTTGCCATAATAGCCATTTGTCACTAATTTTAGGGAACCACAAATATTATAATGCATTGCTTCTATCTTTGGGATTGAAGCCATGTTTGGAACAACCATGAAATTCTCCAAACTGATAAACTTGAAGTGATCCTTCTCAGCCTTGATTGTGTAGCGCGTTGATGTTGCATGATAAAGTTTGTAATATCCCTGTACATCTGTTGTAGCTCTTTCTCGTCCATCAGCTAATATCTTAACACCTTCAAAATAAACTCCTTCATAAGTCACCACAAGTCCTCCAACTGAGAAACCTATGACCTGAAATGGCTGAGATATATTAACATGGTTGTGATCAACAAGAACCTTTATAGATGGAAGTGAAACATCAAATATTGTATTCTCACCCTCATAGAATGGAAAAAACCTTTATTTTCCACATGGAATAAAACTAAAAGAAAATTTCCCATATGCATCAGATATTGCATGACAAAGCGCTTGATTTGGCCAAGGAGCTTATTTGAGGGCACTTCACCTCATGGACATCATCTGAATAAAGGTATACATGAACACCTAAAATAGGGTTACCCTGAGAAACAAATAAGCCATCCATATCATAACTTGGGACATAAAAGATGTCATCTACTACCATATTTCCAAAGCCCAACTCCATCTCTCGAGAGCCTCTTTGGACAATTGTTAAGAGAACATGAGAATCACGTATTTGAAAGAGAATATTATAGAAATTATACTCTATAAACCTCAATCATTGTACCTCATCCTACGTAGGATCGACATTAGGTATGACCTTGTATCTTCTTCCTCTATTTAACAATTGGCTCATAGAGCCCGCTCTTTCCACTTCTTCACATTTGATTTCATGGAGGGCTACTGTGTCCTCTAGACACTCATCCTTAAGGAATCTCTAAACTTATTCTACATATCAAACAAAGGAAAAGAGAGAAAATTATCATGGCCTTTCCTTTTTGAAAACAAATGTAGTGGGATTTGATATGACCTGATATTTATACTGCTTGAGGATTTATGAAGTTTATGTATTCATGATGGGAAGTAGCCAACCTATATTTCCTTGGAGTAATATTTGTAAGCGTGTAACTACATCCCTGCGATGTAAACACATCATTAATGAGATCTATGATGTAAACACATCATTAATGAGATCATTGTTGGTGGAAATGAGTTCAACGTTCACATTGGCACGACCTCCATTTATATCTAGACAACTTTCTAATCCAACATCCCCCATCACTCTCCTAAAAATAGTGAATCCAGTGAAGTGAAAATTGATGTCTTCATGGCCATTGCAACCATTGTGATCCACTAATACATATTCACCCATTTAAGATATATTCACCAAGTCAGGGAATATGAAGATTTCCTATGTAATTTTTCCACTAGATAATCTTAACATCAAATCCAAAACTGTCTCGTTCATCTTCACATCAAATCCAAAATTGTCTCGTTCATATTCAGAGAGCTCTTGAATCAATTTTTCAGAATTGTATCAAATCTACAAAAATATATTAAATTTTTTTTTAATGCATACTACTTGATTACCAATTAAAATGTTTAAAGCAATACAACACCAATACATTTGTATTTCATCTCCATTGCACATGATTCACCTTCCTTCATAGAATGCATATGGCTCTAGATCTTTTCTAGGTGCTTCAATTGATGTAACATATATTTTGTAGATGATCTTGACAACCCCGTTATCTGCAATATGACTATCAGTTTACAATGATTCATTTTATGTATTTTTTTTTAATTATGGTAAATCAATAATTCTTTAGATCAAATAATGAATCTACTCCTTGAACAAAGATTATATGAAGAAATTATATGCAAAGTAAAAATAAAATTTACATGAGTAAATTTTTAACTTTTCAAATTCCACTTATATTCATCAAAATTTTGAGTAAGAAACACAGAGTATCGTTACAACTTACATTGTTTGGTGAACTAAACGTTGTGTCCAAAGCCTACCATAATTCTCCATAGTATTAACACATGTCAATTGCTTCAACAATTTTACTGGGTTTCCTTTGCGATCAATGTAGGGATTACATTTAAAATGTTCAAATATTATTTTTTAAAATTCTTGAATTGTTATGGGATTTACCACTAAAGAAGCAACTTGATAAACCTTTAAGCCATGCTTTCCTATGTGTTTGGCCATGGCTGCTAAAGTTTCATTCACAACCATGTCTTCCGATATCTGCAATTTGAATTCAACCAAAAAAAATAACACATTTAAGAGAAAAAGGATAATGGTTTTTTGGGTCGAAGTTTTGAAGACATATATGGAAGATCTGATCTCCCAAGAGAAATAAATAATGTAGAGAAGCTCCAGAAACAAATCAAATAAATATGATTTAAATAATTAAAAAATGTCAAATCTAAGTTTGGAACCATCCATTGTCAGATGAAAAATGTAATCTAATAAAAAAACATTAATATGGAAATACTCTTAAAAATCTAAAATTAATTACGAAATATTTTTTCACACCTTATTAAGAGTTACTCACCAGATCTAGCACAGTATCTGGATCGACAAAGAAGAAAGATAGTTGACCTTTGCCATAGTGCGTAACGATTGGATCAATCATTCTGCAAGATGAATATTTGATTTAGCTCAACAACAATGTGAGAGTAATTGAGCATCAGATCCGAAGGTTTCCTCAACTTTGTCAAAGACAGACTTTCGAAGAAACCTCGACATCCATTGATGCGTCAGCAACCGTTCGCACTGCCAGACATGCAACCAACATCTGAAGCACCCACCATGGCTCCATTACAAGGAACTTCAAATCTCAAAACCTATTAGTTTTTTTCTAGATTTCAGCAGTGCACTGCATATCTCTTTCTCTAGTTCCCAACTAGTTGTCACTAGTTCAATGCCCATAGAATCTTAAATCACTCTCATGGTTGAGATGTCGGTTTTTAGGTGCACCAAAGACATGGATCCACTAAAAATCCAGCCGATCAATTTTACCTTTCCAGATATTTGGATAGGTGTTACCCTGGTAGAAACAATGCCAGATGTAAAACAATGCCTTTACATTTCCAATTATCAACCTAAGATGATCTATAACCCCTACGGTTTAGGGAAAAATCACCCAAAACCCCAAATTTAGGGCAGTTTAAATTATTAAATTATAAAACTATTTGTAATTCAAAGTTTAAATAAAATAATTACAAATCTCTTTACTTTCTTTGAAAATAGAAAGCAACTTTTCATTCAAATAATATTATTTTAACTTTCAATTAATTGAAATTTATTTTATTTTAATTAATATAAAATTGTTTTTGGTTATTTATATGTATTTTTCAAAGTTATTTGTAATTTCAGATTAAAAATAAAATAATTATTGTGCCCATGGGGTAGATCTCGCGTAAAAACGTAAACATGTAAACTTAAATGTAAATGTAAATGTAATATTTAACATTTAACATTGTTAATCTAATGTCAGCCCTATTTAAAAATCAATCTAATTATTATTATGTATAAACACAACATAAATTTAAAATAAATAGTAAAAAAAAAGAGCTATGGTAAATAAATAAATATATAAATAAACCAAAAGTATGGTAAATAAATAAGACTTTTCTTTTATATATTTACTCCAAAGGTATGGTAAATAAATAAAAATTTAAATAAACTAGAGGTATGGTAAATAAATAAAACCTCTTGTTATCTTCACTCCACTAACCTCTTTATATTTATGAAAACTCAAAAAATAGGTTTTATTTAGGTGAAGGGCCTATGGGAAAAATACCATGGGCCAAATTATTATTAATACCATGCAAAAATACTATTAACAATAATATTAATATTAAAAGATTATTATTATTATTATTATTATTAAAATTAAATCTAATATTCATATTAATATATCATAATATTGATATTATTAAATATAATAAGTTTGTTTTAATCCAATATTAAATTTTCTATATTATAATATATATATATTAATATATCATGATATATATTAACTCTATATATATGAGAGGTAAGAACAAAGACATAAAGTTATTGAGGTGGAGAGATAGGGGGAGTGACAAGGGAGAGATGGAGATAAACTGAATGAGGGGAGAGGAGGAATAAAGAGAGAGAGAGGTAGAGAAGGGTAAACGAGGGAGAGGGAGACACAAATATGGAGGGGGGAGAGAGAGGAGAGTGGGAGGGAGATAGTGAGAGGATTGGAGGGCAGAGAGAGAGAGAGAGAGAGAGAGAGAGAGAGACGGGGGAAGAGAGATAAACATAGGAGAGAAAGGGCAAGAGAGGAAGGAGGAGAGAGTGGAGGAGAGAGAGGGATAGAGATATGGAATTGGAGGGGGAGAGAGGGAGGGAAGAAGAAAGAGATAGAGAGTGAGAAGTAGAGAGAGAGAGGGACTGACAAGGGAGAGATGGAGAGAAAGAGTATATGTTTAGGGGTGAGATAAAGAGATAAATAAGGAGAGATAGAGAGAAGGGGGGAGACAAGGATACACAAAGAGAGCGGGAGGGATATAGTAACCTAGGTAGAGAGAGAGAGATGGGGGAAGAGATAGGATTGGAGGGAAAAGAGAGAGAGAGAGAGAGGGAGAGAGAGAGAGAGGGTAGAGAGAGAAGGAGAGTGATGGGGTAAGAGAGAGGATTAGAGGGAAAAAAGAGAGATAGAGAGAGAGCGATGGGGGAAGAGAGAGGGAGGTAGGAGAGAAAGGGAGAAAGATGAAGTACGAGAGAGAAGGTTTGAGAGAGAGGAGGAGAGAGGGATGGATAGAGAGATGGAGTTGGATGGGGAGAGAGGGAGGGAAGAAGAAATACATAGAGAGTGAGAAGTGGAGAGAGAGAGGGAGTAACAATGGAGAGATGGAGAGAGAGTGTGTATGTTTGGGGTTGAGATAAAGACAAAGAAGGAGAAATGGAGAGAATGGGGGAGAGAAGGAGAGATGGAGGGATATAGTAACAGAGTTGGAGGTTAATGAGTAAGAGAGAGAGAAAAAGAGAGAGGAAGGAAGAGAGAGAGAGGATGTGGGAGAGTGGAGGGAGGGAGGGAAAGAGAGATGGATTTGGAGGGGGCGAGAGAGAGAGGTAATAAGAAATAAATATAGAGAGAAAGGTGGAGAGAGAGAGAGGGAGTGATAAAGAGGATGGAGATAGAGGGAGAGAGGAAAGAAGTAGGGAAGAGAGATAGAAGTGGGGGAGATGGAGAGAAGGGGAAGAGATAGTGAGAGAGAGAGAGAGGGAGAGGAGGAGGGAGGGATAGGTAGATAGAATGAAGAAATAGAGTGTATGTTTTGGCGGTGATATAGAGAGGCAAATGGAGATAAAGATGCATATGGAAAGTAAAGATAGGAAAGAAGCGAGAGATGGAGAGAGGGAGGGAGGGAAAAAGAGATTGATAGATATGAAGTGAAATATCATGTGTGTTTTGGGGGGTTGAGATAGAGTGGAAAATAAGGAGAGATGGAGGGAGATATAGATGTATATGGGGAGGGAGAGGGAATAATATTTCTCGTTCTAGATAGATTGATTTCAGTGTAGACAGTGATTTCTAATCCAATTTGATTTCTTGCACTAGATGAATTGATTTTAGTGTAGATGTTGATTTCTAATGATATTTGATTGATTTCACTAGATGCATTTTTTTCAATGTAGATGATTTCTAATCCTATTTGATTGATTGCACTAAATGCATTGATTTCAATGTAGATGGTGATTTCTATTCCTATTTGATTGCTTTCACTAGATGCATTGATTTCAATGTAGATGTTGATTTATAATAATGTTTGATTGATTGCACTAAATGCATTGATTTCAATATAGATGGTGATTTCTAATCTTATTTGATTGCTTTCACTAAATGCATTGATTTCAATGTAGATGGTGATTTCTAATCCTATTTGATTTCTTGCACTAGATGCATTGATTTCAGTGTAGATGTTGCTTTATAATCCTATTTTCTTACTTGCACTAGGTGCATTAATTTCAGTGTAGATGTTGGTTTATAATCCAATTTTCTTACATGCACTAGATGAATTGATTTGAGTGTAAATGTTGATTTCTAATCTTATTTGATTGCTTTCATTAGATGTAGTGATTTTAGTGTAAATGTTGTTTTCTAATCTTATTTAATTGCTTGCATTAGATTCATTAATTTCAGTATAAATGTTGATTTTTGTTTTGATGTAATTGGATGTATGATGGTACATTAATTTTAAAGTGATTGGATTAACATTGTGCATTGATTTCAATGTAAGCACAAAAAATTATTGATAATGTACATTGATTTTTGTGCTATAGTAATTCAACCTATTAATATTGGAGAGAGGGAGAGACAAGGAATGGTGTTTACTACAATATATTGAGCTCAAGATTTAAATGGTTTATGGTTTTACCTGTCCTTTTCATATAATCGATATGAAAATATGAAAATCAATATGAAAAGATGACAAAAGTAAAAAGGGTGACAATAAGAATAATAGAAGAAAATAGTTTTAGATTAACCACAATGAAGACTATTTGTAATTGACTATATTCTGATTATTCACATTTTCTATCATTCAACACTATGACATTGTCCCTTTACATTCCAAATTTATATTTCATCATTTTTCATCATTAAAGTTATTATCAACACAACAAATGGAGGCAACTAAGAAAAATTAAAATTAAAATATACAGATTAATTTGAGACATATTAGCATATTTAAAATGATTATCATTTTTCATCATTAAAGTTATTATCATAACAACAAACTGAGGCAACTAAGAAAATTTAAAATTAAAATATACAAATTAATTTGAGACATATTAGAATATTTAAAATGATTATATTAATATTAGATGAATTTACGTATTATTGATAAAATTAATCATATGTTCGTTAGATTTTCTTTGGCCGCACATGACTGAAACCAACCTAGTTCCATATTAATTCTGGATCTATCAAGCACTGAGAGGGATCAAATCTCTCAAGGTACAAACCTTTCCTCAAGTTTTACACTCAAAAAAGAGGTTTTCACATCAACAGATGTGATCCCTCTCGTCGCTTGATAGATCCAGAGTTAAGATGGAACTAGGCTGGCTTTATTTTATAATTGAGGAAATTACAAATATTTTTGAAAGTAACTGTTCATTAAAATAATCATTCTTTACTTTAAATTACATAAATTGATATAAAACTAGTTTGGAACTATCTTAATTTTAGATCTTAATTTTGGATTTACCAAGGGCAAAGGGGATCAAATCCCTTTTCACTTTAAAAAAGGTTTGTATATGAAGAGATTTTATGCCTCTGACACTTGGTAAATTAAGCTTAATATGATTGAATTATTAATTATAATTATAATTATTAATTTTATATTTCACTTTACTTATTTTTATTTTTATAATTTACCCCAAATTTATTTTTCTTAACATTTTTCACATTAAATTTTATTTTACAAAGTTTCCTCAAAATAGATGTTAAAATTGATTTTCGAATCAATAAATTGGCTATATTTTTTAATATTAAAAGTTATTTTTAATTTTCCCAGTGTGCCACGTGTGAGGCAATGTGGGTACACTTGGAGGTGATTGTAGTAGTGGATAGAATCAATCCTTAAGTACAAACATGCTATAGTTGTCTATTCTCTCATATACAAAAAATAACAATAATAATAATAATCTTATTTTTTTAATTTTATTGAATTAATTATTTATCAAAATTAGATTTTATTAAACGCACATGATTTTACTGGAAGTAGTTTAGGTGATGGAAATAAAGGAAACTAATTTTCTTGTAAGCATTTTCTAAATTGTATCTCCACTCAAGCATTGTCATAGAAAAAATGTCTTGACCCCACCCATCAAGCAAGCCACCCAATGTCACCTTGGTGGCCTTCTCTCACTCTTTAGACTACAAGAAGGATATCCTTATCTACGGGGGAATCCTTAAATATCTAGCTAATCTAGGTCATTGAGTAATGAAAGGAAGTTCCTTAACGAAGACTAGTGATTTGACACTACTTACTCTCAAAGTAAAAGGCCAGGGACAGGTGTGCAAATATTCCAACAAACCATGAATTATTAACAAATTTTGAATGATTTTAATTACACAACTATGCTTATTCATGCAACCAAATTATACTTGAAAAACGAAAGATAAAGCTTGCTCAACTAACCATATAGCATGAGATGCTAGTGAAGCATATATACAATGGCACAATAAAAATAGAAAATGAATCATAAATTGTCTATACAAGTAAGGAATTAGATCATTCATTCATCGTGTTCTTGAGAATTGGAGATTGAGAGTTTGTTATCATCATCAAGAGACCGTTCTAGAATTAAGAGATCATACACCAACAATATATTAACTATCTTTGGGGCAACAAAGAGTTATGTGTTTGCGAGGATAAATAAAGGAAATATTCAAACTTGTCGTTGTTACTAGGGACAATGAAGATAAAAAAGTTGAATGTCGACTACTTACACGTTTGTAACATTCAAATGTCATCCATTTATCATGATGTAAGTTGCATGAAGGAAATTTGGTAGTGGAACTAAGTGAACATTATTTGATCAAAGTTCATACCCTCTCCTTAGCGCTACCACTTTTCAAGACGAAGAAGAAATGTGAAATATATGTGCAACCAACTAAATAAGTTGGAAAGGTTGTTGCAACATATATAGGTGGTCATGTCGTGTTTTAAAAGGAGGTGTTGGCCCACTCCCATTTTCAATAATCTGTCAACCTTTGAATTGGATTCCCTGTGAATGTGATCAAATGATATGACCCTAAAGATTCTAATAAGCTCCATAATGTTAATCATCCTTTGATCCAATAAAGAAGTGTACAAGGAAGTATAACCTTTCACCCAATCTAAAACAACCTTTGAATCCCCTATGACTTGTAATTTTTGATTGTTGAAGTGACGTAATTAAAATGATTAACATAAATGATTAATAAAATTGAAGATATGACAATCTTCTTGTACTAGACTCTACAGACTGATGTACAGATTAAAACTCCCCGTGGGTGGGATGTCATGCCCCTAACCAATTCTCCAGGTGGGGTAGTAGCATCGCCCATCTTCCCCCTTCTTCAATACATGTCACCTCATCTAGGGATAGCCAATATTGCACAATCAATTTCCTACGGGTATTGTTCAAGGGATATTTAAGAATCTATGAACATTACATGGCTAACAAAACCGATGATTCAAGACTTTTTTTATTGGCTAGTAGATCTTCTATTTTGTTCCCTATTCATTGAAATGTGACATAATGAGGGTAGGAATGTTTGGCATTATATCAAACACCTATTCCAAATGAACCTCTAGCATCCAACTTGAAGACACTTTCTTGATGTGAGATCCCACCTATATTTTGCAGAGCATATTAATGATGATCAGAGAATCCCTTTCTACCACCAGTTTGGTATATCCCCAAGTTTGTGCTATCTCAAGACCCATCTGAAGTCCCATCAATTTTGTTGTGTTGTTACTATTAATACGCAAGGTTCAAGAGTAAATATGCATTTGATTTCCCGAGTCATCCCTGATAATACCCTTGAATCCTGTTGGACCTAGATCACCTTTGTGTTCTCCATCAAAATTAAATTTTAAAAATGTTTTAGGCGAAGGTATCCAAGATCTCAGGCTTGAATATAGGGATATCCTAGTAGGTTGAGAGGGGAGGCACATAGGAGGCGAGGGGAACCACACTTGTAAAATCCATCCCTCCGATCTAGACACCTTCCAATCTTCCTGAGCCTAGGTTAATGCAAGGTTAAATTCTTTAATTTGATCCACCATCCTATTTCACACAAGATTAGAAGACTTTACTTTTCCCTTAAAAATCCACTGGTTTCTTTCCTTCCATAGACCCTGCAACACAAATCCTGGGGCTAAAATCCAAATACAATTTAGATAGTTGGATTAGAGGAAATTTCAGCATAAAAGTGCCCATGAATTTTTCATGTAATTTCCATGTCATAATACGTAAACCACTAAAAAACAATAATTTTAAAAATAGGTACATGTAAATATTTTGAATGGAAAAGAATGAAATCTGGTTTTTTTTTAATTATATTTTTTGCTTATCTCCTTATAGGTTTACTCGAATTTCGAGTGTAGACAATCATTGGATGTGGAATTAAATTCCATATCTAATGAGTACTCATTATACATACTTTTGAGAAGGCTCACATTGATAAAAAAAAAATGAAGATACATTCAAAAAAACATGTTCAACGTGTTTTTTTACTGTATCTTCAATTTTTTTTTATCAATGTGGGTCTTCTCAAAAGTATGCATAATGGGTACCCATTGGATGTAGAATTTAATTCCGCATCTAATGAGTATTTACACATGAAAATTGGGTAAACCTATAAGGAGATAAGCTAAAATTATAATTAAAAAAAGTAGTTTTCTTCTTTTTCGTCCAAAATTTGTAACTCTTATTTTATTATTTTAACTATAATTTTATTATTTTTCCTTAGGAGGGAACTTTAGGCTGAAATTTCCTCTAATGAATATTTGAGGTCTCCATCAAATTATGTTATTAGATAGGGTCAAAGGGTCTCTATTAGATTGTTCAATATTGTTTTTCAATCTTTTCCATATATCCCCAGAGAAAGTACATGTATTGAAGAGATTCTCCAAAGTATCTGAATTGAGCAAGTAAAGCAAATATCAAGAAGGGCCTTGATAATTCTTTTTTTGTATTTGCAGCCATTGAAACATCAATATTTGGGTCACAAATTTTGCTTCCAAATTTTCATCCATGCTTCTTCCTTTGGGATATCTTTGTGTTCTTCTTTTAGATGATAAGTTTCTCTGAAAGAGAAAGTCCATTTGGTCCCATAGCCCCAAAGCAGTTTGTCCTCTTGATTGGACAATGATTTATTATATTCTTGCAAGTTTTTCCAAAAGTTCTCCAACCATCCTCCTCCTGATGGTGATGTTATATCTCTAGGGGCATCCATATACACTATTTCTACTCATTTATTTCCGTTGATCAATAATATTCTACTATAAACTTATAGTTGGGTTCCATGTGTTTTCTCAGTAGTGGTAACTATCTTTGAGTACCCAACTTGGGCAGTCGTTGCAAGAATCAACCCAAAACAAATTTGTGCAACCATTTTTAACTTCTTAGAAACTGTGTTTTGTATTAAATCTACCCCCTTCTTTGCCAAGGTTCAAATAGACGATCTCAGAGTTGAAGTTTGCAATCTGATCAAGTTTTGTTGAGTCACCTGAGGTGCATATTTATACTTCGAAACTTGTTTCCAAATATCTAATCCCCCTTAGGTCCATCTCCACCAGATTTTTGTCCCCAAGAATGTAGCCAGAATTGGCGGTTCTCCAAGGCCTAAACCTTTGCTAAGCTTGGGCCTACACATTTTGTCCTAGGCTACAAGGGGTCATTTATTTTCTAGCTAAGACCCGTCCCAAGGAAAGGATCTTTGAAAATGCTAGAGTTCCTAAATACTAGAGCTAGGTGCCATCAAAGATGAGCACAAGTAAATTGGAAGGGCTTGAAGAACAACCTTTAATAACACCAAACGCCCTACAATGTTCAAAGATATAAATGTCCAATTTGATAATAAAAAAAAATGAATTTGGTGAGTATATCTTCCATACACCATTTACGTGAGGTCTCCACCAATGGGGGGCCAAATACTTGGATGGGAGCTGACTTATTTGAATTCCCAAAGTTTTTCCTACAATTCTCTTGACTAATACATGAGTGTTAAGAAAGAAAACTCGGTATTTAAATATCTTGATATCCATACCTGGAGTCAAGAAAAATTGATCCTAGATTAAATTTTTATCTATTAAATTACAATTTACAAAAAATAAAATAACAAATAAAAATTTAATAATTTTTTGGTTTAAAAAAGAATGAAATTAACTTAAAAAAAAGAGAGTAATATATGATAATTTTAAATTTATGGAGACCATCAAAATTGAGAGAAAAACCAAAACTCTTAATAAAAACAATATTAATAATTGTTAAATCTCTACCCTTTCTTCTTAATTTTTTTTTTTTTAATTAATATTTCCTTTTTCTCTCCAATTCTTCTTCTTCTCCATAGAATTAATTTTAATTCTTAATATTTAATTTTATATCTAGTTTATTTATTTATTATTTTTTCATTTATCCTTATTTGATTTCTATTTCATATTTCTTTACGCTTAACATTTTTTTAATTTATATTCTTATATACCTTGTATTTTATTCTTTTTAGTTAAGTATTTTTTTCTAATTATTTGTTTCTCCATTAATGTTGCTTACTTCTATTAATTTATTAAATTATATAATATAATCCATATTTTTATATTTCTTTTTATTTGCCATATTATATTATATTATATATATATATATATATATATATATATATATATATTTTTTAATTTTATTTAATTTATATATTTTTATATACTTTTATTCATTAATTTATTTTTATTATTTTCCTTTATGGGTTTTGTAGTTCTCTATCTTCATGTTTTCGTTTATGGGTTTTGTAGTTCTCTATCTTCATTTCTAATAGTTTTGTTTTATTTCTAAAAATATATTTTATATTTTTATTTATTTATTTATAGATTTGTTTTGATATATTAGTATTTGTATAAAATCTTCTTAATTATCTCTATATCTTCGTAATATTTATTTCTATATTAAGATTAGACTCTCTATCTTATTCCTGATGATGAATTACATTGGGTGGATTTAAAAGCGCAGACCCAACAATCTTATTGTAATATTTTACCGAAAAAATCTTCAAATATACAATATGAATCACAAAAGCCTGAATTCAAATTTTAATCTCTTCACATTACCTAAATATAAGTTCCTATATTTACATATTAATAAGTTTTTTATTTCTTTATTCCTTATATATTAAAAAAATCATAAATATCTATATTAAAAAAACAATATAATTGTTTTGTGGATAAATTCCTTCTACAGACAGAAGCAATCTCCCTAGACCTAGTAGCTTAATCTAAACAATCGAGACAAAATTGCAATGCTTTCCTTAGAGATGTTTGAAATATGGGAAGAAAGCCTTTTCCCTACTTGTTAGCTCTAACTCCAACTCCAATTTCTATAAATGGAACCAGCAAATCATCCAAAACAAACAAGAGAACCAAAACATAAAAATAACATATACAAAAAAATCTAAGCAAGAAACCAAAGATTCAGGTTCTATATATACATAAATAAGACATAAATATAAGACAAACAATGCATCTATTTATTAGTAAAAGCAACAAAATATTGTAAAGTGTCAATATGATAGATCCAAGTTCAAGACCATTTATTTGAATGCGACAAAATGACATATAACAATATTTTTTTTATTTTATTTTAATTTATATTTAAATTAAATTAAATTAAATTAGAAAAGTATATGTTACTTTATTCATAATTAAATTATAAAATTATAGGTTAAACATTCAATTTGTTTATATACATTGATTTCAATTTAAAATCATTTAAAAAGTGCGAAAGACAATGAGAAAAGCTATGAATACGGTAATTTGTTTTGTTTTATTTTAATTTATATCCAAACTAAATTATAAAAAAATATATTTTACATTGTTCCCGTAGTTATTTAGTTTGTTCATATATATATTGATTTCAATTTAAATCAATTTTAAAATTATAGAAGATAGATAAGACAAAGTTATAAATACTACAACTTACTTTATTAAGAAAGATATTTGGTTTGTTTGGAATATTCGCTTTAAATTTAAAAAATAAAAGTAGTTAAATAATATAAAACACTTTAAGTTTTGAAATAATATAAATTTAAAATTTTTCAAAAATTTTGATACAGTAATATTATTAATAATTTTGTTTACAGGGTTTAAGATAACATTAACAGTGGTGTATGGTAAAAGGTATTTTTTGTAATCACTAATTTAAATTATTCATAAATATAAAAATAATTATATAACTAGCATTTGCACCAAATGTTGTAAAGGAAATGCCGTAAGGCATAAATTGAGAAACAATGTTGACATGTAAATGATCATTTAAAATAAGAATTAATAAAGAAAATTGCATGCAAAGGTGGAAGATAAAGCTAAATTATTTACATTATCTGAAGTTTGTAGATAATATAATTCTTGTAACAAAGACTGGCTCTTGATCTTCTAAGATGTGAAAAACATGATGGTGGCATTTCCACATTTGAAATTACATCACAACTTTATGAATGATTCTTTATACATAGATTGGACACTTGCATCTATATCCCATGAGTTCATGTGAGTATTTTGTATCTGGTGAGTTCTAGGAAGAGTAGTTCATTAAAATTGACCAATATAGGCCAATCAATACTCATAATACATAATACTCATAAAAAAACATATATTCCTCTATTATGTATACTTATTTACTATGTGGTTTTGAGTAACATTGTTGAAAAATATAATCATTAAATTAAAGGATATTTTTATCTATTATGTATATTTGTTTACTATGTGGTTTATAGTCATTAAATTAAAGGATATATTCATCTATTATGTATATTTATTTACTATGTGGTTTTTGGAAAATACAATTATTAAAATTTCTTTCTTTAAAAATGCAAGCAACATAATATCAACTCAGTGCCATGGGATTGAAACTCAAAACCTTTCATTTGACTTCTCATAATTTTTTGTTTGAGTTTTAACTAGAACAACAATTCAAAGTGTTTGACCATTTGAATATGATTATTCATTAATTTTTCAGTTGAAGATGAGTATGTTTAGCATTGGCAAGATTTCATGAAGAACAGAATGCATTGGCAAGATTTCATGAAGAACAAAATGCTAATACAGGATATAATACAAATGTCACAAAAAACATTGGCAGGATTTTTTGCATCATGAAGAACAAACAAAATGTTGATACAAGATATAATACAAATGTCACAAAAATATCCACTAATAATCTACAATTTAGCAAGCTGCATAATAAAATCTAAAAAATTAACAACTGCATTTATTATCGCTTAGAAGATGAATTAAATTGACTCTGTTTGATTAAAAGAGAAGTCCAATTATAACTTTATTATAAATTATTACCATTAATTATAAAAAGAAACACACACACACATATAACAAGTAACAAAATCCTTAATCATGAAAATTCATTACCATTTTACCATGGAGATTCTTAATGTGATGATAGACTTTGTTACAGAAGAGAAATCCAATTATAAATTTATTTTAAATTATTATTATTAATTATAAAAAGAAATACATGCACATATAACAAGTAACAAAATTCTTAATCAAGAAAATTCATCACCATTTTACCATGGAGATTCTTAATGTGATGATGGATTCTGTATAAGCCATCGTATTGGCCTATAGTATTGTATCAAAGCCTATTTATAGATTAAGAATTTCCATAATAAAGTGAGAATACATGTTTTGATGATCATTGTAACTTGATGGTTATATGTATTCAAAGCCTATTTATAGATTAATAATTTCCATAATAAAGTGAGAATACATGTTTTGATGATCATTGTAACTTGATGCTTATATGTATTTAAAGCCTATTTATAGATTAAGAATTTCCGTAATAAAGTGAGAATACATGTTTTGATGATCATTGTAACTTGATGCTTATATATATTGAAAGCCTATTTATAGATTAAGAATTTCCATAATAAAGTGAGAATACATGTTTTGGTGATCATTGTAAGTTGATGCTTATATGTATTTAAGTGCCAAACTAATTTATAGTTTCTAATTAACGATTTAATTTAGATGACACTGCTAGTTTATAATTCGAAATAAAACTAACTAAATTTTGATGTATATATTAAGACTAATATAAAATAATAATAAATTAATATTAGCTAACAGAATTTTTTTTTTAAAGACAGTTAAGACATTATATGTTCATATTGTTTGCCCAAAAAAAATTGAACACGAAACCTGGGCTACCAAACTCCTCAGTCACCAATCAAAATGCCTTACTGACCTCCTCACATAAGCAATTTTAGTTCAAATAAGCTCATACATTATGAAATTTACTCGACATTTTGCTTCAACTAAAATTTTATTTCACTTTATTGGACATGCATCTACAAAATGTCAGTGAACATCATCAACTAGAATGCAAAACTCAAAGACAACAATGGGGTTTCTATAATCTGAATGTGCTAATAATTTTTTAGAGGGTTGAATCAATTTTTACATTCAAAAATACAATTTGAATGAAAAATAGTCAAATGTTTCCCACTAATTTCAATAGTCTCTTAATAAATTATTGTGGACTTCCCCATGATCAATCCATCTTAAATACAAATCTAACATGAGTAGAGAGGAGATCAAAACTTCTTTAAAGTCCAAATACAATGTGTAATTTTTCATTGTTAAAATTGTATTTTTGAATGCTAAATAGAGTATATATAAGACCAAATAAACATTTTAACAATAATTTGTTTCTTTCATGATATATACATAATTCATTTATTACAGTGGACATTATGTTTCTATTTAGATCATAATTTGTTTTTATTTTAAAGAGGCATGTGTCAACTCGATGGACAGACGAACAAACTTATGCATCCCCTCACTGGGCTATAGAATGAGCCTCTCAGCTCAAAAAGCTTAGCATAAATATGATTCTCCTTATAAATGTGAAGATGCAACTAGACCAGGGTTTTATTAGTCAGACCGAGGGTCAAGTCAATTCCTACCACTACCACCATAATCTCTAGGTGAACCAGCATCCCCTCACTGGGCTGTAGAATGAGCCTCTTAGCTCAAAAAGCTCAGGATAAATATGATTCTCCTTATAAATGTGAAGATGCAACTAAATATGATTCTCCTTATAAATGTGAAGATGCAACTAGACCAGGGTTTTATTAGCCTGACCCAAGGTCAAGTCAATTCCTACCACTACCACCATAATCTCTAGGTGAACCAGCTTACTAGCGTTATACTTTCCATAAAAATAGATTACAGCTAATGAAACTGCCACCTAGAAATGAAATGTAAAGTTACACCATCAAATGTAAAGTTGCATCATATGTTTACAGGGTGTATATATTCTATTGTACATGTGAAATTATTACGCTGATCTAACATGTTCATAAATCTTATATTGAGTAGACATTTTAATGACCGTACACATAGGTACCTTGCCAAGGACGAATGCAACCCTATCAATAAATCCACTTAGCACTTCAACCTAAGATGCACGCTACTTATCATATTCAAACTTAAAGATCCAAATTCAAAATATAAGTCAGAGTGCACTTAATAAATCCATATCTAAGATATAAAGTTTGGTCAATTAAATATTTTTCCAGACATTTCCAACGATCAAAAGAGAATTTTCACAACCATTTAAATTTTAAGAGAAACGATTGAAAACAATTTTGGTAGCTGACCACTCTTTTCCATCAATCATTCATATAACCAAAAAATCAAAAGTTGGCAACAACGTACATGATGGTGATACAAAATAATTAGGGTGAACAACTTAGGGTGAGTAAGAATAACAGGGCTTGCATAGCAGTGGCAGTAAACTTAAGTAGTTTGTCAATTTCCATTAACAACAAGATAAATGGAGTACAATTGTTGTTGTCTTCATTCCTTTGAATCCAAAGCCACAACCAAGTACAGTACAGTAGACAAAAATAACCCTAAGACAGACACATAGAGGTATAAATTACAATTACAATGCAATTCCCTTAATAAACTCATTTGTTGCCTATAAATAATTATATGCATGTCAGCTTTCAAGTAGTTTCAGGTATGGTATATGTGCAGAGTATGAATTTTGTGAGCCTCCCTCAGGCTTGACAACTCCATCCTCCATTGCTAGTTATTGCCTTCTATGTCAGAGAATAAACCCCACACTCAAAACATATTCTATATATTCTCATATTGTTCCCCTCTTAAATTCAGAGAATTTCCAGCAGTTCAAACCACTGCAAACAAAACAAAAAAACAATACATTATACAAGGAAATCTCTATGCCGAGAGTTTTGTAATTGCTGACATTCTAATTAGGCCCCTGGATCTCAAATGGATAATTTTTTGCAACCACCGACAGACTAACTAGTCCACTGTAGGATAGGATATTTTTGTTTAGAAACCTCAAGAATTGTAAAAATTTAACATTTTTAATTAATATTTTTTATACATTAAGTTCAGATAAACATCTATATCTATCCCCCTAAATAACGTGATTCTTGAAGCTCACGTTCTCCTTCTCTTGTCGTGTGCGGTAATTGGTGGGCTCCAGTATTGCAGCAATAATGCTGCAACTCCTGGGACTCCCTTCTTTACTTTTATCAACCCGGTAGTTCGTAACAAACTTGGAAGCGACGGTGCTGTATGCACAAGTACTAGCTCTTGCCGCAGCTGTCACTTGGTCTGCTGGCACAAGTCCGCTAGGGGCTTAAGCCAACTTCTATGGGCTCTTAGAAGAAGCTTTTTAACTGATAGATGGAAGCTAACTCAAAAGAAACTGATATACTTTCAGAAAGAAACTAAAAGCCAAAAAGTAGCAAAAACCCTAGCAAACCCTAATGTTACCAGCTAGTCCTACTGATGCAAAGGAGAAGATGCGAACTATTGAAAAAGATGCCATTACTCCTACAAAGGCAAAATGCACATGCCTATGCTTTCCCTATCTGAAGAACACATCTTTTTGTATTTTTGAATAAGTTATTTGAGTTATCATGCAGATGCTTTTAACTGGTGTTTCACTGTGCAAGGGCGAATCAAGGAGGAAAAAGGCTTGGAAAAGGTTGGGAAGGTTCGGCAGGGGTCTAAGGAGTCCCTAACACCCTTCCAGAGAGTCTCACAAAGTTTGGCTACCAAGAAACCTCATTTGTGAGCTTCTACAGGAAGTCTACAAGGGTTCTACAGGATGTTTCAGGAATTTCTACAGGATGTTCAGAATTTCTACAGGATGTTCTAAGGTTGGATTTTGGATGATGGGTGAGTGAAAGAGGATGCATGAATGGATAGGGAGGTAGGGTAGGGGTCTGAAATGACTCAGTGACCGGGGGGTGAAGTGATGAGAGGGTGTGGGAAGCTAACTTGTCTTAAATAAGGCTGAGGCAATGGAAGAGCAAGAAGGTAGGGTTACATGGGAAGAAAAGTAGTTGTGAGACGAGGGACCTAACTTGGAGATGGAGTAGTTGGCCTGGACGAAGCTTAGATGGATGAGAGAGTGATGGAGATGCACCGCGCAGTGTAAACTTAACCAAATCAACCACGTCTTGCACCCAATCGAAATATTAACCGGTCTATCCTAACTGTCAACGAAACCAATGAACAACAGCGTTATTTCTAAAGAGAACCATGTACCACACTTAAGAAAAGAAACATTCCAAAAGATCTGAACACATGACTAACTCCTACAAATGAAAACATTGCACCAAAGATTGCATGGGTAAGCAAACTAGTGTTTTTGTTGGGCAGCGCTGTCTGCAATTCCAGCCCCTAGAAAGAGGTGGAAATGAGAGCGCAGGCAACCCTTTTCTGAAGCTTTTATCAATTCTTATCTCGTTAATCTATTCTAGACATCCGAAGCAACTCTATTCTTCAACAATGACCTACTTAACCGCACAACGAAATCTAGCTCAACAAACTGCGTTTCAAATGCATACAAGGAAAATCATAATGCTAAAAGGAAAGATATCAATACAAAGAAGGAGGCCCTAGGCTCTTAGGTTGGGCCCAACCCCGAGAGCTATGGCTCCTCAAAAAAAACTCAGAGCTGATATCAAATCTGACTGCTTCCCATTAAAAAATAATAATCATAAGTCAAGGGTCATGCCAATAATGGCTACAAAAGAACAAAACAGAGCTAGCAGCTTGTAGTGCAGAATGTGCAAAAGTTTTTCAAAAAGTCCCTCTCGAAGGCTAAAGCCTTCACATTTATACACCACGAGGTCCTAGCTGGCCTCCTAAATCTATGGGACTTGGCTGACAAAACTGGGAGTGAACAGCTGCTTCCACAAAATCTGTTTGGCTGCCTTCTAGATCCGGTTTTGGTGGCCTTTGGAGCTCGGAGTTGTGGGTGAAGATCCCGATGGAGGCTATTTAATGCCATAGAAAACCCCCCTACGAATCCTCAACCCAAGCTTGGCTGTCTTCTAGCCCTTGTCTGCTCGATTTTGCTCCAACATGTGTCAAAAAATCCTGAAATGAGCACGTGTTAGCCACCTAGGAATAGTGACTACCCTTATTCATACAAATGACATAAACATACTAAAAAATGATGCAGAAGTTATGAAAAATGAAGGATTGAGCAAGGGTAGTTAGGCCAAATGAGCCCAAAATGTTACCAATTTTGGGGCTCATCATCACCCCCCTGCTAAAATGATTGCTCATCCCTGAGCAACTAATCCAGCTTCTCGTCCTTCATTGCTTTCACTGCCACTCTCACATCCCAGGCTTCTGAAGTAGTGTCCTCCTCACTGTCATGGAACCCAGCCTTCCTTTCCACCTCTTCCCACTGCTTATGCTCTTCCTTCTATGTGCTGCCTTCCATCAATCCCAAAAGCAAAGGTGGGCTTAGCTTGAGGCCAATCCAGCTGGCTTGGAGGTTCTGTATGGACTTCTTGTAGAGGGGCACCCGTACTAGAGCTTCCCTCATTCGAGTTGGA
This sequence comes from Pinus tabuliformis, assembly GCA_031772625.1. Taxonomy (NCBI): domain Eukaryota; kingdom Viridiplantae; phylum Streptophyta; class Pinopsida; order Pinales; family Pinaceae; genus Pinus; species Pinus tabuliformis. Next base: position 734,671,584 of record CM062814.1, read on the forward strand.
GTGTGATATTCCCTGATTTTGAGGCTGTGGGACAATGTGTTCCACTGGCGGGTGCAAGCATGAACAAAATTGTCCCCTAATAATCGCTCCATATCCTCGAAATGCGCTATGGCCTGAGCCTGCTGATCCATGTATTTTAATAAAGCCTGAGAGTCAGTTGCTAAGTGTTGGTGGGCTGATATCAATGCAGTGGGGTCCCCTGGCTCTGCTCTAATCAGCAGTGGTTCATGTAACTCTCGGTTCATGACCTCTTTGACCTCTGTTGCTCTCTTTTCTTCATGGTTCAACGATGAGGTAAATGCCATCAACTGCATATCTCCCATGACTGTGTTGGGATCCCATGAAGTTATATTAGGAAGGGCCAAATTATGGAGGTAGAAATCCAATAGCTTGGCCTTGTCCTCTGTTGAACTACTATTGCATAAATCTGTGAACTGCTGGGGGTCTTGGATTTGGGAGATACCCCTCTGTGCCAATGAATTAATTTGGAATTGCAGCCACTGGTCCCGTAGGTATAGGCCATAAGATTTGGCCGGCTATCTACATTGTAGAGCATCCATGGCCCAACTGGCCATGCAAGCCAGTTGTGTCTCTTTTTGTTGTAACTACTGTTTGAGAGCTTGTATCTCGATTTGTGCTTGCAATTCCCTTTCCTGTAGATGCTGGTTTAGATTCCCAAGACCAACTTGCATTCCTTCTTTGACTTGAGGTTCTGCTGTAGTGTCCTCTGATGCTGTGCCCCTTTCTTTCCTCTGTTCCTGTAGCTGCAGTTTGAGTTTCTTATTCTCTTCCTGTAGAAATACCCGCTGGCAGTTTCCCACGTGTTTTACCATAGCTAATTCTCTTCTTGCCTCCTTGAGTTGTTCCTCCAAGGGGCCTATATCTGCTACTCCTTTAGATTTAGCTATCCTCATCCATGTGTGGGTTCTCACTCTTTCTTCCTCCAACGCAAAGAAAAGCGGAACTGTGAATTTCTGTGGTATAATTTTTCCAGCCTCCAAAAAGTTATAATAAGAGCTCAAGCTTGGTTGGGGACTAGGTTCCGGAATATGCTCTACCTCTTCTTCCCTCCGTGGCTCTACCCCTTCTTCCCTTGTGTTATAGACATTTTTGTGCCTTACAGATCTAAGCATGAAATGTCCATAAACCAAGGGATCCTAAGTCCCTAAAAGTGTTGTTCCGACCCCTAAAGGAACAAGGTCAACAAATTACAGCTTCTCCCAGAAGTTCTCCACCAGAAACTGCTCAGAATCAGTCAAATCAGGGTCATTTCAGCTGCTCCACTAGCTAGCTGCGTTGCATAGCACCCAAGTACACTAGTTAGGTGCGTTGCAACACACCTAAATGCACTACCAGGGTGCGTTGAGCGGGAAATGACAAATGGCAGTGTCATTCCGCGAGGTGGACAGACAATGGAAGCTTCCAGAATCTTCCCCAACGACACTTGCCTCATTGAGTTCGACCAAGGATGAGTAAGAGGCTCTCAGTCTCCAAGTGGAAGCAAGAACTGACAGAGAGGAGCCACTAGTCAGATCATAAGCTGACTCATCCTCTTTGCATACATCTATATATGGATCCCTTCCCAGAGATCCAGAGGCTGGAATTTTGTACATTGCAGAGAATTGCTGTTGGTTTTGAGATAGATATCAGAGTATTGGGTGATTTATGCTTTGTTGGAGGTGAAGAGGGAATTCCTTTGCTGGGAGGTGGATGCTGGATCAGGAATCATCGGTTGTAACTCCTCCTGGACCTTCTTGTTATATCAATAAAACTATTTGAGTTTCTCCTACATGCTTGTGTATCATTGATGTTTGTTATATTTGCATGTTTAGCTTAAATCTGATCCTAAGCTATTTATGAATATAAATCCATGTATTTGTGTAGTTTTCTTCTTCTATGATCTTACAGGAACTTGGTGAAGCTGGGCAAGTAAGGGAGAAGGTAGCTGGAAGCTGTCAAAGAGCAGAGAGATTGGATCAAAGGACTAGCGCAAGACACAGGTTGGTTCATCCTATTCCTCTTCGTTTATAGTTCATAAAGAAGAATACAAAAGTAGTTTTCTATCTTTGTTTCTAAGGTACTGTCACACCTTAGTGGGATAGGGTCGTTCTGAATAGACACTTTTCCCGTTAACAAAATGGCGACTCTGCTGGGGAACATGTCTAGTTAGTTTGTTTGTGTTTCTCTTGTTGTTTGTTTCATAAACATAGAAGTAGCAATCGAACTGCATTTTCCATTAACAAATGCAAAGTATACATCTGCTACTTCAATCCATTCACTGGATTTGTTTATGATTTGAACAGCTGATTCACAAATGATCTGATTACCCTTTGTGATAGCTCTTAGACCTCCTTTAAATCCACCCTCTGATTGTGCATTTCTAATTGCTTTTACTCGGCCAAAACCATAGATTAAACTGCAAACCGTGACCCAGAACCCGGATAGAATTCTCGTTTCTACCCCAGCGCAGGCTCTGTGAAGAGAGTCTACATTTCTACGCAGTTCCCGAGAGGGCTACCTACGCTGCAATCCAGTTTCTCTGTGTAACAGGTGCGCTGATCAGCCTAGCCCTGTACAGCTGAGGTTCTTTGCTTCATTTTTTCAGTTTTGTCTCTGACTTTTGCAGCCTGTGATTAGTGTGTGTGTCTGTTTAAAAACCCCTTTTCTTTGCCTTAATTCCACCTCCTTTGTACAAAAAGACTGTAGATGTTCTTTGTGTGTTTGTTACATCATTTACAGTTTTCCATTGAAAAAGTAGAGTAGTCATACTATCGTCCTTTGATTTAGATATGTCGTAAGTGTCAATTTTGATCTTAGGAGAAAGTTCATTTGCTGTTGACAGTCGATTATGCTTTTACTTTTGCCTTTGGTTTGAATTTATGACTTTCTAGTGTCGAAACGAGTGTTTACTTCAAAATCGTAAAGTGTCGTAATCATCTCTACCTTTTGATTTTGAAAAGAAGCTTGTTTGTGTTTGTCACTTGAAAGCAAATTCAGATTTGTACATTAACTTTCTTTTTAGGCATCAATATTAAGAAAGTGAAAACAAATACATGCATATGTGCATTTGCATATTGATAGTCTGCTTGGCTTGATTTAGGAAAAGTGCATTTACAGTGTGCTCTTTTCTCTTTGAGAAAAGATTGTGTCTTTCTTTTCCCCTTGTAGCTAGGATTTTCATTGCTGAAAAGAGACAAAAGTTTGCTTATCATCTTTAGATTGCATTTTAGGAATTACATCTACATCTCGTGGTGATCCCAACAGGAAAACTTCTAAGAAAGATCAACTTAAAATAAATTGAATGAATCTAACAACGCTTTGGAACTTAACGCACAACATTTAGAGGTCTAGGCTAGAGACATATTCTGGCGTCGTAAAGCCTGGTAATTGTTGTCCTCACTGATGGTTGGGTGATTCCTCCACTTTGAGACGATAAGTGTCAGTACGGATTTGTGCTCCCACGTACCATCGAGTATATATTGGGATACCCCTATAGGCTTAAAACCTTTTATCCATAGGAAGCCGTGTCGGCCGCCCTACTGATCGCAATGCACCGAACATAGCATTCGAGAAGATTGACTGTCGTACCGTAAAAAGTATTCTGCAGTTTTGCGATTGGTTTGGTACTCCCTCTACCTAGATCTCCAGAGAAGTCCCTTTCGTTCCTTTTCAGACTCCTTAACGGAAAAGGTCCATCTAAGCACTTGTCACTTCAGGCTCATTAAAAATCGAAGGAGACTAGAGTCATCTTTTGTTTTTTCTCGACTCTTAAAAATTGAAAAAACAATTTGTGTCAAAGCGTCTAAAAATTTATTTTAAATGGAATATTCATACCCTTTTCCTACGTTGATCTTAGGTTGAGAAAATGGAGTCTACCAACCAAGGAATTCCCCTTGGTGGTGTTGTTGGGAAAAGTATCCAATACGGAATGACCCTATCCCACTCTAAGGGTGATAGTTCCTTAGCAACAATCAAAGCAAAGCTATCTAAGATTACTTCTTTATGAGATGTAAAAGAGAGGAGAAAGAGATCCACTAACCGATGTCTTCCGCTAATGGTTGATCCAATCTTCTCTCCTTGCTGCTTGCCCCCAGCTCCTTGCTCTTTCACTGGCCCAGCTACACCAAGATCCTGCAAAATGACAAGAGAGGGAAACTACAAGAAGCATACATTCATAATTGATTCAAGGATTAGAATAAATCAAATACACAAGTATAAAAATACACCATTGAGACACATGCATATAGAAGAACCTCAAATGCTTTATTAATGGAAGAAGTAAGGTTCAGGAAGTGATACAACCATAAGAGGCCCAATCCAGCATCACCTTCCCAACAGAAAGAAATCTCCTCTTCACCTCCTTCAAAGCAAATCACCCAATAGTTCTAAAATCAAACCAACAAAAATTCTTTATATTCACCAAATTCCAGCCTCCCTAGACCTCATGAGAGAGATCTATATATAGGAGTTTTGGAGAAAGGATGAGTCAGCTTGAGGCTGGCATGAAGCTGACTAGTGTCCTCTCCCACTTCAGTTCTTAAGTCCACTTGGAGGTTCTTGCTTCCACTTGGAGATTTGGAACCTCTTACTCATCACCAGTCGAATTCTCTAATCCAAGTGTCATTTTGGAAGCTTCCTGGGCGTTGACACCTTGAGGAATGACTCTGCCACATGTCCAAACTCGCCCAGCGCAGGTAGCCTTCTTTGCAGTTAACATTCAGCGCAGATGCTCAGTGGAGCAGTTGACATGATCCAGAATTGCCTTGTTTTTGAGTGTTTTCAGGTGGAGAACTTTTGTTGAGTGCTGTGGTTTGCTCGCCTTGTTCCTCTACGGGTAGGAACAACATGTTTAGGGACTTTGGATCCCTTAGATTATGGACATTTCATGCTTCATGTTGTAAGGCACAAAAATGTCTATAACAGTTGCCCCCTAAAGTATGAGGTCGTTTATCGGGTGAAATGCTTTATCCGGAGGATCCGAAGTTCATTCAATCGCTGAGAGGTGACCTGTAATAAGATACAATACAATACATTATTTTTCATACTGCTTTCATGATCTAGCTGAGGCGGGCATTCCCATGCTCAGCTTTATAAATACATTTTTCTGTACATAGAACAGACAATCGTCTGATAATTCTCTGCTGAAATTATCATCCTTTGAGTAGGATGATCATCTGCTGCACATGTCAATTTTTTTATTTCTTGAATATATATCACAGCCTGGATGGATGAAACTAGATCCAGGGTCTTCAAACTCGTCCGATCTTCACTCTAAGTACAAGTCAATCCATGTGAGAATTGCGCTGAAGTCGAACATGGAAAGACATCGCTTGATTACCGGTCAATGATGTAAACCGTTAACAAGCGCGAGAGGAATCACCGATAATGATAATGACCCTCAAGGTACTGCAGTACAATTCACGTGGTGTGAATAAAGGACTTGGCGTCGAACACCACGCAAAATCTTCTAGTCGAAGGTCATTGATGTATACCTGTCGCCGGAAGTGAGAAACTTGCCATTGAGGCATGCAAGCTTCAAAGTACTGAGGGGGGTGTTCCTAGATCAACTTCTTGGATAATGAGCTGAAGTCGACAAGAAACGATCCGTCAAAGGAGGGCCTTAATGAATCCCACATCGGTGACACGGAACGGAGCTAATGATTGTGATGAAGGTGAAAACGATCTGTGAAATATGATTCAGGGTGGCGGTCATGAAAGGATGAAAGATGATGTATGGTAGTGGATGGGACATGGTTGACTCTTTCTGAACAACATCTCTTGAACATATAACGACACTGATGCGATGGATCGGTAGCATTACCCCAAATGTGGATGGTTTGGCGAGACCATGGTGATGAGACCGGTGAATGAAACAACCCAACCCGATGTGGTACGGAGGAAAAGTATCCAATATGGAATGACCCTATCCCACTCTAAGGGTGATAGTTCCTTAGCAACAATCAAAGCAAAGCTATCTAAGATTACTTCTTTATGAGATGTAAAAGAGAGGAGAAAGAGATCCACTAACCGATGTCTTCCGCTAATGGTTGATCCAATCTTCTCTCCTTGCTACTTGCCCCCAGCTCCTTGCTCTTTCATTGGCCCAGCTACACCAAGATCCTGCAAAATGACAAGAGAGGGAAGCTACAAGAAGCATACATTCATAATTGATTCAAGGATTAGAATAAATCAAATACACAAGTATAACAATACACCATTGAGACACATGCATATAGAAGAACCTCAAATGCTTTATTAATGGAAGAAGTAAGGTTCAGGAAGTGATACAACCATAAGAGGCCCAATCCAGCATCACCTTCCCAACAGAAAGAAATCTCCTCTTCACCTCCTTCAAAGCAAATCACCCAATAGTTCTAAACTCAAACCAACAAAAATTCTTTACATTCACCAAATTCCAGCCTCCCTAGACCTCATGAGAGAGATCTATATATAGGAGTTTTGGAGAAAGGATGAGTCAGCTTGAGGCTGGCATGAAGCTGACTAGTGTCCTCTCCCATTTCACTTCTTAAGTCCACTTGGAGGTTCTTGCTTCCACTTGGAGATTTGGAACCTCTTACTCATCACGAGTCGAATTCTCTGATCCAAGTGTCATTTTGGAAGCTTCCTGGGCGTTGACACCTTGAGGAATGACTCTGCCACATGTCCAAACTCGCCCAGCGCAGGTAGCCTTCTTTGTAGTTGACATTCAACGCAGGTAGACAGTGGAGCAGTTGACATTCAGCGCAGATGCTCAGTGGAGCAGTTGACATGATCCAGAATTGCCTTGTTTTTTAGTGTTTTCAGGTGGAGAACTTTTGTTGAGTGTTGTGGTTTGCTGGCCTTGTTCCTCTAGGGGTAGGAACAACATGTTTAGGGACTTTGGATCCCTTAGATTATGGACATTTCATGCTTCATGCTGTAAGGCACAAAAATGTCTATAACAGTTGCCCCTTAAAGTATGAGGTCATTTATCGGGTGAAATGCTTTATCCGGAGGATCCGAAGTTCATTCAATCGCTGAGAGGTGACCTGTAATAAGATACAATACAATACATTATTTTTCATACTGCTTTCATGATCTAGCTGAGGTGGGCATTCCCATGCTCAGCTTTATAAATACATTTTCTGTACATAGAACAGACAATCGTCTGATAATTCTCTGCTGAAATTATCATCCTTTGAGTAGGATGATCATCTGCTGCACATGTCAATGTTTTTATTTCCTGAATATATATCGCAGCCCGGATGGATGAAACTAGATTCGGGGTCTTCAAACTCGTCCGATCTTCACTCTAAGTACAAGTCGATCCATGTGAGAATTGTGTTGAAGTCGAACATGGAAAGACATCGCTTGATTACCGGTCAATGATGTAAAACGTTAACAAGCGCGAGAGGAATCACCGATAATGATAATGACCCTCAAGGTACTGCAATACAATTCATGTGGTGTGAATAAAGGAATTGGCGTCGAACACCACGCAAAATCTTCTGGTCGAAGGTCATTGATGTATACCTGTCGCCGGAAGTGAGAAACTTGCCATTGAGGCATGCAAGCTTCAAAGTACTGAGGGGGGTGTTCCTAGATCAACTTCTTGGATAATGAGCTGAAGTCGACAAGAAGCGATCCGTCAAAGGAGGGCCTTAATGAATCCCACATCAGTGACACGGAACGGAGCTAATGATTGTGATGAAGGTGAAAACGATCTGTGAAATATGATTCAGGGTGGCGGTCATGAAAGGATGAAAGATGATGTATGGTAGTGGATGGGACACGGTTGACTCTTTCTGAACAACATCTCTTGAACATATAACGACACTGATGCGATGGATCGGTAGAATTACCCCAAATGTGGATGGTTTGGCGAGACCATGGTGATGAGACCGGTGAATGAAACAACCCAACCCGATGTGGTACGGAGGAAAAGTGTCATGTTCAAGAGCGACTTGCTACCATTAAAGCTTTGAGATTCTCCCAATTTTTCCCCAGTCATTTTTGACCAGTACCTCTTTATTTTTTTCAAGCTTGAGGAGGATAACATATGCTTGTTCTATAACCTGCCCTTCGGGCAAGCCTATCGCTATGTTTTAACGAGCCTAGCGATAGGGAAACTCGTTCTCATCTAAAGAGAAGTTTGTCACTATTTAATCATTTTAACGAGTCTAACGACAAGGAAAACTCGGTCCTTTTCATTTTTAGAGAGTCTGAAAAGGTACATAAAGTCAACTCCAAAATTCCTTTTTCTTCATCTAATCCCTTAAGTCCGAAAAAGTATAAAACAATACAAAAGGGATGAGTTTTCGATATCTTTAACGAGCCGAACAAAACAAGCGCTCGATCTTTTTGTGCAATGATCCCTCAGGTCCAAAAAGATTAAAATCTAGAGGAGGGATAGCTCTTCCGATCCTTTAATGAGCTGGAAGGCCAAAACTCGGCAATCTTTTCATATTTTACGAGTCAATTGAAAAGAGCTTAAAGAAGACTCGTCTTTTGAGGAACGAGTGATAAACAGGGATAGCAATTGATTCCAGGTACAGGTTGGAATTTTCCAATCACGGCACTGTCACAAGGATGGCTAGGTGAAATCACTCTTCGTAGCTGTTCCTCAAAATGGGTAAACAATCATATGGAGGTGAACGATCGGCCAAATGAAAGTGGAGGTGGCAGGTGCAAACACGACCAAGGCTTTTTAAGGCTGATAAATTTACAATCACAGTGGTTATTTACTGGGATAGGTTCATTTTTTATTTAAAAATGAGCTTAAACTCTGGAGGAAACATTGCTCACTGCTTATATTTATTTTTTAACGAGCATGAAGACCGCGTTAAAACTGCTCGGATCTTGCGTTTATTTTTTAACGAGCATGAACTTTATGCTAAAACTGCTCGTTATACCAGTCATAAGATAAGAATGTCTCCTGGAGATTGCTATTTTTTATGGAGCTTCATCTCTCTACGCTTTGCTCCGATGGCAACTTTTAGATTTTTGCCCCACATCCTTTCTTTATGCAAGTTCGGCTGCGACTAATCCTACGAGTTTAAAGGGTTAGACCTACAGGTTTAAAGGGGGGACCTAAAAATTTAAAAAATAAATAGCTGCCCTTGCTTGCACTCCAAAAGGTTTGCATGCCCCCAGGTATAAAATACAATTTCAAGGTTGCCCCTCCTCCTTCTCACCTCTGCTTTTCTTTGGGTGTTCACAGCTACTTGTCGTCTTGCTAGTCCAATTTTAACGATACTTGTCTTCTCGTTAATTTTAACGGGTCTATACGATACTTGTCTTCTCGTCAGCCCAACTTTCAACAGATTTTTCGCAAGGTCGCAAGAGAACAGCTACTTGTGACAAGAGAGAAGCTACTTGCGACAAGAGAAGAACACTACTCAAAGACAAAACATTTGTGTTACTGAGGGAGGCTTACCTCTTTCTGGTTACCCAAAGATTGTCTCGTTCGCGGCTACGAATAAAACATTTCTTCGGCGATGTCTACCTAAATAGACAACGGTGAATGACCCTGTTCCGTCAAACACATAACTTTGACAAAAGAATCTTGTTCCAGAACAACCCCTCTTCCTCTACGGACGGGGTACGGACTAGTCATATTCTCCCGTGGAAATCCTACTTTATACCTGAAGTTTTCTCTGCCCGAAGCAGACCAGGACGCATGCCCCCTGGGTTCCAGTCCCATCTTTCCGAATCACTCGCATTCATCGGGAAGAAGGACTGGGGGTGGAGACATTTCTTGATTGAATAGACCATTCAGGGTTGGTATGTGACTATTTGCGATGCGTGATCTCAGAAATGAAAGTTGGTCTACGAGCTTGACCATTCTTCCTTCGTGTGGAAAACACATTACTCTAAAGAGTGAGGAGACTATTTCTCCGATGCAATATATATAGTCTCGTCCAAGGAGTAGGTTATAATCCAAGGGTCCTTGAACGACCATCACGTTCATTTGAACGGCCTTCCCTTTCAATGTAATGGGCACATTGGGGAGGATCCCTAATGGTCGACTGGTTCCTTTATCGAAACCCCAGAGATTTCTTATCTCAGGCAAAAGCGCCGGGGAACCCAGTGCTTTCCAAGCAACAGAGGAAAGGATACTCACAGATGACCCCTCATCAATGATAGTGCCAGCCATTACCATTCTGTATATTTGGACTATGATTCTGAATGGTATACTGGCTGGCAACCGGGGTCTGCCTAGTTGGTTCCAATCAAAGGACACAACCAGGTTGCTTGGTGGTGGGACCGAATACACGGCCGGATATGACCCTGACGATGTTCCTTCCTGCGATAAAGGAATGGGCGCATTGCCCTGACGCTCGTCAGAGTCTGTGTTGATGAAAAGAATCTGGATGGTGTCATCCTTATTCTCTTCAGTGAGGGTGTCATTTGAAGATGAATCTTCAGTGATGGTGTCATTTGAAGATGAAGCTTCTGAAGGGAGAACCGGGTCAACTGCCATTTCGACCTTTGGACTTTCGTCCGGTCTGGATTCAGTAGGTTCATTTTCAATGACTGACGCTTCGGCTGACCACTTGAGCGGGCCAGCTGTATTCTCAACCAACGAAGGACTTGGCACGAGTTTTTTGTATCCAGGAGGAAGTCTCAACGGTGAAACCGGACGATCTTCCAAAACTCTCTTTGCTTCGTCTAAGAAGGAACAACGGTGGATGGCGTGATCGCCTTCACACAGTCTACAGGGGGATCTTGCTCCCCCTCTCCATCTTGAACCTTCACTTTCGCTGGTTGACGGTAAGCATTCAACATGGCTATCAGAGGTTGATGCTCCCGAGCTGTGCAAACGAGGGGACCAGTCCCTTAGTATCCGGGGAATACAGGGACAATCTCTATGGAAGTGGTCTCCTCTACATATGACACATGGCGATTTAGGCCCGGTCTGTGCTATGTGTGGATTTTTTTCAGATGTCTTTTGCTTGCCCCCAGTCGCCTTAGGCTCCTTCTTCTTCTTCTCTCTCTTCTTCTTCTCTTTCTTCTCCATGGGAGCTTGGCTTTTGCCGGCTCTACCTTGCGAAGATGAAGGATCGGAGGAAGGGTTATAGGAAGTAGAAGGTTGGTGGATAGCTCTGGACTGATCTAACTGTTGACTCGACTATTCAGGAACCATGGTGTTCTGAACTACATTGGTTGAGAATAGCCAAATTGGCAGGCCAATTGTCAGTCCTGGAAGCGACAATGTGGCCATGTGGGGCGCACCAACTTCTCCCCAAGAGGAGAAAGGACTAGGATTTCCATCATGGGGAATTCCTTGGTTGGTGTGTTCCATGTTCTCAACCTATAGATCAACGCAGGAATAGGAGGTGATTATGTTTCGTTTTAAAATAAATTTTATAACGACGCTTTAGACACAACTTGCTTTTTCACTTTTTAAGAGTCGAGAAAAAGCTAAAGATGACTCTAGTCTCCTTCAATGTTTTAACGAGCCCGAAGTGACAAATGCTCGGATGGACTTTTTCAGTTATAGAGTTTGAAAAGGCCAAAAGAAACTACTCTGGAGTTCTAGGCAGAGGGTGTGCCAAACTTTTCACAAAACCACAGAATACGTTTTACGGTACGGGTGGTCGATCTTCGTGAATGCTGTGTTCACTGCATTGCGATCAGTAGGGCGGCTGACACGGCTTCCTATGGATAAAGGCTTTGTTCCTATAGGGGTCTCCCAATATATACGCGACGGTACGTGGGAGCACAAGTCCGTATTGATACTTATCGCTTCACCGTGGAGGAATCACCCAACCACTCAACGCTAAGATATCACGTTTAACGACGCCGGAACACGTCTCTAGCTTAGACCTCTATGTGTTTGCGTTATGTTTCAAAGCGTTGTTATGTAAATTCAATTTATTTTTGGTTGATCTTGTTTAGTAGTTTGCCTTTATGGATCACCACGAGATGTATGGTACAACTCCTAAATGCAGTCTAAAGATGAGAAGCAAGCTTTTTCAATCTTTTCAACTTATGAAAATCTTAACTACTGAGGGAAAAGAAAGACATCATCTTTTCACACAGATCATGGAGCACACACTAATGCACTTTTCCCTAAATCAACATGCAAACTTATCAAATTCAAAATGCACAATGTAGGTATTTCTTTTCTCTTTCTTAATGTTGGTGTACTACAAAAAGAAAGCTGTTGTATAACTTTGAATTCAATTTCAAGTGAAAGCAAACAAGCTTTTGTCCAAAATCAAAAGACACCTTAAGATTTACTTGTTTCAACACTAGAAATACATAAATTCAAACCATATGACGAAAGCAAAAGCTCAATCAGCTATGAACAGCAAACAAACTAACTCTTAAGATCAGAACGACACTTATCACAGGTCTAGATCAAAGAGGCCACAGCAAGACTAGTTCACTTTCGTTATGGGAAACTGCAAATGATGTAAGAAATAAAGAAAGAACAAATACAGTTTCTTTATACAACCGAGGTGGAATAGTGGCAAAGAAAGGTGGTTTCAGATAGGTACATTGACTGATAACAGGCTGCAAAAACAGGGATGAAAACAGGGCAACAGAAAGCAGAGAACCCCAGTTGCACAAGGCCACACTGGTTCAGCGCAGGTAGAACACTGTCAATTTGACATTCAGCGCAGGTAGCCCCTTCAGGACCTGCGATGAAATGCAGACTGCCTTCACAGTGCCTGCAATGAAGAGAGAAACTCTTGTTTCTCTTGGGTTCTGGGTCACAGATTGCTCAAAAATCAACAGTTTTTGGCCAAATCAAAGCTACCAATCAAGTACACACTAAAGGATGATTCAAAGGAGGATGAAAAGCTATCACTAAGAGCTGTTCAGAGTCCTTGTGGATCAGCTCTTCAAATCATAAACATGCCTAGAAACTGAGCTAGAGTAGCTGCCCTCTACTTTGCATTTGAAAGATCCAAATGCAGTTCGATTCGGTACTCACTGTGTTTAGGAAATGAATAGCAAAAACACAAACAACCAACAAGATACGATCCCCAGTGGAGTCGCCAATTTGTTGTTGGGAAAATACGGAATGACCCTATCCCACTCTAAGGGTGATAGTTCCTTAGCAACAATCAAAGCAAAGCTATCTAAGATTACTTCTTTATGAGATGTAAAAGAGAGGAGAAAGAGATCCACTAACCGATATCTTCCGCTAATGGTTGATCCAATCTTCTCTCCTTGTTGCTTGCCCCCAGCTCCTTGCTCTTTCATTGGCCCAGCTACACCAAGATCCTGCAAAATGACAAGAGAGGGAAACTACAAGAAGCATACATTCATAATTGATTCAAGGACTAGAATAAATCAAATACACAAGTATAACAATACACCATTGAGACACATGCATATAGAAGAACCTCAAATGCTTTATTAATGGAAGAAGTAAGGTTCAGGAAGTGATACAACCATAAGAGGCCCAATCCAGCATCACCTTCCCAGCAGAAAGAAATCTCCTCTTCACCTCCTTCAAAGCAAATCACCCAATAGTTCTAAACTCAAACCAACAACAATTCTTTATATTCACCAAATTCCAGCCTCCCTAGACCTCATGAGAGAGATCTATATATAGGAGTTTTGGAGAAAGGATGAGTCAGCTTGAGGCTGGCATGAAGCTGACTAGTGTCCTCTCCCACTTCAGTTCTTAAGTCCACTTGGAGGTTCTTGCTTCCACTTGGAGATTTGGAACCTCTTACTCATCACCAGTCGAATTCTCTGATCCAAGTGTCATTTTGGAAGCTTCCTGGGCGTTGACACCTTGAGGAATGACTCTGCCACATGTCCAAACTCGCCCAGCGCAGGTAGCCTTCTTTGCAGTTGACATTCAGCGCAGATGCTCAGTGGAGCAGTTGACATGATCGAGAATTGCCTTGTTTTTGAGTGTTTTCAGGTGGAGAAATTTTGTTGAGTGCTGTGGTTTGCTAGCTTTGTTCCTCTAGGGGTAGGAACAACATGTTTAGGGACTTTGGATCCCTTAGATTATGGACATTTCATGCTTCATGCTGTAAGGCACAAAAATGTCTATAACAGGTGGAAATCCTAGTCCCTTCTCCTCTTGGGGAGATGTTGGTGCACCCCATATGGCCACATTGTCGCTTCCAGGACTGACAATTGGCTTGCCAGTATGGCTCTTCTCAACCAATGTCATTCAGAACACAACTATTCCTGAACAATCGAATCAGTAATTAGACGAGTCCAGAGTTGCCCACCAACCTTCTACTTCCTCTAATTCTTCCTCTCGTCCTTCCTCTTCGATTGGTGGGGCTGGCAAAGCCAAAAGTCAAGTTCCTAAGGAGAAGAAGGAGAAGAAGAAGAAAGAGAAGAAGAATAAGGAGCCAAAGGCGAATGGAGGAAAACGAGTGTTGTCTAACGAAAATCCACACACTGCACCGACCAGGCCTAAATCGCCATGCGTCATTTGCAAAGGAGACCACTTTCACAGAGATTGTCCTTGCATCCCTCAGATATTAAGGGACTGGTCTCCTCGTTTGCACAATCCGGTGTCGTCAACCTCTGATGATCATGTTGAAAGCACACCGTCAAATAGTGAAAGTGAAGCCCCAGGACAAAAAGGGAAAGCTATATTTCCTTGTAAACTATGCGAAGGCAATCATGCCGTCCACCGTTGTCCCTTCTTAGACGAAGCGAAAAGAGTTTTGGATGATCGTCCGGTTTCGCCATTACGACTTCCTCCTGGATATAAAAAACTCTTGCCGAGTCCGTCGCTAGTTGAGAATCCAGCTGGCCCGCTCAAGTGGTCGGCTGAAGCGCCTATCATCGAAGATAAACCATCTGAATCCATACCAGAGGAAAGTCAAAAGGTCGAGGCGGCAGTTGACCCCGTCTTGCCTTCAGAGGTTTTATCGTCGGATGATACAGTCACTGAAGAGAACAAGGATGACACCGTCCAAATTCTCTTCATCAACACAGACTCCAACGAACATGGGGGCAGTCTACCCATTCCCTTACCGCAGGAGGGAAGTTCGTCAGAGCCATACCCGGCCGTCTACTCGGTCCCACCTCCAAGCAACCTAGTTGTCTCCTTCGACTGGAATCAACTAGGCAGACCTCGTTTACCAGCAAGCATACCATTCCGAATTATCATTCAAATATATAGAATGGTCATGGCTGGTACCATCATATATGAGGGGGCTTCTATGATTATCCTTTCCTCTACTGCTTGGAAAGCGCTTGGTTCGCCATCTCTTTTGCCTGAGATGAGAAATCTGACAGGCTTTGATAAAGGAACCAGTTGACCTTTAGGGATCCTTCCCAATGTGCCCATAACATTGAGAAGGAAGACAGTTCAAATGAACGTAATGGTTGTTCAAGGACCCTTGGATTATAACCTACTCCTTGGACGAGACTATATTTATTGCATGGGAGCCATCGTCTCCTCACTCTTTAGAGTAATGTGTTTTCCGCACGAAGGAAGAGTGGTCAAGCTCGTGGACCAGCTTTCATTTCCCGAATCACGCATAGCAAATAGTCATATACCATCCCTAAATGGTCTCTTCACGCAAGAAATGTCTCAATCTCCAGTCTGTCCTCCCGATGAGCGCGAGTAATTCGGAGGGATATGACTGAAACCCAGGGGGCATGCATCCTGGTCTTCTTCGGCAGGAAAACTTCGGGTATAGGGTAGGTTTCCGCGGGAGAATATGACTAGTCTGTACCCCGTCCGTCGGTGGAAGAGGGGTTATTCTAGAATAAGATTCTCTTGTCAAAGTTATGTGAGTTGGCGGGCATCGTCACTCACCTTTGTTGATTTCGAGCAACATCGCCGAAGAAGTGTTTTGTTTGCACCGCGAATAGAACAATCTTTGGGTAACCTGTAAGAGGTAGGCCTTTCCTGATAGAACAAATGTTTTGTCTGCAAATTGAGGGGTAACCTTGAAACCATATTTTATACCTGGGGGCATGCAAACCTTTTGGAGTGTAAGCAAAGAGCGATTATTTATCTGTTTTTTGGATTAGTCGTTTCCTAACTTACATAAAGAAAGGATGTGGGGCAACACTCGAAAGATTGCCGAATTTTATATGAGACATTCTTATCATATGACTGGATTAATCGAGCAGTTTTAGCACATAGTTCAAGCTCGTTAAAAAATAAACATAAGACATGAGCAAATGTTTCCACCCGTGTTTAAGCTCGTTAAAAAATGAACTATTCCCCGGTAAATAACCACCGTGAATGAAGCATTTCAGCCATTAAAACCTTGGTCGTGTTTGCACCGTCACCTCCACTTTTCCATTGGCTGATCATTCACCTCCATTTGATTGTTTACCCATTTTGAGGAACAGCTGCGAAGAGTGATTTCACTAGCCATCCTTGTGACACTGTCGTGATTGGAAAATTCCAACTCTTACCTGGAATCAGCTGCTACCCATTTTATCACTCGTTCCTCAAAAGACGAGTCTTCTTTAAGCTCTTTTCAACTGACTCGTAAAATATGAAAAGATTGTCGAGTTTTGGCCTTCCAGCTCGTTAAAGCGACCAGAAGCGCTATCCCTCCTCTAGATTTTAATTTTTTTGGACCTGAGGGATTATTGCACAAAAAGATCGAGCGCTTGTTTTGTTCAGCTCGTTAAAACTATCGAAAATTCATCCCTTCTGTATTGTTTTATACTTTTTCGGAATTAAGGGATTAGATGACGAAAAAGGAATTTTGGAGTTACCTTTACGTACCTTTTCAGACTCTCTAAAAATGAAAAGGACCGAGTTATCTTTGTCGTTAAACTCATTAAAAAGATTAATAGCGACAAACTTGTCTTTAGACGAGAACGAGTTTCACTATCGGTAGGCTCGTTAAAACATAGCGATGGGTTTGCCCGAAGGGAAAATTATAGAACAAGCATATGTTATCCTCCTCAAGCTTGACAAAAATAAAGAGGTACTGGTCAGCAATGACTGGGGAAAAATTGGGAAGAAACTCAAAGAATCTTTATTGGTAGCAATTCGCTCTTGAACATGACACTTCCACTCCGTGCCTGAGTCGGGTTGGGTTGTTTCATTCACCGGTCACATCACCATGGTCATGCCATACCATCCACATCTGGGGTAAGTGCTACCGATCCATCACATAAGTGTCGCCGACATGTTCAAGAGAAGTCATCCAGAGAAGTCACCCGTGTCCCATCCACTACCATACATTATACTTCATTCTTTCATGACCGTCATCCTGAACCATATATCATCAGATCGTTTTCACCTCCATCAAAATCATTTGCTCCGTTCCGTGTCATTGATGTGTGATTCATTAAGGCCCTCCTTTGACGGATCGCTCCTTGTCGACATCAGCTCATTATCCAAGAAGTTGATCTAGGAACACCCCCTTCAGTACTTTGAAGCTTGCATGCCTCAATGGCAAGTTTCTAACTTCCGGCGACAGGTATACATCAATGACCTTCGACCAAAAGATTTTGCGTGGTGTTCGATGCCAAGTCCTTTATTCACACCACGTGAATTGTACTGCAGTACCTTGAGGGTCATCATCATTATCGGTGATTCCTCTCGCGCTTGTTAACAGTTTACATCATTGACTGGTAATCAAGTGATGTCTTTCCATGTTCGACTTCAAAACATTTCTCACATGGATCGACTTGTACTTCGAGTGGAGATCAGACGAGATTGAAGACCCCGGATCTAGTTTCATCCATCCGGGCTGCAATATATATTCAAGAAAATTGAAATGTACAGCATTGCAGCACAGATAATCATCCTACCAAAAGGATGATGGCTCTATCAGAATCATCAGTGTACCATCAGACGATTGTCTGTCTTATGTACATGAAAATGAATTTATAAAGCTGAGCATGGGAATGCCTGCCTCAGCTAGATCATGAAAACAGTATGAAGATAATGTATTGTATTATATCTTATTACAGGTCTCCTCCCAGCATTGAAAGAACTTCGGATCCTCCTAATAAAGCATTTCACCCGATAAACGGCCTCATACTTTAGGGGGCAACTGTTATAGACATTTTTGTGCCTTACAGCTCTAAGCATGAAATGTCCATAAACCAAGGGATCCTAAGTCCCTAAAAGTGTTGTTCCGACCCCTAAAGGAACAAGGTCAACAAATTACAGCTTCTCCCAGAATTTCTCCACCAGAAACTGCTCAGAATCAGTCAAATCAGGATCATTTCAGCTGCTCCACTAGCTAGCTGCGTTGCATAGCACCCAAGTACACTAGCTAGGTGCGTTGCAACGCACCTAAATGCACTACCAGGGTGCGTTGAGCGGGAAATGACAAATGGTAGTGTCATTCCGCGAGGTGGACAGACAATGGAAGCTTCCAGAATCTTCCCCAATGACACTTGCCTCACTGAGTTCGACCAAGGATGAGTAAGAGGCTCTCAGTCTCCAAGTGGAAGCAAGAACTGACAGAGAGAAGCCACTAGTCAGACCATAAGCTGACTCATCCTCTTTGCATACATCTATATATGGATCCCTTCCCAGAGATCCAGAGGCTGGAATTTTGTACATTGTAGAGAATTGCTGTTGGTTTTGAGATAGATATCAGAGTATTGGGTGATTTATGCTTTGTTGGAGGTGAAGAGGGGATTCCTTTGCTGGGAGGTGGATGCTGGATCAGGAATCATCGGTTGTAACTCCTCCTAGACCTTCTTTTTATATCAATAAAACTATTTGAGTTTCTCCTACATGCTTGTGTATCATTGATGTTTGTTATATTTTCATGTTTAGCTTAAATCTGATCCTAAGCTATTTATGAATATAAATCCATGTCTTTGTGTAGTTTTCTTCTTCTGTGATCTTACAGGAACTTGGTGAAGCTGGGCAAGTAAGGGAGCAGGTAGTTGGAAGCTGTCAAAGAGGAGAGAGATTGGATCAAAGGACTAGCGCAAGACACAAGTTGGTTCATCCTATTCCTCTTCGTTTATAGTTCATAAAGAAGAATACAAAAGTAGTTTTCTCTGTTTGTTTCTAAGGTACTGTCACACCTTAGTGGGATAGGGTCGTTCTGAATAGACACTTTTCCTGTTAACACCTTGGTGGTGATGTGGCTACCTCTCCCCCCATTCTTTCGGTCTCCTTGAGCCTGGCCAATGTTTCCTGTAGAACGGCCTCATCATCCTGTAGAGGGGTTTTTGAAGCTAACCTTTCCATTCTCTCCTTCCAGGCAGTTGTCTTCGGGCTCCCCCGCTCATAAGTGACTGATATTTTTGAGGGGGACCTCTCCCTTGGCGAGGTAGGGGTGTCTTCTATGGTAATTGGGTCGATGGATGGAGGTTGGGGCCTACCTGTTTTGATTCTTACTGTTACACAAAAATATCGTCACCATGATTATTTGCAGTCAGTATGGGTCTATCATCACTTGCACTGTCCTCCTAAGCAAGTCTAAGACCTCAGCTCTTCAAATCAAGCTTCAGAAGTGGGAGAAAGACATTAAAAATCAATGTAACTCTGGTTCCGCACTTTCTCTCATGGTCACCTGCGGTCCCGCACCTTCTGTGTACAAAAGATGCGTACCTACCCGCTCTATTCCTAACGGTGTAGGTGCGGACCCCTGTGAAAGTCAAAAGGCGCAAGTTTTATCTTAAAAAACTCACATTGGGTTAATTCTAGAGTTTTCTAGAAGGAATTTTGACATGGATTGTTCGCTCTGAGGTGGTTCATGCATCCCAAAATAGAAGGAGCTAATCCCTTGACTAAAGGAGCTATCCCTTTGAAGGAGGGCTTTATCCCTTTGAAGGAGGACCTAGTAACTTCCCTCCATTGCACTATAAATACAGGCATTGGGGTGAGGTCTAGAGAGGTTAGAAGCTGAATATTTTGAGGGTAAATGCTGGTGAAATTGAGACTCTTTGGTTGAGCTTGAGAGGAGAGATCACATACCTCTTGGTTCCATTGGAGAGTGAGTGAAACTTGTCAAAGTAGAGGAGACATCTTGTTGGACCCTGGGAGGAGCTTGTATAGCGTCAAGGCAAAGGTTATAAGGTTCTTCTTCTTTTGAATTAATACAATCAAACTCATTTTTCTCAACAAGTATCTTATGTTATTTGTTTCATGGACTCCTTGACTTTCATGTTAAATATGTTTTATGCAATTGGTTTTTCAGGTGCTATTTAATGTGTTTGCCTTGTTTGTGTTTGCAGATTCGCAAAAAGGAGCTCATTTGGATCAATGGAGCGAGGGCATCCACAAGCTTGCGTTGGACCAAAGGTAGGCCCTAAAAACACTTGTTTGCTAATTGTTTATTGAAACATATTTAAAGAAAGATAGTGTCTGGTTGGTTTGTTTGTCGTTAGGTCTTCTTTAGATTCTAGGAAGGTCTATCTTGTCCTCAAGATCGACACATTCCGTGCGACAAAATGGTGACCATACTGGGGACTTGATTGTTTTCTTTGTCTATACTTTGACCTGAGAAACTGTATTTTCTGTTTCTGTTTTTGACTTAATGATTGTGGGATTGGGTGAATTTAATTAATTTTGAGTTAGTTTTCATTTTTCATACTTTTGGGAGAGGTACGCACCCTCTAAGTTAGGCACAGTGCGTACCTGTACTCACTTTTGCTTTGTGCACAGAGCGTAGACGCACCTGTGTAAACAGGTTGCCTGGGTACCCTGTCAAAAATTTGAAATATTTTAAATTTTTTTCTTTTTTATCAGTTTAGAATTTGTTTATAGGGTTTAGCCATTGCCGAGACCTACTTGTTCCCTGTCAAAAGCTTTCCTTGGTTTGATTTCCTTAGCATTAGGGTTTTAGGTGGAATTCCTAGGAATTTTGCTTATTAGGTTTGTTTTTCGTTTTAGGTTGTGTAGTGGCTCTGAGCTTAGAAGCCGTAGGGACCTCAGATTACCTTGGTGTCTACCAGTCTTCTTATGAGTCTGACCATTTATGAAATCTCCCCTTGTTGAGGAATCCACTTTGAGTTTTCTCATTTCAAAATTTCGAAAAGCTTGTAGTTGAAAGTTTGGAATTTTCATTTTTTTTTTAAAATAAAACGAAAGATTGGTTGTTTTTTGACTAATTGTGATTCTGCATAAATTAGTCCTTAGCTCACATTTAGCTAAGTAAAACATCCTCAAAAAGGCTTTTAGTAGGCTTTGACTTCAAGTAGCTTTTTATAGTTTGTAGCTCTCAAAGTTAGTCATTTTCATTAGTTTTGATTGTTTTATTTACAAAATATAAAAAATCTCTTTTGAAAAGTTTGTTTTTGTAGTGATTGAGTGCTTTAAAAAGAAAAGGGAAATTTGTGTGAAATAGCTAGTTGTCTCGTTTTTTAGTGCTTTGGAAAGGAAAAGCTCTTCTTTTAATTTATTTAATTGAGAAAGATTTGTGTTTACAAGAGTATTTGCATTCTCAAACTCTTTCTTAGTTTAGAAGTTCATCGAAGAGAAAAGATTGTTTAAATCATCTTAGGTGCATCTTTTTAGTGATTTCGAGTCGAGTCTTTACACCACAAGTTTCATCTCCACCACCTCTTGACTTAAACAACAACCATTAAAATTAATGCTTAAAGTAAAATTCACCTAGTAACATTTTATTTCTAGGGCTCTGATACACCAACTTAGCTTAGGCTAGTGTCTTGGAGTAGGAGAGTAATTAACTCTCCAAGACAGTAAAAACAAACAAGTAGCTGTATCTTGTGGTAGGAAGAAATCCAATTGTTACATTTATGCTCTGGGAAAGATCCTCTTAAAGGAGAAGCACGAGATCGTGTCCGAACCAGTGTGGGAATCAATCCTTCCTCATTGGGAACGACGCCAGATATTCACGTATTAAAAACGGTAAACCTCGGATTAACCATTGTCGAGGAGCCTGGGGTCACTTGTTGGTAAACCTTGGATTATGTCAAGGAGCCTTCAAGCGGATTGAGCTTGCTACTCTGCCCTTGCGTGCGTATCGGATCGTAGATTGTTCCCCCAGGTGTATTTGTCTCAGTTGGTAGCCTTAGTGACCATATTCTTTAGGATTCTTCCTAAGGTGACAGTGGTGGGAAGATCCCACTGTACCTGGAGCAGACGTCGGCTAGACTCACTTGGATTTTCTGGGGGGTTCACTTCACTCGAGCTGGTTAAGTGGAGGAACTTGGTCAAGTCTATTCATTAAGTAGGTTGTCGGGGTAACTGTTCCAACCGCCATTTCTGTACTGAATTCTGCGACGTTGGATTTCATCACCAACTAGTGTTTTCGGTTCGGAAAGTTACTGTTTGTGTGTGTTTGATCTCTAGATTCTTTAGGCGTGTGATTCAAATTTGTTTGGTTCTTTAGAGGCTTTAGGTGTTTTTTATTGAGATTTTACTTTGCTTGCGTGTGAAGTAGTTAAAAGTTTTTAACTGTGGCTGAATTACCAAGACAGTCCCGTAGACTTCGGGGCCAGTCTCCTGAGTTTGTAGCCGTGGCTGATTTACTGAGGAAGTCCCGTAGACTTCGAGGCCAACCTCCTGAAGAAGTCCCGAGCCATTTTGAAGGCTTGAAAGTCCTCGTAACTCCTAGTGGCAATAAAGTTGGGTCACCTGAGGAAGGAGAGTCTTCATTGGTGGTACATCCTGATTACCAAACTCTAGTAACAGGTTATAATCCTGAATCTATTTCGGTTTCTGAACCTGCTGGTAGCTTTTCATCTACTAGTGATATAGGTGAAGAACCTGAGATATCTGAACCTGTTACTCCGACATCGGAGTTTGTCTCTCCAACTTCTAGTGCTCCTAATTCACCTAGGGTAGAAAGAGTAATCACCGAAAATCTTCCTTCTGGTTTGATAGCTATTGAAGAACTTGCTCTGGAAGAAGAAGTAGGCATCCCTATCCCTGAAAATCAACCGGTTATTGATCTGAGTGTGAATCAATTTTTGCAGTCCACCTAGAAGTACTACTTGGTATCTTTCTTTGACTAATTATTTGGAAAACCCAGTGTTAAGTTTTTCACCACCTCATGCTCCTTATCATCCTAGAGGTTTTTATACTCCCGTAAATATGTCAGGGCAGTCGTCCATGTTTACTCAATCGCCTGAATCTTTTTTGTACGGCGGTCCTTTTGTTCCCTCTGGGTATCAGCCACTTTCTGGTACTTTTTTGGGAGCATCTCCTCAACCCATTGAACAAGGGTTATTCACTGGAAGCAATGGTGCAAAGTCGTTGAGCGTAGAGGACATTCTTATGATGTCAGGTTCTATTCCCAATTCTCAACCTCAAGGTGGCCAGTTACTGCCTGGGGGGCAGCCTCAATTAACACCTGGGGGGCAACCTCAAGGTACACAATTTGTATCTGGGGGGCAACCTCAAGGACAGTATGTACCTACGGTACAATACGTTCCTCAAGGTCAACCCCAGGTACAATACGTTCCTCAAGGTCAACCCCAGACTTAATATGTACCCTAAGGTCAACCCTAGTATCAATTTATACCTCAAGGTCAACCCCAGTATCAGTACGTGCCTCAGGGGTATCTACCCCAAGGTCAGTATTCGAACCAAGGTTTCCAACCACCCCAAGGCAATCTTATGTTCAAGGAACGGGAAATGTACCTTTCAATTATCAATCCTACCCTCAACCTGGTTATGGTCCTCAATATTCTCAACCTATTATGGGTCAGTACCCCGAAATGAACATAGTGTGGGATCCATCGCAAACTCAACAGGTTTTGCAGCCAAATGTACAGTTGTCATCTCAAACTGGACAACCCTTAGTTTCTGGTTCACCCCAGCAACCAGTCCCATCTAATATTCAAACTTCTGTACCTTCGACAGTTTCTCAGTCTAGGCCTACTGCGCCTCGTACTCCATCTCAAACGACTGTTGCAACTGCCGCAACATCTGTTCAATCTACCCCACCTACTTCTGGAGTATCGACAGCTCCGGTTTCTACTGTTCCTGTATCTACTCCTCAGACATCTTTACCACCATCTGGATCCACGATTCAAACTACGGTTCAGATGCCTGTAGGACAACCTGGTTTAAGTAAGGTTGTCACAAGTCAACCACAATTCACCTATCAACCGTACCAGGGACAGTACCAATTCGGTCCTGCTATCCAGCAGCCAGTTTATCAGTATCAACCATATCCTGGGTACACTTATCAACAACCCCAACAACCCCAGTACGGTCCGGTTAATCCTGGTTTTCCGGGAGGATACAATATCCCGAACGCGATTCCTATTCCTAGTTATCCTGGATATCCTCCTCCTGGGGCTGGTCTCATGACCTAGAGTTTTAGGGATCCTAATCAGCAGTTACTGTTTATCGCAACTTTGGACTTACCTGACTTGTCGCGCCTAACGAACGATCCGATTAATTATCTTCTGTTTTGGCCGCCAATGCCGAATGAGTTGCCCAGTGACATTCCCAAGTTCGAAGGTAAATCTGGAGAGGACCCGTCGAACCATGTGATGACTTACCACCTCTGGTGTGCATCTAACTCCATCACAGATGATTCGACCCATCTTAGACTTTTCCAGCGCACTCTAATTGGTCTCGCGGCCAAGTGGTACATTGAGTTATCGCGAGGCACTTTTTATAATTTTAGTCAGTTAGCTACCTCGTTTTTAACTCATTTTCAGTTGCCAGTCAGATATGACAATGGCACAGAATTGTTAACTTCGCTAAAACAATCGACATCCACGTATATTTCAGATCATATTCATGAGTGGCGACATCGACGATGTTTAGTGAAGGTATTTATTCCGGATCAAATCTTGGCTGAGTGGTTTGTAAAATCTTTGTTGCCAAGGATCACTGAAGATGTTGCTAAAGCCGGAGTTGTTACTGAGGAGCAAGTGATTGCTCAAGCACAGTACCTTGACTTGGTCTATACTCAGTTAGGTACGTTACACGAAAAGAACCCCGATCTTCCCAAGTCAAATCAAATCACTGCAGCTCCTTCGTGATCTCATGCCGCTGACGGTATGATTGGTACGGTTAACACTAAAAGTAAGAAGAAATCTTCCAAGAATTCTTCTCCTATCGTAACCTTGCCTAATTCCCCGACAGGAGATTCTTCTGCAGAGGTTTCCGCCGATATTCACGTTGTAGAGTCATCTATAGCCAAATCAAAAACCGGTGGGAAGAAGAAAGGAAAGAAGAAGAATAAAACGGACAAAAGTTCAAAGGAGAAACCTAGAAAGGCGGAATCCAATAATGAAAAGTGCAAACCTCGTTATCCATGTCTCATTTGTGACGAAGAACATTTTACAAGAGACTACCCTCATCGAGCAGAGGTTGTGAAGATCGTCAAAGGTTCCCAAACTCCTGCTGTCTTGAAGGATCCATTTCCAAGTCAAGATAGTAAGATGATAGGTTCTTCCTCGAGTGCCAATGAAGAACCCATATTGATGATGTCCCATGTAAGGATTGCGACTCGATCGCAAGATTATGGTAGTAAAAGTCCTGTTGATGGTAAAGAAGCAGAATCTTCTCATTCTAATCCATCAACCTCAGCTCTCGGTTCCGATCAACTACAAATCGAGAAACCTAATCCAGACTTAGTAATCAAACCGCCTGCTAAGGGTATACTTCAAAAGTCAGCTTTCAATCCACATGCGAGAGCGGCTCAGAATTATAACATTGTTGAGGATTTAGCTATTTCACCCTCGGCAATGTCAGCTTTGGAAGTGCTGCAATCATGCCCAGCACAGTGTAAATTACTTTTATCGGCTATAGGAGCTGTTGATGTTTAGGACCCGAACCTAATAATCTTTGATCTAGAAAATAGTACACCGCGTTTGCCTCATAAAATGGCTTTCCAGATCCCAGTGATAGTAAAAAACAGGCCTATTCATCGGACTGTAATTGATGAGGGAGCCTCAACATGTATTATGTCGATATAGTGTTGGAGATCGCTTGGTTCTCCTTCATTGAATCAATCCCCGACAATTCTTAAGGCCTTTGATGGCCGTGGGTTTCATCCTTTTGGCATTCTACAGGATTTGCCTATAGGGGTTGAAGGAAAAATCGTTAATCTAGATGTGGAGGTGGTTGATGCCCCTCTAGATTACAACCTTCTATTGGGTCGAAGTTGGTCTTACGCTATGACAGCGGTCGTTTCATCGGTCTTCCGAGTAATAAAGTTTCCACATAATGGAAAGATCGTAACAATAGACCAGCTGGCTTACTTTTCATCCAACCCAGCCTCTTCGGAGAGTATTCAGCATGTCGGTAAAACGACTATCCCATATAAGGATGTTGGAGTAGGATTAGTTAAAGATGTCGGTTTACTGGGAACTTTTCCTTTTCCTCCAATCAACACATCATCTTCATTTTCAACCATTCATATGATTACATCAGATACTATTTTTTATGACGATCCTTGGATCGTTCCTTCTGAATCTGAACTAGACTCATATGGTAATTCCATGCCTTTGAGTCCATATGAAATTGCCTCTGAAGTCGTGCAGTCTTTTGCCGACCCGTGTTCAACCGAAAATGACTTAATGAATGTGGTCCGTGAGGAATCACTTTTCACATCAACCTTGGATTTAACTACGTTTTCTGAACTTGTTCACTCTGATGAGCAAATTCGTGAAATCCTATGTGTAGATGATTTACCATGGGAAGATCTCCATCACAGATCTTTGTTTTTACCTGAGGATGATCGTTTTGAAAATGATTTCACATCAATCTTTACGACTGAATATGTCAAGGAACCTCAGAATCCAATGAAACATCCTGATTCAAAGTTAAATTTGGGAAACATCTCTCGAACTATTCCCATTAACATTTCGGTTAAGCCTGGAATTGTTGAGAACATTCATATAGGTGCCTCGTGTACAAATGACGAAATTCGATTATATAAGGCCCTATTTCAAGAATTCCGCGACGTGTTTGCCTGGTCCTATGAGGAAATGCCAGGAATTGATCCCGCGATTGTTGTTCATGAGATCAAGACTTACCTAGACGCTAAACCCGTCTGGCAATGTTTGCGTCAGATTCACCCACGAAAAGTTGCTGCAATTAAAGCAGAAGTTGAGAAACTGTTGAAAGCAGGTTTCATTTATCCGATCATGTTAACGGATTGGGTATCGAATATTGTTCCGGTTAACAAAAAACAGGGAACAATAAGAATATGCATCGATTATAGGGACATTAATCGAGCCTGTCCAAAGGACAATTACCCAACTCCCTATATCGATCAAATCATTGATGATTGTGCCGGCAGCAAAATATTTTCCTTTATGGACGGTTTTTCCGGATACAATCAAATCAACATTCTACCTGCTGATCAACCAAAAACGGCTTTCATTTGTCCATGGGGGACATTTTCTTATTGCAAATTACCTTTTGGGCTTAAGAATACCGGAGCAACTTTTCAGAGGGCGATGTCTTATGCGTTTCATGACATCAAGCACATTGTGCAACCCTATCTCGATGACTTTCCTGCTCATTCATTACATTGAGCTGATCACCTTGTCCATTTACGAGCAATCTTTATGAGGTGTGGGCATTATCGTATTCGGTTGAACCTACACAAATGTGTCTTCTGTATAGAAACGGGTCGATTACTGGGATTTTTAGTTTCAAAAGCCGGCATTCGCGTTGATCCCTCAAAGGTCAAAGCTATCATCAATTTGCCTTCTCCTTCGAGTCTTCGCCAACTCCAAAGTTTGCAGGGGAAAGCAAAATTTTTACGACGATTCATTCCTAACTACGCCGAGGTTACAAAGGGTTTTACATGGTTGTTGAAACAGAACACTCAATTCTCTTGGGATGAGATAGCTCAGAAATCTTTTGATGCACTCAAACACGCGTTGACCCATGCACCGTTGTTGCATCCTCCCAACTACAACCAGGATTACTTTTTGTATCTCGCCGCCTCCCATTCCACCATTGGAATGGTCTTAGTTCAGGAAGATGAATTTAGAACGGAACATGTGATATATTACCTTAGTCGAACGTTAAATCCAACTGAGCTAAAATACTCACATGTGGAGAAATCGGCATTGGCAGCCGTTCAAGCTGTCCAACGTTTTCGTCACTACATTTTACTACGTAAAACTACAGTAATTTCGGATTGCAACCCTATGATTTACATTTTGACCAAACAATTGCTAGGGGGCAAGTACTCTAAATGGATCATTATCCTGCAGGAGTTCGACTTGGAGTTTGAGAAATCTAAGTCTAAGAAATCTTTAGTTTTTGCAGAGTTAATGTGTGACTTCCCGCGTGCTGACACAGAAACTGTGGCAGAGGAGCCCATTGCGGACGAATCTTTGTTTCTAATCAGCACTTTAGATCCATGGTATGGGGATATCATCGTCTATCTCCAAACCCAATCCTTTTGGCCTGAAATGTCAAAATCGAAACGTCGGAAAATTCGCTTCTAGTCCCAACAATTCAAAATTATTGGAGATACTCTTTATCGCCGTGGGGCGGACTCTATTTTTCGACATTGATTAACTCACGAAGAGGCTGAAAGGGTTCTAAATGACTGTCACTCTGGAGCATGTGGCAGTCATATGTCTGGGGATGCCACAGCCCAAAAGATATTGCGCGCTGGCTATTTCTGGCCGTCCTTGTTTAAAGATTGTATTACAGCGGTCCGAAAATGCCACAACTGCCAGATTTTTTAGCGTAAGATGCGCGCTCCACCTGCTCCTCTCCACCCTATAATTGTCGTTGGTCCTTTTGCCAAATGGGGTATCGATTTTATTACATGTAACCCTCACTCGGCTGGGGGTCATGCATATATCATCCTTGCGGTAGATTATTTTACTAAGTGGGCCAAGGCGATGCCTACATTCAAGGCAGACGGCAAGACAGTTGCAATTTTCGTGTTCAATCATATAATTGCTAGGTTTGGTGTCCCACAAGCGATAATCACTAATCATGGGCATCATTTTTGAAACGTTATGATGACCGAACTTACAGGCCAGCTTGGTTTACGTCACGATAGTTCAACCCCTTATTATCCACAAGTGAATGGTCTGGTTGAGTCCATCAACAAAGTTTTAGTTGTCATGATCCGACGAATCATTGGGATTCATCGGTCGAATTGGTACAACATGCTATTTTCAGCGCTTTGGGCATACCGAACTTCAGTAAAAACATCAACAGAGTTCACTCCTTTCCAACTAGTCTATGGTTTGGAAGTTGTGTTACCCATTGAGTGCGAAATCCCGTCACTGCAAATGGCCATCGAGTTACTTCCAGCCACTTCCGAAGAGGAAAAGTGTTTTTTATACTTAGCTCAATTAGATGAGAATCGACGTGATGCTGCATTGGCAATCGAGACTCACGCAAAACGTATGAAAGCTCAGTATGATCAGAATGTGACCCCTCGAAATTTTTCGGAAGGAGACCTAGTGTTATTGTATGATCAAGCTAATGATAAATTAGGCGCTGGGAAATTCGTTCCTATGTGGCATGGTCCCTATATTGTTAAGCGAAAGCTAGCAAAAGGGGCCTATGAATTGGTAGACTTTGATGGGGACTCTTTGGGTAAACCCAGAAATGCCCTTTACTTGAAGAGGTACTATGCTTAAAAGAATGGGGTATGGAGATGTTTAGTTAGGATAGTTTTTTCTTTCTAGCTGGTGTGTTTTAGTTTACAAAGTGTGCTTAGCTTAGAGAGTGTTTTTTCGTCATTATTCCTGCTTATCTTGGTTTTACTCTTGATATTGCAGATGTCGATGCCTCTCCAAACATACATTGGATTTGCTGATGGTGCCTGTCGTAATACACGGAACATCTCTTCCGCAGCTTGGGTTATCTATTCGCCCTATGATGAGTTAGTTTCTATGCATGGGGTAAGCCTCGGTCAAACAACAAACAACATTGCAGAATATAGTGCAGTGATTGAGTTATTGTCTGAATCTATTTCATTTGGGATTCGGAGTTTGATAGTGAGGTTAGATTTTGAACTCGTTGCATTACAGCTTAATAGAGTGTATGCCATTAGAAATCCAGTGTTATTAAGATTATTTTTGAGAGTGCGTCCCTTGGAACGTGAGTTTGATTACATTGAATATCAGCATATTCCAAGGTCTTTAAATACATTAGCAGATGCAATTGCTTATCGAATGTTAAATAGACATTTGCAATAATCATACATGTAAATTTAAAACCATTCCATAACATGATTTACAAGATAAGCCGGTAGAGTATATATATATATATATATATATATATATATATATATATATATATATATATATATAAGAGTGTGTCAAAAAATACATCGTCTTCGATCATAGGTTGAAAAACACTTACACTTCTCCTTGCTTTGAAATACAGAGGGGTCTCCCTCTTTCGTTTTTCCTTTGGCTTGGGAGGGGTACTTAGGGTGGCCAGCACAGCTGCTGCCTCCCTAGCAAGGATTTCGGCCGTCTTCCCCTTCTGTTTTCCTTTCTCAGGGCTTCCTGTAGAAAGCCCTGTAGCGGCTGATTTCTGGCTTCCTGTAGAAGCCGTTTTTAATTTTCCTGTAGACACAGATGGCACCGTTTTAGCCTACTTGGCTGAGGGTGCTTTGTCTTTTGACTTTGCTGAGGCTGCCTTAGAGGTGCCTTCACTGATGTGCACTTGTTCAATCCTTTCCACCCTGCTCTGTAATCTTTTCTCTCTGGGTGTTAATGTGGGTTTGTCGTCCTCTGTTTTGGCAGCCTGGTGTTTCTCTTGTTTCCCCTTCTGATCTTTCTTTGGTGCTTTGGCCATGGTTTCTTGGCCCTTTCCTTTCTTTTCTATTTGAATTGGTTCCTTCTCCGCGCTGCTGGAGGTGAGCTCCTCAGCCAAAATTCAGATGTCATCATCATTAGTCAAATTTCGAAAGGCTTCCCAGGAGAGGGGGACGATGTACGTGTGGAGTGCATCCTCCACGAGGAGCTTAATGAGCCCATGATGGGCTACCTAGTCTGGTGTTCCCTCTCTTAATTTGGTGGCACATTCAGTCATGGGCTGCAGGAGGAAGTAAGGAATGCTCAACTTGTTGTCTGAGGGTAGGTCCATTTGGTGCCTAAGTTCTGTGAGCAGCCGGAAATGGTATCCATGCACGATGCTGAATCGCCCCTCGCACGTGATATACTTCATAATTTGGAGGCTGACCTCACTCCAAAGTGGCTGTAGGTTGGCTCTTCGAACTCCGTTCTTGTCCTCTGAGAATTGCTCCTCTGGCAGAAAGAACTCCTTCTTAGCCTTCTGGCCCAGTTTTCTCTCCTCCTTATCCCAAGGTACCCCCATCGGGAGATCAGTGACCCTGCTAATGAACTATGGGGTGAGTCTGAGGGTCAAATCTCTAAAATTGACAACGGCCAGCGTTTTTGACTTTGGCTGGACAAAGCTCACAGGAATTCTTCTGCAACCTCGTCATCGTAACCTTGAAGTTTGTCACAGAATGACATCCACCGGGCACGAGAGAACAGTTCTACCACCTCAGGGGTTTCCCGTAGCTTCTTTGAGTCTATAGGCTCTTTCCTAATGAACCCATCCGGCATGGTAAAAGCTTGCTGTGTTGGTCTGAGCTGGCTGGCGCGTATAAAACGATGGACCTTTGGGATTTCCTTAGACAGAGCGCAGAGTTACGCCTCTATCATGCACACAGTTGATAAATTCATGACTGTCTACAGGTGAGCCTTGACAGTGGCTCAATCATGAACCAAACTCTGTAGAAAACCCCGCATACACACTACGACAACAATTATTATGCAGAAGTAAGACGATGCTTGAAAATTCATGCACAGACTGTAATTATACCCTTTTAAGACGTCGACTTCACCAACCTTCGAACCAATTGCATGGGAGGACTATGTTCAGGCTTACCTCGTTCCAAACTTGCCACCTTTGATGTGAACAGTTTAATTTCCTCCGTAGCATTGAGCTTCCTGTAGCGAAGCTTCCTATAGACGTCATGCACGGGTTTTGGAGAGCGCTTCAGTGGTTCTGGGCCTTCTGTGCAATCACCGGACGTTTGAACAGGCCGAGGACTCGGAGTAACAGCCTTCAGGAAATTTCGGATGCATACTCGACTGCAAAGCGGTTGAGGATAAATGAGTGGAGTGCCATACGCGATCCAGCCGGTGGATTTGAATCCCTGCGGGATTCGTGGCGCGGGGGTGAGCTGTCCCTGCCGGCCCATTGGACGACGTCACCTGCTATCATTCCACTGTAAGTCTGCCTGACCGCCGAATCATTCCCTGCATATCTACCGCTGCCATTTCTATTAGATCGCCGCTTCTCTCCGACTAGATGCTTCCCACATGTCCATTTCCTGTCTTGTTTGACACAACCAACGCTTTTCGGATCGGACGAGACCGTCGGACTGGTTGTGGTGGCCAGTTGAATGGCTACCGGACTTGCTCAACCCATTCATTTTCATATTCATGCACATTTTAGAGCATTGTTCATGTAATTTGACGAAACAGGGTGAGGCACTTACCTGTGCGGCCGCGACGTTATTTTCATGCTTCAGGACGAGGGTGACGGATCCGCTTGCTGCTGCTTCACGCACAGGCATGGGAGCTCCTTCTTGCTGACTGCTGCTGGTTACGAGACCGGTTGCCTGGCTGCAAATGGTGCATGCGCCAGCTTTATGAGTTGCAGGTTCCTTCATGGTGTATGCTCTAGCTGGATCAACTGCTACAGGATTCCCGTAGCCGTTTCTCCTTCTAGGGTGCATGCCGAAACAGTGGAATCATGGTCACGGTTGCAGGGTCCTCGGATTGCCTTGATAAGTAGCGCATTGGGCCTCTGCATGCTTTATTCCATTTGAGAATTGTTTCTTCTGAGGATCCAACGTTCTGGTTTGACTGTGCTGGTATTTCCATTGTATGGCAGCAAGGGTGGTAGAAGGAGGCGACAACAGTGGGTGATGGAGAAAAACATTGGTTGCATGCCTCCTGATTGGACTTTGGGCTTCACATTCTTCTACACAGTCGGTCCTGGGTCGTCCAAAGATTCTACAGGAAGTTTCCTGTAGAAATACAGAACATCCTGTAGAAAGTCATGTAGCTTCCTGTAGAAGGCTAAACTGTGACCAAATTGTGCCCAGACCTTGCAAGAGATGAGTGTTTCTAGCGGGAGTGCTGGTGAGGTCACCTGGTAGTGTGGTAGGGACCCTTGTCCTTGAGTTGAGAGACCTCCTTTTCTGCATGGAATACCTGCAATCTTGAGCCTGTTTTCTTGTTTCTGCCTCATTCTTTTCTGTTTTCTTTTCCTTTGTTTGTTTTTTTTCTTTTTTTTTCCTTTTTTTTTTTTTTGGGAGACAGCAGGGGCGCCTCAGTGAGGTTTTCACCCCTACCATCTGCCTTGAGCTCCTCATAGAGGTTTTCACCCAAGGGTCTTTTTTTTATTCAAAAATTTTCAGAGAGACAACAGGGGCGCCTCAATGAGGTTTTCACCCCTACCATCTGCCTTGGGAGCCTCAGAAAGGTTTTCAACCAAGGATCTTTATTTTTTTTATTTTTTTTTATGCTCAGGGTATGCCCAAAACAGAGGCAGAACCCTTCTCTATGACCAGCACTGATTTTTCCACAGTTTTGATGAATTCTTGCCTCGAAAGAGGTTTCCTGTAGATCTTTAGTCGATGCCCGTTGACGAGCATGGGGATGGTTTCCTCATCAATGGTTCAAATAAGAACAGACCCATTGTCATTACACTTCTCCACTGCATATGGTCCCAGCCATCTTGTTCTCAGCTTCCCCTTAAAATCCTTATGTCTGGAATCGTACAACAGCGCCCAATCTCCCGGCTGGAATTACTTGTCATTGAGGTGCCGGTCATGCCATATCTTCCTCTGAAGTTGAACCACTTCTGAGTGGAGAAGGGCCTGCATTTGGTGCTCGTCTAACCCATTCAGCTACAATAACCTTTCTTGCTGGGCATGGCTGAGATCTAGGTCCAGCTGAGCTGCCATCCTTAATGTGTTGTATTCGAACTCAATTGACAACAAAGCTCTCTTCCCATAGACCAGCTCATAAGGTGTGAAGCCGGTTGTGGTCTTCCAAGTGGTGTTGTAAGCCCAAGTGGCCTTAACCAGGCGATATGCCCAATCATTTCTACTGCTGCTCACCACCTTAGTCAAGATCCCTTCTAATGCTCTATTGGTGACTTCCACCTGCCCATTTGCTTGAGGATGATAGGGGGTGGAAGTCCTATGCTTGATCTTGTGATGAGCGAGAAGGTCTTCAATTAAGTTGGAGGTGAACTGGCTTCCTTGATCGGTGACTAGCTCTCTTGGGTAGCCAAATTTGTAGAAGATGTTTTCTCTTAAAAACTCAGCCACCTTTTCTTCTGTCGCTGCTTTGATTGCCTTGGTTTCTGCCCACTTTGTCAGATAGTCTATGCACACAATGATGTAAGAGCTTTTCCTTGAAGGAGGATTGATAGGACCCACAAAATCCATACCCCACTTCTCAAATGGCTCAAGAGTCACTTGAGGTTGGAGAGGCATTTCGTCCCTTGGAGTCAGTTTCCCCATCCTTTGGCATCGGTCACATTGGCTGATATATCTTCTGACATCTTGATGAAGCGTGGGCCAATAGTAGCCTGCCTGTAGAATTTTGAAGGCAGTCCTCTTGGCTGCAAAATGTCCTCCACAAGGCCCATCATGACAAGTTAGGAGGATGTCAAAGACTTCCTCCTGCCTTACACAACGCCTTAAGATCTGATCGGGGCCAAGCTTGAACAGGTTGCCCCCGATCCAAGTGAATGAGGCGCTCTTCCTTACGATTCTGCTATTCTCTTTTGAGGGTAGGTGCGGAGGGAATTGTGTTGAGACAAGGTAGTTTGCTATATCAGAAAACCATGGAGAGAGTACTGAGATATCAAACAGATGTTCATCTGGCATCTGGTCATCCACTGTTCCATCCTCACCTGCAGGTAAATCCAATCTAGACAAGAAGTCAGCAACAACATTTTCTTTACCTGGTTTGTCAACGATAGTCAATCAAACTACTGCAACAAAAGTAACCATCTAATAATACGAGCATTTAGATCTGGTTTATTCATTAAATATCTAATTGCAGCATGATCAGTATGTACAAATGTTTGAGAGCCAGTGATGTAGTGTCAGAACTTGTTCAGGGCATGGACCACGGCCAAGAATTCTTTCTCAGTTACAGTATAATTCAGTTCTGCCTTGGATAAGTTGTTGCTGACAAAGTATATGGCGTATGGAAGTTTTTTTTCAACTTGTCCTAAGGCTGCCCCTATGGCTTTGTTCGAGGCATCAGTGTGGATGTGGAAAGGTAGGGCCCAATTTGGACCTCTCAAGATTGGGGCAGACACCAACTTATCCTTTAATTCATGTAGAGCCCTCTAACAATCGTCAGTCCATTTAAACTCAACATCTTTTGCTAAGAGGCCAAACAATGGCGAGGCTAGCTTGCTGAAGTCTTTAATGAATCTTCTATAATATCTTGCCAAGCCTAAGAAACTTCGAACATCTCTTACCTTCTAAGGGGGTGGAACCTTTTTGATGAGAGCAATTTTGTTAGGATCCACCTGTAACCCTTGGCGAGAAATGGTATGTCCTAGCACGGTCCCTTCAGTCATCAAGAATTCACATTTTTCAGGACTAAGGGACAGGTTCATCTCAATGCACTTGGTTAGCACTTTTCCCAGATTGGACAATGCTTCCTGGAAGTTGGACCCATAAGGAGTGAATTCATCCATATAGATCTCCACCGAATCATGGACCAGCTCAGAAAAGATGCTCAAGACGACTCTCTGGAAGGTGGCAGGAGCGTTTCATAGCCCAAAGGGAAGAACTCGGTAAGCAAAGGTACCCCAAGGACAAGTGAATGTGGTCTTATCTTGGTCTTCTGGGCTGATTTGGATCTGATTATACCCGCTAAACCCATCTAGGAAAGAGAAAAACTTCTTCCCTGCCAGTCCATCCAACACTTGATCTATGAAGGGTAGAGGAAAGTGGTCTTTCTTGGTGGCTTTGTTCAGTTCTCGGTAGTCCACACAGATTCTCCACTTCCCGTTTTTCTTGGGAACCAACACCAGAGGGGACACCCACTCGCTATCCGAGATGGGGTAGATGAATCTTGCATCCAACAGTTTTTGCAATTCTTCTTTGACAATGTCCTTAAGGGCTGGATTCATTCTCCTTTGAGGTTGCTTGACCGGTTTACAATCTTCTTTGATGTAGATGTGATGGGTACAGACCGAAGGATGGACTCCTTTCATCTCCTTATAGCTCTAAGCAAAAGCATCTAGATGACTGGCCAACAGACTACACAGCTCCTTTTCCTGGGAAGGAGATAGGGAGGAGCTGATTTTTAACGTTCTCTCAGGGCCAAACTCCACATTTTTTACTCTGGGAGTGATTGGATTGGTCACACAAAGGTCCACTAAGGTGCTGACTTGGGTATCCTCCACCAATTTCTCTAAGGACAATGCACTGGGAGGTGGATTCTGAATCAAGGTCTCAATAAAATCATCCTCGGTTTGAGGACCTCCCCTGGTGGTTTCTAGGGTGCACAAGGGTGCAGTGTACACCTCATCCTCTTCTCCTTCTTCCAACCAAAGAGGTAAGTCATGCTCTAATAGAGGTTGGGCAGGAGGGTATAGGACTAGCTGCTTGGACATAGGACCATTTTTGATGGTCATGTTTCCTGCTCGGCAGCTTATGTAAGCATCCGCAGTGGCTAACCAAGGCCTTCCCAAAATAAGGGGGTATCCAGTAAGCTTTGCCTTTGGTCGAACAACCAGGAAGTCCGCAGGGTACTCCCAAGAGTCAACAGAGAGCAAGACATCCTCCACAATCCCTTCGGGAGTCACGGTGGAGCGATCTGCTAGCTGCAGGACTGTCGAGGTCTTTCTTAAGGAACCCTGAAGGTTGAGTTTGAGCATGGTATCCCTGGTCATCACATTAATGGCAGCCCCTAAATCAATCAAAGTGTGGGGTATGATGGTGCCATTGATGTGGACATCAACTACTGGACTCCCAGGATCCAGATACTTTGGACAGATAACTTGCCCCAACATAAGATCAGACAGTTGTCCTATGACATTGATGGTTGAGGCATCTCTTTTTCACCTGCCTGGGTGCCTGAAACACTTTTCCTTAACCAATTTGTTGTATATCGGTATATCTTTGATGGCTTGGAGAAGTGGTATTTTCACACACAACTGCTTGAGTTCTCCCAGAAGCTCATTCTCTTCTGAGTTGGGTTGTGTGGTTGCTGTTAGTCTCTCGGGAAAGGGTGGAATGGCTTTTGGTTCACTTTCTTATTTGTCTTCCTCGTCCTCTGGGGGAGGAGGTTGGCGATCTGGAAAGTCTTTCCAGATCGCAGGTTGATCTCCTGGATCTCCACAGCATAGGTAGGGCATGTTGTTTCCCCAGTATATACCTGCTGGGCCTGTCGGTTGTTGGGGTTCGGGTTCGATTGAGCAGGCATTTGGGGTTGTCTTGGAGGAGCAGGAGGTAATGGTTGTGGCTGAGCTGGTGGTGGAGGCAAAATGGCAGGAGGAGTATTGTACTGGGGCCTCCACCCCGGTTGAGGTGTATTCCATTGAGGCTGTGGCTGGACATGTGGGTGAAACGAATGAGTAGTGGGCTGGGTATGATATTGAGGTGGGTAAGACCATGGAGGAGGCACAGACCAGGAAGGATCAGCAGGGGGACCCCAGGAAGTCATAGGAGCAGATTGGTTGGGGCTATAATAAGCTTGGGATGCCCCTTGCATCCCCTGTTGGTAAGGTCTAGGTCCATGTGGCCTCCTTTGGTTGAGGAAGTAGAGAGGTTCAGTGGGTGCCTCCATTCCTTGGTACATGTCTTTAAGCCCAGGTAAGGTTGGGCATTGGTTTGTGGGGTGGTCCTCCTCACAAACGAAACATACCTCTACTGAATGTAATGGGCACTCGTTCTTAGGGTGCTTCCTTGTACACCTGGGGCAGAAGATGGCCAAAGCCCTCTCAGCTTCCTCTTTCTTTTTTTGGATTCGGAATGTATCAAGTTGCATGGCAATGGTCTGTCTCACCTCACTTTTGAGGTCCTCCAGCTGATTTGCAAACTCATGCTTGGAGAAAGTAGTACTAGCTGAAAGGGGGTTTCC
Source organism: Pinus tabuliformis (assembly GCA_031772625.1). Taxonomy (NCBI): domain Eukaryota; kingdom Viridiplantae; phylum Streptophyta; class Pinopsida; order Pinales; family Pinaceae; genus Pinus; species Pinus tabuliformis. Next base: position 734,709,519 of record CM062814.1, read on the forward strand.
TCTACCTCTTTTCTGGGCTGCCCTACAGTGGTTTCTAAACACAGTATTTATATCCTCATAAGGTAGTTGGTAAATATCTCCTCCAGCTAGCATGTGAAGGGTATCTAGAAGGTCTTCAGGGACTCCTCAGAGAAGGACCAACTTGAGAGATTTAGGGTCAAGTGTGCACCTGGCCCGTTTATAGCTAAGTTGGAACCTTTCCTCATAATCTTCTAAAGACTCATCGTTTCCCATGGTCATTTGAAAGATTTATCCCTTGGCTTCCTTGGACCTACATTTGTCTCGGTATTTGGTATTGAAAGCTTGCTGCATCTGAGCCCAAGTGGTGATACTGTTCCCAGGTAAGCCCATGAACCAGCGTAATGCTGCATCCTTGAGGGTAGAGGGAAAGAGTTTCAGTTTTTGCTCATCTTCGGTATAGTCATAAGTTCGACAAAGGACAGAAAACTCAAACAAGAAGGTATCAGGGTCTTCCGTAGTCAGTCCATGGAAGTGAGGTAAAGCGGAGGGCCTTATGTTTTTCATTTTCATGTCTCCATTGGTCTCTCGGATGGGAAAGGCACCTTCTATTCTCTCATCTTCTCTTCTATTGTCAGCCATGGCTTCAGATGGAGTGTTCTCTAACTCTTCTTCTATTATAGGATCTTCGTATATCTCAGGAGGCTCGCCTATAGGTTCTTCTGGATCACTGTCACCAAAGAAGAGAGAAGGGTGACTCAGTGAAGTGGTGGGGGTGTTGGGTAGGAATTTTCTTGTTTTATCCCGGTTTCTACGAGGCATGAAATGGAAAGACTTTTGATTGCTTTTGTTTTTTCCTCTGGTACCTGCAAAACTAAAATAGATTGAACTACAACTAACTATCTTGCTGAAATGGAAATGCGGAATTGAAATGAAAGCATGAAAGGACTAATCTATTTTGCTCAAATGAAATTGCAGGAAGTAAATACTAGTCTACGCTTGCAACGTTGAAATTCTATTTCACGCTTGCAGAATTGAAAGTATAATCTATGAAAGCAGGAAAGGTCTACTTTACTTTTGCAGAAATGAAATTGCGGAATGGAAGTGAAATAAACTATTTAGCAGAAGGTGAGAGCAGGAAAATAGAAGAAAAGCAGCAATCACCAATACTTTGACACTTCCCCAGCAACGGCACCAAAAGGATGGTGGGCTCCAGTATTGCAGCAATAATGCTGCAACTCCTGGGACTCCCTTCTTTACTTTTATCAACTGGGTAGTTCGTAACAAACTTGGAAGCGACGGTGCTGTATGCACAAGTACTAGCTCTTGCCGCAGCTGTCACTTGGTCAGCTGGCACAAGTCCGCTAGGGGCTTAAGCCAACTTCTATGGGCTCTTTGAAGAAGCTTTTTAACTGATAGATGGAAACTAACTCAAAAGAAACTGATCTACTTGCAGAAAGAAACTAAAAGCCAAAAAGTAGCAAAAACCCTAGAAAACCCTAATGTTATCAGCTAGTCCTACTGATGCAAAGGAGAAGATGCGAACTATTGAAAAATATGCCATTACTCCTACAAAGGTAAAATTCACATGCCTATGTTGTCCCTATCTGAAGAACACATCTTTTTGTATTTTTGAATAAGTTATTTGAGTTATCATGCAGATGCTTTTAACTGGCTTTTCATTGTGCAAGGGCGAATCAAGGAGGAAAAAGGCTTGGAAAAGGTTGGGAAGGTTCGGCAGGGGTCTAAGGAGTCCCTAACACCCTTCTGGAGAGTCTCACAAAGTTTGGCTACCAAGAAACCTCATTTGTGAGCTTCTACAGGAAGTCTGCAGGGGTTCTACAGGATGTTTCAGGAATTTCTACAGGATGTTCAGAATTTCTACAGGATGTTCTAAGGTTGGATTTTGGATGATGGGTGAGTGAAAGAGGATGCATGAATGGATAGGGAGGTAGGGTAGGGGTCTGAAATGACTCAGTGACCGAGGGGTGAAGTGATGAGAGGGTGTGGGAAGCTAACTTGTCTTAAAGAAGGCTGAGGCAATGGAAGAGCAAGAAGGTAGGGTTACGTGGGCAGAAAAGTAGTTGTGAGATGAGGGACCTAACTTGGAGATGGATTAGTTGGCCTGGACGAAGCTTAGATGGACGAGAGAGTGATGGAGATGCACCGCACAGTGTAAACTTAACCAAATCAACCACGTCCTGCACCCAATCAAAATATTAACCAGTCTATCCTAACTGTCAACGAAACCAATGAATAGTAGCGTTATTTCTAAAGAGAACCATGTACCGCACTTAAGCAAAGAAACATTCCAAAAGATCTGAACGCATGACTAACTCCTACAAATGAAAACATTGCACCAAAGATTGCATGGGTAAGAAAACTAGTGTTTTTGTTGGGCAGCACTGTCTGCAATTCCAGCGCCAAGAAAGAGGTGGAAATGAGAGCGCAGGCAACCCTTTTCTGAAGCTTTTATCAATTCTTATCTCGTTAATATATTCTAGACATCCAAAGCAACTCTATTCTTCAACAATGACCTACTTAACCACACAACGAAATCTAGCTCAACAAACTGCGTTTCAAATGCATACAAGGAAAATCATAATGCTGAAAGGAAAGATATCAATACAAAGAAGGAGGCCCTAGGCTCTCAGGTTGGGCCCAACCCCAAGAGCTATGGCTCCTCAAAAAAATCTCAGAGCTGATATCAAATCTGACTGCTTCCCATTAAAAAATAATAATCATAAGTCAAGGGTCATGCCAATAATGGCTACAAAAGAACAAAACAGAGCTAGCAGCTTGTAGTGCAGAATGTGCAAAAGTTTTTCAAAAAGTCCCTCTCAAAGGTTGAAGCCTTCACATTTATACACCACGAGGCCCTAGCTGGCCTCCTAAATCTATGGGACTTGGCTGACCAAACTGGGAGTGAACAGCTGCTTCCACAAAATCTGTTTGGCTGCCTTCTAGATCCGATTTTGGTGGCCTTTGGAGCTCGGAGTTGGGGGTGAAGATCCCGAGGGAGGCTATTTAATGCCATAGACAACCCCCCTATGAATCCTCAACCCAAGCTTGGTTGTCTTCTAGCCCTTGTCTGCTCGGTTTTGCTCCAACATGTGTCAAAAAATTGTGAAATGAGCACGTGTTAGCCACCTAGGAATAGTGACTACCCTTATTCGTACAAATGACATAAACATACTAAAAAATGATGCAGAAGTTATGAAAAATGAAGGATTGAGCAAGGGTAGTTAGGCAAAATGAGCCCAAAATGTTACCAAATTTGGGGCTCATCAGTAATCAATATAGAGAACACTGATAAGGTAAGTGGTCCAACCTCCCATCAACCCATAGAAAACTTGAAACAAGACTCCTGACACCATTCCCAACTGAGAGAACAATACATTATACAAGGAAATCTCTGTGCCTAGATTTCTGTAATTGCTGACATTCTAATTAGGCCCCTGAATCTCAAATGGATAGATTTCTACAACTACCGACAAACTAGTTAGGCCATTGTAGGATAGGATATTTTTGTTTAGAAACCTCAAGAATTGTAAAAATTTAGCATTTTTTAATGAATATTTTTTATACATTTAATAAAGTTCAGATAAACATCTGTATCTATGCACCTGAATAACGTGATCCTTGAAGCTCACGTTCTCCTTCAATTTTCGTGTGCGGTATTCAATATAGAGAACATTGATAAGGTAAGCGGTCCAACTTCCCATCAACCCATAGAAAACTTGAAAGAGGACTCCTGACAACATTCCCAACTGAGAGAATGAGTAAGGCAATGTTAGAAGTACTTGTGCTACCTGCAATTCCAAACCCAAAACACTCAACTTTTGAGCTCCTCCTGAATAATTAGTACATACATATATTAAAAAAACAAAAATGTAAACAAACAAGAACAACCAAGAGTTCATAATTGCATCAAATTCCAGTCACTACAACATAGCTACAAAAGATTTTCTTAAACAACTCAGCTTACATAGGGTGAATAAGAATAATAGGGCTTGCATAGCAGTGGCAGTAAACTTGAGTAGTTTGTCAGTCTCCATTCACAAAAAGATAAATGGAGTACAATTGCTGCTGTCTCCATTCCTTTGAATCCAAAGCCACAACCCAGTACAGTATAGTAGACAAAACAAACATTATACTTTCCATAAAAATAGCTAACTGCTAATCAAATTGCCACCTAGAAATGAAATGTAAAGTTACACCATCAAATGTAAAGTTGCATCATATGTTTACAGGGTGTATATTTTTTTTTGTACATGTGAAATTATTACGCTGATCTAACATATTCATAAAGGTTATATTGAGCAGACATTTTAATGACTGTACACATAGGTATCCTACCAAGGATGAATGCAACCCAATCAATAAATCCGCTTAGCACTTCAAAATAAGATGCACACTACTTATCATATTCAAACTTAAAGATCCAAATTCAAATTATATGTCAGAGTGCACTTCATAAATCCAGATCTAAGATATAAAGTTTGGTCAATTAAATATTTTTCCAAACATTTCCAACAATCAAAAGAGAATTTTCACAACCATTTAAATTTAATACAGACCATTCATTGTGGGAAAAATTGAACAGGATGGAAAGAATAAGTAGCCCTATATAGCAGTGACACCAAACTTGTTAGTGCAATGAGTGCACTTAATAAATCCAGTTTCACAATAGGCAACATCAACCATTTAAATTTTAAGAGAAACCATTGTAAACAATTTTGGTAGCTGAACACTCTTTGCCATCAATCATTCATATAACCAGAAAATCAAAAGTTGGCAACAATGTACATGATGGTGATACAAAATAATTGGGGGAAAAAACTTAGGGTGAATAAGAATAACAGGGCTTGCATAGCAGTGACAGTAAACTTAAGTAGTTTGTCAGTCTTCACTAACAACAAGATAAATGGAGTACAATTGCTACTGTCTCCATTCCTTTGAATCCAAAGCCACAACACAGTACAGTACAGTAGACAAAAATAACCCTAAGATAGACACATGGAGGTATGAATTACAATTACAATGGAATTCCCATAATAAACTCGTTTGTTGCCTGTAAATAATTGTATGCATATCAGCTTTCAAGCAGTTTCAGGTATGATATATGTGCAGAGTATGAATTTTGTGAGCCTCCCTCAGGCTTGACAACTCCATCCTCAATTTCTAGTCATTGCCTTCTATGTCAGAGAATAAACCCCACACTCAAAACATATTCTATATAATCTCATATTGTTCCCCTCTTAAATTTAGAGAATTTTCAGCACTTCAAACCACTGCAAACAAAAGAAAAGAACACTACATTATACAAGGAAATTTCTGTGCCCAGAGTTCTGTAATTGCTAACATTCTAATTAGGCCCCTGAATCTCAAATGGATAGATTTCTGCAACCGCCGACAGACTAATTAGGCCACTGTAGGATAGGATATTTTTGTTTAGAAACCTCAAGAATTGTAAAAATTTAGAATTTTTTAATGAATATTTTTTATACATTTAACAAAGTTCAAATAAACATTTGTATCTATCCACCTGAATAACGTGATCCTTGAAGCTCATGTTCTCCTTCTCTTTTCGTGTGCGTATTCAATATAGAGAACACTGATAAGGTAAGCAGTCAAACTTCCGATCAACCCATAGAAAACTTGAAACAGGACTCGTGACACCATTCCCAATTGAGAGAATGAGTAAGGAAATGTTAGAAGTAGTTGTGCTACCTGCAATTCCAAACCCAAAAGACTCAAATTTTGAGCTCCTCCTAAATAATTAGTAGATACATGTATTAAAAAAACAAAAATGTGAACAAACAAGAACAACCAAGAGTTCACAGTTGCATCAAATTCCAGTCACTACAACTTAGCTGCAAAAGATTTGCTTAAACAATTTAGCTTACATAGGGTGAATAAGAATAATAGGGCTTGCATAGCAGTGGCAGTAAACTTGAGTAGTTTGTTAGTCTCCATTAACAAGAAGATAAATGGAGTGCAATTGCTGTTGTCTCCATTCCTTTGAATCCAAAGCCACAACCCAATACAGTACAGTAGACAAAAATAACCCTAAGACAGACACATAGAGGTATAAATTACAATTACAATGCAATTCCCTTAATAAACTTGTTTGTTTCCTGTAAATAATTATATGCATGTCAGCTTTCAAGCATTTTCAGGTATGGTATATGTGTAGAGTATGAATTTTGTGAGCCTCCCTCAGGCTTGACAACTCCATCCTCCATTGCTAGTCATTGCCTTCTATTTCATAGAATAAACCCCACACTAAAAACATATTCTATATTATCTCATATTGTTCTCCTCTTAAATTCAGAGAATTTCCAGCACTTCAAACCACTGCAAACAAAACAAAAGAACAATACATTATACAAGGAAATCTCTGTGCCCAGAGTTTTGTAATTGCTGACATTCTAATTAGGCCCCTGAATCTCAAATGAATAGCTTTCTACAACTGCCGACCGACTAATTAGGTCACTGTAGGATAGGATATTTTTGTTTAGAAACCTCAAGAATTGTAAAAATTTAGCATTTTTTAATGAATATTTTTTATACATTTAATAAAGTTCAGATAAACATCTGTATCTATCCACCTGAATAACGTGATTCTTGAAGCTCCTGTTATCCTTCTCTTTTCATGTGTGGTATTCAATATAGAGAACACTGATAAGGTAAGTGGTCCAACCTCCCCTTATTCCCATAGAAAACTTGAAACAGGACTCCTAACACCACTCCCAACTGAGAGAACGAGTAAGGAAATGTTAGAAGTACTTGTGCTACCTGCAATTCCAAACCCTAAACAATGAACTTTTGAGCTCCTCCTAAATAATTAGTACATACATATATTAAAAAAACAAAAATGAGAACAAACAAGAACAACCAAGAGTTCACAATCGCATCAAATTCCAGTCACTACAACATAGCTGCAAAAGATTTACTTAAACAACTCAACTTACATAGGGTGAATAAGAATAACAGGGCTTGCATAGCAGTGGTAGTAAACTTGAGTAGTTTGTCAGTCTCCATTAACAACAAGATACATGGAATACAATTGCTGTTGTCGCCATTCCTTTGAATCCAAAGCCACAACCCAGTACAGTAAAGCAGACAAAAATAACCCTAAGACAGACACATAGAGGTTTAAATTACAATTAAAATGCAATTCCCTTAATAAACTTGTTTGTTTCCTATAAATAATTGTATGCATGTCAGCGTTCAAGCAGTTTCAAGTATGGTATATGTGCAGAGTATGAATTTTGTGAGCCTCCCTCAGGCTTGACAACTCCATCCTTCATTGCTAGTCATTGCCTTCTATGTCAGAGAATAAACCCCACACTCAAAACATATTCTATATTATCTCATATTGTTCCCCTCTTAAATTCAGAGAATTTCTAGCACTTCAAACCACTACAAACAAAACAAAAGAACAATACATTATACAAGGAAATCTCTGTGCCCAGAGTTCTGTAATTGCTAACATTCTAGTTAGGCCCTTGAATCTCAAATGGATAGCTTTCTATAACTGCCTACAGATTAATTAGGCCACTGTAGGATAAGATATTTTTGTTTACAAACCTCAAGAATTGTAAAAGTTTAGCATTTTTAAATAAATATTTTTTATACATTTAATAAAGTTCAGATAAACATCTGTATCTATCCACCTGAATAACGTGATTCTTGAAGCTCAAATTCTCCTTCACTTTTTGTGTGCGGTATTCAATATAGAGAAAACTAATAAGGTAAGTGGTCCAACTTCCCATCAACCCATAGAAAACTTGAAACAGGACTCCTGACACCATTCCCAACTTAGAGAATGAGTAAGGCAATGTTAGCAGTACTTGTGCTACCTGCAATTCCAAACCCAAAACACTCAAATTTTTAGCTCCTCGTGAATAATTAGTACATACATATAGTAAAAAAACAAAAATGTGAACAAACAAGAACAACCAAGAGTTCACAGTTGCATCAAATTCTAGTCACTAAAATATAGATACAAAAGATTTGCTTAAACAACTTAGCTTACATAGGGTGAATAAGAATAACAGGGCTTGCATAGCAGTGGCAGTAAAATTGACTAGTTTGTCAGTCTCTATTCACAACAAGATAAATGGAGTACAATTGCTACTGTCTCCATTCCTTTGAATACAAAGCCACAACCCAGTACAGTATAGTAGACAAAACAAACATTATACTTTCCTTAAAAATAGCTGACTGCTAATCAAACTGCCACCTAGAAATGAAATGTAAAGTTACACCATCAAATGTAAAGTTGCATCATATGTTTACAGGGTGTATATATTTTTTTGTACATGTGAAATTATTACGCTAATCTAACATGTTCATAAAGGTTATATTGAGCCGACATTTTAATGACCGTACACATAGGTATCCTGCCAAGGACGAATGAAACCCAAACAATAAATTTTCTTAGCACTTCAACCTAAGATGCACGCTACTTATCATATTCAAACTTAAAGATCCAAACTCAAAATATATGTCAGAGTGAACTTAATAAATCCAGATCTAGGATATAACGTTTGGTCAATTAAATATTTTTCCAGACATTTCCAACAATCAAAAGAGAATTTTCACAACCATTTAAATTTAATACAGACCATTCATTGTGGGAAAAATTGAACAGGATGGAAAGAATAAGTAGCCCTGTATAGCAGTGACACCAAACTTGTTAGTGCAATGAGTGCACTTAATAAATCCAGTTGCACAATAGGCAACATCAACCATTTAAATTTTAAGAGAAACCATTGTAAACAATTTTGGTAGCTGAACACTCTTTGCCATCAATCATTCATATAACCAGAAAATCAAAAGTTGGCAACAATGTACATGATGGTGATACAAAATAATTGGGGGGAAAACTTAGGGTGAATAAGAATAACAGGGCTTGCATAGCAGTGACAGTAAACTTAAGTAGTTTGTCAGTCTCCACTAACAACAAGATAAATGGAGTACAATTGCTACTGTCTCCATTCCTTTGAATCCAAAGCCACAACACTGTACAGTACAGTAGACAAAAATAACCCTAAGATAGACACATGGAGGTATGAATTACAATTACAATGGAATTCCCATAATAAACTCGTTTGTTGCCTGTAAATAATTGTATGCATATCAGCTTTCAAGCAGTTTCAGGTATGATATATGTGCAGAGTATGAATTTTGTGAGCCTCTGTCAGGCTTACAAATCCATCCTCAATTTCTAGTCATTTTCTTCTATGTCAGAGAATAAACCCCACACTCAAAACATATTCTATATAATCTCATATTGTTCCCCTCTTAAATTTAGAGAATTTTCAGCACTTCAAACCACTGCAAACAAAACAAAAGAATAATACATTATACAAGGAAATTTCTGTGCCCAAAGTTCTGTAATTGCTGACATTCTAATTAGGCCCCTGAATCTCAAATGGATAGATTTCTGCAACCGCCGACAGACTAATTAGGCCATGTAGGATAGGATATTTTTGTTTACAAACCTCAAGAATTGTAAAAATTTAGCATTTTTTAATGAATATTTTTTATACATTTAATAAAGTTCAAATAAACATTTGTATCTATCCACCTGAATAACGTGATCCTTGAAGCTCATGTTCTCCTTCTCTTTTCGTGTGCGTATTCAATATAGAGAACACTGATAAGGTAAGCAGTCAAACTTCCCATCAACCCATAGAAAACTTGAAACAGGACTCGTGACACCATTCCCAATTGAGAGAATGAGTAAGGAAATGTTAGAAGTAGTTGTGCTACCTGCAATTGCAAACCCAAACGACTCAAATTTTGAGCTCCTCCTAAATAATTAGTACATACATATATTAAAAAAACAAAAATGTGAACAAACAAGAACAACCAAGAGTTCACAGTTGCATCAAATTCCAGTCACTACAACTTAGCTGCAAAAGATTTGCTTAAACAATTCAGCTTACATAGGGTGAATAAGAATAACAGGGCTTGCATAGTAGTGGAAGTAAACTTGAGTAGTTTGTTAGTCTCCATTAACAAGAAGATAAATGGAGTGCAATTGCTGCTGTCTCCATTCCTTTGAATCCAAAGCCACAACCCAATACAGTACAATAGACAAAAATAACCCTAAGACAGACACATAGAGGTATAAATTACAATTACAACGCAATTCCCTTAATAAACTTGTTTGTTTCCTGTAAATAATTATATGCATGTCAGCTTTCAAGCATTTTCAGGTATGGTATATGTGTAGAGTATGAATTTTGTGAGCCTCCCTCAGGCTTGACAACTCCATCCTCCATTGCTAGTCATTGCCTTCTATTTCATAGAATAAACCCCACACTCAAAACATATTCTATATTATCTCATATTGTTCTCCTCTTAAATTCAGAGAATTTCCAGCACTTCAAACCACTGCAAACAAAACAAAAGAACAATACATTATACAAGGAAATCTTTGTGCCCAGAGTTCTGTAATTGCTGACATTCTAATTAGGCCCCTGAATCTCAAATGAATAGCTTTCTACAACTGCCGACAGACTAATTAGGTCACTGTAGGATAGGATATTTTTGTTTAGAAACCTCAAGAGTTGTAAAAATTTAGCATTTTTTAATGAATATTTTTTATACATTTAATAAAGTTCAGATAAACATCTCTATCTATCCACTTGAATAACGTGATTCTTGATGCTCCTGTTATCCTTCTCTTTTCATGTGTGGTATTCAATATAGAGAACACTGATAAGGTAAGTGGTCCAACTTCCCATATTCCCATAGAAAACTTGAAACAGGACTCCTAACACCACTCCCAACTGAGAGAATGAGCAAGGCAATGTTAGAAGTACTTGTGCTACCTGCAATTCCAAACCCGAAACAATGAACTTTTGAGCTCCTCCTAAATAATTAGTACATACATATATTAAAAAAACAAAAATGAGAACAAACAAGAACAACCAAGAATTCAAAATCGCATCAAATTCCAGTCACTACAACATAGCTGCAAAAGATTTACTTAAACAACTCAGCTTACATAGGGTGAATAAGAATAACAGGGCTTGCATAGCAGTGGCAGTAAACTTGAGTAGTTTGTCAATCTCCATTAACAACAAGATACATGGAATACAATTGCTATTGTCTCCATTCCTTTGAATCCAAAGCCACAACCCAGTACAGTACAGCAGACAAAAATAACCCTAAGACAGACACATAGAGGTATAAATTACAATTAAAATGAAATTCCCTTAATAAACTCGTTTGTTTCCTATAAATAATTGTATGCATGTCAGCGTTCAAGCAGTTTCAAGTATGGTATATGTGCAGAGTATGAATTTTGTGAGCCTCCCTCAGGCTTGACTACTCCATCCTTCATTGCTAGTCATTGCCTTCTATGTCAGAGAATAAACCCCACACTCAAAACATATTCTATATTATCTCATATTGTTCCCCTCTTAAATTGAGAGAATTTCTAGCACTTCAAACCACTACAAACAAAACAAAAGAAAAATACATTATACAAGGAAATCTCTGTGCCCAAAGTTCTGTAATTGCTAACATTCTAATTAGGCCCCTGAATCTCAAATGGATAGCTTTCTATAACTGCCTACAGATTAATTAGGCCACTATAGGATAAGATATTTTTGTTTACAAACCTCAAGAATTGTAAAAGTTTAGCATTTTTAAATGAATATTTTTTATACATTTAATAAAGTTCAGATAAACAACTATATCTATCCACCTGAATAACGTGATTCTTGAAGCTCACATTCTCCTTCACTTTTTGTGTGCGGTATTCAATATAGAGAAAACTAATAAGGTAAGTGGTCCAAATTCCCATCAACCCATAGAAAACTTGAAACAGGACTCCTGACACCATTCCCAACTTAGAGAATGAGTAAGGCAATGTTAGCAGTACTTGTGCTACCTGCAATTCCAAACCCAAAACACTCAAATTTTTAGCTCCTCGTGAATAATTAGTACATACATATAGTAAAAAAACAAAAATGTGAACAAACAAGAACAACCAAGAGTTCACAGTTGCATCAAATTCCAGTCACTACAACATAGCTACAAAAGGTTTGCTTAAACAACTTAGCTTACATAGGGTGAATAAGAATAACAGGGCTTGCATAGCAGTTGCAGTAAAATTGAGTAGTTTGTCAGTCTCTATTCACAACAAGATAAATGGAGTAAAATTGCTACTGTCTCCATTCCTTTGAATCCAAAGCCACAACCCAGTACAGTATAGTAGACAAAACAAACATTATACTTTCCTTAAAAATAGCTGACTGCTAATCAAACTGCCACCTAGAAATGAAATGTAAAGTTACACCATCAAATGTAAAGTTGCATCATATGTTTACAGGGTGTATATATTTTTTTGTACATGTGAAATTATTACGCTAATCTAACATGTTCATAAAGGTTATATTGAGCAGACATTTTAATGACTGTACACATAGGTATCCTGCCAAGGACGAATGAAACCCAATCAATAAATTTTCTTAGCACTTCAACCTAAGATGCACGCTACTTATCATATTCAAACTTAAAGATCCAAACTCAAAATATATGTGAGAGTGAACTTAATAAATCCAGGTCTAGGATATAACGTTTGGTCAATTAAATATTTTTCCAGACATTTCCAACAATCAAAAGAGAATTTTCACAACCATTTAAATTTAATACATACCATTCATTGTGAGAAAAATTAAACAGGCTGGAAAGAATAAACAACCCTGCATAGCAGTGACACCAAACTTGTTAGTGCAATGAGTGCACTTAATAAATCCAGTTGCACCATAGGGAACATCAACCATTTAAATTTTAAGAGAAACCATTGTAAACAATTTTGGTAGTTGAACACTCTTTTCCATCAATCATTCATATAACCAGAAAATCAAAAGTTGGCAACAATGTACATGATGGTGATGCAAAATAATTGGGGAGAACAACAAAGGGTGAATAAGAATAACAGGGTTTGCATAGCAGTGGCAGTAAACTTAAGTAGTTTGTCAGTCTCCATTAACCACAAGATAAATGAAGTACAATTGTTGTTGTCTCCATTCTTTTGAATCCAAAGCCACAACCCAGTACAGTACAGTAGACAAAAATAACCCTGAGACAGACACATAGAGGTATAAATTAAAATTACAATGCAATTCCCTTAATAAACGCGTTTGTTGCCTGTAAATAATTGTATGCATATCAGCTTTCAAGCAGTTTCAGGTATGGTATATGTGAAAAGTATAAATTTTGTGAGCCTCCCTCAGGCTTGACAACTCCATCCTCCATTGCTAGTCATTGCCTTCTATGTTAGAGAATAAACCCCACACTCGAAACATATTCTATATAATCTCATATTGTTCCCCTCCTAAATTCAGAGAATTTCCAGCACTTCAAACCACTGCAAACAAAACAAAAGAACAATACATTATACAAGGAAATCTCTATGCCGAGAATTATGTAATTGCTAACATTCTAATTAGGCCCCTGAATCTCAAATGGATAGATTTCTGCAACTGCCGACAGACTAATTAGGCCACTGTAGGATAGGATATTTTTGTTTAGAAACCTCAAGAATTGTAAAAATTTAGCACTTTTTAATGAATATTTTTTATACATTTAATAAAGTTTAGATAAAAATTTGTATCTATCCATGTGAATAACGTGATTCTTGAAGCTCACGTTCTCCTTCTCTTTTTGTGTGTGGTATTTAATGTAGAAAGCACTGATAAGGTAAGCAGTCCAACTTCCCATCAACCCATAGAAAACTTGAAACAGGACTCCTGACACCATTCCCAACTGAGAGAATGAGTAAGGTAATGTTAGAAGTACTTGTGCTACCTGCAATTCCAAACCCAAAACACTCAACTTTTGAGCTCCTCTTGAATAATTAGTACATACATATATTAAAAAAACAAAAATGTGAACAAACAAGAACAACCAAGAGTTCACAGTTGCATCAAATTCCAGTCGCTACAACATAGCTGCAAAAGATTTTCTTAAAAAATCAGCTTACAGTGGGCAAAACAACAACCCAAGTGTAACAAGTGTCATTACAAAATGAAGATACAGAATATCCTAAAGGCTCACAAGGTTTTTGTCACTTGGGTTCAGTTTGTACAGAGCAGGACCAAGATCAAAATCTTCATTCAATAAGCCCTTCAGGGGCCAAATGGGGCTCATAAAACTAAAAATGAAATAGCTGAATGCAAGAGATATAGAATTTGGAAACTGGGTCAATCAAAACATTCAAGACGGGTAGGATGCAGATGCAGATGTAGTTACTCCTATGAGAAAAAGCCTTGAATGGAAAGGCATACTACAAGCTACATTTGTGCTGTATATTTCATGGAAAAACCTGCAACAAGTCATGAACTATAGAAAATTGTAATGGCAAAAACAAAACATAAAGGTGAATTTGAACATTGCCAACAATAGTTTCAATCACCACACTAATCTTCAGAAAGTGGTTCTGCGCTAAGAGCCGGAGTTGATCTCTTTTGATAATCTGGTGAGCAATAACAAACATTGAAAAATCATTTTCAAGGCCTTGAAAGGTGTAACCAAATTAAATTGACATAGTCAAGACGCCATTGTTGTTGTGATGGGTCATAGCGATGGGGTATGTGAATGGCATGAGCAAGGCAATTATGCAGCAGCTGCAACCAATTCAAATTCGATTCAAACACACAGAAATGAAGGGAGAATGGGAAATAATAATGAAGCGATGGTAGTTAGGAAGCAACTGAAAAGGAGTCGATTATGAGATAAACAAAGGGTAAGGATTCGGTTATGAGATCAACCCAGAGTAAGGAGTCAAGTAAGGAGGAGTCGGTTATGAGATCAACAGATGGCAACATTTTAATCATCTAACACATAATCCGATGGTGTATAACAATGACAGCAAGGATCATAGGGGAGTTCATTTCAAAGGGAAATGCCTTACAACGTAAATACATATATTTAAAAAAAAAAATTAATTTTCAGTTTAAAAAATATTTAAACGAAATAAAAATTGATTTTAATAATTTTATTTTTATTTTTATTAATAAATTATATCTATCTATCTATATATATATATATATAACTTTTTTATATAATTTTAATATAATAAATAATCAAGGTTTACTAATACAATTAGTTTAGGGTGAGTTTTATTAGCAAGGCTACTTAGTATCAAATCTCACGGGTGGTTGTACCGTGTGCTAGGGGAGGAGATATGCTAAAAAATCATAATTAGCTCGAGTCTAAAAGACCACACAACTTGACAAAAAAAATAAAAAATATAATAAATATTTACCAATATTAAAAAATTATACAAACACTTCAATAACCATTTTAAATTATTAACACAAATGTATTAAAAATAAAATCTTAACCATTCAAATGTATCATGTAAGAATTAAAGATAACTATTATATAAGTGAGTGAAGATAACTAAAATATAGCTAATTGAAATGTAAATATTTATATTCAATTTAATATTTTAACATGTATATTTTAACTACAAAATTGACAATTATAAATAGAAAAATTGAATACTTTAAAATGTATATTTCAAATATAAAATTGATAATTATAAGTAGAAAAAAAAACATTGTATTTTTATATAATTAATAAAACATTTTACAAAATTGTTATATAATTTTTGTTACAAAAACTTAATAAATTCAATGGTTGATAAATGTGTTAACAATTAATATAAAATAAATATCAAAACACTTACTTTATAATAGATTTTAAATAGCTAAAATTTAAAAAATCATAAAAACTAATTAATTTATAATTTCATTTTGAATTATTGTAATTGTTATTAATTAAAAAGAATCAATATATAAGTTCATATGTTTATTTAAAAAACATGGAACAATATTCTTAACTATAGAGTTTTGTTTTCACTTTACCATGAGATTCTTAATTTATACATAAGTTTTCTTATAATATCATAGGTCAATACCATGGCTTATTAACACCACATGTCTAAAAAGCCATAACTCACATCATATGATACTTTTTCATACCATATATTTTTTAATTAGCTAGTTTAATAGAAAGAGCAAAAAAGACATAATTACTTTGATTTGTGTAAATCACTAAAAATATTCTAAAATATTGATTTAAAAGTTAAATCTCTACCATTCACCTAATAATTATTAATGAAATTAAAGTATTGAAAATCCAATTCCAAATTAAACATGTATATCCATATAAATAAAATTAAAGACTATACAAAAGTAACAAAATATAATGATATAACTCTATGAAAAAGCCTCTTTATTTAAAATAATCAAATATATTTAATAATAAATCAAAGTTGTATAATTAATAATAAAATCTTAAAAACAATCTCATAAATACTCTTTACCATTTAAGCCTGTTTATTTAAAATGATCAAATATATTTAATAATAAATCAAAGTTATATAGTTAATAATAAAATATTAAAAACAATCTCATTCAAAATACTCTTTAGCATTTAAGCTGGCTATATACTCAAAATGATTCTCTACTAACTCTCAATTCATAATCCGTTAGTTTGTAATATTTTCCATGCAATCATTTTCCTCTATATATTCTCTATATTAAATATCCTTGCAAATATTTTTTACACGTGCAAATGAGGGATCACTCAGTTGTCCTTTAACTAGCATTTGCACCAAATGTTGCAAAGGAAACACCGTAAGGCATAAATTGAGGAACAATCATGACATGGGAATGGGAAAATCTAACATGTACCATGCAAAAGAATACAAAGATGCACAAAACCATATTTAAATTTTTTAAACTGTCAATCTGAATGCTTTTTCACTCATCTAAAGAGGAATTTGATACTAAAACCTTAATAGGACCTTTCCTGGGCTCAAGCATAACCAAGTAATCAAGACCATACCTTCTTAAGTTGAGCTTGAGCTCATGAAAAGCATTTTAACTAAGCTGAGATAAGATTTTGCAAGAGACTGTATAGCTAGCTTAGTTAAGACCTTTCTAGACCAATCCTCCTAGCTTGCAAGCTCAGTAGGACACATCTCAAATCTTGAGTTAAGATGGATCTTGTGTTAATTTCAATAATGGACAATACAAGGCATTGCAAATTTTTCCTAGTGTAAATGATGAAAAAGTATTTCAGGTTTGTGCACGGGGCAAATCTTCTACCTAAAACTTTCTATGCGTAAATAAATTGAAAAAATGACTAGTTAAAGGTTCAACAAGCTTTACATTAAAATTCAATCCCCGACCTTTTAGGGATAGCTTTAACAAGGTTAACTATGTTGTTCAATGTACAAGCCAGAAATTCTAGATGTGCTGAGAAGTGTAACCTTCTAATCAAGTGTTTGAAACTTGTGTAAATTGCATACAACAAAAATAATACAGTGAAGTAAATAAATATACAGGGTGGTGTCACTTTGAAAAAAGCATCCAAAAAGAAGTTGAAAATATACTTTTCATCCTTTTTGAGTTCTGGAAGGCATTAGACATAAGAGAAGGATTTGAGTTAATGTCTCAATTTAGATTGATATCTTAGCTTGAAGTGGTTTCATGAACCTCATGAACAGCACCTCTTGAGGACTTGTTATGGCTCTTGGAACTAACCTTGTCTAAAAGGAAAAATTGATGCTACAATTAAAGTGTTGAAGATCACAGATCTGTATGAAGATCAGTGAATTTAATACTTAATAGGTATGTGTCATCACCTACAATGATTTTTGAAGTATTCCTTGATCTGAATAATCTCTTGTCGTTTTAAAGGAACTCTGTCAGTAAAGACCAAGAAAAAGGTTTGATTGAAAAATCATGTGTCAAAGACTTGTATCATAAATCTCTTTGGAGTTGTTGATGTGTAGCATTTCTCGAAGAATGAAATACATTAGAGGTTCATGTCAATGTTATGGAAACATTTACTTACAAATCGTATGCAATTATAAAGAGATCCTTAAAGAATCATTTAAGGATAATTATTGACGCGTAGCATAAAAAACCAGATGTTGGAGAAGGCTTATGTGAGGACCCATTTTATAGCCTAAACTACAACTACAACATCAACAGACCAGTGACAAGGATATCAAGATGAACCCATTCAAGTTTCTGACCTCAGTTTGTAGTTTCCATTTTTTAGCTTTTACTAGAAGTTGCAACAAATGTACAAGCTTATGCTTCTCACTGAGAAGTTCTTCTTGCAATATAGATTTATGTCTTACCTAGGACTCAATCTTCTTTTTCATTCCCTTCTCTCTATTAAGAGCTTATTGACAAGCTACTGCAGATTCTAAAGAACTTAGTTTTGCAGCCTCCATCTCATGCCTTACGAGTGTATTTTCTTCTTCCAGCTTGCAGACTGCAGCATTGGCAAGTTCTACCTACCCACTGGCTTTACGTAATGCATTCTTCATTTCAGAAAGTTTCTTCATGGTACTTTCCCCAAGAGAAAAATTTTCCTTTTTAAGGCGGACAACTTCTTCCTTCTCTTGCTTGAGGACCTTTAATTCAGCTTTGTATTTACTTAGTCTGTGAGCTGCCTACATTACCTTTTGCTGGGCCCATTCAGTTCATTCTTGTAGCAGTGTTTCCAGTTATCTAACACAATGGAACATTTTCAAAAGGATCTCATCCTTTCTAACCTGGGATCCATTTCCTCCAAAAATATGATCCAATGAGACATTATCATAATTAGAATTAGTTTCATCTTCAACAACACTTGTAGAATCATTAACAACTTCTACACCAACATCTACAGATGAAGGCAATGAAAAAGAAATCTCGGTACCAACAGCTGCAAAGCTGGAGGCATCGTCCACTGTCTCAGGATCAATCCTACAACATCTCATTGGGAATTCCTATTCTACTCACTGGTTAGGCTTCCCAATCAGCAAGCTTGTCTACATTGAATCTGATATATCTATAGAATTCTGCTGAACTTTAGTGCCAGCAGAGCATCTAATGCATGAACCTGCTTTGGTCCTACATCTCATATTTGAGTTTTCAATGCCTATTAAAAGCAGCCCCTTTTCAATAGGAGACATTTTTAATAAACAGGCTTCACTATGTTCTGTTCGATCTAGTTTATTTGTCCCCGCAGTTGGTGAAAACAAAGTTCATGAATCTCTTTTTACATTAGTTAGGTTGCTCTTCATATGATCCTCTATTTGAGTTGCTCCATTTATGACAATTTTGTCTTGCGGAAAAGGCTGGGCCATACTCATGATTTGTGTTGAGATATATTGTACTAGATGAAATCCAAGCTCTAAACATGTATTAATTAGACATGGCATTCATAATCTCATGTATCATAGTTATCCTAACGCATGTTATAGATACTAAGAATTCCCCTGTTCTATATAGAAATGACACTCGTCTTTACAATATGCCTATGTTGGAGGTCAATGATGCCCTACCACTTTTCTTCTTTTGGGCCTCACCATTTGGAATTAGCACATATATATATACTAAAAAGTTTCCTTTAGTAATGACTTAAAAGAGTCCAACATCTTATGCCTCAGTATTATTACATGAAGGTCGAAAATGATACCCCAACATGATTTCATAAGGCAGAAATGCCTCAGGTCTAACAATAGAAGGTCGAAGGACTTCTAAAATTACCTTAGAAAATCATAGTCAATACAAAAGCAAGCTTATATTTTGATGTATACCGCTTTTGTGAGAAGAAAGTAGCAATGGAACTTACCTTGTGCACAAACTTATGATTGTACTTATGGTTTTAAAACATTCCACAATAAAATCTATATACTACAATGATCTATGAAGGTCTAGAAAAAAATTCCTTAATTTCATAAGGAACTCAGATGGTTCCACTTTGACCAAAGCATCCAAAAAGAAGTTGAAAATATATTTTTCATCCTTTTTAAGTTCTGGAAGGCATTATACATAAGAGAAGGGTTTGAGCTAATGTCTCAGTTTAGATTGATATCTTAGTTTGTGTTTTCATGAACCTCATGACCAGTACCTCTGATTAAGTTCATCTATATATTAGCTAATCCCAACAACGTGACTTTGTGATAAGTCCATGAGGCTGTTGGTTAGCTTACATATGGCACCTAATGATTGGTGGTGATATGGACCCAATCGATATGGCCAACTATATTTAATGAATTTCAGGAGGTTCAGTGCCTGTAAAAGACTGCCTACATCCATTAGATTTTTGTTGGGTGGCGGGGGGAGGAGTGAAGAGAGTTTGGAGGCTCATGAGGTCTTCTTTATCATGAAAAATTTATAAAATGATAAGACATGCTATCTGCAATTATTATTTAGGAAATTTAAGAGTTCAAAGATGGTAGCAGGGAGGATTGTATAGTAAAATTTATATATTCCATCACCAGAATATGGCTGAGCTTAAATTGTGCAATTTGAAAATGCAAGGCATTAAAGAGGCAGTAGCAGCTACATGAGTTGTAAAGCAAGCTTATCAAATACTATGGTCCAATACACTGTGAACCATGATCAGGTGTAGCATTTTGGAGTCACTCCAAAATAAGGCAAATAATCAGAATTCTAATAAATGTTAAAATTATGGGATGTTTTAGTAAAGTCTCAATGATGTGTAATTCAATAAAACATAATGCAGTCATTTCTCAATTCTCAATGTCTTTATTCCTAAGATAACCTACGATCTACAATTCATGAAAGCTTCCCTTGCCTCATTATTCAAAGCTAGAAAACCCAATTCCACATACAGAGCTGGGAAGGTAAGTAACCTAATCATACATCAGTCTCATCTCCATACAAGATTTTCAAGGAAGTAGAAGTATAATGTCTAAATTCACCTCTTGATTTGGTGTCATAAGTTCACTGCTGATTATGGATGGGTAGCATAAAAAAGCAGATGTTGGAGAAGGCTTATGTGAGGACCCATTTTACAGCCTAAACTACAACTACAACATCAACAGACTAATAACAAGGATATCAAGATGAACCCATTCAAGTTTCTGACCTCAGTTTATAGTCTCCATTCTTTACCTTTCACTAGCAGCTGCTGCAAATGAACAAGCTTACGCTTCTCACTCACAAGTTATTCTTGCAACATAGATTTATGTCTTACCTAGGCCTCAAACTTCTTTTGCATTCCCTTCTCTCTATCAAGAGCTTCTTGACAAGCTGTTGCAGATTCTAAAGCACTTAGTTTTGTAGCCTTCATCTCATGTCTTACTAGTGTATTTTCTTCTTCCAGCTTGTGGACTGCACCATTGGCAAGTTCTACCTACCCACTGGCTTTATGTAATGCATTCTCCATTTCATAAAGTTTCTTCATGGTACTTTCCTCAAGAGATTGTTCTTCCTTTTTAAGGCAGACAACTTCTTCCTTCTCTTGCCTAAGGGCTTTTAATTCAGCTTTGTCTTTACTCAGTCTTAGAGTTGCTTGCATTACCTTTTCCTAGGCCCATTCAATCCATTCTTGTAGCAATGTTCCTAGTTATGTAACATGATGGAACATTTTCACAAGCATCTCATACTTTATATCCTGGGAGCCATTTCCTCCAAAACTATGATCTAATGAAACAATATCATAATTAGAATTAGCAACACTTGTGGAATCATTAAAAACTTCTACACCAACATCTCCAGCTGAAGCCAATGACAAAGAAAGCTCTGTACTAGCAGCTGCAAAGTTGGAGGCATTGTCTATTGTCTTAGGATCAATCCTACAACCTCTATTTGATAATTCCTATTCTACTGAATGATTAGGCTTCCAAATCAACAAGATTGTCTACCTTAGCTGCACGCCATGCATTTGCTAAATCTTCCTATCGAATGTTATCATCGGTTTTCTTTGACAATGCATTCATAACATCAGCCTGTATAGGGGATATTTCAAATCCACATACTTCAGCTTTCAAGGAATCAGATATGAACAAAATGAAGAAATAGTGATGGGATCACCATTCTCATCAGTGTCCACTAATATATACATCAAGTACTTTGAAAAGAAGGTCCCTTCAACTTTCTTTCTCAAATAGGTTTCATCCGAGCCAAATGCATCCACGTAATTGAGGCAGTCATTTCTCAATCAGAAATGTCTTTATTCCTAAAATAACGTACAATCTACAATTCATGAAAACTTCCTTTGCCTCATTATTCAAAGCTAGAAAACCCAATTCCACATACAGAGCTGAGAAGGAAAATAACCTAACCATGCATCAGTCTCATCTCCATACAAGATTTTCAAGGAAGTAGAAGTACAATGTCTAAATTCACCTCTTGATTTGGTGTCATAAGTTCACTACTGATTATTGACATGTAGCATAAAAAGCCAAATGTTGGAGAAGGCTTATGTGAGGACCCATTTTACAGCCTAAACTACAACTACAACATCAACAGAGCAGTGACAAGGATATCAAGATGAACCCATTCAAGCTTCTAACCTCAATTTGTAGTTTCTATTCTTTAACTTTTATTAGTAGCTACTGAAAATGTACAAGCTTATGCTTCTCACTGACAAGTTCTTCTTGCAATATAGCTTTCTGTCTTACCCAGGCCTCAAACTTCTTTTGCATTCCCTTCTCTCTATTAAGAGATTCTTGACAAGCTGTTGCAGTTTGTAAAGAACTTAGTTTTGTAGCCTTCATCTCATGCCTTACCTGTGTATTTTCTTATTTCGGCTTGTGGACCGCAGCATTGGAAAGTTCTACCTATGCACTAGCTTTATGTAATGCATTCTCCATTTCATAAAGTTTCTTCATGGTACTTTCCTCAAGAGACTATTTTTCCTTTTTAATGGAGACAACTTCTTCCTTCTCTTGCCTGAGGAATTGAGCAAAACTGACTATACATATAGCAAACATTTCAATTTATCTTCTTTTTTTTAAGGATGAAGTTAAATTGGAATTCAAATATTATGTGGTTTTATCTATCAACATGGCATATCGATTTATTTATCAATATTATTTAGGTTTAAACTATTTAAAAAATAAATGTAAAATATTTTTTTTATTAGTTAAGAATTTTTTTTTAAACCTAACCAAACAAAATAATAATATGTGATTTTATGTATCAAAATAATAATATGTGATTCGATGTTATATATTGATTTATTTGCCATTATTATTTAAGTTTAAATTAATTTTTAATTTTAAAATAAGATTTAAAAGTTAATGGGATAAAACTGAAATACATATAGGAGAATGGAAGTTTACATTTCGGCATTTTATATATTATTCTTTTTATTGAATAATAATGGGGAAGGAGATGAAAAAGTATAAAATGATGATTTTTTTTAATAAGTCACAATTAAATTATAATAAATTTTATTATTTAAAAAAAAATATTATAGGCAATTTCATTAGGCTTCTCACTTTTTTTTTTAAATCACTTATTAACATGGATGATATTTTCATCTTCATTTTTTAGTATTGGTATCACTAGATAGAATTTTGATCTTTTGTCATTGTTTCACCTAATGAAAAATACAATATTTTCCAATCCATAAAATCTAGACATTTTCTTTTACTAAATTCATATTAAAATGTTTAATGTTTTAAGTTTCTTTTGGCTTATTTTTATAATAGTGTAGATTCATCTTAACCATTTTCCAGAGGGATCAAATCTTTTGAGGTTCAAACCTCTTTAGAGTGCAATACATGAAATAAAAATTTGAGCTAGAAAAATTTGATCTCTCGAAGCTTGATCGATGAGTGGTTAAGATGAATCTCATACATATATTATTAAAAACACTTAAATATTACTCGTGCATATTGAAATATTTATTTATTTTTTATATGAAATATTTTGTTATTATTAATATTATTTAAATGTTACATATTAATTTTATATTAAGAAATGAATGAATGACATAACTCACTCTTATTACTTTTCTTAGAAAGTAATTGTTTTTTTTTTTTTTTTTTTTAATTTCTAATCATTTTTCTATTTAAAAACTGAAATATTTTATTATAGTCAACATTAAAATAAATATTTGTATTCTCTCCATCTAGATATATATGAATTTGATAATGAAATAAATTAGTTTTCATTAATATTGAAATAGTTTATTGTCTTGTATTGAAATATTCTTAAAGACTATAAAAATTATACATTTTCCTCTAACTGAAAATTGAAACTATAAATATTTTTTTTCTTTTAATTTTATTTAATTTCTCTTTGAAGTTAATATACAATTATCTTAGTTCACATACAATTATCTTAGTTCACATGAACATTGAAATATTTTTATTTATGACTAAAAGAATAGAATATTTTGACCACAACTCCTATACTAAATTATAATATTAATAATAAAAAAAATCATAATGAAAATTATACCTATTGCATCATACTTATGATTAAAACTAACAAAAATATATATCTATTTTATTTTGTTTCTTAAATTATAATAAATTAAAAAAATATTTTATTTATATTTTAAAATAAATATATGTTTGGTTGATTATCTAAAAAAAAATTAGACATTTCTCTAAACTATAGAATACACGTCTGCATAAAAAAATCATGCATATGGAAAGAACTCATTATAAAGAAAGATAATATCTGATTGTATGTATAAAATTATATATTATTAAAAGCGTAGAAATAAACTCAGCCATGCTTACAAGAAATATTGATTTCCTTCAAAATATTATCTGAGTTCTCAAACTATTTCAACTTTGAATATGACTTTAAATTATTTCTGATAACTTGAAATTATTTCTAACTTTGTACATGAATTTAAATTATTTCTAATAACTTTAAATTACTTTTAATGGAATATAACTCATTTTTTAATTTTTAATTAAACAATTTTGTTTTTAAATAATTTTTAATTAAATAAAATCTAAAGTATTGAAGGGTTAGTTTATATTTTTATTTTTAATTATTTTTAATTAAATAAAATTTAATTATTGAGGGATTTCTATACTATATTATATTAGATATTATTTTTTTGAGATTCAACTGCGTTAACTAAGTCATGTGAAGAAATGAGTATGAAATTAGTGAAATGAATCACATAGTATCAATCATCACTTTAACCAGTTATGTGAAGAAGTGGGAATGAAGAAGTGAAAATGAAACTAGTGAAATGAATCACATAGCATCAATCACCACTTAACCAGTCATGTGAAGAAGTGGGAATGAAACTAGTGAAATGATTAACATAACATCAAATCACATAGCATCAATAATCACTTTAACGAGTCATGTGAAGAAGTGGGAATGAAACTAGCGAAATGAATCACATATAACATCAATCATCACTTTAACCAGTCATGTGGAGAAGTGGGAATGAAACTAGTGAAATGAATCACATATAACATCAATCATCACTTAAGAAGTGGGAATGAAACTAGTGAAATGAATCACATATAGCATCAATCATCATGAAACTAGTGAAATGAATCACATAACATCAATTCACATAGCGGCAATCATCACTTTAACCAGTCATGTGAAGAAGTGGGAATGAAATTAGTGAAATGAATCACATATAGAATCAATCATCATGAAAACTAGTGAAATGAATCACATATAGCATCAATCACCACTTAAGAAGTGGGAATGAAACTAGTGAAATGAATCGGAATGAAACTAGTGAAATGAATCACATAACATCAATCATCATTTTAACCATTCATGTGAAAAAGTGAGAATGAAACTAACGAAATGAATCACATATAGCATTAATAATCACTTTAACCAATCAAATGAATCACATAGCATCAATCATCACTTTAACCAGGATTTCCCCGGAGGTCACCCAACCTAGATCGCCTTTGGCTCAAGCGTGCTTAACTATGGACTTTTCCCCACAATCAAGCCCACTTAGCTTGTTACCCCATTTGAAAAACCTTCGCAAGTATTGTGCCTCATGAACCATTGAAGAAGAGCTCCCTTCACTCTTTTGTATTTAAGTATTGAGGGGTTTTCGCGGTGCATTATATTAGATATCTTTTTTTTTTAAGATTCAACTATGTTAAGTAAGTCATTCATCTATGACCATTTTAATGAGAGGTAGTTGTAATTGACTAATTTCTCACAATTTATGAATAGTCCACTAGCACTCATTTCATCGGGCGATACTCATAGGGGTGAAGAAGTGGGAATGAAACTAGTGAAATAAATCACACAGCATCAATCATCATTTCCAGGGCTTGCACCTGGTAACCAGGACTCCCCAGGAGGTCACCCATCCCAGATTGCCTCTAACGTAAGAAACAAGATAATTAACAGCCTGGGAATAGACATTTGTAAAAAACTGACATTTGATTTTAAATGAGCTTATGGAATTAAGAAACAATTTAGTTAACACTATGAGAATAGGCATCTATTCAAAGTAAAAAATTTCCCTCCATTAAAGGTATTTTAAACATATTAAGGTTATTTGAAACATCAAATTTTATATAATGTACATACAATAAAAATGGAAAAATTTTGAAATTTCAGTAAAATTATATATATATATATATATATATATATATATATATATATATATATATATATATATATATATATATTTCATTTAATAAAACATATTCCTGAATTAATTCACCTATTTCACATATTTTAATGTTCATAACTTATAATTATAGATTAATTCACTAATTTTAAATTTTAATTTTATATGCAAGTCATTTATTTTACCAATTAATCTAATAATCTATTTTATCAATTAATTTATTTTTTTCCCTAAGAGGCTCATTTTACAGACCAGTATGATTTAGATGTGTAAGTATGTCACGTCCTCAAAAAATAATTAAAACAATTGTTGGTCAATCTTAAATTATATATAACTTCCTAATCTTATTAATGGTCTAAGATTAATTATTAAAATATAACTATGTATTTGAAGGGATAGTAAATTATCTCATGCTTTTAACAGTTCCTTTATCATGAATTTGAATGGATCTTAAATTTACCTTTAACAATTTTCTTTACCACATTAAAATTTCAAATTAAATAGAATTTTAAACATTTTTACTCTTTACTAAAGCCAATGTCATTTCTTAAATCAAAGGAAAAAATTTAATTCAACATAAAGAATCCAAAATCTTTTAATATTTTTTTTAACTAAACATCTGTAAAATGAATCTTTAAAATGAAAAACCATATCGTAGGGATATACTAAAAAATATTTAAAGACGTAAATATTTCCACATCAAAATGTAATATTTGAAAATATTAATTTGATGTAGGTTTATTATAAATTTTGTTATCATGCCATATAAAAAACATCATTAAATTTAATATTGATATTATAATATTAATATTATTAAATTTAATAACTTTGGACTAATGCAATATTAAATTTAATATAATATTAAATTTGTTATATTATAATATATATTATAATATTATAATATATATTAACTCTAGATATATATGGAGGGAAGAACAAAGAGGTGGAGAGATAGGGGTGTCACAACGTTGAGTATGAAATAGAATGAACGATTGGGAAGAGGAGGAATTAAGAGAGAGAGAAAGAGAGGAGTGAGAGAGGGGTAAGAGAGAAAGGGGGACACAAAGATGGAGGGGGGAGAGATAGTGACATGGTTGGAGGGCAGATAGAGAGGGAGAGAGGGCGGAGAGAGATAGTGACAAGGTTAGAGGGAAGAGAGAGAGAGAGAGAGATGATGGGATAGAGAGGGAGGCAGGAGAGAAAGGGAGAGAGGGTACATACCAAAAGGACTTGAGAGAGAGGAGGAGAGAGGGTAAGTACCAGAAGGACTCGAGAGAGAGGAGGAGAGAGGGAGTGACAGAGAGATGTAGTTGGAGGGGGAGAGAGGGAGTGAAGAAGAAAGACAAAGAGAGAGAAAAGTGGAGAGAGAGAGAGAGAGAGGGAGTGATAAGGGAGAGATGGAGAGAGAGTGTGTATGTTTTGGGGTGAGATAGAGAGAGAGTGTGTATGTTTTGGGGTGAGATAGAGAGAGAGAGAGAGAAGGATATATGGAAGGAAGGGGGGAGAGAAGGAGAGAGGGAGGGAGATAATAACATAGTTGGAGGGGGAGGGATAAAGAGGAAGGAAGAGAGAGAGGACATGATAGAGAGGAGTGAGGGAGGGAGAGAGGGAGTTGGAGGGTGAGGGAGAGGTAGGAAAGAAGAAAGGCATAAAGAGAGAAACATGGAGAGAGATAGAGAGAGAGAGTGATATGGTAGAGATAGATAAGGAGAGAAGAGAGCAGGAGGGAAAAGAAATAGAAGCAGGAGAGAGGGAGGGGGAGAGTAAGAGGGAGGGAGAGATAGATAAATATGGAGAAAGAGTGTGTATGCTTTGGGGGTTATATAGAGAGACAAAGGAGAGGCAGAGGGATATAGTGATATAGATGGGAGGTGAAGAGAGGGAAGAAGAGAGAGATAGAGAGAGGGAGGGAGGGAGAGATAGATATATATGGAGACAGGGTGTGTGTGTGTTTGAGGGTGGGGGGGGGGGGGAGGAAGATGAGATAGAGAGACCAAGAAAGAGATAAGAAAGGAGATATAGATATAGATGGAGGGGGGAGAGAGGGAAGAAGATTATTTGCACAAGATGCATTGATTTTAGTGTAGATGATGAATTATAAATCTATTTGATTGCTTGCCCTAGATTCATTGATTTCATAGTAGATGTTGATTTATAATTATATTTGATTGTTTACACTAGATGCATTAATTTTAGTGTAGATGTTTATTTATAATCCTATTTGATTACTTGCTCTAGATGCATCAATCTCATTGTAGATGGTGATTTCTAATCCTATTTGATTTCTTGCCCTACATGCATTGATTTCGGTCTAGACGTTGATTTCAAATCTTATTCGATTTCTTTTGCCTTGTCATCAAAGTATCTCTTTGATAGATACTTCTTCTTGAATACTATCTCGAAATCACTCCAAGTCAAGTCCTCCTCATGAATACCCCTGACATTCTTCACATCTTCCCACCAAATATATGCTTTAGCTTTGAGATTGAATGTAGCTATTATGGATTTTATGTTTTTTGAGTAATCTTGCAACCTGAAGAACTTCCTCATACCAAGCAAACATGCTTGTGCATCCTGTGATTTCTTCATCTCTCCATAAAATTTAGGTGGCTTTGATTTCTTAAAATCATCAAAAAAATATCCTCTATCACTCCTCCTGTAAGGATGATAACAATGATGATCATAGTGCCTATATAAATCAAAACTAGAATAGTACCTTTGTCCATCGCCTCTCCTATCTGAAGTATCAAACAACCTGCCATCTCTCACTATGTCATCTCTATCCGACTTGTGACCACCAGGAGACCTACTACCATATGCCCCATTAGTTTTGTCCTCCTCCTCATCGTTGATTTGAAATAGGTCCTTTTCGCTGCAATTCTGACGAAATTTGAAGTATCCATTAAGGGAATTTTGAGGTCTAAAATGGGCCTCATAAGAAAAATGTATAACCAAAATAAAATTTATAAGGACCAATAGGATTCAAGATGATGATGTCAACCATGGGGGATGGTTCACCATTTTTGGAGTAAAAAAGTAAAAATATTAAAAAATAATAAAATAATAAAACTACTTTTTCAACTCATATTTTCAACTTATCTCCCTAAGTTTTTACTCAAATTTTGAGTGGGAGTACTCATTGGATGCAAAATTTAATTTTGCATCCAAAGAGTACCCAAGTTGCATACTTTCGATGGACCCTTCTACACAAAAAACATGAAATTTTTGGTTGTGTTATATTCTTTCCATGAATAGCTCACTTAGTTTATCGGGGGGCGGAGTCCCCCTTCGTTGCACCGATTGCACAGCAGGGGGGTCACAGGGGGTTTGAGGGAGGTAGTTAGCCCCCCTCTACAGGTCTAGGGCAACGGCCCACGGAAATTTTTTTTGGACCCTATATTAGGTGGGTGGACGTACCTATGGTTTTGTGCATGGTTTTCACACATGGTTTTGGACGTGATGGTTTTCATTCCATGGTATTGCATGCTTCGTCATGTATATATATGTATTGTAACATTGAAAGGAACATAATGAAAAATCAAGCTGGTAGTCCCGGTTTTGGGATCCAGGTAAAATATCTGTGTATATGTGTTTTATGTGTTATGCTCTCGCATTGTTTATTTTCTGTTTTTTAGAATTCGTATGTAGGTAATTTCTATATGGGGTTAAAACATACATTTGGTATCATAGTTGTTTTCGCTTCAAAGGGACGCCTTTGTTGCTGAGGGGTTTCGCTCGGGCCTATGGTAGACCATGTTCAGTGGGAGATCTGCGGGATCGATTCTGGTGGTGAAAGAAGATGGTGAGCAGTGGAAAGATAGAGATCGAGAAATTTAATGGTCAAAGTTTTGAGTTGTGGAAACTTAAGATGGAGGATCTGTTGGTGGATAAAGATCAGTGGATTGTGATAGATCCGGGTACTAAACCAATTGGAGTGTCCGATGAAGAATTGAAGAATTTGGATCAGAAGGCAAAGAGCACAATACGATTATGTGTCTCAAATTCAGTATTGTTGAATGTATCAGGGGAAGCTATGACAAAGGATTTGTGGGACAAGTTAGGGAATTTATACCAATATAAGTCTCTGGCGAATAAACTGTTCCTACGGAAAAAGCTGTATAACCTGAGGATGAAAGATGGAGACTTGGTGACAGAGCATCAGAATGCATTTAATACTATTGTAAGTCAGTTATTATATGTTGATATTAAAATTTCAGATGAAGATAAGTGCATCAGTTTGTTGTGTTCTCTACCGTATTCGTGGGATAGCTTGGTCATTGCAATAGGTAGCAATGCAACTGCCTTGTAGTTTGATGAAATAATCTCATCCTTGTTGACGGAGGAAATGAGACGGAAAAATATGGAGAGCCGGAATGGTGATACCTTGTCTTTACGAGGAAGGTCCCAGAACATAAACAAAAATAAGTCATCGAGTGGGAGATCTAAATCTCCAGGAAAACCTATAAAGGTGTGCTAGAAATGTGTAAAGAAAGGGCACTACAAGAGGGACTGTAAATCTAAAGCTCCTGACAAAGGAAAGGGATCTAATGATGCTCCTTCTACAGAGGCGAAAACCACCTCAAATGAAAGTGGGGATGTGTACTTGGCTTCTTTAAGTACATATGTAGATAATGAGGCATGGTTGATTGACTCAGGTGCATCCTTTCACTTCACTCCCCATAGAGAGTAGTTCTGCGAGTATGAGAAATATGATGGTGGTGATGTCTTCTTGGGGGATGACATGAAGGCTAGAATCGTTGGCCGTGGAAAATTCAATTTGAAGTTGCAAGGTGGAAGGATTAGAACACTTCCGGGTGTTCTGCATATTCTTGCATTAGCACAAAATATGATTTCTATAAGAAAGCTGGATGATGCAGGTGTAAAAATAGTGTTCGAGAAGGATACCTGCAAGATGGTTCGGGGAGCACTAGTATTGATGTGGGGAGTTCAGATTGAAACTCTATACAAGCTGCAAGGTAGCACTATTGTTGATGGGTGCAACAATTCTGTGGTTTCTAAAACTGGAGCAGAAAATTTAGTGGTCTCTTAAGAAAATACCATGCTATGGAATCAAAGTCTTGGACATATTAGAGAGAAGGGCCTTCGAATACTTCATGGTAAAGTTATGGTAGAAGGTATGACTAATAGCTCTTTGGATTTTTATTTTTGTGAAAATTGTGTATATGGGAAGCAAAATCAGGTGAGTTTCCCCTCTGGTGGAAAGAGGGCAAAACAGATATTAGAGCTTATGCACAGTGATGTGCTTGGACCTGTGAAGGTTCCATCACTAGGTAAGTCTGTGTACTATGTATCATTTATAGGTGACTTCTCAAGAAATACGTGGATATATTTCCTTAATAAGAAATTTGAAGTCTTTGACAGGTTTAAAGAATTTAAGGCTTTGGTGGAAAACTAGACAGAGAAGAAGATAAAGGTGCTGAGTACAGATAATGGTGGAGAGTTTTGCAAGAAGGAATTTGAAAATTTTGGTAAGAAGTGTGGTATATCAAGACATAAGACTACTCCATACACACCTGAGAAAAATGGAGTTGCAGAAAGAATGAACAAGACGTTGATAGAAAGGGCAAAAGGGATGCTCAGTGGTGCCGGGTTAGGAGAGTAATTCTAGGTAGAGGTGGTAGAGACTACATGTTACCTGGTCAACAGATCACCTTCATCAGCGTTGGAGGATAATACTCCACAAGAGGTATGCACTGGTAAGAAACCCTCTCTTTCACATTTGGGGTATTTCGATGTGATGCATATGTACATGTTACAAAGAAGAAAAGAACAAAGCTAGATAGTAAATATGAAAATTGCATCTTTATTGGTATAAGGATGGTTTAAAGGGTTTTAAACTTTGGAACCTAGTAACAAGGAAGGTTGTGTACAGCCGAGATGTATTGTTCAAAGAGGTGAAAGATGTTATTAATCATGAATTCCAACCAAAGGAACCTGAGAAGATAGAGTTTGAGCTAAAGGAGGAAGAATGAGACTCTACAGCAGAAGAGGAATCAGAACATGGAGAGCCACAAACTCTGGTTGTGAGAAGATCAGTTTGAGAAAGAAGGCAACCAAAAAGGTATAGTCCATCTGCTTTCTGTTCAAATTTTTCTTTATCTATTACTGATGATCACTCCAGAACTGTGAAGGAAGCAATAGATTCAGAGGATGGAAAACTCTGGGAAGAGGCCATGGTTGATGAAATGGCATCTTTACACAAAAATGAGGCTTGGGATCTGGTGGAGTTTTCGGCTAGAAGGAAACCCATTGGCGGCAAATGGGTGTTCAAGAAGAAGACAAATGCAGAAGGAAAGGTGGGGAAATACAAAGCTCAGTTGGTAGCAAAAGGTTATTCCTAGGTGCCAGGAATTGATTTTGGTAATATTTTTTCTCCTGTTGCCAAGTTAGCTTCTATTAGATTACTTTTATCTGTTGTCACTGCTTTTGATTTTGAGGTAGAACAGATGGATGTGAAGAGAAAATTTCTTCACAGGGATCTTGGAGAGGAGATCTACATGAAGCAACCTGAAGGCTTTGCGATGAAGGGTAAGAAAGAACTTGTATGCAAGGTAAAAAACTCTCTGTATGGGTTAAAACAGTCACCAAGGATGTGGTATCATAAATTTGATACATTTATATGGGGACTTGGCTTCACAAGAAGCAAAGCAATTCACTGTGTGTATTTTAAATTAATTGGTGACCGTGTTATTTATCTGGTCTTGTATGTGGATGATATGTTGCTGGCTGGAAATGACAAAGGAATTATCTAGGTTTTGAAGACCCAATTGTCCTCCAAATTTGACATGAAAGATCTTGGTGCTAGAAACTATATTTTGGGCATGGAAATTAAAAGAGATTGGGCAAAGAGGAAGCTCTATTTAAACCAAAGGAATTATGTCGATACAATACTGCAAAGGTTTAATATAGAAGACAATAAATTGGTGAAGGTTCCTATTCCTGTAGGTGTGAAGTTATCTGCTGAACAGTGTCCCAAGACACAAGAAGAGGAAGAGGACATGTCCCATGTTCCATATGATAGTGCAGTCGGTAGCCTCATGTATGCGATGGTCTGTACTAGACCAAACATTGCACATGCAGTGGGAGTATTGAGCAGGTTTATGTCAAAACCAGGGAAGGAGCACTAGATAATAGTGAAGCGGGTTTTCAGGTATTTGTGTGGCACTAGTGATTATGGTTTGTGCTACCAAGGAAGACCGGGATTGGATAGAGTTTTGGATATTCCTCGCTTTGTTGATACAGAATGGGCTGGACATTTAGATAAGAGAAGATCTACAAGTGGGTATGTGTTTAACCTATTTGGAGGTGCAGTCAGTTGGATGAGTAAGAAACAATCTATAGTGGCACTATCAACTCCAGAGGCAGAATACATGGGAGCCACTCATGCAAGCAAGGAAGAAGTTTGGTTGTAGATATTGTGTTCAAGTATGGGGTTAGTACAGGGAGATATAAGGATAGATTGTGACAGCCAAAGTGCAATTTTCTTGGCAAAGAACCTTGCTTATCATTCAAAGACAAATCACATTGATGTTCAGTATCACTTTATGAGGGATATGATAGAAGAAAAAACGTTGTTGCTGGTAAAGGTGGACACTTTGAGGAATACTGTAGATGTATTGACAAAATCTGTGAACCTTGAGAATTTCTCTTGGTGTAGTGAAAGAATGGGCATTGCAGGGTTGGCTAAATGACTAAGCTATCCTGTGGAAAGAAAACAACAAGTGGGAGAATTTTGGGTTGTGTTATATTCTTTCTTCGACTAGCCCACCTAGTTTACCGGGGTGTTAGAGGGGGGGTGGAGCCCCCCCTTCGTTGCGTCGATTACGCAACGGGGGGGTCACAGGGTGGCGATTACCGCCACTGTATAGGGGGTTTGAGGGGGGTGGTTAGGCCCCCTCTACTAGGTTTGGGGTAGCACCTCGGGGAAATTTTTTTTGGACCCTATATTAGGTGGGCGGACCAACCCTATGGATTTGTGCATGGTTTTCGCACATGGTTTTGGGCGCGATGGTTTTTGGTCCATGGTATTGTATGCTTTGGCATGTATATATATGTATTGTAACATTGAAAGGAACATAATGAAAAATAAAGATGTTAGTCACGGTTTTGGGATCTAGGGGAAAATCTTTGTGTATATGTGTTTTATGTGTTATGCTTTCACATTGTTTATTTTCCATTTTTTAGAATTTGTATGCAGGTAATTTTTGTAGGAGGTTAAAACTTACATGAAAAATGTGATTGCAGTCATGTTTTTCATGTTTTTCTCATTTTTTCGTGTAGCGAGATCCATCGAAAGTATGCATCACGGGTTCTCCTTGGATGAGTAATCAAATTTTTCATCCAACAAGTGTTTCCGCTCAAAATTTGAGTAAACCCATTGGGAGATAAGTTGAAAAAATAGTTTTTTATATTTTCCCTCCAACATTTGATGATGTAATCTAATCCTATTTTATTATTTCCACTATTATTTTATAATTTCCTTAGGAGGCCCACTTTAGACCTCAAAATTTCCTTAATGACTGCATTTACCTATGTTTGTTTCTACTGTGCCTATATGATTCTATCATTGTCTGCCTTACAACTCCTTATTTCTGCATTTAAGATTCTTAATGTGTCTGCCAAATCAGAAGAGTTCCCAACACCACACTACTCATCTGATCCATAGGGAGAGTCTCAAGAACTGCAGTCTATCATCTTTCTAGTCATCTTTGATATTTCTTCCTGCAAGGTACATCATGTCTGCTAAACCTAATCACAATAAACAAACATAACTTAGCATGGTTCGGGGAGGATACCTCGTCTATAGAATCAACCAATCATCGTAATACAATTATAACATAGTCATGATAGAATATATAAATATAACTTAAGAATATAAGCATATAACCATCATTCTTGCTAGAGTCCAATCATCAATGCATGACTATATCAACTACACATACCATGGCCTCATGCATGACAACAACCACCACATCACTATATACTTGACCACATGTGAATACTAACGTGCATAAACAATTCATAATCAACCATACACTCATGAAGACACTCTCCACAATAACACCATCAACTTCCCATGGCGACATCACTACAACCATGACTGATACCATACAAATGCAACAAGCACATAGTATTACAACACAAGAAACACATGCACAATTGACATGAATGCATGACCAACACACAACCCATCTAGTGTGAGGGGTGAAACATTCTCAGATACCACTTTGTAACAGCCTCCTCCCACATCTACCCAAGTAACCGACCAACCGAGGTAAACATGTGACGAGAAGTTACGATGATATGATTTGACCTCCTAATTCATGTTAAGGAGCGAAATCAATGAAAACACACCAATCAGGCCTTCCACATCAATAACAAGACTCTCAAGAGCCATACCAACCTCTTAGGTAACCATACCTTGGGCCCCACTTAGTTTTAAACCAATTAACCCTTGGACACTCCCATGATATGGGCATGCATGCATCCATAAGGCTTTGGACGCTCCCACAGCATGATATGCCAACATCCATGTACTTTTTTGCTTAGTGTTTTACCAGCGTCCATGGGATTTGAGCCACTTTTTCAGGCCCAGATCCCAAGTCATTACCCAAAACTAAATGACACCTCCAAATAGAAATATAACAATGGAATGATGATACAAATGCAATTACTTAATCAAGGGATCAATTGGACCCCTACTAGCCATGACATGCATTTTGTCAAACATATCACAAATATGTAATCTATAGGTGTAAACAACATATCTAAGCATAGGGGTCTCATGCTCATCTAAGAATCACTAAGAAGCATTGATGCCTCAACACATTAGCTATAGTTTCATCCATTAGGGGATAGATACATTTCTCATTCATTTACAAGTGAAAAGATGATGAGAGACATACATATCTACTTTCATAATACATGTTCATAACCAGCGTAATAGCAACAAAAATACCAAGGAAAAAACAATCATATAATCCACATATAAACCAATACAATACTCATGAAATAACAAGGAGCAATAACCTCATATGAATGATGCAAATGGCAACTAGTTGTGGGACTTCCACAAAGCACCCAACCGTAGACATGGTCGAGCCAAAAATGTCTTCAGCTAGTAACCCTCATGCCATATTCCAAGCATGCATGTGGGATATCATTAAAAACATCAATCCAAAACCATCTAGGGCTTCTAGAGGCCAAGCAACTCAACCCATCAAATAGTGATTCCACCTTATGGTCAGACATCACAAAACTATCATCAGATTGGTCTCTACCCAAGCCTTCCAGGGCTCCAAAGTGTTTTTTCTAACCAAGGCTTCCAGGACTAGTAACTCAACCCACAGCTATCGTCAGGCTTCCAGAGAATTGTCCAACAAGGGCTTTCAGGACTATTAACTTAACCTACCAAGGGATTCCAGAGCGTTTGTCCAACCAAGGCTTCCAGGACTAGTAACTCAACCAAAGTTGTTACAGGTCTTCGAGAGAGTTTGTCCAACCAGGGCTTCCAGGAACTAGTAACTCAACCCGAGCTAAGGAAACATGAGAAACAACCATAAAAACAAATAAATAAACCCACAACACCATGGATATGCAGGAAATGACAAGGCTAGGCAAATCCACTGTCAATCCATGAAATCCTCCATGCTAGTGACATATCATGACCAAAAAACCACATGCATATGCCATGCATGACAAAAATAGTGAGGAAAACATACATGCATTGCAGTACCAACAAGAAAACCCCGTTGCAGTTATTGATCCCGGTGTCCTCTTACGCTTTCTTGTTGTTCCTTTTCCTTCCTGCTCCAAAACTCCAAGTATACCACACTCCTCCAAGAGTGTTCCAAGAGACTCTAAGTGTCCAAGAGTATGAGAGAGAGAGAGAATATAGGGAGAGCTCCAAAACTAAACTGAAAAAAGTCTGTGTACGAATCCTCAAAAGCCCTTTTTTTAATGAGGCCTTTATTTTCTTCATTTTCCATTATCTTCCTTCATTTTCCTCCTCACGTGCAACTTGTGACCTTTCACCTCCCTTTTCTCAGAATTTCCATTATTTTCATAAATAAATGTGTCAAAATGTCATTTCGCCTTTCCAAAGCCTTAGCCATTTCCTTTGCCAATTTCCTTAGTCATTAATAAATCACCTGTGATCTCCATCACTACAATGTTTCCCAACATTCATCTTGGAATAAGTGTCCCATAAACTGTGGTTATTATTTTACGTTTATTAACTTTTATTACATGGAATTTTCACCAGGGATATTACAACAATCATCATGATATCATTTACCACAAATGTTCAATATTTATATCTATATGGCCTGGTTGTTCCATCAGTGGACCATCTTGCAACTCACACTCATCTGCATGGACCATTAGTTATTTTACTGACCACAATGTTAAACATAGTCTATCCTTTGCATAATTCGCCATCCTTTCTTACCATTATTGTCGTCAACAAAATTTGGTGTCATGATTACATAAAGTATTATTCCACCAATAATCAATCTTTAATAGTGATTCTTCAACATATATTCATGTGCATACATGAAATGTAAATAAAATATCACAACATGCTTCTTCTAACAACAATACTTGTGCATTAATTATAAGCAAATAATTATCAAAGCATGTCAAAATAAATACCAAATTACTATGATACTTCTCACACAAGAACACGTTCTTTTCCAAAGGAAACCCACTATAAAAATCCATTTTCATTT
Organism: Pinus tabuliformis; assembly: GCA_031772625.1. Taxonomy (NCBI): domain Eukaryota; kingdom Viridiplantae; phylum Streptophyta; class Pinopsida; order Pinales; family Pinaceae; genus Pinus; species Pinus tabuliformis. The sequence continues at coordinate 734,747,624 of CM062814.1, forward strand.
AAAGGATACTAACATCTTCGCTCTCATTTCTGTGCATGTAATTAGAGAAAACTTATTCAAAGAAAATTATCCTCTCAAATTTTTCTTTCTGCATGTAACTCAGTAATCTTTCCAATACAATAGATATTATTATTATTATTATTATTATTATTATAATACATACAAATACATGCCTCATTCTAAGGGAAAACTATCATAATAGACACCATTATTATGCATGCAAATGCAGGTCCCTTTTTTAAAAAGTATGTTTTCCAAGTTGGGGCTATTTACAATGTCTATTGTACATGAAATTACATGCTGTATTTCTAAAATAAAACTAATGTTTTAGTTATGTATTTTTCCAAAAGAAATCTAATGCATTTATTACATGAAATAACCTGTCTTCTTTTTGAAGGTCTAACATAATCATTATTCTTTTATGTACGCAAATCCATAGTTATCTTTAAAGGGTGTAACACATTAATTATTATCTTTCCAAGAATATTTTTTCTCTAAGAATCCAACATCATAAGTGTATTTTTCATGGATGCAAAGACCATATTTCCTTTCAAGAGATCAAACATAATATTCCTATTTTTCGTGCAAACAAATGACATATTTCTTTTGAAGAAATCTAATTCATTGACTATTGTTTTTCATGCATGCAATTACATGTCCATGCTCTCAAAATGAGAGTTTAAACGTAATAGTCATTAAACACGTGTTTCAGTCTAAAAAATTCTAACACATGATTAATGTTTCTCTGCATATAAACATATATTTCTATAATAAATTGGTTTTTCTTTGTGCATCTACTAAATGATCCTTTTTTTCAAAGGTCTAATGTATAACACCATTTTTTTGTTCAAACCCACTCATTTATCTTTTCAAATATTTTAATACAATAATCAATGCAAAATCTTTTCTCTTTTCCAAGAAGCTAATATGATAATGTATAGCACCATTCTTTTGTTCAAACCTACTCATTTATTTTTTCGAATAGTTTAATAAAATAATGCATGCAAAATATTTTCTCTTTTCCATGAATCTAATACAATAATGTATGCAAAGACATTTCATTTCGAAATCTAATACAATGATGTATGCAATTAATATCTTATTTTCAAGCATTAACATAGAAACTTATTTTAAGAATTCAAATATAATGGATATTATTAATGTGCCCATTCAAAATCTAATACAATGATGCATGCAATTAATATCTCCTTTTCATGTATTAACATAGAAATTTATTTCAAAAATTAAAATATAATGGATATTATTAATGTGCACATATTCTTATTAAAACTCTATAGGAATCAGGCCAATATCTCCAAGGAAATTAATAATATAATTTTCTCTGATAATTTCATGATTTCTTTAATCTTTTTTTCCAAAAAAATATCATAGTAAACCTATCTTTTATACATGAAAACTAGACAACTTTTTAAATTAAATAATCTATTAATATAGATAACCTATTCTTTTTACTACAAAAATTATCTATTTATTTTTAACCAAAAAATAAAATTACTTATCTAAAAAATTATGTATTTATTTTTAATAAAAAATAGAATTACTTATGGCCAACACTTCTTGGTTACTTGTCTTTATGCAAGATATCAATAACAAGAATTACATGAGATCTCTTTTTCCAAATGAAGGGCTTGATTCTTATCATTTTCACGAGAAATAATGCATATGCAATAATTCTCAATATAGTAATTAACACAGTAATTAACCATATTTCACGAGCATCAAAAGGATATTATGGCCAAGACTTCTTGGTTACTTGTCTTTATGCACAATATCAATAGCAAGAATTATATGAAATCTCTTTTTCCAAATGAGAGGCTTGATTCTTATCATTTTCCACAAGATATAATGCATATGCAATAATTCTCAATATAGTAATTAACACAGTAATTAATCATATTTCACGAGCATCGAAAGGATATTACATAGGATTAATATAAATTAATATTAATATTTTATTTATCAAGATTCAAGAGTGAATCATAGTTAAGCTAAATTTATAATAGTATAAAAATAAACCGAAATAACATTAAACATTAATCATTTTAATGTGATTTTCGTATAAAAAAATATATCTAGATTTTATGGATTGGAGAAAATATAAATGGTATAAAATTTCAAGGGTAAAAATAGTATCAATGTTAATAAGTGATTTTCAATAAAAATAAAATAAAATAAAATGAGATTATCAAATTTTATTAATATCATTATTAAAAAAACTATCATAAATATTAAGATTTGATTTTTAATTAATAAAATAAATAAAGAAATATAATGAAATTAATTATAATAAAATTCTGAATCGATAAAAAAGAAATCATCATTGGCTACTCTTCATCTGTATGTGATAATTCACCATCATTATTCAATAAAAACAATGATATCTAAAATGCCAACCATTTTATATCATTGATTTGTTTTGTAATGTTAAAAAAATAACTCTTAATTAATAAAAGTGATTTTAAATTAAAAAATAATTAAACTTAAATAATATTTACAAATAATTAAATATATTTAATATTGATAGACAAATCGATATGACAGGTTGAATTTCAATTTAACTTCCTCTAAAAGAACGAGTCGAAATGAATAATTAATATATATATATATATATATATATATATATATATATATATATATATATATATATATATATATATATATATTAATTATTTTAAAAAATAGAATAAAATTAATATTAAAATATTTCATATCTTTTGTTTTGCGATATGGATAATCAGTTCTGCTCAATTCCTTACGCTATTTATTAATTCAAAGACTTAACAAAAAATTGATTATTAAATTACACAGTTAAATACAAAGGAAAATTATCTTTTTAGTTCAGGAGAAAAGAAATTCACTCTACAGATGAACCTAACAGCAAATTAAGGAAACGAAATGACACTGCCATAACATATGCATATATAAAAATTCATATGTAAAAATTCATATGTTTTATAGAGTAATAATATATCTTGTCAAATTGTTTGGGTGGGATATGTTAAAATTAAAATGTATGATGGAATGAATAGAATATTGACTGATTCTAAATATGTATCTGAGTTGAATTTATTTTTTATTTTTCTGGGATTATTGGACTCGAAAAGATACAAGTTTATAGGTCGAGGTGAAGCACTAGGAGTTTTAAAGAACACATTGGTTGTTATGACAAAAGAAAATATTGAATTCTTTTACAAACTTAAAGGAAGTACTTAGGTCAATGAGGCAGTGAATGTATCTAAGGAGGCAGGAGAATAAACTTGCCTATGACACTAGCAACCGGGTCACATGAGCGAGAAGGGCATTCAAGTACTGATGAATCACAAATTACTTCCTAATTTTAAATCGTTGAGTTGGATTTTTGCAAGCGTTCTGTATATAGAAAACAATGTAGACAAAAATTTAAAGTTGGTAGTCATAATAGTAAAGGAATTTTCAATTATATTCATTCTGATCTTTGGGGACCATATCCTACAATATCTTATAAAAGTGCATCTTACCTCATAACATTTATTAATGACTACTCAAGGAAAGATTGGGTCTATATGTTAAAATAAAGGTTGATGTATTTAATTCTTTTAAATAGTTTAAATCTATGGTGGAAAAGAAAACATGAAATACAATTAAATATTTAAGAACTGAAAATGACAGTGAATTTACTTCCTTAAAATTTGAACAATCTTGCAAGGGTGAAGGGATTATTAAACACAAAAATGTTGGCTATACTCCTCAACAAAATGGTGTTGTTGAACTTATGAACCAAACTCTTATGGAGAGAGCCATAAGCATGATTAGTAATGCTAACCTAGAAAAAGAGTTGTGGGCAAAAGAAATATTCACTACTTTTTATTTGGTAAACACATCACCTTCAGTTGTTATTAATTGTAAAATTCCTTAAGAATTTTGGTTGGGTTAGTCTTGTGATTATTCATATTTAAGAATTTTTTATTGTAATGGATATGATCTTATTCCAAAGAATCAACATTCTAAGTTAGACCCAGATGAAAAATGTTATATCTATGATGGATATGACGATGCTATGAAAGGATACAGGTTGTGGAATTCTTATTTTCATAAGATAGTCATTAATAGAGATGCAATGTTCAATGAATCTTCCCTTCTAAAATCATATGTTGAAAAACTTGAACAAGCATAGGTATCATCGAATCAAAAAATTTAGTTGGAGACTCAACCTTTTTCAGAAAGTCAGAAGGAAGAAGAAAATTCTGAAGGAAAAGGTGAAGATGTAAAGGAAACTATAGAAGTTCGAGAACCAGTTAAGCAAGCATTCACTCTTAGGAGATCTACAAGGGAAGAAGAACACCCAAGATGTATGAAGATTTTGCTTCATCTGTTGCATTGATTACTGAAGATGGGGAACCTTCTTGTTATCAAGAAACAATGGACGATGTAGATAGTGAAAAATGGAAGAAGGTTATGGATGAAGAAATGGATTATTTAGAAAAGAACAGAACCTGAGATATTGTAGATATTCCAAAAAGGAGAAGTGTTTTCAGATGAAATGGGGTCTTCAAATTGAAATGAAATGTCGATGGAAGGATTGAGATATATAAGGCATGTTTGGAAGAAAAAGGGTACTCTTGGGTAGAAGGTATTCACTTTCATGATATTTGTTCACAATTCATAAATCTTGTTTCTATTCGTATTATGTTAGCACTAACTGCATTACTTGACCTTGAGTTAGAAAAGTTAGATGTTAAAACAACTTTTCTTCATGGAGTTTTGGATGAAGAAATCTATATGGAACATCTAGAAGGTTTTGTAAAAGGTGGCAACAGAATATTAGTTTGCAAGCTCAAGAAATCATTGTATGGCCTAAAGCAGTCTCATAGGCAATGGTACAAGAACTTTGACTCCTTCACGGTGAGCTAGAACTTCACTAGAATTGAATATGATCATTGTGCGTACTTAAAAGTTTCAATGGCATATTCATTATCTTGGTTTTGTATGTTGACGATATGCTTATTGAAAGCAAAAGAATGGAAGAGATCAATAGGTTAAAGGCTCAACTTTCTAGGACATTTGATATGAAGGATGTTAGAGCTACAAAGTAGATCTTGGGCATGGAGATACACAGATAAAGGAAAAATGGAAAGCTATCGTTATCACAGCATAAGTATGTGGAGAAAATACTTACAAATTTCAGTATGAACAATGTGAAACCTATTAATGTTCCTTTAGCTTCTCATTTTAATCTTTCTTTAGGTTTGAGTCCTAGAACTGATGAAGAAAATAAGTATATGTCTCGTGTACCATATGAAAATGCGGTAGGAAATTTAATGTATACGATGGTATCTACAAGATCTGACATTTCAGATGCACTTGGAATTGTCAGCATGTTCATGGAAAATATAGGAGAAGAACATTGGTGAGCAATGAAATGGGTGCTTTGGTATTTGAGAGGCACAAGTGACCATGGTTGTGGAGATTTAGTCTAGGGATATGTTAATGTTGATTATGATGGTGCCTTGGACAAGAGGAGATCTACTACAAGATATGTCTTTTCTCTTGTAGGTGGATCAATTAGTTGGAAGGACACAAGAGAAAGTGAATGTGTTCTATGACATTCATAGTGTTACTCATTTGGCTACTAATCTGTCTTTTATTATAGCAAGACTAAGAATATTAATGTAAGATACCAGTTTTTAAGACACATAATGGATGGTCGCAAAGTAGCTCCCAAGAAGGTCCACACATAAGAGAATTGTGTACACATGTTCACAAAGGTAGTATTGGTAGAGAAGTTGCAACAACGTTTAGCTTCTCTTGGCTTGTAGAAAACATGATGAATGGGCATGGGCAAGGGATTAGGAAATTGTTTTCAAGGTGGAGATCTTTAGTATTGACAACAATTAAAATAATTCATTGTAAATGTAATTATCTTAGTAAAGTTGTCCTTACCATTACAAAAATTGCATAATGATAGGAAGTTACATAATGATGTATTAATATTATAATGATGATTTCTCGAGAGGCTTGATGTAATGGATGTTGGAGAGTTATTTTTTAACCTTGAGTAAGAACAATTCCAATCCCTTACCTCATGGAGGTTTCCTTGACACATTGTTAAGGTTTTACCATGTAAACTTCATGTGTCCTTTGTGGAAATTTAGTTTCTTTTTCTATTTGAATTTTTCTTTCTTGTTTATGCAACCAATGGGCTCAAAATACCAATAAGCAAAGGATTTTAGGAATTGACGTGAGAGAAAAGGTTGTAGGGAATTGACACAACAATGGAGGCTGATGTGATTTTCTATGGGGATGACAATTGAGATGACTGTGAGTTAGCTGAGAGGGAAGAGTTACAAAGAATAGACGATGAATAGGAGGTCGATCTAAATCAGAGTATTTGCTTAAGAAATACAAATCCACAATTTGAAGAAACCACATCATGGCCCAACCAAACAAAAGTTGATGCGAAGGGACAAAAAATAGATTAAGAACAGCCTTACTAGAATTCCAAGTAGACTATTACTAGGTCAAAAATAAGAACAATTGAGTGCATCGAATGAAATTTTCCAGCAAGAAGGGTCCACCTCTCAGATAGTTCTACATTTTCCTTATGTAAGTACATGGGTGCCTTGGGTCACTGAAATTTTCCAATTCCAAGGGTGTTCACATAGCCAGTAGTATAAGCACACCAATCATTATATGCGAATATAGCGCATTGATTGGAGATGGTGCAATGTATCATTGGTACTATACCGCAGGAATCCCATGGTCACCACTTCCTACGTGGATTTGGCTAAAGTGTTCAGGTTATGAGTGAATTCCATCATTTTAGAAACATTTGACGCCTCTAGTGTCCACCGTAAAACTCACTTACGTTGCATGGTACTTTGCATGATTACGGATCCTAAATTTTGTGTGTGAGAGCGTTCGAGGTGACCCATGAGCCAATCAATTTCCAGGTGGCTTGAATACTGCAACATCTATTTTAATGAGTGATCATGATATCAGAGTGAGAAACAAAGGTCTATGTTAATGCACATCCATCAGATAATATTTATATTTATATTAAATTAATTATTTTATATTTTTTAATTATAAATTAATCAACTACACTATAAAATTTATAAATCCTTAAATGTGAAAATTAATTCTATAATACCTATATAAAATTTTAATTAAACTAACTTCTTTATACTTTTTTTATTGTGAATTGACCAACTACACTATGAAATTACATATCATATATAAATTATTTAAAATAAAAAAATATATCATTCTTATATTTTGAACAAAGTTTAATACAAGATTTTAAAGTAATTAATTTATATATTTTGACTGTGAATTGACTGGTGAAACCATGAAAATTATACACCTTCATAAATTATTTAAAATAAAAAAACTTATCATTTCAATATTTCGAACAAAGTTTAATATAATATTTTCATTTAATTAATTTATATTTGTGATTAAGAATTTAACAACTATACTAAGGAAATTATACATCTTACTTAAATTATTTAAAATAAAAAAACCTATTATTCTAATATTTTGAACTGGTGGGTTGAGCTCCTAGATTATTAGTGGGATTAAGGGATGAGCCCGCCAACCTACTACGAAGAGAGTAGCTAATGTAGGGGTGGCATGACCACCCCCATGCATGCTCAAGCATGCGACTAGTAAATAACCTAGGAATGATGGCCTACAACCGATTATAGTTTTTGGATGAGGAGATTTGGGTTCAATGCTATGAATGGAGGCAAAAGCTAGTCTCCCTGCTTTAGGAAAGAGGGCTAGAAGGAAAGTGGTGTAGAGGGTGGTATGATAATCCCTTTGTCTCTACATAATTGGGAATTTTATATGGTATTTTCTAAAGGGAACTCCCTAGGAATATCCCACTCTATAGCTTGTCTATCGGTCATTTGCCTGAGTTCTCATGGAGACACTCAATCTTCAAGAAGACATCAAGATGGAAAGGGTTCCTCATTGCAACTGGACATAGTTCCACTATCATTTCTTGTGTGATGGGAACCTCATATTTCTCTGCAGCTACCTAATGTCTAAGACTGACACTTCTCTCAGCCTTTAGATCCTCGGTACCTCTTTATCCTTGTTGTTTCTTCATTAATTTTTATATTAGCTCTAGTGTTTTGTACTGGTATTATTATGGGAAATAATTATTTATTGATGGGTTTATTTATTCTCTATCTCTCTCATAAAGGGCCTTCTATGCACTCACCTTGATGCTACTTCTGAGCTGCAAACCTTTTCTGCCCCATCTTATGGTACCATTCTAATTGTGTATTACTTGTCTTGGATTTGTACTTTCTATTTGTCAATATGTATCTCTTATTCATTGGTTTGTTGCTAGCCTGACTACTTTGGAGGACTTTGGCTCAAATTTTTATCATGTTCTCTCTTTATATAAATTTTTGGTACATTATCGGTTTGGAATCCATGCAAGGCTAGAGAATGTGAATTAGGAAAGGTGTGGGAGGTCGTTGTCCCTAAGGTCATAATTGTGCCCAAAAACAGGCTCAACAATATGTTGATATTTATCATGTGACAACTGCCCCTGAAACTCGGAATGAAATATGAAATTTGGAATCTCTAGTTGCTCATAATGGACTAGCTTTCTTGAACTTCATGACCCTTGAAGATTCTTCCACCTAGATTCATGATTATGGGCATACCTGGGGTAGCAGGAAAAAGTATCTTATTACCCTGCATTGTATTGGAATATGAAGACCTTATTGGGAATGGTTTTAAAGGACAAGAAGGAAGAAATATATAATAGTTTTTCTAGTTTGGAAGACGTCAAAAGTGTCTAGCACAATGAAAGAGTTCATTTAGAGAGTTCATTTAGTGTGAGCCCACTCCTTTTGTTCCCCCTGAGTTTCAATGTCATAGAACCGACTCCTATTACATCCTCATATTCTTTAGTTTGAATGATAACTTGTAGCTTTTATTTTTACAGTACAACAATATATGCTCTTATTATGTTAGCTTTGCTAAAACATTTAAAATTTTGGATAGATTAATTTATTGGTAGGTAACCAAAAATATATGGTTTTCCATTGGACAAATTGATCCCACCTACTGAATGACATGGTTGAAGATGTGACTTGTCTGATGTGTCTTTTACATAATTTTTTAAAACTGAATACAATATAAACTTAACATTTTGAATTAATTATTTATCACATTTTGACAATCACCTTTTGCATGCATAAAATCTTAGAACACATTTGTTTATTAATAATATGCTTTAGAATAATTACTATAACAAGTCTCTATGAGGGATGACTATTATACTATCGACATTAAATAACTAATATAATTCTATAATTATTTTTATATGCCCATCAATTTTTCCACATGGATTTAAAACTGCTTAATAGGTTTGGCAACAACTGGCCATTACATTATTCATTTAAATATCATGGCATGTTTCCTCATGGTTTGGATAAGCATTTATAAACAAAGTCAAAAATATAAAAAACCAATCACTCTCAACAACAGGGAGGAACAAGATCAGAACAAATATGTTGTTGTCATTCTCATTGTACCCTTAAGAAGAGAGTGGGAAAAACCAATGAGTTGTATAGAAATAAGAGGAATTCTTAAATGGATGTAGATGCATGAAGGATGTAAGATAACAAGCTTAAATTATCCCCAACCAACATAAACATGCAATACACATGTATGCCATTTGGTATAAAAAATTATTTAATAGATATGAGAACTAATAGTGGTTGTATTTTGAACCACCTTGTCATACTTTTGTGGAATATGTATTTATGTTAACTCACCTTGTGAAAGATTAAAACTTTATGTTAAAACCCAAATTTAGGGTTCTAGTTAATTTGATGTTAATGAGAATTAATTTCCACTTTGTTAATATGTATCTATAATTTATGCATGAGTAAATATTGTATTCATGGCATGTAGTACTACATTCACGTTAACCATATTTGGCATGAATGGGAGAAAATGATGCCATGTTTGAGTGTATTCACTCGCACAGTTTTATTAATCAAGTTTTTAAGTGGTATTGGTTATGTAGCGTTGCCCAGATAGAGGTTAGGGAAATCACATCACCTGTTAAGGAAGGAATTATTTTGGATTCTAAATTCAGTGCTAAGGAGATTGATCCTTGTGGAAAATTTATTCCTCCTAACACATTTTCTTCCCCAACCATGGATTCTCCCAGTACTCATTCCTGTAATCCTTTCGATCTTTTGGACTGTGGTTTGCATAGGGGCTTCACTCAATGAACCTTTGACATAGCACGTATGTTCATGGCATACTTAACAACACCTGTAATTTGACTACATATTGGAAAATACCTCTAAAAATCACATATTTAACCCCCTACCAAGATGAACCCAATACACATTCCCAATTTAAAAAACCCCTACTTCACTAGATATTGTAGTTTTTCATTTTTTCATTAACATTTTTTATACCCCTTTACATTTTCCCATTAACTTTGAGCTCCACTTTTTATACGTTCCAATATAAAAACCCTTTACCCCCTATTATATGCTCAATATATTATGTCATTTGTTCCTCAATATATATCCCCCAATATGAATGTGCATCTTATGGTATTGCTCCCCCAATCAAGCCCCCGTGATGGTTTGCAGTCCTTGGTTCCTTCTTACAAGGACATGTTAAACTTGACCCCTATAACTTTCTTCTATGAATTGATTAAAAAAGAGAAATATCAAAATAACCTTGATATTCTTTTCCCAAATGTTAATGTATGGAAAAATAAACATAACAAGAAATTCTTGGTGAGAGAAGGAGCCATTCAAGTACGTGTAGAGGTCCAGAATGAGAAAGTGAACATACCTAGGGAATTTAGAGATTAGATGCCCTCTAGGGAAGGTCCTAAATGATTTTGATGTCCATTAATGTTAGGGGGTCCAAATTCAACTTCCTTAAGAGATTGGTTGATCTACATAGACCATCTATAATTCTAATGCAATAGATAATGGTTATGGGAGATAAAGTAAGAGAGGCCTTTCAAAATCTATGCCTTGGATGGAATTTCTATTCTATAGACTCAGAGGGGTTTTTTGGAGGCCTACTCTCCATCTAGTATCACAGGGTTACAAATTTCCAGGCATTTTCATTCTCAACATGAATGAAATAGAAGATTTTCTACGGGGTTTTTCACATCCTATAGAGTTGGTCAAAAGTTATGGGCCTTATGGGAAGAGACATGGCTATTTGGACCATATCCAAGTGATTGGTTTGCCCAAGGATTAATCCCCTATTTTGGTAAGGTATCTAATCTTCTCTACCTCTAATTGGGAAACTTGGGGCATTAGAGCCTATTTCAATCTCATGATAACCTATTTTTTATAGATGTTACAAGAAAAAAATTTCCTCTATGTCATCCTTAATACTTTGGGTACAATCTGGAGAAATGATAGGGTCAAGGATGAAGGAATAACTAATATATTGGACAGGCTTCTGATAGCAGGTCACCTTGCTCAAAATTTGGAAAGGTATAGATCGTGGATTAGTCAGGAAAGAATTTCAGATCACCTCTTCATTTTCCTTGAACTGGATTTTGAATATCATAGTGATTAAATACCCTTTTAAATTCAACCATTCAAAGCTTGAACTACACTCATTCGAGTCATTGGTTAGAGATATCTAGAAAAACAGATCTACTATTAATTGCTCCTCTACTAAGGACTCCCTTATTTGTAAATTGAAGAAACTTAAGAATTTTTTTGTAGGTTGGGAAAGAAAAAAAATAGAGTTGAAAGAAGAATTACTAACCGTAGAGGAAGAATATGCAAAACTATCACAAACCTTCAATAACTTTGATTTCTTGGCTGATATAAAACATAGGATGAGTTCATTGGAAGCCAGATATTGCAGATATTAAGGATAGAAGACGAGTCTTTGAGGTTCAAGAGCAGGGCATAATGGATTAAGTTGGGGAATGGAAAGACTAATTTTTTCCACAAGTTTTACAATCATAGGAGGATTAATAATTCCATATGGGAAATAGAGAAGGTGGATGGTACTATCAAGTCCACACAACGACATTTAAAATATATTGTGAAACATTTTTCCTCTATTTTCAAGGACCTAGGAACTAATATCATTTTAGCCCAGTTTCAAGTCATTCAACAATATCTAATATTATTCACTTATGAGGATTCTACTAGGATAGGGATACCCATCACTTTGTTTGAAATTGAAGATGGGGTCCTAAAAATTTTGCTAAGGACAAAAGTTGAGGGTTGGATGGATGGATTGTGGAACTCTTCCTTTCATTTTTCGACCTTATGGGGCAATATATTTGTAAGGTTGTGGAATATTATACAATTAATGGGAAATTTTTTAAAGCCATGAATGAAACCTATTTAACATTGATTCCAAAATGCTCTAAATCTATGACCTTTAATGACTATAGGCTCATTTCACTGTGAAACTTGGTTTATAAGATCATCTGCAAACTTATTTCAAATAGGATCAAAGATAAGTTGGAAAAGAATATGTCCCAAGAACAATTTGGCTTCTTGACATATAGGTGAATCCATGATGTTATTGGTGTAGCCCAAGAGGACCTTTGTGCCATTAAAATAAAAAATATAGAGGCCATGGTCCTCAAGACGGACATTATTAAGGCTTATGTCAAATTTAACTAGAAATTCTTAAGATCGATTTTACTTCAGATAGGTTTGGAGTTGGAAGTCATAGATTGGATAATGGGTTGCGTGACTTCATCAAACTTTTTGGTTTTGATCAACGGGTCCCATTCTAACAATTTCACCAGCACAAGAGGTATTAGATTGGGGTGCTCATTATCCCCTCTCATTTTCCTTCTATTCTTGGAAGGATTGAGCCTCTTATTACTAAAGGGAAAAAGAAGAAGAAGGAAACACAAAAGGGATAACAATGTCGTTCTCATAGTACATTACTCATTTGCTTTTTCTGCATGATATATTATTGCTAAGGTATATAACAATATTTGAATGACAATTGCTCTCTATACTAATAGAATTATTTCGTCAAGACTCTAGTATGGAGGTAAGTGAGAAAAAATATTCTTTCCTACAAAATGGGTTTAGTAAAAATACCCTATCCCACATAAAGTCTTTCCTTCCATTTCAAGTGGAAGAACTGGACAAAGGATTCAAATAATTGGGTTTTTATCTCAAACCTAATTGTTAACAAAAGGAGGATTGGATGTGGCTTCTTAGGAAAGATGAGAAGTGTATTGGCCTATGGTGCTATAAATGGCTCTCTCTAGGAGGAAGAATGCTTCTAGTGAAATTTGTATTGGAAAATATTCCAGTATTTTGGTTGTCTTTATTGGAGATTCCCAAATCTATTATGAGCATAATAAGACCAAAATAGCTTAGTTTTTTGTTGAAAGACAAGAAAAGTATGGAAGGGATTCATCTTGTTAATTTAGAAATTATGTCTACGTAAAAAAAGCTAGCAGGCTAGGGACTTAAGAATCTATTTTCGTTTGGAAGGGCACTAACAATGAAAAAAAAGTGGCGAGGACTGGTAAACCAAGATATTTGTATTTTTTGAAATTAAAAAACCAAGAGTACCCTTTCGTAGAGGACTCGTAAATGAAGATATCTGTATTTTTTTAAAAATTTTCATTTTGTATATTTTATGTTATTGATTTTTTATTCAGCCCCTTTGAAACTATACAAAAAAAGTTTCAAGCATTATGTTTAAAGTAAATTAGAATAAAAATATCATACGAATTCGAAAATGTCAAATTCATATGCCATTGGATAGAGGATTCCTTCCCCAATCTAACATGATCAATTCCGCTACTTAAGGATAAATTATGCTTAGAGTCCACTAAGGTACAAAATGGTATTGTAGAGAACTGCAAAATAGGAACTAAAACTCTATCCTTTTGGCCCTCAATAGCTCGATCAAGCGCTTAAAAGGCTCAATCGAGTGTTTTAAATAAAATTTCAAATAGATCAAGGGTTTAAGAAACCCTCAATCGAGCTCTTAATGTCGTTAAACAGAGAATCGATCAAAGTATAAGATTGATCGAGTTATCAAAATTATCTAAAACACACAAAAAAATGCAGCCTCTCAATACTTGTCTTTAAGTGAATTATAAAATTTATTTATTTCACAACCATGTTTTTATAAATATTCAAATATATTCCAAAGTGTAATTTTCCTCAGTTATAAATCCAAAATTTATTTTATTTTACCAAGAAAAAAAAAAATAATATATAGATACCTTTCTATAAAAGATTTCAACTTTACCTTTTCAATTTTGAAATTCTTAAAAATGATATTTTGTTTATTGTTTTGATTTTATATATAACATATTTGTATACTTAATCATTTTATTATTTTTTTTATGTAGAAATTTTCAATAAAAATAAATTAAATTATAGTAAATAAATAAAAAATAACAAACTAAACTAAACTATTTCTCACTAACATTTACGAACTTAACACTATTAAATAAACTTGAAATATGTTCACATTATAATACAAAACTAGACACTAATTATAAAGATTCTATAGCAGATTATTCATTAATCATTAAAAATAAAATAAAATCATATATTATATTTTTTGAAATCATTACTTTAAATTTCTGTAAATTTTATAACATTATTATTTTAAATATAATTTCATACACACAATTAAATCTATATTACTCAATTCAAGTTAGTCAAATAATGTTTCAAAATTTATGGTTTCCTTAAGTTTTTATTATTTTAAAAATATATATTGCAAACTTAAGTGAGGAGTAAAAGTCTCTATATATACTTTGCACTTGTGCACACTAAAAACTAGATTACTCAATTCAAGTTAGTCAAATAATGTTTTGGAATTTATGATTTCCTTAAGTTTTTATTATTTTAAAAATATATATTTCAAACTTAAGTTGGGAGTAAAAATTTCTATATATACTTCGCACTTGTGCATACAAAGGACAAAATTGAGTTATAACCACAGATACTATTGCATCCATTAAAACTTTATTAGTTATAACTTACAACTATGTTAATTACTACTGCACTAATTTCTTTTCTTGAGTAAGTGGATATTACACACCACACACACACACTAACTAACTAACTAACTATATATATATGATTGAGGGAATCGTGGCTCATTGTTTATTAACTCTTCAATGAATTTTATAAAATATACATCTCTAGCAACGCCAAAATCACATTTTTGAGTTACATTTATTCATATAAAAAAATATAATATTTATGAAAATCAAATTGACAGATTTACTTATGTTTAATCATTTTAATATTTAAATTATAACATTGAAAATTTAAATCATATTAAAAACAATTTTTAAGTTACCAAATTATATATTTAAGAATATTACAATTTCAATTAAGTGGGATAGAATCCTTTTTCAAATATATACACAAAAATCCTAGAAATGTAATGAGAAATTAATCCACACCACTGTTAATTACTATTCAAATGTAATTAGTACTTAAATTTGTTTTCTTTTTACCTATCAAATAAGTACAAATTTAAAGTCTGCATAGCATTATGGATATTTACATAAAAAATAGAATTTCTAGCTTTAAGGCTCGATCGAGCCATAATGGTCGAACGAGCCTTAAAGCTTGATTGAGCCCTTAACCTGGGGCTACGCAGGAGCTCGATCGAGAGTTAGTTTTATTGCTTGATCGAAAAACTTTTTTAGCATTGTAGGAGCTCGATTAGGTACTTAAAATAACCGATCGAGTGCTTACAATGCTCAATTGAGCCATCTTTTTTCTACCTAAATGCACCTTCTCTTTCTAAAAAGTGTAACCCAACTCCATGCTTTGACCCATAAGTATCTTAGAAAATTGACAATGGTCTATTAGATTAGAAAAACAGTTGTTAACCTGATGCTAAGGGGTTCAATTATATGGAATCATTTAATATATTCCTTTCCATGTTTCTTTAGATCATTGACTTGGAACATTAGGGATGGAAAACAGATGATACTTGGAAAAGATCCTTTTGTAGGAGGAGAAGCATGCTATAAGTTTTCACAAGAGCTAATAAGTATCATAAACTCTAAGGGTTACTACTTTCTGAACAATGCTAAGAAGGATGAGTCCAATCAATTTTCTAGCAGTTACTAGATGGGTTCTACAGACATGGGTTTGTAGGTTATCTAGCTAAAGAATGGAATACCTTTGTAAAGGGATTGTATAATAATGGCATATTCATAAGTGACTCAAATCATCCTTTGATATGGAACTACGATAATACATTAGGAAAGGTGAAAGGGAGGCTTGCTTATGAAGCCATATCACACTCATATGTATACCATAATTTCCACTTGTGGACTAATTTAATTTCGAAATGGAGCATTCCAAACAAGTTGAGATGTTTCATATGGTTGGTTCTACAAAATAAAATCTTAACCTATGAAACTCAACAAGCTGAGATGTTTCATATGGTTGGTTCTACAAAATAAAATCTCAACCTAGGAAAATCTCTAGAAAAGAGGCTTTTCTGGCCCAAACTTGTGTATTATTTTTTAGGATGGAGAATAAACCCTAGATCATATATTTTTCTACTATAATCTTGCACATGAATCATGGAAATCAACACTACATGTTTTAGGCATAAACGAAAGGATAGGGAAAATCCCTTTTATGGATTGTTTGCAATATTGGAGTAATAAGATCAAGAAACATTGCACCATTCCAATCTTTATGACATAGGGAATATGGAACTTAAGGAACATGGTTATATTCAAGAACTTATTGATTTATACATAAATACAAACTCTGAGGATTGTTGGTTTTTATAGGGAATACAATCCTAAACAAAAAGAAAATAGTCAGAGAACGAATTCCTACTCTGTTACAATGCTTCCTAGTGTGATTCTTTGATGGTGCAACCCAAGCCAAATGATGTGGTGGTGGGCGTCATATCAAATTATCAGGAAACAAGTCCTCTCAATTTAGGATTGGTATTGAAGAAGGATCAAATAAAAAAGAGGAAATTATTGCATGTTGGGCACTTATGTATTTTTATAATTTTAAAAGAATAACATGCTTACAAATTCTTAGTGACTCCAAATATGTGATAGATTGGAAGACACAACACAACTTGAGGTCTTAAGCTTGGATTATTGGAAATTCGGGATCCTAGAGATGAAAGAGAACTTTTAGGAAATCACTTTTCAACATATCCATAGTGAAATCGACTCTCTAGTTGATGCTATGTCTAAAAGAGCACTATACTTGGATATAAGTTTTCTAATTTATGAAGAATACAATGGAAATATTTTGTAAAGTACTAATACTATTGGTATCTATTAGTCAGAAGTTACATGTCATTATGATGATGTACTATGGTCATAAGTTAAGTATACAATGGTTTTCTATTTTTCCATTTTTGAAAGTACATGACAGACAACATTTTTATCATGTTTATGGAAATACTTGGATGTTGATAGGTTAATATGTATATTTTTGCTTAGTATCCAATTATGTAGACTAAAGGATTTTTCATGCTTACTCAAGTTTCAAAGGCATACTTTATGTCACAAGATACTATATTGGTTTTTGTTTTCGTAATTGTTGTTATATGTTTTTGGAAAGTTATATGTAAATTATTATTCTACCAAGTGCTTAACTAAGCCTGTATGCACTTTTTTATTATTAAATATGAATAGCAAAACACATTATTCAAAAATCACCCGATACAATGAGTGCCAAGTGGACTATTCAAAAATCATGAGAAATTAGTCAGTTACGACTACCTCTCGTGGAAATGGTCATACATGAATGACTTACTTAACGCAATTGAATTCCAAAAAACGATATCTAATAAAAAATCATAGTTAAAAACTTTATGCAAAAAAATATCAATCATGCATTCTATACAACTAAGAAAGATACAGGTATCAATTAACTTAATACTAATTGAAATGATCTCTCATAATATGTTATCGTTCATATTACACACTTTACAAAACAATAGTAGATGAGAAAAACCAATAACTCTTAATCAAACAAGAGTAGGTATGAATGAAAAACCAATAGATGTCATTCATATTGCACACTTCACGAAACAATAGTAGATGAGAAAAACCAATAACACTTAATAAAACAATAATAAGTATGAAAAACCAATGAGAGCAAATGAAAGTGCTCTCATTGTAGGTGAAAAAAACCAATGACAGTGAACGATGCTGCACTATGCAATCACCGAGAGCAACTTAATCAATTAAGTGCTACAGATAAAACCAATAAGAGTGTTGTCAACATATAAAGAATATATACCAATGACAATGAGTTATACAATAGTAGGAAGAAAATAATGAATAAATTAAGTGCCCCGAACAAAACAAGAGTTAGGAAGAAACCAATGACATAATGAATAAATTAAGTGTCATTGGTTTGGAAACAATCAATGTCATGTCCTTTATAAATAAAAGGTATGCTTTTGATTTAGTTTCCAGAGAATGTACAGTAAAAACCATTTTATGTCAATATTTCAAATCCCAACTAGGATCCATCATCAAGATTTCTTGAATGCTTGATAGAAAAAGAGCTAATTTAAAAAAATTAATAATTAATAGTAATGAAGAGAGTAATTTGAAAAGATTTTATGTTAGAAAAACATTAGTCATTTTCGTGGTATCCTTTACCAAACAAAGGATATGCTACGCAGTGGTTAGGTCTTATCTTAGAAAATGGGATTCTGCAAACTTTATCTTTAAAATTGGAATGTTGCTGTAGGTATTTGAGTGTCGGTTCATTAACAAAACAAAGGATAATGATATGGATAAGGATAAGGATATTCTAAGTAGCGGTTAGATTTTATGTTAGAAAACGGGATGCTACAAACATTATCTTGGAATGTTGCTACAAAATTTACGTGTAGATATTTGAGTATCGGTTCATCAACTTCTATCTCTGAAATTGAAGGTGCCCGTGGATGAATACAATACAATACATACGTTTGTATGCTACTTGGTGTAATAAAACTATTTACTAGAGGCCAGAAACAATCGTGTTTCTTTCTTCACCACTTACTGATAAGTACCCATTTTTAAATTTTCCTGAGGTTTTAAATAAATATGTATATATAGCACCATCAATAAATTTAAATAAATATGTATATATAGTATCATCAATAAATTTACGTTGATTCATTATTGTTATTATAAGAAATTACACCACTTTAATTAATTAAATGATTTATAAGAAAACAATTTTTTATCCATTATCATAAATGTAAATTTTAGACAATTAATTTATATTTTTTATACTAAAACAAATTTTCAACTAAATAAAAATAAATTTAAATTATACTCCATAACCTTTTTACAATATTAATATTATATTAAAAAATTCAATAATTTAAATTATGCTTCATAACCTTTTTATGAAGTATTATTATCCTATTAAAAATAAATAAAAAATATTAACAACATAGCAAATTGAAAAACAATGACATCAACGTTTTACATTAAATTCATAATTGTATCAATACCCGTGTAGTCTGTGTGGATTTCTGATGGAATTTATTCAAATATATCATGAGGGCCCCTTTTGACCTCATAGTTTTGCGCTTCTCTTCTGCTAGATTTGTCTGCAGTTGGCCCCCCGCGCGGGTGATGTATTTGACGGTACCGATGAATATAACTGCTGAACATAATTAACATCCCCACAAAGGTATTTGAAGGAGACTGTGAAATAATTGATTATGGCTAGGCTTCTTCGCTCTTTACTCTGCTGTTTTTTCAACCATTTTTACCAAGAAGTGTTTACTGTATATTTATATGAGTTTAGTTTAAAAAAAAAAATTAAGACTTTTTTCTAATCACAACAAATTTATAATTTTAATAATTTCTTATCAAATTTAAACCAAAATCCACTTGAAAATATATTTAAAAAAAACTACACAATTTTTATTTCCATTTTCCTTTTTATCTAAATTAAATTAAAGATTATAATAGTTAAAGTTATAATATTTCTTAGGTGAATAATAGATTTCTCGAACAAAGAAAAATACTTTTTATATAATATGTATTTTGTATATATATAGATAGATAGATAGATAGTAAATTGGATATTTTAATTGAGTGATGGTAATATACAAATATTTACATGCAAAAAATTATTACTTCTTTTTCAAAATATCTCTATACATTTTTATTGACACCGGAGAAAATTACATGAGGTATTACATTGAGGATTCTTCAAAACTTTGACAATTCCACATTAAGCGGATTTCACCATTCCAAGTGCATAAAGCATAGCACAATAGACGTTAGACTTAGTAAAAGGAGCTAGGGTGACTCCACCAAATCCACAACATGAACTAGGACACCCTTTACAAAAAATATTGTTGAAGTTGACCATATAAAAGCATGTCTATATACTATAGGTTGCAGACATGAAAACCAGACTAGTGAGAACATGTGAGATGTAACATAAGATAACTAAAAACCACATAATATAGTAAAATCTTCAGAAAGAAACACAGAGATATGTAGGTTTCTTACATGCTAAAGATTGTAAGAGCTTTAGAGATAAACTTAGTCTAGAATGATGGTTAGTGATCCTAGAGAGACACTTGAATGGGAATTGTGCACTAGTAAGGCAGAATTTGCATTAATAGTGTTGAGAGATACTGAGTTGATAACTACAACCTCTTCTTCATGGCCATTTGAATCAATATCAAAGTTTGAAACTATATAGCATTCCAATCCATTCAACCTTACCACTATATCATCCACATTATATTTGATGTGACGTACTATGTGTTTGATCCCCTCTTGGACTAAAAAGACTTTATAGTTGTCAACTTGCTTATCACGGATAACCATATTAAATAGTGTCTCCATTTGGAAATAGTGAGTGATGAGTGAAAGAAATGAAGTTATGTCCTTCCAAATTTCATGCATTTGGTACCCATTTATGACTGCTTCCACTTATCTGAGAGCCTGAGAAGTATTTTCGGTCTCCAAATTCCTTGGCTTCCAACATTAAAATTTCTTTTCTGACCTCCAGGGGAGTAGCCTCAAAAAAATTCACCATGGATTCCCAGTCAAATAGACGCTTGTGCATGGAGGAGGATGCCCTTGGCACTCCACCCTGTTGGGTAGGAAATCATTGACGCAGCACCATGTAAGACTTGCAAATAAAAGACTTCACCACGACCACTGACGAATGAAAAATGACCTAAGTAATATCACAACGAGAGTGTAGTTCCACCCACACACTGGAAAGAAAGTTGACTACAATGTAAAGGGGAAAAGTGAAGGAATGAAAGAGAACTAAGTGAAAGCTAACAAAAGCCCAATGATGGGACTGTACCGATAGTGAGACTGAATGCAAAGACAAGAGCCGGGAGTGGTGAGAAATGGGTTGAAAACCAAATTGAGAATGTACCTGAATACCAAACCCCACAAACAAGCACTGGGTAGTTAAAGGATACTCTAGTTGGGTCCAAACCTTATAAATATGTTGGCGATAAAACAACCACCAACTCAAAGGACGAGCTAGTCCCTGTGTTATGCAAGAACGACACAAAGAAAATTGAGAATAATCACAACCTTGAGTACCCAAACACTAATACAACCGATGATGAGAGAAAATACAACAACAATTAATTGTAAAGGCAGGAGGGCGTGAAGTTAATGACTGACCTTCAGGCACTATGGAAACCCAAAGCTTCAACCACCTTTTCATAATATTTGAGGATTCTTGGAGTCAACAAACTGCAACTTTCTTGACATCCAAGCCTCCAAAGTTCCACCACCGTGCAAACAACATATGGCTTATATAATGGAATGCAAGCGTGAGGGAGCTAGTACGATGAAGAGAGAGAAGAACATAGATCGTACACAATGAGAGCCAAGTGTCCCATTTGTACCCAAATTTTAGCAAACCAAGGAAATGTCGCATGATAAACTCATAAATGACGATATCTCTATCGTTAGGGTAATCTCTTGTAGTGGCCAATCTACCATGGAAGGAGCTCTCCATATCTGGAAAAACAAAAGGAATGACCAAAGTGAAGATCCCTCAACAAATGAAATCACCAAGGGTAAGTTGTGGGTATTTAATATGAGGGGGCCTAGCCAGGTGATCCCCTGTACCTGGATCATAATTTCACCACGCGGTTGCCATAGGGAGTCGGGGGAAGCCCTAGTTCTCTTCTTGAGGGCCGCCAATGGTTTGTCCATGCAAGGGCCACACGCAGAGGGCGTGCACATATTTACATAAAATGTTTTAGCTTGTTGTGTCTCCCAGGAATCATAATTTATAAAATATAAAAATATGAATTATTAATATTTATATTAATTTCAAATTATAAATATAAATAATATATTAAATTTTATATAACTATTCAAAAATTAATTTAAAAAAACTTATAATAAATTTAAAACTTTAAAAATAATAATAAATTATTATAATATAAATAATTAAAAATATTATGATAATTTTGGGCATTTATTAAGTAATTATTTCTAAAGGTGCTTTCCACCCCACTATGGAAGAGATGTTGTAATATCCTGCCCTTGTTATATTATATAAACTTTTTGACTTGATCAAATTACATAAAGATAAAAATAAAAGTTAAATTAAAAAGATATATGTTTTATATATATAAACTCAAGAAAGAAATTTGTACCTTGATGTACGCGGTGGTAATAATTACTTTTGATAGTTTGTTGTTTTAAAATGTAGAATGTAACATGTGTTTAGATTCAGTTAACTTTCATTGCTACAGATAAGAATAATATGCTAAATCTTTTTGCCATTAAATTATTAAATTAAAAAAAACAATTTATACTTATGATATTATTAATATTTTTTATTTTATTTTGGTAGTAGTAGGGTAAAAGGGATCCTTTTATTAATCAAATAAAGTTACATATAGCTTGAATTTCTAAAAGAGGACTAAAATCTGAGAGATACTTGAAACTAATGCATTGCCTACCAAGAACACACAATCAAAACAACATAACAACATAGAAAACTCCTTGAGGTTCCAAAATTTCATGGGGAGAAATTCCTCTAACATTTGCATGACTTCCCTAAGTTTATGAATTCTTCATCGTCTTCTTGGATCTATGCCTTATTGCTCTTATGACCTCATTTTTTGGCTTCTTCATCTTGCCTAGACACCACCTTGAAATCCACCGTTTGAACAAAAAAACTAGACTATGAGGAACTAGAGCCCAAACAAGTCTTATACATAATCCAGATTGGACTACGAGGAACTAGAGCCCAATTACTTGCTTTGAAGAGAGGCCTTGATTATCATAGTTGTGTGAACTTGCATGTTCGTCACATCTTTTCCATGCCATGTTTCCATAAAGGAAATACATCATGGGTTATCCAAATCCATATCTTCTCCTCGGACTTATGCATCAACTTCTTTTAAAGGGGAGCTCATCATCTCTTGTTGTAATGAATTTTGGTGATGCTCTTCAATCGAGTTTCGCAAAACCTCTTTAGGGTTTTGGGATTTACCTTATGCTAATTACATACTTAATTGAATGTTGAATTGCTCTAAAGACTCCTTCAGAGATGAGAGAGTCTCTAACCTATTTTCAAATCTAGGGATTTGTTCAAGGTTTGAGGTACCTTATGGACTCAAATTTTTTCTTCTTTGGGGGTATTTTTCCCAAATCAGCTAGCTCTTTTTTAGAAGAGTTTGCTTCAAACATTTCCTTGGTATTAATCGAATAGTCCCTAATAATATGCCCGTATTAATTATAATGCCTCCATCTAAAGGGGCCTTGTTGATAATCTAGAGATTGCATCCAAACATTATCCTCATAGTAAATATTGATGAAGGCTAGAAGGGGCTAGGAGATATTCATGCAAACAAAGGTTCATGCATATGAAGTGTACCCTCTCTTGGTAGGCTGTAATACTTTGACAAAGTTTTCAATGACATTACCAATGCCTTCAATGGTTTCCTCCTCCCAATATTCTTTGAGGAGAGAAAATGGATGGACCCACACTGGAGCTACAAGAAAATTCTCCTCCATATTATACTGCTCCTTCCATAATCACATATACATTGTTGAAAAATATAGTCCTCCTTAAAAACCCCTAAATCTATCTTCTAAGCTAGAGAAAATGATTTTCAGAAATTGTTGGCCCCTAAATCCAATTCTATTTGAAAATGGGGATTCCATTTATTTTGGATCCACCCAATCAAGGCTATCTGTAATCCCATAAATTTTTAGATTGGAGCATGATCCTACATATATTGAATATATTCTCTGATTTTACTATATTTAACATAGTATTTTGGATCTTGCGCTGATTTGTAACACTTTAGATTTCTAGCTTGCCATGATGCACTTAGTGGAGGGTTTGTTCCGAACCAAGAAACCCCTCTTTGTCCGGCTCCTCTATGAAAATGGTGTCGAAGATTAAGAGAGTGATGAGGAATACTAGTAGTTCTAGACTCATTATAAACTCCCAAACAATCTAGCTAAAAAATGCTCCATTTAGCGGAGCCAAACATAAAAAACTATACAGAAAAACCCTAATATTTATAGGCAAAAAAAATATTATTCTAAATATTAAACATTTTATTTTAAATTACATACCATTCACATTAAAATATTAAATATAAATTATTTTATTTTCTAAAAAAACATATTTATATTTATTTATTTTCATAAATTTAATTAAAATATTTATAAACATAATTTTTTATTTTCTAATAATTTAAATTATTAAAAAAAACATAATAATACAATAATAATTATATAACTTAATATAATTAATTTAAATTTGAAAAACCTTTTACATCAATCTTTGATCCATCTAAAACCTTTCCCAGAAAAGCACAAAAAGGATCCCTAAACACGTAGGGGAAGCCAAACAAGAAAAATCTCTCGAAACTGAAAGGAAAAGGATATCGATGAGACGAAGGAGCATATAGTTTAAGTCATTCGCTAATGGGCCGAGATCATTGTAACGAACGGTGGAGGCACTATAATCGTAATAGGCGGAAAGTGCTTTTGATTGAAAACAATCTCCACCCTAATGTTATGATTGACAATGGCAACTTTATGAGCAGTGAAGTGAGGTGAGGTGAGGTGTTATTATTGGTAATGGCAATTTTATGAACAGTGACGTGACCTGACTTGACTTGATCTGAGATTAGATGGAGATGTTAATGTTAAGTAATGTTATTTTTATTTCAAATGGAAAATTATTTAAATATTTTGAAGCTGAAAGATAAAAGTGAAAATAAATAATTAATTTTATTTTTATAAATTTTTAAATATTTTTATAAATTTTTAAATAATTGTTTTTGCTTCTACAATTTTTTAAATATAAATAAAAATAAGATTCTATCGTATGCCAAAATATTCTTAAAATCTAAAATTCCATCAAAATAACTTTCTAAAAATTTAATTGAATCAGAATAAACTTATTTTACCATGTATATCAGTTTCTTAAATAGTCAAACTTTATGAAGGTTTAGTTGCATTAGAGAAACAAATAGTCCTTCGGCTGTGGTCCAAAGATATGTGTGAAAATTTGGTCCCTCAACTCTTGAGATTTGGTCCTCTCCAGAAAAAGACTATGTATTTGGAGAGATGCCGCTCTCCAAATACATACTTCTTCCTCCTCGCCCCAACTCCAACTCTACGACATGATATATTCTCTCGTGAAGCCCTTGGCGTTGAAGGCCGCTGTTAACCTTAACATTCCCGACATTATCGGCACCCACGGTGGAGGTGAAGGTTGCTCTCTCTCTGAGACCTCTCTCGCTTCCTACAATGTCTTCACTGAGACCTCACACGCTGGGGGAGCTGCAGAGTTTAAGCGATACAGATATGGCCTCACTGCCCTTTCCGAGCTGCTAATCGTGCAGAATGAATATTCCTGCTTCCCTCAATTATTCACAGCCACCAGTAAGGTCCATTGGGAAGTATTGAAGCATCTGCACGAAACTGTGATGGAAGGCTGCCCCGCCTTCAGCAAAGCTTTTGGCTTGAACGCGTGGGATTATTTCAGGACCTGTCCTGCAGAAAATGAGATTTTTAATAGGGCTCTCGCCACTGACACTCGTGCGGTTATGGCTTCCATTGTGAAGGTTTATGATGATGGGTTTAAGAATGTAAATACGGTGGTGGACGTTGCAGGAGGAACGGGATCGGCCATATCCATGATTGTGGAGGCACACCCCCACATTCGTGGCATCATTTGGATCTCCCACATGTTATAGACACGGCCCCTGCTTTACCTGGTAATCTTGAATACCAAATTGATGATATTTGAGTAGAGCTGCATAGAATATACTGTGTTTCGAACTGAATGTGATCATGATTTGAACTGGTGCAGGATTGGAAGACGAGGGGAAATACGTTCGAACATATAACGCCGGCAGATGCTGTGTTTTTGAAGGTTCCCGTCCCGCCATCTCTGTTGTCAATGATAGGGTTTATATATGTACGAGAATAATTAATCGAGTGATTATTTTGATTTTTTTGGGGGACCCTTTGAAAAACTCTCTTGGCACTTCCATTATGCAACTCAAACTTGGGAATGTGAATATATTTGTTAAAATACTGGCTTGGTTTTTTTGTGTTTTCAACGAAATAAATTGCAGTCTGTTTTGCATGACTGGAAGGACGAGCAGTGCGTGGAGATTTTGAAAACATGTCACCAGGCAACGGGAAGGTCATAACTGTGGATGCGATTATCGAAGAGGAAGTGGGGTGTGTTCAGCCGATGGGATTGAGGTCTGACATTCAAATGATGGCTTTCACCGAGGGTGGAAAGGAGAGGACGGAGGACGAATTCAAGAAGATTTTCCATTTAGCGGGTTACCGACGTTACGTCATCACAAAATTGCCTACTTCCCCTTTTAGTATCATAGAGATTTTCAAAGCTTGAATGTCTAACGTATCCAACTCTAAACAAAAACCTGCCTGCACACTTAGCACATGAAACCGTGCAGATGATTATGTTCTTTGCAATTTGTAAGGTATTTTATGTGTGATGTCTCGTTTCATAATGGGTAATTCTGATTAATACTATCACCTATTTAAATTTCACAATTTTTCTTTTGGTTTAATTACATGATACGATATTTATGAAATTGTGTATGTGCATACAATTTTGTTTTTTGTTTGTTTTTTTTTTTTTTTCGGCTAAAAAGCTATGACTTCCATGGCCTTACAAGATGAGGTGTCCTCGTTAATATTTTAAACTTCCATCATTTTTATAAAATAATAATTATTTTTACTTGTCGCTTAAATATGTAATTCTGATTGATGTAAAATTGACAATAAAATTGTAGTCAATATCAATGCCATAAGTCCTTATGTCCTTGCATGGAAATATTTATCCATCACTTATGTCCTTGTATGGAAATATTTATCCATTATCGTGTTTATTTGCTTCTCATAACTCAATTTTCTTGGGCATTACTTTTTCTTTGGAGATATTATATTTTGTTATTTTTGTTTGGATTTTAATTTTATTTATTAATAGACAAGTTTATTTTAGAATTGGATTTTTAACATTTTAATTTAATTATCAATAATTATTAGATGGATGGTAGAGATTCACCTTGTAATCAATATTTTAGAATATTCTTAATGGTTTACACAAATCAAAGGCTGAGATTTATCTCCAAAATAGTTATGTCATTTTTTTCTCTTTTAGTTAAATTAGTTTATTAAAAAATATGTAGTATGAATAAGTATCATATGAAGTGAGTTATGACTTTTTAGACATGTAGTGTTGATATGCCATGATATTAACTTATGGTATTGTAAGAAAACTTATTTATGAATTAAGAATCTCATGATAAAGTTAAAGTAAATCCCTATAATTAATAATATTGTTCCATATTATTTTACATGAACATATGTTAAACTTATATATTAATTCTTTTTTTATAATTAATAATAATTATAATAATTTAAAATGAAATCATAAAATAATTAGTTTTTATGATGTTTTAAATTTTAGTCATTTAAGATATATTATAAAGTAAGTGTTTTGATATTTATTCTAGATTAATTGTTATCACATTGATCAACCATCTAATTTATATGGCTGTTGTAACAAAAAATATATAACAATTTTATAAAATGTTTTATTAATTATATAAAAATACAATGCATTATTTTTTAACTTATAATTATCAATTTTATATTTAAAATATACATTTTAAACTATTAGATTTTTCTATTTATAATTGTCAATTTTGTACTTGAAATATACATTTTAAAATACTAAATTGAATATAAATATTGTATATCTCAAAATATTAAATTGAATACAAATATTTACATTTCACATGGCTATATTTTACTTATCTTAACTCACTTATATAATAATTATCTTTAATTCTTACCATCACGGATACATTTGAATGGTTAAGATTTTATTTCTAATACATTTGTGTTAATAATTTAAAATGGTTATTGAAATATTTATATAGCTTTTTAATATTGGTATCTATTTATTTACAAGATTGATAATGTTTATTATTTATCATATTAAGTGTTTTTGAGATCTTTCAAGCTTGACCTGTGGCCAACCCCCATTGAAGGGCATCTAATCCCTCCCGAGGATCACACCGCTCTTCAACCAGACCCATCATAAACTAACTAGATGTTTTAGCATGTCTCCTCCCCTAGCACAGGGCACAACCACCCTCCAAAGACCATCCTCAACTAATTGTGCTAATAAAACTTGAATATTTATGATATTAAAATTATATAAAAAAAAATATTATATATAAAATTTTAAAATAATTTATTAATAAAAGTAAAAATAAAAATTATTAAAATAATTTTCATTTTGTTCAACTCAAAATTAATTCATTTTTAAAATTTTTATATTTGCAAAATTATTTTTATATTTATGAAAAATTTGAATTAGTAATTGCAAAAGGTGTCTTTACAATGCACAATTGTTAATCTTAAACCTTGTAAACACAATTATTAATAATATTACTTAAACCTTTTAAACACAATTATTAATAATATTACTTAAATATTTTCAACGCAATTATTAATAATATTAGGTGGCCTAGCCTCACCCATGCAAGCTAAAGCATGTGGCTAGTAAAGAACCTTGAAATTATGGCCTACGCCCTATTGTGGTTTTTACTTGAAAAGATTTAGGTTCAATATTGTGAATGGAAGAAGAATCCTTATCCAGGTGCATATTGGTGGCCACCCACCAATTCCACTTACACCCCCTAGTCAGTTTCCTATGTTTCCTTAATTGTAGCTAAATTTACTATTTTTGGCAATTTTTCGGGTCCTGAACTTATAGAGCTGTTTTGAGGTCCTAAACGACGTTTTTTGGGCAAAACAAAAATTACAAAAGCAATTGTGGCGACAGTTGTAGTCCTGAGAGACATATTTCCAACAAGGTATCGTATGCGTCAAACGGAGATAATATGACTAAGTTACGACCCCGGGAAGTTAGCTGCCCAACTAACCCTAATGGGGCCCATAAACTCTTGGTGTTACATCTCATCGGGTTAGGGTTTTGGTTGTTTAGGGCTTTATCTTATTGTTAAATAATAAAAAGACCCTTGAGCCTCATTGTAACTCAGTTCAGAGACATGTAGCAATCACATCTCTTCTCAGAGACAAGCTATCATCACCCGAGCTAGTGTTATTTCCATTCTATTTCTATGCACACTTCATTATTTTTCTATTAATGAAGTGAAGTGTTATTTCTATTGCATCTCTGTATTTACAGTCATATCTGCAATTTGTTGTGTTCCTGTTTAAACCCTAATTAATGGTATTAGAGTAGTCTTCTATTTCTCTGTTTTTCTTTGCATGTCCCCATTGAGGTCGAGATATAAGGAGTTAGGGATTGATTTGGTTGAACATTTGCAAGATCAGCCTCACCAATCCAAATGGCCTCCCATGGCAGATGAAAATAAATATGAGGGGGTAGGAGATCCTATCAAAATCTTGCTAGAAGAAGCCCTTGAGCAACAAAGGAATGCGATGATGGACAACTTTTCCCAGATCCTTCAGTGGCTACCCAGGGGTGATGCATCTACTTCTAGCAGCTACTCTGAAAGGGCCACACTCTTTAAGGTACAAGTTAACTTTGAAATTCCCATATTTGAGGCTCAAATAGATGCGGATGCCATAGATAAATGGTTAAATCTGCTAGAAGGGTATTTTTCTAGTCATGATTCTTCCAGCCGGGAAAAGATCACTTTTGCACTTCTCAAAGCCGCCCCCCACGTGAAGGACTGGTGGGAAACCTACTGCGAGCAGAAGGATGGAAGCACGTCCTCACTGCTTTCAGCGCATCTACTTGGAATTCATTATGGGATGCCATCAAGGAGCAATACTACCATGTCGGAAGCTATAAGCATAAATACATAAACTGGACCACGCTGTGGCAGGTAAGGGACCATGACGTGCCGAAGTTTATCAATATTTTTTCATACCCTTAGCACAAATTTGGGTATCAAGGATTCAGAGTGGCGTTTGGTAGTCAAATACCATGACTGCCAACATAGGTTCATCCAGGACGAGATGGATTTCCTGGACATCTCCCCTCTAGGCACGATGCGTTGATACGCTGTCAAGATCGAGTAGAAGTTTAAAGAAAAGAAGGGAGAGTTTGGATCTGTGAATCCGAAGAACAAAGGACAAAGCCAAGGCGGGCTGACTGAAGACAGCCCGTTGAAGATGCAAGAAAATAACACCACTACGAAATCAAAGAAGGACACATGAAAGTGGTGTGAGTTCCATAGGAGCCCCGCTCACAACATAAGTGAGTGTTGGACCAAGCAATCATTGGTGGCTGAGTTGAAGGCTTCAAAATTAGATGCATGTTTTGACCCCGAGTCAGAACTCGACAAGAGGAATGACAAAGGGAAGCAGATTATTGATGCAGAGCCCAACGCCACTGTTGCCATCGCCAAGATTCAGAAGAATGAGCCCAACAATCTAGAGGAGGCAGAGCATCTTTTCCATGCGCAAATGTGGGTAAAGGGTTCGCCGTTGTAATTCATTGTCCACAGTGGTAGCCGAAAGAACCTCAGTTCAGCAGAGGTCGTGAAGCGGTTGGTCCTACTAATCATACCACACCCACACGTGTAAAACATCGGATGGCTTCACCAACGACGCGATCTTCAAGTCAGCTAACAGTGTCGCCTTCCCTACAAGATCAAGCCCTTCATAGATGAGGTATTGTGTGATGTTTCTCCTCTCGACGTTTGTGATGTATTATTAGGACAACCATACTTTTGAAAGCCACATGTCATATATGAGTCTAGACCTCACTCTCTGATTATTTATTTGGGTAATACGTTATATAGGATACTAGAGGTACCCCCACCTATTGCCACCTCTTTGATCTCTACCAAGAAATGCAATAAGATCATCTTTGAGATTAGGAAATTTATTTTCTTTCTCATTCACTCTCAAAGTAAGGGGACGATCGTAGCCACATCCATGGTCCCCGGGAAGGGTTCCTCCATCCAACAGAAGCAAGTGGATATGGTCATGAAAGAATACAGGTACATCTCCTCCTCACCCACAGGGATACCATTGCACTGTCAGGTCAAGCATTCGTTCGATCTAACTCTCGCAGCATCTCTACCCAAAGGGCCGATATATTGCCACTACATTGTGGAAAATGCCAAGTATAAGAAGCGACATGATCAACATCAGGTGCCACACAGGTTTCAGGTGGGTGACAAAGTTTCGCTGCATTTTCAGAAAGAACACCTTACAAGAGCCCATCGGAAACTCAGACAACTCCAATATGGTCCTTACACGATTACCAAGGTTGTTGGAAACAATGTTTTGGAGCACAACATTCCTCCATTCGTTGGCTTGCACTGAGTGTTCAATGTGGACCTTCGTCGACCATGCTTCCCACCATTACTGGACACGTTAGAGATTGCAGAACATCTCACTAGGGACTAGCTTCAACATAAATTTACTCACCTAATGGAGGCTCTACACGCAATGGGGACCATTGCCTCCTAAGGGGGGAGGAATGATCGAGGTGGATATTGGTGTCCACCCACCTATTCCACCTAGAACCCCTAGTAAGTTTCATCTGTTACCTTAATTGTAGCACAATTTACTATTTTTGGTAGTTTTTTGGGTCTTGAACTTCCGGAGCCATTTTCAGGCCCTAAACAATGTTGTTTTGGGAAAAAAATGATTGCAATCAAAATCATTTCAACAGTTGTAGTCCTTAGAGAGATCTTTCCAATGAGGTATCATATGCATCAAATGAAGATAATATGACCAAGCTGCGACCCAGGGAAGTTGGCTGCCCAACTAACCCCAATGGGGCCCATAAACTCTTGGTGTTACATCTCCTCGGGTTATGGTTTTGGTTGTTTAGGGTTTATTCAAATTGTTCAATAATAAAAAGGCCCTTGAGTCTCATCATAACTCAGTTCGGAGGCATGTAGCCATCACATCACTTCTCAGACACAAGCTGCCATCGCCTAAGCTAGTGTTATTTCCATTTTGTTTGTAAGCATACTTCAATATTTTTCTATTAATGAAATGAAGTGTTATTTCTGTTGCATCTCTTTATTTATGGTTATATCTTCAATTTGTTGCATTCCTATTTAAATCCACATCAAATCTAGTCCTCTTGCTTTAGGACAGAGGATCAAAAGGAAAGTGGTGCAAAGGTGGTCTAATAATCGCTAGTCTCTACATAATTGGAAATTTTATATGGTATTTTCTAAAGGGAAGTCTAGAGGAATATCATAGTTTGTAGATTGGCCTATCAGTCTTCTAGTTGAGTTCTCATGGAGACACTCAAGCTTCAAGAACACATCAAGATGGGGAGGGTTCCTCATTACATTTGTATGTGGTTTCTCTGACATTTCTTGTGTGACATGCACCTCATATTTCTCTACAACTACCTAATCTCTAAGATTGACATTTCTCTTGACCTTTATATCTTGGGTATCTCTTTATCCTTGTTGTTTCTTCGTTAATTTTTATATTAGTTATAGTGTTGAGTATTAGTATTATTCTGGGCGATGTATTTTTATTTATGGGTTTATTTCCGCTCTATCTATTTGCTAAAGGGTCTTCTATGCACTCACTTCGGTGTTGCTCTTGAATTGAAAACCATTATCTGCCCCATCCTGTGGTACCTTTTTTATTGTGTATTTCTTCTCTTGTTCCAAAAGAGAGTTCTATTTGTCAATCTGCATCTCTTATCTGCTATTTTCTTGCTAGCCTAGCTCCTTTGGAGGACTTGGGCTCAAATTTTTAGCACGTTATCTCTTTATATAAACGATTGATACATTATCCATTTGACATCCATGCAACTCCAGAAGATGTGAATCAAGCAAGTTGGGGGAAGTCATAGTCCCCAAGGTCATAACCATACCCAAAAACGGGCCTAATAAGCTGCTAATACTTATCAAGTGAAAGCTCCCCTTGAAACTCATAATGAAATCTACAATTTCGAATCTCTTGCTGCTCATAATGGACTAGATCTCTTAGACTCCACAATCCTTGAAGATGCTTGCACCTAGATTCTTGAACCTAGGCATACCCATGGTAGAACGAAGTAGTATCTTAGTGCCTTTGCCATTGATTTGGGGTAGCATCGGATGTGATCTAAGCCTCAAATTTCGTAGGGAGGTTTGGGCACATGTATTCCAAAGAAACCAAAAAGAGTTTTGGGAAATTCCACCAATAAGTGATTTTATTAAAATAATTAATAATTTTAATGGGGTTCCTAAGTATAGACTTAGGAAAATTAAAATATTAATGATTAAACTAATCAGGAGTGAAACTTCTAAAAAATGCCACGGATCAAGCCAAAACGATTTGAGCCTTTTAGTATTATTTAATATAGGTCGTTGGTTGTCCAACTAGAATATATAAGAAGGGGCTTGAAGGTCATTTGGAAAACACACTGAGAGATCAAGGAAATCGATTTTCTGAAGTGAGAAGTTCTCAGGAGGAAAATCAATAGAGGAGATTTCTTGTAGTAGACGAACATGGATAGCTTCCAAAAAGAAAGTGAGATTCTTAGTTAGAGAATCATCAACAAAGAGAGGCAGAAAGTGATCCAGTAGCCTTGATGTAGAGGCTAACATAGGGCCAGAAGGGCCACACAGAACCAACACAGAGGGAGAGAGAGAAAGTCGAAAATCAGAGCAAAGCGTCAATTTCAGCAGCCAGAAACCGGGGTGTGAGACCGAGAGGTTGAGAGAAGTGACTCTGGGCTACTGATTGATTCCCCAGTAGGGTGAGGCAGTGCCTAAAAGGGTTGACTTTGGGAAATCGTAGAGGCAACGCATAGATAGTGTAGACCCTGTCAGCGGCACCTCATCCAGCAGCCAGAACAACTGGTATTTTTTGTCAGTGGTTGTGTGAGGTAAAATCACAAAGCTTCTACCAATATTTCTTTCTGTAACTGAATAACCCACTGAGGTATTCAGTGATGTATTCAAAGTTTGGTACTGCTTAATAATAATAAACCCTTAGAGCTGCTCCATCGATTTTCCCGGATTTGAGTTTTCTAGGGACTATTGTCCAATAATAATGGTGTCCTATGTGTTTCTATTTTCCTTGTTGAGTTTCTATTTTACAGAATCATAATTAATTTGGTGTAGGCTGCTTTAGCAATTGACTTCAATATTTCAAGAAGAAATATGAAATAAGCTTGTAATGTAATTTACAATCTAGGTGAAGTAGATTCAGTTAGTTGTAGTAGGATTCCTGAGATTGTTATATATAGGAATTTTCACATGGTATCAGAACTATTGATGTGAAACAAGGAAGCATAGATCTAGCACTAAAGCAAGGGCCAACTTGCTGCAACAAGAAGTAGTTCGAATCCGCTAAGGGATTGTGCAGTTCTAGCAAGGAGGGCTATATTTTTGTGGGTGTCTCTCTCTCAGTGAGTTGATAGAGAGGTAAGACTGTCAGATCAAAAAATTGCCAAGGTAGAGAGAGTGACACGGAGCCACGCAAAGCTAGAGGGACGCAGTTTTCTGCAAGCTGAGTGCTGGGCATAAAAACCATCAGAAGGAGGAAGAAGATTGCATAGTGAGGGAAGACTTCCTTAGTGATATCTTGCCGAGGAAGTCAATATTTCTCATTTGCTAAGCAACCAAGGAACAATAGCTTATTAGGATGGAGTCAAGGATCACGTTGTATGCCACGTTGCCAGCAGAGAAACTACTAAGGAGATGTGGGATGCCTTGGCCACTTTGTATCAGGGATCTTCCAAGTAGCGGAAGATGTGCTTGGAACAAAAGTTAAGGTTTGCACAGATGCAGAAGGGAGAACATGTGGATCCAGTCCTCACGAAACTGAACGAGACGGGTGATGAGTTTTCCGCTGCGGGGTATACACCTTGGGCAGAGCAACACTGCAAAATTGGGACGAGATGTGGGCAGCTCTAAAATAATGAGAGCTAAGGAGAGACCTGTTCAAGGTCAAACTTGATGGGAGTAGCAGAAGCAGTGGGTCGAAGCCCAAATTAGAAGATGAGGATAATACAACTCTTGCATCAAAGGGACAATAGGGGAAATAAAGATGAAAGAAGGACATCTCCAAGGTGAAATGTTTCAAATGTCGTGAGATGGGACACTATGCATCCTAGTGTCCTTTGAAGAAAAGGACAAGGATGAGAAGCATGATCCTAAGGTTGCAATTGCAAAGATTGAACAAGAGGAAGAGATTTGCATGATAGCCAAATTACCTCTAGGAGGGAGGTGGGTTGACATATAACTTTTGTTTGATAAAGCTACAGATGGGCAAGATCCTTGATGAGCCCACCTCTTGGATCATCACCTTGCTATCGGTGCCCATGATCGGTAACAACAGGATGAAGGAGTTTTCAGTTGATTCCATGGAGTTTTGATTGGATAGATGCAGTAGTTAGTAGCGCCAAAATGTGAGCAACGTAGAGCAGAGAGGTAGCAGAGTGAGGAGGCACGATATAGAGCTTCAACAATGCAATGGCTTCAGAAGACAACCTGGGACTAGCAGAAGTCAGGCTTTCAGCACTGAGGTGTATCCACTGGATACTTGTCCAGTTTTGGGTGTTTTTCACTTGCTTCTCTCAACAATTGAGTTGTAGTATGGATACAGTGTTAGCAGTGGCAGTGTTAACAGCATAGAAGATGCAACATTTGAGAGGAAGTTGTAGTACATATGTAGCATTGGCAGTGGAAGTGTCAAAGGAAGTAGTACAGCAGTAGAAGCAACACAGTAGTTGGTGGACAACATGTCAGACATCAACATCAACGTCGCAGAGGGTGATGCTTGAGAGTCAGAGCAATATGGAGTAGTAGTGTATTGCTAGAGCACATTCCTCGCTAAGAGGGAGTATTGATTTGGGGTAGCATCAGATGTGATATAAACCTCAAATTTTGTAGGGAGGTATGGGCACATGTATTCCAAAGAACCCATAAATCATTTTGGGAAATTCCACCGAGAAGTGATTTTATTAAAATAATCAATATTTTTAATGGGGTTCCTAAGTCTAAACTTAGAAAAATTATCATATTAATAGGTAATAATATAATCAAGTGTGAAACTTCTAGAAAAAGCCACGGATCAAGCCAAAACGATCTAAGCCTTTGATTTTGATTTAATCTAGGCCGTTGGTTGTCCAAAAAGAATATATAAGAAGGGGCTTGAGGGTCATTTAGAAAACACACTAAGAAATCAAGGAAATCAGTT
The DNA here is from genome assembly GCA_031772625.1 of Pinus tabuliformis. Lineage (NCBI taxonomy): Eukaryota > Viridiplantae > Streptophyta > Pinopsida > Pinales > Pinaceae > Pinus > Pinus tabuliformis. The sequence goes on from CM062814.1 coordinate 734,784,306, forward strand.
TTCTGAAGTGAGAAGTACCTAGGAGGAAAATCGATTGAGGAGATTTCTTACAGTAGAGGGGCAAGGATAGCTTCCAAAAAGAAAGTGAGATTCTCAATCAGAGAATCATCAACAGAGAAAGGAAAAATGTTATCAAGTAGCCTTCACTCAGAGACTGACGCACGGCCAGAAGGGACACACAGAAGCAGTGTAGAGGGTGAGAGAGAAAGTTGAAAATCAGAGCAGAGGGCTAGTTTCAGCAGCTGGAATTGGGGTGTGAGACTGGGAGGCTAAGAGCAGTGACTCTAGGCTACTGATCAATTCCCCAGCTGGGGGACGCAGCGCCTGAAAGGGTTGACGTTGGGACAACATAGAGGTAGCGTAGAGATTGTGTAGAGCTTACAAGGGGCACCTCATCCAGCAGCTAGAACAACCCGTATTTTTTTTAATGATTCTGTGAGGTAAACTCACAAAGCTTCTGCTAGTACTTCTCTCTGTAATTGAATAACCCTATGAGGTATTCAGTGATGTATTCAGAATTTTCTATTGCATAATAGTAATAACCCCTCATAGTTGCTGCACCTGTTTTCCCGCATTGGGTTTTTCCAAGGAGAATTGTCCAAAAATAACGGTGTCCTATGTGTTCTTATTTTCCCTGCTTAGTTTCTATGTTTCATAATCATAATTAATTTGGTGTAGGCTCCTTCAGTAATTTACTTCAATATTTCAAGAAGAAATCTGAAATAAGGTTGTAATGTGATTTACAATCTAGGTGAAGTAGATTTAGTTGGCTGCAATAGGATTCCTGAGATTTTCGGATCTAGGAATTTTCACATTGGCATTGTATTGGCATATGGAGACACTGCTGGGAAGGGTTTTGAAAGGCAAGTAGGAAGAAATATATAATAGTTTTGCTATTTTGGAAGATGTCAAACGCGTCTAACACAATCAGAGAGTTTTCTTAGAGAGAATGGATGCAAGATTGGCTCCCACTGAGCTCCACCTCTAGTGTGAGCCCACTCCTTTTGTTCCCCTTGGTTATAGTGTCAGAAACCTGGCTACTATTACATCCTTATATTCTTGAGTTTGAATCATAACTTTCAACTTTTGTTTTTACAGTACAACAATAGATTCTCTTGTTATGTTAGCTTTGTTGAAACTTTTAGAATTTTAGACAAATTGATCTATTATTAGGCAGCCAGGAATATCAGGTTTCCATTAGAAAGATAGAAGTAAGCTACTGAGTATCATAGTTAAATATGTGACTTGTTTAAAATATGTTGTTTGCATAATATTTTAAAATAATACAATATAATCTTACTATATATATGTAAAACAAATTTTAATATAACATTTTGAATTAATTATTTATCACATTTGGACAATCATCTTTTGTGTACATAAAATTTTAGAACCTTCTTTTATTATTATTATTAATATACTTTAGAATACTCACTATTACAAGTCTCTACAATGGATGACTATAATACACAAAAATCTTACTATATATATGTAAAACAAAATTTAAGATAACATTTTGAATTAATTATTTATCACATTTGGACAATAACCTTTTGCATACATAAAATTTTAGAACCTTTTATTATTATTATTATTATTAATATACTTTAAAACACTCACTATCACAAGTCTCTATAATGGATGACTATAATACTATAAAAAAAATCTCAATATATATGTAAAACAAAATTTAATATAACATTTTGAGTTAATTATTTATCACACTTAGACAATCACGTTTTGCATACATAAAATTTTAGAACCTTCTTTTTTATTATTATTATGAATATACTTTAAAATACTCACTATCACAAATCTCTAAGTCTCTATAATGGAAGACTAGAATACTATCAAAATTAAATAACTAATGAAATTCTATAATTATTTTTATATGCATATCAACATTTTCACATGGATTGAAAATTACTTAATAGATTTGGTAGCAATGGGCGATTACATTATTCATTCAAATATGTTGTCACGTTTCATGTTTCCTTATGGCTTACATAAGCATTTATAAACAAAGCTAAAAATGAAAAAAAAAAACTACCATGTTTCTAGTGTCCAACATGATACTCATTCACAAACAAAGTTAAAAATGGAGAAAACCAACGACTCTCAATAAGAGGGAGGAAAAACATCAAAACAAATATGTTGTCCTCGTTCTCATTGTACCCTTAAGAAGAGGGTGGGAAAAACCAATGAGCTGTACACAACTAAGAGGAATGATTAACTAAGAGGATACACAACTCAGAGCAACTTATAATCAATTAACTAATCCTAATAAAACCAATGAGAATGCTGTCCACCACTTCCTAAGAGGAAGAAAGTAATGAATAAATTAAATGCCCAAACAAACCAATAGTGAGAAGAAACCAATAACGATGAGTTGTACGCAACTAATAGGAATGTAGGAATCAAATAACTTAATATTAATGAGTTGTACGCAACTAATAGGAATGTATGAATCAAATAACTTAATATTAATGTATGAAACAAAGGATATGCTATGTAGTGGTTAGATTTTATAGTAGTGGTTAGATTTTTTGTTGTCGTTTTCCTCGTATCCTTTACAAAACAAAGGATATGCTCGATAGTGGTTAGATTTTATGTTGTCATTTTCCTCGTGGCCCTCACAAAACAAAGGATATGCTAAGTAGTGGTTAGATTTTATATTAGAAAATGGGACGCTGTAAAAATTAAATAATTTAAATTAGGTTTCAGAACTTTTTTACATTACTATTATGATATTAGAAAGAAAAAAAATATTAACAACATATCAAATTCTAAAAAAATGACATCAACCTTTTACGTCAATTTCATAATTGTATCGCTATCCTTGTGGTCTGTGTGGATTTCCGATGAAATTTATCCAAATATATCATGAGGGTCCCTTTTAGCCTCATAGTTTTGCGGTTCGCTTCTGCCAGATTTGTCTGCAGTCGGCTGCCCGCGCAGGCTATGTATTTCATGGTACCACTGAGTATAACATAATTAACATCCCCACAAAGGTATTTGAAGGAGACTCTTAAATAAGTGATTATGGCTAGGCTTCCTTGCTCTTTGCTTTGATTACTTTTTAACCGCCCTCGTTCTTTACTTTGATTTTTTTCAACCAATTTTAGCGGGATGTGTTAATGTATATTTATATGAATTTAGTTCTTTAAAAAAAAATTAAAACCTTTTCTTTAATTACATCAAATTTATAATTTTAATAATTCTCTATGAAATTTAAACCAAAATTTATTTTAAAAACATATTTGAAAAAAACTGCACAATTTTTATTTCCATTTTCCCTTTTATCAGAATAAAATTAAATTAAAAATTATACTACTTGAAGTTATAATATTTCTTAGTTCAATACAAGATTCTTTGAAAAAAGAAAAATACTCTTTTATATAATATGTATTTTGTATATTATATATAGATAGATAGTAAATAATACATTTTAATTGAGTGACGACAATATATTAATATTTATAGGAAAAAAAATATTATCTTTTCTTTTTAAATATGTCCATATATTTCTATGGATAGCTGAGAAAATTACACAAGGTATTACATTCAGGATTCTTCAAAATTTCGACTTTAGACTTAGCCAAAAGAGATAAGGTGACTCCACCAATTCTACAACATGAACTAGGACACACTTTGCACAAAGTATTGCTAAAGTTGACCATATAAAAGCATGTCGATATACTATAGGTTATAGACATGAAAACCATACTAATGAGAACATGTGAGATGTAACACAAGATAACTAAAAATGACACAATATAGTAAAAGCTTCAAAAAGAAACACAATGTCATGTAGGTTCCTTCCAAGCTGAAGATTATGAGATCTTTTGATAGAAACTTAGTCCGAAATGATGACTGTCGATCCCGAAGAGACACATGCAAGAGAATTATGCACTAGTAAGGAAAAATTTGCATTAATATTGTTGAGAGGTACTGCGTTGATAACTCCAGCCTCTTCTTGATGGCAATTTGAATCAGTATCAAAGCCTGAAACTATATAGCATTCCACTTGGTTCAACCTTACCACTATATTGTCCAAATTGTATTTGATGTCTCGTAGTATGCATTTGATCTCCCCCTAGACTGCAAAGAGTTTATAGTTGTCTAATTGCTTATGACATTTAACCATGCTAAGTAGTGCCTCCATTTAGCGATGGTGAGCGATTGAGTGAAGGAAATGAAGTCATCTCCTTCAAAATTTTCTTGGATTTGGTACCCATTTCAAACTTCTCCCACTTATCTCAGAGTCTGGGAAGTATTTGTGATCTCCAAATTCCTTGTCTTCCAACATTAAAATTTATTTTCTCACCTCCAGGGGAGTAAGCTTAAAAAAATTCACCACAAAATCCCAGCCAAACAGAAGCTTGTGACTAGAGGAGGATGCCCTTGGCGCTCCACCCCATTGGGCAAGCAATTATTGACGTGTCACCTTGTAAGACCTGCAAATAAAACACTTGGCCACGACCACTAACGAACAAAAAAAGACCCAACTAATATCACAATGAGAGTGTACTTCCACCTAGACATAAGAAAGAAAGGTGTCTACAATGTAAAGAGGAGAAGTTAGGGAATGAAAGAGAATTAAGTGAAACCTAATAAAATCCCACTAGTGAGACTGTACCAGTAGTGAGAATGAATGTAATGACAAGAGTTGGGAGTGGCGAGGACTGGGTTCAAAACCAAATTGAGAATGTGCCCAAATACCAAACCCCACAAACAAGCACTGGGTTGTTAAAGGATACTCTGATTGGGTCTGAGCCTTGTAAATATGACGGGAATAAAACAACCACCAACTCAAAGGATGAGCCAGTCCTTATGTTATGCAAGAACAACACAAAGAACATTGAAAATAACCACAACCTTGAGTACCCAAACACTAATACAACCAACAATGATAGAAACTACAACAACAATTAATTGTAAGCGAAGGAGGGCACGAAGGTAATGACTGACCTTCAGGCACTGCTGCAACCCAAAGATTCAACAACCTTTTGATAATCTTCAAGGATTCCAAAAGGAAACAAACTACAACGTTCTTGACATTTAGGCCTCCAAAGTTCCACCGCCCTGCAAATAACATAGGGCTTATATAATGGAATGCAAGCATGAGGGAGCTAGTATGATGAAGGGAGAGAAAAACATATACCTTGCATGACGAGGGCCAAGTGTCCCATTTGAACCCAAACTTCAGCAAACCAAGACAATGTCGCATGATGAGCTCATAAATGAGTATAATTCTATTATTAGGGTAATCTCTTGCAGTGGCCAATCCGCCACAGAAGGAGATCGCCATATCCAAAGAGACAGAAGGAATGACTAGAGTGAATATCTCAGAGTGTATGAAATCACCAAGGGTAAGTTGTGGGCATTTAATATGAGGGGGTCTGGCGAGGTGATCTCCTATACCTCGATCGTAATTTTGCCACGTGGTTACCATGCAGAGTCGGGGGAGGGCCCAGTTCGCTTATCGAGGGCCGTCAAGGGTTTTTCCATACGAGGGACACACGTGCAGGGTGTGGGCATATTTACATAAAAAAAATTTAGTATATTGTACCTCTCATGAATCACTTAATTCTTTTACCAGAATTTGATCGGTGACAAAACACCCCCATCAGGGAGGCAAAAAAAATATTATCATTACCATAATATTTCTCATCATGGCATCATTAGCGGGGAGAGATAACAACCATTATTCCCAACCATATGAGATAACCCATATATATATATATATATATATATATATATATATATATATATATATATAGATATATACATACATATACATATATATATAAATGTAAGAATACTTATTTTAATTTTTGAAATAAAATAAAAATATAAATGATTAATATTTATATTAATTTTGAATTATGAATATAAATAATATATTAAATTTTATATAATTATTAAAAAATTAATTTAAGAAAACTTATAATAAATTTAAAATTTTAAAATTTTAAAAATAATAATAAATTATTATAATATAAATAATTAAAAATATTATGATCATTTTGGGCATTTATTAAGTAATTTTTTCCAAATGTGCTTACCATCCCACTATGGAAGAGATGTAATGTCCTATCCTGTTATATTATGTAAACTTTTTGACTAGATCAAATACATAAAAATAAAAATTTAATTATATATATATATATCTCTTAAAACTCAAAAAAGAGCTTTGCACCTTGATGGATGTGTTGGTAATAATTACTTTTGATAGTTTGTTGTTTTAAAATGTACAATGTAACATGTGTTTAAATTCAGTTAGCTTTCATTACTACAGATAAGAATACTATACTAAATCTTTTTTCCATCAATTTATTAATTTAAAAAATAAATCAATTTATATGTATGATATTATTAATATTTTAAATTGTTAATATTATTTATTTTATTTTGGTAGTAGTACGGTAAAAGGATCCATTCGTTAATCAAAGCAAGTTACATATAGCTTGAATTTCCAAAAGAGGACTATAATCCGAGAGATACTTGAAACTAACACATTTCCTACCAAGAATAGGTAATCAAAACAACATAAAAACCTAGAAAACTCCTTGAGGTTTCAAGATTTCAAGGGGAGAAATGGCTCTAACATTTTCATGACTTTCCCCCGAGTTTACTAATTGTTCATTTTCTTCTTGGATCAGTGCCATATTTCTCTCATGGCCTTATTTTTTGACTTCTTTTTGTTGCCTGGAAACCACCTTGAAATCCATAGCCTGAACCGAAAGACTAGACTATGAGGAACTAGAGCCCAATTGCTTGCTTTGAAGATAAGCCTTATACATAATCCACACTGGATTATGAGGAACTAGAGTCCAATTACTTGCTTTGAAGAGAGGCCTTAATTATCATAGCCTTGTGAGCATGCATGTTCATCACATATTTTCCATGCCATGTTTCCATAAGGGAAAAACGTCATGAGTTATCCAAATCCATATATTTTGCTAGGAATTCTACATCAAATTCGTTTAAAGGGGATCTCATCATCTCTTGTGGTAATGGATTTTTGTGATGCTCTTCAAGCAACTTTCACACAACCTCTATAGGGTTTTGGGATTTACCTTATGCTAATTACATACTTGATTGAATGTTGAATTTCTTTGGAGACTCCTTCATAGATGAGGGAGTCTCTAACTTATTTTCAGATCTAGGGATTTGTTTAGGATTTGAGGTGCCCTATGGACTTAAATTTCTGCTTCCTTGGGGGATTTTTCCCAAATCAGCTAGCTCTTTTTAAGAAGGGTTTTATTTAAACATTTACTTGGTATTCATCAAATAGGACCTAATAAGATACACATATTAGGGGATTTGTTCATAATGTACAAATTGCTTCCAAAAATTATCCTCATAGTAAATATCGATGAAGGCTAGAAGAGGCTAGGAGATATTCATGCAAACACAGATTAACATATATGAAGTGTACCCCCTCTCTTGGTAGCCTCTGATACTTTGACAAAGTTTTGAATGACATTAGCAATGCCTTCAATTATTTCCTTCTCCCAATATTATTTGGTGAGATAAAATGGACGGACCCACACTGGGGCTACAAGGAAATCCTCCTTCTTTGGATTATACTGCTCCTTCCATAATTGCATAAAGAACTCTGTATTGTTGAAAAATATAGTCCTCTTTCAAAATCCCTCAATCTATCTTCTAAGCTAGAGAAAATGATTTTCAGAAATCATTGACCCCTAAATCCAATTCTATTTTACAATGGGGATTCCATATATTTTGGATCCATCCAATCAAGAAATTTTCTAAGGGACATAATCCCATAAATTTCTAGATCAGAGGGTGATTCTACATATATTGGATATATTCTCTAATTTTACTATATTTGACATAGTATTTTGGATCTGGCTTTCGATGATGCAGCTAGTGGAGAGTTTGTTGTGAACCAAGAAAACCCACTTTGACTAGCCACTCTATAAAAATGATGTCCAAGATTAGGAGATTGATGAAGAATACTAGTAGCTCTAGACTCATTATGAACTCCCAAAACAATGTGGCTAAAAGATGCTCTATTTAGACAAACATAGACAACTATACAAAAAACCCTAATATTTATAGAGAAAATAAAAAATATTATTCTAAATGTTAACTATTTTATAATTAGTTTATTTTAAATTACATACAATTGATACATTAAAATATTTTTAATATATATAAATTATTTTCTTTCTTAAAAGAAAATATTTCTTAAATTCACTTTAAATGTTTTGAATATTTATTTAATTTTTATTTTTTTATGATTTTTAGAAAGAAAAAATTTATTTGATCCACCATGAATAAAATTTCAACTTAGATAGAAAGCAATCTTCACCCGAATGCTATAATTGGCAAAGTTATGCGTAGAGCTTTGATCCCTCAAATTTATGGTCCAATCGTATAGAAAGTATGGACACCAAAAAAACTGCTCAAGAAAAAGACTAGGTACACAGAAGTGCCGCTGCAAAAGTGATTTCTTCCGTTTAAAAGAAAAACTGCTCCAGAAAAAGACCATGTACACGGAAGAGGTGCTCCAAAAGTGATTTCTTCCGTTTAAAAAAACATATGAAGGAACAAATGGATTGTAGCCATACGCCCTCCCCTTCACCTTTATAATCCCGGCAACACCCAGTAACTGCGCAGCCATGGATGAGTCTTCCCCGGCAACACCCAGTCAATGCGCAGCCATGGGTGAGCCTTCCTCTCTTTTTTCAGCAACTTCTGCTGCTGCTTCTGCCCCAGATGCCGCCCTCCAAATATATACTTCTCCCTCGCCCCAACTGCAACTCTACGACATGATCTTTCCTCTGGTGAAGCCCTTGGCCTTGAAGGCAGCCGTTAACCTGAACATTCCCGACATTATCGCCACCCACGGTGGAGGTGAACGTCGTTCTCTCTCTGTAGAGGACACCGCTTCCCACATTGCAGCATCCGCGCCCTGCAACACGAATATGAATATGAAGGCACCTCACTTGGAATACCTATTTCGCCTTCTCAGATATTTGGCTTCCTACAATGTCTTCACTGAGACCTCACACGCTGGGGGGGCTGCAGAGTTTAAGCGATACAGATATGGCCTCACTGCCCTTTCCGAGCTGCTAACAGCGCAGAATGAATATGCGTGCGTCCCTCAATTATTCGCAGCCACCGGTAAGGTCCATTGGGCGGGATTGCAGCATCTGCACGAAACTACGATAGAAGGCTGCCCCGCCTTCAGCAAAGCTTTTGGCATGAACGCATGGGATTATTTCAGAACAAATCATCAAGAAAACGAGATTTTTAATAGGGCTCTCGCCAGTGACACTCGTGCGGTTATGGCTTCCGTTGTGAAGGCTTATGATGATGGGTTTAAGAATTTAAATACGGTGGTGGACGTTGCAGGAGGAACGGGATCGGCCATATATCATGGTATTATAAGAAAATTTATGTATGAATTAAGAATTTCATGAGTAAATTTTTATAATTAATAATATTGTTCCATATTATTTTAAATGAATATATGTTACATTTATATATTAATTTTTTTATAATTAATAATAATTATAATAATTTAAAATGAAATTATAAAATAATTAGTTTTTATGATGTTTTAAATTTTAGTCATTTAAGATATATTATAAATTAAGTGTTTTGATATTTATTCTAGATTAATTGATATCACATTTATCAACCATTTAATTTATATGGTTGTTGTAAAAAAGATATATAACAATTTTATAAAATGTTTTATTAATTATATAGAAATATAATGTGTTTTTTTTACTCATAATTATCAATTTTATATTTAAAATATACATTTTAAACTATTAAATTTTTCTATTTATAATTGTCAATTTTGTACTTGAAATATACATTTTAAAATATTAAATTAAATATAAATATCGTATATCTCAAAATATTAAATTGAATACAAATATTTACATTTCACTTGGCTATATTTTACTTATCTTAACTCACTTATATAATAGGTTATCCTTAATTCTTACCATCACCCATACATTTGAATGGGTAAGATTTTATTTTTAATACATTTGTGTTAATAATTTAAAATGGTTATTGAAATGCTTATATAGCTTTTTAATATTGGTAAATATTTAGCCTAAGCTGACTAGAATTTTTAGCATGTCTCCTCCCCTAGCACAAGGCACAACCACCCTCCATAAGATTTGATCCTAGCTTGCCTTGCTAACAAAGCCCATCCTCAACCAATTGTGCTAATAAAACTTGAGTATTTAGCATATTAAAATTATATTAAAAAAAGGTATTATATATAAAATTTTCAAAATAATTTATTAATAAAAATGAAAATAAAAATTATTAAAATAATTTTGATTTTGTTCAACTCAAAATTAATTCATTTTTAAATTTTTTATATTTGTAAAATTATTTTTATATTTATGAAAATTTTGAATTAGTAATTGCAAAAGGTGTCTTTACAATGCACAATTGTTAATCTTAAACCTTGTAAACACAATTGTTATTAATATTACTTAAACCTTTTAAACACAATTATTAATAATATTACTTCAACCTTTTAGACACAATTATTAATAATAGTGGGTGGCATGGCCTCACCCATGCATGCTAAAGCACGTGGCTAGTAAAGAACCTTGAAATTATGGCCTACGCCCTATTGTGGTTTTTACTTGAAAAGATTTAGGTTCAGCATTGTGAATGGAAGAAGAATCTTGATCCAGGTGGATATTGGTGGCCACCCACCAATTCCACCTACACCTCTCAGTCAGTTTCATATGTTTCCTTAATTGTAGCTAAATTTACTATTTTTGGCAATTTTTCGGGTCGTGAACTTCTAGAGCCGTTTTCAGGCCCTAAACGATGTTTTTTAGGCAAAACAACGTTTACAAAAGCAATTGTGGCGATAGTTGTAGTCCTCAGAGAGATATTTCCAACGAGGTATCGTACGCATCAAACCGAGATAATATGACTAAGTTACGACCCCAAGAAGTTAGCTCTCCAACTAACCCCAACGGGGCCCATAAACTCTTGTTGTTACATCTCATTGGGTTAGGGTTTTGGTCGTTTAGGGTTTTCTCTTATTGTTAAATAATAAAAAGACCCTTTAGCCTCATTGTTACTTAGTTCAGAGACATGTAGCCATCACATCTCTTCTCAGATAAAAACTATCATCACCAGAGCTAGTCTTATTTCCATTCTATTTCTAAGCATACTTCATTATTTTTCTATTAATGAAGTGAAGTGTTATTTCTACTGCATCTTTGTATTTACAGTTATATCTGCAATTTGCTGTGTTCCTGTTTAAACCGTAATTAGTGGTATCAGAGCAGTCTTCTCTTTCTCTGTTTTTCTTTGCATGTCCCCATTGAGGTCGAGATATAAGGAGTTAGGGATTGATTTGGTTGAACACTTGCAAGATCATCTTCGCAAATCCAAATGGACTCCCATGGCAGATGAAAAGAAATATGAGGGCGCAGGAGATCCTATCAAAATCTTGCTCGAAGAAGCCCTTGAGCAACAAAGGAACGCGATGATGGACAACTTTTCCCAAATCCTTCAGTGGCTACCCGGGGGTGATGAATCTACTTCTAGCAGCTACTCTGGAAGGGCCACACTCTTTAAGGTACAAGTTAACTTTGACATTCGCATATTTGAGGGTCAGATAGATGCGGATGTCATAGATAAATGGTTAAATCTACTAGAAGGGTATTTTTCTATTCTTGATTTTTCCAGCCAGGAAAATATCACTTTTGCACTTTTCAAAGCTGCCCCCCACGTGAAGGACTAGTGGGAAACCTACTGCGAACAGAAGGATGGAAGTACGTCCTCACTGCTTTCAGCGCATGTACTTGGAATTCATTATGGGATGCCATCAAGGAGCAGTACTACCCTGTCGGAAGCTATGAGCATAAATACATAAACTAGACCATGTTGCGGCAGGTAAGGGACCATGACGTGCCGAAGTTTACCAATATTTTTTCATACCCTTCGCACAAATTTGGGTATCAAGGATTCAGAGCGGCATTTGGTAGTCAAATACCGTGGCTACCAGCATAGGTTCATCCAAGACGAGATGGATTTCCTGGACATCTCCTCTCTCGGCACGACGCACCGATACACTATCAAGATCGAGTAGAAGTTTAAAGAAAGGAAGAGAGAGTTTGGGTCTATGAATCCGAAGAACAAAGGACAAAGCCAAGGCGGGATGACTGAAGACAACCTGTCGAAGATGCTAGAAAATAACACCACTACAAAATCAAAGAAGGACACATGAGAGTGGTTTGAGTTCCATAGGAGCCCCAATCACAACACAAGTGAGTGTTGGACCAAGCAGTCGTTTGTGGCTGAGTTGAAGGCTTCAGAATTAGATGCATGTTTTGACCCTGAGTCAGAACCCGACAAGAGGAATGACAAAGGGAAGCAGATTATTGATGCATAGCCCAATGCCACTGTTGCCACCGCCAAGATTCAGAAGAATGAGCCCAACAATCTAGAGGAGGTGGAGCATCTTTTCCACGCACAAATGTGGGTAAAGGGTTCGCTGTTGTAATTCATTGTCCACAGTGGCAGCCAAAAGAACCTCAGTTCAGCAAAGGTCGTGAAGCGGCTAGGCCTACTGATCATACCACACCCACACCTACACAACATCGGGTGGCTTCACCAATGACGCGATCTTCGAGTCAGCTAATAGTGTCGCCTTCCTACAACATCAAGCCCTTCATAGATCAGGTATTGTGTGATGTTTCTCCTCTCGATGTTTGTGATGTATTATTAGGACAACCATACTTGTGAAAGCGACATGTCGTATATGAGTCTAGACCTCGCTCTCTGATTATTTATTTAGGTAATACGTTATATAGGATACCAGAGGTACCCCCACTTATTGCCACCTATTGCAACATAAGCAAGTGGATACGATCATGAAAGAATACACGTACATCTCCTCCTCACCCACAGGGATACCGTTGCACTGTGAGGTCAAGCATTTGTTCGATCTAACTTTCGGAGCAGCTCTACCCAACGGGCCGATATATCGCCACTCCATTGTGGAAAATGCCAAGTATAAGAAGCGACATGATCAACATCGAGTGCCACACAGGTTTCAGGTGGGTGACAAAGTCTGGCTGCATTTGCAGAAAGAACACCTTACAAGAGCCCATCGGAAACTCAGACAACTCCAATATGGTCCTTACACCATTACCAAGGTTGTTGGAAACAATGCTTTGGAGCACAACATTCCTCCATTCGTTGGCTTGCACCGAGTGTTCAATGTGGATTGTCGTCAACCATGCTTCCCACCATTACTGGACACGTTAGAGATTGCAAAACATCTCACCATGGACTAGCTTCAACATAAATTTACTCACCTCATGGAGGCTCTACACACAATGGGGACCATTTCCTCCTAAGGGGGGAGGAATGATCCAGGTGGATATTGGTGGCCACCCACCTATTCCACCTAGAACCCCTAGTAAGTTTCATCTGTTACCTTAATTGTAGCACAATTTACTATTTTTGGCAGTTTTTTGTGTCTTGAACTTCCGAAGCCATTTTCAGGCCGTAAATGACGTTGTTTTGGGAAAAATAATGAGTGCAATCACAATCATTTCAAAAATTGTAGTCCTCAGAGAGATCTTTCCAATGAGGTATCATACATGTCAAACGAAGATAATATGACCAAGTTGCGACCCAGGGAAGTTGGCTGCCCAACTAACCCCAATGGGACCCATAAAATCTTTGTGTTACATCTCCTTTGGTTAGGGTTTTGGTTGTTTAGGGTTTTCTCTTATTGTTCAATAATAAAAAGGCCCTTGAGTCTCATCGAAACTCAGTTCAGAGGCATGTAGCCATCACATCGCTTCTCAGAGACAAGCTGCCATCGCCTAAGCTAGTGTTATTTCCATTTCGTTTGTAAGCATACTTCAATATTTTTCTATTAATGAAATGAAGTGTTATTTCTGTTGCATCTCTTTATTTATGGTTATATCTTCAATTTGTTGCATTCCTATTTAAATCCGGATCAAATCTAGTCCTCTTGCTTTAGGATAGAGGGTCAAAAGGAAAGTGGTGGAAAGGGTGGTTTAATAATCGCTGGTCTCTACATAATTGGAAATTTTATATATTATTTTCTAAAGGGGAGTCTAGAGGAATATCATAGTTTGTAGATTGGCCTGTCAGTCTTCTAGTTTAGTTCTCACGGAGACACTCAAGCTTCAAGAACACATCAAGATGGGGAGGGTTCCTCATTACATTTATATGTGGTTTCTTCGACATTTCTTGTGTGACAAGCACCTCATATTTATCTACAACTACCTAATCTCTAAGATTGACACTTCTCTTGACCTTTATATCTTGGGTATCTCTTTATCCTTGTTGTTTCTTCGTTAATTTTTATATTGGTTATAGTGTTGAGTATTGGTATTATTCTGGGCGATGTATTTTTATTTATGGGTTTATTTCTGCTCTATCTATTTGCTAAAGGGTCTTCTATGCACTCACTTCGGTGTTTCTCTTGAATTGAAAACCATTATCTGCCCCATCCTGTGGTACCTTTTTTATTGTGTATTGCTTCTCTTGTTCGCAAGAGAGTTCTATTTGTCAATCTATTTCTCTTATCTTCTATTTTGTTGCTAGCCTAGCTCCTTTGGAGGACTCGGGCTCGGATTTTTAGCACGTTCTCTCTTTATATAAACCATTGATACATTATCCATTTGACATCCATGCAACTCCAGAATATGTGAATCAAGTGAGGTGGGGGAAGTCACAGTCCCCAAGGTCATAACCATACCCAAAAACAAGCCTAAGAAGCCACTAAAACTCATAATGAAATCTACAATTTCGAATCTCTTGCTGCTCATAATGGACTAGATTTCTTATACTCCACAATCCTTGAAGATGCTTGCACCTAGATTCTTGAACCTAGGCATACCCATGGTAGAATGAAGTAGTATCTTAGTGCCTTGGCCATTGATTTGGGGTAGCATCGGATGTGATATAAGTCTCAAATTTTATAGGGAGGTTTGGGCACATGTATTCCAAAGAAACGAGAAAGCGTTTTGGGAAATTCCACCCATAAGTGATTTTACTAAAATAATTAATAATTTTAAGGGGGTTCCTAAGTATAAACTTAGGAAAATTAAAATATTAATGGGTATTAAACTAAACGGATCAAGCAGAAACGATTTGAGGCTTTGGTTATTATTTAATATAGGTTGTTGGTTGTCCAACAAGAATATATAAGAAGGGGCTTGAAGGTCATTTGGAAAACACACTAAGAGATCAAGGAAATCAATTTTCTAAAGTGAGAAGTTCTGAGGAGGAAAATCAATTGAGGAGATTTCTTGTAGTAGAGGGACATGGATAGCTTCCAAAAAGAAAGTGAGATTCTCAGTCAAAGAATCATCAAATAGAGGCAAAAAATGATCTAGTAGCCTTGATGCAGAGGCTAACACAGGGCCAGAAGGGCCACAGAGAAGCAACAAAGAGGGAGAGAGAGAAAGTCGAAAATCAGAGCAAAGGGTCAATTTCAGCAGCCAGAAACCGGGGTGTGAGACCGAGAGGCTGAGAGAAGTGACTCTGGGCTACTGATCGATTCCCCAGTTGGGTGAGGCAGTGCCTAAAAGGGTTGACTCTGGGAAATCGTAGAGGCAATGCATAGATAGCGCAAACCCTCTCAGGGGCACCTCATCTAGTAGCCAGAACAACCAGGATTTTTTGTGAGTGGTTGTGTGAGGTAAAATCACAAAGCTTCTGCCAATATTTCTTTCTATAACTGAATAACCCACTGAGGTATTCACTGAGGTATTCAAAGTTTGCTACTGCTTAATAATAATAAACCCTTAGAGCTGCTCCATCGGTTTTCCCATATTGGGGTTTTATGGGGACTATTGTCCAATAATAGTGGTGTCCTATGTGTTTCTATTTTCCTTGTTGAGTTTCTATTTTACAGAATCATAATTAATTTGTTGTAGGCTACTTCAGTAATTGACTTCAATATTTCAAGAAGAAATATGAAATAAGCTTGTAATGTAATTTACAATCTAGGTGACATAGATTCAGTTAGTTGTAGTAGGATTCCTGAGATTGTTATATATAGGAATTTTCACATGGTATCAGAACTATTGATGTGAAACAAGGAACCATAGATCTAGCACTAAAGCAAGGGCCAACTTGCTGCAACAAGAAGCAGTTCGAATCCGCTAAGGGATTTTGCAGTTCTAGCGAGGAGGGCTATATTTTCGTGGGTGTCTCTCTCTAAGTGAGTTGATAGAGAGGTAAGACTTTCAGATCAAAAAATTTCTAAGGTAGAGAGAGTGACACAGAGCCACGCAAAGCTAGAGGGACGTAATTTTCTGCAAGCTGAGTGCGGGGCATAAAAGCCATCAGAAGGAGGAAGAAGATTGCATAGTGAGGGAATACTTCCTCAATGATATCTTTCCGAGGAAGTCAATATTTCTCATTTGCTGAGCAACAAAGGAATAATAGCTTATTAGGATGGAATCAAGGATCACATTGCTAACAGAGAAACTGCTAAGGAGATGTGGGATGCCTTGGCCACTTTGTATCAGGGATCTTCCAAGTAGTGGAAGATGTGCTTGGAACAAAAGTTGAGGTTTGCACAGATGCATAAGGGAGAACGTGTTGATCCAGTCCTCACGAAACTAAAGGAGACACGTGATGAGTTTTCGGCTGCGGGGTATACACCTCAGGACATGGAGTTAGTGAGACTGTCCCTAAATTCTGACTCGGATGAATTGCAAGTCTTTGTCAAAGGATCTTGGGCAGAGTAGCACTACAAAATTGGGACGAGATGTGGGAAGCTCTAAAATAATGATAGCTAAGGAGAGACCTGTTCAAGGTCAAACTTGATGGGAGTAGCAGAAGTAGTGGGTCGAAGCCCAAATTAGAAGAGGAGGATAATGCAACCCTTGCATCAAAGGGACAATAGGGGAAATAAAGACGAAAGAAGGACATCTCCAAGGTGAAATGTTTCAAATGTCACGAGATGGGCCACTATGCATCCTAGTGTCCTTTGAAGAAAAGGACAAGGATCAGAAGCATGATCCTAAGGTTGCAACTGCAAAGATTGAACAGGAGGAAGAGTTTTGCATGACAGCCAAATTACCTCTAGGAGGGAGGTGGGTTGATATATAACTGTAGTTCGATAAAGCTACAGATGGGCAAGATCCTTGAGGAGCCCACCTCTTGGATCATCACCTTGCTATGGGTGCCCATGATCAGTAGCAACGGGATGAAGGAGTTTTCAGTTGATTCCATGGAGTTTTGATTCGACAGATGCAATAATTAGTAGCGCCAAAATGTGAGCAACGTAGAGCAGAGAGGTAGCAGAGTGAGGATGATCGTCGATGCATTCAACATCACTCCCAACCCTACCGTATTATTGGAGATACTTTATACCGTGTTGGTGTCGATTCAATTCTTCGTCGATGTCTTACTCTCGAGGAGGCTGAGAGAGTTCTCAATGAATGCCATTCTGGGCATGTGGTGGTCATATGTCTAGCTATGCTACTGCTCAGAAAATCCTTTGTGCTGGTTATTTTTGGCCATCCATATTTAAGGATTGCATCCTTGCCATTCGCAAGTGTCATGAATTCCAAATTTACCAACGCAAGACGCGTGCCCCGCAAGCTCACCTACACCCCATCATTACCATCAGTCCTTTTGCCAAATGGGGCATTGACTATATGAAATGTAACCCTTGTCCGGCTGGGGGGCAAGGTTATATTAACGTTGTTGTGTATTATTTCAACAAATGGGCCGAAGAAATGCCTACATACTCTACAGACGGTAAAAAGGTGCCTCAATTTCTATTCAATCAAGTTATTTCCAGGTTCGACGTACCCCAAGCCATTATCACCGACCATGGCTCCCATTTCTAATATTACATGATGGCTAAGCTGATCTCTACATTGGGTTTGCACCACGATGGCTAAACTCCACATTACCCTCAGGAAAATGGTCAAGTTGAAGCTGTAAACAAAGTTTTGGTTACAATGATTCAGTGTACTATTGGGATGCATAAGTCAAATTGGCATCTCATGATCTTTCCAGCTCTGTGGGCTTACCGAACCTCGACCAAGGATGCAACTGGTTTCACACAATTCTAGCTAGTCTACGGTTTGGAAGCAACATTATCAATTGAGTGCGAAATTCCTTCACTCAAGCTAACTATCGAACTTCTCCCCGAAACATTACCTCAAGAAGAGATCCTCTTGTTTTTAGAATGGCTGGATGAGACTCATCGTCTTGTTGCTTTGGTCATCGAAGCACAAAAGAAGCGAGTCAAGTCCCATTTTGATCAGTCGGTCTCCCCTCGTGCGTTCTCTAAGGGTGACTTGGTTTTACTATACAATCAAGCTAATGATAAGCTTGGGGCAGGAAAGTTCGAACCCATGTGGCATGGGCCCTACATTGTTAAATGAGTGTTGCAAAAAGGGGCCTATGAGCTAATTGATTATGAAGGCAATCCTTTAGACAAGCCCCGAAATGGGCTTTATCTCAAAAAGTACTATGCTTAGGTCATCTTGCATGGTTACTTGTGTACATTAGTGTGTCATTCATTTTTGTGTAGTGTGGTTTGGTGTGTTAGTTTTCAAACAGCTTTCCTGTTTACTATGTTTTTCCCTGCTTTGCAGATGTCTGTGACTCCTCACATCAGTTTCGCTGATGGTGCTTGTCGTAGTACCCAAAATCTATCCTCCGCAGCATGGGCCATTTATGACCCTCATGGTGAGTTGATTGATCTTCAAGGTATTTGTTTAGGTCGTACAACTAATAACATTGTTGAATATAACGCAGTTATCGAATTGTTGTCAGAAGCCATTGCTCTTGACATTCGGGAATTGGTTTTCAACCTAGATTCACAACTTGTTGTCCTTCAACTCAATAGGAAATATTCCATCAGAAACCCTCAAACATTGAGAATGTATCTACGTATTCGTCTACTGGAAATAAATTTTGATTACATTACATATCATCATATTCCTAGACACATGAATACATTGACAGAAGCATTAGTTAATTATGTGTTGGATAAACATTTACGAAACATGTGAAAATCTGAAACAAAGCATTTATACCATAATAAGAAAGAAAATACAACATATATATATATATATATATATATATATATATATATATATATATATATCGCGATAATGTTTGATACATCAAAACACCAAAAAATAATATGTGCATTCAAATAACATCCACGGCTTGCAAGCCCCATATATCTGTGGCACGCAGGCCTCAAAAATGTAAATGCTAGACCTAGGAGCTAATCAGCATGGTGATCATGGTAACATGAAACTGCTCATGCTACACAAGTCAACAATTGGCGAATCCAATCTGATACCCCGACCGTATGCCTTCGATACTAGCGTGGGATGTCTCCCACCTGGGCATACTCTGTAATACCATGAGTCAACCCCTCAAGATTCCTCGCGATCTCCTCCTTGTTGTCACTTCCTTCCTAATAAGGAGCGACATCAAACTGGTGAGTGACGCGCCTGGCTATCGGGGACATCCCGGTAGGACGCTCTGGTCCAACATCTGCATTGATAAAACAAAATGTTATAAACACATATATATATAAAATAATTAAAAATCAAAAAAATCAAAATTGATTTTTTACCTTCATCGTCGAAATCCTCCCCATATAGAAGTGGCATATCTGGATCTTCGCGGAAGTCAGTACCACTGTATGGCCAATCCTCCACTACAATCAGCTGTCATCATAGCCATGAGAAGAAGGCGGGCTTGTAGGACATATGCTGGCCCCCAGTGATCCTAGGCATCAAACAACTCCAACAGATCATCCATGGGTCTCGTGGCATCGGTGGATCTACCTCAGTCAATTGGTACTGGAATAGTAGAACCCACTCTAGGAAGAAGGTCACTAGCACAGATTCGAAGAAAAATTGCATTAGATTCCCCACCTTAGCTTTTGACAGCTGGCGTTTCATGCTAATCTTCATGGATTTTGCCCAATTGAAGATCGTCGGTGTTGTACAGTCAATAGCATATAGCAATTTGACTTGTTGGTTTCACGCTCTGCTTGGGACCCAGCCACTCTATTGATGGTCAACAGTAGCACTCTCAATGTAAGATCTCACATAGTGGCAATCTCAATCTTGTCGCTCTTGGATTTGAGGGCTTCTGGGCAATGTTCGACAAGTAGCATGGCTATGCTTTCCCCAATTGGTCGTGACCCATATAGTTTCACTGGTTCCCCTCTCCAGGACAGTCGTGTGATGAAATAGATGTCTGAAGTTTCCAACTCCAACTCTTGGACACCAATGATAAATATTTCCCGATTTATGTCCCAAAGACTAATCATGTATCGAAGCAACTTAGGTTGAGCCTGCATCCCTGGTGTGAGAAAGAAATTGAGGAGCACACAACTCCTCAAGTCATCCAAGCAGTTCAGATCATCCATTGCTTGGGTGTCCACATCTTCGCGCTCAAGTTCTTTTGAGTCTACCATTTTCGACGATTCTTTCCTACAAAAACCATGTATTCAAGTCAATAATCATTTTTTGCAACTAAAATTTGGATTCAAATGGTGAATTTAAGAGAAAAGTTGTCTTTTTCTTTATTCACGGAATTAGCGCACCTATTTTAAAAATAGTTGCACAAACGGTGTGGTTGGTTGTTTTAGCAACCCTTGGCAGGCGCGATTTTGTGCCCGAAAATCATGTCGACTGAGGGCGCTTTTTTTTTCCAAAACCTCCCTCATAAATCCAAAAAATGGATAAAAATAGGAATAAACAGTATGTAAATGGAGCTTAAGGGCTTGACTTTTACCTGCAACTAACGGCTCAGCAAATGACCTCCCGGATCTCCCGCAAACTGCTCCGAAAGAACTAGGGAAAAAGTGGGTAAAAGGTTTTTCACAACAAGGTAAAAAGGTAAATGGTAAAAAATATTTAATTTTCCCTCCTTTTATTCCGTTTTTCATGAAATATTAGGGCTTTTAAGTGTTTTCAACCTATTTTTGCCTCAAGAATTGGATATTGCATTTTACCTTTTTGCGCAGCGACAGGTGATGGATGTTCAATAGCGGTGCTGAGTCATGTTTCAACTCTTTTCTCGACTCATAAAATTCAAATGAAAAGATTGTTGAGTATTTTTCCCTTTTGACTTGTAAAAGTGAATAAAATGGGGGGTCTGCTTTCAAGCTCCTTTCCGACCCTTTAAACATGAAAAGATTGCCAAGATCTTGTCTTTTCGAACTCGTTAACGGTTGCGAAACATCATGCACCTAGTATACGTTTACCACTTTTTCAAGCTAGGATGCACTATTTACGAAAAAGGTACTCCTTGTTAAATGGTCAAGAGGTTCTCTCAAGTATTATTTTCTACCTTTTCAGGCACGAGAGACACAAATGCACAAAAATGGACTATGTGGAATTTTCTTTTCAATGTCTTTTTCAAACTCTTTAAACATGAAAAAGATGCTAAGTTGCACCTTTGTCAGGCTCATTAAAACATAGA
Source organism: Pinus tabuliformis (assembly GCA_031772625.1). Classification (NCBI taxonomy): domain Eukaryota; kingdom Viridiplantae; phylum Streptophyta; class Pinopsida; order Pinales; family Pinaceae; genus Pinus; species Pinus tabuliformis. The sequence goes on from CM062814.1 coordinate 734,805,807, forward strand.
ACAACATCAGATTCGTCAACATGACGAACATGAGATTCTCCTTCCTAGGGCTCATTAAACTTACTAGGTCGAATTCATCTGAAGGATGGGCTTACAGTGCATGCATATGCTATCCCCTTCAAGCTTGTGATTAAAAAATAATTGGGGTACCTCCCAACAATGGTGGGGGAAATTTGTAAATTTGATCAGTTGTGTCGACAGCTCACTCTTGAACATGACACTTTCTGCTTTGTGTCAAGTTGGGATATCCTCCTTTTTATCATTGACCTTCATGGGTTGGGCCGTTTATTTTTTCCTTCCATTTGATCTCTGCCACATCATCATGACCACTGATCCTATGGATCCGAAAGCTGCCAGACTTCCAGTCGTGTCAATGATATGTTCAAGAGTTTTCCTTCTGTAGTTACACTTACCTTGTATCATGCAAAATCATGTTTGCATCCCGTTGTCTCATGTCGATGATGTGGGATAAATTATGGCCCTCCTTTGACATGGTCACTTCCTATCGACTTCAGCTCATTATCTAGGAAGTTGATTGAGAGACTCCCTTCTAGTACCTTAGGGCTTGCATGCCCTAATGGTAGGTTCTTCACACTCGATGACAAGTTCACATCATTGGCTTTCGATCAGATGATTTCACAGGTGTTCATCTTGAGTTCCTTTATTCACATTCCATGAATTGTGTTGATAGTACCTTGAGGACCATTGTCATTATTGGTGGTTTCTCTCGTGCTTGTTAACAATTTACATCATCGGTTGGTAATCAAGCGATTTCCTATCATGTTCGACATCAACACATCTATTCACATGTTCAAATTTGTACTTTGGTTCGGTCGTGTTGGAGTGCAAGACTCTAGGCTCAGATTACAAAAGTCCAGGTTGCAAGGCGGTATGACATGATTGTGTTGATATGCATGTCTCTCTTAGATGGATGGCTGCGACAATACTATGAGTTATCATATGTGATCCTTCTCATTTTTGGATGGCTGCGACCATACCTTGGTTTCAATATGATCCTCTTTATTGGATGGCTGTGCCCATGCCTGGATCCATTTACATGATCATTCTCTGGATGACTGCATCCATACCACGATTCGTGTATCATTTGACAGAGCTTTCAGTAATGTATATGTATCTATACTTTCTTGTAGATTTCCCGACGACAGACTCTGGTTCCCTGCATTGATTCATAAAGCATTTGACCCCTCACTCTAGTTGGGCCTTGACACCTTAGGGGGCATTTGTTACAAAACATTTTGTCATTGTCCTTGTACTCCCTGTTCCACGATCCTGGAGGACCTCTACAGTGAACTCTACATGCTTTCCCTTCATGAATAAAATCCCATTGTATCCCTCTTCATGAGCAAACAATTCCCTTTTGCATCATTTCCCAAAAATCTTTTGTTTTTCCTAGTTTACAAGACTAGCACTAATGACCCATGTCCTCCTCACGTCGATATGCAGGGATTACAACTGTCCTTATCGCCGATCGAAGCGATTGAGCCTTGTTCTAATCGTGTCGATCCTCTTTTGGAAAGTTTTTTAAATAAGGAGCCAAAGCCTCCATCTCCAGAAGCTTTGTAATGAAATTCTAGTAACTGGTTAGGCTGGATGGAGTCGAGGAGATCAGTTTGGGCTCCTTTCCCCTATTAGGATGGAACTACTTCAAGGGATAAGACCTTCTCCCATGAAAAGAGGAAACATCTCCCTTCCAACCATGCTGTATAAACCTCCTTTTTTCCAAGCACAAGCTAGTTCTAATTAGGCTCTAGTTGAAGTTTTGATTGTGGAGTAATCAACAAGTTATTCAGAGTTGTAGCTCTCTAGTTGTGTGTGAGGGAGAAGTGTGAATTTGGTTTAGTGTGAAGACTAAAGGGAAGAGCCTTACAACTACCATTATTGAGGCCATCATGGAATGTTAACGGAAGTGTGTGGGAACCTAGATTTGTCTGAGGAGAACAAAAACGTCAAGGAAATGGTTATAATCGCTTCTTGATTTAATATATATGCAACTATCAATTGAATTCCTACATATTATGCCATCTCACATGTTTATGGCTTAATTTTTCTTGACTTGTTAAGTAGGCTGAATATAATTTTTCTATTATCACGGTTGTTGTTTGTTGTTGTTTACTTGTTTCAAGTGCTTGAAAAAGGAAACGGGAGATAGCTGGAGTGAGCAAGCATTGTCATCACCAAATAGGATAAGCATACTAAGAGGTAGGCCCTCTTACTTGATTCTAACCTAACAAAATCTTCCATAGAATGTCTTGTTTGTGGCTAGATGCTATATCAAGCTAGAGGAATTGCTTGTGTCCGCACTTAGAATTTTATTTCACCACAAGCAGGAAGAGGCAGCTGAAGCCTGGCTTATTAATATGAATAAGTACTTCCAGCTGTATGAATATGACCATAACTTAAAAGATCGCTTGGCCATTTTCTAGCTGCAAGGAAAAGCCACTCTGTGGTGGGAAGAAGTTAAGAATGTGCGTGGAGTGAGCGAGCAGAGGATAACATGGGAAAAAATTCAAAGGCATTTTAAGGAAAGATATTTAACTAAATGATTTTACGACAAAAAGGCAAAAGAGTTTCATGTTCTATGATTGGGACAACTGACTATGGATGAGTTCATTACAAAATTCACATCCTTACTTCGATATGTTCCCTATATACGAGAGGAAAAGGTGAAGGTGCAGCGATTTATTAGCAGTCTACCGTTTTTCATGAAGGAGCATCTCGAATTTGATAACCCAAAAACCATGGATGAGGTTATAGAAAAGCTCATATATGTTATCAACAAAACAAACAAAAGGGAGATGTGGGGAAAAGATGGATTGATAAAAATGGAATTAAGTTTCGACTTAGTTACCGGAGAATCCACAGTAAGAACCATTTTCTGCCAGCAATGGAAACAAACCTATAATCAATAAGGGACCCCACAATGGACAAGTAAACAAAAATATGAATAGAAATCAAACCATATTTAGACTTCCAAATGAATCCAAAACCAATGAGCCATCAGGCAGAACTAAAGTTGAAATAGCAGCAAGGTCCCCAGTACAATGTTGGGGATGTGGAGAACCACATTACGTCAAAAACTGTCCCAACCACAAAGGAACTGATAAAATTACACAGATTCAGGAACCATGAACCGTAGGAGAAGTTGTCAAAAGCATCCCAAAAATCAATGCTACCCTTGAAGACCATCAGGCGGAATACCAACCAACCATGGTGTAATTTGAAGGTAGATATTTTGACCAAACTATATTTATTTTAATTGATCGAGGAGCTAATTTGAGTTATGTTAGCCCTAAGATAGTAGAACAATGTTGTTTGCAAACTATTAAGTTTAAAAGTCCTTGGTTAGTACAGCTAACCACATGGGCAAAAAGAAGAGTGTTGTTCAAGGTCTGCAACTACCCCTTGAAAATAGCAGGTCAGCCTCTAGTGGTAGATTTGAATGTATTGCCCCTAAGGTCGTATGAAGTTCGAATAGGAATGGACTGGTTGGAAAAGCATTGATCCCTCATATAATGTAAAACGAAAGCTATTTTCTACATGGATGAGGAGGGAAAGAGTCAGGAAATTCAAGGCATATTAAGGCCTCTAAAATTAAGACTAGTAATTTCCTCTCAGTTAGAAAAGTGTATCAAAAAAGGATGCCAAATTTATGTGATTCAAGTGGGATATGTGAATAAAAAAGAAAAAATTGCTTCCTTAGAAAGTATACCTGTAATACAAAAATTTCCGGACGTATTCCCTAAAGAAATTTCGGGACTTCCTCCAAAAAAAGATATAGAGTTCACCATTGAGTTGATATCAGGAGCTGCTCCGGTAATGAGTACACCAGAGTTGACAAAATTAAAAATGTAGTTACAAGAACTGCTGGATAAAAAATACATCCGCCCAAGTGTATCACCTTGGGGAGCACCGAACTTTTTGTTAAAAAGAAGAATGTAACCCTGCGAATGTACATGTATTACCGCCAACTAAATAAACTGACCATTAAAAATAAATACCCTTTACCTCATATAGATGAGTTTTTTGATCAGGTGAGGGGTGTAATAGTATTTTCAAAGATTGACCTTTCTTCGGGATACCATCAGATCAGAATTAAGGAAGAAAACATAGCTAAAACAACTTTTAGAACTAGTTATGGAAATTACGAGTGTGTTCTGTTGCCCTTCAGGCTAACTAATGCTCTCACGACCTTCACGTGTCTCATGAACAATATATTCCATCATTATTTGGATAAATTTGTGTTGATTTTTATTGATTATATACTAATTTATTCTCAAAATATAGAAGAACATAAATAAAATCTCAAAATAGTTTTGTAGACCCTTAGAGAACATCAACTGTATGCTAAGTACAACAAATGTGATTTCTTTAAAGAGAAGATTCAGTATCTAGGACATATCATTACCAAGGATGGAATTTTTGTGGACCTAGAGAAGATAAAAACTATAATGGAGTGGCCAATTCCAAAGGACGTGGTAGATATAAGGTCATTCATGGGTCTAGCTAGATACTACAAGCAATTTTTTGAAGGATTTTCCAGGGTAGCATACCCCATTACCTCCCTGTAGAAGAAAGGAAAAACCTTTAAGTGGACTATGGAGTGCCAAAAGAGTTTTGACCAGCTTAAGCATTTACTAACCACTGTGCCTATCTTGAGAATCGCATACCCAAATAAGGACTATGTGGTTTGTATAGATGCCAACAAGAAATGAGTTGGTGGCATCTTAATACAAGAAGGCAGAGTGATTGCCTATGAATCTAGAAAACTTAAGGAGCACGAGAAGAAATATTTAGCCCGTGACTTAGAGCTGTTTGGTCAATTTAGTATGTCCTAAATTGCTATTTAAAATGTCAATCTGGGATTTGTAAACTGATGAAGTGAAGTGCACTGTATGTGCAAGATAACTGTTTCTTTAGTCTTTTGTCGTTTTTGAGTTTTTTAGTTTGTTTTTAGGTTTATCTTCTATGGATTCCCTAGTGTGAGATGGTGAAATTGAAAGTTAAGTATGGATGGTAATGGTGATTTCTACAGTGATTTTCCAAACTTAAAAGTTCTCAAAAAAAAAGGTTTCAAACTGACTGTAATGAAATCAATTCTCAAAAGGAAGTAAATGTACCAAAACAGTGAACTAGTGACAATGGCCCAGTATCCTTACTGCTGTATGAAAAAGAAAATAAAAACTAAACATAAAGCAACTTCAAAGACTGAAAGCAAAGCAAACTAAATCACACTACTTCAACCCACATTCTGACCCTTCACCTTTCGACTCGCTCCGGCTATAGGAAGTAATCATAAACAAGCTGATTAATATGATATCTAAATTGCACGAAATTAAATTGCATAAAAGGAAACTAAGATTTAACTACTCATTCATATTTCAACTCTTGAAAATGACATAAGTAATTCAATCTCTGAATTCCAGGAAAGCAAACTAAATCATACTACAACAAGTAATATTCTAATTCCTTACTAATTGAGTCGCTTGGCTATAGAAAGGAAATCATAAACAGATGAGCAATATGATGTCTAAGTAGCAGAAAAGTAAAATAGAAAAACAAAACTTGAAAGAAATGACAATGGTGGAGTTAAACTCAGTAAATGAAAATCAGCAGAAAGGACAAGATGATCTCATGTCAATAGTTATCAAAAATATGTAAATTTGTCCGGGCTACCTACAAAAACCTGTAAAAGAAGCATTGATCAACTAACAGTTATAAAAGAAAACATAAAGGAAATATGGACAGCAATGAACATCAGAACAACACAATATATATACAAGCAATGATTATAAAAACAGTAAATGAAAGCAAGTAAGAAACTATACAAAGCTTTGGTGTACAGGGGCCCTCTGCAACCTCGGCCAGTCAATCACTTAGTCACAAATCGAATTCAGGAATGTTGTCTTCTCATATATTTAAAGTGCAGTAATAAAACAAAGTAAAGCACAGTACAGTGGGCTGATAACAACAGTCAAAATTACATCTCAAAAGCTAACTATCCAGCGTATATCAACGCGTTATTTATAAGTGAAAATGCTGCAACTAATTCCTAGATTTTATGCTGCCAAGAGACACGTAAATCTCCATGGCCTGAGATCTAGCGTTATGGTCATCATGACAGTTGAATCCATGGAGTGGTGGCTGCTTGATTCAGTTCACGGGCTGATCTACAGGTGTGCCAGTACCTCCGGAAACTAAGGATTGTGCCACACAAACCTTCATGTGGGCAAAACAAATCCGTGCCACCGCAAAACTCCTCGTTTGGCCCTTCCTTTGACTGTCATTGACCATGACCGTTTATGAGTGATTTTGCTGAACTGAGGGGACACACTCCATGTACATGTGACTTGTAGCGTACCCATGTGGCTAGTTTCTCCATTGGACACATGTAACATAGCCTTTAACAAAATGGCTGCGGAAACTTGGGATGGCTGCGGAAAGTGACAAGTTTCCGCAGCTGTTTGAACAAAAATCTAAATCAAACAACAATCATAAACATAGTTAGGAAACCATTTCATAAGCTCTTTTTAGACTAATATGCAATGATTTGACAGCTTGGTGGATGAAGTAAATGAAAAAAGAAGGCTGAAAGGGTATATAGGGAAGTGCAGGTTTGGGACTCAACAAGAGCTAACAGTTGTTATTCATGCATTAAAGATGTGGTGACATTATCTGATGGGTAAGAAACCTCTTTTAACGTTTGATCATCATAGCTTAACTAACTATCTTAAGCAGCCCACTTTGAATTCTAGGCAAGCCTGTTGGGTCAACTTTTTAAGTGGTTTTGACTTTGAAATCAAGCACTTGAAAGGTAAGGAGAACCGGGTCATGGATCCATTGAGTCGAAAGGTACACTATATTTATGAAGTCTCCTTCAGTGAGGTGCGGACTACCTTCAATGAGCTGATTAAAGAGGTAGTCGGGCGTGATCCAAAATATCAATGTTTATGGCAGCAAGCTAAAGTTTCAAACAACAGTGAACAACAACTAGGATACGAAATAAACCATGAAGGTATGCTTCTTTATAAAGGAAGAATATATGTAAAATATTAAAGACTTGATTTTGGATGAATATCATAAGATTCTGTATGCAGACCACCCTGGATACTAGAAGCTAATTACCGCATTTAGAAAATAATATTTTTGGCTTGGTATGAAGAAGGAAGTAGTTGAGTATTTGACTCGTTTTCTGGAATGTCAGCAAGTGAAAGCGGAACATCGACATCCAGTTGGATTATTGCATCCGCTGCCAAATGTGGAATGGAAATGAGAGACCATTTCCATCGATTTTATTACAGGACTACCTAAGTCCAAAAAGAAAAAATGATTCGATAATGGTGGTACCGGATAAGTTGAGAAAATCTACTCATTTCATACCAGTGCAATCAACCTACAAGGTTGTATAGATTGCTAACATATTCATGAAAAATATTTTCAGATTACATGGATTGCCAAAAGTTATAATTTTTTATTGTGATGTAAAATTTACATCATCTTTCTGCAACGCTTTATTTGAATGATTAGGCACACAACTGCATTTCAACACTACTTACAACCCTCAAATGGATGGGCAGACCAAGCGAGTAAATCAAGTAGTGGAGGACATGTTGCGAACTTACGTAATGCAACAACCATCCAAATGGGAGGATTACATACATTTGGTAGATTTTTCTTATAACAACAGCTATCATACGTCATTACAAATGAGCCCATTTCAAGTTTTGTATGAGCGCAAGTGTATAACACCTTCAAACGGGCTCATTTGTCAAGAAAGTTCATTCCAATTTAAAGACCACTCAAGACCAACAAAGAACTTTGCTGATCGAAAAAGGAATTTCTGGGAATTTCAAATTGGATATCACGTTTATGTGCAGGTATGAGCCAAGAAGAGTACATTACAATGGAGTGAATGAGCTAATTTGGCACCCCAATTTTGTTGCCCTTTCCATATCTTGGCGCGAATCGGTCCAGTAGCCTACTAGCTCACCTTGCCCAGCCACATTCGTGTGCACAACATTTTCCATGTTTTTGTGTTAAAAAATATGTTTATGATCCTAAGCATATAATCAATTGGAAAGATATACAGGTAAAATAATTTTAGTAAATATGTCAAAGCAAAGTACTAATGGAAAATGACTGACTAATTTTCTTTTTTGGTCGAACCAGAAGGTGAATTCTCAGTTGAACCTCTGGTTATACTTGATCAGAGAGAAGGAATGCTGCGGAAACGAGTTATCACCTAGGTTAAAGTGTAATGGCATAAATGTGAGCCGAATGAGGACACCTGAGAGGATGAGCATGTTATGAGGGAGACTTTCTTGGATCTGTTTGCAGCAGAAAAACATCGGGACAATGTTTAATCTTTGGGGGGGTATGTGTTGTTCCTAGAAAATGTAATTTTTTATTTACTGTAGTAAAATAAAATTTGATATTATTATTACTTAAATTTATGCATTTAAGATTTATAAGTTACGAATAAAACAAATAATGGAGTGTTAACAAATCTTGTAACTCTCACATGTCACGAAGTTAGGATAGGTAGTTACCTAACCCTAAGTACTTGCCTAAATATGAATTCTCCAAGAAGGGGATCAAGAGGGTAACTGGTACCTAAGATAACAGAGGAGAAAAGAAAGAGAAAAAAATGAAGGGAATGTTTCCATGTTGATATGTCAAACAGTTTAGGAGCTAAGTCTAGTGGTGACCAGATAGTTGTAGGTGTTGTGACTGATAAACCTTACAAGAGAGAATATATCTTGTGAGCAAGAGCTCGGGGGTAGACTTTGGCCTGTAAGCAAGTCTCAATGTTGGGAGGAAAATTGTCAACATATGGTTGATTCTGGTTCAAGGGGACCATGGTAAAAGAAATCTTCAGAATCCAGATAAGTATTAAACTCTGAAATATGAAATGTATTGTTAAGAATAGGACTCTAAATTTCTATAGAAAATCATGGTTGGAATGTTACAGTAGGGTTATATTTAGAATTCTGTACTTAAAATTAAATATACTGTCAAATAACTAGATAATGAAATTTTGTTTAAAGAAAGGAAATGGGGCATTACAGTAGAAAGTTAAGTCGGATTTTAGACATATTTGCTTACTAAAAAGTGTTGAATGAGGTGGGTTTAATTTTCCTATCAAATGAATATAGGGGAAAAAACAAAAAAGGTCTAGAAATTCATTACAAATTAAACTTTAACAAGCATGAAGCTCTCTATGAATATGAACACTCAAGGACAAGAAAATTCTGCTAACGTAAATGTTTTTTTTCAAGAAAGAACATCGGCATGAGCTTAAATAGTTCCTTTTCATCAGAGAAATAACCCTGTAGGGATTAAAATTTCCATTTACTAGCTATGAGTGAAAAGAGACCGAAATGACCGCATACGAGTCTGTCGTATTTCCAATTTTGCAGAACTCGAAATAAAACTACAATTCGGAATTTGGGTAAATTAACAAGTAAACACTACACTGGCCCGTGTGAAGATAACCACAAAAGAACCAAGATAAGATACATAAATGAAAATAAGTTACGAACTATAGAATACATATACATCCATAAACACAGTTGGGAAGTGGAAAAACTATCACAAAATGCCGAAGTATCAACTTTAGTAAAGGAACGAAAACACATGAATTTGAAATGTTAAATTTGGGTAAACCCCAAATTTCCCAACAGCATAATAGTAAACTATAAATGAACTGAACTGTTCAACTAGATGGAGCATGCATAGTATATCAATTGAACCAACGCCTTAAACACCAAGACAATCGAGAGCATCATGTAAGAATTCTCATTAAAATTAGTCAAATAGAACCCTAAAGAGGGACAGTGTATAGAGGCCGCAAACTGGCATATATTATTATCAAATAATTATAGAGGACTCTGAACCTCCAAACCAATAACTCGTCTGACCAAGGAAATTATGAAAACTACATCTTAAATTGCCATAGAAAAACAGTACCCTTCATGGGTAGGTAAACTAGCACTTTACTTAACAAATAGCGACAGTGTTAGAACCGAACCAAAGAAATAAGTACTATTGCCATAAAAGTCAATACCCTGTGTAGACTTCAAAAGCAAGAGCACTACGAACAAAACTCTTAGAAAGATCCATAACATGCGATGAAAGCCTATGAACCCATAAATAGGAACTCAACAAATCTGAATAGACATTCATCTTACTCGGTAAGGGGAAGCGGCTTTGAATTGGCTACTGCGCTGACCGGCATGGCTTGGAGAGGTTTAGAATGGGAAGGCTCTCTTTGCCCTGGTCGAAACCCTTAACAAACAAAAGAAAACAGAAAACATTGTTAGAAAATCCAAAGCCAAAAACTATTAAAAACTGAAGCGAGAAGAGGGTTACATAAATCGGTAAATAGTCAAATACTTGTATAAGGGAGTCATGTGAAAACCCTCTGGGAAAAGCCATCGGCGCCACCTGAAGAACTATGCAACCAACTAGAAGCCACGAAGGTCCAGAGCCCGTATGAGGGAGATGAGCCATCAGTGGGCCGAGACATGAGTGAACTAGAAGAAAACCATAGAGCCAAGGGCCGGAGTCGAGACAGAGCATTTCTGCTAAACAAAATGAGGAAGGTTGTGATTGCCGAGGAGTACATCATTCACAGGAGACAAGGAAGAAGCCTGTGACTGTTCGATGGAATAGGCCAAGGAGAGGCATTGATGGGGCACACATATCCATGAAATGGCAGACAGCTGGAGAGCAACTCGAAACCTCCGGTAGAAAGCTCCCGCCAACACTTGGATTGGGAATCTAAGACATGATTTAGACTTAAGTGTGATTAATTCGAACCAAGTACATTATGAATTATAACAAATGTGATTGCAGATAAATAGTAATGGACTAAGGATGTGGTAGATAATATCCTCCATGAAGTACAGTCGCATTATTAATCAATAAATAAACGATTAAATAAAAAAAAAAGGATTTGTCATAGTGCGAATTTATGCTATGGTAAAATTTATAGTAATTTTTATGTTTTTGTTTTATGGGAGATGTGACACCTTCTTTTCAAGCAAGGTGTCGTTCCAGATGTTTAGGGAAGTTCAAATATAGATTTCCATTTTTTCATATTTTTGGAGATGGAAAATATAAGTAATATGAAAACAAGTCTCATCACTAATTTCCGTCTCTAGAGTTTTGGTGTTTGGAATCTTTTTACAAGTAGTTCCATCCATGTAAGGCAAATAATAGACAATGGTGAAGAATTGATTGCTTTCAAGGTGACGAGGTGATTCCCTTCAATGAACTTCACGAGTGCCTAAAATGTGCTGCTTACGGCCAATATTACATAATCGCTAAAGAAATTGAGTTATGAGAAGCAGATAAGCATGATGATGGATAAATATTTCCATGAAAGGACTAAAAGACTTATAGCATTGATATTGATTGCAATTTTATCATCAATTTTACATCACAAGTTGTAATAGACATTATCAATTAGAATTACACATTTAAGCTACCATTTGAAAATAATCATTCATTTTGTAAAAATTATGAAAGTTTAAAATATTAACCGGAATCACTCATCCCGCAAAGCCATGGAAGTCATAGCTTTGTAGACAAATAACACATTTAAGCTACCATTTGAAAATAATCATTCATTTTGTAAAAATTATGAAAGTTTAAAATATTAACCGGAATCACTCATCCCGCAAAGCCATGGAAATCTTATCTTTGTAGCCAAATAACAAAATTGTATACGCACAATTTCATAAATATCATGTAATTAAACCAAAAAATAATTGTGAAGTTTATAGAGGGAACACTATTAATCAGAATCACCCATTATGAAACGAGACATCACACATAAAATACCTTACAAATTGCCAAGAACATAATGATCTGCATGGTTACTTGTGCATGCAAGTATTTGTTTAAACTTGGATACATTAGACCATTCAAGCTTTGAATATCTCTATAATACTAAAAGGGGAAGAAGGCAATTTTGTGATGATATAACGTCTGTAACCTGCTAAACGGAAGATCTCCTTGAGTTCGTGCTCCGTCCTCTCCTTTCCACCGTCGGTGAAAGCCATCATTTCAATGTCAGACCTTAATCCCATCTGCTTAACACACCCCATTTCCACTTCGATTATCGCATCCACAACTATCACCTTCCCGTTGGCCGGTGTAGCCTGGTGACATGTTTTCAAAATCTCCACGCAGTGCTCGTCGTTCCAGTCATGCAAAACTGACTGCAATTTATTTCGTTAAAAACACAAACAAACCAAGCCAGTATTTTAACAAATATAATCACATTCCAAGTTTGAGTTCGAGAGTTTTTCAAACGGTTAAATCTAATTATACCATTAAAAAGATATTTTGAATAATAAAATTTCAAATTCTTACTCCGTTTAAAATTTAATATAGAAAAAGTCTGGGAGTATACACTTTTCAAATATTTGAATATATATATTTTTTCAATATTTAAATTAAGAATTAAAGTAGAAAATTATAAATTTCTAACAAAATTGTTAATAATATATATTGCTTTTTACATCATAATAATACATTATCAAAATTTATCTATTCAATTCTATATCCAATTATACCATAAATTTAATTTATGCCCAATATAAATTAAACTTCATAAAAATTCATAAAAAATATCCACATTATAATAAACAATATTGATGATTAAATTAATTAGCACCCTAAATAAATAAAAAAATTACATTGATAAAGTAAATTATATAAAAAAAAAAAATACCATTGATTAATGGCTAACCAATGCCATGCCGGCAAAGGCTAATCAGCCTGCCATAGGGCATTAAATGTCCAGATATATGCATGCTCTATAACAAAATAACACACAACTTTTAGTTTTAATTTATGTAGTCACCAAAAACTGTGTGTTATTTTGTTATAGAGCATGCATATACCTTGGCATTTAATGCCCTATGACAAGCTGGTTAGCACTTGCCATGCCATTTCATGGCAAACAATAAATCCCATGCTATTGGGTATTGAATGCCCTCTAAGAGACAATATCTAATGCACTCTAAGAGATTGACGGGACAGCCCTGGTCATTCTCCCGGATACATACATGGACAATTCCTCCGCCTCCGCTTCCGCCTTGATGGCCACCACCACCACCATTCCATAAGAACGCATGCGGAGGCATGCGTAACATAGGCCCATCCATTCTTCTTATATTGATGGCCATGAAATGTCTTCATACGAAACACAAGACGCGAGCTCCATTGATTATAAATACTGTATACGAAATGATGTATCAGGTGGAATCAGTATTGTACGCATTAATACCATTTATTTATATTCAAATTCAAATTCGAAATTTGAGCTTTGAACTTGTAAACCCGCCCCGCCCCGCCCCGCCCAAATTCAAAATTTGAACGACAAACGTGGGTCAGAGGCATTTAGGCCTTTCTGGAACCTTCAATGAACCTTCAAGGCACCCCCCGGTTTCCTTTTCTATAAGGGGGAGGAGGAGGGGCGAAAGGCTCTGTAGCTTTATCTTTTACAGAAATGGGCGTTGCACAGGTTGTGATTCTCCTTCTGGTTGTGTTTTTGGGATGTTCCTTTTGCCACTGCATTCGGTCTCACTGTCCTCAAGATCCTCTCAACATCAAAGCCTCTCAAGATGACTTCAATTGAGTCGATTTACAGCGGGTTTGCAATTTTTGTATTGCTTTTCTGTTTCAGTATTGGTTCTCTGTTATTGGGCAGGATCAAGAATGGTGAATAAGGTTTGAGCAGTCAGACTTTATGCAAAGGAATTGGCTGGGGCTGGTTTTATATTTTTCAATCGCTACCATTGTATTATTTTAGGTGGTTATTGTATTTTTAGTAGGCACATGTATATGGGATTTGAGCTTTGAATTTCTTTGCACATACCAAATTATTTTTATAGCCATGAGATTTGAACTCTTCTCGCACATAACGTATTATTTTTATAGCTACAGAGATTTGATCAGATTTGAACTTTAAACTTTTAGCCTTGAATCTTGAATCTCCTCTTACATATCATATCATTTTTATAGCCATAATCAATTAAACTACCCAAAGACTATCGTGAAACTGCTATTGATTCAAGTACTGTAAATAATTTTAATGGCGGATTTGTGGGTTTGAAGCAAGCGGGAAGATTGCATGGATTCTTGCTCTGGCATGGCTGAGGTAGGGATTTGATTGCCTGGAGTCTTGCTATGGCACGGCTGAGGTAGGGATTTGATTGTATTGTTTTGAGAATATTGGAATGCTTGGCAGAGCTGCATGATGGCTTTTACAGACCGGCCTCGTTTTAGTATCTGCCCCGCAATTTTTGCATGCGTTTTACTGTATGGATTGCAGAGCCGGTTCGATTTTTTGGTGAAGGGTTCGGATTGGGATATTTAGAAATGGATGGATCTCAGTTACTTTTTCTGGAAAGATAAATTGATTATGCCTTATTGGCTCTTGGTACCAAATTGTGTGAATGTCTGGTAATTTTCGTTTAAAGAAAATGTGTAGGTTTAAATAATTGGTTTTTTTCTAGATTTTTGAATAATTATTACTGAAATTTGGTATAATTATTGATCAAAGTGTAATTTTTTATACGAATAGCTGATCATTGAACTATTTTTCACATTTTGGAAATTTTTGGCATATTTTCGAAGCCATTGTATTTGAAATCTAAAAATATTTTTTGAATTACAACTTTGAGTGATAATTTTTTTATGATACAGGTGTTTTAAAAAAAATATTAAATCTATTTATGTAATGAAAAATAAATTTTAAATAACAAAAAATCACAATCCACTGATAAAAATAAAATTTAAATTTAAATCACCCAAAAAAATAATTTAATTATATAATTTTAATAATTACTATTTACCATTTATTAATTCATATATATATATATATATATATATATATATATATATATATATATATATATATATATATATATTATTAAATATTTCCTATTATTACATTTTTGTATTCAAGTTTCTATGATTTATAATGAATTAAGTAAAGTGTTTTGGTAGAAATTATATACGAGAAATTTTTGGTGCATTTTGAACTAATAACTGTGGTTTATCAATGATGAACCACACTTGTTAAATGATGAACCACCACACTTGTTAGTTGAAAACGCATTAGCCAAAAATTTCTCTTATGTGATTTTTACCGAAAAACATTACTTAATTTATTACATTACATTCTTAAACAAAACAATTAAATCTTAAACAAAACAATTAAATCTTTATGAACTAGATTGCAAATTCCTATCTATATCATCTTTAATTCCATTAAATTTCTTTTACAAAATAAATATGCAACTATGTCTCACCTGAAACAATCTTGAAAAATAGCACTCCTTAAATATGCAACTATGTCTCACCTGAAACAATCTTGAAAAATAGCACTCCTTAATAATTGTGTACCAAAAAATGGAATTGTCGCAAAGATCTTGGTTTTTTTATTTCAGTGTACACTAACACAATATACTTTACCTTGATTATGTATTTTTACTTTGATTATGTATTTTGTTCTTGAAATCAAGATAAGTATTGTCTTTGAAATCAATATAACAATATACTTTACCTTGATTATGTATTTTGTTCACGATAAGTATTGTTCTTGAAATCAAAATAAGTAGGACAAAATGAAGGGTATTCCAAAAAAAAATTCCTCCATGTGAAACTCTCATAAATTGTTAAATTTTTATTATTATATTTGAAATCCGATAATTGTTATTATTATATTTGAAATCCAATGATCAATTGGTATCTAGTATTTATAATGAGAATTTATATGGAATTTATTAAAAGATTCAATATTCTCTTACTTTAGGTGTTAATAAAAAGAACCCAATTATTATTTCTTTATTTTCAAACTCACCTTCCCTGAGAAATTAGGGTATTCAATATGAGGCATTCTGCAATGTGCTCACCACAAATACTCTTTTGGAAAATTTCATAGACTAGATTTACAAATAGAAAATTTCAAGGGCTAGATTTACAACTAATCCCTTCTTTATGTGGGTAAAAAAATTCAAATAAGTATCTTTAACAAAGTTTATATGTAATTTAGAGAGATGAGTAATGGATAAGAACTCATCATTTTCAACTTCAATATTAACTAAACATGAAATATTTGTTTTCGAGCATGTTTTAGATTTTATGAAGGATAAGTGTTTACCAGTATATGATGATCATAGGAATCACCCTCAATGGAATCACTAGAGTCTATCTTAAATATGAAGAATTTTTTTACATTTTTCTACAAAAAGATAAATAAAATAAAACTACAACACATTACCATGGGGTCTTCACTCAATGAGCCTCTGACATATCATGTGCATTCGTGGCATACTAAACAATACCCTTAATTTGACTACATATTGGAAAATACTTCTAAAAATCACATTATTTAACCCCCTACCAATACAAAACCAATATACCTTCCCAAACTAGAAAAACCCTATTTTCACTAGACATTGTAGTTATCCATTTTTTCATTAACATTTTTTATACCCCTTAATAAATTTTCATTAACTTTGAGCTCCCTTTTTGATACCTGCTAATATAAAAATCCTTTACCCTTATATATCCCCCAATATATTATGTCAGTTTTTCCTCATTATATATCCCTCAATATGAATGTATGTGGTATGGTATTTCTCCCATAGTGAAGCCGCCATGGACATTACATTAGAGCTAGATTCAATAACACTAGAGGACATAAAAAATATCTCAAAAGTAACTCTTCAAGAAAACAAAAAATTAATGCAAAATATGCAAAAAGAAGTTGGAAAAACTATCGCAGACAAAAATAAAGATATTTCTTACTTCAAGGACCACAGTGAAAAATTACTCATGTAAATTAATAATGAAAATAAGTTGTTGGAAAAAAAGGACAAAAATTCATCAAGAAGGTGTTGTAGTAGCTATAACAACCAAGCTATATTTTTTTTTACAAGAGCAAAATTTAGGGTCGCCTCATCTAAAAATATAAGAAATTTATGTAACCTAGACCCTAATACCATTCTTCATACCCTTGAGCTATAATAAATGGGATGGTTTGAACATAGAAAATTTGAAAAATTGAATGGCACATCGCAATCGTGCATTCCATTACATCACAATCATGCATCATAATTTTTTGTTGCAATTCATTTTGTATACCACCCCCTTCCATGCACTTTCCATAGTGGAATAACAGTGTATATCACCCCCTTCCATTTCATTTTCACCATGTTTGTCATTTTAATCCTTCCTTTCTCTCTTGCACCATGTCGATTGGTAGCATATCCTTGCCATTCCATCTTGTGTTGCGTCACTTGGAGTTTTAACAATCATACCCACCCACGCCATGTTGCAAGTAGGTATTGCACATGCTTCTCTTGCATTTGTTTTGTTAGTAAACCACAAGTGTTACCCTATTTTCATGTGATTATTCGTATGTCCAACCTTCACCTTCCACATATATACATATATAAATCAATATTATTACAATCTCCAACACGTAGCCACTTTTTATTTCCCCTTGTTGGCGCATTGTGATTTCACATCACATCATTGCATTACCATTTTGTGCAGCATACATCACGTTTCATATTGAAGTGTCACACCTCTTTGCATGTCGCATCACAATTTTGTTTATTCTTATCTTTATCCTTATTCTTATCTTTATCCTTTATCTTGTTTTGTAAAGGACCGTTGGAAAATGACAACGTACGTTGTTTTTTTTTTCATTAATATTAATTTATTTTATTCATATATTTCTATTAATTGCACACAAGGGATGGAATTTGATGAGTAAATTGTCTTGTTGATCAAATATATTATTTTTTTTCATAACCGTCAATATCTTTTGTTAAACTGATTAGAATCGATGTTAGAGTTGTCTAAATTGTCAAATTTGATGGGTGATTCAGATTTGAAATTCCTAAAAAAAATTCATAACCGTCAACATCTTTTGTTAAATGACTAGAACCGGTGTTAGAGTTGCCTAAACCATCAAATTTGACGGGTGATTCATATTTGAAATTCCTACCCTGGTTGCGTACAACTCATTGTTATTAGTTTGTTCTCACTATTGTTTTGTTCGGGCATATAATTTATTCATTACTTTCTTCCTAATAGTATATATTATATTCCTAAGTGGTTGACAACATTCTCATTGGTTTTATCACGGACAATTAGTTGATTATAAGTTGTTCTAATTGTTTTATGCATTGATTATATTCCTCCGTTGTTAATAGCATTCTCATCAGTTGATTATAAGTTGCTCTAATTGTTTTATACATTGATTATATTCCTTAGTTGTTAATAGCATTTTTATTAGTTCATTGATTATATTTCTCAATTTTTAATAGAATTCTCATTAGTTGATTGATTATATATTGTGATCAGTTGTGCATCATTCATTGTCATTGGTTTTTCTTACGTACTATTGTTTTATCAAGTTTTATTGGTTCTTCTCACTCATTATTGTTTTATTAGGTGTCATTGTTTTTTATCACCTACTATTATTTTCTTAAGTGTCATTGGTTTTTCTCACCTACTATTGTTTTGTGAAGTGTGTACTATGAATGAAAACATACTTTTAGTTATCATCTCATGTATTAAGTTAATTGATTCCCGCACCTCGTTTAGTTGTACAGAAAACATCATCATCGATGATTTTTCATACATAGTTTTTAACTTTGTTTCTTTATTTTCAAGATATAATAATGGTTCTTTTCTATTCATATTGAATCAAAAGAAGCACATATAGGATTAGTTAAGTACCAATTAGCATAACAATTTAAATATAATTGTCCAAAAGCATATAACAACAATTACAAAAAATAAACACCAATACAATTTCTTGTGACATAAAGTATGCTCTTGAAACTTGAGTAAGTACATAAAATCATTTAGTTTGCATAATTGCCTACTAAGCAAAAAGATACATATTAACCTATAGAAATCTATGTATTTCCATAATCATGACAAAAGCATTTCTTGCATGCAAAGACGTTTAGTTTCAAAAATGGAAAAATAGAAAAAAACCACTGTATACTTAACTTATGACCATAAGATACCACCTTAATGACATGTAACCTATGTCTAATAGAGACCAATAGTATTAGTACTTCAAAAAATATTGCTACTATATTCTTCATAAATTAGAAAACCTATGTCCAAGTATAGTGCTCTTTGAGACAGAGCATCGCGTACAGAGTTTAATTCTATATAGATATTTTGTAAGGCGATTTCCTGAAAGTTCTCCTTCATCTACAAAATCCCGTATTTCCAATAATCCAAGCTTAAGACCTCAAGTTGTGTTGTACTTGCCAATCTATCACACATTTGGAGTCACCGAGAATTTGTAAGCATATTATTCTTTTAAAATTAGAAAAATACATAGGTGCCCAACATGCAATAATTTCCACTTTTGTATTTGATCCTTGTTCTGTACCAATTCTCAATTGATAGGACTTGTTTCCTGAAGGCCATTGGGAAGCACTATAATAGATTGGGCATTTTAATCCTTATCTCACTATTTCCTTTTTTTATTAGGACTTTATTCCCTATAAAAACCAACATTTTTGGGAGTTTGTATTTCATTATTAATAGATAAGTTCTTGAAGATAACCCCATTCCTTAAATTCCATATTCCCCATGCCACAAGTATTGGAAGGGTGTAATGTTTCGTGATCTTATTACTGCAATATTGCAAACAATCTACAAAAGGGATCTTACCTATCTTTTCTTTTATACCTAAAACATATGGGATTGGTTTCCATGATTCCTGTGCGATTTTATAGAAAAAAAATACATGATCAATTGTTTCTTCTCCATCCTTACAAAGACTACACAAGTTTGGTCCAAAAAACCTCTTTTCTAGATATTTTCCTAGGTTAAGATTTTATTTTGTAGAACTGACCATATGAAACATCTTAGGTAGTTTGGGATGCTCCATTTACAAATTAAATTGGTCCACTAGTGGAAATTATGGTATACATATGAGTGTGAGATGGCTTCATAAGCAAGTTCCCCTTTCACCTTTCCAAAAGTACTATCCCATCTCCCGACCAGGGAATCATTTTTTCATTTAGGAATATGCCATTATTATACAATCCCTTTACAAAGGTATTCCATTCTTCATCTAGATCACCTACCAACCCAATGTTATTATACAATCCCTTTACAAAGGTATTCCATTCTTCATCTAGATCACCTACCAACCCAATGTCTACAGAACCCATCCAATAACCAATAGAAAAGTGATTGGACTCAACCTTCTTGACATTGTTAACAAAATAGTAACCCTTAGAGTTTAGGATACTTATTAGCTCCCGTGACAATTTATAGGAGGTTTATCCTCCTAAAAAAGGGCCTTTTGCAAGTATCATCTGTTTTCCATCCCTAATATTCCAAGCCAACCATCTAAAGAAACATGGAAAGGAGCTTATTAAAGCATTCCATTCAATTAAACCCTTAAGCACCAACTTAACAAGTGCTTTTCTAATCTAATAGACTACTATCAATTTAATAAGATACTTATCTCAAATAACTTGAATTCATAGTCCTTCTCCAAAAATTCCTTGCCATGGGTTTTTCATTGCTAGTGCCTTGCCAAACCAAAACAGATTCTTAAATTCCCAGCCTCCTAGCTTTTTTGGTCAAGACAAATTTTCCAAATTAACAAGATGAACCCCTTCCCTACTTTTCATGTTTGTTAACAAAAATCTAAACTTTTTTTTGTCTTGTTATGCTCATAATAGATTAGGAAATCTTCGACAAAGACAACCAAAAGACTGGAATATTTTCCAGTATAGATTTCACTAGAACCATTCTTCCTCGTAGAGAGAGCCATTTATAGCACCATAGGCTAGTACATTTCTCAAATTTCCTAAGGAGCCACATTTAATCCTCATTTTGACTATAGTTGGGTTTGAGATAAAAACCCAAGTATTTGAATCCTTTATCCATTTCTTCCACTTGAAATGGAGGGAAACACTTTATGTGGGATAAAGTATTGTATTAAACCCATTCTATAAAAAGATTATTTTTGCCCACTTATCTCCATACAGGAGGCCTACCATAATAATTTTGTCACTCTAGAGAACACTTTCCATTCAAATACTATTGTAGCCCCCATCAACATTACATCATCCAAAAAAAGAAAATGACTAATGTACTATGAGAGAGAGGTTGTTATCCCTTTTATGCTACCTGTTTTTCCCTTTAGTAATAAGAGGCTCAATCATTCCACAACTAGAAGGAAAAGGAGAGGGGATAATGGGAAGCCATGTCTAAGACCTCTTGTACTCCTAAAATCGTAGAAGGTGACCCGTTGATCAAAACCAAAAAGTTTGTTGAAGTCACACAACCCATTATCTAATTCGTGACTTTCAGCTCCAGACTTATCTGAAGTAAAATCCATCTTAAGAATGTTCAACTCACTTTTTCATAAGACTGAATAAGGTCCATTTTGAGGACCATGGATTCTATATTTATTATTTTAATGGAGTTAAGTGCCTCTTAGGCTACACCAATAACATCATGGATCTGCCTTTTTGTCCGGAAGCTAAATTATTCTTAGGACATATTTGTTTCCAACTTATCTTTGATCCTATTTCAAATAACTTTAGAGATGATCTTATAAACCAATTTGGATAGTGAAATGGCCCTATAGTAATTAAAGGTCATAGCTTTAGATAATTTTTGAATCAATGTTAAATAGGTTGCATTCATGGCTTTATAAACTTTCCCATTCATTATAGAATCTTCCACATTCTTACAAATATCTTCCTCCATAAGTTCGAAAAGTGAAAGGAATAGTCCCATACCCCAACAACCCAACTCTGGACTTTTGTCCTTAGCAAAAGTTTCAAGACACCAACTTCGATTTCAAGCAAAGTGATGGGTCTTAGTATCCTGTTAGAATCCTCAAAAGTGAAGAATATTAGATAATGTTGAAAGAATTGTAGCTGGGATAAAATGTTGTTAGTTCCCAGGTCCTTGAAAAGAGAGGAAAAATGCTTCACAACAACAGATTCTAACACTTTTTGTGTGGACTTGATAGTACTAATGATTCACCTCCTCTATTTCCCAGATGGAATTATTAATCCTTTTATGATTTGAAAACTTGTGGAAAAATTTAGTTTTTCCATCCCGTAGCTTAATTCAAGTTTCTCCACTCTTGAGCCTCCAAGAATCCTCTTCTATCCTTAATATCTACAATTTTTTGGCTTCCAATGAATTCATCCTATGTTTTATCTCAGCTTAGGAATCAAAATTAATGAAGGAATACTGAGATTTTTGCATATTCTTCCTCCAGGGTTAATAATTCTTCTTTCAACTCTACTTTTCTTTTTCTTTCCCAACCTACAACCACATTCTTAAGTTCCTTCAGTTTTTGAACAAGGGTGTCTATAATAGAGGAGCAATTAATAGCAGAGCTATTTTTCAAAATATTTCTAACCAATGACTTGAAGGAGTCCAATTCAAGCCATGAATGGTTGAATTTAAAAGGGTATTTAATCTTATGATATTCAAAATCTAATTGAAGGAAAATGGGGAGGTGATCTAAAATTCTTTCTGTACTAATCCATGATCTATACCTTTACAAATTTTCAGCAAGATGGTATGCTATCAAGAACCTGTCCAATATTATAGTTATTCCTTCATCCCCGACCCTGCCATTTCTCAAGGTTGGATCTAAAATATTATGGATAACATCGAGGATATTTTTTTCTTATAACATCTCTAAAAAGTAGGTTATCATGGGATCAAAATGAGCTCTAATCCCACAAGTTTCCCAAATAGAGATAGTGAAGTTTAGATCCCTTGCCAGAATAATGGGTCGATCCTTAAAAAAACCACTTACTTGGATATAGTCACAATAACCATGTCTCTTTCCATAAAGCCCATAACAGTTGACCAACTTTATAGGATGTGAAAAACCCCTTAGAAAACCTTCTAGTATGATTCTTGTTGAGGATGAAATTGCGTGAAAATTTGCAACCCTAGGATACTAGATGGAGAATAGACCTCCAAACAATGCCTCAGAGTCTATAGAGCATACATTCTATCCAAGCCATAGATTTTGAAAGGCCTCTCTTACCTTCTCTCCCAAATCCATTGTGTCTTGCATCATAATTACGTATCGTCTGTGTAGATCAACCAATCTCTTAAGGGAGTTGAATTTGGACCTCTTGACGTTGATGGACATCACAATAATTTAAGACCTTCCCTACAGGGCTTCTAAGCTCTAAGTTCCCTAGGTATGTTATATTTCTCCTTTTTGACCTCTACGCATAAACCTCCTTGAATGGCTCACTCTCTCACTAATAATTTTTTGTTGTGTTTCATTTTCCAGATAGTAACATTTGGGAAAGGAATAATAAGGTTATTTTGATCTTTCTCTTTTGTAATGGATTCAAAGAATACAATTATATGGGTCAATTTTAACGAGTCCTTATAATAAGGAACCAAAGAATGCAAATGAGATTCCAAAATATCGAAAGGATTACAGGACTGAGGAATAGGAGAATCTATGACTAGGGAAGAAAACATGTAAGGAGGAATAACATATCCATAAGGATAAATCTCCTGAGTACTAACTTTCGAATTTGAAATAATTCTTGCCTTAGTAGGTGATGAAACGCCACTTGCATCCATTAGGGCAATGTTATGTAACAAATACTACTTAACACTTTCTTAATAAAACAACGAACTCAAACCTACCTTCATTTTCTCCCATACCTGGAAAATATGGTTAGCATGAATATAGTCCTACATGCCATGAATGGAATGTTTCTTCATGAACAAACTATAGATACATATTAACATAGTCAAAATTAATGCTCAATAACATCATTAACATCAAATTAGCAACAACCCTACACTAGGGTTTTAACCTAAATTTTTAAGTTTTAGCAAGGTAAGTTAACATAAATACATCTTCACACAAGTATGACAAGGTGGTTGAAAATCCAATCTCTTGATTCTCATATCTCTTGGGGATAATTTACACTTGTTAGCTTACATCCTTCATGCCCATGCATCCATTTAATCATTCCTCTTAGTTTTGTACAACTAATTGATTTTTCCAACCCTTCTCTTAAGTGTACAATGAGAATGAGGACAACATATTTGTTTTGATCTTGTTCTTCCCTGTTATTGAGAGTGGTTGGTTTTCTCTATTTTTAACTTTGTTTATAAATGAGTAACATGTTCACCATGAGAAACATAACAATGGTGGCTAGTTTTTTCCATTTTTAACTTTGTTTATAAATGCTTATCTAAGCCAAAAGGAAACATGAAAACATATTTGAATGAATAATGTAATGGCCAATTTCTACCAAACCTATTAAGCAATTTTCAATCCATGTGGAAATGTTAATGGGCATATAAAAAATAATTATAGAATTGTATTAATTATTTAATTTTGATAGTATAATAGTGATCCATCATAGAGACTTGTGATAGTGAGTATTATAAATGATATTAATAATAATGAAAATATAAGGTTCGAAAATTGTATTCATGCAAAAGGCGATTGTCCAAATGTGATAAATAATTAATTCAAAATGTTATATTAAACTTTGTTATATATATATATATATATATATATATATATATATATATATATATATTAAAGTTTATATTGTATTATTTTAAATTATTATGCAAAATACATACTTTAGACAAGTCACATCTTTAATTGTGTCACTCCGTAGGTGATCTCAATCTCTCCAATGAAAATTATATATTTTTGGCTGCCTAATAATAGATTAATTTTTTAATAATTCTAAAAGTTTCAGCAAAGCTAACATAACAAGAAAATCTATTGTTGTACTATAAAAACAGATGTTGAAAGTTATCATCAAACTCAAGAATTTAAGGATGCAATAAGAGTTAGGTCTCTGAAACTACAACCAAGGGGACCCGAAGGAGTGGGCTCACACTAGAAGTGGAGCTCAATGTGACCCAATCTTGGATCCATTCTCTCTAATCAAACTCTCTGATTGGGTTGGACATGTTTGACATCTTCCAAACTAGAAAAAATATTATATATTTCTTCCTACTTGTCTTTTAAAACCCTTTCCATTAGGGCCTTCATATGCCAATACAATGCCAAGGCACTAATATACTGCTTCCTTCTACCCCGAGTATGCCCAAGTTCAAGAATATAGGTGGAAGCATCTTCAAGGATTGTGGAGTCTCAGAAATCTAGTACATTATGAGTAGCAAGAGATTCCAAATTATAGATTTCATTCTGAGTGTCAGGGGAACTATCACTTGATAAGTATTAGCAGCTTCTTGGGCCTACTTTTGGGCATGGTTACGACCTCGTGGACCATGACCTCCCCCACTACACCTGCTTCAAATCCTATGGAGTTGCATGGATGTCAAATGGATAATGTATTGATGGTTTATATAAAGAGAGAACATGGTAAAAATCTGAGCCCAAGTCCTCCAAAGTAGCTAGGATAGAAACAAAATAGCGGATAAGAGATGCAGATTGAAAAATAGAAAGCTCCTGGGGCTGTGAGAAGCAATGCATAATCAGAAGGGTACCACAGGATGGGGCAGGTAAAGGTTTGCAACTTGGGAGAAACACCAAAGTGAGTGCATAGAAGACCATTTACGGAATATATAGAGCGTAAATAAACCCATCAATAAAAATAAGTAACCCAAAATAATACCAATACCAAACACTATAACTAATATAAAATGAAGAGACAACAACGATAAAGAGATACCTAATGATCTGAAATGAGGGTTTGAACAACCTGTCATGCTTACAATAACCTCCCACTCCAAAGCTTAAACAAACATGATCTAGCTTATGTTGACAACTGCATAATTATGTACTTGAAATAGGTGTATGTGTCTGTTTGTTTTCATATGTTTAAGTGCTTTAACTTGATTTGTTTCTTCTGATATTAAACACGTATATCAGACATATAATGTAGCAAATAAACATCACACATAACAACAAATTTAATAAGGATTTCACCCCAATCTCGTGGGCTATGTCTCTGTGAGCCCTTCTCAACTTGACTTGGCTCTTTGGGATTATGGCTTGAATTCTTTTACAAGTTCCACACTCAACTCTAGAGGTTACTGAACTAAACCAATGGGATTAGAAAAGCATCTTTGTCCCTATCATGGCTATCCTCATTGTGCAAGCAAATCTAGGCTCCCTCGGACTTGATTCCTTTAGTAGGTGAACTAAGCTTCCCTGAGCTTCTAATGGCACTAACTCCTTCATAATTCTTCAATGGTATCTGAAACCTCTGCTACTATCTCTAGCACATATCTGACATCAACAAATGATTGCTCATTTTCTCAAAACAAGCCTTGCATCCCCGATATAGGAATTCCTCCACGGTTGGCTCTGGGCTGCCTGAAACTTCCCTTCAACATCTTGTTCTTTAGAAGTCTCCAAATGCTTCTAAAAACACCTTCATTGGATTCAAAAGGTTCATTACAGATAGGAACAACTGTTTTTTTGTTGAGAATGGATATTGGTAGCTCCTGCAGCAGCCTCCAACCCTTGGTGGCCCTGAGCTCCAAAATCTCCCTAGATGAAAATCTCCTTGAAGATGGCTTCTTCAGCTTCTCTGGACTGTTCCAATGGCTTCAAAAGGCCCAAATTAGTCTAGGTAGTCTCTTTTTTCACTCTCCTAGGTTGAAAATTTCATCTTTAGTTCATTTAATGAATTTCTCCTAGTTTTCCTCCACCAAATCTGGAACTGGCAGTTTAAATGGGGTTAATTTTGGCGAACTGTGCCAAATTTGGATTTTCACCAGGCTTGACCACCAGGATGACCGTAACCATCCGTGGAGTCTATGC
The DNA here is from genome assembly GCA_031772625.1 of Pinus tabuliformis. Taxonomy (NCBI): domain Eukaryota; kingdom Viridiplantae; phylum Streptophyta; class Pinopsida; order Pinales; family Pinaceae; genus Pinus; species Pinus tabuliformis. Next base: position 734,832,667 of record CM062814.1, read on the forward strand.
GCATGTGACCGCGTCGACAGGCGGTGGTTAAGGTCGGCGGTTATGTTAATGCGCTGACGGTGGTTAGCGGAACCATCGGAGTAGACCGCGACGTGTGAACTGTTGGGACCATTGGCAGGTAACCGCTGGTGGTCTACCCCAAAACAACAAACTCTGAACATTCAAATATTATTTGCGCTCCTATATAGTTAAGAAACAAAGCATAGCGAAGTTGGTTAAATCGCCTGGCTTGCCCACAGGAGGTCACGGGTTCGATCCCGCTCAACCTCATAGAAAAATTTTGACATGCTAATTCAAGGCCACGTGATGGCCTCTGGGCTTGCCACTTGTTGGCCTCTGATTGGTCCAACCAAACAAAATTTGACATGCTAATTCAGGGCCACGTGGTGGCCTCTGGGCTTGCCATGTGTCGGCCTCTGATTGGTCCAACCAAACAAAATATTCCAGCGAATATTTTGGGGAATATTTTAGAGAATATTCCAAGGAATATTCCTCGAAATATTCCTTTTTAAAATTTTTCCAAAATTCAAAAATTTGTAGTTTACTGGGCATTTTTTAAATGCGATAACTCCTCCATAGAGTTTTGGTTTTTCAAAAGGTTCATGGTGCTGGAATCAAGAAGACAAGATCTATCCGATCATTCAAGTTCGACACTCTTTCAAACACTTTGAATTTTGAGCTATCATTGAAGTCCTGGATCGATATTTAATCACTCCTCCCCATTTGGAATCTTTTGGACCCCAAAAGATTGATATATCGATCTGAACAATAGATGAGAGTACAACACCCTCTTCTTTCAGCCTCCATACACTTGCCTGCATGGCTAATGCCTTTCAACAAAAACTCAATGATAGTCGACACTTCACTTCCTAGATGCCCTTGTCCTCCTGTTAAGAACTGTCTTCCTTGAACTCATTCAGAATTTATAGAAGGTAGTGCTTCCAAACCACTTCCATGAAAATGTCACAAAGGTAACCATGGCGACTTTTGCTACTGCAAATCTTCTTCTGTAGACAATGTCAAAAGAAGATAATAACTTGATGAAATAAAATCTTGTTTCAACAAAAGAAACAACCTCCAAATCATGTCTTTACATCATGTATACAAATGTTTGACTATATCAAAAGTTGACAAAAATCATACCTTTTAAACATTTGACCCTTCAAGTCAAGCACGTACAAAAAGAATTTTTAACGATGCTTTTATAAAGATGAAACACTTCATCATTATCTCCCTTTTTACAATCTTGGAGATCAAATTAACTTTTCCCAGTTAACATTACATTACATGCATGTTTAAAACAAAGTAATCAATCCTTCAAGTTAATCACGTATACATGTTCAAAATACTAGGAAATCATCATCCCTGTGCTCATGCATATCATTCTCATGCATGCATTTCATCCTTCAACTTTCTCTTAAGTACAATCATAAGTACAAGATCCTCGATCACATGTACATGTACTTTCAAAGCTGAAATGAATATAACTTTCACTGCAATAAAGCGAGTCTCATACTCAACTTTTCCATCCTGCAACTTGCATTCCCTTAGCAAAGAAATGCATTTAATCAAAAGACATGCAACTTTAATTGGATAAGAACTCTAACCACTTCTTACCAATCCATTTCAAAGGTGCTTCCTTTAACTGCACATTAACATTAACATTTGGATCATCCTGACACATATCAATGATGGAAAATTCCTTTCCATTCTTGCCATACTCTTTTTCCTCTTTCTTCAACTTTCATGGAAGCATTGTTGGATTGAGAGTCCAAAACCTTTCAGCAGTATGTCCTTGCTTATGGCAATAACTACAACACATGTGCATCTTCTTGACAGCATGATTTGCATTGTTCAATGGAACTTTGGCTTCTTGCCTCCTTTCCTTCAAAAGTTTCCTATATGCGGCCATTCTTTTCTAACATCTAGAAAAACTATGGTTAACCAAACCACAAAAATAACATGCAATTCTTTTCCAAAGCTTATGTGGAAATTTACCATGCTTTACATGATCAAAATAAATATGATTTAAATCATATTTATACCTTTCTCTATCACCTTTATTACCTTCAGGAGGAGGTGAATTGAATGAAGAAGAAGCTCCCTTTGGAACACCATCAACTCCTTTAATGGTTTTAGAGCTTTCACAAATCTCTTGTTCAAGTGCATGCTTATGCACACCTTCTTCCTACAAGGTATGTTTCAAACTATTTCATTCCCCAAGAATACAATCTTTACCAACTTGAGGTAGGGAACTTGAAATGAAACTCCTTCTAGAAACTATTTCAATTGCCTTCATGTCTGTTTTGGAGCTTTCTCCATAAGATTGTCCATAGCCAAGACCCAAATACTTAGGCCTTTCCTCAATCATTATTGGCTCAAGAATACCTTGTGCATGTTTGCCCAATCCTTTTCCTTCATAGCCCATTTTGGACATCAACTTGGACCCTATGCCTCTTGTATGTTTTTCAAAAGAACCAACATAAACATTCTTATAAGAATTTGAAGACAAACTAGAATTGTTTACCTCTTCTTCAAGCTGATATTTGGCTAAGGCTTCTTTAGCAACAAGGAACTGTGTCTCCAAATCATGCATCCTTTCAAGGTTCATATTTGCAATATGAAGTTGGCTTTCCGTTTCTTGCAATTGGTCATAAAGCAACTGCTTCTCTTCCTTCATGGAATTCAACTGCTCTTAAAGTTAAGTGCTTTTCCTTTCATCCTCCTACATTTCTCTCACCATATTCATCATGATGAAAAATTCTTGCTTCAAGCCTTCATCAAAGAATCTTGTGAAGGAGGAAGATTTTGAGGACTCACTTGTGGAAGTTGTCATTATAAAAATGAACAAAAGAACTTCAACAAAATTCAGAATCTATTAACAAATTCCTGAATCAAATGACTGAACCAAATGACTGCATAGTCAAACTCTTATTCAAACAACCATTTTGCATAAAACCTCTTGTGCTTCAAGGATTGCCTTGAGGTCCTTGGGGTAAGGAGAATGCCTTCAACCCTTCTTCCTTCTTGTCCTCTCCTGGACTTAGCTATCAGTAGATTTCCTTCACCTTTGCAAACTCAAACAATAGTCAGTTTACAAATAATCAATCAATAGAATTTGATTGTCCTCCCTAAACAATTTTCAAGTAAAACAAGCAAATAGATTTCTTTGTCAATCAAGCATCCTTCTTTGATACCATTTGATCTGAAATGAGGGTTTTAACGAATTATCATGCTTATAAGAACCTCCCAATCCAAAGCTTAAACAAACATGATCTAGCTTATGTTGACAATTGCAGAATTATGTCCTTGAAACAGGTGTATGTGTTTGTGTGTTTTCATCTGTTTAAGTGCTTTAACTTGATTTGTTTCTTCTAATATTAAACACGTATATCGGACATATAATGCAACAAATAAACATCACACATAACAGCAAATTTAATAAGGAGTTCACCCCGATCTCGTGGGCTACATCTCCGTGAACGCTTGTTAACTTGACTTGGCTCTTTAGGATTATGGCTTGAATTCTTTTACAAGTTCCACACTCAACTCTAGATGTTACTGAACTAAACCAATGGGCTTAGAATACCATCTCTATCCCTGTCATGGTTGTCCTCATTGTGCAAGCAAATCTAGGATCCCTTGGACTTGATTCCTTCAGCAGGTGCACTGAGCTTCCCTGAGCTTCTTAATGGCACTAACTCCTTCAGAATTCTTCAACGGTCTATGAAACCTCTGCTACTGTCTCCAGCACATATCTAACATCAACAAATGGCTTCTCATTTGCTCAAAACAAGCATTGCATCCTCGATCTAGGCCTTCCTCCACGGTTGGCTCTAGGTTGCCTGAAACTTCCCTTCAACATATCGGCCTTTAGAAGTCTCCAAATGCTTCTAAAAACACCTTCATTGGATTCAGAAGGTTCATTACAGTCAAGAACGACTATTTGTTTGCTGAGAATGGATACTGGTAGCTCCTGCAACAGCCTCCAATCCCTGGCGGCCCTGAGCTCCAAAATCTCCCTGGATGAAAATCTCCTTGAAGATGGCTCTTCAACTTCTTTGTACTGTTCCAATGGCTTTAGAAGGCCCAAATTAGTCTAGGTAGTCTCTTTTTTCACTCTCCTAGGTCGAAAATTTCATCTTCAGTTCATTTAATGAATTTCTCCTAGTTTTCCTCCACCAAATCTGGAATTGGCAGTTTAACTGGAGTTAAATTTGGTAAACTGTGACAAATTTGGAGTTTCGCTAGGCTTGACAGTCGGGCTGACTGTAATCGTTGGTGGAGTTTGCGCACATGTGACCACATGGACCGGCTGTGGTTAAGGTCGGCGGTTATGTAATGTGCTGACGGTGGTTAGCGGAACCGCTGGAGTAGACCACGGCGTGTGAATTGTTGGGACTGTTGCTGGGTAACCGCTGGCGGTCTACCCCCAAAGAACAAACTCTAACCATTCAAATATTATCTTCTCTCCTATATAGTTAAGAAACAAAGCATAGTGGAGTTGGTTAAATCACCCGGCTTGCCGCGAGAGGTCATGGGTTCGATCCTGCTCGACCTCATAGAAAAATTTTGACATGCCAATTCAGGCCCACGTGGTGGCCTTCGAGCTTGCCATGTGTCGGCTTGTGATTTGTCCAACCAAAAAAATTATTACAACGAATATTTTGGAGAATATTCTAGGGAATATTCCTCAAAATATTCTTTTTTAATTTTTTCCAAAATTCAAAAATTTGCAGTTTACTAGGCATTTTTAAAATGCGATAACTCCTCCATACTGTGTCGATTTTTCGAACTGTTTGCAGTGCCGGAATTAGGAAGACGATATCTATCCAGTCGTTTAGGTTCGACACTCTTTCAAACACTTTGAATTTTGAGCTATCATTGAAGCCCTGGATCAATATCTGATCACCCAAGATCTAAAGGTCAAGAGAAGTGTGAGTGTTAGAGATTAGGTAATTGTAGATGAATATGAGGTGCCCATGACATACAAAATGACAGAGAAATTGCGTCTAAATGTAATAAGGAACCCTACCCATCTTGATGTGTTCCTGAAGCTTGAGTGTCTCCATGAGAACTCTACCAGACGACCGACATGCCAATCTACAAAGTGGGATATTCCTCTAGAGACCCCTTTAGAAATACCATATAAAAATCCCTACTATATAGAGACTAAGGATTATTAGACCACCCTTTGCACCACTTTCCTTTTGACCCCATATCCTGAAGCAAGAGGACTAGATTTTGCTTCCATTCACAATGTTGAACCCAAATCTTTTCATGTAAAAATCACAACACAACGATTTTGTCCCTTAATCCCACTAATCATCTCAGAGTTCACCCCATCAGGGAAAAACTTTCTTCAAAATATTATAGTAATAGGTTTTTTATTTTAAATAATTTAACTAAGATGTATAATTTTCCTAGTGTAGTTGTTAAATTCTTAATCACACATATAAATTAATTAAATGAAAATATTATAATAAATTTTGTTCAAAATATTGAAATGATAAGTTTTTTATTTTAAATCATTTATGAAGGATGTATAATTTTTATAGTGTCTCTAGTCACTTCACAATAAAAAAAAGTATAATGGATTTGGTTTAAATCAAATATTATATAGGTATTCTAGAATTAATTTTCACATTTAAGGATGTATAAATTTTATACTATAGTTGATTAATTTATAATTAAAAAATATAATATAATTGATTTAATATAAATATTACATATTCCATGCAGGGCGTATTAATGCATGCCTTATCTTCTTGCTTTGATAGCAAGATCACTCATTAAAATAAATGTTGCAACATGCAATCCACTTGGAAATCGAATGGCTCGTGGGTCACCTTAAAGGATCGCTCAGACACAAAATTCAAGGTTTATCATCATCTAAAGTATCATGTAGGTACCATGTTGCACAAGTCAGTTTGATGTTGGACGGTGGAGGACTTAAAATTTTTATATTAGAATGATGGACTTCACTCATAACTTGAAAATTTCAACTCAATCCTCCTGGGAAGTGGCGACCATGGGAGTCCTTTGCTATAGGATCAATGGCACGCTACACCAACTCCAAGCAATGTGTTGGATTCCCATATAATGATTGGTGTGTTCAGACCAATGGTTATGCGAACACTATTGGTATTGGAAAAATCGAGCGAGCCAAGGCACCCTTGTATTTACATTAGGAATATGCAAAACTATCTTAGAGTTGCTTCCCTTCTCGCTGGAAAATTTTGTTCGATGCACTCAACTGTTCTTGTTTCCAACCTGGTAAAAGGATTCTTAGTGTTATGGGTAAGGCTATTCTCAATTTAGTTTTTCTTCCTTTGCATCAAATTTTGTTTGGTTGGACCATTCTATGGTTTCTTTGACCCGTGGATTTATATTTCCTTAGCAAAAAAACCAATTTGGATTGATCTCCTAGCCATCCTCTGTTCTTTGTAACTCTTCCCTCTCATCTCACTCCTAGTCCTCTCAATTTCCCTCCCCGCAGAAAATCCCATCAGCCTTCATTCTCATGTAAATTCCCTACAACCTTTCTCTCAGGTAAATTGCCAAAATTCTCTCCTCTCGTGTCAATTCCTCTCCTGCTAGCCTCTCTCCTGCTCCTTCGTCTCTGCTTGTCCATCTTGACTCTCCAAATCCTTGAAAATCACCTCTCTTGTCCCCATTCATTCCCCTCATCGCCAATCTCCAACCTTAAAACTTTCTTGTATTACTATGACTTGTGGACAATACATGGTTTCTCATAAAGAGAGGGGTAGAGGTCATCCCTCTGCATCCTCTCTGACCACTAACCATATGGCATTGACCTCTCAACTGTAAGCCTATGTGCAGGTAAGGGAATCCATATATCATTACAAGTAGTACATCCCCAAGCTTGCCCGCCAAGAAATAGAAAGAATAGAAGTTGTTGTGTGTTCCTGACCACCATGTTCAAGTCGAGAATAAGGAATAAATTCCTATTCTAGATACAACCACTCGCATGATATATTTAGGCTACATGTGGGAAATCAATGTTTATTGGCCTACAAAATTTCATTTTGTGCACATCCTCATAGACAACAACAATGCTCAATAGGAGAATGCTTACAAGTTGGTAGAATTGGAGGAGAAATTGGATGAAATGGATCACAAAATTCACATACTCCTCAACAGGTGTAACAACAAGTGCATCCCTGCGAATGGGGTTGTTCTCTACTAGACAACATAGGATGATGAATTTTAGGGAAATGTCACACACACACACACATATATTAAGTATATGTATTATTAATCTATGTATTGGTTCAGTGAGTCGTTGTATTGTCATTTTTATTTAACATATGCTATAGTCAAGAGAGGTATACTCAACCTCAAGACTTTGAAGCTAAAGCTCTATTCTAGTTTCCCACGAGGCAGATACAAACAACCACTTATCATTGTCTCATATATATATATATATATATATATATATATATATATATATATATAGAGAGAGAGAGAGAGAGAGAGAGAGAGAGAGAGAGAGAGAGAGAGAGAGAGTTTATCTTATTTATTAAGAAAAATAATTCTTATTTTACTATCCAAATCTAACTCTTACAATTTTTATAAATGTTATGTTAAATTCCTACACATAATATATTAAACTCATATTTATGCCGATAGGTGTAGTCTATTTAAGAATATGGCTTCTAGAATTTTCATTTAAAAAAAAAAAAAATAATAGATGGTGTAGATTTATAGGTGGTCTATTTAAGAATATGGTTTCTAGGATTTTCATTTAAAAAAAATAAAAAATAAAAAATAAAAAATGATGTAGATTTAATAATGTAAGGATATTCTTTGTTGTATACCTAGTCCAACAACTAAAATGAAATGCGTCGAAACAAATTTTAGCTTATAACCTCCATTCATATATTAGAGTTACACATTATCAGAATTATCTAACCTCCACTATTATTTTGATGTTACAAATTCTCAACATTATAAATGACACATAAATATTTTAATAAGTTTCAATATTTAAGTATTGGGGGTTTAGTAGTGCATTATACTAGATATCATTTTTTTGGGATTCAACGTTAATTAAGTCATTCATCTATGACCATTTCCATTCCATGAGAGGTAGTAGTAACTAACTAGTTTCTCATGATTTTTGAATAGTCCACTTAGCACTCATTGCATAGGGTGATGCTCACATGGGGTGAAGAAGTGGGATCGAAACTAGTGATTTATTTCATTAGTTTCAATCCCACTTCTTCACCCATGTGAACATCACCCGATGCAATGGAAATGAGAAATCATGAGAAATTAGTCAACTACAACTACTTCTCATGAATGACCATAGATAAATAACTTACTTAACTTATTTAAATCCCAAAAACTATATCTAACTTTCAATATTATAAAAATTTTTATATATATATATATATATATATATATAATCAACTATTTCAAATTAAATGCTATTTCCCCACTCACGGCACGTCAAGTCAATGTTTTTGGCGTTACGGCTGCCTTCGCGTTACCTTAGCTCCGCCCTTTCACATCAAGAGCTATGAGTGAAGGCAGCGTCTAACCAGCCATATATAGCGTATTCAATGCACCCGGAGATGCACGGGACATAGCCCGCTAACACGCGAATTGCCTTTTCTTATTTAGTGAGGAGTTTCCAAATTCGTGTGTTAACGGATTATCTCTCGTGCATTTCCGGGTGCATTGAATACGCTATATATGGCTGGTTAGGCGCTTCCATGAGTGAAAACTTGTTATTTATGGCCTACCGATGACTAAATCTAAATCTAAGTGATATGATTAACCATGATGAATCAATCTGTGAAAACTTGTTATTTATGGACTACCCATCACTAAATCTAAATTTAAGTGATATAGTTAACTATGATGAATTATATTTATCTCTGACAATCAATAATGACTATCTCCACTGCTCATTTAACCACTAAACTATAATAAAATCTACAATCAATAATGACCTTCTCCACTGCTGATTTAACCACTAAACTATACTAGATTTTGCTACTATTTTAAAAATAAAAGGTTATTTCTCAACTCAAGGGCTTTATAATCCGGAAGGGCTTTATAATTCGTCTCAGCCTGACTTTGTTTAATCCAGAACGGCTTTATAATTCAAGTCCAGTTTTCGTGGGACTGTCGAAGGTTGCAAATGGGTTTTTATCAGCTACTTCAACTTCCGTATCTCTCTCCTCCTGCAACACTAATCTCCAGTCTAGCAACTCTCGTAGTTCTGTCTTTAGTCTTTCACTGGATATTGCAATGGCTGAACAAGGGAACGAACGGTGGTGGCAGATTGCCTCCAGGGCCGTTTCCATGGCCGGTCATAGGCAATCTCCATCAATTGAAAGCGCCTGTTCACCCCCTGTTCACCGCACTCTTACAGAGCTTGCTCACAAATATGGCCCCATTATGTTTCTGCACTTAGGCTCTGTCCCCACTGTGGTCATTTCTTCTTCTGAGATGGCCAAACACTTTCTCAAAACTCATGATTCCATATTTGTCAGCCGACCTCCAACCGCGGCCGCCAAATACTTGTTCTACAACAGCAAAGATGTGTTGACGACCCCGTATGGAGAATACTGGAGGCAAATGAGAAAATTATGCGTCACAGAATTGCTGACCGCCAAAAGTATGGAGTCCTTAAGACACGTGCGAGAGGAAGAGGCGTGTCTGATGATCCGCTCCATCTGGGAGGAAAGCGACAGAGGAACAGTCGCTGTCAATGTTAGCAAGGCCATCTCTAATTTCTCGTCCAACACTGTTTGGCGAATACTTGCGAGTAGGAAAATTTCGGATTATGATTTGGGTGGCAGCGGCAAAGGATTCAAGGACCTGTTATTCGAACTGTCAGCTATCTTGGGATCTTTCAACATTGGAGATTTCATTCCTTTTCTTGATTGGCTTGACTTGCAAGGTATCAAGGGGCGTATGAAGAAGGCCAACCAAATATTCGATGAACTCGGTGACAAAATAATTGAGGACCATCTTCATCACTATCCTAATCTCTCCAAGGGCCATGAGACTGGTAAAGACTTCGTGGACGTGCTGCTCGAGATGCAGCAGCAGCCAGCTGACAACGATGATACCGAGAAGATGAAGATCACACGCGAAAATATCAAGGCTATTGTGCTTGTATGCCTCCTTTGCCATCGCTCTAATTCTGAAACTTAAATCCATTGGTATTTGAAATTTCGTTTTTACTATGAGTAACGTTGTGCTTCTTTACTTTTACTTACAGGACATGTTTGGCGTAGGAACGGATACCTCAGCAATTACGGTAGAATGGGCAATGAGTGAGCTGCTCAGACATCCTCATGCGATGAAGACTTTGCAGCAAGACATGGACTCGGCAGTCGGCGACGATGGTACAGTAAAAGAGTCCGATCTGGCAACCATGAAATACCTCCGATGTGTGTTGAAAGAGACGCTACGATTGTACCCACCGGGGCCGATAGCGACTCCCCATGAATCTGTTGAAGCAGTCACAGTCGGCGGATACTATATACCCAAGAAAAGCATGCTGATGGTTAATTTGTGGGCCATAGGAAGGGATCCCAATGTTTGGGGTGCAGATGACGTTCTGGAATTCAAGCCAGAGAGATTTATGCAGGAGGAGCATATTGACTTAACAGGAACTAGAGATTTTAGAATGCTTCCGTTTGGGGCAGGGAGGAGAGGATGCCCCGGGGCTCCCATGGCTATTCCCATGATTGAGCTCGCATTGGCTCAGCTGGTGCACAACTTTGAATGGAAATTTGAGGGAGATCTGGCGCAGATGGATATGACGGAAGGATGTGCAGCCACGATTGCAAGACAAGTTCCCCTGTTTGCCATTCCAAGTGCGAGGCGTTCACTGCCTAATTACGCGCTTTAGTGATCTATGAGTATAAAACATTTTATATATTCATATGGCATGGCAGGGTCCTTTCGCATTAAGCTTAACCTGTAGAGTGAATTTCTCTAGCTTTATTACAAACAGGTCAATCGAGGTCAAGTTTTCCTCTAGCTGTACCAGACTCTAGAGGGACTTTGGCTTTGTATTTAACTGTTTAATTTAATAATCAAATGTTTGTCAAGTTTTCAATGATTAAATGGCGTTAAGGAATTTAGCAGAACTGACTATACATATAGCAAACATTTCAATTTATCCTTTTTTTTTTTTTTTTAAAGGATGAAGTTAAATTGGAATTCAAATATTATGTGGTTTTATCTATCAACATGGCATAACGATTTATTTATCAATATTATTTAGGTTTAAACTATTTTAAAAATAAATGTAAATTATTTTTTTATTAGTTAAGAATTTTTTAAAACCTAACCAAACAAAATAATAATATGTGATTTTATGTATCAAAATAATAATATGTGATTCGAGGTTATATATTGATTTATTTGCCGTTATTATTTAAGTTTAAATAAATTTTTATTTTTAAAATAAGATTTAAAAGTTAATGGGATAAAACTTAAAAGACATATAGGAGAATGGAAGTTTACATATAATGGGGAAGGAGATGAAAAGTATAAAATGATGATTTTTTTTAACAAGTCACAATTAAATTATAATAAATTTTATTATTTAAAAAAAAATATTATAGGCAATTTCATTAGGCTTCTCACTTTTTTTTGAAAATCACTTACTATATTTTCATCTTATTTTTTAGTATTGGTATCATGAGATAGAATTTTGATCTTTTGTCATTGTTTCACCTAATGAAAGATACAATATTTTCCAATCCATAAAATCTAGACATTTTCTTTTACTAAATTCATATTAAAATGTTTAATGTTTTAAGTTTCTTTTGGCTTATTTTTATAATAGTGTAAATTCATCTTAACCATTTTACAGAGGGATCAAATCTTTTGAGGTTCAAACCTCTTTAGAGTGCAATACATGAAAATAAAAATTTGAGCTAGAAAAATTTGATCTCTCGAAGCTTGATTGTTGAGTGGTTAAGATGAATCTCACACATATATTATTAAAAACACTTAAATATTACTCGTGCATATTCAAATATTTATTTTCTATATGAAATATTTTGTTATTATTAATATTATTTAAATGTTGCATATTAATTTTATATTAAGAAATGAATGAATGACATAACTCACTCTTATTACTTTTCTTAGAAAGTAATTGTTTTTTTTTTTTTTAATTTCTAATTATTTTTCTATTTAAAAACTGAAATATTTTATTATAGTCAACATTAAAATAAATATTTTTAATCTCTCTATCTAGATATATATGAATTTGATAATGAAATAAATTAATGTTCATTAATATTGAAATAGTTTATTATCTTGTATTGAAATATTCTTAAAGACTATAAAAGTTACCTCTAACTGAAAATTGAAACTATAAATATTTTTTTTCTTTTAATTATTTAATTTCTCTTTGAGGTTAATATACAATTATCTTAGTTCACATAAACATTGAAATATTTTTATTTATGACTAAAAGAATAGAATATTTTTACCACAACTCGTATACTAAATTATAATATTAATAAAAAAAATCACAATGAAAATTATACCTATTGCATCATACTTATCATTAAAACTAACCAAAAATATATATCTATTTTATTTTGTTTTTTAAATTATCATAAATTAAAAAAATATTTTATTTATATTTTAAAATAAATATATGTTTGGTTTATTATCTAAAAATTAGACATTTCTCTAAACTATAGAATACACGTCTGCATAAAAAAAAATCATGCATATGGAAAGAGCTCATTATAAATAAAGATAATATCTGATTGTATGTATAAAATTATATATTATTAAAAGCGTAGAAATAAACTCAGCCATGGTTACAAGAAATATTGATTTCCTTCAAAATATTATCTGAGTTCTCAAACTATTTCAACTTTGAGTATGACTTGAAATTATTTCTAATAACTTGAAATTATTTCTAACTTTGTGTATGAATTTAAATTATTTCTAATAACTTTAAATTACTTTTAATGGAATATAACTCATTTTTTAATTTTTAAATAAAAAATTTTGTTTTTAAATAATTTTTAATTAAATAAAATCTAAAGTATTGAAGGGTTAGTTTATATTTTTATTTTTAATTATTTTTAATTAATTAAAATTTAATTATTGAGGGATTTCTGTACTACATTATATTAGATATTATTTTTTTGAGATTCAACTGCGTTAACTAAGTCATGTGAAGAAATGAGTATGAAACTAGTGAAATGAATCACAGAGTATCAATCATCACTTTAACTAGTTATGTGAAGAAGTGAGAATGAAGAAGTGAAAATGAAACTAGTGAAATGAATCACATAGCATCAATCACCACTTTAACCAGTCATGTGAAGAAGTGGGAATGAAACTAGTGAAATGATTAACATAGCATCAAATCACATAGCATCAATAATCACTTTAACGAGTCATTTGAAGAAGTGGGAATGAAACTAGCGAAATGAATAACATATAACATCAATCATCACTTTAACCAGTCACGTGGAGAAGTGGAAATGAAACTAGTGAAATGAATCACATATAACATCAATCATCACTTAAGAAGTGGGAATGAAACTAGTGAAACGAATCACATATAGCATCAATCATCATGAAACTAGTGAAATGAATCACATAACATCAATTCACATAGCGGCAATCATCACTTTAACCAGTCATGTGAAGAAGTGGGAATGAAACTAGTGAAATGAATCACATATAGAATCAATCATCATGAAAACTAGTGAAATGAATCACATATAGCATCAATCATCACTTAAGAAGTGGAAATGAAACTAGTGAAATGAATCACATATAGCATCAATCACCACTTCAACCATTCATGTGAAGAAGTGGGAATGAAACTAGTGGAATGAATCGGAATGAAACTAGTGAAATGAATCACACAGCATCAATCATCACTTTAACCATTCATGTGAAAAAGTGAGAATGAAACTAGCGAAATGAATCACATATAGCATCAATAATCACTTTAACCAGTCAAATGAATCACATAGCATCAATCATCACTTTAACTAGGATTTCCCTGGAGGTCACCCAACCTAGATCGCCTTTGGCTTAAGCGTGCTTAACTATGGAATTTTCCCCACAATCAAGCCCACTTAGCTTGCTACCCCATTTGAAAAACCTTCGCAAGTATTGTGCCTCATGAACCATTCAAGAAGAGCTCCCTTCACTCTTTTGTATTTAAGTATTGAGGGGTTTCCGCGGTGCATTATATTAGATATCACTTTTTTTTAAGATTCAACTGTGTTAAGTAAGTCATTCATCTATGACCATTTTAAGGAGAGGTAGTTGTAATTGACTAATTTCTCACAATTTATGAATAGTCCACTTAGCACTCATTGCATCGAGCGATACTCACAGGGGTGAAGAAGTGGGAATGAAACTAGTGAAATAAATCACATAGCATCAATCATCATTTACAGGGCTTGCACCTGGTAACCAGGACTCCCCGGGAGGTCACCCATCCCAGATCGCCTCTAACATAAGAAACAAGATAATTAACAGCCCGAGAATAGACATTTCTAAAAAACTGACATTTGATTTTAAATGAGCTTATGGAATTAAGAAACAATTTAGTTAACACTATGAGAATAGGCATCTATTCAAAGTAAAAAAATTTCCCTCCATTAAAGGTATTTTAAACATATTAAGGTTATTTCAAACATCAAATTTTATATAATGTACATACAATAAAAATGGCAAATTTTTGAAATTTCAGTAAAATTAAACTATATATATATATATATATATATATATATATATATATATATATATATATATATATATATATATTTCATTTAATAAAACATATTCCTGAATTAATTCACCTATTTCACATATTTTAAAGTTTATAACTTATAATTATAGATTAATTCACTAATTTAAAATTTTAATTTTATATGCAAGTCATTTATTTTACCAATTAATCTAATAATCTATTTTATCAATTAATTTATTTTTTTCCCTAAGAGGCTCATTCTACAGACCAGTATGATTTAGATGTGTAAGTATGTCACGTCCTCAAAAAATAATTAAAACAATTGTTGGCCAGTCTTAAATTATATATAACTTTTTAATCTTATTAATGGTCTAAGATTAATTATTAAAATATAACTATGTATTTGAAGGGATAGTAAATTATCTCATGCTTTTAACAGTTCCTTTATCATGAATTTGAATGGATCTTAAATTTACCTTTAAAAATTTTCTTTACCACATTAAAATTTCAAATTAAATAAAATTTTAAACATTTTTACTCTTTACTAAAGCCAATGTCATTTCTTAAATCAAAGGAAAAAATTTAATTCAACACAAAGAATCCAAAATCTTGCTCGAAAATATTTTAATATTTTTTTTAACTAAACATCTGTAATGAAAAACCATATCGTAGGGATATATTAAAAAATATTTAAAGACGTAAATATTTCCACATCAAAATTGTAATATTTGAAAATATTAATTTGATATAGGTTTATTATAAATTTTGTTATCATGCCATATAAAAAACATCATTAAATCTAATATTGATATTATAATATTAATATTATTAAATTTAATAACTTTGGATTAATGCAATATTAAATTTAATATAATATTAAATTTGTTATATCATAATATATATTATAATATTATAATATATATTAACTCTAGATATATATGGAGGGAAGAACAAAGAGGTGGAGAGATAGGGGTGTCACAACGTTGGTATGAAATACAATGAACGATTGGGAAGAGGAGGAATTAAGTGATAGAGAAAGAGAGGAGTGAGAGAGGGAGAGAAGGGTAAGAGAGAAAGGGGGAAACAAAGACGGAGGGGGAGGAGATAGTGACATGGTTGGAGGGAAGATAGAGAGGGAGAGAGGGGGGAGAGAGATAGTGACAAGGTTAGAGGGAAGAGAAAGAGAGAGAGAGAGAGATGATGGGATAGAGAGGGAGGCAAGAGAGAAAGGGAGAGAGGGTACGTACCAAAAGGACTTGAAAGAGAGGAGGAGAGAGGAGGAGAGAGGGAGTGACAGAGAGATGTAGTTGGAGGGGGAGAGAGGGAGTGAAGAAGAAAGACATAGAGAGAGAAAAGTGGAGAGAGAGAGAGAGAGGGAGTGATAAGGGAGAGATGGAGAGAGAGTGTGTATGTTTTGGGGTGAGATAGAGAGAGAGAGAAGGATATATGGAAGGAAGGGGGGAGAGAAGGAGAGAGGGAGGGAGATAGTAACATAGTTGGAGGGGGAGGGATGAAGAGGAAGGAAGAGAGAGAGGAGATGATAGAGAGGAGTGAGGGAGGGAGAGAGGGAGTTGGAGGCAGAGGAAGAGGTAGGAAAGAAGAAAGACATAAAGAGAGAAACATGGAGAGAGATAGAGAGAAAGAGTGATATGGTAGAGATAGATAAGGAGAGAAGAGAGCAGGAGGGAAAAGAAATAGAAGTGGGAGAGAGGGAGAGGGAGAGTAAGAGGGAGGGAGAGATAGATAAATATGGAGAAAGAGTGTGTATGATTTGGGGGTTATATAGAGAGACAAAGGAGAGGCAGAGGGATATAGAGATATAGATGGGAGGTGAAGAGAGGAAAGAAGAGAGAGATAGAGAGAGGGATGGAGAGAGGAAGGGAGGGAGAGATAGATATATATGGAGACAGGGTGTGTGTTTGTTTGAGGGGGGGGGGGGGGATGAGATAGAGAGACCAAGAAGGAGATATGAAAGGAGATATAGATATAGATGGAGGGGGGAGAGAGGGAAGAAGATTCTTTGCACAAGATGCATTAATTTTAGTGTAGATGATGAATTATAATTCTATTTGATTGCTTGCACTAGATTCATTGATTTCATAGTAGATGTTGATTTCTAATTATATTTGATTGTTTGCACTAGATGAATTGATTTTAGTGTAGATGTTTATTTATAATCCTATTTGATTACTTGCTCTAGATGCAGTAATCTCATTGTAGATGGTGATTTCTAATCCTATTTGATTTCTTGCACTAGATGCATTGATTTCAGTGTAGACGTTGATTTCAAATCTTATTTGATTTCTTTTGCCTTGTCATCAAAGTATCTCTTTGATAGATACTTCTTCTTGAATACTATCTCAAAATCACTCCAAGTCAAGTCCCCCTCATGAATACCCCTGACATTCTTCACATCTTCCCACCAAATATATGCTTTAGCTTTGAGATTGAATGTAGCTATTATGGATTTTATGTTTTTTGAGTATTCATGCAACTTGAAGAACTTCCTCATGCCAAGCAAACATGCTTGTGCATCCTGTGATTTCTTCATCTCTCCATAAAATGTAGGTGGCTTTGATTTCTTAAAATCATCAAAAAAATATCCTCTATCACTCCTCCTGTAAGGATGATAACAATGATGATCATAGTGCCTATATAAATCAGAACTAGAATAGTACCTTTGTCCACCGCCTCTCCTATCCGAAGTATCAAACAACCTACCATCTCTCACTATGTCATCTCTATCCGACTTGTGACCACCGAGAGACCTACTACCATATGCCCCATTAGTTTTGTTCTCCTCCTCATGGTTGATTTGAAATAGGTCCTTTTCGCTGCAATTCTGACGAAATTTGAAGTATCCATTAAGGGAATTTTGAGGTCTAAAATGGGGCCTCATAAGAAAAATGTATAACCAAAATAAACTTTATAAGGACCAATAGGATTCAAGATGATGATGTCAACCATGGGGGATGGTTCACCATTTTTGGAGTAAAAAAGTAAAAATATTAAAAAATAATAAAATAATAAAACTACTTTTTCAACTCGTATTTTCAACTTATCTCCCTAAGTTTTTACTCAAATTTTGAGTGGGAGTACTCATTGGATGCAAAATTTAATTTCGCATCCAAAGAGTACCCATGTTGCATACTTTTGATGGACCCTTCTACACAAAAAACATGAAATTTTTGGTTGTGTTATATTCTTTCCACGAATAGCTCACTTAGTTTATCGGGGGGCGGAGTCCCCCTTCGTTGCACCAATTGCACAGCGGGGGGGTCACAAGGGGTTTGAGGAGGGAAGTTATCCCCCCTCTACGGGTCCAGGGCAGCGCCCCAGGGAAATTTTTTTGGACCCTATATTAGGTGGGTGGACCTACCTATGGTTTTGTGCATGGTTTTCACACATGGTTTTGGACGTGATGGTTTTCATTCCATGGTATTGCATGCTTCGGCATGTATATATATGTATTTTAACATTGAAAGCAACATAATGAAAAATCAAACTGGTAGCCCCGGTTTTGGGATCCAGGCAAAATATCTGTGTATATGTGTTTTATGTGTTATGCTCTCGCATTGTTTATTTTCTGTTTTTTAGAATTCATATGTAGGTAATTTCTATATGGGATTAAAACATACATTTGGTATCATAGTTGTTTTCGCTTCAAAGGGACGCCTTTGTTGCTGAGGGGTTTCGCTCGAGCCTATGGTAGACCATGTTCGGTGGGAGATCTGCGGGATCGATTCTGGTGGTGAAAGAAGATGGTGAGCAGTGGAAAGATAGAGATCGAGAAATTTAATGGTCAGAGTTTTGAGTTGTGGAAACTTAAGATGGAGGATCTGTTGGTGGATAAAGATCAGTGGATCACGATAGATCCGGGTACTAAACCAATTGGAGTGTCCGATGAAGAATGGAAGAAGTTGGATCAGAAGGCAAAGAGCACAATACGATTATGTGTCTCAGATTCAGTATTGTTGAATGTATCAGGGGAAGCTACGACAAAGGATTTGTGGGACAAGTTATGGAATTTATACCAATATAAGTCTCTGCCGAATAACCTGTTCCTACGGAAAAAGATGTATAACCTGAGGATGAAATATGGAGACTCGGTGACAGAGCATCAGAACGCATTTAATACTATTGTAAGTCAGTTATTATATGTTGATATTAAAATTTCAGATGAAGATAAGTGCATCAGTTTGTTGTGTTCTCTACCGTATTCGTGGGATAGTTTGGTTATTGCAATAGGTAGCAATGCAACTGCCTTGTAGTTTGATGAAATAATCTCATCCTTGTTGACAGAGGAAATGAGACAGAAAAATATGGAGAGCCAGAATGGTGATGCCTTGTCTTTACGAGGACGGTCCCAGAACATAAACAAAAATAAGTCATCGAGTGGGATATCTAAATCTCCAGGAAAACCTATAAAGGTGTGCTTGAAATGTGGAAATAAAGGGCACTACAAGAGGGACTGTAAATCTAAAGCTCCTGACAAAGGAAAGGGATCTAATGATGCTCCTTCTACAGAGGTGAAACCACCTCAAATGAAAGTGGGGATGTGTACTTGGCTTCTTTAAGTACATATGTAGATAATGAGGCATGGTTGATTGACTCAGGTGCATCCTTTCAATTCACTCCCCATAGAGAGTAGTTCTGTAAGTATGAGAAATATGATGGTGGTGATGTCTTCTTGGGGGATGACAGGAAGGCTAGAATCGTTGGTCGTGTAAAATTCAATTTGAAGTTGCAAGGTGGAAGGATTAGAACACTTCCGGGTGTTCTGCATATTCTTGCATTAGCACGAAATATGATTTTTGTAAGAAAGTTGGATGATGCAGGTGTAAAAATAGTGTTCGAGAAGGATACCTGCAAGATGGTTTGGGGAGCACTAGTAATGATGTGGGGAGTTCAGATTGAAACTCTATACAAGCTGCAAGGTAGCACTATTGTTGATGGGTGTAACAATTCTGTGGTTTCTAAAAGTGGAGCAGAAAATTTAGTGGTCTCTTAAGAAAAGACCATGCTATGGAATCAAAGTCTTGGACATATTGGAGAGAAGGGCCTCCGAATACTTCATGGTAAAGGTATGGTAGAAGGTATGACTAATAGCTCTCTGGATTTTTATTTTTGTGAAAATTGTGTATATGGGAAGCAGAATCAGGTGAGTTTCCCCTCTGGTGGAAAGAGGGCAAAACAGATATTAGAGCTTATGCACAGTGATGTGCTTGGACCTATGAAGGTTCCATCACTAGGTAAGTCTGTGTACTATGTATCATTTATAGGTGACTTCTCAAGGAATACATGGATATATTTCCTTAAGAATAAATTTGAAGTCTTTGACAGGTTTAAAGAATTTAAGGCTTTGGTGGAAAACTAGACAGAGAAGAAGATAAAGGTGCTAAGTACAGATAATGGTGGAGAGTTTTGCAAGAAGGAATTTGAAAATTTTTGTAAGAAGTGTGGTATAGCACGACATAATACTACTCCATACACACCTAAGAAAAAGCATGCTCAGTGGTGCCGGGTTAGGAGAGGAATTCTAGGTAGAGGTGGTACAGACTACATGTTACCTAGTCAACAGATCACCTTCATCAGCATTGTAGGATAATACTCCACAAGAGGTATGGACTAGTAAGAAATCCTCTCTTTCACATTTGGGGTATTTGGATGTGATGCATATGTACATGTTCCAAAGAAGAAAAGATCCAAGCTAGATAGTAAATCTGAAAATTGCATCTTTATTGGTATAAGGATGGTTTAAAGGGTTATAAACTTTGGAACCTAGTAACAAGGAAGGTTGTGTACAGTCGAGATGTGGTGTTCAGAGAGGTGAAAGATGTTATTAATCATGAAGTCCAACCAAAGGAACTTGAGAAGATAGAGTTTGAGCTAGAGGAAGAAAAATGAGACTCTACAGCAGAAGAGGAATCAGAAGATGGAGAGCCACAAACTCTAGTTGTGAGAAGACCAGTTCGAGAAAGAAGGCAACCAGAAAGGTATAGTCCATCTGCTTTCTGTTCAAATTTTTCTTTATCTATTATTGATGATCATTCCAGAACTGTGAAGGAAGCAATAGATTCAGAGGATGGAAAACTCTGGGAAGAGGCCATGGTTGATGAAATGGAATCTTTACACAAAAATGAGGCTTGGGATCTGGTGGAGTTTTCGGCTAGAAGGAAACCCATTTGCGGCAAATGGGTGTTCAAGAAGAAGACAAATGCAGAAGGAAAGGTGGGGAAATACAAAGCTCAGTTGGTAGCAAAAGGTTATTCCCAGGTGCCAGGAATTGATTTTGGTAATATTTTTTCTCCTGTTGCCAAGGTAGCTTCTATTAGATTACTTTTATCTGTTGTCACTGCTTTTGATTTTGAGGTAGAACAGATGGATGTGAAGACAACATTTCTTCACAGGGATCTTGAAGAGGAGATCTACATGAAGCATCCTGAAGGCTTTGCGATGAAGGGTAAGAAAGAACTTGTATGCAAGTTAAAAAACTCTCTGTATGGGTTAAAACAGTCACCAAGGATGTAGTATCAAAAATTTGATACATTTATATGGGGACTTGGCTTCACCAGAAGCAAAGAAAATCACTGTGTGTATTTTAAATTAATTGGTGACTGTGTTATTTATCTGGCCTTGTATGTGGATGATATGTTGCTGGTTGGAAATGACAAAGGAATTATCTAGGATTTGAAGACCCAATTGTCCTCCAAATTTGACATGAAAGATCTTGGTGCTAGAAACTATATTTTTGGAATGGAAATTAAAAGAGATTGGGAAAAGAGGAAGCT
Source organism: Pinus tabuliformis (assembly GCA_031772625.1). Taxonomy (NCBI): domain Eukaryota; kingdom Viridiplantae; phylum Streptophyta; class Pinopsida; order Pinales; family Pinaceae; genus Pinus; species Pinus tabuliformis. Next base: position 734,854,198 of record CM062814.1, read on the forward strand.
CTAGTTAAACCAAAGGAAGTATGTCGATACAATACTACAGAGGTTTAATATACAAGACAATAAATTGGTGAAGGTTCCTATTCCTGCAGGTGTGAAGTTATCTGCTGAACAGTGTCCCAAGACACAAGAAGAGGAAGAGGACATGTCCCATGTTCCATATGACAGTGCAGTCGGTAGCCTGATGTATGCGATGGTCTGTACTAGACCAAACATTGCACATGCAGTGGGAGTATTGAGCAAGTTTATGTCAAAACCAGGGAAAGAGCACTAGACAATAGTGAAGTGGGTTTTCAGGTATTTGTGTGGCACTAGTGATTATGGTTTGTGCTACCAAGGAAGACCGGGATTAGATAGAGTTTTGGATATTCCTCGCTTTGTTGATACAGAATGGGCTGGAGATTTAGATAAGAGAATATCTACAAGTGGGTATGTGTTTAACCTATTTGGAGGTGCAGTCAGTTGGATGAGTAAGAAACAATCTATAGTGGCACTATCAACTCCAGAGGCAGAATAAATGGCAGCCACTCATGCAAGCAAGGAAGAAGTTTGGTTGTAGATATTGTGTTCAAGTATGGGGTTAGTACAGGGAGATATAACGATAGATTGTGACAGCCAAAGTGCAATTTTCTTGGAAAAGAACCTTGCTTATCAATCAAAGACAAAGCACATTGATGTTCAGTATCACTTTATGAGGGTTATGATAGAAGACAAAACGTTGTTGCTGGTAAGGTGGACACTTTGAGGAATACTGTAGATGTATTGACAAAATCTGTGAACCTTGAGAATTTCTCTTGGTGTAGAGAAAGAATGGGCATTGCAGGGTTGGCTAAATGACTAAGCTCTCATGTGGAAAGAAAACAACAAGTGTGAGAACGTTGGGTTGTGTTATATTCTTTCCTCGACTAGCCCACCTAGTTTACCGAGGTGTTAGAGGGGGGGGCAGAGCCCCCCCTTCGTTGCGTTGCACACGCAATGGGGGGGTCACAGGGTGGCAATTACCGCCCTTGTACAGGGGGTTTGAGGGGGGTGGTTAGGCCCCCTCTATGAAGTTTTGGGTAGCACCCCGGTGAAATTTTTTTTGGACCCTATATTAGGTGGGCGGACCAACGCTATGGATTTGTGCATGGTTTTTGCACATGGTTTTCAGCGCGATGGTTTTTGGTCCATGGTATTGTATGCTTTGGCATGTATATATATGTATTGTAACATTGAAAGGAACATAATGAAAAATAAATATGTTAGTCACGGTTTTGGGATCTAGGGGAAAATCTTTGTGTATATGTGTTTTATGTGTTATGCTCTCACATTGTTTATTTTCCATTTTTTAGAATTCGTCTGCAGGTAATTTCTGTACGAGGTTAAAACTTACATGAAAAATGTGATTGCGGTCACGTTTTTCATGTATTTCTCATTTTTTCGTGTAGCGAGATCCATCGAAAGTATGCGTCACAGGTTCTCCTTGGATGAGTAATCAAATTTTTCATCCAACAAGTGTTTCCGCTCAAAATTTGAGTAAACCCATCGGGAGATAAGTTGAAAAAATAGTTTTTTATATTTTCCCTCTAAAATTTGATGATGTAATCTAATCCTATTTTATTATTTCCACTATTATTTTATAATTTCCTTAGGAGGCCCACTTTAGACCTCAAAATTTCCTTAATGACTGCATTTACCTATGTTTGTTTCCGCTGTGCCTATATGATTATATCATTGTCTGCCTTACAACTCCTTATTTCTGCATTTAAGATTCTTAATGTGTCTGCCAAATCAGAAGAGTTCCCAACACCACACTACTCATCTGATCCATAGGGAGAGTCAAGAACTGCAGTCTATCGTCTTTCTAGTCATCTTTGATATTTCTTCCTGCAAGGTACATCATGTTTGCTAAACCTAATCACAATAAACAAATATAACTTAGCATGGTTCGGGGAGGATACCTTGTTTGTAGAATCAACCAATCATCATAATACATGTATAACATAGTCATGATAGCATATATAAATATAACACATAAGAATATAAGCATATAACCATCATTCTTGCTAGAGTCCAGTCATCAATGCATGACTATATCAACTATACATACCATGGCCTCATGCATGACAACAACCACCACATCACTATATACTTGACCACCTGTGAATACTAACGTGCATAAACAATTCATAATCAACCATACACTCATGAAGACAAACTCCACAATAACACCATCAACTTCCCATGGTGATATCACTACAACTATGACCCATACCATACAAATGCAACAAGCACATAGTATTACAACAGAAGAAACACATACACAACTGACATGAATGCATGACCAACACACAACCCATCTAGTGTGAGGGGTGAAACATGCTCAGATACCACTTTGTAACAACCTCCTCCAACATCTACCCAAGTAACCGATCAACCGAGGTAAACATGTGACGAGAAGTTACGATGATATGATTTGACCTCCTAATTCACGTTAAGGAGCGAAATCAATGAAAACACACCAATCATGCCTTCCACGTCAATAACAAGACTCTTAAGAGCCATCCCAACCTCTTAGGTAACCAGACCTTGGGTCCCACTTAGTTTTAAACCAATTAACCCTTGGACGCTCCCATGATATGGGCATGCATGCATCCATAAGGCTTTGGACACTCCCACAACATGATATGCCAACATCCATGTACTTTTTTGCTTACTGTTTTGCCAGCGTCCATGGGATTTGAGCCAATTTTTTAGGCCCAGATCCAAGTCATTACCCAGAACTAAATGACACCTCCAAATAGAAATATAACAATGGAATGATGATACAAATGCAATTACTTAATCAAGGGCTCAATTGGACCCCTACTAGCCATGACATGCATTTTGCCAAACATATCACAAATATGTAATCTATAGGAGTAAAGAACAAATCTAAGCATAGGGGTCTCATGCTCATCTAATAATCACTAAGAAGCATTGATGCCTCAACACATTAGCTATAGTTTCATCCATTAGGGGATAGATGCATTGCTCATTCATTTACAAGTGAAAAGATGATGAGAGACATACATAGCTACTTTCATAATACATGTTCATAACCAGCGTAATAACAACAAAAATACCAAGGAAAAAACAATCATATAATCCACATATAAACCAGTACAATACTCATGAAATAACAAGGAGCAAGAACCTCATATGAATGATGCAAATGCCAACTAGTTGTGGGACTTCCACAAAGCACCCAACCGTAGACATGGTCGAGCCAAAAATGTCTTCAGCTAGTAACCCTCATGCCATATTCCAAGCATGCATGTAGGATATCATAAAAACACCAATCAAGAACCATCTAGGGCTTCCAGAGGCCAATCAACTCAACCCATCAAATAGTGATTCCACCTTATGGTCGGACATCACAAAACTATCATCAGATTGGTCTCTACCCAAGCCTTCCAGGGCTCCAAAGTGTTTTTTCTAACCAAGGCTTCCAGGACTAGTAACTCAACCCACAGCTATCGTCGGGCTTCCAGAGAATTTGTCCAACAAGGGCTTTCAGGACTATTAACTTAAACTACCAAGGGATTCCAGAGCGTTTGTCCAACCAAGGCTTCCAGGACTAGTAACTCAACCAAAGTTGTTACAGGTCTTCGAGAGAGTTTGTCCAACCAGGGCTTCCAGGAACTAGTAACTCAACCCAAGCTAAGGAAACATGAGAAACAACCATAAAAACAAATAAATAAACCCACAACACCATGGATATGCAGGAAATGACAAGGCTAGGCAAATCCACTACCAATCCATGAAATCCTCCATGCTAGTGACATATCATGACCAAAAAACCACATGCATATGCCATGCATGACAAAAATAGTGAGGAAAACATACATGCATTGCAGTACCAACAAGAAAAACCCGTTGCAGTTATTAATCCCGGTGTCCTCTTATGCTTTCTTGTTGTTCCTTTTCCTTCCTGCTCCAAAACTCCAAGTATACCACACTCCTCCAAGAGTGTTCCAAGAAACTCTAAGTGTCCAAGAGTATGAGAGAGAGAGAATATAGGGAGAGCTCAAAAACTAAACTGACAAAAGTCTGTGTACTGATCCTCAAAAACCCTTTTTTTAATGAGGCCTTTATTTTCTTCATTTTCCGTTATCTTCCTTCATTTTCCTCCTCACATGCAACTTGTGACCTTTCACCTCCCTTTTCTCAGAATTTCCATTATATTCATAAATAAATGTGCCAAAATGTCATTTTGCGTTTCCAAAGCCTTAGCCATTTCCTTTGCCAATTTCCTTAGCCATTAATCAATCACCTATGATCTTCATCACTACAATGTTTCCCAACATTCATCTTGGAACAAGTGTCCCATAAACCATGGTTATTATTTTACGTTTATTAACTTTTATTACATGGAATTTTCACCAAGGCTATTACAACAATAATCATGATATCATTTACCACAAATGTTCAATATTTATATCTATATGGCCTGGTTGTTCCATCAGTGGACCATCTTGCAACTCACACTCATCTACATGGACCATTAGTTATTTTACTGACCACAATGTTAAACATAGTCTATCCTTTGCATAATTTGCCATCCTTTCTTACCATTGTTGTCGTCAACAAACTTTGGTGTCATGATTACATAAAGTATTATTCCACCAATAATCAATCTTTAATAGTGATTCTTCAAATATATTCATTTTCATACATGAAATGTAAATAAAATATCACAACATGCTTCTTCTAACAACAATACTTGTGCATTAATTATAAGCAAATAATTATCAGAGCATGTCAAAATAAATACCAAATTACTATGATACTTCTCACACAAGCACACGTTCTTTTCCAAAGGAAACCCACTATAACAATCCATTTTCATTTAAAGGATACTAACATCTTCGCTCTCATTTCTGTGCATGTAATTAGAGAAAACTTATTCAAAGAAAATTATCCTCTCAAATTTTTCTTTCTGCATGTAACTCAGTAATCTTTCCAATACAATAGTTATTATTATTATTATTATTATAATACATTCAAATACATGCCTCATTCTAAGGGAAAACTATCATAATAGACACCATTATTATGCATGCAAATGCAGGTCCCTTTTTAAAAAAGTATGTTTTCCAAGTTGGGGCTATTTACAATGTCTATTGTACATGAAATTACATGCTCTATTTCTAAAATAAAACTAATGTTAAATAGTTATGTATTTTTCCAAAAGAAATCTAATGCATTTATTACATGAAATAACCTGTCTTCTTTTTGAAAGTCTAACATAATAATTATTCTTTTATGTATGCAAATCCATAGTTATCTTTAAAGGGTGTAACACATTAATTATTATCTTTCCAAGAATAGTTTTTCTCTAAGAATCCAACATCATAAGTGTATTTTTCATGGATGCAAAGACCATATTTCCTTTCAAGAGATCAAACACAATATTCCTATTTTTTGTGCAAACAAATGACATATTTCTTTTGAAGAAATCTAATTCATTGACTATTGTTTTTCATGCATGCAATTACATGTCCATGCTCTCAAAATGAGAGTTTAAACGTAATAGTCATTAAACACGTGTTTCAGTCTAAAAAATTCTAACACTTGATTAATGTTTTCTCTGCATATAAACATATATTTCTATAATACATTGGTTTTTCTTTGTGCATCTACTAAATGATCCTTTTTTTCAAAGGTCTAATGTATAACACCATTTTTTTGTTCAAACCCACTCATTTATCTTTTCAAATATTTTAGTATAATAAACAATGCAAAATCTTTTCTCTTTTCCAAGAAGCTAATATGATAATGTATAGCACCATTCTTTTGTGCAAACCTACTCATTTATTTTTTTGAATAGTTTAATACAATAATGCATGCAAAATATTTTCTCTTTTCCATGAATCTAATACAGTAATGTATGCAAAGACATTTCATTTCGAAATCTAATACAATGATGTATGCAATTAATATCTTAATTCAAGCATTAACATAGAAATTTATTTCAAGAATTCAAATATAATGGATATTATTAATGTGCCCATTCAAAATCTAATACAATGATGCATACAATTAATATCTCCTTTTCATGTATTAACATAGAAATTTATTTCAAAAATTCAAATATAATGGATATTATTAATGTGCACATATTCTTATTAAAACTCTATAGGAATTAGGCTAATATCTCCAAGGAAATTAATAATATAATTTTCTCTGATAATTTCATGATTTCTTTAATCTTTTTTTCCAAAAAAATATCATAGTAAACCTATCTTTTATACATGAAAACTAGACAACCTTTTCAAATTAGATAATCTATTAATATACATAACCTATACGAATGGTGTCTTTTTACTACAAAAATTATCTATTTATTTTTAACCAAAAAATAAAATTACTTAATGTATTTATTTTTAATAAAAAATAGAATTACTTATGGCCAACACTTCTTGCTTACTTGTCTTTATGCAAGATATCAATAACAAGAATTACATGAGATCTCTTTTTCCAAATGAGGGGCTTGATTCTTATCATTTTCACGAGAAATAATGCATATGCAATAATTCTCAATATAGTAATTAACAAGTAATTAACCATATTTCACGAGCATCAAAAGGATATTATGGCCCAGACTTCTTGGTTACTTGTCTTTATGCAAAATATCAATAGCAAGAATTATATGAAATCTCTTTTTCCAAATGAGAGGCTTGATTCTTATCATTTTCCGCAAGAAATAATGCATATGCAATAATTCTCAAGTAATTAACACAGTAATTAATCATATTTCACGAGCATCGAAAGGATATTACATAGGATTAATATAAATTAATATTAATATTTTATTTATCAAGATTCAAGAGTGAATCATAGTTAAGCTAAATTTATAATAGTATAAAAATAAACCGAAATAACATTAAACATGAATCATTTTAATGTGATTTTCGTATAAAAAAATATATCTAGATTTTATGGATTGGAGAAAATATAAATGGGTATAAAATTTTATGGATGAGAGAAAATATAAATGGGTATAAAACAATGATAAAAGATAAAATTTCAGGGGTAAAAATAGTATCAATGTTAATAAGTGATTTTCAATAAAAATAAAATAAAATGAGATTATCAAATTTTATTAATATCATTATTAAAAAAACTATCATAAATATTAAGATTTGATTTTTAATTAATAAAACAAATAAAGAAATATAATGAAATTAATTATAATAAAATTCTGAATTGATAAAAAAGAAATCATCATTGGCTACTCTTGATTTGTATGGGATAATTCACTATCATTATTCAATAAAAACAATGATATCTAAAATGCAACCATTTTATATCATTGATTTGTTTTATAATGTTAAAAAAATAACTCTTAACTAATAAAAGTGATTTTAAATTAAAAAATAATTAAACTTAAATAATATTTACAAATAATTAAATATATTTAATATTGATAGACAAATCGATATGAGAAGTTGAATTTCAATTTAACTTCCTCTAAAAAACGAGTCGAAATGAAAATGAATAAGCTTTTATATCTATATCTATATCTATATATATATATATATATATATATATATATATATATATATATATATATATATATATATATATATATATATATAATTAAAAATAATAATAAAAATAATATTAAAATATTTCATATTTTTTGTTTTGCGATATGGATAATCAGCTCTGCTCAATTCCTTACGCTATTTATTAATTCAAAGACTTAACAAAAAAAAATTATTATTAAATTACACAGTTAAATACAAAGGCAAATTATCTCTTTAGTTTAGGAGAAAAGAAATTCACTCAACAACGAATTAAGGAAACGAAATGACACTGGCATAACATATGCATATATAAAAATTCATATGTTTTATAGGGTAATAATATATCTTGTCAAATTGTTTGGGTGAGAAATGTTAAAATTAAAATGTATGATGGAATGATTAGAATATTGACTGATTCTAAATATGTATCTGAGTTGAATTTATTTTGTATTTTTCTGGGATTATTGGACTCGAAAAGATACAAGTTTATAGGTCGAGGTGAAGCACTAGGAGTTTTAAAGAACACCTTGGTTGTTATGACAGAAGAAAATATTGAATTCCTTTGCAAACTTAAAGGAAGTACTTAGGTCAATGAGGCAGTGAATGTATCTAAGGAGGCAGGAGAATAAACTTGCCTATGACACTAGCAACCGGGTCACATGAGCGAGAAGGGCATTCAAGTACTGATGAATCAAAAATTATTTCCTAATTTTAAATCGTTGAGTTGGATTTTTGCAAGCGTTGTGTATATAGAAAACAATGTAGACAAAAATTTAAAGTCGGTAGTCATAATAGTAAAGGAATTTTCGATTATATTCATTGTGATCTTTGGGGACCATATCTTACAATATCTTATGGAAGTTCATCTTACCTCATAACATTTATTAATGACTACTCAAGGAAAGATTGGGTCTATATGTTAAAATAAAGGTTGATATATTTAATTCTTTTAAATAGTTTAAATCTATGGTGGAATAGAAAACATGAAATACAATTAAATATTTAAGAACCGAAAATGACAGTGAATTTACTTCCTTAGAATTTGAAAACTCTTGCAAGGGTGAAGGGATTATTAAACACAAAAATGTTGGCTATACTCCTCAACAAAATGGTGTTGTTGAACTTATGAACCAAACTCTTATGGAGAGAGCCATAAGCATGATTAGTAATGCTAACCTAGAAAAAGAGTTGTGGGCAAAATAAATATTCACTACTTTTTATTTGGTAAACACATCACCTTCAGTTGTTATTAATTGTAAAATTCCTTAAGAATTTTGGTTGGGTTAGTCTTGTGATTATTCATATTTAAGAATTTTTTTATTGTAATGCCTATGATCTTATTCCAAAGAATCAACATTCTAAGTTAGACCCGGAAGAAAAATGTTATATCTATGATGGATATGACGATGCTATGAAAGGATACAGGTTGTGGAATCCTTATTTTCATAAGATAGTCATTAATAGAGATGCAATGTTCGATGAATCTTCCATTCTAAAATCATATGTTGAAAAACTTGAACAAGCATAGGTATCATCGAATCAAAAATTTTAGTTGGAGACTCAACCTTTTTTAGAAAGTCAGAAGGAAGAAGAAAATTCTGAAGGAAAAGGTGAAGATGTAAAGGAAACTATAGAAGTTCAAGAACGAGTTAAGCAAGCATTCACTCTTAGGAGTTCTACAAGGGAAGAAGAACACCCAAGATGTATGAAGATTTTGCTTCATCTATTGCATTGATTACTGAAGATGGGGAACCTTCTTGTTATCAAGCAACAATGGCCGATGTAGATAGTGAAAAATGGAAGAAGGTTATGGATGAAGAAATGGATTATTTAGCAAAGAACAGAACCTGAGATATTGTAGATATTCCAAAAAGGAGAAGTGTTTTAAGATGAAATGGGGTCTTCAAATTGAAATGAAATGAAATGAAATGTTGATGGAAGGATTGAGATATATAAGGCAAGGTTGGAAGAAAAAGGGTACTCTTGGGTAGAAGGTATTCACTTTCATGAGATTTTTTCACAATTGATAAATCTTGTTTCTATTCGTATTGTGTTAGCACTAACTGCATTACTTGACCTTGAGTTAGAAAGGTTAGATGTTAAAAAAACTTTTCTTCATGGAGTTTTGGATGAAGAAATCTATATGGAACATCTAGAAGGTTTTGTAAAAGGTGGCAACATAATATTAGTTTGCAAGCTCAAGAAATCATTGTATGGCCTGAAGCAGTCTCCTAGGCAATGGTACAAGAACTTTGACTCCTTCACGGTGAGCTAGAACTTCACTAGAAGTGAATATGATCATTGTGCGTACTTAAAAGTTTCAATGGCATATTCATTATCTTGGTTTTGTATGTTGACGATATGCTTATTGAAAGCAAAAGAATGGAAGAGATCAATAGGTTAAAGGCTCAACTTTCTAGGACATTTGATATGAAGGATGTTAGAGCTACAAAGTAGATCTTGGGCATGGAGATACACAAATAAAGGAAAAATGGAAAGCTATGGTTATCACAGCATAAGTATGTGGAGAAAATACTTACAAATTTCAGTATGAACAATGTGAAACCTATTAATGTTCCTTTAGCTTCTCATTTTAATCTTTCTTTAGGTTTGAGTCCTAGAACTGATGAAGAAAATAAGTATATGTCTTGTGTCCCATATGAAAATGCGGTAGGAAATTTAATGTATACGATGGTATCTACAAGATCTGACATTTCAGATGCACTTGGAATTGTCAGCATGTTCATGGAAAATATAGGAGAAGAACATTGGTGAGCAATGAAATGGGTGCTTTGGTATTTGAGAGGCACAAGTGACCATTGTATCTCCTTTAATGGTTGTGGAGATTTAGTCTAGGGATATGTTAATGTTGATTATGATGGTGCCTTGGACAAGAGGAGATCTACTACAAGATATGTCTTTTCTCTTGTAGGTGGATCAATTAGTTGGATATCAAAGCTCTAGGAAACAATTTCTTTGTCCACTACTTAAGCAAAATATATAGCTGCTTCAAATGCCTGTAAAGAGGCAATCCGGTTCAAAGGTATACTTGATGAGCTTGGAAGGACACAAAAGAAAGTGAATGTATTCTATGACATTCATAGTGTTATTCATTTGGCTACTAATCTGTCTTTTATTATAGCAAGACTAAGAATATTAATGTAAGATATCGGTTTTTAAGACACATAATGGATGGTGGCAAAGTAGCTCCCAAGAAGGTCCACACATAAGAGAATTGTGTACACATGTTCACAAAGGTAGTATTGGTAGAGAAGTTGCAACAAAGTTTAGCTTCTCTTGGCTTGCAGAAAACATGATGAATGGGCATGGGCAAGAGATTAGGAAATTGTTTTCAGGGTGGAGATCTTTAGTAATGACAACAATTAAAATAATTCATTGTAAATGTAATTATCTTAGTAAAGTTGTCCTTACCATTACAAAAATTGCATAATGGTAGGAAGTTACATAATGATGTATTCATATTATAATGATGATTTCTCCAGAGGCTTGATGTAATGGACGTTGGAGAGTTATTTTTTAACCTTGAGTAAGAACAATTCCAATCCCTTGCCTCATGGAGACTTCCTTGACACATTGTTAAGGTTTTACCATGTAAACTTCATGTGTCTTTTGTGGAAATTTAGTTTATTTTTCTATTTGCATTTTTTTTTCTTTTTTATGCAACCAATGGGCTCAAATACCAATAAGCAAAGGATTTTAGGAATTGACGTGAGAGAAAAGGTTGCATGGAATTGACACAAGAATGGAGGCTGATGGGATTTTCTATGGGGATGGCAATTGAGATGACTATGAGTTAGCTGAGAGGGAAGAGTTACGAAGAATAGACGATGGATAGGAGGTTGATCTAAATCGAAGTATTTTCTTAAGAAATACAAATCCACAATTTGAAGAAACCACATCATGGCCCAACCAAACAAAAGTTGATGCGAAGGGACAAAAAATAGATTAAGAATAGCCTTACTAGAATTCCAAGTAGACTATTACTAGGTCAAAAATAAGAACAATTGAGTGCATCGAATGAAATTTTCCAGCAAGAAGGTTCCACCTCTCAGATAGTTCTACATTTTCCATATGTAAGTACATGGGTGCCTTGGGTCACTAAAATTTTCCAATTCCAAGGGTGTTCACATAGCCAGTAGTCTAAGCACACCAATCATTATATGCGAATATAGCGCATTGATTGGAGATGTTGTAATGTACCATTGATACTATACTGCAGGAATCCCATGGTCGCCACTTCCTACGTGGATTGGGCTAAAGTGTTCAGGTTATGAGAGAATTCCATCATTTTAGAAACATTTGACGCCTTTAGTGTCCACTGTAAAACTCACTTACGTTGCATGGTACTTTGCATGATTACGGATCCTGAATTTTGTGTGTGAGTGAGCGTTCGAGGTGACCCATGAACCAACCAATTTCCAGGTGGCTTGAATACTGCAACATCTATTTTAATGAGTGATCATGATATCAGAGTGAGAAACAAAGGCATGTGTTAATGCACATCCATGAGATAATATTTATATTTATATTAAATTAACTATTTTATATTTTTTAATTATAAATTAATCAACTACACTATAAAATTTATAAATCCTTAAATGTGAAAATTAATTCTATAATACCTATATAAAATTTTAATTAAACCAACTTCTTTATAATTTTTTTATTGTGAATTGACCAACTACACTATGAAATTACATATCATATATAAATTATTTAAAATAAAAAAATATATCATTCTGATATTTTGCACAAAGTTTAATACAAGATTTTAAAGTAATTAATTTATATATTTTGATTGTGAATTGACTGGTGAAACCATGAAAATTATACACCTTCATAAATTATTTAAAATAAAAAACTTATCATTTCAATATTTCGAACAAAGTTTAATATAATATTTTCATTTAATTAATTTATATTTGTGATTAAGAATTTAAGAACTATACTAAGGAAATTATACATCTTACTTAAATTATTTAAAATAAAAAACCTATTATTCTAATATTTTGAACTGGTGGGGTGAGCTCCTAGATTATTAGTGGGATTAAGGGATGAGCCCGCCAACCTACTACGAAGAGAGTAGCTAATGTAGGGGTGGCATGACCACCCCCATGCATGCTCAAGCATGCGACTAGTAAATAACCTAGGAATGATGGCCTACAACCTATTATAGTTTTTGGATGAGGGGATTTGGGTTCAATGTTATGAATGGAGGCAAAAGCTAGTCTCACTGCTTTAGGAAAGAGGGCCAGAAGGAAAGTGGTTTAGAGGGTGGTATGATAATCCCTTGGTCTCTGTTGGCTAGTTGAATTGTTTATGAATTAAACATTCAAGTACCACATTAATTGTCAACCAGGGAAAGTCTTTTTATTCCAAAGGCTACTGCGTACTGTATGTGCTTAAAATCTAAAAGCATTGAAAAGCTGTAGTATACGTGATTCTTACGCTATGTCATTACTGTACTTGTTAAAATAAAAGCAATTAATTAGAGCTACAAATCTGGAAAGCAAAGTGATGGATGCTCTGTTGGCAGAGGATCAGGACCCTATCCTCCAGGTGGGGACGTTCAGCACCTGCCCCTGTAATCAGATTACTAATGCACACTGCACTCTCATTCACCGATGAGAAACAAACTCAAGTGATTAATGAAACAGAGTACTAGCAAAACAGGAAATACCAGAGGTAATGCTATGAAATCCAAACAGAGTACCAGAAAGAAACTATTGCACACTTACACACTTGACAAGGAAGTAAATGGGTGAATCTTGTGAGGAAGGTGGGCCCAGTCCCTCTCACAAGATTCCCCAGGAAAACGAAGACTGGATTAAGTGCTCAAAATAGTTTTATATTCATCTGCCAAAAAGATTTGAATACAATAAAGTTCAGACTTGCTGATGTTCTCAAGATCTCTTCTTACAGACTGACCATAGACACTGACTAATCCCCTTTTCATGTAGATGTCTCCTCTTTATAGAGGAGACATCTATTACAATAAAGTATTACAGCCCATTCAGTTAACCCATTCTATAAAAAATAAGCATTTCAGAACGTTGTTACAACAGTATGATAATATGTTCTTTCTTGAGTTCTGGCTATTACACAGCTGGTAACTGACTTCGACCATCTTCTCGGGATCTTCACATTCCTTTGCCATTTCCCCATGTTGTTCCTGATTTAGGCCATGCTGACTGTGTTCTTCTTGCTTTAGACCTCCGCTTGATTATGCCACGTCAGGGTTCTTTAAATAGTTGCCATCTGTTATTCGCGGCTGTTACAAAATAGCTTGCTTTAGGTGATAGCTGTTGCTGACTGTAGCAACTACGGAGTTGCTGCTTCTGGTGTTGCAGCAACTGCGTAGTTGCTGTTTCTGGTGTTACAGCAACTGCATAGTTGCTGTTTCTGGTGTTACAGCAACTATACATTATAATTCCTGCAAGCTTAAGGCAATTACTTGACAGTTTAGTCAGCGTTTCCAAGGATAAATATAAAGATATTCACGAATATGCAATGAACAATTAAACATAGATATGCGGGAGGTTACTTCGTACCTTGGGGTAATTATGTCATTATAAAATAAAAGCTTTCAACCTATGACTGCAAAAGGATAATAATACGGCAAAAAGATAAGGTCAAAAATAGGTCAATTCTGAGTCCCAACATCCCCCCCAACTGAAGAGATTGCATGTCCCCATGCAATGGATACTCTGAGTCTGAGTCGGAGAACTGGGACGAACAATGGAGATTACTAAGACAATAGCTGTAGGGAGTAGCATCAAACTTCTTTCCGAAACCACAAACAGTTTGTATATGCTTCCATGCTACCACTTCTTCCCTGCTAGATAGTCCAAACTGGCCCTTATACTGATCACCAGACAACCATAAAAGTGGAAATTTAAATTTATAACCCATCCAATTTTCAGCACAATGTTGCATGCATTCAACATACTGAGGTACCCTTGAAAGTGCTACCTGTAGATTTGATGGGTTATACGGGTGATATTTCTGTCTCTCTGTGGGGCAGTTTTCCCAAAACAGTTTATTTTCTTTAACAGCCAAGGATGCTTTGGTCTTTACATAACACTGACAGTCTGTTAGGACCTCTGTTTGCAGTTTCATGACATGATCCTTCATATCAGGGTCGCTTACCATTTTTAGGTGTTGTGAAATGAAAGTGGCAGCGTTCTGTGGTTCAGCTCGAATCCACAGAAGACAATTCTGTTCGTTATCGTGGGCTGAGACAAAGGCATTCTGCCAGGTAAGTTGATTAGCCAAAAAGGAGATGAAGGCTCTCAGCTGTATGTCACCAACTACAGGTATCATGTTCATGTTCCTTTCTTCAGAAACAACCTCATTATAGAGGTATAGTTCACATAACAGGTTTTGATCGTTTTTGGATGCCTCTGCAAAGGTCTGCATAAACTGCTCTGCTGTGACCACTTGATGAGGCCTCCCCTCTTTGACAGCCTTCAGCTGTATAAATGCAAGTCTTTCCCTCAAAAGTGTAGCATAGTTAGAAGAGGGATTCCTTGTGGCAAGCATTCTTTGACATAACTCAAACATCTGGGACATTCTGTCTTTTAGTTTCTTGATTTCTTTATACTGGGCCCTACACTGTTCCAGTGCTTCCCAGTTCTTATAAGCATGATCAAACCAGGTCCCCTTTTGTTGTTCGAATGCTTTGCCTTGAGACT
This sequence comes from Pinus tabuliformis, assembly GCA_031772625.1. Taxonomy (NCBI): domain Eukaryota; kingdom Viridiplantae; phylum Streptophyta; class Pinopsida; order Pinales; family Pinaceae; genus Pinus; species Pinus tabuliformis. The sequence continues at coordinate 734,869,463 of CM062814.1, forward strand.
GCTGATATTCTCTCCACCACTTACCTTTTAATTCCTGAAAACTCTCTGTTTCTATACATGCATCACTAACAGTGGGGAGCTCTGTCTGTATACAGGCATCCATCAGGATCATCTGCTTCGTTGGAGTGGGCTGGGATGATCCAACATCTCTCTCTTCATCTTTGACTAGAGTTTCTTCCTCCTGTTGTACTAATCCATTTTGCTCCAAGGTGATTTTGGTGGGCCAGGGTGAATCTGTCCCTTTTTCTTCGACTTCTCCTTGCTCCTTGGCAGTTTGACTGAGGCTGGGCGAATTCAATTCTTCTTTATTCCCTTCTGAAACTATTTGTTCTTTCTCCATAATAATCTGGGTAGGCCGTGATGAGTCTGTATCTTTTTCTTCTTCTTCTAGCTGCTTGGCAACTTGAATAGGGCTAGGTGAGTCTAGTTTTCCTTCATTTTCTCCTGAAATTATTTCTTCATCCTTCATAATATTCTGGGTAAGTCGGGGTGAGTCTGTACCTTTTTCCTCATTTCCTTCTATGTCTTCTTCTCGTTCCATAACACTTTCAGTGTTTCCTTCATCATTTCCTGGTTCTTGTGTAGCTTCTTTTTCCATAGCAGATTGGGTAGGTCGGGGTGAATCCTTGTTCTCCTCTTTCTTTTCTTCCTGCATAGTGTCAGCAAGCTCCTCTATTTGTTCCTATGTAGTCTCTGAAGAACTTACTAGTTCTTGTGTGTCAGTAAGCTCTTGGTCTTGTGCAGTTTCAGGTGAACTTACTGGTTCTTGTGTGTCAGTAAGTCCTTGATCTTGTGCAGTCTCAGGTGAACTTACTGGTTTTTGTGTGTCAGTAAGTCCTTGATCTTGTGCAGTCTCAGGTGAACTTACTGGTTCTTGTGTGTCATTAAGTCCTTGATCTTGGTCCTGCATCTTCTCTGGAGAGCCTGTTGGTTCTTGTGTAGCAACAGGTCTCTCTGTCTGCCCTTCTTCTGAAGATCCTGTTGGTTCTTGTGTAGCAACAAGTCTCTCTATCTGCACTTCTTCTGAAGATCCTGTTGGTTCTTGTGTAACAACAGGTCTGTCTGTCTGCACTTCTTCTAAAGGACCTGTTGGTTCTTGTGTGTCAACAGGTTTTTCTGCCTGCATTTCTTCTAAAGGACCTGTTGGTTCTTGTGTGTCAACAGGTTTTTCTATCTCAGCAGAGGATTGTGGGATTTCTATTTCTGCATCAGCAGACTCCTTTGTTTCATCTTCAGCAGCGGAGGCTTCCTTCATTGGTTCTTGTACTACCTTATATCCTGCCTGAGTATATATTTCACCACAATTTGTACACATATATTCGTTATCTTTACTTTTCTCTGCTGCAGACGCTACTCTTGCTAAAACATGCAGGCTGAATTCTTTCTGATATGCTTCCCTGACCCTTATTATCTCTTCCTGATAGTCCTGAATCTGAGATTTCAGAAACTCAATTTCTTCCTGTAGGGCAGGTATAGTAGGCTGATCCTGTGGGACAGTAGATTCCAGTTGAGGCTAGGGTTGTGCTTCGTCAATTTGATCAGTACTCCCCATAGGTGGTTCTTGTGTATAACCTGGGGTAGTGGTTGGTTCTTGTGTTGCAGCCACTTGGTCACTATCACTCTGGGTGTTGGCAGCTGGTTCTTGTGTATCAGCTATCTTAAGATATGATGTCACGAAGCTATGAACGCTCTGCATCTCAGCCTCTGTGGGTGAGGGAGAGGAGTTTCGAGGAGTGGCTGGAGTGCGGGTTCTTAAAGCGATGGGTGGTGAAGGGGATTCAACTACTACCGATTTTCGTTTTGGTAGAGAAGCAGGGAATTGAGGCATTTTTCTCTTCCTGCTGGCCTTTAAGGTAGGGACAGTATTCGGGGTAGTAGGTGCTTTGGTTGAAACCCTAGCTCTTCTTCTTTTTGCTGGGGTTTTCTTTTCCTGCTGCATTTTTCGTTTAAGCTGAGTAATTGGGATATTATCGTCGGAATCATCAGTAGAAATACTGAGTATGGGAGCGGAAGGATTGGTCCTTTTGGGAGATGTGGTTAATTCTGCTGCTGCTTGTTCATTCTCAGTAACGTGCAGGGGTGTTTGCTGGGGTTGTTCGGGAATATGCTCTGTTTGCTGAGGGTTTTCCAAAGGGATTTGTTCAGGCATGTCGTCCGTTTGCTGAGGAAGCTCTTGGTCTTGCTGAGGTGTGTCTTCAGTTTGACGAAGAGTTTCCTCTTGTTGATGAGGACCTTCATGCTCTGACTGTGGAATTCCTTCCTCCGGATGGGGATTAATGGGGGGTGGAGGGTTGTTTAGAGCGAGGGCTCTATTAATCAGAAATTGGGCTAAGCGATGATGTTTTAGGGAGAGAACTGGATGCTTCGCTTTCATAACATATCGTGACATATTTTTGAGACAACCCAGCAAATAATATGGCATGTTCAATACTTGACCATTTCTTAAGTGATTTAACAGGACGAAGTCGTGCTGGTAAATTACTTGGTAACGACCTTCGCACATCAGATATTGCTTGACAAATTCAGTGACTTTTGGCCATGGTTGAGGTAACGACCGTAGTGCTACACCTCTGCCCTTGGTTTCTACTTCCTCGCCTGGTCGGAGAAAGTCTTGCTGTGCATTCAGAATCAGGTGCTTTCTGCTGAACCACCGTGTGCCATTGGCTGGTAGTCCGGTGACTTTAGCTATGATTTCTTCCGTGACTGGAACTTGAATTCCTTGGACGACAGAGAATCCTTCTGTCAAATTGCATGCGAATTCCAGGACTTTCTGCTCGTCAAAGTCCAGAAGTCTCCTGAAATACTCTATCCATCCAGCTTGCAAGAAAATTTGGTAAATTTCCGGAAAGAGTTCGAGGACTGCTGTCGTGCCAGGTTCATGAGTAATGAGGGTTCCTCCCATGGCTGTTGTCTCAGTGAATCTTCAGAATTCAGAGCCGAGCTACCGATTTCAACTCAGAGTATACATCGCAACTGGTAACATGCCGTGGCTTTTACATACGACCGGGAGAATTAAGGGTGGCGGTGGTTGGCGTGGTTTGTCATTATGAGAATTGCTTTGGTAATCCCCCCCCCCCCTTCCTACGTGTAAATGATATGATTGGGAATGCAATCATTTGATGGACCTATCAACTTTTCCGCATTATCTATTATTTAATGCTCATTCATAAACGTGCGTACCTTCGTATTTTACCTTTTTGATTGCTGCGTCAAAAAGTCTTTTCTTGTCTTCTATCAAATTATAATAATTACCGTGGATCTGAAAGCATGGGAATATGGGTGATTTGTAATGATAATGACGGGAAGTGATAGTAAGGTGTTGTAATCATCACGAGAGGCGGTATATTTTGTCAGGATTTGTTCGTGAGGGAATTTTGCTAGGAAGGATTTTTCGTGATCGGGAAGCAATATCGTGGCACCGGGATTGGTGTTGCAGCAACAGAAAATTATCGTTGGGGCAACAGGGACTGGGAAAAAGATGTTTGTGAAAACGGGGAATGTGCCGGAGTAATGGAACTAGTGTTGCAGCAACAGGGATGGTGTTGCAGCAACAAGGATAGTGTTGCGGCAGCGGGAAATGGTGTTGCAGCGACAGGGATGGTGTTGCAGCAACGGGGAGTGGTGTTGCAGCAACGGGAAGTGGTGTTGCAGCAACGGAAAGTGGTGTTGCAGCAACAGGAAATGGTGTTGCAGCAACGGAAAGTGGTGTTGCAGCAACAGGAAATGGTGTTGCAGCAACAGGAATTCGGAGTCCACACGGTAATTCCTTTTGAGACTTTTGTTCTCAGCTACTTCCCAATGCTAACACCTGCAAAATACTAAAATGTAATATCGCAATCCTTGGCAGGATTTATTAGTTTCTAAAAAAAAAAAAGAATGTCTAATCCTAAAAATTACATAAATAATAGAAACTCAAGTGCTTTGAGGGACAGCAAGTTCCCCTGGAAAATAATACTGTTTTATTGCCATGCAAGTGGCTTTAAAGTCCTCTTTGGAAACTGACCACTGATATAACCGAAGTCGGTATCCATTCACTAACAGTGGTGTTCTGCTTCCATCAATTGTTACAAGTCTAACTGTTCCATTTGGGAAAACAGTATCCACCTCGTACGGCCCTAACCATCTTGTTCTCATTTTCCCTTGAAAATTCTCGAAACGTGAATCATAAAGTAAAGCCCAGTTACCTTTCTGGAACTGCTTTTGCTTGATGGTTCTGTCATGCCATCTGCTTCTTTGTTGCTGTATCATAGTTGTTTGATGGATGGCATCCAGTCTTTTCTCATCCAATTCCTGCAACTGCTGCAACCTGGCTGTCTGTGCATCAGTTAAATCAAGGTTAACAGCTAAGACAGTTCTTAAGGTTTTAATTTCAAACTCTACAGGAAAAATAACATTCTTTCCAAAAACTAATTCATAGGGTGAAAATCCTGTTGTGTTTCTCCAAGTGGTTCTGTAGGCCCAAAGAGCCTCGGGCAAGCGTTGAAACCAGTCCCTTCTATTCTCCTTTATCGTTTTTGTTAAGATAGCTTCTATGACCTTGTTGGTGCTTTCCACCTGCCCATTTGCTTGGGGGTGGTATGGTGTGGTCATCTTATGCTTGATATGATATTTTTGGAGTGTATCTTTGAAACCATGAGAATTGAAAGGAGGTCCCCCATCAGTGACTAATTCTCTGGGTAGTCCAAATCTAACAAAGATTTCCTCAAATAAGAATGTTAGTACCGCTTCTTCATTAGCTTTAATGAGTGCTTTGGCCTCTACCCATTTAGTCATGTAATCTGTGCATACTAAAATATAAACTCTTTGATTAGATGGAGGATTAATGGGACCTACGAAATCTAATGCCCATTTCTCAAAGGGTTCGAGAGTTACCTGGGGATTAAGTGGCATTTCATCCCTATGGTTGGGCTGGCCCATTCTTTGACAGCTGTCACAAGCCTTCACATATTTTCTAGCATCTTTAAAAAGTGATGGCCAGTAATAACCCATTCTAAGTACCTTGTGAGTTGTTCTTTTATCTGCAAAATGTCCTCCACAAGGACCATCATGACAAGCTTTCAATATATCATAAATCTCATCTTCCCCAACGCACCTCCGGATTTCTTGATCTATTCTTGTGTGGAACAGACACCCGCTTATCCAGCTGTACCTAGCACTTTGCTGGATGATCTTCCTTCTTTCCCTGTGTGATAGGTGTGATGGTAATTTTCCTGCAACTAGATAATTGGCAATGTCTGCATACCAGGGTGAGTGAGCAGATACTGCAAATAGATACTCATTAGGAAAAGAATCATCTACTGGAACATTTTCATCAGTTTTTAAACGAGAAAGAAAATCAGCAACTACATTTTCTTTTCCTGGCCTATCTACAATTGTGATATCAAATTCCTGTAATAGTAATAACCACCTGGTGACTCGAGCATTTGTAATTGATTTATTCATTAAATACTTGATGGCCGAGTGGTCAGTATGCACAAAGGTAGTATAGCCAGTAATATAATGCCGAAATTTATTAATAGCATAAATAACTGCTAAAAATTCTTTCTCAGTTACTGTATAATTTAGTTCAGCTGGTGTCATGTTTTTGCTGATGAAATAGATAGCATAGGGGAGATTGTTTTCTTCCTGACCCAGGACAGCTCCAATTGTCGTATCTGAGGCATCAGAGGAAATATGAAAGGGTAATGCCCAATCAGGTCCTCTCAAAATAGGAGCTGTGGACAACTGATGCTTAAGTTTATTGAATGCATTCTCACAGTCATCAGTCCACTTGAATTCAGCATTTTTCATTAATAATACAAACAGAGGAGAAGCTATTTTAGAAAAATCCTTAATGAATCTTCTGTAATATCCGGCATGTCCTAAAAAACTTCTCACCTCAGTTTGCGTTTTGGGGATAGGAAGGTTCTGAATCACCTGAATCTTAGCTGGGTCGACTTGAATTCCTAAAAATGAAATGAAATGACCTAATACAATACCCTGATTCATCATCATATGGCACTTTTCAGTGCTTAAAGCAAGATGTGCTTCTATGCACCGCTTAAGTACTTTTTCAAGGTTTTGCAGAGCATCTTCAAAGGTCACTCCATAAGGAGTAAAGTCGTCCATGAATATCTCTAATGAATCATTTAACATATCAGAAAAGATTCCTATCACCGCTCTTTGGAATGTTGCTGGAGCGTTGCATAGCCCAAATGGGAGTACTCTGTAAGCAAAGGTTCCCCATGGGCTAGTAAATGTGGTTTTGTCCTGGTCCTGGGGTGCAATCCTAATTTGGTTGTATCCACTAAACCCATCCAAGAATGAGAAGAATTTCTTACCTGCTAAATTATCCAATACTTGATCAATAAAAGGTAAAGGGAAATGATCTTTCTGGGTTGCTTTATTTAATGATCTATAGTCTACACATACTCGCCATTTCCCATTCTTCTTTGGTACAATTACGAGTGGGGAAACCCACTCACTATTAGATATTGGATATATAAATCCTGCATTTAAAAGTTTTTGGAGTTCCTCCTTCACAATTTCTCTAAGGTTAGGGTTCATTCTTCGCTGGGGTTGACAGACTGGCCGGGATCCCTCCTTAATATAAATACGGTGAGTACATAATTCAGGGGAGATTCCTTTCATGTCTGTGTAGTCCCATGCAAATGCCTCTTTATTTGCTTGGAGTAGCTTTATTAATTTCTGTTTTTCATCATCATTCAAATCAGGATTTATATTTAGTGTTTTACCAGGTTAAATTTCAATTGTTGTGCTCTTGGAAGGGTTGCCTAATGCTGTCTGGCATAAGTTTTCATCTTTCATATTCTGCTGGGATACAGGTTCTAAGATTGCAGCGAAGTGGTTAAATGTTTCTGGATTAACCGAAGAGGGTTCAGAAATAAAGCTGCTAATCAGTTCATCTTCGGTGGAGTCTTTAAAAGTCAAAGCTTGTCCAATAGTTAATATCGGTTGGGTTTCCTCATCCTCATAGTCTACCCATACAGAATTGTCACTATTAATCATGGGTGTGGCATGAGGATAGAGGGTCAGCTGTTTAGTTTCCTGTCCATTGGAGATGGTCATTGATCCAGATCTACAGCTGATGAAAGCATCTGCTGTAGCCAGGCAAGGTCTCCCTAGAATCAACGGATGACCCCCCAACTTTGTTTTAGTTTGTAACACCACAAAGTCAACTGGGTAATTCCAAGATTCTACAGAGATTATAAGGTCTTCAATGACCCCTTCAGGTTTAATCGTAGAACGGTCAGCTAATTCTAAGATAGTTGGAGTTTCCCTGATAAAGCTTTTTAGCTGGAGCAATTGCGCTGTTTCGAGTGTCATGATATTTATTGCAACTCCTAAATCTACTAAGACTTTAGAGATAAAGGTTTTTCCAATCTGGATTGTTACTGTAGGGTGACCAGGGTCACCATACTTCACGGGATAATCTTTTTCAGTCATTAAGGCAGTTAATTCCCCCATCACATGAACTGTGAGGGGATCTTTAGCCTTTCTTCCAGGTTTTTTTATACAAATGTCTCTAATAGTTCTAGCATATATAGGAACATCCCTTAATGCTTGCAATAATGGGATTTTGACATACAAATTCTGTAGCTCTCCTAAAAGGTTAAAGGTAGGTTGTTCAGGTGTTTTAGTGAGAGTCAGCCTTTCAGGGAATGGCGGATCTATTGTTTGATCATTATTGTTAGGTGTTGATTCTGCTGCTTCAGCACTATGGTTAGCTGGTTTCTCTTTTCTAGCCTCTTCTTTGTCAGAGTCCGTAATATCATCTATAATGGGTTCGACTATTCTCCCTGAGCGAAGGTGAATATCATTACATTGCAGGGGAGAGATAGGCTGATTTTGAATGTCAATAACTTGCAGGGCTTTATTATTATTTGGATTGGGGTTAGGTTGTACAAGCAGTTGTGGTCTCATTGCCTGGTTATTCGGAGGATTATTAGATGGTAAGGAAAGAGACTGTTGTTGTTGAGGAAATGGTATCTGTTGGGCTGCCTAGTTTGGATTCCATTGATTAAAGTATGGTTGTTGGGGAGCCCACGGATTCCATATAGAAGGGTCAGGAAAAGGAAGATTTGGTTGCTGCATAAGTGGAAAATTCATTGCATTGAAGGGTGGGTATTGCATTTGATTCATGGGTGGGTAAAAAGGAGGATTATTATTCCAACGATTGAATGTTGTATTAGAGCTCATACCTTGTCTTTGCGGCCATTGCCTCCTCTGTGTCATCAGGTACACTGCTTCAGCTTCTTCTTCATTTGTTTGCAGTGCTACTTTGATTCCAGGCAGAGAGGGGCATTGCTGTGTTTCATGGTCCTTCTCGCAGATTGTGCATATAGGTATCTTATCCAGTGGGCATTCTCTGAGTGGATGTTTTTCTCTGCATTTTGAACAGAAAATTGCCAGAGCAGCTTCTGCTTCTGCCTGTTTCTTCTTAACCTGCAGAGCATCAATTTGTGAAGCAAAAGAACTTAGCATTTCAGTTTTAAATTCTTCTAATAAGTTACCTATCTCAGCTCTTGTTGCTCCTCCACTGGCTGACTTCTGAACTCTTGAATACACATTATCTCTGCTTTTTGATCTACCTGCTGCTCCCCTTGAACACCTCATGCAGAGCTTAATAATTTCATCAAAGGGTTCTTTGGAAATGTCCCCTTTCCCAAGCATGTTCAACATGTCCAGGCAGTCATCTCTTACCCCTTTCAGCAGTATGGTCTTCAAAATATCTTTACTCATATTAGGATGATCAGACCGCTGCAGATTATACTGTAACCTTTCCATGAAATCTTCCAAATTCTCGTCCTCTTTCTGGACCATTTTAAACAATTCTTCCTTCCTTTCTCTTGTCCGGCAGTAGTCTTGGTACTTGGCCAGAAATCCCTCTTTCATCTGGACCCAGGTGGTGATTGCCTGAGCTCCTAAGCTCATAAACCACCTCAACGCATTCCCTTTTAGTGTTGCTGGAAACAATTTCAGCTTCTGATTAGGACTTATGTAATCATAACTTCTACACAGTATGTCGAATTCAAAGAGGAATTCGTCCGGGTCTTCGGAGGATAACCCATGAAAATTGGGTAATGCCAAGAGTGGGATGTTTTTCATGGGGGTTGTTCCTCTCGGGAGCTCCCCAATAGGGAATTCCAGGGTAGAGAGCGAGTTTTCCCCTCTTCCTTCTGTTCTGTTATCCTCCATTGGTCTTTTTCCTGAATCACTTGCTTTATCTTCTGTGTCTTCTGTTTCTTCAGGTTCTTCTACCGGTTCCTCAGTGTACTCTGGTGCTTCCAGCTTCCTTTCAGTTCCTATTACTTCCTCCGGCTGTTGGTCTGTTTGTGAGGAGTATTGGATCTGAGGTCTCCGGGAACTCGTCCTCTGTGATGTTTCGGCCTTAGAGATGATTTCGTCGATGTAAGTCTTCCTTCCTCCTTTGCCGCCTGCAAAATTAGGTTTCTTGCGTCCTCTCATACACCTGTTATTTTCACAAAGAAACCATTAATACTTTTAGAAGTCTTTAGTTGCCTTCCCCGGCAACGGCGCCAAAATGTTGGCTAGTTGAATTGTTTATGAATTAAACATTCAAGTACCACATTAATTGTCAACCAGGGAAAGTCTTTTTATTCCAAAGGCTACTGCGTACTGTATGTACTTAAAATCTAAAAGCATTGAAAAGCTGTAGTATACGTGATTCTTACGCTATGTCTTTACTGTACTTGTTAAAATAAAAGCAATTAATTAAAGCTACAAATCTGGAAATCAAAGTGATGGATGCTCTGTTGGCAGAGGATCAGGACCCTATCCTCTAGGTGGGGACGTTCAGCACCTGCCCCTGTAATCATATTACTAATGCACACTGCACTCTCATTCACCGGTGAGAAACAAACTCAAGTGATTAATGAAACAGAGTACTAGCAAAACAGAAAATACCAGAGGTAATGCTATGAAATCCAAACAGAGTACCAGAAAGAAACTATTGCACACTTACACACTTGACAAGGAAGTAAATGGGTGAATCTTGTGAGGAAGGTGGGCCCAGTCCCTCTCACAAGATTCCCCAGGAAAACGAAGACTGGATTAAGTGCTCAAAACAGTTTTATATTCATCTGCCAAAAAGATTTGAATACAATAAAGTTCAGACTTGCTGATGTTCTCAAGATCTCTTCTTACAGACTGACCATAGACACTGACTAATCCCCTTTTCATGTAGATGTCTCCTCTTTATAGAGGAGACATCTATTACAATAAAGTATTACAGCCCATTCAGTTAACCCATTCTATCAAAAATAAGCATTTCAAAACGTTGTTACAACAATATGATAATATGTTCTTTCTTGAGTTCTGGCTGTTACACAGCTGGTAACTGACTTCGACCGTCTTCTCGGGATCTTCACATTCCTTTGCCGTTTCCCCATGCTGTTCCTGATTTAGGCCATGCTAACTGTGTTCTTCTTGCTTTAGACCTCCGCTTGATTATGCCACGTCAGGGTTCTTTAAATAGTTTCCATCTGTTATTCGCGGCTGTTACAAAATAGCTTGCTTTAGGTGATAGTTGTTGCTGACTGTAGCAACTACGGAGTTGCTGCTTCTGGTGTTGCAGCAACTGCGTAGTTGCTGTTTCTGGTGTTACAACAACTGCATAGTTGTTGTTTCTGGTGTTACAGCAACTATACATTATAATTCCTGCAAGCTTAAGGCAATTACTTGACAGTTTAGTCAGCGTTTCCAAGGATAAATATAAAGATATTCAGGAATATGCAATGAACAATTAAACATAGATATGCGGGAGGTTACTTCGTACCTTGGGGTAATTATGTCATTATAAAATAAAAGCTTTCAACCTATGACTGCAAAAGGATAATAATACGGCAAAAAGATAAGGTCAAAAATAGGTCAATTCTGAGTCCCAACAGTCTCTACATAATTGGGAATTTTATATGGTACTTTCTAAAGGGAACTCCCTAGGAATATCCCACTCTGTAGCTTGGTCTATCGGTCATTTGCCTGAGTTCTCATGGAGACACTCAATCTTCAAGAAGACATCAAGATGGATAGGGTTCCTCATTGCAATTGGACATAGTTCCACTATCATTTCTTGTGTGATGGGAACCTCATATTTCTCTGCAGCTACCTAATGTCTAAGACTGAAACTTCTCTCAGCCTTTAGATCCTCGGTACCTCTTTATCCTTGTTGTTTCTTCATTAATTTTTATATTAGCTCTAGTGTTTTGTACTGGTATTATTATGGGAAACAATTATTTACTGATGGGTTTATTTCTTCTCTATATCTCTCATAAAGGGCCTTCTATGCACTCAGCTTGGTGCTACTCCTGAACTGCAAACCTTTTCTGCCCCATCTTATGGTACCATTCTAATTGTGTATTACTTGTCTTGGATTGGTACTTTCTATTTGTCAATATGTATCTCTTATTCATTGGTTTGTTGCTAGCCTGACTACTTTGGAGGACTTTGGCTCAAATTTTTATCATGTTATCTCTTTATATAAATTTTTGGCACATTATCGATTTGGAATCCATGCAAGGCTAGAGAATGTGAATTAGGAAAGGTGTGGGAGGTCATTGTCCCTAAGGTCATAATCGTGCCCAAAAACAGGCTCAACAATATGTTGATATTTATCATGTGACAACTGCCCCTGAAACTTGGAATGAAATATGAAATTTGGAATCTCTAGTTGCTCATAATGGACTAGCTTTCTTGAACTTCATGACCCTTGAAGATTCTTCCACCTAGATTCATGATTATGGGCATACCTGGGGTAGCAGGAAAAAGTATCTTATTACCCTGCATTGTATTGGAATATGAAGACCTTATTGGGAATGGTTTTAAAGGACAAGAAGGAAGAAAAATATAATAGTTTTTATAGTTTGGAAGACGTCAAAAGTGTCTAGCACAATGAAAGAGTTCATTTAGAGAGTTCATTTAGTGTGAGCCGACTCCTTTTGTTCCCCCTGAGTTCCAATGTCATAGAACTGACTCCTATTACATCCTCATATTCTTTAGTTTGAATGATAACTTGTAGCTTTTATTTTTACAGTACAACAATATATGCTCTTATTATGTTAGCTTTGCTAAAACATTTAAAATTTTGGATAGATTAATTTATTGGTAGGTAACCAAAAATATATGGTTTTCCATTGGACAAATTGATCCCACCTACTGAATGACATGTTTGAAGATGTGACTTGTCTGATGTGTCTTTTACATAATTTTTAAAAACTGAATACAATATAAACTTAACATTTTGAATTAATTATTTATCACATTTTGACAATCACGTTTTGCATGCATAAAATCTTAGAACACATTTGTTTATTAATAATATGCTTTAGAATACTTACTATAACAAGTCTCTATGAGGGATGACTATTATACTATCAACATTAAATAACTAATATAATTCTATAATTATTTTTATATGCCCATCAATATTTCCATATGGATTTAAAACTGCTTAATAGGTTTGGCAACAATTGGCCATTACATTATTCATTTAAATATCATGGCATGTTTCCTCATGGTTTGGATAAGCATTTATAAACAAAGTCAAAAATAGAAAAAACCAATCACTCTCAACAACAGGGAGGAACAAGATCAAAACAAATATGTTGTTGTCATTCTCATTGTACCCTTAAGAAGAGAGTGGGAAAAACCAATGAGTTGTATAGAAATAAGAGGAATTCTTAAATGGATGAAGATGCATGAAGGATGTAAGATAACAAGCATAAATTATCCCCAACCAACATAAACATGCAAGACACATGTATGCCATTTGGTATAAAAAATTATTTAATAGATATGAGAACTAATAGTGGTTGTATTTTGAACAACCTTGTCATACTTTATTTATGTTAACTCACCTTGCGAAAACTTAAAACTTTATGTTAAAACCCAAATTTAGGGTTCTAGTTAATTTGATGTTAATGAGCATTAATTTCCACTTTGTTAATATGTATCTATAATTTATGCATGAGTAAATATTGTATTCATGGCATGTAGTACTACATTCACGTTAACCATATTTGGCAAGAATGGGAGAAAATGATGCCATGTTTGAGTGTATTCACTCACACAGTTTTATTAATCAAGTTTTTAAGTGGTATTGGTTATGTAGCGTTGCCCAGATAGAGGTTAGGGAAATCACATCGCCTGTTAAGGAAGGAATTATTTTGGATTCTAAATTCAGTACTAAGGAGATTGATCCTTGTGGAAAATTTATTCCTCCTAACACATTTTCTTCCCCAACCATGGATTCTCCCAGTACTCATTCCTGTAATCCTTTCGATCTTTTGGACTATGGTTTGCATAGGGGCTTCACTCAATGAACCTTTGACATAGCACGTACGTTCATGGCATACTTAACAACACCTGTAATTTGACTACATATTGGAAAATACCTCTAAAAATCACATATTTAACCCCCTACCAAGATGAACCCAGTACACATTCCCAATTTAAAAAACCCCTACTTCACTAGATATTGTAGGTTTTCATTTTTTCATTAAAGTTTTTTATACCCCTTTACATTTTCCCATTAACTTTGAGCTCCACTTTTTATACGTTCCAATATAAAAACCCTTTACCCCCTATTATATGATCAATATATTATGTCATTTTTTCCTCAATATATATCCCCCAATATGAATGTGCATGTTATGGTATTGCTGCCCCAATCAAGCCCCCGTGATGGTTTGCATTCCTTGGTTCCTTCTTACAAGGACATGTTAAACCTGACCCCTATAACTTTCTTCTATGAATTGATTAAAAAAAAGAAATATCAAAATAACCTTGATATTCTTTTCCCAAATGTTAATGTATGGAAAAATAAACATAACAAGAAATTCTTGGTGAGAGAAGGAGCCATTCAAGTACGTGTAGAGGCCCAAAATGAGAAAGTGAACATACCTAGGGAATTTAGAGCTTCGATGCCCTCTAGGGAAGGTCCTAAATGATTTTGATGTCCATTAATGTCAGGGGGTCCAAATTCAACTTCCTTAAGGGATTGGTTGATCTACATACACCATCTATAATTCTAATGCAATAGATAATGGTTATGGGAGATAAAGTAAGAGAGGCCTTTCAAAATTTATGCCCTGGATGGAATTTCTATTCTATAGACTCTGAGGGGTTTTTTGGAGGCCTACTCTTCATATAGTATCACAGGGTTACAAATTTCCAGGCATTTTCATTCTCAACATGAATGAAATAGAAGATTTTCTAAGGGGTTTTTCACATCCTATAAAGTTGGTCAAAAGTTATGGGCCTTATGGGAAGAGACATGGTTATTTGGACCATATCCAAGTGATTGGTTTGCTCAAGGATTAATCCCCTATTTTGGTAAGGGATCTAATCTTCTCTACCTCTAATTGGGAAACTTGGGGCATTAGAGCCTATTTCGATCTCATGATAACCTATTTTTTATAGATGTTACAAGAAAAAAAATTCCTCTATGTCATCCTTAATACTTTGGATACAATCTGGAGAAATGATAGGGTCAAGGATGAAGGAATAACTAAGATATTGGACAGGCTTCTGATAGCAGGTCACCTTGCTCAAAATTTGGAAAGGTATAGATCGTGGATTAGTCAGGAAATAATTTCAAATCACCTCTTCATTTTCCTTGAACTGGATTTTGAATATCATAGTGATTAAATACCCTTTTAAATTCAACCGTTCAGAGCTTGAACTACACTCATTCGAGTCATTGGTTAGAGATATCTAGAAAAACAGATCTACTATTAATTTCTCCTGTACTAAGGACTCCCTTGTTTGTAAATTGAAGAAACTTAAGAATTTTGTTGTAGGTTGGGAAAGAAAAAAAATAGAGTTGAAAGAAGAATTACTAACCGTAGAGGAAGAATATGCAAAACTATCACAAACCTTCAATAACTTTTATTTCTCGGCTGATATAAAACATAGGATGAGTTCATTGGAAGCCAGATATTGCAGATATTAAGGATAGAAGAGGGGTCTTGGAGGCTCAAGAGCAGGGCATAATGGATTAAGTTGGGGAATGGAAAGACTAATTTTTTCCACAATTTTTACAATCATAGGAGGATTAATAATTCCATATGGGAAATAGAGAAGGTGGATGGTACTATCAAGTCCACACAACAACATTTAAAATCTATTGTGAAACATTTTTCCTCTATTTTCAACGACCTAGGAACTAATATCATTTTAGCCCAGTTGCAAGTCATTCAACAATATCTAATATTATTCACTTATGAGGATTCTACTAGGATAGGGATACCCATCACTTTGTTTGAAATTGAAGATGGGGTCCTAAAAATTTTGCTAAGGACAAAAGTTGAGGGTTGGATGGATGGATTGTGGAACTCTTCCTTTCATTTTTCGACCTTATGGGGCAATATATTTGTAAGGTTGTGGAATATTATAAAATTAATGGGAAAGTTTTGAAAGCCATTAATGAAACCTATTTAACATTGATTCCAAAATGCTCTAAATCTATGACCTTTAATGACTATAGGCTCATTTCACTGTGAAACTTGGTTTATAAGATCATATGCAAACTTATTTCAAATAGGATCAAATATAAGTTGGAAAAGAATATGTCCCAAGAACAATTTGGCTTCTTGACATATAGGTGAATCCATGATGTTATTGGTGTAGCCCAAGAGGACCTTCGTGCCATTAAAATAAAAAATATAGAGGCCATGGTCCTCAAGATGGACATTATTAAGGCTTATGTCAAATTTAACTAGAAATTATTAAGATCGATTTTACTTCAGATAGGTTTGGAGTTGGAAGTCATAGATTGGATAATGGGTTGCGTGACTTCATCAAACTTTTTGGTTTTGATCAACGGGTCCCATTCTAACAATTTCACCAGCACAAGAGGTATTAGATAGGGGTGCCCATTATCCCCTCTCATTTTCCTTCTATTCTTGGAAGGATTGAGCCTCTTATTACTGAAGGGAAAAAAAAGAAGAAAGAAACAAAAAAGGGATAATGATCTCGTTCTCATAGTACATTACTCATTTGCTTTTTCTGCATGATATATTATTTCTAAGGTATATAACAATATTTGAATGACAAGTGTTCTCTAGACTAATAGAATTATTTTGTCAAGACTCTAGTATAGAGGTAAGTGAGAAAAAATATTCTTTCCTACAAAATGTGTTTAGTAAAAATACCCTATCCCACATAAAGTCTTTCCTTCCATTTCAAGTGGAAGAACTGGACAAAGGATTCAAATAATTGGGTTTTGATCTCAAACCTAATTGTTAACAAAAGGAGGATTGGATGTGGCTTCTTAGGAAAGATGAGAAGTGTATTGGCCTATGGTGCTATAAATGGCTCGCTCTAAGATGAAGAATGCTTGTAGTGAAATTTGTATTGGAAAATATTCCAGTATTTTGGTTGTCTTTATTGGAGATTCCCAAATCTATTATGATCATAATAAGACCAAAATAGCTTAGTTTTTTGTGGAAAGACAAGAAAAGTATGGAAGGGATTCATCTTGTTAATTTAGAAATTATGTCTACGTAAAAAAAGCTAGCAGGCTAGGGACTTAAAATCTATTTTGGTTTGGAAGGGCACTAACAATGAAAAAAATGTTGCGAGGACTGGTAAACCAAGATATTTGTATTTTTTGAAATTAAAAAACCAAGAGTACCCTTTTGTAGAGGACTCATAAATGAAGATATTTGTATTTTTTTTTTAAATTTCATTTTGTGTATTTTATGTTATTGATTTTTTATTCAGCCCCTTTGAAACTATCCAAAAAAAGTTTCAAGCATTATGTTTAAAGTAAATTAGATAAAAAAATATCATATGAATTCGAAAATGTCAAATTCATATGCCATTGGATAGAGGATTCCTTCCCCAATCTAACATGATCAACTCCACAACTTAAGGATAAATTATGCTTAGAGTCCACTAAGGTACAAAATGGTATTGTAGAGAACTGCAGAATAGGAGCTAAAACTCTACCCTTTTGGCCCTTAATAGCTCGATCAAGCGCTTAAGAGGCTCAATCGAGTGTTTTAAATAAAATTTCAAATAGATCAAGGGTTTAAGAAACCCTCAATCGAGCTCTTAATGTCGTTAAACAGAGAATCGATCAAAGTATAAGATTGACCGAGTTATCAAAATTATCTAAAACACACAAAAAAATGCAGCCTCTCAATACTTGTCTTTAAGTGAATTATAAAATTTATTTATTTCACAACCATGTTTTTATAAATATTCAAATATATTCCAAAGTGTAATTTTCCTCAATTATAAATCCAAAATTTATTTTATTTTACCAAGAAAAAAATATAATAATATATAGATACCTTTCTATATAAGATTTCAACTTTACCTTTTCAATTTTGAAATTCTTAAAAATGATATTTTGTTTATTGTTTTGATTTTATATATAACATATTTGCATACTTAATCATTTTTTTATTTTTTTTATGTAGAAATTTTAAATAAAAATAAATTAAATTATAGTAAATAAATAAAAAATAACAAACTAAACTAAACTATTTCTCACTAACATTTACGAACTTGACACCATTAAATAAACTTGAAATATGTTCACATCATAATACAAAACTAAACACTAATTATAAAGATTCTATAGCAAATTATTCATTAATCATTAAAAATAAAATAAAATCATATATTATATTTTTTGAAATCATTACTTTAAATTTCTGTATATTTGATAACATTATTATTTTAAATATAATTTCATACAAACAATTAAATCTACATTACTCAATTCAAGTTAGTCAAATAATGTTTCAAAATTTATGGTTTCCTTAAGTATTTATTATTTTAAAAATATATATTGCAAACTTAAGTGAGAAGTAAAAGTCTCTATATATACTTTGCACTTGTGCACACTAAAAACTAGATTACTCAATTCAAGTTAGTCAAATAATGTTTTGGAATTTATGATTTCCTTAAGTCTTTATTATTTTAAAAATATATATTTCAAACTTAAGTTGGGAGTAAAAATTTCTATATATTCTTCGCACTTGTGCATACAAAGGACAAAATTGAGTTAGAACCACAGATACTATTGCATCCATTAAAACTTTATTAGTTATAACTTACAACTGTGTTAATTACTACTGCAGTAATTTCTTTTCTTGAGCAAGTGGATATTACACCACACACACACACACACTAACTAACTAACTATATATATATGATTGAGGGAATCGTGGCTCATAGTTTATTAACTCTTCAGTGAATTTTATAAAATATACATCTCTAGCAATGCCAAAATCACATTTTTGAGTTACATTTATTCATATAAAAAATATAATATTTATGAAAATCAAATTGACAAATTTTCTTATGTTTAATCAATTTAATATTTAAATAATAACATTGAAAATTTAAATCATATTAAAAACAATTTTTAAGTTACCAAATTATATATTTAAGAATATTACAATTTCAATTAAGTGGGACAAAATCCTTTTTCAAATATATACACAAAAATCCTAGAAATGTAATGAGAAATTAATCCACACCATTGTTAATTACTATTCAAATGTAATTAGTAATTAAATTTGTTTTCTTTTTACTTATCAAATACGTACAAATTTAAAGTCTGCATATCATTATAGATATTTACATAAAAATTAGAATTTCTAGCTTTAAGGCTCAATCGAGCCATAATGGTCGAACGAGCCTTAAAGCTTGATTGAGCCCTTAACCTGGGGCTACGCAGGAGCTCGATCAAGAGTTAGTTTTATTGCTTGATCAAACAACGTTTTTAGCACTGTAGGAGCTCGATTAGGTACTTAAAATGACCGACCAAGTGCTTACAATGCTCAATTGAGCCATCTGTTTTCCACCGAAATGCACCTTCTCTTTCTAAAAAGTGTAACCCAACTCCATGCTTTGACCCATAAGTATCTTAGAAAATTGACAATGGTCTATTAGATTAGAAAAACAGTTGTTAACGTGATGCTAAGGGGTTCAATTATATGGAATCATTTAATATATTCCTTTCCATGTTTCTTTAGATCATTGACTTGGAACATTAGGGATGGAAAACAGATGATACTTGGAAAATATCCTTTTGTAGGAGGAGAAGCATGCTATAAGTTTTCACAAGAGCTAATAAGTATCCTAAACTCTAAGGGTTACTACTTTCTGAAAAATGCTAAGAAGGATGAGTCCAATCAATTTTCTAGCAATTACTAGATGGGTTCTACAGACATGGGTTTGTAGGTTATCTAGCTAAAGAATGGAATACCTTTGTAAAGGGATTGTATAATAATGGCATATTCATAAGTGACTCAAATCATCCTTTGATATGGAACTAGGATAATACATTAGGAAAGGTGAAAGGGAGGCTTGCTTATGAAGCCATATCACACTCATATGTATACCATAATTTCCACTTGTGGACTAATTTAATTTCGAAATGGAGCATTCCAAACAAGTTGAGATGTTTCATATGGTTGGTTCTAGAAAATAAAATCTTAACCTATGAAACTCAACAAGCTGAGATGTTTCATATGGTTGGTTCTACAAAATAAAATCTCAACCTAGGAAAACCTCTAGAAAAGAGGCTTTTCTGGCCCAAACTTGTGTATTATTTTTTAGGATGGAGAATAAACCCTGGATCATATATTTTTCTACTATAATCTTGCACATGAATCATGGAAATCAACACTACATGTTTTAGGCATAAACGAAAAGATAGGGCAAATCCCTTTTATGGATTGTTTGCAATATTGGAGTAATAAGATCAAGAAACATTACACCCTTCCAATCTTTATGACATAGGGAATATGGAACTTAAGGAACATGGTTATATTCAAGAACGTATCTATTAATACATAAATACAAACTCTCAGGATTGTTGGTTTTTATAGGGAATAAAATCCTAAACAAAAAGAAAATAGTCAGAGAAGGAATTCCTACTCTGTTACAATGCTTCCTAGTGGGCTTCTTTGATGGTGCAACCCAAGCGGAATGATGTGGTGGTAGGCATCATATCAAATTATCAGGAAACAAGTCCTCTCAATTTAGGATTGGTATTGAAGAAGGATCAAATACAAAAGAGGAAATTATTGCATGTTGGGCACTTATGTATTTTTCTAATTTTAAAAGAATAACATGCTTACAAATTCTTAGTGACTCCAAATATGTGATAGACTGGAAGACACAACACAACTTGAGGTCTTAAGCTTGGAGTATTGGAAATTCAGGATCCTAGAGATGAAAGAGAACTTTCAGGAAATCACCTTTCAACAGATCCATAGCGAAATAGACTCTCTAGTTGATGCTATGTCTAAAAGAGCACTATACTTGGATATAAGTTTTCTAATTTATGAAGAATACAATGGAAATATTTTGTAAAGTACTAATACTATTGGTCTCTATTAGTCAGAAGTTACATGTCATTATGATGATGTACTATGGTCATAAGTTAAGTATACAATGGTTTTCTATTTTTCCATTTTTGAAACTACATGACAAACAAAATTTTTGTCATGTTTATGGAAATACTTGGATGTTGATAGGTTAATATGTATATTTTTGCTTAGTATCCAATTATGTAGACTAAAGGATTTTTCACGCTTACTCAAGTTTCAAAGGCATACTTTATGTCACAAGATACTATATTGGTTTTTATTTTCATAATTGTTGTTGTATGTTTATGGACAATTATATGTAAATTACTATTCTACCAAGTGCTTAACTAAGCCTGTATGTACTTTTTTATTATTAAATATTAATAGCAAAACACATTATTCAAAAATCACCCGATACAATGAGTGCCAAGTGGACTATTCAAAAATCATGAGAAATTAGTCAGTTATGACTACCTCTCATGGAAATGTTCATACATAAATGACTTACTTAACGCAATTGAATCCCAAAAAAATATCTAATAAAAATCGAAGTTAAAAACTTAATACAAAAAAATATCAATCATGCATTCTATACAACTAAGAAAGATACATGTATCAATTAACTTAATACTAATGAAATGATCTATCATAATATGTTGTCATTCATATTACACACTTTACAAAACAATAGTAGATGAGAAAAACCAATGACTCTTAATCAAACAAGAGTAGGTATGAATGAAAAACCAATAGATGTCATTCATATTGCACACTTCACGAAACAATAGTAGATGAGAAAACCAATAACACTTAATAAAACAATAATAAGTATGAAAAACCAATGAGAGCAAATGAAAGTGCTCTCATCGTAGGTGAAAAAGACCAATGACAGTGACCGATGCTGCACTATGCAATCACCGAGAGCAACGTAATCAATTAAGTGCTACAGATAAAACCAATAAGAGTGTTGTCAACAAATAAAGAATATATACGAATGACAATGAGTTATACAATAGTAGGAGGAAAATAATGAATAAATTAAGTGCCCCGAACAAAACAAGAGTTGGAAGAAACCAATGACATAATGAATAAATTAAGTGCCCCGAACAAAACAAGAGTTGGAAGAAACCAATGACATAATCAATAAATTAAGTGCCCCGAACAAAACAAGAGTTGGAAGAAACCAATGACATAATGAATAATTTAAGTGTCATTGGTTTGGAAACAACCAATGACAGTGAACAGTCGGCAACTAATAGGAATGTATGAATCAAATAAGTTAACATTCATCAGAAGGTCACCCCCAACGTGCGTTGTCATTTTTGTCGTGTCCTTTATAAAACAAAGGGTATGCTACGCAGTGGTTAGGTCTTATCTTAGAAAATGGGATTCTGCAAACATTATCTTTAAAATTGGAATGTTGCTGTAGATATTTGAGTGTCGGTTCATCAACTTTTATCTTCGATATTTGAGGGTCGGTTCATTAACAAAACAAAGGATAATGATATGGATAAGGATAAGGATATTATGTTAGAAAACGGGATGCTACAAATACAACTTGTATCTTTGAAATTGATGGTGCCCGTGGATGAATACAATACAATACATACGTTGGTGTAATAAAACTATTTACTGGAGGTCAGAAACAATCGTGTTTCTTTCTTCACCACTTACTAATAAGTACCCATTTTTAAATTTTCCTGAGGTTTTAAATAAATATGTATATATAGCACCATCAATAAATTTAAATAAATATGTATATATAGTACCATCAATAAATTTACGTTGATTCATTATTGTTATTATAAGAAATTACACCACTTTAATTAATTAAATGATTTATAAGAAAACAATTTTTTATCCATTATCATAAATGTAAATTTTAGACAATTAATTTATATTTTTTATACCAGAACAAATTTTCAACTAAATAAAAATAAATTTAAATTATACTCCATAACCTTTTACAATATTAATATTATATTAAAAAATTCAATAATTTAAATTATGCTTCATAACCTTTTTATGAAGTATTATTATCATATTAAAAAAATAAATAAAAATATTAACAACATAGCAAATTGAAAAACAATGACATCAACGTTTTACATTAAATTCATAATTGTATCAATACCCGTGTAGTCTGTGTGGATTTCTGATCAAATTTATTCAAATATATCATGAGGGCCCCTTTTGACCTCATAGTTTTGCGCTTCTCTTCTGCTAGATTTGTCTGCAGTTGGCCCCCCGCGCGGGTGATGTATTTGACGGTACCGATGAATATAACTGCTGAACATAATTAACATCCCCACAAAGGTATTTGGAGGAGACTCTTAAATAATTGATTATGGCTAGGCTTCTTCGCTCTTTACTCTGCTGTTTTTTCAACCATTTTTACCAAGAAGTGTTTACATCATCATCTTTATCATTAATGAATTATGATTTTAGATTACTTAAAATAAATGTATATTTATATGAATTTAGTTTTTAAAAATTTAAGACTTTTTTTTAATCACAACACATTTATAATTTTAATAATTTTCTATCAAATTTAAACCAAAATCCACTTTAAAATATATTTAAAAAAAAACTACACAATTTTTATTTCCATTTTCCTTTTTATTTAAATTAAATTAAAGATTATAATAGTTAAAGTTATAATATTTCTTAGGTGAATAATAGATTCTTCGAAAAAAGAAAAATACTTTTTATATAATATGTATTTTGTATATTATATTATATATATATAGATATATAGATAGATAGTAAATCAGATATTTTAATTGAGTGATGGTAATATATTAATATTTACACGCAAAAAATTATTACTTTTTTTTCAAAATATCTCTATACATTTGTACCGATAGCGGAGAATATTACATGAGGTATTACATTGAGGATTCTTCAAAACTTTGACAATTCCACATTAAGCGGATTTCATCATTCCAAGTGCATAAAGCATAGCACAATAGACATTAGACTTAGCAAAAGGAGCTAGGGTGACTCCACCAAATCCACAACATGAACTAGGACACCCTTTACAAAAAGTATTGTTGAAGTTGACCATATAAAAGCATGTCTATATACTATAGGTTGTAGACATGAAAACCAGACTAGTGAGAACATGTGAGATGTAACATAAGATAACTAAAAACCACACAATATAGTAAAATCTTCAGAGAGAAACACAGAGACATGTAGGTTTCTCACATGGTAAAGATTGTAAGAGCTTTAGAGATAGACTTAGTCTAGAATGATGATTAGTGATCCTAGAGAGACACTTGCATGAGGATTGTGCACTAGTAAGGCAGAATTTGCATTAATAGTGTTGAAAGATACTGAGTTGATAACTGCAACCTCTTCTTCATGGCCATTTTAATAAATATCAAAGTTTGAAACATTCCTATCCATTCAACCTTACCACTATATCATCCATGTTATATTTGATGTCACGTATTATGTGTTTGATCTCCTCTTGGACTACAAAGACTTTATTGTTGTCAACTTGCTTATCATGGATAACCATGTTAAATAGTGTCTCCATTTGGAAATAGTGAGTGATGAGTGAAGGAAATGAAGTTATATCCTTCAAAATTTCCTGCATTTGGTACCCATTTATGACTGCTTCCACTTATCTAAGAGCCTGAGAAGTATTTTCGGTCTCCAAATTCCTTGGCTTCCAACATTAAAATTTCTTTTCTGACCTCCAGGGGAGTAGCCTCAAAAAAATTCACCACGGATTCCCAATCAAATAGACGCTCGTGCATGGAGGAGGATGCCCTTAGTAGTCCACTCTGTTGGCTAGGCAATCATTGATGCAGCGCCATGTAAGACCTGCAAATAAAAGACTTCACCACGAACACTGACGAACGAAAAATGACCTAAGTAATATCACAACGAGAGTGTAGTTCCACCCATACACTGGAAAGAAAGTTGACTACAATGTAAAGGGGAAAAGTGAAGGAATGAAAGAGAACTAAGTGAAAGCTAACAAAAGCCCAATGATGGGACTGTACCGGTAGTGAAACTGAATGCAAAGACAAGAGTCGGGAGTGGCAAGAAATGGGTTCAAAAACAAATTGAGAATGTACCTGAATACCAAACCTCACAAACAAGCACTCGGCAGTTAAAGGATACTCTAATTGGGTCTGAACCTTATAAATATGTTGGGGATAAAACAACCACCAACTAAAAGGATGATATAGTCCCTGTGTTATGTAAGAACGACACAAAGAAAATTGAGAATAATCACAACCTTGAGTACCCAAACACTAATACAACCGATGACAAGAGAAAATACAACAACAATTAATTGTAAGGGCAGGAGGGCGTGAAGTTAATGACTGACCTTCAAGCACTATGGAAACCCAAAGCTTCAACCACCTTTTCATAATATTTGAGGATTCCTGGAGTCAACAAACTGCAACTTTCTTGACATCCAAGCCTCCAAAGTTCCACCACCCTGCAAACAACATATGGCTTATATAATGGAATGCGAGCGTGAGGGAGCTAGTATGATGAAGAGAGAGAAGAACATAGATCCTGCACGACGAGAGCCAAGTGTCCCATTTGTACCCAAATTTCAGCAAACCAAGGAAATGTCGCATGATGAACTCATAAATGACGATAAATCTATTGTCAGGGTAATCTCTTGTAGTGGCCAATCTACCATGGAAGGAGCTCTCCATATCTGAAAAAACAGAAGGAATGACCAGAGTGAAGATCCCTCAACAAATGAAATCACCAAGGGTAAGTTGTGGGTATTTAATATGAGGGGGCCTAGCCAGGTGATCCCCTGTACCTGGATCATAATTTCACCACGCGGTTGCCATACGGAGTCGGGGGAAGGCCCAGTTCTCTTCTTGAGGGCCGCCAATGGTTTGTCCATGCAAGGGACACACGCGGAGGGTGTGCACATATTTCCATAAAATGTTTTAGCTTGTTGTGTCTCCCGGGAATCACTTAATTCTGTTACAGAATTTGATCTCTAACAAAACACCCGATTGGAGAGACAAAAAAATATTATCATTACAATAGTATTTCTCATCATGTTGCCATTAAAAAAAATAGATAACAACCATTATTCCAAACCACATGAGATAATTCCAAAATATATATATATATATATATATATATATATATATATATATATATTTTTAAAATATAATAATAGGAATTATTAATATTTATATTAATTTCAAATTATAAATATAAATGATATATTAAATTTTATATAACTATTCAAAAATTAATTTAAAAAAACTTATAATAAATTTAAAACTTTAAAAATAATAATAAATTATTATAATATAAATAATTAAAAATATTATGATAATTTTGGGCATTTATTAAGTAATTATTTCTAAAGGTGCTTTCCACCCCACTATGGAAGAGATGTTGTAATGTCCTGCCCTTGTTATATTATATAAACTTTTTGACTTGATCAAATTACATAAAGATAAAAATAAAAGTTAAATTAAAAAGATATATGTTTAATATATATATATATATATATATATATATATATATATATATATATATATATATATATATATATATATATATATATTCAAAAAAGAGCTTTGTACCTTGATGGATGCGGTGGTAATAATTACTTTTGATAGTTTGTTGTTTTAAAATGTAGAATGTAACATGTGTTTAAATTCAGTTAACTTTCATTGCTACAGATAAGAATAATATGCTAAATGTTTTTGCCATTAAATTATTAATTTAAAAAAAACAATTTATACTTATGATATGATTAATATTTTTTATTTTATTTTGGTAGTAGTAGGGTAAAAGGGATCCTTTTATTAATCAAATAAAGTTAAATATAGCTTGAATTTCTAAGAGAGGACTAAAATCCAAGAGATACTTGAAACTAACATATTGCCTACCAAGAACACACAATCAAAACAACATAACAACATAGAAAACTCCTTGAGGTTTCAAAATTTCAAGGGGAGAATTTCCTCTAACATTTGCATGACTTTCCCTGAGTTTACGAATTCTTCATCGTCTTCTTGGATCTATGCCTTATTGCTCTTATGGCCTCATTTTTTGGCTTCTTCGTCTTGCCTAGAAACCACCTTGAAATCCACCGTTTGAACAAAAAAACTAGACTATGAGGAACTAGAGCCCAAACATGTCTTATACATAATCCAGATTGGACTATGAGGAACTAGAGCCCAATTACTTGCTTTGAAGGGAGGCCTTAATTATCATAGCTGTGTGAACTTGCATGTTCGTCACATCTTTTCCATGCCATGTTTCCGCAAAGGAAATACATCATGGGTTATCCAAATCCATATCTTCTCCTAGGACTTATGCATCAACTTCTTTTAAAGGGGAGCACATCATCTCTTGTCGTAATGAATTTTGGTGATTCTCTTCAATCAAGTTTCGCAAAAACTCTATAGGGTTTTGGGATTTACCTTATGCTAATTACATACTTAATTGAATGTTGAATTGCTCTGGAGACTCCTTCAGAGATGAGAGAGTCTCTAACCTATATTCAGATCTAGGGATTTGTTCAGGGTTTGAGGTACCTTATGGACTCAACTTTCTTCTTCTTTGGGGGATTTTTCCCAAATCAGCTAGCTCTTTTCTAGAAGAGTTTGCTCCAAACATTTCCTTGGTATTAATCAAATAGTCCCTAATAATATGCCTGTATTAATTATAATGCCTCCATCTAAAGGGGCCTTGTTGATAATCTAGAGATTGCATCCAAACATTATCCTCATAGTAAATATCGATGAAGGCTAGAAGGGGCTAGGAGATATTCATGCAAACAAAGGTTCATGCATATGAAGTGTACCCTCTCTTGGTAGGCTCTGATACTTTGACAAAGTTTTCAATGACATTACCAATGCCTTCAAAGGTTTCCTCCTCCCAATATTCTTTGAGGAAAGAAAATGGATGGACCCACACCGGGGCTACAAGAAAATCCTCCTCCATATTATACTGCTCCTTCCATAATCACATATACATTGTTGAAAAATATAGTCCTCCTTAAAAAAACCTAAATCTATCTTCTAAGCTAGAGAAAATGATTTTCAGAAATTGTTGGCCCCTAAATCCAATTCTATTTGAAAATGGGGATTCCATTTATTTTGGATCCACCCAATCAAGGCTATCTGTAATCCCATAAATTTTTAGATTGGAGCATGATCCTACATATATTGAATATATTCTCTGATTTTACTATATTTAACATAGTATTTTGGGTCTTGCGCTCATTTGTAACACTAGATTTCTAGCTTGCCATGATGCACTTAGTGGAGGATTTGTTCCGAACCAAGAAACCCCTCTTTGTCTAGCTCCTCTATGAAAATGATGTCGAAGATTAAGAGAGTGATGAGGAATACTAGTAGCTCTAGACTCATTATAAACTCCCAAAACAATCTAGCTAAAAAATGCTCCATTTAGCAGAGCCAAACATTAAAAACTATACAGAATAACCCTAATATTTATAAGGCAAAAAAAATATTATTCTAAATATTAAATATTTTATTTTAAATTACATACCATTAACACATTAAAATATTAAATATAAATTATTTTATTTTCTAAAAAACATATTTATATTTATTTATTTTCATAAATTTAATTAAAATATTCATAAACATAATTTTTTATTTTTTAATAATTTAAATTATTAAAAAAGCATAATAATACAATAATAATTATATAACTTAATATAATTAATTTAAATTTGAAAAACCTTTTACATCAATCTTTGATCCCAGAAAAACACAAAAAGGATCCCTAAACACGTAGTGGAAGCCAAACAAGAAAAATCTCTCGAAACTGAAAGGAAAAGGATATCATAGTAACCAACGGAGGAGGCACTATAATCGTAATAGGCGGAAAGGGCTTTTCAGTGAGGTGAGGTGAGGTGTTATTATTGGTAATGGCAATTTTATGAACAGTGACGTGACCTGACTTGACTTGATCTGAGATTAGCTGGAGATGTTAATGTTAAGTAATGTTATTTTTATTTCAAATGGAAATTTATTTAAATATTTTGAAGCTGAAAGATAAAAGTGAAATTAAATAATTGATTTTATTTTTATTAATTTTTAAATAATTGTTTTTGCTTCTACGATTCTTTTAAATATTTTTACAAATATCTAAATAAATACCAAAATATTCTTAAAATCTAAAATTCCATCAAAATAACTTTCTAAAAATTTAATTGAATCAGAATAAACTTATTTTACCATGTATATCAGTTTCTTAAATAGTCAAACTTTATGAAGGTTTAGTTGCATTAGAGAAACAAATAGTCCTTGGGCTGTGGTCCAAAGATATGTGTGAAAATTTGGTCCCTCAACTCTTGAGATTTGGTCCTCTCCAGAAAAAGACTATGTGCATGGAAGAGCGGAGGAGACTATGTACACGGAGGAGGTGATTTCTTCCATTAAAGTACAAATATGAAGGAACAAATGGATTTTAGCCATACGCCCTCCCCTTCACCTTTATAATCCCGGCAACACCCAGTCACTACGCAGCCATGGGTGAGTCTTCCTCTCTTTTTTCAGCAACTTCTGCTGCTGCTTCTGCTCCAGATGCCGCCCTCCAAATACATACTTCTTCCTTGCCCCAAATCCAACTCTACGACATGATATATTCTCTCGTGAAGCCCTTGGCGTTGAAGGCCGCTGTTAACCTCAACATTCCCGACATTATCGCCACCCACGGTGGAGGTTAAGGTCGCTCTCTCTCTGTAGAAGACATCGCTTTCCACATTGCAGCATCCGCGTCCTGCAGGAGGAATGTGGAGGCACACCCCCACATTCGTGGCATCATTTGGATCTCCCACATGTTATAGACACGGCCCCTGCTTTACCTGGTAATCTTGAATACCAAATTGATGATATTTGAGTAGAGCTGCATAGAATATACTGTGTTTCGAACTGAATGTGATCATGATTTGAACTGGTGCAGGAGTGGAACACGTGAGGGGAAATATGTTCGAACATATACCGCCTGCAGATGCTGTGTTTTTGAAGGTTCTCGTCCCGCCATCTGTGTTGTGAATGATAGGGTTTATATACGTATGAGAATAATTAGTCGAGTGATTATTTTGATTTTTTTGGGGGACGCTTTGAAAAACTCTCTTGGCACTTCCATTATGCAACTCAAACTTGGGAATGTGAATATATTTGTTAAAATACTGGCTTGGTTTTTTTGTGTTTTCAACGAAATAAATTGCAGTCTGTTTTGCATGACTGGAAGGACGAGCAGTGCGTGGAGATTTTGAAAACATGTCACCAGGCTACACGGGCAACGGGAAGGTGATAATTGTGGATGCGATTATGGAAGAGGAAGTAGTGTTCAGCAGATGGGATTGAGGTCTGACATTGAAATGATGGCTTTCACCGACGGTGGAAAGGAGAGGACGGAGGACGAATTCAAGAAGATTTTCCATTTAGCGGGTTACCGACGTTACGTCATCACAAAATTGCCTTCTTCCCCTTTTAATATCATAGAGATATTCAAAGCTTGAATGTCTAACGTACCCAAGTCTAAACAAAAACCTGCATGCAAACTTAGCACATGAAACCATGCAGATGATTATGTTTTTGGCAATTTGTAAGGTATTTTATGTGTGATGTCTCGTTTCATAATGGGTAATTCTGATTAATGCTATCACCTATTTAAATTTCACAATTTTTCTTTTGGTTTAATTACATGATATGATATTTATGAAATTGTGTATGTGTATACAATTTTGGGATAAAAAGCTATGATTTCCATGGCCTTACAAGATGAGGTATCCTGGTTAATATTTTAAACTTCCATCATTTTTATAAAATGAATAATTATTTTTAGTGGTCGCTTAAATATGTAATTCTGATTGATGTAAAATTGACAATAAAATTGTAGTCAATATCAATGCCATAAGTCCTTATGTCCTTGCATGGAAATATTTATCCATCACTTATGTCCTTGTATGGAAATATTTATCCATCATCGTGTTTATTCGCTTCTCATAACTCAATTTCCTCGGGCATTATAGTTTTTTTGGAAATATTATATTTTGTTATTTTTGTTTGGATTTTAATTTTATTTATTAATACACAGGTTTATTTTTAGAATTGGGTTTTTAACATTTTAATTTAATTATCAATAATTATTAGATGGATGGTAGAGATTCACCTTGTAATCAATATTTTAGAATATTCTTAATGGTTTACACAAATCAAAAGCTGAGATTTATCTCCAAAATAGTTATGTCATTTTTTTCTCTTTTAGTTAAGTTAATTTATTAAAAAATATGTACTATGAATAAGTATCATATGAAGTGAGTTATGACTTTTTAGACATGTAGTGTTGATATGCCATGATATTAACTCATGGTATTATAAGAAAACTTATTTATGAATTAAGAATCTCATGATAAAGTTAAAGTAAATCCCTATAATTAATAATATTGTTCCATATTATTTTAAATGAACATATGTTAAACTTATATATTAATTATTTTTTTATAATTAATAATAATTATAATAATTTAAAATGAAATTATAAAATAATTAGTTTTTATGATGTTTTAAATTTTAGTCATTTAAGATATATTATAAAGTAAGTGTTTTGATATTTATTCTAGATTAATTGTTATCACATTTATCAACCATCTAATTTATATGGCCGTTGTAACAAAAAATATATAACAATTTTATAAAATGTTTTATTAATTATATAAAAATACAATGTGTTTTTTTTTACTTATAATTATCAATTTTATATTTAAAATATACATTTTAAACTATTAGATTTTTCTATTTATAATTGTCAATTTTGTACTTGAAATATACATTTTAAAATACTAAATTGAATATAAATATTGTATATCTCAAAATATTAAATTGAATACAAATATTTACATTTCACTTGGCTATTTTTTACTTATCTTAACTCACTTATATAATAGTTATATTTAATTCTTACCATCACGGATACATTTGAATGGTTAAGATTTTATTTTTAATACATTTGTGTTAATAATTTAAAATGGTTATTGAAATGTTTATATAGCTTTTGAATATTGGTAAATATTTATTTACAAGATTGATAATGTTTATTATTTATCATATTAAGTTTTTTTGTGATCTTTCAAGCTTGACCTGTGGCAAGCCCCCATTGAAGGGCATCTAATCCCTCGCGAGGATCGCACCAGTCTTCAACCAGACCCATCATAAGCTGACTAGATTTTTTAGCATGTCTCCTCCCCTAGCACAGGGCACAACCACCCTCCATAAGATTTGATCGTGGCTCGTCTTGCTAACAAAGCCCATCCTCAACTAATTGTGCTAATAAAACTTAAATATTTATCATATTAAAATTATATATAAAAAAATTATTATATATAAAATTTTAAAATAATTTATTAATAAAAAATAAAAATAAAAATTATTAAAATAATTTTCATTTTGTTCAACTCAAAATTAATTTATTTTTAAATTTTTTATATTTGCAAAATTATTTTTATATTTATGAAAAATTTGAATTAGTAATTGCAAAAGGTGTCTTTACAATGCACAATTGTTAATCTTAAACCTTGTAAACACAATTATTAATAATATTACTTAAACCTTTTAAACACAATTATTAATAATATTGGGTGGCATGGCCTCACCCATGCAAGCTAAAGCATGTGGCTAGTAAAGAACCTTGAAATTATGGCCTACGCCCTATTGTGGTTTTTACTTGAAAAGATTTAGGTTCAATATTGTGAATGGAAGAAGAATCTTGATCCAGGTGGATATTGGTGGCCACCCACCAATTCCACTTACACCCCCTAGTCAGTTTCATATGGTTCCTTAATTGTAGCTAAATTTACTATTTTTGGCAATTTTTTGGGTCCTGAACTTCTAGAGCTGTTTTGAGGTCCTAAACGACGTTTTTTGGGCAAAACAACAATTACAAAAGCAATTGTGGCGACAGTTGTAGTCCTCAGAGAGATGTTTCCAACAAGGTATCGTATGCGTCAAACGGAGATAATATGACTAAGTTACGACCCCGAGAGGTTAGCTGCCCAACTAACCCCAATGGGGCCCATAAACTCTTGGTGTTACATCTCATCGGGTTAGGGTTTTGGTTGTTTAGGATTTTCTCTTATTGTTAAATAATAAAAAGACCCTTGAGCCTCATTGTAACTCAGTTCAGAGACATGTAGCCATCACATCTCTTCTTAGAGACAAGTTATCATCACCCGAGCTAGTCTTATTTCCATTCTATTTCTAAGCATACTTCATTATTTTTCTATTAATGAAGTGAAGTGTTATTTCTATTGCATCTCTGTATTTACGGTCATATCTGCAATTTGTTGTGTTCTTGTTTAAACCCTAATTAGTGGTATTAGAGTAGTCTTCTCTTTCTCTGTTTTTCTTTGCATGTCCCCATTGAGGTCGAGATATAAGGAGTTAGGGATTGATTTGGTTGAACATTTGCAAGATCAGCCTCGCAAATCCAAATGGCCTCCCATGGCAGATGAAAAGAAATATGAGGGGGTAGGAGATCCTATCAAAATCTTGCTCGAAGAAGCCCTTAAGCAACAAAGGAATGCGATGATGGACAAATTTTCCTAGATCCTTCAGTGGCTACCCAGGGGTGATGCATCTACTTCTAGCAGCTACTCTGAAAGGGCCACACTCTTTAAGGTAAAAGTTAACTTTGACATTCCCATATTTGAGGGTCAGATAGATGCGGATGCCGTAGATAAATGGTTAAATATGCTAGAAGGGTATTTTTCTGGTCATGATTTTTCCAGCCGGGAAAAGATCACTTTTGCACTTCTCAAAGCTGCCCCCCACGTGAAGGACTGGTGGGAAACCTACTGTGAGCAGAAGGATGGAAGTACATCCTCACTGCTTTCAGCGCACCTACTTGGAATTCATTATGGGATGCCATGAAGGAGCAGTACTACCCTGTCGGAAGCTATGAGCATAAATACATAAACTGGACCACACTGCGGCAGGTAAGGGACCATGACGTGCCGAAGTTTACCAATATTTTTTCATACCCTTCGCACAAATTTGGGTATCAAGGATTCAGAGTGGCATTTGGTAGTCAAATACTGTGGCTGCCAACATAGGTTCATCCAGGATGAGATGGATTTCCTGGACATCTCCCCTCTAGGCACGACACACTGATACGTTGTCAAGATCGAGTAGAAGTTTAAAGAAAAGAAGAGAGAGTTTGGATCTGTGAATCCGAAGAACAAAGGACAAAGCCAAAGCGGGCTGACTGAAGACAACCCGTTGAAGATGCAAGAAAATAACACCACTATGAAATCAAAGAAGGACACATGAAAGTGGTGTGAGTTCCATAGGAGCCCCACTCACAACATAAGTGAGTGTTGGACCAAGCAGTTGTTGGTGGCTGAGTTGAAGG
Source organism: Pinus tabuliformis (assembly GCA_031772625.1). Taxonomy (NCBI): domain Eukaryota; kingdom Viridiplantae; phylum Streptophyta; class Pinopsida; order Pinales; family Pinaceae; genus Pinus; species Pinus tabuliformis. The sequence goes on from CM062814.1 coordinate 734,903,218, forward strand.
CTTCAGAATTAGATGCATGTTTTGACCCCGAGTCAGAACCCGACAAGAGGAATGACAAAGGGAAGCAGATTATTGATGCAGAGCCCAACGCCACTATTGCCACTGCCAAGATTCAGAAGAATGAGCCCAACAATCTAGAGGAGGTGGAGCATATTTTCCACACACAAATGTGGGTAAAGGGTTCGCTGTTGTAATTCATTGTCCACAGTGGTAGCCAAAAGAACCTCAGTTCAGCAGAGGTCATGAAGCGGTTGGGCCTACTGATCATACCACACCCACATGTATACAACATCGAATGGCTTCACCAACGACGCGATCTTCGAGTCAGATAACAGTGTCACCTTCCCTACAACATCAAGCCCTTCATAGATGAGGTATTGTATGATGTCTCTCCTCTCGAAATTTGTGATGTATTATTAGGACAACCATATTTATGAAAGCCAAATGTCGTATATGAGTCTAGACCTCGCTCTCTGATTATTTATTTGGGTAATACGTTATATAGGATACTAGAGGTACCCCCACCTATTGCCACCTCTTTGATCTCTACCAAGAAATGCAATAAGATCATCTCTGAGATTAGGAAATTTTTTTTCTCTCTAGTTCACTCTCAAAGTAAGGGGAAGATCGTAGCCACATCCATGGTCCCCAGGAAGGGTTCCTCCACGCAACAGAAGCAAGTGGATACGGTCATGAAAGAATACATGTACATCTCCTCCTCACCCACAGGGATACTGTTGCACTGTCAGGTCAAGCATTCGTTCGATCTAACTCTTGCAGCATATCTACCCAATGGGCCGATATATCGCGACTACATTGTGGAAAATGCGAAGTATGAGAAGCGACATGATCAACATCGGGTGCCACACAGGTGTGACAAAGTCTGGCTGCATTTGCAGAAAGAACACCTTACAAGAGCCCATCGGAAACTCAGAAAAGTCCAATATGGTCCTTACACCATTACCAAGGTTGTTGGAAAAAATGTTTTGGAGGACAACATTCCTCCATTCGTTGGCTTGCATCGAGTGTTCAATGTGGACCATCGTCGACCATGCTTCCCACCATTACTGGACACGTTAGAGATTGCAGAACATCTCACTAGGGACTAGCTTCAACATAAATTTACTCACCTCATGGAGGTTCTACACGCAATGGGGACCATTGCCTCCTAAGGGGGGAGGAATGATCGAGGTGGATATTGGTGGCCACCCACCTATTCCACCTAGAACCCCTAGTAAGTTTCATCTGTTACCTTAATTGTAACACAATTTACTATTTTTGGTAGTTTTTTGGGTCCTGAACTTCCGGAGCCATTTTTAGGCCCTAAACGACGTTGTTTTGGGAAAGAAAATGATTGCAATCACAATCATTTCAACAGTTGTAGTCCTCATAGAGATCTTTCCAATGAGGTATCATACGCGTCAAACGAAGATAATATGACCAAGCTGCGACCCAGGGAAGTTGGCTATCCAACTAACCCCAATGGGGCCCATAAACTCTTGGTGTTACATCTCCTCGGGTTATGGTTTTGGTTGTTTAGGGTTTCTCAAATTGTTCAATAATAAAAAGGCCCTTAAGTCTCATCATAACTTAGTTCAGAGGCATGTAGCCATCACATCACTTCTCAGAGACAAGCTGCCATCGCCTAAGCTAGTGTTATTTCCATTTTGTTTGTAAGCATACTTCAATATTTTTCTATTAATGAAATGAAGTGTTATTTTTGTTGCATCTCTTTATTTATGGTTATATCTTCAATTTTCTGCATTCCTGTTTAAATCCAGATCAAATCTAGTCCTCTTGCTTTAGGACAGAGGGTCAAAAGGAAAGTGGTGCAAAGGTGGTCTAATAATCGCTAGTCTCTACATAATTGGAAATTTTATATGGTATTTTCTAAAGGGGAGTCTAGAGGAATATCATAGTCTGTAGATTGGCCTATTAGTCTTCTAGTTGAGTTCTCATGGAGACACTCAAGCTTCAAGAACACATCAAGATGGGGAGGGTTCCTCATTACATTTGTATGTGGTTTCTCAGACATTTCTTGTGTGACAGGCACCTCATATTTCTCTACAACTACCTAATATCTAAGATTGTCAGTTCTCTTGACCTTTATATCTTGGGTATCTCTTTATCCTTGTTGTTTCTTCGTTAATTTTTATATTGGTTATAGTGTTGAGTATTGGTATTATTCTGGGTGATGTATTTTTATTTATGGGTTTATTTCCGCTCTATCTATTTGCTAAAGGGTCTTCTATGCACTCAATTCAATGTTTCTCTTGAATTGAAAACCATTCTTTGCCCCATCTTGTGGTACCTTTTTTTATTGTGTATTGCTTCTCTTGTTCCCAAGAGAGTTATATTTGTCAATCTGCATCTCTTATTTGCTATTTTGTTGCTAGCCTAGCTCCTTTGGAGGACTTGGGCTCATATTTTTAGCACGTTCTCTCTTTATATAAACCATTGATACATTATCCATTTGACATCCATGCAACTCCAGAATATGTGAATCAAGCGAGGTGGGGGAAGTCACAGTCCCCAAGCTCATAACCATACCCAAAAACAGGCCTAAGAAGCCGCTAATACTTATCAAGTGAAAGTTCCCCTGAAACTCATAATGAAATCTACAATTTCGAATCTCTTGCTGCTCATAATGGACTAGATCTCTTAGACTCCACAAGCCTTGAAGATGCCTGCACCTAGATTCTTGAACCTAGGCATACCCATGGTAGAACGAAGTAGTATCTTCGTGCCTTGGCCATTGATTTGGGGTAGCATCGGATGTGATCTAAGCCTCAAATTTTGTAGGGAGGTTTGGGCACATGTATTCCAAAGAAACCAGAAAGCGTTTTGGGAAATTCCACCCATAAGTGATTTTATTAAAATAATTATTAATTTTAATGGGGTTCCTAAGTATAAACTTAGGAAAATAAAAATATTAATGGGTATTAAACTAATCAGGAGTGAACCTTCTAAAAAATGCCACGGATCAAGCCAAAATGATTTGAGCCTTTGATTATTATTTAATATAGGTCATTGGTTGTCCAACAAGAATATATAAGAAGGGGCTTGAAGGTCATTTGGAAAACACACTAAGAGATCAAGGAAATCGATTTTCTGAAGTGAGAAGTTCTCAGGAGGAAAATCAATTGAGGATATTTCTTGTAGTAGATGGACATGGATAGCTTCCAAAAAGAAAGTGAGATTCTCAGTCAGAGAATCATCAACAAAGAGAGGCAGAAAGTGATCCAGTAGCCTTGATGTAGAGGCTAACGTAGGGCCAAAAGGGCCACACAGAAGCAACACAGAGGGAGAGAGAGAAAGTCGAAAATCAGAGCAAAGGGTCAATTTCAGCAGCCAGAAACCGAGGTGTGAGACCGAGAGGCTGAGAGAAGTGACTCTGGGCTACTGATTGATTCCCCAGTAGGGTGAGGCAGTGCCTGAAAGGGTTGACTATGGGAAATCATAGAGGCAACGCATTGATAGTGCAGACCCTGTTAGGGGCACCTCATCCAGCAGCCAGAACAACCAGGATTTTTTGTCAGTGGTTGTGTGAGGTAAAATCACAAAGCTTCTGCCAATCTTTCTTTCTGTAACTGAATAACCCACTGAGGTATTCAGTGATGTATTCAAGGTTTACTACTGCTTAATAATAATAAACCCTTAGAGTTGCTCCATCGGTTTTCCCGGATTTGAGTTTTCTGGGGACTATTGTCCAATAATAATGGTGTCCTATGTGTTTCTATTTTCCTTGTTGAGTTTCTATTTTACAGAATCATAATTAATTTGGTGTAGGTTGCTTTAGCAATTGACTTCAATATTTCAAGAAGAAATATGAAATAAGCTTGTAATGTAATTTACAATCTAGGTGAAGTAGATTCAGTTAGTTGTAGTAGGATTCCTGAGATTGTTATATATAGGAATTTTCACATGGTATCAGAACTATTGATGTGAAACAAGGAACCGTAGATCTAGCACTAAAGGAAGGGCCAACTTGCTGCAACAAGAAGCAGTTCGAATCCGCTAAGGGATTGTGCAGTTCTAGCGAGGAGGGTTATATTTTCGTGGGTGTCTCTCTCTGAGTGAGTTGATAGAGAGGTAAGACTGTCAGATCAAAAAATTGCCAAGGTAGAGAAAGTGACATGGAGCCACGCAAAGCTAGAGGGACACAGTTTTCTGCAAGCTGAGTGCTGGGCATAAAAAACATCAGAAGGAGGAAGAAGATTACATAGTGAGGGAAGAATTCCTTAGTGATATCTTGCCGAGGAAGTAAATATTTCTCATTTGCTGAGCAACAAAGGAACATCAGCTTATTAGGATGGAGTCAAGGATCACGTTGTATGCCACGTTGCCAGCAGAGAAACTGCTAAGGAGATGTGGGATGCCTTGGCCACTTTGTATCAGGGATCTTCCAAGTAGCGGAAGATGTGCTTGGAACGAAAGTTGAGGTTTGCACAGATGCAGAAGGGAGAACGTGTGGATCCAGTCCTCATGAAACTGAAGGAGATGCGTGATGAGTTTTCGGCTGCGGGGTATACACCTTAGGACTTGGAGTTAGTGAGACAGGCTCTAAATTCTGACTCGAATGAATGGCAAGTCTTTGTCAAAGGATCTTGGGCAGAGCAGAACTGCAAAATTGGGACGAGATGTGGGCAACTCTAAAATAATGAGAGCTAAGGAGAGACCTGTTCAAGGTCAAACTTGATGGGAGTGGCAGAAGTAGTGGGTCAAAGCCCAAATTAGAAGAGGAGGATAATACAACCCTTGCATCAGAGGGACACTAGGGGAAATAAAGATGAAAGAAGGACATCTCCAAGGTGAAATGTTTCAAATGTCGCGAGATGGGCCACTATGCATCCTAGTGTCCTTTGAAGAAAAGGACAAGGTTGAGAAGCATGATCCTAAGGTTGCAACTGCAAAGATTGAACAAGAGGAAGAGGTTTGCATGACAGCCAAATTACCTCTAGGGGGCAGTGGGTTGATATATAATTGTAGTTTGATAAAGCTACAGATGGGCAAGATCCTTGAGGAGCCCACCTCTTGGATCATCACCTTGCTATGGGTGCCCATGATCAGTAGCAACAGGATGAAGGAGTTTTCAGTTGATTCCATGGAGTTTTGATTCGATAGATGCAGTAGTTAGTAGCACCAAAATGTGAGAAACGTAGAGCAAAGAGGTAACAGAGTGAGGAGGCACAATATAGAGCTTCAACAAAGCAATGGCTTCAGAAGACAACCTGGGACTAGCAGAAGTCAGGCTTTCAGCACTGAGGTGTATCCACTGGATACTTGTCCAGTTTTGGGTGTTTTTCAGTTACTTCTCTCAACAACTGAGTTGCAGTATGGATGCAGTGTTAGCAGTGGCAGTGTTAGCAGCATAGAAGATGCAACATTTGAGAGGAAGTTGTAGTACATATGTAGCATTGGCAGTGGAAGTGTCAAAGGAAGCAGTACAGTAGAAGAAGCAACACAGTAGTTGGTGGACAACATGTCAGACATCAACATCAACGTCGCAGAGGGTGATGCTTCAGAGTTAGAGCAATATGGAGTAGCAGTGTATTGCTAGAGCACATTCCTCGCTAAGAGGGAGTATTGATTTGGTGTAGCATCAGATGTGATATAAACTTCAAATTTTGCAGGGACGCTTGGGCACATGTATTCCAAAGAACCCATAAAGCATTTTGGGAAATTCCACCCAGAAGTGATTTTATTAAAATAATTAATATTTTTAATGGGGTTCCCAAGTCTAAACTTAGGAAAATTATCATATTAATAGGTAATAATCTAATCAAGTGTGAAACTTCTAGAAAAAGCCACGGATCAAGCCAAAACGATCTAAGCCTTTGATTATGATTTAATCTAGGCTGTTGGTTGTCCACAAAGAATATATAAGAAGGGGCTTGAGGGTCATTTAGAAAACACACTAAGAAATCAAGGAAATCAGTTTTCTGAAGTGAGAAGTACCTAGGAGGAAAATCGATTGAGGAGATTTCTTACAGTAGAGGGGCAAGGATAGCTTCCAAAAAGAAAGTGAGATTCTCAGTCGGAGAATCATCAACAGAGAAAGGAAAAATGTTATCGAGTAGCCTTCACTCAGAGACTGACACAGGGCTAGAAGGGACACACAGAAGCAGTGTAGAGGGTGAGAGAGAAAGTCGAAAATCAGAACAGAGGGCTAGTTTCAGCAGCTGGAATTGGGGTGTGAGACTGGGAGGCTAAGAGCAATGACTCTGGGCTACTGATCGATTCCCCAGCTGGGGGACGCAACGCCTGAAAGGGTTGACGTTGGGACAACATAAAGGTAGCGTAGAGATTATGTAGAGCCTACAAGGGGCACCTCATCCAGCAGCTAGAACAACCAGGATTTTTTTTTAATGATTCTGTGAGGTAAACTCACAAAGCTTCTGCTAGTACTTCTCTCTGTAATTGAATAACCTTATGAGGTATTCAGTGATGTATTCATAATTTTCTACTGCATAATAGTAATAACCCCTCAGAGTTGCTGCACTTGCTTTCCCGCATTGGGTTTTTCCAAGGAGAATTGTCCAAAAATAACGGTGTCCTATGTGTTCCTATTTTCCCTGCTTAGTTTCTATGTTTCAGAATCATAATTAATTTGGTGTAGGCTCCCTCAGTAATTTACTTCAATATTTCAAGAAGAAATCTGAAATAAGCTTGTAATGTGATTTACAATCTAGGTGAAGTAGATTTAGTTGGCTGCAATAGGATTCCTGAGATTGTTGGATCTAGGAATTTTCACATTGGCATTGTATTGGCATATGGAGAAACTACTGGGAAGGGTTTTGAAAGACAAGTAGGAAGAAATATATAATAGTTTTGCTAGTTTGGAAGATGTCAAACGTGTCTAGCACAATCAGAGAGTTTTCTTAGAGAGAATGGATGCAAGATTGGCTCCCACTGAGCTCCACCCCTAGTGTGAGCCCACTCCTTTTGTTCCCCTTGGTTATAGTGTCAGAAACCTGGCTACTATTACATCCTTATATTCTTGAGTTTGAATCATAACTTTCAACTTTTGTTTTTACAGTACAACAATAGATTCTCTTGTTATGTGAGCTTTGTTGAAACTTTTAGAATTTTAGACAAATTGATCTATTATTAGGCAGCCAGGAATATCAGGTTTCCATTAGAAAGATAGAAATCAGCTACTGAGTGTCATAGTTAAAGATGTGACTTGTTTAAAATATGTCGTTTGCATAATATTTTAAAATAATACAATATAATCTTACTATATATATACATGTAAAACAAATTTTAATATAACATTTTGAATTAATTATTTATCACATTTGGACAATCACCTTTTGTGTACATAAAATTTTAGAACCTTCTTTTATTATTATTATTAATATACTTTAGAATACTCACTATTACAAGTCTCTATAATGGATTACTATAATACACAAAAATCTTACTATATATATGTAAAACAAAATTTAATATAACATTTTGAATTAATTATTATCACATTTGGACAATAACCTTTTGCATACATAAAAATTTAGAACCTTATTTTATTATTATTATTATTAATATACTTTAAAACACTCACTATCACAAGTCTCTATAATGGATGACTATAATACTATAAAAAAAAATCTCAATATATATGTAAAACAAAATTTAATATAACATTTTGAGTTAATTATTTATCACACTTAGACAATCACGTTTTGCATACATAAAATTTTAGAACCTTCTTTTTTATTATTATTATGAATATACTTTAAAATACTCACTATCACAAGTCTCTAAGTCTCTATAATGGATGACTATAATACTATCAAAATTAAATAACTAATGAAATTCTATAATTATTTTTATATGCATGTCAACATTTTCACATGGATTGAAAATTACTTAATAGATTTGGTAGCAATGGGCGATTACATTATTCATTCAAATATGTTGTCACGTTTCATGTTTCCTTATGGCTTACATAAGCATTTATAAACAAATTTAAAAATGAAAAAAAAACTACCATGTTTCTAGTGTCCAACATGATACTCATTCACAAACAAAGTTAAAAATGGAAAAAACCAACGACTCTCAATAAGGAGGAGGAAAAAGATCAAAACAAATATGTTGTCCTGAGGGTGGGAAAAACCAATAAGCTGTACACAACTAAGAGGAATGAATATGTTGTCCTGAGGGTGGGAAAAACCAATAAGCTGTACACAACTAAGAGGAATGATTAACTAAGAGGATGCACAACTCAGAGCAACTCATAATCAATTAACTAATCCTAATAAAACCAATGAGAATGCTGTCCACCACTTCCTAATGGGAAGAAAGTAATGAATAAATTAAATGCCCAAACAAACCAATAGTGAGAAGAAACCAATAACAATGAGTTGTACGCAACTAATAGGAATGTATGAATCAAATAACTTAATATTAATGAGAAGATCAACCCAAAACAAAACAAAGGATATGCTAAGTAGTGGTTAGATTTTATATTAGAAAATGGGACGCTGTAAACAATACCTTGGAATGTGAATTTATGTGGTCATTTTCCTCGTGTCCCTTACAAAACAAAGGATATGCTAAGTAGTGGTTAGATTTTATATTAGAAAATGGGACGCTGGAAAAATTAAATAATTTAAATTAGGTTTCAGAACTTTTTTACATTACTATTATGATATTAGAAAGAAAAAAAAATATTAACAACCTAGCAAATTCTAAAAAATGACATCAACCTTTTAGGTTAAATTCATAATTGTATCGCTATCCTTGTGGTCTGTGTCGATTTCCAATGAAATTTATCCAAATATATCATGAGGGTCCCTTTTAGCCTCATAGTTTTGCGGTTCGCTTCTGCCAGATTTGTCTGCAGTTGGCTGCCCGCGGGGATGTATTTCATGGTATTTGAAGGAGACTCTTAAATAAATAATTATGGCTAGGCTTCCTTGCTCTTTGCTTTGATTATTTTTTAACCACTTTACACTTCCTCGTTCTTTACTTTGATTTTTTTTCCACCAATTTTAGCGGGATGTGTTAATGTATATTTATATGAATTTAGTTCTTTTAGAAAAAAAGTTAAGACCTTTTCTTTAATTACATCAAATTTATAATTTTAATAATTCTCTATGAAATTTAAACCAAAATTTATTTTAAAAACATATTTGAAAAAAACTGCACAATTTTTATTTCCATTTTCCTTTTTATCTGAATTAAATTAAATTAAAAATTATAATACTTGAAGTTATAATATTTCTTAGGTCAATATGAGATTCTTTGAAAAAGAAAAATACTCTTTTATATAATATGTATTTTGTATATTATATATAGATAGATAGTAAATAATATATTTTAATTGAGTGACAACAATATATTAATATTTATAGGAAAAAAATATTATCTTTTCTTTTTAAATATGTCCATATATTTCTATGGATAGCTGAGAAAATTACACAAGGTATTACATTGAGGATTCTTCAAAATTTCGACTTTAGACTTAGCCAAAAGAGATAAGGTGACTCCACCAAATCTACAACATGAACTAGGACACACTTTGCACAAAGTATTGCTAAAGTTGACCATATAAAAGCATGTCGATATACTATAGGTTATAGACATGAAAACCATACTAATGAGAACATGTGAGATGTAACACAAGATAACTAAAAACCACACTATATAGTAAAAGCTTCAAAAAGAAACACAAAGTCATGTAGGTTCCTTCCAAGTTGAAGATTATAAGATCTTTTGATAGAAACTTAGTCCGAAATGATGACTATGGATCCCGAAGAGACACTTGAATGAGAATTATGCACTAGTAAGGCAAAATTTGCATTAATATTGTTGAGAGGTACTGCATTGATAACTGCGGCCTCTTCTTGATGGCCATTTGAATCAGTATCAAAGCCTGAAACTATATAGCATTCCACTTGGTTCAACCTTACCACTATATTGTCCAAATTGTATTAGATGTCTCGTAGTATGCATTTGATCTCCTCCGAGACTGCAAAGAGTTTATAGTTGTCAAATTGCTTATCACCTATAACCATGCTAAGTAGTGTCTCCATTTGGCGATGGTGAGTGACTGAGTGAAGGAAATGAAGTCATCTCCTTCGAAATTTTCTTGGATTTGGTGGTACCCATTTGAGACTACTCCCACTTATCTCAGAGTCTGAGAAGTATTTGTGATCTCGAAATTACTTGTCTTCCAAAATTAAAATTTATTTTCTCACCTCCAGGGGAGTAAGCTCAAAAAAATTCACCACAAAATCCCAACCAAACAGAAGCTTGTGACTAGAGGAGGATGCCCTTGGCGCTCCACCCCATCAGGCAAGCAATTATTGACGTGTCACCATGTAAGACCTACAAATAAAACACTTGGCCACGACCACTAACAAACAAAAACAAACCCAACTAATATCACAATGAGAGTGTAGTTCCATGTAGACATAAGAAAGAAAGGTGTCTACAATGTAAAGAGGAGAAGTTAGGGAATGAAAGAGAATTAAGTGAAACCTAATAAAATCCCACTGATGAGATTGTACCAATAGTGAGAATGAATGCAATGACAAGAGTTGGGAGTGGCGAGGACTGGGTTCAAAACCAAATTGAGAATGTGCCCGAATACCAAAGCCCACAAACAAGCACTGGGCAGTTAAAGGATACTCCGGTTGGGTCTAAGCCTTGTAAATATGATGGGAATAAAAAACCCACCAACTCAAAGGATGAGCCAGTCCCTGTGTTATGCAAGAAAAACACAAAGAACATTGAAAATAACCACAACCTTGAGTATCCAAACACTAATACAACCAACAATGATAGAAACTACAACAACAATTAATTGTAAGCGAAGGAGGGCACGAAGGTAATGACTGACCTTTAGGCACTGTTGCAACCCAAAGATTCAACCACCTTTTGATAATGTTCGAGGATTCTGAAAGGAAACAAAGTACAACGTTCTTGACATTTAGGCCTCCAAAGTTCCACCACCCTGTAAATAACATAGGGATTATATAATGGAGTGCGAGCGTGAGGGAGCTAGTATGATGAAGGGAGAGAAAAACATATACCTTGCATGACGAGGGCCAAGTGTCCCATTTAAACCCAAACTTTAGCAAACCAAGAGAATGTCGCATGATGAGCTCATAAATGAGTATAACTCTATTATTAGGGTAATCTCTTGCAGTGGCCAATCCACCACAGAAGGAGATCGCCATATCCAAATAGACAGAAGGAATGACTAGAGTGAATATCTCAGAGTGTATGAAATCACCAAGGGTAAGTTGTGGGCATTTAATATGAGGGGGTCTGGCGAGGTGATCCCCTATACCTCGATCATAATTTTTCCACGTGGTTACCATGCAGAGTCGGGGGAGGGTCCAGTTCACTTATCGAGGGTTGTTAAGGGTTTTTCCATACGAGGGACACACGTGGAGGGTGTGGGCATATTTACATAAATTTTTTTAGCATGTTGTACCTCTCAGGAATCACTTAATTCTTTTACCAGAATTTGATCGGTGAAAAAACACCCCCATCAGGGAGGCAAAAAAAATTATCATTACCATAATATTTCTCATCATGGCATCATTAGCAGGGAGAGATAACAACCATTATTCCCAACCATATGAGATAACCCATATATATATATATATATATATGTAAGAATACTTATTTTAATTTTTAAAATAAAATAAAAATATAAATGATTAATACTTATATTAATTTTGAATTATAAATATAAATAATATATTAAATTTTATATAATTATTAAAAAATTAATTTAAAAAAACTTATAATAAATTTAAAATTTTAAAATTTTAAAAATAATAATAAATTATTATAATGTAAATAACTAAAAATATTATGATCATTTTGAGCATTTATTATGTAATTCTTTCCAAATGTGCTTACCATCCCACTATGGAAGAGATGTAATGTCCTATCCTGTTATATTATGTAAACTTTTTGACTAGATCAAATACATAAAAATATAAAAATTTAAATATATATATATATATATATATTAAAACTCAAAAAAGAGCTTTGCACCTTGATGGATGTGCTGGTAATAATTACTTTTGATAGTTTCTTGTTTTAAAATGTACAATGTAACATGTGTTTAAATTTGGTTAGCTTTCATTGCTACAGATAAGAATACTACACTAAATCTTTTTGCCATTAATTTAATAATTTAAAAAATAAATCAATTTATATGTATGATATTATTAATATTTTAAATTGTTAATATTATTTATTTTATTTTGGTAGTAGTAGGGTAAAAGGATCCTTTCGTTAATCAAAGAAAGTTACATATAGCTTGAATTTCCAAAAGAGGACTAAAATCCGAGAGATACTTGAAACTAACACATTGCCTACCAAGAATAGGCAATCAAAACAACATAACAACCTAGAAAACTCCTTGAGGTTTCAAGATTTCAAGGGGAGAAATGGCTCTAACATTTGCATGACTTTCCCCCGAGTTTAATAATTGTTCATTTTCTTCTTGGATCAGTGCCATATTTCTCTTATGGCTTCATTTTTTGACTTCTTTTTGTTGCCTGGAAACCACCTTGAAATCCATAGTCTGAACCGAAAGACTAGACTATGAGGAACTAGAGCCCAATTGCTTGCTTTGAAGATAAGCCTTATACATAATCCACACTGGATTGTGAGGAACTAGAGTCCAATTACTTGCTTTGAAGAGAGGCCTTAGTTAGTATAGCCTCGTGAGCTTGCATGTTCAACACATATTTTCCATGCCATGTTTCCACAAGGAAAAAACATCATGAGTTATCCAAATCCATATATTTTGCCAGGAATTCTACATCAAATTCTTTTAAAGGGGATCTCATCATCTCCTGTGGTAATGGATTTTGGTGATGCTCTTCAAGAAACTTTCACACAACCTCTATAGGGTTTTGGGATTTACCTTATGCTAATTACATACTTGATTGAATGTTGAATTTCTTTGGAGACTCCTTCATAGATGAGGGAGTCTCTAACTTATTTTCAGATCTAGGGATTTTTTTAGGATTTGAGGTGCCCTATGGACTCAAATTTCTGCTTCTTTGGGGGATTTTTCCCAAATCATCTAGCTCTTTTTAAGAAGGGTTTTCTTTAAACATTTACTTGGTATTCATCAAATAGGACCTAATAAGATACACATATTAGGGGATTTGTTCATAATCTACAAATTGCTTCCAAAAATTATCCTCATAGTAAATGTCGATGAAGGCTAGAAGAGGCTAGGAGATATTCATGCAAACACAGATTAACATATATGAAGTGTACCCCCTCTCTTGGTAGCCTCTGATACTTTGACAAAGTTTTGAATGACATTAGCAATGCCTTCAATTATTTCCTTCTCCCAATATTATTTGGTGAGATAAAATGGATGGACCCACACTGGGGCTACAAGGAAATCCTACTTCTTTGGATTATACTGCTCCTTCCATAATTGCATAAAGAGCTTTGTATTGTTGAAAAATATAGTCCTCTTTCAAAATCCCTCAATCTATCTTCTAAGCTAGAGAAACTGATTTTCAGAAATCATTGACCCCTAAATCCAATTCCATTTTAGAATGGGGATTCCATATATTTTGGATCCATCCAATCAAGGCATTTTCTGAGGGATATAATCCCATAAATTTTTAGATCGGAGCATGATTCTACATATATTGGATATATTCTCTAATTTTACTATATTTAACATAGTATTTTGGATCTGGCTTTCCATGATGCACCTAGTGTAGAGTTTGTTGTGAACTAAGAAAACCCACTTTGACTAGCCGCTCTATAAAAATGATGTCCAAGATTAGGAGATTGATGAAGAATACTAGTAGCTCTAGACTCATTATGAACTCCCAAAACAATGTGGCTAAAGGATGCTCTATCTAGACAAGCATATACAACTATACAAAAAAAACCCTAATATTTATAGAGAAAACAAAAAATATTATTCTAAATGTTAAATATTTTATAATTATTTTATTTTAAATTACATACAATTAATACATTAAAATATTTTTAATATATATAAATTATTTTCTTTCTTAAAATAAAATATTTCTTAAATTTACTTTAAACGTTTTGAATAGTTATTTAATTTAATTTAATTTTTAGATTTTTAATTTTTTTTTATTTTAGCCACCATGAATAAAATTTCAACTTTGACAGAAAGCAATCTTCACCCGAATGCTATAATTGGCAATGACAACTTTATGAGATGGAGAAGGAGATGTTGATGTTAAACAAAGTTATCTTTATCTCAATTGAAAATTAGCTAAATATTTTGAATATGATAAATGGGAGTGAAATTTAATAATTGATTTTATTTTTACAAATTCCTAAATAATTTTACAAATTTCTAAATAAATAAAGTGTGATTGCATCAGATTTCAAAATATTCATAGAATCCGCCATTATTTCCGAATAACTTTCTAAAGATTTAATTGAATGAAAATAAACTTATTTTACATAGTAAACTTATTCCACCATATAAATCAGTTTCTTAAATATTCAAACTTTATGAGGGTTTAATTGAATTTGAGGAACAAATAGCCTTAAGGATGTAGTCCAAAGTTATGCGTAGAGCTTTCATCCATCAAATTTTATGGTCCAATCGTATAGAAACTATGTACACCAAAAAAACTACTCAAGAAAAAGACTAGGTACACGGAAGAGCCGCTGCAAAAGTGATTTCTTTCGTTTAAAAGAAAAACTGCTCCAGAAAAAGACCATGTACACGGAAGAGCTGCTCCAAAAGTGATTTCTTTTGTTTAAAAAACATACGGAGGAACAAATGGATTGTAGCCATACGCCCTCCCCTTCACCTTTATAATTCCGGGAACACCCAGTCACTGCGCAGCCATGGATGAGTCTTCCCCGGCAACACCCAGTCAATGCGCAGCCATGGGTGAGCCTTCCTCTCTTTTTTTAGCAACTTCTGCTGCTGCTTTTGCTCCAGATGCCACCCTCCAAATATATACTTCTCCCTCGCCCCAACTACAACTCTACAACATGATCTTTTCTCTGGTGAAGCCCTTGGACTTGAAGGCAGTCGTTAACCTCAACATTCCCGACATTATCGCCACCCACGGTGGAGGTGAACGTCGTTGTCTCTCTGTAGAGGAAATCGCTTCCCACATTGCAGCATCTGCACCCTGCAACACGAATATGAATATGAAGGCACCTCACTTGGAATAACTATTTCGCCTTCTCAGATATTTGGCTTCCTACAATGTCTTCACTGAGACCTCACACGCTGGGGGGGCTGCAGAGTTTAAGTTATACAAATATGGCCTCACTTCCCTTTCCGAGCTGCTAACAACGCAGAATGAATATTTGTGCGTCCCTCAATTATTCACAGCCACCAGTAAGGTCCATTGGGCAGTATTGCAACATCCTTGAACATTGTGAATGGAAGAAGAATCTTGATCCAAGTGGATATTGGTGGCCGCCCCCCAGTTCCACCTACACCCCCTAGTCAGTTTCATATGTTTCCTTAATTGTAGCTAAATTTACTACTTTTGGCCATTTTTCGGGTCCTAAACTTCCAGAGCCGTTTTGAGGCCCTAAACGACGTTTTTTGAATTTACAAAAGCAATTGCGGCGACAGTCGTAGTCCTTAGAGAGATATTTCCAACAAGGTATCATACACGTCAAACAAAGATAATATGACTATGTTACGACCCTGAGAAGTTAGCTACCCAACTAACCCCAACGGGGCCCATAAACTCTTGGTGTTACATCTCATCGGGTTAGGGTTTTGGTTATTTAGTGTTTTCTCTTATTGTTAAATAATAAAAAGACCCTTGAGCATCATTGTAACTCAGTTCAGAGACATGTAGCCATCACATCTCTTCTCATAGACAAGCTATCATCACCCGAGCTAGTCTTATTTCCATTCTATTTCTAAGCATACTTCATTATTTTTCTATTAATGAAGTGAAGTGTTATTTCTATTGCATCTCTGTATTTACGGTTATATCTGCAATTTGTTGTGTTCCTGTTTAAACCCTAATTAGTGGTATCAGAGCAATCTTCTCTTTCTCTGGTTTTCTTTGCATGTCCTGATTGAGGTCGAGATATAAGGAGTTAGGGATTGATTTGGTTGAACATTTGCAGATCAGCTTCGCAAATCCAAATGGCCTCCCATGGCAGATGAAAAGAAATATGAGGGGGTAGGAGATCCTATCAAAATCTTGCTCGAAGAAGCCCTTAAGCAACAAAGGAACGCGATGATGGACAACTTTTCCCAAATCCTTCAGTGGCTACCCAGGGGTGATGCATCTACTTCTAGAAGCTACTCTGGAAGGGTCACACTCTTTAAGGTACAAGTTAACTTTGACATTCCCATATTTGAGGGTCAGATAGATGCGGATGTCGTAGATAAATGGTTAAAT
Organism: Pinus tabuliformis; assembly: GCA_031772625.1. Lineage (NCBI taxonomy): Eukaryota > Viridiplantae > Streptophyta > Pinopsida > Pinales > Pinaceae > Pinus > Pinus tabuliformis. The sequence continues at coordinate 734,919,594 of CM062814.1, forward strand.
CTACTAGAAGGGAATTTTTCTATTCATGATTTTTCCAGCCAGGAAAAGATCACTTTTGCACTTCTCAAAGCCGCCCCCCACGTGAAGGACTAGTGGGAAACCTACTACGAACAGAAGGATGGAAGTACGTCCTCACTGCTTTCAGCGCACCTACTTGGAATTCATTATGGGATGCCATCAAAGGGCAGTACTACCCTGTTGGAAGCTATGAGCATAAATACATAAACTGGACCATGTTTTGGTAGGTAAGGGACCATGACGTGCTGAAGTTTACCAATATTTTTTCATACCCTTTGCACAAATTTGGGTATCAAGGATTCAGAGTGGAATTTGGTAGTCAAATACCATGGCTGCCAACATAGGTTCATCCAAGACGAGATGGATTTCCTTGACATCTCCTCTCTCGGCACGACGCACTGATACACTGTCAAGATCGAGTAGAAGTTTAAAGAAAAGAAGAGAGAGTTTGGATCTAGGAATCCGAAGAACAAAGGACAAAGCCAAGGCGGGCTGATTGAAGACAAACCGTCGAAGATACAAGAGAATAACACCACTACAAAATCAAAGGACACATGAAAGTGGTGTGAGTTCCATAGGAGCCCCAATCACAACACAAGTGAGTGTTGGACCAAGGAGTCGTTTGTGGCTGAGTTGAAGGCTTCAGAATTAGATGCATTTTTTGACCCTGAGTCAGAACCCGACAAGAGGAATGACAAAGGGAAGCAGATTATTGATGCAGAGCCCAACGCCACTATTGCCACTGCCAAGATTTAGAAGAATGAGCCCAACAATCTAGAGGAGGCGGAACATCTTTTCCATGCACAAATGTGGGTAAAGTGTTCGCTGTTGTAATTCATTGTCCACAGTGGCAGCCAAAAGAACCTCAGTTCAGCAAAGGTCGTGAAGCGGCTGGGCCTACTGATCATACCACACCCACACCTATACAACATCGGGTGGCTTCACCAATGACGCGATCTTCGAGTCAGCTAATAGTGTCGCCTTCCCTACAACATCAAGCCCTTCATAGATCAGGTATTGTGTGATGTTTCTCCTCTCAACGTTTGTGATGTATTATTAGGACAACCATACTTGTGAAAGCGACATGTCGTATATGAGTCTAGACCTCGCTCTCTAATTATTTATTTGGGTAATACGTTATATAGGATACCAGAGGTACCCCCACCTATTGCCACCTCTTTGATCTCTACCAAGAAATGCAATAAGATCATCTCCGAGATTAGGAAATTTATTTTCTTTCTGGTTCACTCTCAAAGTAAGGGGAAGATCATAGCCACATCCATGGTCCCCGGGAAGGGTTCCACCACGCAGCAGAAGCAAGTGGATATGGTCATGAAAGAATACAGGTACATCTCATCCTCACCCATAGGGGTACCGTTGCACTGTCAGGTCAAGCATTCGTTCGATCTAATTCTCGGAGCAGCTCTACCCAACGGGCCGATATATCGCCACTCCATTGTGGAAAATTCCAAGTATAAGAAGCGACATGATCAATATCGGGTGCCACACAGGTTTCAGGTGGGTGACAACTGGCTGCATTTGCAGAAAGAACACCTTACAAGAGCCCATCGGAAACTTAGACAACTCCAATATGGTCCTTACACCATTACCAAGGTTGTTGGAAAAAATGTTTTGGAGGACAACATTCCTCCATTCGTTGGCTTGCACTGAGTGTTCATTGTGGATCGTCGTCGACCATGCTTCCCACCATTACTGGACACGTTAGAGATTGCAGAACATCTCACCAGGGACTAGCTTTAACATAAATTTACTCACCTCATGGAGGCTCTACACGCAATGGGGACCATTGCCTCCTAAGGGGGGAGGAATGATCCAGGTGGATATTGGTGGCCACCCACCTATTCCACCTAGAACCCCTAGTAAGTTTCATCTGTTACCTTAATTGTAGCACAATTTACTATTTTTGGCAATTTTTTGGGTCTTGAACTTCCGGAGCCATTTTCAGGCCCTAAACGACATTGTCTTGGGAAAAACAATGTTTGCAACCACAATCATTTCAACAATTGTAGTCCTCAGAGAGATCTTTCCAATGAGGTATCATACGCGTCAAACGAAGATAATATGACCAAGTTGCGACCCAGGGAAGTTGGCTGCCCAACTAACCCCAATGGGGCCCATAAACTCTTGGTGTTACATCTCCTCGGGTTAGGTTTTGGTTGTTTAGGGTTTTCTCTTATTGTTCAATAATAAAAAGGCCCTTGAGTCTCATCGTAACTCAATTCAGAGGCATGTAGCCATCACATCGCTTCTCAGAGACAAGCTGCCATCGCCTAAGCTAGTGTTATTTCCATTTCATTTGTAGGCATACTTCAATATTTTTCTATTAATGAAATGAAGTGTTATTTCTGTTGCATCTCTTTATTTATGGTTATATCTTCAATTTGTTGCATTCCAATTTAAATTCGGATCAAATCTAGTCTTGGAAAGGGTGGCTTAATAATCGCTGGTCTCTACATAATTTGAAATTTTATATGGTATTTTCTAAAGGGGAGTCTAGAGGAATATCATAGTTTGTAGATTGGCCTGTCAGTCTTCTATTTGAGTTCTCATGGAGACACTCAAGCTTCAAGAACACATCAAGATGGGGAGGGTTCCTCATTACATTTATATGTGGTTTCTCCGAGATTTCTTGTGTGCCAGGCACCTCATATTTATCTACAACTACCTAATCTCTAAGATTGACACTTCTCTTGATCATTATATCTTGGGTATCTCTTTATCCTTGTTGTTTCTTCGTTAATTTTTATATTGGTTATAGTGTTGAGTATTGGTATTATTCTGGGCAATGTATTTTTATTTATGGGTTTATTTCCACTCTATCTATTTGCTAAAGGGTCTTCTATGCACTCACTTCGGTGTTGCTCTTGAATTGAAAACCATTATCTTCCCCATCCTGTGGCACCTTTTTTATTGTGTATTGCTTCTCTTGTTCCCAAGAGAGTTCTATTTGTCAATCTGCGTCTCTTATCTTCTATTTTGTTGCTAGCCTAGCTCCTTTGGAGGACTTGGGCTCAGATTTTTAGCATGTTCTCTCTTTATATAAACCATTGATACATTATCCATTTGACATCCATGCAACTCCAGAATATGTGAATCAAGTGAGGTGGGGGAAGTCACAGTCCCCAAGGTCATAACCATACCCAAAAACAAGCCTAAGAAGCTGCTAATACTTACCAAGTTAAAGTTCCCCCTAAAACTCATAATGAAATCTACAATTTCGAATCTCTTGCTGCTCATAATGGAGTAGATTTCTTATACTCCACAATCCTTGAAGATGCTTGCACCTAGATTCTTGAACCTAGGCATACCCATGGTAGAACGAATTAGTATCTTAGTGCCTTGGCCATTGATTTGGGGTAGCATTGGATGTGATCTAAGCCTCAAATTTTGTAGGGAGGTTTGGGCGCACGCATTCAAAAGAAACGAGAAAGCGTTTTGGGAAATTCCACCCATAAGTGATTTTACTAAAATAATTAATAATTTTAATGGGGTTCCTAAGTATAAACTTAGGAAAATTAAAATATTAATGGGTATTAAACTAAACGGATCAAGCCAAAACGATTTGAGCCTTTGGTTATTATTTAATATAGGTCGTTGGTTGTCCAACAAGAATATATAAGAAGGGGCTTGAAGGTCATTTGGAAAACACACTGAGAGATCAAGGAAATTGTTTTTCTGAAGTGAGAAGTTCTCAGGAGGAAAATCAATTCAGGAGATTTCTTGTAGTAGAGGGACATGGATAGCTTCCAAAAAGAAAGTGAGATTCTCAGTCAGAGAATCATCAACAAATAGAGGCAGAAAGTGATCCAGTAGCCTTGATGCAGAGGCTAACGCAGGGCCACATAGAAGCAACAAAGAGGGAGAGAGAGAAAGTTGAAAATCAGAGCAAAGGGTTAATTTCAACAGCCAAAAACCGGGGTGTGAGACAGAGAGGCTGAGAGAAGTGACTCTGGGCTATTGATCGATTCCCCAGTTGGGTGAGGCAGTGCCTGAAAGGGTGTACTCTAGGAAATCGTAGAGGCAATGCATAGATAGCACAGACCCTGTCAAGGGCACCTCATCCAGTAGCCAGAACAACCAGGATTTTTTGTCAGTGGTTGTGTGAGGTAAAATCACAAAGCTTCTGCCAATATTTCTTTCTATAACTAAATAACCCACTGAGGTATTCAGTGACGTATTCAAAGTTTGCTACTGCTTAGTAATAATAAACCCTTAGAGCTGCTCCATCGGTTTTCCCAGATTTGGGTTTTCTGGGGACTATTGTCCAATAATAATGGTGTCCTATGTGTTTCTATTTTCCTTGTTGAGTTTCTATTTTACAGAATCATAATTAATTTGGTGTAGGCTGCTTCAGTAATTGACTTCAATATTTCAAGTAGAAATATGAAATAAGCTTGTAATGTAATTTACAATCTAGGTGACGTAGATTCAGTTAGTTGTAGTAGGATTCCTGAGATTGTTATATATAGGAATTTTCACATGGTATCAGAACTATTGATGTGAAACAAGGAAGCGCAGATCTAGCACTAAAGCAAGGGCCAACTTGCTGCAACAAGAAGCAGTTCGAATCTGCTAAGGGATTGTGCAGTTCTAGCAAGGAGGGCTATATTTTCGTGGGTGTCTCTCTCTGAGTGAGTTTATAGAGAGGTAAGACTTTCAGATCAAAAAATTGCCAAGGTAGAGAGAGTGACACGGAGCCACACAAAGCTAGAGGGACGTAGTTTTCTGCAAGCTAAGTGTTGGGCATAAAAGCCATCAGAAGGAGGAAGAAGATTGCATAGTGAGGGAATACTTCCTCAGTGATATCTTGCCGAGGAAGTCAATATTTCTCATTTGCTGAGCAACAAAGGAACAATAGCTTATTAGGATGGAATCAAGGATCACATTGTATGCCACGTTGCTAGTAGAGAAACTGCTAAGGAGATGTGGGATGCCTTGGCCACTTTGTATCAGGGATCTTCCAAGTAGCGGAAGATGTGCTTGGAACAAAAGTTGAGGTTTGCACAGATGCAGAAGGGAGAACGTGTGGATCTAGTCCTCACGAAACTGAAGGAGACGCGTGATGAGTGTTCGGCTACGGGTTATACACCTCAGGACTTGGAGTTAGTGAGATTGTCTCTAAATTCTGACTCGGATGAATGGAAGTCTTTGTCAAAGGATCTTGGGCTGAGCAGCACTGCAAAATTGGGACAAGATGTGGGCAGCTCTAAAATAATGAGAGCTAAGGAGAGACATGTTCAAGGTCAAACTTGATGGGAGTAGCAGAAGCAGTGGGTCGAAGCCCAAATTAGAAGAGGAGGATAATGCAACCCTTGCATCAAAGGGACAATAGGGGCAATAAAGACGAAAGAAGGACATCTCCAAGGTGAAATGTTTCAAATGTCACAAGATGGGCCACTATGCATCCTAGTGTCCTTTGAAGAAAAGGACAAGGATGAGAAGCATGATCCTAAGGTTGCAACTGCAAAGATTGAACAGGAGGAAGAGTTTTGCATGACAACGAAATTACCTCTAGGAGGGAGGTGGGTTGATATATAACTGTAGTTCGATAAAGCTACAGATGGGCAAGATCCTTGAGGAGCCCACCTCTTGGATCATCACCTTGCTATGCGTGCCCATGATCAGTAGCAACGGGATGAAGGAGTTTTCAGTTGATTCCATGGAGTTTTGATTAGATAGATGCAGTAGTTAGTAGCGCCAAAATGTGAGCAACGTAGATCAGAGAGATAGCAGAGTGAGGAGGCACAGTATAGAGCTTCAACAATGCAATGGCTTCAGAAGACAACCTGGGACTAGCAAAAGTCAGGCTTTCAGCACTGAGGTGTATCCACTGGATACTTGTCCAGTTTTGGGTGTTTTTCAGTTGCTTCTCTCAACAATTGAGTTGCAGTATGGATGCATTGTTAGCAGTGGCAGTGTTAGCAACATAGAAGATGCAACATTTGAGAGGAAGTTGTAGTACATATGTAGCATTGGCAGTGGAAGTGTCAAAGGAAGTAGTACAGTAGCAGAAGCAACACAGTAGTTGGTGGAAAACATGTCAGACATCAACATCAACATCACAGAGGACGATGCTTCAGAGTCAGAGAAACATGGAGTAGTAGTGTATTGCTAGAGCACATTCCTCGCTAAGAGGGAGTATTGATTTGGGGTAGCATCAGATGTGATCTAAACCTCAAATTTTGGAGGGAGGTTTGGACACATGTATTCCAAAGAACCCATAAAGAATTTTGGGAAATTCCACCCAGAAGTGATTTTATTAAAATAATTAATATTTTTAATGGGGTTCCTAAGTCTAAAGTTAGGAAAATTAAAATATTAATAGGCAATAATCTAATCAAGTGTGAAACTTCTAGAAAAAGCCACGGATCAAGACAAAATGATCTAAGCCTTTGATTATGATTTAATCTAGGATGTTGGTTGTCCAAAAAGAATATATAAGAAGGGGCTTGAGGGTCATTTAGAAAAACACACTAAGAAATCAAGGAAATTAGTTTTCTGAAGTGAGAAGTACCTAGGAGGAAAATCGATTGAGGAGATTTCTTACAGTAGAGGGGCAAGTATAGCTTCCAAAAAGAAAGTGAGATTCTCAGTCGGAGAATCATCAGCAGAGAAAGGAAAAATGTTATTGAGTAGCCTTCACTCAGAGGTTGACGCAGGGCCAGAAGGGACACATAGAAGCAGTGTAGAGGGTGAGAGAGAAAGTCGAAAATCAGAGCAGAGGGCTAGTTTCAGCAGCTGGAATTGGGGTGTGAGACTGGGAGGCTAAGAGTAGTGACTCTGGGCTACTGATCGATTCCCCAGTTGGGGGACGTAGGGCCTGAAAGGGTTGACGTTGGGACAACATAGAGGTAGTGTAGAGATTGTGCAGAGCCTACAAGGGGCACCTCATCCAGTAGCTAGAACAACCACGATTTTTTTTTAATGATTCTGTGAGGTGAACTCACAAATCTTCTGCCTGTATTTCTCTCTGTAATTGAATAACCCTGTGAGGTATTCAGTGATGTATTCAGAATTTTCTACTTTATAATAGTAATAACCCCTCAGAGTTGCTGCACCTGTTTTCCCGCATTGGGTTTTCCAAGGAGAATTGTCCAAAAATAACAGTGTCTAGCACAATCAGAGAGTTTTCTTAGAGAGAATGGATGCAAGATTGGCTCCCACTGAGCTCCACCTCTAGTGTGAGCCCACTCCTTCTGTTCCCCTTGGTTATAATGTCGGAAACCTGGCTACTATTACATCCTTATATTCTTGAGTTTGAACGATAACTTTCAACTTTTGTTTTTACAGTACAAAAATAGATTCTCTTGTTATGTTAGCTTTGTTGAAACTTTTAGAATTTTAGACAAATTAATCTATTATTAGGCAGCCAAGAATATTAGGTTTCCATTAGACAGATAGAAATCAGCGACTGAGTGTCATAGTTAAAGATGTTACTTGTTTAAAATATGTCTTTTGCATAATATTTTAAAATAATATAATATAATCTTACTATATATATATATATATGTAAAACAAATTTTAATGTAACATTTTGAATTAATTATTTATCACATTTTGACAATCACCTTTTGCGTACATAAAATTTTAGAACCTTCTTTTATTATTATTATTAATATACTTTAGAATACTCACTATTACAAGTCTCTACAATGGATGACTATAATACACAAAAATCTTATTATATATATGTAAAACAAAATTTAACATAACATTTTGAATTAATTATTTATCACATTTGGACAATAACCTTTTGCATACATAAAATTTTAGAACCTTCTTTTATTATTATTATTATTAATATACTTTAAAACACTCACTATCACAAGTCTCTATAATTATTATTATTATTATGAATATATTTTAAAATACTCACTATCACAAGTCTCTAAGTCGCTATAATGGATGACTATAATACTATGAAAATTAAATAACTAATGAAATTCTATAATTATTTTTATATGCATGTCAACATTTTCACATGGATTGAAAATTACTTAATAGATTTGGTAGCAATGGGCGATTACATTATTCATTCAAATATGTTGTCATGTAATGTTGTCATGTTAAATGTTTCCTTATGGCCTACATAAGCATTTATAAACAAAGTTAAAAATGAGAAAAAAAACTACCATGTTTCTAGTGTCCAACATCATACTCATTCACAAACAAAGTTAAAAATGGAGAAAACCAACGACTCTCAATAAGAGGGAGGAACAAGATCAAAACAAATATGTTGTCCTCGTTCTCATTGTACCCTTAAGAAGAGGGTGGGAAAAACCAATAAGCTGTACACGACTAAGAGGAATGATTAACTAAGAGGATGCACAACTCAGAGCAACTTATAATCAATTAACTAATCCTAATAAAACCCATGAGAATGCTGTCCACCACTTCCTAATAGGAAGAAAGTAATGAATAAATTAAATGCCCAAACAAACCAATAGTGAGAAGAAACCAATAACAATGAGTTGTACGCAACTAATAGGAATGTATGAATCAAATAACTTAATATTAATGAGAAGATCAACCCAAAACAAAACAAAGGATATGCTAAGTAGTGGTTAGATTTTATATTAGAAAATGGGACGCTGTAAACAATACCTTGGAATGTGAATCTATGTTGTCATTTTCCTCGTGTCCCTTACAAAACAAAGGATATGCTAAGTAGTTGCCGTTAGATTTTATATTAGAAAATGGGACGCTGTAAACAATACCTTGGAATGTGAATTTATGTGGTCATTTTCCTCGTGTCCCTTACAAAACAAAGGATAGGCTAAGTAGTGGCCGTTAGATTTTATATTGGAAAATGGGACGCTGTAAACATTACCTTGGAATGTCAATTTATGTGGTCATTTTCCTCGTGTCCCTTACAAAACAAAGGATATGCTAAGTAGTGGCCGTTAGATTTTATATTAGAAAATGGGACGCTGTAAACAATACCTTAGAACGTGAATTCATGTGGTCATTTTCCTCGTGTCCCTTACAAAAAAAAAGGATAGGCTAAGTAGTGGTTAGATTTTATATTAGAAAATGGGACGCCGTAAAAATTAAATAATTTAAATTAGGTTTCGTAACTTTTTTATATTATTATTATGATATTAGAAAGAAAAAATATTAACAACATAGTAAATTCTAAAAAATGACATCAACCTTTTACGTTAAATTCATAATTGTATCGCTATCCTTGTGGTCTGTGTCGATTTCCAATGAAATTTATCCAAATATATCATGAGGGTCCCTTTTAGCCTCATAGTTTTGCGGTTCGCTTCTGTCAGATTTGTCTGCAGTTGGCTGCAGTTGGCTGCAGATTTGTATTTCATGGTACCACTGAATATAACATAATTAACATCCCCACAAAGGTATTTGAAGGAGACTCTTAAATAAATGATTATGGCTAGGCTTCCTTGCTCTTTGCTTTGATTATTTTTTAACCACTTTACACTTCCTCGTTCTTTACTTTGATTTTTTTTTCAACCAATTTTAGCGAGATGTGTTAATGTATATTTATATGAATTTAGTTCTTTAAAAAAAAAGTTGAGACTTTTTCTTTAATTACATCAAATTTATAATTTTAATAATTCTCTATGAAATTTAAACCAAAATTTATTTTAAAAACATATTTGAAAAAAGTGCACAATTTTTATTTCCATTTTCCTTTTTATTTGAATTAAATTAAATTAAAAATTATAATACTTGAAGTTATAATATTTCTTAGGTCAATACAAGATTCTTTGAAAAAAGAAAAATACTCTTTTATATAATATGTATTTTGTATATTATATATAGATAGATAGTAAATAATATATTTTAATTGAGTGATGGCAATATATTAATATTTACAGGAAAAAAAATATTATCTTTTCTTTTTAAATATGTCCATATATTTCTATGGATAGTTGAGAAAATTACACAAGGTATTACATTGAGGATTCTTCAAAATTTCGACTTTAGACTTAGCCAAAAGAGATAAGGTGACTCCACCAAATCTACAACATGAACTAGGACACACTTTGCACAAAGTATTGCTAAAGTTGACCATATAAAATCATGTCAATATACTATAGGTTATAGACATGAAAACCATACTAATGAGAACATGTGAGATGTAACACAAGATAACTAAAAACCACACAATATAGTAAAAGCTTCAAAAGAAACACAAAGTCATGTAGGTTCCTTCCAAGTTGAATATTATAAGATCTTTTGATAGAAACTTAGTCCGAAATGATGACTATGGATCCCGAAGAGACACTTGCATGAGAATTATGCACTAGTAAGGCAAAATTTGCATTAATATTGTTGAGAGGTACTGCGTTGATAACTACGGTCTCTTCTTGATGGCCATTTGAATCAGTATCAAAGCCTGAAACTATATAGCATTCCACTTGGCTCAACCTTACCACTATATTGTCCAAATTGTATTTGATGTCTCATAGTATGCATTTGATCTCCTCCTAGACTGCAAAGAGTTTATAGTTGTCAAATTCCTTATCACCTATAACCATGCTAAGTAGTGTCTCCATTTGGCGATGGTGAGTGAAGGAAATGAAGTCATCTCCTATGAAATTTTCTTGGATTTGGTACCCATTTGAGACTACTCCCACTTATCTCAAAGTCTGAGAAGTATTTCTGATCTCCAAATTCCTTGTCTTCCAACATTAAAATTTATTTTCTCACCTCCAGGGGAGTAAGCTCAAAAAAATTCGCCACAAACTCCCAGCCAAACAGAAGCTTGTGACTAGAGGAGGATGCCCTTGGCACTCCACCCCATCGGGCAAGCAATTATTGACGTGTCACCATGTAAGACCTGCAAATAAAACACTTGGCCACGACCACTAACGAACAAAAACAGACCCAACTAATATCACAATGAGAGTGTAGTTCCACCTAGACATAAGAAAGAAAGGTGTCTACAATGTAAAGAGGAGAAGTTAGGGAATGAAAGAGAATTAAGTGAAACCTAATAAAATCCCACTGATGAGACTGTACCAATAGTGAGAATGAATGCAATGACAAGAGTTGGGAGTGGCGAGGACTGGGTTCAAAACCAAATTGAGAATGTGCCTGAATACCAAACCCCACAAACAAGCACTAGGCAGTTAAAGGATACTCCGGTTGGGTCTGAGCCTTGTAAATATGATGGGAATAAACAACCACCAACTCAAAGGATGAGCCAGTCCCTGTGTTATGCAAGAACAACACAAAGAACATTGAAAATAACCACAACCTTGAGTACCCAAACACTAATACAACCAACAATGATAGAAACTACAACAACAATTAATTGTAAGCGAACGAGGGCACGAAGGTAATGACTGACGTTCAGGCACTATTGCAACCCAATGATTCAACCACCTTTTGATAATGTTCGAGGATTCCCAAAGGAAACAAACTACAACATTCTTGACATTTAGGTCTCCAAAGTTCCACCACCCTGTAAATAACATAGGGCTTATATAATGGAGTGCGAGCGTGAGGGAGCTAGTATGATAGAAGGGAGAGAAAAACATATACCTTGCATGACGAGGGCCAAGTGTCCCATTTGAACCCAAACTTCAGCAAACCAAGACAATGTCGCATGATGGGCTCATAAATGAGTATAACTCTATTATTAGGGTAATCTCTTGCAGTGGCCAATCCACCATAGAAGGAGATCACCATATCCAAATAGACAGAAGGAATGACTAGAGTGAATATCTCAGTGTATGAAATCACCAAGGGTAAGTTGTGGGCATTTAATATGAGGGAGTCTGGCGAGGTGATCCCCTATACCTCGATCGTAATTTTGCCACGTGGTTACCATGCAGAGTCGGGGGAGGGTCCAGTTCGCTTATCGAGGGCTGTCAAGGGTTTTTCCATACGAGGGACACACGTGCAGGGTGTGGGCATATTTACATTAAATTTTTTTAGCATGTTGTACCTCTCAGGAATCACTTAATTCTTTTACCAGAATTTGATCGGTGACAAAACACCCCCATCAGGGAGGCAAAAAAAATTATCATTACCATAATATTTCTCATCATGGAATCATTAGCAGGGACACATAACAACAATTATTCCCAACCATATGAGATAACCCATATATATATATATATATATATATATATATATATATATATAATTATAATTTTATTTTAAATGTAAGAATACTTATTTTAATTTTTAAAATAAAATATAAATATAAATGATTAATATTTATATTAATTTTGAATTATAAATATAAATAATATATTAAATTTTATATAATTATTAAAAAATTAATTTTAAAAAACTTATAATAAATTTAAAATTTTAAAATTTTAAAAATAATAATAAATTATTATAATATAAATAACTAAAATATTATGATCATTTTGGGCATTTATTATGTAATTCTTTCCAAATGTGCTTACCATCCCACTATGGAAGAGATGTAATGTCCTATCCTGTTATATTATGTAAACTTTTTGACTAGATCAAATACATAAAAATAAAATATATAATATATATATATATATATATATATATATATATATATATATATATAGCTTTGCACCTTGATGGATGTGCTGCTAATAATTACTTTTGATAGTTTGTTGTTTTAAAATGTACAATGTAACATGTGTTTAAATTTGGTTAGCTTTCATTGCTACAGATAAGAATACTATACTAAATCTTTTTGCCATTAATTTATTGATTTAAAAAGATAAATCAATTTATATGTATGATATTATTAATATTTTAAATTGTTAATATTATTTATTTTATTTTTGTAGTAGTAGTAGGGTAAAAGGATCCTTTCGTTAATCAAAGAAAGTTACATATAGCTTGAATTTCCAAAAGAGGACTAAAATCGGAGAGATACTTGAAACTAACACATTGCCTACCAAGAATAGGCAATCAAAACAACATAACAACCTAGAAAACTCCTTGAGGTTTCAAGATTTCAATGGGAGAAATGGCTCTAACATTTGCATGTCTTTCCCCCGAGTTTAGTAATTGTTCATTTTCTTTTTGGATCTGTGCCATATTTCTCTTATGGCTTCATTTTTTGACTTCTTTTTGTTGCCTGGAAACCACCTTGAAATCCATAGTCTGAACCGAAAGACTAGACTATGAGGAACTAGAGCCCAATTGCTTGCTTTGAAGATAAGCCTTATACATAATCCACACTGGATTGTGAGGAACTAGAGTCCAATTACTTGCTTTGAAGAGAGGCCTTAATTATCATAGCCTTGTGAGCTTGCATGTTCATCACATATTTTCCATGCCATGTTTCTACAAGGGAAAAACATCATGAGTTATCCAAATCCATATATTTTGCTAGGAATTCTACATCAAATTCTTTTAAAGGGGATCTCATCATCTCTTGTGGTAATGGATTTTGGTGATGCTCTTCAAGAAACTTTCACACAACCTCTATAGGGTTTTGGGATTTACCTTATGCTAATTACATACTTGATTGAATGTTGAATTTCTTTGGAGACTCCTTCATAGATGAGGGAGTCTCTAACTTATTTTCAGATCTAGGGATTTGTTTAGGATTTGAGGTGCCCTATGGACTCAAATTTCTGCTTCTTTGGGGGATTTTTCCCAAATCAGCTAGCTCTTTTTAAGAAGGGTTTTCTTTAAACATTTACTTGGTATTCATCAAATAGGACCTAATAGGATACACATATTAGGGGATTTGTTCATAATCTACAAATTGCTTCCAAAAATTATCCTCATAGTAAATGTCGTTGAAGGCTAGAAGAGGCTACAAGGAAATCCTCCTTCTTTGGATTATACTGCTCCTTCCATAATTGCATAAAGAGCTCTGTATTGTTGAAAAATATAGTCCTGTTTCAAAATCCCTCAATCTATCTTCTAAGCTAGAGAAAATGATTTTCAGAAATCATTGACCCCTAAATCCAATTCTATTTTACAATGGGGATTCCATATATTTTGGATCCATCCAATCAAGGCATTTTCTGAGGGACATAATCCCATAAATTTTTAGATCGGAGCGTGATTCTACATATATTGGATATATTCTCTAATTTTACTATATTTAACATAGTATTTTGGATCTGGCTTTCCATGATGCACCTAGTGGAGAGTTTGTTGTGAACCAAGAAAACCCACTTTGACTAGCCGCTCTATAAAAATGATGTCCAAGACTAGGAGATTGATGAAGAATACTAGTAGCTCTAGACTCATTATGAACTCCCAAAACAATGTGGCTAAAGGATGCTCTATCTAGACAAGCATAGACAACTATACAAAAAAAACCCTAATATTTATAGAGAAAATAAAAAATATTATTCTAAATGTTAAATATTTTATAATTATTTTATTTTAAATTACATACAATTAATACATTAAAATATTTTTAATATATATAAATTATTTTATTTCTTAAAATAAAATATTTCTTAAATTTACTTTAAACGTTTTGAATAGTTATTTAATTTTTTCTTTTTCTTTTAGATTTTTAGATTTTTTTATTTGATCCACCATGAATAAAATTTCAACTTTGACAGAAAGCAATCTTCACCCAAATGCTATAATTGGCGATGACAACTTTATGAGATGGAGAAGGAGATGTTGATGTTAAACAAAATTATCTTTATCTCAATTGAAAATTAGCTAAATATTTTGAATATGATAAATGGGAGTGAAATTTAATAATTGATTTTATTTTTACAAATTCCTAAATATTTTTACAAATTTCTAAATAAATAAAGTGTGATTGCATCAGATTTCAAAATATTCATAGAATCGGCCATTATTTCTGAATAACTTTCTAAAGATTTAATTGAATGAAAATAAACTTATTTTACATAGTAAACTTATTCCACCATATAAATCAGTTTCTAAAATATTCAAACTTTATGAGGGTTTAATTGAATTTGAGGAACAAATAGCCTTAAGGATGTAGTCCAAAGTTATGCGTAGAGCTTTGATCCCTCAAATTTTATGGTCCAATCGTATAGAAACTATGTACACCAAAAAAACTGCTCAAGAAAAAGACTAGGTACAGCCGCTGTAAAAGTGATTTCTTCCGTTTAAAAGAGAAACTGCTCCAGAAAAAGACCATGTACACGGAAGAGCTGCTCCAAAAGTGATTTCTTCCGTTTAAAAAACATACGAAGGAACAAATGGATTGTAGCCATACGCCCTCCCCTTCACCTTTATAATCCCGGCAACACCCAGTCACTGCGCAGCCATGGATGAGTCTTCCCCGGCAACACCCAGTCAATGCGCAGCCATGGGTGAGCCTTCCTCTCTTTTTTCAGTAACTTCTGCTCCAGATGCCGCCCTCCAAATATATACTTCTCCCTCGCCCCAACTGCAACTCTACGACATGATCTTTTCTCTGGTGAAGCCCTTGGCCTTGAAGGCAGCCGTTAACCTCAACATTCCCGACATTATCGCCACCCACGGTGGAGGTGAACGTCGTTCTCTCTCTGTAGAGGACATCGCTTCCCACATTGCAGCATCCGCGCCCTGCAACACGAATATGAATATGAAGGCACCTCACTTGGAATACCTATTTCGCCTTCTCAGATATTTGGCTTCCTACAATGTCTTCACTGAGACCTCACACGCTGGGGGGGCTGCAGAGTTTAAGCGATACAGATATGGCCTCACTGCCCTTTCCGAGCTGCTAACAGCGCAGAATGAATATTCGTGCGTCCCTCAATTATTCACAGCCACCAGTAAGGTCCATTGGGCAGGATTGCAGCATCTGCACGAAACTGTGATGGAAGGCTGCCCCGCCTTCAGCAAAGCTTTTGGCTTGAACGCATGGGAATATTTCAGAACAAATCCTCAAGAAAATGAGATTTTTAATAGGGCTCTCGCCAGTGACACTCGTGCGGTTATGGCTTCCGTTTTGAAGGCTTATGATGATGGGTTTAAGAATTTAAATACGGTGGTGGACGTTGCAGGAGGAACGGGATCGGCCATATCCATGATTGTGGAGGCACACCCCTACATTCGTGGCATCAATTTGGATCTCCCACATGTGATAGACACGGCCCCTGCTTCACCTGGTAATCTTGAATACCAAATTGATGATATTTGAGTAGAGCTGCATAGAATATACTGTGTTTCGAACTGAATGTGATCATGATTTGAACTGGTGCAGGAGTGGAACACGTGAGGGGAAATATGTTCGAACATATACCGCCTGCAGATGCTGTGTTTTTGAAGGTTCTCGTCCCGCCATCTCTGTTGTGAATGATAGGGTTTATATATGTATGAGAATACTTAGTCGAGTAATTATTTTGATTTTTTTTGGGGACCCTTTGAAAAACTCTCTTGGCACTTCCATTATACAACTCAAACTTGGGAATGTGAATATATTTGTTAAAATACTGGCTTGGTTTGTTTGTGTTTTTAACAAGATAAATTGCAGTCTGTTTTGCATGACTGGAAGGACGAGCAGTGCGTGGAGATTTTGAAAACATGTCACGAGGCTACACGGGCAACGGGAAGGTGATAATTGTGGATGCGATTATCGAAGAGGAAGTGGGGTGTGTCCAGCAGATGCGATTGAGGACTGACATTGAAATGATGGTTTTCACCGACGGTGGAAAGGAAAGGACGGAGGACGAATTCAAGAAGATTTTCCATTTAGCGGGTTACCGACGTTACGTCATCACAAAATTGCCTTCTTCCCCTTTTAGTATCATAGAGATATTCAAAGCTTGAATGTCTAAACAAAAACCTGCATGCACACTTAGCACATGAAACCATGCAGATGATTATGTTCTTTGCAATTTGTAAGGCATTTTATGTGTGATGTCTCGTTTCATAATGGGTAATTCTATTTAAATTTCACAATTTTTCTTTCGGTTTAATTACATGATACGATATTTATGAAATTGTGCATGTGTACAATTTTGTTATTTGGCTAAAAGCTATGACTTCCAAGGCCTTACAAGATGAGGTATCCTTGTTAATATTTTGAACTTCCATCATTTTTATAAAATGAATAATTATTATGTAATTCTGATGGATGTAAAATTGACAATAAAATTGTAGTCAATATCAATGCCATAAGTCTTTTTGTCCTTGCATGGAAATATTTATCCATCACTTATGTCCTTTCATAGAAATATGTATCCATCATTGTGTTTATTTGCTTCTCATAACTCAATTTCCTCGGGCATTATATTTTTTTTGGAAAATATTATATTTTGTTATTTTTTTGGATTTTAATTTTATTTATTAATAGACAAGTTTATTTTAGAATTGGATTTTTAACATTTTAATTTAATTATCAATAATTATTAGGTGGATGGTAGAGATTTACCCTATAATCAATATTTTAGAATATTCTTAATGGTTTACACAAATCAAAGGCTGAGATTTATCTCCAAAATAGTTATGTCATTTTTTTTTTCTTTTAGTTAAATTAGTTTATTAAAAAATATGTAGTATGAATAAGTATCATATAGAGTGAGTTAGGACTTTTTAGACATGTAGTGCTGATATGCCATGATATTAACTCATGGTATTATAAGAAAACTTATTTATGAATTAAGAATCTCATGATAGTGTTAAATTAAATCCCTATAATTAATAATATTGTTCCATATTATTTTAATAAACATATGTTAAACTTATATATTGATTCTTTTTATATAATAATAATAATTATAATAATTTAAAATGAAATTATAAAAATAATTTTTTATGATGTTTTAAATTTTAGTCATTTAAGATATATTATAAAGTAAGTGTTTTGATATTTATTCTAGATTAATTGTTATCACATTTATCAACCATCTAATTTATATGGCTATTGTAACAAAAAATATATAACAATTTTATAAAATATTTTATTAATTATATAAAAATACAATGTTTTTTTTTTTTTTACTTATAATTATCAATTTTATATTAAAATATACATTTTAAACTATTTGATTTTTCTATTTATAATTGTCAATTTTGTACTTGAAATATACATTTTAAAATATTAAATTGAATATAAATATTGTATATTCAAAATATTAAATTGAATACAAATATTTACATTTCACTTGGCTATATTTTACTTATCTTAACTCACTTATATAATAGTAATCTTTAATTCTTACCATCACGAATACATTTGAATGGTTAAGATTTTATTTTTAATACATTTGTGTTAATAATTTAAAATGGTTATTGAAATGTTTATATAGCTTTTTAATATTGGTAAATATTTATTTACGAGATTGATAATGCTTATTATTTATCATATTAAGTTTTTTTGTGATCTTTCAAGCTTGACCTGTGGCTTAAGGAGCCCCCATTCAAGGGCATCTAATCCCTCGGATCGCACTGGTCTTGAGCCACACCCATCCTAAGCTGACTAGATTTTTTAGCATTTCTCCTCCCCTAGCACAGGGCACAACCACCCTCCATAAGATTTGATCCTGGCTTGCCTTGCTAACAAAGCCCATCCTCAGCTAATTGTACTAATAAAACTTCGTATTTATCGTATTAAAATTATATTAAAAAAATATTATATATAAATTTTAAAATAATTTATTAATAAACAAAAATAAAAATTATTAATCAAATAATTTTCATTTCGTTCAACTCAAAATTAATTCATTTTTATATTTTTTATATTTGCAAAATTATTTTTATATTTATGAAAAATTTGAATTAGTAATTGCAAAAGGTGTCTTTACAGTGCACAATTGTTAATCTTAAACCTTGTAAACACAATTGTTAATAATATTACTTAAACCTTTTAAACACAATTATTAATAATATTACTTAAACCTTTTAAACAAAATTATTAATAATATTGGGTGGCATGGCCTCACCCATGCATGCTAAAGCATGTGGCTAGTAAAGAACCTTGAAATTATGGCCTACGCCCTATTGTGGTTTTTACTTGAAAAGATTTAGGTTGAACATTGTGAATGGAAGAAGAATCTTGATCCAAGTGGATATTGGTGGCCACCCGCCAATTCCACCTACACCCCCCAGTCAGTTTCATATGTTTCCTTAATTGTAGCTAAATTACTATTTTTGGCAATTTTTCGGGTCCTAAACTTCCAGAGCCGTTTTGAGGCCTAAACAACGTTTTTTGGGCAAAAAAATTTACAAAAGCAATTGTGGCGAGAGTTGTAGTCCTCAGAGAGATATTTCCAACAAGGTATCACATGCATCAAACAGAGATAATATGATACGAACGTTTACACCCCGAGAAGTTAGTTGCCCAACTAACCCCAAGGGGCCCATAAAGTCTTGTGTTACATCTCATCAGGTTAGGTTTTGGTTGTTTAGGGTTTTCTCTTATTGTTAAAAATAAAAAAGACCCTTGAGCATCATTGTAACTCAGTTCAGAGACATGTAGCCATCACATCTCTTCTCATAGACAAGCTATCATCACCCGAGCTAGTCTTATTTCCACTCTATTTCTAAGCAAATAACTTCATTATTTTTCTATTAATGAAGTGAAGTGTATTTCTACTGCATCTCTGTATTTACGGTTATATCTGCAATTT